>JASDDO010000024.1:175179887-177679887 GCA_030015575.1 Agapanthus africanus
ATTTTTTGGGTGTTGTCTTGTCTCTGTGGTTTTGGTTCAGTGGTGTTGTTTGTGTAGCTCAGTTTGGATAAAGTTTTATCAGGTTGTTTGGGTTATTCAGGGGTTATTTCGAATTCGATATTTTCTAACATTATTAAAAGTTTGCAGTGCATTGCAAATCTATCTGTGACCGTGAATGTCATTTGATCGGTAAATCTTGTCTAATCGCTATAGTCCTTTTAGACGGATTTGCGAACGTGACATTCACGTTGATGTTCTGTGTTGTGCTGTGATGTTGCGGATTTGTCGTGGTGGATAGCTTGTGTGCAATGGTAGTGCTTTTTGGATTTATTTGTATATTTGATATCGCGGGGCGAGCGTCCGACATGTGAACTGTCGTTACTGCCTGTTTGTATATTATTCTTTTGGGGCACGACCGGGTTGAGGTCGATGTACCCGATGTACATATTTTCATTTCTGTACTAGGATTACCCCGCGGTGGAGTTCACGGATAGTCGGATTCTAGAGGGCAACGGGCCCGCATTTCATGGCTTTGAGACTGAGGGGCATCACTCTAGAATTGACGGGCTATTCGCCGCACTCGTAGGAGGTACAGGTTGACCTAAGGTGGGGTGCTCAAGTTACCGGATTCCGTGAAGTGGTGGGTGGTCCATTCACTTTGTTGAAGGGGGCGTCTCGCTTCTAGTTTTGGCGGGTAACTTGCCGCACTTGTAAGGGTCTAGGTTTTCATTCCACAGGCTATTCACACGACCAAGGGAACGTCGGGTTTCAGTTGCGGCTCAAAGGAAACTCAGGTCTCGCAGATTATCTGTATTGTTCTGTGATGCTTATTACTTTTCTGTGATGTTGCATTTATCATGCCTGGAGATTATTATATATTGATATATATACTAGTAGATGTTGTATATGTTTTACACCTGCGCTAGTCTAGTCCCCGCTCTGTCGTTAGTTAAGTAACCTAACGGGTGATGACGGGACCCAGTGGCGAATACGGATGGCATATACGTACATCATATTTTCATTCTTTTCTGGTGTGATTAATTGATAAGACTGCATTGATTCTGATCAATGTAAGGATAAAACAAACCTATTCGATGTTGTTGGAACATTTTTCAAAAGGTTGTTATTGCAAGGACGTTCTCTTTTGTTTTGCACAGTGGTATTCGGTTATGAATATCCAGCACCTCATTCCACGAGGCAGGGGCCGAGATCCCTTCATCGGGAGTGACCCCTTGGACAGAGGTTTGCGTCAGGATAATAACTTTACTATAGTCGATTACCTTTTGTTTTGCATCGTGGTATTCAGTTGGAATATCCTGCAGCTCATTCGACAAGGAAAGAGCCGAGATCCCTTCAACGGGAGTGACCTCTTTAGCAAAGGTTTTCGCCACTATATTTTTTATAAAGAGCTATTCGGTTCGTTCAACGAGATCAAGTTCATTACGCTAAAGGTTTTTTGCCAAAAACCAGTCGTAGCCCTCCGTCATTTCTTATAAGTACTATTTAGTATTCGTGCTATATTTGTTGGCAAGCGTCAAGGCATAGTGTACGGTTGCTGAATAATACTTATTTGTAGTATGGATATGCGATTGATCGGGACAGTCGTACAGCTTTGTTGGCAAGCGTCAAGGGTTTGTGCGAGTGGGTTCGAGTTAATCCAGGACAATGACAGGTTGAACTTGACTAGTGGCCTATAACTTGTTGGCAAGTTTCAAGGTTATAGGTCGTTAGGGGTAAAAATCATATCGGGAGTTTCAAACATACAGGAAACTTTCCAGGCTTGAGCATACCTTCTAGAGTGTGGTGACTTGAGTGGCTTCCATCAAGTTATCATGCGATGATAGTTGGATCCCGATTCCCACTGATGAGTTGGTTTACTCCTCGGATGATTCCGACTAATTCTTCTTTCAAGTTTGGAGGAGAATTTGAGGATACAGTGGGAGACATTCAGGTTAGAGTGCACACAGAGTGTTTCCTTTCTCTCTCTCTTTGACTACGACCATGACCCGACCCTAGACCATAACTCAGTGACCATGTTAACCGAACTTTTTTAAAACACTGGCTTTTTTATTGTCTGAGTTGCATACATCATTACCACTCCTTCTTTTACCCTTTGCATTTCTCCAGAACACCCCGTATTACCACAAACATTCACTTCCATTGGATAAATTCATCGTATGGTTATATACGAACTCGAATGAACTTGTTCCAGATTCGAGGATGGATTCTGGTTCTAGAGAGATTGAATAGGATTATTCAGTTGTCTTTTCCTTTTACCTTCTCTCAGGTTGTGAGGACTCCTAGGATTATGAGAAGATACACCTATTACGCTTATTGGATAGTCTTCTTCCAAACCATAGGCAGGTGCCGAAAGGTAGGGAAAGGAGAAAATCAATTAGCCTAAGTTGGGTGTACAGAAAGTAATAAGTAAAGACAAAATAAAGGGATTAGAAAAGAGGGCAAAGTAAATTGCAACTGCTAAAATTCACGACCGAACCCCGTATTTCATCGCCACTCCTACTTCACTTTTGTATTTCTCCAGAACTCCTCGTATCACTACGAACATCCACTTCCATTGGATAAATCCATCGTATGGTTATATACGAACTCGAAGGAACTCATTCCAGTTCGGGGATGGATTCTGGTTCAAGAGAAATAGGAATAAGGTTTATTCAGTTGTCTTTTATCATCACCTCCTCTCAGATTGCGAGTACTCCTAGGATTAGGAGAGTACACCTATTAAGCTTATTGGATAGTCTTCTTCCAAACCATAGGCCGGTGCCGAACGGTAGGGAAGGAAGAAAACCATTTAGCCTAACGATGGTGTACAGAAGGAAATGAGTAAAGACAAATAAAAGGATTTGGAAAGATGGCAAAGAAATATACGGTTATAGTCATGAATCTGGATAATGGAAGAGGCATTACTAGGAATACCCGGATATCCCTTCGAAACATTTTCATGTTTCAGTTTCACTGTGCATTATTAATTAAAAAACTGATTTCCCAATTAGACCCTTACTCCAGGGTATGTATTTACCATGTATGATTCTCACATCTGTATGGTTTTACAGATGATGAGTAGGAGTAAGTTATTGGGAATTACGTGATCATCCTCATTATATCGGAATTCGTTGTAATTGGTGATATTTGAGGAAATCGTCTGGATACAGTTTTCGACCTACGACGCACAGGGTTTGAGTTATTCAACTCAGCGGACTTATACAAAGTATTGTATGTTGTTCAGTGTCCATTAGGACAAAGGGGTTGTTCCTCATACTATATTTTGTTTACTTGTGACTTCTCAAGTTTTAGACATGTGTTTCGTAGAAATACAAGGTCCAAGTTTGAGAAGTTATAGGTACAAGAATAAAATAGAGAACCAAGTGATGCAAGTATCGGGATTCTTCAAGATGATCGAAGATATAGATACTTGTGTTTGGTATTCAATAGATAGAAATGGTTTTGAGAACTTGTTTCTCTTTCAGGTTACTCATAATTGGATGCATTCCTAAGTTGAGTAATGTTGGTCGGTCTCTCTCCATTTTGTTGACATACACTGGAGACAGCTGCATGATTTGAATCTGGTTCCAATTAAATCAGTGCCTCTGTTTCTATATTGGATATAGAACGATTCATATCTTAACGATGTTAAGGTACGGGGAGTTGTCCGGCTTATGCTTAAAACCAGACTCTGGATAACTCAAGGCACGTTTTTGTAATGGCAGTTTGTGGGTTGACCCGGGTTATGACGATGGTTGATTTTCTACCATATGGAAGATCAATAGTGATATTGTTCTTGATTCGCCACAGTTTTAGTAAAATGAATTTTTTCAGAAAACAGTAGTGGGAGTATGGTAGAACTGGAAGTGATTCCATAACCGCGAACAATTACTGAAAATTTAATAGGACCTAAAGATTCAATCAGGTTTGACATTCTGTTAGCCACTCCGCAGATTTGGTGGGTAACCTCAGGCACTCGAGAGGTACTCCGGCAGCCTCAAGGACAGTGACAGGGAGATTCTTGTTTACCCAGACTTGACACTACTGCTATTCCAGACTATGAGACTCGGCATGAGATGAGTATAGCGTCGTTCTAAACTAGCTTTAGAAGTGTACGTGTATATGACTCTGCCAGAAGGTTATTGTGGTCAGTGGGAGTAGCGGAAGTATAGTGGACAAGTAGCTTATAAACTAAAGCAGATATAGCGGAAATAGATCATCCATTTTTGATGTGACAGTCATAGGTTTTTGACTTCATCAGAATAGCGAATGGATCTGTTAAGAAGGTAGTAGGGTGTGATGTCCTGATATTTGGATGACATACACAGAGTAGGAAGTAAAATTCCTATACTACGATCAGTTATACTGTGGTTGTCACACAGTGATTTCTCCACGTAGGATTTGGATATTATATCTGACATTTTGGTTACTAAATCTATGGTTTTAGATCTAGATTTGGGTAGTTTCCCAATCTGGGTAGTTAGACAGTATTTTAAAGGTGTTTTAGAATGGATGACTCCTGGCATGGTGGTGTACCTGCAGGTGATGGAGTCACCCTCTCTGAAGGTGTCTTACAGACTAAATGGGAGAGGGAAGTGCATGGTTGGAATATCACTTGCTTAGGCAATTGAGTCAATCATGAGATGTCAAGTACCACACTAGATGTTGTTTTTGCACTAGATACAATAAATTGATATATTAATCCAATCCTGGAGAAACGTTCAGAAGCAGTTTATGAGCATAAATGGATGTTCTAGAGATTTGATAACGACGGCCTCCTTCGGGAGACGATTATCATTCCAGGCTTCCAAGGTGACCTGGACGACAGAGTAACTGTCAGAGTTATAGTTTCCCTCTTGACGAGGGGCAGTAGTTTAGACAGGTGGTCCAAATGGATACTGAGGGAGGCATGGCGCAGGATACTAATTAAATTCAGTTGACGATACAGTCTAAGAAGTTTGGATTTGGAGTTCATTTATGAACTAGGTCCCATCAGATATCCAGACATATTCTAAGACAGGTATTGCTCAATTCGGGAGATGGCTTTCTCCGCGAACTTGAGATAAAGAGAGACAGAGAAAGAAACATCAGGGCGGATCCACTCACTGAGGTTATTTCTCGAACGCAATAATTTTACAAACGAGCTTTGTGAAACTGATTAGTAGAGGAGTTGGGTGTTCGGTATCACACTGGCTGTGAGTATGCGACATCGCAATAATTAGCCTTAAGTGCGGGTAGAAGATTGTTGGATATAGTGCCCTCAAAGTCAATTATTGGATCGCAAGCACGTGATCATGATGATTGAGTGAGTACCTATACCGAAAGAACAGTTTTACTCGAGATGATAGTATGCTATCTGGTTTGTGTTCATCATCACTATTACATGTTGATAGAGCCCATAGGATTTTTGCTTGACTGCCAGCAGTATGATGGCGATCATATACGTGGGAGCTGGTGGTCTATAAGCGCATCCTTAAATGTCCCTAGTCGTGGGAGTTTCGAGACTGGGCATCGATACTCTAGAGTAGACTAGTGTATATTGATCGAGACCCCGACGAGGGGCGGTGGCCAGGTCTCACAACCCATTGGTGTTAGTTTGTTCACCTAAAATAGTATACAGGTGCTCATTGGGTTATGAGTTCACTGGACGGACTCGCCGGGAACCTGCTAGTTGGTATTATATATATTGTCAGATAGCAGTTCCCAGGTGACATGTGTACAGGTTAGTCTGTCGACCTGAGATCGTCATTTGTCTCGTGTGAGTTCCCGCTGTACTTTGATTACTACCCTACCACGGCTCAAAGGAGTCGTGCGAACAGGTTTTAGTTGGATACAGTCCCGAGCCACATGGAGGCAGTGAGCGGATCGTCGGGGATTCGTCTCTCCCGGTATTGAGGGTTGACGTCGCACAGTGCACGGGTGGCCATCACCAGAAATCCTTGGCCAAGATAATCGAGAATTACTGATTCGGATCAGTAGTTTCTCAAGTGGTGATGGGCTTCATACCGACACGAATTATCGCGTTATTAGGGGTCTGACTTTATCCACCCCCTAGACCCGATATGCGATACTCTTAGACGAACAGACCGTACTGTACAGATATTGTCACTGTTAGGCTCAGTAGGGTTCCCTGATGAATTCGCTCATCGGCTTCCCTTTTGCTCAATACATGGGCAACTGTTACGTACAGCTAGTACCACTGATGTGCTTGTGGTTAAACCCACTGCCAGCGTATTGATGAGTCATTAGAGTCCCCCACAGAAAGTTTCCCAAGTTCGGGCGAAACTTTCTAGAGGCCATATGGATTTATGGCAGGGTTCGAACATACACGTGCACTTGTGCACGTGTCATGTTTCGGACGGATAATACTAGTGGGCTTTGGTTTAAACCAGATCCTAATATTAAATTGTGTAGGAATATTTTTGTCTCGTTGAATTCGTATTCAGTCGGAATACGGATGCGGATATGTATATACTGTTAAGGGGTAATCTTGTAATTCATTACGGGATTACTTTTGAAGTTGCCAATTTTCTTTTACTTGATTAAATATTTGGTTTAATATTTAATTGATGGAAATTTGTGAGTTTTGTTTTTGGCCAAATTCCTTCTTTGATTTTTAGCCAAATTCCTCCTTCTTTTTCGGCCAAATTTCATGTGCTTTGCTTGCCATTTTGTGAGCCCATTGGGGCCCATTTCTTTTGTTGTGCTGGATAGAAATTTCGTTGGTAGGAGCATGGGCAGCATGGGGTTTTTTGTGAGGTGGCATGACCATTGCATGAGTCATTGTGTTTGCATTGAATGGACATGGTTTTTATTGTGAGGTGGCATCGCAATTCGTGGGAGGGCATGGGCTGCATGATTTGTTGGGTGAGATGTCTTTTTCTTGTATTTGATTAATCATACACTTCACCACAAAAAACCTCCTCTCTCCAATTTTTAGAAATCCCCAGAGAGCCTTTCTTCATGCATGGCCGAGCACACTGTGTGTGAGTTTGAATTTTTTCCAAGCTCTAAATACTATTGTAATACCCAGCCCTTTTTATACCAAAATTTGTATTCTGTTACTTTAGAATTCTATTTATTCTTAATTATAAATTATTTATTTTATTTATAAATTTATTTCTTCTAAACCCCATTTTCTTCTATCAATAAAACCCAAACCTTATTATATCTTATATTTTCCTTATCCTCAGCCCAAGTTAAATTGATTTTCTTTTATTTAAATTCTCGACCCGTTTCAATCCTCAGCCCACAAGGTTTAATTAAAAGGAATTCTTTTTCCAAATCAGCCCAGCCAAATTCCTCCAGCCCGTTCCATTTCCTTTTTTTTACTTAATTTCCTTATCAAAAACCCCGGCCCATTCTTTCTTTTCTCCTCTAAATTTCCCCATTTTTAATTCCCTGGCCCGGCCCGTTTCTTCTTTTTCCCATTTAAATTTATTTTCTTTTCCTTGTGCAGGCCCAGCCCACTCTCTCCTCACCCGCGCCCGCTACCCGACTCGGCCCGCTACCTTTTCTTCCCCAACGGCTCCTTTTCTCCCGCCCACGCCATTGATGCTTCGATCCGTTTCCTCCGCCCACGCCCACGCCGCAGCGCGCGTTTCCCCACGACCCGCTCCCCAATGCTTCGCACCTCCAACCCCTCTCGACACCCCGACGAGCCCCAGCTCTCCTACTCCTTCTCAACCGAACCCAGCCACCTCCATCAACCTCCAAGCTTCGACCACCATCGTCCACCGCAGCTCGTCGTCGTCGTCGTCGTCATCGTCGCCATCACCTCTCACTCCCCCAACCTCCACCTTCGACCACTCCCTGCACCTCACCAACCCCCATCACATTCGTCTTTTCCCTCAACCCTCCACGAGCGCCCACCATCACCTTCGCCCGCCTCGACCCTCCTTCAACGGACACGACCCCACCACCGACCACTTCCTGTAGACCCCTCACCACTTCTAAGCCTTCCTTCACTGCAAACCGCACCGAGCTCCCTCTCCTCCTACCTCGTTCACCCCCTGCCGTTGCCGTCGGCAACCCTAGAGCCTTCCAACCTCCTTCACGGCTTCCTGCAGGCACCTTCGACGACCTACCACCCCACTTCCTCCTCTCATCGCAGAAGCTTCCAGCCTCCGCTTCCTCCCTCAAACTTCAACAACCATTGCCGGAAACCTCTCTCTCTCTCTCTCTCTCTCTCTCTCTCTCTCTCTCCGTGCTTTCTCTCTACCTCTCTCTGGTTCTCTCTCTCACTCTCTCTCTGGTTCCCTTTCTCACTTCTATCCCTCTCTGCTCTCTCTCTGTTCTCACTCTCTCTATATATTTTTCTCATCCCCTCTTGATCCCTCTCTCACCCCATCAATCCCTTCACCAACTGACCCCTTACAACTCCATAATCGATCGCGTCACCATCTCCCTTCGCCACCAGCCGTCAAGACCGTGCCAAGTTTGAGCCGAGACTCGAGTTCGAGCCAAGTCAAGTTACCGTGCCGCGCGTGTGTCGCGATCGTGCCGTTGCCATTGCAGTACCATCGTCGACACGTCCACAGGCAAGTATTTTACTTGCTTACATGCTATATACTCAAGTTACAATTCTATATTACTTAAATTATAAAGTTACAATTTTAGATCAATTATGTGCCATACCTGTTCGATGTGTGTTCTCAGTGAAAATACTTGTCTATTTTGACGGAATTAGATTGTCTGCATTGTCCCTAGTTGTGATGAATATCTTGTGCAAATTTCGTTGGATAATATGACCGATAACGATTAAAACGACTACCCCCAAGTTTACTCGTAAAACTGAAATTTTATTGTACCTGAAAACCGTTAAAATCGCCATAAATTATATACATACTAGAATGATGCGATCGAGGGCTCAAACCGAAGCCGACTCGACGAACTTTAATCCTATATAAGTTTCTATTAGTTTCTGTACTTAAATGGTGACAAGATTTGGATCGGAGTGGGACTCTGGACTGCAGTCCAGAGCGACTCTGTTTACTGTGTGCTATCCCGTATTGAGTACCACACTGTTTTCCTTAACCCGTAGGTTGCAGAACTCCACTGCTTATTATAGGTGAATCTGTTAGCTAGACAACGCAAGTGGTTTCATCCTATTTTGTTATCGTTTGTTAATTAATCTGTAATTTAAAAGATGGAGACGTATAACAGTCCCAGCAGAATCAGAACTGACATATTGGTATTGAATAGTGTATAACTCCTAACATACAGACGCGATTGAGAAACCGTCTATTGCGTTGAAAACCTTATTGAAACCCCTAGATTTCATCCAACTGTAGCGTCGCTAAAATCTGATCCCAACTGGGATTAAAATGCGTTGCGAAACGGACTTCCGATTCTGAAACCGGAGTTCCAGCCGTGAACGCTTAAAATGAAATGGCTATAATTAATGATCCTGGAACTCGATTAGCGTGAAACTAAATTCGATGGATAGATAACTGAACATACTAATTATTACCTGTTCATCGTCTCACTAAATTGTAACCGTACGATTTATGATAAATTATTCAAGTGGTAGATTACTAATTCATGACATCCTAAACATGCTTTATATACTGTTTACGCATCATATCATACACATGTCATTGCATTGATAACATAGTGATAACGTACATTTATCCAGCGTTAGGTATTAGTGATGATTGTGGCAAGTACGTCAGTGTTCGTGTATCAGTGAATAAGTGAAAGTGATACGTACTTGTACACAATCAGTGAACCTTATTGTTATATTGCATTGTCGACGTCTGTGAGACGCGTGTACGTGTGACTATAAGTGGTATGGGACACTTATGGAAGCTCTTGCAAGGGTGTCACAGATAAGGCACCAGACACTACCATTTATCTTAGGTATTAGTCGGGACGTGCTTGATGGAGGTCCTGCCTCCAGCTCTCGCGCAGACTTGTCACAGACCGATTGGTATTTAGGGTTATGGTTAGCGTTTGATGTAGACCACGGCGTGTGGGGTAGTTTGAATGTGAGTTCAACAGAATCTTGGGAGTCCCATGCCGGCTTATATATTTAGGAAGATATATGGAGATTTACAGGGTATGTGATTATCATCGTGATATACATGTTGGACCCGTGGTCCCTTGCCCTTGGGTTCTACCCTTGGGTGGAGGACACTCGCGAGTGGTTGACTCTCACACTTGGACTGACGATAGGCTTAGTGACCTGTACAGTGAGACTTAGAGACTGATAGGGTTACTGGTATTGATATACCTTATATACTGTGTTGACTATACGTGGCATATCATTCTACTGCTTTTACTGTTCCGCTGCATTGATTACTGCATGTTCATATCCATACTGCCATTGATCTACTGTTATATGTATATCTATTATCACTGTTAGAATTGTCCTACGATTTTATATATATTATATTGTTATTGTGTCGCTCTGACGACCTGAGTATGCATGCTCAGTGTGAGGAGAAGATTTAGCCTGGACCAGGACTAGACGTATATCACAGACACCTCGACTTGCTAACCAGAGTTATATCCAATTTGTTTCCCCTCAGGTCAGTTCTTTACATTGTTTCATTCAGTTACTGCATTTCTCATTACCTGCGCATCATTTACTGTTTACCATGAAAAACTAGAAACCGAAGTGTGACTACGGCAGGATATTTCCTTGACCGTAGGAGCATGGCTGGTCTTGTCTACCCCTCGTATTCCGTATTTTGGGAAGCGGGGCGTGACACCTATGCTCACTACATTTCATCGATGGGCAACTTCATTTACCTTCATCCAATCCATTGGATGCCTTGGGACAAAATATTCCACACTCTCTCTACTTCAACCTTGGACATGTCGGCTAGCAAACTTCATGTCTTCCTGCTTTTTTATTTTGTCTCATCGGGAATTTTGTAAGGCCGGGAGCCCCCAATTCCTTTGTAAAGAATTTTGTTTGTGCGAATAAAACTTTTGCTGTTTCATTACTTGTATATTATCCTTTGTTTGTGAAGAATACTCATAGAATATTCGGATTTGCACTGTTGAGCTTCCATGTCAGGTCGGTTCTTCGTCTGGCGATCGCGCGTCGAGTTGGTTTCGATCACTTGCCAAGTGCAAAGGCTGTTGGGAAGAAGGTATCTCCATGACCCCGAAGTTAAGGGGGGATCGCTCGGACTTATATAGGACTGTTGTATCTTGGAGAGTGCTTAAAATCGGTGGTGTTTGATGGGCGGTAGGCTGCTCGCTGCAGATGTGCCGAACCTAAAAGAGCTCGGTGTGCTCACTCTGAGGTCTTCAGATGCCTCTTGGCGAGGGCTTTGATCCCTGTTGTCGTGGGTAGGGAGCTACCAGCTGGGGATGACCGAGCAGGGTAGCCATTCGGTACCTCTTGGCGAGGGCTTGGATCCCTGGCGTCATGGGTAGGGAGCTACCAGCTGGGGATGACCGAGCAGGGTAGCCGCTCGGTGCCTCTTGGCGAGGGATCTGATCCTTGGCATCGTGGATAGTGAGATACCAGTCGGGGACGACCGAGCAGGGTAGCCGCTTGGTGCCTTTTGGCGAGGGCTTTGGTCCCTGGCGTCGTGGGTAGGGAGCTACCAGCCGGGAATGACCGAGCAGGGTAGCCGCTCGGTGCCTCTTGGCGAGGGCTTGGATCCCTAGCGTCGTGGGTAGGGAGCTACCAGCCGGGGATGACCGAGCAGAGTAGTTGTTCGGTGCCTCTTGGCCAGGGCTTTGATCCCTGGCGTCGTGGGTAGGGAGCTACCAGCCGGGGATGACCGAGCAGGATAGCCGCTCGATGCCTCTTGGCAAGGGCTTTGATCCCTAGCATCGTGGGAAGGGAGCTACCAGCCGGGGATGACCGAGCAGGGTAGCCGCTCGGTGCCTCTTGGCGAGGGCTTTGATCCCTGTCGGTTGTGGTAAGAAGCTACCAGTCGGGGATAGCCGAGCAAGGGTCGGGCTCGACCGCCTCTAGGGAGGACTTTGATCCCTGGCGTCGTGGGTAGGGCTCTACCAGCCGGGGATGACCGAGCATGGTAGCCGCTCGGTGCCTCTTGGCGAGGGCTTTGATCCCTGGCGTCGTAGGTAGGGAGCTACCAGCGGGGATAGCCGAGCAAGGGTCGGGCTCGGCTGCCTCTATGGAGGGCTTTGATCTTTCAGGATGGGGGCCGAGCAGGGTTACTGCCCGGTGCCTCTTGGCGAGGACTTTGATCCCTGTCGGTTGTGGTAGGAAGCTACCAGCCAGGGATAGCCGAGCAAGGGTCGGGCTCGACCACCTCTAGGGAGGACTTTGATCCTTAGCGCGGGAGGGGCTGTAAGAAGCCTACTAAGGACGGGGGTCGGGCAGGGTTACTGCCCGGTGCCTCTTGGCGAGGGCTTTTGTCCTGAAGGATGGGGGCCGAGCAGGGTTACTGCCCGGTGCCTCTTGGCGAGGGCTTTGATCTCTGGCATTGTGTGTAGGGAAGCTACTGGCTAGGGATAGCCGGGCAAGGTAGCTGCGCGGCTGCCTCTAGACGAGGGCTTTGATCCTTAGCGCTGGACGGATCGTAGGAGGCCTGTTAAGGATAACCGGGCAGTGAAGCTGCGCGGTTGCCTCTTGGGAGGGCTTTGATCCCTGGCATTGTGTGTAGGAAAGCTACCGGCCAGGGATAGCCGGGCAGGGTAGCTGCGCGGCTGCCTCTAGACGAGGGCTTCGATCCTTAGCACTGGAGGGGTCGTAGGAGGCCTGCTAAGGATAATCGGGTAGTGAAGCTGCGTGGTTGCCTCTTGGTGAGGGCTTTGATCCCTGGCGTTGTGTGTAGGGAAGCTACCGGCCAGGGATAACCAAGCAGGGTAGCTTCACGGCTGCCTCTAGATAAGGGCTTTAATCCTTAGCGCTGGAGGGGCCGTAGGAGGCCTGCTAAGGATAACCGGGCAGTGAAGCAGCGCGGTTACCTCTTGGCGAGGGCTTTGGGCCCTGGCGTTGTGTATAGGGAGGCTACCGGCCAGGGATAGCCGGGCAGGGTAGCTGCGCGGCTGCCTCTAGACGAGGGCTTCGATCCTTAGTGCTGGAGGGGCCGTAGGAGGCCTGCTAAAGATAACCGGGCAGTGAAGCTGCGCGGTTGACTCTTTATGATGTTCTGTTCGACCTTCCCGGTGTTGGTATGTGGAATAGGAACAGTCGTGGCGAGTACTCGTAACATGCGCATTGAATGCGTGGGGGAGGTGAAGCGCCAGAGCCGCGTCGTTTCGATTTCGTCAGAAAAGGCTCAATGTTTGCCGCGTGGCGGCACCTTTGTGGGCGAAAACGGGCGGCTGTTGGGTCCTTTGGGAGCGCAGCGGGCTATAAATCAGAGGGAGTGTTGGTCTTTCCTCTCTTCACAAGCAAATCTTAAAGATGGAAGACTTCCCCTTCACCATCCCCGACATCATTCACTTCGAAGACGTGTACCTCTACGACCAGAACTGCATCGAGGACACGGTGCAGTTGGTTTTTGGCAGCATCGAGGACCACTTCGGCCGGCTTCTCCCCCGGCGCTCGCCTCTGCTGCAGCTGCTGATGTACTCCATTTGGAGGGCGTCGCCAGGGCTCTACAACCCCCTGTCCGAGCAACTCCAAGACGAGGCCGTGGGCAAGCTACGGTCTCTGAGGCATTTTGGTCTGATCTCTGCGGGTCGGCTGAACCGCTCGGTGGCGCTCCTCCATGAGTGCTACCAATTGAGGCTCGATGCCAACGCGCGCGGAGGGAATCGAGGGCAGAGGCTGGCTTCCGTGGGGCCTCGGCTGGCGGAAATCTTCTCGGAGTACCACGAGCAGTGCTTTTTGCACCACCTTCCCCCGCTGTTGTAATTTTTTTTATGTATGGCCGAGGAGCCCCTAGTACCCCCCCCCCATTTGAATAAATAAAACTGTTTTCTTCTTTTTCGCAATGTTCCATCGATCTTTTTATTACATAAGCAGCAGATTCTAGGAAGAGTTTACATTGCCATTGAAAAAGAAGTGCATGCTAGTAGATGATCTTATCTGCACAGTCCGAGCCCTTCGGATGTTTGCGGGCACCGGACGTATCATCTGTTGATACGAGCATGATTTTGCCGATGGTCAGCTCGGCGGGAGAGGGACAATGCTCCTACTCGCGATCGGCTTGCCGCTTATCCCTCAGGTAGGCGGCGGGGTGCCCTGATCGGATGAGCTCCTCTATGTAGTCCCGGAGCTGCTTGCAATTCTCCGTGGAGTGGCCGAGCGACCTGTGGAAACAGCAGTAGGGGCCCCGGGTTCGCTTCGAGGCCTGACGCGGGATCGGAGGGAACTTGAAGAACCCCTCGCCCTTAGCCTCCTCCAGTAGCACTACTTGGGAGACGTTGAGCGGGGTGTACTCCTGGAACTTCGGATGGTAGGGCTGCTGACGCTCTAGTCTCTCTTCCCTTGCCCTCTTCTTATGGTCGGTTCGGTCTGCCCGGGGAAGGTTCGCATTTACCTCGGACTCGAGCTGGACTTCGCGCTCGGTCCATGCCTTCACTTCGGCCATGGTCTTAAGTTGCGCCAGCGCAAAGGAGCGTAGCCACTCCTTGTGTCTAAGACCCGACCTGAGTGCCGTGATGATCGTTTCATCCTGGTGCTCGGGGACCTCAAGAAGGGCATTGTAGAAGCGGGTGACGTAAGCTTTGAACGTCTCCTCGTCCCCGCTCTTGATTGTAAAGAGGTAGTCGACCGTGCGCTTTTGCCGACACTTCCCGACGAAGTGGCCGAGAAACTGAGTGGCCAGCTCGTCGAAGGTTGAAATCGAGCGAGGCTCGAGTCCTCGGAACCAGCCCCGCCCGGAGCGGATGAGGGTGGCCGAGAAAGCTCGGCACTGGGCGGCGTCGGAGTGGTCTTGGAAGCTCATTCCCACGGTGAAAGCATCCAAATGGTCCTTCGAGTCGGTTTTCCCGTCAAAGAGAGAGACCTTTGGGGGCTTGTTGCGCGAGAAGACATGGACGGCGAGCAGCTCCTCGGTGAATGGCTTGGTGAGCGAGTCGGCGGCGTACTTAGCCCCGTCGCCCGAGAGGTGACCTTCCCGACGTATGCCCTCGATCTTCTTCTCGAGAGCGTCGAGTCGGCCGTGGTACCCCGAGAATTCAGCACCCCCCGATCCCTCGCCTCTGCTGTGGGAGACCCGCGTCTGGGTGCAGCCCCGGTTCCTCTCGATGAGGTTCCTCAGATTCCCGGGCGAGGTAGTCCTCGAGCCGCCGTGGCGAGCCCCGTCCTTACGACCCCGTCGAGGGAGGGGGTGTGGGTCATGCCTGAGAACAGGCGAGCTGACCGACATCTCCTCAGGAGGTAAGGGTCGCGAGGAGGCTCGAGGCGAGGCGCTCTGGCGGCGGATCTTGGTGTGGAGTTGTGGGGCGCCCAGCGGGCTGCAGAGAGTACCGGTCCAGGAGATCTGTGGTCGTGGGAGGTACCTTGTCGATGGTCGGCCGTGCCGACGCGGGCGGAGTCTTCTCGAGGCGGAGGAGCGACGATCTGGGGTTCAGGCCCTGCTGTTTGGACGCGGACGAGCGCATCTACGATGGACGCTAGTCGGTCTATTCGGCCGGCAAGGGCGTTGATGACAATCGCCGGGGGAGGTTCATCCGCGCCTCCGTTGAGAGGAAGGCGGCGGCTAGTGCTTGGATCTTCAGGTGATCGCTAGCCATATGGTTGGAGATCGGGAGACGGACTTTTGTTTTTGTGGAGTTAGTTTCCCACAGACGGCGCCAGCTAATGGAGGCGGACTTTCCCGATCTCCTTCAGATGTTGTCTCCTGTTGATCTGCCGATGGCTGCGATTGACGGCTGGGATTTGATCTGGAGCGTGATCTCCTGTGATGTATGAATCTCAATGGGTTGGAGGAGATTTGTGCCGAGTACCTGCAAGGAAGTCCCGGGATGGTTTGGTACCACCGAGGACCCTCCGACGATCAAGTCAGTAACAAGATCCGAGCAGAGTAACGGCTTAGTGGGGTAAAAATGGCTTACTTGATCCCTCTGGGAGAGGGGTTTATATAGCGGCAGCAACATGCAGGGGCAGGCGCGAGAATCACGCCGGCCGTTACGCTCCCGACGTCACGCCCACGTGATAAGCGGATCTTCCCATTAATGGTGAGACAGGCTCGTTAGTGGGGATCGTAATGGCGTTGAACGTGGGATGTGGCCGGCGGAAATCTCGCGCATGGCGAGATTCGCGGAGCGGCGGTTACGCCTGCGAGTGGTACCGCTGGTCGGTCGATGAGACCGAGGAAAATGACCTCGGCGGGAGAGCTCGGGGGAGAGCGGGAGAGCCGAGGCGTCTTGGTCTTGTGATAGCTCGAAGGCGAGCTGGGAGGCCGTGGAAGCCAATTTGTGCAAGGGGGCTCTGAGGAAAGCCAGCTTGTGCTTGCGGGTCGGGCACAGGGGTGGCCTGGTCGACCCTTGTAGGCCCTTCTTTCTGAGCTCTGAGACACGTCATCTGTCACGTGTCACGATCTGGGAGATCGCCGATCTCGAGCATTATCAAGAACCCAAAAGATATCGACTATCAATTAACCTTACTATAGCTGGATATAGAAAGGAATCTTTTGAAGCTGCTAATGTTTTTTATAATTTCCCTTTTTCAATCTAAATCTAGATTTAAATCATGCCTATATCCACCCTGCTTAGCAGAAGGTAATCTAGATAGTAATCATGGATTAAGATTAAATATTATTACGCTTGTTTAGATGTAAAAGATATTCCCGAGAATATAGGATTGCCACGCTTATCAAATGACCACATTTCATGGTAATCCTATTCCCCCAAAACGTATGTCTATCCTAAATTACTACGAAATATTCCCGCTTAACATGAGATGAACCATGGCCATCTGCCGTCGGCCTCCTTCGCCACCCGCCGGTCGACCGGCTCCTCCGCCTATCATTTATCGTCCGCCGCTCGCCGCTGGCTGGCCACCGTCATATCACCGATCGTTCACCAGCCGGCTTGCCGCCGATCGAACGTTCGCCATTGGCTGGCCGTAGTTCGTCGCCGGTCATCCACCGCCGGCCTCGCCGGCCCGTGTCGATCGAAAGTTCGTCGCCGGCCTCGCCGCTATCTACCGGCCCTCTTCCGGCCTCATCCCCGGTTGACGGCCGAACATATATATATTATCGGGAATGATTAAAATATACCAAGCACGTTAATGCAAAATTCCTTGGAATTAGATGTCGGTCACCATATTTCCGGAAATATAAGAATTCCTGGTAATCTCTCATTCCATGTACCAAGCGTAACCTTAAAGATTCATTTTGTGAGATTTAAGACTTCATATATTTCACGGTCGTGTGATGCTTGTTGGTCAAACTCAATGCAGCATAACGCTATCGATGGTTTGCTGGAACCAGGGGAGAAGCTGGATAGCCTTGCGGAGAAGAGTTCCGATCTCAGCACCACCTCTCGAGTAATATGCAATGCACAGTTTGATACTTTCGCTCTGGCTGATCAATTTATTTACAGATCTTGGAATTTATTTTTGAAAGATGCATTATGAATTAGTCAAGATCATTTATTTTCTGGCATAATTATTTTTATTTTTATTTTTCTAAATTTTTGCAGATGTTCGAAAAAAAACCAACCAATGCTGCACCATACTTTAACTGCGTCTCAATCGCATGTCTCTTGGATTCTTAGTAACAAAAACCCTGTAAACATTAGTTGAGCGAACAGTCGATATACTAACTGTGTTGGCTATGGATAGTACATAATTATTTCTTTTTGTTACCTTCGATATTTGCAGTTAATTTTCTCATAAGATTTTGAGCAGCACCTGCTTATATATTATTTTCCTTGACAATAATACCATGCTATTGGAGTTAAAGATGCAATATATATATATGAGAATAATGGAGGAAAGAGGCCATAGGAGGGAATTTCCTCCTATGGCGTCGAAAAAACACGTACTCCATCGTGTTTTTCGACGATCGGAATCCATCATCTTCATCATTATCATCTAAGATGTGGGTACGCCAAATTTCATATGATTCTACAACTTTTTCACCGTTGATTTAGCAATGTAAAAAGTTCTATTGTCGGCAAACCGTTAATTTTGAACCCACTAATTCAACGGTGAAAAAGTTGTAGAATCATATGAAATTTGGCGTATCTACATCTTAGATGATAACGATAAAGATGATGGATTCCGATTATCGGAAAACATGATGGAGGGAGTATTTTTTCGACGTCATAGGAGGAAATTCCCTCCTATGGCATCTTTCCTCCGTTACTCTCTCTCTCGCTATATATATATATATATATATATATATATATATATATATAGCGAGAGAGAGAGTAACGGAGAAAAGAGACCATAGGAGGAAATTTCCTCCTATGGCGTGAAAAAAATACAACCTCCACCAATTTTTTCGACGATCGGCCGCCATCATCTTCATCGTTATCATCTAAGATGTAGGTACACCAAATTTCATGTGATTCCACAACTTTCTCACCGTTGATTTAGCAATGTAAAATATTCTATTGTCGGTAAACCGTTAATTTTGAACCCACTAAATCAACGGTGAAAAGGTTGTGGAATCACATGAAATTTGGTGTACGCACATCTTAGATGATAACGATGATGATGATAGGTGCCGATCGTCGGAAAAAATGGTGGAGGTAGTATTTTTTCCACGCCATAGAAGGAAATCCCGTCGTGGCCTCTTTCCTCCATTAATCTCTCTCTCTCTCTCTCTATATATATATATATATATGACCAATTAGGCATTAGCTCATAGGATGATATTTCCCTCTCCAAAACAAAGGAGTCACGTCCATAAGAATACATTGAGCCTAAAAGTTCTTTCCCTTTATTTAGAAAATGCTCACAATTTATTTGACACTGAAACAAAACTTTGATTTTTGTATCATGCTTATTTACACCATGCCAATGAAATAATTTAAGAAAATAACCAAAGAGAGAATAAACGAAGGAGAATCTCATATCATATCGGGGAACATGCAGCGGAAATAATTAGTGTAAGATTAATGAACAACGAGATCAATAGATGTATAACAAAGTCTGGTCACTATTACATTATTCCTTTCAAAAGCAAACCAAAATCATGAAAAATGAAAGCTGCTCAAATTGTAGCTGGTGTAGCAAAAGCAAATAGCAAAAACAAAAAAAGTTGAGCAAAATAAAATGAAAAGACAAGTCCAGCTTTCGATTATTACTGGAAGGAAAATTATCGTTGCTAAGAGTGACAGTATCAATCTACTGCCTCAGGCTCTGCAAGATGTATTGAGCATAGAGATCCCTACAACAAAACAACCACAAAATATAATCAAGAACTTTATTGAATAACATGCATTACTAAGACAGTAGCTAGACACAATATGCATATGCTTATTTTAAGTTAAAATTGAATTTGACAAATATGTATTCTAAAGCTAAATGTATACCAATTAAATTCAAGGCTTATTTGCTGAAAACTCCGAACAGATTTGGGCTATTTTAACAAAACTCCCATTAACTTTAAAACTATCAAGAAATTACCATGACTTGACGGTCAACGTTATTATTCATGACAAATGACCATTTTATCTTCTCATAATATAATTAATTAATTATAAATTACATTTAAATAATTATTAAATATTAATTAAATATAATTAACATCATAATTAATATTTTTTAAAGAGGAGCCGGTGGTAGTCGGAGGGAGGTGAGGTCAGGGGAGGGGTAGAGGTCTGTCGAAGGAAGGGGAAACGGTCGGGGTCCTCTCTGGTCATCATCGCCGATGACAACGGCCATCATCTTCAACGCCGCCGCCGCCATCGACAACAACACCGTCACTACCTCCTTCCTCCTCTCCCACCGCCGCCGCCATCATCATCAACACTATCACCGTCCTCTTCGCTACCACCACCACCATCCTCATCAACACCACCGTCGCTGTATTCCTACTCTTCTTCAACCCACCACCACCATCACCGTCATCACCATCTTCTTCTTCCTTATTTTCTTCACACCACCACCACCATCACCGTCATCACCATCTTCTTCTTCTTCCTTATTTTCTTCACACCACCACCATCTCCCCCGCCGGCATCCTCCCCCTCCCCTCCCTCCAACCCCTCCCCTGTTCCAACCCCATCCCTTCCATCCATCCCCCAAAAATCATCACCGCCACAATCACCACCACAATCATCATCATCACCACCACCAACACCACTAGCCCGCCCCGACCTACGGCCCCCACAAACCACTACCTCCCGTGCCCATCTTTGATCCCACAAAAAACCCAAAAAACAAGATGGATGGTGGTGGTCATTAGGACGCGAGCTAGGTCAAGGGAAGAGTCGGCGGAGGAAGGGGAAAGGGTCGGGGGAGAGGTGACCATTTTTGTACTCACTGTGAGATGTCAAACCACACTCGAGGTTATTGCTACACTCTCCACCCCGAGCTTCTACCTACTGCCAGCCTTGCTACATCTGATTCAGTTTCTTCAGTCTCGGCAACTGCCTCTATGAACACACCAGGGAGTCCTACTGAGAAGGAGTTATCACAACTGCGAAGTCTTCTCTCCAGGGGCTCTACATCATCATCGGCACAAGCTGCATCTGTTATAGTCAAGGGTAAAAGTAAGAGTTGTTTTATCTCTCTAGCATCTCCCACATCCTGGATCATAAATTCGTGTGCATTAGATCATTGACTGGGAAGTCAGGTATACTCGCTTCATTATCTTCCACTTCATATAGTAGACCTATCACAGTAGCCAATGGTTCCACATCTAAAGTGGAAGATGTTGGATCCACTCGTCTCGCTCCATCCTTATCTGTATCTTCAGGTCTTTATGTACGACATTTCCATTCAGTTTATTATATGTTAGTTAACTTGTGCACTTTTTGAAATGTTCGGCAACGTTTTCTCCTTCTAGTTGTATTATGCAAGACCTGAAGACGAGTGAGGTGATTGGTTCAGGACATGAGCATGAAGGTTTATACTACTTTGATAGGAGCACACCTACAGTTTGTTCTTCGTTTACGGCTCCTCTTGAGATTCACGGTAGGTTAGGCCATCCATATTTAGAGAAGCTTAAAAAACTTATACCTTCTCTTAACCATTTATCTTCTCTTGATTGTGCATCTTGTGAGATGGGAAAACATCATTGTGTTTCGTATCCTCCCAGAGTTAACAAAAAAGCCACTGATTTGTTTAGCATTGTTCATTCTGATGTTTGGGGTTCGTGTTCTATTGTATCAAATCGTGAATATCGTTATTTTGTGACTTTTATTGATGACTTTTCTAAAGAGACATGGTTGTATTTGCTAAAATCTAGAACTAGTATTCACTATATTTAAATCTTTTGTTGCTGAGATTAAAAATCAATTTGATACGACTGTTAAAATTTTGTGAACTGACAATACCAAATAATACTTCAATTCAGATTTTAGTCAATTCTTAGACTCTTTTGGTATTATTCATCAGTCTTTATGTTCTTACACCCCTCAACAGAATAGGGTATCCAAGAGAAAGAATAGACATTTGTTAAAAGTTATGCGTACGTTGTTGATTCATTTGCAGGTTCCAAAACATTTTTTGGACGATACTGTTCTTACTATATGCCACTTGATTAATCGCATGCCGAGTTCTATTTTAAGGGGCAGATACCATATACTGTCATATTTCCTTTTAAGTCGCTTTTTCCTCTATCTCTTAAAGTGTTTGGTTGCACCAGTTTTGTTTATGATCATCGCCCTAGAAAATCCAAACTTTATTCAAAATCTATTCGATGTGTCTTTATAAGATATTCTAAGGATCAAAAGGGTACAAGTGTTATGATCGGGAGTTAGACGGAGTGTTCATATCTGCAGATATTACTTTTCATAAGAACACTCCATATTTTTCATCAACATATTCCTCTCCTTTTGTTCAAGAGGATTTTCCTTTTGATGAACTTATGTTTTGGCTACCCCACCCACTCCTGTTCCGATTGGACCTTCTGTGGATCAAACAAAGAAGTTAATACGAGAACAAGTTACTCATATGTACACCCGACGGGTACAACAACCTCCAGCTTTAACGCTTCCAGTCACCTCTTTGGTTCCAGATCCAGATCCCTCTAAGTTAGATATTCTAATTGCTCTCAGAAAAGGCACTTGAACTATTGTTCCTCGATATCCCACCAGTGATTATGTCATCTATGCACGATTGACCCCGTCCTATTGTGCATTTATTTCATCCTTGGATTCTTACTCTCTTCCCAGTTCAATATCTGATGCCCTGATTCATCCTGGTTGGAAAAGAGCTATGGATGAGGAAATGCTAGCTTTACGCATTAATGGCACGTGGGATCTTACTTGCCTTCCTATTGGAAATCACGCAGTCGGTTGTCGGTGGGTAAATACTGTGAAGTTGAATCCTGACGGCTCACTTGCTCGGCTCAAAGATCGCTCACTGGCAAATTGATAATCACAGACCTACGAAATTGATTATGATGAAACTCTCTCATGTGGCCAATATGATTTCAGTTCGCATATTTTTATCGTTGGGTGCCACCTTTGATTGGCATTTACATCAGCTTGACGTGAAGAATGCATTTCTACATGGCAGGAGGAAGTATGTATGGAGCAACCGCAAGGCTTTGTTTCTCAGAAGAAGTCTGAGCTTGTTTGCAAGCTCAAGAGATGGTTGAATGGCCTCAACCAATCTCCACGTGCATGGTTTAGAAGACTAATAGATGTTGTTAGGACCTTTGGTTTACGAAGGGTCTAATAGTGATCGCTCTGTTTTCTATCGATATCGCGATGGAAAGAGAATCCTTATGGTCGTCTATACGGATGACAATGTTATTACATAAGATGATGAGAGAGATTTCTGACTTGAAGGCTCATCTTCGGAAACAATTCTGCACCAAAGACCTAGGAAAGTTGAAATACTTTTTAGGTATTGAAGTATCGAGATCATCGAAGGAAGGTATTTTCGCCACTCAGCGAAAATATGTGCTTGATATGCTTTCAGAGGTTGGTATGTCTGCTTGTAAGCCTATCTTTCTCCCTATGGATCCAAATGTGAAACTCTTTATGGACCAGAGGGAGCATGTTCCTGGTCCAGAACGGTACAGAAGGTTGGTTGGTAAACTTAACCACCTGACCACCACTCGTCCTGATATAACCTTCCCAGTTAGTGTAGCGAGTCAGTTTATGTCTGATCTTCGTGAGGCTCACCTTCATGCAGTTCTCCGTATCTTGAGGTATTTAAAGGGCGTCTCTGGAAAAGGTATCTTCTATAAGGATTATGGGCATTCCAAAGCCACATGCTTCACAGATGCAGATTGGGCAGGGTCTCCCGATGATAGGAGGCCGACCAATGGTTTCTGTGTATTTGTTGGAGGAAATTTGATTTCTTGAAAAAATAAAAAACAAAGTGTGATCTCTAGATCCAGTGAAGAGTCAAAGTATAGAGTCATGGCAAACACCACAAGTGAGTTGGTGTGGATTGGATTTCTACTTATAGATCTTGGATATGGTCCTACTACACCTATGAAGCTATATTGTGATAAGGCTGCGATTTATATTGCGAACAACCTTGTTTTCCATAAACGAACAAAACATATTGAAGTTGATTGTCACTTCGTTCGTGAAAAGGTTGAGGATGTAGTCATTGATACAATTTATGTGAGTTCGTTGAACCAACTTGCCGATTTGTTCACCAAACCTCATGGGAAATCAAGTATGCATTTTATTTGTGACAAGTTGGGCATGTGTGATGTATATGCTCTAACTTAAAGGGAGTATTAGAATAAATAATGTAATGGACGATTGTGATGAAGGGTATATTTGTTATAAGTGGTTACTTATATATAAAGAGATGATGAAATAGAGTTAACCTAATCATCACATTTTATCCCCAAATCTCTTTCAATAAAGGGGATGGGGGCGGCAAAGGGGGATGGGGACGGTGATAGGGAAGAACATGGGTGGATGATGGTGGTGATGGTGGTGGTTGTGGTCGAGGATGATGATGATGTTGAGGGGATGATGATGAATCGATAATGATGGAGGAGCGAGGAGAGGGTGGCATCGGTTAGGAAGAGTTTAGGATTTTTTTATTTTTTATTTATAAAAAATATTAGGTTTAGGGTTAGATGAGAGGGGTTTTAGGGGGTTTTGAAAAATTGCCGACATGATGCTGACGTGGCACAGACGGTGCGGTACTGACGTGTCGCCATTAAATTTGGTAGTTTCTTGATGGTTTTAAAAGTAATAGGAGTTTTGTTAAAATGACCCAAACATGTTGGGAGTCTTCGGTAAATAAGCCTAAATTCATTGAGTTATGGTGTACCACCAGCCATTACACATTTGTATTTCAATCTTTAAATCTTTAAATCATTGAGTTATAGCGTACCACCAGCCATTACACATTTGTATTTCAAACTTTAAATCATAGAGCAGTATACAGATCAAACATTTCGAAATCAAACATTTCGAAAAAAGTAAAGATTATAGCAATTAGCCATTCATAAAATCAAAAAAAAAATCTAAAACCCAATCTGTCAATAATTTGCCACAGATCATCACGTAGAAAGAAAAGTAACATAAGGATAAAAAGGAAGAACAGAACCAATTTTTCCCCTCATAGTAGGATGTATGCTAATGTAATTTTTTTAATGCATGCTAATATCTGAATATAACCAGAAATCACTTACATTGAATACTGGATTGCTTCAACCGCAGTTGTTGCAGGTAAGAAGTCATCAACAGCTACCTCCTTATTCTCATTCTTCTTGTCTAAAACACAAGTTAAGGATTCCAAAATTTCATATAGTCAGTCATTAGGTATTCAATCGCATTAAATATAAAATCGTGAAAATAACTTAATAAAATAAAATAATATTAAGGATACAGTCTTCAAAGAAGCGTTTGATCTCAGTGAGACGATGAGGAGAGAGCTCTTTAATGTCCCTGTAGTGGCGATACTCAGGATCATCGGCGCACACTGCAATGATCTTATCGTCTCTCTCCCCCTGTTACAAGAAATAATGAGCTTGGAAGTTTGGATTAGGATAGAATATTTTGAATTTTCACTTGCTATAAATTTCAGTACCTGATCAATCATGGGCATGAGCCCAATGGCCCGAGCACGAAGAAAGCAACCGGGAAGTATTGGTTCCTGTTTATAATATAAAATATGGAAATTATTTAAAAATATATAATTATCACACTTATTTTATGGACTTGATAGCTATAGGTAAAACAATACGGTAGATATAATGAATGTAATCTTAAAGGAAATTTTGAGGTAAGAAAATAAGTGAAGAATGCAACAATAACCGTCACTTGTCCTCGGGAAAAAGTTGCCAGCATTAAAAGCAGAATTTTACCTGCATGAGGACCAAAACATCCATTGGATCGTTATCCTCACAAAGAGTGCGGGGAATAAAACCATAGTTATGGGGATAGACCACCGAGGAATATAAGATCCGATCGACCTGAGACAAATTCAACAACAAAAAAATTCAATCGTAAATAATAATGAAAAAACAACTGGGTTGAGCATAAAAATCTTAAACCGAAGTATATACTCCATAAATCTGCAATAAATCTTCTTCCATAAAGCAAAATACCAAAATGGAACTCCATTACAGTAATAAATTCCCACTTGCGGTAAAAATCAAACTTTCGAGCTCACCTTAATAAGTCCAGTTTTCTTGTCAAGTTCATACTTGACTTTACTTCCTTTCGGGATCTCTACAACCTGCAACAGATGAAAAAAGGCCGTGAACAATCCTTGCCTATAGTTGTACTTCGAAGAAGGAAGAGGGAAATCTGAGAAATATCATGTCTATCCTATACCCTTCATCAAAATGTAATTTCCTTTTAACGCTTTCATTTTTTTTGTCGCCTTGAAGTTATTAAAAATACTTTCAAATAAATGAACTGTTTCTGTTAAAAACACACACACGTAAGGTAGATAGGACTCTATTTATGTAGCATGGGTTCGGATACGGATTCACGAATTCACAATTTTCGAGAAAGCTGAGATACGTTTTTATAATGACTTTTTATTAATTATTTTTATTAAGATATACATACAAATATTTAATAATATAAACAAATAAAAGCATTATGTTAGAGTAGATATTCAATACACTTTGAAATTTTCGAGAGCCTTAATTTCCAAGAGAAAGAGGACAGGCATTGATTTGGGAGAGGTTTTCGTGATGGGTCACACCCCTTGCGTCGGTCAAATTTACATGTTTGAGCAAATTCGAAAGAATCTAATAGTATCCGAGAGGTTCGGACTCCGATTCGCTTCGCACTCAAAGACGATTCATGACGCATTTACAAGTATCCGTGCTTCATGGGACCCTATCACCCGAATCAAATATTATTTATCGGTATCTTAATAACAATGTAACTATCTCCTCTTCCTAAAAACCTAGGACGCAAAGTGCAGGTAAAAGAACTTACGACATTGAAAACAGAAGGAGCTCCAGGTCCTGCAAACAAACTTATACGATCAGATATGTCATTTAAGATTAGTTGAAAAAATCATGGATGCCATATTAATCAAGTTAAGTACCTATATCAAGATCATGCCAAGGATGCGCAGCAACTGATCTCCTAGACAAGGATGAGAGAATCCTTTCATTAAGCTTTGGGGCTGAGCGATTCTGAGCAGGAGAAACACTTTTCTCTTCTGTGGAATCACCTGAATGTTGTTCACTCATGTTTCTGTAGAAGAGGAAAGGGGATGCAACTTTCAGTGGTTAGCAATTGATCGATCACGATGGACTTGGCAAAAACTAATTACTTATCATAAACCAAAGTTGACGAACCCTATAACTAGAGAAAAATTAGGTGAAATACCGGACTAAATTCTACCGGCCTACCAGGGAAAACAAAATAGGAAAGGTCCAACATGCGGCATTTTCGAGAAAAAAAAATCACGAAATCATCCTCAACAACCTTCTAAACGCATCTCATTGTTATACATGGCAATATAAATGAGTATAATCCTCAAATCATTGACATCCACCATAAATAATTTGCTATATAAAAATTTCCGACTAAAGAATGTAAAAGAAATTACTTGAAATAGTTTGAAAGCTAAAATGCCTTGAAAGCTCGGTGTAATTCCCTGTAACATAAATGCCATTGGTCTTCCTTTGAGATTCTTCCGACCGTGCTTGGCCAAAGATCCAGAACCGATTTTAAGGGTTGAAACCGAGAACTTGTGCTCGTTACGTGACCCCATTTTGATGGGGAAAAGAATCTAAGACGAAAGTGATGAAATCTCTTGAAATTGTTTAACTTGACATGTGAGATGGGCAATTATATCTTCATTGTGATATTGCAAAGCACCATTACTAAAGAGTTTGGCTATTAATTCCTATAATTTTAACTATGAATGAAAACCCTTCTGTAATTCTCATCGCATAGGAGTAGTTGCAGTAACCTGGGTCTCAACCTCTGCAACAATAAAATGACGTCGATAATTCGTTACTCGATGATGGTGGCCCAAGATTACCTTCTTCGGAACCATGCATTCATATCTTCGTGCTCTTGCATGCTTATTTTTTATTAAAAAAAGCCGCAACTTGATACATATCATCTATATATCGATCGATTATTGAATCAAAGATTTGTCTTTTACAAAACTTATTTACTCAAAACACACACGATTTGTTACCTATGCATCAATTAGCAGTAAAATGAAAGATTTTTCACTAACACAAAATCGACCATTTAATCAAATTGTATGATTTTTTAATACACAATCATTCGATAAAATCAACAAACCTAGTTCGATTCGGAAACAAAAACTCAAGACTTAGATCTCTAAAAGGGGGAAATAACTGAGCAACGATCCAACGATCACAAGCTCCGAATCAATCGAATGGCACCTAAAGATCGATCGATCATAACAATCAAAACATCAAAATACAAAATAGAAGCAATGGAATCTTACGTAGATCGATCGATGGAAACCCTAACGAGAGCGAGAATGGAGCAAAAATTGAGAGCTGTTTCCTTTCGATTTGGCGATCTCTTTGGAATTGGATGCTCGAAAGCTGTAAACTCGCCGTCTTCATATAAAGACCCTCTTGAGGCTGGGTCTGGTCACCGATTGGTGAGAATAGCACGTGGCGCTTTGGGCCCTCTTTTTCGCGGAAAAGGCGGGGACGGACGCGTTTTATGTCTGCCTTGGGTTATGTTTTCCCTTTTTTTATTTATAATTTTATTCCTTTTAATCTGGCTTAGGTGCTAAGGGCTGTTTGTTTGCAAGATTATGAAATTTGGATTTCAAAATTGCACATTTGAAATTTTCTGGATTTGGTAATTTGTTGTTTGTTTAGTATTGGATTTCAAGTATTGAATTTGTAGATCCTTATAATTTTTGTTTGATTGGTGAAAAGAAAGTGGAATTTGGATTTAAAGATTTTATAGAGAGATAGAGAGAGAGAGAATTATTAAATAAATAAAGTATCCGGATCTCATCTAAAAGTACAGTGAATAGTGTCAAATCCTTGCAAATTCTCCAAATTTTTTAGGACTCAAGGATCCTTGTTTTGTGGTAGGCCCCTATAAAAAACAAAGGAACCCTACAAATCCAAATCCCACAACCAAACACAAAATTATGGAATCCTCTCAAATTTTTGGATTCCACAATCCAATTCTTTCATAATCCTGCAACCAAACAGGCCCTAAGTCGGGACAGGATAATGCGATCGTAGACAAGTGCAGTCGATCCCAGTCCTATGCAGACATGAGGCTGCAGCTGTTGTAGTTTTTGAGCGGTTATGAATTTTGAAATTTGAATTTCCAAAATTTGGTTTTGAGCGGTTGTGGATTTTGAAATTTAAACTTTTATCCTTTCAAAATGTTGCAGCGGTTTTTAATGACTTCTGAGAATCTATAAATAAAACTGGTTTTCTTAATAACTTTACAGCCTTTTCTTTTCTACTGTTCCCTTACAATTTCGAATAGAATTTTTGCTGATCGCGAGAACCTCGGACTCTGTTGTATCTTGAGAGATTCTTGTCTGCAACTCTTTAGCAAACTCAATTTGAGTGAGGACAAGTAATTCTTTGAAGAAAGCCAATTGCGCCTCAGAGTCAATAAATTCATTTACTTGTACCCATCATTTTTCCGATTCCTATACTAAATTTCTAACAATTTCAAGGACTTAGCTTCATCTACAGTGGAAGTTGGAATCCAGCTTAATCTCGGTTAAAATTATGAATCAAGACCCTGTCAAACTTGATCGGTTTGACTGGGAAAACCACACCCGATTAGCAGACAAGATGCACTTCCTTCCGACGATGCTGAAGATATTTTATGTACTCGACGATGATCTTACGCCGATTCCAGAGACTATGGATATTGACAGCGAAGCGGTTGTGAAGGCTAGAAAGAAACGAGAAGAGTATGAATGTCTCTCCGGAGGTACATTCTGAACACCCTGTTGGATCGCCTCTTTGATAACTACACCAGGACGGCTTCAACAAAAGAAATTTAAAAGGCTCTGAAGTTCAAATACAAAATGGAGGGGCAAGGTACAAACAATTATTTAATTTCAAAATATTTTGAGTATCGTACGGTTGAAAAAAAGTCTATTTTAAATCAGTGTCATGAACTTGAATTATTTGTCAATCAAATGAATGCTCTGGATATAAAATTGCCTGAAACCTTCCAAGTTTGAGCAATCATATCGAAATTGCCCCATACTTGAAAAGTTTACCAGAAAAAATTGCTTCATAAGACAGAAAATTTCACTCTCGAGCAAATTCAAAGAAATTTGCTAATTGAAGAGGAAGCCCGTCTAAGGGATGTAGAGTGTTTTTCGCCACCCTATTGAGATAAGAATGTGCGTGCTGGTCAGGCATGTATAGATCCCCTGTCCTGGTAAGCTGGGGTTTATTTATTGTGGGGATCCGAATCTCCAGCAGCCGCGGACTAAGCCGCTGTTAATTACCCCTCGTCTTTGGAGCGAGAGAATCTCCGATTAACATGGTCAAACTGGTCATGCGAACTCAATGTGCAGCATGCGCATGTTGTGTTTTGAAGGTATTTTGGACATATCGGGAGACTCGCAAAGTTTAATGAGGTCCCACTACCAGGATAGCGGGATAAGGGTTAAGGGGTTACCAGCCTCCTTATGCGGTGCGGGGCAGCTCCCCATTAGAATTTTTTTTCTAACGGGAGAAGTAAACATGTGGGAAAAAGGGGGCGAGGAGCGTTCTAAGGATGCGTGAGACGGCACGCAGCCACGGGTCACGTGCGTGGCGCATGGCTGGCGTCCAGCGGACCTCATGCTCGGCACGCGGCCGCTGGGCGTCAGCGGGCTACGTGCGCCACACGCGGCCGCAGGAAACACCAGCGAAGGAAAGGGCTTAGCCCCTGAGCTTTGGTTTGGATTCGACAGTAGGGTCTGTTTGCTTTGGTTTAGGCCTATTTTTCCGCGGTTTGACTTTGACCTTTGGTCAAGGGGGTGTAAATTTTAACCTCGACAAAGTGTCCATCATCAATAAATGCACACCACATATATGGTTGTGTGCATGAAATTGATGGATCTTCTTTCGCGTGGTATGACTTGATTTGGTTCCAGCTTTTGGGAGGCTGGCACTGCTCTTTTTACAATATGGACGGTCGATACTTGACGTATCTCCGAGACGAAGTTTCGGTGTTTACCGCCGAAAACGGAGACGAACTGGGATAGAACGTCTTACCTGAATTTGGGGGCAAATGATATTTGGAATATATCTTTTCACCTCTCCGAAAATGCTAAGTTGATTTATAGCACCATATATCGGAGGTTTGGATAGATGCAACCGATATAGCGTGACTTTATCAGATTCCCCCTCTTTGAGGGGGTTTTGATTGTGGGGATGTTCTTCCCTGCAGGCACAAGCCCCTGCAGTTAATTACGCTATCGCATTGCGATAACAATTTTCACCTGCTCCAGTAGCTCACTTCATGTTGTATTATATATTATTTATTATGGTCGCCCATAGATTGTATATGGAGACTAGTTTATGTCGTCGTCCGTAGGACGCGGATTAGTCCAAATCCGTATATATTAGATTTGGGTTTGAACTTAGATCATATGTTCCATCAATTCAGAGGTTTAAGGATCGTTAATCTTGATTTTAGATTAAGATCGACTTAAATATATGAACGTATGGGCTAAGGATACGTTAGTCTCATATAAGACTAAGATCAACTTAGACATACGGTTAAGGATCATTAATCTTATTAAGATCCATTTAACAAGGGTAAGCATATGGACCTTCTGTGCGCTTATGTGGATATGATGTGAGGCGCTGTCTTCATAGTTTCTTTTGAGTGCTCACGCGGATATCACATGAGACGTTGTGTTCTTAAAGATTTAATGTCTGTTCGTATTTTTTGAGAGAATTTAAACTTATGTTAATGGTATTTTGACTATTAATGATCACTAAGATCACTATTTTGAAGATCTAGGATCAGATTTCTTTAAAAACTAAGTTCTTGATTATGAAGAAACTACATTCCTGGAATATGAACTCCATCTTTTTTCTTTCTTTCATTCATGTTCTTTTTTTCAACTTTGTATTCTCCTGAATTTTTTATTCTTAAGAACAAGATCTTCCTTACGAGAATTAAATTCTCTTTTTTGGGATCTGTTTTGTGGATTTTAGATCTAGAGAAAGAACTTAGTTCTTATGAAGGGTTAAACCCTTAGATACGACATGATGGGTAAAGTGGGGAGATAATTTTATCTCTGTGTTTTCTTTACCTAGGACTTGAGAAGGGGAAGAAGATGTTCTTTAAAGAAAATTGAATTCTCGGTTATAGTTTCTATCACCTTATGGGGTTGATTCCTTCTTTCTTTATGTCATGAGTCCTTTATATAGGGTATAGAAATGGTTGATTGCTTGAGAGGTTCTCTCATTTAAGAGATCATGAAATGATTTTATAATCCAGTGGTGATTTTTAATCACCGCTGATGTTTAACGGAGTATATTTTTTCTTGTTTTTAACAAGATTGAAGGAACATATAGAATTTAATTCTATCTTTTGATTCGAACGGTGATTTTTTAACCACCATTAGATTTTTAATCCAAGAGTTCTCTGTTTAACAGAGCAACGTTTCTTGTTTTAAAAAGATCAGGCAGATATTTTTCCCCAAATAGAATTTAATTCTATCTTTTAATAATTTTTTGATCACCATTGGGTTTTTGATACAACGGCTCTCTGTTTAACAGAAAATATCTTTCTTGTTTAGGGAAATATTTTCCCATGTAGAATTTAATTCTACCCGAAGCAAACTGCTTCAACTTTAGGTGTTGACGCTCACGTGCTATGCATGCGGGAGCTCACGTGTCTAACACGTGAGACGCCGCCTTAAAATTTAATCCTATTAGAAACATGTGCCCACGTACTTTGCACGCGGGCGCTCACGTGTCTAAAACGTGAGGCGTTGCCTTAGCATTTAATCCTATCAGAGACAGGCATTCACGTACTTTCCACGCAGGCGCTCACATGTCTAAAACATGAGGCGTTGCCTTAGGATTTCATCCTATCAGAGACAGGCGTTCACATGCTTTGCACGCGGGGCGCTCACGTGTCTAAAACGTAAGGCGCCGCCTTAGAATTTAATCCTATCAGAGACAAGGCAGGCGTTCACGTGCTTTGTACGCGGGCGCTCGGGTGCCTAACACGTGAGGCGCTGCCCTATTTTTTTATGAGGGAACAGTCGGTGTATGACGTATCCCCGAGGTGGAGTGTCATTGGTTAACGTATCCCCGAGGCAGAGTGTCATTGTCTGACGTGTCCCCGAGACGGAATGTCTCTAGTTGACGTATCATCGAGACGGAGTGTCATTGTCTGACGTATCCCCGAGACAGAGTGTCAATGTCTGACGTTTCCCCGAGACGGAGTGTCGGCGAATGACGTATCCCCGAGATGGATTGTCGGCGAATGACGTATCCCCAAGGCAGAGTGTCTGTTTGACGTTTCCCCGAGATGGAGTGTCCTTCCGGGAGCATAATTCCGGGGGTCGGAGCATCATTCCGATGTGCGGAGTATAATTCCAGCGGGTTGGAGTATCATTCCGAGGTGCGGAGCATAATTCCGAGAGCAGAGCATCCTTCCGAGGGGCGGAGCATAATTCCGAGGACGCGGAGCATAATTTCAGGAGCGGAGCATGACTTCAGGAGTATAATTTCAGAAGCGGGGTATCATTTCGAAGAGCGGAGCATGACTTTCAGGGTATAATCCGATGGCGTGGAGCATAATTCCAGGAGCATAGTTCCAGGGGACGGAGCATCATTCCGAGGAGCATAATTCTGGGGGTCAGAGTATTATTCTGACGTGCAAAGCATAATTCTCAGGGTCGGAGCATAATTCCGACAGGGAAGGCTAATACTTCGAGGTGAAGTATGATTCCGACATGGGACACATATTCTGAGATGAAGCATGGTTCCGACACAGAGATAGACATTCTGAACGAAGTATGGTTCCAATACAGAGGTTGATTCTGAGGCGAAGTATAATTCCGACAGGGAAGGCAGATACTCTGAGGCGAAGTATGATTCCGGCGTGGGGTGTATATTCTAAGACGAAGCATGGTTCCGACACAGAGGTAGACATTTTGAATGAAGCATGGTTCCGATACAGAGGTTGATTCCGAGACTAAGTATAATTCCGATAGGGAAGGCAGATACTCCGAGGCGAAGCATGATTCCGACGGGAAGGTTGTTAGTTGAATTGATTCCAAGACAGCTTGATTCCGACGGGAAGGTCGTTGGTTGAATTGTTGATTTGATTTGATTTGGGAGTTTCTTATCCGTCCAGTGGGGCTTTTGAGTCCGGGACTTGGAATTTGGGTTTTTGTTTGGTATCTGTATTGATACACTTGAATATGGTATCAGGAGCGAATCATCATTTGCCGTGAGGGGATTTCCCTTGTTCCCAGTTTAACGACTTAGGGGTCATTTGTTCTTAGTTTAATGACTTAAAGGTCATCTATTCCCAGTTTAATGACTTAGGAGTCATCTGTTCCCAGTTTAACGACTTAGAGTTTATTTGTTCCCAGTTTAACGACTTAGAGGTCATCTTTGGAATTTGGAGTTTCGAAATTGGTAGGGTTTGATCTTGAGGTGAGATTCGGACTGGATTTGGATTGAAAGTTTGGAATTTTGATTTTGGTTGGCGTCTGCATCGCTGCACTGGAATATAGTATGAGGAGTGACTCATCATTCACCGTTTGGGAATTTGGAGATTTGAATTTTGGTTGGCGTCTGTATTGCTGCACTGGAATATGGTACCGGGAGCGATTCATCATTCATCGTTTGGGAATTTGGAGATTTGGATTTTGGTTGGCGTCTGCATCACTGCACTGGAATATGGTACCAGGAGCGACTCATCATTTGCCGTTTGGGAATTTGGAGATTTGGATTTTGTTGGCATCTGTATCGCTACACTGGAATATGGTACTAGGAGCGACTCATCATTCACTGTTTGGGGATTTTATTTTTAACGAGGCTGCGTCCTTACGGGTTTTCACAAGCTCGCGGGTAGCCTCGCTATTTTTACTCATGAAGCCTTTTCAGGTTTTCGCTCGTGCCCCTTTGCTTGTGGGCTGACCCTTTATTTAATTTCTTTTTCTTCTTCTTCTTTTTTTTTTTTTTATTTCCCAGTTTAACGACTTAGAGGTCAAAGACTGGGCTATCACCGTCATCTGATTCTTTAGAAGCTGTTGGCTCTCTTTATTTAGCCGTCTTTGTAGAGCATTTATCATCCTCTGAACTGAGCCAGGATTGGGCAGCGACAACCATATCTTTATCATGATTGTGAAGTGTAGGAGGACGTGTTCTTTCGGGTCCCACTATATAAACTGTATGGACTGTGTATCCGTCTATTGCCACATTATTGGCGGAGATATTTGCTAGGTTTTTGGACCATTGTTGTAGCCCACTCCTTTCAGAGAAGGATAAGCGCCGGCAGCAGTCGGTCCGACCGAGGTTTTGGATATAGCTGGTACCCTCTGTTTGAGTTCTTCTTTTGATTCTGCTTGGCGAGGGGAGCTTGGCATGACCTTGATAAGATCGTGCTATGCTTTTGATTATGGGGTCTAGACATGCCTCTTTGTAGATTTCTTTGAATTGTAGCATGCTTCTGCGCCGATCTTAATAGTTCGAAAGAGTCGTTGATTTTCACGGTAAAATTGGCTTTTGTCACGGGGTAGCCATGTTCTTGGAATCTGACGAACTCCCATTTAGCAGGAATCTTAGCCCTCTTATTGGCTATATCTTTGAGTCGTTTCTGCTTCAACCCTTCGATTTTAAAGGCTTGACATGCATTTGCGGTTGTCATGGGCCTTGACTGGGTTGGCCTGAGGCATCTTGTTGCCCCCTACGAGTTGACGACTTTGCCCCCAGATGGGGAGATAGAAAGCCGCTCGAACACCGATTCGTGTTTTGGTTCGGGCACCTTTGCGATTATGATGTTCGGCCTTTCTCCCCTTGAGGCTGGCTTATTGATTTGGCTCATTGGAGCTTTCGCAATAGAAGCGTTGACGGAGACCGAAGAGAATATGATGGACTCTAATTGGATTTGATGTCCTTCCCTCTGCTGCATGAAGCTTGACGGGAGACTCTCTTTGGCGGTAGCCTTGATTGTGTATGCGACGGTGGTCGCGTTGGAAGATGGGCTTGTTTTCACGGGAATTTAACATACATTAGTTTAAAATTATTTCAGACGTAAGCAGTAGTTTAAAATTATTTCAGACGTAAGCAGTAGTTTAAAGTCATTTCGAACATAGGCGGTAGTGTAGAGTCATTTCGAACGTGAACTTGAAAGCTTGGGAAATTATAGTTTAATGTCATTTCAGACACGAACTTATGGAGCTTTTTTTTGCCGCGGTTGCTCTATCATTTCAGCTTTTCTTATCGCGAAGGTCACGATTGCCTTATCATTTCAGCTATTTATTCGCAATTACCCCATCATTTCGGCTTTTTATTTATTAATTTACACGCTTTTTTACACTCCCAGTTTAACGACTTAGGGATCAATCTTAGTTTAACGTCATTTTGGACGTCACTTGAAAATTTGAGAAATTTTAGTTTAATGTCATTTCAGACCCCACTTGATGGAGCATGCATGTGAAGTGATTCGGCTGCTGGAAACATCGTCGTTGAATTTGGGATTGCGGTTAAAAGTTGTTAACCTGCATGAAGAAGCATGATTTCGGTACAAATAGCGATTTAAATGAGTTCGTATGAACGTTTGACCCGAAATATGGGAGGAGAGATAGGTCCCACTGGTCGTGCCAGAATCTGTAGAGTTTTTCGCCATCCTATTGAGATAAGAATGCGCGCGCTGGTCATGCATGTACAAATTCCCTCTGCCTACGGTAAGCTGGGGTTTATTGATTGTGGGGATTCGAATCTCCGGCAGCCGCGGACTAAGTTGCCGTTAATTACCCCTCGTCTTTGGAGCGAGAGAATCTCCGATTGACGGGTCAAACTGGTCATGTGAACTCAATGTGCAGTATGCACGTGATGTGTTTTGAAGATATTTTGGACACATCGGGAGACTTACAGAGTTTACAGGGGTCCCGCTATCCGGATAGCGAACTTGGGGTCAAGTAGGCTAGCAGCCCCCTTGCGGGATGCTGGGAAGCGCCTTGTTAGAATTTTTTTCTGACGGGAGAAGTATTTTGAGTATGGAACGTGTGGAAAAAAGAGGGGTAAAGAGCGTCCTAAGGACACGTGAGACGGCGCGCGGCCGTGGGTCATGTGCGTAGCGCGCGGCCGCTGGGCTCCAGCGGGTCACATGAGCGGCATGCGTCCGCAAGAAACACCAGCAGAGGAAGAGAGTTTAGCCCCTGGGCTGGGAGTTGAACTCCCGAGGGATTTTGGAGTTAAACTCGTAGAAAAAGAAAGATTTTTATTTTTATTTTTCGGAATTCGGAAGAGTTAAATTCCTAAAGAAAAGATTTTCGGAGATGATGAAAGATGATCCTTTCTTCTCCCTTGAGCCTTGGATCCTCCTAGAGTGGGATTTTTGGAGATGACTCTTTCTCTTTCTCCTTTCTTTTTGTTAGATCTTAGAGAAAAAAATGGTGAGATCTAAAAATTTCCCCTTTTAGAGTTTTGATGGGAGATTTGAACCCCCCTTCAAGAATTTTATAGTGAAAAACTATTTCGTTTTGGGGAAAGAAGAGTTAAACTCTTGATTTAATTCAAAAAATAGAAGAAGATTTAAAATCTTGAGGAAAAAGAAGGACACATAAAACCCTAGATTTTATTTGGGGGATTGAATTATTATTGATTTCTCATCATGTTTGCCTTTTATAGGCACTTTTACATATATTTTCTTGGGCTTTACAAAATGACATTTTACTCATATTATGCCCACGTGCTTATTTATTTTTGCATATGAGCCATGCGTTTTACATAAATTTGTCTTTTTGCCCATTTATTTTATATTTTTCCCATTTATTTAAATATTACATTTATTCGTTGTACTTTTTTGGCATAGGGCCGCTCTTGGCTTGGGCATACTTGCTTAGACTTGGGTTCGGGCGTGGGCCCGGCTTGAGTTCGGGCGTGGGCCCGGCTTGAATTTGACAGTAGGGTACGTTTGCTTTGGTTTGGGTTTGGGCCTACTTGTTCGCGGTTTGACTTTGATTTTGACCTTTGGTCATGAGGTATACATTTTAACCCCAACAAAGGATAAGAAAAATGAGATCGAGAATGATCCTAGGGCTAACCATATAGAGGGTGTTGTTCAGAAGAAAACTAAGCCAAACCATTCCAAGTCAAACAAAGGAAAATTCAATAACAAACTAAAAAAGAATAAATATTGTTATATTTGCGGTAGGGAAGGGCGTTTTGCTCGTAAATATAGGTACCGCAAAACTGGTTTCAACAAAGGAGGAAATCAGGAGATCAAGCATGTGAACAATGTTGAGGAGGGCTACCGTGCCATGGTTACTGTTGTAAAAAGTGGTGTGATCACTGAAGTGAATTTGGCAGACTTGGATTCTTGGTGGTGGCTCAATTCCGACACAACGGTTCACATTTGCAAAAATATGTAACACCCGAGTTCATTTATACCAATTCCAGTTTCCATATTTACCTATCCATGGTCTTTCTTGATTTAGCATGTTTGGGTGCGAATAGTATTTCACATATTACCTCGCATTCGACCCACCCCGCTTGCTTGAACCTGGTTAACTTTTATTTATAGATTACCTTAACTTGTTGCATGGATTAGTGCGTCTCGGAATTTAGTATATACTAGCATTTTATCTAGTATTGCATCTGTTGCATATAACAAATTAAATCGTGTAAAATAAATTAAAATTGCATTTCATGGCCTGCCTGATACCCCTAACCCTGCGGTAGCGTCCTTGCATCGTGTTCTCGTCCCGTTCAGTGAAACGGACGTGTTTGGATGGCTACGCGCACGTACGTGCGTCCGTTCGTGGGGGGATGCTTTTCCGTTACAAAATCCTTCATTTTAGTTTTTGGAACTTGCCAATAATTTTCGTATTTCAAATCCAAATTTCTGGACCCGACCCGGGCGCAATTCTGAAATATTTCGTATTCCACCAAATTTTTAACCTTTTTAAATTTCTTTGTATTCGTTTAAAAATTCAATCTGCAGCTAAATATTGTTTACCAACCAAAATTGATAATAAATCTCAGTTAGGGAAATCTTAACTGTTTACCATATATTTTCCCTTAACTAACAAATTAAATCTTTTGCAAACCCTTTGCACTGATTTCCTTGGGCCCCACTTCCCCAACCAATCGAACGCCTTCTTCTCTGCGCCGGGCCCACACATTTCCCCCCCAGCCTTCTCTTTCTCTCTCTCTCTCCTCCATCGCAGATTTCTTCCCCTCTCTCTCTTCTTTCTCTCTCATCTCGCACATTTCTCTCACCTCTCGTGATTACTATTCACTCCTCGGATCGCGTCACCGCCTCCTTGCTACGCTCACCTCCCTCTATATATTTCTTCTTCTTCTTCGGTTCGTGGGAAAACTCCTTGCGACGAAGCCCTAACCCTAGCCGCCTCCTCTACATACTCGACCCGACCTCGTCACCACCTCCATCTCACCTTCTTCTCACCCTCCTCCTCGCCTTCATCTTCTTTTTCTTTCCTTCTTCCCGAGCCTCTCTTCCCTGCACGCACACCCGGGGAAAACCCAACAGCCAACACCGTCTCCCATCGCCGTCGACCATCCCCATCGCCATCGCTATTTCCTTCTTCTCCTTTGCTCTCCCTCCAGCATCCAAAACCCTGCACACAAAGCCCCCGACGACTTCTAACCCGAGCACCCGAAGCCTTCCCTGTAACCTTGAACGCGTGTTGCCTCGCCGCCGTTCTTGCCGGCGATCCTTGCCGACGATTTTCAACCTTGCTACCATATCCTAGCCCTCTTCCAACCCCGGTGAGCAAACCCTTCTCTATCAGTCTCTATCCTCTTCTTCTTTCTATCCTTCTGTATGTTAAAGTTTTCTTTGCTGTGTGTATAAAGAAGAGACTTTCTAGATCGCTGGAGTTCCGTCGACGCCGTCGACACCTCACAACTGTGTTGGACACCACAGTGAGTTCCTCCCTCCTCTCCTTCTCCTTCCATTCTTCCTTTCTCTGGTTCCATGCATTTTTTCCATTATTGTATGTTTACTGTTTTCTTGGTTCGCCGGAATCCGGTCGTGCCGTCGACAATATCGACGACCCAGCGAGGACACCTGACCCGTGTGATCCCACTGTTCGTTGTTTGGACCCTTTCCGTGTACCGTGCGCGCGTCACGATTTTTCCCGCCGACGCGTGACATTCCGTTTACTGCTTCACAATCCGTCGAGGCAAGTTAATCTTTCTACATGCTATTAAAACTACTACTTATGCTATTTAAATTTCTACGTACCTACTAGAAGTGCACGTTAAATCTGTAGTTCCATTTAATGCCAGAATTCCATTTTTTACATGTCGACGTCCCATTATATCATTTTAGAATCATGGCTCGTAACATACCAGTTTACTTTTAGTTCTGTTATACATAGTACCCGCATTCATATTTAAATTTTATAACACTTATTTGCATGACCCACGGTACCCTTTTATATTTTTTATCCTGTCGGACGACCGTGTGCATACAACTCACCTGATTTATATTCAATTATAGCTGTAGATTAGTTAGTACACTTTAACATGAATTTAACATCTATAATGGTCATACTGTACGCATGTAATATTGAAACTATCTCTTAAAACTCAACCTGATAACCGTACGTCTAATAAATTAACCTGTACCTATTTACATGTCATATTACATATGCCAGCTTATTGTTCTGATAGTATCCATGCTTGTTCGTAACCATGATTATTCTAGTTGTTTATGAGCACCCACATGATATCTTATATACCCCGACATGACTTGCTACCCGTATTGCCTGACCCGACATGGTACCATACGACTCTTGATATGACATAGCACTTTTATACACTACTTGACTTGACCTGACGTACCATGGCTTTACCTGTTACCTGATCTTGTGTCTAATGCCAACAAAATTGTCCTGTAGTCCTCACGGACCGTTCTTGTTGTCTATTCAGACAAACCTATACTTGCCTGATCATGTGTTGGCATTAGTGCTAGATTATCTAATACTGGACTTGAACACATATAACTTGGGGTATGGGGAAATCAATATTGTAATCGAACGTAACTCAAAGGGCCAACCCATTGTTTGCCGTTTTTCCGGGCGTTACGGAATACCCATTGTTTGCCGTTTTTCCGGGCGTTACGGAATACTCATTGTTTGCCGTTTTTCCCGGCGTTACGGAATAATCACCGACGAGTTACAATAAGGATTATATTACTTGGTTTCGAAGACTTTAGAATAGATAACCCCGTAGCACAGTTTAGATACCTCTGCACGTCACCGACACATTCACTGTTATATAACCTCATTTTGTTCTTGCTCATACTCATACATGCATGCTTTATTACCCCTGTTAATATTATTGCTTGATATTATGACGCGCTGACGTCTGGGTTTTGCATGGCCCAGATTCCTTACCCTTGCCGCAGTCCGAGCAGGAGTACTTCAGTCGGTAGGCTGATCAGTGAGGACTTGTTAATAAGTTAGTTCTTTTATTTTTCCTGTACCTTCTTTTCTGATGTGAGCCCGCATTATGGGACATACATTCCAGTTATTCTTGTATTGGATCTTTGCTTCCACATTATTTATTCTTGCTTCATTTTAATTTGGCTTATGGACATGTGCTAGATAGTTTTATTTTGTTCTTGATATCTCTACAACCGTAATGTGACTGTGGAAGGATAATTCCTAACCACAGGTAGCATGGTTGGCTATGTCACGTGCCTACCTTAGCGTACTCTGGGAAGCGGGGCGTGACATGGTTCTTTTGGTATCAGAGCCATAGGTTAGTCGGGTTGATTCTTTTGTAGTTGGGTATTGTACCCAATACACGAATCAGAATACCCGTGTTTAGGAAACATGTCCTGCCACCTTGCCGTTTTACCGTTCTTGGATCTAACCTCCTCCTGATTATATCTTTACGGTGTGCAAACTTCCTTTGCATATCGACTCGAAACCCGATTCCTTGTTATCTCTAGAACTTAGGCGACTTGGGTGGAGTTATGTAATTGTAGCTATGATACCGCGGCATAGTTACAATGCGGTACTTTATTTAAGTAACTCGAAGTTCTAGTCTTGATCTACATTTTGAATCTATTATCACGCTAATCTTGGGTGTTTTGATTTCAGGAGTATGGCAGACAAGAATCTGAAGACGTACCAAAGGCGTGTGGACGAAGCCGCCATGCTTGAAGTAATACGGGGAATGCTGGAGAACCAAAAGCGACAGACCGAGCTGATTCAGCAGCAAGCTGAATCTTTTCAGGAAGGTTTGTGGACCATTCAGCAGTCCATGAGCAATGTTGTGGCCAGACCAGTGGATCGTGTGGGTACCGTGGCGGATTTCAGGAGACTGGGTCCGTCTGTCTTCTCTGGCCTGGAGGAGCCTTTGCCGGCGGAACAATGGCTGGTTGATACGGAGAATCTACTTGTTGCGGCACAGATCCCAGAGGATAAGAGGGTGTATGTAGTACGCATCCAATTGGTAGACTACGTCCGTGAATGGTGGCTTGTGGAAGAGACCCGCTTGCCCAAGCCGATCAGTTGGACGGATTTCTCGAAGAGTTTCTTGGAGAAGTTCTTCCTGAGGACTGCACGGGAGGAAATGGAGGAAAAATTCGTCAGCTTGAAGCAGAACGGCGCACCTGTAGATGTGCACGCAGCTGGGTGGACGCGGCTCAGTAGATTCGCTGGACCTTTGGTTGCCAGCAGTGCTGATAAGGCAAGAAGGTTCATGCGCAGTTTGGATGTGGACATCCAGAGGCAAATTGTCTTCCTGGGTTTGACCACTTTCTCACAAGTACTTACAGCAGCTCGAGAGCAGCAGAGTCTATCTATGAAGACCGGGAGTACACCGCAGCCAGCAGTGACAGCACGGAAGCCGGCATTTGCACCGAATCGAGCACATGGACGCAAAGGTATTCTGGTGGACAGGCGTGGCGTTGTACCAATGAAGAAGCCAATTTTGCCCGAGCAAAGGGGAAGGGTGTTGTGCGATTACTGCCAACGACCGGGTCATTATCGAAGAGATTGTCGTAAGAGGCTTGGACTATGTCTTATTTGCGGATCAGCAGATCACACCATTGATACTTGTCCATCAAAGTTAAGGTTGAAGGAAGATACTCAGAAGCCACCGCAGAGATTCAGGAGCAGAAGCTGATAACTCAGGGACCCAATCAAGCTCGAGCCTTTACCCTGACGGCTGAAGAGGCTAAAGCTCCTGAGGAAGTCGTTTCAGGTACCCTACTTGTTCATGGTTTTCTCGCATTAGCGTTTTTCAATTCTAGTGCATCCCATTAATCTATGTCGTCCAAGTTTATTACTATACACTCGAAGAATTGCACGCCCCTGTTTAGTTTTGGGACATACACACTGGGAATGGGAAAATCATAACTAATAGAAGGTGTAAGGACTATTCTGTTGTTGTTGGCGGACGGGAGTTAATTGCAGATTTCTTGATGATTGTTACCGGTAGCTATGAAGTCGTCTTGGGAATGGATTTTTCGGCACTTTGCACACTCACATCGAGTATAGAGCAAAGAAAGCGAATTTCCAGATTTCCGGACATCCAGAGGTTGTATGGAAGAAGCAATTCTGTCGGGCCAGTTAAGTTTAGGACTAGGCCGACAAATAGTGTTCTTCGTCGATGGAAGTTGTTAAGGAGGAAGCGCCAGCTGTCGTTCGAGATTTCATGGACGTGTTCGAAGACATATCTGGATTACCGCCGAAGCGAGACATGGAGTTCACGATTGATCTTATTCCTGGTGCATCGCTAGATTCTAGAGCGTTTTATCCAATGACACCAGCGGAGTTGGAAGAAGTTGGGAAGCAGGTTACTAAATCACTTGAGAAGGGATGGAATCGAAGCAGTAACTCGTCTTGGGAAGCTCCAGTTCTTCTAGTAAAGAAGAAAGATGGCACAAGGAGGATGTGCATCGACTATCGAGATTTTAAACCGGGTGACTATTAAGAACAAATACCCGATCCCTCGCATTGGCGAATTGTTAGAGCAGCTTAGCGGCGTAAGGGTATTCTCGAAGCTGGATTTGCGGTCCAGATATCATCAGGTCCGAGTTAAACCAGGGGATATTGCAAGACTATGTTCCGAACTCGGTATGGACATTACGAGTATTAGTGATGCCCTTCGGAGCAAAGAATGCACCGGCGATATTTATGGACTTGATGAGCCGAATCCTTCTACCATTCTTGGACCAAAGTTATAGTGGTATTTATTGAAGAGCATGCAGAATATTTGGTGATCGCACTGCGGACAGTGAGGCAAGGAAGATTGTACGCAAAGTTGACCAAGTGCGGGTTTTGGCTTGAAGTAGGGAAGTTTTTGGGCATATCGTAGCTGGAGATGGAATCGCCGTTTATTCAAGGAAGATTGCAGCAGTTCAGGGTTGGCCGATTCCGGAGTATGTTGTAGAGATTAGAAGTTCCTTAGACTTGCCGGGTATTACAGATAGTCATGAAGAACTCATGAAGGAGGTGCAGTTCAGCATGTTCCGTACACCCAGGAGGAACGAAGATGTACCGAGATTTGCGACAGCATTTCTGGTGGGAAGGCTGAAAACAGGAGATTGCTTTTTTGGCAGCAAAGTGCTTAGTGTGTCAGTGAGTTGAGGCTGAACATCAAAGGATTGCCGGTGTATTGCAACCACTTCCGATTCCTCAGTGGAAGTAGGAGCATAGGACCATGGATTTCGTAACAACTTTACTGCGGAGTCCAAAGGGCAACATTGAAGGCTGGGTGTTGTTGATCAATTAACCAAGGTAACTCATTTCATTCCTGTCGGGTTAGTCAATCAGCAGAGACTTTGGCGGAGCGGTGCATGCAGGAGATTGTAAGATTGCATGGAGTACCGGTGTGCATCGTGTCCGATCGGGACACTCGGTTCTTATCACACTTCTGGAGGAGTTTACAGGAAAGTTTGGGGACTCGATTGAAGTTTAGCACGGCTTATTATCTCAAACAGATGGCCAGTCGGAGAGAACGATCCTGTCACGACCTGAAAGAGCACGTGACTGGCCCTTGAACCATATGAAGTCTATAGGACCCCATCTGATCCAAGTAAGCCAAAAGCCCAGAAATCTAAAACCATTTAAAGAGTAAATAAGGAAAACTGGTTTTAAGAAGTAAAGAAATCTTGTTTCGAAAATCAAAGTTTTTAAATAACTAAGCCGAATATGCATTTTTAAAATGTGTAACCTTTCCTGAAAATTTCGGCAGAGTTTCCTTTGTAAAAACTGGCCCCGAACGGGGTACAACAAGAATAATATATATGAAATGATAAAAGGCATCCCCAAGCGGGAGCTAGCTCTTCGTCAATCGACGGATACAACCACGCAAGCAATAATAATATACAACGCCAAAGGGCGAGGATCAAAACCCAAAAAGAAACTCAAACAGCCAGAAAACCGTAATACTACAAGCGCGACTTTAAGGTCGAAATAATACATCACTAATGTCTAAGTCTGAAACAATATACATGTTTTGGTTAATGGAATTCTAGATACAAAGGAATAATACAAGTACATTGATGGTTCTTGATGCAAAGGAACCCACCTACCAAAAGCAATTCACCCGCAAAGAAGTAATGTGCTAGAAATGCTGCTATGGAACCTGTACGGTAAAACCTGCAAGAACTGTGGCACAACGGGGGTGAGTTGCCAACTCGTGAATAGAGAATATCTACAAGCAGAAACCGAATGCATGACATAATGCTTGGTCAATACAATCAGATATAAATAAACCTCAATATGAATAAGTCTGAAGCATGCTAAACTGGCAAGGTAATCTCTATGCATGAGTGTAGTGCCAAGTGCTCATGCCAGTGCCTCAGGTAATAGCATATCATAAATGTGAGGTATGATCAATGTAATCAAATCTGCATATACGTGGATCCCATCCACTCGTCACCCAATGACAAAACCATCATGCATGTAAATATCATCAGCATATGCATGGAAATATGAGGATATAAACCACCTGTGTCCCTCGCGACACGTCAAAATCATGGAACCGGAGTGTCCAGCATCGACACTCGAAAACATCATGAAAACTGTGCCCAGCATCGGCACGTAAATCCTCATATATCGGGCTCCGTCAGTCCGGATCGGCCCACGGGCTCTGTCTGCGGTATCGGCCCTCGGCCCCGGCAGTACGCCCATATACATCTATCGACTCTGGTCAGTATCCTCCGGATAACCGCCAGGTCCTACCAATCACCGGTAGGTACTCGCCATCCTGCCAGGCTCATCATCTACTCCACGAAAAACATTTCTTGCCCCGGGGAACCATACCGGGTCCACCATGTACCCGCAATCGGCCTCATCCGCCTTCTCGAATCGGGTTTCACATGTCGCTCTCAGCACCGAGAAAACACATGGTGGACGCACTGAAATATCATATCAAGGGTAACCGGGTTTTAAAACAATTACATATTCTCCTTTTGAAACACCCACGGTTCCCAAAAACCAGAAATATCATGAAAACAACATATCTCAATGCGTATAATCAGAAAGCATGATGTATGCGACATGTAAAGAAATGTAAGCAACATACACTGAATGCAACAGTACTACAGTGTAGTGACATGGCAATTATCGATGATGAAGTGTGTGAGTCGGCAAACAAGTGTACGTGGAACATACGCATCATCGATAATGGTGCTGGTGTCCTAGCAGCATGACTGCAATATATCAACAATACAAGCGATGCAATGCAAATAGCATGAATATGCGGAATCGAATAATCAACGCAACAGTAAAGAACCTGCCTCAATAAATATATCATGCAACCTTGCCTTTTGAAATAAGACGAATCAGGGCTTTTGGTAAAATAAGGGCTACGGTGTTTTAAGAAAAGATGCGTCGCTTGAAAATATCCATAAAATCCCTTTTTACCTATCTTTAAAATATCCCCGATTCGTTAGTTTTGAAATAGGTATGACCCGGGTCAAGTCTAACGCCTACTATATGAACTACGAACCCAACTATCAAGTCAATCGGGAGGGGCATGGAAACCACCTAAATCTGAGTCGATATACATATATATATAGTCGGTGATCTCGCCTCAATAGTATCACGTACGATACAATATATCATATAACATCCCCGAGTCATGAGTGCGGATCTAACATCAATATAAAGCTCGTACGGTAAATCGTCGTACGGCATCCCAATAGCTGGATACGGGTCAATATCACATTCATCTCACCACATATCAGGTACCACTACCATCATATCACATCTTAAATACGAACTCTGTCATATCGCCGAATCTCACGGCCTCAATCAAACCTCATCGACTCATCTCAATCCCAGGTATCCTCCTCAATTCCGTATATGAACACATAGTCCCATACCCATGTGTAAATATACACACCTCTATATGCACACAGATAAATGAAAGAATGTATGCAAGTATATGTGTGCGTGTATGTGTGGGTGCAGCCACTACTCTAGGGTTTCGCACTATACTAAACCAATACATCCTTATCATCAAATATTTCCATTATTACCATCAATAATCCTAAACAACACATAATAACTATATGTGTGTATACGTATTTGTATACATCACCACGGACTGCGGGGGTGCTATACGCCATCCACCCGACTTCTCCCCGTAGATATAATCTACTCATCTTGCTTCTCGTATGCCGATGCCGATGTCGCTATCTTCATCTTCTTCGCCTCAACATCACATAGGGTACCTACAAGTATATCACAACGCTAAAGCACATGAAAATCACATCGGAAACCAAAATAGCACACGCTACTCGCATAGGTAAAAACCTATCGTCTCGCATGTAAACACGTTCAATATCCACTTGTCGTTGACGTCCAAACGCCACCCGACAGAAACGAATCACCAAATACCAAAATCCATGCTAAAACAAGTCGTAAATCATATGCCAACTCAAGCAAATCAACCCAGATTTTTCCCTAACTGGAATCGGTCAAAACTAGATATACCCAGGGTCAAGTCTACAGGGTAAAAGGCTACAGAACCAAAACGAGCACCAGAACCCCTGCTCTGGCCGCAAATTGCGGCCAGGGGGATTAAATCTGCGGCCAAGGAAATGAATTGGGGGCCAGGGTTTGGTGTGGTGGTTCCATGGTGCCTGCACATCTCATTGTCAACTCAGTTTTATTTTTGGGGTCTCGGGGTGATAGCAAATTCTTAAATACGATCACAGATTCACAGTTTTTCTCCGACATCGACTCGTAAATCCGTATTCTGGTTTCAAGTTCAGGTTTGGGTCCAAATTAACATCACACAAGGGGTTCTAAGGTCACCACAATCCTCAATTTCATCTTTAATTTCAGATCTCACATAAACCCTAACTTGAAGTTTCACAAATCCACCAAACGACACCATATCGACACAAAACTAGTATTGATGCAATAAGAATTGAATTACTAAACTAGGGGTGCAGAAATTACCTCCTTTGGCAACTCAAGAATTTTCTTGAGTTGCTCAAAGTCCTCCAAATCCAATCTTGCTAGGTTCAATGTGTAGCTAGTGAGCTTGGGAGCAAGTTTTGTGAAGTGGGAATGGGGTTTTGGTGAGGGAAATGAGAGAGATCTATGAAGTGAAGGGGAGGGAAATGAGAGGGAGCAGGAGCAGCAGCAGCTCCATGAGAGGGGAGAGAGAAATGGGTGTGAGGAAATGATGGGTATGGTTCAAAAAGTCAAAAGCAACTACTCTCTCTCTCTCTCTCTCTCATTATACTTACTTTTTCTTTCTTTTCTTTTCTTTTCCTTCTCACTCCAATAGTGAACCCAAAAGAACAACTATGGCAATAGAAATGTAACACAAGTGTGGAAAATGATATGTGCACATTTTTGCACAAAAATGCCAAAAATCCGATTAGCGATTTTTAATCGCAATTAGCACTAAATTAGCATATAACTAATCATAAAAACTTTAAAATGGCATAATTCCATAAAATATCCTATTTTAGAATTTTCCATAATTTCCCCCCCATTTATTTGTATTTAATTATACCAGAATATTAAAATATTCATTAAAATAATATTAAATTATAAAATTTCCCAAAAATAATATTTTATTATTTTGAAACGTTACAGATCCAAACTATTAAAGATATATTGAGAGCTTGCATGTTGGACTTCAAGGGTTCGTGGGAAGATCATCTGCATTGGTGGAGTTTCTTACAGCGACAGTTTCCAGGCGACAATCGGCTGGCTCCATTCGAAGCTTTATATGGTCTCCAGTGTCGTTCACCTGTTTGTAAGGACGATATCGGTGAATGATTGTTGGGACCAGATTTGGTTGTGCAGACAGTTGAGAAAGTTAACGCTATCAGGAATCTTTTCTTGTAGGTTTGTTGGTCGTTTATCCTTTTTTTGTGTTCTTGGAATTTCGAGGACGAAATTCTTTTGTAGTTGGGTATAATGTAACACCCGAGTTCATTTATACCAATTCCAGTTTCCATATTTACCTATCCATGGTCTTTCTTGATTTAGCGTGTTTGGGTGCGAATAGTATTTCACATATTACCTCGCATTCGACCCGACCCGCTTGCTTGAACCTGGTTAACTTTTATTTATAGATTACCTTAACTTGTTGCATGGATTGGTGCGTCTAAGAATTTAGTATATACTGGCATTTTATCTAGTATTGCATCTGTTGCATATAACAAATTAAATCATGTAAAATAAATTAAAATTGCATTTCATGGCCTGCCTGATACCCCTAACCCTGCAGTAGCGTTCTTGCATCGTGTTCTCGTCCCGTTCAGTGAAACGGACGTGTTTGGATGGCTACGCGCACGTACGTGCATCCGTTCTTGGGGGCATGCTTTTCCGTTACAAAATCCTTCATTTTAGTTTTTGGAACTTGCCAATAATTTTCATATTTCAAAACCAAATTTCTGAACCCGACCCGGACGCAATTCTGAAATATTTCGTATTCCGCCAAATTTTTAACCTTTTTAAATTTCTTTGTATTCGTTTAAAAATTCAATCTGCAGCTAAATATTGTTTACCAACCAAAATTCATAATAAATCTCAGTTAGGGAAATCTTGACTGTTTACCATATATTTTCCCTTAACCAACAAATTAAATCTTTTGCAAACCCTTTGCACTGTTTTCCTTGGGCCCCACTTCCCCAACCAATCGAACGCCTTCTTCTCTGCGCCGGGCCCACACATTTTCCCCCCTCAGCCTTCTCTTTCTCTCTCTCTCTCCTCCATCGCAGATTTCTTCCTCTCTCTCTTCTTTCTCTCTCCTCTCGCACCTTTCTCTCACCTCTCGCGATTACTATTCACTCCTCGGATCGCGTCACCGCCTCCTTGCTACGCTCACCTCCCTCTATATATTTCTTCTTCTTCTTCTTCGGTTCGTGGGAAAACTCCTTGCGACGAAGCCCTAACCCTAGCCGCCTCCTCTACATACTCGACCCGACATCGTCACTACCTCCATCTCACCTTCTTCTCACCCTCCTCCTCGCCTTCATCTTCTTCTTTTTTTCCTTCTTCCCGAGCCTCTCTCCCCTGCACGCACACCTAGGGAAAACCCAACAGCCAACACCGTCTCCCATCGTCGCCGACCATCCCCATCGCCATCGCCATTTCCTTCTTCTCCTTTGCTCTCCCTCCAGCATCCAAAACCATGCACACAAAGCCCCCGACAACTTCTAACCCGAGCACCCGAAGCCTTCCCTGTAACCTTGAACGCATGTTGCCTCGCCGCCGTTCTTGCCGGCGATCCTTGCCGACGATTTTCAACCTTGCTACCAGATCCTAGCCCTCTTCCAACCCCGGTGAGTAAACCCTTCTCTATCGGTCTCTATCCTCTTCTTCTTTCTATCCTTCTGTATGTTAAAGTTTTCTTTGCTGTGTGTATAAAGAAGAGACTTTCTAGATCGCCGGAGTTCCGTCGACGCCTTCGACACCTCACAACTGTGTTGGACACCACAGTGAGTTCCTCCCTCCTCTCCTTCTCCTTCCATTCTTCCTTTCTCTGGTTCCATGCATTTTTTCCATTATTGTATGTTTACTGTTTTCTTGGTTCGCTGGAATCCGGTCGTGCCGTCGACGATATCGACGACCCAGCGAGGACACCTGACCCATGTGATCCCATTGTTCGTTGTTTTGACCCTTTCCGTGTACCGTGCGCGCGTCACGATTTTTCCCGCCGACGCATGACGTTCCGTTTACTGCTTCGCAATCCGTCGAGGCAAGTTAATCTTGCTACATGCTATTAAAACTACTACTTATGCTATTTAAATTTCTACGTACCTACTAGAAGTGCACGTTAAATCTGTAGTTCCATTTAATGCCAGAATTCCATTTTTTTACATGTCGACGTCCCATTATATCATTTTAGAATCATGGCTCGTAACATACCAGTTTACTTTTAGTTCTGTTATACATAGTACCCGCATTCATATTTAAATTTTATAACACTTATTTGCATGGCCCACAGTACCCTTTTATATTTTTTACCCTGTCGGACGACCGTGTGCATACAACTCACCTGATTTATATTCAATTATAGCTGTAGATTAGTTAGTACACTTTAACATAAATTTAACATCTATAATGGTCATACTGTACGCATGTAATGTTGAAACTATCTCTTAAAACTCAACCTGATAACCGTACGTCTAATAAATTAACCTGTACCTATTTACATGTCATATTACATATGCCAGCTTATTGTTCTGATAGTATCCATGCTTGTTCGTAACCATGATTATTCTAGTTGTTTATGAGCACCCACATGATATCTTATATACCCTGACATGACTTGCTACCCGTATTGCCTTACCCGACATGGTACCGTACGACTCTTGATATGACATAACACTTTTATACACTACTTGACCTGACCTGACGTACCATGGCTTTACTTGTTACCTGATCTTGCGTCTAATGCCAACAAAACTGTCCTGTAGTCCTCACGGACCGTTCCTGTTGTCTATCCATACAAACCTATACTTGCCTGATCATGTGTTGGCATTAGTGCTAGATTATCTAATACTGGACTTGAACACATATAACTTGGGGTATGGGGAAATCAATATTGTAATCGAACGTAACTCAAAGGGCCAACCCATTGTTTGCCATTTTTCCGGGCGTTACGGAATACCCATTGTTTGCCGTTTTTCCGGGCGTTACGGAATACCCATTGTTTGCCATTTTTCCCGGCGTTACGGAACAATCATCGACGAGTTACAATAAGGATTACATTACTTGGTTTCGAAGACTTTAGAATAGATAACCCCGTAGCACAGTTTAGATACCTCTGCACGTCACCGACACATTCATTGTTATATAACCTCATTTTGTTCTTGCTCATACTCATACCTGCATGCTTTATTACCCCTGTTAATATTATTGCTTGATATTATGACGCGCTGACGTCTGGGTTTTGCATGGCCCAGATTCCTTACCCTTGCTGCAGTCCGAGCAGGAGTACTTCAGTCGGCAGGCTGATCAGTGAGGACTTGTTAATAAGTTAGTTCTTTTATTTTTCCCGTACCTTCTTTTCTGATGTGAGCCCGTATTATGGGACATACATTCCAGTTATTCTTGTATTGGATCTTTGCTTCCGCATTATTTATTCTTGCTTCATTTTAATTTGGCTTATGGACATGTGCTAGATAGTTTTATTTTGTTCTTGATATCTCTACAACCGTAATGTGACTGTGGAAGGATAATTCCTAACCACAGGTAGCATGGTTGGCTATTTCACGTGCCTACCTTAGCGTACTCTGGGAAGCGGGGCGTGACAAAATAAGTCAACGTTCAAGGACTTTGACGAGACAATTGATAGCCAGGAAGTCTTAATGAGCAACTAGAACTGTGCACCTGTATAAAGAAAGGGTTCTGTTGATTTTCACTTCACCTCCGGAAAGAAATTGACACTATTGAATGTTCTCCATGTTCTTAATATGAGAAAGGATTCAGTGTCTGCTGATTTGTTATGTAAAAGAGTCTTTAAAGTTGTAATTGAATCCGACAAATTATTTTTGTCGAAGAATGAGACCTTTATGGGAATGACCTACTCTTGTAATGGAATATTTGTATTTAGTATTAATGAAAATAAAGTGTCTTCTGCTTATGTTTCAGAATCTTTTAATTTATGCCATCATAGATTAGGATATTTAAATTTTCGATATTTAAAGAATATGCATAAACTTGGTTTAATTTTTTATTATTTTAGTAGTGATCGTAAATGTGAGATTTGTATACAGTAAAAAAAATCTAAAAGACATTTTCCAAGAGTTAAAAGAAATTTTGGAATTTTAGACTTAATCCATTCTGATATATGTGAACTTAATGGAATGTTTACGGGAGGAGGGAGAAAGTATTTCATTGCTTTTATAGATGACCACTCTAAATATATGTATATATATTTAATGAAAAGCAAAGACGAAGCATTCTCTATATTTAAAATTTATAAGGCAGAAGTTGGAAATCAACTTAGTAAGAAAATTAAAGTTCTCCGCAATGATAGAGGGGGAGAATATTTCTCAAATGAATTTATAAATTTCTGCAAGCAATATGGTATAGTGCATGAAGTAACGACACCATATACTCCTCAACATAATGGTTTAGTGGAAAGTAAAAATCGTTCTATGTGGAAATAGTGATATCTATGTTGTTACATGCAAAATTGCCTTTAAATTTATGGGAAGAAATTTTATTGACTGCTTGTCATTTACATAATAGAATTCTATCAAAAAATTCAAAAATCAACCCATACAAATTATGCAAGAAAAGAAAGCCAAAATTTGGCTTATTTAAAAGTGTGGGGGTGTTTGACATATTATAGGGTTCCTGAACCTAAACGGACTAAATTAGGTTCTAGAGCACTCAAAAGTGTATTTATAGGATATACCGAAAACAGTAAAGATTATAAACTTCTTGATTTGGAATCTAATGTAATAGTTAAATATAAAGATGTTGGATCTTTAGAAACAAACTTCAAGTCAGACGCTGTGCAGTATAAGCCATCTATAGAAAAAACAACAATAAAAGAGAAATCTATCGACCCTCCAATAAAACCTTGAAAAAAATCAAAGAATAAGAAAAGAGAAAATACTACAATCTAATTTTGTTGATCCTAATTCTGCTGTCTTTCTAGTAGAAGGAGATAAAAATACGGAGATCAATAAAATACTTATTGTTCTCCATATAGAAGATGATCTTAAAAACTATAGCGAGGCAATGGATTCGAGAGACCTCGCATTTTGAAAAGAAACCATAAATGATGAAATGGATTCCATTATGTCCAATAACACTTGGGCGTTAACTGATTTATCTCAAGAATTTAAGGCTATAGGATGTAAGTGGGTATTTAAAAGAAAATACAATTCTGATGGATCTCTGCAAACGTTTAAGCCTAAACTCGGGGCGAAAGGATTTAAATAAAGATACGATGTCGATTATTTCGACACTTATGCGTCTGTAGCACACATAACATCTATCATAATATTATTTGTTCTAGTCTCTACATATAATCTGTATATACACCGAATGGATGTGAAAACTGCATTCTTAAACGACGGGTTAGAAGAAGAGGTATACATGGAGCAATCCGAAGGGTTTGTATTTTCAGGAAATGAAAACAAAGTCTGCAATAGCTAAATCACTTTATGATTTAAAACAGGCACTCAAACAATGACATGAGAAATTTTATTCGGTTATGCCGTCGAATGGCTTCCATCACAATAGCGCTGATAGATGTATATACATGAAATATATTAAAAAGTATAGTATAGTTATATGCCTATACGTAGATGATTTAGTAATTATCAGTAACAACATGTCGGGTGTAACTGAAACTAAAGAGTATCTAACTTCTATGTTTAAAATGAAAGATTTGCTAGAAGTTGATACACTCTTAGGAATTAAGACGGTAAAACATAGTGGGGGTTATGCGTTATTTCAATCTCATTATATTGAGAAGATAATATCCTAAATCATCTCGCTTTCAATACATATAATACCTCTTTTGATTCTCGTATTACGCTAAAAGATAACCCTGATAGAGATATAGCACAACTTGAATATGTAAGTACTATTAGGTGTTTAATGTATGCAACACATCGTGCAAGACCGATATAGTTTTTGCTATTTCTAAACTTAGTAGATACACTAATAATCCAGAAGTAGAATATTGAAAAGCAATTGGCAGAATATTTGGATATTTGAAGGGAACTTTGAAATATGGATTATTTTATAATAGATTTCCAACGGTATTAGAAGGATATTCTGACGCAAATTGGATAACTGATTCAGGAGATAATAAATCTACATCTGGATCGGTATTCACCCTTCGAGGATGTGACATTTCTTGGGCTTCAAAGAAACAAACATGCTCATTCAACCATGGAATCTGAATTTATTGTATTGGCAGCAGCCGGCAAAGAGGCTGAATGGATTAGGGATATATTATTGGATATTAAATTTTGGCCTAATCCTATGCCTCCAATATCCATATACCGTAATAACGAAACAACATTGTCAAGAGCCTACAATGGTATTTATGATGGAAAATCAAAACATATAAGCTTGAGACATGAGCATGTGAGACAGTTAATTAATGAGGTGGTTATCGCAATTACATATGTAAAGTCAAATAAAAACCTGCCAGATCCTTTTACTAAGGGACCGACCCGAGACTTGATAAGGACAACGTCAATTGACATGTGTTTGAAATCCATTAAATAAAAGTTAATAGTGATGGTAACCTAATTTTCAACTAGAATTCTACCGGTATAAGATTTAATGGGTAATAACAAGTTATTATATAACCACGAGTACTGGTTGTTTAAGTCCCACAGCTGAAAATTAGTGATGCCGTCAAAATTGAGGGATGATTTTATAACTCTTAATGAAGTCCGCTCATATAGAAAATGTGTTTGGAGACGAAAACGCAAGAAGAACTTCACCTATGAAAACATAGAAGTGATGCCACTTCTCATGGAAGTTTAGGATTTGCATCCCGGACTGTTTTCTGAATAAGAATAACACAAGCCTATTATCAGTGTTGAGTAAGAATTAAATTCCTAAGAAAACATGATATGAATATGCGTGTTATGTTACTGGTTATATATTAAGGAGTAGCCGGTTCAATGCTTAGCAACCAGAAATTTCGTACCGCCTTGTAATATCTAACAATAACTAAAAGTTTAAATCGAAATGAACCTTTAACCATGCATAATTATATCAATAGAGAATATAGATAAGAAGAAAAAATATAAGCTCAAAAAGCGAGGGATTGTTGGAGTTTTTGAGCGGCTATGAATTTCGAAATCCGAATTTCGAAAATTCAGTTTTTAGCTGTTGTGAAATTTGAACTTTTGTCCTTTCTTAAGAACTTTACAACTTCTTCTCTACTATTCCCTTGCTATTTTGAAAAAATCGCAGGAACTTCAGACTCTGTTGTACCGGATTCTTATCTGCAACCCTTTAGCAAACTCAATTTGAGTGGGGACAAGTAAATTCTTAAAAAAAATCGATTGCGCCTTAGAGCCAATAAATACATTTACTCGTATTCAAAAATCGCAGAAAATTCAAAGTTGTATTCTGAGAGACGCTTGTCTGCAACCCTTTAGCAAACTCAATTTGAGCGGGGACAAGTAAATCTTTGAAAAAAGTCGATTGGGATTTCATATAAATTTGAAGAACGTCAATTTGAGGACGCGAGGCAAAAATGCGGTTTGACCTAGTTCTGATACCAGCACATGGGTTTTGTTATAAATGAATTTCAACAATAAGACTCAAACCTTATTAAGAATTGACTCATTTTATATTTTATACTCATGTATCTCTTATAGTTTTCCCGATGTTGGACTATTTTAATTCATATATCTTAACATGCTCGATAAGTTAAAAGGGTGTATGTGCTGATAAGTCTCAGCCTTTCACGACATCAATACCGTGTGGAATAAATCACATGGCGATCTTGGGCAAATATATATAAAAATATAACATCTTTATTCATTATACCAATACCTTTTCTACGCAGCTTCTTACACGAGCTGTGAGCGGATAGGGACTCCTTACAAATGCGGTTAATCCACAAGGCCAGTAGGTTAACCGATTCTCAATTTATTATTCTTTACTTTTTTATTTTAGTTTGACAAATATTCGTGCTCTGGTTAGCCAACAGCTGGAAGAAGAACATATGTGGGCCCGCTGAGATTATAGGACCGAGTCGCTTTCAAAATTTAGATTTATTAACCCATGCATGATTCTAACGTGCGCGTTATATTCGTTGATTTGTAGCTGTACATGTGTAAGCGATGACTCGATGGCCTCATCACCTTTTCAAACTATATAAAACGGGTCGGATCCAAATCTAGTTCGGACCCATGACCCGAATCCGATAGTACAATCGGAGTCCTAATCTGCAAATATCAAATTTACAGGGATTTCCCCGCATAACCCTCGCCATGGCGACGAAGCTAACCGCTATCGTCTTCCTCAATCTAAAACCCCAATCCCTAACCCTAGAATTGCCCATCGGAGCTTCGCGCTCTGGTCGACGACGAAGGACGCCGCCCTCGAGTCCGCCCTCACCCGCAACCGCCGCTGGATCGTCAACAACCAGATCAAAAACATCCTCCTTCGATCCCCAAACCGAATCGCGACCGTTCGATCCCTCCAGAAGAAGTTCAAAACCCTAGATCTGCAAGGGAAAGCCCTCAACTGGCTCAACAAGTACCCCTGCTGCTTCGGCACGTTCAAGGACTCTAACGGCGAGGTCGTCTTCGGTCTCTCGAAGCGGATGGAGGCGCTCGTTGAGGAGGAGGAGGCCGTTAGAACCCTAACGGAGCCGTTGATGGCGGAGAGGCTGGCGAAGCTCCTGATGCTCTCGAGGGATCGGAGGCTTAACGTCGTGAAGCTGAACGAGCTGAAGAAGAGCTTTGGGTTTCCTGAGGATTATGTCTTGAGGATCGTGCTGAGACATCCTGAGATGTTTCGTGTCGTGAATCGATTTGGTAGCAGGAGCTCGATGGAGATTGAGCTTTTGAAATGGGATCCAGATCTCGCGATCTCTGCGGTTGAATCTGTTTCGACGGGAAAAGGTGTTGAGCCTCAGTTTTCGTGCTCGCTTCCTGCTCCGTGGATCAAAACTCATGATAAATCCGTCGAATTCAACACTAGATCTCCTTACATTTCGCCATATGTGGAAGACCGTACAAGTTCTGATCCGGATGCAGAGAAGAGAGGAGTAGCAATGATTCATGAGCTGCTTTCATTGACGCTTTGGAGAAAAGCTTCGATCTTGAAGCTGGAGCACTTCAAGAGAGAGTTTGGGTTGCCTGAGAAATTGAATTGCTTGTTGCTGAGGCATCCTTGTATTTTCTATGTATCGAATCGATACAAGATTTATACGGTGGTGTTAAGAGAAGGGTATGAGGGATCAGAGCTTGTGGAGAAGGACCCGACGATGATTGTGAAGGATAAGTTTGGGGAGTTGATGCAAGAGGGGCTTCATGAGTATAATAGGAGGAGATGTGCTGCTAATTTGGAGAAGAAGAGGAAGAGAGGCGATGTTGTGGTGAGAGTTAAGAGAGAGGAAGAGGAGGAAGATGAAGGGGATAAAGTAGAGAAGAGAGAGGAGCGAAAAAGGTTTTACAAAGTCCTATTTGATGATAATCCATGAAGAGATCGGGTTGAGGTTTGAATTGCAATTTTTTAGCATATTTTTCGATTGCTTCTAATTTATGCGTTTGAGTAATGAACATGATGAACACAATGATGAGCATGAGACAAGTAACATTCTGCATCAGTCATTCAACTACAATAAACAGATGTTTTAATCTTAATGCTTCGTGGTTGGTTATATGAACCATATAATCCATTCTCCTGTATTTAAAGCCGTTTGTTCCATTAATTTAGAAATTCCATAGCTTCCTCTCTAACTTCAATCAAAGCATATATTTTTGGCTATCCCTAGCATCACTTTATATCTCTCTATGACAATTTGGTAAGAAATATATCAATTCACGGGTCACTTATTATATGTATTATAGAACATTGATGTGCGTATATAGGTAGTTGGGTTTTCTCAGTGTTATACTAATATATAGCGATGTGCTTTTACCCTCTGTGTTTAGCGACACTATCCTATTACGGTTCAGAGTGTTGGTATGCTATATGATCCCCAAACCTTATCTGTAGTTCAGCATCCAGGGCATGATTCAACAGTGAGGAGTGCAGATTTTCTCCTTTAAAACTTTTTTCAAGTTGAACCAAGCACTTTGAGCTTCAAATTGATCTGCTGTCGAATAATAGATTCCAGCAGGTCATCATAAGTTTTCTTTTAGGGGAATGTTCCTTCATAGCTCATTCTAATTTGTAATAGCAAGCACCTTGCATGAAGGATAAGATAATTGGGACTGTTACAATAAATCAAAATGGAACTGTTTTTTCCTGTCCTATCTTACCGATTATCAATTCTGGGTGAAAGATCTGATCTTTCTTCAGAAAGACCTTTTTCTTAATTCAGGCATATAATTTAAAGTTGTATTGTTTAACATAAATATATTTTCCTTCTAAAATATGTGAGCTTGATAATTCTTTCTCTATCGAAGTATAACAATTGCAATTTTCTTTCCCGTTTTCTTTTCACTTCCCTAACCAATTCTACCAGTTTAAAGTGCAGTCAATTTGTTTGAATCTTCTTCTGCCTATGATCCGCCCCCTTTTTCTTTTCACTTCCCTAACCAATTCTACCAGTTTAAAGTGCAGTCAATTTGTTTGAATCTTCTTCTGCCTATAACCTGCAATCCAATAGGTATCCATGTAGTTTTCTCTATAAGCATACACCTATCAAATTATGTCAATGAGTAAATTTCCTTCTTGCTTTGTCTAACAAAATCTAAAAAAAAGGAAAAGCTCTCTTGGCATCAATGCACTTAGAAGACTACATTAAACTGATTTCTTTATAAGCATTTGATAATAGAAATAATGGCCATGGATGGAAAGCGGAATTCTAACAAAGCAAATGAGTGGAGTTTATGCTTATGGTGAAATCCAAAGGTGAAATCTAATTAGCTTACTCAAATTCTAAAGCTAGGTTTCATTCTAACAAATGTCGCATGATCTTATGTCATTAGGCTAGGAGGCATGTCACTTCTATTTGCTCGTCGTGTTTATGTCTACACTCGTCAGACACCGTGTTTGACACGCTTGGATCATGTCCGACCAAATTAGATATTTGAAACTTTTACTTAGCGTAGATGGTTGAGAAATAATAATGTGTATATGTGTGGACTATTTTGATATTTTTGAAGATACAAGATCATCAAATATTTCAATTTCTCATGTTGGACTAGAGCTAGGAGTAGATGTTCAGAATTATGCAAATGATAAAGTGGGTCTATGAAAGTCGGTTCCAATTACAAATGGTTGACATTTTATTTATTTTAACTTTTATCGATTGCATTCTTGTGTGTTTTCTTTTAAATTTATATATGTATTAATTTTTGCTCAAGAAAACTTATAGTTATGGATGAAAGGTATAACCATGATTTATTGTACTTTTTATTTTATATTAAGACATGTGGCTTCTCGTAGTTTATTTTCATTATGTTTAATATATAATATAATTAAATATATAATACAATATAGTCGTGTCCCCGTATCCTCCATTTTATAAATTTGTCATGTCCGTACCTATGTCTGTGACCGTGTCCATGCTTCATAACCATCAAGGCAGAAGCAGAGCACTCCTTGGGCCTTGCAACAGGAAAAGGCTTCATGTGGAACTTTTAAAATAATGAGACCACAACAGCTACAACAATAACAACAATGCATTAGAGAACTTCTAATACAAAATGTAATGTGAAAATATTATATAAAAGAGTAACAAAAGAAGGACAAAAAGACACAAAATTGCTAAGATGAGAAAAAAGAAGAGTGGAGATCTAGGCAATGCTTGATGCATTAAGATCAAAGAGTTTTAGTTAAGGACAATAATTTTAAAGAAAGACGGTGTTGTTACTTTCATATATTGTTTACTGAGAACAATATTGGAAAAAGTTAAGACAGAAACAAACAATATAGATAATAATAAAAATATTATATTTTATTGTAAGATAAGGTTTTGTGAGATGTGAAAGGTGTTTTAGAAAAGTTGAAAATAAGAAAAACCATAGAACTTATGATCTAAGTAGCATGAATTTGGATACAAATATGAGACACTACACGATTTGTATTCACCGATTCATAATTTTTCAAAATTCTAGGATACGATTCGTCGAAATAGACCAATTTTTTATTGTTCAAACATACATACATATAGAGTTCAACTAGGATCTTATCGGAAGGATTTGTTTCCACTTTTCACTATTAGATTAATTTTGGGATTTATGCATTCAATTATGTTATGTTTGGTAATAAATGAAAGCTTTTGTTCATAATTAGCACATATCCCAAAGTTAATTTAATGGTGAAAAAATAGGAATGATTTGTTTCCAAATCCTTCCGATAGGATCCTAGTCGAACTCCATACACACATGTATATAATAAAAGTGATAATTTTAGCAAATTGAAACTAAGAATATGAAAATTTTAACAACAAATTAACAGTAAATTTTTACTTGTTAGGATCTTAGGTATTTATGTGTATTTTTACATTAAGAGCCCAATATGGATTTTAGGATTCATTTCATAAAGATCCGACTATGTTTTACGTTTCCTGTGGACTACCTGACACAACCTTCTTCCTTTATCCTGAAAGAATAAGATATTTAAGCACCACATTGGATGAGTATTAAAAAGGTCTTAAATGCAACAAACTCCTATGTAGTTTCAGCCCGTGACAGACAACTACCATGTATTTAAAAAAAGCAGATAACTACCATATCTAACGGTGCCCTGTTAGTATTAATGGTCTATATCATCGCCATGTCAGCATTGGCTACCACATCATCACAAAAATTCAATCATTAAAAAAAACCTCATTTTCATTACTCTCCCTCCACCACCATCATCAGTCCCTCACATGCCGCTGCCGCCACCCTCTCCACCACCACCATCACTATCCCCTCCACCATCCCTTTCTCGACCTCCCCCAAAATCGCCGTTACCACCATCTCTATGATCACAATCATCATCGGCCCCTTCTTTACCACCACCATCATCGACCCTTCCACTACCCCTTTCTCGACTCGATTTCCCCCACCGCTACCACCGCTTCCATCATCATCATCAGCCCCTCCACCACCCCCTTCCTCGACTCGACCTCTCCCAAAATCGTCGCTACCATTGCCTCCATCATCATCATCATCCCCTCCACAACCCACTTCCTCGACCTCCCACAAAATTGTTGCTACGACCGCCTCCATCATCATCATCATCCCCTCCACCCACTTCCCCGACCTTCCCAAAAATTGCCACCATCTCCTTTCACCATCACCTCCATCATCATCATCCTCATCATCCCTTCCAACACTTCCTTCATCATCATCATTGCCTTCCCTTCATCATCACCATCGTCGGTTTAAATTTTTTATTGTTTTCTTAGAAAAATTAATGAGGGTAGAATTGTCTTTTTATCCATGTGTTAACGGTGTTGACATAGATCCGTTAGATAAAGTAGTTATTTGCATTTTTTAAAGTACAAGGCACATATCTGCCATGGACTGAAACCATAAGGGAGTTTGTTGCATTTAAGCCTTAAAAAAGCCCTTCAAATATTTTTGACGAATTCAAATGAATTAAATAAGTATATGAAGCCGATACATATACGTCACCTCGACGACGAATCCGTACAACATAGCTAATGCTATTCTTATTGTAGTTTAGACGTGTTAGGAGACTTTTTTTTACCAAATGAAGTGTTAGGAGATTAAGTGATGAATAGAGCTTAAATACCTTAAGGTTGCGCTTGGTACATGGAATGAAAGATTACCGGGAATCCTCGTATTCCCGGGAATGGGATGACTGAGCATTTAATTCTAAAGAATCTTGCATTAACGTGCTTTGTATACTTTAATCATTCTCCGTAATATATGTATGTGCAATCGTTGACTGGCGGCGAAGGCCGGAGGAGAGCTAGTGGATGGTGGCGACAAACGGCCGATCGGCGGCAGGCCGGTGATCGGTCGACAACGGCCGGTGGACGACCGTCGGTGAATATTCGATTGGCGGCGGTCGGCTGGTGAACAATCGACGATGACCCGCAGCCGGCCGTTCGACGAACATCCGATCGGCGGTAGGACGACCTATGAACAATCGACGATGACCGTCGGCGAACGGCTGGTGGACGACGGACTATGGACGACAGGGCTGGCCTGCCGATGGATGGCGAGGGAGGCCGGTGGCGGATGGTCATGGCTCATTTCATATTAAGCGGGAATATTTCATGGTAATCTAGGATACACATGTTTTGGGAGGAATAAGATTACCATGAACTGGAGTTATTTGATTATCATGGTAATTGTTGAAAACTCACGGTGTCATGCTTTTGTCGAGTTTAGTTTAATTAAGATATGCCGGTTTTGTTTGATGAAAATAGGGCATGATGTGAGTCTCGAGTTTTAAAAATACCGCAAGTGCACGGTGCGTTGATGCAAGCCGACAAGTACGGGTCGAACCACAAGGAGTGGATATCACATCATTTTGAGTTATGAAACAATGGGTTGGAAATGGATGTTTGTCACGTTTTTACAACAATTAAATGAAGAAAGGTTTAGGGTTGTTTAGAGAAAACTTAGGCTAAGATTTGGTATGGTTGAAATACGGCCTTTACCCCCAACTCTCCGTTTTGATTCAAGGCTTATTTTTAGCATGAAATGAATGCGGAATTAGTTAAATGAAGTTAGCAAGCATAAAACATATGCATGTATACTATATGTCCTATCTAGCTAGTTTGCAACACTTAACTTAATTTCGTATTCCTTTCAACTTCAAATCATAATACAACAACAATAAAATGCAAAGAAGGAATAAGATATATGTTAAAAGTTGATTTCAACCATTCAAAACAATATATCTTATCAAGCAAAACATAATATAATTGCATAATTAAGAAAGGAAGTGTAAAATGCAAGAGTCAAAAAGGGAGGGGTTGGAAGAAAAACCATTTCACAACCTACCTCACCACAGCCCAAGAACAAACTACTCACACATCATAAAATGAAATAACAAAAAAAAAAGAAAAAGCAAAAAGAGGAGAACAAGAACCAACTTGATATAAATGAAGCCTTTATTGCAATGGTTCCAAGTACAAACAAGTAAATTCAAATACTAAAATCTAATTTTGCAAGCTTAAGAGAGAGGTTGCAAGACTAGAGGAAGGTAAGGAATTCACACTAAGGGTTACAAGATCACTAGTTACAATTTTTACAAACTTTTCTCTCACACAAAGTAGTGTCCTCTAACTTGCCCAAAGGCCTGGTATTTATAGGCTCAAAACAAAATTAAACAAATAATAAAAATGAGATGATGTGACTGCAAGGAAGGGACACTTGATGCTTCATATCACATCACATTTTTTAGCATTAAATGCACATTACCCTCATTTGTGCTCCTTTTGTGCCAAGGTAGCCTCCCATCATGGTCTAGTGCACATGCATTGTGTAGGACCAAAAATTGTGTATGCAATATTGTTTACATAATATCTCAATGGATATCGACCGGTTTTCTGTTCCGTTTGCAGTGTCAGCTCCCAAACGTTATATCCGTGATTTTGAATGTCTTTTATCACGAACACCTGTAATCTGTAATTACTGAGCAGACACTGGTTAATAGTGCCGATATATACAAAAATAGATAACAAATGAGTGGTATTAAAATGCAGTTTTCTGTGATGAACAAATACCCCCAAACTTATCTTTTGCTTGTCCCGAGCAAAACAAAAAATCATATCCTCACTTTCGCAGGGAACGCGATTGCACTGAGCATGTGCAACAAGCCGTTAAAGCTCTAGATGTCCCTAATAGGAGGAGTGTTGTCTCCTGAGGGTTTTCAGCGGATACTGCCCACAAAATCCCGTCAAACCAGTTTCATAAGTTAACATCGATTTTTACTCCTACGGTTTAGTATCTATATTAGAAATTCTATTATCCTAAATTAGAAGTTTTCAACTCTTATGTTTCACGCCTCCTATTTATTCAATCTCGGATCCTATACGTTTTGACAGTTTAAGAAAGATCTCGGTTTCTCTTGAGTTGTCCTTCTAAAACGCAGTCTCCAATCCGGAATTTTTATCATCTTTACGGAAAACATAAGTCATATTCTTTATTCCTATCTTTCTTCCAAACATCGATCGTATACCTCTACGTGTGTGTAAATTTTCACCCCTACACTCAAGAATTCAATTCAAGCTATAGTACCCTTGCCTTAATACCCAATACTACTTCTTTTCATTTATGATGGACGGATTTGCTCACACACCTTTCATGCGACTATTAATGCTTCTTGAGGCACTAACAGCCGATTACTGAAAGTGTGAGTTTAAAGCGTAAATAACAGTTTCCAGATCTTGATTTTCTTTCTTTCTTTTTCTTTTCTTTTTCTTTTTCTTTTTAAGACCGGATATATTTTTCAATGATGCTTTTTTGGTGGTTAGCTTTAAATACCATTTTTTCTTTCATACAAGGATTTCAGGCAAGAGTACATTTAGGTATTCTCTACTATCTCAAGTTTCAAGGTGCGTGTAAGTGCGATTTGTAGGGTATATACTTTCTGAATTTGGACTCAAGAATATGAACTATTTTTTCAGACTCATCTTTCAATAAAGTTTTCAATACTTTTCCTTCATCTCGACTTAACTCAAGAACTAAACTCAAGATTACCTACCTCTTTACAAAACTGCAAGGATGTATGTTTACCAAGGTTAAAAGGAAGGAGTGTTATTTTTAGGGTTTTCCACTTCTAGGGCTAGGATTTAGTTATTCCTAAAGTATCAACTAAAGTTTTGGAAAAAATCTAAGTTATCCTAATAGTTAATTTGACGACAAAGTTTTTATATTTTTGATTTTTTTTTTCGATTTTTGTGTGTTTTTAATAAGTGTGCAAATGCAAAAAAATAAAATATACACATGAATGTGAAGGTAGAAGCTAGAAAGCTTACCGAGCAAAAATATACCCCCAAACTTAAACTTGACAGTGTCTTCATTGTCATGCTATATAACAAGAGCCAAAATAGTTAAGGGGTAAAAATAATACACAGTGATTACAAAAAGAAAAAACAAAACGTATATACAAGTTTTATGGGAAGTGATTCAATCAAGATAATGTGGCTCATGTAAAAACATGAGCTCCCATGTTTCCGCAGGTAATTCTAAGAATGGCTTCAGAAGTTGGCCATTGAGCTTGAAAGTATTACTCGAGTGCTGATCTTCAATGTTGACTGCACCGTGCGGAAAGACGATGCACACAATAAACGGACCTGTCCAACGTGACTTCAATTTCCCAAGGAACAGATGAAGCCTGGAGTCGTAATGCAGAACCTTTTGTCCCACAGTGAATGTTTTTCGGAGAATTGCCTTGTCGTTAAAGACTTTTGTTTTTTCTTTGTACAGTTTGGCGTTCTCATATGCGTCATTACGTATCTTGTCGAGCTCATTCAATTGAAGTTTTCGAGCCTCACAGGCCTTTTCTAAGTCGACATTGAGCTGTTTGATTGCCCAGAACGCGCGGTATTCCAATTCAACAGGCAAATGACACGCTTTTCCAAAGATGAGTCGGTATGGAGACGTACCTAGATTTGTTTTGAAGGCGGTGCGAAATGCCCAAAGCGTGTCATTTAACTTCAATGACCAATCCTTGCGGTGGTGGCTGACAGTCTTTTCCAGAATCTGTTTAATCTGTCTATTGTCGACCTGACCGTAAGTCTGAGGATGGTAGGGTGTTGACAGTTTGTGGCTGATGGAGTACTTCTTCATCAGTGCTTCGAAAGATCGGTTGCAAAAATGCGTTCTATTATCACTGATGATGGTGCGAGGCGTACCGAACCGAGAAAAGATATTCTCTTTTAAAAATTTTACTACAACCTTGTTATCGTTGGTTCGACAAGGGACATCCTCTACCCATTTGGACACATAATCCACAGCCAGCAAAATGTACAAATTTCCAAAAGAGTTTGGGAATGGCCCCATGAAATCGATATCCCAGACGTCGAAAATTTCCACAATCAGGATGGATTGTTGGGCCATCTGATTCCGTTTTCCAATCTTTCCCATGTGTTGGCAGCGGCTACATGTTTTGCAATATTCGAAAGTATTCTTAAAAAGTGTTGGCCAGTAGAAGCCGCTTTGCAAAACCTTTTCAGCCGTCTTTCTGGGTCCAAAATGGCCCCCACAAGCTTGATCATGACAGAAGGACAGAACACTTCTCGTTTCAGAGTCGGAGATGCACCTTCTAATAATCTGATCAGGACAGTACTTGAACAAGTATGGTTCATCCCAATAAAAGAATTTGACTTGGGAGAGAAATTTTGACTTGTCCTGATTAGACCAAAAGGAAGGTGTTTCTCTGGTGACAAGAAAGCTGACAATAACAGCGAACCAGCGTTTGACTGATACAGAGAGAAGTTGTTCGTCAGGGAATTGCTTGTTGATTGGAATTTCCTCAGTTGGTGCATTTGTTAAGCGAGACAAATGATCAGCAACAACATTGTCGGTTCCTTTCTTAACCTTGATGGTCAAATCAAATTCTTGAAGAAGGAGAATCCAACGTATCAATCTGGCTTTGGCATCTTTTTTGCAAAGAGGCGCCTAAGTGCAGAATGATCAGTGTAAATCGTGACATGGGTCCCGATTAAGTAAGGACGGAATTTTTCAAGAGCGTACACAACATCTAAGAATTCTTTTGCCGTGGTTGTGTAATTCAGCTGTGCGTCATTCAGTGTCCTGCTCGCGTGGTGGATAACATGCGGCTTCTTTTCAAACCGCTGTCTTAAGACAACGCCTATTGCATAGTCAGATGTATCGCACATTAGCTCAAAATGTTCATTCCAGTCTGGTGCACTTAAGATCGGAGCCGAAGTGAATTCTGATTTTAAAAGTTTGAACGCATAAAGACACTCAGAATTGAAATCAAAAGGAGTATCCTTAGCCGGCAAGGAAGTCAAGGGTCTAGCCAGTTTGCTAAAATCCTTGATGAAACGCCTGTAAAAACCGGCGTGGCCTAAGAATGCCCCGATGTCACGGACAGTCCGTTGAGGTGGGAGGCTTGAAATGACATCGATCTTTTGTCTTATCGACTTCAATGCCATTTTCAGAAATGATATGGCCTAACACAATGCCGTGTTTGATCATGAAATGACACTTCTCCCAATTGAGTGTGAGGTGTTTTTCCTTGCATCGTAACATGACCAGTTCAAGATGCCTCAAACATTCAGAAAATGAATCTCCAAAAACGGAGAAATCATCCATAAATACTTCCAAGAATCGCTCTACCATGTCAGAAAAGATGCTCATCATGCATCGCTGAAATGTTGCAGGTGCATTACACAGCCCAAAGGGCATGCGACGGTAGGCGAATGTGCCAAAAGGACAAGTAAAAGTCGTTTTGTTCCGATCCTCCGGATCGATCGGGATTTGATTGTAGCCGGAATACCCATCTAAGAAACAATAGTAGGCATGTCCGGCTAGGCGTTCAAGCATTTGATCAATGAAGGGCAGCGGGAAATGATCCTTACGAGTGGCTGCGTTGAGCTTTCTGTAATCAATACAGACTCCATCCCGTTTGTGTGCGGGTTGGGACTAGCTCGTTTGCTTCATTCGTGATGACAGCGATACCCGATTTTTTGGCACAACGTGAATGGGGCTTACCCACTTGCTATCAGAGATGGGATATATGATCCCATTGTCAAGACACTTCAGCATTTCATTCCTAACCGCTTCTTTTATTACCGGATTAAGCCGGCGTTGAGGATCCTTGAAGGGTTTGGAATCATCAGTCATATGGATTCGGTGCTGACTGATAGCAGGGCTGATTCCTTTGATATCAGTCATTGACCACCCAATTGCTTCCATGTTCTTTCTCAGAACGTCCATGAGGGCCAACTCTTGCTCAGGCGCAAGGTCGGTTGCGATTATAACTGGAAGCGTTTCATTATTTCCCAAGTACGTATACTTGAGGTGGTCAGGAAGAACTTTGAGGTCGAGTTTTGGTGGCTCCTCCACAGTTGGTCGCACTTCAGGGGCCGGTTCGTTACGAAGTGGTTCAAATTGGGGCCCCCAGTGTGCGTAGGAAGCCTGTTCAGGACTTAGCTTCTCAAGAAAAAGAAGCTCCTCAGAAAACAGTTCTTCAAACGTTTCTTCAAGACACTCATTTTTGAAGTCAAATGTCCCCTCCTTAGACATATCGTATAGAGCGTTGACTTCAAAAGTGTCGTCGCGTTTCTCACTCGCTTGGTTTCCTAGCGTGAAGATGTTGAGGTCAACTGTCATATTTCCAAATGAGAGTTTCATGGATCCATTCCGACAATTGATCAACACGTTGGATGTGGCTAGGAAAGGCCGTCCCAGTATGACTGGAATTTGACCGATGGGATTGGTGACGGGTTCAGTCTCCAACACAATGAAGTCTACGGGAAATATGAATTCCCCGACCTTGATTAGAACATCATCGATTTCTCCCCTCGGTATCTTTGTTGATCGATCTGCCAGTTGCAGAGTCACTCTGGTCGGCTTGAGTTCTTTCAATCCCAGTTGTTTGTAAACTGAGTATCGGAGAAGCTTCACACTTGCCCCTAAGTCTAATAAGGCACGATTGATTTGCTTGTCCCTGATGGTGCAAAAAATAGTAGGACAACCACGGTCCTTATATTTTACCGGAATGGATTTGGACAAGACATCGCTTAGAGTGGCGGCCAAGAAGACTGTTTTAGGCACATTCGTGCGTCGTTTTTGCGTGCACGAATCCTTCATGAATTTTGCATACGCCGGAACTTGTTGGACCACGCCCAACAACGGAATGTTAACCTCACAGCGTTTGAAAACCTCTAACACTTTTTCCATACTTGCAGAAGGCTTCTTTGATTTCAACCTATTAGGATATGGAGCCTTGGGCCCAAACACGAAGTTTGGAGAAATTGCAGATGGAACAGGCGTAGACGGCGGGAGTGTTCTTGCTGGATCATCAGGGTGGACATACGGCGAATTCTCAAGCTGCTTTGAAGGATGTGCAACAGACGACGACAAAGAAGGAGAAGAAGAAGAAGGGAATGAAGATGACGAAGGATCACAATGAGGAACAGAAGATGAGATACGTGCTGGTAAACTGAAAACCGCACGTTTGGATGAGTCGTTGGGGTTGACAACCTTGTTGTCAATTGTACGTCCTGATATGAGGACGCTGATGGCGTTCGCATTCTCAATATTGTTCTGCTGAACAATATGAGCGTTGTTTCTCTGCGCTCTTGGATTCATCACGGATTGAGAGGGAAATGTTTCCTTTTCACGTTCATTAACTGCAGCAGCAAGTTGATTGATTTGGATTTCCAGTCTGGCTAACGCTTGAGTGTTAGCGCTATGCAACTGACCAGATGTTTGCATAAAAGTAGCCAGACTAGACGAAGTCTGCACAGAAGTTTTAAACAAAACTTCCAACCTTTTTTCAATGGATGACACCCTCTTGTCGTCTTGGGAGAACCCAGGGGGTGTAAAGGTTGGGTTGGGCTGATTCGGCTGTTGGGGCTGGTTGGTCGAGTATCCCAATTTCTGGTTTTGAAAATTTGAATTTTGAAATTGTTGGAAAGGCGGATTTGAATTGTTGTTTTGAAAAGGTGCCTGATTCCAAGCAAAATTGGGATGATTCTTCCAACCAGGGTTGTACGTCTGTGCGAAGGGATCGTTTCTGATGCGCTGGTTTTGATACAGCACATTAACGTTTTCAGGTCCTTGGGACCCAACAAGAACGGACATTCTTCCGTTATGTGGCTAGGATGCTGACAGTTAGCGCACAAAGTCTGAGAAATTGGATAAAGGCAGTGAAAATTGAAATGGTAATTACCAATTTAATAGAAAAGACGACCCTTAACAGAGCATAATGGAAATACAGATTCATATAGCCGACCCAAATATTTAGGATAAATATTTGCTGTTGTAGAAAGAAACCAATAGACTAGATTTACTATTTAAGGCATTTATTAGTTGCAAAACATATTAGTGAATTTGTCTTAAAAAAGGTTGAAAGTTTAAGACGCTTTTCTGAAATATAGCGTAATATCAAATACATGAATTGCTATTGTTAATGTTTTCACTTTATATTAACCATCTAGGTTTAAGAATGACGAGGAACCAAATTTTCGTTCGAAATTACCAATATTCTTGAATGTCTGCTTAAACAGTGCAAAATCTTGATATACAGCATTGCAACAAGTAAACCAGTAAAGTCGTGGGTCTTTTGGCTTTGGCTACCTATTTAATCCAAATTTTTTGACATGAAGTTGGTGAAATTTGCCCATCTGTGTGCTCTTTGGAACCAAAATTTTGACAGTAGGCGGATATATTAGTTTGTGCATGCGTGTGTGTTGAAACTGAATTTTTTGCAATAAGTTGGTGTGATAGAGTGTATGTAAAATTTGAGTGTTGGTATGTTGATAAAACATATATGGATATGTAAACTTTTGATCATTTCATGAAAGGTTAACTAATGTAGATTGTATAGTTTATTCATGTGTGATTTAATTGAAAAAACTTTGGAATATTAATGTTAAGAATGTTGTGAATGCTCTCAGGTTACAATTACTTTGGAGCGAACAAGAAATTACCTTGTCTTAAAGAACCCTTTGGAAAACCTCACAAAATCAAAAAGAGGGGCAAGATACGATATCTATAAAAGAATCAATACAAGTTATTACGCGTATTGGGAACTTGGAGGACAGGAAAACAGGGGGCGGGGATGTTAAGAGCGTGAGGACCCCGGTTTGATTTTGATCGAGGGGGTCGAAGATTCGGTGGAAGAGAAAAAGAGACTATATATATATATATATATATATATATATATATATATAGAGAGAGAGAGAGAGAGAGAGAGAGAGAGAGAGTTTGTTGTTCATGTTCCGTTGGCCTATGATAAGAATAGGAATCGAGGATGATTTTGGAAAAGAAGATGGAGCTGTTGAGCAAGTATACGAACGGGTTTTGTTCGAGGAGCAGAGCGAGGCAAAGGCCATGCGTAATATTATGAGGTAATTTATTTAATCTTTCTCTATATCGTTTGTTTTTAATTACCAAAAGAATATTGTTTTGCATGTGCAATGCACGCATACATGTGTTAGATATTATGAGATGATTTTTAAGTTAAAGCAGTAGAGATTTTTAAAGAATTTTGAGAATCATCTAAGTAGTCAGAATAAAATGTTTTAAATGGTTTATTTTTCACACCATAGATATTTTTCGAAGACTAGAAAAAATCCAGGTAGTTAGATTAAGAATTTTTAAATCCTTGTAAAAAAGGAAAAAGAATATTTTTTTTTACATGTTTCCCCCTCAGATATATAAGGATTTTTCTCGACATGTATCATACCGAGAAGAAATTAGGATTTCGTTTTAAGACCCCTCCCTTCTTGACGAAAAATGGTAGAGATTATTGTATATCATATTTTTTTCAAGTTGTACTGTGCATGCTGCATGATATGGTTAAAACCATGCATATGAGGGTGCATGCAATTTGAGTGATTTTGTTGTTGCATACTTTTGCATTTGGCTGTTTTAAAACTTGCTGGGGTTTTGCATTTGCTTTTGACTTGACTGTATGTTTTGTGTGGTTTTTTTAGGCCCATATAGAACTTGACATGGGGAACAGGCAATCATAAAACCTGTTACTAAGTGATAAAATTCTTAAATTGTGATTCCATGTGAACCATAATCTTTATAATATAGGCGCTTTTGGTGTTAGGCTTCAAGAATGACTATGGTTAGAGAACATTAATCTCAAATTGTATCATGGTTATAGAGCATATACACTATCATGTGATGATACGGACTGTATATTTATTCTATTTGAGGATAGGCCCCAAAAGTGTGTGTGTAACTTTTGTAGACAAATAAAAACTCTTTGTATAGTTCGAGTAGTTAAGAGTAGGTGTGAACAAAAACTGGTTCAAAACCATTTAACCCAACCGAATGGAACCAGATAAACAATTATTTTGTAAAATTTTTGGTAGTTTTCTGTTCAGTTTTCATGATTTTTAAAGTTTGAAATGACCTAATTATAAACCAAACCGTTAAGCTGATTGCTATATAGGTTAGTTAAGGATAAATGGTAAAATTCTTTGTTTTGGCACATGTCCCTTTGTTCCATTTTATGCACAGGTAACATAGATTGATCATGAATTGTATTTTCGATGGTGTTCCCCTTTCAAGGTTCACGAACATTTGGATGTTACGTAGTTAATCCGTTGGCCCCAAGAAGATTGTAAATCCTTTCCTGGAGTGTTTCTTCACGATATTTGACGTTGTTCAGTATAGCTGATGCATTTTATTCTCAGCTAACCTTGCAGTCTCTCAACCAATTTCTATGTATCTTTTGTGGGCATGTTAACTAATTTGTATTCAGTGGTAAAAATTGCGATAGTTTTGTATTGCACTTGGTTGTTATTTTATTTTGTTATCAGATTCTCTTACCATTTGTTTAGGCATCCCTTTCAGTTATAGCAATGAAGCTGCTCTTTGAATAACAGGGCCAAAAAGTCTTTAGTTTCATCAATGTAAGGTTTCCTGTCACGACCTGGAAAAGGCATGTGACCGGTACTTGAATCACGTGAAGCCTATAGGACATCACCGTAACCCATGTAAGCCAAAAATCCGGAATCTAAACCTTTTTAAAGAAACAGTGGAGGTGAAGTTTTGAAAAGGTATTTTTAAATGAAATCAAGTCCCTTTTTATAGTATAAGTAAAGTTTGTTTGAAAACATATACGTCGTTTAAAAATCGGGCAGTCTCTCCTTTGTAAATTTTGATAAAAACCAGTACATACATATATATATTAGCGTCCCCAATCGGGGGCTATCTCATCGCCCAATCGACGGAATCACAACCACGCAGTAATATACAACGTCCAAGACGAAGATCAACACAAGAAAAAGTAAGAAAAGATACTAAAAGTATCATCAACTCAACTATATCCAAGCTCGACATCTAAAGAATAACATACAAGTCGTCTTTAAGTCCACAAAATAAATACAAGTTTTGGTCGATGAAGTTTTTAACTAGATCATAAAATAATATATATACACAAATGGCGGTTAAGATCCGAAATTGTCACGCCCCGCTTCCCAAAATACGAAATACGGAGAGCAACGAATGTCAGCCGTGCTACCCACGGTAAGAAAAGATCCTTCCATAGTCACATAAGGCTGTCTAGATTAACCTGTCAAAATAAAATCCAATACCAAAAGGTATAATACTGATAATCATGCTGCAACGAAACTACAAGTAATACTAAAAATGGGTCCACTAGATAATTGATGCAAAAAGATCCGATACAATAAGTTCGAAAAGAAAACAAAATCTGAAAGATACATAAGTCCTAATGTCCCATAAGGACGCACATGCTAAAAACTAACTGAAAGGAAAATAAACCTACGGGTTACTGATCTTCGGCAAAGTCCTGATAGCCGCTGCGGTCCTGCTCATCCTGAAAATTGTCACTAAACCTGAGATGGCAAATCTCAGGGATGTCAGAACATCCCAGCAAGTACTCAACGTGTAAAGTGTATGTGTGGTATGATAACATGAATTTATGAATGTAGTGAAGCCCGTGTGCGCAAGCAAAACATGTATATAAATAAATACATGGATACTATGAAACAAACATGTAAAGAGGTCAAGTCATAACCTAACTGGTCACTAAAAGGTAAACTATCATATCGTAAGCTCGAGTGTGTGCGTCAACCTCTGCAGGAGTATTCCTAACCCAAGAGTGGTGCCCCAGGGGCTAGGAAACACGGGCCCAACTGTGGAATGAACATGAGACCGATATAGCCCGGTACGAGCTGTAAACATGAGACCGATATAGCCCGGTACGAGCTGCCGGCATGGGACTCCTGAGATGCTGTTGTACGAACGCACACTCAAACTGCGCCAACACCCGCGTATTTAGCTACTATGGTAATAACTAGAGCACTAATTAAGAATGCTGAAAAGGCTGGAACTTGTGATATGGTAATTGTATGGAAATAAAACTGGTGAATAGTAGTGTGTCATGGCATGCAGTTCAGCATTCTAATTAGAGATCTCGTTCATTAAGACTAGTGTAATGAATAGTCAAGACATGTCGAAAGTAATTGTTATCTGGTACTGGTAACTACATGAAAGTGATGTACAAGCTGGTATTAGTCATGGTTGTTATCTTTACCGTTAATCTTAACATGGATATACTAATCACAATCTGGCTAGAAATATATAAATGTGAGATAGGTTAACAACTTTCAAACTTTATTTGTAGTTAAAATAAATCTTATTTTTAAAACCATACTTTCTAATTATTCTTACTTGTTGCATAAAAGTTTGCCTATATATGTTTTGTATGATATAACGAAAAATAGGTACTAACACATTTCTCTTTTATACTAACAGGGCAGGAAAAATATATATATACATATACACACGAAGGAATGCTGATGTACATCGACCAAAAGTAAAACAAGAATACTTGCCTTAAGGATAAGGGTCACGGGAAAACGATGTGCGAAGATGCGAGGCACGGACTCAGCTAAGATTCAACTTGGGATCAGAGTTATACGCTCTTCCTAGATTGATTTTTCCATAAGCCAACAATATACCGCACTTAACATATGATTGTATATAACCAAACATGCACATTAACAATTACGTTGTACTATATAACAGCAACATGATATAATCAGGTTCCGGCATATAACTAGATATGTAATAAACATATGGATAAGAACGGATATCGAAAAACGATAAAACGGTAACATGGGATGCACAATGAAATGAACATGTAATATTTTTATTCATATGGATATAAATATAGCGACATCGCATGCAACAAGAGAAACTTGCCTGATCGGATCTCACGACGGGGTAGGTACGCTGCGTCCGACGTCGGGTAAACGCCGCGATGCATACTCGGGCATATAGAACTGGACCAGGCAAAGCAAGAACACGATCACGCTGGCTGGGAACATCCACTGGGTCGTCTGGATCGTCGGTGACGGCACGGCTTCGGCGGTGACGGCACGGCTTCGGCGGTGATCGGAAAACCAAGAAACTAGAAAGAGAAAGAAGAAGAAGAACAAAGAGAACGGGTGCACTCTCTGGGTTCGTGCTCTGGGGTCAGAGCAGGTGGTAAGGGGACAACGACGGCGATTCGTGGGTTTTTCGGCGAGGTTTGCTGGCGAGGGGAGTGGATCACGGTTCTTGAAGTCGGGGATCGGGGTTTTGTGCAAGGGAAAGAGGCTCTGGTGTTGGGTTGGCGAGAAGGGAGAGGAGAGGAAGGAGAGGTGAGGGTGATGATGGGGGTCACCGGCGGCGAAGGCGACGGCGAGGTGTGGGTTCGGGTGTGCAGGGATGAGAAGAGGTCGGGGTCTGCAGTTGATGGTGGCGGTGGTGTCAGGAGTCGGAGGTCGTGAGGAAGAGGAAGAAGAGAAGGAGGTGGAGACAAGCGGTGGAGGCGAGGACGGCGAGAGTCGACGGCGACGAGAGTACATGCGACGATGGGTGCAGGCGTGCAGGGTTTCTTGGGTTGAGGTCGCGACGGGGTTTGCAGGGGAGAGTGGAGATGACGGTGAGGAGGTGGTCAAGGAGGGTTGGAGACGAGGTCGAGGGTTTTGTGGGCGACGGCGGTGAGGCGAGGGTGAAGGCGACGGCGAGGATCAGGTTCTTGGTCATGGGGTTTCGAGTGTGCAGGGTATGGGTCTTCGGGTTGGAGAGAAGGGGAGGAAGAGGGAATAGTGTGGGTGAAGTCGAGGCCAGGATGGTGAGATGACTGGCGGCGAGGTGCAGGCGTAGGTTAGGTGTTGGGTGATGGGTTCTTGTTGGGGTTGTGGGTTTGCAGTGGGTCGGGACAATGGGTTTTGGGTCGGGGAAGGAAGGGAAGGAGTTGAGGAAGAGGAGTACGTGGGGATTAGTAATATGGGTAAAAAAATATATATTTAGATATAGAGAGTTTGGGTGTGATGCAGGGATTTGGTCAGTTAGGATTGAGGATCAAATAATATAAAGATACATATTATGTTAAAATTTTATATAAAAAAAATCGTGTGTGTGTGTGTATATATATATATATAACAGTAAGAGGTGTATTAGAATAGAATATTGAATAATTTTGAGATTTTGGCTAATACAAAAATACTTCAAAATACGTCCGGGTTGGGTCTAAAATTATGGTTTGAAAATACGGATAATATACGTAGTAACCAAAACCAAAATAGGATATCCGGGTCACGAAAAAGCATACCCTCAAGAACGGATGCACGTAGCGTGCACGTAGCTATCCAAACGTGTCCGTTTCACTGAACGGAACGAGAACACGATATACGGATGCAACCACAGGATCAGGGATATGATGCAGGCCATGCTAGATATTTTTAAAATATATTATTTGATTATAAATGTAATATAAAAAATGCAGATGCCAGATATACGATGCAGGTAAACAAAACATATGCGAGCATGGATCCTCAAAACCAGCAGAGATAAAACGTGAACAAGAACCAAGACGGGTTTCAAGTATGCGGGTCGGGTCAGATACCAAGCACAGGAACCAAAACTATCCGCACCCAAAAACAATTAAAACAGTAAATAGCCACAAGATAAAAAAAAATACTCAAAGAGAATATAGTATAAAATAGTGTTAAACAAATAAATATTTAAATCCTCATAATACGCCTATTTAACAAACTTGAAAAACCATAATTATATGTATATATCTTAATTAAAAGTATTAAACTCCAAATTATAATAATAATGAAACAAAACCCAATATATCCCCAAAAAAGAAACGTACGATCGGACTAGGGTGTTACAGAAATGTAACCCACCTACTAAGGCAATCACCTGAAGAAAAAGAAGCGTGCCGGTAAGCCGCTACTGATCCGAACGGTTGGTCCTGCAAGAAACTAAGACACAACGGGGGTGAGTTGCCAACTCATGAGTAAAAAGATATCACATGGTAGAAATCGAAATGCATAACGATCTACCTAGCTCATATAGTATAATACCATCATACTATGTGATAACGAATATAAATATGTATATGCATAAGTATCACATCAGTATCTATAAGCGCGTCATATCGGATCGCGCACAACACATATGATCCCCATGATCAATCAATATATGAAAATATGCCATCCATAATATATATATCAAGTGAGTGTCCATCATTGACACTCGAAATCATCGTATCAACTGAGTGTCCAGTATCGACACTCGAAATCATTATAAATTCCTTGTCCAGCATTGACACGTAAAATCCAGATATCGTAGGTACTATCTCGTCAGACCGGTCCTCTCTCAATATCAATAGCCCCGGTCGGTATCTCCCGAATATCCACCGTGCTTTAATCTATCTTCGGTACGAGTGCCCTCGCTAGGCTCCCCGCCTCACATACGGATTTCCTGTCCATCAGTCTCGACCGGATCCACCATGTATACGACTGTATACTCCTCCACTTAGTCCGGATAACGTAGCATGTCCGTAACCGTATAGTTCCCCTACTCAGTTTGGAATAAAATCAAATCAGAAAATATCAAGCACATGGTGAACGCCAATTCATCATATCAAGAGAAAACCGCATTTCTAAAACATACTCAAGTTTTGTAAATCACATCGCGGTTCTCAAATCCATGGAAAAATCAAGTTCCGAAGAACGACATTTGCATAATTCATTTTGATAATATTATATATATATATAGCAGTGTCCCATACCACTGAGGTATATCATCATAAATAAAAACATCATAAAATCTATGTTGATCATATACGAATACCCATGGCAATGATATTCGCATCTTAAATCAGCAAGTATCATAATGCGTAGTGCATATATATATATATCAACACACGAACAAGCATGACCGTTTCTACTGTGTCGTGGCAATACTAATAATGTGTAGTGTAGCATACGCGTCTGTGCTCGTGCAACATGACAATCATTAATAGTCGTGCAAGTGTTCTATCAATGTATTCGCATGAGAATAGCCCTCAATTCCTATCAACATATATATATATATATATAAATACTAATCAATTCCCTGTATATAGGGAAGTCATAAAAAACCGTATCGACATCTATATGGGGTATAACGTAGTATAACTGTCCTACAGTGTCATGGCAGTACTAATGATGTGTTGTGTAACATGCGCGTCTGTGATATGTGCAACATAGCAATCATTGGTAGCTGTGCAGTGTTCTACAAGTGTGTTCGTATAGCATGTCAATTGTAAACTAGCCTACAAAGCTAATTCAAACTAATGGTATAAACGTAGCGTATACAATAAAGTAATCGATGCGCGAGCGTATAAAGAGTAGAATAATCATAACGTGAGCAGGCGTCAATATAGATAATTACTTACGAGCTATACACTTATAGTTTAAAATAGAACGAAACGTTATTTTAGAAATAAAGAGGCTGCGATATTTTTGAAATAGATATCATTTGAAAATTTGTAGCGCATTCTTGACATTATCATTTTAAAGTAGAAAACGGATCGTTATTTTTTAAAATAAGTATGGCTCTAACAACTAATAAAGTCCCAATCGGGATTTAACAAGATCTCCCGAGTCAAATGCATATCGGCCGTATTCGGCAATTTATCCTCGTCATATCATGTACGGAATCTCCATCGTACGATGTCATCCAATCGATACAGTACGGATGTATAGTCGCGTACGCCACATAACTAATCACATATGTATATACATATATATACAGCCTAATAGCTATGAAATAAGCACTAAGTGTATAACTATCTACTAAATATACGAATATACGCATATGGTGTTCTAGCATGACCCTATACATTAGGAATATGGTTCTAATATATAGTATTCTAATTACTACGGTTGCGGAGCTGCTATACTCCATCTACCCGATTTTCCCTGTAGATATACATCTACTCACATATATGCGTCTCGCTCTAGTCGAAACCGACGAATGTCTTGCCCTTCTTCGTCGTCTTAGAAGTCCCCGCGATCGTACCTACAATCTAACCATAACACAACCGTATGAAAATCCACATCGAAATTGAAACGACGAGCGAAGCACACATAGGTTAGAACCTATGACCAACATGTGCCAAATAGGACAAAATACCCCCGACGTCGACCTACGAACGTCGAATGACCAAATCGTGATATGGAAATCTAAAAACCAAAGTTTAAAACCTTAAAACATCGTCAAAACACAACTTAATATTCTTCCAGATTTTGATATATGAAATCGGGGTTAAAATAAAGTATACCAGTGGCTTTACTACCAAGTGAACAAGTTACCAACCAAAACCCAAACCTTAAGTCTACAAGGGCGCTACTTGGCCGCAAATCTCAGCCAGAATATCTTGGTTTTGCCTCGTATTCCGTGCACGCATCAAATCTTATATGTAATCCCCTGGAATCTACGAAATTTTTTCTAGAAACCCCGATTCACTCCAGATTTATTTGAACACTAAAGCATCATCAAAATTCTAGTTTGAATACTTGAAAATAACTTGAAGTTATGAAGTTGTGGTGCTTAAACAAAGTAAATAGTATTAAAATACCTTAATCTAACCCAAATTAGGTGGTGATTATCAAAGAATCCATACTAGTTCACATCTCACCTCAAACCCCCAACAACAACAACAACCGAGACTTTTATCCCAAGCATATGGGGTAGGCTACATGAACCAATATGAGAATCACGCCGGGTCCAGCACATGAATTCTCTGCCTCCACTCACTCCTATCAAACAATATACTTTCATTGAGGCCTTTGGCAACCATATCTTTTCGTATCACCTCCATCCATGTTTTCTTCGGTCTCCCTTTCGCCTTTTGACATTGCCTATATCGAGAGTATCCATTCATCGAACCGGTGCTTCCATAGGTCTGCGTCGTACATGACCAAACCATCTTAGCCGGTTTTCCCGCATCTTCTCTTCCACAGGTGCTACACCAACTTTTGCACGAATATCCTCATTTCGCATCTTATCTTTTTTAGCGTTACCACACATCCAACGAAGCATGCGCATCTCCGCTATGTGCATCTTCTGCGTATGGTGTTTCTTAGAAGCCCGGCGTTCTGTACCATATAATAAGGCAGGCCGAATAGCGCTCCGATAAAACTTCTCTTTCAACTTTAACGGAAAGTTACGATCACACAAGCACTTCTCCATTTCAACCAACCAGATCTTTTGATTAACACCGCTATCGATCTTCTCATCATTTTGGATGATGGATCCTAAATATCTAAACTGATCGCTCGGTGATATCTCTTGCCCTTCCAATATTATATCAATATGGTTTTGACTTCTCTGTTTGCTAAATTTGTAATGCATATATGCTGTCTTGAACCTGCTCAATCTGAACCCCCGAGATTCCAACGTTTGCCTCCATAACTCTAATTTGGCATTAACCCCTGTTTTCGTCTCATTTACTAGAACAATATCATCAGCGAATAGCATACACCAAGGTACCTCATCTTGGATAGTTCTAGTAAGCTCATCCACCATGATGGTAAACAGGAATGGACTTAATGCAGATCCTTGATGTAAACTAATTGTAATCGGAAAATCACTCGTTAGGCCGCCGCAGGTTCTGACATTTGCCACTGCTCTATCGTACATGTCCTTGATTATGTCAATGTACTTGACGGGGACCCCCTTCTTCATCATTATCCCCCATAATACCTCTCTAGACACCTTGCCGTACGCGTTCTCTAAATCAATAAATATCATATGCAAATCTCTTCTCTTCTATTGAAAACGTTCGGCAAGTTGACGAAGCAAACGAATAGCCTCTGTCGTCGATCGTCTAGGCATGAACCTAAACTGGTTCTCTGTTATCTTAACATCCTTCCTTAGTCTGTGTTCAATCACTTTCTCTCAAAGTTTCATGGTATGACACATAAGTTTTTTTCCACTATAGTTTGAGCAACTTTGAATGTCACCCTTGTTCTTATAGATAGGTACAAAGAGTACTTTTTCCCCATTCATTTGGCATCTTTTTGGTCTGCCAAATCTTATTAAACAGATCTGTCAGCCATTTAACGTCTATTTCTTCTAAGTATCTCCAAATCTCGATAGGAATCCCGTCTGGACCAACCGTTTTTCTTGATCTTATTCTTTTCAAAACTTCTTTAACCTCAGGTAGTCTTATTTTACGCATGAAATCACGGTTTATATCTTGAGATTGAATGACAAGTCCATCCAAATTCTTAGTAAAGCTCTTATTGAATAATGTCAACATAATCTCTCCACTTTTCCTTGATATCCTCATATCGAATTAAAACCTTCTGATCTTCATCTTTGACACACTTCACCGTACATAAGTCTCGGGTCTTACTTTCCCGCATCCGAGCAATCAAGTATATATCATTTTCAGCCTCCTTAGTGTCTAACTTCTCGTACAACTCCTTGTAGACCTTAGCTTTAGCTTCCCGAACAGCTTTCTTAACTTCCTTTTCAGCCATTTTATACTTCTCAAATCTCTCCGCATCTCTGCTTTTCTTCAAATCTTTATAAAAATCCCTCTTAATTTTAATAGCAGTTTTTACTTCTTCATTCCACCATGATGTGTTCTTAAATGGTGGAGCACCACCTCTCAACTCACCAAGTAGATCTCTAGCTACTCTCTTGATACAACTATCTATTTTGTTCCATGTTCTGTCTGAATCATCTTCAGACTGCCAATCCGTCTCTTAAACTACACGATCTATAAAACCTTTTGGTTACCTTCTTTCAATCACCACCATTTAATTTTAGGCTCTATCTTACGTCTAATCTTTCTAGGTTCTCTTCTAAATCGAAAATCTAGAACTAAAAATCTATGTTGAATGGTTTCACTCTCACCTAGCATTACCTTACAGTCGATACAATAATCTCTATCTATCATTCTCGTTAGAAAAAAGTCTATTTGACTTGCACTTGATCTGCTCCTAAAGGTGATAAGGTGGGACTCTTTTCCTAAACTAAATGTTTGCTAAGATCAAGTCATAAGACAAGGCAAAATCTAGAATCGAGCTACCTGCTTCATTCCTTTGTCCCAAACCAAAACCTCCATGGATAGTATCAAACCCACTACGACTAGTACCTACATGTCCATTGAGATCACTACTAATAAATAACTTCTCTCCACTAGGTATCTTTTGTACCTTCTCGTCTAAATTCTCTTAGAATAGACGCTTACTTGCGTCATCAAGACCCATCTATGGTGTATAAGCACTAATAATATTAAGGATCTTCCCATCTAGAATAAGCTTAACCAACAGAACTCTATTACTTTTTCTCCTAATCTCAGCTACATTCTCAAGCAACCGTCTATCTGTGATTACGCCTATCCCATTACGATTTTTATCTCTATCCGTATACCAAATCTTTTAATCCCAAGGCTCTATTACTCTACCCTTTTCACCTACCCAATTAGTTTCTTACAAATATATAATACCAACTCTCTTCCTAATCATCACCTTCACTAATTTTGTAAGTCTACCCGTAAGGGAATCTATGTTCGAAGAAGCTAGACGGATCCTATAAAACCCTTGCTTATTTTTCACTGCACCCGGGGCCGATGTAGCGCGTCGTTTCCGGACGACGACCTAGAAGCCTTTGCATACTTAACACTACACCCGGAATCCGATATAGAGCGTCGCTGAGTAGGGGACGCCCCAACAATATTCTTATTATGGTTCATGTCATAGAATGTGACAAAGTTTTACATTGGCTGTCACAAGCCTATTACAACCCTCACCTTTTCTCATCCGCACTTGGGACCGGCAACGGTGGGTTTCACCTCAAAACCCCACTTTTGAAAAACCAATACACAAAAAGCATGAACTTTAGAACAAATTAGTAATTTGCGTTTCAAGTACTTATTAAAACTTGATTAAAAATGGTGAATTTACCTTTTGATTAGGATTATGGGAAGTCCCAAGCTTGCAAGATGACCTCAAAGGTGAAAACTTGGCTTCTACTTTAAGTTTTGAAAGAAAATTGCAAGGCTGGTGTAGGGATTTGTAGGTGATTGCTTAGGATCTTGGGAGTTGGAGGAAAAGATGAGAAGAAGAAGAAGAAGAACGATGAGGAATTATGATGAGAATGGCTTGTGCCATGCCATATTTTAAAAACCATACCCCAACCATGCCTTTTTGTTTTCTCTTCCAAGATATTTTGTGAAACAAATTTAGAAATTAGACTAGATGATAAAAGAAGATTAATTGTCATGGCAAACTAAAACTTTTGTTAAGGTTTTAAGCATATCATTTATAGTTAAGATACTTAACTAATTATATGTGTGCACTAATTAAATAAAAGAAAACCAATTTAACTAGATGCCCACTGGTTAAAATAAAAATAAATATATCATTAATTGTAAAAAAAAACCAAATTAATTAATTGTTCTCATAATTATAATTAATAAAATACTTTTAATTAACCATTAAATTCTAAAGAATAGCCCCTTTAAATTTTCGAAGTGTTACATTTACATGCTATAACTATAGCATACATTTTGTGCACAGTTTGGTGTTACCGTGGTGCCTGTATTCCACAGTTCTCTATGTGGTTGACCTTTAACTAATATCAATAGATACTTCTTGAGTTTTTTCACCAGATAAATTGCTTAATAATACCTTAATGTTTTACCATTTTTGCACTTTAATATCTTATGGTTTTCTTTTCAACCCTTAATACCCTAATGTATTTCGACATTAGCACTTTACTATATCCTGCTTTTACCGCCGTGTCTATTTTGCGTCAGTTTATCCCAAGACAAAAAATTAAGAAAACGGTTCACAATTTATAAACTGACGCAAAATAGACACGATGGTAAAAGTAGAAGGTAGCAAAGTGCTAACGGCCGAATACATTAGGGTACTAATTGTTGAGAAGAAAACTATAAGGTATTGAAACACAAAAGTTATGAAACATTGAGGTATTATTAAACAATTTATCTTTTTCACCCTATTATTTATGTACGGTAATAATTTAAATTCATTTCAGAAAAATGTGTTTTGTTTTGATCCTTGATTTTTATTTGTGACTGAGAGTTGAACATACTTTCCTATAGTAACTATTCCGTAGTGCTTTTTTTTGGACTCATGTTATTTATTTGAGCGGAGAAGAAGTTTTATTTTAGTTTATATCTTGTTTTTATTGTCCTAAGTTTTCTAGTTTAAGAATCTAATGTTAATTTAGACAGCGACATCAAATCCAAAATTACTTGTGTGAGTTGTGGCAAAACTTTGCCAAATATTCTGCAGATGTTAATTCAGGATTGGAGCGAAACATAGAACAGGTGGACCACCCTAAGGTAAAGTCTTTTCTATTCAGCCAGTTACAAAGAAAGATAAATTAAAAATCAGATAAATAAACAAGTGGCCTCAAACAGCACGTTATCCTTGCAAAAAAGATATAATAAGTCCCTATTTTAAATCTTGCTGTTGTTTTCATTGCACCTTCTTCAACTCTCATCTCATTTATATATCTTTCTCCCTGCTCTTAGCATTTTTTCTTCTTGTCCTACTTCTCTCGTAACTCTTTTGTATGTATAGAACCAGATTGCTTCATGGAGCTAAGGCCCACCTTCGATGCTGCCGTTATCTGTCGAAGCCGATGAGAGCTCTCGAATCGATGTCAGCAGTCCTTTTGAGGATCAAGAGAAGCAAAGAGAAACCATGTGGGAAAATTTTCAGTTCAGCGGTGATTACAGCAGCTGCAACTGATGCATGTGGGAATAAGGAAAGAGGAGGAAGAGATTATGAGAGCAATGATGAGGAGATCAAAGCAGCTCCTTACAAAGCAGTGCAAGGTTAGGATGTGATATAAATAAAAGTTGCAGCAATGTTGGTGATTAATGATATTATGGGTTGTTAGTTGATAATGTACTTGTTTTGTTTAATGAAGGCATAAATAGGGGGATATTTGGGGTGACATCTGCAAAAAAGTTTGAGATATGAGAGCTTGTGGAATTGCTGGAGTCCAGAAATCTCACACCTCAACCTACAGATTACCTTTTGGATAAGGTACCGCTAATTAGTTCATTCTCAACATTTGTATTTCAATAGATAATATCTTTTGTTTGTTGGAATCGTTTAGTTGCTGTTCCTTTCTTATTGTTGTTGAACTCATATCTGAAAAAATGTGGATAAGAAAGAGACTTGCCATGACATAATCTCAGACAATCAGTCGGGAACCTGCAAATTCTCCAAGATTGAATAGAGAAAATATCAAAGAGACAATCCGGACGAAACCCAAGAGCTAAACAAAACAAGTTCTTATTAAGATATGATAATGTTAACCTCTTCAATTAAGAAAGACAGGTCTCTTATTTGTTGTCAATTTATGCCTGTTCAAATAACCATAATCCTTTTCATGACCTTAAACTTCACTAATATTATTAGTGAATAATTTGAAGGTGGATGGGTGTTGGAAGTTGGTTTATAGCACAATTTAGATATTGGGAGCAAAGGGAACAAAGCTTGGATTGCGCGACTTCATTACTCTTGGTGACTTCTTTCAAATCATTGATGTTGCAAAGGCGAGTCATTTCATCTATATCGTATATGGATTTTAAAAAATCATCAGTTCCTTTTATTTGGCCCATAATTTTTTCGCTTTCTATTTGATGTTCACTTTATCTTGGATGGCACAGGAGAAGGCAATCAATGTGATCGAGTTCAATGTGAGGGGTTTCAAAATGCTTAATGGGCAGCTCACCATAGAAGCATCATTTAAGATATCATCCAAAATAGCGAGAACTTTCTAACTCTTGCTCTAGTTCATGCACTCATCATCAACCATCTTAAATTTCTACTTACATCAAAGTAGAACCACTATTTATTAATTAAAAATTGGTAAAGTTCAAAGAAAATATTCTAGAAGAAGTGAAAAAGATATCCATGAACAAATAAAGTCAATGAGCCAAACAAAATACATTCTCATTCTACCGATCACGCATTAATTTTTGAAATTATTTCAGCTGAATGGTGTAAATTTTTCATCCCACTGCAGAGGGTTGACAAAACTCGAAAATTCAAGCCATCACACCATGTCAAGTAAGTTAAAAACCATTACAATGCAAATTTATATTTGATAAATTCAAATCATAAAATATTTATAAATAATATCTTTGTGCAGTTGATGAATCTGTTTGAAAAAAATTATGATCTTCTCCTTGCTGTTTTCAACCCTGAAGGCTGGCTGGATATAAGGTATCCTTTGTAGTTGCAGTTGAATTAATTATTTATATCTGTTGATTATATATATATATATATATATATATATATATATATATATATTCCTTGAACAAAGTTATAGATTTGTTGATGATTCATTAAGAATTGGGAGAGCCGATAAAATATATATTCCTTGAACAAAGTTATAGATTTGTTGATGATTCATTAAGAATTGGGAGAGCCGATAAAAGCAACATATTTGTCTTGGAGAGAACAAATGAAGAAGTTCGATAGCACGGAATGGCATGTACTCAAGATATTGGTTGAAAGATCAATTTTTAAACACGAGAGATTTTAAATGATGTCAAAAAAGAAAACAAAATGTGAAGATTGGAAAATGTCATCAGTTTTCCCTCATGCTTACAATTGTTCAACTGTTCTAAGATCTGCATTCAAAATGAACATGTTACCAACTGAAACAATTGAAAAACAGTTTATTTCATGTCATGGTACTCCAACATCCAACAATAATTGCATCTCTGACCAAACTCTTCTGTCAAACAAGAATATGTATTGAACCAAACTCGTTGGTATCAATTTTCTCTTCAATGTGAGAGGTCTCAAGTTCGATCCCTGGAAGGGGTTTGATTTCTCTCTCTCTCACACACAAAATGTAATAAATAATGCAGTTCAGCCAAACACTGGTTCTCTCAAACAAATTATGCAATTTAAAGCGGGATATAATGTGGACATTAATTTAACTAATGACACAGCCCATAAATAAATCACTAAATTCAAATGAGTTTGAAAGAAAGAAGTACAATAACAATTCAACTGATAACCTTTCAATTGCAGGATACAATGAGTTACCAATTTGATATGGGAAGTAATTACGGCTACAAATGAACTATCATGTTGTCCTCAGTGGCGGAGAAACCAAGATCACGCCGTCTCCTCTGACAAAAAGGTACGGAACGGTTCGCTTTGTGGTCTGAAAACAGAGATACAGAAAGAGAATATTAGATACAATTTCATAATTTTATTCCTGTAGTAATCTTTGTATCTCTCGTAAGTCGTATGAACAATGTAAAGATGGTCAACCTAATATGAGAGTAGAACAAACATCTCAACAAAAGTTGAGTACATCCTATCGAATCTACTAACAAAGATGGAAAATTGGAAGATATAATCATCATCAAATCTTAAAGAATTTTTTCATGAAAAAGATGAAAAAAATTCTTATAGAGATTCAAATGCCAAAAAACTGGAATTTTTAAATTAAAAAAGGTGTGTGCGACACAATAAGGTTTCACATTTCTCATATTGTTAATCCTCTAATTCATGTTGGAACAGCTGGTGATTACAAACTTATATTTAAAAAAGGGTGCAAGCATGCAGTACCATTGCACAATGATTTCTAAATTGCGATAGGCAAAAGAAAGAATGGGTCTTCAAAAATGAAAGGGGGCCTAAGAAAGGAGAAGTCACTGAAGCTTCAGAAAAATTCATATCAGAGACTACTACAAAATTTCAATATAAAAGTCTTATACCTACTTATATCACCACATCAAGCATAAAAATTTGGGAAACATATGTAAAGCATAAGATGGTGAAACCAAAGCTTGCTTACCCGAACAATCTCCTCGTATGTTTCATCATCAATCTCCACTGAGGTGATGATTTCTTCTACATCTCCAAGTATCATGTTCAAATGCTGATCATAAGCCTGCAAGCAGAAGAGGAGAAATCAGTACTTTCATAGTACAATCTTAAGAAAGAATATACTACAAATGACCTGCTGGTATGCTGCTTATCCAAAACGTGGCTAAAAAAACAGTAACCAACATATAAAGGACAAATTTGCAGTCACTCTTAAAGCCTTGTTAACAAGCCAATATCCTACAATGATTTTTGACAAAAAGAAAGCACAACCCCCAAAAGCAACCTCAAATCGTTGGAATTAGAAAGAAAATGGTATAGATGTCAAGTCGAAATCGAGTTTATAAAAGAGGAAGAGGTTAAATACATAAATGAATTTTTCACCCAAGAAACTGTCTTATTACCTTCATAGGAAATATAATTCAAGAGAATATATTGGGATTCTACCTATGTACATTTCTATTGGTACATTGGCTGCCTGGGAGATGAATTCAGCTCCCACTATCATACATTTCCACTTTCGTCTTGAAACATACACCTCCATTCCTTATTAGAACGACTTTAAACAATGTATCGATATAGCGCTTAGGATGGTTTCTTGCTTGCTCAGCTTATTGAATGTTGCATAGGTTGCTAAGAAACTTTTCTAGTATTAGGTCAGTTACTTATTCAAAATCACCGATACATATATGGGTGGCATATGCATATGAAGCACAGGCCGAGATTACAAGAAAACGACACAACTTCATACAAATTACAATCCTGCATATTAAACAGCGAAGAACCTAGCTTCAATAAGCACGAAACTAACTTTTAGGTTCAAATCTTGGTATGATAGCATAAAGCATAAAAGAAATTTCAATTAGACTTGAAATCACTTGACCATTAAACAATTAAGCACCAGCACAAGCAATCAAAGAATTTAGATTGAAATGCTAATGTAATCAACCTATAACTAAAAATTTTACAGAGCGAAAAAAGATACAGATATTGCATGCCAATAATTGAACAACGGACATAATTAAAACATCTTGTTCTGTAAGAACCATCACAAAACTATCAAAACTTGGACTTTTGAGAATCTGCACTAATTTTTCCATATCCTATCTGTTTATAGCCCTAGAGAAAGATCAAAGATGACAAATTTTTTCCCAAACAGTTGAAAGAAAACACTGAACAATTAATAGAATATAATTAGCTATAAATCTCAAAAGTCAAGCTAACAAAAAGTGTAATTTATGCCCAAATTGCCTCTCCATGCTTCAAACATACACTTTTTCTTTACGAAACCCTAACTTTTGAAAATCAAGAATTGAAACGGATCAAACTGAACCAAAGAAAGAAAAATTCCTCTTGAATCTAAACCCTAAACGAAAGAGGAGAAAAGGGATTACGTGAAGTTTGCCACGAAGCTCGCGGTCGGATCTGAGCTTGACGTAGATGCGCTCGTCGAGGCTGAGCCTGATGAGATCGAGGGGCTCCTTCACTGCGCTCTCCTCCTCGCTCGCCATTGCTCGCGTCTCGATCGCTGAACCCTAATTCGATTATTTTGCGCTTAAGCCCCCCTTTTTTCACATATTATTTGCACACGCTAACGAAATTGGGCTCCTTCTAATGGGCCTTGGCCTGAATGTTAGGTGGCTTAGTACGGTCAACTGGGCAGGATCTAGGCCCACATGTAGATAGAAAATTTATTATATGTCGGTCATTTTAATGTACTAGGAAAAGGGTTTTACCTTCAAATTGGCCGGTTGATTTTTGGAACAAAAAAACAATTCTCACGAATTTTAAGAAAAAAAATATTAAACAAAACCTTTCAAACCTTGCAATTCTTCTCAACTATTTGAATTTCTTCCCTCAATGAAGAAAATGGCGTTGCGCTGCAGAACACAATCGAAAAGGGGCTATGCATTTGTGGTGGATCCCACTGCCCCACCCCCTGTTTTCCGCTAATCTCCAACTAAATTTCTTTCTTCTTTTTCTTTTTGTGGGGTTAAAAAATAGGGCAGAAAATTTCTTTCTACGTTAAACTATAGATATAACAATATAATCATTTTTACTATGAGATTTCTCACTCGGGAATAGTTTTAGCCACTTGGAGGTAATTCGTAATCTCCTGATTCCTTTGAGGGGAAGATAGGATTTTTAAAAAATTGTTAGCAAGTCATAAAACAATTAATTTAGATAAGCTTCTTTGATTTATTGAGTTCATGATTGTTATTTCATTTGATCTTGATCAACTATTCTAATATTGTAGATTTTATTTAGAAATTTTCTTTATCTTTTTAACGCTACATTGACATACAATATACACGACGAAGAGAGAACTATTGGATGGTCTCAACACAACTCTTTTGATACGATTTCGATTCATTAAAAAACGAAAACAGACATGCTCTTTTATAGTTTCTATTTGTGTTACCTTGGATGTGGTAATTGATTCAACTCTTCATTATCACTTTCCAAATTTCATTTTCAAAATACTACCAACCTTAATAATGATAATTTGATTTATTATCCATCTAAGTCGTTGCTTGTGGGAAAGTAAACTTGTTGGGATGGGTTGGCATCTCTCGAATGATTAAACAGGAATGATTAAACAGCACCTTCATGAGTAATCACAAGTTCACAACAACTTGAATATATGAATGCATTTTTAATGCTACTGGTGGCTCTAATTAATATTAACACTAAGATACCATGATTAGAATGCACTTAATTAACAATTAAGTGTTGATTAATTAATCATCCCAAATAATTCAAGGCACGACGAGGTCCGAGGAGTGTTTCTCACGACATATTCGCCTGGTTCATGTTTGGGTCGCACTTTATCCCTCGTTTGTATTTTTGTCTCTCAGACGTGGCCCCCACAACCTCCTTGAATTGCGGAGCTGATATGATTATCACTAAATTTTTATAAATCATTTTGGTAAATAGATTTGATTTTTCTATCAGCTTTAAAAATCTCTCTTTTCTATCAGGCGGATATACTCGGACTTTACTTATATGGGAAAATTTTATAAAACAGAAAGAAATGAATTCTTCCGAAAATGGTCCTATCAACCATCCGCGCACCCAACAACACACACACATCCCACATCATTTTATCTATCATCATTCATTTTTCATGTTTTAAATTTCAGAAGCTCGGTAAATTTAGTAAAAGATCATTCAAAAGTTTAGTGAATACATACCGATTTTATATTTTCCTTTTTTCCAGTTACGGTATAGCATTATAAGGAGCTCCATCGAAAGGGAATTTCTATTATATCTACATTATCATGAATATATCATAGTCCATAGTATAACTAAAAATTGGTATTTATTGTTGTTCTACTACACAATAAATGACATCAAGCTATCTTTTAAAAAAAAAAAAACCACTCTAAAAAAATAGTTCTCGAGATACTGAGGCGACATGCAGAAAATAAATCAAAAAATCATTTTCCATTTTATAACAATGCAAGTGTCTATACCATCATAAAATCATACATTGCAAGTTTCAGTAAATTTAATTTAGTTTAAATATCCGCACGTGCGTGCATGCAAAAATTAATTCAAATAACCGCACCACCATCCATGAGACCGAATGAACACAAAAGTAGGCACCTCTGCCAGATGAGATGAAATCATATCAGAAACCACTGTAGCTAAAATTCCACGTAATTGCAATTATTTTCAAAATTTTGGGAAAAGATAAGTTTAGGGCAACTTAAAACGCAATAACAAAGTTTCTTTGAGAATAATCTACAAATATGACCTTTTTTCACTTTTTCAAACATGAAAGCCCCCTCAAATTAGAGCATATAATTACATTATACAGCCTGTAATTAACAAACTCCACCCTGGCTTGTAGAATTCTCCCCCCTTCATCTTTCTTAATTTAAAAACATTGCAAACTTATAAACTCTCTTTCATTCTCTTCTCTTATTTCTCTCTCATTCTCATATCAGGAGATTAATTAAAAACAAAAAAGAAGAAGAAATGGGTGCTTGTGCAACGAAGCCCAAAGCTTTGAAAGAGGAAGGAGAGGCTCCTCTGCCTCTTGAAGAGCCTCATGAAGTCCCCAAGGTTATTAATGAAGAAGAAGATGATGATAGCAAGCGTAAATCTCTTGGCCATTTGTTTAAAGAGGTAATTTTGAAGTTTTTTCTTCTATGAAAGTTTAATGCAAAATTTCCCTCTCTAAAGATAAAAAGAGCAGCACTAGATTAACCTTCGAGCACTTGATGAACCACATGTTACCTTCCTCTCTGTTCTCACCCTACAACATACAAAATAACTTCATAGATTGCATCTCTGTTTTATGTTTCCATCATTGCATAGTTTTATCTCTATCGATCAGGTGTACATGACCATTATTGTATAATTCGTTTGATTTCAGATTGATTGCCGGTTATAAAAATATTCAAAGATCTACACCTTTGCTCATAGAAAATTTAGTTGATATTGAAAAAATAAACATAAGCACATGACAGGCATCACGTTTCTCTTGGCTGTATAGCACAATGTCTTTGAAAATTGAATGTATGATGGAGAACTCTGCTTTGGCTTTTGCCAACATATGTATGAGCTTGTTTTTCCCTTTCCTCCTGGTATTATGCCATGCATAGTCGTCCTTGCAGCACTTGCTTCTAGATATTCAAATGTTCTTTTCACTGCCCTTTTTGGTTGTCATAGAACATGATAAAAGCTAGTTGCTTTTCAAATATAAAATAATATTAGCTCAATCCTTGAATTGGGAGTTTCGGTGCAGTGGATGGAAGCAACTTTAATATAATATGAGAGCAACTCAGGTTAGAACGCGTATTAATTGCGAATTTATTTAAATTAAAGATTAAAAGCATGAAGATGTGTTAGAATTTAAAATATAACCTCTCAATTCTTATCATAATTTCGAAGTTTGGTGTGGGGGAGGGACTTTAATAGTGTGATACATATATGTCATCCTCTCTTTTTTTTTCCTCTGTATTTTTGTTCTATAATATTTTATTCTAAGTTGCACTGTGGACTCTATTTTAACAATCATTAGTTTATTTTCTGTATCCATGTTCATATGTATATATGTTTGCCCCCCTCTAAAATACCCTTTGATGAAACTAAAAAAATGTTGTGATTTTAAATTTGGGACACCGAAATCTTTGGTATTTCTAAAATACGATATACAAATCTTCATGTTCTTAAAACAATCGGTTAGTATGGTGTTATTAATTTTAGTAGGTTAATTGATTTACATTCACAACTTCATTTTCTCCTCTCATAAATACAAAAGTTGCACCAAGTGTGTTTTTTAAAAAGAGAGGACGGATTTCTTCGATTTAGCGAATATTAAGAGCTTTGATATTATATATACTTGGATGGGTTTTAAACTCTAATCAAACCTTGCTTTCTTTGTAGAGCGAGGAGAGCAAAGAAGCTTCTGAAAACGAGGAGACTGAAGTAAAAGAAGCCATCACGACAGCACAAGTTGTAATCAAAGAAGAAGAAGAAATACAAGTGCATCCTACAAAAGATATTGAAACTGAAATTGTTGAAACTAAAGAAATCTCAAGTCTTTCAAATGAAGAAACTTCAATTCCTTCTCCAAAAACAGAAGAGGTCAAGCCAATGGATGAGGTTGAGAGCGTGAAGGAAATAGCAGAGGATTCAACCTCTGCTATTAATGTTGAAGAAAATAAGGAAGCAATCATCGAAGAGAAATTAGAAGAAGATAAGTTAGAGAAGAAGGGAAATGTTGAGTTGCCTACTTCTTCTTCTTCTTCTACAAAAGATGGTGCTTAAAAGGGTTTGTGCGTGAATTATTTGAAGGAACCATGATAAAGTGTGTATTTTATGATGTTTATGAGTGTTGATGTTGTTCTTAGTCGAGGTTGTCTGTATTCTCAATTTGAATGATTTAGAATTTAAATCAAAAGCATATTCACATGCAGATAGGGCTAGCTAGGGTTTCACTCAAAGTGTCTAGCTGGCCGGGCCGGTCCGACCATTGCCCTGGTCTGGGCTGGGCCCGACCTACACGAAGTTCGGGTTCAAAATATTTCCAAAAAATATTGATAAAAGTAAAAATTATTCTTTAAAAATATTTTCAATGTTTTAAAAAAAAAATTCCAATTTTTTAAAAACCGGTCCAGCCTGGTTTGGCCGGCCCGGCCCGACCCAAGCCGAGCTGGGTTCAGGTTTGGGGTGTTCGGGCCGGGTTTTGGCTCGGCCCGACCCGATAGACGCCTTATTTGCCTTATCCATTGTCTCAAGCAAAAATGTACAATTCCCCTCAATTGATATTTTCTGTTTTTGGTCCGGATTTCTTAGACTCTCTCTCTTTTCCTTTTCAAATCTAACCCATAAAAAGTAAACCGGTAAGCTTTCATATTGAAAAGCAAAGTTTTACGGCAAGATCTGTGCTTCCTGAATCAAACAATATTAAAATGGAAGATAAAGGACATCATTATGTCGTTATTGTTAAAATCAAGTACCGGTCATTAGCTGTGGAGCTCTCTTGACAGTTTGTTATAAAGACTACATATCTCATGTCGATCTGACTGGCGACTGAAGCGAAGTTGTGATAAAAAGGTTTTTTGCTACATCGAATTGAATTCATCCAATTTGTTGCATTGCTTCTCGAATCAGAAGTTTATATATCATCAAAACTCAACAGCAGCAACATCATAATAGTAGTTTATTGGTTCGATTTTTATGAGCAAGATGCCAAGAATAAAAACTTCAAGCAAATAACTAAAAGTTGACCAAAATTTGTAACATAGAAAGTTTCAGAAAAGGACAAAAAAAGCCAGCCTCTGATTCATTGCATTCAATAGGATTTTAAGATAAAAGTTGTGCAACAGATAATTGAAATCTTTCATGCAACCAATAGAGAGGAAGAGCCTTCTCATTTCTGACATCTATAAATAATTATCAATATCAAACTTTTCTACCCTTCAATCTTCAAATAAACTGAAGCCCAAATCCTCCAAATTAAAAAAGAAAAAAAAAGTTTGATAAACTTGTTCTCAATTTTGCTAAAATGGAAGATGGCAAGTGCAAGCTGTCGTTTGAAGGGCTAAAACCAACACTAGGTATGGTTTTGGTTCAGATTGTTCTTGCTGGAGTTAACATTTTCTATAAGCTTGCTTTGAATGATGGAATGGATGTCAAAATCCTTGTCGCGTATCGATACATCGCGTCCGCCGCGTTTCTTTGTCCTCTCGCTTTGTTCTTGGAAAGGTACATATATACATGCATGCATGCATGCTTGTTTTTGCTTCGGCTGTTTGATTTGATAGAAAGTTTAAAGCTTGATTATCATTTTTAATGTTATTTTTGATTCAGAAAAGGAAAAGAAATATCATTTTTAATGTTTGAGAAGAAATATAAGGAATAGAAACATTAAGGTTAATAAGTCTCAAAAACAAATTAATTCTGCACTGGCTTGCTGCAATTTTAGAATGATGTGATTAATTAAAGCTTTTCTTTTCAGGAAATGTAATGTATGATACTTTCATAGTAAATTTGCATTTGTTTTTTCTTCTTTTTCTTTTCGAGATCAACAGCGTTTCCACCGGATGTTTTATTAATAAGATAATAACGAAACGAGTCGACGAGCCAGTCATTAAATTTGCACTTGTTGCGCTTATGTTTATTTATTTCTTTATTCAATTAGTGTGTGCATATAGATATGGATTAGAATAATTTTTTTCCTTTCTGAAATTAAGGAAAATGGATTAGTGAATCTTGCAACAACAATTCCATCCATCTTTTTTAATTAAGTAAGGGGGAAAAATATTGCATTGATCTCAATTGTTCTTAATCATCATAACCATTTTTATTGCTCATTAAGTTGTTTAATTAAATTATGGTACGAGTAGGATGAATATCTTGTCTCAAGTCATTTTCTAATGTCGCAAATTTATTTGGTTTTTATTGCAGGAAGAAAAGACCAACCTTGACATGGACAGTATTGTTTCAAGCATTCTGTTGTGGATTATTTGGGTATGTTTTTTTGCCCTCACCATAATATTTTCTTTAAGGAAATATAACACATATTGGAGCATTTGAATATCTTGCAATTGATACATAAAGATTATCAAAATTAAATTTTATCAGGTTTGTTCATTCGCTTGTTCATTTTGTCATGCACCTTTAAGAGATATTTATCATGGCATTTTAGTACACGAGGACTACAAATTTTTCATCGATGGATTTTTCATTGCCACAATATATAGGGGAACCCTTTCGCAAAATATGTACGTAGAGAGCATGAAGTTGACATCGGCCACTTTTGCAACTGCTATAAACAATCTCACTCCTGCGATCACATTTATTCTGGCGGTCCTCTTCCGGTGAGTTGAATTTCCATTAATTTTCATGCATCGGTCATAATTTAGCAAATTGATAAATCATTTCACAAGGTAAACAAATTTACAAGTTCGCGTCATACATTGTCTAGTTTCCAGAGAATTTCCTGGCTAAGTGAAATGCGCAGGTTTAAAAAGTAGAAAAGCTTCAATTAGGACATAAATTTAGAACAATTATTTTCTATTTTTAACAAAGTTATTCTTCATCTTATATCCTTTTGTAATAAATTCTCTCTTTGTGATGCAAAGATTAGAGAAGCTAGGCATTCAAACCACAGCAGGGCAAGTAAAAATTGCAGGTACAGTCACAGGATTAGGTGGTGCAATGATTCTCACATTCTACAAAGGACCGCAAATCAACCTTTGGTCGACAAATATCAACCTCCTCGGGCACGGACACGGGCACGGACACGGGCAGGGCACGGGCACGGGCACGCATGGGGCTAGTGATACAATGGCAGGATCAACTCTGGCCATTGCTAGTTGCTTCTGTATTGCAATTTGGATGATCGTACAGGTACCCTCTTTATTAGAATCTAATAACAATTTCCTCTCGACCCCCTGCCAATTTCTTGATGTTTTTGTGATTTAAGATGGTATCGGGGCCATCGGGATTTAAATCTCACCGGATGCATATTTAAAAGCAGATTATATAAAGTTACTTGCATATAAAACCGTTCTTCTATACCTGCATCGAAATCGCTATGACGTTACAATTGGCTGACCTCATTGGTGTCTGATTCAATCACAATCTAAGGATAGACTATTATTCTTAGATTGTTGTGCAGATTTAACAGTTTTATTAGTTTAGATCTTTACTGATTTCTGATTATGGATTTTTTTTGGTAGTTTTGCATTATTAGGCTTTGCTAGGGATAGACTATTATTCTTTATGTCAAGAAACGTAATCGTGTTTCTTTAAATTAATGCATTAATGAAATTTTCCGTTGCCGCCTATATATATAGGTTTTCATCCCTTGTCCGGTAGCGCAATGCCGGAGTTTGGTGTTCGTCTAGTGCTCAATTTTTGGTAATGAGTGGGTTTTTTTTTGGGGGGCAGGCAAAGATGAGCCATTCATATCCATGCCATCACTCAAGCTCTGCATTGATGTGCTTGATGGGGGCAATTCAAGCAACAATTTATGCTCTCCTTTTCAATAGAGACATGTCTCGATGGAGATTAGGCTTTGATATTAGGCTCCTCACTATTACTTACTCTGTAAGCATTCATCCTATGTTCTTTTTATACAAAAAAAAGGTTTCTTGACATAATTATTTATGCATTGATTTAAAGTTTATTTAGCATTTAAAGAAATTTATATAAATTGGTTTCAGGGAGTAGTGGGATCTGTGTTGATATTCTCAGTGATGGCTTGGTGCATTCAACAGAGAGGTCCCCTTTTTGCCTCTGTTTTCAACCCTCTTCTACTTGTGCTTGTGGCCATACTTGGCTCATTTATACTCAATGAACTGTTGCATCTTGGAAGGTAAATCCCCCACCCCACCCCACCACCCCCACCCCCACCCCCACCTGCCTGTTGTTGTTTGGCTAAAATCAACAGCTTACATAGGATTCATGCACGTGCAATGCACGCGAAAGATTAGAGAGGATATAGTAATTGGGAGTGAGCATGTTAAAAGTAATAAATATCGAGAGGTACCCGTATAAATGTTTCCCATAAAGTTCCGATATGCATGCGTGGATAGAGAAGGGGCAGGGGTGACGTGGAGATCTTTAAAATTTAGAAATAATTATAGAAATTATATCGTTTTTTTGAGTTTTTTCCTTGAAAAACGATAAGATGCCGGTTCTAGTCTTAATAGTAGAGATAATTACCATTAAATTAGAGATATTTTCTAATTTTGTGCTTTCTTTTATAAATAGCCGCTTAATTCGCTCGAAGGGCATGGTTGTTTGACATTTAGACTAGCGATTTATATCAAACAAACGCAACACTCAACACACTTTCTCATATGTGTGCTTTTGAGATGCATGGGAAATACCAAACAATTGGATGGAATAATTAAATATTATACTTGACGGATCCAGAATATATATGTTAAAACCTCGTGTTTCCAAAACCATGACAATAACCACTTTATTTGAAACTTAAGCTTTTGGGTTATGTGACAAGGGTTCATATCAAGCAAACATAATACTCTTACTGAACAATGAACGGTGCACTAATTTTTCGAGCAAGGTTCTTTGTGACTTAGGGTAAGGATCCTATAGAATTTACATTTGACATTCTTAGATACGACCGTCTTGACGTTTATCGTTTCCTATTCTATTTTTGGCAGTATAATTGGAACAATATTGATAGTAATTGGATTGTATATGGTGCTATGGGGCAAAGGGAGAGAAGCAAAAGCCAGAGCTGCAGAATCTACAAAAGATCCTACAGAATCTTCGAGAGATCCCTTGGAGATTCTGGTGGCGGTTGATGGGATGACAATCTCTCGTGATGCTTCCTCTGCTCGAATCAATGTTGTTGAATCAGTTGTAAATGAGCTTGAATTTGCTCCAATAGAAAAGCAAGTGTAGTTTTGTTGGTTATGCTTGGTGAATTTTTGTGTATGTGGTCTATTTTTTCCCTTCATGATGTGTAAACTCCTACTTTGGCAACTATCTAAATCAAGTTTTTGAAGAGAATATATGAGTGCCACATGGTATTTTGGTAAAGATTCTTGATGTCGAGCAAAAGATTAATGGTTCGAATCTCATTTTATATCATGCTAGGCTTAATAACTATAAGATATATATCATGACCTTTAAGTTAAAAATTTACATGGTATAAAAGCTTATTTCATTGGGATTGGGAGCACCATTGTGGCGTAGAGGTGATGCCTCTTAGCAGCTGAGCAACAAGTCTAAATTCAAACCGCACTTGTAGCAGGCAAGGTTGTTTTTTTTGATAATTGCGGTGCTATCCATAAGGATAGGATCGCTCCCTGTGATGATGATATCGTCAACGTAAACAAGAATTGCAGTGAACGATGATTCTGTCAATTGGACAAATAGTGAGTAGTCTGCCCAGGATTGGCAAAACCCGGCTTCAAGTAACGCTGAAGAAAAATTTGAAAACCATTGCCTCGAAGCTTGCTTTACACCATATAAGGATTTTCTCAGCCGACATACTCTTGTCTCTCCCTGTTTGCCATATCTAGAAGGCAAAGCCATATAAACTTCCTCATCAAGATCTCCATGAAAAAATGCGTTATGAACATCGAGTTATTCGAGGGACCAATTTCGTGCAGCGACTATAGCTAGTAGGCATCTCAGAGTTAGAAGTTTTGCGACTGGGGCGTGGTAATCTAATCCTTCTTGTTGAGTGAAGCCTTTTGCTACAAGCCGTGCTTTGTATCTTTTCTTATGTTTGATTTTAAACACCCATTTGTTGGAAGGCGGAGGTACTAAATCCCATGTAACGTTTTCTTCTAGAGCATTTATTTCGACAGTCATAGGATTCCTCTGCTGCTTATCTTTCACAGCCACTGCAAATGTTGTAGGTTCTTTGGACGAAGAGATATTTATTATTTGCAAGAAATGATAGGTGTTGAGATGAAAATTTATCGTATGAAACAAAGTTTGAAATGGGATATTTTGTACGTGATTGACCGAACACTTGCATCGAATTAGATGTTGAATTGGGCGCCGAAGTTTTGATTGTTGGGCATACATAATCCAGCAATTTAGTTGGAATAGTTTTCGTTCTTTGTGGACGATCAGGTTGATTAGGAGTAGGTTGATTTTTTAGAGTGGATTGAATGTCTGGTGCTTGTGTGGCTGCTACTTGTAAAGAATGTCATGTCCCGTTTCCCAAAATACCGAATACGAGGGTTGCCAGGCCAGCCATGTTCTTACGGTCAAGGAATAATTCTGCCGTAGTCACACTTCGGCTTCTGGTAGTACATGGTAGCAGCAATATAACACAGATAATGAGATACCACAATCACTAAAACTATCATGTGAAAAGAAAACTTAGCGCAGCAAATACAATAACTAACCAATGATAATGAAAGAAACAATATGGCCGGCTCACTGGTCTAGATATCCACGATCTCTTCGAAATCAGTTGGGTCCACTTCTTTCACTTGAACATGCATACTCAGATCGTCAGAGCGACACAATAGCAATATATAATACGTGCAACAATAATAAATATGAAGTAGTATGGACAAGTTAAAAATATGAGGACGAGATAGCATACACAGGTAAACACTATAGCATGAGTATCAAATCAGTGCATCAATGCAAGTTCATGTCACTAATTATATCAGTCTCTAGGTCTCAATATCCATGTCACTATTTTATCGTCAGTTTGAACGTAAGAGTCGACCATTGGAAACATAGGGCCCTCTTCTATATTCGGTAACAATCAATAATAAGCGTTCACGTAATGAAACCCTGAGTGGGGTCGTCTCCTGTATTCAGTACATGCTCATGTAATGAGACCCTGAGATTTCTTGACCGAACTCATATTCAAACTATTCCAACACCCATGGTCTACATCAAGGTCCAATCACGAACCAAAATACCGGTTAGTCATGACAAGTCCACTCGAGAATTGAAGACTGGTCTCCATTAAACATGACTAGGCCGTTACTTTAGACAAGTGGACGCCCCCCAATGTCTTATTTATGATTCTAATATAAATGCTTTCATAATCCAGTTATAATTACACCTACATACGTCCCAAAGATGACGACAATGCAATAATTAAATGGTCACACTGATTGTGTACGAGTACTTGTCATGATCACTATCCATTCACGCTTTTACGCTAATGTATTTGCCACAATCTAAATACTAACGCTTCAGTAATCTAAGAACAGTTGCCAGGGTATCGATGCAATTGATCACTAATTACAGATGGTATAGCAGTTGTTTCGCCCAATCAGAGCAAAGCTCTGTTCAAATTCAAAATTCAAAATTTTGAAGCAACGCTTCAAGTCTCGGGCGCAACGCGCCACGCGTCAGGCGCTAATACGTCAGCGCAACGCCCAAGAAGGCACGCCCAATCAGAGCAGAGCTCTATTTGTCTGAAGCAACGCTTCAGTTGCGCTGCGCGACACGTGTCAGCGCAGATGCGCTCTGCGCTGCGCGACACGTGTCAGCGCAGATGCGCTAGCGCAGTTGCGCTGCGCTCTGCGCTGCGCGACACGTGTCACGCGTTGGGGCATCTGCGCCAAACTGAATTAAGATTTTAAGAAATCTTTTCTGTTCTTGTTAAAACAAGAAGATTTTCTTCTGCAAAGCAGAAGCCCTTGGATCAAAGATCCAACGGTGGGGAAAATTCCCCAAATCACTCAGAGAACGATCTTTTTAACAAATTTAACTAATTTGTGAGCACTATAAAAAGGACCCTAAGCCTCAATTCAAAGGCATCAACATTTCTTAAAAAAAAAATCAAGAGCTTTAAACAGAGAGAACTCTGAGAAAATTTCAAGAAAAAGGTAAAGAACCTTCATGAAGTAGAAGAAATTTCTTCTAATAGATCATTGATCTAAAAACAAGATCAATGATCTTTACATAATAAACAGTGCTTTGCACTTCTTATGAACCTCTGGTTCTTTAAAACAATAAAACAATAAAAATAAAAAATAGTGCTTTGCACTTTTATGAACCTCTGGTTCTTCAAACAAAAGAAAAATTTATTTTTCTTTGATCTAATTTAGATCAAGAAATTAAATAGTGCTTTGCACTTCTGTTCTTGAATCTAAAAGATTCTTAGTGCTCTGCACTTACGAACTGCGCTGTTGCGCTCTTAAGAAAGCGCCACGTGTCAGCCATAGAACCACTTGCGCTACGCGCTCTTGAAATAGAGCTTTGCTCTCTGGAATTGGCGCAACTCACCAGAGCGCGCCACGTGTCAGCAGCGCAACAGCGCAGCGCACTAGCGCAGCGCACTGCGCTACTGCGCTTGCGCTCATCAGAGCGCGACACGTGTCACCATCATATGAGTTTGCGCTCATTATTTAGCGCAAAGCGCCTGACAAGCCACGTGGGGTACTGTCAGAGTATTTAATGCTCTGCATTATTAAAGAAAAGGGACAGGGCCCAATTAAAAGGCCTAACATGCCTAATAAAAAAATGCTATGCATTTTAAAAAGGGGAGGGCAAAGCCCAAACAAAAAAATAGATGCTTTGCATCATTTATGAAAGGGCAAAGCCGAGTCAAAACAAGAATAATGCAGTGCATTACTAAAAAGGGGTAAAGCCCTAGCACAGGCCAAAGACAAAAAAAAAATGTTGAAACTGGACTTAGCCCAATTTTGGCCATAAGTCCTTAAATTAAATTGACTGAGCAAGACTGCTCTCTTAAATCAATTTACTTTGGTTCGAGGGTACATCTCCGAACTCCTCTGACACCTGTCGTTGTAATCCTTCAACAACGTCAGAGAGGTGACGGGTCCCGACGACCACAAACTCACCATGGACCGAGACGTCCTTAAACTAATATCGGACCGAGACGTCCTTAAACTAATATCGGACCACCACGTCCTTAAACTGGAATATGGACCACCATGTCCCTAAACTAGAACATGGACCACCATGTCCCTAAACTGGAACAATAGAGCCCAAACGCTCTTTTGTCGGATCTAAACGATCCCGTTAAGTTGATCTTAGTTTCAAATTGGACTAACGTATCCTTAACAAACGATTAAGTTGATCTTAGCCTCAAATATGGCTAACGTGTCCTTAAATCAAACCTTCAAACAAACTTTAGTCCCAAATTAGACTATAGATCTCTCAACCAACTTTGGTTCAAGGGTACATCTCTGAACTCCTCTGATATTTGTCGTTGTAATCCTTCAATGTCGTCAGAGAGGTGACGGGTCCTGACAATCACACATTAATACGGACAGTGGGGTCCTTAAACTCATGGACTTATGCATCCTTAAACCAATATCCGCCCCCAAAATGGGAATGTTGGACCACTATGTCCCTAAACTGGAACAATAGAGCCCAAACGCTCTTTTGTCGGATCTAAACGATCCCGTTAAGTTGATCTTAGTCTCAAACTGGACTAACGTATCCTTAACGAACGTTTAAGTTGATCTTAGCCTCAAATACCGCTAACGTATCCTTAAACAAAAAACCCCAAACCCAAATCTAAGTAAATACGGATTTGGACTAATCCACGTCCTACGGGCGACGACATAAATTAGTCTCCGTATACAATCCACGGGCAACCACCAACAAAACAAACACACACGACACGAAATGAAATTCTGAAGAAGGAGAAAGTTGTTACCGCGATGCGGTAGCGTAATTAACTGCAGGGGCTCGCGCCTGCAGGGAAGAGCGTCCCCACAATCAAAAACCCCTCAAGCGAGGGGGAATCTGACCAAGTCTGCTACATCGGCCGCATCCGTCTAAACCTCCGATAAACGGTGCCATAAATCAGCTTGGCATCTTCGGAGAGGTGGACGGATAAAACCAAATAGCATCTGTCCCGAACATCAGGCACGGACGCGAAGTCCAGGCCGCCGTTCGGAGGGGAACAGCAGTCATGTAACATGATGGGGATATAGTACAATGCACTACCAATGATATATGTGCAGCCAGTGTTATTTGGATTAGAAAAAGTCATATTAATTCACACATGCATACTGAGCTCAGAAAAACATAATAAATCATACAATCGTAATTAGGCAAAATGATACCAAAGAGATAGAAAGTAAACTTAAACAGCAGTCCAAAATATTGGTTTAAGGTCAAACTGGTTTCAGGTTCGCGAGTTACGGTCATTCCATTATAAGTGTTCACTGCTGGAAATCCAGTTTCTGAACTGGAAGTCTGTTTCGTAACACATTTTACTTCATGTTAGGATCATAATTAGGCGACGTTACAGTTAGATAATATTTAGATTTATCTGTTATATTTCCAACGCACTAGACGGATCAATAATATCCGCTGTATGCAGGGAGATATGCACTGTTTAAGGTTAAGATATACATTCTGTCTCTGCAGAAAACTGCAGTATATAGCGACGGTTAAAAAGGTATTATAAATACAAAACGACATTGGAATGCAATGAGAATAGTACCGTTAGAAAGATAATTCAATTCTCTACGCTTCCATGTATGGTTCCGCACATTTTCATACTTAAACGGTGAGAAAAATGCGTTCTAAAACAGGTAAAGGCAGAGATTCTTGTTCTGGACTACAATCTAGAGCCATGAATTGCCTTAGTATTCGCTATCATAACTTATTAAAGTAAACTATGAGGTGATGTAGGTTTATCTGTTGGTTTCGATACAAGCCCTAGAACATTAGGTTATGAATTGTATTCAAATTAATATAGATTTTGCAAGACGACAAGTACGGCAGATTTCAGGTTTAGTTAATTCATCGAACCGGTTGTATGCTTATTCACTTCGAACAAGAATTAAATTCCAGCTATTCAAATAGAGCAAAAATCAATTTCTACAATTTCTACACGGCCCAAGACGTAGTTTTAGACTCCATCATATCCAAACCAACACCACTAAACAACGGTGGCTCGTATATTACCTTTTTGTCGATAAATTACTATACACACACACACAATTATAATTAATATTGAATGATCTAACTACTATAATTATAGCATGAATAAGCAAGTTTTTGAACTTGCCTGACAACGAAACGATGTGGTGAGACGGCGATCGGCGGTTGCAGAGACGGTAAGGTGCAACGATGAGCTCGGCTACAGGGTTCTGGGCACTTCCGTCGGCTGGAGGTAGATGGTGAGGTGGTTGCTGAGGTGAGAGAGCTCGGTCTTGGGTCCACGTCAAAGGAGTTCGTCGACGATGAAGTGGGGGCAGGCGGTGCATGGAGTTTGGGGAGTGGGGTTGGTGTTGGGAGGAGATAGGGGCATGGGGAGGTAGAGATGGTGGTGCAGCAGCAAGGGAGGCTCGGGGAGGGAGCTTGGTGGTGGCGTTGACAACGAGGGAGGAGGTGGTCGGCGGCGAAGCTCTGGGATGCCGACGGCGGTCAGGACAGCAAAGGGGAGCTCAGGTGTGGGGAAGTCTTGATTGTTGATGGAGGATAGAGAAATTGAGGAGGTCACGAGGTCGAGGAGCTCGTCGGCGTCGATGCGAGCGACGGTGATGGTGGTGGTTGGTGCTCGTGGAGGAGGAGCTAGGGGTCGCCGAGGAGGTTGGCGATTGCAGTAGGAAGAGAGGTGGCTGAGGCGGTGCAAAAGGGTTGGTGCAAGGTGACGGTGGCCGGGGATGCTCGTTGGTGACAATAGAGGCTCGTTGGAGGTCGAGAAGGAGGTTGCCGATGATTTTTTTTAAGGGAGAGTGGAAGTGAGTTAGAGAGAGATAGACATAAAGAGAAATGTGGAGCGAGAGAGAGAGAGAGAGAGAGACGTTGAGAGGATTAAAGAGATCTCGGAGGAGTCGTTGGTGGGCTTTGATAATGCTCGATATTAGCAATCCCCACGATCAGGACATGTGGCAGATGGCATGTCCCAGAACTGAGAAGAAAGGGCCCACAAAGGCCGATCAAGCCACCCCTGTACCGGCTTGCCAGCACAAGCTAGCCCTCCTCAGGGCTCCCTTCAGATTGGCCTCCTTGGTCCCTCAGCTCGCCCTGAGCCGCCACAAGACCAAGTCTCTTCGGTTTCTTCGCTCGTCCCCGAGCCCATTGGCCGAGGCCGTCTTCCTCGGTCCTCCGACCAGCTCCACCGCCCACGGGCGTAACCGCCGCTCCGCGAATCTCGCCATGCGTGGATTCTCCACCAGCAACATCCCACGTTCCACGCCTTCACGAGTTCCATTTATGGGCGATCCGCTCTCAATGCGGGAGTGACGTCGGGAGCGTAACTGCCGGTGAGATTCTTGCGCCCGCTGCTGTGTGCCTCCACCACTATATGAACCCCCATCACGGAAGGGTCAGGTAAGCCATTTTTACTCCACTTAGACGTTATGCTGCTCGGATCTAGTACTAACTTGATCGTTGGAGGGTCTTCGGTGGTATCAAACCATCCCGGGACTTCTTTGCAGGTACTTGGCGTCAAACTCCTCCAATCACCAAATCTTCTCAAAACCCATTGAGATCCACACACAACAGGGGATCCCCTCCAGAATCCACCGGGAGATCGACGGAAGACAACATCTGAAGGAGATCTGAAAAGGATCTCCATCAGCTGGCGTCGTCTGTAGGAACCGAAAACTCCACAAGAACAAAGTTGGTCTTCCGATCTCCACCCACATGGCAAGTAATCGCCCCGAAAATCCGGGTCCCAGCCGCCACCTTCCCCTCGACGGAGGCATGGGCGAGCCTCAACCGAACGTCATCAGCCCCTACACCGGCCGCCGCCTCGTGGGGCCCGCCGAGGGAAACCAAGGCCCATCAAGGACTATGGTCATGGCGACAAGGGGCCAGTCGGGCTCCTGCGAGGCTCGGCACCCCGCGTCGGCAACAGACGCCAGCGGCCGCCCGAGCAAAAAGGCTAGGTGCCACGAGCCCATCACCTTTGGCGACGGGGACCTCCACGGCATATCCGTGCCCCACAACGACCTACTGGTGATCACGACCCGAATCCACCGGTACGAGATCCACCGGATACTCGTCGATTCAGGCAGCTCGGAGGACATCCTCTTCCACGACTGCTTTTTACGCATGGGGCTCATCCCAGCAGACTTGGAACCGACCTCTCCGTCCTTTCGGGGTTCACCAACCACTCCATCCTGGCGTAAGGGGTGGTCACCCTGCAGTTCACGATCGGGGAGCCCGGTTGCATGCGTACGTTGCCTGTGGACTTTATCGTAGAAAAAGTCCCATCGGCCTACAACGTCCTCTTCGGCCATCCGACACTGAACTCCCTCCAGGCCTAGATATCGACCTACCACCCGGCGATAAAATTCCCACTCGATCGGGGCGGGATAGGTCGGGCCTACGGGAACCAGTGGGTCGCGAAGATATGCCTCACCGAAACGTCTTCGTCCGAGCAGCCGGCCGACGACGCTGAGGTAAGTGACGACATCAAAGGTTCCCTGGACACCCGAGACGAGAGGAAGGAGATCCGGAGGGCACCGGTTGAACCTCTGACTGAGGTGCCCCTGACAGAAGGAGACCAGGGAAAAACCGTCCAGGTCGGATCACTCCTGACGGAGACTCAGCGAGATGACCTGGTCAGATTCCTCAGAAACAACTCCGACGTCTTCACATGGGCGCCCGCTGACATGCCTGGGATTGATCCCAAAATCATCTCCCACAAGCTCGGGGTTGATCCTGTGGCCCGACTCGTCAGACAGAAGAAGAGAAGCTTCGCCCCGGTTAAACAGAAGGCCATCGAAGAGGAGGTTGATCGGCTTCTCGCCGCCAACTTCATCAGGAATGTACCCTACTCGGAGTGGCTGGCGAACGTAGTTCTGGTCAAGAAGTCAAGCGGGAAGTGGCGTATGTGCGTCAACCTCACAGACCTCAATAAGGCCTGCCCCAAGGACAACTATCCACTCCCCCGGATAGACCAGCTCGTCGACAGCTCGGCCGGGCACGAGCTGTTGAGGTTCGTGGATGCTTTCTCCGGCTACAACCAAATCCGTATGAATCCTGAAGATGAAGATCTCACCGCATTCATAACGGACCGGGGAGTATATTGCTACAAGGTGATGCCCTTCGGCCTCAAGAACGCCGGGGCTACGTACCAAAGGTTGGTCAACCGCATGTTCAAGCCACAGATCGACAGGAATATGGAAGTCTACATTGACGACATGCTCGTCAAATCCGTCTCGTCGGCCGACCATGCCAGGGACCTGGGCGAGGCTTTCGAAGTGCTCCGCAAGTTCAACATGAAGCTAAACCCCACCAAGTGCGCATTCGGAGTCACCGGGGGAAAGTTCCTCGGGTTCATGGTCACTCACCGCGGAATCGAAGCCAACCCAGAGAAAATCGACGCTATCCTCAACATGGTCGCGCCCAAGACCAACATCGAGATCATGCGACTCACGGGACGAGTCACCTTTCTGAGCCGTTTCATGTCCAGGTCAGGGGAGAAATGCCTCCCGTTCTTTAAGGCTCTGAGGAAAATCCCGAGGTTCGAGTGGTCGGAGGAGTGCCAAGCCGCCTTCGACCAATTGAAGAAGCACCTCGCGACGCCACCACTGCTCACCCGACCAGTTGAAGGAGACGAGCTGTCGCTGTATCTGGCGGTATCTGTCACGCCCCGCTTCCCAAAATACGGAAAACGAGGGATGACTAGGCCAGCCATGCTCCTACGGTCAAGGAATCATCCCGCCGTAGTCACACTTCGGCTTCTAGCATTACATGGTAATCAGTAAATAAAGCGCAGTGGTAAAGGAATCACATCACTAATTTATTACATTAATATTCCATTGTTCACAAATTTCAGATAACAAGAACAAATACTAACCAAAGTCAAACTTACGATCACTTTTATGGAAAGCAGAAAAAGAAGGTACACCAGTCTAAATCTCCGTGAACTCGAAGGGTAGATCCGTCTCCTGTGCTGGTCCTCCCGCGGGATCTGAGCATGCATACTCAGGTCGTCAGAGCGACACCATAACAATATTATTGTAATGAGACGAAACAGGTACATGAAGTAATACTGGTGTAAGAACAATGCAAGTAATCACTATGTCGTTATATGATGCAGAATATGTTATGTGTCCCTATCGGTCTCTAGGTCAAGTTTGAAATCACATAGTGGAAGGAGGATCATGTTTAACAGGAGTCTCGTACATACCCGAGACAACGGCCCACATGCTCGGGACATAACCCTGTCAGCCGGATCGCTAGATCCTGTCCTACATGTATCAGTATCTCTGTTCGAATGATCATCCTCTAAACACGGTCCCGCTAAATACGATACTCTTTCCACTTTGATTTCCCCTTTTTCCCCAGGTTCTCACTAGTTATGATCTTGATCTAGTTGTGTATAAGTATACCAATGGCACGGTTTTATCACTGTTCACTGTATCAATCACTATCACGAATATTCACTTTCCATTGGTGTACTCGTCACAACTAAACCAACATCTATCACGTACGATAATGCAATGTCCACACGTACTAACACTGGGTATATGGCAAGGGTATGACATATGTATGTATGCTACCACTGAGTTCTGTATATCATGAATCAACATGCATGTCATGAACTAAAATAATTTGCATAAATTAATATATTACGAATTCGGCAAAATGATATAAATAAGACAATTAGAACACTTAGTCATCAATTCATCAAAATTTGTTTCAGTTCAATCGGGATTCCAGTTCTCAAGATATAGCTATTTCAGTTTAAGTGCTCACGGCTGGAAATTCAGTTTCAGAACTGAACGTCCATTTCGCGGCATGAATTGCACCCAGTTGGGCTCAGAATTTAGCGACGTTACAGTTACATGAAATCTAGGGTTTCCAATAGAGTATTCAACGCAATAGACGGATACTCAATCGCATCTGTACTTTGAAAGATATGCACAGTTTAATCTCAATATGTCATTTCTGAACCTGTTCTGGACAGATATACGTTCTGCCCTTTTAAATACATTTAAAAATAGCAAACGGCGATGAAATGGAATGGAACCACTTGGTTTGTTTAACTAACAGAAATATCTTTATTCTACTGTAGGATTCCATAACATACGACTTCAAGAAACACAGTGGTGCAGGTCTTTGAACAGAACACAATAATCAGAAATGCTCTGGACTGCAGTCCAGAGTCGTGTTCCGACCCAGTTATCATCATGATTACAGAACAGAAATCATTAGGATTTTCCATAGGGTTAAAGTTTGTCGAGCCGGCTTCGATTTAAGCCCTCGAACGCAGCATTCCAGTTTGAACATAATTTATGGTGATTTTATTCGTTTTCAGGTACGAGGAAATTCTAGTTTAAACGGCATATTTGGGGGTATCAATTTTTGTTACAAACAATCGTATTTTCTAGCGAGATTCATACACTATATTTATCACTATATGGGCCAACAGAAAGTATCGGTTTCCGTCAAATTAAACAGTTATTTCCATGAGAGACGAGCATCGAACACCTAGGTCATGATACATATCGGTAATCGTTAAGTTCGTAAACTACGTGATCTAAGTTTGTAACACAACTATAATAGCATGAAGTAAGTAGACACTTGCCTGGAAACGTCCCGGGGTCGCAAGGCAGCAACGATGTCGCGAACGCGCGTTGTACACCACGAAACAAGTTCGGGCGAGCTTCGATCGAAACACGGGTTTTACGTCGGAGTTGCCAAGTGCTCGTTGGGGGTATGGAGTGTGCTCTGTGGGTGCCCTGGGACTTGCTGGGGTCGACGATATCGACGGTGGTCGCTCCGGCGACGTGCACAGTGCAAGCGCAGAGAGCGGGGTTTTCTTTTGGAGAGAGAGAGAGAGAGAGAGAGAGAGAGAGAGTGCAGTGGGGGGTTTGGGGTGATGGAGTGGTGATGCTGAGGATGTAGGGAGTCTCAGAGTGGTTCAGGCGAAGTGGGGGAGGCTCGTCGGCATCGGTCGCAAGGTGGCCGAGCTCGGTAGTGGGGGGTTGGATGTGCGGGGAGCTTGGTGGCTGAAGGTGCAGGGGAGCTTGGTGAGTTCTGAAGAGAAGAGAGCGAGGGAAGAGAACGGGGGACGAGGAGAATCGTCGTTGTCGGCACAGCGTCGGCGTATGGAGAAGTTGGCCGTGGGTCGTTGTGGGTTTGAGAGAGATGGGGGAGGAGTGAGTTGGAGAGATAGAGAGTGTGAGGGAGAGAGGAGCTCGAGACGAGAGTTTGAGGGTCGGGTCGTGGGGCAACGGGCCAGGGGATTGGGCCGGTAAGGAAAAACAATTAATTCCTTAAAAGAAAATTGGGCTGAGGAGATATGGGCCGAGGGATTTTAATTAACGGATTGATTTAAAACAAAGTTTTGAATGGGCTGGGGTTTTGTAAAAATAATAGGGTTAATTGAAATTAGTTTTATTTGCTTTAGTTTTTGGGCTGAATGTTTAAAATTTGGTTTTAGTTTAATTGGGTTTGGTTTTTAAATCTTGGGTTTTAAACTTTTAGGGTTTGGAAAAATAAATATTAGGCTTAAACAATCAATTCAAAATAGGAAGGGGAAAAAAAGAAATCACTGGAAATAGGAAACTTCTATTAAAATGGAAACGGGGATTTACATCATACCCCCCTTAACAAAAATTTCGTCCTCGAAATTTGACAAGAATGCAAGGATACATGGTACTAAACAAAAAGATGTGGATAACGATCACGGATGTCTTCCTCCCGCTCCCAGGTGGATTCTCCTGGGGAACGACCGCCCGAAGACACTCGGACTAACGGAATGACCTTATTCTTTAGCACTTTCTCTCTGCGGTCGAGAATGGTAGTAGGTTGCTCCTCGTACGATAAGTCAGTACCCAAAACTAGCTCTGAGTGGTCCAGGACATGGCTCTCATCCCGAACATAACGCCGCAATTGTGACACGTGGAAGGTATTGTGTACACCAGCTAGCGATGGAGGCAAGGCGAGTCGATAGGCCACCTCTCCTACTCGCTCTAGCACCTCAAAAGGTCCGATAAAGCGGGGACTAAGCTTTCCCCGACCTCCGAACCTGATAACTCCACGAGTAGGGGAAATCTTCAAGAATACATGATCTCCGACTTCGAACTCAAGTGCCCTTCTGCTGGTATCTGCCCAACTCTTCTGTCGATCCTGAGCCGTCTTGATGCGCTGTCTGATCATTTGAACTTTGTCGACTGTGTGAACGATGAGTTCGGGGCCCAGTAGTCTTCGCTCTCCCACATCATCCCAACATACTGGTGACCGACATTTTCGCCCGTATAGTGCTTCAAAAGGAGCCATCTGAATACTAGCCTGATAACTATTGTTATAAGAGAATTCGACTAGATGCAGATGGTCCTCCCAGGAACCTTGAAAGTCCAACATACAGGCTCTCAACATGTCCTCGAGCGTCTGAATCGTATGCTCGGATTGTCCATCCGTCTGTGGGTGATAGGCTGTGCTGAAATTAAGGCGGGTACCCAAGCTCTCCTGTAAGCTCTTCCAAAAGTGCAACAAGAATCTCGTGTCCTTGTCTGACACAATGCTGACTGGAACACCGTGAAGTCGTACAATCTCCTGCATATATCTTTCTGCCAATGATTCTGTCGACTGTCCTACTCGGAAAGGTAGAAAGTGTGCAGCTTTTGTGAGGCGATCGACGATAACCCAAATGGCGTTATTGCCCCTAGGGCTCCGTGGTAAGGCCGTCACGAAATCCATAGTAATGTGCTCCCACTTCCATTCCGGTATCGGCAGGGGTTGTAACAGTCCTGCTGTCCTCTGATGCTCCGCCTTCACCTGTTGGCATACCAAGCACCTGGATACGAACCTCGCAATTTCCCGCTTCATTCCGTTCCACCAAAAGTGCTGCTTTAGGTCCTGATACATTTTTGTACTTCCCGGATGCACCGAATAAGCTGAACTGTGTGCTTCAGCCAAAACTTCTTCTCGAACTCCTCCCTTAGGTACGCAGAGTCTGCTACCGAATCTCAGTGAGCCATCTTCATGTATAATCAAATCCGTTCTTAGTCCAGCTTTCACTTCCTCTCTAAACTTTTGCAATCGGGGATCGTCCGCTTGCGCAGTCTTGATGCGGTCCACCAGAGAAGATTGCACCTGTAGCTGCCAAAGTTGACTGAGTGCGTTCGGCGTAACGACCTCAAGTTCAAGCCTCTGAAAGTCCTCAATAATGCTCCTCTGATCGGTCAACATCATGACCGCTGGCTTGCGACTGAGCGCGTCAGGTACAACATTCACCTTCCCCGGGTGATACTGAAGGTCCAAGTCGTAATCTGCCATCAGCTCTAGCCATCGGCGCTGCCTCATATTCAATTCCTTCTGGGTGAAAACATACTTCAAACTTTTGTGATCTGTGTACACCTCCACTTTCTCACCCAATTGATAGTGCCTCCAAATCTTCAATGCAAAGACTACCGCAGCTAACTCCAAGTCATGTGTGGGGTAGTTCTTCTCGTGATTTCTCAGTTGTCGAGAAGCGTAAGCAACCACACGTCCGTGCTGCATCAAAACACAGCCTAAACCCTTCCCTGAGGCATCACTGTGTATCACCAAACCACCTGAATCATCTGGTACAGTAAGAATAGGCGCCGTGGTTAACTTCTGCTTTAGTGTGTCGAAAGCCTGAGTGCACTCCTCTGTCCATGTAAACGGCACGTCCTTCCGTGTCAGCCGCGTCAATGGTTCCGCAATTCTGGAGAAATCTTGGACGAATCTCCGATAATAACCTGCCAATCCCAGAAAACTCCTGATCTCGGCCACTGACTTCGGCGTCGGCCAATCTCTGACAGATTCTATCTTTGCCGGGTCCACCGAGATGCCTTCGCCCGAAACAATATGTCCCAAAAACTGTACCTTGTCGAGCCAGAACTCACACTTGCTTAGCTTCGCATACAACTTCTCCTCCCGAAGAATTTGTAAGACCGTGCGCAAATGTTCAGCGTGCTCCTCCTGAGTCTTCGAGTAGACAAGTATGTCGTCGATAAACACAACGACAAACGTGTCCAAGTATTTTGCGAACACCCTGTTCATCAAGTCCATGAATATTGCTGGGGCGTTGGTAACGCCGAACGGCATCACAAGGAACTCGTAATGTCCGTATCGGGTCCTGAAAGCCGTCTTGCACACATCCTCGGCTGCTACCCTGATTTGATGATAACCAGAACGGAGGTCCAACTTCGAGAAAACCTTGGCTCCACTTAGCTGATCAAATAGGTCGTCAATGCGCGGTATTGGGTACTTGTTCTTTATTGTGACCTTGTTCAGCTCCCGGTAATCTATACACATTCGCAACGATCCATCCTTCTTCTTTACCAATAGAACTGGTGCACCCCACGGTGAAGCGCTTGGCCGAATGAATCCTTTCTCCAATGGTTCTTCAACCTGCTTCTTCAATTCCGCCAATTCAACTGGTGCCATTCTGTATGGAGCTCTGGATACTGGGGCTGTACCTGGAGTCAAGTCGATTGAGAACTCCAAAATTCGAGGAGGTGGTAGACCTGGTAAATCCTCGGGAAACACGTCCAGAAAGTCCCGAACAATTTCTGGGGCTGGGCTCCTATCAATCTTCATAGCTGTCAGCTCCTTAGGCTTTGCTCTGTATTTAGCTGGCTCCAAAGATTCGCTTCCGCCCTCGAAAATGAACTCCGGGTGATTGGGAATGCGGAAGATCACATTCCTTGCACGACAATCGATAACAGCATGAAAAGTGCTCATCCAATCCATCCCAAGAATTGCGTCGTAACTGCCTGTCCCAATTAAGAGGAAATTCGCATAGAATTCCCTGCCACACACTACAACCGGGCATAATCTACATTCTCGACTAGATATTATGATGCCATTACCCGTATGAATTTCCCATCCTTTTGTTAGTGGTTCATGTGGTATTGAGTGTGTATCAGTGAAATGCTTAGACAAGAAACAATGCGATGCTCCTGAATCAAAAAGTACTCTAGCTGGCAAGGAATGTATGAGCAGAGTACCTGTAACCACGTCTCCTGACGCCTCTGCCTGCTCGGCGGTCAAGGTGAAAGCCCGTCCCTGACCGCGACCTGTAAAGGGCTGTCTCTGTTCCTGCGGCCTCTGCTGTGGCGGTCCAGAACTTCCCTGTACCTCTACTCGCTCAGGGCAACTGCCAATCTTGTGCTGACTAGAACCGCAAATCAAACACTGTCCCTTGGCACGGCGACAGTCCTTCTGGGTATGTCCTCCTCTACCGCAATAGCCGCAAGTTACGCCCTGTCTCTGGGGGCGATGCTGTGGTACGAACGGACGCTTCATTTATGTCGTTCCTACTCTGTGAACCGGTATGGTTCCTCGAGATGGCGTGTGGGTACGTGCTGGAACGACCGGGGGTCTCCTGAACTTGTTAATCAATTGCTCCTGAACTCTCGCTGCGTTAAGCACCTGCGCGAAAGTCTGTAAATCCAACGATGCAATCAACTGCTGCAACTCAAAATCTAACCCCTGAAGGAAACGCCTGGCCCTGGTGACCTCTGAGGCGACCATGTACGGAGCGAGGCGGTTCAAGCGGTTGAACTCTGCCGCATAAACATCCACTGGGCGTCCATTCTGCTTCAAAAGAATAAACCTCTCCTCCATTTCTGCCTTGGCCGTGGAAGGGAAGTAATGATCTAGGAAGCATTCCTTAAACTTGCTCCATTCGATCGGCCTGTCAAGTCTGCTCTCTTCCACCGACCACCATGTGCGGGCCTCGTCTTCTAATTGTATCTTTATCACGTCCACTCTGTCTTCCTCTGGAACCCTGGCGGCAGTCAATAAATTCTCCATGTTCACCAGCTATTGCTCAGCCTCAAGGGGTTCGGCTAGCCCTGTAAACGCAGCTGGGTGTAACCGTCGGAAGTCTGCAACTGTACCAGCCCTTGCATGATAAGCTGGTGGAACAACGCCCTCGGGGGCGGTAGTAAGTGCGGAGGGTCCTCCTGTGGCGGTAATCGCCCTGAGTCCTTCAGTGAGCAAGTCGGTCTTTCTCTCCTTAGCTTCCGCGAGAGTGGTCAGTGCACTGAGTATCCTTTCCGTGCGGTCCTGAGAGCTGGAGTCCGAGGAGGGGTCGTTCGGGGACGTCATATCACTAGAAGATTCAAAAGGATAAGATCAGATTCAAGGATGGAAATCAAGAGTGGTGAAACAAGAATATCGTAATACAGCATAGTTAATGTTATCCCTTGATACTAAACACAGGCTCTGATACCAACTAAACCATGTCACGCCCCGCTTCCCAAAAATACGGAAAACGAGGGATGACTAGGCCAGCCATGCTCCTACGGTCAAGGAATCATCCCGCCGTAGTCACACTTCGGCTTCTAGCATTACATGGTAATCAGTAAATAAAGCGCAGTGGTAAAGGAATCACATCACTAATTTATTACATTAATATTCCATTGTTCACAAATTTCAGATAACAAGAACAAATACTAACCAAAGTCAAACTTACGATCACTTTTATGGAAAGCAGAAAAAGAAGGTACACCAGTCTAAATCTCCGTGAACTCGAAGGGTAGATCCGTCTCCTGTGCTGGTCCTCCCGCGGGATCTGAGCATGCATACTCAGGTCGTCAGAGCGACACCATAACAATATTATTGTAATGAGACGAAACAGGTATATGAAGTAATACTGGTGTAAGAACAATGCAAGTAATCACTATGTCGTTATATGATGCAGAATATGTTATGTGTCCCTATCGGTCTCTAGGTCAAGTTTGAAATCACATAGTGGAAGGAGGATCATGTTTAACAGGAGTCTCGTACATACCCGAGACAACGGCCCACATGCTCGGGACATAACCCTGTCAGCCGGATCGCTAGATCCTGTCCTACATGTATCAGTATCTCTGTTCGAATGATCATCCTCTAAACACGGTCCCGCTAAATACGATACTCTTTCCACTTTGATTTCCTCTTTTTCCCCAGGTTCTCACTAGTTATGATCTTGATCTAGTTGTGTATAAGTATACCAATGGCACGGTTTTATCACTGTTCACTGTATCAATCACTATCACGAACATTCACTTTCCATTGGTGTACTTGTCACAACTAAACCAACATCTATCACGTACGATAATGCAATGTCCACACGTACTAACACTGAGTATATGGCAAGGGTATGGCATAAGTATGTATGCTACCATTGAGTTCTGTATATCATGAATCAACATGCATGTCATGAACTAAAATAATTTGCATAAATTAATATATTACGAATTCGGCAAAATGATATAAATAAGACAATTAGAACACTCAGTCAGCAATTCATCAAAATTTGTTTCAGTTCAATCGGGATTCCGGTTCTCAAGATATAGCTATTTCAGTTTAAGTGCTCGCGGCTGGAAATTCAGTTTCAGAACTGAACGTCCATTTCGCGGCATGAATTGCACCCAGTTGGGCTCAGAATTTAGCGATGTTACAGTTACATGAAATCTAGGGTTTCCAATAGAGTATTCAACGCAATAGACGGATCCTCAATCGCATCTGTACTTTGAAAGCTATGCATAGTTTAATCTCAATATGTCATTTCTGAACCTGTTCTGGACAGATATACGTTCTGCCCTTTTAAATACATTTAAAAATAGCAAACGGCGATGAAATGGAATGGAACCACTTGGTTTGTTTAACTAACAGAAATATCTTTATTCTACTGTAGGATTCCGTAACATACGACTTCAAGAAACACAGTGGTGCAGGTCTTTGAACAGAACACAATAATCAGAAACGCTCTGGACTGCAGTCCAGAGTCGTGTTCCGACCCAGTTATCATCATGATTACAGAACAGAAATCATTAGGATTTTCCATAGGGTTAAAGTTTGTCGAGCCGGCTTCGATTTAAGCCCTCGAACGCAGCATTCCAGTTTGAACATAATTTATGGTGATTTTATTCGTTTTCAGGTACGAGGAAATTCTAGTTTAAACGGCATATTTGGGGGTATCAATTTTTGTTACAAACAATCGTATTTTCCAGCGAGATTCATACACTATATTTATCACTATATGGGCCAACAGAAAGTATCGGTTTCCGTCAAATTAAACAGTAATTTCCATGAGAGACGAGCATCGAACACCTAGGTCATGATACATATCGGTAATCGTTAAGTTCGTAAACTACGTGATCTAAGTTTGTAACACAACTATAATAGCATGAAGCAAGTAGACACTTTCCTGGAAACGTCCCGGGGTCGCAAGGCAGCAACGATGTCGCGAACGCGCGTTGTACACCACGAAACAAGTTCGCGCGAGCTTCGATCGAAACACGGGTTTTACGTCGGAGTTGCCAAGTGCTCGTTGGGGGTATGGAGTGTGCTCTGTGGGTGGCCTGGGACTTGCTGGGGTCGACGATATCGACGGTGGTCGCTCCGGCGACGTGCACAGTGCAAGCGCAGAGAGCGGGGTTTTCTTTTGGGGAGGGGGAGAGAGAGAGAGAGAGAGAGAGAGAGAGAGAGAGAGAGTGCAGTGGGGGGTTTGGGGTGATGGAGTGGTGATGCTGAGGATGTAGGGAGTCTCAGAGTGGTTCAGGCGAAGTGGGGGGGGGGGCTCGTCGGCGTCGGTCGCAAGGTGGCCGAGCTCGGTAGTGGGGGGTTGGATGTGTGGGGAGCTTGGTGGCTGAAGGTGCAGGGGAGCTTGGTGAGTTCTGAAGAGAAGAGAGCGAGGGAAGAGAACGGGGGACGAGGAGAATCGTCGTCGTCGGCACAGCGTCGGCGTATGGAGAAGTTGGCCGTGGGTCGTTGTGGGTTTGAGAGAGATGGGGGAGGAGTGAGTTGGAGAGATAGAGAGTGTGAGGGAGAGAGGAGCTCGAGACGAGAGTTTGAGGGTCGGGTCGTAGGGCAGCGGGCCAGGGGATTGGGCCGGTAAGGAAAAACAATTAATTCCTTAAAAGAAAATTGGGCTGAGGAGATATGGGCCGAGGGATTTTAATTTACGGATTGATTTAAAACAAAGTTTTGAATGGGCTGGGGTTTTGTAAAAATAATAGGGTTAATTGAAATTAGTTTTATTTGCTTTAGTTTTTGGGCTGAATGTTTAAAATTTGGTTTTAGTTTAATTGGGTTTGGTTTTTAAATCTTGGTTTTTAAACTTTTAGGGTTTGGAAAAATAAATATTAGGCTTAAACAATCAATTCAAAATATGAAGGGGAAGAAAAGAAATCACTGGAAATAGGAAACTTCTATTAAAATGGAAACGGGGATTTACAGTATCCGACCAGGCAGCGGGCTCGGTGCTCGTCCGGGAGGCCGATGGAGCGCAGAAGCCGGTGTACTATGTGAGCCACGTATTTAAGGACGCAGAAACAAGGCACCCTGCCATAGAGAAGATTGTCTTAGCCGTCGTGGTAGCCTCGAGGAAGCTACGACACTACTTCTAAGCGCACACCATCATCGTCCTCACCGAGCGCCCGTTGGGGGCTATCCTAGCATCACCAGAATCCTCGGGCCGCTTAAGAAAGTGGAGGTGGGAGCTATCTCAGTTTGACGTAAAGTATCGCCCGAGGCAGGCCATCAAAGCGCAGGCCCTGGCCGATTTCATCGTTGAATGCACCATCCCTAGCAAGAAGCCGGAGTCCACGCCGCCCCTCGCAACCCAGTGCCCCATCACGGAAAGGCCTGGCTCGGTTCCAGAGTGGGTCATCTACGTCGACGGGTCTTTGACCGAGGAAGGCTGCGGTGCCGGCCTCATTATCCGGGGCCCGAACGAAACAGAGATGGAGTACTCTCTAAAGCTCGGTTTCAAGGCTTCGAACAACGTGGCAGAGTACGAGGCCTTCCTGGCTGGACTGCGCATGGCCGCCGGGCTAGGACTTAAGACAATTCGAATCCGCAGCGACTCGGCCCTCGTTGTCGGTCAAGTGACCGGCCGCTTCGAAACTCGGGAGTCTTTGATGGTGAAGTACCTGGACGAGGTGAGGAAGCTCCGAAGGAACTTTGACGAAGTCCAGGTAGAACAAATACCCAGGCAGCTGAATGCCCAAGCCGTCGCCCTGAGCAAGCTGGCTTCGTCATACTCGGCCAACAATAAGCGGTCCATCCTCTTTGAAACCTTGCCTCAACCTAGCGTGGAGGACGGAGCGACGACACTCCACGTGTACGCGGCACAAGAGAACGACCAGGATTGGAGGAAACCCTTCATGGAATTCCTGAAGGACGGCACGCTCCTAAAAGACCGGGAAGCTGCCCGCCGTCTCCGGGCCAAAGCCCGCCACAACCATCAAGTTCCTGCAAAACAACCTGATACTCCGGTTCGACATCCCGAGGTGTATCGTCACTGACCACGGGACGAACTTCGAGAACGAGAAAGTGAAGGACTTCTGCAAAGAATACCATATCCTCATGAAGTTCGCCGTGGTCGCGCATCCCCAATGCAACAGGCAGGCCGAGGTTGCTAACCGAGACTTCCTCCGAGGTCTCCGGACCCGCCTAGAGGGGCGACAAGGCAGTTGGGTCGAAGAACTACCCCGGGTCTTATGGGCCTTGCGCACGTCAAAGAAGACTCCCACCGGGGAGACCCCCTTCAGCCTCTGCTATGGGACCGAAGCAATGGTCCTAGCGAAGATCGGGCTATCCAGTCACCGGGTCGAGCACTTCGATGATGACGCAAACACCTCGGCGCTACAGACCAACCTGGACATCTTGTTGGATAAGAGAGACCGGGCTCAGATCAGAGCCGCCGCTTATCAACAACAAACGGCCCGATACTACAACGCTTGGGTCAAACACCGCTCCTTCAAGACTGGGAATCTGGTCCTACGGAGAAACGAGTTCATTGACCAAGGCAGCCTTCACAAGTTCTCCCCAAAGTGGGATGGTCCCTTTCTCGTCTATGAGGCGCTCCCCGGCGGAGCCCACCGCTTACAAGACGCAGACGGACGCAAGCTTCTGCGGCCTTACAACGTCGAGAAGCTCAAGCTATACCAGTGAGGTCAAGGTCAGCGAGTATGTACCCCCCTTTCTTTCGCAAAGATGATATAAAACCATCTCTAAAGATCCTGTCCACTTGAATAAAGAAACGTCGAAACATCCCGAATAGAGTTCTATCTTTACAATCCAAAGCCCTCGCCAAGAGGCGGCCGCACAGCTTCACTACCCGGTTATCCTTAGCAGGCTTCCTACAGCCCCCCGACGCTAAGGACCAAAGTCCTCCGTAGAGGCAACCCAGCAGCTATCCTGCTCGGTTATCCCTGGCGGGCAGCTTCCCTACCGCAACGTCAGGGATCGGAAAGCCCTTCCAGAGGCGATCGAGCCCAACCGTCGCTCGGCTATCCTTGGCGGGCAGCTTCCCTACCGCAACGCCGGGGATCAAAAAGCCCTCCCAGAGGCAGTCGAGCCCGAGGATCTCTCGCTCGGCTATCCTTCAGGACAAAAGCCCTCGCCAAGAGGCACCGGGCAGTAACCCTGCCCGGCCAAGGGTCCTTGGTAGGCTTCTACAGCCCCTCCTGTGCTAAGGACCAAAGTCCTCCCATAGGCAGTCGAGTCCTTGCTCGGCTATCCCCGGCTGGTAGCATCCTACCACGACCGACAGGGATCAAAGTCCTCGCCAAGAGGCACTGGGCAGTAACCCTGCTCGGTCCCCGTCCTGAAGGATCAGAGCCCTCGTAAGAGGCAACCGCGCGGCTTCACTGCCCGGCCATTTCTGCCCGGTCATCCCCGGCGGGTAGCTTCCCTACCGCAACGCCTGGGATCAGAAAGTCCTCCCAGAGGCAGTCGAGCCCTTGCTCGGCTATTCCCAGCTGGTACCTCCCTACCCGTGACACCAGGGATCAAAGCCCTCGCAAGAGGCACCCGAGCGACAACCTCGCTCGGTCATCTCGGGCTGGTAGTTGCCTACCCACAACACCAGGAATCAGAAGCCTATGCCTAAGGTCAACGGGGCAGCTTCAGTCCATCCTCGGCAACGCTTGGCAAGTGGTCGAAGTCAACTCGACGAACGATCGCTGAACAGATGGCCGACCCGTCGTGAAAGCCCAGCAGCGCAAAGAGAAAATAAAGTGCGGACCGATGAAACCAAAGAAGAAGTTTTATTATCAAACGCATAGTCTTTACAAGGGGTACTTCGGGCTCCCCAGCCTTACAAACTGCCCGGAGGCTTATAAAAGGGGGACGGGAAAATATCAAAAAGACCTAAGTCGCGAACCCCCCTGCGCCTCGAACCCCCCCCGCGCCTCGCTTCCCTCATCGCTGGGGGCTTCACCACCGGAGGTTTTGCCACCAGGGGTGTGCCTCATTTCCCTCATCATTGTCAGCCGGAGGCCTTGCCACCGGGAGCGGGACCCGAGCATGGAGCTTGCCATCGGCGAAATCGGGAAGCTGCTCCTTCACGGCATCTAGAGACTTATTCCACGCAATGGCGGAATACTCACCGAGCTCGACGTAAAACTGCTCTGACACCTTGTAATCGGCCATGACTTTCCTGGCCCGGACCTCAGCAGCCTGAGCCGACAGAAGCGCCGCCTCGGCATCCCTCCGGCCGGCATCTCTCTCCTTCTCCATGGCCGCGAAGCGATCAGCCAAATCCGCCAGCTTCCTCTCGGCAACCCGGAGAGATGCACTCAGGTGACGGCGGACGCTTTGATTCGCTGAATTGGTAAGCTTCACAGACTCCGCACGGGCTGCCAGGACATCGGCCCTGGCCGCCGGGACATCGGCCATGGCCCTCTCCAGACGCAGGTTACGCCGCAGGACCTCGACCTCCGAAGGGAATGCTTCTACTGGGCTCGGTGCGTGGAACGCTCCCTCGGCTTCTGTTGGGGTCAAAATTTGCACCCCCGGTTGACCGAGTCAAAGTCAAGGTCAACCCCAAGCCAGGTGGGCCCAAGCCCAGGTCAAGCGGGCCCATGCCCAAGTCGAGCCCGCGGCCAGCCTCCTCCATGCCAAAATATAGATCATGTAATAAATAATTTTTATGTAATTTTTTATGCATGAATGTATGCAAAATGGGCATAAAGCCAAATTTTTGTAAAGCCCATGGCTTATGTGCAAAAAAAATGGCACATGAGCCATGGGATGGGCAAAATGCCATTTTGTAAAGCCCAAGGGGCTATATGTAAATATTTAAGCCTATATAAGGCAACATGATGAAAATATCTAATATATTTTTCATTCCCCTAAAAAATCTAGTGTTTGTGCCTCTTTCCCCTTTTCTGAAGGCTCTAAACCTTCTTCTTTCTTTTGAATTAAATTTCTTTCTTTTGAATTAAATCAAGAGTTTTTCTCTTCCTTTTCCAAAACTAAATAGTTTTTCACCACAAAACCCATAAAGGGGACCTTAGATCTCCCATCAAATCTCAAAAAGAAAAGATTTTTAAAATCTCACATCTCTTGATCTTCAAGATCCTGCCAACAGAGGAGGAAGGAGTCCCATCTCCGAAAACCCCATTTTTGGGAAGACCCAGGGCACCAAAGAAGATTCCCTTTCATCAACAACAAAACATCTTAAGAGTTTAACTCCACTCTAAATCCTCTTTTGGGATTTTAAATCCTATTTCTGGGGCTAAAATCCCCTTTTCCTCGCCGGCGCCCAAGCGCTCAAGCGCCCATTGCTTACGTGCCGGACACGTGGCGCGCTAGCGCTCGAGCGCCTTGCGCTCAAGCGCCCAGTGCCCACGTGCCGGGAACGTGGCGTGCTAGCGCTCGAGCGCCCAACGCCCACGTGTCGGACATGTGGTGCGCTAGCGCTTAAGCGCATAGCGCTCAAGTGCACAGCGCCCACGTGTCGGACACGTGGTGCGCTAGCGCCTAAACGCACAGCGCCTAAGCGCACAACGCCCACGTGTCGGACACGTGGTGCGCTAGCGCTTAAGCGCATGGCGCTCAAGCGCCCAGCGCTCGCGTTTTAGGCATGTGAGGCGCTGGTCCCACGCGTTCTTTGGGCGCTTTTCCCCTTTTTATATATATGTATACATGTATATATATATATAGATACACACACACTCCACAACACCGTCCCTGTTAGAAAAAATTTCTAACGGGGCGTTGCCCCGCACCCTGCAAGGGGGATGCTAGCCCTCTTGATCCAGCCCACTATCCGGGTAGCGGGACCTCCGTAAAAACTCTGCGGGGCTTCCGATACATCCAAAACCCCTCCAAAACACAACACTGCACATTGAGTTCGCATGACCAGTTTAAACCGTTAATCGGAGGTTCTCTCGCCCCAAAGACGAGGGGTAATTAACGGCAGCTTAGTCCGCGGCTGCCGGAGATTCGGATCCCCACAATTAATAAACCCCCGCCTACCTTAGGCAGGGGGAATCTGTAGTACACCCGACAAGCGAGTGCGTATTCCCATCTCAATGGGGTGACAAAAAACACCCTACAGATTCCATACGAGCGGTGATGGCGTAGTGTTGAAGGACCTGACAGGAAGCGGATGAGAAACCGGGAGTCGCTCAGGCCAAAGAAAGGAAGGCTAAAAACAACGCGCAAAGGGGTTCGTACCGGACCGCCCCCTGGGCTATGGCCTCCATTTGGGCCCTCACGGTGCCGCACGGAAGTCTTCCTCCTGCTGACTCTTCCATCCCGGCGAGCAAGTTGGCAGCGACGGAAAGCCCAGACAGAACCATGAAGACGGCCTCTACCTCCTGCACGGGGGTCCCTTCAGGGACCATTGACGGCGGAGCACGAGAGATTGTCCTTTTCCTCTTAAGGGGGACCCCGTCCTCGCCCCCCCTCCATCTCCCGTCTGGGGCTCGGATGACCGCGGGCACTTCTGGCCGCCGCCGGAAAATTCCCCAGGAGCCGCCAACGAGGTGGATGACCCTGTCGCCGGCAGAACATTCGACGCAGAACCTGGGTCAGCCAGGGCCACGGCCGCGTCGCAGGCCTCCCTCTGGAACGAGCGACCCAAAGAATGAGAACGAACCATGTATCCCCAAGAAAAAGGAGCGCCGAGCAGCCAAAACTTAGAAGAAAGGTAAGATGAAGGGTTAGGGGCCATGGAACAGGCCCCACCCCTATTTATCACCATGAGTAACATCATCCAACGGTGCCCTTCGTCTCTCTCCGAAACGCCTCCTCGTTTCCAAACGGCTCAGATTGCTCCACCTGTCGTTCCCACACTGGACCGCATCTTTTCAGGCGTCGCAGGTCTACGCACGTCGCGTCAGCCAACCGACGCTTGACACGTGGACCGTCACCCTAAAGGCGAGATACACGAACCGGCGCACCCTCCATAAATGCAGAGACCTCGCCCTGATTCGCTAACAGAAAAGACAACTCACGGCCCGGGGACGCGTCCTGATGAAATCTTAGAAGGGAGCTCGCCCCGGGCGGCCCGGCAGTCCACTCCTGACCCAACCTGCTAGCTGGTCGGGACAAGAGTGGGAGGCTAATGATAATGCTCGATATTGGCAATCCCCACAATCAGGACACGCGGTAGATGACATGTCCCAGAACTCAGAAGAAAGGGCCCACAAAGGCCGACCAGGCCATCCCTGTACCCGGCCTGCCAGCACAAGCTAGCCCTCCTCGGGGATCCCTTCAGATTAGCCTCCTCGGTCCCTCAGCTCGCCCTGAGCCGCCACAAGACCAAGTCTTCTCGGCTTCCTCGCTCGTCCCCGAGCCCATTGGACGAGGCCGTCTTCCTCGGTCCTCCGACTAGCTCCACCGCCCACGGGCGTAACCGCCGCTCCGCGAATCTCACCATGCACGGATTCTCCGCCAGCAACATCCCACGTTCCATGCCTTCACGATCCCCATTTATGGGCGATCCGCTCTCCACGCGGGCGTGACGTCGGGAGCGTAACTGCCGGCGAGATTCTCGCGCCTGCTGCTGTGTGCCTCCACCACTATATGAACCCCCATCACGAAAGGGTCAGGTAAGCCCTTTTTACTCCACTTAGCCGTTACGCTGCTCGGATCTAGTACTAACTTGATCGTCGGAGGGTCCTCGATGGTATCAAACCATCCCGGGACTTCTTTGCAGGTACTTGGTGTCAAACTGCTCCAATTACCAAATCTTCTCAAAACCCATTGAGACTCACACACAACAGGGGATCCCTCCAGAATCTACCAGGAGATCGACGGAAGACAACATCTGAAGGAGATCTGAAAAGGACCTCCATCAGGCTTCGTCGGTGAGAAGCGGTTCGTGGGGGAGGTGCTTGCGAGAATGAGGGGTGTCGTTGGGATTCGAGAGGAGGGACAAAAAGAAGAGAAGGAGGGGGAAAGAAGAGAGAGGGGAGGGAGACGGGTCGGGTCGAGAGAGAGAGAAAAGAAAAGAATGGGCCGGGCTTATATGGGTAGGGTTAGGTTTAATTATTAGGGTAATAAAATTAGAAATTAGGGTTTAGAAAAATTAATTAAGGAAAATAAAAATGGATTTAATTAGAAAAAGATAGGAAAGCATAGAGAACATACTTGGAAAAATATATTTGGAGATAAAAATTTGGATTTTATTAAAATTACGGAAAAATTCACAGTTTGAGAATACCGGTTATCATATGGGATCGATAGCATTGTGAATTAGCAAGGAAGATGATTTTTCATTGATGGATGGAAGTGATGTATGTAGATTTTCAGCCTCTGAATCACGTGATGATGGAGTTGGGCTTACAACTCTTCTAGTATTAATTGGTGCTTGCATAGAATTTGTGGAAATTGAATCATCTACTTACTTGAAGTGGTTGAAAAAAAGTTAACCAGTTATCTGTTGAATTGAAGACTTTGCAAATGAAAATACTGACTCGTGAAAAATAACATCTCTGCTAGAAAATATTTTTTGAGTTTTGAGATCGTAAAGACGATATGCCTTTTGAACAAAAGCATATCCGACAAAAATACATTTTCTTGATCGTATATCAAATTTTCCTTTAGGATGGGCATTTGTAGAATAACAAAGACAACCGAAAACTTATAACTGGGAGTAATTTGGAACTTTATGAAGTAGCATTTCATAAGGCGTTTTACTAGAAAGTAAAGGGGTTGGCATCCTATTGACCAAATAAGCAGCAATCAAAAGGCATTCACCCCAAAATTTTATTGGAAGATGGGAATGAAAACCTAGTGCTCTAGCATTCTCTAAGAGATGACTGATGCTTCCGTTCAATTACTCTATTTTGTTGTGGAATGTGAATGCAACTATGTTGATGAATAACACATCGATATTGAAAAAACAATTGCAAGTCGTAAGAGAAAATTTCAGTCCCATTATCGGTTCGAATTTGTTTAATTATGAACTCAAATTGAGTTTCGATCATCAAGAAAAATGATTTAAGAGTTGTATTTGCTTCGGCCTTAGATTTCAACAGATAAAACCAAGTAGTCCAACTATAATCATCAACAATAGTTAAAAAATAACAAGCACCAAAGTGTGATGGAGTCTTATAACCTCCCCATATATCACAGTGAATTAAATCAAATGATTTACTGCTTGAAATTGAACTAGTACCAAAAGATAAACGAGTTTGTTTTGCTAATGGACAAAACTCACAGACGAAAGAATCATTATTTGAACAATTTCTGGAATTATTTTGGATAGTTGTTGGAGTCGAAAATGAGACACATGTCAAAAATTTCTATGGATCGAGATGGATGAGGCTGATGCCGTTAAGGCGACTTTGGATTGCAGTTGTGCAGGAAAAAGATATACCATCCTTGTTCTTTACCCAATCCAATCATCTTCTTGTTGCAAGGTCCTGAAAAATACAAAAATCAGGAAAGAAAGATACGACACGTTGAAAAGCTTTAGTGATTTTGCTGACTGATAAAAGGTTGACATTGAAAGAAGGAATATATAATACATCACTAAGGCACAAATTTTTGCTTAAGTTAGATAAGCCAATGTTAGATATAGGAACTGATGTATTATTTGGTAATGTCACAGATTGAATATGAATGTAACATGTCAAAGGAACCGACCATCTGGTCGGTTGCACCTGTGTCGATGATCCATGATTTATTAATGGATGAAAATGAGGCAGAAGAATGAGGGGTGCCTGCAACATTTGCATGAGACTGTGAAATTCCTTCATCTAGGATGACCATTATCTTTTCATATTTCTCCGGTATAAGATATGAAACTGCATTCGGAAGTGCGTTTGGAAGAGTGATTGGACATTTCGTACTGGCATTAGAAGTAACGATCTTCTTCTTATTGGAATTATTTTCAGATGATCCACCTGAAGCTCTTCTAATTCAAGCTATCTTTTCACCAATCAATGATTAGTGAAAGAAACACCCTAATGTATATTACTAATATAGAGTAGGATGGTGAAGCAGGGGTGCTAAGCTCATTAAGTTTATCCAAAACCTTATGGTTCATATCACATGTGAAGGTTATGGCTTGGAGGAGGAGGTGGAGAAAGATGGGGAGAGCTAGAGAGAATATGAGCTCAAGCAAAAAAATAGCTAAGGCAAAAACCAAGTCAAGAAAAAATGGCTGCACTCATACGCTCACTTATTGAAGCATGCTATTAAACTCAATAATAAAATAGCAACCATACTTCAATAGTGTAAGCAAATGAAATAAAATTATACAAAGCCATGCTTCATCCATTCCTTTAAAAATCTCCTCATTTTCCACCACGTTTTCTATTTTCTTAAAATAAAAAATCCATGCCAAGCTTCATAATATATATATATATATATATATATATATATATATATATATTAAGAAGAAAATAATTAGTGAGCTATAATATTAGTTAATAATATAATTATATCAAATATAAATATATATTAAATTATTAAATCAACACTTGATTTAATAATTCGGTTATATCACATATAACCGACTAATATCATTTATTTGCATATCACATTATCAAATCAACACTTAATTCAATAATCCGGTTATATCACATATAACCTAACTGATATCAACTTACCACCAGATTAGAATACGGTATCACATACTCGTATTTAATCAGGCCCCCCCCCGCACATATCAATATATGTGCCCTACTTCATTTCGTTTGAACTAAGAAACCTCAGTGTGAGACTCTAAAGACTCGTCAATATGTCAGCAATAGGTAATGATCACATCAGTTACCTACAAGCCGTCAGCGGTACTAGCGGAACGTAATGGCTACCCTGGTATTGAGCGAATAGAAGATCAACAAGCAAGCTTGTCCAAACTTCCATGAAGCTTATAAGTAGCACTTACCGTACAGTCCGGTCTCTTCGTCTGATATGTTGCATATCGAGTCTAGAGGTGGAATCGTTAGACTCCAGTAACTTGATAAGTCATGCCGATGTGTGGCTCATAACAGTTCGAGAAACTACTGATAACATTTATCAGTAAATCTCATCAGCCATGACCAGGGACTTACTGTTATAGCCAATTGAGCATAGCGCAACATCAAATCCCTATACCGGGAGAGACGAAACCCCTCCTATCGCTCACTGTCTCCATGTGACTCGAGACTGTACCCAAAATCCATCTGTTTGCACGACTCCTTTGAGCCGTGGTAGAGAGGAAATTAAAGCACAGTGGAACCACACAAGACACTATGATGATCTCAGGTTTACAGACTAACCTGTACCAGTATCACCAGAGAACGGCTATCTGACGATAAGTATGGTACCATCTAGGAGTTCTCGACGAGTCCTGTTCGGTGTACCCATTCTTTAATGAGCACCCGTGTACAATCTTTAATGTCAAACACCAATGGTAATGGGATCAACCATCGCCCCATACAGGGTCAAGAAACGTACACACTAGTCTATTCTGGAATATCGATGCCATGTCTCAATATCCCCTCGACTAGGAACAGTTAAAGGATGTGCTTGTGGACTACACAAGTCCCAGTAGTATGATCCACATCATAGTCCTGGTAGCCAAGCAAACATCCTAAGGGTTTTATCAACATGTATTAGAAAGACAGTATAATAATACAAGTGTACATATTAAGATAAAGAGTAACCAGATAGTATACTATCATGTCGAGCAAGAAAGTCCTCTATATATATGTCCATGCATCCACTATATCATACAATAATGGCCTCTAGGGCATACATATTCCTAATAATCTCCCACTTGCACTAAGGCCAGTTGTTGTAGTATTTCATACCCAACATCCTAAAAAGTCTCTCAAATTGCGTTTGGGAGAGGGCCTTCGTGAGTGGATTTGCTACGTTGTCCTTCGTGCAACTCTCCTGACCATGATCTCCCGTCGATCTACTATCTCCCGGATCAGGTGATACCGCTTAAGAATATGTCTGGATCGCTGATGGGACCGGGGTTCCTTGGCCAAAGCCACAGCTCCATTGTTATCACAATACACAGGTATTGGATGCTCAATGGATAGAACCACACCAAGTTTAGCTATGAACTTCATCATCCAGACAACCTCTTTGGCAACATCGTTGGCAGAGATGTATTCAGTCTCGATCGTCGAGTCGCTATGGTATCTTGCTTAGAACTCTTCCAATATACCGCCCCTCCACTGAGGGTGAAGACAAAACCCAAGACCGATTTATTGTCGTCCTTATCACTCTGGAAGCTCGAATCGGTAAAGAACTCCACCTGGAGTTCTTCGTTACCATACACCAAGAACATTTCTTTAGTCATTCTCAAGTACTTAAGAATGTTCTTCACAGCTGTCCAGTGCTTTTCCCCAGGATCTGATTGATACCTACTCACTACACCTAGTGAGTAAGCTACATCCGGTCTGGTACATAATATCGCATACATGATAGACCCGACTGCCGAAATATAGGGTATCCCTTGTATGCGAGCCCTCTCCAAATCAGTCTTGGGAGACATCTCTTTGGAGAGAGTGATTCCTGAACAAGTGGATAAATTACCACACTTAGAATCTTCCATACTAAATCTCTTTAGTATGGTGTCAATGTATCTGAGTTGGGAAAATCCAAACATTTTGTTAGATATATCTCTATAGATCTTAATCCCCAGGATGTAGGAGGTATCACCTAAATCTTTCATTGAGAACTTATGTGATAAGAAAAGCTTGACCGAGTGCAGCATAGGAACATCGTTTCCTATCAAGAGTATGGCATCCGCGTACAATACGAGGAAGACAACCTTACCCTCTACAACTTTCTTGTATATATATGGTTCATCTACATTTTTGATCAAACTCTTTGATAGCTTCATCAAAACAGATGTTCCAGCTCCGCGATACCTGCTTTAATCCATAAATTGATTTAAGCAGCTTGCACATGCTTCCGCTGCTCCCACTGTCTACGAAGCCCTTTGGCTGTGTCATGTACACGCTCTCTTCTAAATCACCATTTAGAAAAGCGGTCTTGACGTCCATCTGCCAGATTTCGTAGTCATGGTATGCAGCAATGGCAAGTAGGATCCTGATGGACTTAAGCATAGCGACAGGAGAAAATGTTTCATCATAGTCGACACCTGGTCGTTGACGAAAAACTTTTGCAATAAGTCTAGGTTTGAAGGCCTCAACCTTTCCATCTACACCAATTTTTTTCTTAAAGATCCACTTGCTCCCGATAGGTTTTACCCCTTCAGGAGCAACTTCCAAAGTCCATACTTTGTTGGTGTACATGAATTCAATCTTAGATCGCATAGCATCCGGCCATTTCACAGAGTCTCCACTTATGATGGCCTGCTCGAAACTAGTTGGGTCACCATCTTCTATGATGCAATTCTCACTCCCACCGTCCATGAGAAAACCGCAGTATCTGTAACAACTCTGTTTTAATGTACATAACTTTTTTAAAAGTTAATATACAAATGGAGTATTTGTAAATCCTGAGCACAAGTTATAAATTTGATTTGTTTTTAAACAGCAAGAAACAACTTGTAGCTCATTGGTAAAGCCTTGCACTGCTGTGGTATAGCCCCTGTGTTCGAAATCTCTCAGCCACATATTATTTTTTTCTGATTTTTCATTTAAACTTTTTGGAAGCCCAAAAGTTACACTTGCAATACACGTAAAAGGAAAAGTCACTGAAAAATCAAACATGTGCAAAATACTATTAACTACGACCAGGACACGTGGCATTCATCCAGACCCCAACCCACTCACCACGACCGGCGAGATTTGGCTCTGGGCCGGCGTCGCCGGGCTCCCCGTCGCTAATGCCCCCAATTTTTTTTGCCCTAGCACCCCTTGGACGCCCCCCATTACTCCTTGTTCACCGTCGAAAACAGAGACGAAACCGGGATGGATCGTCTTGCCTGAATTTGGGGGCAGATGCTATTTGGGTTTATCCGTCCACCTCTCCGAGGATGCCAAGTTGATTTATGGCACCGTATATCGGAGGTTTGGACGGATACGACTATTGTAGCAGACTTCGTCAGAATCCTCCTTGTTTGCGAGAGGTTTTTTATTGTGGGGACGCTCTTCCCTGCAGGCGCAAGCCCCCGCAGTTAATTACGTTATCGCATCGCGAAAACCACTTTCTCTTGCTCCAGAAGTTCACTTCGTGTCGTGTGTGTTTATTTTATTTTTGGTTGTCCGTGGATTGTATACGGAGACTAATTTTTGTGGTCGCCCGTAGGACATGGATTAGTCCAAATCCGTATATCTTAGATTTGGGTTTGGGTTGATTTAAGGATCATTTTGAGATTAATATCAACTTAAATTTTTGTTAAGGATACGTTAGTCCAATTTGAGACTAAAATCTACTTAACAGGGTTTTAGGATCATTCAGATCAAACAAAAGAGCATTTGGGCTCTATTGTTTTAGTTTAAGAACGTTACGGTCCGTTGTTAGTTTAAGGACGTTTCGGTTCGTAGATCACCATTTTTGAAGTGAGGGTTTAGTTTAAGAACGTTTCGGTCCGTAGTAGTTTGAGGACGTTACAGTTCGTAGATCACCCTTTTTAAGGTGGGGGTTTAGTTTAAGGACGTTTCGGTTCATAGTAGTTTGAGGACGTTACGGTCCGTAGATCACCATTTTTGCGGTGAGGGTTTAGTTTAAGGACGTTTCGGTCCTTTGTCACCATCTTGGAGACAACGTTGTAGTTTGAGGACATTTCGGCCTGTTGATCACCATTTTTGAGGTGAGGTTTTAGTTTAAGGACGTTACGGTCCATTGTCGCCAATTTGGGAAGTGCACCCAAAAGCAGTTGGTTGTCGGGACCTGCCACCTCTCTGAAGACGTTGAGAAATTATAATGACATGTATCAGAGGTATGGAGAGATGTACCCTTAAACCAAATCCCGTATTTGAGGGAAAAGATCATGGTGGATCATTTAAGAATCATTAGTCATTTTTGGAGACTAATATTAACTTAGGAGATGTGAGATGAACATCATTTTGAATATCATCAGTTGAAAGATTCGATCATTAGTCATATTTGGGACTAAGATCAATTTGGGGAGTATTGAGCACATGGGCTCGGTTCACTCTGTTTTCTTTTTATTTGAAAAAAAGTGCTAAACACTTATTTAGGCTCAGTCCCTTTTTTATGCAAAAAGTGCTGAGCACTTATGTAAGTTCGGACGCTCACACCTAGCCATGTGGGGTTTTCAGTCATGGGGATTTCCCAATAAGTGTTAAACACTTTACCCTTTTTTGTCTCTTTATGGAGCACTGGGCACTCTTTATGGCGCCCACGTGCGAAGCATGTGAGGCGCTAGGCGCTGCCTGGTGAATGTCAAGCACTTTTATGTTCTGTGGCGCCCACGTGAGGGGCACGCGAGGCGCTGGGCGCTGGACGCCGCACACTGAGTGCTGAGCACTCATTTATTTTGTAGCGCCCACGTGAGAGGCACGTGGGGCACTGGGCGCTAAGCGTTAGTCACTGAGTGCTAAACACTCCTTATTGAGCGGTGCCCATATGAAGGGCACGTGAAGTGCTGGGCGCTGAGCGCCAACTACTGAGTGCTAAGCACTCCTAATTGAGTGGCGCCCACATGAAGGGCACGTGAGGCGCTGGGCGCTGATTGCTCCTTATATATTTTATTCTGAGGAGTTCAATTTAATTGTTCTTTTCTGAATGTTTGATCTCCAAGAACAAGTTCGTCCCAATGAGAATTAAATTCTCAACTTGTGGGAGACTTGTCTTGTGGATCTCAGATCTAGAGAAAGAACTAAATTCTTCTTTTTAAAAGGGTTAAACCCTTCAATAGGTAAACGAGATGCTTTGATCTCTCTTCTTTTTTATTTACCTAGAGTTTTTTTCTCTAAGAAGGGAGATCTTCTTCTTCCTTCCTTTTTGAAGCTTTCTGCTTTGTTTTTTCAAAGCTTATGGAGGGGGTTCTTCTCTATAAGGCTTGAAGTTTTGGGTCCTTTATATAGTAGAGGCAAGTCTGTTGATTAGTTGAAAAAATCTCTCATTGAGAGATCCTAATTGATTTGGGGATTTTACCCACCGTTGGACTTTTGATCCAAAAATTTCTGTTTTTCAGAAGGTATTTTTCTTGTTTTTAACAAAATTAGGGAATTATTTTCCTACACAGAATTTATTCTGTAGATCGTTGAATCTTTAATCACTATTGGATTTTTAATCCAATAGTACTCTATTTTACAGAGAGTAATTTTTCTTATTTAGAAAGATTTGAGAAATATTTTCTCAACAGAATTTAATTATGCGTTCTGATAATTTATTATCTCCGTTGGATTTTTAATCCAATGGCTCTGTTTAACATAGAGTAGAATTTAATTCTACTAGGCGCCGGTGCTCACATGCTGTGCACGTGCGGCGCCAATAAGAGTTTTTTAACTCTGGCGCTGACGCCCTCATGGCAGGCACGTGTGCAACAACTCCATTTTTAGTGTACAAAAATTTGCTTAAAAATTAATGTATACTTGTGTATTTACTTTTGATGTGACTACTTTAAGTATTTAATTAGCTCTTTAATTACAAGAAGGAGCTTGTAGCTCATTGGTAATACCTTGCACTGCTGAACCAAGCCACCAGAGTTCAAATCCCATACTCCACATTATTTTTAATATTATTTTGTTTCGAATTTTTAGAATACCAAGAGTTTACACGTGCATATCTCACAAAAAACCCACTACCCAAGAAAAGTTAAATACGCCAGTGAGTAGATGGACCGTCGAGGGACCCAACGGTCGGCCGGACCGCCGAGTCCCCAACACCAAAGTTGTGCCTCTTAGCCTCCCATACCCCCCTGCACACTTCAATTACCCAGATCGGTTCCAGAGACACAATAAAACCCCATTTACTCCACTTTTAATACATTTTAATATATTTTATTACATTTTTTTCAATTAAACTCTTCATCTACCCAAACCCTATAATTACCACTCCTAAACACTACCCCCTCACCCAAAATTCTGAGCCAACTCTCAAGAAATTCCTAGAAACCCTAGTGTACTTTGGAAGAAGTAAAGAGGCGAAGCTCTGACAAATTTTCCGGCGATAACCCTAGGAGATCCCGTTAACGAAACGACGCACCGTCGACTCCTCTCGTCTTCCCTTCCTCTCCTTTAAGTTTGAAACCCATAAGTCCCAATTTCCCTTCTCTAATCTTTTCTAAAAATACGAAATTCCAAAACCCGACGGAAACGGAGTAAATCCGATTTCCGATTCGGTTCTTTCTCAAAATACAACATTTTCTTAATAAAATCTTGTTAAACCACTTCATGATGACTATTAAACACTAACTAATCATATTGAACAAGTTCTATATCAAAAAAATTGCTATTTCCATTTTACCGTATTTTTTCTCTCACTAAAATACCATGTAGTTTCATTTCGGCATTTAAACCATTAAACTTGCTATACCTTTAAGTAGATCACGAGGTAATGACCTACCTCCTCACAAACTCATATGCGACATAGCACAATACCCTCGGGAACGGGAAAACGACACCTTTTCAAATAAATACCATTACTAATAAAACAATTTTTCTTAATGATTAGTATTTTACACAAATCTTTGCAAAGCGCCGCTACAACCCATTTGGGGAACCCGACTGGGATGGTGTGGATTATCGCACATCCCTGGTCTTAGTAGTGCGAGATGCAGACCTCTGCAAGGAGCATTCGGTCTCGAGAGATTTAAAATACGACATCTTAAGAAAATGAGATTTTTAGAAATATAAAATATATATTAAAATTATTTTTATATAATTATGTATATATGTAACATTAAAATATCTATTTTTAAATAATATAAATATTACAACTCTTTTCAAAAATCACAAGAATCATTTTATATTAATATACCATGAATTCCATACAAAGTCAATATTACAAATAAATACCTTTTATTATGAATTTAGGATATTTTCACTAGAAATATCACAATTATAAAATCCACACCTATGATAACTTTAAAGATGATAACTAATACTTGGGGTGTATTTTGAAAACTATACAAATAGTATTTTTACATAAAACCCCCTCAAGTTCTATAAATTACCCTAAGGACCCTAGTAAATATAGGTTTAAGTGGGACCAATCTCTTGAGCCTCAGGGAGCCGGAGAAGTGGGTGCTTTCCTATTTAAGGTAGACAACTTAACAACGGTGTTATCAATACGGTAACCGTCTTTAAAAAAGACACAAATCATACCGCCCATGTGTGGCGGTTACCGATAACATCAAAACAATCAGGGTATAACTAACCATTGTGGTTACCGATAACCTCCGGATAACCGCCGAACCAATAATCATAACCGGTAGGTCGTACTCCCTTGCCAGGCTCATCGTCTACAACTCGAGCTTCTCGCCCCGGGGTATCTCACCGGGTCCACCATATACCCGAGACGGTTCATCCTACTCCTCGAATCGGGTCTCGAAAACCAACTCAAATCAGGAAAACTCATGATGGACACCATACACATCATATCACGAGAAAACCATAACTTGCATTCTTTTAAAATGATAATAGGTTTATAAAATTCTTGCAGTTTTCCCCAAAATCCAGAAATCTCATAAATACTGAAATCTCCAAGAAAATCCCAATATATGAACATGTCGGTAATGATGGATGTCTATGATACGATAATATACAATGCGATGCATGACTAGAAGCTATGTATGAATGATGATGCGATGAGGTATATTGCTAACAAAACTGTATATCCATTCTAAGAAAATGAGAATACAACTAAAAGTCTACACATAATACATGATGTAAATGCACCAATACCAATTTTAGCAAGTTCTATAGTATTCGTGACATAGCAATTATCAATGGCATGTGTGTTCGCATAAATAGTGCACGTGAGGCATGAACCAATGGTAATGATGCAAGTGTCCTAGGTGATAACATCATGTATAAGAAGACGTAATGTCATGCTATGAATGCTTGAGACTACGCATATGAATACACGAACTACTAGTAATCCTAACTATCGGACGCCTTGCGCCATCCAGACGATCCCCCCATGGATGTGTACATCCACTCATAGGGACGCCTCTGCTAATCTGATCCAATCACAGCCTTTTCTTTCCTTGCCGCGCCCGACGTCTCTGCAACCGATCGTAGAATCACACAAATAGTATATATGAAGTTAAACATTTAAATAGACACAGAAACACAACGATACAAGACAACCAACGCGTATTAGCAAGACGAGCATGCACTTGGTGCACAAAACACGCGCGCGACATCGCCACAAACCACAACTAGGGGTTGCTATGTATAGCAAACACCACAACTAGAATTTAATCACACTAATCGCGCATTCACATCGCACTAATATTTAGGAAAATAGGTCGTAGATCATCACAACCTCAAACTCAATTAAAACCCTTTTCTTTTAAAAAACCTAGTAAGCAATCTTAAGCCATTTAGTGCAAACTAGATGGATTAGCAAGTCTAGTAGCCACAAATCACACATGAATATTCTACTCAAGCCATGCAACACTTAATTAAATATAATCTTACTTAAACACACACTAATAATTAATTTAATTACATGAACTCCTAATTAAAGTAATTAAAAGCCACTTTAGCAAAGTAATCAACTAGATTAGATTTGTAAAGCCACTAGATAATAAACTACACTTAGCTAACTTAATTAAGTGGTAAAAACCCTAACTTGAACTCAAACCCTTCTCTTTAAAACTCAAATCTTACAAATAAAACTATATTAACACCTAATTAAAATTAGATTAAAACAATTAATCAACAAAGTAACCATTGGGTTAAGGTTTATACCTCAAGAAATTTGAAGATCTAACTTGCTAACTTGGCCTCCCAAAATGCTATCTTACTTCAAGATCCAAGCTTAGATTTGAACAAGGAAATTTTGTAAAGATTTAACTAGAAATTAGAGTTAATTTTGTGGATTTTTTTAATGGAAAAAATGAGGGTTTTTGCCATAAGAAGAAGAAGAAAATGGAGAAAGGGGGCTGCCGCCATCTAGGGCCGAAAATGAGAGGGGAGAGGTGAGGTGAGTGAGAGAGCGGTGACCATACCTCCCCCCACCCCACACACATTATACTTCATTTAATGCACCATCCTATTTAGTTTTAATTTTATTTTCTATTTAAGCTTTATCTTAGAAAATTCTAGAACTATGAAGAACAATTTAGAAAGAAAGAATATGTTACAAAATAAGTGTTAAGTTGTCATGGTGCACTAATATGTAATTAACCCTTACTAATTTGGAGTTATCACTAATTAAATGTGTAAGTGCATGATTAAAATAATATTTATAAAATACTTAAGGAAAATAATTAAATAAACTAGCAATTATATAAGTAACTAACAAAACACCCATACATAAACCATTACATAATTAAAGTAGGTATAATTGTGTTTATGCGAAAAAATAATTATAACTAGGTTTTACGGAAAACACGTGTTGTATTACTAATTATCGGATAATTAACCTAAACGATTTTTAAAACGTTACAGCGTCAATCACGTATATCTTAGCTTCAGTTTGCAGATCCCCAAATTTGATTGGCAGAGCTATGGATCCCAGAACTTGCTGGCAATTTTGATTGAAATATTGGATGACAATCCTTTCTCTTGACAGGTGTTGGACGTCCATTGACAAACTCTTCAGAGTCCGCAAGTTCATGATGTTCACTAAGGACCCTGGATCAATCAATATGCGATTAATCCGGTCTCCGTCATTGTACCCTGTCACGTAAAGCGGTCGGTTGTGCTCAGATGTTCCTAGTAAAAGGTCTCCATCTTTAAATGTGACCGCGGCTGTATGCAGAGTGTACTGGGCTTCTTTCATATCAATTTCCGCAAAGCGTGCCTGGTACCACTCGGGGTTTTGTAGATCGTGAATGAGAACATCTCTAAGCTTCTTAGATAGGACCAAGGTATCGTAGATACTCAGGAGAGACGAAAGCTTTCGGAGATGATCCAAGACATTATAGTCCACCGAGGAAGGACTCGAATATTCATGAGCCGGCTCTCCGCCATCTTCTTCATTAGCGGCTTATTTTTCCTTCCCTTTTGGGGCATTGCCCTGATTTGGCGATAGAGCCATGCTGCTTCTAAACTGGATTTGGTTGGCCTTTGTGGCGAGCTCATCGTCCTCTTCGGGAAAACAGAGCTCCTCCTCAGAGTCGCTGCCAAGATGGATGGCGTAGCAGGCCACAATAGGGATCTCTTCATTGGAGTCTTCTTCTAGCTCCTTCAGAATCTCAGCTGCTTCTATAGGGAAGAACTGCTTCAATTGAATTAGAGTTCTTTCTTTTTGTTCATAGTCTTCGAGGGAATCGATATATTTTTGAATGGTTGATCTCCTTGTAGACTCTTTTGCACGTCGAGCTGCACTTTTCTTCTTCTTGAGCTTTTTGGATTTTGAGCCTAATTGAGCCAAATTTGTAGCTGGAACGGTGGGCTCTTTCTGCCCTTCCCATTCCGTTATGATCTCTTTCTGAAGTAGCTTTAGCATCTTCTTCATCTTTTTAGACATGTGCATGCTCCATGGAGGCTGCGGCGAGTCAATTTCATTCTTCAAGGTAGCGGGTTCAGTTGTCTGCTCCCAGAAGGCTTCAGCTTGTGTCTGTATGAAGTTGGTGGTTGCAGCTTGATTGTTCACCAACACACTCTTGGACAACTCGATCTCCCCAGTCTTGTACCGCTTCTCAACCCAGTCTTTGAAAATATAGCAATTCTCGATCGTATGGCTCATTACTTGGTGGTACGGGCAATATAGAAGATTGTAGGTCATTTTTTTTTCATGAGGTCTTTTCGACTCTGGCAATTGTAGACCGTTGTTCAAGGCATGTTTGAATATCTTACGGACCTTGTCCCTTCTGAAAGAGTAAATCTTGTTATTTTTCTCCTCTAGGGAAGACCCTTCTCCTCCCAGCACTGGCTTTCGAGACAGGTTGGTTTTAGATTCGCCTGCCTTTCGCTTGTTTTCATTATCGGACGCATTGAAGACATTGGTATTGCTAGAATTCTCGCTTCTATGGTTGCTGCCCCTCTTGCTCTTCCAAGTCTTGTCTCTTTGAGAGTCTGGGATAGACTCTTGCTTCGAGCGTTCCAGCATTTGGACTTTCTTGGTCAGCTCCTGAAACATCTTGAGGCCTGCTATACATAAGAATGGGACCATCCAATTGCTGAGGTTCCCAATGAGGAGACTGGCGGACTGGTCCTGCTCTAACGGCGGTTCGCACTTGACAGTGAGGTTGCGCCATCGGGTAATAAAGTCCGTGTTGCTTTCGTTTTTCCCCGGCTTGGTTCTCACGAGGTCAGCGATGGAGATTTTGTCACTAACACTCATGAATCTTTGCCAAAACAGAGACTCCATTTGGGCGAAAGTAGTGACTGACCCATCTGGTATGCTTGCGTACCAGTCAAAAGTGACACCAATCAGGTTATTGACAAACTGACGAAGAAGGAGCGCATCATTGCGCCCTGTATTTCCGCACGACACTTTAAAGTGGGCGACGTGCTGATTTGCGTTTCCCGTCCCGTCAAATCTTCCAAACTTAGGAATGACATAGCCTCTGGGGAACTCGATCAGATCGTACCGTGCGGGATATGGCCGCACACTACTGCTAATTTCTTTATGAGCTTCGGCTTCGGCCACTAATGTTTTAACCTTGCTGGTGACCAAATCCATTATCCGATCTTATGTTACCGGGATAGTGCTATCTGGGACCAAGGCGTCCCCAGAAGCGGAATGTGGCCGGCTTTCGTACAGTTCACCCAATCTTGGACCCAAAGGGACATGCATCGGTTGCTTCGGGTTGTCATCACCCGGCTCATGAGTAGAAACATGTGCCTGATTGGAAGGCACTCAAGCAATTTGAGTCGTGAGCTGCATCACAACATTCGTCAGGTCGTCGATTTTGGAGTAAAGTTGGCCATTTCTCTATCTTTGCTCCTGAGCCGTTTTCGAAGCTCTTGAAACAGCTTTTGCTCTGCGTTCCTGGGATGGAAAGTCGGCTTTTCTTCGCTGTCCAAGCTTGATTCTACATAGACTGAGGGGTCCTTCTGCCTATCGGCCCATCGAGAGGGTTTTCATCGTCCAGCGGAGGCGGCTGATCTTGGAAAACGGCAACCACATTCAAGCCAGATTGGGCTTGAGATGTGGTGGCCCCATCCCTGCTTTTGTTGCGCAAGTTATCGCTGGGCCGCCCGCTCGCCATATAGACCGTATGGATAACATATCCGGCCGTCTTTTCTTTATTGGCAGCGGATTTCGTGGACCACTGTCGTGACCCTTCTGTTTTGGTAACAGACAATCGATTAAAGATGGCTGGCCTGACCGGATTCTTGAGTAGTGTCGACGCTTCTATTCTGTATTTGCCCCGCTGCTTTCGCACGGCATAGAGCGCCTGATAGACTCTTGAAGAGACAGTGTCATGCTTTCTCTGTTGGGGCTGGGACACGTCTCTTTGTAGCAACGTTCGGACTGATGTCTCCTTGATTCTGGCGGTCATGGCATTTTTCTGAACCCACTTCAAAGGTTCGAAGGAATTGCTAACTTTTATGGCCAACTCAGCCGTCGTCACGGGGTAACCCTGCTCTTGGAACCTCACAAGATTCCACTTGGCCAGAGTCCTGACCCTCTTGTTGGCTCGATACCTAAACCTCTTCTGCCTTAACTTTTCTGATTTGAGCACTTGGCTAGCTACGGCTCTTTGGGAAGCCTCCGTAGACCGGGCGATGGAGGGCTTTGGAGATACGCCTGATTATGCACTTGTTAGAGTCGTCGCTTGAGCTCGTCCGCAACGTTTGATGTTGCCCTTTGTACCGGAAGTCTTGCCCCCGGCTAGAGCACCAGAGAGTCGTTCGGACACCGTCTTAAGTTTGGGTTATGGTGCCTTAGCGATGTAGGGTGTTTTTCGTCACCCCATTGAGATGGGAATACGCGCGCGCTTGTCCGGCGCATTACAGATTCCCCCTGCCTAGGGTAGGCCGGGGTTTAATGATTGTGGGGATCCGAATCTCCGGCAGCCGCAGACTAAGCTGCCGTTAATTACCCCTCGCCTTTGGAGCGAGGAAACCTCCGATTGACGGGTTAAACTGGTCATGTGAACTCAATGTGCAGTGTTGTGTTTTGAAGGGGTTTTGGATATATCGGGGGCCCCGCAGAGTTTTTACGGGGGTCCCGCTATCCGGATAGCGGGCTGGGGGTCAAGGGGGCTAGCAGCCCCCTTGCGGGGTGCGGGGCAGCGCCCCGTTAGAATTTTTTTTCTAACAGGGACAGCATCGTGGAGTATGTGTGTGTGTACATATGTATACATATGTGTATATATTTAAAAAAGGGGGAAAAGACATCCAAAGGATGCGTGGGGCCAGCGCCAGCGCTTTGAGCGCAAGAGTGCTAGCGCACCACGTGTCAGCACGTGGGCGCTCGGGTGCTCTGAGCGCAAGAGCGCTGGCGCACTGACCGCGAGCGCGCCACGTGTCAGCACGTGGGCGCTCGGACGCTAGCGCTTTGGGCACTAGCACGCAACGTGTCAGCACGTGGGCGCTTTGGGCGCTAGCGCGCCATGTGTCAACACGTGGGCGCTCGAGCGCTAGCGCTCTGGGCGCAAGAGCGCTAGCGCACCACGTGTCAGCACGTGGGCGCTCGAGCAGCAAAAGGGAGTTGGTCCCTGTAATTGGAGTTGTACTCCCAGAAAGGAGCACTTATTATTCTGTGTGTGTGTGTGTGTGTATATATATATATATGAGGAGTTAAACTCCTAAGATGTTTTGAAGATGATGAAGGGCTTCTCCCCTTGAACCCTAGTCCTTCCCCAAAGTGGGCTTTCTGGAGATTGGTCTCCTTCTTCTTCCTTTGTTGGCCGGATCTTGAAGATCAAGAAATATGAGATTCTAAAAATCTCTCCTTTCTGAGATCTGATGGCAGATCTGAGTTCCCCTTTGTGGGTTTTGTGGTGAAAACTATTTAGTTTTGGAAAAGGAAGAGAAAAACTCTTGATTTAATTAAAAAAGAGAGGAAGGTTTAGAACCTTGAGAAAGGAGAAGATCACAGATCTAGATTTTTCTTTGGAGAGAGAAAAAAGTTGGGATATTTTCATTATCCTTGCGTTTATAGGCTATACACTTTACATATAGCCCCTTGGGCTTTACAAAAATGGCATTTTAGCCATCCCATGGCTCATGTGCCATTTCTTTTTGCACATAAGCCATGGGCTTACAAAAATTTGGCTTTATGCCCATTTCGCATATATTCATGCATAAAAAATTACATAAAAAATTATTTATTACATGATCTATATTTTGGCATGGAGGAGGCTGGCCGCGGGCTCGACTTGGGCATGGGCCCGCTTGACCTGGGCTTGGGCCCACCTGGCTTGGGGGTTGACCTTGACTTTGACTCGGTCAACCGGTGTGCAAATTTTTACCCCAATAAATTGCCCCCCATCAATAAATGCACACAGCATATTTGAGTTGTGTGCATGAAATTGATGGATCTTGAAGCTGAACTTCGAGGTGGAACATCATTCCGGGAGCGGAGCATTATCTCGGGGAGCATGATTCCCGGGGATCGGAGCATCATTCTGATTCGTGGAGCATAATTCCAGGGTCGGAGTATCCTTCGGGGAGCATGATTCCCGGGGATCGGAGCATCGTTCCGATTCGCGGAGCATAATTCCAGGGTCGGAGTATCCCTCGGGGAGCATGATTCCCGAGGATCGGAGCATGATTCTAGGGACCGGAGCATCATTCCGATGAGCGGAGTATGATTCCAGGGATCGGAGCATCATTCCGATGAGCGGAGCATGATTCCAAGGATCGGAGCATCATTCCGAAGAGCGGAGCATGATTCCAGGGGATCGGAGCATCATTCCGATGAGCCGAGCATGATTCTAGGGTTCGGAGCATCATTCCGAAGAGCGGAGCATGATTCCAGGGATCGGAGCATCATTCCGATGAGCGGAGCATGATTCCAAGGATTGGAGCATCATTCCGAAGAGCGGAGCATGATTCCAGGGGATTGGAGCATCATTCCGATGAGCGGAGCACGATTCCAGGGATCGGAGCATCATTCCGATGAGCGGCAGACATTCTGACCGAAGCATAATTTCGATGCAGAGGTTGATTCCCTGACGAAGCATAATTCCGACGGGGATGGAAAATACTCCGAGGCGAAGCATAATTTCGACACGGGGTACATTCTGAGACGGAGCATGATTCCGGCGCAGAGCTTGTTGGTTGACTTGATTCCAAGGCAGAGCATAATTCCGACGAGGAGGTCGTTGGTTGATTCCGAGCCGAAGCATAATTCCGACAGGGAAGGCAGATACACCGAGGCGAAGCATGATTTCGATACGGAGTGCACACTCTGAGACGAAGCATAATTCCGACGCAGAGCTTGCTGGTTGACTTGATTTCGAGGCGGAGCATAATTCCGACGAGGAGGTCGTTGGTTGATTCCGAGCCGAAGCATAATTCCGACAGGGAAGGCTCTGGTTGATTCCGAGCCGAAGCATAATTCCGACAGGGAAGGCGCTGGTTGATTCCGAGCCGAAGCATAATTCCGACAGGGAAGGCAGATACACCGAGGCGAAGCTTGATTTCGACGCGGGGGACACTTTGAGACGAAGCATGATTCCGGCGCAGAGCTGGTTGGTTGATTTGATTCCGAGGCGGAGCATAATTCCGGCAGGGAAGGTAGATATCCCGAGGCGAAGCATGATTTCGACACGGGGTAAATTCTGGGACGGAGCATGATTCTGCCGCAGAGGTTGTTGGTTTGATTTGATTTGGGTTGACATCAGGATCGCTGCACTGGAATATGGTACCAGGAGCGAATCATCATCTGTCATGAGAGGATTTGGAGATTTTGGTTTGGCATCTGCATTGCTGCACTGGAATAATGCCAGGAGCAACTCATCATTTGCCCCGGGAGGATTTGGGAATTGGTTTTCTATCTGCATCTGCATTGCTGCACTGGAATAATGCCAGGAGCAACTCATCATTTTCCCCGGGAGGATATGAGAATTGGTGGCTTAGGAGACATGTTTAGATCCCTATCACCTAAGGCTTTTCGATTTTATGGGCCGTAAGGGTCCCATAAAAGCATTTTCTCCCTATGAGTCGAAAAGATCTCGTAGGTGTTTTTTTCTCCTTAGGAGTCGTGGGGACTCCTAAGTGTGTGGCTCTTTTGTGAGTCGTAAAGATCTCACGCGGGAATTTTTTCCTCTTAAAGTTGAGAGGACTTTGCGAGTGCATTTTATCTCTTTTTTTCAAGAATTTGCGCCTGTTTACCTTAATCAGAGCAAAGCTCTGTTTAAATTCCAAGATGGAAAAAGAAGCAATGCTTCTGTTTTTCTCCAATCAGAGCAAAGCTCTGTCTTGAAAATTAAAATAAATGAAGTAACGTACTCTATAAGAGCAAAGCTCAGGAAGGGGAAAAAAAAAAGTGCGCAAGTGCGCAGTTGCGCGACACGTGTCACGCAGCTGTGCAGTGCGCAAGTGCGCAACTGCGCAGTTGCGCGACACGTGTCACGCAACTGCGCACTTGCGCGACACGTGTCACGCAGCTGCGCAGTGCGCAGCTGCGCAACTGCGCGACACGTGTCCACGCAGCTGCGCAGTGCGCAACTGCGCGACACGTGTCAACGCGCAGTTGCGCAAGCAAAAAATAAATAAAATAAAATAAAAAATTAAAAAATAAAAAATAATAAAATAAAATAAAATTCTTTATTTCAAAAACATAATAAAGATTTGAGAAAATCTTTTCTGTTTTTGTTAAAACAATAAGATTTCTTCTGTAAAACAGAGACCTTTGGATTAAAGATCCGACGGTGGGGAAAATTCCCCAAATCACTTAGAGAATAATCTCTTTAACAAACTTTAACTAATTTATGGGCACTATAAAAAGGACCCTAGACCTCAATTCAAAGGCATCAACATCTTGCTAAAAAGAAAAGAGAAGAGAACTCTTGAAGAATAAAAAAAAAGGTAAAAACCTTTTAAAGAAGAGAAAATTCTCTTATGAACAAGATCATAGATCTTTAACGATAAATAAATAAATAAGTAAAAATAGTGCCTTGCACTTGTTTTATGAACCATCGGTTCTTGAACCTAAAAGGTTATTAAATTAATAGTGCCTTGCACTTTCATGAACCTTTGGTTCTCTGAGATAAGAAAAAACAAGAAAAAAAAACTTGTTTCTAAATCAAATAGTGCTTTGCACTTATTTTATGAACCATCGGTTCTTGAATCTAAAAGATTCTCAAATTAACAGTATTTTGCACAAATGCAATGCATTAATTAAAGGGCCAGGCCCAAATCAAAATGACCTGACAGGCCAAAATAAATTGCAAGGCAATAAATGGGCAGAGCCCAAATAAATTGATGATTTGCATCCTTTATACAAGGGCAGAGCCCAAATAAAATTGATGCCTTGCATCATTTCTAAAAGGGCAGAGCCCAAAACAAATTGATGCTCTGCATCCTTTCTGAGCAAGGCCCAAATAAAAATAAAAAAATAAAAAGAAATGCGATGCAAAAGCAAATAAAATGTTGAACATTTCAACTGGACTTAGCCCAATTTTGGCCATAAGTCCTTAAATTAAATTGACTGAGCAAAATTGCTCTTCTAAATCGATTTACATCCGGTTCGAGGGTACATCTCCGAACTCCTTTGACATCCGTCGTTGTAATTCCTCAACGACGTCAAAGAGGTGACGGGTCCCAACGACCACACATCGATATGGACTGCGGGGTCCTTAAACTCGTGGACCGAAACGTCCCTAAACTAATGATGGACCGAAACGTCCTTAAACTAATATCGGACTGAAACGTCCTTAAACTAATATCGGACCGAAACGTGCCTAAACTAATGATGGACCGAAACGTCCCTAAACTAATATCGGACCGAAACGTCCCTAAACTAATATCGGACCGAAACGTCCCTAAACTGGAATATGGACCACTACGTCCCTAAACTGGCACAATAGAGCCCAAATGCTCTTTTATCGGACCTAAACGGTCCTGTTAAATTGATCTTAGTCTCAAACTGGACTAACGTATCCTTAACAAACGTTTGAGTCGATCTTAGCCTCAAAAATGGCTAACGTATCCTCCAAACAGACTTTAGTCCCAAATTGGACTATGAATCTCCCAAACTGGAACAATAGGGCCCAAACGCTCTTTTGTCGGATCTAAATGATCACGTTAAGTTGATCTTAGTCTCAAACAGGACTAACGTATCATTAACGAACGTTTAAGTTGATCTTAGCCGCAACGCGACTAACGTATCCTTAAACTAAAAACATCAAACCCAAATCTAAGTAAATACGGATTTGGACTAATCCACGTCCTACGGGCGACGGCATTACTCAGTCTCCGTATACAATCCACGGGCAACCACGAACAAAACAAACACCCACGACACGAAGTGAAATTCTGGAGAAGGAGAAAGTTGTTACCGCGACGCGGTAGCGTAATTAACTGCAGGGGCTTGCGCCTGCAGGGAAGAGCGTCCCCACAATCAAAAACCCCTCAAGCGAGGGGGAATCTGACGAAGTCTGCTACATCGGCCGCATCCGTCTAAACCTCCGATACAAGGTGCCATAAATCAACTTGGTATCTTCGGAGAGGTAGACGGATAAAACCAAATAGCATCTGCCCCGAATCTCAGCGTCACGACCTCGCAGTCTTGTGCGCCGCCTTTCGGAGGGAAACAGATTCTGGCACGCCCGGTGGGACCTCTTCCTCTTTCCACTCCACACTTCGTGTGTCGTCCTCGCGAACCAATCGCGGTTTGTTGTGGTTGCTTGTGGATTCAAAGTACTTAGATTTGGTGTCTTTCTCCATGCAGAAAACAGAAGATCGATGGCTTTGAACTGCACCGCCTGCAGCTGCAACTCTCGCTCCGTCATTGCTGGAGGAGTGACTGATGGGCCTCGAGCGGCCTCCCTTTTCAAAATGCCGGTGGAGCAGGTGGCTCAAGCCACCACTGGACTATTTTTTGGGACCATGCTCCCACCAATGAGCTTCAACGCCCCAATGACATTGCAAGAAGCTCCAAAGAAGTCGGTCTTCGATCGACTCACCACTGCCGCGACCCCTCTCAACGGGTCATCCAACTCCACTGCTTCAGGTTTTAATGGATTAGGCCAGAGCTCCATCGGGCCCATGAAGAAGCCTGCCATACCAGAAGGCGTTATCCCGAAACGGATAGCTATCCCAGCTCCCATTCTTAGCGAAGTCACCAGGGTCGCTTCCCATGTTCGGAAGCCCGCTTCTGACAGGTTGGCCGTCCCCGTTCAACGGACGTCGATCTTTAAAAAGCTGGTACCGGTATATTCTGACCAACACAGGGGGCATGAGGAGGTCACCCCTATAGCTGAAACAACTCCATCAGCACGACATGCCCGACGTCGCCACTGGCGTCGAGTAAGGAAGGCTGGGGGCAACTCCCCCTCTGGGATAACTCCGTCAGCTCCGATGGTGAGGATCGATGCTGCTGTTCCAACCAAGAACAGCTTTGAGCTGCTCAACAAGGTGCGCAGAAACTCTCCTACTGCGGTGCTAAAGCGAACTCATTCATCTGTGAAGAATATTCCAGAGAAGAAGCTAGAGCAGCCCCTTCAACGGCTGTCCTCTAAAATTTACAAAGTCTGGCGACAGGTTCAAGAGTCGGTGATCGATCAAGACTGCCTCCGACGACAGAAAAAGATGAAGGTTCGGCAGGGGAAGGATTACTCTGTCAAACCACAAAAAGCAAAAGCTACTTGGGTGCCCACTACAACGGCTCCCTTAACTCCAATCACTCAAAAAAGGAGGCCGCAAGAAGCCCCTGTGTCTTCGGCAAATCGCAAAGACACCGAACACAAACTCCCCAAGTCTGGGGGCATGGTGGTGCACACTGTTTATATGGCTTCTGGAAAGGAGGAAAGCCGCACTTCTACGGGCCACCGACCGCTCACCCGATCCGTGACGAAAGCCCAGGAGCAACAACAAAAGCTTCAGGAAATGATGACTACAATGGCTGCACTCACTGAGCCAAAAGAAAGCTCTGAAATGTCTTCGGATGAGCGTCAAGAACAAGAAACTGACGCTGACTTTTTACGCAGAGTCCTCGAAAAGAGGGACAAAGAAGCTGCAGAGCAAGCGGCTAACATAAAGCAGATGGCGCTCCTCTTCCAAGATATGGTAGGGATGATGTTACAGCCGGACCCTCCTGCTGAAGATCCTCCGATCGTCCTTGAAGACGACAAGGGAGAAACGTCAAATCCTCCGCCGGCTCTATCAACAGCCAAGGAGGAGGCAATCTCCAAAGTCGACCTAGACGAATATATAGCTCAGCAGATCCGGGTTCATCAGGCGAATGAAGCGGCTGGGCAAATTGTTAGAACCGGACGACCGTATCCGAGCTGGTATGACCAAATCAATTACCCGCCAGGATATACGATCCCTAAATTCCACGTATATAAAGGGACAGGGAATCCGCATCAGCATGTCGCTCAATTCAGGGCCTTATGCGGCAATACTGGAGGCGATGACAAATTGTTGCTACGTCAATTCGTCGGCAGCTTAGCAGAAACAGCCTTTGAATGGTATTCGGAGCTACCTAACGACTCTGTCAAAACATTTGCAGAGATGGAACTGCTGTTTACACAGAGATTCGCAAGTGCTAGTGAACGCACCCCGATTACAGCACTGATAAATGCCAGGATAAGGCCCGGCGAAACGTGGGTCCAATACGCAACACGATGGCGAAACCTATGGTCGAAATGCGAACAACGCATAGAAGAGGCACCTGCGGTAGGCATGTTTGTGGGCACTCTCGATCCGCAGGCGACCATCTCGCAATTCATGATGTTCTTCAGGCCGACCACCTTCTAGGCCTTGATCGACAAATTAGCCCAAATGGACCAGATGGGCCATAGACCGTCTCCTCCAAGACCCGATCCCCGAAATGAGAAAGGAAAAGCGATCATCGTCGCCAACGCTCAGCAACAGTCGAGCAACTCAAAGCCGGTCGCTCGCCAAAACAACGTGCGTCCACGCCCATCCCTCAAAGAGAGGCTAGGACGTCATTACTCGTTTCCTCAGAATAAAACGAGAAGACTGTTCGAGCTGGCAGTGCGCAACAGACTCATTAATCTGCCGAATCCAAAACGTCCGTTGCAGCCAGGTGACCTTAATAATCCCAATTATTGCCCTTACCACCAAACGGTAAGTCACCCGATTGAGAATTGTTTCGTCTTTAAGGGATGGATCGAGGATCAATACCTGCAAGGCAAGTTCACGCTGTCTGAAAGCTGGAAGGTAAACCCCCCACAGCCGCACTCTCCAAAGAAGACGGACACGCCGGGGGCAACTTGTTCTTTCGTCGAGGATGAAAATGATGGAGAAAACTTATCGGATGAATCCGAAGACTACGTAGCGACTTGTCATGTGATTTCTCATTCACTGACGGATGGTGAGGAGGATCCTTGCGCTGAGAAATCAACGGCGGACCCTGAAACAGAAATTCCGCGGCCGTCAGACAAGTTGATCGATGCCTTCCTAAATGAAATTCGTCTGAAAGCAAAAGCCAATCAAGAGCATGAAATGGCCATACTGGAAAGAACCAAGGTATTCCCGTCAAATCAAAAGCCATACACTGCGGGTAAAAACAAATTCAAGACGAGGAAACGGTTCGCCAAAGCTCTATCAGTAGGAATGAAGCTACCGCCCTCCGAAGAAAATCCTTTCTCTGAGATAGAGATGCACCCTAACTTCTGTTTATATCGTCAGAAGATCATACATCCTACCGAAGACTGCGAATCCTTTAACTGTTGGTGGCAAGGGTATGTCGCTCAAAAGCGACACTTCGACAGGACAAAGTGTGAAGCTTGTGGACATCGGAAAAATGCGATAGATGAGCGCAAAAGAGTCGCCGCCGACTGTCATATAGCCGACTTCAAGGGATCACAAATTATCACCTTTGGAAGCGACTCTGACGAAGAAGCTACCCCCAACTCTTCCTTCGGGGAATCTATTTCAAAAATAAAGGAATTGAGAAGCTGCGAGAACGTTCAGCCGTGCAATCGCATGCTACTCGAAAAAAATCTCGGCCCCGTAAACAAAGGATCGAACAAAAAGGATAAAAGAAAAGGAAAAAAGGCCCTCGTCGCCAGCACTCACCAACAATCAGGTGACCCTAGACCGATTGCTTGCCAAAACAACAAGCGGCAATCCCTCCAGGAAAAGTTGGAACGCCCTTACTCGTTTCCGCAAGATAAAACAAGGGGACTGTTCGAGCTGGCAGTGCGCAACAGACTTATTAATCTGCCGAATCCAAAACGTCCGTTGCAGCCAGGCGACGTTAATAATCCTAATTATTGCCCTTACCACCAAACGGTAGGTCATCTGATCGAGGATTGCTACGTCTTCAAGAACTGGGTTGAAGACCAATACCAACAGGGCAAGTTCGCGTTGTCCGAAATTTGGAAGGTGAACCCGCCACAACCGCATGCTCCGAAAACTGGATAAAGCCCAACGGACAACTACGTCCTAAAACTGGATAATGGACCGAAACGTCCTTAAACTAACAATGGACCGAAATGTCCTTAAACTAATATCAGACCGAAACGTCTTGAAACTAATACCGCAGCATCCTTAGGCTGACGAGATAAAAAAAATATATATAAAAATAAAATAAAATAAACGGTATGTCCATAAGCAAAGAGGGCACGGATGAAAACCCGAAAGGGCTCCGTGAGTAAAAACAGCAGGGCTGCCGGCGAGTGTTCGTAAAAACCCGAAAGGGCGCGACCTCGTAAAAAAAAGAGAAAGAGAAAAAATAAATAAAAGGAATAAAAAGAATAAAAAAAAGGGTAAGTCCATAAGCAAAATGGGCACGGATGAAAACCTGAAAGGGCTCCGTGAGTAAAAACAGCAGGACTACCGGCGAGTGTTTGTGAAAACCCGAAAGGGCGCAACCTCGTTAAGAAACACTTATAGGGTCCTCTCGACCCTGTAAGGAGAAACCACCTGCATGAGATCCTTACGACTCACAAGGGAACAACACACTTAGGAATCCCCACGATTCCTAAGGAGAAAATACACTTGCGAGATCCTCACGACTCGTGAGGAGAAGGCTCTTATGGGACCCTCACGGCTCGTAAGATTTGAAAGTCTTAAGTTACAGAGGCCTAAACCTGTGCTTAAGCAACCCCCACAACTTTCGACATTGCCCTACAAGTGGTCCTATATTGGCCCTTGTATACAATCCACGGGCGCGAATAAACATTTCCCTAACTAAGTCCCATATGAGACTAGGGATGTGTTTGCATGGTAAACAACCCTTGTAAGTCCTCTCGACTTACAAGGAGAAAACCCTCCTGTAGGATCTTTACGACTTACAGAGGAACAATACACTTAGGAACCCTCACGATTCCTAAGGAGAAAATACACCTATAAGATCCTTACGACTTGTAGGGAGAAATAGCTTTGTGAGACCCTTACGGCTCATAAAGTCAAAAGCCTTAGTCGACAGGACCTTAACCCTGGTCGTTAAGCCACCTTTGTTCTACATCGACAGAGGCAAATGATGATTCGCTCCTGGCAATATCCCAGTGGTAGCGATGTTGATGCCTAAACCGGTATCAAATTCCAAGTCCTTTCACGGCAAATGATGATTCGCTCCTGGTAATATTCCAGTCGCAGCGATGCTGATGCCAAGATTGGTATCAGATCCCAAATCCCCTACTCATAAAAAAAAAATGCATACGAAATAGCCGAAATGATGGGGCAACTTGCAAACAAAATCAGCAAGTAAAAATGTATGCACGAGTAAAAAGAAAAATAGCCGAAATGATTGGGCAACTCGCAATAAAAAAAACAGCGAGTAAAAATAAAATAAACAGTCGAAATGATTGGGCAACTCGCAATAAAAAGTAGCGAGTAAAAATAAAGTAAATAGCCGAAATGATTGGGCACCGCGAAAAATGGCCGAAATGATTGGGCAATCGCGACCTTCGCGATATAAAAGCTGAAATGATAGAGCATCGCGGAAAGAATAAAAAAAAATGATGAAAGAATGAAACTTTTTGCCCTACAGGTGAAATCACATCGATCCCTGTATACAATCCAGGGGCACAGATAAAAAGGGAACAATACCTTCCCAACAGGCTCCACCAGAAAACGAAGCCAAATCTCGACGGTCATAGATAACCTAGAGACCTTCTCGACATTTGTCGCAATATTACAGACACGATGTCAACAAATGAAGCAAACGAAGATCCCGAGCTTCAGGGTCTCGACGTCAACGTCTACAGCCTAGAGACCAACAACGGTGTGCGTCCTCATTCCAACAGGACACAGATGTTACACCATCAAGCGGAGCGATGGCAAAATCCCAGCTTCACCTCAGCATTCGTCTCGATACAGTAGACGCAATGTCAACAACAACGTTCCTCCGCAGTCCAGCTGGAGGCAGATGCAACGTCAACAAAAGACCTCACGGTCGAAACAAAGCGGAGTGATGGCAAAATCCCAGCTCCACCTCAGCATTCGTCTCAATACACCAGACGCAGTGTAAGCAAATGAAGCGAAGGCCACATTCCTAGCTTCAACGTCTTTACGGTAACTTACATAAAACCAGAAAGACAATCGGAGACCATCTCACATGAAGTGGTCACCTCCTTGACGTTCGTCTCGATACAGTAGACGAAATGTCAACCTCAGCGTTCTTCCTCCAGCAGGGATTCAAACATGATAAAGCAAATGAAGTGAAGGCCACATTCCTAGCTTCAACGTCTTTACGGTAACTCATATAAAACCAGAAAGACAACCGGAGATCATCTCGCACCAGCACAGAGTGGTCACCACCTCGACGTCCGTCTCGATACAGCAGACGAGATGTTGACCCCAGCGTTTTTCCTCCAGCAGGGATTCAGACATGACAAGGCAAATGAAGCGAAGGCCACATTCCTAGCTTCAACGTCTTTACGGTAACTCACATAAAACCGTAAAGGAAATCGGAGATCATCTCGCATCAGCACAGAGTGGTCACCACCTTGACGTTCGTCTCGATACAGCAGACGAAATGTTAACCCCAGCGTTCGTCCTCCAACAGGATTTGGACACACCAAAGAAAACGAAGCGAAGGCCACATTCCTAGCTTCGACGTCTTGACGGTAACTCATATAAAACCGGAAAGACAACCGGAGATCATCTTGCACCAGCACAGAGTGGTCACCACCTCGACGTCCGTCTCGATACAGCAGATGAGATGTCGCCCCAACGTTCGTCTCGACACAGCAGACGCAACGTCATCAAACAAATGGAGCCACGGCAAAATCCCTAGTTCCCACCATGACATTCGTCTCGATACAGAGGACGCAATGCCGGCAAACGAAGCAAAGGCCAAATTCCTAGCTTCAGGGTCTTAACGGCAAGTCATATAAAGCCTGAAAGACTATCGGAGATCATCCCACACCAGCGCGGAGTGGTTATGACTCATCGGGGCTCTCCAAAATGAGCCTAACCTCAAGTAAAAAGCGGCATGGCAAATTCCTAGCGCTTGCTCTTCCGACGGTCAAACTGCCAAGGAGGATTGCTTGAAGACGTCTTGTCCAGCCCCCGAAGGGATCAGAGACACGGCAGTCGCGGGGCTACTCGAACAGCACGATTGCCTATCGAGGACTATATCAGCTTATGCGACGGTACGATGGCCAAAACCCTAAGTACCACCGACCTTAACGGGCTTCTGTCGTAAAGAGCAGAGGTTAAATGCGACGTTAAGATGTTCTTGTGAGAAACGTTCGATTCGTCTCGACTTGTGAAAAATTGTCGAGGCGGCTCGACTCGTGAGATAAAGTCTTAGACAGCAAGGATTGAAAAGCTTGCTTTTTGAGCAATGGGGCCATGCAAGTCAATCCAAACTGGTCTCTTGCATACTATTCACGGGTCTCACTCTCCGAAGTCGAATTTCGACGAGGAGGGAAACAACCACTTACGAATCCTCTCGATTCGTAAGAGGGAAAATTCTCTTATAAGATCCTTACGACTTATAAGAGAAAACCACACTTAGGAATCCTCACGATTCCTAAGGAGAAAATCCACCTATGAGATCCTCTCGATCCGTAGGGAGAAAAGCCTCTATGAGACCCTCACGGCTCATAGAATTGAAAAGTCTTAGGCATTAGACCTGAACCTGCGGCCTAAGCCATCACTATTTCCTGAGGAAGTCAGAATACTCGTTTTAGACATCCATCAACCATGGTTATTAAGACAGCCTGCTGACTTTAAAAGAAAGAAGATGACAGAGAGAATATCCGGTCTACATTTGATCTGGCATGCGTGACGCATTCATTTATGCATGGACAGAAAACTCAGGACGGGAAATAAGAGAAGCTGAAGTAAAAAGTTTCCATTCATATTGGCAAAAATTCTTACAATTTTGAAAAGCGGTAAAAGGAAAACATTATTACAATGGAATAACTTCAGATCCGGGGCAGGGATTGAGGAATTCAAAAGTAAGGCCGTCCAAACTTCTTTTGGCCTTTCTAATTATTCTCATGCGCAGCCTCTCGCGCTCCTCGGTGTCAATATCATCGGCAAGCCCCTCCGGCCTTCGATAAGCAGCAACGATTGTCGTCTGCTGAAAGATTTGATGTAGGATGTCAACGAGGTTGTTTCGCCGTTTCTTCGAAATCAGCCCCGTCAGGTACACTGAATGCACCTTGTCTTCGGCATCATCTAGCGCATTGAGCGGTAAGGCCTCGTGAAGACCTGGGAGTGCTCTCCATATTGACCCCAGCACGACTTTCAAAAGGGCCGAACGACGAGGTAGCAGCCAGCCACCGCTGGCATTCAGGCGACCCATGACCTCTGCACATTGAGCGTCCGTAAACTCCTGGTTCTGTTGACGGCCCTGTACACGGATATCCTCATAAGTGATGAACTCGTGCAAGCTGTATAGACGCACCGCCATAATACCCGAAGAAAACAATACAGGGATATTAACAAACAAGAAAATACAGAAAGTTAAAAGTTAAACTCCTCGAGAGCAATGCTCTGCAGACAGGAGCGACACCAGTCAAAATCAGTTATGAGGAGAATTTGAGGAAAATTTCCTGAAAATATTGAGAGCTCCGCTCTGAAAAAAAATAAAAAAATGATATAATAATAATAATATTCTCAAGTGCCATATAAGTTGGGAGGAACAAAGCTCCATTAATTAAGAAGATATAAGAAAAATCTTTTATAGAGCAAAGCTCTATTAATGGAACCCTAACAGGATTCTCCTGAGTTCTCTTTGGACCTCTTTAGAGCAAAGCTCTGCTAAATGAAACCCTAAATAGGTTTTCTTTAGATCAGGGATCTATGGAGAGCAAGGCTCTATTAATCAGCTTTAATTTAATTTAATTTTTACCTATGATGGTTATGAACTCTGGAGTTCTTGGAAAAAAATCAAGAGTAAGGCTCTGAAAATTCTTAAGCAAGAGCAAGGCTCTGAGTCAAAATTCTTGAAGTGGTAAAAAAATTTTCGAGGACCAAAGGTCCTATTTATAGGCATCAAGTGCCCTTTCAGCTTCCAAAAGATGGCGCGACGGTTCGGAGTCTGCCACCGCTGCGCTCACGTTAGGAGACCACGTAAGCGCAACGGTGGGGGGGGCATTTGTTTACCTTAATCAGAGCAAAGCTCTGTTTAAATTCCAAGATGGAAAAAGAAGCAATACTTCTGTTTTTCTCCAATCAGAGCAAAGCTCTATCTTGAAAATTAAAAAGAAAATTAAAATTAAAATAAATGAAGTAACGTACTCTATAAGAACAAAGCTCAGGAAGAAAAAAAAATAATAAAAAAAAAGAAATAAAAAAAAAATAAAAAAAAAAGGTGCGCAAGTGCGCGACACGTGTCAATCAGCTGTGCAACTGCGCAGTTGCGCGACACGTGTCACGCAGCTGCGCAGTGCGCAACTGCGCAGTTGCGCGACACGTGTCAACGCGCAGTTGCGCAAGCAAAAAATTAAAAAAATAAAATAAAAAAATAAAAAATAAAAAATAAAAAAATAAAATAAAATTCTTTATTGCAAAAACAGAATAAAGATTTGAGAAAATCTTTTCTGTTTTTGTTAAAACAATAAGATTTCTTCTGTAAAACAGAGATCTTTGGATTAAAGATCCGACGGTGGGGAAAATTCCCTAAATCACTTAGAGAATAATCTCTTTAACAAACTTTAACTAATTTATGGGCACTATAAAAAGGACCCTAGATCTCAATTCAAAGGCATCAACATCTTGCTAAAAAGAAAAGAGAAGAGAACTCTTGAAGAATAAAAAAAAAGGTAAAAACCTTTTAAAGAAGAGAAAATTCTCTTATGAACAAGATCATAGATCTTTAACGATAAATAAATAAATAAGTAAAAATAGTGCCTTGCACTTGTTTTATGAACCATCGGTTCTTGAACCTAAAATGTTATTAAATTAATAGTGCCTTGCACTTTCATGAACCTTTGGTTCTCTGAGATAAGAAAAAACAAGAAAAAAAAACTTGTTTCTAAATCAAATAGTGCTTTGCACTTATTTTATGAACCATCGGTTCTTGAATCTAAAAGATTCTCAAATTAACAGTATTTTGCACAAATGCAATGGCCAGGCCCAAATCAAAATGACCTGACAGGCCAAAATAAATTGCAAGGCAATAAATGGGCAGAGCCCAAATAAATTGATGATTTGCATCCTTTATACAAGGGCAGAGCCCAAATAAAATTGATGCCTTGCATCATTTCTAAAAGGGCAGAGCCCAAAACAAATTGATGCTCTGCATCCTTTCTGGGCAAGGCCCAAATAAAAATAAAAAAATAAAAAGAAATGCGATGCAAAAGCAAATAAAATGTTGAACATTTCAACTGGACTTAGCCCAATTTTGGCCATAAGTCCTTAAATTAAATTGACTGAGCAAAATTGCTCTTCTAAATCAATTTACATCCGGTTCGAGGGTACATCTCCGAACTCCTTTGACATCCGTCGTTGTAATTCCTCAACGACGTCAAAGAGGTGACGGGTCCCAACGACCACACATCGATATGGACTGCGGGGTCCTTAAACTCGTGGACCGAAACGTCCCTAAACTAATGATGGACCGAAACGTCCCTAAACTAATGATGGACCGAAACGTCCTTAAACTAATATCGGACCGAAACGTCCCTAAACTAATATCGGACCGAAACGTCCCTAAACTGGAATATGGACCACTACGTCCCTAAACTGGCACAATAGAGCCCAAATGCTCTTTTATCGGACCTAAACGGTCCCGTTAAGTTGATCTTAGTCTCAAACTGGACTAACGTATCCTTAACAAACGTTTGAGTCGATCTTAGCCTCAAAAATGGCTAACGTATCCTCCAAACAGACTTTAGTCCCAAATTGGACTATGAATCTCCCAAACTGGAACAATAGGGCCCAAACGCTCTTTTGTCGGATCTAAATGATCACGTTAAGTTGATCTTAGTCTCAAACAGGACTAACGTATCCTTAACGAATGTTTAAGTTGATCTTAGCCGCAACGCGACTAACGTATCCTTAAACTAAAAACATCAAACCCAAATCTAAGTAAATACGGATTTGGACTAATCCACGTCCTACGGGCGACGGCATTACTCAGTCTCCGTATACAATCCACGGGCAACCACGAACAAAACAAACACCCACGACACGAAGTGAAATTCTGGAGAAGGAGAAAGTTGTTACCGCGACGCGGTAGCGTAATTAACTGCAGGGGCTTGCGCCTGCAGGGAAGAGCGTCCCCACAATCAAAAACCCCTCAAGCGAGGGGGAATCTGACGAAGTCTGCTACATCGGCCGCATCCGTCTAAACCTCCGATACAAGGTGCCATAAATCAACTTGGTATCTTCGGAGAGGTAGACGGATAAAACCAAATAGCATCTGCCCCGAATCTCAGCGTCACGACCTCGCAATCTTGTGTGCCGCCTTTCGGAGGGGAACAGCGCCCTTTCGGGTTTTCACAAACTCGCCGGCAGTCCTGCTGCTTTTACTCACGGAGCCCTTTCGGGTTTTCATCCGTGCCCATTTTGCTTGTGGACATGCCCTTTTTTTTGTGGGACTTTAAAAGTACTCTCACCGGCAGGACTTGGGAGAGATTTGGATTGTTTTACGCCCGTGGATTGTATACGGTTTTGCAGGATGTATGATTCAGACCGTAGGGCCGGAAAAATTTCGGGACTTTGTTGGCGTCTGCATCGCTGCACTGGAATATGGTACCAGGAGCGACTCATCATTCGCCGTTGGGGTATGGGATTTGGAATTTGGTTGTCGTCTGAATCGCTGCACTGGAATATGGTACCAGGAGCGACTCATCATTCGCCATTTAGGGATTGGAATTTGGAATTTGGTTGGCGTCTGCATCGCTGCACTGGAATATGGTACCAGGAGCGACTCATCATTCGCCGTCGGGGTATGGGATTTGGAATTTGGTTGGCGTCTGAATCGCTACACTGGAATATGGTACCAGGAGCGACTCATCATTCGCCATTTAAGGATTATAATTTGGAATTTGGTTGGCGTCTGCATCGCTGCACTGGAATATGGTACCAGGAGCGACTCATCATTCGCCATTTGGGGATTGGAGAGCGATGGCTTAGGAGACAGGTTTAGATCTCTATCGCCTAAGGCTTTTCAATTTTATGGGCCGTGAGGGTCCCATAAAAGCATTTTCTCCCTACGAGTCGTAAGGATCCCGCATGTGTATTTTCTCCTTAGGAGTCGTAAGGACTCCTAAGTGTGTTTTTCCTTTGTGAGTCGTAAGGATCCCACAAAGATTTGTTCTTCTCATGTATCGTAAGGACACATGAGTGGGTCCTCTCAATAGAGCATAATTCCAAAGGCGGAGACCAGCCGCGTAACTGGTGATTGCGGTGGGATATGGGTATGACGAGAATTATTTGAGCCCATGGATTGTATACGGTAGTCAATTTAGGGACCAACCGTAGGGCCGGGAGAATTTTGGAAATTTGAATTTTTGTTGGGGTCTGCATCGCTGCACTGGAATATGGTACCAGGAGCGACTCATCATTTGCCTTTGTTTTTTTTTTTTGTTTTACCGTGATTGCTCTATCATTTCAGCTTTTTTTATCGCGAAGGTCGCGATTGCCCTATCATTTCGGCTATTTATTCGCGGTTGCCCCATCATTTCGGTTTTATTTTCATTTTCATTTTTATTCGCTGATTTTTATTGCGAGTTGCCCCATCATTTCGGCCTTTCTTTTTATTTATTTATTTACACATTCCTTTTTTTATTTACACATTTTTTACATTCCCAGTTTAACGACTTAGAGGTCGACTGTTCCCGGTTTAATGACGTGGTGGTCGACTGTTCCCAGTTTAATGACGTGGTGGTTGATTGTTTTCAGTGAAGGGCGGATGTCTGAGAGAATCAGTTTCACGAAGATCTTCGGTCTCCGTTTGTGTAAAATTGGCGGTTGCGACTTGACTGTTTATTAACACGCCTTTGGACAGTTCTATCTCTCCTGCCTTGTATTGCTTTTCGACCTAATCTTTGAAGACGAAGCAGTCCTCAATGGCATGACCTATCACTCTGTGATAGGGGCAGTATTTGAGGTCGTCGGTCATATTCGCTTCCTGCGGTCTTTTTGACTCTGGCAGTTGTAGACCGTTCCTCAGGGCGTCTTTGAATATTTTACGGATTTTGTCCCTTCTGAAGGAATAGACCTTGTCCAGCTTCTCTTTCAGTGGAGATTCTCCTCCCTCTCCGAACACTGGCTTCCGAGGCTGGTTGGCACTAGGCCCGCTTATCCCTCGCTTATTTTGGTTAGCCGAAGTGTTGAAAGACTTAGAATCGTCGGGATTTCCGTCTTTGCGATTATCGTCCTTTCGGTTTCTCCAGGACCTATTGTTATTTTGGGAGTCAGAGGAGCACTCTTGCTTTGAGCGTTCCAACATCTGGACTTTCCTGTTCAGCTCTTGAAATGTTTTGAGACCCGCGGTGTATAGAAACAGGGCCATCCAATTGTTGAGATTTCCGACGAGAAGACTGACAGATTGGTCCTGCTCTATCGGTGGTTCACATTTGACGGAGAGATTGCGCCATCAGGTTATAAAATCCGTACTGCTTTCGTTGTTCTTGGGCTTGGTCCTTACGAGCTCGGCAATGGTGATCTTATCGCTGACGCTCATGAACCTTTGTTGAAACAAAGATTCCATTTGGACGAAAGTAGTAATGGAGCCATCCGGTATGCTCGCATACCAGTCGAAAGCAACATTGGTCAAGCTATTAATGAACCGGCGGAGGAGAAGCGCATCGTTGCCCCCAGTATTCCCGCATGAGGCTTTGAAGTGGGCGATTTGCTGATTCGTATTTCCCGTCCCATCGAATCTTCCGAATTTAGGGATGACATAGCCGCTAGGAAATTCCTCCAGATCATATTGAGCAGGATATGGTCTCCTACTACCGCTGATATCTTTTTGCGCTTCGACTTCGGCTACCAAGGTTTTGACTTTGTTGGCAACCAAATCCATGATTTGATCTTGAGTTAGCAGGCTACTGTCATCGGTAGCCAAGACATTTCCCGAGATAGGATGCGACTGATTTTCATGCGGTTCACCCACTTTTGGATTTGAGGGAATAGGTGTCGGCCGTCTCAGGACACCGTTTCCCAGTTCATGAGCAGAGCCATGCGCTTGATTGGGCGGCTGAGAGGCAAGTTGGCCCGTAAGCCGTAAGACGACATTTGTCAAGTCGTCGATCTTTGAGTAGAGCTTGGCCATCTCCTTGTCTTTGCTTCTGAGCTGTTTTCGGAGCTCTTGGAGAAGTTGCTGCTCTGCGGTCTTAGGATGGAAAGTTGGCTCATCTTCGCTTTCCGAGCCCTACTCCTTATGAACCGAAGGGTCTTTCCTCCTATCATCCTCATCGAGAAGGTCTTCATCACCCAGCGGAGGCGGCTGTTCTTGGGAAGCGGCAACCACATTCAAGCCAGATTGGATTTGAGATGTGGTGGCCCCGTCCTTGCTCTTGCTGCGCGTACCCACCATGTAGACAGTATGGACCACATACCCAGCCATCTCTTTATCTTTGGCAGCTGATTTCGCGGAGCGGTTCGGGCTTTGGAAATTCATAAATTTTAACATGGCCAGAGCCCTAAGCCTTTTGTTGGCTCTGTATCTGAGCCGCTTCCGCCTCAGCTTCTCTGCCTTGAGCGCTTGGCAGGCTTCTGCTCTCCGGGAAGCCGCCATAGGCTGAGTGATGGGGAGCTTAGAGAAGATACCCAATTGAGAAGTTGTCAGAGGCGCCGCTGGAGCTTGCTCAAGACGCGTTGTAGCTTTGTTGGTGTTGATGGCCTTGCCCCCAGCTGGGGCCAAGGAAAGTCGTTCAGACACCGACTTGCGTTTGGGTTGGAGCGCCCTCGAGGTCACCACATTTGGTCTCCTGTCTTTCGAGACCGGCTTGTCTGTCACCGGGCCTTGAGGTGTAGGGATGGCATTAGCCGATACAAACAGGATAGAGCCGAATGGTAGCGGCGTCTCTTCCCATTGTCGCCCGAGACTGGCCGGAAGGACCTTCCTGGCGTCCATCTTCATCGTGTAGGAGATGGGAGCCGTGCTGAGAGCTGAGATCGTCCTTGGAGACATTGTTGAAAAGTGATTGCTTAAAAACCTGCATGAAAGGGCATTATTTTAGTACAAATATCGATATGTATATTGATTGAGTTCGCATGAATGCTTAACTCGAAATATGGGAGGAGAGATAGGTCCCACCGGACGTGCCAGAATCTGTAGGGTGTTTTTCGTCACCCCATTGAGATGGGAATACGCGCGCTTGTCATGCGCATTACAGATTCCTCCTGCCTAGGGTAGACCGGGGTTTAATGATTGTGGAGATCTGAATCTCCGGCAGCCGCGGACTAAGCTGTCGTTAATTACCCCTCGCCTTTGGAGCGAGGGAACCTCCGATTGACGGGTTAAACTGGTCATGCGAACTCAATGTGCAGTGTTGTGTTTTGAAGGGGTTTTGGATATATCGGGGGTCCCGCAGAGTTTTTACAGGGGTCCCGCTACCCGGATAGCGGGCTGGGGGTCAAGGGGCCTAGCAGCCCCCTTGCGGGGTGCGGGGCAACGCCCCGTTAGAAAATTTTTTCTAACAGGGACAGCGTCGTGTAGTATGTTTGTGTGTACATATGTATACATATGTATACATATATGTATATATATAAAAAAAAAGGAGGGGAAAGGCATCCAAAGGATGCGTGGGGCCAGCGCCAGCGCTTTGAGCGCAAGAGTGCCAGCGCTTTGAGCGCAAGAGCACCACGTGTCAGCACGTGGGCGCTCGGGCGCTAGCGCACTAAGCGCTAGCGCTCTGAGCGCAAGAGCGCTGGCATACTGAGCGCTAGCGCGCCACGTGTCAGCACGTAGGCGCTCGGGCGCTAGCGCTTTGGGCGCTAACGCTCTGAGCGCAAGAGCGCTAGCGCACTGAGCACTAGCGCGCCACGTATCAGCACGTGGGCGCTCGGGCGCTAGCACTTTGAGCGCTAGCGTGCCATGTGTCAACACATGGGCGCTAGCGCTCTGAGCGCTAGCGCGCCACGTGTCAGCACGTGGGAGCTCAAGTGCTAGCGCTCTGGGCGCAAGAGCGCTAGCGCACCACGTGTCAGCACGTGGGCGCTCGAGCAGCAAAAGGGACTTGGTCCCTGCAATGGGAGTTGTACTCCTAGAAAGGAGCATTTATTATTCTGTGTGTGTGTGTGTGTGTGTGTGTGTATATATATATATATGAGGAGTTAAACTCCTAAGATGTTTTGAAGCTGATGAAGGGCTTCTTCACTTGAGCCCTAGTCCTTCCCTAAAGTGGGGTTTCTGGAGATGGGTCTCCTTCTTCTTCCTTTGTTGGCCGGACCTTGAAAATCAAGAAATATGAGATTCTAAAAATCTCTCCTTTCTGAGATCTGATGGCAGATCTGAGTTCCCCTTTGTGGGTTTTGTGGTGAAAAACTATTTAGTTTTGGAAAAGGAAGAGTAAAACTCTTGATTTAATTAAAAAAAAAGAGGAAGGTTTAGAACCTTGAGGAAGGAGAAGATCACAGATCTAGATTTTTCTTTGGAGAGAGAAAAAAGTTGTTAGGATATTTTCATTATCCTTGCCTTTATAGGCTATACACTTTACATATAGCCCATTGGGCTTTACAAAAATGACATTTTAGCCATCCCATGGCTCATGTGCCATTTCTTTTTGCACATAAGCCATGGGCTTACAAAAATTTAGCTTTATGCCCATTTCGCATACATTCATGCATAAAAAATTACATAAAAAATTATTTATTACATAATCTATATTTTGGCATCGAGGAGGCTGGCCGCGGGCTCGACTTGGGCATGGGCCCGCTTGACCTGGGCTTGGGCCCACCTGGCTTGGGGGTTGACCTTGACTTTGACTCGGTCAACCGGTGTGCAAATTTTTACCCCAACAAGCGATCACAACGTTTGGCCTTTTGTCCCTTGAGACCGGCTTGGCCACCTGGTATGCCTGGATTTCTACCAGATGAGCGCTTCCGGCAGAGTAGATGATGACGGAACCAAATTGACGGGGTAACTCCTCCCATTGCCGGCTGAGACTTGCGGGGAGAACCACGCGTGCATTGATCTTGACCACGTACTGGATCGGGGTCACGTCGGAAACGAAGCTCGTCTTGGGAGACATGATTGCTGAGTTCGAGATTGTAACTGAAAGCTGTTAACATGTACATACAAGAAAGGGAAAAAAAGAAAGAAAAAAATGACTTCAGTACAGGCAATCGATATATATGTTGATTGAGTTTGCATGAACGATTAACCCGAAATATGGGAGGAGAGAAAGCGTCCCACCGGACGTGCCAGAATCTGTAGGGTGTTTTTCGTCACCTTATTGAGATGGGAATACGCGTCGCTTATCAGGCGTACTACAGATTCCCCCTGCCTAGGGTAAGCGGGGGTTTATTGATTGGGGGGATCCGAATCTCCGGCAGCCGCGGACTAAGCTGCCGCTAATTACCCTTCGCCTTTGGAGCGAAGGAACCTCCGATTGACGGGTCAAACTGATCATGCGAACTCAATGTGCAGTGTGCGTATGTTGTGTTTTGAAGGTTCTTGGGTATATCGGGGGCCTCGCAGAGTTTACGGGGGTCGCTCTATCCGGATAGCGGGCTGGAGGTCAAGAGGGCTAGCAGCCCCCTTGTGGGGTGCGGGGCAGCGCCCTGTTAGAAATTTTTTCTGACGGGGACAATGTTTTGGAGTGTGTGTATATATATAAAAAAGGAAATAGTGTCCAAAGAACGCTTGAGTGCCACCACCTCACATGCTTAGCACGCGGGTGCTAGGAGCTGGGTGCGGGGCGCCAGCGCCTTACGTCTTGGCACGCGGGAGCTAGACGCCAGCAGGGAAAAGGGGAGCTTAGCCCCCTGCACTGGGAGTTGTACTCCCAATTGACTTTTGGAGTTAAACTCCTAAAAAATGATTTATTATTATTATTATTATTTTTTATGAAGTTAAACTCCTAAGGGATTTTTGGAGATAATGAAAGGGGACCCCTTTCTTCTTCCTTGAGCGCTAGATCTTCCCAAAGTGGGGTTCTTGGAGATAGGTCTCCTTCTTCCTCCTCTCTGTTGGCTGGAGCTTGGGGGAAAAGGGAGGTGAGACTTAAAAATCTCCCCTTTTAGAGATCTGATGGGAGATCTGAGACCCCCTATATGGGTTTCATGGTGAAAAACTATTCCTTTTTAGGAAAAGAAGAGTGAAACTCTTGATTTAATTTAAGAAAAAAGAAGAAGGTTTAGAACCTTGAGGAATGAGAAGGAGGCACAGAACTCTAATTTTTTTTAGAGAGAGAAAAGGTTATCCTTTGAATTTTTTCATCATGTTGCCTTTATAGGCTACGCACTTTACATATAGCCCCTTAGGTTTTGCCAAATGGCACTTGCGCCACCCCATGTCTTATGTGCTTATTTCTTTTTGCACATAAGTCATGGAGTTTACAAAATTTTGGCTTTCTATCCATTTTACATATATTTATTTCTAAAAATTACATTTAGACTAATTTATTGCATCTTTTTTGGTATGGAGCCGCCTCTTCCATGCTTGGTCTTGACTTGGGCTTGGGCCCACTTAGCTTGGGCTCGGACCCACTTGATTTGGGGTTGACCTTGGTTTTTACTTGGTCGATCGGGGTGAAACTTTTGACCCCAACAGGGGCGAGCGCGAGTCTCGAGGGGACGTGGGTACGAGGAAGAGGGAGGGAAGAAGAAGTCACGGGGGGAGAGAGGAAGGGGAAAAGAAAGAAGAGCAAGGGGTTTATAGTTCGGGTGTGGGTTATGGATGCTAGGTTTGGATGAAGTGGGCCGGGCTCGGTAAAAGTGAGGTTTAGTTTAGGGTTTTAAAAGAAGAAAAGGATTTAAAAATTGGAAAAATATTTAGAAAAATAATTAGGATTAATATACATGAAATTATTAATCAAAAATATTTATTCGAATACGGAAAATAAATACAAAGGAACTGGGTATTACATTTATTCATGGGGATTCTATTAAGTTACATTTAGATGATTTGGATTCTAATAGTCCTAAGAATAATGGACTTGTATCTGATTCCATTGATAATATTGTGTTACCTATTTGCAATAAAGAGGTCAATCTTGATTCTCTTAATTCTTTTATTTGTTTTGCTTCTATGCCTAATCCTAATAGCTCTAATCAGAATCTTATTAATACTGTTATTGAGTAGCCTATGATACTTTTACTAGTCCATATAGAGTCAACACACATAGTCCTTCCACACCTTCTATCACACCTACTTTCCCTCCTGGTTTTACTCATTCCCCTATTGGTTCTCCTTTTAAGTACAATAAAACTTCCAGAAAAAAGATATATTTATCTTATGTCAAAACTCACAATGTACTACAGTTTCTCCTTGGTTACCAATAAATATTAATGGCTTATCAACTAATAATACTAGAAATATTAGTTTATCTGCTGGTATTGTTTTAACTAATGATCAATGTTATGCTATTCAAAATATGGAAAGGGAAAGGGAATCTTCTTAATTCTTTTTTTGTTATTTGGTTGTTTTTATCTTGATATGATTATTTTTAATTGGAATGTTAGAGGTATCTCTAATCCTGCCAAAAAGAGGCTTGTTAAAGATTATGTTCTTTTTTCTAAATGTGATATTGTGGGTATTCAAGAGACTAAAGTCTCTTCTTCTTACGAATTTTTTTAAAATTCTGTGGGAGGCAAACTGTTTGATATGTGGTATAAACTGGATGCTCTAGGATAGAGTGGAGGTATTCTTGTTGGTCTTAGGAGCAGTAATTACAGCTGCCAAAATATTTTCATTGGAAAATACTCTATTTTTCTCGATATTACTATTCTCAAAAAAATTTGCAGCTTATCTTTACTTCTGTTTATGCTCTCCGTGTCTGTAAGGAAAAAATTGCTTTCTATGACAAGCTCAGAGTTGCTAGAGCTAATTTTACTGGTCCCTGGGTCATTTCTGGTGACCAATGCTACCCTCTACATTACCGATAGGATTATTAAAGGCTTACATAATATTAGCACTATTAACTTCTATAATTTTGTTCAGAAACTAGATTTAAATTATAGGAGATGTTATACATGGGATAATGGTACCTCCTTTGCTAGGCTTGATAGATTTCTTGTTTCTAAGAATTAGGAAACTTTGGTTCCTCAATATCATCAATATGCTTTACCTAATACCTATTCTGATCATTGCCCTTTAGATTTTGATATAAATGACCATCAAATTCAGAAGAAAATGTTCGGATTTGAAAAATATGGTTTTCTTATTCTAATTTTGATGATATCGTTATTAAAGAGTGGTCTAAGCTTACTTTTCCAGATAATCCCTTGAAATCTTTTATGAGAAAACTTAGACATTTAAGAAGTTTTTTGAAAACCTGGAATAAGCATATTTTTGGTAGTATTTTTCAGAAAAAGAAAAACGTTTTGAAAAGCATTTTTTATGTTGATAAAGTAAAAGAGACTAGAACTTTTACTGGTGATGAACATGATACTGTATTTTCCCTTCATAAAGTGTTAACTGATATTGGTAACAAAGAGGAAACTTACTGGAGGCAAAGATCCAGAGTTCAATGGCTTAAAGAAGGTGATCATAACACTAGCTTTTTTTTATAAAATGGCCAGTTTTAATAGAAAAAATAATTTCCTCCATGCTCTTAAGATCGATGGGGTCCTTAATAACAATATAGATGGTATGCATGATGAATTCCATAGCTTTTATGTGCATTTACTTGGTACTCCTTCCTCCTTAAGACTTGATTGTGATTTGCATATTGTGTTTAAAGATGCTGCTGCCGTGCAACTTAATGAATTGGATAACTCCTTTAGTTTAGAAAAGATCAAAGCTGTTGTTTTTGGTCTGAATGCTGACAAAGCATCTGAACCAGATGGTTTTTCTCTGATCTTTTACCAACACTTTTGGGAGTTGTTAAAGGATGATTTATTTGCACCTTTTCATTACATTTACACTGAGAATTGCTTTGTTGACATTATCAATTATACTATTATTTGTTTGGTGTCTAAAGTGGATGGTGTTAAGTATGCTAAAGACTTCAGACCCATTAGTCTTTTGGATGGTATCTTTAAGATTTTTACTAAAATGTTGGCTAATAGACTTGGCAATGTTTTACCTGACTTGCTGAGTAAAACTCATTTTGGTTTTATGAGCAATAAATCAACTCTTGATTGTTTTTCTATTGCACATGAGCTTGTTAATGCTTGCTCTAGAATCAAAACTGAATTAGTCTTACTGAAAATAGCTTTTGATTACATCCATAGGGACTATATCATTAATGTTTTAAAAATTAGAGGTTTTGATTCCAAATGGTTAAGATGGATAAAAATGATTATGTATTCATCAAGTTCACAGGTTCTTGTCAATGGCAGCTTGGGTAAGATAATTAAATGCAGAAAAGGTCTTAAGCAAGATAATCTTTTGTCACCCAAGTTCTTCAATCCTGCTGTTGATACCCTAGCCAAAATGCTAATGCAGGCTAGAGACAATATAGGCTCTCAACTCCCAATCTTAAAGGTGAGCTTAAATTTAAGTTTGCTGATAATACCATTCTTTTTTGTAAAGCTAATGAGGAGGAAATTCTTAATATGAAAGTTGCTATATGTTTTTTAGGGTCTTTCTGGTCTGAAGATCAATTTTAACAAGAGCTCTTTGTTCTATCTTAGTAAAAAAATTCATATGGGTACTAAGCTTGCTAATATTCTCAAATATACTTTATCTACTATGCCTATCACATACTTAGGCTTGCCTTTGAGTTCAGGTAAAGTCCATAAGAAAAACTGGCAAATGCTTATCACTAAAATTCAATTCAAGCTTTCCTGTAATACCCAGCCCCTTTTTACACCAATGTCCGTATTTTTATAAAAAGGGTTACTTACAAATTTATTTATAACTATAAATTATTTTAAAGGTTTTAAACTCCCAACCCATTTTATTTTGCCTCCCTCTTTTCACAAACCCTATTTCATTCTACTTTTTCTCCAAGCTCAGCAATTCCTAAGCCAGAACCTTTAATTTACACAGACAATTAAACTCCAAGCCCAGCCTTATGCATTTTGCCTTTCTCCAAACTAATCAAAATTAATGAAACAACTAATTATAATTTCCCTAAAATCCCCAGCCCATTCCCCAATTTTTTCCTCTGGCCCAAACTAAAACATTAAATTAAAACCTTTAATTAACTCTAACCCTCAGCCCAAACTTCTTTTCCAAATAAATTATTTTCCAGCCCAGCCCGTCTCCTCCAACTTCCTTCAGCCCATACTCCTCAGCCCACGTTAAAAATAAAATAGGAATTCTATTTAATTCAAATCTGGCCCAGCCCACTTCCTTCAACCCGCACCCACGCCCCGACCCAACCCGCCTCTATTTCCTTCTTCTTCCCCAACGGTAACATTCCCCGACCCACTCCTTTCGCCGCAGCTCACACCCACGCCCACGCCCACGCCTTGCCGTTACCCCGTCGCGATCCCCTCAATCTCCTCCCCTCGTCTCCCTTATCTCCCTCACACTCTCACTTCTCTCTCACTCTCAAAATTCCTCACCTCTCTCTCTCTCGAAAACCCACTACACTCGACTCCCTTCGACGACGGTGAACCTCCTCGTCGACCCCTCATTCATCATCCCTCGCTTCTCCTCCACCCACAGAACCCTCCTCCATCTTCCTCCACCAACCTAGAACCCCTACACACCCAACCCCGTACACCCGAGCCTCACCTGCATCCATTCGATCACCACCGTACACCCTCACGCCGGCGATCCCCATCACGTCATCGACCTCTACTCTCTCTCCTCCTCAGCCCCATCTCGCTCACGACAACACCCGAGCCCCTACTCTCTCTCTCTCTCTTCAAAAATACCAAAACCCAAGAACCCACACACACAACCCGACACCCTGTTGCTCATCGCCGGAGCGCTGCCACCGACCGTCGTCGACCCCAGCGCACTCGCAGAGGACCACTGAGCACCCCCTCAGTTTCCAGTGACCGTGCAACGTCTCCAGGCAACTCCGACGTCAAACCCGTATCACGAGCCGAGGCCGTGCAAACCAATCCACGCCGTTCGACGCGCGTTCATGACGTTACCGCCGCCGTACATCCACGAAATGTTTCCAGGCAAGTACTTTTTCTTGCTACATGCTAATCTATTCGAGTTACAAACCTATATCATATAGATTACAAGTTTACAATATCCAATCGATTATGTGCTATACCTGTTCGATGCATGATCCCAATGAGATTATTCATCTATTTTGACGGAATTGGATTGTTTATGTTGGCCCATGTAGTGACGAACATCTTGTATAAATTTCACTGGAAAATACGACTGTTAATGACTAAAACGATTACCCCAAATATACCTGTAGAACTGGAACTTTCCCGTATCTGAAAACCATTAAAATCACCATAAATTATGCACATACTGGAATGATCCGTTCGAGGGCTTAAATAGAAGCCGACTCGACGAACTATAATCCTATGCAAGTTTCTAATGATTTCTGTACTTAAATTATGACAATATTTGGATCGGAGTGCGACTCTGGACTGCAGTCCAGAGCGACTCTGGTTACTGTTTACTGTTCCATAATGTGTGCCACCTGTTTTCCTGAACTAGTATGCTGCAGAACTCCGCAGTTTATTAAAGGTGAAACTGTTATCTAGATAACACAAGTGGTTTCATTCTGTTTCATCGTCGTTTGTTATTTAATCTGTAATTTAAAAGATGGGGACGTATAACAGTCCCAACAGAATCAGAATTTACATATTAGTATTGAACAGTGTATAATTCCTGACGTACAGACTCGATTAAAGATCCGTCTGTTGCGTTGAAAACCTTATTGGAAACCCTAGATTTCATTCAACTGTAGCATCATTAAATTCTGATCTCTACTAGGGTTAAAATGCGTTGCGAAACGGACTTCCGATTCTGAAACCGGATTTCCAGTCGTGAACGCTTAAAATGAATTGACCATAACTAGTGATCCTGAAACCCGATTGACGTGAAACTAAATTCGCTGGATAGATAATCAAACATAATATTTATTCCCCGTTCATCGTTTCGCTAAACTGTACACGTATGATTTATGATAAATTATGCAAGTGGTAGAATACTGATTTATGACATCTTAATCATGCTTTACATACTGTTTCTCATCATATCATACATATGTCACTGCATTGATAACTTAGTGATCATGTGCATTACCCAGTGTTAGGTATTAGTGATGATTGTGGCAGTACGTTAGTGTTCGTGCATGAGTGGATAAGTGAAAGTGACACGTACTTGTACACAATCAGTGAACCCTTTTATTCTATTGCATTGTCGACGTCTGTGGGACGCGTGTAAGTATGACTTAAGTGGTATGGGACACTTATGGAAGCTCTTGCATGGGTGTCACAGATAAGACACCAGATACTGTCCATTTATCTTGGGTATTAGTCAGGACGTGCTTGATGGAGATCCTGTCTCCAGTTCTCACGCAGACTTGTCATGGACCGACCGGTATTTGAGATTATGGTTTGCGTTTGATGTAGACCACGGGGTGTGGGGTAGTTTGAGTGTGAGTTCAACAGAATCTCGGGAGTCCCATGCCGGCTTATATATATGGAGATATATGGAGATTTACAGGGTACATGATTATTACCGTGAGTTACATTTTGGGCCCGTGGTCCCTTGCCCTTGGGTCCTACCCTTGGGTGGAGGACACTCGCGAGTGGTTGACTCTCACACTTGGACTGACGATAGGCTTAGTGACCTGTACAGTGAGACTTGGAGACTGATAGGGATAATGACATTGATATGCATTATTTACTGTGTTGACATACCTGGCATACTATTTTATTGCTGTATTGTTTACCTGATCTATTAGACACTGCATTGGTTACTCCATGATCATATCTTCACTGTATTGGTTTACTGTTATACATCCATTATTACTCTACGAGTTACCACTTGCACCTATACATATATATTGTATCGTGTCGCTCTGACGACCTGAGTATGCATGCTCAGAGTGAGGAGTAGATCTAGCCGATACCAGGACCAGACGTACATCACGGACATCTTGATTAGCTATCCAGAGTTATACCCTTTTGATTTCCATCAGGTCAGTTCTTTGTATTGTTTTGTTTCAGTTACTGCATTTCTCATTACCTGCACATTGTTTACTGTTTACCACGTAAAGCTAGAAGCCGAAGTGTGACTACGGCAGGACATTTCCTTGACCGTAGGAGCATGGCTGGCCTTGTCAACCCCTCGTATTCCGTATTTTAGGAAGCGGGGCGTGACATGGTTTTGTTGGTATCAGAGCCAGGTTTTGCTTCGATTGGGATTGCAGTTTTCCGTGTAGAGCTTGACAATCTAAGACATTCCTCGGTCTAGGTTGTAAACTTGTCATTCTTGATCCATATTCACATTGTGTGTTCTGTTATCCATCTGTTAAGGTTTCGGGTGACTTGGCAAAGTTACATGGTTGTAATTGTGAACTACATCATGGTTACACTACCGTGCTCTGTTTAAGTGACTTAAAACCCTACAGTTGATTTCCACTTGTAATGAATTTCATCACACCCAATGTTCTTGATTCCTTGCCCAATCCATATTATATTTTAATTCTCATAGCTTGTGCCTTATATCGATCTCAAAATTGTCGTTTCAGGACCATGTCTTCTAACGACTCTTACTCTATCTCCACTCCCCAGGATCAGATCGTTGAGATTCTGAGTGTACTGCAAAGTCTGAAGAAAGCCCAGGAGCGAACAAACGACTTGTTAGCTGAAGGACTGAGAAGGCAGGTGAATCAGGCACCAGCGGGAGCCTCCAACCGTAAAGGGATCCCTGTTAGACGAGGAAAATAGAAGAAGATGAAGCGCCCATTTGTTTCCCCGCGACAGAAGCAGCAGAAGACCCAATGTTGTGGGTACTGTAAGAGGCCAGGACACCTTCAGGAGGATTGTCGCCGCGCCCAAGGGAAATGTCTGATTTGCGGATCCATCGAACATCTTATCAACGGTTGCCCAAAAAGGAAGGAGCTACAAGGAGGAGACTCGTCCACACTCCCCATTTCTGCCAAGTGATGATTATTGCGTAGTTCGAATTTCGAGGATAAGGCGGACCCAGCGCAGGATTCAACTCGCGTGACGAGAATGCAGCGGCCTAGTAATCGAAGAAGAGTTATCACGTTTTCTGCTTTTAATAAAATGCTGTCATCCTCTTGTAAATATTTATTTTCGTTTGAAATCTTGTATCCGTCGAACTTTAAGTTGAATGCAATAATAACTTTGAATCGTAATATATGTATCATTCTCTTGCTTTCCCCCTTATTTATACTATTCATTACCACAGCATTTCTAATTTTGATTTTTCAGTTCCTGCTCACCGCATATTTTCCTATACTTCGTACCCTTAGCTATTTTCTTGATGTGTTCCACTGTCTAATCATGACTCTTTCTTTTCAGGCCATGGCCCACCCGGGAGCAGCGCCGCATTTAGATGAGGATGCACAGTCATGCGTTTCCTTAGACCGCACGCTGATGAGTTCTGACGATGAGATCAACGGTCCCCAGGTCATCTTCGAAAACAGCGATTCCGAGGACGAAGGAGCCGCCCCCCCAGAGGTTGACATGATAGACGATGCCGACGAAGAGGAAGGAGACCCTGAAGAGAACCCGATAGAGGAAGATCCCGGGAAGGACCCGATAGAAGAAAATCCAATAGAGGAAAATCCCATGGAGGAGAATCCAGAAGAAGAAAATCCAATAGAGGAAAATCCCATGGAGGAGAATCCAGAAGAAGAAAATCACATGGAAGCAGACCTCGATGAAGAAGCTCCAGCCGAGGGAGAAGGACCAGAAGAATAAGACCCTGCGGTGGAAGAACTCCCAATGGCGGTCCCTGCGAGGCGCTATGGAAATGGACGCCCCTACCTGAGCACGCGAGCCTACCGCAACCTGCTGAATCTCTACAACCGCGACTGACAGGATTTTTAGCTGTTGTCTTCTCTGGCCAAATAAATCTGTGTATAGTTTAGGGCCACCTTTCATTTTTGAGAATGCTTTGTTTAGAATCTTCTGGAATGAAAAAATTGCTGAGTTCGCTAATCTTTCGATCTTCTTAGTTCACTTGATGCTTGATTATTTCTCATATACATGTTAGTTATATGTATGCCCTAGAGGCCATTACTATACACAGGATGTATATTGTAGTGGATGCTTGGACATATATAGGGATGACTTTCTTGCTCGATATGATAGTATGCTATCTGGTTACACTTTACCTTAACGTGTACACTGATTGTCTCTCTGTTACATGTTGGTAAAGCCTTTAGGATGTGTACTTGACTACCTGGACTATGATGCGGATCATACTAGTGGGGACATGGTAGTCCATAAGTACATCCCTCAAGGTCCCTAGTCGTGGGTGTATCGAGACGGGGCATCGATATACCAGAGTAGACTAGCGTATACCTTCTCGACCCATATAGATGGGCGATGGATGATCCCATATCCATTGGTGTTTGACATCAGAGATGATATACGGGTGCTCAGTGGAGACTGGGTATACTGGACGGACTCGCCGAGAACTCCCTGATGGTATTATACCTTACGTCAGATGGCAGTTCTCTGGTGACACTGGTACAGGTTAGTCTGTAGACCCGAGATCGTCATAGAGTCTTGTGTGATTCCCACTGTGCTTTGATTTCCACCTTACCACGTCCAAGAGGGCGTGCAAAACGGTGGTTTTTGGGTACAGTCCCGAGTCACATGGAGGCAATGAGCGATAGGAGGGGTTTCGTCTCTCCCGGTATTGAGGGTTGATGTTGCGCTATGCTCGATTGGCCATAACAGGGAAGTCCCTGGCCAGGGCTGGTTTAGAGATATACTGGTAAGTGTTACCAGTAGTTTCTCGACCCGTTATGAGCCTCATATCGGCACGACTTATTGGTTATTGGGGTCTGACGTTTACCACCCCTATACTTGATATGCGACATATCAGACGAGGAGACCGGACTGTACGGTAGTGTCACTGTCAGGCTTTTACAGGAGTTGGAGCGGGCTTGCTTACTGATCTTCTGATCGCTCAATACCCGGGTAGCCGTTACGTCCATCTAGTACCGCTGACGGCTTGTGGGTGCTTGATATGATCATCACCTACTGCCGGCGTATTGACGAGTCTTTAGAGTCCTACATAGAGGTTGTACTGGCTCAGGCAAAACGAGATAGGAGCGCATATGTGATATGTGCGGGACCGAGAATGATGCGAGTATGTAATACCGTATTCAATTCTCGCGATGATTGTATCGATCAGTTGTATGCGATATAACCTAGTTATCGAATCAAGGGTTGATTCGATAAGTCGATATATTGGATATTAGTCGGTTATATGCGATATGACCGGATCGTTAAATCAAGTGTTGATTTAATGATTTAATGTATAATTATATATATTTGATATATTACTTTACATTAACTAGTATTGGTTCACTTTAGATTGATTTTCTCACTTGATGTGCACAAGTTGTATGTGTGATATATTTTTGTGCACAAGTTTGTATCATGTTTGATGATACATGCAAACTTGGGTGTGTGTATCACTTACCCCTTGATTAGGTTAATGGTTAGGGTTTTATGTATTTTATTTATTTTGGAAAAACTAAATGGTGGCTTTTTGTTTCTTTGCTAGAAGCTTCATGAAGCATGCTAGCATCTTTGAAAAAGTCATGCCATTTTGTTTTATCCTTAATCTAACCATCAACCTAAACCCTAGTTTATTCTCTACATGTGTTAACTCACCCATGGTTGCAATATGATAAACATCACTTGATTTTCTATTTTGAAAAATGATTTCTTTTCTTTCTTTCTTCTTTTTCTTCTTCATGAAGAAAAAGAAAAGCTTGCTAGAAAATTATCAAGTGATGAATTCAAGTGAGAAATCAAAATCTAAAGAGTACGTACTTCCTATCTCACCATCCTTTACTAGACTAGCACTTTAGTTTAGGGTGTTTGCTTCACTAATTCTATGGTTAGTGAGGTAGAAGCTTGAGTCCGTATTCTCTCGACGTAGATCATCTTCGGCACCGAAGACTTCAAGCGATTCCGTTGCAATTTCCTCATGGAGCCACCCGAGAGTCCTGGAGTTGGTTGCTAAAGGACATCATCACGGAGCTTTGGAAGTGGAGGACCGGATCTACAAAGGTTATAGTCACTTTCCTTTAGTGTAAATGTGATTTACTTGCCATAGTTTTCGCCTAATCTCTAGTTAACGATCTTGCTTAGGGTTGTTCGGCACCTAAAAAATGTTTAAATCCGGCATGGTCGATGCCTTGTAGAGCCTTGTTAGTGTGCCAAGTAACCCTACAGTGGTATCAGAGCCTAGCTAGAGCTTTAGGCGATGTGTAGACGATATTAGAAACCCGATCGAACCCCGAAACCCTAATCGATACCTCTTTCTGTTCATTTTCTGAAATTGTGGATTTTTCCAGATTAAAAATATCTAAAAAATTCAGCAGGCTTTTCTAAGAGTTACTGTGCAGCAAGTGCCCGTAACTCGACAGATGCGCCGCGGAACCGCGGCCCCACCATGGTATTTGCGGCGGTTCCGCGACCAATGTGTTGAATCAGGGCACGTGGTTTGCACAGTAATTTCTCTCTGTTAGTGCTATGTTTTCTGGGAATTTTTAATATTTACTCAAGAGTTGAGTTTTCTGGGTTGTATTGGGGACTCGGTGTTTCGATCGGGATGTTTAACTTCGTCTATAGGTTTTTCCGGATTATTTTAGAATATGTTAAAAAAGTTCGACCGGATATAAATATCTACTTTTTCCCCTGTCGGGAAATTTCCAAGTGTTGGATCTTTCCGTAGTTTAAAGACGTTCTAAGTAGTGCAAGTAACGCGATGGACCCTCTAGAAGACAACAAACCTTAACTCGATTATGTGATCGTCTTGAACTGCCCTTTGAACCTTAGGGTTTGGGGCAGTACGGCGTGCCACATGTGAGGCGTTGGCTTGACCCTTCTACTGCAGGACCGTTGCTACTGTGGCATGAAATGGATGTTTTTAAACTTATTTCATGTGTTGAGCTGTTTCGGGAAAACTTGGGTGTTTGATTGTTCGATCGGAAAGTTTAACATTTTCTATTTATCTGGAATGCGATACAATATTTGGAATCCACAATTGGTTATGAGATAACTGATTTGGATGTTATAAACATAGCAGTTTAGTCTTACTTGATCGGTTGCCATGGAATTTTGATGTGATCAAAAGTCCGTCGCAATCACGTAGTGTACGCGGATACTCGCCAGGAAAACTTAATAGACAGCCACACCCCATAGCCCCGACCAAGTGACTGTAGGAGAACCCCGTCGCCGAAAGCATCCGTTCGGGTGCTCGCGGAAGCGGTGTTCCGCCTTGGTGCACTTCGTCGACGGCATCGGGGGTGCGGCCGCCTACTAAAGTTTGCGACGAGCATTCGATCAGAATGTCGGGAATCTTGTTGAATTGCCCGACTTGATATTGAAAAGAGTTTTCGATAAAGAGACTAAAATGCGGGGTTTATAATTGTTAGGCATGTGATGTCTAAGGAATTCAGATGGTTAGGCATGTGATGTCTAAGTAGGTTGCGGATTCCAACTGTTATAGTTTTACACTTTCTTTTCTGTGACCGTAAGTGTAATATATGATATCGCCGGTTTCGTTGCTATATGTCAATGACAATTGGGATGCGCATATTTACTTACGTTGATGACATGTGATGTTATGTGTTGCTGGATATGTTATATTGGATCGTCGTGTTTGAATAGCCGGGTTTTTTTTTCTATGTGAGATGAGTGTTTTTCATTTTCATTCATGTAAAATTAATTGTATGTAATATTCTTTTATTGGGGCACTTCCAGGTTGTGGAAGATGTCACCTTTTGTATATTATTTACTTTTCCGCACTAGGATAGACCCAAGGAGGGGAGCACGAGTAACCGGGTTCTAGGGTCCAGTGGGAGACCAACTCGAAGAGTCGAGTCCAGGTCTCCTAACCCTAGAATTGGAAGGGTTGCTTGCCGCTCTCGTAGGGTCTAGGGGTGTGGGTTTGGCTATTCATCGCGACCGTGGAATCCGTGTTTTATAGAGGCTCAAAATAAAACACGGACGTCCTAGTATATCCAATGTTTCATATGTTTCTTCTGCTGTGATATCTGTGATGTGATCATGTGATGTGCTCTGATAGATACAGTATATAGTATATATGATATATTATATAGACGTTACTTATGTTTTACACCCGCGCTAGCCCTGCCCCGCTCTGCCATTAGTTACCTAACCTAACGGTGCACGAGGGGACATCGAGGCAAACACAGATGGCATAAGTGTACGTCGTATTTATCTGTGATGTTTAGGTACTTAAATGATGGGACTTCATTAATATGATTAATGAAAGAAAAGAAACCTAAAAGATGTTGTGGAATCGAATTTTCAAAAACAAGTAGCTACGGTTCTTGCTCTGCATCGCGGTGTTCCTTGTAGAACATCCTACACCTTATTCGATAAGGAAAGGGCCGAGATCCCTTCACCGGGAGTGACTCCTTTAGCAATAACTGGCAGATGCTACAACCCTCGGTTTGTCTTTTGATTGCTTCTATAGTTTTTTGCTTTGCACAGCGATATATATGATATATCTTGCACTTTATTCGATGAGGAAAGGGCCGACGATCCCTTCACCGGGAGTGACCCCTTTAGTGAAACTAGAAAAGCCTAAAAAATACTCCATTTTAAAATCATTCGATTCTACAACGATATCAAGTTCATTACGCAAAAGGGTTTTCTTAAAAACCTGTCGTAGCCCTCCGTCATTTCAGATAAGTACTAGTTAGTATTCGTGCTACGTTTGTTGACTATGTTAAGGCGTAGTGTGCGGTAGCTAATTAGTGCTTATCTGTATAAGCATATGATGCGATTGGATTAGGGTAGTCGTGCGACTTTGTTGACTATGTTAAGTGTCGTGCGGGTGGGTTTAATTCAATCGGGAAATGACGGGTTGAACTTGACTAGCACTTATGATTTGTTGACTATGTTAAGGTCATATAGCTGCTAGGGGCAAAATATTATTGGGAATTTCAAGTGTAGAAGGTTTGCAATGAGATTGCATACCTTCTATGAGATAGTTGGATCCCGATACCCGCTGCGAGTAAGAGTTACTCCTGGGAGAGTTTTACACATTACAATTAGCCAATCAAGTAGGTGTCTAGAAAGGTGTTAACGGGGTTACGCCTCTGGGAAAACGAGGTTTACTTTAATTAAGTTCGTGCGAAAGCACGGGAGACCTACCTCAAAGTACCGACACTGGCCTGACTGAAAGATTGGCGAACTTGTAGCGTGTAATTAATCCCGGCTAGTCTTTCCTTTTAGGGTTTGAAGGAAGATTTGATAAAAACAGTGGGAGCCATCCTGATTAGATAAAATAATAACCAATCTGATCTTGCAAGAGCGCACGCAGAGTGTTTTCTTCTTTCTCTCTCCAGGTAGCGACCATGTCACGCCTTAATCAAGATAATAATACGGATGTATTGACCGAACTCGCTTGTTATACTGCACCGGGGAACGTTGGTCCCGCTCCAACTTATAACTGTTATAAGACAGAGCAGGATATAGGGGATTACCAGAATTCCCGTGCCGCCCAAACGAAGAAAGTACATGCTGATGCATCATCTTCGGGTGTGTTCATTACAGAGAACTGTTTCTCAGTATCCTTTACGTCCTGAGTATGTGATTCCGGATCAGGATCCCGCATATGTAATCTGTTACATGGGCTACAGATAGGTAGAGAACTGAGAACGGGTGATAAGTTTCATGAGATAGAAAACGGTGCAAATGTTGCAGCCAAGTCTGTTGGTCACTGTCACCCTGTATTACCAGAATACATTGATTCTGAACGAATGTTGTTAGATACCGAACCTGATATACAACATCATATCAGTTTCTTTATTAGTAAAGAAGGATATGATTTTGTATTGTTGGATAATGTTTTGAACATTTCCTATATCAAAAGTTGATCGGTTCAGGCACGTTATCTAAAAGCATTGACGTTCTAAATCAAACTACAGTTCTTAGTATACAGAACACACACAAGAGGAAAAGTTCAGAAATGAACGAATCCTTCTTGAGGTATTGTAGACTAGGTCATATCAATGCGACCCGACTAGCTAAAGTTACATATAGATGCATATTTAAATTAGTTTGAATTTACATCTTGTGAAACTTGCCAGTCATGTCACAAAGATAAGATGACCATAGCTCTGTTGATAAAAACAGAGAAAGAGTTAGTGAACTCTTGGGATGATACATGATTGATGTATGTAGGTCGCCTGTCTATGCATACCAAGACCGGTTCTTTGTACTTCATTACATTCTCTGATAATCTCTCAAGATTCAGATATATGTTCCTGTTGAAACACAAATCCGAACCTTTTGAGATATTCACAGAATATAAGTTGAAAGTAGAGAACCAAAACATGTATAAGTATTATGTCCTTTGATATGATCAAGGAGGAGAATACTTGAGCACGGAATTCCTGGATTATTCTAAAGGAGAATGAGATTCTCTCTCAGCATTACTCCTCCGTAAACACCACAGCACGTCGGTGTATCGGGGCGGAGCAATCACACCCTATATGATAAGGTGTGCTCTATGATGAGTACTACTGAGTTACCTTTTTCCTTTTTGGGAGTTATGCACTGGAGAAATTGCATACCTATTGAATAAGGGTTCCGATCAAATCAGTTGCCTACCAGTTCATATAAGATATGGATTGGGAAGAGCCCATATCTTAAGTTTGTTAAAATTTGGGGATGTCCGACCTATGTCTAAAAAGCAAAATCCGGACAAGCTCGAGGCAAAATCAGTTCTGTAGAAGTTTGTTGAATATCCTAAGCATTAGCAAGGGAATATCTTCTACCAAACCGAGGAACAAAAATGTTTTGTTTCTCAACATGCCACCTTTGTGAAAGGGAATTTCTTGTGAAGAAATTAGTGGACATGAGGTAGAACTGGAAGCAGTTCCAGCTATACAAACTGCAGCTGATGATTTGGTAGAACCAAAGGATTCAATAGCAACCAACGAACCTCAGCCTCTCCGCCGATATAGTAGGTTTCCTCACTCACCTGAGAGATACTCCGGTTTCTCTATGACAGTGGGAGCGAGGATTGCATCATGAGATGATGACCCAACAAGTTTCGAGCTGGCCATCAGGAGTAAGACTCCGTAAGAATGGCTGGATGCTTATCGATCTGAGATGGAATCCTTATACACCAACAAAGTATGGACTTTGGTTGCTTTGTCTGAAGGGTTAAATCCCCATCAGGAGCAAGTATATCTTGAGAAGATTACTTGGTGTACATCGAAAAGTTGAGATTTTCAAAGCTAGACTTGTTAAAGGTTTGCATCATTGACCGGGTATAGATTATGTTGAAACCTTTCCTAAGTACCTATGCTTAAGTCCATCCGGATCCTACTTGCCACGGCTACATACCATGACTACGATATCTGGCGGTTGGGTGTCATGACTGCTTTTCTAAATGATATTTTAGAAGAGAGAGTCTGTAAGTACACAGTCAGAGGGCTACGTAGACAGTGGGAGCAGCGGAAACATGTGCAAGATATTTTATGTGATAAAGCAGGCATCGCGGAGTTGGAACGTCTGTTTTGATGTGTTAGTCAAAGAGTTTGACATCATCAAAATGGTAGATGAACCTTGTATATACAAAAAGGTAGTAGGGAGTATGGTGGGGATCCTCGTAGAGTACGTGGATGACATACTCTTGATAGGGAAGGAGTTTCCTATGCTGCGCTCAGTCAATCTCCGCTTATCACAATGATTATCCATATAGGATCAAAGTGATACCTTCTGAATCCTGAGTTATGATCTATGAGATAGATCTAATTGGATGTTAGGATTCTCACTAGCTGAAGTGGGTTGGTATCAATTGATCCTGGGGAGAATCACTGGAAAGGTTCCAGGATGATAAGGACGACTGAATGTCACTCACAGGCATTGTCTTTACCCTCAGTAAAGGGACGGTATATTGGAAGAGTTCCAAGCTTGATACCGTGACATACTAGACGATTAAAGGCAAGATACATCGTTACCAAAGATGCTACTAAAGAGGCAGTCTGGGTGTATATTAGTTCATGAGATGAACTTTGTTCCTCCCATTGTGTGACAATGGAGTTGTGGCTTATGCCAAGGAACGTCCGTCCCATCAGTGATCCAGACATATTCTAAGGCAGTGTCACCTGATCGTGGAGATGGTTGATCTCCAGGGGATCGAGGTTAGGAGAGTAGACTCAGAGGACAACACGGCGGATCCACTAACAAAGGCCTTTTCCCACAGAGAGACTTTTATAGGACGGTTGAGTATGGGATACTACAACCACTGTTATCAGATGGCCTTAGTGCAAGTGGGAGATTGTTAGTTATATGTATGCCCTAGAGGCCATTACTATACACAGGATGTATATTGTAGTGGATGCTTGGACATATATAGGGATGACTTTCTTGCTCGATATGATAGTATGTTATCTGGTTACACTTTACCTTAACGTGTACACTGATTGTCTCTCTGTTACATGTTGGTAAAGCCCTTAGGATGTGTACTTGACTACCTGGACTATGATGCGGATCATACTAGTGGGGACATGGTAATCCATAAGTACATCCCTCAAGGTCCCTAGTCGTGGGTGTATCGAGACGGGGCATCGATATACCAGAGTAGACTAGCGTATACCTTCTCGACCTATACAGATGGGCGATGGATGATCCCATATCCATTGGTGTTTGACATCAGAGATGATATACGGGTGCTCAGTAGAGACTGGGTACACTGGACGGACTCGCCGAGAACTCCCAGATGGTATTATACCTTTCGTCAGATGGCAGTTCTCTGGTGACACTAGTACATGTTAGTCTGTAGACCCGAGATCGTCATAGAGTCTTGTGTGATTCCCACTGTGCTTTGATTTCTACCTTACCACGTCCAAGAGGGCGTGCAAAACGGTGGTTTTTGGGTACAGTCCCGAGTCACATGGAGGCAATGAGCGATAGGAGGGGTTTCGTCTCTCCCGGTATTGGGGGTTGATGTTGCGCTATGCTCGATTGGCCATAACAGGGAAGTCCCTGGCCAGGGCTGGTTCAGAGATATACTGGTAAGTGTTACCAGTAGTTTCTCGACCCGTTATGAGCCTCATATCGGCACGACTTATCGGTTATTGGGGTCTGACGTTTACTACCCCTAGACTTGATATGCGACATATCAGACGAGGAGACCGGACTGTACGGTAGTGTCACTGTCAGGCTTTTACAGGAGTTGGAGTGGGCTTGCTTGCTGATCTTCTGATCGCTCAATACCCGGGTAGCCGTTACGTCCAGCTAGTACCGCTGACGGCTTGTGGGTGCTTGATATGATCATCACCTACTGCCGGCGTATTGACGAGTCTTTAGAGTCCTACATAGAGGTTGTACTGGCTCAGGCAAAACGAGATAGGAGCGCATATGTGATATGTGCGAGACTGAGAATGATGCGAGTATGTGATACCGTATTCAATTCTCGCGATGATTGTATCGATCGGTTGTATGCGATATAACCTAGTTATCGAATCAAGAGTTGATTTGATAAGTCGATACATTGGATATTAGTCGGTTATATACGATATGATCGGATCGTTAAATCAAGTGTTGATTTAATGATTTAATGTATAATTATATATATTTGATATATTACTTTACATTAACTAGTATTGGTTCACTTTAGATTGATTTTCTCACTTGATGTGCACAAGTTGTATATGTGATATATTTTTGTGCACAAGTTTGTATCATGTTTGATGATACATGCAAACTTGGGTGTGTGTATCACTTACCCCTTGATTAGGTTAATGGTTAGGGTTTTATGTATTTTATTTATTTTGGAAAGACTAAATGGTGGCTTTTTGTTTCTTTGCTAGAAGCTTCATGAAGCATGCTAGCATCTTTGAAAAAGTCATGCCATTTTGTTTTATCTTTAACCTAACCATCAACCTAAACCCTAGTTTATTCTCTACATGTGTTAACTCACCCATGGTTGCAATATGATAAACATCACTTGATTTTCTATTTTGAAAAATGATTTCTTTTCTTTCTTTCTTCTTTTTCTTCTTCATGAAGAAAAAGAAAAGCTTGCTAGAAAATTATCAAGTGATGAATCCAAGTGAGAAATCAAAATCTAAAGAGTACCCACTTCCTATCTCACCATCCTTTACTAGACTAGCACTTTAGTTTAGGGTGTTTGCTTCACTAATTATATGGTTAGTGAGGTAGAAGACTGAGTCCGTATTCTCTCGACGTAGATCATCTTCGGCACCGAAGACTTCAAGCGACCCCGTTGCAATTTCCTCATGGAGCCGCCCGAGAGTTCGGGAGTTGGTTGATCGCAGCGAAGGGACGTCGTCACGGAGCTTTGGAAGTGGAGGACCGGATCTACAAAGGTTGTAGTCCCTTTCCTTTAGTGTAAATGTGATTTACTTGCCATAGTTTTCGCCTAATCTCTAGTTAACGATCTTGCTTAGGGTTGTTCGGCACCTAAAACATGTTTAAATCCGGCATGGTCGATGCCTTGTAGAGCCTTGTTAGTGTGCCAAGTAACCCTACAGTACATTTATTTTCCTACTTAGATCTGTCCACCCCTACTCCTTGTATTGTTTTAACTCTCGCTTCGATTAAAAAGTACTGCACCCGATCTTTGGAATGGGCCACCCTTCATCCTTTGTTTGTGCCTCGTTTGAGATCCTTCTGGGAGGAGAAATTCATAGTGAAATTTCCGAGTTCGCTAACCCTTCGAAAAAAATTTTGATTCGCTTGATGTATCGACCGTTATCCTCCCCATACATTTTTCCCCTTGTAGTCCTTTGCTGCTCACCCTTACTTCCTGTGCTGACCCGACCCCAATCTCTTCGACCTTCAGTCTAAAGCCGTCACACTCCGACCTTTTGTATGAGCCACACTCCATTGTAATCCCTACCCTATCTAGCCCTATATATATTTTTGTTTTTCTCTGTTACCCTAACTATATTTAGGGACATTATTATTCGAAATTTGGTTTTCATTATTTTGTATTTATCGAAGAGTGTGTTTTATTGACTATCCCCATTTTACGCGTTTCAAGTACTTCACTACTAGCTTTCCTATTATTTTCGGTAGCGCAACCTTACACCGCGCATATTTTCGTTCCATGTTTCTTATTTTCGCTATGTGGGTTTTCTAAGTTATTTTAAAAACTATTTGATCGATACATTATCCTAAAATGATTTAACCTACCGACAAATCCTTCACTACTTTATTGTCGTTACTTTATTTCCGGGTATTGTGCCTATGGTTACTATTATAAATGGTTGTGCCTTATACTTATTATTTCTGCTGTGCTACTTTTGATATACTTATATGTGCACATATTTGGGTTTCGATTTTATCGAACACGCCTTGATTATTATTGTTCGTTATTGTTATCTATATTCTCGGATACATGTAGTTGCCCTTATAGTTGTTACTGCCTTATACCTATTTAGACCTATCTTTTTGTGTGTTGTTCTTACATATATAGACCTTCAAAATTTTATTCATCTGTTTTAAGTAAACCACTATATGTGAGTGTTCGAAGTCATAGCTTTTCGCATATTATTTTTATAGCTTATCGTTTATCTTAAATTTCGAGGACGAAATTTTTTGTAAGGGTGGTATGATGTAATACCCAACCCCTTTTTACACCAATGTCCGTATTTTTATAAAAATGGTTACTAACAAATTTATTTATAACTATAAATTATTTTAAAGGTTTTAAACTCCCAACCCATTTTATTTTGCCTCCCTCTTTTCACAAACCCTATTTCATTTTACTTTTTCTCCAAGCTCAGCAATTCCTAAGCCAGAACCTTTAATTTACACAGACAATTAAACTCCAAGCCCAGCCTTATGCATTTTGCCTTTCTCCAAACTAATCAAAATTAATGAAACAACTAATTATAATTTCCCTAAAATCCCCAGCCCATTCCCCAAATTTTTCCTCTTGCCCAAACTAAAACATTAAATTAAAACCTTTAATTAACTCTAACCCTCAGCCCAAACTTCTTTTCCAAATAAATTATTTTCCAGCCCAACCCGTCTCCTCCAACTTCCTTCAGCCCATACTCCTCAGCCCACGTTAAAAATAAAATAGGAATTCTATTTAATTCAAATTTGGCCCAGCCCACTTCCTTCAACCCGCACCCACGCCCCGACCCAACCCGCCTCTATTTCCTTCTTCTTCCCCAACGGTAACATTCCCCGACCCACTCCCTTCGCCGCAGCTCACGCCCACGCCCACGCCCTCGCCTTGCCGTTACCCCCTCGCGATCCCCTCAATCTCCTTCCCTCGTCTCCCCTATCTCCCTCACACCCTCACTTATCTCTCACTCTCAAAATTCCTCACCTCTCTCTCTCTCTCAAACCCACTACACTCGACTCCCTCCGACGACGGCGAACCTCCTCGTCGACCCCTCATTCATCATCCCTCGCTTCTCCTCCACCCACAGAACCCTCCTCCATCTTCCTCCACCAACCTAGAACCCCTACACACCCAACCCCGTACACCCGAGCCTCACCTGCACCCATTCGACCACCGCCGTACACCCTCACGCCGGCGATCCCCATCACGTCGTCGACCTCTACTCTCTCTCCTCCTCAGCCTCATCTCGCTCACGACAACACCCGAGCCCCTACTCTCTCTCTCTCTCTCTTCAAAAATATCAAAACCCAAGAACCCACACACACAACCCGACACCCTGTTGCTCATCGCCGGAGCGCAGCCGCCGACCGTCGTCGACCCCAGCGCACTCGCAGAGGACCACTGAGCACCCCCTCAGTTTCCAGTGACCGTGCAACGTCTCCGGGCAGCTCCGATGTCAAACCCGTATCACGAGCCGAGGCCGTGCAAACCAATCCACGCCGTTCGACGCTCGTTCGTGATGTTACCGCCGCCGTACATCCACGAAACGTTTCCAGGAAAGTACTTTTACTTGTTACATGCTAATCTATTCGAGTTATAAACTTATATCATATAGATTACAAGTTTACAATATCCAATCGATTATGTGCTATACCTGTTTGATGCATGATCCCAATGAGATTATTCATCTATTTTGACGGAATTGGATTGTTTATGTTAGCCCATGTAGTGACGAACATCTTGTATAAATTTCACTGGAAAATACGACTGTTAATGACTAAAACGATTACCCCCAAATATACCTGTAGAACTGGAACTTTCCCGTATCTGAAAACCGTTAAAATCACCATAAATTATGCACATACTGGAATGATGCATTCGAGGGCTTAAATTGAAGCCGACTCGACGAACTATAACCCTATGCAAGTTTCTAATGATTTCTATACTTAAATTGTGACAATATTTGGATCGGAGTGCAACTCTGGACTGCAGTCCAGAGCGACTCTGGTTACTGTTTACTGTTCCATAATGTGTGCCACCTGTTTTCCTGAACTAGTATGTTGGGGAACTCTACAGTTTATTAAATGTGAAACTATTAGATAGATAACACAAGTGGTTTCATTCTGTTTCATCGTCGTTTGCTATTTAATTTGTAATTTAAAAGATGGGGACGTATAACAGTCCCAACAGAATCAGAATTGACATATTAGTATTGAACAGTGTATAATTCTTGACGTACAGACGCGATTAAAGATCCGTCTATTGCGTTGAAAACCTTATTGGAAACCCTAGATTTCATTCAACTGTAGCGTCATTAAATTCTAATCCCTACTGGGGTTAAAATGCATTGCGAAACGGACTTCCGATTCTGAAACCGGATTTCCAGCCGTGGACGCTTAAAATGAATTGACCATAACTGGTGATCCTGAAACCCGATTGACGTGAAACTAAATTCGCTGGATAGATAATCAAACATACTATTTATTCCCCGTTCATCGTTTCGCTAAATTGTACACGTATGATTTATGATAAATTATGCAAGTGGTAGAATACTGATTTATGACATCTTAATCATGCTTTACATACTGTTTCTCATTATATCATACATACGTCACTGCATTGATAACTTAGTGATCATGTGCATTACCCAGTGTTAGGTATTAGTGATGATTGTGGCAAGTACGTTAGTGTTCGTGCATGAGTGGATAAGTGAAAGTGACACGTACTTGTACACAATCAATGAACCCTTTTATTCTATTGCATTGTCGACGTCCGTGGGATGCGTGTAAGTGTGACTATAAGTGGTATGGGACACTTATGGAAGCTCTTGCATGGGTGTCACAGATAAGACACCAGACACTGTCCATTTTGTTAGTGTATATGCCCTAGGGGCCATTATTGTATCATACTAGCATGTATATTACTTAATGGAAGCTTGGGATATTCACAGTTGTATATAACAGTCTTGCTAAACATAGTAGTATGGTACTTGGTTTGAGTTTACTTTAATATGTGCATATGTTTCTTGTAACGTATCACTTATACATATTAGTAGAGCTCATAGGATCTTTGCTTGATTACCAGCGTCGTGATGGCAGTCACACTAGTGGGGGCTGGGTAGTCTGTAAGCAACATCCTATACAGGTCCATGGTCGTTGGATTATCGAGATAGGGCATCGATATTCCGGAGTAGACTAAGTGTGTACGCTTCTCATCCCAGTTGGGGAGATGGTCTGTCCCACAGCCATCAGTACGTCGTACTAGAGATAGTATACAGGTGCTCGTTAGGTTACGGGTACACCGGACAGGACTCGCTGGGGAACTGATTGGTTGGTGTTATACCCATCGTCAGTTAATAGTTCCCAGGTGACATGAGTACAGCATAGTCTGCAGATTTGACACTGCTACTTCGCCTCGAGTGTGTCCCACTGTTCTTAGATTGCTACCCTACCACGGCTCAAAGGAGTCGTGCAAACAGGTAGCAGTTGGGTGCAGTCCCAAGCAACCTAGTTATCTCAAGTTTGAGATTAAGCTTGGCGTAGGAGCTTTCGGGTGGATCGTCTTTGATTCGAGGAGGTCGTTGAGGTGCCGATGTTCCAAGGAGCCTACGAGGAGTGAAGGACCGCGATGAAGACCCGAAGGACAAGTTACGTGAGGTATAACTTCGTATCCGAGTAGTTAAACCTCTTGTAGTTAGTTAGCAATGGTTTAGAAACGATTCATGCGCTCAAGTCCGTGTTACGAAGCTTTGATAATCGTTTTTCATATATTCCGCCTCCCCGCAAGTTCGTGGGGTGCGTGACAGGGACTTACACATTTATCTTGGGTATTAGTCGGGACGTGCTTGATGGAGATCCTGTCTCCAGTTCTCACGCAGACTTGTCATGGACCGACCGGTATTTGAGATTATGGTTGGCGTTTGATGTAGACCACGGGGTGTGGGGTAGTTTGAGTATGAGTTCAACAGAATCTCGGGAGTCCCATGCCGGCTTATATATATGGAGATATATGGAGATTTACAGGGTACATGATTTACCGTGAGTTACATTTTGGGCCCGTGGTCCCTTATCCTTGGGTCCTACCCTTGGGTGGAGGACACTCGCGAGCGGTTGACTCACACTTGGACTGACGATAGGCTTAGTGACATGTACAGTGAGACTTAGAGACTGATAGGGATAATGGCATTGATATATATTATTTACTGTGTTGACATACCTGGCATACTATTTTATTGCTTTATTGTTCACCTGATCTATTAGACACTGCATTGGTTACTCCATGATCATATCTTCACTGTATTGGTTTACTGTTATACATCCATTATTACTCTACGAGTTACCACTTGCACCTATACATATATATTGCTATCGTGTCGCTCTGACGACCTGAGTATGCATGCTCAGAGTGAGGAGTAGATCTAGCCGGTTCCAGGACCAGACGTACATCACGGACATCTTGATTAGCTATCCAGAGTTATACCCTTTTGATTTCCATCAGGTCAGTTCTTTGTATTGTTTTTTTTCAGTTACTGCATTTCTCATTACCTGCGCATTGTTTACTGTTTACCACGTAAAGCTAGAAGCCGAAGTGTGACTACGACAGGACATTTCCTTGACCGTATGAGCATGACTGGCCTTGTCAACCCCTCGTATTCCGTATTTTGGGAAGCGAGGCGTGACATTTCCACTTGGAAAGGTAATCATCTCTCAATTGGGGAAAGGTTCACTCACATCAACTCTGTTTTATCTATGCCTCTTTATTATATGTCTTTCTTCAAGCTACCTAATTGGGTTTTTAGGAAATTGATAGTATAAGGTCTACTTTTTTTTGGAGGGGTACTGATAATATAAGCAAGGGGTATAATCTTGTTAACTGAAGAAAGTGAGTATTAGTAAAACTGATAGGGGTTTGGGGGTCATGGATATTGCTCATTTTAACTTCTCTCTTTTATGAAAATGGCTTTGGAAATTGTTCAAGTCTAATGAATATTCAATAGTTGTACTCGATCCATTTATAATATCAATAAAAGGTCTGCTTCTACGCCTTCTAACTCTTCTTGATCCTAGAAGGGTTTGCAAGATTGTGGTTCCACTTTTTATGATCATATTTCCTAGAGTATAGGTGATGGCAAACAAATACACTTTTGGACAGATAAGTGGGTTTCGCCTCAAGCTCTCTCAGAATTATATCCTTCTCTTTATAAAATTGTCTGGAACCAACATGCATTAGCTCATACACAGGGCTACTTTAGCAAAGGTCTGTGGATATAGAAAATTGCTTTCAATAATGTCATTTCTTCTGATGATAGAGTCCATATGCAGAAACTTAATAATCTTGCTAAATACACCATTAAACCTGATACTATGGATAATTTCACATGGTCAGATTCCTCCACTGGTTTATTCACCGTTAAATCTGTTTATAATACTATGAACAGACTCAATATTCATTATCCTTTTTATACTACTGTGTGGAACAATTCTGCTCTTACTAAGATTTTAAAAAAATTCATGGTTGTTAGCTCGGGACAAAATTCTGACTAAAGAAAATGTTATTAAGAGGAGTTGGTTTAATAATGCTGCTTGTGATTTTTATTCTTGTATGATTGAAATATCTACACATTTCTTTTTTGAATGCAAAGTTGCTAAATCCATTTGGAAAGACTTGCTTCATGCTATTAATGTGCACCTTGTCCCTGGCTCCTTTATCCATGCTATTGATGATTGGAAGTTTGCTAATATTAAGGCCATGTTTGGCCACATGTGGATACTTTTGCTTTATTCTACTTGTTGGACCATTTGTAAATGTAGAAATGATAAGATTTTGAATAACATTGATTGTTCCCATACTCAGATTTTGAATACCATTCTATACCACTTCTTTAATTGGGTGAGAGGGATTCCTAGTAAGAATAAGCATAAAATTCTGGCTTCTCAGTAGTTCAAAAACCTCCGTGGGGAGGTGGCTGTGCTTGTCAATAGACAATACAACCCCTTTTTGATGCCTAAAGCTTATCTCTTTACGGGGAACTTTATACTTTTCCCTTTGGTATGAGGTGTTAGTTGCTAAATCTATTCTTGTTTAATACCAGATACCTTAATTGATGATGTGACTATCTTTATCTTCCTGACCTTTATGAAGATATTCATCCCCACAAAAAATTTACTCGCATAAATGTTTTTGTTATGCTCCCAGGGATCATAAAATTAAGGATATTTGCTTTTTCTCGTCCTTGGGTTTAGTTTTTATGACTATCATTCTTTATCTCTAGTTAAGTTTAAATTACTCAATATTTTTACGGTTTCTGGTGGTAGCGGGTCTTATTATAAAAGTTTGTTCCGTGGTTTTAAAATATATGTGATCAAATTTTCTGAAAAGGCAATTTTAAAATATATTCCGAGTTTTCTAGCTGTTTTCTGTGAGAGATGGCCTTTAATAGCATTACTGAAATTTATTTGGTATCTTGCAAGAAAGAATTTAACTAAATTTACACCTCATATCAAATATGTCTTTGGTTTCTAGTATATGTGTTTTTTATGTATGCTTCTGGGTCTGCGTTGGTACTGTTGTTCCTTGGTTGTTTGCAGGACTGTAGATGTTGCAGCTGCTGAACAAAGTTGCAAATTCAATACAAAGTTCTCTTTTTCATTCAAAATACTAAAAGAGCTGGAGGATTAATCAATAAAGATACACACACAAATTGAGAGTTTGCTTCAGGTCCTTGCTGGAAAGCTTCAGTATTTACTTTGTTATCTAAGTTGATCTGTTATGTTTCTTCTTTTCCCCTCTTCTTTCTTTGTTCTTTCTTTTCTCCTTTTTATAATCTTCGGTAATTTTTGTTGATGTATGTGTGCACAAGTTAGCTGCTGATGTATTTTTACTACAATACTTTTTGTTGTACTTTTGTTTGGTTATTTTATAAAATTTTATGGGAGGACTCAGTCCTACTCTTCTGTCACAAAAAAAACCCAACAACAATCCCTTATGTTCAGGGATACACATGCTGTACAATCTAAACTAAAAAAAAGGTATAACTAATACGCTGCTTTCCAGTAGCTATAACCATAAAATATATTTGATTGTTATAACTAATTTGCAACATTATGAGAGTAAATAAAGTATCACTAAAAGGAATATAGGTAGCCATCATCCTTATGATTAATTAAATTATCTATCGTGCCTAGCTTCTCACTTTCTCTCATCATCATATTTTTTAATGCATACAGAGCCTGCTGAACGCAGCAAGCAAGCAAGCAGCCTTGATCATGCCAAGCAACGCATGCACATTTTTCAGTTAATGTCTTATTTCTATAAAGTTTTATTTTTATAGGTTACCTAGATGCTGCGGTAGCTAGTGCCAAGCCTCGGTATATGAAAATAAGAATAGGAGATGAACACGAAAGAAGCATGAATATAGCAGCCCCCCACCCCCACCCCCCACGCCCCCGCGTAATTTGTATATTATTAATGGACTGGATGATGGCATGAGACATAATGGAGTGGTTGTGTTTTTTTTATGAGAAACCCAATGACACGTTAGACTTTGGTGCCTTCCTTATTCTTTAAGAAAATTAGACTTTGTTAGTTCTTTCTCTTTTAATTCAAGGCTTAAAGATTAGTGGAAAACTATGCGTCTGAATAAGGAGATATTAAGTTTATGTTACTATAATCAAAATGTTGTTATTTGTTCAGGGATAATCAAGAAAAGAACTAAAGCTCAACTCAACTGTGTATGAGTATCATATTTATATATAAACACGTATTTGTGTCAATTTAGATGAGAGAAAAGAAAGTCCGGTGAAAATGAAAATATGATAAGAATTGACCGTTTATGCTTGAGATCAAGCCCAAGATAATAAAGGGGCCCACATGATGCCACAAGAGGAGGATACCAAAATGTAATTGTTTAAACGAGTACAAATTTGCAATATTTTGAATTTTAAGGGAGTTGAAATCAAAATCCTCGCTTCCTTTCCCAGCAGCTTCATCACGTGGGTGACGTACAGACGGAACGGGCCCGTTACAGGACTAACGCCTATGGTCAACATAACGGAACAGAAGTCAACCAGCAATTAGAGAAACTAAATTAATTTTACATTTTCTCCCCACTCTCCCTTTTTCTCTTTTTGACAAATTACAGTTAATCTCTCTTTTTAAGACCCATCTTCGCCTTGAAACTAAAGAGCGTGTGCTAACGATAACAAAAAAAGCAAGGGATCTCAATCGCCACAGGATTCCTTTCTTGCGCGCTCCATTTTGAAAGCTAGGGTTTTTAAAGCGCGCCTCATCCTCTGAAACTTCGTTGGGATTCGCTGAAGGTAATATCTTGTGGTGAATTCGTACAGATCTGATACTTTGAGCTCTTATTTTGTGTGAAATTTGTGAAATTGGAGTAGTTTCTTGATGCATCTTGTAGAAAAGATTTGATTTTTGCGCCCAATATCTTCGGGAAATTATTTGTATTGGATTTTTATAGTAAATTTCTGATTTTTCCCAACCAACACTTTGACTCGTTCGTTGAGCGCCTTATCCATTTCTCTAAGCATTAGAAATTGGGGATTGCTGTTTCTTCTAACTCTCAGTGGATAAGGATGAATTGCTGTTTCTTCTAACTCTCAGTCGATAATGATGATAAGTTGTTGCCTGTAGTGTTTAGAAATTATTGGAATTATTTTGCTTTGGAGGCTATTAATTAGGGTAGCAAAGTTGTCGCTTTGATTTTGTTGAACCGAACCATTTGATTCCTACATTGTAAGAACTCACCTTATTGATTTTTCCTTCTAATTGTAGTCGTCGTCGACTAAGCCTTTTTCCATTCAAATGGGGTCGGCTATGGAGCAAAGCTCCAGCTGACAAAGTTTGACGATCGGCAGTCGAGATGACGTCAACCCACTCCAAATAAATGGCAAATTTCTGGTTCATAAAACTATGACAAGAGATGGACTTATCATAGTCACATATGACAACATCCTCCAAATTCTCATAAACCATGGACAAATCTAAAAGAAGGGGAATCGATGATATATTTGCTATATGGAATTGTGTTCAACAGGAAGGCACATATATAACCGAAAGCGTAATGGAACATATTCCAGTACCTTCTAATTGTAGGTGAAAAAGAAAATTTCTTTCGGCAGGCCCCAATTCTCTGACCTTTTCTCCCTTTCATTAGTAAAGATATTAGTCACATATTCAAGCTTATATATCTGAATGGCATTTGCTGTTCTCTTTTGAGGGTGTGATGACGTGACTGTTGCTGTTATCTTTTGAAAGTGTGATGATGTACGAAGTTTGATATACTAGGGGAGAGAGCCCCCCTCTCTCCCCGAATGGTTTTTTTAAACGAATATTGCATTTTGGGCTTCATATATTTGCCGTAGGTTCTGTCTTCAATTGATAATGTAACTTGGTTTGTACTTCAATTGTTTTTAGTTCTAGTTTACTGCTTTATAAGCAGGTGTAGTCATCGGTTATTGATCCGAGAGAAGAAAATCAATTGCTTGCTATCTCTAAAATCTCCAATAGAAACTTAAATTGTTTAGAAACATTTTTTCATCCGTTAGTACCAACCCTGGTGTAGTAGTTATAGGTTGAAGGTTTTGAAAATTCTTTAGTACAGAAAGAATGTGCATATATGTAGAAGTTGTTGCAGTGTAATCCTTTTCAAAACCCTTACTACCCAGCAATATTGGAGTTTTTTACGAATATTTGTTTTTGTGCACCTATAATTTGATATAGAGGGTGACTTGGTATACTGCAAGGGATTCTGAGTTGCATGACATAATTTTTTTGCTTAGGTATTATGTTAATTGTTACTGTATTCAAAATTGTAGTTATAGGGGCAATAAAGTCTAGAAATTGACCTAAAAAATATGGATGGAGGCAGTTAAACAAGATATATTGATTACCAATTTAATTCAGGAGATGGCTCTTAACATAGCGAAACATTCATGTAGCCGACCCCAAAAATTGAGAGAAAGGCTTGTTACTGTTGTTGTGTGTAACAGTTGCTTTTGGTACTGCTGTTAGTCTGGAACTCTTCTAATCTATTCAATAGTTGATTTCTTTGTTAAAAAATTTTCCCTTGTGAAGCTGGGTAAGCGAAGTGTTGTTATCATTTCATTTGTATGAATAGGTTACTTTCGTTAACGTACTCGATTGCTTAGTACTACTCTCATGTATATCTAATTTTACTTGTAATTTTTTGCCGCCTTATGCAGCTGACCATCCATTATTCATCAACACAAAGAGTTACATTAATTTTGCCTTTTGGCAAGTTCATCTGCCTCCTTGCTATACTTGTCAGATTTGAATTGGTCTAAATGTCTTTCCGTAAAATTGTCCGTGATGTGAGAGATGGCTTCGGGAGCCTATCAAGACGGAACTTTGAAGTGAGGCTCTCCAATTACAATACTGGCAAATCTCAGGCAGCCGTGCACGAGCTGCATGACCAAGAGCCAGTTGTCCAAAATAATTGTTGGGCTAGTCTTCCAATTGAGCTGCTCTGTGATGTGATCAAAAGGCTGGAGGCTAGCGAGAGCACATGGCCTTCACGTAAGCATGTTGTTGCATGTGCTGGCGTGTGCAAAGCGTGGAGGGAAATGTGTAGAGATATTGTGAGGAATCCAGAGTTTTGTGGGAATCTTACGTTCCCAATGTCTCTAAAGCAGGTGTTATTCTTAATTTTTTTTGTATATTTGGGTTGATTTATCTTGTTATTTTAATTAATACCTGTTTGAAGATATTTTACTGCTGATTTTTTCAGCTCTCTACCTTTTTTTTTCAAAAAATAAAATTTTAGTCATTATTAGCAGGAGTGTCATTCAAATTCGAGAAAGAAAAAATTATACTGAAGCTTGGGAAAAACTTAGAATGCTTGAAGAAAGCTTTTATGTGAGATGTGCATTCTTGTTTTATATCCTAAGTTAGCCCATAAAATGCACATTAACACTGGTAAAAATATTGCTCATCAAAGGAAAAGCTAGCACATTAACACCAAATACAGTTAATCTATCCTAGGGTGGCCATAAGAATAACACTAGGTGACGCTCTTAATTTTTTTTGTTATATTTAAGTTAATTTGCCTTGTTAGTTTTATTAATTTCCATTTGAAGATGTTGCGGCCATTTTTTTGGATCTATACCTCTCTTTAATGAAGTTAGTCCCTGGAAGCAGCTTTCAAAGAATTTAGAAGTTAATACATTTCAATATGAACCATCCTCTCCTTAACTTCGTTGTCAAGTTCTACGACTTTCATGGCTTGGTGCCTAGTTCGAGAATGGTAGTAAGAGAGCAGATGAGAGGAGCATTTTAAGATGAATTTTCTGGGCGATGTGCATTTTTTGATATTTTTTACATGTGGCCCCATAAAATAAACAATAGAGCGATGTGCATTTTTTAATCCCTTGCTATATTCGAATAATTTGTCATGGAGGGGTGAAGATGGATTTTGTTATGCAAAAATCAACAACCATTTACACAAGCGCTAGCATACTATCAAATTTTAAAATTTTGTTATTAATACTTCATTGCTTCTTCTTTGCCATTAACAGCCGGGGCCTCGAGATGGTACCATTCAGTGCTTCATCAAGAGGGATAAATCAAATTTAACTTATCGTCTGTACCTATGTCTTAGTCCTGGTAAGGTTTTATCGACTAATGTCTTCTGTTTATCTTTTTTTCCTATCTTGTTTATTTTATGGTAATGAATGTCACATACCCATACTGTTCATACCTATAATATAAGAATGATTGATTTACTTTATGATAAGAACTTGTATACTATCCTGCATAAGCAGTATTATATTGTTAACTCGTTAACTAGCAAGTTTCTTTTTTGCACTATCCAATGTTATGTAGCTACCAAACTGCAAAAATCAGGAACAAAACCGAAATGCATGGCTCAGGCTTTAAGGTTTTGTTAGCAGCAAAAGAGGCTGCAAAAAACTAACGATAGATTTAGAAAATTGGGGATTATATTAAGAAATTGCATGATTAATAAACTAATTAAAAAAATAAAAAGTAAACACTATATCCTGAAGGCGATCTTTTGCTGCAAAAAACTAACAATAGATTTAAAAAATTGGGGATTATATCTGAAATTAAGAAATTGCATGATTAATAAACTAATAAATAAATAAATAAAAAGCAAGCACTATATCCTGAAGGCAATAAAGGATATAAGAAGGAAATACTAGATTGTAAAAATTTATAAATCATGAAGTGCGACGCAGAAGCTAAAAGCTAAAGCGAGCTAGAGCTTTATGTTATGAATGTTAGTCTTTCAGCAAAATGTATGATACACTTCACGCTTGAGACTGTTACAACATACTAAAAATGTGAATGGCTAGTTTATGGATTTTAAAAATTAGTAAACAAACGTGTTTCTAATAACCTAATGTACAGGATGTGATTTTAAAAAGTGTTTGTGAATTTTTTTCCTTTTCAGAAACAAAACCTAGTATTGGTATTGTTAACAGCTGTAACTTATACGCAGTGAGGAAACCAAATAACGTGGCTGGCCATATTTTCCTTTTCGTTATGTTAATCTTCTTTTTTGTTTTAGCCCTAGTTTCCTATTTGATTACAAACATTGCTCTTTCTTTAAGATCAGTACTAGCATCATCTAAAGTTTTCCATCAAAATCGGTTCAGCTATGGTGCATGACTGAGGATCAAGAAAACTCAAAAAAGTATCTTTAATTATAATTTCTTTGGTAGTTACACCTTTTTTGGGTATAATTTGTGACATGCCAACTTAATTGTACAGCTGTGCTTGTTGAAAATGGGAAATTCCTCCTATCCGCCAAAAGGACTCACCGTACAACCAGCACAGAGTACATAATATCGATGGATGCTAACAATATATCACGATCCAGCAACGCTTACCTAGGAAAATTAAGGTAATAATATGATGAGATTAATAACCTTGGTATTTCCTCCATGTTAAGGTTAAATTGCAGGAACCTTTCCTCACTTTTGGAGGTATACAAGGATGCTACCCTCTCTTTTTAAAATCCACACTTTGAGCCCTTCAATAACTTCTTCTGTTTGCTCTTTTCTTTCTTCAGCTTCTTTATTTAAACAAATATTCCTTGGCAAAAGAATTAAGGGTTAATTGCACAAAAACCCTTGTCGCTTACCCTGCATAGCACTTATTACCCTTCAAGTGATTTATTAGCACAATCAGCCCTTCGGTTTATCAATCAAAACCCTTCACTAAAATTCAACTCTAAACAACTCGAATTATTGTCAGCTATGATTCTAGAACCTGTTTGTGTTGTTTAGGGTAGGATCTGAGCGCTATTTTGTTTCATATAGTTTTGGTTGATGAATACGAGGTGTTTTGTTTTAATAAATTACTTGTTGAAGTGCTATATGGGGTAAACTATAGGTGGCTTTTGTGCAAATAACCCAAGTATTGAATATGCAATGTCAGATGAACAGATGTCTTTTCTCTCTCTTTTTCTCTCTTTTTTTCAGTTTTAAACTAATAGCATTAAGTGCAGCTTTTCAAAAGTGAGGGTAGTATCCGCAATTTAGCCATTTACTTGTACTCTTCTATAACCAACAACTTCTTTTTTCTCATTCCAGGTCAAATTTCCTTGGCACAAAGTTTATAATGTACGATACACAACCACCATACAATGCATCATCAATTTCCCAACCTGGAAAAACAAGTCGAAGATTTTACTCCAAGAAAATCTCCCCTAAACTCCCTTCATGCAACTACAATATAGCCCAAATCAATTACGAACTAAATGTCCTCGGCACACGGGGCCCACGTAAGATGCAATGCGCCATGCATTCAATCCCCACCTCTGCTCTCAACATCGGTGGCACTGTCCCTACCCTTCTTGATGAATCGTTTAGAAGCATCTCATTCTCCAAGTCTTCGATAATTGAAAGCTCTCGAGATTTCAGCAGCTCACGGTTCTCTGAAATCGCCGGAGAATCTGCAAGGATGGAAAGTTTTCGGTTTTCCGAGATCAATGGAGGTGCTTGTTGGAAATTTTGTTACCAAAATTTGAAATTACTTTCAAATAGAAAGATGAATCACGGCTTAAAGGGTCACCGTAGGGTGCAACCTGCAACCTACAGTAGAGCTAACATAATAATACTTTATTGAGTGTTGCATGTTGAATAGTGATGTGACATGCACTGAATCCAATATGTAATATGAAAGAGTTGTCGGTCACATTAAATAATGTGTCATCTGACCAGCCGACATTCACCATAGGGCACATCCTATGGTGACTCTTTAGGCCCCGATTCTTAAATATAAATTGAAAATAAAAATAGTTAGAAAGATGGTACCAGTCTCAGGGTAGGCATGCAAATGCACTTCCCTTGAGTATATACAGCCTGGGCTTTAGGCAGATGTACCTCTAAGTGGTGCAAACACTTTTTTGATTGGTAGACTCTACCTTGTGTGTCACGATCATCAAGTGGTTCATTGCTAGCCAATGCCCGGAAACAATAAGATTGAAAACACAATATGTTGTTCATTGCTCTATATTTGTTTAGAGGAAGAAATGTAGCCATGCTTATATAGAGATCATACTCCACATTAACACCATAATAACACTTCATCATGGCTTATAACTAGCCATTAGGAGCAATAATATTCTTCTCAATGGCCTTTAACCATGTCCTCATCAATAATTTTTTTACGAAAAAGTCAATAAATTTACATGATTACTAATCTAATTAATATTTTATTTCTTTCATGCAATAAAATCCAACAGGTGCTAGGATTTTGGCCGACATTGAGGAGGAAGAGGGCAAAGAAAGGCCTTTGGTTCTCAGGAACAAGGCGCCGAGGTGGCACGAGCAGCTACAATGCTGGTGCCTTAATTTCCGTGGAAGGGTAACCGTTGCTTCTGTTAAGAATTTCCAGCTCATTGCTGGTGGTCCTGTGCCAGCTCAGCCAGGACGGCCAGAGAACGATAAGATTATACTGCAGTTTGGGAAGGTGGCGAAGGATATGTTCACTATGGACTACCGGTATCCTCTCTCGGCGTTTCAGGCATTCGCTATCTGCTTGAGTAGCTTTGATACAAAGCTGGCTTGTGAATAGAAAACTGTAGAGCAACAGTGGCCGGATATTCATTCATCTAGGCTTGTATTGTTAATTGTATTTCTGAAACTCTTGCATCATTTCTCTGCTTTCTTTCTTGTATTTGTAATGGCCTTTCTTCCGATGGACTGGGTGTGTTTTCATTTCTTCCCATTCCACAATGAGCTGCTAATGTATCATCAATCCTGTTATTGAAAATCCATAGTATTTGTCTGTAGTTTCTATGTTTATGGTATTTATTTGCCACAAGAGAAACTCATAATATCAATCTTAGATACAAATTGATGGTATTTTGGTAAAATATTGTCTTCTTTTGTTGCAGCAGATACAGTGTAAGCTGAATACTGGAAACATCAATTGGGGTGTCTCCGCTAAAGTTACCAGTGGAGACATCCCAAAATCTAATCTCCCCATCTCTTTAAATATGGAAAGGGATGGCAAGATGAATTTTGTATCCGCACGGGGCAAGTTCTTACCTGCAATTAAAATAGCTCTTGTTGTATATTGCAACTTTTAGTAGTCATGGAATGTAGTAGTCTCTTCATTGTAGGTGTGGACTTTTGCCGCGGAAACACTAAAACAAAAAGGTTGGGTTCCTAAAGATTTATTGGGGCGGGATCTCCTTGGAAACGGGCCAAGCAACAGCAACGAATTCTCGTTGCACTCGAGTCATCTCCATCAACACCTTTGAAAATCTTGCCATTTGAAGAAAAAAATATGCAGCTCCAGATTTCTCAACCAAACATGCCTTTATACATCAAAACAAAACGAACCTTAATGTATATATGTGCTATTACAATGCAAAGAGAAGAGGGCAAGTATGACACTCGCCTTTTTTTCCGAATCAAATTCTTGAAAAACATGAAAAATCCTTCATTCTAATTAAAGCGGTCCACATCATCAAGTTTTTGCACATACAACACACGTGACTATATGTTAGCGTCATAACTAAAATATTTGAAACAATAAATAGATTTTTTGGTTAAAATAATTAATTCTTTGACTTTTTAAGTAAGATTACAAAGATATCAACATCAAATCTTTTATATTGCTTTTATTTTAAGTAATAGCCTTTCCCCCCTATTTCTTAATTTCCTAATGGACAAATTTTTAGAATAGACTTTTTAAAAAAAATATTCCACTTTTAAAAATATTTATAAAAGTATGCCACTTTTAGCCATGTAGACGCCACGCCAGACGCTGTGCTGTTTAATTTTTTTCTTCGATGGGATGCAGTTGGCAACTGCGCCTCATATATCTTTTTAAAAAAAATTATAGGGTGCACGCCCATACAAATGTATCTCTCTCTCTCTTCACCAGAAGTGTGCCCCTTTAAAAAAAATTTAAAAGGGATACATTGAAAAAATAATTGAAGTCTCAGTGCTGAGCTTACGTCTACCTGGCAAAAAATGATCTGCTTTTCTAAATATTTTGGAATTGGAATTTTTTTAATAATGTTTTTAAAAAAACCTATTCTAAAAAATTGTCCTTTCCTATATCCTAATTATTCCAGACAGCACATGCAGCGCACGAGCTAGGGTTTTCCCCAACTATAAACTGCGCATCCCCCTCTTTCATCGCTATCTCGTGCCCAGGAGCCGCAGCTGCTGCTTAGGGTTTGCAATCTCCATATCTCTACCCCCTTCGCTAAATTTCAATTTTGTTCCATGTTAATCTCTCATTTACATTTATATTACATTCGATCTCTAATTTTTTTGCGTCGTTGTCTCGTTGAATCTAGGGTTTTACGCTATAAATCCCTCTCGTTTTTTATGGTTTCTATTTTTTTATTTCTATTTATTAACTTTTGTAGATTTTTCAACAATGTGGCCTTTTTTCTACATTTCCTTTATTTTTAATCAAATAAATCGATGCCCGATGATGGAAAACAATTTGTATAAGCACTAATCACATGCTTTCATCATCCTTCATCATCATCATCATCCATCGTCGTCATCGTCATCTCAGTTAGAATATAAAATTATATTCAGCAGCAGCAGAAGCAGCAGCTCTTATTATTGCGGGTTAATTGCTAGATAATACCCCAATGTTTCACCTACTTTGCGCTTATATACCTTATTGATTTTGGAAAAGTTATATTGATGGGTGCATGCGAGATTGTCCATTTGGAAAAGTTATACATTTGGATGTCGATGAATGCAAAAAGCTATGAGATCTGAGGGCTACATTTGTTTTTTTAAAATATCATACCATGTTTATAAATTGCTTAAATTTATCATTTTACATGAGCTACTATGGTGCATCTACACATAGTCAAGGCTAAATTTAAGTATGGTTGTTTTTCGCTAAACTATCTTAAATTGTTTACATGTAGCAAACTTCTTTAAGCTTTGGTTTTATGGGTGATGTTTTTGGTAAAATGTCATTAAATGCATTACCTCCGTTTCAATTTTTTTTCTTTCAAAATATTTGTCCGTTTAAATTATCAAGAAAAGATTTGGCATCATCAAAGCACTTTTAATTGATTCATGCCTAAATTAACCATCAATTATACTCATGCTATACCCCATGCATGAACATATTTAATAGGGGTAAAATGGAGTTTTTGCATTCCATCCATGCTTTTATTAACTTGTGGCCATGTGGGAATTATAAATTATCTTAATAGTTGTGAAAGTTCAAAAGTGGGCAAATAAATTGAAACGGAGGGAGTAGCACTTTAAGAAGTCTTATCTTGAAAATAAATCTTAATTTATGAGGCCCGATGATGGAAAACTTAATTTGGAGCGGCTTCTTGGTTATTCATTTTGAGCTGCTGAGATGCTCTCATTTCTTTGATTTCATCACCACCACCACCACCCACTACCACAAATATTATCTTCTTCTTCTTCGCCGTCTTCTTCTTCTTATGCATGTTAATGTGCTCGTTGTGAATTACCATTGTTTGAGCTGTCGATGAATATCCAAAGCTATGAGATCTGAGGGCCTGAAGATGATATCAGCCGATGCGAATAATGTGTAATAGTTTATTAGGAGATAATTTCATAGTGCTAGAAGATTAGATTACATAGAGACTTTTTAAAGGCTTTCCGGAGTTTTAGTGAAACCAGTTAGAGCGAATTAAGGGTTTCTATTATATGAATTCAGTTCATGGAAAACATTTGCCACATAAATAATGTTCATCATGTAATTTTGTATTCATAACTTATTTTAGTATCAGTTATTTAGCTTAGTATCACATTAAATTCAAGTTCATCTATCATATTAAAAGTAAAACTTTTGTCCTATTGAAGAATCTTCGGTGCCATTGTATCTTTCTTGATTTCTACTGTTTTTTTCTAATTTCTCCTCTCTTTTTTCCCTTGCTAATATTTTGAATTGCTACATGTGTTAGTTGTATGGTGACTATAAATTGCTTTATTTGCATTATAGCAAGGTTTAGCGTTCTTACATGATTAACCATGTATGATATATGATGATGGAAATGTCAATTTTGAGGCGGCTGCTGGTTTTTCTTTTTTAGCTTTATGCATGCTATCATTATACTCCTCTGATACTTATTTTAGTGCTGACACAACTAAAACATATTAGGGTTTTAGGGTAAGAAGAAGCTAATTAGATTAGGGTTTGTTATGTTTGTAGAGAGTATATGATAAAAGTGACCTCCGTGCTTTCTCAGGGAAAATTACGCATACTTGCTCGAGCAGCATGTGCTTTTGATCAAGCTCGGTTATTCCTCACTAGTTCGGGTTACTGAGACCGTCTTATTATGAATAATTTCTTATCAATGCCAACAGAATAGTTGCTTTCTCACAATTAGCAATCGAACCTAACCAAAAGAAGATGTAAATAGAGTGTTGGATGCTTTGCCACCCGAATTATACCCCTCTTCGCCGCCTCCATCCAAATTGTTAATGAACTAGATGCAATTCTATGCCGCTACGTGACTCTAAGTTAATACATGAATGGCCATGGCAACGACAGAATAGGATCAAATCATCTTGGCCTCTTATTGTGACAAACAACTGCATATGCTCAATGGTGATCTGGGCAGCTGTGCTTTAGGGGTGTTTAATTTGGATGCCCCTACAATGTGTTTATTTACAATTATGTATGTGATGCCCGATGATGGAAAACTCAATTTTGGAGACAGCTTCTTGATTATTCATTCTCAGCTATTTGCATGCTGTCATTACTCATCTCATTTCATCATCTCGTTCTCTCTCTCTCTCTCATCATCATCATCATCATCATCGGCATCTTCTTCTCCTTCTTCTTCTTCTGCTTCTTCTGCATGTTAATGTGCTCATTGTGAATAACCATGACTTAAAGCTGTCAATGAATATCCAAAGCTATGAGATCTGAGGGCGCTATGATGAAATTGTCAATTTGAGTGATGAACAGTTTAGTTCAAAATTTTAGTAGATAAAAATTTGATGGGCATTTTTTAATATGGTAACTAGATAAAATGAGGGTTGCATACATAGGATAATTGAGTGTATATGAATATGTTCACGTGTTTATATTGATATTGTTTAGTTGGTTTATTATATGATTGGATATATATTGCTAGTCATGATTTATTTTGCTGTCTTTTCAAGTCTTATTAACATTTTGTGTTACTACAGAATAATTTTATTTTCGTTCTTTATTACATTCTTTGTTTTTCTTTCCTTTTATCACTTCATGCTATAACAAACCTAGTTCTCTCAGTTTGTAGGTTTTTTTTCTTCTTTCCTTTACTTTCTGTCAATTGTGCTTCTAAAACAAATTCAAGCCCACCTGAACTCTAATTTCTTTCATTTGAAAAACGTAGTCACACTTTTGCTACAATCTAGAGGCATAGATCTACATCTTATTGAACAATCTGGAGGAGTTATTTAATTTCCATACTATTATGATGTATAAAGCTATGAGACCCGAGTGCTTTATATTTTAAATCATTGAATGAACTATAAATTGCTTCACTTGCTATTTTTGAGATTTATCGTTTTATATGAACAACTATGGATAAATTTGATGCCCAATGATGGAAAACTCAATTTTTGAGTGGCCCCATGGTTATTCACTTTTAGCCCTATATATGCTATCATTATTCGCTTTGCATCATTGCAAGCTCAATCTCTCTCTCTCTCTCTCTCTGCATATATATACACACACACACACACACACACATACATACACACATGCACACATTTCTGCTGCTGCTGCTGCTTCCTCTCAAGCATGTAAATGTGCTCATTGTGAATAACCATTGGTTGGGCTGTCGGTGAATATACAAAACTATGAGATCTGAGGGCATCATTATGAAATCAGCCAATGTGGATAATGAACTCAGTTAATTCTTTTCAGTTCAATTGGTGCATTTACAAAATTTTAGAAGGTTAGATCAAACATAAAGTCTTATTTGTCTTTTTGGAGTTTTAGTTGGAACTGATTAGAGAAAACGAGAGTTGTTACTGAGCGTGCATGTTTTTTTGTGTATGTGTGAACATTATATATATATATATATATATATATATATATATGAGAATAATGGAGGAAAGATGCCATAGGAGGGAATTTCCTCCTATGGCGTCGAAAAAACACACCCTCCATCGTGTTTTCCGACGATCGGAATGCATCATCTTCATCATTATCATCTTAAGATATGGGTACACCAAATTTCATGTGATTCTACAACTTTTTCACCGTTGAATTAGTGGGTTCAAAATTAACGGTTTACCGACAATAGAACTTTTTACATTACTAAATCAACGGTGAAAAAGTTGTAGAATCACATGAAATTTGGTGTACCCACATCTTAGATGATAACGATGAAGATGATGCATTCCGATCGTCGGAAAACACGATGGAACGTGTGTTTTTTCGATGCCATAGGAGGAAATTCCCTCCTATGGCCTCTTTCCTCCATTATTCTCTCTATTTATTATGTTCACATGGGAAAACCACTGCATGTGCATTGGACCACAAGGTTTTCCATGTGGTGTTTGGCCTTGAGATATAGAGAAGTTCACTGCATTCCATGTAGATACATTTTCCTCTCTCTCTATATATATATATTTCTTTTTGTTTCTTTGCTTTTGGTAAATTGGTTCAGTATTTGACTGGATTTGATAGCTTATCTTATTTATATTTTGTTTTATATGGAAGAATGTTATCTATGTTTCTTTTGTAACCAAATTAATTTGGTTTTGTCTCGTTTTTTTCCTTGATTCTGTTCTGTATAGCTGCAAGCATGATCTGAAAACATTTTTTGTTTGGTTTTTTTTGTGTGTGTTGGGGGGGGGGGGCGCTTATATGTCTTTTCCATTAAAAAAACAAATTTCTAACCCATCTAAACTTAATACATAATTTCTCTCATTTGTTGGTCCATTCTCCAGGTATTGATCTACATGTTATTGGACAATTAGATGGAATTTGCAATTGGTTATTTTATTTCATAACAGCTATGATATGAAAGGATTTTAATTAAGTCGAGAGGATGACCCTTAACAAAGATGAATGCTTAAAACCTTGTCCATGTACAATTCTGATAAAACTAGGAAAATTCGACTTCTGATGTTGAATTTAGTAAGTTCTGAGTCGAAGGGGGTTGCATGTTTTAAATCGTATGACGAGTGTAATTTGCTTTATTTGCTGCATTATGATTTATGAGGTTTATTAAAATACATGATTATCAATCGTATATATGCGATGGAGAACTCAGTTTTTGAGGGGTTGCATGGTTATTTCTGTTTGGAGACTTGGCATGCTATTATTATTTGAGAAATACTTTACCTACCTGTTTGAAATTCTACCTATATTATTATTTACCTTCTCATTTACTGCAAGCTCTTTTTCTTTGCTTCAACATCCAATATCTCTCTCTCATCACTCATCTCCTTGTTATGCATGTTAATGTCCTCAACATGAATAACTATTGCTTGAGCTGTCGTTGAATATTTTAAGCTATGAGTTCTGAGGGCAAAATGTTGGTGAACGTGAATACTGAAACATGGTATCTGTCTGACTGCCATTTACTAATGATATGGTTTTTGTAGCTTTTTACAGCATGCAGGTTTTTTATTTTTGTGAATAATCATAACTATAATTGTTTGGATAACGATCAAATACGAACCCAAAAAGATAGTAACAAAGCTTTCTAATGGATGCTGGCAGTTTTATCTTATATATAAATTACTATTGTCTTGGTTTTTCTTTTTTATTTTCCTTTCCGTTGATGCAAATATGCAACAAGTATGTGGGGACACAAAGTTGAAGTGTGTTTTCTATCGGATACTGAAATGGATTTTGAATGTCAAACTCATCTACCTCGTGCTCTTGTTCTTGTTGAATTCCCGTGATGGTCTAAGCATCCTCTTACCAGAGCAGCTATATATGCTTTCTATCTGGTTTTTATTCCTTCTTAAAAGAAATAGAAATTATGTTTAACTCGTGGATTTGTGTATTCTATTGCATGTGAATGTAAAGTTATTGGAAAGTCTGGAGAATGTATTTTTGCAAATTTTATGGATATCTTGTGTTCAATTTTAGGAGGAGATAAAGAAGGAACATGGTAAAAAAAATTTTGTTTTTTAAAGTTGGAACTACTAAAAAATTTAATAATTTTAAAATGTCAAGGATTTTATCTTATGAAACTAGGATAATCTTGAGGGATTTGTATGTGCCCTTGTAATCTTTGCTATTTATATATATTCTTACCTGGTCGTTATATTTGCATAAGCATTTTTGGAATCCTTATATTTTGTGTCATAAGGAACATTTTTCATTGATATTTGCTCAAAAGCTCATTGTTGGTGGTCGTGATTATAATTTCTCTTCATCTATTAGATAGCAAAAGTAAAACAAGTATTATTTTTGTTTAGATTTATATATCATTTTTCAATGATCATATAAAAGATATATCTTTTCTATCAATTCTGTCATCTGTTTCATAATATAGTACTCATTTCACTTAAATGTGACTTTCATAATGAAGGTTGCCATGGTAAATTTAAAGATTAAGTTTGGTTGCATTGTTCAACAATGAAAAAACATTAAATTAAAAAATCATAAATTAAATATAATATACTGAGAATTAACTGAATTAATATCTCTTTATTTATATCCACTCTAACAATGATGGTTCTCTACGAAACATGAAATATTTGACAGGAATACAAATGTTACAAGCAGGGCGTAAAAGGGCCTATGTAAAGGCCGAAAGGGGCTTGGGTTTAAGCCACTGTAGGCACCTCAGCCTAAAATGTAAACATGAAAGTATTTAGGGGATACCAAAAACCCTTCTAGCTTCACTGTTCTTATTTATTTAAGATGAGCAGGGCGGGTGTAAAGTCCAAAGTCAAACAAAATTATATTAATTTAAAAGTTTGCCGTTATATGATTTGTAAGTTATAAAATCTTATATTTATAAACTCCATTTGTAAAATATATGATGTATTAAGTTATAAATATTTCGGCATTTTTCTTAACCCTTTTAATATTTTTCTTACTATAGCATATAATATTTTCCTAACTATAGCATATAAAAGTCGTGAAGTTTTTTAAAATATCAAAATTTAAATTTTTTTTTCGATTTTTCAATATTTTGTCATCATAACACACAAGAATTATGAAATGCACAAAAATCCTTAAGAATTTTGTTTTTTTTCAACTTTTTAATATTTTGCATGCTTTAAGCGCACAAATACAGCAAAACATTTTAAATCTCAAAAATTTTGTTTTTTCGGTTTTCCAATATTTTACTTGTTATACGGTCAAGAAAATTATTTTTTTTTATTGTTTTCTTCTATATTTTAATATTTTCCATAATATATCAAACAAAAATCATAAAAAAAATATTTTAAAATGTTTCCTTTTTAAATAAAAATATTAAGCTTTTTATATAATATAATATTAAAAGATATCAATTTTTTTCGCTTTCTTCGATTTTACATAGGACATGATAACCGCGAAATTTATAAAATATCCCAAAATTATTATGTTTTTTGAAATTCACAATATTTTATGTGTTATGACACGAAAATTGCTTAATTTTCAAAAAAAATTAACTCGATTTTTTCAGTCTTTTCAGAAATCACGAAATTTTCAAAAATCTTAAAATTTTTAGTTTCATTCGATTTTTCAATCACGAAATTTTCGAATATCGCAAAATTTTCTGCGCTTCTCGGTTTTTCATTATTTTGCTTACTGTATCTTAAAATTTTATTCAGTTTTTTATTATTTTGTTTGTTAACACATAAAGATCATGAAGTTTGCAAAAATATCAAATTTTTTGTATTTTTCGTTTTTTATTATTTTGCTTATTACAGCGCATGAATATTGCTAAAGTTTAAAAAAATTCAAAAAAATAATTCTTCGATTTTCAAATATTTTTTATGTAATAGCTCACAAAATTTATGAAATTTTCAGATTTATCAAAATTTTCTGTTTTTGCTTTCTATAGAGAACATGGAAATTGCAAAATTTTAAAAAATCCTAAATTTTTTTTCTTCCATTTTCAACATTTTGCATTTGATTTTCAACAAACGAAAAATCGCAAATTTTTTTATAAATTATTGTTTTCTTCATTTTCCAATATTTTGCTTAATAGAATATGACAATCATGCAATCTTCAGAACTATTATAGCTTTTGGAAATCATAAAATTTCAAGTCTCTGCATTTTTTGTTTTCAATATTATACTTGCTCGTACTTTTGGAAAAATTTCGGGTTCAATGGACAAAATGCTATAAGTTAAAAATAAATAAAGTGCGTCGATTTCTAGTAAGAACCTAACAAAACAAAAAAAATCGGTCCGGACGACTGAGATCTCGGCCAACCAGGAACACAAAAGAAATTTTTAAAAAATCCTATTTTTTTGTTTTTCTTAAATTTTCATTATTTTGCGCGCAAAAATTTGAAAAAACTTAAAATTTTATGTGTGTTTTGGGTTTTCAATGCTTTACTTTACTTGTTATAGCATATAAAAATTTCAAGATCTTCAAAAGTCTCAAAAATTTAAAGTTTTATTCGGTTTTTCAATATTTTGCTATATAGCATATGAAAATCGCGAAATTTTCGAAAGCCTCAATATTTTTTGTTTTCTTCCGTTTCTATGTATTTTACATGCTATATCACAAAATATTCTTATCAAAAATCTCAAAAAAAAACTATTTTTCTTTCCTTTTGCAATACAATATATGCTATAGCATAAGAAAAAAGCATTTTTTTTCGAAAATAGCGTTTCTTTTCAAAAAAAACCAAATTTTTTTATGGATTCTTTTTTTTTTTCTGCAATACCAAACAAAAATCTCAAAATTTTTGACTCTTAAGTTTTTTTTATAGCTTTTCAATATATTACATGCTACACATATAAATTATGAATTATTTCAATAATTTTCTGATAAAACCTAAATAGCGACAGAAAAATAAAAAGATATTTTAAAGAAGGGACGATCGGTATTTTTAGGCTAACTGTATGGAATTAAAGAGTGATAAATATAATATATTTCTTACAGTTTTCTATTTATTATATGAGAATAATGGAGGAAAGAGGCATAGGAGGGAATTTCCTCTTATGGCGTTGAAAAAACACACCCTTCATCGTGTTTTCTGACGATCGGAATGCATAATCTTCATCGTTATCATCTAAGATGTGGGTACATCAAATTTCATGTGATTCTACAGCAATGTAAAAAGTTGTTTTGTCTGTAAACCGTTAATTTTGAACCCACTAATTCAATGGTGAAAAAGTTGTAGAATCACATGAAATTTGGTGTACCCACATCTTAGATGATAACGATGAAGATTATGCATTCCGATCGTCGGAAAACGCATTGGAGGATATGTTTTTCGACGCCATAAAAGGACTTCTTATGAACTCTTTCCTCCATTATTCTCTTATTATATAGATAGCTATATGGCTATCACATGGCAGCTATTGTAAGGAATATACTTTAATGCCTTGTATGCTATGATATACCAAGTATAGAAAGTTTTATGAAAGATCGGTTTTCTTTCTATCAGGATGTTGATGACTTCTGAAGAGAAGATATTGGTCTTGGTCTATTTATGTGTCTTCCGTTTCTTCTTTTTTGTTTATATCATGGTATCATGCCTTCTACGATTTTAGTAAACAAAAAGGCTATGACAATTTTCAAATACCATAAGCTATGGTATGCAACTATTGATGTCATGACCCGGAAATGCCACGTGACCGGCATTTGAATCACGTGAAATCTATAGGACCCCACCGTAACCAAAATAAACCGAAAATCGGAAATCTAAACTTTTTTAAAACGAAAATAGTGGAGGTGAAATTTTGAAAAAGGGGTATAAATGAAATCGAGTTTCCTTTTTTAAATATAAATAAGGTTCGTTAAAAATACTAGTGGAATGCATACTAAGTTTGAAAATGTTTTCGTCATTTGAAATTTGGACAGTATCTTCTTTGTAAATTTTGATCAAAACCGGTACATAAACAATAATAATATTGGCATCCCTGATCGGGAGCTAACTCATCGCCAATCGGCGGAATCATAACTACGCAAAACACACACACACACGACGCCTAAGACGAAGATCAACTCAGAAAAGAATAAAAAAATACCAAACCATCATCAACTCAAATATAAAGAATAAAGTACAACTCACGACACTAAATCTGAAAGAATATACAATCTGGTCTCTAAGTCCACAATATATATATAGTGTGATTGATGGAGTTTTTAACTAGATACAATTGAATAAAAAAGTGTACAAACGGTAGTTACGATCTGGAATGTGACTCGGCTACCAACCAAATCATCCAATAAAAGAACGTGCCAGCAAGCCGCTGCTAATCCGAGCGGTCGGTCTTACAAGAAAACTATGGCACAACGGGAATGAGTTGCCAACTCGTGAGTAGAAAACATCATCAGATAGAAATCGAATGCATAACGATCTACCTGGGTATTACAGTAATATAATTTCGTGTCGTGTGGTAACGAAATGTCTTGTGGTAACGAAATAAACATGTATATGTGTATATATATAATATCGTGCATGTATCAATATGTGGTAACATGTCATCCATGATAAATATTTATATGTATCACCCGAGAAGTGTCCATCAACGACACTCAAAATCATCACAAAATCCTAAGTGTCCAGTATCGACATTCAAAATCATCATAAATCCCGTGTCCAGTATCGACATGTAAATCCTCATCTCAGGCGCCGTCTCTCGGATCGGCCCTCATATCTCAGACACCGTCTCATCATATCGGTCCTCATATCCTGTCACGACCCGAAATATTAGCTCGTGACCAGCACTTAAATCACGCAACGTGTAAAGGCGTAACGTAATTCAAGTAAACTGAAACCCAGAAATCTAAACCTTTTGAAGAAAATAAAGAAGGTAAAGTTTTGAAATAAAGGTATAAGGAAATCAAGTTTTCTTAAATGCATAGAAAAGAAACATGAATGATGCAAGTGAAATTTACTAGTTTGAAAACATGTTTCGTCTTTTAAAAATTTGGGCAGCACCTCCTTTGTATATTTTGATCCAAAACCACAAATACATAAAAAAAATTAATGGTATTCCCAAGCGGGAGCTGGCTCTTCGCCAACCGGCGGATCATAACCACACAAGACAGTATAAGTATGTATACGATGCCCAACGGCGAAGTTCACCACAAAAGATAAATAAATAAGCAAGACATCAAAACCACAAGTAGCGGAAAGCCCCTCGCTCTAAGTCTCGCAACCACAATCTCACTAAATCTCATTACTTATACAAATTACTAGTTTTGACTTGATGGAGTTAACTAGATACAATATGAAATATAGATACAAGAGCGGGTACGATACAAATATCCCACCTACCAATGCAAAACACCCGAATGCAACTGTGTGCCAGCGATGCCGCTACTGATCTATGCGATCAACCTGCAAGAACTGTGGCACAACGGGGGTAAGTTGCCAACTCGTGAGTAGAAAAATATCGAGAAGTAGAAATCGAATAAACAACGACTTCTAGGTCAACTATATCATAAATGTAATACTATAATATCTAGGGTGTCCGGGTCTGTATATGTGCCAACAATATAATCAATACCCATATGTATGAGGATATAATCTAACCATATAATCAATGTATGTATGCATGCGGATCTCGTCCAACCATATAATCAATGTATGTATGCATGAAAATATGAGGATATAACTCAACGGGTGTCCCTCGCGACACATCAAAATCATGGAACATGGGTGTCCAACATCGACACCCGAAAACATCATGAAACCCGTGTCCAGTATCGACACGTAAATCCTCATATCTCGGGCTCCGTCAGTCCGGATCGGCCCACGGGCTCTGTCAGTCCGGATCGGCCCATATCATCTCTCGACTCCGGTCAGTATCCTCCGGATATCCGCCGAGTCCAATAAAATCACCGGTAGGTAGCAGTCCCTCTGCCGGCTCACCGTCTGCAGCACAGCAATCCGTTCTCGCCCCGGGGTACCATACCGGGTCCACCATGTACCCGCAATCGGCCTCATCCAACTCCTCGAATCGGGTTTCACATGTCATACGTCTCAGAACCGAGAAAACTCATGGTGGACGCACTGAAATATCATATCAAGAGAAACCGAGTTTTTAAAACAGTACATGCTTTCTTTTGAAATAGCCACGGTTCTCAAATCCAGAAATCTCATGAAAACAACATATCTCAATGCGTGTAATCATAAAGCATGATGTATGCGATATATAACAGAAATGTAAGCATATCCGAATATCATGTATCATGGAACAGTGATATGACATAATAAGGGAAAACCGCTCTTTTAAATAGATCCAGTTTTTAAAATAGTACATGCGGTCCCCAATTCTCCAAAATCAAAGCCAACATTATCTATGTATGTACAAATGTGTATGTACGTAGGCATGGATGCACAAGATATATATGTGCGCCAATATGGATGTACAAGTGGGTATATACGCAAGTGTGAGTGTACAATATGTATGTGCGCCAATATGGATGTACAAGTGGGTATATACGCAAGTATGAGTGTACAACATGTATGTGCGCCAATATGAATGTACAAGTGGTATATACACATGTATGAGTGTACAATATGTATGTGCGCAAGTATGGATGTACAAGTGGATATATACGCAAGTATGAGTGTACAATATGTATGTGCGCAAGTATGGATGTACAAGTGGGTATATACGCAAGTATTAGTGTACAATATGTATGTCATGATACAGCAACCCTACTGTATAGTGACATGGCAATTATCGATGATGAAGTGTGTGAGCCGACAAATCTGTGTACGTGTAACATAAGCATCATCGATAATGGTGTAAGTGTACTAGCACAGATATAAGTAATACAATGCGAATAACATGAATGCATCATAAGGTAAATCGTCAGCTAAAAACTATAAGGTATACATATCTAATATGATCGAGTCGGTGAATCTATCAGTCGGCATCCAGCCTAACAATATCGCGTACGGTATAATCCATCGTACGGCAACCTCTAGTCAAGGGTAATGATCAATCATCAAGTCAAACTTATCACGCACGGAAAATTATCGTACGGCGGCATTAAGCTACTAGGGATCCTATCAACCTATAAGACGAGGGGGGTACGGACCTAACGTCACGTACGGCTAACACTCACAATTCACAACACATATAAATATCTCTATATACCTATGTCCCAGGTCACATCCGCAATAATCTCATATCAGGGGACCGGCAGGGTATAAATCATATCAATCGACTCACATCTGTAAACCAACATATCATCAAATCACATATTAAATCGTATTCTCTTTTTATCGTATTTATATCCCTCATCATCAATTTTACAAATACATTCTACTTTTACTATAAGCATAAGTATTTAATCTAACATACACACCTGAACCATACAAACAGTTTTTGAAAGATGCGATTCGTAGTTTTGAAAGTAAGGGCTACAGTGTTTTTAAAGAAAAGATATCATTTGAAAATCCGTAATATATCTCAAGGTATCTGTTTAAAAGATGCATACGATTCTTCAGTTTGGAAATAGATATGCTTCGGATGACACACCTACGTCGACTATCTAGTCCTATAGTACCCTAAACGGCAATATCGTCAAATATCATCCTCAAGTTCTGTCATTACATACTAGTCGTATCATATCGCTTCTAACTATCCTTGGTTTCTAATATGGTTTATCTAACTATCTTTTTACTCTATTTATAGTTTTCTATTAAAGGTTTCATTAACCATAATCTATATATAAATCGGTTTCCATCAAAGTGTGCGGGGGTGTACGCCATCCACCCGACTTCCCCCGTAGATATAGATCTACTCACCGTGGTCTTCGCTTGCCAAAGTTGATGACTCCACGCTCCGTCACCTCGGAATCCACGCGAAGGTACCTACAATAACAACACATATCGCAACGCTATTAAAATAAAGTTCTGAAATCCAATACGGCACGCGCGTTGCTCATAGGTTAGAACCTATATCTTACGCGTACAAAATCAACCAAACAACCCTTGTTGTTGATGTACAAACATCCAACAACCAAATACAAATCCAAATATCAAAACTAAACATTTTAAAATACGGAAAACATAACCAATAATAACACCAAAGTGCTCCCAGATTTTGACTCAGGTCAAATAAAGCTAAACAAACAAGTATAAGGTGTTGTAAATAGAGTATATGAGCTACTGGACCAACTTAGACCCATACCCTTACAAAGTGGCCGGCCACATGGCCTAAATTTCCGGCGAGCTCGGCCATGGTGCCTCAGTTGGGGTTCGTATGGTTGGGGTGGTCTCCTAGTACCTTAATTTGGTCCCTAGTATTGTTTGGTTGTCTCAGAAATCCCTCGGGTCATCCCAAATTCCCTGTAAGCATGCTAACCCTCACACAACCGACATGGAACAAATCCTAAGTTCGTGCATCGGGTTCAATTCTATGGTTCAGGTCAGGGAAATGTGTCACCGTGGTCAAGTAAACACTCACAATAGTTCCCAGATTTCACCTATATTCATTACAGAAAAATCTAATAGGACCAAACATCACAAAATCACTTCAACCAGCTACCCTAGAAAATACAACCCCCCCGTCCCCTACAGGGCCGAGGTCGCCGGATTTGGCCCCCAAGTCGCCGGCCAAACCGGTAGGAAAGGGTTAGTGTTTCAGGTGAACACTCGGGGTCTCGAGGACAACACTACCTACAGTGAACACTCGGGGTCACAGCAGGTTATCGATATCACAAAACAACACTAAAAATACGATATCTCACAAAACTAATCTAAAGGGAAGAAGTTATACCTCATTAAGGCCACTAAAGAAAACCCTAGCTTCCCAATGTTGTCAAAATCTCTCTTTGCTTGGTCCAATGTGTAGAGGAAGAGATGGGGATTAAACTTTGTGAAGGGAGTATGAAGTTTTGGGGATTATTTGGAGATGGATTTAGAGTTAGAAGTGGAGAGATGTGAGGTTGGAGGAAGATGAAGAAGGGGATGAAAATGATGGGGGAAAATGTTATGGCAGCAGCCCCCCTCTCTCTCACTTATTCTCACACTCTCTCTCCAATCATTCACCTTTTTAACCCGTTTTCATTTCTTTCTCTTTTCTCTTTTAAATTTCAAAACCAAATCACATAATGCCCATAAAACAACACAACTGCAACAACATGTAACCAAATGTAATATGACATGGTGCACTAGCCATGGAAAACTGTAGAAACACGGATTTGGCTTAATTGCAATTAGCAGTGCACTAATCGAGTTTTTATCCAAACTGCATATAATAAATTTTAAAAATGCCAAATCCTTTAAATATATTATTAAATGAATAAATCATTTTAATTTCCGTTTATTTCACAATTATTGGTATATATTTATATCCTTTTTCGAAAACCCCAATTTCGCAAATCGGGCAGTTTTCGGGAAATATATTATTTTAATATTAAATTCCAAAAATAATATTTTATATTTTCTGAAATGTTACAATCTTCCCCCCTTAAAGAAATTCGGTCCCCGAATTTAAATTTAAACCCCCAAAATCTAAAACATTTTAATAATCAGCTCAAATCAACGGCGCTCCGAAATCATGGAAGATACAGAAACAACACAGCGCGTCAAGTGCGCATGAAAACGAGTACAAAACTCAAAATCGAACTCCGTCAAGCGTCACGCAAATCATCAGATTTGCACGTATATCCTCGGAGTTACAATAGAGATACAGATCTCGAAATTCACTACTGAAATCCAATATACACTAGTCAAATACTATAATACGTGTATAGTATGCATCTTTGGAAAACTTTCAAGAATTAAATAAAACTCATGCAAAAAAATATTTTCTAAATCGCCGTATGAATGCGTAACTCACGGCATAAGTTACGGACGCTCATTTTAAAATAATAATATATGTCCATATATGTTTTCCTAAATACACGTTCCGTCGTTTTCAAAATATCCCAAAAGGTTTTCCTTTATAAACGTTCGTGTCGCTTACGGACACGTAGGAAATAGCGAGACTATAGCTCTTTTTCAGAAACCTCTTGGTACAATTTTAATGCATGCAAAGTACTCAGGTACTGTCCTCAGATCAGTCCTGTTTGGCCACTATATAATATGGTGCCCATCAAGGAAACAAAGTGCTCAAAAGCAAAATCAGCCTCAAAAGGCGTATCCAACAATCACATGTGTCTGGTGCGCATGGAAATCAAATCCAAACACAGGTGCCACAATATACACAAAGCAAAACTAAGTGCAACGGGTGTGCACGAAAACATATGTCCAGTGCAACGGGTGTGCACGATAACAATATCTGGTGCATCTATTGTGCACGAAAATCTCAAATCTGGTGCATCAAATGCGCGAAATACAAGTACGGTGCAACCAATGCACGAAAATCACATTAATAACTCAAATGCGTATAAGAACGACACCGAGTGTATCAAGGTGTATAGATAAAAAAAACGTGTGCAATTACGAGCACAGATCTGTATCAATGCACTACAAGCACATGTGAGCTATACCGAGTGCAAAAATCACATCATCCGTATGAAATCCACGAAATCATAAACATATGTTACGAAGGTACAAAATCGACATCAAATGCAATGGATATGCACAAATCGCAAATCAACACAACGATGTATAAAATATATACCAGGTGCGATAACTATGCGCAAAAATGTAAATACCCAGTAGGTGCAGCCATGGTGCACGAAAACGATATCATGAAACTCAATCCTCAAAACTTAAATCCAAGCGATATAAGCGTGATACTCGGATCACAAACGCAAATCGCAACAAATGACATTGAGGTACACCTCCTACAATGTCGAAAAATAAATCGGTGCGCCTAAAACTGGCAGAACAAGAACATCCGCTTGCCTGCTGCTCACGGTCTGGCGTTCTCAGTCTCTAGGTCCTTATCTTCTCTGCAGATTCACCAATCTTGTAATCCATCGGCTCATCGGCCCGGTCAGGTGTACTAACGGGGACGATTCCGCTCTAGCACTTCTCTGGTCATCTCTCGGCCAATCATCACGACCACTCGTAAAGCGGCACATTACCGGCGTCGGCCTCTGGCCCTATGAATACTCATAAAACATCTGATTCTCGGTGCGAATCTCATTGCAGCAGTGTCTTGGAAGGAATCCTGCTCAAGGTCTCTTCCGATCTCGCCTACGCCGAACTGTACGGAGGCTGGTACTATTACATAATCTTTTCTCGTTTTCTGGACACCTGCGTTCTCAGCACAACATTCCCTCAGGAATTGGCCGCATCCCAACGCCTCTGTATGCATATTAGATCCTTATCTCGACGGGGAGTAGCAACAGCTCGTCAGCATCTCGCATGAACCTCTGGCTTCACTCGTCTGTATCATCGTCCACTTTGACGTCACGTCGTGCTATCTGCGTATAGCAATGGTCCTCGGCTACAGTCAATCCGGAATCTTTCGCACGGACTCGAAATTACGAACTCGGTATCTTTATCACTCTATAGAAGATATCTGGCTGAACACGTCCTCGGGAACTCGTCCCAACCTTCGGAGGTATACTCTATACTCGTCCATTCTCGATCCACTCACAACGCATCTGGGTGAGCTCCTCTATCTGAAGCTGATCAGCTTGCTGGTCTCCTATCACATGATATCCGGACAACGTCAAACTTTTCGATCGAGTCATCAAGATCCCAAAAATTCCCGAAGGCTCAACACCTGAGCACAGTCTAAAAATATCTGGTATATACCACAGTACCTCTGGACCAGCCGTAGAAGGGCAAACCCAAGCCTCACTGATGGTACCGCTAAACTGCTGCAAACCCTAAGGTTCAAAAGCGGTTTCATGGTCATCATGTCGAGTCAGGGTTTCATTCTTCTAGAGTGTCCACAGAGTCACTTGCATGTTCTTCCGAACACTTTAAACTTGGGGAAAATGGGTTTCTGACACTCGCTCGAACTTTTTAGCTTCGCCTAGCCGACATGTGAACACCTTTCGTCCGCATGCTAAACAATGCCTCAATCCTCCAGGAAAGACGATACATCAACGATCATCTCTGGATCGGTCTACTCTAAACCTGAGTAAGACTCTCCACACTGGAAATTTTCAACTCAACTGGGTCTGCGTCGGCGCATCAATCTGATGAATTATCTTCGTCTCTTAAATCGGGGTAGACTAGCTATCATCTGTCGCATCTCTGCCTGGAAGCTCCAGCGATCTCAGCTCGTAAAGTCTGGAGGCGACATCCCATCAATCTCAGCAATAGCTGGGTCATCTGTCCACACGGTACATTCTACATTTACTATAAGCATAAGTATCTAATCTAACATACACACCCGAACCATACAAACAGTTTTTGAAAGATGCGAATCGTAGTTTTGAAAGTAGGGGCTACGATGTTTTTAAAGAAAAGATATCATTTGAAAATCCGTAACATCCCTCAAGGCATCTGTTTAAAAGATGCATACGATTCTTCAGTTTGGAAATAGGTATGGTTCGGATGACACACCTACGTCGACTATCTAGTCCTATAGTACCCTAAACGACAATATCGTCAAATATCATCCTCAAGTTCCGTCATCACATACTAGTCGTATCATATCGCTTCTAACTATCCTTAGTTTCTAATATGGTTTATCTAACTATCTTTTTACTCTATCTATAGTTTTCTATTAAAGGTTTCATTAACCATAATCTACATATAAATCGGTTTCCATCAAAGTGTGCGGGGGTGATATACGCCATCCACCCGACTTCCCCCGTAGATATAGATCTACTCACCGTGGTCTTCGCTTGCCGAAGTTGATGACGCCACGCTCTTTCGCCTCGGAATCCACGCGAAGGTACCTACAATAACAACACATATCGCAACGCTATTAAAATAAAGTTCTGAAATCCAATACGGCACGCGCGTTGCTCATAGGTTAGAACCTATAGCTTACGCGTACAAAATCAACCAAACAACCCTTGTTGTTGATGTACAAACATCCAACAACCAAATGCAAATCCAAATATCAAAACTAATCATTTTAAAATACGGAAAACATAACCAATAATAACACCAAAGTGCTCCCAGATTTTGACTCAGATCAAATAAAGCTAAACAAATAAGTATAAGGTGTTGTAAATAGAGTATATGAGCTACTGGACCAACCTAGACCCATACCCTTACAAAGTGGCCGGCCATATGGCCTAAATTTCCGGCGAGCTCGGCCATGGTGCCTCAGTTGGGGTTCGTATGGTCGGGGTGGTCTCCTAGTACCTTAATTTGGTCCCTAGTATTGTTTGGTTGTCTCAGAAATTCCCCGGGTCATCCCAGATTCCCTGTAGGCATGCTAACCCTCACACAACCGACATGGAACAAATCCTAAGTTCGTGCATCGGGTTCAATTCTATGGTGCAGGTCAGGAAAACGTGTCACCATGGTCAAGTAAACACTCACAACGGTTCCCAGAACCTATATTCATTATAGAAAAATCTAGTAGGACCAAACATCACAAAATCACTTCAACCAGCTACCCTAGAAAGTACAACCCCTCAGTCCCCTACAGGGCCGAGGTCGCCGGATTTGGCCCCCAAGTCGCCGGCCAAAACCGGTGGGAAAGGGTTAAGGTTTCAGGTGAACATTTAGGGTCTCGAGGACAACACTACCACACTGTTTATTTTTACAGTGAACACTCGGGGTCACAGCAGGTTATCGACATCACAAAACGACACTAAAAATAAGATATCTCACAAAAATAATATAAAGGGAAGAAGTTATACCTCATTAAGTCCATTCAAGAAAACCCTAGCTTCCCAATGTTGTCAAGATCCCTCTTTGCTTGGTCCAATGTGTAGAGGAAGAGATGAGAATTAAACTTTGTGAAGGGAGTATAAGGTTTTGGGGATTATTTGAAGATGGATCTAGGGTTAGAAATGGAGGGAAGTGATGTTGGAGGAAGATAAAGAAGGAGATGAAAATGTTAGTGTATATGCCCTAGAGGCCATTACTGTATCATACTAGTTTGTATATTACTTAATGGAAGCTTGGGATATTCACCTTGTATAGACAATCTTGCTCAATATAGTAGTATGCTACTTGGTTTGTTTCTACTTTAATATGTACATGTGTTTATTTTAGTATATCACCTATACACATTAGTGGAGCCCTTAGGATCTTTGCTTGATTACCAGCGTTGTGATGGCAGTCATACTAGTGGGGGCTGGGTAATCTATAAGCACATCCTTATGCAGGTCCCTAGTCGCAGGACTATCGAGACAGGGCATCGATACTCCGGAGTAGACTAGTGTATGCGCTTCTCATCCCAGTGTGGGAGACGGTCTGTCCCACAGCCATCAGTACGTCGTACTTGAGATAGTATGCGGGTGCTCGTTGGGTTACGAGTACACTGGACAGGACTCGTCGGGAACTGTTGGTTGGTACTATACCTATCATCAGTTATCAGTTCCCAGGTGACATGAGTACAGCTTAGTCCGCTGACTTGACACTGTCACTTCACCTCGAGTGTGTTCCCACTGTACTTAGATTACTACCCTACCACGGCTCAAAGGAGTCGTGCAAACAGGTAGTAGTTGGGTGCAGTCCCGAAGCACTTGGAGGCAGTGACGGTTAGACAGGATTCGTCTCTCCCGGTATTGGGGGTTGACATCGCGCTGTGTCTAGGATAGCCATTACACGAGTAGTCCCTGGCCAGGGCAAGCGAGATATACTGGTAGGTTTCCAGTGCTATCTCAGGGTGTTCTGGGCTACACTCCGACACGACTTGTACCGCTATTAGGGGATTGACGTTTACCGCCCCCTAGGCCCGCCATGCGATGTATCAGACGAACAGACCGGACTGTACAGAGATTGTCACATTCAGACCCAGTAGGAATTCAGATAGGTTTCACCTCGTCAGTCTTCTTGTCGGCATCTACCTGGAGACCGTTACGCACAGCTAGTGCCGCTTGCGGTCTGTGGTTAAACCCACTGCCAGCGTAGTGTCGAGTCTTTAGAGTCCCACACAGAAAGCTATTCGCCTTTAGGCAAAAGAGTAGAGGTCGCATGGTTTTGCGACAGGTCGCATGGTTTTGCGACAGGGTTCGGTCACATCCGTGCACTTGTGCACGTTTGGTGTCCGGACAGTTAACATTAGCAGGCTTTAGTTTAAGCCAGATCCTAGTGTACATTTTGGGATTGGTTTTATCTCGTTTGTATTCGTGTTCCTCGGAACGCGGATGCGGGTGTGTATGCACAGTTGACAGAGAGACAGAGGCAGAGGATTCTCATTGGGGTTGTTGACTGTTGACTGTTGACTATTGACTTTTGGCTAAACCCTAATGAGAATAAGAAATATAATTAACAATAATATTAATTAAGTATTATGGTGACATGGTTGTTGAGAGGTTGACTTTGTTGACTTGTTGACCGGTTGACTAGGTTGGACTAGTTGACCATTATCATGATAATGGCTATCATTTCATGGCAAAGACTTTTGCTTGCTTGTTTGTTTTTGCAAAATGAGTGCATGAAATGATATAGCCATTTTGATTTGAACCATCACATAATACTTGATTACTATTTTGTTATGATGGTTTTGGATTATGAGAGCTTGGATGGCAAAAGAGTTACTCATTCTCTCATTTCATTTCTCTCTCTTGCTCTTTCTCTTGCTCTCTCTCTCTCTAGTTCAAGGCAACACCCTCTCATGAGTTGAGAAACATTGCCTTAGAGATAAAAGAAAACCCAAATCACTTCTCTACTCATCCTAGTTCACAAGGTTTGGCAAACCAAGTGTTCTAGTTTCTTCATGTTCGAAGAAGAAGCCAAAGGTAGAAGCTTTCAGGTGGATCCATCTTCGGCGCAAGAAGACGACGAGGTGAGGCCGATCCGTACACCGGAAAGAGTTGAAGACGAAGGAGTTCAAGAAAGGTATAGCCCCCTAACCGAGTAGGTAAAACTCAAGTTGGGTTGTTAGGTAGTTGTTTAACAAAGATCCGTATTTTGAGTCCATGTTACCACCTCTTGAAAAATCGCTTTTTCATCATTTCCGCAAGCCCGTAAGTACCGGGAGAGGTAACGTGGACTTACAGTGGTATCAGAGCCTAGTTAAACACTATCTAACATGTTAGCAAAGTAACTAGAAGTTCGATCGAAGAAAAAGTCGCGAAACGAACCCGTAAAATCAAGTTTCTGCCGAATTTTTTTTCTGTCCAAAAAATGATAAATCTTATCTTAAAAATCGGCTCAGGCTTTTGTTAAAACACCCAAGAAAATTGGTCCAACGAACCGGTCAAGTCGCCGCGGAAACGCGGCGGGAGCATGCTCCCGCCGCGGTTCCGCGGCCGAGTTGACTCGGCCGTGGCACAATTTTGCTGCAGTGTGTTTCTGGGGTTGTTTTGTGATTCTTACAATATGTTTTTTCTGCCCAGATTTTCCAGAAAGCAAAATTAGTTTTTGGGGCTTGAAAATCCGTATTTTGATCGAACTTCTAAAGACTTAAGCTGACTGGTATATATCTGTGATGTGTTTTATGTATTGAACGTCCGCTAATCGCTATACGTCGATTAGTGGGGGTTATACATATCTGTGATCTGTAATGTTGATGGTATGTGTATATGAATTCATTGGATTGTCGCGGATGAATAGCCGGGGGGGGGGTTGTAAGATGAGAGTTTTCTTTTATCTTTCAATTCATGTAATATGTAAATTGATGTAATATTATTTTTGGCCGCACAACCGGATCGGGGTTGTAGCCGTCATTGTATAATTTCTTTTTACTATTTTTGCTCCTAGGATAGACCCAAGGTGGGGTGCACAAACTACCGGGTATCTCGAAGTGCCGAGTGGCCTACTCACGTCGTTGAGGGAGGTTGCTCCGCTTCGGATATTTGGCGGGTAGTTTGCCGCACCCGTATGGGTCTAGAGTGGGGTATTGGCTATCCATCGCGACCGTGTAATCCGCTTTTCGTTACAGGCTCGTACGAATTGCGGATTCCTAGTATATCCAATGTGTTCATCTGTGATCTGAAATGGCTATCATTGCAATATATCTATGTATGATATTATTTAGGCGTTGCTTATGTTTTGCATCCGCGCTAGTCCAGCCCCCGCTCTGTCGTTAGTTAAGTAACCTAACGGGTAATGACGGGGCCCCGTGGCGAATGCGGATGGCATAAGCGTACGTCATATTTTGGTTGTTTTCTGCAATGGTAGGATTAAATGATGGGACACATTGGAATTAATGCAAGAAAAAATAAACCAAGTAAAAGTCGTTGGAACACTTTCAAAAACCACTCGGTTTCTTTTCAAAAAGAACTTTTAAACGCGGAGCTTAAGCCACTCCTTTTAAAAGCTATCTCGTTCCATCGATCATATCAAGTTCACTACGTTCAAGGTTTTTGCCAAAACCATCCGTAGCCCTCCATCATTTCAGTTAAATATTCGGTAGTATTCAAGCTATGTATTTTGACCTCACGCCAAGGCATAGTGATTGGTAGCTGCCGGATATTTATCTGTTGCATAGATAGAATGCGTTGGTTTGAGACAGTCGTACTTCCATTTTGGCCTACGTCAAGGGTAGGTATGGGTGGGTTCAAATTAACCTGGATAATGATTGGAAGAACTTGACATGTGACTTATGACATTTTGATCTCACGCCAAGGTCATAAGAGCATGGGGCAAAAAATCCACATCGGGAGTTTCAAAAGAACTGAAACTTGCTAGCGCTGCATACCATTTGGAGTGTGATGATTCTGGTAGGATTCCTTCAGTTTTGTCACACGATGATATTTGGATCCCGATCCTACTGTGAGTATATGCTACTCCTCGGGAAATTTCTCACTTAACGATCAATGCTATAAACCAAGTAGGTGTCTAGAAAGGTGTTAGCGGGGCTACGCCCACAGGAAAAAGAGGTTATTTAATTAAGGAACTTCGCGAAAGCGTTGGAAAACCTCCCTCGAAGTACCGACACCAGCCTGGCCGAACGGTTAAGCAAGTATTGTACGGTGAGATTGATCCTGACAAATTCTTCCTTTTTGGTTTGAGGAGGGATTCGAGAGACAGTGGGAGCCATCCTGTTTAGACAAATTAAAAACCACTCTAAACTTGCAAGAGCATCATGCTAAAGTGTTTCTTCTCTCTCTCCTAATTGCAGCGACCAAATATCATGACCGGACTTAAGTTAGTACTAGATAAAAACATACTGACAGGGCCAAACTACAAAGATTGGCTCAGGAATGTCAAAATGGCAATCACTTATGACAAGTTGGGGTATCTCCTTACCACCAAAGCTCCCCCTGTCCCAGGTCCCACCTCCAGCGTCGCGGATAAGGAAATCCGTAAGACTTGGGAGATCGATTGCGCGAAGGCAAAGTGCCTCGTGCTTGCCTCTATGGACAACGGACATCAGAGGAGGCACGAGAATATGGACCTCGAATCCATATTTCTCCATACAAAAGAACTGTATGGAGAGCAATCTCGTATCGCAAGATACGGAGTGTCGAAGAAGCTATTTTTGGCAAGGTTGGCAATCGGATCATCGGTAGCAGAACACGTGCTTAAGATGATTGGCTTCATTGAGGAGCTCGCGGACCTTGGGACCACGTTAGAGAACGAGCTCTATACGGACTTGATTCTCCAGTCCCTTCCTTCCACTTACGCCCAGTTTATCCAACTTGCAAGAAAAAGAAGTTGAACTTTCAGAGCTCCTCAACATGCTGAGGAGTGCAGAGGGCACCCTACAGAAAGGTAGAGAAACATCCACTTTGTTTGTAGGAGGATCTTCCTCTTCTAGGTCCAAGGAAAAAGCCAAGGGAAAGAAGAAGAAAGCCCCCGCCAAACCAAGGGGCGGTGTTAGTAAAGTGGATACGAAGGGAAAGGCAAAAGCAACACAGATAGCGGGGAAACTTGTGGGGAAGGAAGAGTGCTTTTACTGTCATAAGAGTGGGCACTGGAAGAAAGATTGCAGGGCTTGGAAAGCTAGAACACAGGATCTGAAGCAAGTTGCGGCTTCAGCTTCAGGTGTGTATTTTATTGAAAACTGTCTATCAATAAACTCTACTTCCTGGGTATTGGATACCGGATCAGGATCTCATATCTGTAATTCTTTGCAGGCATTGAGAAACCGTAGGGTTTTGAAGGCAGGTGACATGACCCTCAAAGTTGCAAACGGAGCTAGCATGGATGCTAAGGCTGTAAGGGACTATCACCTGGGAATGTCAGATGGACTTGTTTTGGTTTTACGTAATTGTTTTTTTGTACCCAACGCAACTTGTAATATCATTTCTGTATCTTTGATTTCTAAAGAAGGTTATGAATTTGCGTTTGTAAGTAATGTTGTAAACATTCACCTTAATCAAGTTCTGATTGGGTCAGGTATATTAAGCAATGGTATATACGTATTAAACCAACCATAGATTTTCAATGTCCAGAATACACACAAAAGAAAGTCTCCGGAAATAAATCATACTTTCTTATGGCATTGTAGACTGGTTCACATCAATGAGAGAAGGTTGACGAAGTTACATACAGAAGGATATTTGGATCCGTTCGAATATCAATCGTATGCCACTTGTCAATCCTGTCTCAAAGGAAAGATGACAAAGACTCCGTTCACTGGACACGGAGTAAGAGCGAGCGAGCTCTTGGGACTCGTACACAGCGACGTGTGCGGTCCAATGTCTACACATGCGCGCATCGGTTATTCTTACTTCATTACTTTTACGGATGACTTTTCAAAGTACGGTTATGTCTTCTTAATGAAACATAAATCCGAAGCCTTTGGAAAATTCCAGGAATATAAGAATGAAGTAGAAAAACAAACCGGCAAAAGTATAAAGACACTGAGATCGGATCAAGGTGGTGAATACTTGAGTGCCGAGTTCCTGGATTACTTAAAAGAGAATGGAATTCTCTCTCAGCTTACTCCTCCATACACTCCGCAACATAACGGTGTATCGGAGAGACGGAACCGAACCCTATTGGATATGGTACGGTCCATGATGTGTAACGCTGAGTTGCCGCGATCATTCTGGGGATATGCACTAGAATCAGCTGCATACCTTTTGAACCGAGTTCCAACTAAGACTGTGCCTACCACACCATATGAGATATGGAGTGGGAAGAAACCCTATCTTCAATATCTGAAGATCTGGGGATGTCCGGCTTTTGTCAAAAAGCAGCATGCGGACAAACTCGAGGCACGCTCAGTACTGTGCAAGTTTGTGGGATACCCAAAGAACTCCAGGGGGTATCTCTTCTATTACGCAGAGGAACAAAAGATCATTGTTTCTCGTAATGCCCATTTTCTGGAACACCAGTTCTTAGAAAAGGAAACAAGTGGGAGCGAAATAGAACTGGAAGAAATTCCAGAACCACAGACTATTACTAAAAGCTTAGTAGAACCAGAGGGTTCAAAAGAACATGACATTCCTACGCCGCTCCGCAGGAGTAGTAGGCAGTCTCATCCGCCCGAGAGATACTACGGTTTTCTCATAGACGGGGATAGAGAGGATTGCATCATTGATTATGATGAGCCGACTAGCTTCCAGCAGGCCATTCAGAGCGTTGACTCGGTAAAATGGCTGGATGCAATACGGACCGAAATGGAGTCCATGTACACCAACAAAGTATGGACGTTGGACGTTGCTCCAGATGGGGTAAAACCCGTAGGATGCAAGTGGATCTTCAAAAGGAAGATTGGTGTAGATGGACAGGTTGAGACCTATAAAGCTAGACTGGTTGCAAAGGATTTTCGTCAAAGACCTGGTTTGGACTATGACGAGACCTTTTCTCCAGTAGCTATGCTGAAATCCATTCGGATCCTTCTTGCCATTGCTGCCTTCCACGATTATGAGATTTGGCAGATGGACGTAAAGACCGCTTTTCTAAATGGAAATTTAGAGGAGTGTGTTTATATGGACCAGCCAGAGGGTTTCATTCAGAGTGGGAGCAGCGGAAAGGTGTGCAAGCTGCTTAAGTCCATCTACGGACTAAAGCAGGCATCGCGGAGTTGGAACATCTGTTTTGATGAGACGGTCAAAGAATTTGGCTTTATCAAAAATCCAGATGAACCATGCATCTATAGTAGATTTGTAGCGAGAACTGTAGTATTCCTCGTTTTATACGTGGATGACATTCTCTTAATAGGAAATGACATTCCTATGCTACAATCTGTCAAAGGGTTCTTGTCACACAGGTTCTCCATGAAAGACCTGAGTGATGCCTCGTACATTCTGGGGATCCGGATCTATCGTGACAGATCTAAGAGGATATTAGGACTTTCACAGTCCAGGTACATCGACACCATACTGAAAAGATTCAGTATGGAAGATTCCAAGCGCGGTAATCTACCGGCTTGTCACGGGATCACCCTCTCCAAAGAGATGTCTCCCAAGACTGATTTGGAAAGGGATCGCATGTCTATTATACCCTACGCTTCTGCGGTAGGCTCTATAATGTATGCGATGTTATGTACCAGACCAGATGTAGCTTATGCACTGAGTGTGGTAAGCCGGTATCAGTCAAACCCTGGGGAGAAACACTGGATAGCAGTAAAGAACATTCTCAAGTACCTGAGAAAGACTAAGAAGATGTTCTTGGTGTATGGCGGAAAAGAGCTCCAGATCGAGGTCTTTGCTGACTCCAGCTTCCAGAGTGACAAGGATGATTCCAAGTCCATGTCGGGTTATGTCTTTACCCTCAATGGAGGGGCGGTGTGTTGGAAGAGTTCCAAACAGGAAACCGTTGCTAACTCGACGATGGAAGCGGAATATATCGCTGCTGCAGATACCGCAAAAGAAGCCGTCTGGATAAGGAAGTTCTTAATGGAACTTCAGGTGGTTCCGTCCATTGTTGATCCAATACCGCTGTATTGCGACAACAACGGGGCTATAGCTTTAGCGAAGGAACCCAGGTCCCATCAGAAATCCAGACACATCTTGAGGTGGTATCACCTGATCAGGAAGATCGTGGGTCGCCAGGAGATCGAGGTTCGGAGAGTTTCTACGGAAGATAACACTGCTGATCCACTCACAAAGGCCTTACCCCAGACTCAGTTCGAGCGGCTGATCGAGATAATAGGTCTTCGATACGCCAGTACATGGCCTTAGTGCAAGTGGGAGATTGTTAGTGTATATGCCCTAGAGGCCATTACTGTATCATACTAGTTTGTATATTACTTAATGGAAGCTTGAGATATTCACCTTGTATAGACAATCTTGCTCAATATAGTAGTATGCTACTTGGTTTGTTTCTACTTTAATGTGTACATGTGTTTATTTTAGTATATCACCTATACACATTAGTGGAGCCCTTAGGATCTTTGCTTGATTACCAGCGTTGTGATGGCAGTCACACTAGTGGGGGCTGGGTAATCTATAAGCACATCCTTATGCAGGTCCCTAGTCGCAGGACTATCGAGACAGGGCATCGATACTCCGGAGTAGACTAGCGTATGCGCTTCTCATCCCAGTATGGGAGACGGTCTGTCCCACAGCCGTCAGTACGTCGTACTTGAGATAGTATGCGGGTGCTCGTTGGGTTACGAGTACACTGGACATGACTCGTCGGGAACTGTTGGTTGGTACTATACCTATCGTCAGTTTTCAGTTCCCAGGTGACATGAGTACAGCTTAGTCCGCTGACTTGACACTGTCACTTCGCCTCGAGTGTGTTCCCACTGTACTTAGATTACTACCCTACCACGGCTCAAAGGAGTCGTGCAAACAGGTAGTAGTTGGGTGCAGTCCCGAAGCACTTGGAGGCAGTGACGGTTAGACATGATTCGTCTCTCCCGGTATTGGGGGTTGACATCGCGCTGTGTCTAGGATAGCCATTACACGAGTAGTCCCTGGCCAGGGCAAGCGAGATATACTGGTAGGTTTCCAGTGCTATCTCAGGGTGTTCTGGGCTACACTCCGACACGACTTGTACCGCTATTAGGGGACTGATGTTTACTGCCCCTAGGCCCGCCATGCGATGTATCAGACGAACAGACCGGACTGTACAGAGATTGTCACATTCAGACCCAGTAGGAGTTCAGATGGGTTTCACCTCGTCAGTCTTCTTGTCGGCATCTACCTGGGGACCGTTACGCACAGCTAGTGCCGCTTGCGGTCTGTGGTTAAACCCACTGCCAGCGTAGTGTCGAGTCTTTAGAGTCCCACACAGAAAGCTATTCGCCTTTAGGCAAAAGAGTAGAGGTTGCATGGTTTTGCGGCAGGTCGCATGGTTTTGCGACAGGGTTCGGTCACATCCGTGCACTTGTGCACGTTTGGTGTCCGGACAGTTAACACTAGCGGGCTTTGGTTTAAGCCAGATCCTAGTGTACATTTTGGGATTGGTTTTATCTCGTTTGTATTCGTGTTCCTCGGAACGCGGATGCGGGTGTGTATGCACAGTTGACAGAGAGACAGAGGCAGAGGATTCTCATTGGGGTTGTTGACTGTTGACTGTTGACTATTGACTTTTGGCTAAACCCTAATGAGAATAAGAAATATAATTAACAATAATATTAATTAAGTATTATGGTGACATGGTTGTTGAGGGGTTGACTTTGTTGACTTGTTGACTTTGTTGACCGGTTGACTAGGTTGGACTAGTTGACCATCATCATGACAATGGCTATCATTTCATGGCAAAGACTTTTGCTTGCTTGTTTGTTTTTGCAAAATGAGTGCATGATATGATATAGCCATTTTGACTTGAGCCATCACATAATACTTGATTACTATTTTGTTATGATGGTTTTGGATTATGAGAGCTTGGATGGCAAAAGAGTTACTCATTCTCTCATTTCATTTCTCTCTCTTGCTCTTCCTCTTGCTCTCTCTCTAGTTCAAGGCAACACCCTCTCATGAGTTGAGAAACATTGCCTTAGAGATAAAAGAAAACCCAAATCACTTCTCTACTCATCCTAGTTCACAAGGTTTGGCAAACCAAGTGTTCTAGTTTCTTCAAGTTTGAAGAAGAAGCCAAAGGTAGAAGCTTTCAGATGGATCCATCTTCGGCGCAAGGAGACGACGAGGTGAGGCCGATCCGTACACCGGAAAGAGTTGAAGACGAAGGAGTTCAAGAAAGGTATAGCCCCCTAACCGAGTAGGTAAAACTCAAGTTAGGTTGTTAGGTAGTTGTTTAACAAAGAACCGTATTTTGAGTCCATGTTACCACCTCTTGAAAAATCGCTTTTTCATCATTTCCGCAAGCCCGTAAGTACCGGGAGAGATAACGTGGACTTACAGAAAATGATGGGGGAAAATGTTATGGCAGCAGCCCCCCTCTCTCTCACTTATTCTCACACACACTCTCTCTCCAATCATTCACCTTTTTAACCGTTTTTTCATTTCTTTCTCTTTTCTCTTTTAAATTTCAAAACCAAATCACATAATACCCATAAAACAACACAACTGCAACAAATGTAACCAAATGTAACATGATATGGTGCACTAGCCATGGAAAACTGTAAAAACACGGATTTGGCTTAATTGCGATTAGCAGTGCACTAATCGGGTTTTTATCCAAACTGCATATAATAAATTTTAAAAATGCCAAATCTTTTAAATATTTTATTAAATGAATAAATCATTTTAATTTCCGTTTATTTCACAATTATTGGTATATATTTATAGCCTTTTTCGAAAACCCCAATTTCGCAAATCGGGCAGTTTTCGGGAAATATATTATTTTAATATTAAATTCCAAAAATAATATTTTATACTTTCTGAAATGTTACATATCCATATGTCTCATATCACTCCGGTCAGTATCCTCTGGATATCCGCCAAGTCTCATACTGTCACCGATAGGTGGTGTTCCCAGCCAGGCTTAACGTCTTTCAATACGATCTTCTTGTCCTTAGGTAACGTATCGGGTCCACCATGTATCCGCAGACGGTGACTCCTCACTCAACGAATCAGATGATCATCATAACTCAAAACCGAAAAATCTCATGGTGGACGTCGAAATAGCATATCAAGAGAAAACCATGTTTTTAAAACATTCACAGTTTATAAAATCATATTTGCGGTTTCTCAAATCCAGAAATCTCATGAAAACAAACTCTCATAAGAGCATGGAAATAATGGAACGACATATAAAGACACAGAACAGTAATATAATGCATGGCAAGTGTGTTCATATCAGCATGTCGTATAAGTAATGTAAGGAAAGTACAATATTTGAAACAGTACGTGGTGCAAGATGCCAACAGTAATCTATAACGCTAACGGGGTAATATATGATAGGGCGACATAACGAGTTCTATCTGTGTACGTGACATGGCAATTACCGATGCGAGTATGTGCTAGTGCAACACGAATCATCGATAATGGTGGTGTGTCCTAGCAAATGAAGTTAAGTAGGGTTAAAAATATATACGTAGTATAAATCAGAAATAATCAAAGTGCGAGCGTATGCAAAAATAAGGAAATCGAAACGCGGGCGTATGCAGAATAATGAAATCGTAGCGTGAACAAATAATAAAATATCTAACTACGTATGAGCCATACAGTTATAGATTGAAATAGCACGAAACGCCGTTTTAGAAATAAGAGACTACGATATTTTTGAAATAAATATTATTTGAAAAATCGTAACGCACCCTTGACGTTGTCATTTAAAAGTACGAAATGATTCATTAGTTTTGAAAGTAGGTATGACTCTAAATATCTCATAATTTTCCATCTTTAAAATATTGACAAGACTTCTTGAGTCGAAATAAATAATCAGCCGTATTCGGCAATCTATCCTCAATATATCATGTACGGAATATCTCTCGTACGATATCATCCAATCAATATGGTACAGATCTATAATCGCGTACATAAATCTCATCTCATATCATCCAATATCATATCGTATCATATATACTTATTTGGCATATATACTCATATAATATCGTATAAAGTACTCATGCATATATATATATATATATATATATATATATATAGAGAGAGAGAGAGAGAGAGAGAGAGAATAATGGAGGAAAGAGGCCGTAGGAGAGAATTTCCTCCTAAGGCGTCGAAAAAACACACCCTCCATCGTGTTTTCCGACGACCAGAATGCATCATCTTCATCATTATAATCTAAGATGTGGGTACACCAAATTTCATGTGATTCTACAACTTTTTCACCGTTGATTTAGCAATGTAAAAAGTTCTATTGTCGGTAAACCGTTAATTTTGAACCCACTAATTCAACGGTGAAAAAGTTGTAGAATCACATGAAATTTGGTGTATCCATATGTAACAACTCCATTTTTAATGTACAAAGAATTGATTTAAATTCAATGTATACTTGGAGAATTTATTGCAGCTGATATCTCTTTAAGTATTTATTTCACTCCATAATTACAAGAAGGAGCTTATAGCTCATTGGTAATACCTTGCACTGCTGAACCAAGCCACCAGAGTTCAAATCCCATGCCCACATTATTTTTCTATTTATTTTGTTTTAATTTTTTTTGGAAGTCAACGGTAAAAAGGCCATAACTCCCAAAATATGTACTGGACAACAAAAAGTAAATATACCAAATTGTACCCCCGAAGAATCCCCGGCCATTGGACCCCTGACTCGGCCCGATTCGGCGCCTCCGGCCGGCGACTCGGCCGACTCGGTCCGGCGCCGCCGGCCGGACTTGGCCGGACGGCTGAGTCACCAACAGAGAAAAGTTGGGTCTTGACCTGGTCCACCCTCCTGCATAGTCTAAATGCTTGGATCGGTTATCATTTGGCCAATAAATCCCTTTTACTCCTATGTTTAATAAATTTTTAATGATTTTGTATATTTTTTATAATTTTTTTTATTAAAACCCTAACCCTAACTTAACCCTATATAAACCCCCATACCCTCAACTCTCTCACCCTACATTCCTAAGTCCACTCTCTAAAAATTTCAAGAGAACTCGGTACCTTAGAAAACGAGCGAAAGGCGAAGCGCTGCCGAAATCGACGGCGAAATCCCGACGATCGTACTAGGACTCTTCACGACGTTTCGACGCACCGACAAACCCACTACCTTCCTATCACTCTCTAGCGTTGTCCAAACCCGCAAGTCCCTCTTTTTCTACCTTTCTTTCTTCCATTAAAATACGATTTTTCAAACCCGACGGAAATCGGAACAAACCGATTTCCGATTTGGTTTTCTATCAAAACTCACTTGTCACTAATTCCATAATGCTTAAACATATTCATGTTGACTACTAATCACTTAAAAATCAATTTGGATAAAGTTTCTCACATGAAATGATAACGTTTCCCTTTATCGTATTTCTTTCACTTAAATACCACAATGTTTAGTTTTCACATTTAACCCTTTAACAATGCTATACCTTAAAATAGATCACGAGGTAATGACCTACCTCCACACACACACAAATACAACCCTAATTGATATCATCAAAACTTAGAATACGATAATACAAGGCTTTACATTAAAATACCATTTTCTTTATAAACCTTTTCTGAAAGTTCTAAGTTGTATACAATTTTAAAACAAAATCTTTTAATAGGAAAATACGATGTGTCATGGACATCGATCGTTTATCTAAACTTGACTTTGTGGTGTCTAGGCAAGCGTGTCTAAGACGAGTGGTTACTTAATTAGGACCACTACTTGTAGTGGAGAGCCTCCTACTCACCTGGCACTTACCTGGCCGCAATTGGCGGTGAAGAGGCGATTTGAGGCTTCTAATGACGTGTCGTTTAGACCATTTAGAAATAGGCTAGTTGGTTTAGGAAACCCTAGAATCTAAAATACGGAAATTTACACCCTTTTTCAAATAAATACCTTATCTTTATAAAACCGTTTTCTAAATGATTAGTATTTATAAAATCTTTGCAAAGCGCCACTACAACCCATATTTGGGGAACCCGTTAGGGATTGTACGGTTTATCGTGCACCCTCGGGCTTAGTAGTGCAAGATTCGGACCTCCGCAAGGAGCATTCGGTCTCGAAAGGTTTAGAATACGACATTTATGAAAAATGAGATTTTTGGAAAATAAAATATTTATTAAAAATTATTCTTGTATAAAAATATGTATATTTATCATTTGAACACCTATTTTATTATAAGATAAAGTTTTCACATTTTCCTAAAAAAATTACAAGATTAAAAGTTACATTAAAATACCATGAATTTCAATTAAATCAATATCACAAAATTAATACTTTTATTTATGTAATTAGGATATTCTCACTAGAAATAACACAAATAAAATTTACACTCATTATAACTATAAAGACGAATAATAAATACTTGAGGTGTATCTTGAAAACTATACAAAAGTACTTTTTACATAAAACCCCCCTCAAGTTTTATAATTTATAATAAGGACCCTAACAATTATAGAACTTTAAATTACATTTCTTTTAGTCTGACTCGGGTTTGAGTCTGATTATTTCTGACTTGAATATGATTCAAGTCATTCTATATTCTTTAATATTCCAACTCAATATGAATACATGAATCCCAAAATCCAGTTAACAATCTATACAACTTGACTGAATCAAACCATGGATATACATCCATTATTCCGTTATTCCATTTACCTGATTATGCAGTTACAACATGTTTACTGATATCATGGTTTTGGTCGGTCATCCAACTTACACAATACAATACAACAATACTATCAAAACACTACGAGGTTTAAGGGGTAGATTGGTACGGAATGTGTTAAAGGTGGCACGAGATGGTCAGATTAAGACACCTAACCATATTCCGTTGCTGTTGTACCGTGGCTTAACGGTTCCTTGTACATTCCGTTTGCCCTGGTCTCTAGCATATAGGGACCCCTCTCGTATACACTGGCATTCTTCTGTACCAAGCTACACACAACAACGTTAACACAATATTCCATAATATTCTACAACATAATACTTTAGAAAATACTCTTATTCTGGCTTTTCTAATTCTTCTTTATCTTTGGGACTTACCGAGCGACCTGTTCGCTGACGACATTCTATTTCTTTCTTCTTTGAATGTCGTCAAGTGCTTTGGACCCAGCAGAGATCGAGCCCACCGGTGAAGACTTGGAGTAGTTTCACGAAGACCCCGAGCTCTAGATATTGTATCTTGTTCTATTCAGTATTTTCATTTCCTGTTATGCCACTGTTTAGGCATCGCTTTTCATTTCAGTTGTATTTACTTTTCATGCATTGTACAAAAGAATGTTATTAATAAAGTTGCTGTTATTTCTATATCTCTTGTCTCTTGTGATTTACTTTATATTGCTTAGATACGCTTAGCGTATGTACTTCTGAGTACATACGTAGCGGACCTCGTCGCGCCCCCTTCACCGTACACTGGGAAGCGGGGCGTGACAGGTTTTGTTGGTGGCCCATGCAGGTCAGAGCTGTATGAATCCCTATCATGCAGTTCTGGTCTGCGTGAACAACCTAAGCAATATAACACAAGAACCAGCAACTAAAACATTCTTTACAATTCATGTTTCTTGAATCTTACAAATTTCTATTCCTTGAATCTTATCATTTCATTACCTGAATCTGTCCTAACCCAAATTTTTCTTCAAGGTTATGGATTCCCCGAACAACACCAGCACCAATGTCAACAACACACCTCCAGCACTACCTCTCGCACCAGCTGTTCCTGGACCACCCACCAAGCAAACAGTGCTACTTGAGGCGATTCACAGCGTTCTTGAGGGACAGCAACAACTACTGAACCGTCCTGAAACCGACGCACCGGGAGTAAAGCAATTCAGGGCTTTACATCTCAAGCAGTTCTCTGGTAAAGGAAGCCCTCTTGAAGCAGAAGAATGGGCACAAAGCATTGAAGACGATCTGGCAGCAGCTCAAGTGCCAGACATCGCTTGGGTCCGTGTAGCAAAACTACAGCTTACGGATAATGTTCGCAACTGGTGGAAGGCGGAAGAAAGCCGTCTGGTACAGCCGATTGAATGGAAGACTTTTCGCGAGAAGGTCGACGCGAAATATTTCCCTCTGACTGCCAGGTTTGCAATGGAGCAGTAGTTCATTCATCTACAACAGGGTTCAATGTGGGACAAATCAGTAGATGAATACGACGCTGAATTCACCATGTTAAGCCGGTAAGATATGTCACAATAGTTCAATTTTTTAAAAATCACATACTACACAGCTAACATAATCTTTAAACAGATTCGCGGCACACTTGATACCGACGGACGAGATCAGAGCCCGTCGCTTTCAACAAGGACTGGACACGGAGATTCAGGCTGCTCTAGCCATGGGAAAATTTTTGACTCATGAGGATGCTCTAGAAGCTGCCCGCAACTATGAGGCAGTGATAAAAGCAAGGGGCAGACCTCAGTCTGCAGGAGTCAAGCGCCCTGCCAACCAGATGGCAGGTGGAGCCTCGTCCAGGCCACCTTTCGTGCCAAGACAACCCGGAGTACCAACCCATCGTCCCAGCCCAACCTTTTGCACCTACTGCAAGAGAACTGGACATATGATGAAGGACTGCCGTCGAGCCAACCGCCTTTGCTTAGTCTGCGGCTCAGCTACTCACGATATTGGGTCTTGTCCCCAAAGACAGAACCCAGTTACTGCACCCAGGCCAGCAATTACTTATCCGCAGCAACCAGCTCTTCAGGCACCTGCTCCCAGACCTGCACTACCTGCACCACCCAGAGGACCACAAGCTGCACCACCTCCTCGTCAGTTCCATCAAGCTCAAAGGAATGTTCTGAAGAATGCTCCTCAGGCCAGGAGGAATGTACCAAGGCGCCAGGCTTTCACAATGTCCGTGGAAGAAGCTGAGGCCACTGGCCAAGTCATCATTGGTAAACTTTTCTTTTCAAACTTTTCTTTTCTATTTTACTACTTAGTTACATATTTCCTATACCTAAAACAAATCCCACATACCTTAGGTACAATTTTAGTATCCTCAATCCCTGCACTTGCACTGTTTGATACTGGAGCATCACATTGCTTTATGTCGCAACGGTTTGTCCGAACCCATGCGATTCCAGTTTCACCGCTTGTATCCAGCTGGAATGTCAGTTCCGGAAATGGCGTTCTAAAGGAAACTATGGGATACAGCATGTGTTCAGTCGCCGTCTGCAGTCGAGAGTTTTATGCTGACTTCAAAGTGCTGGACATACCGAACTTTGATGTGGTTCTAGGAATAGATTGGCTTGGAACTTTTTATGCTACCATAGACTGTCGTCAAAGGAGGGTAGTATTCGAGATCCCATACCATCCGGTCTTCTATTTCAAAAGCGGAGACCGTACACTGGAGCCAAGTACCTACAGAGCGAAGCCAAGAGAAGCAGTAGTTGCAGCAGCTCAAGCGGAGGAAGAATCAAGACCAGATGTGGTTCGAGAGTTCGACGATGTATTTCCTGACGATATATCAGGTTTGCCTCCCTATCGAGCTCTTGAATTCAGTATTGATTTAGTACCAGGAGCACAACCGGTAATCAAAGCACTCTATCGTTTAAGTACGGAAGGTTTGAAGGAAGTTCGAACACAGTTGGACGAATTACTGGCGAAAGGATGGATTCGTCCCAGCACTTCAAGTTGGGGATCGCCTGTATTACTTATGAAGAAGAAGGAAGGTTCATACAGAATGTGCATCGATTACAGAGCCTTGAATGAAGTAACTATAAAGAACAAGTATCCACTTCCGCGCATCGACGATTTATTCGATCAGCTAAGTGGATCTTGTGTTTTCTCTAAACTAGATCTTCGTTCAGGTTATCATCAAGTGAAGGTCAAGGAAGCTGATATTCACAAAACAGCTTTCAGAACTCGCTATGGACATTACGAATTTCTAGTGATGCCATTTGGAGTGACCAACGCACCCGCAATATTCATGAACCTTATGAATCAAGTTTTCCGGGAGAACTTAGACAGGTTTGTTGTCATCTTCATCGACGACATCCTGGTGTATTCTAAGAGTCTGAAAGATCATGCAGAACATCTACGAATTTTCCTAGAAACTCTTCGACAACATCAGCTTTATGCCAAGTACAACAAGTGCGAGTTTTGGCTAAATCAAGTTGGTTTTCTTGGACATATCGTATCAGGAGAAGGAATCTCTGTAGATCCAGCGAAAGTTTCGGCAGTTAGCGAATGGCCTACACCAAAGTCAGTGAAGGATATTTGAAGTTTCTTGGGTTTAGCTGGATATTACAGAAGGTTTATTGAAGGCTTCTCGAAGATAGCAACGCCCCTGACCAAGCTCACACGTAAAGATGAAGAATTTGTGTGGTCAGAAGCATGCGAACAAGCTTTCGTAGAACTCAAGTCAAGGTTGACATCAGCACCTATTCTTGTCATACCGGATCAATCTGGAGGATTCGAAGTGCATTGCGATGCATCCGGTAAGGGATTAGGCTGTGTTCTACATCAGCACGGTAAGGTTGTGACTTATGCTTCAAGACAGCTGAAGATTCATGAGCGCAATTATCCGACGCATGATTTGGAGTTGGCAGCCGTCATCTTTGCTCTCAAGATTTGGCGTCATTATCTACTTGGTGAACGAGTGAACATCTACACAGATCATAAGAGCCTGAAGTACGTGTTTACTCAGAAGGAGTTGAATATGCGGCAGAGAAGATGGTTAGAACTCATGGCGGACTTTGACATCAACTTGCAATATCACCCAGGGAAGGTGAATGTAGTACCTGATGCTCTTAGTCGCCAACCATTAGCAATGAATCTCACCGCTCAGTAGAAGCTTCAACAAGACTTGCATCAGATGGAGATTGAAGTAGTCATGCCAGGTAATGCTTCAAGTTTGATGAATTTACAAGTTCAATCAACCATTGTCAATCAGATCAAAGCAGCTCAAGCCAGCGATGCTAAGTTGCAAAAGATCAGAGAACAAGTGGAGAATGGACTCAGAACAGACTTCATCATCCATGAAGACGGATCTTTGAGATACGGCAGCAGATTGTGTGTACCAAAAGGTCCTGTTCGGGAAGAGTTAATGAAAGAAGCCCACAACTCTCCCTACTCAGTACATTCTGGAGGTACCAAAATGTACAAAGATCTACGTCAGAATTATTGGTGGCATGGAATGAAGCGTGAAGTAGCCAGAAGCGTCGCAAAATGCTTGGTGTGTCAGCAAGTAAAGGCTGAACATCACAGGACTGCTGGATTACTTCAACCGTTACCAATCCCGGAATGGAAGTGGCAACATATCACGATGGACTTTGTGACTGCTCTTCCTTGCAGCACAAAGGGTAACGATGCCATATGGGTCATTGTGGATCGACTCACAAAGTCGGCCCACTTCATCCCATTTCGAGTTGGCCAATCAACTGAGACATTAGCAAAGAAGTATATGGAGGTAATAATCTAATTTAGATTTAAAACTCTTCATAATGTACTATCTCTGATACCCATGAACTCATACAGGAAATTGTGAGACTCCATGGAGTACCGGTCTGCATTGTCTCCGATCGTGACACCAGGTTCCGATCGCAATTTTGGCAGAGTCTGCAAGCAAGCTTGGGAACAAGTCTGAACTTCAACACGGCTTATCATCCACAAACAGATGGTCAGTCGGAACGAACTATTCAGATCTTGGAGGATATGCTCAGAGCGTGTATGCTAGACTTCAAGGGATCGTGGGAAGATCACCTACATCTTGTGGAGTTTTCGTACAACAACAGCTACCAAGCAAGCATAGGAATGTCACCTTTTGCAGTACTGTATGGAAGGAAGTGTCGTTCGCCATTAAGTTGGGACGACATCAGAGATAGGGAATTTCTTGGACCAGAGATGATAATAGCGACTGTTGATGTGGTTCGTACTATCAGGGAAAGAATGCGCATAGCCCAAGATCGACAGAAGCACTGGGCTGATGCAAAGAGACGACACTTGGAGTTCCAGCCAGGAGATCACGTATTCCTGAAGATATCTCCGAACCGCGGAGTGATCCGATTTGGAAGACGGGGTAAGCTAAGTCCGAGATATATTGGACCGTTCGACATACTCGAACGAGTCGGTGAAGTGGCATATCGTTTAGCGCTTCCACCTTCATTGGAAGGAGTGCATAATGTGTTCCATATATCACAACTCAGAAAGTATGTGAGTGACCCCAGCCATGTTCTCGATCATTCCGAGCTCACTATACAGCCCGACTTGTCTTGTGAGCAACAGCCCGTGGAGATCCTGGACAGGAAAGTGAAGACACTTCGGAACAAGGAAGTTAACTTGGTTCGAGTGATGTGGAGGAAAGACACTCCAGGAGAGTCCACTTGGGAAAGGGAGGATGAAATGCGTACTAGATATCCACACCTCTTTGTAAACTAGTCCTCAAATAAAAGTTGTAAATTTCGAGGACGAAATTTTTGAAGGAGGGTAGACTGTAATAACTCCATTTTTAATGTACAAAGAATTGATTTAAATTCAATGTATACTTGGAGAATTTATTGCAGCTGATATCTCATTAAGTATTTATTTCACTCCATAATTACAAGAAGGAGCTTATAGCTCATTGGTAATACCTTGCACTGCTAAACCAAGCCACCAGAGTTCAAATCCCATGCCCCACATTATTTTTGTATTTATTTTGTTTTAATTTTTTTTGGAAGTCAACGGTAAAAAGGCCATAACTCCCAAAATATGTACTGGACAACGAAAAGTAAATATACCAAATTGTACCCCCGAAGAATCCCCGGCCATTGGACCCCTGAATCGGCCCGACTCGGCGCCGCCGACCGGCGACTCGGCCGACTCGGTCCGGCGCCGCCGGCCGGACTTGGCCGGACGGCCGAGTCACCAACAGAGAAAAGTTGGGTCTTGACCTGGTCCACCCTCCTGCATACTCTAAATGCTTGGATCGGTTATCATTTGGCCAATAAATCCCTTCTATTCCTATGTTTAATAAATTTTTAATGATTTTGTATATTTTTTATAATTTTTTTTATTTAAAACCCTAACCCTATATAAACCCCCATACCCTCTACCCTCTCACCCTACATTCCTAAGTCCACTCTCTAAAAATTTCAAGAGAACTCGGTACATTAGAAAACGAGCGAAAGGCGAAGCGCTGCCGAAATCGACGGCGAAATCCCGGCGATCGTACTAGGACTCTTCACGACGTTTCGACGCACCGACAAACCCACTACCTTCCTATCACTCTCTAGCGTTGTCCAAACCCGTAAGTCCCTCTTTTTCTACCTTTCTTTCTTCCATTAAAATACGATTTTTCAAACCCGACGGAAATCGGAACAAACCGATTTCCGATTTGGTTTTCTATCAAAACTCACTTGTCACTAATTCCATAATGCTTAAACATATTCATGTTGACTACTAATCACTTAAAAATCAATTTGGATAAAATTTCTCACATGAAATGATAACGTTTCCCTTTATCGTATTTCTTTCACTTAAATACCACAATGTTTAGTTTTCAAATTTAACCCTTTAACAATGCTATACCTTAAAATAGATCACGAGGTAATGACCTACCTCCACACACACGCAAATACAACCCTAATTGATATCATCAAAACTTAGAATACGATAATACAAGGCTTTACATTAAAATACTATTTTCATTATAAACCTTTTCTGAAAGTTCTAAGTTGTATACAATTTTAAAACAAAATCTTTTAATAGGAAAATACGATATGTCATGGACATCGATCGTTTATCTAAACCTGACTTTGTGGTGTCTAGGCAAGTGTGTCTAAGGCGAGTGGTTACTTAATTAGGACCACTACTTGTAGTGGAGAGCCTCCCACTCACCTGGCACTTACCTGGCCGCAATTGGCGGTGAAGAGGTGATTTGCGGCTTCTAATGACGTGTCGTTTAGACCATTTAGAAATAGGCTAGTTGGCTTAGGAAACCCTAGAATCTAAAATACAGAAATTTACACCCTTTTACAAATAAATACCTTATCTTTATAAAACCGTTTTCTAAATGATTAGTATTTATAAAATCTTTTGCAAAGCGCCACTACAACCCATATTTGGGGAACCCGTTAGGGTTTGTACGGCTTATCGTGCACTCTCGGGCTTAGTAGTGCGAGATTCAGACCTCCGCAAGGAGCATTCGGTCTCGAAAGGTTTAGAATACGAGATTTATGAAAATGAGATTTTTGAAAAATAAAATATTTATTAAAAATTATTCTTATATAAACATATGTATATTTATCATTTGAACACCTATTTTATTATAAGATAAAGTTTTCACCTTTTCCTAAAAAAATTACAAGATTAAAAGTTACATTAAAATACCATGAATTTCAATTAAATCAATATTACAAAATTAATACTTTTATTTATGTAATTAGGATATTCTCACTAGAAATAACACAAATAAAATTTACACTCATTATAACTATAAAGACGAATAATAAATACTTGAGGTGTATCTTGAAAACTATACAAAAGTACTTTTTACATAAACCCCCCTCAAGTTTTATAATTTATAATAAGGACCCTAACAATTATAGAACTTCAAATTACATTTCTTTTAGTCTGACTTGGGTTTGAGTCTGATTATTTCTGACTTGAATATGATTCAAGTCATTCTATATTCTTTAATATTCCAACTCAATATGAATACATGAATCCCAGAATCCAGTTAACAATCTATACAACTTGACTGAATCAAACCATGGATATACATCCCTTATTCCGTTATTCCATTTACCTGATTATGCAGTTACAACATGTTTACTGATATCATGGTTTTGGTCGGCCATCCAACTTACACAATACAATACAACAATACTATCAAAACACTACGGGGTTTAAGGGGTAGATTGGTACGGAATGTGTTAAAGGTGGCACGAGATGGTCAGATTAAGACACCTAACCATATTCCGTTGCTGTTGTACCGTGGCTTAACGGTTCCTTGTACATTCCGTTTGCCCTGGTCTCTAGCATATAGGGACCCCTCTCGTATACACTGGCATCCTTCTGTACCAAGCTACAAACAACAGCGTTAACACAATATTCCATAATATTCTACAACATAATACTTTAGAAAATACTCTTATTCTGGCTTTTCTAATTCTTCTTTATCTTTGGGACTTACCGAGCGACCTGTTCGCTGACGACATTCTATTTCTTTCTTCTTTGAATGTCGTCAGGTGCTTTGGACCCAGCAGAGATCGAGCCCACCGGTGAAGACTTGGAGCAGTTTCACGAAGACCCCGAGCTCTAGATATTGTACCTTGTTCTATTCAGTATTTTCATTTCCTGTTATGCCACTGTTTAGGCATCGCTTTTCATTTCAGTTGTATTTACTTTTCATGCATTGTACAAAAGAATGTTATTAATAAAGTTGCTGTTATTTCTATATCTCTTGTCTCTTATGATTTACTTTATATTGCTTAGATACGCTTAGCGTATGTACTTCTGAGTACATACGTAGCGGACCTCGTCGCGTCCCCTTCGCCGTACACTGTGAAGCGGGGCGTGACACTATATCTTAGATGATAACGATGAAGATGATGCATTCCGATCGTCGGAAAACACGACGGAGAAAGTGTTTTTTCGACGCCATAGGAGGAAATTCTTTCCTATGGTATGTTTCCTCCATTATATATATATATATATATATATATATGTATATATATATATATGTATATATATATATAAACTCGGTATATACTCTTTTACTAAATATACTAATATATGCATACAAATAGATTAAGTATAAGCTTCTACTATATAACATATCCTAATTCTACGGTTGCGGGGGTGCTATACGCTATCCATTCGATTTTGCCGTAGATATACATCTACTCATCTAAACGTCTCGTCCTAGTCGAAGTCGACAGACGCCTCGTCCTAATCGAAGTCGACGGACGCCTCGACCTTCTTCGTCGTCTCGGAAGTCCACGCGATTGTACCCACAATTCAAATCATAACCAAAATCGCATAAAAACCCAGTCGAAATTGAAATCACGAGCGAAGTGCACATAGCTTAGAATTTATGGTTAACGCGTGCTAAAACAATAAAATACCCCCGACGTCGACGTACAAACGTCAAACGACCGAGTCAAGACACAAATATCCAAAAACCAAATTTTCAAATATCATAAAATATCGCCAAAACCAAGTAAAATACTCCCAGATTTTTCTTCAGGTGGTCTGAGACTTTTTAGTATATAGGGTAAGTTTAGTTATCTAGTGAGTGAGCTACAGAACAAGCCCCAGACCTTAACTCCAAAATCGACCCGCAATTTGCGGTCTAAAGGATTAAATTTGCGGCCAAATTAAAGAGCTGAGGGCTCGGGCTTCTACGGTGGTCTTCTACTGGTTCATACATCTCTCTGTATTCTCTAATTAATTTTCAGAGTTCCCTTATTGCTCCAGATTTCATTTGAACTTCAAAAATTAATGAAAACCGATATTTGAAAATTCTAAACTCATCTAATCTAAAGATTCCTTCACTAAATCACTCTCACTTATCACTAATGGGCTTGCAATCACTCCATAATTCTCTATTATACCACAACTACAAGTTCTATCCAGCACAACTCACTTTCTAAAACTCAAGTCTACAAAACTTAAGCTTTTAAATTCTAAACTAATTTGTGAAGGCAAGAATACTTAAAACTTGATTAAAAGTGAGATTATTATCTCATAAGGCAACTAGAGAAATTTCCAAGACGGCAAAAGATTCTCAAAATGAAGACTTGATCACACCATGATACTTAGGATAAGATTAGGAATAATTTTTGTGAAAGCTATATGGTGTTTTGAAGAAGTTTGGATGGTTGTTTGTAGGGTTAAAGTGGGAGGTGGAGATGGAGAAAGTGAAGGAGGAAGAAGGAGGAGGAGATGAAGGAAAATGAAGTAAAAAATGCAAATGGCTAGCAACCAAACCCTACCCCCCTCCTCTTATCCATACCCATTTTAAAAATCAAAAGACCATGCTTTCACGTCTCGTCTCATCTCATTTTCTTTTCTTTTTCTGTTCTCTTTTATTTAAAAACATAAAACCATAATATAAATCATAAATAAAATGTTAACATGTCATGACACTTAAATATGGTTTAACAAAATAAACTTGACTTAATGCACAATTAGAAAAACACTAATTAAGTTTAACATTAAACTTGTATGGATGCATTTATATACTAATTTATGAAAAAAACTAAATTAAATAAATGCTTTCATAAATAATAATTCATTTTATTTTCCAAAATTAAAGGTATATAATTATACCAATTTACGAAAACTCAACTCTATACTCATATAACATCCGTAAAACTCATTATTTTATTATTTAAATTTTAAAATAATATTTTCCATTTTCTGAAATGCCACAATTGATGCCGTAAAAAACCTTGCTTATTTTTCTGTCCATTCACATTAGAATTTGAATATTATTTTTCCCCGTCCTCATTCGAACAACTGTAAATTTACAGCAATTATATGAAAAACAAATTTCTACCACTTTTATCTATATTTTTGAGTTACAACATACAAAATACCGAAAACTTTGAAAATATATTTTCATGGATTGTATTTTTCTATCCTTCACCGACATTCATGGGGTACGAAGAAATAAAAAGCAGGAAGTGCATCAATTCGTCTTTTTTAGTGTAAATAGATACTGAAATGGATAAGAAATCAGGTGGGTAGGAAAATAAAAATAAAATCGAAAAACTTGAGGGGGGTCAGCACACAATTCCACTATTGAGTGCCATAACTTTGACACGTGTACAAAAATTGACCAATTCTTTTAACATCCATTTCCATTTATCATCACACGGTGATGGGTCCATCAATTGCTTGGTCTAATAACAGACCCATTCATGTAGTCAGGCATTTGAAATTCCCAAATTGACCCCACAAATAACATATTGGCCCAGCGTGAAAAAGATCATATCATATCAAATAAAAACAATGGACCATATCAATTCATAAATAGAAACGAGCTGATTAGATCTTCAAAATAGCGTGGTTAGACCCCGAGGCAATCTTTTTCTTCCAATCGATGTCGCGGGTCTTAAAAAAAATAGATGTCAAACGACTTAGAAAACAACTTATTAACAATAAATATTTTCGGCATGCATGTGTATTTCCATGTAATAATGTACAAACTTTCAGTACTATATTTTCTTGAAAGTATAGGAGTTAATTGTTTTAATCAAACATCTAACACAACACATTTTGAATTATTACCACTCTGCTATTTTAACTATTATCCTTAGATGTACGGTCTGTCTGGTTGAGCTGTTACAAAAAGCGCTTTTGGTAAAAATGTTGTTTCAAAAAGCTCTTTTGGCAAAAGTACTGTTGTAGAAAGTGATTTTTAATTTGAAAAGTTGTTTGGTTCAAAAAACTATTAAGTTGTATAAACGCTGTTGACTGTTTAAATTACCATAAAGGACATACATAAGTGCTTTTTTGTAAAGCTGTTTGCTTCCAGAAGTGCTTTTATATGACACATTTGCAGAATACTCAATTATAATTTATATGAGCTCATCGAGTGCAATAAATTTATTATAAATATAAAGAATACAAGTAACAAAAAGATGATCATGAGCCGTCTCAAATAGGAAAGATATCAAAGTCAAATTATTTCCAGAATTCGTAACGGGCAGATATTGACCCGGCTCAAATATGGTCTAAGCTGTCTCAAACAAACAGAGTAGAATTCATCATATACATTACATATTTGCGACAAATTCTTTTCTTATCTTATCATGAATAATCTCCATCTCATGGTGTCACGTCCCGTTTCCTAAAATACAAAAATAAGGGAACGTAACAAAGTTAGCCATGCTATCTACGGTGAGAAAATATCCTTCCATACTTATATCACGGCTGACAATCAGATATCAATAACAGAAAATAAATATCTATCTATCTCATATCCAAACTGCCACAATAAATAATAACGAGAAAGATAGCGGAAGCAAATAAAGATCCAAGATAATAAAAGAAACAATATTCTAGACTCGTCCCTTATGGGACCACAACGATAAAAACGATAAATCCAGAACTAGAAAATAAATCTAAGTATCACTAAATTAAAATAAGAGAAAAGTTCTTCACTGATCGACAATCCTGTCAAAGTAATCCTGATTCCCTTATGATAGGTCAAACGATCCGGACCATACAAAACCCAGACGTCAGTGCCACATAAAGATCATAAAAATAATATGAGCATTAAGCTATATATGATGCCATGTGTAAGTGTGAGTTATCATGAATATAAACAAAGTAGTCATATGTGATATAACAAGCAGAATATAGGCAGTCAAACATGTCACGTGTATCATGTGGGTCCATATTTCTAAGTTATTTATCATACAGGTATTTGAAATTAATTAATGTACTCCTCCATATTACTCAACAGTATATATCCCGTTACCCCTCGGGACCACGGATACAAGATATATCTCGTTACCCTCCGGGACCACGGAAAATGTGTGAATTAAGAATGATTATTCTGTTACCCTCCGGAATCACGGACGCAAGTAATACCCTCTTGAGTTACAATTCAATTACATTCTTGATTTTCCCATTTCCCCAGGTTTCATGTTCATGTCAGGTATACAAACAATATCTATCTAATGCCAACACAAGAACAAGCAAGTACAAGATACGTCCATCAGAACAATAGGAATACGTCAATCAACTCAAGTCATGGTTGTTGTCATTGGTAAATATACGACAAATATGCACCATCATGATAACGGTGTATGGTGTTTTTCGTAACCCCATTGAGATGGGAATACGCGCGCGCTTGTCAGGCGTACTACAGATTCCCCCTGCCTAGGGTAGGCCGGGGTTTAATGATTGTGGGGATCCGAATCTCCGGAAGCCGCGAGCTAAGCTGCCGTTAATTACCCCCCGCCTTTGGGGCGAGGGAACCTCCTATTGACGGGTCAAACTGGTCATGCGAACTCAATGTGCAGTGTACGTGTGTTGTTGTTTTTGAGGGAGGGGGTTTGAATATATCAGGAGCCACGCAGAGTTTTTACGGGGGTCCCGTTACCCGGATAGCGGGCTGGGGGTCAAGGGGGCTAGCGGCCCCCTTGCGGGGTGCGGGGCAGCGCCCCGTTAGAAATTTTTTCTAACAGGGACAGTGTCGTGGAGTATGTGTATGTGTACATTTGTATACATATGTATATATATAAAAAAAGGGGAAAAAGACATCCAAAGGATGCGTGGGGCCAGCGCCTGGGCGCTTGAGCGCAAGCGCGCCATGTGTCGGCACGTGGGCGCTTTGCGCTCGAGCGCAGTGCGCCTGAGCGCAAGCGCGCCACGTGTCGGCACGTGGGCGTTTTGCGCTCGAGCGCTGGGCGCTGGCGAGACAAAAGGACTTTTAGTCCCAGAACCAGAAGCTATGCTTCAGAAAGGAAATATATATATATATATATATATATATATATATATATATATATATATATATATATATAAATATATGGAGTTAAACTCCTAAAATGTTTTGGTTGATGAAAGGGGTTCTTCCTCTTCCTCCTCTGTTGGCTGGATCTTGATAATCAAGAGATGTGAGATCTAAAATCCTCTCCTTTCTGAGATCTAATGGTAGATCCAAGTTCCCCTTTGTGGGTTTTGTGGTGGAAGACTTCTTAGTTTTTGAAAAGAAAGAGTAAAACTCTTGATTTAATTCAAAAGAAATGAGAAGGTTTAGAACCTTGGAGAAGGAGCAGGAGGCACAAAAGATCTCAGATCTAAAAATTTTGTGGAGAGAATGAAAAGTATTCTTTATTCATCATCATGTTGCCTTTTATAGGCTTACATATTTACATATAGCCCCTTGGGCTTCACAAAAATGGCATTTTGCCTATTTCATGGCTCATGTGCCATTTCATTTTTGCACATAAGCCATGGGCTTACAAAATATTGGCTTTATGCCCATTTTGCATACATTCATGTATAAAAAATTACATAAAAATTATTTATTACATGATTTTGTTGTTGGCATGGGGAGGCTGGCCGCGGGCTCGACTTGGGCATGGGCCCGCTTAACCTGGGCTTCGACCCACCTAGCTTGGGGGTTGGCCTTGACTTTGACTCGGTCAACCGGGGTGTAAATTTTTACCCCAACAAAGTGCCCCCCATCAATAAATGCACACCACATATGTCGGTCGTGTGCATGAAATTGATGGATCTTCTTTCACGTGGAGGCGACTTGATTTGGTTCCCGCTTTTTGGGAAGCTGGCACTGCCCTTTTTACGACATGGACGGTCGTTGCTTGACATGTCTCCGAGACGGAGTGTCCGTGATAGACGTTTTCCCTGGCCCGGAGTGATCTGGTTCCCGCTTTGTAGGAATCCTGTGCTGCCCTTTTTACGACGTGGACGGTCGGTGCTGCCACTTTAGCGACGTGGACGGTCAGTGCTGCCACTTTAGCGACGTGGACGGTCGGTGCTGCCCTTTTTTGCGACTTGGACGGTCGGTGCTGCCCTTTTTGCGACTTGGACGGTCGTTGCTGCCCTTTTAGCGATGTGGACGGTCGGTTCTGCCCTTTTTGCGACTTGGACGGTCGATACTGCCCTTTTTGCGACGTGGACGGTCGATACTGCCATTTTAACGACTTGGACGGTCGGTGCTGCCCTTTTTGCGACTTGGACGGTCGGTGCTGCCATTTTAGCGACTTGGACGGTCGGTGCTGCTATTTTAGCGACTTGGACGGTCGATGCTGCCCTTTTTGCGACTTGGACGGTCGATGCTGCCATTTTAGCAACTTGGACGGTCGATTCTGACCTTTTTGCGACATGGACGGTCGGTGCTGCCCTTTTTGCGACGTGGACGGTCGTTGCCGCCATTTTAGCGACGTGGATGGTCGGTTCTGCCATTTTTGCGACTTGGACGGTCGGTGCTGCCCTTTTAGCGACTTGGACGGTCGGTTCTTGATTTGACTTGCTCTGCTTCTTGCAGTGTCAGGGGTAGACTTGACTTGCTCCGCTTCTTGCGGTGTCGAGATTGGATTCTGACTTGCTCCGCTTTCTGCGGTGTCGGAGTGGAAGCTGACTTGCTCCGCTTCTTGCGGTGTCGAGAATGGAAGCTGACTTGCTCCGCTTTCTGCGGTGTCAGAGTGGAAGCTGACTTGCTCCACATCAAATGTTGTGGACGAGCTCAGGCGATGACTCCAACAAATGCCAAAATCTGTAGGGTGTTTTTCGTCACCCCATTGAGATGGGAATACGCGCGCGCTTGTCAGGCGTATACTACAGATTCCCCCTGCCTAGGGTAGGCCGGGTTTTATTGATTGTGGGGATCCAAATCTCCGGCAGCCGCGGACTAAGCTGCCGTTAATTACCCCTCGCCTTTGGGGCGAGGGAACCTCCGATTAACGGGTTAAAATGGTCATGCGAACTCAATGTGCAGTGTACGTGTGTTGTGTTTTGAAAGGGGGGTTTGGATATATCGGGAGCCACGCAGAGTTTTTACGGGGGTCTCGCTACCCGGATAGCGGGCTGGGGATCAAGGGGGCTAGCAGCCCCCTTGCGGGGTGCGGGGCAGCGCCCCGTTAGAAATTTTTTTCTAACAGGGACAGTGTCGTGGAGTATGTGTGTGTGTAAATATGTATACATATGTGTATATATATATGTATATATAAAAGAAAGAGGAGGAAAAGGCATCCAAAGGATGCGTGGGGCCAGCGCCTTGAGCGCTGTGCGCTTAGGTGCTGTGCGCTCAGGCGCAAGCGCGCCACGTGTCGGCACGTGGGCGTTTTGCGCTTGAGCGCAAGCGCGCCACGTGTCGGCAAGTGGGCACTTTGCGCTCGAGCGCAGTTGCGCCACGTGCGCTCGAGCGCAGTGCGCCTGAGCGCAAGTGCGCCACGTGTCGGTACGTGGGCGCTTTGCGCTCGAGCGCAGTGCGCCTGAGCGCAAGCGCGCCACGTGTCGGCACGTGGGCGCTTTGCGCTCGAGCGCAGTGCGCCTGAGCGCAAGCGCGCCACGTGTCGGCACGTGGGCGTTTTGCGCTCGAGCGCTGGGCGCTGGCGAGACAAAGGGACTTTTAGTCCCAGAACCAGAAGCTATGCTTCAGAAAGGAAATATTTATTATATATATATATATATATCTATGTAAATATATGGAGTTAAACTCCTAAAATGTTTTGGTTGATGAAAGGGGTTCTTCCTCTTCCTTCTCTGTTGGCCGGATCTTGATGATCAAGAGATGTGAGATCTAAAATCCTCTCCTTTCTGAGATCTAATGGTAGATCCAAGTTCCCCTTTGTGGGTTTTGTGGTGGAAGACTTCTTAGTTTTTGAAAAGAAAGAGTAAAACTCTTGATTTAATTCAAAAGAAATGAGAAGGTTTAGAACCTTGGAGAAGGAGCAGGAGGCACAAAAGATCTCAGATCTAAAAATTTTGTGGAGAGAATGAAAAGTATTCTTTATTCATCATCATGTTGTCTTTTATAGGCTTACATATTTACATATAGTTCCTTGGGCTTCACAAAAATGGCATTTTGCCTATCCCATGGCTCATGTGCCATTTCATTTTTGTACATAAGCCATGGGCTTACAAAATATTGGCTTTATGCCCATTTTGCATACATTCATGTATAAAAAATTACATAAAAAATATTTATTACATGATTTTGTTGTTGGCATAGGGAGGCTGGCCGCGGGCTCGACTTGGGCATGGGCCCGCTTGACCTGGGCTTCGGCTCACCTAGCTTGGGGGTTGACCTTGACTTTGATTCGGTCAACCGGGGTGTAAATTTTTACCCCAACAAACGGTAACGGTAAAAGTAACAGGATGGAAGAGTACAAGTGATAAACCAGTAACAGGCATGTCAGGAATGATGTAATCAGTCAGGTAAGATGTATATATCACATTCATATATCATAATCAAGTCATGGTGCATAGCAGACAATAATGATCACAACAATGGCAACAGTAATAATCATAATAACAGTAACGATAATGATAACAGTCATACACACATGGGAAATCAGACAATATATGTAACGTCTCTGAAATTCCTGTATAAAATTATTTGTTTATTGTATAGAAAGGGTATTTCAACCCGTTGTGGAGTTATAAGTTAAATTTGTTTAACAAATTTAAGAAACAACTTGTAGTTTACTGGTAAAATCTCTACACTGCTGTGACATAGCTTGTGTGTTCGATTCTCATCAGTCCCAATTATTTTTAACATTTTTCTTTTTAATTTTTTGGAAGCCCAAGAGTTGCACGTGCAATTCACGGAGAATCGAAAGGTTTCAGAAAAATTAAATAGGCGCAATGAGAAGTAAACACAGAATAAAACACGTGGCACGAATCTTAAGACGATCGCTCCAAATCCGACCACTCGTTTTCATGTTTTACCCGCCGTCGTCGCCGGTCCGGATGTCTCCAAATTGCTCCGTGCTTTGCGCACACGCCCCTTCGACTCCCCTCTACTCTCCTGCACTATTTGATTTTCCTGCAATCAAACAGAGACCTTTCAAGTCCTTAATTAACACCAATTTTAATTTTTTTAATCTAACTTTTAATTCCCAAATTCTAAATTCTTCACTATAAATACCACCTTATCCCCTAGCTCTCATCCATTCTGAAATTTCTATCAAAAATTCTCTCAAACTCTTTAAATACCAAGTGGAGTAGCAAACCAATCTCGACGACCGGAGTATTTCCGACGAGATCACGACCCCCGAAGGCTTCCCCCCTCCCCTGTTAATAATCTAAACCTGTAAGTCTCTTCATCTCCCTCTCTCTCTCTCTCTCTCTTTTCACTTCAATATAATATTTAAAATATATCGACAAAAGCGGAGTTAGTATATAACCTTTGTTTTTAAAACAAATTTTGTCATTTTGCCATATTTGAAAGTTCATACCAATTCCCTAATATCACTTCAAAGTAATATTCACATCAAATCTCTTTTTATGTAACCAAAATTTTATATCCAATAATCATATAGCGAACTTTTTCATAAAAATACCATGAACTTTAATATAACCATATTTTCAATAACTAGAGTATATACCTTTAGATCATTCATAAGGTAATGACCAACCCCACACACACACTATGGTTTCATAGCACGATGGTCTAAATATATAGTTGGTTCAAAGAATAGGTTTTACATTAAAATAATGCAATTTTACAAAATGCTTTCTTTTAATCAATATTTTTGAAATTCTTGGCAATTATGCCTCTACAACTCCCATTAGGGGACCCGCTAATGAATGGTGAGAATTATCATACATGTTTGAGATAGTAAAGCGAGATGCAGAACTCTTCATGGAATATTTGGTTTCTAAAGGAAATAAAAATATGGTTTTTAAGAAATACGACTTTTAAAAAAAACAAAACTAAAATATGGAAAATTATATAAAACAAAGAATCCGTATTTTCAATAAAAAAATATTATGAAACCATTTTTTTAAATGGAAGATTAAAATTTTAACAAAATACCAACAAGTTTTCAAAAATAGTAGTTTTCATAAAATTACCATAAATTTTCAAAAAGTTAGGTCTATCACTAAAATACCGCAACAATTAAAATACATATTCATGAAAACCCTAAATATTATAAAGCAACCTTGAGATTTATTTTTAAACCATATTAAAGTATTTTTCACAAAACCCCCGCGAGAAATACAAACAAAGTAAACAACAATAATAAATATTTAAGAATTCTAGATTAATATAGGCTTAAGCGGTATTATTTTTCTTAAGCCCCGGGGAGCCAGAGAAAGCGAGTGTTTGCCTATTCAGGTTAGACTTAACGGAGTTATCAATAGCAATTGTCTTGGAAAAAGACATAAATACCGTCGTCCATGTGCATCAGTTGCCGATTTCTCCCGAATATAAGATTTTTAACGGTTAAATCAATTCATATGAAAAGACTATAAACCGAATCTAAATTTGAACTTGAACTTGAATTCGAATCCAAACTTGAATCTAAATTTGAACATGAATTCGAACCTAGTCTACTCGAACTAACTTGACTCGAACCAAAATTACAATTGACATGACTCGCATTTTACTCGATTCATTCGACTTCATTCTACATTTTTTGAAATTTATGGTTTCGATCAAGACATGTTATAATCAATCAATCAAATTAATTAAGTATATTATACATTTATGAACTATTTATACTCATGGTGCTTATGATAGTTTCTTGTGTGAATCCAATAGAGTTTCAGGAGTCCCGTATCAACCACTTTTTTTTACTTTACTCGAATATTAGTCGGATCGACTCCTCCACAGCCTAAATTCCCGATGCTAACACATAAGCCCCACTCTTGAACTCGTGATACTTCTACGGCCGCATTGGCATTCACACTTGGAACTTAACGTTAATATAGTGACCATGTAGAGATCTATAATATATATTTACTCATGAACATATATTTTTACTCATCATATATATATTCTATACTTGTCTTTTTACTCTTACTTTATCTTTTGGACTTACCGAGCGCTAGTTCGCTGACGGGCATTCCACCCATCCTTATTTTCTTGGAATGTTCGCCAGATACGGTCGAGACGGAAGAAGTGGAGGTTACAGAGGAGGACTACGACCGGATTGCTATTCAGGATTAGCTTAGCTTCATTTTTATTTTCAGCTTATGTATGCCACATGTTTAGGCATTTTTTTACTGTATTTAATTTCCAGCTGAAACTCATGTACTTGTAAATATTTGAAGTTGAATGTAAATAAAGATATTTTGTTGAAAATTTTACAGTTTCTATATATTCTTGTATTGTGTATTATTGTTTCAATACGCTTAGTATATTTATTTAGGGAATAACCTTCTATGGATAAATATGCCGCGGGTTTGCCACGTCATCGTTTCCATCTACTGGGAAGAAGAGCGCGACAATATAGTATCATGTTTAAGGGTAGTATACATGTCAAATAAAGGGATATATTTTATGTTGGGGTCAAAAATTACATCCCGGTTGACCAGATCAAAGTCAAAGTCAACCCCATGCCAAGTGGGCCTAAGCCCGAACCCAAGTCCAAGTAAGTGGACCCATGCCCGAGTCGAGCCCAAGCATAAAGAGGCCGGCCCCCCATGCCAAAGAAATAATTGTTAAAGCATAAACATGCTTAATATAATTTTTATGAATAAATGCAGTAAAATGGGCAACAGACCCAAATTATGTAATAGCCCATGGTTTATATGCAAAAGAAAAATCACATGGCATGGAAAAGGCACATGTGCCATTTTGAAAAGCCCAAGGGGTCATATGTAGAATGTAAAACCTATATAAGGCTTCATCAGATTCCCCCTCATTTTATGAGGGTTTTTTGATTTATGGCACCGTATATCGGAGGTTCGGACGGATGCGACCGTTGTAGCAGACTTTATCAGATTCCCCCTCATTTTATAAGGGGTTTTTGATTGTGGGGACGCTCTTCCCTGCAGGCGCAAGCCCTTGCAGTTAATTACGTTATCGTATTGCGATAACCACTTTCTCCTGCTCCGAAAGTTCACTTCGTGTCATGTGTGTTTTTGTTTGTTTTGGTTGCCCATGGATTGTATACGGAGAATAATTTACGTCGTTGCCCGTAGGACGTGGATTAGTCCAAATCCGTATATTTTAGATTTGTGCTTAGGTTTATTTAAGGACCGTTAATCTGGTTTGAGATTAAGATCAACTTAAATGTGTGAGCATTTGGGCTCAATTCATTCTTGCTAAGGATGTGTTAGTCTAATTTGAGACTAAGATCAACTTGGCAAAATTTTAAGGATCGTTTTTATTTAAGATCCAGCAAAAGAGCATTTGGTCTTAGCTGCAAGAAAATTCATAGACTTAGCTAGTTTGGACTAAGTCTGCTTAGCCTTTTTTTTTTCAAAAGTGCTAAGCATTTATTTGGGCTCTGATTGTTCGACACTTTTCTTTTAATATAAAAGTGCCAAGCACTTGTTTGATGCTCTGACACTCACATGGGTGTCATGTGAAGCATTTAATTATGGGCGCCGCCCAATGAGCGCTGGGCACTTATCCATTTTGGCTGTATGTGGAGTGCTAAGCACTTTTCACTCTTCTCTTTCTCGTCTTTTTTTTCTTTGGTGGCGCCCATGTGAGGCACTCGGCACTCCCCAATCAGTGCTAAGCACTCAGCCGTTTTGGCTTTTTATGGAGTGCCAAGCACTCTTTATATGGCGCCCACGCGTGTTTCACGTGAGGCGATGTTAAAGAGGGGCGCCGACGTGAGAAACACGTGAGGCGCTAGTTTCTTTTATATGGAGATTTAATCTCTGTTGATGTTTTTAGAGAGTTTAAATCTCTGTTAATGGTATTTTGACCATTAATGATCACAAAGATCATTATTTTGAGGATCTGAGATCATATTCTTTAAGAACTATGTTCTTGATTTGAAGGAACTGAGTTCCTGGAGTGTTATGGGCTCTATATTCTCTCTCTTTAAATTTGTTCTTCCCTGAAACTTTGATTCTCAAGAACAAGATTTTCCAGATGAGAATTAAATTCTCAACTTATGGAAGACCTGTCTTGTGGATCTCAGATCCAGAGAAAGAACTAATTCTCAAGAAGGGTTATACCCCTCAGATATACTATGATAGGTAAAGGAGATATTTTGATCTCTGTGGTTTCTAAGGTTTAGAGAATGAAGCCCTTCTTCTTTGAGAATTGAATTCTCTATTGTTTTTTATGGAACCTTTTGAGAGCCTTCTCCTCTGTGTGTGTTGTTCTATGTTTCTCTCTGTGTGCCTATCTCTCCCTCCTTCTTCCCTTTCGTTTTCTATTTTCTTTTTTTTCCTTCTTTTTTTGAGACTTGAAGTCTCGGGTCCTTTATATAGTGGAGGCAGGTTGTTAATTAGTTTTGAGAAAATCTCTCATTGAGAGATTCCAATTGATTTAATTGGTCTCAAAATTGAGTTGGGTAATTTTACCTACCACTGGATCTTTTATCCAAGAACTTCTGTTTTACAGAATGTGTTGTTCTTGTTTTTAATAAGATTAGGAAAATATTCTCCTAAATACAGAATTTATTCTGTCAAGTGGTGATTTTTAATCACCATTAGATTTTTAATCCAAGAGTTCTCTGTTTTACAGGGAGAAATATTTTTATTTGGAAAGATTGAGAGAATATATATTCCAAAAAATAGAATTTTATTCTATTATTGGATCATTGATCCAACCGAGAGTATCTTTCTTATTTAGAAAGATATGGGAGATATTTTCTCCGAAAAGAATTTGATTCTATATTTTGGTAATATATCATCCCCGTTGGATTTTGATCCAACGGCCCTGTTTGACAAAGAGTATCGTAGAATTTAATTCTACTTAGACGCCGGCGCTCACGTATTGTGCACTTGGGCGCCACTTAAGAATTTAATTCTTATAATGGGTATTTATGTGCTTTGCACATTGGCGGCCTCCTGAGGAGTACGTGCGGCGCTATCTAAGAGTTTAACTCTTATTTAATGAACTCTTCTGTGCTTTGCACATTGGCGCCTGTGTGAGGAGCACGTGAGACGCCACCATAGGATTTAATCCTATAAGATTAGCTCTGGCGCTGGCGCCCTCATGGAAAGCACGTGAGGCGCTATCTTATTGAATTCAACAGAGTTTTGCTTTTTTATTAGGTTAAATATATTAGGGAAACAAATGCCCCCTAGCGTTGCTCTCACGTGGCTTACACGTGGGTGCAACAGTGTCACCTTTTCCACCGTTCAATCTTTTGGGGAGTTGAACCGTCCTTTCATGTCTTATAAATAGGGCCTTTGGCCCTTGAGATGACTGTCGTTTCACCATCTTCCATCTTCTTCTTTGAGAATTCAATTTTCTTCTCAGAACTCAAATCTCTTTCCAAAGAAACTCTTAGAGTTTAAACTCTGTTTAAGAAAATTGGTAAGAATTATGGCCATTTTTATCTTAAAAGAGACTCATTTGTTTTGGATTTTTAACCCATTAATAGAGCTTGGCTCTTTTTCTCGAAATGATCTCTCAGAGACTGTTGGTCTCAAAGATCTTAGAGATTTACCCTGTTAATGATTTTGATCTTTAAGCATTGTTTGGAATTTAATTTCAGTATATTTCCCATAGGGATTTCTGGGATTTAATCCCATTATCAGAGGAATTTAATTCCAGTTTGTTCTACAGAGCTTAGCTCTGAGAAAATTTCTTTGAAAATTCTTTTGGGAATTTTATTCCCTTTTCTTATTTTCTTTTTAGGGTTCTTCTTGCATATTTGAATCTGCTGTAGAACTCATTTTTTTTTGTTGAGAATATTGAGTCTTGAACTCCACTGTTCGAGGAGATTTTCCATCAAATGAGAATCCTTTTGGATTCTTACAATTAGTGCCTGCATCATCATTGTGGGGGGTATTACCTTGATTTTGTGGGGTCCATTATAATGATTTTGGTATTTTGATTGCTAACCCTTTACTAGTTTTTCTTTTCAGATACTATAACTTCTCATCAGTATGATCTTAAAGAGATCATCTTTTATGAGGACATTCGGGTCCAAGGCCGCTATCAGGACCAGGAGTTTACTGACGCCAAATGCATTGAGGTGATGCGTCGCTTCGACGATTACAACGATCGATTGCTCCCCGGACGTTCTGCCCTTTTGAAGATTGTCGTTGGGTCGATTTGGGAAGCACTTCCTGCGCTTGATAAGGCCATGCCGCTTGAGACACTTGATGATGCTGAAGACAAGGTGCATTCAGTATATCCGATGGGCCTGATATCAAAGAAGCGGAGAGATGATATTGTCGCTGTTTTGCATCGCGTCTTCCAACAGAAGGCGACAATATCCGCGTACCAGAGGATGGACGACATCAGCGGGGATCCCGGCGCTTGCATTCGTGAGAAAATGCATAAGAAGATGGTTAACGAAGCTAGAAGCTCTTTACTCAAACTTGCTTCTAAGTTCATGAATCTGTGTTCGAAATTCAGCGTCTTACCGTTGTAAACATTCTGATGATGTTTTTTTAATCACAAGTATGAATGACAAAACCCCCCTCCTCTTTATGCCAATGCTCATATGTGCCTCACGTGAAGTGTTGTTATTCATATATATATATATATATATATATATATATATATATATATATATAAAACTAGTGCCGACGCTCACGTTTCATGCGCATGAGGCGCTGTTACAGGATTTTAATCCTGAACTAACGCCGGCGTTTACATGTTATGCACGTGAGGCGCTGCAGAGGGAATTGTTTCACCTTCTTACTTTGATTCCCATGAGTCAACTTTTTCTTTTCCCATGCTCTTTTTGCCAAGCCTTAGAAATATCTCCACCATGCACAACATTTTCTGTGCCTAAACTTGAATGCTCCTTTTTATAATAAAGCTATGTTTTCCTCCTTCTTCATAAGGAGAGAACCATTTTTAATAAACCAAGAGTTATGGCTTGCAATCGTCAGCATGCTCGCGGCAACCGTGGGAGGTACCTATCGAGGGAATTGTCCCTTGTTTTGCGGCTTGTTTAGTGGATCCCGTCTTTACAGATGACCAATGTGACACTGTGATGTACGAGCTTCTGGCTAGTAGAGGCTCTCTTCTTCCTATCGACTCCATTTGGCTCCGGATGATCTTCTCATCCGTGCTTGCTGACATCCCCCCTCATCCAGCGGAGATGACTTCGGCGATGCTCGACGTGGCGGAGGACAAGATCGAGTGCTTTCATGAGGCACATCTGATTACCCAGCCTCCGAGGAATTGTTCTGTTCAGTTGTTAAGCCAGATACGGGCTTAGCATGTCATCATGTCTATCTTTGCTAATAGGCACGGCGCTGACCGATGGGGAGCAACTTCTCATGAAGATCGCCGTTTTGATATGGTGGAGAAGGCAGAGAGGGTTTTAGAAAATATTATTCTTAGTTTTGTAAACCCTTGTACTTTTGATCCCGTGTTCGGTGATATGTTTCCTTCAGAATAAAGTATTTATTTAAATGGGCTTCTTTATTGTTGATTGTTGAATGCTGTTTTTTAAGTACATATCCACTTGGGTATCTTGCCTCTGCACATATACTACCACGTTACTCACGGTGGTATACCAGTGAGTGAAGTAATGTATAACATATGGCCGATTTCGGGTTGGCATACATAATTTTTATTAGAATTTTGATCTGAGAAGATATCGAGCGGACATAAGTGTCGTCATCTAACGTTAACTCAGATCTCGATACTTAAGAAATGTAGTTCTAAACCCCGAGGCCTATGAGTTGCACCTTTCTGTTTCTTGATGTCTTGATTTGGTGCGAAGTAGTTTATGTACTCGTTTCGGAGTTTGTAGTTTATTCACTCGTTTCGGAGTTTCTAGTTTATGTACTCGTTTCGGAGTTTGTAGTTTACCTCCCTTGGGTTTACAGGCAAACTTGTCCTGACGTTATATGTAGATAACTTCCATTCTTTATGACAGAGGTCTGTTAGGTTTGTGGTACTAGGGTTTTAGTCTGTGGTACCGTCGCGTTGGCTGATGTATTCCTCGATATGCGGTTTTTAAGCCGTTATTCGAGTAGCCCCACGACTGTCGTGTCTCTGATCCGTTTGGGGGCTGGACAAGACGTCTTCAAGTAATTTCCTTAGGTCATGTTACCGTCGGAAGAGCAAACGTTAGGAATTTGCCATGACGCTTTTTACTTGAGGTTAGACTCAGTTTGGAGCCTCGATAAGTCATAACCACTCCGCGCAGGCGTGGGATGATCTCTGACAGTCTTTTAAGTTTTATATGAGTTTCCTTCAAGACCAGAAGTTAGGAATATGTCGTTTCTTCATTTTTTGTTTTGATGATATCGTGTTGATTCTTTGCTGAAGTAGGGTAGACATCTGTAAGACTTCTATACTGTATGTATTGCAATTGAAGTCAGGAGCTAGGAATATGCCATTGCTCCATTTTTTTATAGCTGCATTCACATTTTCCTTAAATGAGGGGGAATGTCGGGATGGTCTCTAGGTTGTATATGCGCCGTCGAGACTTGGATTTGGGATTCTGCTGCTACTCCATTTTTGGTTTTGACCCTTGGGTTTTTTGTTGACGTTGCGTTTGCATCCTGCTGGAATGAGAAGGAACGTCGAGATAGTCTCTGGGTTGTATATGAACCGCCAAGACTTGGAGCTAAGATTTTGCCATGACTCCGTTTTTGCTTTGACCCTTGGTTCTTTTGTTGACGTTGCGTCTGCATCCTGTTGGAATGAGAAGAACGTCGAGTTGGTCTCTAGGTTGTATATGAACTGCCGAGATCTGGCTCTCCCTTTTACGGAGCTTGGTGGGAAAGTATGGTTCCCTTTTTTTCATTCGTGACCATGGATCGTGTACAAGAGTCAACATGGACATACTTGCAGGGCAGAGGAAACTTTTTTTTATTTCATTTTTTTATTGCCGCGATACTCTATCTTTTCAGCTCTTTATGTCATGAAAGTCGCGATTGCCCAATCATTTCGACTATTTTGTTCGCGGCGCCCAATCATTTCGGCTATTTTTTATATTTTTACTCGCTGCTTTTTATTGCGAGCTGCCCAAATATTTCGGCTGTTTTTATATGCATATTTTTTGCTCGCTGATTTTTATTGCGTGTTGCCCCATCATTTCGACTATTTCATATGCATTTTTTTGCTACTCGCTGTTGTTTTCATTGCGAGTTTGGAATCTGATACCAACCTTGGCATCAGCATCGCTACGACTCGGATATTTCCAGGAGCGAATCATCATTTGCCTTGAGAGGACTTAGAGTTTGATACCTTTTTAGGCATCAGCATCGCTGCAACTAGGATATTGTCAGGAGCGAATCATCATTTGTCTTGAGAGGACTTGGAGTTTAAAACTTGTTTAGGCATCAGTATCGCAGCAACTGGGATATTGACAGGAGCGAATCATCATTTGCCTTTGTTAATTTGGACAAAGGTTGCTTAGCAAACAGGGTTAAGATCCTGTCGGCCAAGACTTTTGACTTCATGAGCCGTAAGGGTCTCATAAAGGTATTTCTCCCTACGAGTCGAGAGGATCTCGTAAGTGTATTTTCTCCTTAGGAATCGTAGGGATTCTTAAGTGATATTTTCTCTTGTAAGTCTTAAGGATCTTCCAAGAGTGTTTTCTCCTTATAAGTCGAGAGGACTTAAAAGAGTCGTTCACCATATAGGGACATTTCTCGCTATTGGTAGAACTTGGTGGGGGAATATTTATTCGTACCCGTGGATTGTATGCAAGGGTCAATATGGACCGCCTGTAGGGCAACTTGGGGGATATGACGGCTTAAGAAAAGGTTCAGATCCCTACAGCTTAAGGCTTTTGAATCTTATGAGCCGTGAGGGTCTCATAAGGGGAATTCTTCTTACGAGTCGAGAGGATCCCGTAAGTGTAATTTCTCCTTAGGAATCATGAGGATTACTAAGTGTGTTGCTCCTTTATGAGTCTTAAGGATCTTACACAGGTATTTTCTCCTCACAAGATCGAGAGGACTTTGCAAGTGCACATGAATTTTTTTATTTTACGAGTTTGCGCCCTTCCTGGTTTTCACAAACTTGCCGGTAATCCTGTTGTTTTTACTCACGGCAACCTTTCAGGTTTTCATCCGTGCCTATTTCGCTCATGGACATACCATTTTTTTACGAGCGATGGAACTCTCGAAAGTAGCATCGTCGCAGGTGACCCATCTAAATACTAGTGGGATTTGTGGGTGGCTTCATCGCTGGAGTAGCTGCGTAGCCAATGGAACTTAAGTTGCAACCTCCACCGTTAGGACTTTGATTGCAATATAGATCTCAAGGGAGCGGATCGCCGTATTTGGGGCGATGCGCTAGTTTAGGGACATTCCGGTCCATTATCGCCATTTTTGAGGCAAAATTTTAGTTTAGGGATTTTTTGGTCCGATGTCGCCATATTTGAGGCAATGTTCTAGTTTAAGAACATCTCGGTTCGTTGTTAGTTTAGGGCATTCTCGGTCCGTTGTTAATTTAGGAACATCTCGGTCTGCTGTTGCCATGTTTGAAGCGACGTGGTAGTTTAGGAATATTTCGGTCCATTATCTCCATGTTTGAGGCGAATTTCTAGTTTAGGGACTTCTCGGTCCGTTATTAGTTTAGGGACTTCTCGGCCCGTTATTAGTTTAGGGACTTCTCGGTCCATTGTTTCCATATTTGAGGCGGATTTCTAGTTTAAGGACATCTCGGTCCTTTGTTTCCATGTTTGAGGCAAATTTATAGTTTAAGGACATCTCGGTCCTTTGTCGCCATGTTTGAGGCGCATTTCTTTACATACTATTCTCAGAGTTCTGACTCAGGAAGATAGCAAGCGGACATGAGCGTCATCATCTATCATAGACCTAATTCATGACTCGTCAAGCATAGTATTTTTTTTGAGGAATCAGTCGTTTATTGGCCGGAATGGTCTTTTGCCATGCATATCCATGAGCAAGCAAGCTGCACCTTGGTAGACTTTGTCTATGATGTACGGGCCTTCATAGTTTGGCTCAAATTTCCCCTGTTTTGCACGATTGGGGATCATTGGTCTTTTGACGACTAGCACGAGTTCGCCTTGGCGGAATGTTCTCGGCATGGTCAGTCTTTCATATAACCGTGTCATCATTGCCTTATAAGCCTCCAGGTTTTGCTATGCTTGTTTCCCCCAATCAGAGCAAAACTCTGTTCAAAATTCAAATTTTGAAATGAAGCAACGCTTCAGATGCAGCGCCAAGTGCGCTGTGCTCTAAGCAACGCACCATGTTCAAAGCACGGATGCGCTAGCGCTAGGTGCGCTGCACTCTAAGCAGCACACCACGTGTGCGCTAGCGCTAGAGGCGCTGTGCTCTAAGCAGCGCACCACGTGCAAAGCACGGATGCGCTAGCGCTAGGTGCGCTGCGCTCTAAGCAGCGCACCACGTGCATAGCACGGGTGCGCTAGCGCTGAAACTAAAAGCTCCCCACCGTTAGATCAAAGATCTAATAATAATGATGAATCATTAATCAATCAGAATTAAATTCTGTTAAGCAAAGATTCCTCAAAATCTTTCCAAACAACAAGATTGTGCTCTGTAAACCAGAGCACCGTTGGATCAATGATCCAATGGTGACTAAAAATCACTAAAAATACAGAATAAATTCTGTTTAGAAGATTTCCCAATCTTTGTTAAAAACAAGAAGATTACCTTCTGTAAATCAGAAGCCTTTGGATCAAAGATCCAACGATGGGAAAATCCCCAAATCAATTGGAGAAAAGATCTCCTTAACTGATTGAACTGATCAGCTTACCCTATATAAAGGCCCCAAGACTTCAAGTCTGAGGAATAGAGAAGCATAGAGAGGAACCCCCCATAAACTTTGAGAGATCTCAAAAAGAAGAGCCAAGCTCTCAAAGAAAGAAGATTCTTCTTCAAGGTAAAAAAGAATGATGAACAGAGAGATGAAATCATCTCGTAATTAATTTAAAAAGAAGGATTCACTTCTTTAAAAGATCATAGATCTACAAGACAAAAGTCTTTCACAGAGAGATCAAAAGATCTCACCATAAAAGAAGAACATAATTCTTCTCACAGATCATAGATCTATAAAACTCAGGTCTTTTCACAAAGAGATCATGAACATCTCATTATAAAAAGGGAGGAGAATAATTCAATTCTCTTAAAGATCATAAATCTATAAAGGCAAAAGCTTTCATCAACATAAGAGATTGGAAATATCTCCTACAAAATAAGAACTGTTGTTCTTAGATTTTGAGACAAAGTCTCTTCTAAAAGAACATAAATTTATTTCTCAGATCATAAAATTAATCAGATGTGCTTTGCGCTCTTAAACTGCGCTTCTGCGCTCTTGGACTGGTGCTCAACGCCAAGCGTGACACGTGTCCCTCACGTATGCGCCACTTAACAGTTAGCGCTTTGCGCTCATGGGCTGACGCTCAGCGCCAAGCGCACTACGTGTCACTCACGTGTGCGCCACTGAACTAATATCGCAATGCGCTCATAAATTAGGGCTCTGCGCTCATAGAATGGCGTAATGCGCCCATCATCTGGCGCTTAGTGCCAAGCGCGGCACGTGTCCTTCACGTGTGCGCTACTCGGTAGAAGCACATTGCGCTCTTTGAATGGCGCAAAGCGCCAAGCACACCACGTGCCCCTCACGTGTGCGCTGATAGAACATAAATTGTTCTTTAATAAGCCCAGAGCTATGATGAATGCCCAGCATCCAATAAAAGACAAAATATTGTCAGAATTCAAGTCAATGCTCAGCATTGTTAAAAGGGCCAAGCCCAAGCAAATGCTCAGCAGCCCAAAATAAATGTTAAACATTTTAACTTGATTGGACTTTGCCCAAGATTGGCCATAAGTCCTCAACTCATATTAATTGAGCCCATCTGCTCATAAATATTTTAACAGATCTTAGCCCCAAATTGGACTACAGATCTTTCAACCAACTCACATTGGTTCAAGGGTACATCTCTGAACCCCTCTGATATATGTAGTTGTAATCCTTCAACGTCTTCAGAGAGGTGACGGGTCCCGACAACTATACATCCCATAGACTATGACGTCTTTAAACCGGACTGTGGTGTCCTTTAAAACCCATGGACTATGATGTCCTTAACCTCGGACTGTGGGGTCCCATGGACTATGATGTCCTTAACCTCGGACTATGGGGTCCTTTAGAACCCATGGACCGAGATGTCCTTAAACTAACATTGTACCGAGATGTCCTTAAACTAACATTGGACCGTAATGTCCTTAAACTAATCGACCGCAACCCTAAACTAAACAATAGAGCCCAAATGCTCTCTTGTTGGATCTAAACGATCCCGTTAAGTTGATCTTAGTCTAAAATTAGACTATCGTATCCTTAACAAACGTTTAAGTTGATCTTAGTCTCAAATGAGACTAACGTATCCTTAAACCCAACCCCCAAACCCAAATCTAAGAAGATACGGATTTGGACTAATCCACGCCCTACGGGCGACAACATAAATTAGTCTCCGTATACAATCCACGACCAACCAAAAACAAAAACAACACCCACGACACGAAGTGACCATCTAGAGAAGGAGAAAGTGGTTACCGCGATGCGGTAGCATAATTAATTGCAGGGGCTTGCGCCTACAGGGAAGAGCGCCCCCACAATCAAAACCCCCTCAAATGAGGGGGAATCTGACGAAGTCTGCTGCATCGGCCGCATCCGTTTAAACCTTCGATACACGTTGTGATAAATCAACTTGGCATCTTCAGAGAGGTGGACGGATAGCACCAATTAGCATCTGCCCCGAAAATTAGGCAAGACGGACCTGCATGGTCGCGTCCCCGTGTTTCGGTGGAGAACAGATTCTGGCACGCCCAGTGGGACCTTTTCCTCTTTCCACTCCACACTTCGTGTGTCGTGTTCGCGAACGAATCGCGGTTTGATATGGTTGCCCTTAGGTTCGAGGTACTAAGAGACACGACCGCGCAGGTCCATCTTGCCTGAAATTCGGGGCAAATGCTAATTGGCGCTATCCGTCCACCTCTCCGAAGATGCCAAGTTGATTTATGGCACCATGCATCGAAGGTTTAAACATTATGCGGCCGATGTAGCGGACTTCGTCAGATTCCCCCTCGTTTGAGGGGTTTTTGATTGTGGGGACGCTCTTCCCTGCAGGTGCAAACCTCTGCAGTTAATTACGCTACCGCGTCGCGGTAACAACTTTCTCCTTGTCCAGATGGTCACTTCGTGTCATGGGTGTTTGTTTTGTTTGTGGTTGCCCGTGGATTGTATACGGAGACTAATTTATGTTGTCGCCCGTAGGGCGTGGATTAGTCCAAATCCGTATCTTTTTAGATTTGGGTTTGGGGGTTAGGTTTAAGGATATGTTAGCTTCATTTGGGACTAAGATCAACTTAAACGTATGTTAAGGATACGTTAGTCTAATTTTTAGACTAAGATAAACTTAACAGGATCGTTTAGATCCGACAAGAGAGCAATTGGGCTCTATTGCTTAGTTTAGGGACATTGCGGTCGATTGTTAGTTTAAGGACGTTACGGTCCAATGTTAGTTTAAGGACGTCTCGGTCTATCGGTAGTTTAAGGACATTTCAGTCCGGGTTAAGGACATCGTAGTCCATGAGTTTGAGGACCCCACGGTCCGGTTTAGAGACATCGTAGTCTATAAGGTTTAAGGACGTCGTAGTCCATGAGTTTAAGGACCCCACAATCCGGTTTAGAGACATCGTAGTCTATAAGGTTTAAGGACATCGTAGTCCATGAGTTTAAGGACCCCACAGTCCAGTTTAGAGACATCGTAGTCTATAAGGTTTAAGGACATCGTAGTCCATAGGCTTAAGGACCCCACAGTCCGGTTTAGAGATATCGCAGTCTATAAGGTTTAAGGACATCGTAGTCCATGAGTTTAAGGACCCCACAGTCCGTGAGATATGTGGCTGTCGGGACCCGTCACCTCTCTGAAGACGTTGAAGGATTACAACGACAGATATCAGAGGAGTAAAGAGATGTACCCTTGAACCGGTGTGAATTGATTGGAAGATCTGTAGCCCAGTTTGGGACTAAGATCTGTTGAATATTTGTGAGCAGATGGGCTCAGTTCAATATAAGTTGAGGACTTATGTCCAGAATTGGGCTAAGTCCAATTAAAATGTTTAACATTTTTAATTCTGGCTATTGAGCCTTTACTTGGGCTTGGCCCTTTTAGTAACGCTGAGCATTAGGTCCTGATAATTTTTGTCTTGTATTGAATGCATAGCATTCAACAGAACAAAGTGTGTTCTGACAGTGCGCCACGTGGCGCGTCAGGAACTTTGCGCCAATTGAAGAGCTCATTGCGCTTCTGTCAGGTAGCGCACACGAAGGTGACACGTGTCGCGCTTAACGCTAAGCGCTAGTTTATTAGCGCATTGCGCTTTCCATTTATGAGAGTTTTGCGCTGAATTAGGGACGCGCCAGTGAGTGACACGTGGCGCGCTTGGCGCCAAGTGCCAGCCCATGAGCGCAGAGCGCTACTTTAGAAGCGCAGAGCGCTACTTTAGAAGCGCAAAGCGCAAGTTGTTTCTGTGATTGACACGTTGCACGTTTTGGCGCTGAGCGCCGGTCCAAGGAGCGCAAAAGCGCAGTTCATGAGTGCAAGACACTGTTCAGTAGCGCAAAGCGCATATGATCAAATTTATGATCAGAGAACAAGTTTCTGTTCTTCTTTTAAAGGAGGCTTTGCCTCAAGATTCAAGAACAAAAGTTCTTGTTTATAAAAGGGCTCTGCCTTTGTAGATCAAGGATCTGTGAATGAAGTAAATACTTCTTTTATTTTTATGATTAGATCTTTTGATCTTTTTATTTTTATCAAAGACCTTGGTCTTTTGTAGATCTGTGTCCTTTAAGAAGATAGTTCTTCTTTATTTAATGAGATGATTTCATCTCTGTTGTTCAAGAATTAATTCTTTACCTGGAAGAAATGATCTTCTTTTTCTAAAAGCTCGCTCTTCTTTCTCTTTTGAGTTTTTCTCAAAGTTTGCAGGGGGATTTTTCTATATGAGACTTGAAGTCTTGGGGCTTTTATATAGAGCCAATTGATTTATTAAATCAGTTTTAAGAGATTTTTCTCTGATTGATTTGGAAATATTTCGCACCGTTGGATCTTTAATCCTAGGACTTCTGCTTTGCAGAAGATAATCTTCTTGTTTTAATAAGATTGGAAAGATCTTTCCATAACAGAATTTTTAATTCTGATTAATTAATAATTTATTATTATTGGATCTTTTGATCTAACGGTGGGGAATTTTTAATTCCAGCGCTGGCGCACCTTGCGCTAGCGCACCTACGTTCAACACGTGGCGAGTAGCGCAGAGTGCAGCGCAACTGCGCTAGCGCACCCGTTTTTGACACGCAGAGTGCACCGCAACTGCGCTAGCGCACCCGTGTTTGACACGTGGCGCGCAGCGCAGAGCGCTGGATCTGAAGCGTTGCTTCAACTTTTGAGTTTTGAAATTTTAAAAATAGAGCCTTACTTTGATTGGGGGTGCGCTGCCTAGGGCGCAGCGCACCTGGCGCTAGTGCGTCTGTGTCTGACACGTGGCGCGCAGCGCGCCTAGCGCTGAATTTGAAGCACTGCTTCAATTTTCAAATTTTGAATTTTAAAACAGAGCTTTGCTCTTGTTGGGGGAAACAAATGCCCCCCACCATTGCGCTCACGTGGCGCACACGTGAGTGCAGCGGTGGCAACATCTGAGCCCTTAGATCAACTCAGAAGTTGAAGAGGCAGTTCAATGCCTATAAATAGGACCTTTGGTCCTCTCGATAATTATCATCTTCTTTGAGAATTTTGTTTAGAGCACAGCTCTCCTGTTTAAGAATTTCTCAAGAGCAAAAACTCTTTCCAAATATAGGTAAAATTTTAATAAATTTTAATAAGTTAGGGTTCTACCTATTAACAGAGTCTTGCTCTTTGTAGATCTTTGATCTACAGAAAACCCATTTAGGGTTTTATTGGCGGAGCTTTGCTCTCATGAACCCATAGATCTAAAAAGATCTTTTGGGGTTTCTCAGCCCCTGAACAGAGCCTTGCTCTTCTGAATCATGTGTAGATTTCTGAATCTTTGATGAAGAACTCTTAAGAGTTTTCTCATGGATCTTGAAGATCACAGAATTTTTAATTCATAAAAAAAAAATTAATTTTAATCAATCCTTGATGGATTTTTCCATCATCATTACAGAGCCAGGCCCCTAACCTTCTCGGGGAATCTTTTCAAATTCCTTTCATAATTGACTTTGACATGTGTCATTCCTGTCTGCAGAGCCTTGCTCTTGAGGAATTTAACTCCTTGACCTGAAGGGTTGCTTATTAAATGAGATTCCCTTTTTAGGATTTCTAAGTGATTCGAATTTATTAGGTGTCATAATTAGAATTCGCTTTCTCCATGGGGATATCATGAGCCGTTTAAATCCCTGCGCCTGTTTTGCTTAATCATTCTGTCCGCTAATTCTTGTTAATTTTCTTTTCCAGGAGTTATGGACGCTCACATGTATGACCTTGATGAGATCATCTCTTACGGAGACATTCGCTTACTCGGCCGTTCTTAAAATCGAGAATTCACAAACGCACAGTGTGCCGAAATCATGAGTCGCTTTGACGCATACGATGGTCGACGGCTTCCTCGACGTTCCTATCTCCTGGAGCTTATCGTGGGAGCGATCTGGGAAACGCTTCCTTTATTCTGTACTGGCGTGCCACTTAAGGCATTGGATGCTGCCGAGGATAAGGTGCACTCGGTGTATCTGATGGGCTTAATCTCAAAGAAACGGCGAGACAACCTTATCAATCTTCTGCATCAAGCTTTTTAACAGTTGGTAATACTTGCTGCCTATCGGAGGGTGGAGGACATCCGTGAGGATCCCGACGCTTGTGATCGTGAAAGAAGGCATACTAGGATGGTTCGAAAGGCCTGGAAGATTCTGGACAAAGTCACTTTTGAATTCCTCAATCCGTGCCCTGGATCTGAGGTTTTGCCATTGTAATCATCTTGATAATGTTTTTGTTTACTTCTTTCATAATTGTAAGAACTTTTTCGCAGTATGAATGGCAAATCTCTCATTTCAACGTGTTTTATTTTATGTATTAAATCTTTTGCACATGCATGAATGGGTATGCTTCAAACGCTTAATTAAATGCGAATCAGATATTCTTTCCGTCGCTTTCTTCTCTTTTTCGTTATCAGCATGTCACCTAAGCAAACATGGCCGGAAGATGATAGAGTGAGCATCTTGTCTTGGCTTCTTCGAGGGGTAGTGATGGCTTTAGGGAACATGGTTAGGATCTGTCAACTAAGACTTTTCAATTTTATGAGCCGTGAGGGTCTCATAAAATTTTTCTCCCTACGAGTCGAGAGGATCTCGTAGGTGTATTTTTTCCATAGGAATCGTGAGGATTCCTAAGTGCGTTTTCCCTTATAAGTCATAAGGATCTTATAAGAAAGTTTTTCTTCCTTACGAGTCGAGAGGACCCGCAAGTTGTAGGGTTACTAGGCACTTTAATAAGGTTCTACAATGCATCAACCATGCCCGTTTAAAATTTTAGCCGTGCCGAATAACCCTAAGCAAGATCGTTGCTAGAAAATTAGGGTTTCATATGCTAGTAAACTATGTTTACGACTAAGTGAATACGAAATACAACCTTTGTAGATCGGTCCTTCACTTATTTAGCTCCTTGTTGAAGTCCCTTCGCTGCGATCGTGGTTCTCCCGGACCCTTGCATGGATTCACGAGGCCAAAGACGCGTCCTTGTTTGAAGTCTTCGAGGCCGAAGATGATCTACGTCGAGGGGATGCCAACTCAAGCTTCTACTTCACTAACTTGAGAATTAGTGAAGCAAACACGCTAAACTAAAGTGCTAGTCTAGTAGAGGATGGAGAAATAGGAAGTGGGTTCTCTTTAGAATTTTATTTCTCACAATCTTTCTCACTTTGGATCAAACCCTAGCAAGCATTTTCCTTTTTTTAACAATGAAGAAGAAGAAGAAAAGAAAGAGATGAGGATAATGATCAAGTGAGAAAGGTAACCATGGTGAGTGAGTATCATATACTAACTCTTGTAGAGATATAACCATGGCTAATCTAAATGGTTAGGTTAATTAAAAAATCTAAGGTGAAGACAAAGGTAGTGGACTTTGTCAAAGCAAAACAAGCTTCTACAAGCTTCATGCTCTTTCCAAAATTCCACCAATTTTGTAATTACCTTAAATAATTATAACCCACCATAAAAATAGAATGGTGTATGTCTTGTACACCCATGTTTAATGTATCATCAATCATGATACAAAAGAAAACACTTTTAATATATATATCACATATATATATTCAAGTGTACATGTGAGAAAATACCTAAAGAGAACAAGTGTTAGTTAATGTAAACTAGTATATCAAATATACAATTATACAACAAATTATTAAATCATTACTTGACTTAATAATCCGGTCATATCACATATAACCGACTAACAACCAATATATCGACTTATCGAATCAACACTTGATTCGATAACCCGACTATATCATATATAACCGACCGATACAAAAAGTCACGAGAATAGAATACGGTATCACATACACGCATTATTCTCAGTCCCGCACATATCACATATGCGCTCCTATTTCGTTTTTCCTGAGCCAGTAAAACCTCTATGTAGGACTCTAAAGACTCGTCAATACGCCGGCAGTAGGTGATGATCACATCAAGCACCCACAAGCCGTCAGCGGTACTAGCTGGACGTAACGGCTACCCGGGTATTGAGCGATCATAAGATCAGCAAGCAAGCCCACTCCAACTCCTGTAAAAGCCTGCCGGTAACACTTCCCGCACAGTCCGGTCTCCTCGTTTGATATGTTGCATATCAAGTCTAGGGGTGGTAAACGTCAGACCCCAATAACCGAAAAGTCGTGCCGATGTGAGGCTCATAACGGGTTGAGAAACTACTGGTAACACTTACCAGTAAATCTCTATATCAGCCCTGGCCAGGGACTTCCCTGTTATGGCCAATCGAGCACAGCGCAACATCAACCCTCAATACCGGGAGAGACGAAACCCCTCCTATCGCTCATTTCCTCCATGTGACTCGGGACTGTACCCAAAAACCACCGTTTTTCACGCCCTCATGGACGTGGTAAGTTGGAAATCAAAGCACAGTGGGAATCACACAAGACTCTATGACGATCTCGGGTCTACAGACTAACCTGCACAAGTGTCACCAGAGATCTGCCATCTGACGTGAGGTATAATACCATCTGGGAGTTCTCGGCGAGTCCGTCCAGTGTACCCAGTTTCCACTGAGCACCCGTATACCATCTCTGATGTCAAACACCAATGGATATGGGATCATCCATCGTCCATCTCATGGGTCGAGAAACATATACGCTAGTCTACACTGGTATATCGATGCCCCGTCTCGATACACCCACGACTAGGGACCTTGAAGGATGTACTTATGGACTACCATGTCCCCAGTAGTATGATCCGCATCATAGTCCAGGTAGTCAAGTACACATCCTAAGGGCTTTACCAACATGTAACTATAAGACAGTATAAAGAGACAAGTATACATGTTAAAGTAAAGTGCAACCAGATAGCATACTATCATATCGAGCAAGAAAGTCCTCTCTTTATATGTCCAAGCATACAATATAATATACATCATCTGTACAATACTGGCCTCTAGGGCATACATACAACTAACAATCTCCCACTTGCACTAGGGCCAGCTGCTGTAGTATCGCATACCAAGCATCCCGAAGAGTCTCTCAAACTGTATCTGGGGAATGACCTTCGTGAGTGGATCCGCAGTGTTGTTCTTCGTGTCAACCCTCCTGACCTCGATCCCCGGCGATCAACTATCTCCCGGATCAGGTGATACCGCCTCAAAATATGCCTGGATCGCTGATGGGACCTGGGTTCCTTGGCCAAAGCCACCGGTCCATTGTTATCGCAATACAAAGGTATTGGATGCTCAATGGATGGAACCACTCCAAGTTAAGTAATGAACTTCTTGATCCAGACAGCCTCTTTAGCAGCATCTTTGGCAGCGATGTATTCAGCCTCCATCGTCGAGTCTGCCGCGGTTTCCTGCTTGGAACTCTTCCAGCTAACCGTCCCTCCGTAAAGGGTAAAGACAAATCCCGACTGCGACTTAGAGTCGTCCTTATCACTCTGGAAGCTTGAATCGGTAAAGGACTCCACTTGGAGTTCTCCGTTACCATACACCAAGAGCATCTCTTTAGTCCTTCGCAAGTACTTGAGAATGCTCTTCACAACTATCCAGTGACTCTCTCCAGGATCAGCTTGATACCTACTCACTATACTTAGTGAGTATGCTACATCGGGTCTGGTACATAGCATCGTGTACATGATAGAGCCTACAGCCAAAGCATAGGGTATCCCTTGCATGCGAGCTCTCTCCAAATCAGTCTTGGGAGACATCTCTTTGGAGAGAGTGAGCCCTGAGATCGTGGGTAAAAACCCACGTTTGGACTCTTCCATACTATACCTCTTTAGTATGGTGTCAATGTACCTGGATTGGGACAATCCCAATATTCGTTTAGATCTATCTCTATAGATCATAATATCCAATATGCAGGAGGCATCACCAAGATCTTTCATTGAGAATCTTTGTGATAAGAAGAGCTTGACCGATTGCAGCATAGGAATGTCATTTCTTATCAAGAGTATGTCGTCCACATATAATACGAGGAAGACAACCTTACTCTCTGCCACCTTCTTGTAGATACAAGGTTCATCTATGTTTTTGACGAAATCAAACTCTTTGATAACGACGTCAAAGCAGATGTTCCAACTCCGCGATGCTTGCTTTAATCCATAAATGGATTTAAGCAGCTTGCACACCTTCCCGCTGCTCCCACTATCTACGAAGCCCTCTGGCTGAGTCATGTACACGTACTCTTCTAAATCATCGTTTAGAAAGGCGGTCTTAACATCCATTTGCTAGATTTCATAGTCATGATATGCAGCGATGGCAAGCATGATCCGGATGGATTTAAGCATAGCCACTGGAGAAAAGGTTTCGTCATAGTCCACACCTGGTCTTTGACGAAAACCCTTTGCAACAAGTCTAGCTTTGAAAGTCTCCACTTTCCCATCTACACCAAGTTTTTTCTTGAAGATCCACTTGCTCCCAATGGGTTTTACCCCTGCAGGAGCATCTTCCAAAGTTCATACTTTGTTGGTGTACATGGATTCCATCTCGGACCGCATTGCATCCAGCCATTTCACCGAGTCCCCACTTGTGATGGCCTGCTGCTGTCTCCAGTGCATACCCCCAGAAGAAAATAGGTAACTCAGCTGTGCTCATTATAGAGCGCACCATATCTAATAGGGTGCGGTTCCTCCGTTCAGATACACCGTTGTGCTGTGGTGTATATGGAGGAGTCAGCTGATTAGTATGAAAACTTGTAATTACCGCAATCAGAAACGGCGTCGCTTCGCAGCTAGCCGGTGAGTACGGGTCGATCCACAGAGACGGGTAAATTCCTTTTATGTGTTTTAACGAGTTGATTCTATTTGTAGTTTTGGGTTGGTTTATAAAAATCTAAAATACTGGATCTAATTAATCTAATTAAGAATCTTGCTAGGGTTAGGCTTAGGGGAAGTTTTGGAGATTAAAGTTTTTCATCACCGCTTTCAATGCCTACTTTGTTTTAGATCTATTAGATGTTAAGTTAATTATCAATAAAGTGGATACAAATCTTTTGGGAAGATGTTTCTTCCTCTAGATTTGTACCCTACCTTTGTTGATAATTATCCTAACCCTCACGGAAAACGTGCGGAATCGGCCCTTTATACTACGGTTCATCGTTACCTCGAAGGGCAGGATGCCGCAGGGAGCGGTTGTGCTCGTATGCGTGAAGTTCTAATTCATTAGGTGAAGATGGCATTGAAAGGGGCGAGAGATTTCATCTCTCAACCCTTTCCCTAAGGCTAACCCTAACAAGCGAGGAGACTACTCGCTCATTAGGGGATGAGAAGACATTATAATTAAAAGAAATAAAAGACTTACTAGGTTGACGGCTCCCTCCAAACAAGAAGAACAGATCTGAAATTTACTCCCAGAAATTCTGAATTTTATTGATTGAAAAGAGGCATAGCATTTTACAGATCTAAAACTACAATTTATAGGAAAATAGGAAACCTAGGGTTACAGACTCTCGCACTTGCGCAATTACAGATTTAACCACGAAAAATCCTAACACCAGAACCGTCGCAACAACCCAGAGATTTTCCACCGACACGGGAGCTTGATGGCCGCGGATCCGCGGCGCCAGGTAGGGTTTGGCCGCGGATCCGCGGCCAAACTGAGGAGTTGGGCTCTGAAAAGTTTGGGCTTGGTTCAGGGGTTCTTGGGCTTCTTGTTTCCATATGTTGTTTCTCTTTTGGGCTTCTTATTCTCTTCCAGATATTTCAGTGAATACTTGTAGCGGGCTTTTTAACCGTTTCACCTTGACATTCGTTGCCTTGCACCTATGTGAACTGGGCTTGACTAGGATCCGTCTACTTGTTGGTCAAAAGTCCTTTTTCTGTTGTTTTGTGTCTTTTTCACTGTATTTGCTCCAGAAACCTGTATCCTGTAATATGCAATAAACGTGTGTCAAGAGTACCTGTTTATTTATAAAAGAGTAAGAAATAGGGGAATGAATAATGCAATATTATAGTCTGAACAAATACCCCCAAACTTACCTTTTGCTCGTCCTCGAGCAAACTTATTGTTTTATTCTCTACAAAAAACCTAACCGCACTTTCGCAGGGAAACGCGATTGCACTGAGCACGTGCAACAAGCCGTTAAACCTCTAGGTGTCCCTAGTAGGAGGAGTGTTGTCTCCTGAGGGTTTTCAGCGGATACTACCCACAAATTCCTATCAACTCAGCCCATTGACTTTTGTTTTCCAATTAGGTTTTCTAACAAGGAATTCTATTATCTTTTGACTTGCAAATTATCCACCCACATTCTTCACACTTCCTCATCATTTAACTTAAGATTATATATGTTATGTAGACTTACTTAGCTTTCAGCATTTCCTAAGTTTTCCTTCTAGGGTTTCATCTCCACTTAGGAATTTCTATCAACTCTACTAAAGATACAAGTTCTATTCTTCATTCCTCTCTCTCATCTAAATTCCAATCACATACCCCTACGTGTGTGTATAAGTCACCCCTACACTTGGAAATTCAAATTAAGCAATCAACCCCTTGTCCGTTTTCCAAAGTACTAATTAGTTGGTGAATTTAAAATGAAATTTGCTTACACATCCTTCATGCGATCGTTAATACTTCTTGAGGTACCAACGACCGATTACAAAATGCGTTTGCACTTTAAAGCATACTTCCTAGTCTTTGCAACACCCAAGGCTTTAGCAGTGGCTCCCAAACCAGTTGGTCTAAGGAACTAGGTGATGAAGCACCCTCGCTAAGTATTTTTCTATTTTTGCAGCCTTAAGTAATCACAAAAAACCAGTGTCCATTTTTTTTATTCACACTTTTTCATACTAAGGACTTTAGACAAGAGCCTTTCAAGGTCTCTTCTACTATTCCAAGTTTCAAGGTGCGTGATTGTGCAAATTGTAGGGTATACGTTTTCAGAATCTAGACTTAAGCTAGGAGCTATTTTTCAAACTTATACTTTAATTAGAACATCAATACTCTTCCCTCATTTTGACTTAGCCCAAGAAGTGAACTCAAAATTTGCCTATTTCTAAATAAACTACAACGCATATACTTTCTACTGTTAAACTTTAAGGGAGGTTATCTTTAGGGTTTTTAATTCACTAAGTCTAAGATCTAGTTTTTCCTAGCTAGTTAACCTATGTGTCAAACTCTAGTCAATTAGCCAAATTGAATACAATAATTTTTATAATTTTTCAATTTTTTTTTCAAATTTTTATGGGTTTTAAAATAAGTATGCAAATGCAAAAATATATACAAATGAATGCGAAGGAAGAAAACGTACCGAGCATACCCCCAAACTTGAACTTGACAGTGTCCTCACTGTCATGCTAAACCAAGAGGGTCAAAACACCGGCACTTCCCTGTTTATTTATTTATAATTTTTATATTTATTTAAGAAAAACAAAAATATGTATAAAAAGGCCCTCCCCCAAACTTCATTTAAACTATATTAGACATTACTGCCAAACTTTGCATCGGCCAAAAGTCAACACCAACCATTTGAAAAATTTATTAGTAAAGGATATTGGTTGGTGGAAAAATAAGTTGTGGTGGTCCGCAAAGAATTTGGGAAGATATAAGTAGTGGTATGGAAGGTGTGGAGGGAAATATACAGGTGATGGTGATGCATCAAAACGAGAATGCGAATGATCAGCAATCAGTGGAGTGTTGGCATTCTCGTACCTTATTAAAAGAAAGGGGGGTATTTCAACTTCTAAGGGAGGAAGTTGACTCACCACAATACCCCCAAGATGTTCCTGTGGGTCCTCTATTGACATGGCATCATCCATCATATGTGTATGATATTCACTTATGAGGGAACTTATCTCCTCGACGTCCGCCATAGTCCAATTGGAAACTTGCCGCCTATCTTGTAAGACTTTTAAAATAGCGTTCTCTTGCTCGAAGGCTAGAGAGGCTGATATGATAATGGGAAAAGTCTCATTCTCACCTATGTAAGCATATTTAGGGTGAGGCGGTAAGGACATTAGTTCGAGTTTTGGAGGCGAAAGAATCATTGCAGAATCTACCTCGAACTTAAAGGACTCCAACACAGGTTCGAAATCACTGCAAACAACCGATTCGGATGGTTCGACTGACTCATCCAAAAATTCAAACGACTCATATTCGGGCTGTGAGTCGTCATCATCCAAAAAAGTGAAACATTCATAATCAACATCGGTTGTGTCAACGGTAGTAGGCTCAAGGAGGGACGCACTAGTGGCGTCAAAACTGTTTTCATCAAATAGAAATCTTTCAAGCTCGCAGTCCTCCTGCGTGATTTCGTGAATAGACCAAACTTCTCGTGTACTAATTTTAGGCACGGGGGGCAGACTTCCCATCTTATAAATATTGAACTCACTAGACCTCTTTCCGAAGGATAGAGTCATGGAGCCATTGCGACAATTTATTACAGCATTGGAAGTGGCCAAAAATGGTCGGCCAAGAATCACCGGAATTTGGTTTCTTGGGTTAGCAACAGGTTGTGTATCCATAACGATAAAATCAACGGGGAATATGAATTCCCCGACTTTGATCAACACATCCTCTAGTTGACCCCTTGGATAGGTGATTGATCGATCAGCCATTTGGAGAGTGCAACGAGTGGGTTTCAACTCTCCAACCCCTAATTGTTCGTACACGGAGTAAGGAATCAGGTTAACACTAGACCCAAGATCTAAAAGTGCTCGATTAATTTTCTTATCCCCAATTGTGATTGAAATAGTAGGACAGCCGGGGTCCTTTCGTTTTTGGGGTAAGGTTTGATGGTGGTTAATAGTATTGCTCACTGCACTAGCCACTAGCACTTTCTTGGGTACTTGAGATGCCTTTCTCTTCGAGGTGCACAAGCCCTTTAAGATTTTCGCGTATGAAGGGACTTGTTGGATAGCATCCAAGAGAGGTATATTTATGCTAACCTGCTTAAATATCTCCACAATCTTCTCCACTTGTGTATTTGGTTTATTAGGACTCAACCTGTTTGGAAATGGTGCATTTTGAAAATTAGTTGAGTCAAATGTCTGTGGAGCAGACTGTGGATTAGGAACGGATCCCGGTGTAGATGTGTTCATGTTGTGAGAAATGGGTCCGTTCGAGTCAGAAGAAGTAGAGCCGTGTGAAGGGTGGAGAATAGGCTCTAAAGAAAAAGGTGAAGAAGGAAGTGAAGAGAATGAAGAAGGGGAAGAAGAACCACCGGCGGGGATGTCATCATTAGTTCCCACATCATTTTGCAACTCTCTTCCGGATCTCAACGTGGTCACCGCATTCACATTGTGATTGTTATATGCGTTTTGTGTGTGACCGGGATTGGGCAATGGTTGAGATGGAAGCTTTCCCTTTTCTCTCTCGCTCAACGCAGCAGTTAATTGTGCAATTTGTGCCTCAATAGATTTGATACTTTGATCGTGTGAGGCGTTGTTATTCATTAAAGATTGAACATAACTTTCAAATCTTGCTGCGGATTCTGTAGTTTGCTTGAGAAATGCATCTAGACTTTTTTCGAGCGAGGTAACCTTATCATCATTTGGTTGAACCAAATTGTTCGTTTGATTTGTATAAGGTTGTTGTTGGAAAGGTTGCTGTATTTGAGTTTGTAAGGGTGCTTGTTGTTGTTGTGGAGGAGCTCTTTGAAAATTGTTATTCCCTTGGAACTGTTGATTTGGGTGACTCCTCCACCCCTGATTGTATGCCGAAGAGTACGGATCATTTCTTTGTCTTTGCTGGAATGCAGCATTGACTTGATCCTGCCTTTGAATAGGTGCATTATAAGGGCACTCTTCGGTTAAATGTGATGGATTAGAACAACAAGCACAAACAGTTCTTGTGGGTAGAGTAGGGGCAGGAGAAGACGATGAGATTTTTGTCTCAATGGCTTCTAGCTTTTTCATAAGTGAGGCCATCTCGGCCTTCATAGCAATCGACATATCTATTTGATGTATGCCTGCCCTAGATTGACCAACTGAAGAAGATGATGTGGTCTTGGTACTCTCCCACTGAATTGTTTGCTCACTTAGGTCCTCAAGAAACTGCCAAGCTTCGTCGTTAGACTTGGAAAGAAAATGACCTTGACATATTGTTTCTAGCAACTGCTTCGTTGCTGCATTCAATCCCTCGTATAATGTTTGGCAAAGTTGCCAATTTTCTATCCCATGATGAGGGCATTGAACAAGTAGGTCTTTAAATCTCTCGAAGCACTTCCAAAATGGTTCGGAAGGAAGCTGTGAAAATTGTATAATCTCGTTTCGGATTCTAGCAGTTTTGTGGTGAGAATAGAATTTTTTTAGAAAAGCTCTTACAAACTCGTCCCAATTTCTAATGGAGTGTGATGCGGTGCTATATAACCACTTCTCGGCTAGGTCACATAAGGTAAAAGGAATGACCCATAGCCTTATTGCGTCATCACTTAATTGGGTTGTCTTCATCATGCCGCAAACGTTTTGGAATTTATTAATAAAAATATATGCATCTTCGGATTCCAAACCATGAAACTTAGGCAGCATATTGATGAAGTGTGGTTTTATTTCAAAGTTGTCCCCATTTGCCGGTGGGGGTGAAAGACATGTAGGTAAAGAAGTGCGGACGGGGTAGAAGAGATCCTGGAGCGCGACTCGTGCGGGCGCTACAACAGGCGGAAGATTCGGGTTATTCGCACCTGGCGGAGGTGAAATCATTCCCGTCGTTAAGGTATCGTTGGGGTTGAATCCCGACATACCTTCGAAAGAAGAATTTGAATGTGGAGGTAAGGAAGTGGACGGAATGTCGACGAAGAGTTCGTTGGTCGGTACCAACGAAACACGGATTAATCGGGCGTTAGTATCCCTAGTCCAAGATGACATACACTAAAGGGTAGTGCAGTCAGAAAAAATAGAAAAACAGAATGTGGGGGTAAGATAACGTCAATGAAGGAGAGAAGGTGGAAGTGAGGTGCAAGTTTTCTTAGCGGCAAGTTGCAAGTTTTGAAAAGATTTTTCATTATTTTTTTTTATTTGAAGAGTTTTGCAAAACGGTTTTAGAATACGGACTCGTGACACAACTGAATCAACCACACATGCATAATCAGGCCTAGATCTAGGGTTGCCTAGGTCTGCTAGACAGCTCCTAACTAGGGCTAGAAATAGGACCTCAAACCGCCTCTTCACGGACAAATACGGCCAGGTCAGTGGGAAGGAACCACCACTACAGTGGGCCTAATTAATAACCACTGGCCTAGACACCGCAAAGTCGGTTAGGATAAACGGCTGATGCCTACCCTAGTCCTTTTCCTATTGAGCTCGCTGTCCTTAGGTCTGAGTCTAATCTTTTTTTAATTAATTGTGGTCGATGCAAAATGCTTAGGTGTTTTCTGGGGTCCTGGGAAGGGTGATGAAATCCCCACCCAATCTGAGATTGGTCAATTAGCCCCTTAGAGTCCGGTTAAATTATGCAAAACAAATAAAATTTCACTTGCAATCAGAATTTTTTTAGCGCGGCGCAAAGAAACCTGCAGAAATCTGTTATTTAGAAGGGGGAAAAAGATTTTTACGCAAAGAAATCCTGCAGAAAACTTTTTACAGAGAGATATATGGGAGATTGCAGAGGAGAGAGAGAAAGATCAAGCCAGAAAAATTTGGTGCGCTGACGTGTCAGGAGGAGCGCGGATCCGCGGCGGGAGGCCCTAGTTTGCGGCGGAAACGCGGCTAGGTGAGGGGATCGCGCTCTGGAAATTTTTGCACTGTTCTGTAATTACAATTGCTCTCTGTTCTTATGCTCCAAATTTTGATTTGCCCTCTGTAAAATTCCAGATCCGTGATTCTTCGCTGTTCCTGCAAGATCCAAAAGATACACCCTTCAAACAGATCAAATTTGATTATTTTTTTATATTTTTTATATTTTCAGATTTTTATAATTTTTCAAATTTATATCAACCCGAAAATTCACAAAAAGAAAGATTATGCCGTCCCCGGCAACGGCGCCATTTGATTAGTATGAAAACTTGTAATTACCGCAATCAGAAACGGCGTCGCTTCGCAGCTAGCCGGTGAGTACGGGTCGATCCACAGAGACGGGTAAATTCCTTTTATGTGTTTTAACGAGTTGATTCTATTTGTAGTTTTGGGTTGGTTTATAAAAATCTAAAATACTGGATCTAATTAATCTAATTAAGAATCTTGCTAGGGTTAGGCTTAGGGGAAGTTTTGGAGATTAAAGTTTTTCATCACCGCTTTCAATGCCTACTTTGTTTTAGATCTATTAGATGTTAAGTTAATTATCAATAAAGTGGATACAAATCTTTTGGGAAGATGTTTCTTCCTCTAGATTTGTACCCTACCTTTGTTGATAATTATCCTAACCCTCACGGAAAACGTGCGGAACCGGCCCTTTATACTACGGTTCATCGTTACCTCGAAGGGTAGGATGCCGCAGGGAGCGGTTGTGCTCGTATGCGTGAAGTTCTAATTCATTAGGTGAAGATGGCATTGAAAGGGGCGAGAGATTTCATCTCTCAACCCTTTCCCTAAGGCTAACCCTAACAAGCGAGGAGACTACTCGCTCATTAGGGGATGAGAAGACATTATAATTAAAAGAAATAAAAGACTTACTAGGTTGACGGCTCCCTCCAAACAAGAAGAACAGATCTGAAATTTACTCCCAGAAATTCTGAATTTTATTGATTGAAAAGAGGCATAGCATTTTACAGATCTAAAACTACAATTTATAGGAAAATAGGAAACCTAGGGTTACAGACTCTCGCACTTGCGCAATTACAGATTTAACCACGAAAAATCCTAACACCAGAACCGTCGCAACAACCCAGAGATTTTCCACCGACACGGGAGCTTGATGGCCGCGGATCCGCGGCGCCAGGTAGGGTTTGGCCGCGGATCCGCGGCCAAACTGAGGATTTGGGCTCTGAAAAGTTTGGGCTTGGTTCAGGGGTTCTTGGGCTTCTTGTTTCCATATGTTGTTTCTCTTTTGGGCTTCTTATTCTCTTCCAGATATTTCAGTGAATACTTATAGCGGGATTTTTAACCGTTTCACCTTGACATTCGTTGCCTTGCACCTATGTGAACTGGGCTTGACTAGGATCCGTCTACTTGTTGGTCAAAAGTCCTTTTTCTGTTGTTTTGTGTCTTTTTCACTGTATTTGCTCCAGAAACCTGTATCCTGTAATATGCAACAAACGTGCGTCAAGAGTACCTGTTTATTTATAAAAGAGTAAGAAATAGGGGAATGAATAATGCAATATTATAGTCTGAACATCAGCTGAGAGAGAATCCCATTCTCTTTTAGGAAGTCCAGAAATTCATTGCTCAAGTATTCACCTCCTCGATCAGATCGAAGGATTTTAATACTTTTCCCGGTTTGGTTCTCGACTTCTTGTTTATATTCTCTAAATTTCTCAAAAGCTTCTGATTTGTGTTTCATTAGGAACACATATCCGAATCTAGAGAGATCGTCAGTGAATGTAATGAAGTACGCAGAATCATTCCTGGCATGTGTAGACATGGGGCTGCATACATTACTATGTACCAGTCCTAAGAGTTCCGTAACTCTCTCTCCGTGTCCCGTAAACGGAGTTTTGGTCATCTTGCCTTTGAGACATGACTGGCAAGTGTCATAAGATGAAAATTCAAACGGATTCAAATATCCATCCTTATGCAACTTAGCTAGTCGTGTCGCATTGATGTGACCCAGTCTACAATGCCACAAGAAGGACTCGTTCATTTATGAACTCTTCCTCTTGTGTGTGTTTGTTATGCTCAGAACTGTTGATTGATTTAGAACATAAATGCCATTGCACATCGTGCCTGATCCAACCAACTTTTGGTTTAGGAAAATGTTCATAACATTATCCTGTAATACAAAATTATATCCCTCTTTACTCAACAAAGAAACCGATATAATGTTGCATATCAGGTTCGGCATGAAATAGCATTCGTTCAGAATCAATTTATCACCAGTTGGCAATACAAGGTGATATTCCCCGACGGTTTTAGCTGCAACAATTGCACCATTTCCAACCCTTATGTCTTTATCACCTTCTCCAAGTTCTCTACCTTTCCTAAGCCCATGTAACTGATTACATATATGGGATCCTGACCCGGTATCTAATACCCAGGACGTAGAGGAAATGGAGAAACAGTTCTCTGTAACGAACACACCTGAAGAAAATGCATCAACATGTACTTTCTCCACGCGGGTGGCATGGGAATCCTGGTATTCCCCTATATCCTGTTCAGTCCTATAACTCTTATAAGAAAGAACGGAACCAACGTTCCCCAGCACAGTATAACATGCGGGTTCGGTCAATACATCCATATTATTATCTTGATTAAGGCATGATATGGTCGCTACCTGGAGAGAGAGAGAAGAAAACACTTTAGCGTATGCCCTTGCAAGATCAGATTGGTTATTATTTTATCTAATCAGGATGGCTCCCACTGTTTTTTATCAAATCTTCCTTCAAACCCTAAAAGGAAAGACTAGCCGGGATTAATTACACCCTACAACTTCGCCAATCTTTCAGCCAGGCCAGTGTCAGTACTTTGAGGGAGGTTCCCCGTGCTTTCGCACGGACCTAATTAAAGTAAACCTCGTTTTCCCAGAGGTGTAACCCCGTTGACACCTTTCTAGACACCTACTTGATCGGCTAATTGTCCTGTGTAAAACTCTTCCAGGAGTAACAATTACTCGCAGTGGGTATCGGGATCCAACTATCTCATAGAAGGTATGCAATCTCATTGCAAATTTCAACACTTGAAATTCCCGATAATATTTTGCCCCTAACCCCTATGACCTTGACAAATGCCAACAAATCATAGGATGCTAGTCAAGTTCAACCCGTCATTTCTTGATTGAATCAAACCCACCTGCACGACCCTTGACAAAGGCCAACAAGGTCGTACGACTACCCCCAAAACAATCTGCATCATATGCATAAGCAGATAAGCACCATTCAGCTACCGCACACTACGCCTTGACAAAGGCCAACAAACGCAACACGAATACTAAACAGTTCTTATCTGAAATGACGGAGGGCTACGACAGGTTTTTCTGAAAACCTATTGCGTAATGAACTTGATATCGTTGCAGAATCATGTGAATTTTGAAATGGAGTGATTTTGAGGCTTTTATTAGTTTTGCTAAAAAGGTCACTCCCGGTGAAGGGATCTCGGCTCTTTCCTTATGGAATAAGGTGCATGATATATCATATACATCACTATGCAAAGCAAAACTCCAAAAGCAATCAAAAGCAAACCGAGCATTGTAACATCTGCCAGTTTTGCTAAAGAGGTTACTCCCGGTGAAGGGATCTCGGCTCTTTCCTCATCGAATAAGGTAGGATATATCATATATATCACTATGCAAAGTAAAACTGTAGCTACCATTTTTGAAAAAATTTGATTCTACAACATCTTTTAGGTTTCTTTTCTTTCATTAATCATATTAATGAAGTCCCATCATTTAAGTCACCTAAACATCACAGATAAATACGACGTACACTTATGCCATCCGCATTCGCCTCGATGTCCCCTCGTGCACCGTTAGGTTAGGTAACTAACGGCAGAGCGGGGCAGGGCTAGCGCGGGTGTAAAACATAAGTAACGCCTATATAATATATCATATATACTATATACAGTATTTATCACAGCACATCAAATGATCACATCACAGATATCGCAGCAGAAGAAACATATGAAATATTGGATATACTAGGACTTCTGTGTTTTATTTTGAGCCTCTATAAAACACGGATTCCACGGTCGCGATGAATAGCCAAACCCATACCCCTCGACCCCTACGAGAGCGGCAATCAACCCTACCAATTCTAGAGTCAGGAGACCCGGACTCGACTACTCGAGTTGGTCTCCCACTGGACTCCAGAACCCGGTTACTTGTGCTCTCCTCCTTGGGTCTATCTTAGTGCGGAAAAGTAAATAATATACAAATGGTGACATTAACCTCATCCAGGAAGTGCCCCAATAAAAGAATATTACATACATTTTATTTTACATGAATGAAAATAAAAACTCTCATCTCACAGAAAAACCCCCTGGCTATTCAGAACGCGACGATCCAATATAACATATCCAGCAACACATAACATCACATGTCATCAACGTAAGTAAATATGCGCATCCCAATTGTCGTTGACATATAGCAACGAAACCGGCGATATCACATATTACACTTACGGTCACAGAAAAGAAAGTGTAAAACTACAACATTTGGAATCCACAATCTCTTTAGACATCGTAAATCCGAAATATCACATATTTCGCATTTCATGCCTAACTGTATGAATTCCACATATTGTATCACATTCTAGATAAATAGACAGTATTAAACTTTCCGATCGAATAGTCAAATACCCAATATTTCCTAAATAGCTCAACACTTGAGCGGAGTTCAAAAATTCCAGAATACGTCACAGTAGCAACGGTCCAGCCGTAGAAGAGTCAAGCCAATGCCTCACATGTGGCACGCCGTACTGCCTCAAACCCTAAGGTTCAAAAGGCAGTTCAAGACGGTCACATAATCGAGTTAAGGTTTGTTGTCTTCTAGAGGGTCTATCGCGTCACATGCACGTTTTTCCGAAAGATTTAAACCCGAGAAAAATTCAACACTTGAATGTTTTTCGTGCTGGGAAAAATTGAGTTAATGATATCCGTTCGAACATTTTAATACTTTCTAAATTATCCGAAATAACAGAACAAAATTAAATTCTCCGATCGAATCGACGATTACAAAATAAACCCCAAAAATACTCAACACTTGAGTCAGTTTAAAAATACCCAGAAGAATATAGGAATAGCTACGGAGGTTACTGCATAAAATACTATTCATGATTCACTTTACCTGCCGCGGAACCGCCGCCAATAGTGGGTTGGGGCCGCGGTTCCGCGGCGGTTGTACGGAATTATGATGTCGAATTTTATGGAAACTCTTAGAATTCCCTGCTGATTTTTTAAGGTATTTTTAATTAAGAAAAAACCCAGTTTTTAAAAAATGTACAGAGAGGGGGTTATCTTGACGTGTTCGGGTTCGTTCGGAGTTTTAACTTCGCTAACACATCGCCTAATGCTCTAGCTAGGCTCTGATACCACTGTAGGGTTACTAGGCACTCTAATAAGGTTCTACAATGCATCAACCATGCCCGTTTAAAATTTTAGCCGTGCCGAATAACCCTAAGCAAGATCGTTGCTAGAAAATTAGGGTTTCATATGCTAGTAAACTATGTTTACGACTAAGTGAATACGAAATACAACCTTTGTAGATCGGTCCTTCACTTCTTTAGCTCCTTATTGAAGTCCCTTCGCTGCGATCGTGGTTCTCCCGGACCCTTGCATGGCTTCACGAGGCGAAAGACGCGTCCTTGCTTGAAGTCTTCAAGGTCGAAGATGATCTACGTCGAGGGGATGCCAACTCAAGCTTCTACTTCACTAACTTGAGAATTAGTGAAGCAAACACCCTAAACTAAAGTGCTAGTCTAGTAGAGGATGGAGAAATAGGAAGTGGGTTCTCTTTAGAATTTTATTTCTCACAATCTTTCTCACTTTGGATCAAACCCTAGCAAGCATTTTCCTTTTTTTAACAATGAAGAAGAAGAAGAAAAGAAAGAGATGAGGATAATGATCAAGTGAGAAAGGTAACCATGGTGAGTGAGTATCATATACTAACTCTTGTAGAGACATAACCATGGCTAATCTAAATGGTTAGGTTAGTTAAAAAATCTAAGGTGAAGACAAAGGTAGTGGACTTTGTCAAAGCAAAGCAAGCTTCTACAAGCTTCATGCTCTTTCCAAAATTCCACCAATTTTGTAATTACCTTAAATAATTATAACCCACCATAAAAATAGAATGGTTTATGCCTTGTACACCCATGTTTAGTGTATCATCAACCATGATACAAAAGAAAACACTTTTAATATATATATATCACATATATATATTCAAGTGTACATGTGAGAAAATACCTAAAGAGAACAAGTGTTAGTTAATGTAAACTAGTATATCAAATATACAATTATACAATAAATTATTAAATCATTACTTGACTTAATAATCCGGTCATATCACATATAACCGACTAACATCCAATATATCGACTTATCGAATCAACACTTGATTCGATAACCCGGCTATATCATATATAACCGACCGATACAAAAAGTCACGAGAATAGAATACGGTATCACATACACGCATTATTCTCGGTCTCTCACATATCACATATGCGCTCCTATTTCGTTTTGCCTGAGCCAGTAAAACCTCTATGTAGGACTCTAAAGACTCGTCAATACGCCGGCAGTAGGTGATGATCACATCAAGCACCCACAAGCCATCAGCGGTACTAACTGGATGTAACGGCTACCCGGGTATTGAGCGATCAGAAGATCAGCAAGCAAGCCCACTCCAACTCCTGTAAAAGCCTGCCGGTAACACTTCCCGCACAGTCCGGTCTCCTCGTCTGATATGTTGCATATCAAGTCTAGGGGTGGTAAACGTCAAACCCCAATAACCGATAAGTCGTGCCGATGTGAGGCTCATAACGGGTTGAGAAACTATTGGTAATACTTACCAGTAAATCTCTATATCAGCCCTGGCCAGGGACTTCCCTATTATGGCCAATCGAGCACGGCGCAACATCAACCCCCAATACCGGGAGAGACGAAACCCCTCCTATCGCTCATTGCCTCCATATGACTCGGGACTGTATCCAAAAACCACCGTTTTGCACGCCCTCATGGACGTGGTAAGGTGGAAATCAAAGCACAGTGGGAATCACACAAGACTCTATGACGATCTCGGGTCTACAGACTAACCTGCATAAGTGTCACCAGAGAACTGCCATCTGACGTGAGGTATAATACCATCTGGGAGTTCTCGGCGAGTCTGTCCAGTGTACCCAGTCTCCACTGAGCACCCGTATACCATCTCTGATGTCAAACACCAATGGATATGGGATCATCCATCGCCCATCTCATTGGTCGAGAAATATATACGCTAGTCTACACTGGTATATCGATGCCCCGTCTCGATACACCCACGACTAGGGACCTTGAAGGATGTACTTATGGACTACCATGTCCCTACTAGTATGATCCGCATCATAGTCCAGGTAGTCAAGTACACATCCTAAGGGCTTTACCAACATGTAACTATAAGACAGTATAAAGAGACAAGTATACATGTTAAAGTAAAGTGCAACCAGATAGCATACTATCTTATCGAGCAAGAAAGTCCTCTCTTTATATGTCCAAGCATCCAATATAATATACATCATCTGTACAATACTGGCCTCTAGGGCATACATACAACTAACACAAGTGTTTAGTGGGATAGACATGTAGATGAAGTATTTCCGTGACGGGGTCATATGGATGACGTATTTCCGTGACGGGGTCATATGGATGACGTATTTCCGAACGGGGTCATGTGGATGACGTATTTCCGAACGGGGTCATATGGATGACGTATTTCTGAGCGGGGTTATGTGGATGACGTATTTTCGAACGGGGTCATGTGGATGACGTACTTCCGAGCGGGGTCATATGGATGACGTACTTCCGAGCGGGGTCATATGGATGACGTACTTCCGAGCGGGGTCATATGGATGACGTATTTCCGAACGGGGTCATATGGATGACGTATTTCTGAGCGGGGTCATGTGGATGATGTATTTCCAAGCGGGGTCATGTTGATGACGTATTTCCGAACGGGGTCATGTGGATGACGTATTTCCGAATGGGGTCATGCTGATGACGTATATTCGAACGGGGTGGATGACGTATTTCCGAGCGGGGTCATATGGATGACGTATTTCCGAACGTGGTCATGTGGATGACGTATTTCCGAGAGGGGTCATATGGATGACGTATTTCCGAACGGGGTCATGTGGATGACGTATTTCCGAGCGGGATCATGTGGATGACGTATTTCCGAACGAGGTCATGTTGATGACGTATTTCCGAACGGGGTCATGCGGATGACGTATTTCCGAACGGGGTCATGCGGATGACGTATTTCCGAACGGGGTCATGCGGATGACGTATTTCCGAACGGGGTCATGTGGATGACGTATTTCCGAACGAGGTCATGTTGATGACGTATTTCCCAGCGGGGTCATGTGGATGACGTATTTCCGAGCGGGGTCATATGGATGACGTATTTCTGAACGGGGTCATGTGGATGACGTATTTCCGAGCGGGGTCATGTGGATGACGTATTTCCGAACGGGGTCATGTTGATGACGTATTTCCGAACGGGGTCATGTGGATGACGTCGCGTCTGTTGTAATGAGACGAATATCGAAGTGGTCTTCAGGTTGTCTGTGAACCGTTGAGATTTGGCTTCTTCTTCCGATAGAGCCTGGGGAAGGAAGGTGTGATTCCTTCTTTGTTTGCGCCCCTGGATTGTGTACATGGATTGATGTAATATCACATGTAGGGCATAAATTTCATTTTATTTTATTTCCTTCCGCGATGCTCTATCATTTCAGCTTTTATATCGCGAAGGTCGCGATTGCCCAATCATTTCGGCTGTCTTCGCGGTGCCCAATCATTTCGGCTATTTATTTTATTATTTTTTTACTCGTTGCTTTTTATTGCGAGTTGCCCAATCATTTCGGCTATTTTGCATGCATGCATTTTTTATTTGCTGATTTTGTTGCAAGTTGCCCCATCATTTCGGCTATTTCGTATGCATGTGTGGCTCGCTAGCTTCTTGCTGCAAGCTTGGACTTAGACACCGATTTTGGCATCAGCACCGCTACAACTGGGATGTTGACATGAGCGAATCATCATTTGCCTCTGTCGATGTCGAACAAAGGTGGCTTAGCGATCAGGGTTAGGATCCTGTCGACTAAGGCTTTTGACTTCATGAGCCGTAAGGGTCTCATAAAGGTTTTTCTCCCTACGAGTCATGAGGATCACGTATGTGCATTTTCTCCTTAGGAACCATGAGGACTCCTAAGTGTGTGTTCTCTTATAAGTCGTAAGGATCTTACAAGAGTGTTTTCTCCTTATAAGTCAAGAGGACTTACAAGGGTTGTTCACCATGTAGACATATCCCTAGTCACGGATGAGACATTGTTAGGGAAATGTTTATTCGCGCCCGTGGATTGTATACAAGGGTCAGCATTGAGCCGCTTGTAGGACAGTATTGGAGGTTGTGGGAGCTGCTTAAGAACAGGTTTAGATCCCTGTAGCTTAAGACTTTTGAATCTTATGAGCCGTGAGGGTCCCATAAGGGGGTTCTCCTTACGAGTCGTGAGGATCTCGCAAGTGTAATTTCTCCTTAGGAATCGTGAGGATCCCCAAGTGTGTTGCTCCCTTGTGAGTCGTAAGGATCTCACGCAGGTGGTTTCTCCTTACAAAGTTTAGAGGACCTTGCAAGTGTCTTTTAACGAGATTGCGCCCTTTCGGGTTTTCACAAAACTCGCTGGTAGCCCTGCTGTTTTTATTCACGGAGCCCTTTCGGGTTTTCATTCGTGCCTATTTTGCTTATGGACATACCTGTTTTCTTTTTCTCTTTTTTTATTATTTTAACGAGGCTGCGCCCTTTCGGGTTTTCACAAAACTCGCCGGTAGTCCTGCTGTTTTTACTCACGGAGCCCTTTCGTGTTTTCATCCGTGCCCATTTTGCTTGTGGACATACCGTTTTCTTTCTTCTTTCTTTTTTTTGTATCAGCTTCGGGATGCTGTAACCCAAAGTAGTTTATCGACGTCTCGGTCAACATCTAGTTTTAGGACATGGTCCATTGTTAGTTTAAGGACGTTTCAGTCCGTTTTTAGTTTAAGGACGTTTCGGTCCGTTGTTAGTTTAAGGACGTTTCGGTCCGTTGTTAGTTTAAAGACGTTTCGGTCCGTTGTTCGACTACTACTTATAGAGTTTGGGCTTAGGAAGATAGCGAGCGGACATAGTCGTCGTCATCTATCATTGACCTAGGTCATGACTCGTCAGGCGTAGTACTTTTTTAGGAAGCGACCATTTATTGGTCTGAAGGGCCTTTCGCCATGCATATCCATGAGTAGATAGGCTCCACCCTGGTAGACTTTGTCTATAATATACGGGCCTTCATAATTCGGCTCGAATTTCCCTCGTTTAGCACGATTGGGGATCATAGGTCTTTTGACCACTAGCACGAGTTCTCCTTGGCGGAATGTTCTCGACCTAGTCAATCTTTCGTAGGAGCGCGTCATCTTTGCTTTATAAGCCTCCAGATTTTATTGCGCTATGAGCCGGGTTTCATCAAGGGCATCAAGCTCCTCAAGTTGAAGGTGATCATTCTCTTTGTCCGTTAGCTCGTAGTGAACTGCCACTGGTTTCGAGGGTAGCTCTATCTCGAGGGGAAGTACCGCCTCTGTACCGAATACCAATGCATACGGCGTTGTGTTTGTGGCCGTTTTGAACGTAGTTCGATACGCCCAAAGAGCTTCATGCAGTCTCTCATGCCATTCCTTCTTATTTCGGGACACCGTCTTTTTCACGATCTTTGTCAAGTTCTTGTTGAAAGCTTCAGCTAGACCGTTAGCTCGGGGATTATAGACTAAAGAGTATCTCCAATCCATGTTATGCTGTTGTGCGAAGCGGCTGATCTTGTGGCTTCTGTAGGCTGGCCCGTTATCGGAAATGATCGGTCGCGGAGTTCCAAACTGATAAATGACGTGTGTCTTGAAAAAATTGGAGGATATTCTCCGTCTTCACTTCCCTCAGCGGCACTGCTTCTGCCCATTTGGAGAAGTAATCAGTTGTCGCCAAAATGAATCGATGTCCTCTGGACGATGCTGGTTCGATGGGGCCGATTATGTCAGTCCCCCACATTTCAAACGGCCAGCTAGCCACCGTGGATGTAGTGGATTTGGATGCTGATGGATGAAGTCTCCATGAATCTAGCACGAATGGCATTGCTTCGCGTATTCGAGGCAGTCTTGGATCATCGTGGGCCAATAATAACCCATCCGTTTGATCTCCAGTTTCATCTTCGGCCCGGCTTGGTGAGAACCACCGAGTCCGTCGTGAGTTTCTTGGACGAATCTTCTTGCCTCTTCAGGTCCCAGGAATCTTAGCCATAGAAGATCAAATGATCTCTTATACAAAGTATCATTGACGAAAACAAAAGACAGAGCTCGTTTCATAAGCTGATGTCTTGAGGACGCATCTTCAGGTGTTCGACGGGATTTGAAGTAGACTATAAAGGCTTCTCTCCAATCCGTAACCTTTTCCCGGTCTATTATTTGCAGAGTCGTTTGCTCGGTCGTTCCCTTTTCTTCGGACGACTCCGAAGACACTTCTGCCGGAGCAAGAACCCGATAGCTTTGCACAGCGATCCTCACGTCATCGAGGTTCTCGTCGGCCAGTTCTTTAGCGAGCTTGGCTAATGTATCTGCCTTGCTATTTTCCGCACGCGGTATACTTTCCAAGGTGTAGGAAGGAATTTGGGTCAGCAGTTGCTGCACCCTCTCGCCGTACTTTACCAACTCTGGCTTGCACGTTTGGTAGTCGCCATTTATTTGACTAACGACCAGCTGGGAGTCTCCGTATACGAGGAGGTTTTCAATTCCCATATCGATAGCGATCTCGAGACCTGCTATCAAAGTTTCATATTCGGCTTCATTGTTTGTCCTCGGCTCTGTTAAGAAGAAGGCAAAGCGCATTATCCCTCTTTGTGGAGTCCCGAAGATGAGGCCTACCCCTGATTTGATTATAGGGGTGCTTTGTTTGCGCTTCTTCATGGAAGAAGCCCCATCAAAGTAGAGTTCCCATTGGGTATCATTCTCTCTTCTCTCCCTGTCGATTGTATCAAACGCATGTTCGTCTGGCAATTCGCAGTTCAAGGGAGAATCGGCAGGTATTAGATGCTCAGCGAGGAAGTCGGCGATGGCCTCACTTTTCACTGCCTTAAGAGGTCGATAAGTTATCGAGAACTCCATTAAGAGCAAGCCTATTTAGCGAGTCGTCCCGTTAATATAGCCTTTGACATTAAATATTTGAGAGGGTCCACCTTCGATATGAGATGGACCTCATGTGCCAACGCATAGTGTCTGAGCTTCGTTATCGCGAAGATCAACGCCAGGCAGTGTTTTTCGATGGGGGAGTAATTGCTTTCTGCCCCCAGTAGAACTCGACTCAGATAGTAGAGGGCTCTCTCCTTCCCTTGGTCATTTTCTTATGCCCATAGCGCACCTAAAGAACCTTTGAGGGCTGTTGTGTATAGGACGAGAGGTTTTCCTTTGACCGGAGCAGTCAGCATCGGCGGATTCTGTAGATATTGTTTGATTTCATCTAGTGCTCTTTGGCATTTGTGATCCCAGACGAACGGGGTTCCCTTCTTCATTAGGTGACTGTAGGGATGACACTTGCCTGAGAGATTGGCTATAAATCGCCGGATGTACGCGAGCTTTCCTTGGAGAGACCGCAACTGCTTGAGGGTCCTTGGCGGAGGCATTTCCATGATCGCCTTGATCTTCGACGGGTCTATCTCGATGCCTCAGTGTCGGACGATGAATCCCAGGAATTTGCCCAAGGAGACTCCGAACGCGCATTTGAGAAGGTTCATCTTCAAGTTGTATTTCCGAAGGCATTGAAATACGGTCTTCAGATGCTCTAAATGTTCCTCGTATGATTTGCTCTTAACCACGAGGTCTTCGATATAGCATTTGATGACTTCATGTATGAGGTCATCGAAGATCTTCGTTATGGCCCTGTTCCCCTCCGAAAGACGGCGACGACGCGAGGACGTCTGGCCTGAGGTTCGGGGCAGATGCTATTTGGTTTTATCCGTCTATCTCTCCGAAGATGCCATGTTGATTTATGGCACCGTGTATCGGAGGTTTAGACGGATGCGGCCGATGTAGCAGATTTCGTCAGATTCCCCCTCAGGGTGAGGGGTTTTTTGATTGTGGGGACGCTCTTCCCTGCAGGCGCAAGCCCCTGCAGTTAATTACGCTACCGCATCGCGGTAACAACTTTCTCCTTCTCCAGAATTTCACTTCGTGTCGTGTGTGTTTGTTTTGTTTGTAGTTGCCCGTGGATTGTATACGGAGACTGAGTAATGCCGTCGCCCGTAGGACGTGGATTAGTCCAAATCCGTATTTACTTAGATTTGGGTTTGGTGTTTTTAGTTTAAGGATGCATTAGTCGCGTTGCGGCTACGATCAACTTAAACATTCGTTAAGGATACATTAGTCCTGTTTTAGACTAAGATCAACTTAACGTAGTGATTGATTTAATTATCTGGCCGTCGGGACTCGTCACCTCTCTGACGTCGTTGAGGGATTACAACGACAGGTGTCAGAGGAGTTCAGAGATGTACCCTTGAACCAAAGTTGATTTGGAGTTTTATTGTTTATTTAAAGATCTAAGGACACATTAACCGTATTTGGGGCTAAGATCAACTTAGACGGGACCGTTTAGATCCGGCAAAAGAGCGTTCGGACTCTATTATGCCAGTTTAAGGACGCGGTGGTCCACCGCCAGTTTTAGGGACGTGGTGGTCCATTATTAGTTTAGGGACGTTTCGGTCCGTCGCCAGTTTAAGGACGTAGTGGTCCATCGCCAGTTTAAGGACGTAGTGGTCCGATATTAGTTTAGGGACGTTTCGGTCCGATGTTAGTTTATGGACATTTCGGTCCGATGTTAGTTTATGGACATTTCGGTCCGATGTTAGTTTAGGGACGTTTCGGTCCATTATTAGTTTAGGGACGTTTCGGTCCGATGTTAGTTTATGGACATTTCGGTCCGATGTTAGTTTATGGACATTTCGGTCCGATGTTAGTTTATGGACATTTCGGTCCAATGTTAGTTTAGGGACGTTTCGGTCCATTATTAGTTTAGGGACGTTTCGGTCCGTAGCGATGTGCGGTCGATGGGACCCGTCACCTCTTTGACGTCGTTGAGGAATTACAACGACGAATGTCAAAGGAGTTCGGAGATGTACCCTCGAACCGGATGTAAGTTGATTTAGGAGAGCCATTTTGCTCAGTCAATTTAATTTAAGGACTTATGGCCACGATTGGGCTAAGTCCAGTTCAACACTTTATTAAGTAATGCATTGCATTTAGGCTCTGCAGAGCATCACTCTATTCTGAGCTCTGCTCATTTATGAATGATGCAATGCATTTCGTTTGATTTGGGCTCTGCCCCTGGTAAAAATGCACAGCATTCTGAAGATTCTGTTTAGGCTCTGCCTATTTATAAATGATGCAAAGCATCTGTTTTGATTTGGGCTCTGCCCCTTAAAATAATGCATTTACGCTTTATTGAGCCTGTTAGGCCTTCTCTTAGTTGGGCTTGGCCCTTTTGAATGCATTTGCGCTTTGCGCTAAGTAATGAGCGCAAGTCCATACGGTGACGACACGTGTCATGCTCTGATGAGTGCAAGCGCACTAGCGCAGCGCGTTGCGCTGTTGCGCGGCGCAATTGCGCTGCTGACACGTGGCGCGCTCTCAGCGAGTTGCGCTAATTCCAGAGAGCAAAGCTCTATCTTAAGAGCGCTTAGCGCAAATGGTTTTATGGCCGACACGTGGCGCTCTCTCATCGAGTTGCGCTAATTCCAGAGAGCAAAGCTCTATCTTAAGAGCGCTTAGCGCAAATGGTTTTATAGCCGACACGTGGCGCTCTCTTAAGAGCGCAACGGCGCAAATTGGAAGTGCAAAACACTAAGAATCTTTTAGATTCAAGAAGGGAAGTGCAAAGCACTGTTTAATTTCTTCGTCTAAATTGGATCAAAGAAAAATAAATTTTTCTTTATTCGAAGAACCAGAGGTTCTTAAAAGTGCAAAGCACTATTCTTTTATTATTTTATTATTTTTATTGTTTTTACAGAACCGAAGGTTCACAAGAAGTGCAAAGCACCTTTTTTTTTTATAAAGATCATTGATCTTATTTTTAGATCAATGATCTATTAGAAGGCCCCCCTTTTTTTCTACCTCATGAAGGTTCTTTACCTTTTTCTTCTCGGAGTTTTCTCTGTTTTAGGGTTCTTGATTTTTCGAGAAAATTCTTGATGCCTTTTGAATGAGGTCTGGGGTCCTATTTATAGTGCCCCATAAATTTGTTGAATTTGTTAACGGGATCTTTCTTGAATGATTTTTGGGAGTTTTTCCACCGTTGGATCTTTGATCCAGAGGCCGAAGAAAGTCTTCTAGTTCTGGAAAGAACAGAAAAGATTTCATGAAATCTTAATTCAGTTGGGCGCGGATACCCCAGCGCATGACACGTGTCGCGCAGCGCAGAGCGCAGCGCAAGTGCGCTAGCGCATCTGCGCTGACACGTGTCGCACAGTGCAGATCGCAGCGCAACTGCGTTAGCGCATCTGCGCTGACGCGTGTCGCGCATCGCAGATCGCAGCGCAACTGCGTTAGCGCATCTGCGCTGACGCGTGTCGCGCAGCGCAGAGCGCAGCGCAACTGCGCTAGCGCATCTGCGCTGACACGTGTCGCGCAGCGCAGAGCACAGCGCAACTGCGCTAGCGCATCTGCGCTGACACGTGTCACCTAGCGCAGAGCGCAGTGCAGCTGAAGCGTTGCTTCCTTTAAACAGAGCTTTGCTCTGATTGGGCGCGCCTTCTTGGGCGCTGCGCGCGGGATTTGAAGCTCCGCTTCAAAGATTTGAATTTTGAATTCAAACAGAGGTTTGCTCTGATTGGGCGAAACAAATGCCCCCCCACCGTTGCGCTCACGTGGCGCACACGTGAGTGCAACGGTGGCCACCTTCCAGACCGTTGGATCAAAGGGGAATCCGAAGAGGCGCAAGCGCCTTATAAATAGGGCGTTTGACCCTCAGAAATTTTTTACCATTTTCAGAATTTTAATTTCCAGAGCTTTGCTCTTGCTTGAGAGTTTCAGAGCTTTGCTCATTTCTGAAGTTAGAAACTTTAGGTAACATTAATTTAAATCAAATTAATTTAAATTAACCTTAACCAAAGAGCTCTGCTCTTACAGATCTTTTTGATCTTAAAGAGATCCCCATTGGGGTTTCATAAACAGAGCTTTGCTCTCAAAAACTTATAGATCTGCAGAGATCTTGTTCATGGGTTCTGATCCATGAACAGAGCTTTGCTCTTTGAATCATCTGTAGATCTTTTAGATCTGAAAAATGAGAAATTTTTTTATGAGTTTTTCATCCAAATTTCTTGATTCTTTTAAGTGTAAACATTTTCTGATGGACTTTTCCATTACTACCATAGAGCTATGCTCTTTTAAGGAAACTTATTTTCCAGAGTTTGACAAGTGTCACTCTGTGACAGGGGTTTGCTCTGAAAGAGGAGATTTTCTCCTTGTCCCTAGGGATTCTTCCCCTTTTTTATTAATGGGAATGTTCCCCTGGGGACCAACTGACAATCTCATCCAATGATGAGGTTGTTTTATTAACTGATGTATTGTCATCCAGATTTTGTGGGTCCCTTTGTCCCCTACTCACTGCACTGCTGTGTGGTGTAATTAGTTAATTTTAATTTAATTTAATTAATGCATTTTTTTTTAGACGCCAAATGTTGGGATTACAACACTAACGGCTAGATTGTTCTTTTTGCAGCGATCATGTCTGAAGACACTTCATTCCCGTTTGTCCGTTCGGAGGAGGGGTTTCCAGAGGCGCCTTTGGATCGTGAGGTTCTGGCTATGATCAAGGCGCACGACCCGGAGCATAAGAGTCTCCACCTTTGGGGGTCGTGGTACAATCAAATTATTATGGGTCGGCGCAGCTTTACATGTGCGGTGCCGTCAGAGCCCATAACGGCGATTCACTATGCCAGCCCACCCCCGGTGCAGTATGCCGCGGAGATGACAGATTGGACATCGAAGGGTTTTCTTCATCCGGCCATAGACGCCATCCCGGTCCAGCGTCCGATGGTTTTGGACATCCTAGGACGCCGTATCTGTCAGGGCGAGGCGAGACCTTGGGGGCAATCATATAACCTTGGTCTGATCCCCCGCCACCCGGTCGGCTATCTGCCATGGGCCCGGTATATCCTGTCGACGAGGAAGTCGCAGTTGATAAGGCTAGGACTGTACACCGCAGTCTACGTCTCTCTCTTCCAGTATCCTACGCTTCCTACTTGGTGGTTCAAGGCCTTCTTAGAGCAGTGGAACATTCCTACTCATACTTTCCTCACCATGGATCGGGAAGTGTCCATTTCGCTGGAAGAATTTACGGAGGTGTCTGGCCTACCGGCTATGGGGGAACATTATGAGGAATTGCTCCCGCCGGACGAGTACATCTATGGGGCTAAGCCGAGGGTAAGGGAGCTCACGCCAGAGAACGCTGTTCAACATCAGTTTCCAAGTCTGATTAAGGTGTTGAACATCTATGAGAATCTTTTTGTTGAGCATGGGAGCCGTGGAGTTAATTTTGAGGATTTTATTGCTCGGTTCCTTCATCCAAACGTCCTTTCGGCGAAGACTGCCAAGTTTGCTTACCTCGAGGATCCTTTCGGCTTAGGTTTGGATAACCTGCCAGCGAGAGACATAGATCAGAAGGACTTTTTTCTTCCCAACTCTTCAGCCATGTCTTTTGCAGAAGTTGCAGCCCCCGAGATGGACGAGGAGGCCTTCTTTTTGGGATTTCTTGGGCTTTGGTTGAGTTGGTTTGCACTTCCAACGCATTCTCACCGCATGCGGCCCTCTGTTTTTTACCCGGCTCACCGGATGGTTATCGGGGTAAAGGTGGCCGTCGGGATCGCCGGCTTGGCACATTTATATCATGGCCTTAGCCGAGCGGCAGATGCCAATGAGCCTGGGGCGTTGCATGTGGTTTTCGCAATGCACTACTTCATGTCGTGGCTCGAATTACATACAGCAGGTGTTTTCGGCATGCACAAAAGGCCCTCATTCTACGAAAGGTGCATTTTCCCTCGCCTTTTACAGTTGATTGGCGCATCAATCGTGAATCCATCGCCGCGAGATGCCAGGAGTTTACTCCTTCGTTCCCACACCGTTGGAGCCGGTGTGTCTTTTATTGACAAGGTGCTTACCATTGGAAAAACGTCTGCTACTGCAGTGCGGCCATTGCAAGACACTTTCAAGGACGGCGCTTCGATTTTAACGGCTCGGGAGACCCTTCACTTATACTCTATTAGACCGGGCTTTTTGGTGTTTAGGCAAGACGGGGGAGCGATTTTCATGAGATACAACCCGCATCGTTTCGCTCAGCAGCTGAGTTATAACCAAGGGGTACCGCTAGAGGCCTTTTTATCGGAGCCTACCGCGAACGAAGAAGGGATAGAGAGGGCGCTGCATCACTTCATGCGTCTAAACACGGGCTCTCACTTCTTTATCAGTGAGCCGTCTTGTGCTCCTCGTCTCCTTAGGGTATACACCGAATGGTATAGTCATTCGACGGGAGCGGTCATAAAAGAGGAAAGACGGTTGCTGATCGACCGTAAGGGTGCACCCCCAGGTAGCGATCGCAGCGCTCCTCTGGTGCCGAGGACTCCAATAGTCGCTCCCTTAAAAGATGCTGGGAGTAGACCGTCACGCGCACGAAGTCCTCCACATGAACCACCGCTCCCCGATATCGCGGATGCATCTCCTGCACCCCGCGCTCAGGCGGAAACAGTAGTTGTACCCTCGCCGGAGTCTGGCGCGGGTGCGGACATCGGGACCCGTCGTCCCAAAGCGGCTGCCAAGCGTAAGTCGCTTCCCCGTGAGCCTAGGGCTGGAGGGAAAAAGAAAAAGAAATCGCTCTTCGCCGCGGATGTTGCGTTCGGCCAGGAACCCCACGCTCCTTATTCCGAGGGTTTGCTCGAATATGGGACTAACGCGGGATTAGTGATGCCGCCGCCAGACGATACAGATTTGGAAGCTGCTCTCAGAGCTTCGGCATGGCTGGTGAAGCGTGATGCGTGGCTGGTCAAGCTTGCGCAATCAGGTAACTGCTAGTCATTCTTTCTTTACTGTAACGTATTTTCTTCCTTATTTCGTTATTTTTGGTTGACGCTTTTCTCTCTTTTCCTCTAACAGGCGTTACTGATGAAGAAGCTATTGCCGCTTCTCTGAAGACCTTTCATGAGGAGGAACGTGCCAGGGTGTCTGTCGGCCTTAGTAAGTTTCGACTTCATCGAATTTTTTCATTTTTCTTGCGTTATGGTCGATCTAACCTTTCCATTTAATTGTAGGGACCTCAATGCCGCTTCCTCTTAGCGACGCAGATGTTCCGCTGGCGGCCGATGTTCCTGTTCCCTCTGGGACACTGCAGGGGGCTCGCCTTGAAAAGCCGATGAGAGATGCCCTAAAGGCTTTGGAGGCTTCCCTGAATGAAGATGATGATGCTTTGAGGGAGGCGTCACAGAGGTCCCTCATAACCGCTCGGGAGGAGAGGAAGCGGTTGAGGCGTGAGGCGAAGGCACGCAGGGCTGCCCTGGCCATGGGAGCGGGACCCAGCGCCGCCCCTCGCGCTGATACTCCCTCTGAAGAGGCCCCTGTCACCCTATCTACCGCCCGTAGAGAGGTGGCGCGAGCAGTTCGGAGCGCAAACGGCAAATCCGCTTCAGGTAACATTTCTCTCAGAGTTTTTTGTTATAAGGGTTTTAATGTCATTGGTCCTTATATCTCTTATCTTTATAGGGCCAAGTCTGATCGAGGGAGAGGCGGAAGCCGTTGACCCGAGGAGAACGGAGGAGGCGACGCCTGTCGAACTCGAGCCGACAGTAAGTAACATTGTTGAGGCCGCGGAGCCTGGGGTAGAGGTCGAGGGGCCTACCACTGAGAAGGTCATTGATGCCGAACCTGAAGCGGGGGCAGATGATATGATCATTATAGCTGAGTCCAGGGTGGTGGTGAGTGAAGCGCTCGAGGTCGGCGATCCCCTGGCGATGGCGGACGATACGACCGCCATTATTGAACCTGAGAAAGTAGTGGGTGAGGCGGCCGTGATTCCCGAGGATGAACCAAACGCTCCTTCTCTGGAATCTGGCAATACTCCAGTCATAGCCCTCCCTGTCTACGATCCTCCGCCGTCCCCAGGTCTGGCTAGCACGATGACGGTCCCCATCGAATCGGGTGACGAGGCCACGGGTGGTGGTCTCATGTCGGTAGAGGAGGGAGTTGCCTCTGTTTCCGCCGGGAGCTCCTCAGGTAAACCCTAAGTGGCTACTTTTCTTTACTTTACAACCTTTTCTGACAAGTTCGCCTTTTCGTAATGTAGGTGCAGCTAGTGCCGATGCCCCACCGCTCGAGGGAACGCCTTCGATGACCGCTTTGGCAGTGGTCACCTCTCAACCTTCTCTCATACCCTCGAAGATGTTGGAAGGTATATGCTTACACTTTATTAATCTTGTTTTCTAGATATTTAATTCGCGTACTAAAGTCATCCTGTTGTGTTCTCAGGAGCGCTTTTTGATCATGTTCATCAGATGTTGCTCCCATATTTCTCCTTCCCATCTGAGCTTGCTTCTTCCCCTGGTGGCGTCGGTAAGTATAATTTCTGTCAACATTTTTCCTTTTTCTCTTTTCCCCTTTTTTTTATTGATGGACTTGTCTCTAAACTTTTTTTTTTATCTCAACTGCAGTGCTACAGATTGAAGAAGGGGATAAAAGCTCAGCTGTACCACCAGCCCTTCCGACTTTGCCACCTGTCTTAACTGGTACAAAGACCATCGTATTGGTAACTTTCCTCTCTCTATTTTCTGTACTGTTATCTGATCGCATCCCGTCTCTTTCAGCTGCCGCTCTGGCTTCGGCGTCCTTCGAACCTCGCGTCACAATGCCGGCGGGTCCTTACCTGAGGAGCCTGTCTTCAAAGGGCGCTGCAAATAGTCTGCGCATGTTAAGTGATTATGTCGAGGAACTCGATGTTGAAGCTCCTACATCTGCCGCGGACTTCGCTCTGGTGGTTAACCCGATGCTAGCAGTACTCGTGAACTTCCATAATGAGAGCACCATTGCATCCTGGGTTAACCATTGTAAGGAGATCGAGGGTTGCCTATTCCAATTGGAATCGTTGCGTCCCACTCCTGAGACTGTGGCTGCCAATATTCAAAGGACTGCGTGGATCGAGCAGAGCGCTTCTTATTTCCGCCATCTCGAACAAGAGGTTATTTCAAGGCGCAAAGAGCGTGATGATGTTTCGAGTAGGTCTGCTCAACTGCATGCTCGAGTGGAGGCCAACGCTGCACGGCTGAAGGTTATCTTTGAGGGCCTCCTGCAATGTCTCTCCGAAGGATTATCATTGAGGCATAACCTTCACGTTGTCGAGCGAGCTTCAGCCAGCCAGGAAGCAGCCCAGAAGGCGGTAGAGGAGCAACTTTCATCTTCCTTGCAACAACGGGCTCAGGTGGAGGCGGAGGTGGCCGCGGCTGTCACCCGAGAGGAAGTGCTGAAGGGAGTGCGAGAACAGCTTGTGAATTTACTAAAGGCGCTTCCTCCTCAGTAGCTATCCATTTTTGTATCAGTCATACTTATAGATTAAAGAATGTATATGTATGTTTTTTTTTATCCTTTGACATAATGTATCCTGTATTTGATCAAGTTTATGAATAAAAGATACACCTTTTTGTAATGTCTTGTGTCACTTCTCTGTCTTTCTTTTCTTTTATAATCAGTACGCCACCTTGATAACCATAATTGACGGACAATTGGGACGAGTATCCCGACCTTCTTAAGAAATAACGATGGCTTAGGCCGCAGGTTCAGATCTGCTGCCCAAGACTTTTCAACTCTATAAGCCGTGAGGGTCTCATAGAGACTTTTCTCCCTACGGATCGAGAGGATCTCGCAGGTGAATTTTCTCCTTAGGAATCGTGAGGATTCCTAAGTGTGGTTTCCTCTCATAAGTCGGAAGGATCCTATAAGAGAATTTCTCCCTTTTACGAGTCGAGAGGGCTCGTAAGTGGTTGTTTCCCTCTTTGTCGAGAATCGACTTCAGAGAGTGAGATCCGTGAATAGTATGCAAGAGACCATTTAGGATTGGCTTGCAGGGTCCCATTTTTCAGGAAGCAAGTTTTTGAATCCTTACTGCCCGAGATGTGAGTCAAAGAAACTCTCGTCACGGAGTGTTTGTATCCGTGAGCTGAGAAGTTTTGCGAGGGATTATTTGTTTCCCAAGCGCCAAGGATTATTTGTGTCCTTAGTGTTTGAAACGAGTCGATAGTTCCCATGGAGGCACTGGTGGCTCTGCGAGTCGACGCGGATCAGAAGGCTCTCGTCAAGGAGTGTTTGTATCCGTGAGTTGAGAAATTTGCCGGGATTATTTGTTTCCCGAGCGCCAAGGATTATTTGTGTCCTTGGGGTTTGAAACGAGTCGAGGGTTCCTACGGAGGCACTGGTGGCTCTGCGGGTCGACGCGGATCAGAAGGCTCTCGTCAAGGAGTGTTTGTATCCGTGAGTTGAGAAGTTTTGCGAGGGATTATTTGTTTCCCAAGCGCCAAGGATTATTTGTGTCCTTGGGGTTTGAAACGAGTCGAGGGTTCCTACGGAGGCACTGGTGGCTCTGCGGGTCGACGCGGATCAGAAGGCTCTCGTCAAGGAGTGTTTGTATCCGTGAGTTGAGAAGTTTTGCGAGGGATTATTTGTTTCCCAAGCGCCAAGGATTATTTGTGTCCTTGGGGTTTGAAACGAGTCGAGGGTTCCTACGGAGGCACTGGTGGCTCTGCGGGTCGACGCGGATCAGGAGGCTCTCGTCAAGGAGTGTTTGTATCCGTGAGTTGAGAAGTTTTGCGAGGGATTATTTGTTTCCCAAGCGCCAAGGATTATTTGTGTCCTTGGGGTTTGAAACGAGTCGAGGGTTCCTATGGAGGCAGTGGTGGCTCTGCGGGTCGACGCGGATCAGGAGGCTCTCGTCAAGGAGTGTTTGTATCCGTGAGTTGAGAAATTTTCGTTGGAGTCATTGGCTTCTTCGGTTGAAGTGAGCTGTTGAGGCTTGGTTTCGTCGTTTGACGGAATCCGCTGGGGAGGCATGGTTCCTTATTTGTTTTACGCCCTTGGATTGTATACAGGGATCGATGTGATCTTAACTGTAGGGCCGAAATTTTATCCTTTCTTCTTTTTATTTTATTTTATTTCCGCGATGCTCTATCATTTCAGCTTTTATATCGCGAAGGTCGCGATTGCCCAATCATTTCGGCTATTTTTCACGGTGCCCAATCATTTCGGCTATTTATTATTTTATTTTTTTACTCGTTGATCTTTATTACGAGCTGCCCGATCATTTCGGCTATTTTGCATGCATACATTTTACTTGCTGCTTTTTATTGCAAGTTGCCCTATCATTTCGGCTATTTCGTATGCATGAGCGGTCTACTGGCTTTCGCCGTCAACCTGAAATTGGACACCGATTTCGGCATCAGCACCGCTGCAACTGGGATATTACCAGGAGCGAATCATCATTTGCCTCTATCGTTGTTGAACAAAGGAGGCTTAGCGATCGGGGTTAAGGTCCCGTCGGCTAAGGCTTTTGACTTCATGAGCCGTAAGGGTCTCATGAAGGTATTTCTCCCTACAAGTCGTGGGGACCTTGTAAGTGTATTTTCTCCTTAGGAACCGTGAGGGTTCCTAAGTGTTTTGTTCTTCTGTAAGTCGTAAGGATCCTACAGGAAGGTTTTCTCCTCATAAATCGAGGGGATTTATAAGGGTTGTTTACCATACGAACGTATTCCCAGTCATGGATGGACCTTGGTTAGGGAAACGTTTATTCGCGCCCGTGGATTGTATACAAGGGTCAGTATTGAGCCGCTTGTAGGGCAATATTGGAAGTTTGTGGGGGTTTGCTTAAGCCCAGGTTTGGGTCTCTGTGACTTAAGACTTTCAAATCCTATGAGCCGTGAGGGTCCCATAAGAGAGTTCTCCTTACGAGTCGTGAGGATCTCGCAAGCGTATTTTCTCCTTAGGAATCGTGGGGACTCCTAAGTGTGTTGTTCCCTTGTAAGTCGTAAGGATCTCACACGGGTGGTTTCTCCTTACAGGGTCGAGAGGACTCCATAAGTGTTCTTTAACGAAGTTGCGCTCTTTCGGGTTTTCACAACATTCGCCGGTAGTCCTGCTGTTTTTTACTCACGGAGCCCTTTCGGGTTTTCGTCCGTGCCCATTTTGCTTATGGACTTACCGCCCCCTTTTTTTTATTTTATTCATATTTCTTTTTTTTTTATTTATTTTTTATTCATCTCGTCAGCCCAAGGATGCTGTGGTAGTAGTTTAAAGACGTTTCGGTCTGCTATTAGTTTAAGGACATTTCGGTCCACTATTGAGAGGGTTGGCTACTACTTATAAAGCCTGAGCTTAGGAAGATAGCGAGCGGACATAGTCGTCGTCATCTACCCTTGACCTAGGCTGTGGCTCATTAAGCGTAGTATTTCTTTAGGAAGCGTCCGTTTATTGGCCTGAAAGGCCTTTCACCGTGCATGTCCATGAGTAGATAGGCCCCACCTTGGTAGACCTTATCAACGATATACGGTCCTTCATAGTTTGGCTCAAACTTTCCCCGCTTGGCGCGATTGGGGATCATGGGCCTTTTGACCACTAGCACGAGTTCGCCTTGGTGGAATGTCCTCGGGCGGCTCAATCTTTCATATGAGCGCGTCATCTTTGCTTTATAGGCTTCCAGATTTTGTTGTGCTAGAAGCCGGATTTCATCAAGGGCGTCAAGCTCTTCAAACCGAAGGTGAGCATTTTCTTCGTCCGTCAGCTCGTAGTGGACTGCCACTCGTAGAGAGGGTAATTCTATCTCGAGAGGGAGTACTGCTTCCGTCCCGAATACCAACGCGTATGGCGTTGTGTTTGTGGCCGTCTTGAACGTAGTTCGATATGCCCAGAGAGCTTCTTGCAGCCTTTCGTGTCAGTCTCTTTTATTTCGGGACACCGTCTTTTTCATGATTTTCGTCAAGGTCTTGTTGAAGGCCTCGGCTAGACCGTTAGCTCGCGGATTATAAACTGAGGAATATCTCCAGTCTATATTGTGCTGCTGTGCGAAGCGGCTAATTTTATGACTTCGGTAGGCGGGCCCATTATCAGAGATGATCCTTCTCGGGGTTCCAAACCGGTATATGACATGCGTTTTGAAGAAATGGAGGATATTCTCCGTCTTCACTTCCCTTAACGGTACCGCCTCTGCCCATTTGGAGAAGTAATCAGTCGTCGCCAAGATGAAACGATGTCCCTTTGACGATGCTGGTTCGATGGGACCGACTATGTCAGTTCCCCACATTTCGAATGGGCAACTAGCCATTGTCGGATGTAGTGGATTGGGATGCTGATGGATGAAGTCCCCATGAATTTGGCATGAATGACATTGCTTCGCATATTCGAGGCAATCCTGCATCATCGTGGGCCAGTAGTAGCCCATCCGCTTTATCTTCAACTTCATCTTAGGGCCTGCTTGGTGGGAACCGCAGAGTCCGTCGTGAACTTCTTGGACGACCCTTCTCGCTTCGTCAGGTCCTAAGCATCTCAACCACAGAGAGTCGAATGACCTCTTGTATAGAGTATCATTGACGAAGGCGAAAGACAGAGCTCGTTTCGTGAGCTGATGTCTTGTGGACGCCTCTTCAGGTATTCGGTGGAACCTGAAGTAATCTATGAAAACTTCTCTCCAATCCTCGGTATTTTCCCTGTCTTTTATTTGCAAGGTTGTCTCCTCTTTCGCTCCTTTTTCTTCAGACGATTTCGGAGATATTTCTGTTGGGGTGAGCACTCGACGGCTTTGTATCACGATTCTAACGTCATCGAGGTTCTCGTCAGCCAATTCTTTAGCAAGTTTGGCCAGTGCGTCCGCCTTGCTGTTTTCCGCGCGCGGTATACTTTCCAAAGTGTAAGAGGGAATTTGGGTTAGCAGTTGCTGCACTTTTTCACCGTATTTTACCAATTCCGGTTTGCACGTTTGGTAGTCGCCGTTTATTTGACTAACGACCAGTTGGGAATCGCCGTATATGAGGAGATCTTCAATTCCCATGTCAATGGCGATCTCGAGGCCTGCTATCAGAGCTTCGTATTCGGCTTCATTGTTTGTTCTCGGCTCCGTTAGGGAGAACGCGTAGCGCATTATCCCTCCTTGTGGAGTTACAAAGATGAGTCCTACCCCTGATTTAATTATAGGGGTACTTTGTTTACGTTTCTTCATGGAAGATGCTCCATCGAAATAAAGTTCCCATCGGATATTATCACCGTCGATCGCATCGAACGCATGTTCGTCTGGAAGATCGCAATTCAGAGGAGAATCAGCGGGTATCGGATGTTCAGCGAGGAAGTCGGCGATGGCCTGGCCTTTCACTGCCTTGAGAGGTTGATACGTTATCGAGAATTCCATCAAGAGCAAGGCCCATTTAGCGAGTCTTCCCGCCAATATGGCCTTTGACATTAAATATTTAAGAGGGTCCACTTTTGAAATCAGACGGACCTCGTGCGCCAACGCGTAGTGCCTAAGCTTTGTTATTGCGAAGATCAACGCCAGGCAGTGTTTTTCAATGGGAGAGTAATTGCTTTCTGCCCCCAGCAGGACTCGACTTAAGTAGTAGAGTGCTCTTTCTTTCCCTTGATCGTTCTCTTGTGCCCATAATGCGCCTAAAGAACCTTCGAGGGCGGTTGTATAAAGAATAAGAGGCTTCCCCTTAACTGGAGCAGCCAACACCGGCGGGTTTTGCAGATATTGCTTGATCTCATCCAGCGCGCCTTGGCATTTTTGATCCCAAACGAATGGGGTTCCCTTCTTCATCAGGTGGCTGTAAGGACGGCACTTTCCTGAAAGGTTGGCTATGAATCGTCGTATATACGCGAGTTTCCCTTGGAGAGACCGCAACTGTTTGAGAGTCCTCGGCGGAGGCATTTCCATGATCGCTTTGATCTTTGACGGATCTATTTCAATACCTCGGTGTCGAACGACGAATCCCAGGAATTTGCCTGAGGAAACCCCGAACGCACATTTAAGAGGATTCATCTTCAAGTTGTATTGCCGAAGTCGTTGAAATACAGTCTTCAGATGCTCGAGATGTTCCTCGTATGATTTGCTTTTGACCACGAGATCGTCGATATAGCATTCGACGATTTCGTGTATAAGGTCGTCGAAGATCTTCGTCATGGCCCTCTGATAAGTAGCGCCGGCGTTCTTCAAACCGAAGGGCATCACTTTATAACAAAATATACCAAGCGGAGTCCTGAAGGCCGTGTGCTTCTGATCTTCAGGGTGCATTTTTATTTGATTATATCCCGATGAGCCGTCCATGAAAGAGAAAACCTCATGAGTGGATGTGTTGTCTATCATCAGTTCGGTGACTGGCACTGGGAAATCGTCTTTTGGACAGGCTTTATTGAGATCCCGGAAGTCTACGCATATGCGCACTGTCCCATTTTTCTTCATTACCGGGACGATGTTGGCGATCCATTCAGGGTATTGGACTTCTTGGATGAAGCCTGAATCTATCAGCTTTTTGACTTCGGCGTTGATGCTCATCTCAAGCTCGAGTCGCATTCTCCTCGGCGCTTGTTTGACTGGCTTGATGTCCGGGGATATCGCCAACTTGTGTACTGCAATTTCTGGATCTAGTCCCGGCATTTCGGAATAGTTCCATGCGAAGCAATCTTTGTGCTGTAGAAGCACATCCTTTAACGCAGCCACCCTTTCTTCAGATAGCAGCTCGCTGATGAATGTCGGTCGCGGGTCATTTTCCGTCCCCAACTCAATTTTCTTGAGATTATCTGCAGTGGTATGTATTCCGTCCTCTAGTTCTTTCGGAGCTGGGGGAAATTCTGAGATTACCTCATGGCTGCCGCTTTCAAAACACCAAGGGATGTTGTTCATGTCCTCGGACCCTTCTTTTAATATTGTTATCACATGGCAGGTGCAAATTTTCTGCCAATCCCAATGCGGAGTTGGTTTTATTCTTGTGTTTTCGGGTTCGTGCTTTTGCGGCGGCGCTACCCTCCAACTGTCAGACAACGCGAATTTGCCAAGCTGATATTGGTCCTCAACCCAATTCTTAAAGGTGAAGCAATCTTCAAGCGGATGCCCTACTACTCGATGGTAAAAGCAATACTTTGGGTTGGAGACTTCGCCTGCTTGTTCAGGGTGTTTAGACTCCGGCAACGTAAGCATTTGATGTTTTAGAGCGAGATCGAATATTTTCCTTGTTTTGTTCCGAGGAAAAGAGTATGCTCGACTCATTTTCTTCCCGAGGGCTAAGTCAATAACGCTCGATTCTCGGATGCGCGGCTTCTTAGCTCTGCTTTGTAGTTGTCGAGCGCCTCTCTTGCCTTTCGACTTGTTTTTGTTCTCGCGTCGAACCTTTTTTGTAGCAGGTTGACAAGGAGCGGCATCTTCGTTCTTTACTGCCTGTTGGAGGAGGCGCTGTGTCTTAGCTTCCTCATAGATTGCCATTTCACGATCGTGATCATCTCGGGCTTTTTGACTCGCATCCCTTATAAGTTTGCTCATCTGATCTTCGGACGATGGACTGTGCGGTTTTGTATCAGGAACTTTTGCTGGTTCAGGATTAGCGTTCTCCCATTGAGCGTCCGTCTCTTCATCGAAGTCATACATGGCATAACAGCTGTTTACTAGCTCCCGCTTCTTTGGCCGGATGTACCCGAGCCCTTTGGTTTCTACTTTTCCGTTAGGCAGTTTGCATTGGGTCCCGGGAATGTTCCAGACCTTGTCATAGAATTTGGCTTTTCTAACGGTCTGTGTGAAGGACATCCCCTGGCGTTTTAGCAGTTTCTTCAAACCTTCGGTATAATACCGGGGAAGACGGATAGGCTGAAGCCTGTCAAGCGTGGGATCCGCGCCATGCCAAACTTCTTTTTCTACTTTGTTTTCTTCAGAACGGTAGAATAAGATTGCCTTCTCGCCTCTTCGTCCGGGAGGGATATAGAATGTCTGCAATTCTTCTACGCTGTTGGTGTCGAGTACATCCAGTTCTTTGTAATGTTCAAGTGGCACCATTGTTATCTGCAGACTTCGCTCTTCATCAGCGGAAATCCGTATCGAAGGCCGAGCAGGGAATATAGCATGAACTTCATCCTCTGAATCACTGCCGAAGATCAACGAAGGAACGGATGGTCCTGGCCTGGTAGATTGGGATGGACCTGAATAAATTATATCCTCCTCCTCGGTGTCACTGCCGAAGACAGGGATGGTGGCATTAGTTTTGTTCTCCGGTTTGTGACACCTTTCCGTGTCTTCGAAGCTCGGCAAGAAGTATTTGGCATCTTCATACTTGCGAACTTCGTTCACGGAAAACGGATTCAACTCTCCGGCCACAGTGTACTCGAGGCCATCCCTGGAATACTTCATGCACTGATGCTGTGTAGAAGGGATGATATTGTACTCGTGTAGCCATGGTCGGCCGAGCAGAGCATTATAGCACGTCTTGGCATCTATAACATGGAATTTGATGTCTGTGACGAGCAACCCGAAGCGTAGCGTCAATATCACAGATCCAAGAGTCTTTGAGGATTGAGAGTCGAAACCGGAGATAGTGATCTTGTCTCGGGCGAGGTGTTGGACACTCATGCAAATCTCCTTTAACACTCGTACGTTGAGTAAATTGACGGACGATCCGTTATCGACCAAGATTTTACCTATCTTTATGTCATGGCAGTATCCTGAGACATAAAGAGGGCGATTGTGTTCACACGTCCCGAGAAGAAGGTCTTCATCACCAAAAGCAACGTCGGCTGTGTGCACTTCTTCCAATTCGTCTTTCATCTTTTCTTCGGCCAAGAAGGCTTGGAACTGGTCCGGATCTTGTAGCGCCTTAATCAAAGAGTCTCTCGCCTCCTTTGATAGTAACAAGGCATCGAGGATGCTGAGTTGTGAGGGTAGCTTCCTCAGATGCGCTAAGACATTGTAATCCACCTTACTCCTCTTTGGCGGATTTTTGGCGGTTAACTCTTCCGCGACTTGGTCATCCAAATTGATGTCTTCAAAGACCTTCTCTTTCCCTTTATCTTTTCTATTCGAGGGTCCGAGGTTCTTTTCAGGCAGTGTCCGATTCCGCAGCTGTATATTTTCGCAAGACTTCGGTTCTTCTTCTTTTCCCGAAGTTGACTCTTTAAAGAGAGGGGCAATCTCTAGTTCCTCATCAGAGTCGCTCCCAAATGTGGGCACTTGTGACCTGGTAGTGTTAACCATGTGACAGTTGCCAGCAGTTCTTTCAAGCACTTTGGTCGTGTTTCTTTGCTCCCGACGAACCTTGCGCTTTTCCCGTTTAAAGCGTTGTTGATTAGCGACGTATCCTTGCCACCATTTATCGAACGCTTTGCACTCTTGGGTAGAATGTGAGACCTTCTGATGATATAAGCAATAAGAGGGGTGCATTTCTACCACGCTAGTAACTTTTTCTTCTGAGGGTGGTGGCTTCATGCCCATCGATATGGCCTTAGCGAACTTCTTTTTTATCTTGAATTGGCTTTTGTCAGCGGTGGAGGCATTTTGCTCCAGTGGGATGATCTCAGCTCCTCCCTCAAGTCGCTGGCGCTTGGCCGTTTCGAATATCGTCGTCTCGCGTTCTTGATCAGCTTTACTTTTCAATCGAGCTTCACTAAGAAACGCGTCAATCATTTCTATTGATAATTCCGGAACCCTTGACTCAGCATTTGCCCCCGGCGTTTTGGTGCCAGAAGTCCCTTCATCGTTCGAGGTCGAGTGAGAGATCATATGACAGCTTGCCACATATCCGTCGGATTCATCCGATGAAGTTTCTTCCTCATCTTCTTTTTGAAAGACGTGATCAAGGAAATCTTGGAGCGTAATGGGAGTCCGCGCCTTTTGGTTATACTCATCCAGTGCGTCGATCTGCTTCTGTAAGTCCGTCCGCTTGTCGCTAGGCTTCACGGGCTTCTTAGATTTCTTCTTCTTCTTTTTCGAAGATTTTGACGGCTGGTTATGAACGCTTGAACTACCACCATCGGCCTTCGGAGTCGGACGTGGTTTCAACATCCCCTCAATAACCTGCGGCTCCAAGGGGTTCTTCCACTTGACCGCTGGACAGGTCTGAAGATCATTTAGCATTCTTCTCGTTTTGGCTGATAATACAACCTCCCAGGGAGCTTCTTCAATGACGGAGCATGTTGCCCCCGGCGTATTCGTTCCCTTATAGGTGTGGGGATGCGGAGGATTCACCTTCCATTTGTCAGATAGCGCAAACTTGCCCTGACGGTACTGGTTTTCGAGCCAATTTTTGAACACGTAACAGTCTTCGATCGGATGTCCTAGCACTCGATGGTAAGGGCAGTAATTAGGCTCGTTAACGTCACTTGGTTGTGACGGACGTTTTGGATCTGGCAGATTTATGAGCCTATTGCGCAATGCCAGCTCAAATAATCTCCTCGTTTTATCACGGGGGAAGGAGTAAGCACGTCCCATCCTGTCCTCAAGGGGTACGTATGGGCGCGTATTATTTGGACGAGCAACCGGCTTCGAGTCGTTCGGTTGTTGTTGGGCATTAGCGACGATGATCGCTTTTCCCTTTCCTTTATCGTTTCGAGAGTCCGGCTTCGGGAGAGGGGGTTTATGGCCCATCTGGTCCATCTGCGCCAATTTGTCGATCAAAGCCTGGAAAGAAGTCGGCTTGAAGAACATCATAAACTGCGAAATGGTTGCTTGTGGATCAAGGGTTCCAACAAACATTCCCACCGCAGGGGCTTCTTCTATACGCTGTTCACATTTAGACCATAAATTACGCCACCGTATAGCGTACTGGACCCACGTCTCGCCGGGCTTTACCCTGGCGTTAATCAGCGCCGTCATCGGAGTACGTTCGCTGGCACTTGAAAAGCGTTGGGTGAAGAGCAGCTCCATCTCTGCGAAGGTTTTAATGGAGTCGTTGGGGAGCTCGGAATACCACTCGAAAGCCGTATCTGATAAGCTTCCAACAAACTGGCGCAGCAAGAGCTTGTCGTCGCCTCCAGTGTTACCACAAAGCGCCCTGAATTGGGCAACATGTTGATGGGGATTGCCGGTCCCCTTGTAGACATGAAACTTTGGAATTGTGTAACCTGGCGGGTACTTGATTTGGTCATACCAGCCCGGATATGGCCGCCCCGTTTTTACAACGTGGCCGGCTGCTTCGGCCGCGTGATGAACTTTTATCTGCTGGGCTATATATTCGTCCAGATCTGTTTTAGAGATTGTGTCTTCTTTAGCCGTCGATAGAACGGGCTGAGGGTTTGATGTTTCTCCCCTATCATCCCCAAGGACGATCGGGGGTTCTTCAGTCGGGGATTCTGGTTGTATCATCATCCCTATCATATCCTGGAAGAGAAGGCCCATGCGCTGTATATTGGCTGCTTGTTCAGCAGCCTCTTGGTCTCTTTTTTCGAGCATTCGGCGAAGGAACTCGGCGTCGGTCTCTTCTTCTTGACGTTCATCTAAGGACGTCTCAGGATTCTCTTTTGGCCCCGTGAGTGCAGCCATGGTAGTCATCATCTCCTGGAGCTTTTGTTGCTGCTCCTGAGACTTGGTCACTGACCGGGTAAGCGGTCGGTGACCCATAGAAGTACGACTTTCTTCTTTCCCCGAAGCCATATAGACTGTATGAACTGTGATGCCCCCTGACTTGGGGCGTTTAGGTTCACCGTTCTTAGACTTTGCCAGTGTCATGGGAGCTTTTTCTGGCCTCTTCCTTTTATGGGCCTTTGAGGTTGAAGGAGCCGCTGAATTGGGCATCCTAGCATTTGTTGCCCCCTGTTGTTTGGCGGGGCGATTTTTGTCTTTTTCCACTCTTGCTCTGTTCCGGTGACGGAAGTGATCTGAGTCAATCACGGAGTCTTGAACCCTCCGCCAAACTTTATAAACTTTCGCTGACAGCCGTTGAGGGGGTTGTTCCTGTTTCATCTCAGGAGCTTTTTCCATGGGTGGAGGAGACCTTTTTAACGTAGCCACCGGGGAGTTCTTTCTCACTTTCCTCAGCATTTCAAAGTTGTTTCCAGTTGGAACAGCAACATCGACTTCCACCACTGGAGCAGGTGGGGTTAGCCCTGAGGGGGAGTTGCCCCCTGCTTTCCTTATTCTCTGCCAATGGCGACGTCGCGCGCGACGAGCCGCCGGGATTGGCTTGGAGATTGAGGTGGTTTCTTGTTGCCCCCTGTTTGAGCGTGGGGTAACTGTTGATGTCAGCCTATCGAAGACTGATGCCTTCTGACCCGCTGGAGGAGGAGTAGGAGCCGTCAATCTCGTGAAGACTGACTCTCTGATAGGAGAAGCCGCTTTAACGACTTCCAAAGCAGCGGCCGTTGCCCTCTTTGGGACAGCCACCTTATAGTTCTGACCCAGCCTGGTGAAAACGGAGGCTGTTGGTCCAGTAGCAGGCGACCCGCTGACAGGGGTCGGAGTAGCAGTAAGCCGGTCGAACACCGACTTCTTGTTTGCTTCCAGTGTGGGTATCGGTGCCGAGAAGCTTGCAGGTGGGACCATGGTCCCGAAGAACAAGCCGGTGGTGGCCTGAGTCAACTGGCCTACCGGCAGTGTCAGGAAGGAAGCCGCCTGGGGCCCATATGCTACACCTCTAGGTGAGGTGGAGAGTCTGTTGCAGTTGCACTTCGAGCAGTTGGTGCAGTTGGTGGCCATTGAATGCTTGAGTTCTGCACCAAACAAAAGACCAAATCTTAGCAACTTGAAATCCGAAGGCAATCATTTAACAAACCGCGATTGGTTCGCGAAGACGACACACGAAGTGTGGAGTGGAAAGAGGAAGAGGTCCCACCGGGCGTGCCAGAATCTGTTCCCCTCCGAAAGACGGCGACGACGCGAGGACGTCTGGCCTGAGGTTCGGGGCAGATGCTATTTGGTTTTATCCGTCTATCTCTCCGAAGATGCCATGTTGATTTATGGCACCGTGTATCGGAGGTTTAGACGGATGCGGCCGATGTAGCAGATTTCGTCAGATTCCCCCTCAGGGTGAGGGGTTTTTTGATTGTGGGGACGCTCTTCCCTGAAGGCGCAAGCCCCTGCAGTTAATTACGCTACCGCATCGCGGTAACAACTTTCTCCTTCTCCAGAATTTCACTTCGTGTCGTGTGTGTTTGTTTTGTTTGTAGTTGCCCGTGGATTGTACACGGAGACTGAGTAATGCCGTCGCCCGTAGGACGTGGATTAGTCCAAATCCGTATTTACTTAGATTTGGGTTTGGTGTTTTTAGTTTAAGGATGCATTAGTCGCGTTGCGGCTACGATCAACTTAAACATTCGTTAAGGATACATTAGTCCTGTTTTAGACTAAGATCAACTTAACGTAGTGATTGATTTAATTATCTGGCCGTCGAGACTCGTCACCTCTCTGACGTCGTTGAGGGATTACAACGACAGGTGTCAGAGGAGTTCAGAGATGTACCCTTGAACCAAAGTTGATTTGGAGTTTTATTGTTTATTTAAAGATCTAAGGACACATTAACCGTATTTGGGGCTAAGATCAACTTAGACGGGACCGTTTAGATCCGGCAAAAGAGCGTTCGGACTCTATTATGCCAGTTTAAGGACGCGGTGGTCCACCGCCAGTTTTAGGGACGTGGTGGTCCATTATTAGTTTAGGGACGTTTCGGTCCGTCGCCAGTTTAAGGACGTAGTGGTCCATCGCCAGTTTAAGGACGTAGTGGTCCGATATTAGTTTAGGGACGTTTCGGTCCGATGTTAGTTTATGGACATTTCGGTCCGATGTTAGTTTATGGACATTTCGGTCCGATGTTAGTTTATGGACATTTCGGTCCAATGTTAGTTTAGGGACGTTTCGGTCCATTATTAGTTTAGGGACGTTTCGGTCCGATGTTAGTTTATGGACATTTCGGTCCGATGTTAGTTTATGGACATTTCGGTCCGATGTTAGTTTATGGACATTTCGGTCCAATGTTAGTTTATGGACATTTCGGTCCAATGTTAGTTTAGGGACGTTTCGGTCCGTAGCGATGTGCGGTCGATGGGACCCGTCACCTCTTTGACGTCGTTGAGGAATTACAACGACGAATGTCAAAGGAGTTCGGAGATGTACCCTCAAACCGGATGTAAGTTGATTTAGGAGAGCCATTTTGCTCAGTCAATTTAATTTAAGGACTTATGGCCACGATTGGGCTAAGTCCAGTTCAACACTTTATTAAGTAATGCATTGCATTTAGGCTCTGCAGAGCATCACTCTATTCTGAGCTCTGCTCATTTATGAATGATGCAATGCATTTCGTTTGATTTGGGCTCTGCCCCTGGTAAAAATGCACAGCATTCTGAAGATTCTGTTTAGGCTCTGCCCATTTATAAATGATGCAAAGCATCTGTTTTGATTTGGGCTCTGCCCCTTAAAATAATGCATTTACGCTTTATTGAGCCTGTTAGGCCTTCTCTTAGTTGGGCTTGGCCCTTTTGAATGCATTTGCGCTTTGCGCTAAGTAATGAGCGCAAGTCCATACGGTGACGACACGTGTCATGCTCTGATGAGTGCAAGCGCACTAGCGCAGCGCGTTGCGCTGTTGCGCGGCGCAATTGCGCTGCTGACACGTGGCGCGCTCTCAGCGAGTTGCGCTAATTCCAGAGAGCAAAGCTCTATCTTAAGAGCGCTTAGCGCAAATGGTTTTATGGCCGACACGTGGCGCTCTCTCATCGAGTTGCACTAATTCCAGAGAGCAAAGCTCTATCTTAAGAGCGCTTAGCGCAAATGGTTTTATAGCCGACACGTGGCGCTCTCTTAAGAGCGCAACGGCGCAAATTGGAAGTGCAAAACACTAAGAATCTTTTAGATTCAAGAAGGGAAGTGCAAAGCACTGTTTAATTTCTTCGTCTAAATTGGATCAAAGAAAAATAAATTTTTCTTTATTCGAAGAACCAGAGGTTCTTAAAAGTGCAAAGCACTATTCTTTTATTATTTTATTATTTTTGTTGTTTTTACAGAACCGAAGGTTCACAAGAAGTGCAAAGCACCTTTTTTTTTTTATAAAGATCATTGATCTTATTTTTAGATCAATGATCTATTAGAAGGCCCCCCTTTTTTTCTACCTCATGAAGGTTCTTTACCTTTTTCTTCTCGGAGTTTTCTCTGTTTTAGGGTTCTTGATTTTTCGAGAAAATTCTTGATGCCTTTTGAATGAGGTCTGGGGTCCTATTTATAGTGCCCCATAAATTTGTTGAATTTGTTAACGGGATCTTTCTTGAATGATTTTTGGGAGTTTTTCCACCGTTGGATCTTTGATCCAGAGGCCGAAGAAAGTCTTCTAGTTCTGGAAAGAACAGAAAAGATTTCATGAAATCTTAATTCAGTTGGGCGCGGATACCCCAGCGCATGACACGTGTCGCGCAGCGCAGAGCGCAGCGCAAGTGCGCTAGCGCATCTGCGCTGACACGTGTCGCACAGTGCAGATCGCAGCGCAACTGCGTTAGCGCATCTGCGCTGACGCGTGTCGCGCAGCGCAGAGCGCAGCGCAACTGCGCTAGCGCATCTGCGCTGACACGTGTCGCGCAGCGCAGAGCACAGCGCAACTGCGCTGACACGTGTCACCTAGCGCAGAGCGCAGTGCAGCTGAAGCGTTGCTTCCTTTAAACAGAGCTTTGCTCTGATTGGGCGCGCCTTCTTGGGCGCTGCGCGCGGGATTTGAAGCTCCGCTTCAAAGATTTGAATTTTGAATTCAAACAGAGCTTTGCTCTGATTGGGCGAAACAGGCCCTCTGATAGGTAGCACCGGCGTTCTTTAGACCGAAGGGCATCACCTTGTAGCAAAATATGCCCAAAGGGGTCCGGAAAGCGGTATGTTTCTGGTCCTCAGGGTACATCTTTATCTGATTGTATCCTGATGAGCCGTCCATGAAAGAGAAAACCTCATGAGTAGATGTATTGTCTATCATCAGTTCGGTAACCGGTACTGGGAAGTCGTCCTTCGGGCAGGCTTTATTGAGATCCCGAAAGTCTATGCAGATGCGCATCGTCCCATTTTTCTTCATCACTAAGACAATGTTGGCGATCCAGTCAGGATATTGAACCTCTTGGATGAAGCCGGAGTCGATTAACTTCTTGACTTTGGCGTTTATGCTCATCTCAAGCTCGAGTCGCATTCTTCTCGGCGCTTGTTTGATCGGCTTGACGTCCGGGGATATTGCCAATTTGTGTACAAGAATCTCTGTATCTAGTCCTGGTATCTCGGAATAGTTCCATGCGAAGCAATCTTTATGCTGCATGAGCATGTCCTTTAGCATAGCCACCCTTTCTTCAGACAACATCTCACCGACTAACGTTGGTCGCGGGTCACTTGCCGTCCCCAAATCAATTTTCTTGAGGTTATCTGCAGTAGTATGTATTCCATCTTCCAGCTCCTCTGGCGTCGGTGGAAATTCTGAGATTACCTCGTCATCATCGTTTTTGAAGCACCAGGGGAGTTTTTCCATATTCTCAGGTTCTTCTTTTAATAACATTATCACGTGACAGGTACGAGTTCGCTTCCAAGACCGATGTGGATCTAGTTCTACCCTCGTGGATTTGGGTTCATGATTCTGCGGCGGGGTTACCCTCCAGCTGCTGGATAGAGCGAACCTGCCTTGCTGATATTGATCTTCGACCCAGTTCTTGAAGGTGAAGCAGTCTTCAATAGGATGTCCTATTTCCCTATGATAGGAGCAATAGTCCGGATGAGAGACTTTGCCTACTTGCTCGGGGTGCTTGGACTCCGGGAGTGTAATCAGTTGATGTTTTATGGCAAGATCAAGTATTTTCTTTGGCTTGTCTTGGGAAAAAGAGTATGCTTGACCCATCTTCTTTATAAGAGATGAATCTTGGTTGCTCGATTCTTGATCGTGTGGCTTCTTGGACCCGCTTTATCGCTGTCGAACGCCTTTCCCGTTCTTTGGTTTATTTCTGCCTCTGCGTCGGGCCTTTTGTCCAACGGGTTGACAAGGAGGGGCATTCTCATTTTTCCCAGTCTGCTGAAGGAGACGTTGCGTCCTGGCTTTCTCGTAGATGGTCATTTCGCGATTATGGTCGTCTCGAACCTTTTGACCCGCTTCCCTTATAAGCTTGTCCATTTGTTCTTCAAACGGCGGACTGGGCATTTTTACGTCGGGAGCTCTTTCTGGTTCAGGGTTAGCATCTTCCCATAGAGCATCTCCTTCTTCATCAAAGTCATGTATGACGTAACAGTCGCGGAGTAGCTCCTGTTTCTTGGATTGAACATACCCAAGCTCGGTTGTTTCCATTCTCCCGTTGGGCAATTTTCGCTGAGTTCCGGAGACATTCCAGATCTTGTCATAAAACTTAGCTTTTTGAGCGGTCTGTTTAAAAGGTACGCCTTGGCACTTTAACAGCCTCTTTAGTCCGTTCGTGTAATATCTGGGCAAACGGATGGGCTGGAGCCTGTCGAGTGTAGAATCCGCACCGTGCCAGATTTCTTTCTCCACTTCGGTTTCCTCGGATCGGTAGAATAGGATCGCCTTTTCACTTTCTCGCCTGGGAGGGACATAGAACATCTGCAGCTCTTCCACATTGTAGGTATCAAGCGCGTCTAGTTCTTTATGATGCTTGGGCGGAACCATGGCAACTTGCAAGCTTTGCTCTTCATCAGCGAAGGTTTGTATGGATGGTCGGGCAGAGAATACGGCATTGACCTCATCTTCCGAGTCGTTGTCGAAGATCAACATAGGAGCGGACGGTCCCGGCTTGCAGTACTAGGGTGGCCCTGAATAAACTATCTCTTCCTCTTCCTCGGTATCACTCCCGAAGACCGGAATGGTGGGGATAGCTTTGTTCTCCGGTTTGTAACGTCTCTCTGTGTCCTCAAAGTCTGGTAAGAAGTATTTTGCATCTTCGTACTTGCGGACTTCATTCACGGAGAATGGGTTTAGCTCTCCCGTCACAGTATACTCGAGACCATCCTTGAAATACTTCATACACTGATGTTGTGTAGAAGGGATGATGTTGTATTCGTGCAACCAGGGCCGACCGAGCAAAGCATTGTAGCATGTCTTGGCGTCAATGACATAGAACTTGATGTCCGTGACGAGCAACCCAAAGTGTAACGTCAGTATTACGGACCCAAGCGTCCGTGATGACTGGGAATTAAATCCGGAGATGGTGATTTTATCGCGAGCGAGGTGTTGAACGCTCATGCAGATTTCCTTCAACACCCTTACGTTAAGGAGATTGACGGAGGACCCATTATCGACCAGGATTTTACCTATCTTGATGTCATGATAGTAGCCGGAGACATATAGGGGACGGTTGTGCTCGCATGTCTTAAGGAGGAGATCTTCATCGCCGAAGGTGATATCGGCTGTGTGTACTTCTTCCAGCTTGTCCTTCATCTTTTCTCCGGCGAGGAAAGCTTGGAATTGCCCGGGCTCTTGCAATGCCTTGATTAAAGAATCCCTCGCCTCTTTGGATAGCAGAAGGGCGTCGAGAATTGCTGAGCTACGAGGGCATCTTCCTCAAGTGTGCCAGAACGTTGTAGTCCATCTTGTTTTTCTTTGGTGGGTCCTTGGCTGTCAGCTCTTTGACGGCTTGGTCATCAAGGATGATATCCTCCGGGACCTTTTCTTTGCCCTTATATTTTCTATTTGACCCACTGTTCGAGGGTCCAAGATTATTTTTGGGCAGCGTATGGTTGCGCAGCTGAATATTTTCACAGGCCTTCGTTTCTTCCTCTTTCCCCTAGGTGGATTCTTTAAAGAGAGGGCCAAGAGCCATTTCCTCGTCAGAGTCGCTCCCGAAGGTGAGAACTTGCGATCCCTCGGCGTTGACCATGCGACAGTTGCCGGTGGTTCTTTTTTGCTCCTCGGTCGTATTTCTTTGCTCCCGACGAGTTTTGCGTTTCATCCGCTTGAAATGCTGCCGGTAAGCAACGTACCCCTGCCACCATCTTTTAAAAGAATTGCACTCTTCGGTAGGGTGTGCAATCTTTCGATGATATAAACAGTAGCTAGGATGCATTTCCGCTTCACCAATAACGTTTCCTTCGGAGGGTGGCAGCTTCATTCCCATTGATATGGCTTTGGCGAATCTCTTCCTCGTCTTGAACCTGCTTTTGTTTGAGGCGGATGTACTTTGTTCCGGCGGGAGTGTCTCAACTCTTTCGTCCAGTCGCCAGCGTTTGGCCTTTTCAAATATGGCAATCTCACGCTCCCGATCAGCTTTACTTTTCAGAAAAGCTGTATTCAGGAATGCATCAATCATTTCATCTGATGGCCCCAGGAGTTCCGGCTCAGTCCCTGCCCCCAGTTTCTCTGTATGAGGAGCTTCCTCACCGTCTATCGACGAGTGAGAGATCACATGGCAACTTACCACATAACCTTCAGATTCATCCGACGAGTCTTCTTCATTACCATCGTTTCCGTCCTCAAGGACGTGGCTGAGGAACTCTTGGAGCGTGATTGGAGTCCGCGTCTTCTGGTTATACTCTTCCAGCGCGTCAATCTGCTTTTGTAGGTCCGTGCGCTTGTCGCCAGGCTTCACGGGCTTCTTGGATTATTTCTTCTTTTTTGAAGATTTCGACGGCTGGGTGTGCGAGCTTTGACTATCACCACCGATCTTTGGAGTTGGGCGTGGCTTTAGCATCCCTTCGATGATCTCAGGTTTCAGTGGATTTTTCCACCAAATTGCCGGACATGTGTGGAGATCCTTCAGCATTCTTTTTGTCTTGGCTGAAAGAGCGACCTCCCATAGAGTTTCTTCTACGAAGGAGCATGATGCCCCCGGTATATCTGTTTTCTTGGGAGTGTGTGGCCGAGGTGGGTTCACCTTCCAATTCTCAGATAATACGAATTTGCCCTGCCGGTATTGATCTTCTATCCAGCTTTTGAAGATGTAACAATCCTCGATCAGATGGCCCGACATTCGATGATAAGGGCAGTAGTTAGGATTGCTAATGTCGCCTGGTTGCGCTGGGCGTCTTGGCTCTGGGAGCGTAATGAGCCTTTTGCGGAGTGCAAGCTCGAATAACCTCTTTATCTTGTCTCGAGGGAACGAGTAAGGGAGACTCATTTTATCTTCGAGAGATCGAGTTCTGTTATTTTGGCGATCAACTAGTCTCGAGCCACCAGGCTGCTGTTGAGCATTGGCCACGACGATCGCTTTCCCCTTTCCCCTCTCGTTTTGAGAGTGTGGCTTTGGAGGAGACGGTCTATGACCCATCCGGTCCATTTGGGCCAGTTTGTCGATCAAGGCTTGGAAAGTAGTCGGCTTGAAGAACATCATGAACTGGGAGATAGTTTCATGAGGGTCCAAAGTACCCACAAACATGCCTACCGCTGGCGCTTCTTCGATCCGTTGTTCGCATTTCGACCACAGATTTCGCTATCGTATAGCGTATTGGACCCACATCTTGCCTGTCTTTACCCTGGCATTGATCAATGCCGTTATTGGGGTGCGTTCACTAGCATTCGCAAATCGCTGGGTGAATAACAGCTCCATTTCTGCAAAAGTCTTGACGGAGTCATTTGGAAGTTCGGAGTACCATTCGAAGGCCGTCTCCGATAAGCTGCGGACGAATTGACGGAGCAAAAGCTTATCATCGCCCCCGGTGTTGCCGCAAAGAGCTCTGAACTGGGCGACGTGCTGGTGAGGATTGACTGTCCCCTTGTACACGTGGAATTTAGGGATCGTATATCCCGGCGGTTATTTTATTTGGTCATACCAGCTTGGATACGGTCGCCCAGTTTTGATGACTTGGCCGGCCGCTTCATTCGCCTGGTGAGCTCGTATTTGCTGAGCTATATAGTCATCCAGTGCGGCTTTGGAAATGGTTTCCTCCTTGGCTGCTGAATGAGCCGGAGGAGGATTGGATGTCTCCCCTCTATTGTCTTCAATAATGATCGGAGGGTCTTCAGCTGGAGGATCCGGCTGTAACATCATTCCTACTATGTCTTGGAAGAGAAGCGCCATTTGTTTTATGTTGGCAGCTTGTTCTGCTGCTTCTCTGTCCTTCTTTTCGAAGACCCTGTGTAGGAATTCAGTATCAGTTTCTTGTTCGTGACGCTGTTCTGATGATGCCTCCGGGCTTTCTTTTGGCCCGGTGAGAGCGGCCATTGCAGTCAGCATCTCCTGAAGCTTCTGCTGATGTTGTTCCTGAGCTCTTGTGATGGATCGGTGTTGGATATATGTATTCCCTAGAGGCTATTATGTGATAGTGGATGTATTTATACATGTATATATATATATATTCAGTGTACATTCTTGCTCGACATGATAGTATGCTATCTGGTTCTTCTTTATCTGAAATGTTGATTTGATCATGCTTTTATTCATTCATACATGTTGATAAAGCCCTGAGGATATTGGCTTGACTATAGTGATTATGATAGAGATCATACTAGTGGGACGTCTGTAGTTTATAAGCATATCCTGAAATGTCCCTAGTTGTAGGTGTATCGAGACGGGGCATCGATATACCAGAGTAGACTAGCGTATATGATACTAGACCCATATGATGGGCGATGGATGTTCCCACATTCATCGATGTTTGACATCAAGATCATATACGGGTGCTCAGTGGTGACTGGGTACACTGGACGGACTCACCGAGAACTCCTATATGGAATTATATCTATCGTCGGATAGCAGTTCTCAGGTGACACTGGTACAAGTTAGTCTGTAGACCCGCGATCGTCATAGAGTCTTGTGTGTTCTCCCGCTGTACTTTGATTACCACCCTACCACGGCCCTACTGAGTCGTGCAAACAGGTGGCCGTTGGGTACAGTCCCGAGACACACGAAGGCGATGAGCGATAGGAGGGGTTTCATCTTCTTTTGCTCCTTTTGCTCTCTAGATTTTTCAAGTGAGCAAAATACTCAACAAGATAGGATTTTGAAGTGAGAAAGAGAACCACAACACCATTCTACACAAGTCTTGCCCACTTGTTTAGAGTGTTAGCTTCATTTCTTTCTTTTGATAAAGTGAAGTTGCTAGCTTGGACAAAGGAGCTTCGGGTGGATCCTCGTGGACGTTAGAAGACCTCAAGCTAATCGTTTTCCAACTCTCAAGTGGCCAAAGAGTCTATAAAAGGGATCTACAAAGGTTGTACTTTCAAAACCCTAGTCTTTGTTACTTATGATGTTGGTTAAAGATTTGAAAATCTAATTTTGTAGGATAGATCCTTTGTATGCTTACTTAGCACCATAAAAATTTGATCTTTGTGACATGTGATGCTTCCAAACCTCTCATAGGGTGCTAGGTAAACCTAACACTAGTATCAGAGCCGACCTAGAACAGTAGGCGATACTTTAGCGAAGTAAAAACTCCGATCGAACCGAAATACGGCATTTTGGGACACTCTCTGGACATTTTTTCAAATCTGTTATTTTTCAGAATTAAAAATACTTAAAAAATACAGCAAGCAAATCTAAGACAAACAGTAAAATCCGAAGCCATGAGCAGTATACTTAACCGCGGAACCGCGGCCCAAGCCTGCTTAGGCCGCGGCTCCACGGCCGTACAGATGGCTCTTTCCCTCATTTTTGTACAGTGTTTTTCCCTACCTGCTTGTATATATTTTGAGTATGTTTAATCTGAATCTACTGTTGAATGTTCTGGGGGTGGTTTTGAGTTCAATGATTCGATCGGAATTTTGATTTCGTGTCTATTCCGGATAATTTAGAAAGTATTGAATTGTTCGAACAAGTATCATTTACTCACTTTTTCACGGGGTTTAAATCTTTCGGAAATACGTGCAAGTTTTTTTTTGTGGTGGACCCTCTAGAAGACAACAAACCTTAACTCGATTATGTGACCGTCTTGAACTGCCTTTTGAACCTTAGGATTTGAGGCAGTACGGCGTGCCACATGTGAGGCGTTGGCTTGACCTACGGCTGGACCGCTACTACTGTGTCACACTCCGGGTTTTTGAACTCCGTTCAAGTGTTGAGCTTGAGGGAATTTTTGGGTATTTGATTATTCGTTCGAAGAATTTAATACTGTTTATTTATCTGGAATGTGATACAATATGTGGAATTCATATAGTTTAGGCATGAAATACGAAGTATGTGATATTTCGCATTTATGATGTCTAAAGAGAATGTGGATTCCAAATATTGTAGTTTTACACTTTCTTTTCTATGACCGTAAGTGTAGTATGTTCGATATCGCCGGTTTCGTTGCTATACATCAACGACAATCGGGGTACGCATACTTACGTTGATGATATATGATATTATGTGTTGCTGAGATATGATGTGCAGGATTGTCGCGATTGAATAGCCGGGGGTTTTATGTGAGATGAGAGTTTTATATTTTCATTCATGTAAATTCAAATGTAATGTAATATTCTTTTATTTGGGGCACTTCCGGGTTGAGGTTGATGTCACCAGTGTTGTATATTATTTACTTTTCCGCATTAGGATAGACCCAAGGAGGGGAGCATAAGTGACCGGGTTCTGGGGTTCAGTGGGAGGCCATCTCGAGGAGTCGAGACCGGGTCTCCTAAACACCAGGATTGGTAGGGTCGCTTGCCGCTCTCGTAGGGGTTTAGGGGTGTGGGCTTGGCTATTCATCGCGACTGTGGAATCCGTATTTTCTATTGTTGGCTAAATACTAAATACGGACGTCCTAGTATATCCCACATTATATATATGTTTCTGCTGCCTGTGTTCTGTGATATCTGAGACGAACGATATATTATATATGAGATATATAGTAGATGTTGCTTATGTTTTACACCCACGCTAGTCCCGTCCCGGTATGCCGTTAGTTAAGTAACCTAACGGTGCATAACGGAACATTGTGGCGAATGCGGATGGCATAAGCGTACGTGTTATTTTCGTTTCTTTTCTGTGATTGGTTTAAGGACTTAAATGATGGGATTACATTAATATGATTAATGTAAAGAAAATAAACCTAAAAAGATGTTGTAGAATCAGATTTGAAAACCACTCGGCTCTTTATGAAAAAGTTGTATTTCAAAACTGCGGAGCACAAGCCACTCCTTTTGAAAACCATTTGATTCTACGACGATATCAAGTTCAAAGCGTTAAAGATTTTCTTAAAAAAATCATCCGCAACCCTCCGTCATTTTAGGAAGTAGAGTACTTAGTATTCGTGCTACGTTTGTTGACCTTAGCCAAGGCGTAGTGTACGGTAGCTAAGTGATGTCTTCCTACAATGCATATGATGCAGATTAATTAGGACGGGTATATGACTTTGTTGACCTTAGCCAAGGGTCATGTAAACGGGTCTGATTAATCAAAAAATGACGGGCTGAACTTGACTAGTACTTGTGATTTGTTGACCATAGCCAAGGTCATAGGTACTAGGGGTAAAAATCATATCGGGAATTTCAAGTATTGAGATTTGCAATGAGATTGCATACCTTCCATATGATGGTTGGATCCCGATCCCACTGTGGGCAATAGTTGCTCCTAGGAGAGTTCTGCAGTTTACAATTAGCTAACTCATTAGGTGTCTAGAAAGGTGTTAACGGGGCTACGCCTCTGGGAAAAAGAGGTTTACTTTAATTAGGTCCATGCGAAAGCACAGGGAACCTCCCTCAAGTACCGACACTGGCCTGGCTGAATGGTTAGCGAAGTTGTAGACTGTAATTAATCCTGGCTAGTTTTCTTTTTAAGGTTTGAAAGAAAAACTTGAACAAAGCAGTGGGAGACATCGATTAGACAAGATAATAACCAATCTGATCTATGCAAGAGCTTTCGCTGAGTGTATTCTTTTCTCTCTCTTAATGGCAGATACCAAAGACTGGACTCAAGCTTTTACTAGATAAAAACAAACTGAATGGGACCAATTATAAAGACTGGCTGTGGAATCTGAAAATAGCCTTGACTTATGATAAAGTATCATATGTCCTCACGGCTTCAGCCCCGCCCACCCCAGGTCCAAAATCCTCAGTGCGGACATTGAAGTCCGCAAGACATGGGACGCTGACTGTGCCACGGCCAAATACCTCGCGCTTTCATCGATGGACAATACACATCAAAAGCAGCACGAGAATATGGACATTCAAACCATATTCCTCCATACAAAGGAGTTGTATGGAGAGCAATCCCGCGTATTACGATACGAAGCATCAAAGAAATTGTTTCAGATGCGAATGGCCCCTGGCACACCGGTAGGAGACCATGTTCTGAAGATGATAGCTCTTATGGAAGAGCTTGAGGACCTTGGATGGACAATGGACAATGAACAATATACGGATATTATTCTGCAGTCCCTCCCCTACACCTTTGCTCAATTCATAGTTAACTTCAACATGCACGGCATGGAGAAGGAACTACCTGAACTCCTTAATATGTTAAGGAGTGCAGAGAGCACTATGGAATTAATGAAAACTCCCGTTATGACTATTGGGCAATCTTCTTCTTCTTGCCCAAAGGCTAAGGCCAAAGGAAAGAATAAGAAGAAGCCCACCAATCCTAAGGGTGGAGTTAAAAAGGTGAAGGGAAAGGAAAAGTCCAAAGCTGGAGACTCGGGGAAAGGTGAATGTTTTCATTGCCACAAAGCAGGACATTGGAAGCGCAACTGTACAGAGTACTTGAACCTCAAGAAGAAGCATGGGGACGCTTCCGCTTCAGGTGTGTTTGTGACAGAAAACTGTTTTTCAATAAACTCTGCTTCCTGGGTATTAGATACCGGTTCAGGTTCTCACATTTGCAATTCTATGCAGGGGCTGAGAAATAGCAAAGTTTTGAAGACATGTGACCATACTCTCCACGTTGGAAATGGTTCCAATGTACATACAGTCGCAGTGGGAGAGTATCACTTGGGGTTGCCATCTGGGTGTATATTGGTTTTGAACCCATGTTATTTTGTACCAAGTATGCTATATAATATAATATCTGTTTCTTTGTTAGACAATGAAGGATATAATTTTGTATTGCAGAACAATGTTATGAACATTCACCTAAATCAAATGTTGGTTGGGTATGGTACACTTAATAACGGGATATACGTCCTAAATCAACACACAGTTTTCAGTATACAACATACTAAGAAAAGAAAACTTTCAGAAATAAATGAAGCTTTTCTTTGGCACTGTAGACTTGGTCATATTAACGAAACAAGACTAAACAAGTTACACAAAGATGGATATTTAAACCCTTTTGAATATAAATCTTATGCGACTTGCCAGTCTTGTATCAAGGGTAAAATGACCAAAACTCCGTTTACCGGACACGGAGAAAGAGCTACTGAGCTCCTAGGCCTCACACATAGTGATGTATGCGGGCCAATGTCTACACAGACTAGAGGCGGTTTTTCATACTTCATTACGTTCACTGACAATTTCTCAAGATTCGGTCATGTATTTTTATTAAAGCACAAGTCCGAAGCTTTCGAGAAATTCATTGAATATAAACAAGAAGTAGAAAAACAAACCGGCTTAAGTATCAAGATGCTTTGATCAGATCGAGGTGGAGAGTATCTCAGTACGGAATTTGCAAACTTCCTACAAGAGAATGGGATTCTCTCTCAGCTCACTCCTCCTTACACACCACAGCACAACGGTGTGTCAGAACGACGGAACAGGACCCTATTAGATATGGTCCGATCGATGATGAGTGATGCTGAGTGATGCTGAGTTACCTGTCCCATTTTGGGGGCATGCATTGGAGACTGCAGCGTTTCTTTTGAACAGGGTTCCAACCAAAACCGTGTCTACCACGCCATATGAGATATGGCATGGGAAGAGACCATCTCTTAAGAGAATTAAGATTTGGGGTTGCCCGGCCTATGTTAAAAAGCAGAATCCGGAAAAACTCGAGACACGGTCAGTCATGTGTAACTTTGTGGGATATCCAAAAAACTCATATGGATATCTATTCTACCACAAGGAGGAACAAAAGGTGTTTGTTTCTCAGCATGCCACATTCTTAGAAAAAGAGTTTTTCACAGATAAAGATGATGGCAATGTGGTGGATCTAGAAGAGGTTCTAGAGACATAAACTACAAATGACGACTTGGTTGAACCGGCTGTTGCAATAGAAACTGAGGAACCTCGGCCACTCCGTAGGTCTGGTAGGACTTCTCGCCCACCGGAGAGGTACTACGGTTTCCTCATTGATGGTGACAGAGAAGAATGCATCATGGAGGATGATGATCCTACCAGTTTTCAGCAAGCTATCACGAGTGGTAACTCTGTGAAGTGGCTGGATGCCATGAGATCCGAAATGGAGTCTATGTACACCAACAAAGTTTGGACTTTGGACGTTGTACCCCCTGGGGTAAAACCTGTGGGATGCAAATGGATCTTTAAAAGAAAGATTGGTGTAGATGGGCAGGTAGAGACCTACAAGGCAAGACTTGTGGCGAAGGGTTTTCGTCAAAGACCAGGTTTGGACTATGACGAGACTTTTTCGCCCGTAGCCATGCTTAAATCCATTCGGATCCTACTTGCTATTGCTGCTCACTATGACTATGAAATCTGGCAGATGGATGTTAAAACGGCATTTCTAAATGGAGATTTAGAAGAATGCGTTTATATGGATCAGCCAGAGGGCTTCATTGACAGTGGGAGCAGCGGGAAAGCATGTAGATTGCTTAAATCCATATATGGGTTAAAACAGGCATCACGGAGTTGGAACATCTGTTTCGATGATGTCACCAAAGAGTTTGATTTCATCAAAAATCTAGATGAACATTGTTTTTATAAGAAGGCTGTAGGGAGAGCTGTCGCATTCCTCGTATTGTACGTGGACGACATTCTTCTGATAGGAAATGATATTCCTATGCTACAGTCGGTCAAATCTTTCTTATCACAAAGGCTCTCCATGAAGGACCTGGGTGATGCCACATACATCCTGGGCATAAGGATCTATAGGGATAGATCCAAAAAGTTATTGGGATTGTCCCAAACCAGGTACATCAACACCATCCTAAAAAGGTTTAGTATGGAAGACTCCAAGCGGGGTGCCTTACCTGCTTGCCATGGGGTCACTCTCTCCAAGGATTCTTGTCCAATGACCGATGAAGAGATAGCTCGCATGAACATTATACCCTATGCTTCGGCAGTAGGATCTATAATGTATGCGATGTTATGTACACGCCTAGATGTAGCTTATGCACTTAGTGTTGTAAGCAGGTATCAATCCAACCCAGGGGAGAATCACTGGATAGCTGTGATGAACATTCTTAAGTACTTACGAAGGACTAAAGAATTGTTCTTGGTGTATGGTAATGGAGATCTCCAAATGGAGGCCTTTACCGATTCGAGCTTCCAGAGCGATAAGGACGACAACAACTCTATCTCTGGGTTTGTATTTACCCTCAACGGAGGGGCGGTAAGTTGGAAGAGTTCCAAACAGGATACCATTGCAGACTCTACGATGGAAGCTGAGTACAATGCTGCGAATGATGCCGCCAAGGAAGCCGTCTGGATGAGGAAGTTCGTCTCGGAGCTAGGAGTAGTTCCAAACATTATTGATCCAATACCGTTGTATTGTGATAATAATGGGGCTATGGCGTTAGCCAAAGTGCCCAGGTCCCATCAGCGGTCCAGACACATCCTGAGACGCTTTCATTTGATCCGGGAGATTGTAGATCGCCGCGAGATCGAGATTAAGAGAGTAGACACAAAGAATAACGTCGCGGATCCACTCACCAAGGCCCTCCCTCAGCCGCAGCATGAGCGACTTTTTGAGACGTTGGGTATGAGATACGCCAATCACTGGCCTTAGTGCAAGTGGGAGATTGTTGGATATATGTATGCCTTAGAGGCCATTATGTGATAGTGGATGTATTTATACATGTATATATATATATATATATATATATATATATATATTCAGTGTACATTCTTGCTCGACATGATAGTATGCTATCTGGTTCTTCTTTATCTGACATGTTGATTTGATCATGCTTTTATTCATTCATACATGTTGATAAAGCCTTGAGGATATTGGCTTGACTACAGTGATTATGATAGAGATCATACTAGTAGGACGTCTATAGTTTATAAGAATATCCTGAAATGTCCCTAGTCGTAGGTGTATCGAGACGAGGCATCGATATACCAGAGTAGACTAGCGTATATGATACTAGACCCATATGATGGGCGATGGATGTTCCCACATTCATCGATGTTTGACATCAAGATCATATACGGGTGCTCAGTGGTGACTGGGTACACTGGACGGACTCACCGAGAACTCCTATATGGAATTATATCTATCGTTGGATAGCAGTTCTCAGGTGACACTGGTACAGGTTAGTCTGTAGACCCGAGATCGTCATAGAGTCTTGTGTGTTCTCCCGCTGTACTTTGATTACCACCCTACCACGGCTCTACTGAGTCGTGCAAACAGGTGGCCGTTGGGTACAGTCCCGAGACACACGAAGGCGATGAGCGATAGGAGGGGTTTCATCTCTCCCGGTATTGGGAGTTGATGCTGTGCTGTGCTCGACTGGTTATATCAGTAAGTCCCTGGCCAGGGCTGCTGAGATTTACTGATAAGTGTTATCAGTAGTTTCTCGATCTGTTAAAGACCATTCACCGGCACGACTTATTGAGTTATTGGGGTCGACGCGACCATCCCTAGGCTCGATATGCAGCATATCTGACCAAGAGACCGGACTGTACGGTAGTGTTGCCGGTTGGCTCGACGGGAGTTGTAGCAGGTTCGCTTGTTTTCTTCTGATCGCTCAATACCCGGATGGCCGTTACGTTTAGCTGACCGCTTGCGGCTTGGGGGTGCTTGATATGATCATCACCCACTACCGGCGTATTGACGAGTCTTAGAGTCCCACAAAGGAGTTACCTAGTCCAGACGAAACGTTATGGTGCGCGTATGCGATATGCGCATGGAACCGGTTAAAATGCGCGTATGAGATACCGTATATTAATCGGGCGGCTTGCTTTTGGTCGGGTCGTATGTGATATGACCGGGTTGATAAATCAAGTGTTGATTTATCATTTAACCATTAGCTTCTCACTAGAAATCCTTTCTTGTTCCTTTTGGATGTATGCATGCATGTATGCATTCATTCTTGTTCATGCACATATGGATGTGCATGCACACATGCATACATACATCATTCTATCATGGTTGTTTATACATAGAAAATTGTGGCAATATAAGACTCACACCTTGGTTATTTATATGGATTATTACTTCTATTTGTTTTAAAACAAAATGAAAAAGGAAAGGATAATTCATGGTTTGTTTCTACACTCTTCTTTGATTTAACCATGGTTTGAGATGAGAAGAAATAAATATATATACATATATTTTCTTTTTCTTTTCATGAGATTATCTCTTTTCTCTTCTTCTCAAAAAAAGCCATCATCTTCTTTTGCTCCTTTTGCTCTCTAGATTTTTCAAGTGAGCAAAATACTCAACAAGATAGGATTTTGAAGTGAGAAAGAGAACCACAACACCATTCTACACAAGTCTTGCCCACTTGTTTAGAGTGTTAGCTTCATTTCTTTCTTTTGATAAAGTGAAGTTGCTAGCTTGGACAAAGGAGCTTCGGGTGGATCCTCGTAGACGTTAGAAGACCTCAAGCTAATCGTTTTCCAACTCTCAAGTGGCCAAAGAGTCTATAAAAGGGAGCTACAAAGGTTGTACTCTCAAAATCCTAGCCTTTGTTACTTATGATGTTGGTTAAAGATTTGAAACCCTAATTTTCTAGGATAGATCCTTTGTATGCTTACTTAGCACCATAAAAATTTGATCTTTGTGACATGTGATGCTTCCAAACCTCTCATAGGGTGCTAGGTAAACCTAACAATCGGGTGAGCGGTCGGTGGCCCGTAGAAGCGCGGCTATCCTCTTCCCCGGATGCCACATAAATAGTGAGAACCATTATGCCCCTAGACTTGGGGCATTTGTTCTCAGCGTCTTCGCGTTCTGCCGTATTCATAGGGGCTTTCTCTGGCCTCCTTTTCTTTTGAGCAGATGATGTTGAGGGGGCCATTGCAGCGGGCACTCAGGCAGTTGTCGTCCTTTGTGGCTTGCTAGGACGGTTCTCTTCTTGCTGAACTTTCAGCTTCTTCTGTCGGCGAAGATAGTCTTGATCGACCACTGACTCCTGGACCTGTCACCAGACTTTGTAAACTTTGGAGGACAGCCGCTGAGGGGGCTGTTCCGGCTTTGCCTCTGTAACATTCTCCACGGGTGGAGGAGATCTTTTCAATACGGCGGTAGGAGAGTTCCTGCGGACCTTGTTCAGCAATTCAAAGTCGTTCCTGGTTGGAACAACAGTATTGACTTCCACCGTTGGGGCTGGTGGAGTTAGCCCAGAGAGGGAGTTGCCCCCAACCTTCCTTACTCGGCGACAGTGGCGACGTCGAGCGTGTCGAGCCGATGGAGTTGGTTCAATGATGGGGATGGCTTTGTCTTGCCCCCTGTTCAGGTGAGGGGCTGTTGCTGGCGTCATCCTCTTGAAGACTGTTGTCCGTTGAGAAGCAGTATCCAACCGGTCAAAAACAGATTTCTGAGCAGGGACGGGAACCGTAATGGGAGTCGGAACAATCAGTCTTGTAAAAACCGACCCTTTGGCGGGAGAATCCGCATTGACGACTTCAGGAGCAGGGATGGCTATCCTTTTCGGAACAACCTTCTCTGGGATTGCAGGCTTCATCACGGGCCCACATGAACTTTGGCCCATGCTGGCGAAGACCGAGGAGCTGGAGCTGGACGACCCGTTGAGAGGGGCCGCGGTAGTAGCAAGCCGATCAAAGACCAACTTCTTGGGAGCTTCTGGCGTTGGTACAGGGGTGCTGAAGTTCATCGGTGGGAGTATAGTCCCAAAGAACAATCTGGTGGTGGACTGAGTCACCTGGTCCACCGGCATCGTGAACAAGGAGGCCGCTTGGGGCCCGTAGGCTATGCCTCCATATGAGGCGGAGCGCGAGTTGCAGTTGCAGTTGGAACACTTCACACAAGTAGATGCCATTGCTGTTTCGCTTTCTGTGCCAAGCAAGAAACCAAATCTTAGTAACTCGAATCCAAGGGCAACCATTACCAAACCGCGATTGGTTCGCGAACACGACACACGAAGTGTGGAGTGGAAAGAGGAAAAGGTCCCACCGGGCGTGCCAGAATCTGTTCCCCGCCGAACACAGAGACGCGACCACGCAGGTCCGTCTTGCCTGAAATTCAGGGCAGATGCTAATTGGCGCTATCCGTCCACCTCTCCGAAGATGCCAAGTTGATTTATGGAACCATGTATCGAAGGTTTAAACGGATACGGCCTTTGTAGCGGACTTCGTCAGATTCCCCCTCGTTTGAGGGGTTTTTTATTGTGGGGACGCTCTTCCCTGCAGGCGCAAGCCCCTGCAGTTAATTACGTTACCGCGTCGCGGTAACAACTTTCTCCTTCTCCAGATGGTCACTTCGTGTCGTGGGTGTTTGTTTTGTTTGTGGTTGCCCGTGGATTGTACACGGAGACTAATTTATGTTGTCACCCGTAAGGCGTGGATTAGTCCAAATCCGTATCTTCTTAGATTTGGGTTTGGGGGTTGGGTTTAAGGATACGTTAGCCTCATTTGGGACTAAGATCAACTTAAACGTATGTTAAGGTTACGTTATTCTAATTTTTAGACTAAGATCAACTTAACAGGATCGTTTAGATCCGACAAGAGAGCAATTTGGGTCTATTGCTTAGTTTAGGGACATTACGGTCGATTGTTAGTTTAAGGACGTTACGGTCCAATGTTAGTTTAAGGACGTCTCGGTCCATCGGTAGTTTAAGGACATTTCGGTCCGGGTTAAGGACATCGTAGTCCATGAGTTTGAGGACCCCACGGTCCGGTTTAGAGACATCATAGTCTATAAGGTTTAAAGACGTCGTAGTCCATGAGTTTAAGGACTCCACAGTCTGGTTTAGAGACATCGTAGTCTATAAGGTTTAAGGACATCGTAGTCCATGAGTTTAAGGACCCCACAGTCCGGTTTAGAGACATCGTAGTCTATAAGGTTTAAGGACATCGTAGTCTATGGGCTTAAGGACCCTACAGTCCAGTTTAGAGACATCGTAGTCTATAAGGTTTAAGGACATCATAGTCCATGAGTTTAAGGACCCCACAGTCCGTGAGATGTGTGGCTGTCGGGACCCGTCACCTCTCTGAAGACGTTGAAGGATTACAACGACAAATATCAGAGGAGTAAAGAGATGTACCATTGAACCAGTATGAATTGATTGGAAGATCTGTAGCCCAGTTTGGGACTAAGATCTGTTGAATATTTGTGAGCAGATGGGCTCAGTTCAATATAAGTTGAGGACTTATGTCCAGAATTAGGCTAAGTCCAATTAAAATGTTTTAACATTTTTAATTCTGGCTATTGAGCCTTTACTTGGGCTTGGCCCTTTTAGTAATGCTGAGCATTAGGTCCTGACAATTTTTGTCTTGTATTGAATAGAATTCATCAGAACAAAGTGTGTTCTGACAGTGCGCCACGTGCCGCGTCAGGCGCTTTGCGCCAATTGAAGAGCTCATTGCGCTTCTGTCAGGTAGCACACACGAAGGTGACACATGTCGTGCTTAACGCTAAGCGCTTGTTTATTAGCGCATCGCGCTTTCCATTTATGAGCGCTTTACGCTGATTTAGGAGCGCGCCAGTGAGTGACACGTGGCGCGCTTGGTGCCAAGCGCCAGCCCATGAGCGCAGAGCGCTACTTCAGAAGCGCAAAACGCAAGTTGTTTCTGTGATTGACACGTGGCACGTTTTGGCGCTGAGCGCCGGTCTAAGGAGCGCAAAAGCGCAGTTCATGAGTGCAAGGCACTGTTCAGTAGCGCAAAGCGCATCTGATCAAATTTGTGATCAGAGAACAAGTTTATGTTCTTCTTTTAAAGGAGGCTTTGCCTCAAGATTCAAGAACAAAAGTTCTTGTTTATAAAAGGGCTCTGCCTTTGTAGATCAAGGATCTGTGAATGAAGTAAATACTTCTTTTATTTTTATGATTAGATCTTTTGACCTTTTTATTTTTATCAAAGACTTTGGTCTTTTGTAGATCTGTGTCCTTAAAGAAGATAGTTCTTCTTTTTTTAATGAGATGATTTCATCTCTGTTGTTCATGAATTAATTCTTAACCTTGAAGAAATGATCTTATTTTTATAAGAGCTTGCTCTTCTTTCTCTTTTGAGTTTTTCTTAAAGTTTGCAGGGTTTTTTTCTATATGAGACTTGAAGTCTTGGGGCCTTTATATAGGTCCAATTGATTTGTTAAATCAGTTTTAAGAGATCTTTCTCTGATTGATTTGGGAATATTTCCTACCGTTGGAACTTTGATCCTAGGGCTTCTGCTTTGCAGAAGATAATCTTCTTGTTTTAATAAGATTGGAAAGATCTTTCCATAACAGAATTTTTAATTCTGATTAATTAATAATTTATTATTATTAGATCTTTTGATCTAACGGTGGGGAATTTTTAATTCCAGCGCTGGCGCACCTTGCACTAGCGCACCTACGTTCGACACGTGGCGCGCAGCGCAGAGTGCAGCGCAACTGCGCTAGCGCACCCGTTTTTGACACGTGGCGCACAGCGTAGAGCGCTGGATCTGAAGCGTTGCTTCAACTTTTGAGTTTTGAAATTTTAAAATCAGAGCCTTGCTCTGATTGGGGGTGCGCTGCCTAGGGCGCAACGCACCTGGCGCTAACGCGTCTGTGTCTGACTCGTAGCGCGTAGCGCGCCTAGCGCTGAATTTGAATCGTTGCTTCAATTTTCAAATTTTGAATTTTAAAATAGAGCTTTTCTCTGGTTGGGGGAAACATCGCCCTCGATGATCAATTCGTTAAAGAGCTGACAGCTAAGGACTCGCCGAAGAAAACAAGGTGGATTACAACGTTTTGGCACACTTGAGGAAGCTACCTTCGCAGCTATGCATTCTCGATGCCCTCTTGTTTTCAAAAGAAGCAAGAAATTCTTTGATCAAGGTGTTACAGGAGCCTGAACAATTCCAAGCTTTCCTCGCCGAAGGAAAGATGAAGGACGGGCTGGAAGAAGTACACATGGATGATATCACCTTCGGCGATGAAGACCTCCTCCTCGGGACGTGTGAGCATAACCGTCCCCTTTATGTCTCCGGATACTGTCATTATATCAAGATAGGAAAAATCCTGGTCGAAAATGGGTCCTCCGTTAACCTCCTCAATGTAAGAGTGTTAAAAGAAATATGCATGAGCGTTCAACTCCTCGCTCAGGATAAGATCACTATCTCCGGGTTTGACTCCCAGTCATCACGGACGCTCGGGTCTGTGATACCGATGCTGCGTTTTGGGCTACTAGTCACAGACATCAAGTTTCACGACATTGACGCTAAGACTTGCTATAACGCTTTGCTCGGCCGGCCTTGGTTACACGAGTACAACATCATCCCTTCTACACAACATCAGTGTATGAAGTATTTCAAGGATGGTCTCGAGTACACTGTGACAGGAGAACTAAACCCATTCTCCGTGAACGAAGTCCGCAAATATGAGGATGCCAAGTACTTCCTACAAGATTTTGAAGACACATAAAGATGTCACAAACCGGAGGACAAGAAAAAAGCTATCACCACTATTCCGGTCTTTGGGAGTGACACCGAGGAGGAAGAAGAAATAGTTTATTCAGGGCCGCCCCAATGCAACAAGCCGGGACCGTCCACCCCTATTCTGGTCTTCGGCAGCAACTCGGAAGATGAGGTCAATGCCGTATTTTCCGTTCGGCCATCAATACAAGCCTTTGCTGATGATGATTGGAGTTTGAAAATCGCCATGGTTCCGTGGGAGCATTACAAAGAGCTCGATGCACTTAATGCCTATAGTGTGCAGGAACTGCAGACAGTCTACGTCCCTCCCAGGTGCAAAGGTGAAAAAGCGATCCTCTTTTATCAATCCACGGAAACCAAAGTGGAGAAAGAAATTTGGCATGGTGCCGATTCTACACTTGACAGGCTCCAGCCCATCCGTCTGCCTAGATATTACACAGAAGGCTTAAAAAGACTCTTGAGACGTCAAGGTGTACCCCTTAAGCAAACCGCTCGACAAGTCCAGTTCTATAACAGGATCTGGAGCGTCCCTGGAACTCAACGAAAGTTGCCCAACGGGAGGATGGAATCGATCGGGCTTGGATATGTTCAATCCATGAAACGAGAGCGATTCCGCGGCTGCTACGTCATACATGACTTCGATGAAGAAGGAGATACTCTATAGGAAGATGCTAACCCTGAACCAAAACGATCCCCCGCCGTGAAAATGTCTAGCCCATCGTTCGAAGAACAGATGGACAATCTTATAAGGGAAGCGGGTCAAAAGGTTCGAGACGACCATAATCGCGAAATGGCCATCTACGAGAAAGCCAGGACGCAGCGCCTCCTTCAGCAGGCTACGGAAAATGACGATACTCTTCATCGCCAGCCTGTCATACAAAAGACCCGACGCAGAGGTAAAAATAAACCAAAGAACGAGAAAAGCGTTCGACGGTGACAAAGCGGGAAAAAGAAGCTACGCGATCGAGAATCGAGCAACCAGGATTCGTCTCTTATAAAGAAGATGGGTCGAGCGTATTCTTTTCCTCAAGACAAGACACGGAAGATATTCGATCTTGTCATAAAACATCAGTTGATGACACTTCCGGAGTCCAAGCACCCCGAGCAAGCAGGTGAGGTTCATCATCCAGACTATTGCTCCTATCACTGAGCGATATGACATCCTCTCGAAAACTGCTTCACATTCAAAGACTGGGTAGAAGACCAGTATCAGCAAGGCAAGTTTGCTTTATCCAGTAGTTGGAGGGTAACCCCGCCGCAGAAGCATGAACCGAAAGCCACGTATGCAGCGAGAATGGAACCAGATCAATATCGGTCTTGGAAGCGATCTCGCACCTGTCATGTGATAATGCTGTCGGAAGAAGAACCCGAGGATATGGATAACCTTTCTTGGTGCTTCGAAAACAATGAAGATGTGGTGATATCAGAATTTCCACCGGCCCCAAAAGAGCTGGAAGATGAGATACATACTACTGCAGATAATCTCAAGAAAATTGACTTGGGAACGGCAAGTGACCCACGGCCGACATTCGTCAGCGAACTGTTGTCTGAAGAAAGGGTGGCTACACTAAAAGACGTGCTCATGCGGTATAAAGACTGCTTCGCATGGAACTATTCAGAGATGCCGTGACTCGATCCAGGATCGCTGTGCACAAATTGGTGATATCTCCGGACGTCAAGCCGATTAAACAAGCATCGAGAAGAATGCGGCTCGAGCTTGAGATGAGCACCATCACCGAGGTCAAGAAGCTAATCGACTCCGGCTTTATCCAAGAAGTTTAGTATCCTGACTGGATCGCCAACATCGTCCCAGTGATGAAGAAAAATGGGACGATGCGTATATGCGTAGACTTCCGGGATCTCAACAAAGCCTGCCCGAAGGACGACTTTCCAGTACCAGTCACCGAGATGATGATAGATAATACGTCCACTCACGAAGTTTTCTCCTTCATGGACGGCTCATCAGGATACAATCAGATAAAGATGCATCCCGAAGACCAAAAGTATACCGCTTTCCGGACTCCTTTGGGCATATTTTGCTACAAGGTGATGCCCTTCGGTCTAAAGAACGCCGGTGACACCTATAAGAGAGCCACGACGAAGATTTTCGACGACCTCATACATGAAATCGTCGAATGCTATATTGACGACCTCATAGTTAACAGCAAATCATACGAAGAACATTTAGAGCATTTGAAGATCGTGTTTCAGCACCTTCGGAAATACAACTTGAAGATGAACCCTCTCAAGTGCGCGTTCGGAGTTTCCTCAGGCAAGTTCCTAGGATTCGTTGTCCGACACCGAGGCATCGAGATAGACCCTTTGAAGATCAAGGCGATCATGAAAATGCCTCCGCCAAAAACTCTCAAGCAACTGCTGTCCATCCAAAGGAAGCTCGCGTATATCCGACGATTTATAACCAATCTCTCCGGCAAGTGCCGTCCTTACAGTCACCTAATGAAGAAGGGAACCCCGTTCGTCTGGGATCGCAAATGCCAAAGCGCATTGGACGAAATCAAGCAATACCTGCAGAATCCGCCAGTATTGGCCGCTCCCGTTAAAGGAAAACCTCTTGTCCTGTATACAACAGCCCTCGAAGGTTCCTTAGGCGCGTTATGGGCACAAGAAAATGACCAAGGGAAAGAGAGAGCCAGCTACTACTTGAGTAGAGTTCTACTGGGGGAAGAAAATAATTACTCTCCCATTGAAAAACAGTGACTGGCATTGATCTTCGCAATAACGAAGCTCAGACACTATGCATTGGCACATGAGGTCCATCTCATATCAAAGGTGGATCCTCTCAAATATTTGATGTCAAAGGCTATATTAACAGGGAGGCTCGCTAAATGGGTCCTGCTTTTAATGGAGTTCTCGACAACTTATCGACCCCTCAAGGCAGTGAAAGGCCAGGCCATCGCCGTTTTCCTCGCTGAGCATCCAATACCCGTCGATTCTCCTTTGAACTGCGAATTGCCCAACGAGCACGCGTTTGACACGATCGACGGGGAGAAAAGAGAGAATGATACCCAGTGGGAACTTTATTTCGATGGAGCATCTTCCATGAAGAAGCGCAAACACAGCACCCCCATAATCAAATCAGGAGTGGGCCCCATCTTCGTGACTCCACAAGGAGGGATAATGCGCTTTGCCTTCTCCTTAACAGAGCCGAGGACGAACAATGAAGCCGAATACGAAGCTTTGATAGCAGGTCTTGAGATCTCCGTCGACATGGGAATTGAGAATCTCCTCATATACGGAGACTCCCAGCTGATCGTTAGCTAAGTAAACGGCGACTATCAAACGTGCAAACCAGAGTTGGTAAAGTACGGTGAGAGAGTGCAACAACTGCTGACTCGAATCCCTTCCTGCACATTGGAAAGCATACCGCGTGCGAAAAATAGCAAGGCGGATGCATTAGCCAAGCTCGCTAAAGAAATGGCCGACGAGAACCTCGATAATGTAAGGATCGTTGTGCAAAGCCGTCGGGTTCTTGCACCGGCAGAAATATCTTCAGAGTCATCAGAAGAAAAAGGAACAACCGAGCGAACGGCCCTACAAATAAAAGACCAGGAAAAGGCTGAGGATTGGAGAGAAGTCTTTATAGACTACTTCAAATCCCATCGAACATCTGAAGATGCGTCCTCAAGACATCATCTTATGAAACGAGCTCTGTCTTTTGCATTCTTCAATGATACTCTGTATAAGAGATCGTTTGACTCTTTATGGCTAAGATGCCTGGGACCGGAAGAAGCAAAAAAATTCATCCAAGAAACTCACAATGGGCTCTGCGGTTCTCACCAAGCCGGCCCGAAGATGAAGCTGAAGATCAAAAAGATGGGCTACTATTGGCCCACGATGATCCAGGACTGCCTCGAATACGTGAAGCAATGCCACTCATGCCAGATTCACGGAGATTTTATCCATCAGCATCCGAATCCACTACATCCAACGGTGTCTAGCTGGCCGTTCGAAATGTGGGGGACTGACATAATCGGCCCCATCGAACCAGCATCGTCCAGAGGACATCGGTTCATTTTGGCAACAACTGATTACTTCTCCAAATGGGCAGAAACAGTACCGCTAAGGGATGTGAAGACGGAGAATATCCTCCATTTCTTCGAGACACACATCATTTATCGGTTTGGCACTCCGCGGTGGATTATCTCCGATAACGGGCCAGCCTATAGAAGCCACAAGATCAACCGCTTCGTACAACGACATAACATAGACTGGAGATACTCTTCAGTCTATAATCCCCGAGCTAACGGTCTAGCTGAGGCTTTCAACAAGACCTTGACGAAGATCGTGAAAAAGACGGTGTATCGAAATAAAAAGGAATGGCACGAGAGACTGCATGAGGCTCTCTGGGCATATCGAACTACGTTCAAAACGGCCACAAATACAACGCCGTATGCATTGGTATTTGGCACAGAAGCGATACTCCCTCTCGAGATAGAGTTACCCTCTCTACGAGTGGCGGTTCACTACGAGCTAATAGATGAAGAAAATGCTCATCTTCGGCTTGAGGAACTTGATGCCCTCGACGAAACTCGACTCATGGCGTAGCAAAATCTGGAGGCTTATAAAGCAAAGATGACGTGCTCATATGAGAGATTGACTAGGCCGAGAACATTCCGCCAAGGCGAACTCGTTCTAGTAGTCTAGAGACCTATGATCCCCAATCATGCCAAACGGGGGAAATTCGAGCTGAACTACGAAGGCCCGTATATCATAGATAAAATTTACCAGGGTGGTGCCTACCTACTCATAGACATGCATGGTGAAACACCTTTTAGGCCAATAAACGGTCGCTTCCTGAAAAAATACTACGCCTGACGAGTCACGGCCTAGGTTAACGATAGATGACGACTCCTATGTCCGCTCGTTGTCTTCCTATGCCCAAACTCTATAAGTAGTAGCTGGCTACGGACCGAAACGTCCTTAAACTAACGATGGACCACTATGTCCTAAAACTGGCGACAGACCGAAACGTACTTAAACTAACAATGGACCACTATGTCATAAAATTGGCGACGGACCGAAACGTCCTTAAACTAATAATGTACCACTATGTCCTAAAACTGGCTGTTGACAGAGACGTCGATAAACTACTACGGACTGCAGCATCCTAAGACTGACACAAAAAAAATAATAAAATAAAAAAAAAGAAAACGGTATGTCCATAAGCAAAATGGGCACAGATGAAAACCCGAAAGGGCTCCGTGAGTAAAAACAGCAGGGCTACCGGCGAGTTTTTGTGAAAACCCGAAAGGGCGCAACCTCGTTAAAAGACACTTGCAAGGTCCTCTCGACCTTGTGAGGAGAAACCACTTGCGTGAGATCCTTACGACTCACAAGGGAGCAACACACTTAGGAATCCCCATGAATCCTAAGGAGAAATTACACTTGCGAGATCCTCCCGACTCGTAAAGAGAACCCTCCTATGAGACCCTCACGGCTCATAAGATTCAAAAGTCTTAAGCTACATGGATCTGAACCTGTTCTTAAGACATCACAACCTCCAATTCTTCCCTACAAGCGGTTCAATGCTGACTCTTGTATACAATCCACGGGCGCGAATAAACTTTTCCCTAACAAAATCTCATCCGCGACTAGGGATGTGTTTACACGGTGAACAACCCTTGTAAGTCCTCTCGACTTATAAGGAGAAAACACTCTTGTGAGATCCTTACGACTTACGAGAAGCCATACACTTGGGAATCCTCACGATTCTTAAAGAGAAAACGCACCTACGAGATCCTCACGACTCATAGGGAGAAATACCTTTATGAGACCCTTACGGCTCATGAAGCCAAAAGCCTTAGTCGACAGGATCCTAACCCTGTTCACTAAGCCACCTTTGTTCGACATAGGCAAATGATGATTCGCTCCTGGCAATATCCCAGTTGTAGCGGTGCTAATGCCGAAATCGGTGTCTAATTCCAAGCTTGCAGCAAAAAGCCAGCGAGCCACACATGCATATGAAATAGCCGAAATGATGGGGCAACTTGCAACAAAATCAGCAAGTAAAAATGTATGCATACAAAATAGCCGAAATGATTGGGCAACTCGCAGAAAAAAGCAGCGAGTAAATAAAACAAACAGTTGAAATGATTGGGCACCGCGAAAAATAGCCGAAATGATTGGGCAATCGCGACTTTCGCGATATAAAAGCTGAAATGATAGAGCATCGTGGAAAGAAAAATATATAAAATGAACCTTTTTGCCCTACATGTGAGATCACATCGACCCCTGTATACAATCCAGGGGCACAAATTAAGAGGGAACCATACCTTTCTACCAGGCTCCATCAGAAAAAGAAGCCACATCTCGATGGTTAACAGACAGCCTGGAGATCATCTCAACATTCGTCTCATTACAACAGACGCAACATCAACAAAACGGAACCGCGGCAACTCCCAGTTCCATGACTCGGCGGTGCATAGACAACCAAGAGTAAACCCCCGACTCCGTAAAATGCAGGTAAAGTCAACCCTTCCTGGTCTAGTGGAACATGGCCTATGTCAATCCTGACCCCGTGGGAAGCGTCCAGAGCGGATCCTGGTCGTTGCGGAACACGGCTATGTCAATTCTGACCCCGTGGGAACCATCCAGAGAAAATCCGGGTCACGTGGAACATGGCCTATGTCAATCCTGACCCCATGGGAAACGTCCAGAGTGGAACCTGGTCCTTGCGGAACACGTCTATATCAATCCTGAACCCGTGGGAAGCATCCAGAGTAAATCCTAATCTAGTGGAACACGGCCTATGTCAATCCTGACCCCATGGGAAGCATCCAGAGTGGATCCTGGTCCTTGCGGAACATGGCTATGTCAATTCTGACCCCGTGAGAAGCATCCAGAGCAAATCCTGGTCATGTGGAACACGGCCTATGTCAATCCTGACCCCATGGGAAACGTCCAGAGCGGATCCGGGTCCTTGCGGAACACGGCCTATGTCAATCCTGACCCCGTAGGAAGCATCCAGAGCAAATCCTGGCTTCGTGAAACACGGCCTATGTCAATCCTGACCCCGTGGGAAACGTCCAGAAAGGATCCTGGTCCTTGCGGAACACGACCTATGTCAATCCTGACCCCGTGGGAAATGTCCAGAGCGGATCCTGGTCCTTACGGAACACGACCTATGTCAATCCTGACCCCGTAGGAAGCATCCAGAGCAAATCCTGGTTTCGTGGAACATGTCCTATGTCAATCCTGACCCCGTGGGAAACGTCCATAGCGGATCCTGGTCCATGCGGAACACGGCCTATGTCAATCCTGATCCCGTGGGAAGCATCCAGAGCAAATCCTGGTTTCGTGGAACATGGCCTATGTTAATCCTGACCCCGTGGGAAACGTCCAGAGTGGATCCTGGTCCTTACGGAACACGGCCTATGTCAACCCTGACCCCGTAGGAAGCGTCCAGAGCGGAACCTGGTACTTGTGGAACACGGCTATGTCGATCCTGACCCCGTGGGAAGCATCCAGAGCAAATCTTGGTCTAGTAGAACACGGCCTATGTCAATCCTGACCCCGTGGGAAGCGTCCAGAGCAGAACCTGGTCCTTGTGGAACACGGCCTATGTTAATCCTGACCCCGTGGGAAGCATCCAGAGCAAATCCTGGTCCCGTGGAATACAGCTAGAGTCAATCTTGACCCCGTGGGAAACGCCCAGAGCAACCCCTGACTCCGTGAAATGCGGATAATGTCAACCTCATCAATCACTTACGGGTCCATACGGGTCCTCTCGACCCGTAAGGAAGAAAACTCTCTTGTGAGATCCTTACGACTCCTAAGAGAAAAACACACTTAGGAATCCTCACAATTCCTAAAGAAAAAATACACGAACGAGATCCTCACAACTTGTAGGGAGAAAAGTCTTTATGAGACCCTCACGGCTCATAAAATTGAAAAGCCTTAGGCGGCAGATCTGAACCTGCCCCCTAAGCCATCGCTACCTCTCGAAGAATTCAAGACGGAATGCTCTCTATCAACTACAGGCTACGCTTACTAAAGTAACTTGCCGGTAACAAAGAAAAGAGAAGAAAGCAAGAGATGACACAAGATAGTGCGAATGAAATGTATCTTTTATTCAAAAATTCAATTGGGTACAAAATACATCATATGAAAGAATAAAAGGTGGATGCATATTATTCAAAATTTACAAATTGGTACAAGAACAACTATTGGGAGGGAAGCGTTTTCAATAGGCCAATTAGTTGCTCGCGCACTCCCCTCAGCCCCTTTTCACGGTCAGCTGCCGCGGCCAACTCCGCTTCAACTTGAGCCCGTTGCTGCAAGTAGGATGAAAGTTGCTCGTCAACGACCCGTTGAGCTACCTCACGACTTTGCGCGTCTCGTTCGATAAGGTCGAGCTTCTGCCTCAGCGTTAGCCCGTCAGAAATACATCGTAGAAGGCTTTCAAAGATAGCTTTCAGCTGTACAGCATTTACGTCAACCTAAGCATGCAGCTGCGCAGATTTGCTTGAAGTCTCCTCGCGCTCCTTATGCCTCAAGGCCGCTTCTTGTTCAAGATGGTGGAAGTAGGGAGTGCTCTGCTCAACCCACGCGGCCCGTAGGGAATTCACAGCTAAGACCTCGGGGACAGGACGTCCAAACTCGAGCTCATGCAGACAAGCCTCGATTTGTCTGCAGTGGTTAACCCAAGACTCGACGACGCCTTCACTATGAAAGTTCACGAGCGTCGCTGGCATAGGATTAACCTCGGCAGCAAAATCTGCAGCAAGGGCAGGAGTCTCCGCATCAAGCTCCTCGATATAATCGCTCAACATGCACAGACTATTCACAGCACCTTTTGAAGAGGAACGTCGAGAAAAAGGGCCCGCTGGCATTATGACTCGAGACTCGAACGGAGCTGAAGTTGGTGTCACGGCTGCAAAGCAAATCACAGTCAAATAACGGTTCAAGAAATAGAGAAGCTACATGGACAATGCAGTTTACTATACCGGCTGCGGCAGGCGGCAAGGCCGGGAGTAGCGGTGGCGCAACTGTTCTTTCGTCTCCTCCTTCAATCTGTAATGTTGCAGTCAAGACGAAGAAGAATTAGAAACGATTCGGTTTCCCATAAAAGAAAAGAGAAGAAAAACATTAACTAAAAGCTGTATTTACCAGCGCCACTAGATGAGGCAATCTCTGACTGGAAGGAGAAATGTGGGTGTAGCACCTAATACAGGTGATCAAAAAGGACTCTTGCAAGGATGTAATAATGCAATGTCAGTACATAAAGTATACTGCCTACAATGAAACCGATGGGTCACAAATCCGTACCTTCCAGCATTTGAGAGGATACGAGAGAAGGCAAAGGGGCGGCCACCGTCAAAATAGCAACTGGCGATGCTTCCTCGGGTGGCACAACCTCAACGCTCGCCACACCTGCATTAGAAACGAGAGAAATACTGTCAGGAGAGATTGAAAGGGATTGCAGAACGATAAGGAAAGCAATGATCCAAAATCTACCTGGTGAGTCGTCAGTCGAGACCGGGACAAGTGCGTCACTGGATACAGCGATTACTTCACCTTCCTCCATCGGAATGGTTTCGCCGCTCGTAGCCTCATCCCTCGACTCCATGAGAGCCGTCGTAACACTCGCGACACCAGGAGATGGCAGAGAACCGCAGGCAGAAAGAATGGCAATTGGGGCAGTGCCAGACTCTTGAGAAAGAGTGGCTACCTCAGGCTCGGTAGTCACCGCCATCTCACCTACCGCTTCCCTATCAAGACTCGGTCCTGCAGGATAGGACATATGAGAATCTGAAGATTAAAACTTTGATGAAAGAACTCAATGTCACATTACCTTGGGTTGGTCTTTCGACTACTACCCGAGACACACGTGCTGCCTGTCTGTGGGCGGTAGACAAGGCGGCCGAAGCATCCTCTGAAGGAGTAGGGGAAGGGGTAGCAGCGCTCGAACCTGCACCCGCGGCCAAGGCGGTGTTGCGCTCCCTTGCTGCGCGCATTCTACGCTTCCTTTCCGCCCAGGCCGTGAGAGCGGATCTTCTCAAGACCTCCGTCAATGGGACGTCATCGTCCATGCCAAGAGCTACCTCTAGAGCCGTTATGGCATCCGTCATCGGTCGCTTAAGTAAAGCCTCTTTTGGCAGTGCTGAGGAAGCTGGGACTTCGATAGTCGGCCCTGGAAGCATCTCCAAATCACCCTGTGGGATTGGCATTGTAGTCCCTGCGATAAGATAAAAGGAATCAGATTGTCTATAAGAAAGGCGAATGAAGGCGCGATGAGCCGAAATATACCAATGCCCAGCGAAGCGCGAATCATCTCCTCCTCCTCAAAGGTCCTAAGGGAAGCCGCGAGAGCCTCTTCAGTGGAAATGCCTGTTAAAGAAGGAAAAAGGTCAGTCAAAACATGATAATAAAAATATAATGCAATGACAAAAAGTACGGCTGATGTTTACTTGATTTCGCGAGAATGGCCAATTCCGCTTTGTGGCTTGCTGATCGCACAGAAGCTGCAATAGCAGCCTCCAGATCAGTATCGTCCGGTGCTATGAATAGACCCTCGTTGGTCCCATATTCCCCCAAGCCCTCACTATAAGGAGCATGAGGCTCTTGGCTGAATGCAACATCGACAGAGAGAATCGACTTCTTCTTCCTCTTCTGCAAGCGAGCACCGGTCGCCGCTAGCACAAGCTTAAGCTTGGTGGGCACCTTGGGACGACGAGTCCCGATATCTGAACCCACGCCAGACTCGGGGGATGCCACGGTCACCGCTTCCACGGGAGTACGGGGTATCGGTAGTTCGGGCCTATCATGCGGGACTTCGACCGCAGCAACTTCTCTTAAAGTAGGACGGACAATGATACGTCGCTTCAGAGGAACATTTGGATTACCGGCCGGAGCGGTACCCTTGCGATCAAGCAACAATCGCTTCTCCTCCCTGATGACGGCGCCCATTGAATGTTGATACCAGGCCACATACACATTGAGGGCCTTAGGAACACAGCTCAGTTCACTAATAAAGAAGTTGTACCACATGTTCAGACGCATGAAATGATGCAGCGCGCTTCGCATCCCCTCTTCGGTAGGAGCGGGTTCTGTCAAGAAGGCCTCAAGCGGAACGCCCTGATTATAGCCCAGCTGCTGGGCGAAACGATGCGGATTGTATCTCATGAATAGCGCTGTATCATTTTGCCTAAATACGAGAAAGCCCGGCCTGATGGAGTACAGATGAAGAATCTCTCGAGCTTTCAACACAGAGGCCCCGTCTTTAAAAATGTCTTGCAATAGCAGCACCGCTGTTGAAGATTCCTGGCCGACCATCAAGATTTTGTCAGTGAAAGACATACCATCTCTAACCGTGCGTGGACGAAGGAGTAAACCCCTAGCTTCCCGTGGTGTCGGACTTACGATGGAAGCGTCGACCAGCCACATTATCCGAGGGAATTTACATCTGTCGTAAAAAGAAGGTCTTTTATGGATACCGAAGACCCCAAGCACGTGCAACTCTAGCCATGAGGTGAAGTAATACATTGAGAAGTTGGCGGGCTGCACCCCTCGTTCAGTGGTATCCGCTGCCAAGCTGAGGCCATGATATAGGTGGGCTAATTCGGCGATCCCGATGGCCACTTGTATTCCGGCAACCATTCAATCTGCAGGGTAGAAGACAGAAGGCCTCATGTAGCGAGGGTGCATAGGAAGCGCGAACCAGCTTAACCATAAACCGAGGAACCCGAGAAAGAACGCTTCCTCATCAATGCCCGGAGCGGTAATTTCTGAAATGGGGACGATCGCGATGTTGGGAAGAAAGAAATCCTTTTGACCGGCTTCCAATATTGGCCGACGATCCAAGCCAAAGCCGAAAGGATCAACAAGTTTAGCGAACTTTTCACCTTGTCGCGACAAAATTTCTGGGCGAAGAAAACGGGCAATGAAGTCCGCAAAGCTGACCCCCCCGGCCTCCGGATTCAAGAAAGAGGCTCTCATACATATTCAACACCTTTATCAGACTTGGGAACTGGTGCTGAATGGCGTTCTCTGGGGTAAGACCCATTACCACTGATTTGGTGGCAAAAACATACTCATCCGGAGGAAGCAGCTCTTCGTAGTGCTCACCCTAACTGGTAAACCAGAGACCTTGGCAAATTCCTCCAAGGAAATGGAGACCTCTCGATCCAATAGGAGGAAGGCGTGGGTCGGAATGTTCCACTGCTCTAAAATGCCTTGATCCACTATGTGGGAGGTGCAGAATACTGGAACAAGGAAGCGTAGATCGCAGGGTATAAGCCAAGCTTCAGCAGCTGCGATTTCTTTGTCGATAAGATATATTGGGCCCACTATAAGAATCCGGCCGGATGACGGGGAGTTAGTCCGATGTTGTAGGGCTGTCCCCAAGGGCGCGACTCGCCCTGACATATGCGCCGCCCTAGGGTGTCCAAAGCCACCGGCGGCTGCACGGGTATTGCGGCAATAGAAGGACGAAGGAGACCTTCTGAAGTCCAATTTACCTCCTCCATGGTATAATTGATCGGGGGTGCATCTGTATAAGGTATCGCAGAGATAGACTCCGAGGGTGTCGCACAAGAAAAGCTCCGGCGGCATCTGATAATTTGATCATACCATCTACCCCATAAGTGAAGATTCTTGTGCTCTGGGTCATGGTCCTTGATCAGCGCAAGAACCTCTCGGTTTACGGGCGCTTTAGGAAATCCGCCTTCTGAGTGGACGAACGGAAAGGAAGTGTCGAAAGACATGTCACCTGCGCGAAAAAGAACAAAGTCAACCGTCGGTGCTATAATTTAAACTCTGACACTTGGTACTTTAAAATTCGTACCACACTGCAATGCAGTAAAGAGTGGACCAAAGGGGGACCCAAAAAATCTAGATGACAGTTCATCATTAATAAAATAGCCTCATCATTTGATGAGACTGTCAATTAAATGAGGGAATCCTCAATTGATTCTCATTTAATGAGAAATCCCTCAGGTTAAGGAGTAAATCTCCCCTTGAGAGTAGTGCTCTGTGACAGAATGACACCTGTCAAGTTCTAATGATGAAGGAATAAAAATTCCTCAAGAGCCTGGCTCTGTGAAAATAATGGAAAACCCCATCAGAAAAATTAAAATCAATTTGTATATGAATTAAAATTCTGAGATCTCCAAGATCTATGAACAAACTCTGTGAGTTCTTCATAAGAGATTAACAAATCTCTGTTATTCAAGAGAGCAAAGCTTTGTTAATGGGTCAAGAAACCCTCAAAAGGTTTTCTTTAGATCTAAGATCTATAAAGAGCAAAGCTCTGTTAGTGGGTAAAACCCTAATAACATTTTTTAGATCTAAGATCTATGAAGAGCAGAGCTCTGTTAAATGGGTGAACCCTAGATTATTAAAAGGTTCTTTAAAAGATTTAATCTCTACCTAAAATTTTTGACAGAGTTCTGTCCTTAAGAAAGTTCTTAAGCCAAAGGGTTATGCTCTGCAACAGAATAATAATTCTCAGAAGGAAGAAGATGAACATAAATCATCCTAAAGGCCAAGGGTCCTATTTATAGGCACTGAGACGCATTTTCAACTTCTGAGTTGATCCAAGGGCGCAGATGCTGCCGCCGCCACACTCACATGTGGGCTACGTGAGCGCAACGGTGGGGGGGCATTTGTTTCCCCCAATCAGAGCAAAGCTCTGTTCAAAATTCAAATTTTGAAATGAAGCAACGCTTCAGATGCAGCGCCAAGTGCGTTGCGCTCTAAGCAGCGCACCACGTGCAAAGCACGGATGCACTAGCGCTAGGTGCGCTGCACTCTAAGTAGCACACCACGTGTGCGCTAGCGCTAGGTGCGCTGCGCTCTAAGCAGCGCACCACATGCAAAGCACGGATGCGCTAGGGCTAGGTGCGCTGCGCTCTAACCAGCGCACCACGTGCAAAGCACGGATGCGCTAGCGCTAGGTGCGCTGCACTCTAAGCAGCGCACCACGTGCAGAGCACGGGTGCGCTAGCGCTGGAACTAAAATCTCTCCACCGTCAGATCAAAGATCTAATAATAATGATGAATCATTAATCAATCAAAATTAAATTCTGTTAAGGAAAGATTCCTCAAAATCTTTCCAAACAACAAGATTGTGCTCTGTAAATTAGAGCACCGTTGGATCAATGATCCAATGGTGATTAAAAATCACTAAAAATACAGAATAAATTTTGTTTAGAAGATTTCCCAATTTTTATTAAAAACAAGAAGATTACCTTCTGTAAATCAGAAGCCCTTGGATCAAAGATCCAACGATGGGAAAATCCCCAAATCAATTGGAGAAAAGATCTCCTTAACTGATTGAACTGATCAGCTTGCCCTATATAAAGGCCCCAAGACTTCAAGTCTGAGGAATAGAGAAGCATAGAGAGGAACCCCCCATAAACTTTAAGAGATCTCAAAAAGAAGAGCCAAGCTCTCAAAGAAAGAAAATTCTTCTTCAAGGTAAAAAAGAATGATGAACAGAGAGATGAAATCATCTCGTAATTAATTTAAAAAGAAGGATTCACTTCTTTAAAAGATCATAGATCTACAAGACAAAAGTTTTTCACAATGAGATCAAAAGATCTCACCCTAAAAGAAGAAGAATATAATTCTTTTCACAGATCATAGATCTATAAGACTCAGGTCTTTTCACAAAGAGATCATGAACATCTCATTATAAAAAGGGGGGAGAATAATTCAATTCACTTAAAGATCATGGATCTATAAAGGCAAAGCCTTTTATCAACATAAGAGATTGGAAATATCTCATACAAAATAAAAACTGTTGTTCCTAGATCTTGAGAGTCTCTATTAAAAGAACATAAATTTATTTCTCAGATCATAAAATTGATCAGACGCGCTTTGCGCTCTTGAACTGCGCTTCTGCACCCTTGGACTGGCGCTCAGCACCAAGCGTGACACGTGTCCCTCACGTATGCGCCACTTAATAGTTATCACTTTGCGCTCTTAAACTAGCGCACTGCGCTCACGGGCTGGCGCTCAGCGCCAGGCGCACCACGTGTCACTCACGTGTGCACCATTGAACTAATAGCGCAATGCGCTCATAAATTAGCGCTCTGCACTCATAAACTGGCGTAATGCGCCCATCATCTGGCGCTTAGCGCCAAGCGCGACATGCGTCCTTCACGTGTGCTCTACTCGGTAGAAGCGCATTGCGCTTTTTGACTGGTGCAAAGCGCCAAGAACACCACGTGCCCCTCACGTGTGCGCTGATAGAACATAAATTGTTCTTTAATAAGCCCACAGCTATGATGAATGCCCAGCATCCAATAAAAGACAAAATATTGTCAGAATTCAAGTTAATGCTCAGCATTGTTAAAAGGGCCAAGCCCAAGCAAATGCTCAGCAGCCCAAAATAAATGTTAAACATTTTAACTTGATTGGACTTAGCCCAAGATTGGACATAAGTCCTCAATTCATATTAATTGAGCCCATCTGCTCATAAATATTTTAACAGATCTTAGTCCCAAATTGGACTACAGATCTTTCAACCAACTCACATTGGTTCAAGGGTACATCTCTGAATCCCTCTGATATATGTCGTTGTAATCCTTCAATGTCTTCAGAGAGGTGACGAGTCCCGACAACCATACATCTCATAGACTATGACGTCTTTAAACCGGACTGTGGGGTCCTTTAAAACCTATGGACTATGATGTCCTTAATCTCGGACTGTAGGGTCCTTTAAAACCCAAGGACTATGATGTTCTTAAGCTCGGACTGTGGGGTCCTTTAAAACCCATGGACTGAGATGTCCTTAAACTAACATTGGACCGAGATGTCCTTCAACTAACATTGGACCGAGATGTCCTTAAACTAACATTGGACCGTAATGTCCTTAAACTAATCGACCGCAATATCCCTAAACTAAACAATAGAGCCTAAATGCTCTCTTTTTGGATCTAAACGATCCCGTTAAGTTGATATTAGTCTAAAATTAGACTATCGTATCCTTAACAAACGTTTAAGTTGATCTTAGTCTCAAATGAGACTAACGTATCCTTAAACCTAACCCCCAAATCCAAATCTAAGAAGATACGGATTTGGACTAATCCACGCCCTACGGGCGACAACATAAATTAGTCTTCGTATACAATCCACGGCCAACCAAAAACAAAACAAACACCCACGATACGAAGTGACCATCTGGAGAAGGAGAAAGTGCTTACAGCGATGCGGTAGCATAATTAACTGCAGGGGCTTGCGCCTGCAGTGGAGAGCGTCCCCACAATCAAAACCCCCTTAAATGTGGGGGAATCTGACGAAGTCTGCTACATTGGCCGCATCCGTTTAAACCTTCAATACACGGTGTGATAAATCAACTCGGCATCTTCATAGAGGTGGACGGATATCACCAATTAGCATCTGCCTCGAAATTCAAGCAAGACGGACCTGCGTGGTCGCGTCCCCTTGTTTCGGCGGAGAACAGTGCTATAAAGTGAGTTTCGTCGAGGGCATCGAGCTCCTCGAGCCGTAGATGAGCATTTCCTTCATCTGTCATCTGGCATCGAACCGCTACTCGTAGAGAAGGGAGTTCTATTTCCAGGGGAAGCTCTGCTTCCGTGCCGAATACCAATGCGTATGGTGTTGTATTCGTCGTTGTTTTGAACGTTGTTCGGTACGCCTAGAGAGCTTCATGCAACCTTTCGTGCCAGTCTCTCTTGTTTCTGGACACCGTTTTCTTTATAATCGTCGTCAAGGTCTTGTTGAAAACTTCAGCTAGACCGTTGGCCCGAGGATTATAAACTAAATAGTATCTCCGATCTATCTTATGTTGTTATGCGAAGCGGATGATTTTATGGCTTCTATAAGCTGGCCCATTATCCAAGATAATTCATCATAGATATAGGAATGCCTAGCATGACAGCAAGGTTTCGGGAGGTATCGTCCATGACATTTTCAAAAATTTGCCATGCTAAACAACTCTAACCCTAGAATCTTAACTAGAGAATTATACAAAACATACATGTAAACAACTTTACATCTAAGTGAACATGGAATACAACCTTTGTAGATCGGTCCTTTACTTCAATAGCTCCGTGTAATAGTCCCTTCACTCCAAGTAGTGATCTTTCGGACTCTAGAATGGCTCCACAAGATGAAAGGAACAAGCTTGCATGAAGTCTTCGAAGCCGAAAATGATCTACGTCGAGGAGACACCAACCCAAACTACATCTTCACTAATTAGGGATTAGTGAAGCTAACACCCTAAAATAAATGGCTAGTCTAATGAAGGATGATGAAGTAGGTTTTTTGCTCACTTTAGAATTAATTTTCTCACTAATTTTCTTCACCTCTCAAAAACCTAGAGAGCTCTCACTTTTGATGAGGAAGAAGATGAAGAGATAATGTTGTGAATGAATCATGAGAGAGTGAGAGGCAACCATGGGTGAGAAATATCTCATATAACTTATGTAGAGACTTGATCATGGTTTAAGATAATGGTTGGGTTAATAAATATCTATAGTAAGACAAAATTAGTGGACTAAGTCAAAGGTTTCTACAAGCTTCCACTGAGCATCAACCATGACAAATTTCCACCAATTTTGTATTTACTTTAAATAAATAAAACCCCAATTATCTTATGGAATGGTGTAAGTCTCATACACCCATGTTGCATGTATAATCAAGCATGACACAAAAAGAAACAAAATTAATATATATCACATATATATTAAGTGTGCACATGTGAGAAAAAGAAATGCACAAGTGAGCTAATATTAGTTAATGTAAATATATCAAATATATAATTATACATTAAATTACTAAATCAACACTTGATTCAATAATCCGGCTATATCACATATAACCGACCAATATCATATGTATCCACTTATCGAGTCAACACTTGATTCGATAACCCGGCTATATCGCATATAACCGACCGATATCACATAGCGCGAGAATAGAATACGGTATCACAAATACGTATTAATCTCAGTCCCGCACATATCACATATATGCTCCTACTTCATTTTGCCTGAGCCAGGAAATCTCTGTGTAGGACTCTAAAGACTCGTCAATACGCCGGCAGTAGGTGATGATCATATCAGTCACCCATAAGCCGTCAGCGGTACTAGCTGGACGTAACGGCTACCCGGGTATTGAGCAATCAGAAGATCAACAAGAAAGCCTGCTCATACTCCTGTAAAGTCTGTCAGTAACACTACCGTATAGTCCGGTCTCTTCGTCTGATATATCGCATATCTAGTCTAGGGATGGTAAACGTCAGACCCCGGTAACCGATAAGTCGTGCCGATGTGAGACTCATAACGGGTTGAGAAACTATTGATAACACTTACTAGTAAATCTCCGTATCAGCCCTGGCCAGGGACTTCCTGTTATAGCCAATCGAGCACAGCGCAACATCAACCCCCAATACCGGGAGAGACGAATCCCCTCCTATCGCTCATTGCCTCCATGTGACTCGGGACTGTACCCAAAATCTACCGTTTTGCACGTTCTCTTGAACATGGTAAGGTGGAAATCAAAGCACAGTGGGAATCACACAAGACTCTATGACGATCTCGGGTCAACAGACTAACATGTATCAGTGTCACCAGAGAACTGCTATCTGATGATATGTATAATACCAACTAGGAGTTCTCGGTGAGTCCGTTCAGTGTACCCAGTCTCCACTGAGCACACGTATACCATCTTTGATGTCAAACACTAATGGATGTGGGATCATCCATCGCCCATCATATGGGTCAAGAAGCGTATACGCTAGTCTACTCTGGAATATCGATGTCCTGTCTCGATACACCCTCGACTAGGAACAATTAAAGGATGTACTTGTGGACTACCCTGGCCCCACTAGTATGATCTCCATCATAGTCCTGGTAGTCAAGTACACATCCTAAGGGCTTTATCAACATGAGAGAGCAAGACAATATCACAATATAAGTCTACATGCTAAGACAAAGAGCAACCAGATAGCATACTATCATGTCGAGTAAGAAAGTCCTCTCTATATATGTCCAAGCATCCACTATAATATACATCATATGTACAATAATGGCCTCTAGGGCATACATATAACTAACAATCTCCCACTTGCACTAAGGCCAGTTATTGTAGTATCTCATACCCAACATCCCGAAGAGTCTCTCAAATTGTATCTGGGGTATGGCCTTTGTGAGTGGATCCGCCGTGTTGTTCTTCGTGTCAACTCTCCTGACCTCGATCTCCCGGCGATCAACTATCTCCCGGATTAGGTGATACCGCCTCAGAATATACTTGGATCGCTGATGTGACCTGGGTTCCTTGGCCAAAGCCACTTCTCCATTGTTATTACAATACAAAGTTATTGGAAGTGTTGGGGTCGAAAATTGCACCCCGGTTGACCAAGTCAAAGTCAAAGTCAACCCCAAGCCAGGTGGGCCCAAGCCCAGATCAAGTGGGCCCATGCCCTGGTCGAGTCCGAACATGAAGCGGCCGACCCTCCTCCATGCCAAAATAAAAAGTCATGTAATAAATAATTTTGATGTAATTTTTTTATGCATGCATGTAAGAAAAATGAGTATAAAACCAAATTTTTGTAAAGTCCATGGCTTATGTGCAAAAGAAATGAGCACATGAGGCATGGGATGGGCAAAATGCTATTTTGTAAAGCCCAAGAGGCTATATGTAAATGTATAAGCCTATATAAGGCAACATGATGATGAATAAAGGATACACTTTTCATTCCTCTCAAAAAGGTTAGGGTTTTTGTGCCTACTTCTTCCTCAAGGTTCTAAACCTTCTTCTTTTTTGAATTAAATCAAGATTTTTACTCTTCCTTTTCCAAAACTAAATAGTTTTTTACCACAAAACCCACAAAGGGGAACTCAGATCTTCCCTTAGATATCAAAAAGGAGAGATTTTTAAAATCTAATACTTCTTGTTCTTCAAGATCCGGCCAACAGAGAAGAAAGAAGGAGACCTGCATCCAAGAACCCTATTTTGGGGAAGATCCAGGGCTCAAGGGAGAAGCCCCTTCTATCAGCTCTAAAATATCTTAGGAGTTCAACTCCTCAAAAATATATATACATATATATACAAAATAATAAATAGTTCCTTTTTAGAGAACAGCTCCCAGTGCAGGGACCAAGTCCCTTCTGCTGCTGACGCCTAGCGCCCACGTGGGGCGCTGGCGCCCTCTCCCACGCATCCTTTGGATGTCCTTTCCCTTTATATATATATATATATATATATATATATATATATATATATATATATATAGACACACATACATACTCCACAACACTGTTCCCGTTAGAAAAAAATTCTAACGGGGCGCTGCCCCGCACCCCGTAAGGGGGCTGCTAAGCCCGCTATCTAGGTAGCGGGACCCCAGTAAAAACTCTGCGGGCCCCCGATATATCCAAAAACCCTCCAAAACAAAACACTGCACATTGAGTTCGCTTGGCCTGTTTGACCCGTCTATCGGAGGTTCTCTCGCTCCAAAGGAGAAGGGTAATTAACGGCAGCTTAGTCCGCGGCTGCCGGAGATTCGGATCCCTACAATCATTAAACCCCCGCCTATCCTAGGCAGGGGGAATCTGTAGTACGCCTGACAAGCGCACGCGTATTCCCATCTCAATGGGGTGATGAACTACAGGATGCTCGATGGACGGAACCACACCAAGTTCGATTATGAACTTCTTCATCCAGACAGCCTCTTTGGCAGCATCGTTGGCAGCGATGTAGTCAGTCTCCATCGTCGAGTCTGGCACGGTTTCTTGCTTGGAACTCTTCCAACAAACCGCCCCTCCATTGAGGGTGAAGACAAATCCCGAGACCGACTTAGAGTCGTCCATATCACTCTGAAAGCTCGAATCGATAAAGGACTCCACTTGGAGTTCACCGTTACCATACACTAAGAACATCTCTTTAGTCCTTTTCAAGTACTTAAGAATGTTCTTCACAGCTGTCCAGTGATTCTCTCATGGATTTGCTTGATACTTACTCACTACACTTAGTGAGTATGCTATATCGGGTCTGGTACATAACATCACGTACATGATATAGCCTACTGCCATAGCATAGGGTATCTCTTGCATGCGAGCTCTCTCCAAATCAGTCCTAGGAGACATCTCTTTGGAGAGAGTGAGTCCTGAGATTGTGGGTAAATTCCCACGCTTGGAATCTTCCATAATAAACCTCTTTAGTATGGTGTCAATGTATCTGGATTAGAAAAATCCCAGTATCCGTTTAGATCTATCTCTATAGATCTTAATCCCCAAGATGTAGGAGGCATCACCTAGATCTTTCTTTGAGAATCGTTGTGATAAGAAGAGCTTGACTGAGTGCAGCATAAGAACATCATTTCCTACCAAGAGTATGTCATCCATGTACAATACGAGGAAGACAACCTTACTCTCTGCCACCTTCTTGTATATACAAGGTTCATCTATATTTTTGATGAAGTCAAACTCTTTGAATACCACATCAAAATAGATGTTCCAACTCCGCGATACTTGCTTTAACCTGTAGATGGATTTAAGCAGCTTGCACACCTTTTCGCCGCTCCCACTGTCTATGAAGCCCTCTGGCTGAGTCATGTACACGCTCTCTTCTAAATCACCATTTAGAAAAGCGGTCTTAACATCCATCTGCCATATTTCGTAGTCATGATATGCAGCGATGGCAAGTAGGATCCAGATGGACTTAAGCATAGCAACTGGAGAAAAAGTTTCATTATAATCCATACCTGGTCGTTGACGAAAATCTTTTGCAACAAGTCTAGTTTTGAAAGTCTCAACTTTTCCATCTACACCAAGTTTCTTCTTAAAGATCCATTTGCTTCCAATGGGTTTTACCCCTTCGGATGAAACTTCCAAAGTCTATACTTTGTTGGTGTACATGGATTCCATCTCAGATCGCATTGCATCCAGCCATTTCACAAAGTCACCACTCGTGATTGCCTGCTCGAAGCTAGTTGGGGCATCATTTTCTATGATGCAATCCTCGCTCCCACCATCAATGAGAAAACCGTAGTATCTCTCAGGTGGATGATGAACCCTACTAGACCGGTGGAGAGGATGAGCTTCGTTGGGAACTATTGAATCCTTTGGTTCTACCAAATCTTCTGTCGTATTTTGTACAACTGGAACTTCTTCCAGTTCTACCTCCTTGCCACTAATTTCTTTTTCAAGAAATTCCTTTTCTACAAAGATGGCATTGCGAGAAACAAACACCTTTTGTTCCTCGAAACGGTAGAAGATATACCCACGTGAATTTTTGGGATATCCTACAAACTTACACAGAACTGACCTTGCCTCGAGCTTGTCCGGATTTTGCGTTTTAACATAAGCCGGACAACCCAATATCTTGATATAATCAAGACATGGTCTCTTCCCTTTCCATATCTCATATGGAGTGGTAGGCACAGATTTGGTAGGGACCATATTCAATAGGTGTATGGCTGTTTCAAGCGTATAACCCCAAAAGGAAATAAGCAACTCAGCGGTGCTCATCATAGAGCGCACCATATCTAATAGGGTGCGATTCTTCTGCTCTAATACACCGTTGTGCTGTGGTATATACGGAGGAGTAAGCTGAGAGAGAATCCCATTCTCTTTTAGATAGCCAAGGAATTCCGTGCTCAAGTATTCTCCTCCTCGATCAGATCGAAAGATTTTAATACTTTTACCCGTCGGGTTCTCGACTTCATGCTTATATCTTTGAATTTCTCAAAGGTTTCGGACTTGTGTTTCAACAGGAACATATGTCCGTATCTTGAAAGATCGTCAGTGAATGTAATGAAGTACGAGGAACCATTTCTGGCATGCGTAGACATGGGACCGCATACATCCGTAACTCTTTCTTCGTGTCCAGTAAACAGAGTTTTGGTCATTTTGCCTTTGAGACGTGACTGGCAAGTTTCATAAGATGATAATTCGAACGAATTCAAATATCCATCCTTATGTAACTTAGCTAGTCGTGTCGCATTGATATGACCTAGTCTACAATACCACAAGAAGGATTTGTTCATTTCTGAACTCTTCCTCTTGTGTGTGTTCTGTACGTTAAGAACTATGTTTTGATTTAGAACGTATAAACCGTTACATAACGCACCAAACCCAATCAACACTTGATTTAGGTAAATGTTCATAACATTATTCTCTACTACAAAGTTATATCCTTCTTTATCTAATAAAGAAATTGATATTAAATTGCATATCATAGAGAGCACGTAATAACATTCGTTCAAGATCAAAGTATTCCCATTTGGTAATACAAGATGATATTCACCAACTGCTTTGGCTGCAACACTTGCACCATTCCCTACTTTTCGATAATGATCACCTATACCCAGTTCTCTACCTTTCCATAGCCCATGCAACATATTACATATGTGGGATCCCGATCCGGTATCTAATACTCAGGACGTAGAGTGTACTGAGAAACAGTTCTCGGTAACTAACACACCCGAAGAAAATGCATCAACATGCTTATTCTTCGTTTGGGTGGCATAGGAATCCAGATATTCCCCTATTTCCTGCTCGGACTTATAACAATTATAAGTGGGAGCGGAACCAACGTTCCCCTGCTCAGTATAACAAGCGGGTTCGGTCAATACATCCATATTATTATCTTGATTAAGGCCTGACATGGTCGCTACCTAAAGAGAGAGAGAAGAAAACACTTAGCGTATGCTCTTGCAAGATTAGATTGGTTATTATCTTATCTAATCAGGATGACTCCCACTGTTTTTATCAAATCTTCCTTCAAACCCTAAAAGGTAAGACTAGCCCGGATTAATTACACCCTACAAGTTCGCCAATCTTTCAGCTAGGCCAGTGTCGGTACTTTGAGGGAGGTTCCCCATGCTTTCGCACAGACCTAATTAAAATAAACCTCGTTTTCCCAGGGGCCTAACCCCCTTAACACTTTTCTAGACACCTACTTGATCGGCTGATTGTGATGTGTAAAACTCTCCCAGGAGTAACTCTTACTTGCAGTGGGTATCAGGATCCAACTATCTCATAGAAGGTATGCAATCTCATTGCAAATTTCAACACTTGAAATTCCCGATAATATTTTATCCCTAGCTTCCTATGACCTTGACGAAGGCCAACAAACCATAGGCCGCTAGTCAAGTTCAACCCGCACATTTCATGATTGAATTAAACCCACCCGCACGACCCTTGACGAAGGCCAACAAAGTCGGACAACTACCATAATCCAATCGCATCACATGCTTTAAGCAGATAAGCACTAATCAGCTACCGCACACTATGCCTTGACGAAGGCCAACAAACATAGCACGAATACTAAATAGTCCTTATCTGAAATGACGGAGGGCTACGTCAAGTTTGTAAGAAAAACCTTTGCGTAATGAACTTTATATCGTTGTAAAATCTAGTGATTTTTGAAAAGATGTGTTTTTTAGGCTTTTGCTAGTTTTGCTACAGAGGTCACTCCCGGTGAAGGGATCTCGGCTCTTTCCTTATCAAATAAGGTGCTGGATATTCTAAAAGGAATACCGCTATGCAAAGCAAGAACTAAAAAGCAATCATAAAACAAAACCGAGTGGGTTGTAGCATCTGCTAGCTTTTGCTAAAGAGGTCACTCCCGGTGAAGGGATCTCGGCTCTTTCCTCATCGAATGAGGTGCTGGATATTCTACAAGGAATACCTCTATGCAAAGCAAAAACTAGAGCTACCCTTTTAGAAAATTTGATTCCACAACATCTTTTAGGTTTCTTTCTTTTTCATTAATTTCATTAATGAAGTCACATCATTTATGCTTCCTAAGTATCACAGAAGAAACGAAAATACAACGTACTCTTATGCCATCCGCATTCGCCACAGTGACCTTGTTCTTCGCCGAAAGACGGGAAGACAGACGTCTTGCCTGAATTTGGGGGCAGATGCTATTTGGTTTTATTCGTCCACCTCTCCTAAGATACCAAGTTGATTTATGGCACCGCATATCAAAGGTTTAGACGGATGCGGCCGTTGTAGCAGACTTTGTCAGATTCCCCCTCGTTTGAGGGGGTTTTGATTATGGGGACGCTCTTCCCTGCAGGCGCAATTCCCTACAGTTAATTACGCTACCGCATCGCAGCAACAACTTTCTCCTTCTCCAGATGGTCACTTCATGTCGTGTGTGTTTGTTTTAGTTTTGGTTGCCCGTGGATTGTATACGGAGACTAATTTATGTTGTCGCCCGTAGGGCGTGGATTAGACCAAATCCGTATTTTCTTAGATTTGGTTTTGGGTTAGGTTTAAGGATCGTTAATCTCATTTGAGACTAAGATCAATTTAAACGTTTGTTAATGATACGTTAGTCTAATTTTATACTAAGATCTACTTAACAGGATCATTTAGATCCAACAAAAGAGCATTTGGACTCTATTGTTTTAGTTTAGCGACATTGCGGTCCATGGAATGTCTGGTTGTCGGGACCCGTCACCTCTCTAAAGACATTGAAGAATTACAGCGACAAATATCAGAGAAATGAAGAGATGTACCCTTGAACTAATGTTGGTTGGGAGATCTGTAGTCAAGTATGGGACTAAGATCATTTAAAAAGATTTATGAGCATGTGGGCTCAATTGATCTAAATGAGGGGTCTTTGGCCAACTTGGGCTCGGCCCACTCAATAAAAATGTTGGACATTTAACAATACTGAGCATTGGTTTGGTTTCTGACAATCTTTTATCTTTTATTGAGTGTTGAGCACTCATTATGGCTCTGGGGCTTTATTTAAAGAACAGTTTATGTTCCCTCAGCGCACACATGAGGAGCACGTAGTGAGCTTGGTGCTGAGCACCAGATTTAGAGTGCTAAGGCGCTTCCTATGTGATAGCGCACACATGAGGAGCACGAGGTGCGCTTGGCGCTGAGCGCCAGCCTTGAAGCGCTGAGCGCTTTCTGTGAGATAGCGCACATGTGAGGAGCACGTGATGCGCTTAGCGCTGAGCGCCAGCCTTGAAGCGCTGAGGCGCTTCTTTTTAATTAGAGCGCTAGGAGCGCCGCGGAGCTGAGCGCCAGATTTGGAGCGCTGATGCGCTTCTTTTAAAATGGAGCGCTGGGCGTTGAGCGCCAGATTAAGAGCGTTGATGCGCTTCTTTAGATTGGAGCGCTTAAGGCTCTTATTAGGCAAATTTTGATCAGTTCTGCACTCTGAGAATTAAACTCTCGTTCATAGGAGACTTTGTCTCATAGATCTAATAACTTAAGTTCTTATTTTAAAAGAATATTTTACAATCTCTTCTATTTTTATGAAAGACCTTGTCTTTGTGGATTTGTGATTCAAGGAAAATTAAGTTCTTTTCTCCTCCCCTTTTTATGATGAGATACTAGGGTCTCTTTTTATGAAAGACATTTGTTTTATAGATCTATGATCTTGAAGAAGAATTAGTTTCTTCTTCTTTTGATGAGATACTTTAATCTCTCTGTTTTTATTTACCTTGAAGAAATTTTTCTTCTTCCGAGAACTTGTTCTTCTCTTTGAAATTTCTCCAAGTTTATGGGGGGTTCCTCTCTCTGTGACTTGAAGTCTTGGGTCCTTTACATAGTAGAGGCTGATTTGTTGAATCAGTTGAAGAGATCTTTTCTCTAATTGATTTAGGGATGTTTCCCATCGTTGGATTTTTGATCCTATGGCCTCTGTTTTACAGAAGGCAATTTTCTTGTTTTTAATAAGATTGGGAAAATCTTTTCCCATACAGAACTTATTCTGTATCTTGGTGATTTTTCAATCACCATTGGATTTTTGATCCAACGGCAGGGAACATTTAGTTCCAGTGCTAGCACTCTCGTGCTTTGCACGTGAGCACTGCAATAGAGTCTTTGACTCTGGGCGCTCTTTGACTCTGGGCACTAGCGCAATTAGTGCTAGAGCTCTCGTGCTTTGCACGTGAGCGCTGCATCAGAGTCTTTGACTCTTAGCACTGGCGCTGCTAGCGCTCTCGTGCTTTGCACGTGAGCGCTGTATCAGAGTCTTTGACTCTTAGAGCTTGACGCATTTAGCGCTAGCGCTTTCGTGCTTTGCACGTGAGCGCTGCATCAGAGTCTTGACTCTTAGCGCTGGCGCTGCTAGCGCTCTCGTACTTTGCACGTGAGCGCTGCATCAGAGTCTTTGACTCTTAGCGCTTGGCGCATTTAGCGCTAGCGCTCTCGTGCTTTGCACGTGAGCGCTGCATCAGAGTCTTTGACTCTTAGCGCTGGCGCTCTTGGCGCGAGTGCTCTCGTGCTTTGCACGTGAGCGCTGTCTCATTTCAAATTTCAAAAAATTGAACAGAGTTTTGCTCTGATTGGGGGAAATAAATACCCCTCCACCGTTGCGCACACGTGTCCTATAAGTGAGTGCAGCGGTAGCAGCATCTCTGCTATTGGATCAATTCAGAAGTTGAAACGGCTCTTAGTGCCTATAAATAGGGCCTTTGGCCCTTAAGATGACCTCTGTTCATCTCCTTTCTTGTTTTTTCTGAGAATTAGTTCTCTTTCGGAGCCAAACTCTCTGTTTTAAGAACTCTCTTAGAGTCAGAACTCTGTCAAAAATTTAGGTAAAGATCAAATCTTTTTAAGAGATAATTTTATAATCTAGGGTTTCACCCATTAACAAAGCTTTGCTCTTTTCAAATCATATAGATTTTTAGGGTCTCTCAATAGAGCTTTGCTCTTCATAGATCTAAAGTGATCTTTCTTAGGGTTTCTTACCCTATTAACAGAGTTTTGCTCTTTTCAAATCATATAGATTTGTTAATCTTTCATGAAGAACTCTTAGAGTTTGTTCATAGGTCTTGAAGATCTCGGAATTTTTAATTCCTTAAAAGCTTTACTTTTAGGTTTTTTTATGGGTTACTCCATCAACATTACAGAGCATGGCTCTTCAGAATTTTTCTTGAGGAATTTTTTATTCCCTTCATCATCAGAGTTGACAGATGTCACTCTGTTGTAGAGCGCTGCTCTCAAGGGAGATTTACTCCTTGGCCCGAGGGGCCCTCATTAAATGAGAATTCTTTTAGGATTTCCCCATTTAATAACTGTCTCATCAAATGATGAGACAGTTTTATTAATGATGAGTCATCATCTAGATTATGTGGGTCCCCTTGGTCCCTTTCCACTGCATTACAGTGTGGCACGAATTTAAAGTACCAAGTGTCGGAACTTAAATTGTAGCATTGATGGCTAATCTTTTATTCTTTTTTTCGCGCAGGCACTATGTCTTTTGACATTTCTTTCTCGTTCTTCCGTTCAGAAAGCGGATTCCCTGAAGCGCCTATGGACAAGGAAGTCTTCGCGTTGATCAAAGATCACGATCCGGAGCAAAAGAATCTTCATTTATGGGGTAGATGGTACAGTCAAATAATCAGGGGCCGACGGAGCTTTTCTTGCGCGGCACCTTCGGAGCCCATTTCGGCGATTCCTTATGCTGACGCACCTCTGGTGAATTATGACGTGGAGGAGGTCAACTGGACTTCAGAGGGTCTCCTTCAGCCTTCTATAGCTGCAATACCCGTACAGCCGCCGACAACTTTGGATACTCTAGGGCGGTGTATATGCTAGGGTGAGTCGCGCCCATGGGGACAGTCGGACATGATAGTCTTAACTCCTCGCCATCCAGCCGGGTATTTGCAGTGGGCCCGCTACATATTGTCGGCCAATAAGTCGTAGATACTGAAGCTCGGGTTGTATCCCATGATTTACGCTTCTCTCTTTCAATATTCCACGCCTCCTACATGGTGGCTCAAGGCTTTTCTGGAGCAATGGAATATTCCGACCCACACCTTCCTTCTGTCGGATCGAGAAGTATCAATATCTTTGGATGAGTTTGCAGAGATCTCTGGATTACCCGTTAGGGGAGAACACTACGAGGAGTTGCTTCCTCCGGACGAGTATATCTTTGCCACCAAATCAGTGGTAATGGGTCTTACCCTGGAGAACGCCATTCAACACCAATTCCCGAGCTTGATCAAGGTGTTGAATATATACAAAAGTCTATTTCTGGAGTCCGGAGGGCATGGAGTTAGCTACACAGACTTCATTGCTCGCTTTCTTCATCTAGAAGCCCTATCGAAGCAAGCTGCGTTGTTCGCTAAGCTTGACGACCCGTTCGGTTTTGGTTTGGATAACCAACCGACGGCGGAGGCGGATTTTAAAAGGTTTCTTTATTCCGGCTGCTCCTGTTGTTCCCTCCGCGGAGCTTGCTGCTCCGGACGTCGATGAAGAGACGTTCGTGCTAGGGTTTATTGGCTTATGGCTGAACTGGTTCGTGCTTCCGATGCACCCTCGTTATATGAGGCCATCAGTCTTTTACCCAGCCCATCGTATAGTTGCGGGAATGCAAGTGGCTATCGGAATTGCCGGGTTAGCACACCTGTACCATGGTCTCAGCTTAGCGGCGGACACCACCAAGCTGGGGGTACAGCCAGTCACTTTCTCGCTACACTATTTTTTGTCATGGATCGAGCTGCACATACTTGGCGCTTTTGGTGTCCATAAACGACCTTGATTCTACGACAGTTACAACTTCCCTTGAATTATGCGCCTAGTTGGCGCGTCCGTTGTAAATCCATTACAGCGGAAGGCTAGGGGCGTGCTCCTTCGTCCGCGTATGGTTGGAGACGGCATGACCTTTGTTGATAAGGTTTTAACCATCAGCAAAGAATGCGCAAAAACGGTGCAGCCTTTGCGTGATACTTTTAAAGACGGGGCCTCCACTTTGAAAGCTCGGGAGATTCTTCATCTATATTCAATTAGGTCGGGCTTTCTCGTGTTCAGGCAGAATGATTCGGCGTTATTCATGCGGTACAACCCGCACCGTTTCGCCCAGCAATCAATTTATAATCAAGGCGTCCCGCTCGAAGCCTTCCTAGCTGAACCAGTTGCCGCAAAAGAAGGTATTCGCAACGCATTGCACCATTTTATGCGGTTGAATACTGGCTCTAATTTCTTTATCAATGATCCAAGTTGCGTTCCGTGAATCTTGAACGTATATATGGCGTGGTATCAACATTCGATGGGCGCTGTTATTAGGGAAGAAAGACGGCTCTTGCTCGATCGCAAAGATGCGATCTCGACCGGCAACCCAACTGTTCCTTTGAAGCAACGGACCATCGCTCGTCCTTCCTTGAAAGGAGCTACTGCAGTGGTGGTCCCGCGCGTTATACCTGATATTCCCTTACCCCGCGTGCCTGTAGAAGCGGTAGTTGTGGCGTCTCCCGAGTCTGGTGTGGGTACTGAGATTAGGACTCATCGCCCAAAGTTACCTACTAAGCGCAAGCTCTTGTTGTCGGCGGCCGTTCGCAGAAGAAAAATAAGTCGACATTTTCTGCAGACGTGGTATTCGGCCAAGAGCCTCATGCTCCTTACTGTAAGTCCACGTTGCCTACCCCGGTGCTTACGGGGAGGCGGAAAACGGAATAAAAATAGAATTTTTATGACTTTAGGCAACATGGACTAGACAAAGAAGGATCTTTGCTAAACAAAAACAAGCTAAAGCTAACTAGAAACTAGCTAAGTGCTAGAAAGGTTATACCTTGGGTTTTATGTCCTTCTCTCCTTACTCCTTGGAGTAGTGGAAGGAGGTCACCTTAGTCGTCTTCTCCCGTCAAAGAAAGATCCACCCGAAAGCCTCAACCTTTGGCTTCAACTCCAAGCTAGAAGTAACTAGGGTGCAAGAAGTGCTAATCCTTGAACCCTAGATGAGAGTAGAGATTATCAAGAAGGGGTTTTTCTCAAGCTCAAGTGTTTCTCAACACATGAGAGGGGAGAGATTAAGGAAGAGGAAGAACAAGAGAGAGAAAGTAAATGATAGAATGAGAATAAAATAAACCATTCTCACATATATGTGTGAATTATTGTAATTAGATAATTAGTAAGATAATTGTCATGGCTTAATCAAGACATGACCATTATCATTTCATTTTTAATGCAAATTGCAAGGATCAAAGAGCATCTTCCAAATGAAATGATGATGGTCAAAGTGTCAACCAAGGTCAACAAGTCAAGAAGGTCAAATAGTCAACAACCATAAGCATGCACAATTATTAAACTAATATCAATTAACCATAATACACACATAAGAATTAGGGTTAGTAAAATTTGTTAGTTATGTATGCCCTAGAGGCCATTACTGTACATTGGATGTATATTGTAGTGGATGCTGGAACATATATAGGGAGGACTTTCTTGCTCGACATGATAGTATGCTATCTGGTTGATCTTTACCTTAACGTGTACACTTATTGTCTCTCTGTTACATGTTGGTAAAGCCCTTAGGATGTGTACTTGACTACCTGGACTGTGATGCGGATCATACTAGTGGGGACATGGTAGTCCATAAGTACATCCTTCAAAGTCCCTAGTCGTGGGTGTATCGAGATGGGGCATCGATATACCAGAGTAGACTAGCGTGTACCTTCTCGACCCATATAGATGGGCGATGGATGATCCCATATCCATTGGTGTTTGACATCAGAAGAGATATACGGGTGCTCAGTAGAGACTGGGTACACTGGACGGACTCGCCGAGAACTCCCAGATGGTATTATACCTCACGTCAGATGGCAGTTCTCTGGTGACACTGGTACAGAGTAGTCTGTTGACCCGAGATCGTCATAGAGTCTTGTGTGGTTCCCACTATGCTTTGATTTCCATCTTACCACATCCAAGAGGGCGTGCAAAACGGTGGTTTTTGGGTACAGTCCCGAGTCACATGGAGGCAATGAGCGATAGGAGGGGATTCGTCTCTCCCGGTATAGGGAGTTGATGTTGCGCTGTGTTCGATTGGCTATAACAGGAAATCCCTGGCCAGGGTTGCTGAGATTTACTGGTAAGTGTTACCAGTAGTTTCTCGAAGTGTTATAGACCTCATATCGACACGACTTATCGAGCTATTGGGGTCTGACGTTTACCACCCCTAGGCGAGATATGCGATATATTAGACGATCAGACCGGACTGTACGGTAGTGTTACTGGTTGGATTCACAGGAGTGTGAGCGAGCTTGCTCGTCGATCTTCTGATCGCTCAATACCCGGGTGGCCGTTATGTTTAGCAGACCGCTTGCGGCTTGTGGGTGTTTGATATGATCATCATCTGCTGTCGGCGTATTGACGAGTCTTTAGAGTCCTACACAGAGGTTTCCTGGCTCAAGCGAAACGAAATAGGAGCGCATATGAGATATGTGCGGGACCGAGAATAATGCGTGTATGTGATACCGTATTCCATTCTCGCGATGAATGTATCGAATGGTTATATGCGATATAACCTAGTTATCGATTCAAGCGTTGATTCGATAAGCCGATACATAGGATACTAGTCGGTTATATGCGATATGACCGGATCGTTAAATCAAGTGTTGATTTAATGATTTAGTGTATAATTATATATTTGATATATTACTTTTAATTAACTAGTATCGGTTCACTTTAAATGGATTTTCTCGCTCGGGTGTGCGCATTGCATATACGATATGATTTTGTGCACTTGCTTGTATCATGTTTGATGATACATGCAATACTTGGTTAAATGTATGTTTAAACCATAGTTAGTTAATGGTTAAGGGTTTTAAATGATTTATTTATTGTTTTATTTATTTTTGGCAAAAGGAAAATGGTGGCTTTATTTATTTCTTGTGGTGAAGTTTCTTGAACTTTTGAAAAGTCCACCATTTTTGTTTTATGCCAAACCCTAACCACTCACTAACTTTGGTTAACTCTCTACACTTAACTATGGTAAGTGTTATGATAAGATTGAATTTTCTTTTCCATTCTTTATAACTTATCATAATATTTATCATCTTCTTCCTCTTCTTCTTCTTCATGAAGATACCTTCCTCCATCAATGGTGATTGATGGAAATGAGTGAGAAATCCAAATCTAAAGTCTACCCACTTCCTATTTCTTCATCCTCTACCTCTTGCCAAGTAGTAGAGTGTGTTTCCTTCACGAGTTTTCATGGCTTGGTGAAGGTGGAGCTTGGTTTAGCGATGCCTCGACGTAGATCATCTTCGGCACGTCGTCGATGACCTAGCCCGTCCATTCTCCGATGAAGCCGACGCTAGAGCCCGGGACTTGTTATGGACAGCGAGGAGACTTCATTGCGGAGCTATGGAGGTGGACAAACGGATCTACAAAGGTTGTATTTCTGTATTCCCTTAGTTAATTGTCAACTAGTTTGCATTTTCGCCTAGATATCTAGCCGACGATCCGTAGTCTAGGGTTTCTCGGCACCATATTTTTTGAAATTGGCATGTTCGATGCCTTGTGAGACCTCTATAGGGTGCCTAGGAACATTTCACTGGTATCAGAGCCTAGCTAGAGCCTTAGGCGAAGTCTAGACGGAATTTGAAACCCGGACGAACCGAAAACCCGAACCCAAAATTGCTCTCTGGACGATTTCTGAAATCTGGTCTTTTTCAAAATTAAAAATATGCAGAGAACACATCACAAACATCTAAGAGTTACTGTAAAATTTGGAGGCCCAATTCAATATTTCAAGCGCGGATCCGCGGCATGAGCAATAGCTCATGCGGCGGTTCCGCGGCAGTACGGCCACAATATTTAAATTATTTTGCACAGTAACTGTTATTTTCCAGTGGTGATTTTTCTGGGAATTTTTAATATTTTTTCAAGAGTTGAATTTTTTGAGTTGTTTTGGGGATTCGGTGTTTCGATCGGGGTATAAAATTTTGTCTATTTGGCTTTCCGGATAATTTTTTTGAATATGTTAAAAAGTTCGACCGGATATAAATACCCAATTTTTCCCCTGTCGGGAAATTTCCAAGTGTTGGATTTTTCCGAAGTTTAACGACGTTCTAAGTAGTGCAAGTAACGCGATGGACCCTCTAGAAGACAACAAACCTTAACTCGATTATGTGACCGTCTTGAACTGCCCTTTGAACCTTCGGGTTTGGGGCAGTACGGCGTGCCACATGTGAGGCGTTGGCTTGACCCTTCTACGGCTGGATCGTTGCTACTGAGGCATGAACGGAATGTTGTTAGACTTATTTCATGTGTTGATCTGTATCGGAAAAACTTGGGTGTTCGATTGTTCGATCGAAAAGTTTAGCATTTTCTATTTATCCGGAATGGGATACAATAATTGGAATTCACAATAAGTTATGAGATAACTGAATGAATGTTATAAACGTAGCAATTTAGTCTCACTTGATCGGTTGCCACGGAATTTTGATGTGATCAAAAGTCCGTCGCAATCACGTAGCGTACGCGGATACTCGCCGGGTAAACTTAATAGACAGCTTCACTCCATAGCCCCGACCAAGTGACTGTAGGAGAACCCCGTCGCCGAAAGCATCCGTTCGGGTGCTCGCGGCAGCGGTGTTCCGCCTTGGTGCACTTCGTCGACGGTATCGGGGGTGCGGCCGCCTACTAAAGTTTGCGACGAGCATTCGATCAGGGTGTCGGGAATCTTGTTGAATTGCCCGACTTAATATTGAAAAGTGTTTTCGATTTTGAGACTAAAATGCGGGGTTCATAATTGTTAGGCATGCGCTGTCTAAGTAATTCATTTGGTCAGGCATGCGATGTCTGAGGTGGTTGCGGATTCCAACTGTTGTAGTTTTACACTTTCTTTTCTGTGACCGTAAGTGTAATATGTGATATCGCCGGTTTCGTTGCTATATGTCAACGACAATTGGGATGCGCATATTTACTTACGTTGATGACATGTGATGTTATGTGTTGCTGGATATGTTATATTGGATCGTCGTGTTTGAATAGCCGGGGGTTTTTATGTGAGATGAGTGTTTTTCATTTTCATTCATGTAAAAACTTGTATGTAATATTCTTTTATTGGGGCGCTTCCAGGTTGCGGAAGTTGTCACCGTTTGTATATTATTTACTTTTCTGCACTAGGATAGACCCAAGGAGGAGGGCACAAGTAACCGGGTTCTGGAGTTCAGTGGGAGACCAACTCGAGGAGTCGAGTCCGGGTCTCCTAACTCTAGAATTGGTAGGGTTGCTTGCCGCTCTCGTAGGGGTCTAGGGGTGTGGGTTTGGCTATTCATCACGACCGTGGAATCCGTGTTTTATACTGGCTCGTATTGAAAACACGGACGTCCTAGTATATCCAATATTTCATATGATTCTTCTGCTGCGATATATGTGATGTGATCATGTGTGTTTCTGTGATAGGTACAGAATATAGTATATATGATATATTATATAGGCGTTACTTATGTTTTACACCCGCGCTAGCCCTACCCCGCTCTGCCGTTAGTTACCTAACCTAACGGTGCACGAGGGGACATCGAGACGAATGCGGATGGCATAAGTGTACGTCATATCTATCTGTGATGCTTAGGTACTTAAATGATGGGACTTCATTAATATGATTAATGAAATAAAAGAAACCTAAGATGTTGTAGAATCGAATTTCAAAATAAAAACAGGTAGCTACAGTTCTTGCTTTGCACAGAGATATATGTGATATATCCTGCACCTTATTCGATAAGGAAAGGACCGAGATCCCTTCACCGGGAGTGACTCCTTTAGCAATAACTGGCAGATGCTACACACTCGGTTTGTCTTTTGATAGCTTTTAAGTGTTTTTGCTTTGCACAGTGATATATATGATATATCCCGCACCTCATTCGACGAGGAAAGGACCGACGATCCCTTCACCGGGAGTGACTCCTTTAGCAAAACTAGAAAAGCCTCAAAAGCACTCCATTTTAAAATCATTTGATTCTACAACGATATCAAGTTCATTACGCAATAGGTTTTCAGAAAAACCTGTCGTAGCCCTCCGTCATTTCAGATAAGTACTAGTTAGTATTCGTGCTACGTTTGTTGACTATGTTAAGGCGTAGTGTGCGGTAGCTAATTAGTGCTTATCTGTATAAGCATATGATGCGATTGGATTAGGGTAGTCGTGCGACTTTGTTGACTATGTTAAGGGTCGTGCGGGTGGGTTTAATTCAATCGGGAAATGACGGGTTGAACTTAACTAGCACTTATGATTTGTTGACTATGTTAAGGTCATATAGCTGCTAGGGGCAAAATGTTATCGGGAATTTCAAGTGTTGAAATTTGCAATGAGATTGCATACCTTCTATGAGATAGTTGGATCCCGATACCCGCTGCGAGTAAGAGTTACTCCTGGGAGAGTTTTACGCATTACAATTAGCCGATCAAGTAGGTGTCTAGAAAGGTGTTAACGAGGTTACGCCTCTGGGAAAACGAGGTTTACATTAATTAGGTTCGTGCGAAAGCACGGGGGACCTCCCTCAAAGTACCGACACTGGCCTGGCTGAAAGATTGGCGAACTTGTAGTGTGTAATTAATCCCGGCTAGTCTTTCCTTTTAGGGTTTGAAGGAAGATTTGATAAAAAGCAGTGGGAGCCATCCTGATTAGATAAAATAAAAACCAATCTATTCTTGAAAGAGCGCACGCTGAGTGTTTTCTTCTCTCTCTCTCCTGGTAGCGACCATATCACGCCTTAATCAAGATAATAATACGGATTATTGACCGAACCCGTTTGTTATACTGGGCTGGGGAACGTTGGTCCCGCTCCAACTTATAATTGTTATAAGACAGAGCAGGAAATTGGGGAATACCAGATTTCCCGTGCCGCCCAAACGAAGAGAGTACATGCTGATGCATCATCTTCGGGTGTGTTCATTACAAAGAACTGTTTCTCAGTATCCTCCGTATCTTAGGTATTTGATACCGGATCAGGATCCCAGATATGTAAGATGTTACATAGGGCTACAAAAGGGTAGAAAAACTGAGAACGGGTGATAAGTTTCATGAGGCAGAAAACGGGGCAAGTGTTGCAGCCAAGTCTGTTGGTCACTGTCACCCTGTATTGTAATACATTGATTCTGAACGAATGTTATTAGATACCGAACCTGATATACAAAATCATATCAGTCTCTTTATTAGTAAAGAAATGATAAAATTTTGTATTGTTGGATAATGTTTTGAACATTTCTTGTATCAAAAGTTGATCGGTTCAGGCACGTTATCTAAAAGCATTGATGTTCTAAATCAAACTACAGTTCCTAGTATACAGAACACACACAAAAGGAAGAGTTCAGAAATGAACGGTTCCTTCTTGAGGTATTGTAGACTAGGTCAGATCAATGTGACCCGACTAGCTAGAGTTACATAAAGATGCATATTTAAATTGGTTTGAATTTACATCTTGTGAAACTCGCCAGTCATGTCACAAAGATAAGATGACCATAGCTCCGTTTACTGGAAACAGAGAAAGAGTCAATGAACTCTTGGGACTGATACATGATGATGTATGTAAGGTCTCCTGTCTACACATGCCAGGACTGATTCTTTATACTTCATTATATTCTCTGATAATCTCTCAAGATTCAGTCATATGTTCCTGTTGAAACATGAGTCCGAACCTTTTGAGATATTCACAGAATATAAGCATAGAAGTAGAGAACCAAAATACGGGTATAAGTATTACGTCCTTTGATGTGATCGAGGAGGAGAATACTTGAGCACGGAAATCCTGGACTATTCTAAAGGAGAATGAAATTCTCTCTCAGCATTACTCCTCTGTATACACCATAGCACGATGGTATATCGGGACGGAGCAATCACACCCTATATGATAAGGTGTGCTCTATGATGAGTACTACTGAGTAACCTATTTCCTTTTGGGAGTTATGCACTTATGAAGCTGCATACCTATTGAATAGGGTTTAAATCAAATCAGTTGCCTACCACTTCATATGTGATATGGAACGGGAAGAGCCCATATCTTAAGTTGGTTAAGATTTGGGGTTGTCCGGCCTATGTCTAAAAGCAAAATCCGGACAAGCTCGAGGCAAGGTCTGTTATGTAGAACTGGAAATGTTCCAGCCATACAAATTGCAGCTGATGATTTGATAGAACCAAAGGATTCAGTAGATTCCAACGAACCTCAGCCTCTCCGCCGATCTAGTAGGGTTCCTCACCCACCTGAGAGATACTTATGTTTCTCTATGACAGTGGGAGCGAGGATTGCATCATGAGATGATGACCCAACTAGCTTCGAGCTGGCCATCAGGAGTAAGACTCTGTAAGAATGGCTGGATGCTTAGTGATCTGAGATGGAATCCATGTACACCAACAAAGTATGGACTTTGGTTGCTATATCTGAAGGGTTAAATCCCCATCAGGAGCAGGTATATCTTGAGAAGATTACTTGGTGTAAATGGAAAAGTTGAGACTTTCAAAGCTAGACTTGTTAAAAGTTTGCATCATTGACCAGGTGCGGATAATGATGAAACCTTTTCAAGTAGCTATGCTTAAGTCCATCCAGATCCTACTTGTCACGGCTACATACCATGACTACGATATCTGGTGGTTGGGTGTCATGACTGCTTTTCTAAATGATGTTTTAGAAGAGTGAGTCTATAAGTACACAGCCAGAGGGCTTCGTAAATAGTGGGAGCAGCGGAAACGTGTGTAAGATGCTTTATATGATAAAGCAGGCATCGCGGAGTTGGAACATCTGTTTTGATGGATTAGTCAAAGAAGTTGGCATCATCAAAATGGTAGATGAACCTTGTATAAACAAAAAGGTAGTAGGGAGTATGGTGACGATCCTCGTAGAGTACGTGGATGACATACTCTTGATAGGGAAGGAGTTTCCTATGCTACGCTCGATCAATCTCCGCTTATCACAATGATTCTCCACATAGGATCGAAATGATACCTACTAAATCCTGGATTTTGGATCTATGAGATAGATTTAATTGGATGTTAGGATTCTCACTAGTTGTAGTGAGATGGTATCAATCGACCCTGGGGAGAATCACTGGAAGTGTTCCAGGGTGATAAAGACGACTGAATGTCAGTCGCAGGCATTGTCTTTACCCTCAGAAAAGGGATGGTATGTTGGAAGAGTTCCAAGCTAGATACCGTGACATACTAGACGATAAAGGCAAGATACATCGCTACTTAAGATGCTACCAAAGAGGCTGTTTGGATGTATAATGGTTCATGAGATGAACTACGCTCCTACCATTGTGAGACAATGGAGTTGTGGCTTATGCCAAGGAACGCCGGTCCCATCAGTGATCCAGACTTATTCTAAGGCAGTATCACCTGATCATGGAGATGGTTGATCTCCAGGGTGATCGAGGCAAGGAGAGCAGACTTAGAGGATAACGCAGCGGATCCACTCACGAAGGCCTATTCCCAGAGAGAGACTTTTATGGGATGGTTGAGTATGAGATACTACAACCACTGCTACAGATGGCCCTAGTGCAAGTGGGAGATTGTTAGTTATATGTATGCCCTAGAGGCCATTACTGTACATTGGATGTATATTGTAGTGGATGCTGGAACATATATAGGGAGGACTTTCTTGCTCGACATGATAGTATGCTAACTGGTTGATCTTTACCTTAACGTGTACACTTATTGTCTCTCTGTTACATGTTGGTAAAGCCCTTAGGATGTGTACTTGACTACCTGGACTGTGATGCGGATAATACTAGTGGGGACATGGTAGTCCATAAGTACATCCTTCAAAGTCCCTAATCGTGGGTGTATCGAGATGGGGCATCGATATACCAGAGTAGACTAGCGTGTACCTTCTCGACCCATATATATGGGCGATGGATGATCCCATATCCATTGGTGTTTGACATCAGAGGAGATATACGAGTGCTCAGTAGAGACTGGGTACACTGGACGGACTCGCCGAGAACTCCCAGATGGTATTATACCTCACGTCAGATGGCAGTTCTCTGGTGACACTGGTACAGAGTAGTCTGTTGACCCGAGATCGTTATAGAGTCTTGTGTGGTTCCCACTGTGCTTTGATTTCCATCTTACCACGTCCAAGAGGGCGTGCAAAACGGTGGTTTTTGGGTACAGTCCCGAGTCACATGGAGGCAATGAGCGATAGGAGGGGATTCGTCTCTCCCGGTATAGGGAGTTGATGTTGCGCTGTGTTCGATTGGCTATAACAGGAAATCCCTGGCCAGGGTTGCTGAGATTTACTGTTAAGTGTTACCAGTAGTTTCTCGAAGTGTTATAGACCTCATATCGACACGACTTATCGAGCTATTGGGGTCTGACGTTTACCACCCCTAGGCGAGATATGCGACATATCAGACGATCAGACCGGACTGTACGGTAGTGTTACTGGTTGGATTCACAGGAGTGTGAGCGGGCTTGCTCGTCGATCTTCTGATCGCTCAATACCCGGGTGGCCGTTATGTTTAGCAGACCGCTTGCGGCTTGTGGGTGTTTGATATGATCATCATCTGCTGCCGGCGTATTGACGAGTCTTTAGAGTCCTACACAGAGGTTTCCTGGCTCAAGCGAAACGAAATAGGAGCGCATATGAGATATGTGCGGGACCGAGAATAATGCGTGTATGTGATACCGTATTCCATTCTCGTGATGAATGTATCGAATGGTTATATGCGATATAACCTAGTTATCGATTCAAGCGTTGATTCGATAAGCCGATACATAGGATACTAGTCGGTTATATGCGATATGACCGGATCGTTAAATCAAGTGTTGATTTAATGATTTAATGTATAATTATATATTTGATATATTACTTTTCATTAACTAGTATCGGTTCACTTTAAATGGATTTTCTCGCTCGGGTATGCGCATTGCATATACGATATGATTTTGTGCACTTGCTTGTATCATGTTTGATGATACATGCAATACTTGGTTAAATGTATGTTTAAACCATAGTTAGTTAATAGTTAAGGGTTTTAAATGATTTATTTATTATTTTATTTATTTTTGGCAAAAGGAAAATGGTGGCTTTATTTATTTCTTTTGGTGAAGTTTCTTGAACTTTTGAAAAGTCCACCATTTTTGTTTTATGCCAAACCCTAACCACTCACTAACTTTGGTTAACTCTCTACACTTAACTATGGTAAGTGTTATGATAAGATTGAATTTTCTTTTCCATTCTTTATAACTTATCATAATATTTATCATCTTCTTCCTCTTCTTCTTCTTCATGAAGATACCTTCCTCCATCAATGGTGATTGATGGAAATGAGTGAGAAATCCAAATCTAAAGTCTACCCACTTCCTATTTCTTCATCCTCTACCTCTTACCAAGTAGTAGAGTGTGTTTCCTTCACGAGTTTTCATGGCTTGGGGAAGGTGGAGCTTGGTTTAGCGATGCCTCGACGTAGATCATCTTCGGCACGTCGTCGATGACCTAGCCCGTCCATTCTCCGATGAAGCCGACGCTAGAGCCCGGGACTTGTTATGGACAGCGAGGAGACTTCATTGCAGAGCTATGGAAGTGGACAAACGGATCTACAAAGGTTGTATTTCCGTATTCCCTTAGTTAATTGTCAACTAGTTTGCATTTTCGCCTAGATATCTAGCCGACGATCCATAGTCTAGGGTTTCTCGGCACCATATTTTTTGAAATTGGCATGTTCGATGCCTTGTGAGACCTCTATAGGGTGCCTAGGAACCTTTCACTGGTATCAGAGCCTAGCTAGAGCCTTAGGCGAAGTCTAGACGGAATTTGAAACCCGGACGAACCGAAAACCCGAACCCAAAATTGCTCTCTGGACGATTTCTGAAATCTGGTCTTTTTCAAAATTAAAAATATGCAGAGAACACATCACAAACATCTAAGAGTTACTGTAAAATTTGGAGGCCCAATTGAATATTTCAAGCGCGGATCCGCGGCAGTACGGCCACAATATTTAAATTATTTTGCACAGTAACTGTTATTTTCCAGTGGTGATTTTTCTGGGAATTTTTAATATTTTTTCAAGAGTTGAATTTTTTGAGTTGTTTTGGGGATTCGGTGTTTCGATCGGGGTATCAAATTTTGTCTATTTGGCTTTCCGGATAATTTTTTTGAATATGTTAAAAAGTTCGACCGGATATAAATACCCAATTTTTCCCCTGTCGGGAAATTTCCAAGTGTTGGATTTTTCCGAAGTTTAACGACGTTCTATGTAGTGCAAGTAACGCGATGGACCCTCTAGAAGACAACAAACCTTAACTCGATTATGTGACCGTCTTGAACTGCCCTTTGAACCTTCGGGTTTGGGGCAGTACGGCGTGCCACATATGAGGCGTTGGCTTGACCCTTCTACGGCTGGACCGTTGCTACTGAGGCACGAACGGAATGTTGTTAGACTTATTTCATGTGTTGATCTGTATCGGGAAAACTTGGGTGTTCGATTGTTCGATCGAAAAGTTTAGCATTTTCTATTTATCCGGAATAGGATACAATAATTGGAATTCACAATAAGTTATGAGATAACTGAATGAATGTTATAAACGTAGCAATTTAGTCTCACTTGATCGGTTGCCACGGAATTTTGATGTGATCAAAAGTCCATCGCAATCACGTAGCGTACGCGGATACTCGCCGGGTAAACTTAATAGACAGCTTCACTCCATAGCCCCGACCAAGTGACTGTAGGAGAACCCCGTCGCCGAAAGCATCCGTTCGGGTGCTCGCGGTAGCGGTGTTCCGCCTTGGTGCACTTCGTCGACGGTATCGGGGGTGCGGCCGCCTACTAAAGTTTGCGACGAGCATTCGATCAGGGTGTCGGGAATCTTGTTGAATTGCCCGACTTAATATTGAAAAGTGTTTTCGATTTTGAGACTAAAATGCGGGGTTCATAATTGTTAGGCATGCGATGTCTAAGTAATTCATTTGGTCAGGCATGCGATGTCTGAGGTGGTTGCGGATTCCAACTGTTGTAGTTTTACACTTTCTTTTCTGTGACCGTAAGTGTAATATGTGATATCGCCGGTTTCGTTGCTATATGTCAACGACAATTGGGATGCGCATATTTACTTACGTTGATGACATGTGATGTTATGTGTTGCTGGATATGTTATATTGGATCGTCGTGTTTGAATAGCCGGGGGTTTTTATGTGAGATGAGTGTTTTTCATTTTCATTCATGTAAAAACTTGTATGTAATATTCTTTTATTGGGGCGCTTCCAGGTTGCGGAAGTTGTCACCGTTTGTATATTATTTACTTTTCTGCACTAGGATAGACCCAAGGAGGAGGGCACAAGTAACCGGGTTCTGGAGTTCAGTGGGAGACCAACTCGAGGAGTCGAGTCCGGGTCTCCTAACTCTAGAATTGGTAGGGTTGCTTGCCGCTCTCGTAGGGGTCTAGGGGTGTGGGTTTGGCTATTCATCACGACCATGGAATCCGTGTTTTATACTGGCTCGTATTGAAAACACGGACGTCCTAGTATATCCAATATTTCATATGATTCTTCTGCTGCGATATATGTGATGTGATCATGTGTGTTTCTGTGATAGGTACAGAATATAGTATATATGATATATTATATAGGCGTTACTTATGTTTTACACCCGCGCTAGCCCTACCCCGCTCTGCCGTTAGTTACCTAACCTAACGGTGCACGAGGGGACATCGAGACGAATGCGGATGGCATAAGTGTACGTCATATCTATCTGTGATGTTTAGGTACTTAAATGATGGGACTTCATTAATATGATTAATGAAATAAAAGAAACCTAAGATGTTGTAGAATCGAATTTCAAAATAAAAATAGGTAGCTACAGTTCTTGCTTTGCACAGAGATATATGTGATATATCCTGCACCTTATTCGATAAGGAAAGGACCGAGATCCCTTCACCGGGAGTGACTCCTTTAGCAATAACTGGCAGATGCTACACACTCGGTTTGTCTTTTGATAGCTTTTAAGTGTTTTTGCTTTGCACAGTGATATATATGATATATCCCGCACCTTATTCGACGAGGAAAGGACCGACGATCCCTTCACCGGGAGTGACTCCTTTAGCAAAACTAGAAAAGCCTCAAAAGCACTCCATTTTAAAATCATTTGATTCTACAACGATATCAAGTTCATTACGCAATAGGTTTTCAGAAAAACCTGTCGTAGCCCTCCGTCATTTCAGATAAGTACTAGTTAGTATTCGTGCTACGTTTGTTGACTATGTTAAGGCGTAGTGTGCGGTAGCTAATTAGTGCTTATCTGTATAAGCATATGATGCGATTGGATTAGGGTAGTCGTGCGACTTTGTTGACTATGTTAAGGGTCGTGCGGGTGGGTTTAATTCAATCGGGAAATGACGGGTTGAACTTGACTAGCACTTATGATTTGTTGACTATGTTAAGGTCATATAGCTGCTAGGGGCAAAATGTTATCGGGAATTTCAAGTGTTGAAATTTGCAATGAGATTGCATACCTTCTATGAGATAGTTGGATCCCGATACCCGCTGCGAGTAAGAGTTACTCCTGGGAGAGTTTTACGCATTACAATTAGCCGATCAAGTAGGTGTCTAGAAAGGTGTTAACGAGGTTACGCCTCTGGGAAAACGAGGTTTACATTAATTAGGAAAGGACAGACCGTCTTTCTTGAACTCCTTCGTCTTCAACTCTTTCCGGTGTACGGATCGGCCTCACCTCGTCGTCTCCTTGCGCCGAAGATGGATCCACCTGAAAGCTTCTACCTTTGGCTTCTTCTTCGAACTTGAAGAGACTAGAACACTTGGTTTGCCAAACCTTGTGAACTAGGATGAGTAGAGAAGTGATTTGGGTTTTTTTTTATCTCTAAGGCAATGTTTCTCAACTCATGAGAGGGTGTTGCCTTGAACTAGAGAGAGAGCAAGAGCAAAAGCAAGAGCAAGAGAGAGAAATGAAATGAGAGAATGAGTAACTCTTTTTCCATCCAAGCTCTCATAATCCAAAACCATCATAAAAAAATAGTAATCAAGTATTATGTGATGGCTCAAGTCAAAATGGCTATATCATATCATGCACTCATTTTGCAAAAACAAACAAGCAAGCAAAAGTCTTTGCCATGAAATGATAGCCATTGTCATGATGATGGTCAACTAGTCCAACCAAGTCAACCGGTCAACAAAGTCAACAAGTCAAAAAAGTCAACCCCTTAACAACCAATTCACCATAATACTTAATTAATATTATTGTTAATTATATTTCTTATTCACATTAGGGTTTAGCCAAAAGTCAATAGTTAACAGTCAACAGTCAACAGTCAACAACCCCAATGAGAATCCTCTGCCTCTGTCTCTCTGTCAACTGTGCATACACACCCGCATCCGCGTTCCGAGGAACACGAATACAAACGAGATAAAACCAATCCCAAAATGTACACTACGATCTGGCTTAAACCAAATCCCGCTAGTGTTAACTGTACGGACACCAAACGTGCACAAGTGCACGGATGTGACCGAACCCTGTCGCAAAACCATGCGACCTGTCGCAAAACCATGCGACCTCTACTCTTTTGCCTAAAGGGGAATAGCTTTCTGTGTGGGACTCTAAAGACTCGACACTACGCTGGCAGTGGGTTTAACCACAGACCGCAAGCGGCACTAGCTGTGCGTAACGGTCCCCAGGTAGATGCCAACAAGAAGACTGACGAGGTGAAAACCATCTGAACTCCTACCGGGTCTGAATGTGACAATCTCTGTACAGTCCGGTCTGTTCGTCTGATACATCGCATGGCGGGCCTAAGGGGCGGTAAACATCAGTCCCCTAATAGCGGTACAAGTCGTGTCGGAGTGTAGCCCAGAATACCCTGAGATAGCACTGGAAACCTACCAGTATATCTCGCTTGCCCTGGACAGGGACTACTCGTGTAATGGCTCTCCTAGACACAGCGCGATGTCAACCCCCAATACCGGGAGAGACGAATCATGTCTAACCGTCACTGCCTCCAAGTGCTTCGGGACTGCACCCAACTACTACCTGTTTGCACGACTCCTTTGAGCCGTGGTAGGGTAGTAATCTAAGTACAGTGGGAACACACTCGAGGGGAAGTGACAGTGTCAAGTCAGCGGACTAAGCTGTACTCATGTCACCTGGGAACTGATAACTGACGATAGGTATAGTACCAACCAACAGTTCCTGACGAGTCATGTCCAGTGTACTCGTAACCCAACGAGCACCCGCATACTATCTCAAGTACGACGTACTGACGGCTGTGGGACAGACCGTCTCCCACACTGGGATGAGAAGCGCATACGCTAGTCTACTCCGGAGTATCGATGCCCTGTCTCGATAGTCCTGCGACTAGGGACCTGCATAAGGATGTGCTTATAGATTACCCAGCCCCCACTAGTGTGACTGCCATCATAACTCTGGTAATCAAGCAAAGATCCTAAGGGCTCCACTAATGTGTATAGGTGATATACTAAAATAAACACATGTACACATTAAAGTAGAAACAAACCAAGTAGCATACTACTATATTGAGCAAGATTGTCTATACAAGGTGAATATCTCAAGCTTCCATTAAGTAATATACAAACTAGTATGATACAGTAATGGACTCTAGGGCATATACACTAACAATCTCCCACTTGCACTAAGGCCATATACTGGCGTATCGAAGACCTATCATCTCGATCAGCCGCTCGAACTGAGTCTGGGGCAAGGCCTTGGTGAATGGATCTGCTGTGTTATCTTCTGAAGCAACCCTCCGAACCTCGATCTCCTGGCGATCCACGATCTCCCTGATCAGGTGATACCGCCTCAAGATGTGTCTGGATTTCTGATGGGATCTGGGTTCCTTCGCTAAAGCTATAGCCCCGTTGTTGTCGCAATACAGAGGTATTGGGTCAACAATGGACGGAACCACCTGAAGTTCTCTCAAGAACTTCCTCATCCAGACAGCTTCTTTTGCGGCATCAGATGCAGCGATGTATTCCGCTTCCATAGTCGAGTCAGCAACGGTTTCCTGTTTGGAACTCTTCCAACACACCGCCACTCCATTGAGGGTGAAGACAAAACCCGACATGGACTTGGAATCATCCTTGTCACTCTGGAAGCTGGAGTCAGCAAAGGTCTCAATCTGGAGGTCTTTTCCGCCATACACCAAGAACATCTCCTTAGTCCTTCTCAGGTACATGAGAATGTTCTTTACTGCTATCCAATGTTTCTCTCCGGGTTTGATTGATACCTGCTTACCACACTCAGTGCATAAGCCACATCCGGTCTGGTACACAACATCGCATACATTATAGAGCCTACCGCAGAAGCGTAGGATATAATAGACATGCGATCCCTCTCCAAATCAGTCTTGGGAGACATCTCTTTGGAGAGGGTGATCCCGTGACAAGCCGGTAGATTACCGCGCTTGGAATCTTCCATACTGAATCTCTTCAGTATGGTGTCGATGTACCTGGACTGCGAAAGTCCTAATATCCTCTTGGATCTGTCACGGTAGATCCGGATACCCAGAATGTATGAGGCATCACCCAGGTCTTTCATGGAGAACCTGTGTGACAAGAACCCCTTGACAGATTGTAGCATAGGAATGTCATTTCCTATTAAGAGAATGTCATCTACGTATAAAACGAGGAATACTACAGTTCTCGCTACAAATCTACAATAGATGCATGGTTCATCTGGATTTTTGATAAAGCCAAATTCCTTGACCGTCTCATCAAAACAGATGTTCCAACTCCGCGATGCCTGCTTCAGTCCATAAATGGACTTAAGCAACTTGCACACCTTTCCGCTGCTCCCACTCTGAATGAAACCCTCTGGCTGGTCCATATAGATACACTCCTCTAAATGTCCATTTAGAAAAGCTGTCTTTACGTCCATCTGCCAAATCTCATAATCGTGGAAGGCAGCAATGGAAAGAAGGATCCGAATGGATTTCAGCATAGCTACTGGAGAAAAGGTCTCGTCATAGTCCAAACCAGGTCTTTGACGAAAACCCTTTGCAACCAGTCTAGCTTTATAGATCTCAACCTATCCATCTACACCATTCTTCCTTTTGAAGATCCACTTGCATCCTACGGGTCTTACCCCATCTGGAGCAATGTCCAACGTCCATACTTTGTTGGTGTACATGGACTACATTTCGGTCCGCATTGCATCCAGCCATTTTACCGAGTCGACGCTCTGAATGGCTTGCTGGAAGCTAGTAGGCTCATCACAATCTATGATGCAATCCTCTCTATCCCCGTCAATGAGAAAACCGTAGTATCTCTCGGGCGGATGTGACTGCCTACTACTCCTGCGGAGTGGCGTGGGAATGTCATGATCTTTCGAACCCTCTGGTTCTACTAAGCTTTCAGTAATATCTCGTGGTTCTAGAATTTCTTCCAGTTCTATTGCGCTCCCACTTAATTCCTTTTCTATGAACTAGTGTTCTAGAAAGTGGGCATGGCGAGAAACAAATACCTTTTGTTCCTCTTCGCAATGGAAGTAATATCCCTTGGAGTTCTTTGGATATCCCACAAACTTGCACTGTACTGAGCGTGCCTCGAGCTTGTCCGTATACTGCTTTTTTTACAAAAGCTGGACATCCCCATGTCTTAATGTGATTAAGATAGGGTCTCTTCCCACACCACATCTGATATGGTGTAGTAGGCACAGTCTTAGTTGGAACTCGGTTCAAAAGGTATGCAGCTGATTCTAGCGCATATCCCCAGAACGATCGCGGCAACTCAGCGTTACTCATCATGGACCGTACCATATTCAATAGGGTTCGGTTCCGTCTCTCCGATACACCGTTATGTTGCGGAGTGTATGGAGGAGTAAGCTGAGAGAGAATTCCATTCTCTTTTAAGTAACCCAGGAACTCGGCACTCAAGTATTCACCACCTCGATCAGATCTCAGTTCCTTGATACTTTTTCCTGTTTGTTTTTCTACTTCATTCTTATATTCCTGGAATTTTTCAAAAGTCTCGGATTTATGTTTCATTAAGAAGACATAACCGTACCTTGAAAAGTCATCCGTAAAAGTAATGAAGTAAGAAAAACCGCTTCGCGCATGTGTAGACATTGGACCGCACACGTCGCTGTGTACGAGTTCCAAGAGCTCGCTCGCTCTTATTCCGTGTCCAGTGAACGGAGTCTTTGTCATCTTTCCTTTGAGACAGGATTGACAAGTTGCATACGACTGATATTCGAACGGATCCAAATATCCTTATGTGTGTAACTTAGTCAACCTTCTCTCATTGATGTGACCCAGTCTACAATGCCATAAGAAAGTTTTATTTATTTCTGGAGACTTTCTTTTATGTGTATTCTGGACATTGAAAATCTGTGGTTGGTTTAATACGTATATACCGTTGTTCAATGTACCTGACCCAATCAAAACTTGATTAAGGTGAATGTTCACTACATTACTTACAAATGCAAATTCATAACCTTCTTTAGATAATAAAGATACAGAAATGATATTACAGGTTGCATTTGGTACATAATAACAACTACGCAAAACCAAAAAGTGTCCATCCGACAATCCCAGGTGATAGTCCCCCACGGCCTCAGCATCCATGCTAGCACCGTTTGCAACTCTGAGGGTCATGTCACCTGCCTTCAAAACTCTACGCTTTCTCAACGCCTGCAAAGAATTACAGTTATGAGATCCTGATCCGGTATCCAATACCCAGGATGTAAAGTTTATTGATAGACAGTTTTCAATAACATACACACCTGAAGCTGAAGCTGCAACTCGCTTCAAATCCTGTGTTCTGGCCTTCCAAGCCTTGCAATCCTGTTTCCAGTGACCACTTTTGTGACAATAGAAGCATTCTTCCTTCCCCACCAGCTTTCCCGCTATCTTTGTTTCTTTTCCTTTTCCCTTCGTATCCACTTTACTTACACCGCCTCTTGGTTTGGCGGGGGCTTTCTTCTTCTTACCCTTGGCTTTCGCCCTGGATCTAGAAGAGGAAGATCCTCCTACAAACAAAGTAGATGTCTCCCTACCTTTCTGTAGGGTGCCCTCAGCACTCCTCAACATGTTCAGAAGTTCGGAAAGTTCAACCTCCTTTCCTTGCATGTTGAAGTTAAGGATAAACTGGGCGTAAGTGGAAGGAAGGGACTGGAGAATAAAATCATTATAGAGTTCATTCTCCAACGTGGTCCCAAGGTCCGCGAGCTCCTCTATGTAGCCAATCATCTTAAGCACGTGTTCCGCTACCGATGATCCGACGGCCAACCTTGCCGAAAACAACTTCTTCGACACTTTGTATCTTGCGATACGAGACTGCTCTCCATACAGTTCTTTTGTATGAATAAATATGGACTCTAGGTCCATATTCTCGTGCCTCCTCTGATGTTCGTTGTCCATCGAGGCTAGTACGAGGCATTTGGACTTCGCGCAATCTATTTCCCAGGTCTTGTAGATTTCCCTATCTACGACACTGGTTTTGGGACCTGGGACAGGGGGAGCTTTGGTGGTAAAGACATACCCCAACTTGTCGTAAGTGATTGCCATCTTGACATTCCTGAGCCAATCTTTGTAGTTTGGCCCTGTCAATATGTTTTTATCTAGTAATAACTTAAGTCCGGTCATGTTGAATGGTCGCTGCAATTAGGAGAGAGAAAAGAAACACTTTAGCATGATGCTCTTGCAAGTTTAGAGTGGTTTTTAATTTGTCTAAACTGGATGGCTCCCACTGTCTCTCGAATCCCTTCTCAAACCGTAAAGAAAGGATTAGTCAGGATCAATCCCACCGTACAATACTTGCTTAACCGTTCAGCCAGGCCAGTGTCGGTACTTCGAGGGAGGTTTTCCAACGCTTTCGCGAAGTTCCTTAATTAAGTAACCTCTTTTCCCTGTGGGCGTAGCCCCGCTAACACCTTTCTAGACACCTACTAAGTTTATATCATTGATCGTTAAGTGAGAGTTTTCCCGAGGAGTAGCATATACTCACAGTAGGATCGGGATCCAAATATCATCCCGTGATAAAACCGAAGGAATCCTACCAGAATTATCACACTCCAAATGGTATGGAGCGCTAGCAAGTTTCAGTACTTATGAAACTCCCGATGTGGATTTTTGCCCCATGCTCTTATGACCTTGACTTTGGCCAAAATATCATAAGTCACATGTCAAGTTCTACCCGTCATTCTCCTGGTTAATTTGGACCCACCCGTACCTACCCTTGACTTTGACCAAAATGGCAGCACGACTGTCCCAAACCAACGCATCTACCTATGCTATACATGAATACCCAATAGCTACCAATCACTATGCCTTGACTTTGGCCAAAATACATAGCTTGAATACTTTTTGACCATTCATGTGGAATGACGGAGGGCTACGAATGGTTTTGGCGAAACCGTGAACGTAGTGAACTTGATCTAATCGATGGAACGAGATAGCTTTTAAAAGGAGTGGTTCATGCTCCGCGTTTAAAAGTTTAGTTTTTTTGAAAAGAACCGAGTGGTTTTCAAAGTGTTCCAATCGACTTTTACTTGGTTTATTTTCTTGCATTAGTTCTTTTAATGCGTCCCATCATTTAATCCTACCATTGCAGAAAACAACCAAAATATGACGTACGCTTATGCCATTCGCATTCGCCACGGGGCCCCATCATCACCCGTTAGGTTACTTAACTAACGACAGAGCGGGGGCTGGGCTAGCGCGGCTGTAAAACATAAGCAACGCCTAAATAGTTATCATATATAAATATATAGCAATGATAGACATTACAGATCACAGATGAATACATTGGATATACTAGGAATCCGCAATCCATTCGAGCCTGCAACGAAAAGCGGATTACACGGTCGCGGTGAATAGCCAATACCCCACCCAAGGTACCCGAAGAGAAGCAACCTCCCTCAACACCGTGAGTAGGCCACTCGGCACTTCGAGATACCCGGTAGTTTGTGCACCCCTTCCATAGGTTTATCCTAGGAGCAAAAACAGTAAAAAGAATTATACAATGACGGCTACAACCCCGACCCGGTTGTGCGGCCAAACAAATAATAATATTACATCAATTTACATATTACAATGAATGAAAGAAAAGGCAACACTCATCTCACATCCACCCCGGATATTCACCCGCGACAGTCCAACATATTCATATACACATACCATCATCAAACACAGATCACAGATATGTATAACCCCGACTAATCGACATATAGCGATTAGCCGACGTTCAATACATATAAACATCATAGACATAACCTTTTAGTCAAAGTGTATTGAAGTTCGATAAAAAATACGGATTTTTAGGCCCCCAAAAACAAATTTCTATTCTGGAAAATCTGGGCACATATAAACCATCTTAAAAATCCCAAAACCAAGCCAGAAATACACTGCACCAAACTCGACCCAGAGCCGAGCCAAGACGGTCGCGGTTGTGCGGCAATAGCTTGCTATTGCCGCGGAACCGCGGTGCTTTGGTCGAATCTCTGGATCGTTTTTGGTGGCTTTCTTCACAAAACCCTGAGATGATTTTTGGTGTATGATTTATTTTGTTTTGAACAGAAAAAATTTTAACAGAAACTTAGGGTTTTGAAAACTCGGTTTTTCGATTTTTTCGATTCGAACTTCCATACACTTTACTACCTAGCTAGTTTATGTTTAGTTAGGCTCTGATACCACTGTAAGTCCACGTTGCCCACCCCGGTGCTTACGGGGAGGCGGAAAACGGAATAAAAATAGAATTTTTATGACTTTAGGCAACATGGACTAGACAAAGAAGGATCTTTGCTAAACAAAAACAAGCTAAAGCTAACTAGAAACTAGCTAAGTGCTAGAAAGGTTATACCTTGGGCTTTATGTCCTTCTCTCCTTGCTCCTTGGAGTAGTGGAAGGAGGTCACCTTAGTCGTCTTCTCCCGTCAAAGAAAGATCCACCCGAAAGCCTCAACCTTTGGCTTCAACTCCAAGCTAGAAGTAACTAGGGTGCAAGAAGTGCTAATCCTTGAACCCTAGATGAGAGTAGAGATTATCAAGAAGGGGTTTTTCTCAAGCTCAAGTGTTTCTCAACACATGAGAGGGGAGAGCTTGAGGGAGAGGAAGAACAAGAGAGAGAAAGTAAATGATAGAATGAGAATAAAATAAACCATTCTCACATATATGTGTGGATTATTGTAATTAGATAATTAGTAAGATAATTGTCATGGCTTAATCAAGACATGACCATTATCATTTCATTTTTAATGCAAATTGCAAGGATCAAAGAGCATCTTCCAAATGAAATGGTGATGGTCAAAGTGTCAACCAAGGTCAACAAGTCAAGAAGGTCAAATAGTCAACAACCATAACCATGCACAATTATTAAACTAATATCAATTAATCATAATACACACATAAGCATTAGGGTTAATAAAATGACAATGGTTATTAACCCTAATCAAAGTCCTCTCCCTCTGTCTCAAGCAACTGTGCATACGCACCCGTATTCGTGATCCGAGGAACACGAACACAATGAGAAAAACCAATCCCAAATCATACACTAGGATCCGGATTAAACCAAAGCCCGCTAGTATAAGCTGTCCGGACAGCAAACGTGCACAAGTGCGCGGATGTGAACGAACCCTGTCGCAAAACCATGCGACCTCTACTCATTTTGCCTAAAGGCGAATAGCTCTCTGTGTGGGACTCTAAAGACTCGACACTACGCTGGCAGTGGGTTTAACCACAGACCGCAAGCGGCACTAGCTGTACGTAACGGTCCCCAGGTAGATGTCGATAAGAAGACTGACGAAGTGAACCCCATCTGAACTCCTACTGAGCCTGTATGTGACAGTCTCTACAGTCCGTTCTGTTCGTCTGATACATCGCATGGCGGGCCTAGGGGGCGGTGAACGTCAGTCCCCTAATAGCGTTACAAGTCGTGTCGGAGTGTAGCCCAGAACACCCTGAGATAACACTGGAAACCTACCAGTATATCTCGCTTGCCCTGGCCAGGGACTACTCGTGTAATGGCTCTCCTGGACACAGCGCGATGTCAACCCCCAATACCGGGAGAAACGAATCATGTCTAACCGTCACTGCCTCCAAGTGCTTCGGGACTGCACCCAAAAACTACCTGTTTGCACGACTCCTTTGAGCTGTGGTAGGGTAGTAATCAAAGTGCAGTGGGAACACACTCGAGGCAAAGTGACAGTGTCAAGTCAGCGGACTAAGCTGTACTCATGTCACCTGGGAACTGATAACTGACGATAGGTATAATACCAACCAACAGTTCCCGATGAGTCCTGTCCAGTGTACTCGTAACCTAACGAGCACCCGCATACTATCTCAAGTACGACGTACTGACGGCTGTGGGACAGACCGTCTCCCACACTGGGATGAGAAGTGTAGGGTTGCTAGGCACTCGCACAAGGGTCTACAGGGCATCAACCATGCCCGATTAAAAAATTAGCCGTGCCGAACAACCCGAATACGGAACTTTAAACTAGAGATTAGGCGAAAACAAGAATGCTAACAACTTAACACTAAGTGAGAGGGATTACAACCTTTGTAGATCCGGTCCTTCACTTCATATGCTCCGTGTTGTGGTCCCTTCGCTGCGATCATCGGGATCCGGACTCTCGAGAGGTTCCACGAAGAGAAAGACGCAACCTTTGCTTCCGATCTTCGATACTACGATGATCTACCTTGAAGTTTCTTTAACACAAGCTAACACTCATGAAATGATGTGAACACCCACATCTAAATGGCAAGGGAAGATGAGGATGATGAAGTTGGAATTTTGCTCTCTTTATTTATCTTTTTCTCATATTTATTCATCACCTTTTGAAAAACAAGTAAGCTTTTTCATGAAAGAATTGAAGGAAGAAGATGAACAATGTTAGAATTGCTTTTGTGATGAATAATGCAAAAGAGATAATGATGAATTATGCAACCATGGTTGACTTAACCATTGTAGAGAATTGACCAAGGGTTAGGGTTTGGGTTGAGTTAAGAATGAGTCACTTACAAATATCTTTACCAAAACAAAAAGAAAACCTTCTAGAAACATCTAGAAAGTTTAACCCTAATCCAAACCCTAATCAAGTTTAAACTCCACTAAACAAGTTGCATTAGTTATCATATCATGTTACAATATTATATATCACATATATAATATTTATTGTAACAAAATAAAATAATACAATTAACATATATCGCATATATATCAATGTATTACCCGAGTGAGAAAAAGAATCTTTTAGTGAGCAAATATTAGATAATGTAATTTAATATATCATATATATTATTATACATTAAATTATCGAATCAACACTTGATCCGACAATCCGACTATATCGCATATAACCGGCTAATATTTATTCGTACCGATTCATCGAATCAACACTTGATCCGATGACCCGGCTGATATCAAATATCGCGAGAATATAATACGGTATCACATATCGCATTATCCTCGGTCCCGCACATCCCGCACATATCACATATGTGCTCCTACTCCGTTTTGCCTGAGTCAAGAAACCTCTGTGTAGGACTCTAAAGAATCGTCAATACGCCGGCAGTAGGTGATGATCATATCAAACACCCACAAGCTGCAAGCGGTCAGCTAAACGTAACAGCTACCCAGGTATTGAGCGCTCAGAAGATCAACAAGCAAGCCTGTAACTTCTCCTGTGAATCCAAACAGTAACACTCCCGTACAGTCCGGTCTCGTCGTCTGATATGTCGCATATCTCGCCTAGGGGTGGTAAACGTCAGACCCCAGTAGCTCGATAAGTCGTGTCGATATGAGGTCTATAACAGTTCGAGAAACTACTGATAACACTTACCAGTAAATCTCAGCAACCCTGGCCAGGGATTTTCGGTTATAGCCAATCGAACACAGCACAACATCAACTCCCTATACCGGGAGAGACGAATCCCCTCCTATCGCTCATTGCCTCCATGTGATTCGGGACTGTACCCAAAAGCCACCTTTTTGCACGCCCTCTTGGACGTGGTATGATGGAAATCAAAGCACAGTGGGAATCACACAAGACTCTATGACGATCTCGGGTCAACAGACTACTCTGTACCAGTGTCACCGGAGAACTGCCATCTGACGTATGGTATAATACCATCTGGAAGTTCTCGGCGAGTCCGTCCAGTGTACCCAGTCTCCACTGAGCACCCGTACACCATCCTTGATGTCAAACACCGATGGATATGGGATCATCCATCGCCCATCATATGGGTCAAGATGCGTATACACTAGTCTACTCTGGTGCATCGATGCCCTGTCTCGATACACCCTCGACTAGGAACAGTTATAGGATGTACTCGTCGACTACCGTGGCCCCACTAGTATGATCTCATCATAGTCCCAGTAGTCGAGTACATATCCTAAGGGCTTTATCAACATGTAACATAGAGACAATCAGAGTACATGTTAAGATAAAGTACAACCAGATAGCATACTATCATGTCGAGCAAGAAAGTCCCCCTATATATGTCCTAGCATCCACTACAATATACATCGTATGTACAGTAATGGCCTCTAGGGCATACATATAACTAACAAGAAGCGCATACGCTAGTCTACTCCGGAGTATCGATGCCCTGTCTCGATAGTCCAACGACTAGGGACCTGTATAAGGATGTGCTTATAGATCACCCAGCTCCCACGAGTGTGAGCGCCATCACAACGCTGGTAATCAAGCAAAGATCCTAAGGGCTCTACTAATATGTATATCAGCTATATGCTAAAAGTAACACATGCACATATTAAAGCAGAGACAAACCAAGTAGCATACTACCATTTCGAGCAAGATTGTATATACAACTGTGAATATCCCAAGCTTCCATCAAGTAATATACAAACTAGTATGATACAGTAATGGCCTCTAGGGCATATACACTAACACTTACAGCGAGGGCATATGTGAGCACGGGACCAACGAGGGTTTATTTATGGCGCCGGATGATACCGATCTGGAGGCTGCCATCACAGCTTCCAAGCAATTAGCTCGCAACAAAGCAGGGATGATCACCCTCGCACAGTCAGGTAGACCTCAGTCGTATCTTTCCGCGGTTATTTTAATTATTATACTTTGACTGACGCTTTCTTCTTCAACAGGTATCTCCGCCGAAGAGGCTCTCGCTGCTTCCTTCAAGACTTTTGATGAGGAAGATAGGCTTCGTGCTTTCTTGGGCCTCGGTATATTTTGGCTCATTGTGCCTTCGTTCCTTTTTTTCTTCATGGATAGTCTGACCCTTCTTTTTCATCTTATTGCATGGACTATCTCGACTCGGGTTATCCTGAGTGTAGTGCCAATCCCGCGTGGTGGCGCGGCGACTCTTCCAGGGCCGGCTGCCGAAGTCCCAGCTCCCCTAGTGTTGCCAAAAGATGCTTCGCTTAAGCAGCCGATGACGGACGCCGTAATGGCTCCAGAGGTAGCTCCCGGCTAGGATGATGACGTCACTTTGACGGAGGTCTTGAGGAAGTCCTTTCTTACTGCCAAGGCTGACAAGAAGCGCAGAAAGCGTGCGGCGAGAGAACGTGATGCCAGCTTGGCCATGGGTGCGGGTTCAAGCGCCATCCCATCCATCACTATTTCTTCCGAAGACGCCCCAGCTGCCTTGTATACCGTCTATAGACAAATGGTGCGCGCGGCTAGGGAAGAAGCCGAAAAGCCGCCCCAAGGTAACATAACGCTGAGTCTTTTCTTATAATTTGATCTTCAAATTCTTATGTACTATGTCCTGCAGGGCCAAGTCCTGGTGATGAGGTGGTAGGTGAGATGATGGCAACCACCGATCCTGAAGCGGCTACTCTTTCTAGGGAGTCCGGGACCGTCGAAACCGCCGCTCTTTCTCTCTGTGGTTTCCTGCCATCACCCGAAATTGCGAGTGCATTATGGTTCCTGTAGAATCAGGGGATGATGCCATTGGCGCTGAAACCATTCCATTGAAGGAGAGCGAAGAAACCGCAACGCCGAGTGATGCTTCCGTTACAATTTTGGTTGATGACCTATCAGGTGGGTTTCGGGTCACTGTTTATTTTCTATTTCGCAATCCTTTTCAGCTTTTTCTGACGGTATTTTATTTGTAGGTGTAGCGAACACTGGAATTGTGTCATCTGAAACACTTGCGGTCGCTTCCATGGAGGTTGCTCCCTCGCCTTCTCCCATGTCCTCCAAGATGCTGGAAGGTATAGATTTTCGATCCATTTAATTGAACTATGACCATCGTCTTTTTTGTACTGACCATGTACTATCGCAACCTTGCAGGAGTTCTCTTTGATCATCTGTATCAAGTGATTTCTCCTTCCAGTCAGAAGTCACTTTGCCTATTAGTGCCGGTGAGTATAGTTTTTAACTGATGTCTTTTCCTTTCCTTGACGGGCGACCCCGCTGTTGTTAATATTAAATTGATTGCAGCATTACAAATTGAAGGAGGGGACGAGAGAATCGTCGCGCCACCGGTACTCCCAACTTTGCCACCTGTCGTAGCTGGTATAATAGCCTTCATTTCTCTTGCATCTTCTCTATCTCTTGAGCCGGTATTTGACTATGATTTGTTTTGCAGCAATCGCACTGACTCCAGCTCCCTTCGAGTCTCGCATCTTAACGCCGGCATGGCCCTTTTATAGACGTCCATATTCCAAGGGCGCTGTGACCAGCCTGCGCATGTTGAGTGAGTACATCGAGGAGCTTGACGCAGAGGTCCCTGCATTTGCTGCAGATTTTGCTGTCGAGGTTAATCCCATGCTGGCGACGCTCGTGAACTTCCATAGCGAAGGCGCCGTTGAGTCTTGGGTTAATCACTGCAGGAAGATTGAGTCCTGCCTGCATGAGCTTGAGCTCAAGAGTCCTGCTCCCGAGGTTCTGGCTCTGAACTCCCAGCGGGCTGTATGGGTTGAGTAGAGTGCTCCCTTCCTCCGCCATTTTGAACAAGAAGCGACCTTAAGGCTGAAGGAACGTGAGAGGCTTCAGGTGAATCCGCCCGGCTGCACGCCCAGGTTGAAGCAAACGCTGTGCAACTGAGAGCCGTCTTCGACAATTTGCAACGATGCAATTCGGACGGGCTAGCGCTAAGGCAGAAACTCGACTTCTTAGAGCGGGTTACGCAGAATCGCGAAGTTGATCAACGGGAAATCGATGAGAAACTTCCTTCTTGCTTGCAACAATGGGCTCTAGTCGAAGCGGAGCTGGCCGCGGTGGCTGATCGCGAAAAGGAGCTGAGAGGAGTGCGCGGGCAACTGGCTGATTTATTGAAAACATCTCCTTCTCAGTAGCTGCCTTTATATCAATTGTACATTTATAACTTATGAATAACATGTATTCATTTCATTTTTTTATTCCATTCATTTTCATATGATGTAACTTGTATCCAATTGAATTTATGAATAAAGGACACATTTCTTTTCTATCTTGCGTTATCGCCTTCTTTTCTTTGCTTTGTTGTCATGTGATTTTAGCAAATTTGGCATGTAGATGATAGATAATAGTTCATCTTGAACTCTTCGTAGGGTAGTGATGGATTAGGAAACAGGTTCAAATCTGTTGCCTAAGACTTTTCAATTTTATGAGCCATGAGGGTCTCATAAAGATTTTTCTCCCTACGAGTCATGAGGATCTCGTAGGTGTATTTTCTCCTTAGGAGTCGTAATCTCACAAGATAATTTTCTTCCTTACAAGTCGAGAGGACTTCTAAGTGGTTGATGAGTTGACTTGTTCCCGAGTCGAAGCATTGCTTCGACGGGGAGGTTGAGGGTTGACTTTCTCCGTTTTCTACGGTGTCGGGATCGACATTCTCTGTTTTCTACGGTATCGGGGGTTGACTTTCTCCATTTTCTACGGTGTCGAGGATCGACTTTCTCCGTTTTTTATGGTGTCAAGGGTTGACTTTCTCTGTTTTCTACGGTATCGAGGATCGACTTTCTCCGTTTTCTACGGTGTCAGGGGTTGACTTTCTCTGCTTTCTACGGTGTCGAGGATCGATTTTCTCCGTTTTCTACGGTGCAGGGGTTGACTTTCTCCGTTTTCTACGGTGTTAGGGGTTGACTTTCTCAGTTTTCTACGGTGTCAGGGGTTGACTTTCTCCGTTTTCTACGGTGCCGAGAATCTACTTTCTCCATTTTCTACGGTGTCATGGGTTGACTTTCTCCGTTTTCTACGGCGTCAGGTGTTGACTTTCTCCGTTTTCTACGGTGTCGAGGATCGACTTTCTCTGTTTTCTACGGTGTCAGGGGTTGACTTTCTCCGTTTTCTACGATGTCGAGGATCGACTTTCTCCGTTTTCTACAGTGTCAGGGGTTGACTTTCTCCATTTTCAACGGTGTCGAGTATCGACTTTCTCCGTTTTCTATGGTGTTGCGGATCGACTTTCTCTATTTTCTACGGTGTCAGGGGTCGACTTTCTCCGTTTTCTACGGTGTCGGGGGTGGACTTTCTCCGTTTTCTACGTGTCGGGGGTCGAATTTCTCCGTTTTCTACGGTGTCGGGGGTCGACTTTCTCCGTTTTCTATGGTGTCGGGGATCGACTTTCTCCGTTTTTTTATGGTGTCGGGGATCGACTTTCTCCGTTTTATACGGTGTCGGGGATCGACTTTCTCCGTTTTATACGGTGTCGAGGATCGACTTTCTCCGTTTTCTACGGTGTCAGGGGTTGACTTCAGGTTGTCTGTGAACCGTGGAGTCTTGGAACTAGGGACTTTGCCGTGGCTCCGATTGGTGATGCCGCGTCCGTATCTTGCTGGAATGAGGAGGAACGCCGTTGATGATCTCTAGGCTATAGATGTCGTTGAAATCTGGAACTAGGGACTTTGCCATGGCTCCGTTTGGTGGATGTCGCGTCCATATCCTGCTGGAATGAGGAGGAACGCCGTTGTGGGTCTTTTGGGATGCAGATATTGCCGCTGAGACCTGACTCTCCCTTTGATAGAGTTTGTTGGGACATGTGGATCCTTTTCATTTATGCCTATGGATTGTATACAGGGGTCAGTATGGACTTACCTGCAGGGAACAAGTTTCATTTCATATGTATTTGTTTTGTTTTCTTTCCGCGATGCTCCATCATTTCAGCTTTTTGTATCGCGAAAGTCGCGATTGCCCAATCATTTCGGCTATTTTTCTTTTTACTCGCTACTTTTTATTGCGAGTTGCCCAATCATTTCGGCTATTTTGTATGCATATATTTTACTTGCTGATTTTGTTGCAAGTTGCCCTATCATTTTGGTTATTTCATATGCATTTATGGCTCGCTGACTTTTTACCGCGAGTAAGGGACTTGGGATCTGAGACCGCTTTTAGGCATCAGCATCGCTACAACTGGGATATTGCCAGGAGCGAATCATCATTTGCCTTTGTCGGTTGGAACAAAGGTGGCTTAGCAAACGAGGTTAAGATCCTGTTGACTAAGGTTTTTGACTTCATGAGCCGTAAGGGTCTCATCGAGGTATTTCTCCCCACAAGTCGTGAGGATCTTGTAGGTGCGTTTTCTCCTTAGGGGTCGTGAGGACTCCTAAGTGCGTTTTCTCTTATAAGTCGTAAGGATCTTACAAGAGTGTTTTCTCCTTATAAGTTGAGAGGAATTACAAGTGTTGTTCACCAAGCGGGGAAATTTCGCGCCATTGGCGGGAACTTGGTGGGGGAGACGTTTATTTGTGCCCGTGGATTGTATACAAGGGATAGTATTAAACCGCTTATAGGGCAGTTTGTGGATTGTGATGGCTTAAGAACAGGTTCAGATCCCTGTAACTTAAGGCTTTTGAATCCTATGAGCCGTGAGGGTCTCGTAGGGGAATTCTCCTTACAAGTCGTGAGGATCTCGAAAGTGTAACTTCTCCTCAGGAATCGTAGGGATCCCTAAATGTGTTGTTCCCTTGTGAGTCGTAAGGATCTTATGCTGGTAGTTTTCTCCTTACAAGGTCGAGAGGACCTTGCAAGTGTCTTTTAACGAGATTGCGCCCTTTCGGGGTTTCACAAACTCGCCGGTAGCCCTGCTGTTTTTACTCACGGAGCCCTTTCGGGTTTTCATCCGTGCCGATTTTTCTTATGGACGTACCCCTTTTTTGTGTCAGCCTTGGGATGCTGCGGTTTGTAGTAGTTTATAGACATTTCGGTCAAGCGTGGTATTTTTTCAAGAACCGGCCGTTTATTGGCCTAAAGGGTCTTTCGCCATGCATATTCATGAGAAAGTAAACCCTACCTTGGTAGACCTTGTCTATGGTATACGGGCCCTCATAGTTTGGATCGAATTTCCCCCGTTTGGCACGATTAGGGATCATAGGTCTTTTTACGACTAACACGAGTTCGCCTTGGCGGAATGTTCTCGTCCTAGTCAATCTTTCGTATGAGCGTGTCATCCTTGCTTTGTAAGCCTCCAGGTTTTGCTGCGCCGTGGGACGAGTTTCATCGAGGGCGTCGAGCTCCTCCAGCCGAAGATGATCATTCTCTTCGTCCGTTAGCTCATAATGAACTACCACTCATAAAGAGGGTAGTTCTATCTCCAAGGGTAGTACTGCTTCAGCACCGAATAACAATGCATACAGCGTTGTATTTGTGGTCGTTTTGAACGTAGTTCGATACGCCCAGAGAGCTTCATTCAATATTTTGTGCCAATCTCTTCTATTTCTATACACTGTCTTCTTTATGATCTTCGTCAAGGTCTTGTTGAAATCCCCAGCCAGACCGTTAGCTCGGGGATTATAAACCGAAGAGTATCTCCATTCTATGTTATGCTGCTGTGCGAAGCGGCTGATCTTTTGACTTTTGTAGGCCGGCCCGTTATCGGAGATAATTCGTCGCGGAGTGCCAAACCGATAGATGACGTGTGTCTTGAAGAAATGGAGAATACTTTCCGTCTTCACTTCTCTTAGCGGTACTGCTTCTGCCCACTTAGAGAAGTAATCGGTTATCGCGAATATGAACTGATGTCCTCTGGACGATACTGGTTCGATGGGCCCGATTATATCAGTTCCCCACATTTTGAACGGCCAGCTAGCCACCGTTAGGTGTGGCGGATTCGGATGCTGGTGGATGAAGTCCTCGTGAATTTGGCACGAGTGGCACTGCTTCGCGTATTCGAGACAGTCCTGAATTATCGTAGGCCAATAGTAGCCCATCCTTTTGATCTTCAGCTTCATCTTTGGCCCGGCTTGATGAGAACCGCAGATTCCATCGTGAGTTTCTTGGATGACTCTCCTTGCTTCTTTAGGCCCCAGGCATCTTAACCACAGAGAGTCGAACGATCTCTTGTACAGAGTATCATTGACGAAGGCGAAAGATAGAGCTCGTTTCATGAGCTGATGTCTCGAGGATGCATCTTCAGGTGTTCGACGGGATTTGAAATAGTCTATAAAGACTTCCCTTTAATCCTTAGCCTTTCCCTGATCTTTTATTTATAGCACCGTTTGCTTGGTTGCTCCTTTTTCTTCGAACAATTCCGGAGATATTTCTGCCGGTGCAAGAACCCGACGGCTTTGTACCATGATCTTTATGTCATCGAGGTTTTCGTCAGCCAGTTCTTTAGAGAGTTTGGCTAACGTGTTTGCTTTGCTATTCTCCACTCTTGGTATGCTTTCTAGGCATAGGAAGGGATTTGAGTCAGCAATTTTTGCACTCTCTCACCGTAATTTACCAACTCTGGTTTGCACGTTTGATAGTCGCCATTTACTTGACTAACGGCCAGTTGGGAGTCTCCGTATATGAGGAGGTTTTCGATTCTCATGTCGACAGTGATCTCAAGACCTGCTATCAAAGCTTCGTATTTGGCTTCATTGTTCATCCTCGACTCCATTAAGGAGAAGGCAAAGCGTATTATCCCTCCTTATGGAGTCACGAAGATGAGGCCTACCCCCGATTTGATCATAGGGGAGTTGTGCTTTCGCTTCATCATGGAAGATGCTCCATCAAAATAGAGTTCACATCGGGTATCACTCCATCTTCTTTCCTCGTCGATCGTGTCAAACGCGTTTTCGTCTGAAATTTGTAATTTAGGGGGGAATCGGCAGGTATCGGATGCTCAGCGAGGAAGTCGGCAATGGCCTGGACTTTAACTGCCTTAAGCGGTCGGTATGTTATCGAGAATTCCATTAAGAGTAGGGACCATTTAGCAAGCCTTACTGTTAGTATAGCTCTTGACATCAAATATTTGAGAGAATCCACTTTTGATATGAGATGGACCTCATGCGCCAAAGCATAATGCCGAAACTTCGTTATCGTGAAGATTAGCGCCAGGCAGTACTTTTCGATAGGGGGTAGTTGTTTTTTGCCCCCAATAGAACTCGACTCAAGTAGTAGAGAGCTCTCTCCTTCCCTTGGTCGTTCTCCTGTGCCCATAGCGCTTAAAGAACCTTCAAGGGCTGTTGTGTACAGGATGAGGGGTTTTCCCTTGACTAGAGCGGTCAGTACCGACGGATTCTGCAGGTATTGCTTGATTTCATCCAGTGCGGTTAGGCATTTGCGATCCCAGACGAACGAGGTCCCCTTCTTCATTAAATGGATGTAGGGGTGGCACTTGCTGGAGAGATTGGTTATGAATCGTCGGATGTATGCGAGCTTTCATTGGAGAGACCGCAGTTGCTTGAGAGTTCATGGCGGAGGCATTTCCATGATCGCCTTGATCTTCGATGGGTCTATCTCGATTCCCGGTGTCGTACGATGAATCCTAGGAATTTTCCCGAGGAAACTTTGAACGCGCATTTTAGAGGGTTCATCTTCAGGTTGTATTTCCAAAGGCGCTGAAATACGATCTTTAAATGCTCCCAATACTCCTCGTACGACTTTCTTTTCACCACAAGGTCATCGATATAGCATTATAAGATTTCATGTATGAGGTCATCGAAATCTTTGTCATGGTCCTCTAATAGATAATGTCGGCATTCTTCAAGCCGAAAGGCATCACTTTGTAGCAGAATATTCCCAGGGGAGTCCGGAAAGCGGTATGCTTCTGGTCTTCGAGATGCGTCATTATTTGGTTGTACCCTGATGAGCCGTCCATGAAGGAGAAGACTTCGTGAGTGGACGTGTTGTCTATCATCAGCTCGATAACCGGTACGGGGAAGTCATCTTTCGGACAAGCTTTGTTAAGGTCCCGAAAGTCTACGCAGATGCGCACCGTCCCATTTTTCTTCATCACCGGGAAAATATTAGCGATCTAGTCAGGATACTGAACTTCTTGGATAAATCCGGAGTTGATTAGTTTCTTGACTTCGGCGTTGATGCTCATTTCAAGTTCGAGCCGCATTCTTCTTGGTGCTTGCTTGACTGGCTTAACGTCCGGAGATATCGTCAATTTATGCACCGCTATTTCCGGATCTATCACCGGCATCTCGGAGTAGTTCCATGCGAAGCAGTATTTATACTGCACGAGCACGTCTTTTAGCGTAGCTACCTGTTCTTCAGACAACAGCTCACTGGCGAACGTCGGCCGTGGGTCGTTTACCGTCCCCAAGTCGATTTTTCTGAGGTTATCTGCAGTAGTATGTATCCCATCTTCCAGCTCTTTTGGCGCCGGTAGAAACTCTGAGATCATCTCGTCATCATCATTTTCGAAGCACCAAGGGAGGTCAGCCATATCCTCGCGTACTCCTTCTCCTGATAGCGTTATCGCGTGACAGGTACGAGATCGTTTCCAAGACCGATGTTGATCTAGTTCTACTCTTGCCATATACGTTGCTTTTGGTTCATGCTTCTAAAGTGGGGTTACCCTCCAACTGCTGAATAGAGCGAACCTGCCTTGCTAATACTGGTCTTCTACCCAGTTTTTGAATGTGAAGCAGTCTTCAAGAGGATCTCCTATCTCTCAGTGATAGGAGCAATAATCTGGGTGAGAGACCTCGTTTGCTTGTTCGGGGTGTTTGAACTCCGGGAGCGTAATCATTTGATTTTTCATGACAAGATCGAATATCTTCCTTGTCTTGTCTTGGGGAAAAGAATATGCTCGACCCATCTTCTTTATAAAAGATGGATCCTGGCTGCTCACTTTTCGATCGCGTGGCTTCTTGGACCCGCTTTGCCGCTGTCGAATGTTTTTTCCGTTCTTCAGTTTTTGTTTGCCTCCGCGTCGGGTCTTTCGTATGACAGGCTGGCGACGAAGGGTATCGTCATTCTCCATAGCCAGCTGAAAGAGGCGCTGCGTCCTGGCTTTCTCGTAAATAGTCATTTCACGGTTATGGTCATCTCGGACCTTTTGACCCGCTTCCCTTATTAGCTTGTCTATCTGTTCTTCGAACGACAGACTTGGCACTTTCATGGCGGGACCTCATTTTGGTTCAGGGTTAGCGTCTTCTAACGGACCATCTCCTTCTTCATCAAAGTCATGTGTAACGTAGCAGCCATGGAATCGTTCCCGTTTCTTGGATTGAACATATCCAAGCCCGATCGTTTCCATTCTCCCATTGGGCAATTTTCGCTGAGTTCCAGGGACGTTCCAGATCCTGTTGTAGAACTGGACTTGTCGTACAGTCTGCTTCAAGGGTACGCCTTGGCGCCTCAACAGACTTTTTAATCCTTCTGTGTAGTATCTGGGCAAATGGATGGGTGGAGCTTGTCAAGCGTAGAATCGGCACCATGCCAGATCTCTTTCTCCACTTTGGTTTCCGTGGATTGATAAAAGAGGATCGCCTTTTCATTTCTTCGTCTGGGAGGGACGTAGAACGTCTGCAGTTCTTGCACACTATAGGTATCAAGTGCGTCGAGCTCTTTGTAGTGCTGCCGTGGAACCATAGCGATTTGCAAGCTTTAATCTTCTCTAGTGAGGGTCTGTATCGATGGCCGAACAGAAAATACTGCATTAACCAAATCTTCAGAGTCGATGCCGAAGACCAGAATAGAGGTGGACGGTCTCGGCTTGTTGCATTGGGGCGGCCCCGAATAGACTATCTTTTCCTCCTCCTCGGTATCGCTCCCAAAGACCGGAATGGTGGTGATAGCTTTATTCTTTGGTTTATGTCATATTTCCGTGTCTTCGAAGTCTAGTAAGAAGTATTTTGCATCTTCGTACTTTCGGACTTCATTCACGGAGAATGGGTTCAACTCCCCTGTCACGGTATACTCAAGTCCATCCTTGAAATACTTCATATACTGATGTTGTGTAGAAGGGATGATGTTGTACTCGTGTAACTAAAGCCTTTCGAGCAAAGCATTTTAGCAAGTCTTGGCGTAAATAACATGAAACTTGATGTCAGTGACGAGCAGCCCAAAGCGTAACGTCAGAATTACAGACCCGAGCGTCCGTGATGACTGGGAGTCGAACTCGGAGATCGTGATTTTATCCCGAGCGAGGTGTTGAACACTCATGCAGATTTCTTTTAACACTCTCACATTTAGGAGGTTGATAGAGGACCCGTTATCAACTAGGATCTTCCCTATCTTGATATCATGGCAGTATCCGGTGATGTATAAGGGACGGTTATGCTCGCATGTTCCGAGGAGGAGATCTTCGTCGCCGAAAGTGACGTCAGCAGTGTGCACTTCTTCCAGCCCGTCCTTCATCTTTTCTTCAGCCAGGAAAGCTTGGAATTGCTCGGGCTCTTGCAATGCCTTGATCAAAGAATATCTCGCCTTTTTAGATAGCAGAAGGGCATCGAGAATGCTTAGCTGCGAGGGTATCTTCCTCAGGTATGCCAGAACGTTGTAATCCACCTTGTTTTTCTTGGACATGTCCTTGGTTGCGAGCTCTTCGACGACTCGCTCATCGAGGGTGATATCTTCAAGGACTTTTTCCTTCCCTTTATCTTTTTTATTCGGTCCCTTGTTTGTGGGTCCGAGATTCTTCTCGGGTAACGTGCGATTACGCAGATGAATGTTCTCGCAGGTCTTCATCTCTTCTGTTTCGGAGATGGATTCCTTGAAGAGAGGGCCAAGGGCTATTTCTTCATCAGAATCGCTCCCAAAGGTGAGAACTTGCGATCCCTTGCTATCAACCATGTGACAGTTGCCGGCAGTTCTTTTGCGCTCATCTGTCGTGCTCTCCTGCTCTCGACGCGTTTTGCGCTTCATCCGCTTGAAATACTGCCGGTGGACAACATATCCTTGCCACCAGTTTTTAAAGGCCATGCATCCCTCGGTAGGGTGTGCGATCTTCCGATGGTATAAGCAGTAGTTCAGATGTGCATCTAGTTCGTCAGGGAACGTATTTTCTGAAGTGTTTTCTTTGAGAGGTGGCAGCTTCATTCCCATTGACATGGCTTTAACGACCCGTTTCCTTGCCTTAAGCCTGCTTTTATCTGCCGTAGGCATGCCTCAGTCTGGTTGGAGTGTTTCAACCCTTTTGTCCAGCCGCCGACGTTTGGCTTTTTCAAATTTGGCCATTTCACGCTCTCGATCAGCTTTGCTCTTTTGACAGGCTTCGTTCAGCAGCAGGTCGATCATCTCGCCAGATGGTTCTAAGGGTTTTGGCTTCGACCCTGCCCCTAGCTTCTTTATGTTGTCTTCTGACGCTGAGTGAGCTTCTTCGTTAGTTAACGCCGAATAAGAGATCATGTGGCAACTTGCCATATAATCCTCAGATTCTTCTGACGAGTCATCTCCGTCGTTATTTTCGTTATCTCTGCTCTCACGGATATTGCTGAGAAATTCTTGGAGTGTGACTGGGGTTCGCGCCTTTTGGTTGTATTCCTCCAGCGCGTCAATATGTTTCTGCAGGTTCGTGCGCTTGTCATCAGGTTTCACGGGCTTTTTGATCTTCTTCTTCTTCTTTGAAGACTTTGACGGCTGGGCATAGGCGTTTTGACTATCGCTACCAATTCTTGGCGTCTGGCGCGGCTTCAGCATTCCTTCAATGACCTCGGGTTCTAGCGGACTTTTCCACTTGACCGCCGGACATGTTTGGAGATCTTTCAGCATTCTTTTCATTTTGGCTGAAAGAGCGACCTCCCATGGAGCTTCTTCTATAAAAGAGCACGATGCCCCTGGTGTGTCCACCTTTTTAAGAGCGTGCAGCTGGGGAGGTCTTACTTTCCAATTCTCGGATAGTGTGAATTTTCCCTATTGGTATTGGTCCTCAATCCAGTCTTTGAAGACGAAGCAATCTTCAATTGGATGGCCCATTACTCGATGATAGGGGCAGTAATTGGGATTGTTGACATCACCGGGCTGCAGTGGTCGTTTTGGATCCGACAAGGTGATGATCCTGTTGCGCACCGCCAGCTCGAACAGTCTCCTCGTTTTATCCCGGGGAAACGAATAAGGGCGCTTCAGCTTCTCATTAAAGAATCGTTTTCTATCGTCTTGGCGATCAGTTGGTTTTGGACTACTGGGCTGCTGCTGAGCATTGGCGACGAAAGTCGCTTTCCCTTTCCCCTTTTCGTTTCGAGGTTCCATCTTCGAAGAAGATGGTCTATGACCCATCTGATCCATTTGGGCAAACTTGTCAATCAAGGCCCGGAAAGTAGTTGGCTTGAAGAACATCATGAATTGAGATATGGTCACATATGGATCGAGGGTTCCCACAAACATGCCTACTGCAGGAGCTTCTTCTATGCCTTGTTCACACTTTGACCACAGATTCCGCCACCGAATGGCGTATTGAACCCAGGATTCTCCCTGTTTCACTCTAACATTAATTAGCGCGGTGATCGGAGTGCGCTCGCTAGCGCTCGTGAATCTTTATGTAAACAGTAGCTCCATTTCTGCAAATGTCTTAACGGAGTCATTCGGGAGATCAGAGTACCATTCAAACTCTATCTCCGACAAGCTGCCAACAAACTAGCGAAGTAGTAGCTTATCGTCACCTCCGGTGTTGCCGCACAGAGCCCTGAATTGAGCCACATGTTAGTGTGGATTTCCCGTCGCCTTATATACGTGGAATTTAGGGATCGTATATCCTGGCGGGTACTTTATTTGATTGTACCAACCCAGATAGGGTCGTCCAGTTTTAACGATTTAGTTAGCCGCTTCGCTCGCCTGATGAGCTCGTATCTGTTGAGCTATATAGTAATCCACGGCGGCTTTGGATATTGTCTCCTATTTGGCCGTTGATAGAGTCGGAAGAGGATTTGATGTTTCCCCTCGGTCGTTTTCAAGGATAATCGGAGGGTCTTCCGCTAGAGGATCCGGCTGTATCATCATCCCGACCATATCTTGGAATAAAAGCGCCATTTGTTTTATGTTGGCCGCTTGTTCCGTGGCCTCTTTATCTTTCCTCTCGAGCATTCTTCGGAGGAATTCGGCATCAGTTTCCTGTTCTTGTCGCTTCTCCGACGACGTCTCTGGGCTTTCTTTTGGCCCAGTGAGTGCGGCCATCTTCGTTAGCATCTCCTGGAGCTTGTACTGTTGCTCCTGAACCTTTGTCACAGATCGTGTGAGCGGTCGGTGGCCCGTAGAAATACGGCTATCCTCTTTCCCGGATGCCATATAAACATTGTGCACCACCATGCCCCCAGACTTGGGGCGTTTAGATTCAATGCCCTTTAGATTCATCGCAGACACGGGGGGTTTCTCCGGTCTTCTCCTTTTGTGAGAGTTCGAAGTTGAGGAGGCCGTTGCAGCGGGCACACAAGTAGACAACACCTTCTGCGGTACGACAGGGTGGTCCTTCTTTTGTCGAACTTTCATTTACTTCGGTCGACGGGAGTAGTCTTGGTTGATCACCGAGTCTTGGACCTGTCGCCAGACCTTGTGAATTTTAGAGGACAGCCGCAGAGGGGACTTCTCCAGCTTTGTCTTTGTAGCATTCTCCATAGGTAGAAGAGATCTTTTCAGTATGGCAGTCGGAGAGTTCTTACGGACCGTCCTGAGTGGTTCAAAGTTGTTCCTAGTTGGAACAGTAGCATCGACTTCCACTGTTGGAGCTGGCAGAGTAAGTCCAAAAGGGGAACTGCCCCCAGCTTTCCTCACTCGGCGCCAGTGGCGACTTCGAGCATGTCTACCAGACAGGACCACCTCTGCTGTTGGATATGCTTTTTCATGCCCCCCGCTCTGATGAGGGGCTGTTGTCGTCGTTAGCCTGTCGAAGACCGACGCCCGCTGAGAGGGGATGGCCAACCTGTCGAAGGCAGACTTTCGAACAGGGGTAGCAGTTCTGATGACTTCGCCTGGGGCGGAAGCTGAAACGGTCAGTCTTGTGAAGACCGGCCCTTTAGCAGAAGAAGCCGCTTTGATGACTTCAGGAGTAGGAATGGTTATCCGCTTCGGGATAACCCCTTCAGGTATTGCGGGTTTCTTCGTGGGCCCATTAGAGTTTTGGCCCAGTCTATTGAAAACCGAAGTGCTGGATTTGGACGACCCATTGAGAAGGGCCGCGGTAGTCGTAAGCTGATCAAAGACCGACTTCTTCGGAGCTTCTTGCGACGGCAATGGGGCATTGAAGCTCATGGGTGGGAGCATGGTCCCAAAGAACATCCCAGCGGTGGCTTGCGTCACCTGTTCTACTGGAATCGTGAAGAGGGAGGCCGCTTGAGGCCCATAGGTCACTCTTCCAGCAAGGACGGAGTGGGAATTGTTGCAGTTGTTGCAGTTTGTGCAGTTGAAAGCCAATGATCTTCTGTTTTCTGCACGGAGCAAGACACCAAATCTTAGTACCTCGAATCCAGGGGCAACCATAGCAAACCGCGATTCGTTCACGTAATACGACACACGAAGTGTGGAGTGGAAAGAGGAAAAGGTCCCACCGGGCGTGCCAGAATATGTTCTCCGCCGAAAAACGGGAAGACAAATGTCTTGCCTGAATTTGGGGGCAGATACTATTTGGTTTTATCCATCCACCTCTTCGAAGATTCCAAGTTGATTTATGGCACCGTATATCAGAGGTTTAGATAGATGTGGCCGTTGTAGCAGATTTCGTCAGATTCCCCCTCGTTTGAGGGGTTTTGATTGTGGGGACGCTCTTCCCTGCAGGCGCAAGCCCCTGCAGTTAATTACGCTACCGCATCGCGGAAACAACTTTCTCCTTCTCCAGATGGTCACTTCATGTCGTGTGTGTTTGTTTTATTTTTGGTTGCCCGTGGATTGTATACGGAGACTAATTTATGTTGTCGCCCGTAGGTCGTGAATTAGTCCAAATCCGTATTTTCTTAGATTTGGTTTTGGGTTGGGTTTAAGGATCTTAATCTCATTTGAGACTAAGATCAACTTAAACGTTTGTTAAGGATACGTTAGTCTAATTTTAGACTAAGATCTACTTAACAGGATCATTTAGATCCAACAAAAGAGCATTTGGACTCTATTGTTTTAGTTTAGGGACATTGCGGTCCATGGAATGTCTGGTTGTCGGGACCCGTCACCTCTCTGAAGACGTTGAAGAATTACAACGACACATATCAAAGGAATGAAGAGATGTACCCTTGAACCAATGTTGGTTGGGAGATCTGTAGTCAAGTTTGGGACTAAGATCATTTAAAAAGATTTATGAGCATGTGGGCTCAATTGATCTAAATGAGGGGTCTATGGCCAACTTGGGCTCGGCCCACTCAATAAAAATGTTGGACATTTAATAATGCTGAGCATTGGTTTGGTTTCTGACAACTTTTTGTCTTTTATTGAGTGTTGAGCACTCGTTATGGCTCTGGGGATTTATTTAAAGAACAGTTTATGTTCTCTCAGCGCACACGTGAGGAGTACGTGGTGAGCTTGGCGCTGAGCGCCAGATTTAGAGTGCTAAGGCGCTTCCTGTGTGATAGCGCACACGTAAGGAGCACGTGGTGCGCTTGGCGCTGAGTGCCAGCCTTGAAGCGCTGAGCGCTTTCTGTGAGATAGCGCACACGTGAGGAGCACGTGATGCGCTTGGCGCTGAGCGCCAGCCTTGAAGCGCTGAGGTGCTTCTTCTTAATTGGAGCGCTAGGAGCGCTGCGGTGCTGAGCGCCAGATTTAGAGCGCTGAGGCGCTTCTTTTAAAATGGAGTGCTGGGCGCTGAGGCGCTTCTTTTAAAATGGAGTGCTGGGCGCTGAGGCGCTTCTTTTAAAATGGAGTGCTGGGCGCTGAGCGCCAGATTAGGGGCGCTGAGGCGCTTCTTTAGATTGGAGCGCTTAAGGCTCTTATTAGGCAAACTTTGATCAGTTCTGCACTCTGAGAATTAAACTCTCGTTCATAGGAGACTTTGTTTCATAGATCTAAGAACTTAAGTTTTTATTTTATTAGAAGATTTTACAATCTCTTCTGTTTTTAAGAAAGATCTTGTCTTTGTGGATCTGTGATCCAAGGAAAATTAAGTTCTTTTCTCCTCCCCTTTTTATGGTGAGATGCTAGGGTCTCTTTTTATGAAAGACATCTGTCTTATAGATCTATGATCTTGAAGAAGAATTAGTTTCTTCTTCTTTTGATGAGATGCTTTAATCTCTCTGTTTTTATTTACCTTGAAGAAATTCTTCTTCTTCTAAGAGCTTGCTCTTCTCTTTGAAAATTCTCCAAATTTATGGGGGGTTTCTCTCTCTGAGACTTGAAGTCTTGGGTCATTTATATAGTAGAGCCTAATTTGTTAAATCAGTTGAAGAGATCTTTTCTCTAATTTATTTAGGGATGTTTCCCATCGTTGGATCTTTGATCCTAGGGTTTCTGTTTTACAGAAGGCAATCTTCTTGTTTTTAACAAGATTGGGAAAATATTTTCCCATACAGAACTTATTCTGTATCTTGGTGATTTTTTAATCACCATTGGATCTTTGATCCAACGGCAGGGAACATTTAGTTCCAGGGCTAGCGCTCTCATGCTTTGCACGTGAACGCTGCAACAGAGTCTTTGACTCTGGGTGCTAGCGCACTTAGCGCTAGAGCTCTCGTGCTTTGCACGTGAGTGCTGCATCAGAGTCTTTGACTCTTAGCGCTGGCGCTGCTAGCGCTCTCATGCTGCATCAGAGTTTTGACTCTTAGCGCTTGGCGCATTTAGCGCTAGCGCTCTCGTGCTTTGTACGTGAGCGCTGCATCAGAGTCTTAACTCTTAGCGCTGGCACTGCTAGCGCTGGCACTGCTAGTGCTAGCGCTCTCGTGCTTTGCACGTGAGCGCTACATCAGAGTCTTTAACTCTTAGCGCTTGGCGTATTTAGCGCTAGTGCTCTCGTGCTTTGCACGTGAGCGCTGCATCAGAGTCTTTGACTCTTAGCACTGGCGCTCTTGGCACTGGCGCTCTCGTGCTTTGCACGTGAGCACTGTCTCATTTCAAATTTCAAAAATTTGAACAGAGCTTTGCTCTGTTTGTGGGAAACAGTCCCGTTATGCACCGTAGGTTACTTAAGTAACGGTATAGCGGGGCGGGGCTAGCGCGGGTGCAAAACATAAGCAACGTTTATTATATATCATATATATGATAATAAAGCATTCGTCTCATACATATAAAGTGATCACGTCACAGAATATCAGCAGCAGAAGACAACATATGAAATATTAGATATACTAGGGGGTCTGTGTTTTATATTAAGCCTGTAAAGAACACGGATTCCACGGTCGCAATGATTAGCCAAACCCACATCCCTAGACCCCTACGAGAGCGGCAAGCAACCCTACCAATTTTAGAGTTAGATGACCCGGTCTCGACTCCTCGAGATTGTCTCCCACTGGACTCTAGAACCCGGTTTCTTGTGCTCCCCGTCTTGGGTCTATCATAATGCGGAAAAGTAAATAATATACATCAATGGTGACATCATTCTCAACCCGGAAGTGCCCCAATAAAAGAATATTACATACAAATTTTTACATGAATTAAAATGAAAAACTCTCATCTCACGTAAAAAAAAACCGGTTATTCAAAACACGACAATCCAATATAACATATCCCAGTAACACTTAACATCACATGTCATCAACGTAAGTAAATATGCGTATCCCAATTGTCGTTGACATATAGCAACGAAACCGGCGATACACCACATATTACACTTACGGTCGCAGAAAAGAAAATGTCAAACTATAACATTTGGAATCTGCAACCTCCTTAGGCATCATAAACCCGAAATATCATATACTTCGGATTTCATGCCTAACCTTTCGAATTCCAAATATTGTATCGGATTCCATAGATAGCTAGACGATGTTATCATTCCGATTGAATTAACAAACACTCAAAATTTCCTAAAGAGCCCAACACTTGAGCATAGTTTAAAAATACTCATAACATGCCATAGTACCTATAGACCAACCGTAGAAGGGCCAACCCCTGCCTCACCTATGGCGCTGCGGAACTACCGCAAACCCTAGGGTTTGGCGGCGGTCCCGACGATCATAGAATCGAGTTAGGGTTTCATTCTTCTAGAGGGTCCATAGAATCACTTGCATGATTTTTTAAAGTTCTTTAACTTGGAAAAATCCAACTTTTGGAAAATTTCCAGCGAGGGAGAAAATTGGGTATTTGATATTCGTTCGAACTTTTTAACGTCGTCTAAAATACCCGAAACGATATTAGAATTACGACAACGAAACACTCCGAATTGCCTTTATAGAAAGTTAACATCACATGCAATTTCAGTAAAAACAAGCAACACCTGAAACACTAAAACCCAGAGCCTGATGCACCAAACCAAAACGAACCCCAATTTCCTTATTAGAACTGGCCAGGCCGGAATTTTTGCTCATTTCGCCGGGTCAAATCCAGCGAAATGGGTTCGTATTGGTCTCGTGTTCATGTTACATCATATTCAACATACTGCAATTGCTTACAAAAATTTAGAAGCTTTTAAAAGTTCGACAGAAACTTGGTTTTTGTCTCGAGTGTTTCGAAGTTGTTTCGATTTCGTAATTCTATAAATATCGTCTAATTCTCTAGCTTGGCTCTGATACCACTGTAGGAATGCCTAGCCCGACAGCAAGGTTTCGGGAGGCATCATCCATGCCATTTTCAAAAATTTGCTATGCTAAACAACCCTAACCCTAGAATCTTAACTAGAGAATTATACAAAACATGCATGTAAACAACTTTACGTCTAAGTGAATATAGAATACAACCTTTGTAGACCGGTCCTTCCCTTCAATAGCTCCGTGTAGTAGTCCCTTCGCTCCAAGTAGTGATCTTCCGGACTCTAGAATGGCTCCACAAGATGAAAGGAGCAATCTTGCACGAAGTCTTCGAGGCCGATGATGATCTATGTCGAGGAGACACCAACCCAAGCTACCTCTTCACTAATTAGGAACTAGTGAAGCTAACGCCCTAAACTAAATGGCTAGTCTAGTAAAGGATGATGAAGTAGGATTTTTGCTCACTTTAGAATTAATTTTCTTACTAATTTTCTTCACCTCTCAAAAACCTAGAGAGCTCTCACTCTTGATGAAGAAGAAGATGAAGAGATAATGTTGTGAATGAATCATGAGAGAGTGAGAGGCAACCATGGGTGAGAAATATCTCATATAACTCATGTAGAGACTTGACCATGGTTTAAGATAATGGTTGGGTTAATAAATATCTATAGTAAGACAAAATTAGTGGACTAAGTCAAAGGTTTCTACAAGCTTCCACTAAGCATCAACCATGACAAATTTCCACCAATTTGTATTTACTTTAAATAAATAAAACCCCAATTATCTTATGGAATGGTGTAAGTCTCATACACGCATGTTGCATGTATAATCAAGCATGACACAAAAAGAAACACAATTAATATATATCACATATATATTAAGTGTGCACATGTGAGAAAAAGAAATGCACAAGTGAGATAATATTAGTTAAATATATAATTATACATTAAATTATTAAATCAACACTTGATTCAATAATCTAGCTATATCACATATAACCGACTAATATCATATGTATCTACTTATCGAATCAACACTTGATTCGATAACCCGGCTATATCACATATAACCGACTGATATCACATATCGTGAGAATAGAATACGGTATCACATACACGTATTAATCTCGGTCCCGCACATATCACATATGTGCTCCTACTTCGTTTTGCCTGAGCCAGGAAATCTCTGTGTAGGACTCTAAAGACTCGTCAATACGCTGGCAGTAGGTGATGATCATATCAGTCACCCACAAGCCGTCAGCGGTACTAGCTGGACGTAACGGCTGCCCGGGTATTGAACAATCAGAAGATCAACAAGCAAGCCTGCTCATACTCCTGTAAAGCCTGTCAGTAACACTACCGTACAGTCCGGTCTCTTCGTCTGATATGTCGCATATCTCGTCTAGGGGTGGTATACGTCAGACCCCAGTAACCGATAAGTCGTGCCGATGTGAGGCTCATAACGGGTCGAGAAACTACTGATAACACTTACCAGTAAATCTCCGTATCAGCCCTGGCCACGGACTTCCTGTTATAGCCAATCGAGCACAGCGCAACATCAACCCCTAATACCGGGAGAGAAGAATCCCCTCTTATCGCTCATTGCCTCCATATGACTGAGGACTGTACCCAAAAGCCACCGTTTTGCACGTTCTTTTAAACGTGGTAAGGTGGAAATCAAAGCACAGTGGGAATCACACAAGACTCTATGATGATCTTGAGTCCCGGAAATATCCCAAATCTTTTTGTAGAATTGGGCTTGTCGAACATTTTGTTCGAGAGGTACACCATGGCGTCTTAACAGCCTTTTCAATCCCTCCACGTAGTATCTTGGCAAACGGATTGGTTGAAACCTGTCGAGCGCAAAATCGGCACCATGCCGGACTTCTTTTTCTACTTTGGTCTCCGTCGATTGGTAGAAGAGGATCACTTTTTCACCTTTTTGCTTGGAAGCGACGTAGAAAGTCTATAGTTCTTGTACATTGTATGTATCGAGCGCATCAAGTTCCTCATAATGTCGAGACGGAGTCATTGTGATTTGCAGACTCTGATCTGCTCCGTGAGGGTTTACACTGACGGGCGGATGGAGAACACTGCGTTGGCCTCGTCCTCAAAGTCGCTGCCAAAGACCAGAATAGGGGTATATGGTCCAGGCCTATTGTTTTCTTTCTGGGGTTACCCCGAGTAGACTATTTCCTCATCTTCCTCGGAATCTCTCCCAAAGATCGGGATAGTGGCGATGGACTTCTGCTTATCCTCCGGTTTTTGACACCATTCTGTATCTTCGAAGTCTAGTAGGAAGTACTTTGCGTCTTCATATTTTCGGACCTCGTTTATGGAGAATGGATTTAGCTCCCCTGTGACGGCGTATTCTAAGCCGTCTTTGAAATACTTCATACACTGATATTGTGTAGAAGGGATGACGTTGTACTCATGTAACCAAGGCCTGCCGAGCAAAACGTTATATCAATTCTTGGCGTCAATGACATGAAATTTGATGTCAGCGATGAGCAACCCGAAGTGCAGCGTCAGTATTACGGACCCAAACGTCCATGACGACTGTGAGTCAAATCCGGAGATGGTAATTTTGTCTCGGGCCAGGTGCTGAACGTTCATGCAAATCCTCTTCAGCACTCTCACGTTGAAAAGGTTGGCGGAGGATCCGTTGTCGACTAGGATTTTCCCTATCTTGATGTCGTGGTAGTACCCAGTAATGTATAACGGGCGGTTATGTTCGCACGTACCGAGGAGGAGATCTTCATCACTGAATGTAATGTCAGCCATATGGACCTCTGCCGGCTCATCCTTCATCTTTTCTTCTGCAAGGAAAGGTTGGAACTGATCGGGCTCTTGTAATGCCTTGATCAGAGACTCTCATGCCTCTTTGGACAGGAGGAGAGCATCCAATATACTCAGCTGTAAGGGTATTTTCCTCAGATGTGGTAGGACATTGTAATCCACCTTATTTTTCTAGGCTGGTCCCTTGCTGCGAGCTCTTTGACAACTCCATCGTCGAGGGCAATTTCCTCAGAGATTTTCTCTTTCCTTTTTTTCTTTTTTGCTCGAACCTTTGTTTGTAGGTTCGAGGTTCTTCTCAGGCAGCGTGCGGTTACGCAGCTGAATATTCTCACAGTTCTTCTCCTCCTCTTCTTTTTCGGAGGTGGAATCTTTGAAGAGAGGGCTGCGGGGTATTTCGCCCTGAGAATCGCTCCCAAAAGTAAGAACTTGGAGCTTTTCCCCTTCTGAACTGGTATCAACCATATTATAGTTTCCAGTCGTTTTTTCATGCGCATCTGTCACACTATTTTGCCGTCAACAAGCTTCGCGCTTCACCCACTTGAAGTGTTTTTTATGGGCAACGTATCCTTTCCACCACTTCTTGAAGGCATTTCATTCCTCGGTGGGGTGGATAACCTTCCGATGATACATGCGGTAGTTTGGATATGAATCCTCTCCGTCGAGGCATATGACCCCGAGAGTGTTTCCTACAAGAGGCGGCAGCTTCATTCCCATTAACAGGGCTTTGGCTAACTGCTTCTATGCCTTAATCCTGCTCTTATTTATCGCAGGTATGCCTTGATTTGGTTGGAGTACTTTACGACTCCATCTTTCCGCAGCTTCTTCATCCTGACACTGGCTCTTAGCCTTTTCGTATATGGCTTGTTCACATTCTCGGTCAGCTTTGTTTTCTCGAAAAGCTTCATTTAACAGCCTATCGATTAGGTCTTCTAGCAGTTCCGGGGATTTTAGCGCCGATTCTGCCCCTAGTTCCTCTGTGTTGTTTTCTGATGCTGAGGGAGTTTCTTTGTCATTTAACAACGAATAGGAGACCATGTGGTAACTTGCTACACGGTCCCCGGCTTCTTCTGATGAGTCATTTTCCTCATCGTTATCACTATCTTCGTCCTCAAGAATATGCTTGAGGAACTCTTCGAGCATGACCGATTTCCGCGCCTTCTGGTTGTACTCCTCCAGCACGTCAATGAACTTTTGTAGGTCTATGTGCTTGTCGTCATACTCGGCAGGCTGCGCAGGCTTCTTGGTCTTCTTCTTTTTCTTCGGAGACTTTGAAGGCTCGACTTGGGGGTTTTGCCCTTTGTCAACAACTTTCGGCGCGGGGCGTGGTTTCAGCATCCCTTTGATGATTTCGGGTTCAAGTGGGCTTTTCCATCTGACTGCCGGACATGCCTGTAGATCTTTCAACATTCCTTTGGTTTTAGCTGAAAGAACGACTGTTCCCCTCCGAAGGACGGCGCGACTGACGTCTTGTCTGAGATTCGGGGCAGATGCTAATAGGTGCTATCCGTCCACCTCTCCGAAGATGCCAAGTTGATTTATGGCAACGTGTATCGGAGGTTTAAACGGATGCGGCCGATGTAGCAGACTTCGTCAGATTCCCCCTCGTTTGAGGGGGTTAATTACGCTACCGCACCGCGGTAACAACTTTCTCCTTCTCCAGAAATTTCACTCCGTGTCATGTGTGTTTGATTTCTGTTTGGTTGCCCGTGGATTGTATACGGAGACTGAGTTATGTCGTCGCCCGTAGGGTGTGGACTAGTCCAAATCCGTATTATCTTTCTTAGATTTGGGTTTGGGGGTTGTGTTTAAGGATACGTTAATCTCCCTTGAGACTAAGATCGACTTAAACGTTTGTTAAGGATACGTTAGTCTAATTTTTAGACTAAGATCAACTTAACGGGATCGTTTAGATCCGACAAGAGAGCGATTGGGGGAGCCATGTTGTTTAGTTTAGTGACGTTGCGGTCAATAGGTAGTTTAAGGACATTGCGGTCCGATGTTAGTTTTAAGACGTTGCGGTCAAGGTTAAGGACGTCGTAGTCCATGGATTTAAGGACTCCACAGTCCGATGTTAGTTTTAAGACATTACGGTCAAGGTTAAGGACGTCGTAGTTCGTTGTTAGTTTTAAGACATTCCGGTCAAGGTTAAGAACGTCGTAGTCCGTGGATTTAAGGACTCCACAGTCTAATGTTAGTTTTAAGACATCACGGTCAAGGTTAAGGACCTCATAGTCCGTGGATTTAAGGACTCCACGGTTCAATGTTAGTTTTAAGACATCACAGTCAAGGTTAAGGACCTCATAGTCCATGGGTTTAAGGACTCCACAGTCCAATGTTAGTTTTAAGACATCCCGGTCAAGGTTAAGGACCTCATAGTCCATAGTTTAAGGACCACACAGTCCGTATCAATGTGTGGTCATCGGGACCTGTCACCTCTTTGAAGACATTGAGGAATTACAACGCCAAGTATCAAAGGAGTGAAGAGATGTACCCTTAAACCGAGGTAGATTAAATAATCTTTGGCCCAATTTGGAACGAAGACCAATTAATTATATTATGAGCCTATTGGCTCAATTAAGTCTGAATTGAGGACTTATGGCCAGCTTGGGCTAAGTCCAATCATGTTTAGGATATGGGCCCTCTGTTGGTCCATTGAAGGAGAGGCTTTGCCTCTAGAAACTTAGCCAATTGGGCTGAAGCTAGTGTTGAACACTAGAGACCAACAGTGTTGAACACTGGGAATAAGAATGACAAGTTAGTGTTAAACACTAAAGCAAATCAGTGTTGAACACTGGGAACAGAGTTTAGTGTTAAATACTAAGGCAAATCAGTGTTAAACACCGGGAACAAAGATTTCAAATTAGTGTTAAACACTAAGGAAATCAGTGTTAAACACTGGGAGCAGAATTTTCCAAATTAGTGTTTGAACACTAAGAAAATCAGTGTTAAACACTGGAAATGGGGTTTTCAAACTAGTGTTAAACACTATGGAAATCAGTGTTAAACACTGGGAGCAGATCATCAATTTGATGCTAAATATTGTAAGAGAAGAGATCACGTGGGGGCACATGATGGCATCCAAAAGGTGGGGCCAGATCCCCTTCAATTTTTTCTACAGATAAGTGTTTAACACTTTTAATTCTGAAGGCCATCACGTGTGGGCACGTGATGAGGGCTCACGCTTTGATCTGTTAGAATGTTCATTAGGAGTCACGTGGTGACACGTGAGGGCGCCCCAGAGCTTCTTTTCTTTTGCTTTTTCTTTGTGCGCTTTGGGGGTCACGTAGAGCACGTGAGGCGTTGCCTCAAAGTTCTTCTCTATGGATCTTTACAGGGGTCACGTGGTAGCACGTGACCCTATTTCTTTGCCTGTTTGAAAATGTGTTTATCTTTTTAAGAATTAAATTCTTCATAGGGTTAAACCCTAGCAATAAACTTTAGAGGAATTAAATTCCTGTTTTCTTCTGAAGAATTATATTCTTAGATAGGGTTAAACCCTGATTTCTTTTCTGTAGGAATTAAATTCCTCATGTATGTAAAGAATTGAATTCTGGCATAGGGTGAAACCCTAATTTCTTCTTCTTCTTTTTTTACGGGAATTAAATTCCTATGATTTTGAGAGAATTAAGTTCTTAATTAGGGTTAAACCCTGGTTCTGTCCATTTTGAAGGAATTAAATTCCTATAATCATAGGGTTAAACCCTAATTTTATACCAAAGGAATTAAATTCCTATAATTCTGTGAGAATTAAATTCTCAAAACTCAGTTCCTCCTCTGTGTTTTAGATCTGCCTGGCAGGATCTCAACCCAATGAGAATTAAATTCTCGATTCATGGGGAGATGCGCACTTTGCAGATCCTCCACCAGAGAAAGAACTAAGTTCTTTTCTTTATCCAAGAGTTGAACTCTTTTGAGAATTAAATTCTCTTTTCCAGCCTCCCCTCTCTTACCTAGGGTTTTCTTCTGCAGAGGATCAAATTCTTCCAAAAGCGCTCTCTCTCTCTCTCTCTCTGTATGTCTCTGTATCTATATGTCTCTGTCCCTCTGTATATGTCTCTCCCTCCCCCCTTTTTTTCTTTCTTTTCTGGCTCCTATTTATAGGAGAAGGAAGAGAATCAATCAGTTTTAGTGAATCTTCAATTGAGAGATTTGATTTGTTTATTGAGAGATTTGATTTATATTTATCATTCATCTGGACCTTTGGATTATTAGGTGAATTTTATTCACCATTGGATTTTAAATCCAAAGATATCTCTTTGTTATTTCGATTAGATTTAAGGGAAAATCTTTCCAAGTCTGATATTTTTCCTAAATTGGTGATATTTAATCACCCTTAGATCTTTAATCCAACGTTTCCAAATAATCTTTTCCACTTCGGAAAGACTTGAGAGATCTTTTCTCAGAATTTAATTCTGTCATAGAAATAAGGCTCTTGAGGCCGGTCACGTGTGGCCACGTGACCGTTGGTCACGTGTGCGCACGTGACCCCCCCTGGAATGGGCTTCCCTTCCTTCTGCGCTCTGTTCTTTGCCGTTGCTTAGCCATCACGTGTCAACACGTGACCGCTGGTCACGTGCTAGCACGTGATGCTTCTTCCAGAGCTTTTTTTTGACTTTTAATCAGGGAATGGAAGTGCTTTGTGCCGCTGCTTCTAGATGTCACGTGCCAACACATGACCGATGGTCACGTGCTCGCACGTGATGCCTCCTCCGTAGGTTTTCCTGATTTTAAATCAGGAAACAAATGCCCCCACAGCGTTGTTCTCACGTGTCTGCACGTGAGTGCAACGCTGTCACTTTTGTGACCGTCGGATTTGCCCTGGGGGTAGGGTAGATGAAACGTTTTCCATCCATCCTATAAATGCCCATATCCTTTCAGAAGAGCCTCCACTTTGTTCATCTTCCTCCTTGCATACTTTTTTCTGAGAATTTAATTCTCCTCTTCCAGAGCTTAGTTCTCTGCCTTGAAACATTTTCAGAGTTTAACTCTGTTCAAAAAGGACTCTTTTCTTCAGGTAATGCTCTTGAATGAACGAAGCACCCTCATTTTAAAAGAACTCTCTGGATTTTAAATCCACATTAGGGGTTTTACCCTTTTTAACACGAACCCATTTTTCAAGTTCATCTACGAGAACAGAGGCCCATCTAATTTTCAAACTGTAAACCTCTTAGGGTTCATCTGATCTTTTAGGGAGATGATGATGGCGGTTGTCTTTTCCGAGGAATTTAATTCCATTTTAGAGAAAATGTCTCTGGGAATTTAATTCCCTTCCTTCAGTAAGGAATTTAATTCCTGCGAAGAACTTAGTTCTTCCCATGGAGGCTTCTTAGGGTTTTCTTGCCCGGGGTTGTCCTTCTGTAATCAATGAAGAAGAAAAGGGTTTGTAACGGATTCTCATGATTTTTATTTCAGGTATCATGGACGCCCACATGTACGATCTTGACGAAATCATTTCTTATGGGAATATTGGTGCGCTGGGCCGTAGCCAGAACCAGGAGTTCAGCAACGCTCAATGTGCTGAGATCATGAGCCTCTTCGATGAGTACAACCATCGGCTACTCCCCCGTCGCTCTTCGCTTCTGAAACTCATCGTGTTAGCGATTTGGGAGGCGCTTCCTCTCTTCTGCACCGGTGTACCTCTCGGGGCCTTGGACGTTGCCGAGGATAAGATACATTCAGTGTATCTGATGAACCTAATCTCGAAGAGAAGGCGAGACAACCTCATCGATCTCTTGCACCAGGCTTTTCAGCAGTCGGCCATACTTGCTGCCTATCGGAGGGTAGAAGACATTCGTGAGGATCCTGACGCTTGTGACCGCGAAAGAAAACATACTCGAATGGTTCGAAATGCTTGGAGGATCTTGGACAAAGTCAAGTTTGAGTTTCTCAATCCGTGCCCCGCGTCTGAGGTCTTGCCATTGTAATCGTTTTCTTTTCATTTTGTATGAACTTCTTAAAGCATGAATGATAAGCTTTATCGTGCCTTTCTGTGTTTGCATGCCTTTTTATGGGATTTTATCATCACTTTTTTTTGTTTTTGCTGCTGATGTGTTTAGTGTGTGGGGTATTATTTCACTTTCTGGTATACACCATGCATGGTGCTCACGCGCTCCACACGTGAGGGGCCTTTTATGGGGGCTATTCAATTTTTATACCATATGTTTAGTGTACAGCTTTATATGCAGAAAAGGGGCCTTGGAAATAGTTCCATCCCCTTGATTTCCAATGCCTTCCCCTTTTGGGGCCTTGGAAATAGCTTCACCATGCAAGATTTTCCGTGCGCAGCACTTAATGCTCCTCTTTATATCCTGGGGCCATGGCCTTCTTATTTTCTTTCACAGAGAAATTCATTCTCATTTTGGTGTGATTTGTCTTGAGAGACAACTGAGCGCCATGGCCTGCAATCGCCCTCATGTGCGTCGACAACCATGGGAAGTTCCTATCGAGTAGATGATCCCTCGCTTTGCCGCCCGATTGGTGGATCCCCTCCTTTCCGACGACAATTGTGACTCCGCGGCGTATGAACTCTCGATCCGCAGGGGGTCTCCCCTCCCAATGGGCTCCCTCTGGCTCCGGATGATCCTTGCTGCCATGCTTGTCGACGTCCCTCCTCACCCGGCGGAGATGACCCTGGCGATGCTTGACGCGGCCGAAGAAAAGCTCGAGGGATTTCACGAAGCGTGCCTAATCACTCAAGCTTTGAAAGATCGCTCGGTTCACCTTTTGAACGAAATAAGAGCCCGTCGGGCTGTTATCTCTGCTTTTGTGGACGAACATGGCGTCAATCGGTGGGGAGCGACTCCTCGCAAGAACCGGCGCTTTGACGTGTTGGAGAGAGCAGAGAGAGAGATGGAGAATTTTGTCTTTTGTTTTGTCAACCCTTACACTACCGATCCTTTGTTCGGCGACCTTTTCCCGCTAGTGTAGTATTTTCAAATTAGTTTTTGCATGCCTTATGTTGAACTTTAATGTGTGTTGGGTATCCGTATGTATGTTTTTGCTTGCATAGATGAACTTTGTGTCCTCCCATGAGAATTTTCTTTAATTGCGAACACTATCACCGTGTTGCATGCACATCAGAGCTTTGGGTATTATTTCTTTTCGGATATTCATATAGTTGCGAATGCATGCTTGATAGGATATACATCGGGAATTTTTTGTTGCTTCCCATACCAGATGATGTGCGCATGTTTTAGATCGACCATTGCTATTGACTGGAGGCTTGTTTATACGGTCTTGAGCGTATCCGTCTTTCATCGGAGGCCATGGCTGCAAAGGCGGACTTGCGGGGGCTGATAGCGCGGTGCGCGGCAAACATGACATCGTGCGAGAAGAGGCTCGGCCGTAAATTCTCGGAGAGGGAGCTAGCTTCTAAAGCGCTGAGCGAACTTCAAGCTAATCTTACTGCCAAGGCCAACAAAGCATACGAACTCTGGCGGGTTCTTCAAGAGTCTATCAGGGAGGTGGTGACTCTTGATAAAGCTGCCACATTCACTCGCGAGAGGGTCGAGGCTCACAAGGCCACCGAGAAAGAGCTTGAAAGCCGACTTGCTTCGTATCAGGCCCAGCAGACTCAGGCAGAGGCTCGTCTTCTGGCGATCCTGAATAATGAAGCTGTGACCCAGCAAAAGCAGGATGAGCTAGCGAAATTACTAAATCGCCCGCCGGCTTGAAAACTTGTATTTTTCTTCTTCTTTTTTTGTACATACTCCTGGATGAGAGTATATTCTTTTTGCCTTTTTATGACTTGTACCTTGTATCCATTTTAGTTATGAATGAAAGACATTTTTTTTAATGGTGTGTCCCCTTTCTATTGAATTTGTTCTGCGGACAATTTATCATGGCCTACTTGCAGGGCAGCGATGGCTTAGGATTCAGGGTTAAGATCTGCCTCCTAAGACTTTTGATCTTTATGAGCCGTGAGGGTCTCATAAAGAATTTTTCTCCCTACAGATCGAGAGGATCCCGTAGGTGTAACTTTTCCTTAAGAATCGTGAGGATTCTTAAGCGGGTTTTCCCTTGGGAGTCGTAAGGATCTCACAAAAGAGTTTTCTTCCTTGCGAGTCGTGAGGACCCACAAGTGCTGAGTGAGGTCGCCCTTATCCGTATTTCACGGAGTCAAGGGTCGCTTTGGGATGTTCTCCAGGGTATCGTAGTTTAAAAACATCACGGTCAAGGTTAAGGACCTCATAGTCCGTGGATTTAGGGACTCCACAGTCCGATGTTAGTTTTAAAACATCACGGTCAAGGTTAAGGACCTCATAGTCCGTAGATTTAAGGACTCCACAGTCTGATGTTAGTTTTAAGACATCCCGGTCAAGGTTAAGGACCTCATAGTCCGTGGATTTAAGGACTCCACGGTCCGATGTTAGTTTTAAGACATCACGGTCAAGGTTAAGGACGTCATAGTCCATGGATTTAAGGACTCCACAGTCCGATGTTAGTTTTAAGACATCACGGTCAAGGTTAAGGACCTCATAGTCCGTGGATTTAAGGACTCCACAGTCCGATGTTAGTTTTAAGACATCACGGTCAAGGTTAAGGACGTCATAGTCCGTGGATTTAAGGACTCCACAGTCCGATGTTAGTTTTAAGACATCACGGTCAAGGTTAAGGACTTCATAGTCCGTGGGTTTAAGGACTCTACAGTCCGCGAAATGTGTGGTTACCGAGACCCGTCACCTCTTTGAAGACGTTAAGGAATTACAACGCCAGATATCAAAGGAGTGAAGAGATGTACCCTTTAACCCAGGTAAAATCAGTCTAGAATCATCGTGGTTGGTCGTTAGTTTTAAGACATTACGGTCGAGGTTAAGGACATCATAGTTCGTGGATTTTAAAGACTCCACAGTCCGATGTTTGCTCTGGATGCTTCACACGGGTTCACTGCCGTGCTTGGCGAAGACCAGGCTCCGCTCTGGGCGCTTTCCGCGGGGTCAAAGAGTGACGTTATCCACGTTCCACGTGACCAGGAATTTTGCACTAGATGCTTCACACGGATTCACTGCCGTGCTCGGTGAGGACTAGGCTCCGCTCTGGATGCTTCACACGGGTTCACTGCCGTGCTCTGCGAGGACCAGGATCCGCACTGGACGTTTTCCACGGGGTCAAAGAGTGACGTTATCCGCGTTCCACGTAACCAGGAATTTTGCACTAGATGCTTCACACGGGTTCACTGCCGTGTTCGGCGAGGACCAGGCTCCGCTCTGGATGCTTCACACGGGTTCACTGTCGTGCTCTACGAGGACCAGGATCCGCTCTGGACGTTTTCCACGGGGTCAAAGAGTGACGTTATCCGCATTCCACGTAACCAGGAATTTTGCACTAGATGCTTCACACGGGTTCACTGCCGTGCTCGGCGAGGACTAGGCTCCGCTCTGGATGCTTCACACGGGTTCACTGTCGTGCTCTGCGAGGACCAGGATCCGCTCTGGACGTTTTCCACAGGGTCAAAGAGTGACGTTATCTGCGTTCCACGTAACCAGGAATTTTGCACTAGATGCTTCACACGGGTTCACTGCCGTGCTCGGCGAGGACTAGGCTCCGCTCTGGATGCTTCACACGGGTTCACTGCCGTGCTCTGCGAGGACCAGGATCCGCTCTGGACGTTTTCCACGGGGTCATAGAGTGACGTTATCCGCGTTCCACATAACCAGGAATTTTGCACTAGATGCTTCACATGGGTTCATTTCCGTGCTCGGCGAGGACTAGGCTCCGCTCTGGATGCTTCACACGGGTTCACTGCCGTGCTCTGCGAGGACCAGGATCCACTCTGGACGTTTTCCACGGGGTCAAAGAGTGACGTCATCCGCGTTCCACGTAACCAGGAATTTTGTTGATTGTATTCGCATTTCACGGAGTTGGGATTCGACTCTCAGTGGGAGTACAACGCCGAGTCATGGAACTGGGAGTTGCCGCTGTTCCGCTTTACTTGATATTGTGTCTGCTGGTAGTGAGACGAACGTCCAGATAGTCTCCAGGCTATCTGTGACTCATCGAGATTCGGCTTCTTCTTCTGATGAAACCTGAGAGAGGAGGAGTGCGATTCCTTCTTTGTTTGCGCCCTTGGATTGTATACAGGGATTGATGTAATATCACCTGTAGGGCGTAAATTTCATTTTTATTTTATTTCTTTTTCCGCGATGCTCTATCATTTCAGCTTTATATCGCGAAGGTCGCGATTGCCCCATCATTTCGGCTATTTTTCGCGGTCCCCAATCATTTCGGCTATTTATTTTATTTTTACTCGCTGCTTTTTATTGCGAGTTGCCCAATCATTTCGGCTATTTCTCATGCATACATTTTTACTTGCTGTTTTTTATTGCAAGTTGCCCCATTATTTCGGCTGTTTCGTATGCATGTGTGGCTCGCTAGCCTTTTCGCTGCAAGCTTTCATTTTAGACAACGATTTCGGCATCAGCACCGCTACAACTGGGATATTGCCAGGAGCGAATCATCATTTGCCTCTGTCGATGTTGAACAAAGGTGGCTTAGTAAACAGGGTTAAGGGTCCTGTCGACTAAGGCTTTTGACTTCATGAGCCGTAAGGGTCTCACAAAGGTATTTCTCCCTACAAGTCGTGAGGATCTTGCAGGTGTGTTTTCTCCTTGGGAATCGTGAGGATTCCTAAGTGCATGTCCTCTTGCAAGTCGTAAGGATCTTACAAAAGGGTTTTCTCCTTATAAGTCGAGAGGACTTACAAGGGTTGTTTACCATATGGACATATCCCTAGTCACGGATGGGACTTGGTTAGGGAAATGTTTATTCGCGCCCGTGGATTGTATACAAGGGTCAGTATTGAGCCACTTGTAGGGCATAAATTGAAGGTTGTGAGGGGTTGCTTAAGCACAGGTTTATGTCTCTGTGACTTAAAACTTTCAAATCTTATGAGCCGTGAGGGTTCCATAAGAGAGTTCTCCTTACGAGTCGTGAGGATTTCGCAATTGTAATTTCTCCTTAGGACTCATGAGGACTCCTAAGTGTGTTGCTCCTTTGCGAGTCGTAAGGATCTCACGCGGGTGGTTTCTCCTTACAAGGTCGTGAGGACCCTGTAAGTGTCCTTTAACGAGGTTGCGCCCTTTCGGGTTTTCACAGACACTCGCCGGTAGCCCTGCTGTTTTTACTCACGGAGCCTTTCCAGGTTTTCATCCGTGCCCATTTTGCTTATGGACATACCGTTTTTATTTTTTTTATTTTTTTATTTTTATTATTATTTTTATATCGGCTTTGAGATACTGCAATCCACCGTAGTTTTTCGACATCTCGGTCAACAGCTAGTTTTAGGACATAGTGGTCCGTTGTTAGTTTAAGGACGTTTCAGTCCGTTGCTAGTTTGAGGACATTTCAGTCCGCCGTTAGTTTAAGGACGTTTCGGTCCGTTATTAGTTTAAGGACATTTCGGTCCGTTATTAGTTTAAGGACATTTCGGTCCGCCATTAGTTTAAGGACGTTTCGGTCCGTTGTTAAGGATGCTGGTTACTACCTAGAGTTCGGGCATAGGAAGATAGCGAGCGGACATAGTCGTCGTCATCTATCATTGACCTAGACCTTGACCCGTTAAGCGTAGTATTTTTTCAGGAAGCGACCGTTCACTGGCCTGAAAGGCCTTTCACCGTGCATATCCATGAGTAGATACGCTCCACCCTGGTAGACCTTGTCTATGATGTATGGGCCTTCATAGTTTGGCTCGAATTTTCCCCGCTTGGCGCGATTGGGGATCATAGGTCTTTTGACAATTAGCACGAGTTCGCCTTGGCGGAACGTCCTCGGCCTGGCCAATCTTTCGTATGAGCGCGTCATCTTTGCTTTGTAAGCCTCCAGGTTTTGTTGCGCTATGAGACGAGTTTCATCAAGAGCATCAAGCTCCTCAAGCTGAAGGTGAGCATTTTCTTCGTCCGTCAGTCCGTAGTGGACCGCCACTCGTAGAGAGGGTAACTCTATCTCAAGGGGGAGTACTGCTTCTGTACAAAACACCAACGCGTATGGCGTTGTGTTCGTGGCCGTCTTGAACGTAGTTCGATACGCCCAAAGAGCCTCTTGCAGTCTCTCGTGTCGGTCCTTCTTATTTCGGGACACCGCCTTTTTCATGATTTTCGTTAGGGTCTTATTGAAGGCCTCGGCTAGACCGTTAGCTCGCGGATTATAAACCGAGGAATATCTCCAGTCTATGTTGTGTTGTTGCGCGAAGCGACTGATTTTGTGGCTTCTGTAAGCTGGCCCGTCATCGGAGATGATCCGTCGCGGAGTTCCGAATCGATAAATGACGTGCGTCTTGAAGAAGTGGAGGATGTTCTCCATTTTCACTTCCCTCAACAGTACTGCTTCTGCCCATTTGGAGAAGTAGTCGGTGGTCGCTAGGATGAAACGATGTCCTCTGGATGATGTTGGTTTGATGGGGCCTACTATATCAGTCTCCCACATTTCGAATGGCCAGCTAGCCACCGTTGGATGGAGTGGATTTGGATGCTGGTGGATAAAGTCCCCATGAATTTGGCATGAGTGGCATCGCTTCGCATACTCGAGGCAGTCCTGGATCATCGTGGGCCAATAGTAACCCATCCGTTTGATCTTCAACTTCATGTTCGGGCCCGCTTGGTGAGAACCGCAGAGTCCGTCATGAACTTCCTGAACGACTCTTTTCGCTTCGACAGGTCCCAGGCATCTCAACCACAAAGAATCGAACAACCTTTTGTACAGAGTATCGTTGACGAGGGCGAAAGACAGAGCTCGTTTCATAAGCTGATGTCTTGAGGACGCATCTTCGGGCGTTCGAAGGCATTTGAAGTAATCTATGAAGACTTCTCTCCAATCTTCAGCCGTTTCTTGGTCTTTTATTTGTATGGCCTCCTGCTCGGTCGCTTCCTTGGACGATTCCGGAGATATTTTTGCCGGAGCAAGAACCCGACGGCTTTGTACTACGATTCTTACATCATCGAGGTTCTCATCAGCTAGTTCTTTAGCTAGCTTGGGTAATGCATCCGCTTTGCTATTTTCGGCACGCGGTATGCTTTCCAAGGTGTAGGAGGGGATTTGGGTCAACAGTTGCTGTACCTTCTCGCCGTACTTCACCAGCTCTGGCTTGCATGTTTGGTAGTCGTCGTTTACTTGACTAACGACTAGTTGGGAGTCTCCGTATATGAGGAGGTTTTCAATTCCCATGTCGATGGCGATCTCGAGGCCTGCTATCAAAGCTTCGTACTCGGCTTCATTGTTCGTCCTCGGCTCTGTTAAGGAGAAAGCGAAGCGCATTATCCCTCCTTGCGGAGTTATGAAAATAAGACCCACCCCTGATTTGATTATAGGGGTGCTTTGTTTGCGCTTCTTCACGGAAGATGCTCCATAAAAATAAAGCTCCCATCGGATATTACCGCCATCGATCGCATCAAACGCGTGTTCGTCTGGTAGTTCGCAATTCAAAGGAGAGTCGGCTGGTACCGGATGCTCAGCAAGGAAGTCGGCGATGGCCTGGCCTTTCACTGCCTTGAGAGGTTGATAAGTTATCGAGAACTCCATCAATAGCAGGGCCCATTTAGTGAGTCGACCCGTTAATATGGCCTTCGACATCAGATATTTAAGGGGGTCCACTTTCGATATGAGACGGACTTCGTGCGCCAACGCATAGTGCCTGAGCTTGGTTATTGCAAAGATTAACGCCAGGCAATGTTTTTCAATAGGGGGTAGTTGCTTTCTGCCCCCAGTAGGACTCGACTCAGATAGTAGAGCGCTCTTTCCTTCCCTTGGTCGTTTTCCTGTGCCCACAATGCGCCTAAGGAACCTTCAAGGGAGGTTGTATAAAGAATAAGAGGCTTTCCCTTTACTGGAGCAGCTAACACCGGCGGGTTCTGTAGGTATTGCTTGATCTCGTCTAGCGCGCCTTGGCATTTGGGATCCCAGACGAACGGGGTTCCTTTCTTCATCAGGTGACTGTAAGGGCGGCATTTGCCTGAAAGGTTGGCTATAAATCGCCGGATGTACGCGAGCTTCCCCTGGAGAGACCGTAATTGTTTGAGAGTCCTTGGCGGTGGCATTTCCATGATCGCCTTGATCTTCGACGGATCTATCTCAATGCCTCGGTGCCGGACAGTGAATCCTAGGAATTTGCCTGAGGACACCCCGAACGCGCATTTGAGAGGGTTCATCTTCAAGTTGTATTGCCAAAGGCGTTGAAATACGGTCTTCAGATGCTCTAAATGCTTTTCGTATGACCTGCTCTTCACTACAAGATCGTCGATATAGCATTCGACGATTTCATGTATGAGATCAACGAAGATCTTTATCATGGCCCTCTGATAGGTGGCACCGGCGTTCTTTAGACCGAAGGGCATCACCTTGTAGCAGAATATTCCCAAAGGGGTCCGGAAAGCAGTATGCTTCTGGTCCTCGGGATGCATCTTTATCTGATTGTACCCTGATGAGCCGTCCATGAAAGAGAAAACCTCATAGGTGGACGTGTTATCTATCATCAGCTCGGTTATCGGTACTGGAAAATCGTCCTTCGGGCAGGCTTTATTGAGATCCCGGAAGTCCACGCATATGCGCACTGTCCCATTTTTCTTCATTACCGGGACGATGTTGGCGATCCAGTCAGGATATTGAACTTCTTGGATGAAGTCAGAGTCGATTAACTTCTTGACTTCGGCGTTGATGCTCATCTCAAGCTCGAGCCGCATTCTTCTCGGCGCCTGTTTGACTGGCTTAACGTCCGGGGATATCGCCAGTTTATGCACAGCAACTTCTGGATCTAGTCCTGGCATTTCAGAATAATTCCATGCGAAGCAATCTCTATGCTGCATAAGCACGTCTTTTAACTCGGCCACCCTTTCTTCAGATAGCAACTCGCTGACGAACGTCGGTCGCGGATCGTTTGCCGACCCCAACTCAATCTTCTTGAGGTTATCTGCAGTAGTATGTATGCCATCTTCCAGTTCTTTCGGCGCTGGCGGAAATTCCGAGATTACCTCGTCATCGCTGTTTTCGAAGCACCAAGGAAAGTCATCCATATTCTCGGGCTCTTCTTTTGATACCGTTATCATACGACAGGTACGAGCTCGCTTCCAATACCGATGTGGATCTGGTTCTGGTCTTGTGGCTTTGGGGTCGTGCTTTTGTGGCGGCGTCACCCTCCAGCTGCTGGATAAAGCAAACCTGTCTTGCTGGTACTGATCTTCCACCCAGTTTTTAAAGGTGAAGCAGTCTTCGATAGGGTGTCCTCTGGCTCGGTGATAAGAGCAATAGCCCGGATGAGTGACCTCGTTAGCTTGCTCAGGGTGTTTAGACTCCGGAAGTGTGATCATTCGGTGCTTCATAGCGAGATCGAGTATTTTCTTCGTCTTTTCTTGAGGGAAGGAATACGCTCGACTCATCTTCTTCATGAGGGACAAGTTCGGACCGTGCAATACCTGATCACATGACTCTTTAATCCTGCATCGTTGCTGTCGGCTCCTTTTTCCGCCTTTTGACTTATTTCTACCTCTGCGTCGGGCCTTTTGCGCAATGGATCGACAGGGAGGACCATCTTCGTCTTTTGCAGCTTGTTGAAACAGACGTTGCTTCCTGGCTTTCTCGTAGATGGTCATTTCGCGACTATGGTCGTCTCGAGCTTTTTGACCCGCTTTCCTGATAAGCTTGTCCATTCGTTCTTCAAACGACGGATTCGGCACTTCGCTCGCGGGATCCAGTTTTGACGAGGGGTTAGCATCTCCCGACAGGGCGTCCTCTTCCTCATCGAAGTTATATATGGCGTAGCTACCGTGGACTCGCTCTCGTTTCCCGGATCTCACATATCCAAGCCCGAGCGTTTCCATTCTCCCGTTGGGCAATTTGCGCTGGGTCCCAGGGACATCCCAAATCCTGTTGTAGAATCGAGCTTGTCGGATAGTCTGTTTTAAGGTACCTCTTGGCGCTTCAATAGTCTTTTCAACCCGTCTGTGTAGTATCTGGGCAAACGGAGGGGTTGGAGCCTGTCGAGTGTAGAATCCGCGCCATGCCAGATTTCTTTCTCTACTCTTGTTTCCGTGGATCGGTAGAATAGGATCGCCTTTTCACCCTTTCTCCTGAGAGGGACGTAAAACGCCTGCAGGTCCTGCACATTGTAAGCTTCAAGTGCGTCAAGGTCTTTGTAGTGTTCCCGCGGCACCATGGTGATTTGCAAACTCTGATCATCACCAGGGAATTCTTGTATTGGCGGCCGACTGGAGAGCACAACATTAACCTCATCTTCCGAGTCGCTGCCGAAGATCAACATGGGGGCGGACGGTCCTGGGTTGTTGCGTCGAGACGGCCCAGCGTAAACTATCTCTTCTTCATCTTCGGTGTCACTCCCGAAAACAGGAATGGTGGCGGCGGCTTTGTTCTCCGGTTTGCAGCACCTCTCTGTATCCTCGAAATCTGGCAAAAAGTACTTTGCATCTTCGTATTTGCGGACTTCGTTTACGGAGAACGGGTTCAGATCCCCTGTTACGGTGTACTCGAGACCATCCTTGAAATACTTCATACACTGATGTTGCGTGGAAGGGATGATGTTGTACTCGTGTAACCAAGGTCGACCGAGCAAGGCATTGTAGCAAGTTTTGGCGTCAATGACGTGAAACTTAATGTCCGTGACGAGCAGTCCGAAGCGCAATGTTAGTATTACAGATCCAAGGGTCCGTGACAACTGGGAGTTGAAACCGGAGATGGTAATTTTGTCACGAGCGAGGTGCTGCACGCTCATGCAAATTTCCTTCAATACCCGAACATTGAGGAGATTGACGGAGGACCCATTATCCATCAGGATTTTGCCTATCTTGATATCGTGGCAGTATCCAGAGACGTATAGGGGACGGTTGTGGTCGCATGTCCCAAGGAGCAGGTCTTCATCACCGAAAGTGATATCGGCCGTGTGTACTTCTTCTAGTTCGTCCTTCATCCTTTCTTCGGCAAGGAAGGCTTGGAATTGTTTGGGCTCTTGTAGCGCCTTGATTAATGACTCTCTCGCTTCCTTTGATAACAGGAGGGCGTCGAGAATGCTGAGCTGAGAGGGTAGCTTCCTCAGGTGTGCCAGGATGTTGTAGTCCACCTTACCCTTCCTGGGAGGGTCCTTAGCAGTCAGCTCTTTCATGACTTGGTCATCTAAGGCGATATCCTCAGTGACTTTTTCCTTTCCCTTATCTTTTCTATTTGCGGGTCCAAGATTCTTTTCCGGGAGTGTGCGATTGCGCAGCTGAATGTTTTCGCAGGCCTCCGGTTCTTCCTTCTTCCCTAAGACGGATTCCTTAAAGAGAGGGCCCAGAGCCATTTCCTCCTCAGAGTCGCTCCCAAAGGTGAGAACCTGTGATCCTCCGGCGTTAACCGTGCGACAGTTGCCGGTAGTTCTTTTATGCCCGTCGGTAGTTCTTCCCTGCTCCCGACGAGTTCTGCGTTTCATGCGCTTAAAATGTTGCCGGTGAGCAACATATCCTTGCCACCACATCTTAAAAGCGTCGCACTCCTCAGTGGGGTGAGAAATCTTCCGATGATATGCGCAATAATTAGGGTGCCTCTCCTCCCCATCGAACGTGTTTTCTTCCGAGGGTGGTAGCTTCATTCCCATCGACATGGCTTCGGCGAACCTTTTCCTCGTCTTCAATATGTTTTTATCCACATCGGGTGTATTTTGATCTGGCGGGAGTGCTTCGACTCTTTCGTTTAGTCGCTTGCGTTTGTCTCCTTCTAATGCGACCATCTCACGCTCCTGGTCGGCTTTACTTTTCAAACGAATCTCGTCTAGAAAGGCGTCGATCATTTCGTCTGTCGGCCACACAAGCTCCGGTTCAGGCTCTGCTCCCAGTTTCTCAGTGCCAGGGGTTGTTTCATCATCCGTAAGCGAGTGGAAGATCACATGACAACTCGCCACATATCTCTCGGATTCATCCGACGAGCTTTCTCCATTATCTTCCTCCTGAAAGACGTGGTTGAGGAATTCTTGGAGTGTAATGGGAGTCCGCGCCTCCTGATTGTACTCTTCCAGCGCGTCAATCTGCTTCTGCAAGTCCATGCGCTTGTCTCCAGACTTCCCTGGCTTTTTGGATTTCTTCTTCTTTTTCTTCGAAGATTTTGACGGTTGGGTGTGAGTACTTGGGCCATCACCGCCGATCTTTGTAATTGGGCACGGCTTCAACATCCCTTCGATGATTTGAGGCTCGAGCGGGTTTTTCCATTCGACCGCCGGGCATGCATGAAGATCACTCAGCATCTTTTTGGTTTTAGCTGATAGCACGATTTCCCATGGAGCTTCTTCAATTAAAGAACAAGTTGCCCCCGGTGTGTCCGTCTTCTTAGCAGTGTGAGGTTGTGGCGGGTTCACCTTCCACTCCTCGGATAGCGCAAACTTGCCCTGTAGGTATTGATCTTCAATCCATCCTTTGAAGACGAAGCAATCTTCAATCGGATAGCTTACCGTCTGATGATAAGGGCAATAATTGGGGTTATTCACCTCACTGGGTTGTGGCGGTCGCCTCGGATTTGGTAAGTTGATAAGCCTGTTGCGCATTGCCAGCTCAAGTAGCCTCTTTGTCTTATCCCGCGGGAATGAGTAGGGGCGCTTCATTTTCTCGTTGTAATACCGCCGTCTTTCTTCCAGCTGATCCGCCAGCTTTGGGGCACTGGGTTGCTGCTGGGCGTTTGCAACGAAGGTTGCCTTCCCTTTACCCTTGTCATTCCGAGGTTTTGGCTTTGGGGGGGCGGTCTATGACCCAACTGGTCCATCTGGGACAACTTGTCGATCAGAGCCTGGAACGTGGTTGGTTTAAAGAACATCATGAACTATGAGATGGTTGCATGAGGATCTAGTGTACCCATGAACATGCCCACCGCAGGCGCTTCCTCAATGCGTTGTTCGCATTTTGACCACAAGTTTCGCCAACGTATAGCGTACCGGACCCACGTCTCACCAGGTTTCACCCTGGCATCAATCAATGCCGTTATCGGGTACGTTCGCTGGCGCTTGCAAATCGCTGAGTGAATAGCAACTCCATTTCAGCGAACGTCTTGATGGAATCATTCGGGAGCTCAGAATACCACTCGAACGTTGTTTCTGATAAGCTACCAACAAATTGGCGAAGCAAGAGCTTATCGTCACCACCAGTGTTGCCACAAAACGTCCTGAACTGGGCCACATGCTGATGGGGATTGCCTGTCTCCTTATAGACATGGAATTTTTGTATTGTGTAGCCCGGCGGGTATTTGATCTGATCATACCAGCCCGGATATGGTCTTCCTGTCCTGACAACTTGACCAGCTGCCTCAGTCGCCTGGTGAACGCGTATCTGTTGGGCTATGTATTCGTCTAGGTCAGCCTTGGAGATTGTCTCCTCCTTGGCCGTTGACAGAGCGGGAGGAGGATTTTATGTTTCTCCCCTGTCGTCTTCAAGAACGATTGGAGGATCTTCAGTAGGGGCTCCTGTTGGATCATCATACCCACCATGTCCTGGAACAGAAGGGTCATTCGTTGTATATTGGCTGCTTGTTCAGCAGCCTCTTTATCCTTCTTCTCCAGTATCCTACGAAGGAACTCAGCGTCAGTTTCTTCCTCCTGGCGTTGATCAGATGACGCTTCAGGGCTTTCCTTCGGCCCAGTAAGTGCGGTCATCGCGGTCATCATTTCTTGGAGCTTCTGTTGTTGCTCCTGAGCTTTGGTCACTGACCGTGTAAGCGGTCTGTGACCCGTGGATGCACGGCTGTCCTCTTTTCCCAGCGCCATGTATACCGTATGCACCATCATGCCCCCAGACTTAGGGCATTTCAGCTTACTGTCCTTGATATTTGCTACAGGAGCAGGGACTTTCTCCGGTCTTCTTCTCTTATAGGCCGTCGAAGTTGAGGGGACCGTTGCTTTGGGCACCCAATTGGTCGTCGCCTTTCGTTGCTTAACCGGGGAATTTTCTTCTTGCCGACCTTTCAACTTCTTGTGTTGGCGAGAGTAATTAGGATCGATCACAGATTCTCGGACTCGTCGCCATGTCTTGTAGATCCTGGAGGACAGCGATTGAGGAGACTGCTCCGGCTTTTCTGCTTCCACGGCAGTCTCTAGCGGTGGAGGAGATCTTCTGAGCACCCCGGTTGGCGAGTTCCTGCGCACCCTATTCAGCAGCTCAAAGCTGTTCCCGGTTGGAACAGCAGCATCAATTTCCACCGTTGGAGCCGGTGGAGTTAGCCCAGTGAGGGAGTTGCCCCCAGCCTTTCTTATCCGGCGCCAGTGGCGACGTCGGGCGTGACGGGTTGTTGGGACTGGTTCAGCGACGGCTGCGTCATGCCTCCTGTTCCGGGGAAGGGCTGTTGCCGGTGTCAGCCTCTTGAAGACTGACGTCCGTCGAGAAGATGCGTCCAACCGGTCAAAAACAGATTTCTGAGCGGGAGCGGGAACGGAGGTAGTCAGTCTCGCGATGACCGACCCTCTGGGAGAAGAAGCCGCCTTGACGCCTTCAGGGGTAGCTGTCTTCTTCAGGGTGGCCACTTCAGGTGTTATGGGCTTCGTGATAGGCCCTTTGGTGCTCGAGCCCAGCCTGGTGAAGACTGAAGAATTGGACGACCCGTTGAGAGGGGCCGTAGGAGTAGCAAGTCGATCGAAGACCGACTTCTTCGAAGCTTCCGGTACGGGCATTGGGATATCAATGTTCGCCGGCGGGAGCATGGTCCCAAAGAATAGACCGGTAGTAGCTTAGGTCACTTGCTCCACAGGCATGGTGAATAGGGATGTAGCCTGCGGTCCATATGCTACACCTCCAAGCGAGGTGGAGCGTTGGTTGCATTTGCAGTTCGAGCAGTTGAACGCCATTGATCCTTTGTTTTCTGCACCAAGCAAAACGCCAAATCTTAGTACCTCACAGCCCAAGGGCAACCATTAACGAACCGCGATTCGTTCGCGAATCACGACGCACGAAGTGTGGAGTGGAAAGAGGAAAAGGTCCCCACGGGCGTGCCAGAATCTGTTCCCCTCCGAAGGACGGCGCGACTGACGTCTTGCCTGAGATTCGGGGCAGATGCTAATAGGTGCTATCCGTCCACCTCTCCGAAGATACCAAGTTGATTTATGGCAACGTGTATCGGAGGTTTAAACGGATGCGGCCGATGTAGCAAACTTCATCATATTCCCCCTCGTTTGAGGGGTTTTTGATTGTGGGAACGCTCTTCCCTGCAGGCGCAAGCCCCTGCAGTTAATTACGCTGCCGCACCGCGGTAACAACTTTCTCCTTCTCCAGAAATTTCACTCCGTGTCGTGTGTGTTTGATTTGTGTTTGGTTGCCCGTGGATTGTATACGGAGACTGAGTTATGTCGTCGCCCGTAGGGCGTGGACTAGTCCAAATCCGTATTATCTTTCTTAGATTTGGGTTTGGGGGTTGTGTTTAAGGATACGTGAATCTCCCTTGAGACTAAGATCGAATTAAACGTTTGCTAAGGATACGTTAGTCTAATTTTTAGACTAAGATCAACTTAACGGGATCGTTTAGATCCGACAAGAGAGCGATTGGAGGAGCCCTATTGTTTAGTTTAGTGACGTTGCGGTCAATAGGTAGTTTAAGGACATTGCGGTCCGGTGTTAGTTTTAAGACGTTGCAGTCAAGGTTAAGGATGTCGTAGTCCGTGAATTTAAGGACTCCACAGTCCGATATTAGTTTTAAGACATCACGGTCAAGGTTAAGGACGTCGTAGTCCGTTGTTAGTTTTAAGACATTCCGGTCAAGGTTAAGGACGTCGTAGTCCGTGGATTTAAGGACTCCACAGTCCAATGTTAGTTTTAAGACATCACGGTCAAGGTTAAGGACCTCATAGTCCGTGGATTTAAGGACTCCACGGTCCAATGTTAGTTTTAAGACATCACGGTCAAGGTTAAGGACCTCATAGTCCGTGGGTTTAAGGACTCCACAGTCCAATGTTAGTTTTAAGACATCCCGGTCAAGGTTAAGGACCTCATAGTCCATGAGTTTAAGGACCCCACAGTCCGTATCAATGTGTGGTCATCGGGACCCGTCACCTCTTTGAAGACATTGAGGAATTACAATGCCAAGTATCAAAGGAGTGAAGAGATGTACCCTTAAACCGAGATAGATTAAATAATCTTTGGCCTAATTTGGAACCAAGACCAATTAATTATATTATGAGCCTATTGGCTCAGTTATGTCTGAATTGAGGACTTATGGCCAGCTTGGACTAAGTCCAATCATGTTTAGGATATGGGCCCTCTGTTGGTCCATTGAAGGAGAAGCTTTGCCTCTAGAAACTTAGCCAATTGTGCTGAAGCTAGTGTTGAACACTAGAGACCAACAGTGTTGAACACTAGGAATAAGAATGACAAGTTAGTGTTAAACACTAAAGCAAATCAGTGTTGAACACTGGGAACAGAGTTTAGTGTTACATACTAAGGCAAATCAGTGTTAAACACTGGGAACAAAGATTTCAAATTAGTGTTAAACACTAAGGAAATCAGTGTTAAACACTGGGAGCAGAATTTTCCAAATTAGTGTTTGAACACTAAGAAAATCAGTGTTAAACACTGGAAATGGGGTTTTCAAACTAGTGTTAAACACTATGGAAATCAGTGTTAAACACTGGGAGCAGATCATCAGTTTGATGCTAAATATTGTAAGAGAAGAGATCACGTAGGGGCACGTGATGGCATCCAAAAGGTGGGGCCAGATCCCCTTCATTTTTTTTCTACAGATAAGTGTTTAACACTTTTAATTCTGAAGGCCATCACGTGTGGGCACGTGATAGGGGCTCACGCTTTGATCTGTTAGAATGTTCATTAGGGGTCACGTGGTGACACGTGAGGGCGCCCCAGAGCTTCTTTTCTTTTGCTTTTTCTTTGTGCGCTTTGGGGGTCACGTGGAGCACGTGAGGCGTTGCCTCAAAGTTCTTCTCTATGAATCTTTACAGGGGTCACGTGGTAGCACGTGACCCTGTTTCTTTGCTTGTTTGAAGATGTGTTTATCTTTTTAAGAATTAAATTCTTCATAGGGTTAAACCCTAGCAATAAACTTGAGAGGAATTAAATTCATGTTTTCTTCTGAAGAATTATATTCTTAGATAGGGTTAAACCCTGATTTCTTTTCTGTAGGAATTAAATTCCTCATCTATGTATAGAATTGAATTCTGGCATAGGGTGAAACCCTAATTTCTTCTTCTTCTTTTTTAAGGGAATTAAATTCCTGTGATTTTGAGAGAATTAAGTTCTTAATTAGGGTTAAACCCTGGTTCTGTCCATTTTGAAGGAATTAAATTCCTATAATCATAGGGTTAAACCCTAATTTTATCCCAAAGGAATTAAATTCCTATAATTCTGTGAGAATTAAATTCTCAAAACTCAGTTCCTCCTCTGTGTTTTAGATCTGCCTGGCAGGATCTCAACACAATGAGAATTAAATTGTCGATTCATGGGGAGATGTGCACTTTGCAGATCCTCCACCACAGAAAGAACTAAGTTCTTTTCTTTATCCAAGAGTTGAACTCTTTTGAGAATTAAATTCTCTTTTCTAGCCTCTCCTCTCTTACCTAGGGTTTTCTTCTGCAGAGGATCAAATTCTTCCAAAAGCTCTCTCTCTCTCTCTCTCTCTCTGTATGTCTCTGTATCTATATGTCTCTGTCCCTCTGTATATGTCTCTCTCTCCCCCCTTTTTTTCTTTCTTTTCTGGCTCCTATTTATAGGAGAAGGAAGAGAATCAATCAGTTTTAGTGAATCTTCAATTGAGAGATTTGATTTGTTTATTGAGAGATTTGATTTATATTTATCATTCATCTGGACATTTGGATTATTAGGTGAATTTTATTCACCATTGGATTGTAAATCCAAAGATATCTCTTTGTTATTTTTGTTAGATTTAAGGGGAAATCTTTCCAAGTCTGATATTTTTCCTAAATTGGTGATATTTAATCACCCTTAGATCTTTAATCCAACGTTTCCAAATAATCTTTTCCACTTCGGAAAGACTTGAGAGATCTTTTCTCAGAATTTAATTCTGTCATAGAAATAAGGCTCTTGAGGCCGGTCACGTGTGGCCACGTGACCGTTGGTCACGTGTGCGCACTTGACCCCCCCTGGAATGGGCTTCCCTTCCTTCTGCGCTCTGTTCTTTGCCGTTGGTTAGCCATCACGTGTCAACACATGACCGCTGGTCACGTGCTAGCACGTGATGCTTCTTCCGGAGCTTCTTTTTGACTTTTAATCAGGGAATGGAAGTGCTTTGTGCCGCTGCTTCTAGATGTCACGTGCCAACACGTGACCGATGGTCACGTGATGCCTCCTCCGTAGGTTTTCCTAATTTTAAATCAGGAAACAACGACTTCCCATGGAATTTCTTCCACGAGCGAGCATGATGCCCCCGGTGCATTCTCTTTCTTGGGAATGTGCTTCTGTGGCGGGTTCACCTTCCAATTCTCAGACAGCGTGAACTTCCCCTGTTGATACTGGTCCTCAACCCAGTTCTTGAAGGCATAGCAATCTTCAATTAGGTGGCTCACCATTCTGTGATAGGAGTAGTAGTTAGGGTTGTTGATGTCGCCGGGTTGCGATGGACGCCGTGGGTCTGGCAACGCGATGAGTTTGTTACGCATTACCAACTCAAATAGTCTCCTTGTCTTATCGCGGGGAAATGAGTAAACGCGTCCTAGCCTTTCTTCCAGGGATAGGCATGGGCGTGTGTTTTTTTAGCGAGCAGACGGTTTTGGGCCACTCGGTTGTTGTTGAGTGTTGGCAACGAAGACCGCTTTCCCTTTACCCTTGGCGTTTCGAGGGTCCTTATTTGAGGAGGAAGGCCCGTGGCCCATCTGGTCCATTTGGGTCAGTTTATCGATCAAAGCTTGGAAGGTGGTTGGCTTGAAGAATGTCATGAATTGGGACATAGTCATTTGAGGATCAAGAGTCTCAATGAACATGCCCACGGCGGGAGATTCTTCAATACGCTGTTCGCACTTTGACCATAGGTTCCGCCATCGAACCGCATATTGGACCCAGGTTTCTATACCCTGGCATTGATTAATGGTGTGATCGGGGTGCGCTCACTTGCGCTGGCAAACCGCTGTGTGAACAGCAGTTCCATCTCTGTGAATGTTCTCATGGAGTCATTAGGGAGCTCCGAGTATCATTCAAAGGTCGTTCTTGACAGGCTGCCAACGAACTGGCGAAGCAACAGTTTGTCATTGCCTCCCGTGTTGCCGTACAGAGCTCTAAACTGCGCAACGTGCTGATGTGGGTTACTTGTCCCCTTATATACATGGAACTTGGGGATCGTATATCCCGGAGGGTATTTGATTTGGTCATACTAACCTGGATACGACCGCCCAGTTCTGACGATTTTGCCTGCGGTTTCATTAGCTTGATGAGCTCGTATTTTTGAGCGATATAATCATCAAGAGTAGCCTTGGAGATCGTTTCCTCCTTGGCTGTTGATAAAGCTGGAAGAGGATTTGATGTTTCCCCTCTGTCATCCTCGATGATTATCGGCGGATCCTCCGACGGGGGTTCTGGCCGGATCATCATTCCAACCATATCTTGGAACAAGAGAGCCATCTGCGTTATGTTAGTAGCCTTCTCGGCAGCTTCCTTGTCCTTTCTTTCAAGCACCCTTTGCAGGAACTTTGTATCGGTCTCCTGCTCCTGGCGTTGTTCGGTTGTTGTGTCCGGGGTTTCTTTCTGCCCGGTAAGTGCTGCCATTTTGGTCAGTATCTCTTGGAGCTTTTGTTGTTGCACCTGAGCTTTTGTCAATGACCGAGTTTGCGGTCGATGACCTACGGAAGCACGGCTTTCTTCTTTCCCGGAAGCCATGTAGACCGTATATACGATCATGCCTCCATACTTAGGGAGTTTGGGTCCATCACGTTTTGAATTTGCCGCAGGCGGTGGGATTTTCTCCGGCCTCATCATTTTGTGGGAGGTTGAAGTTGAAGGAGCCGTTGTAACAGGCACCTGTGTAGAAGAAGTCCCTCGCTGTATGATGGAGGGATGGTCTTTCTTTTGCCGAGCTTTCGATTTCTTCGGTCGAAGAAAGTAGTCTTGATCAATCACGGAGTCCTGGACCTTTCGCCAGACCCTGTGAATTTAGGAGGAGAGCCGTTGATGGGGCACTCCGGTTTTGTCTGCACTGTGGCATCTACAGGCAGGGGCGATTTCTTTAGCACATCCGTTGGAGAGTTTTTGCTCACCCTCCTGAGCAGATCAAAACTGTTCCAAGTTAGAAAAGCAGCGTCAACTTCCTCCATTTGAGCTGGTAGGATAAGTTCAGAGGGGGAGTTGCCCCCAGCTTTTCTCACTCGGCGCCAGTGGCGGCGTCGAGCGTGTCTTGCAGACGGGACAGCCTCAGTTTTGGAAGCGGCTTCTTCATGCCCCCGGCTTTGCTGAGGGACTGTTGTTGGCGTCAACTTATTGAAGACTGACGTCCTTAGCAAAGTTTGAGGAGGAAAGGCCAATCTTTCAAAGACCGGTCTTCTGAAGGGGGAAGTGCTTTTAACGGCTTCACCTGCAGGAGTTGGGAGGGCTATGCATTTTAGGACAGCCCCTTCAGGCATCACGAGCCTCTTTGCGGGCCTTTTTGGGTTCTTGCCCAGCCTTTTGAAGACTGAAACGTCAGCTTTGGACAGCTCTGTAGGGTGTTTTTCGTCACCCCATTGAGATGAGAATACGCGCGCGCTTGTCAGGCGTACTATAGATCCCCCATGTCTAGGAAAGGCAGGGCTTTATTAATTGTGGAGATCCGAATCTCCGGCAGCCGCGGATTAAGCTGTCGTTAATTATCCCTTGCCTTTAGACTGAAGGAATCTCCAATTGACGGGTAAAACCGGTCATGCGAACTTAATACGATGTGTTGGTGTGTGTGTGTGTATGTGTTTTAACGTATAACAATAGAGACATGTTCATTTTTTTTGTTCCATTTGTAAATAAAAAAAAGAATATATATACATTTTTTTATTAAAAAAATAAATATTTAGAGAAACGTTATTTTTTAGTATTATTCATAATTTATTTTTATTTATTAATCAGTTTTTAAAAGAAACAAAAAAGAAAAGAAGGAAGGAAAAAAAGAAGAAAAAATTAAAAAAAGAAGAACACATCCCCCACTCACGTGAGGAGAGGGGAGGAAGAGGCTCCCAATTAATTTAGTGGGAGCCTCCCCCTAACGGGGGGGGGAGGGCAAAGGGCTCCCATTAAATGGGAGCCCTCCCCCTCACGTGAGGGGGCCAAAGGGCACCCATTACCATTTAATAGGAGCCCTCCCCTTCACGTGCCTTCATGTGAGTCATGTGAGGGGGGGAGGGCTCCCATTTGATGGGAGCCTCCCCCACACGTGGGGGTCCCAAAATTAATTAAATACTATTTTTTTCATGGAGTTTAATTTCAAAAGATTTTTTTTTTGGAGTTAAACTCCAAAAGAATTTTAAATGTGGAGTTCAAGTCCAAAAAGATTTTATGTGAAGTTAAACTCTCCAAAAAGAATTTTATTGTGGAGTTAAACTCCAAAAGAATTTTTGTTGTGGAGTAATACTCCAAAAGAGTTTTAAATGGAGTTCAACTCCAAAAGGAATTTTATTGTGGAGTTGAACTCCAAAAGAATTTTAAATGGAGTTAAACTCCTAAAAAGATTTAATGTAGAGTCAAAATCTCCAAAAAGAATTTTATTATGAAGTTAAACTCCAAAAGAATTTTTTTGTGGAGTTAAACTCCAAAAGAGTTTTAAATGGAGTTCAACTCCAAAAGGAATTTTATTGTGGAGTTGAACTCTAAAAGAATTTTAAATGGAGTTAAACTCCTAAAAAGATTTAATGTGGAGTTAAACTCCCCAAAAAGAATTTTATTGTGGAGTTAAACTCCAAAAGTATTTTAAATGAAGTCCAACTCCTAAAAAGATTTAATGTGGAGTTAAACTCCCAAAAAAGAATTTTATTATGGAGTTGAACTCCAAAAGAAATTTTTTGTGGAGTTAAATTCCAAAAGAGTTTTAAATGGAGTTCAACTCCAAAAGAAATTTTATTGTGGAGTTGAACTCTAAAAGAATTTTAAATGGAGTTAAACTCCTAAAGAGCTTTAATGTGGAGTTAAACTTCCCAAAAAGAATTTTATTGTGGAATTAAACTCCAAAAGTATTTTAAATGAAGTTCAACTCCTAAAAAAATTTAATGTGGAGTTAAACTCCCCAAAAAGAATTTATTGTGGAGTTAAACTCCAAAAAAAAATTTTTGTGGAGTTAAACTCCAAAAGAGTTTTAAATGGAGTTCAACTCCAAAAGGAATTTTATGGTGGAGTTGAACTCGAAAAGAATTTTAAATGGAGTTAAACTCCTAAAAAGATTTAATATGGAGTTAAACACCCCAAAAAGAATTTTATTATGGAGTTAAACTCCAAAAGAATTTTTATTGTGGCGTAAAACTCCAAAAGATTTTTTTTTTAAATGGAGTTTAACTCCATTAAGATTTTTTATTTGGTGTGGAGTTAAACTCCACTAAATGGGGAGCCTCCCCCTCACGTGAGAAAGGAGAAAGCTCCCACTTAGTGTGGGCTCTCTCTTCCTCACGTGAGAGGGAGCAAGGACTCCCACTTAAAGGGAGCCTTCCCCTCACGTGAGAAGGAGGAAAAACTCCCACTTAGTGGAAGCTCCCCTCTACTGCACGTGAGAGGAAGCAGGAGCCCAAAAAAAATACTCTTTTTTCCCTTTTTTTGTGATGGAGTTAAACTCCGAAGAAATTTCATTTGGAGTTAAACTCCCAAAACAATTTTATTCAGAATTAAAATCCCCAAAAAAAATTTTATTATAGAGTTAAACTCCAAAAGAATTTTATTTCTGGAGTTAAACTCCAAAATATTTCCTCCTTTCTCCTTTGAGAAGAAACCCAAAATGGATTCTCTTGAAACTCCAAGATTTAGATCTTGGATGATAAAAAAAGAGAACATTTTTCTTCTTCTAATGGAGTCTTGGAAGGTTGGTTTGTGGTAAAACTTTATTTTGTTTTTTTTTAAAAAAGAGCTAAACTCTTGATTTAATTGAAAAAGGAAAAGGAAAAGAAAAAAACTTGAGAGAGAGAGGATGGAGGCACAAACCCTAGTGTTTAGAGAATGGAAAAGTTGTCATGGATATTTTCATCATGTTTGCCTTTATAGGCTACACACTTTACATATAGCCCCTTGGGCTTTACCAAATGGCACTTATGCCACTCCATGCCTTATGTGCTTATCTCTTTTTGCACATAAGCCATGGGGTTTACAAATTTTGGCTTTTTGCTTATTTTACATACATTTATTTCTATACATATATATATATATATATATATATAAAGAATTACATTAAACCAATTTATTGCTTCATTCCTTTTGTCATGGGGCTGGTCCCTTTGACCTGGGCTTGGGCCCACTTGAACTGGGCTTGGGCCCACCTGGTTTGGGGTTGACTTTGACTTGGTCAATCAGGATGTAATTTTTGACCCCAACAAAGTGCCCCCATCAATAAATGCACACCGCATCGTGTGCATGAAATTGATGGATCTTTTTTTACGTGGAGATCGATTTAATTTGGTTCCCGTTTTGACGACATGGAGGTCGATACTTCCCTTTTTGTGACGTGGACGGTCGGTTTTACCATTTTAGCGACTTGGACGGTCGGTGTTGCCCTTTTTGCGACTTGGACGATCGGTTCTGCCCTTTTTGTGACTTGGACGGTCAGTGCTGCCCTTTTTGCGACTTGGACGGTCGGTTCTGCCTTTTTTACGACTTGGACGGTCGGTTCTGCCCTTTTTGCGACTTGGACGGTCGGTGCTGCCCTTTTTGCGACGTGGACGGTGGGTTATGCCCTTTTTGCGACTTGGACGGTCGGTTCTGCCCTTTTTGCGACTTGGACGGTCGGTGCTGCCCTTTTTACGACTTGGATGGTCGGTGCTTGATTTGACTTGCTCCGCTTCTTGCCGTGTCAGGGATGAAGTTGACTTGTTTCCGAGGTGGAGCTTGATTCTGCCAGGGAGGTCATTGGTTGTTTTGCTGATTTGATGTGATTTAGGTTGACAGCAGCACCGCTACGCTGGAATATGGTACCAGGAGCGAATCATCATCTGCCATGACAGGATTTGGGGATTTTGGTTTTGGTTTGGCATCAGCACCGCTGCACTGGAATATGGTACCAGGAGCGAATCATCATTTGCTGTGAGGGGATTTCCCTCGCTCCTAGTTTAACGACTTAGGGGTCATCTGTTCCCAGTTTAACGATTTAGGGGTCATCTGTTCCCAGTTTAAAGACTTAGAGGTCTATTGGATTGGAGTTTGGAATTTTGGGGTTAGGGTAGGCATCAGCGTTGCTAACACTGAAGCACATATGCCAGGAGCAATTCATCATTTGCCTTTTCCTGTTGGGGAGCGATGGCTTAGGAGACAGGTTTAGGTCCCTATCACCTAAGGCTTTTCAATTTTATAAGCCGTAAGGGTCTTATAAAAGTATTTTCTCCCTACGAGTCGAAAGGATCTCGTACGTGTGCTTTCTCCTTAGGATTCGTGGGGACTCCCAAGTGTTTTTTTTCTTTGTGAGTCATAAGGATCCCACGAAGGTGTTTTCTTACGAGTCGTGAGGATCCCGTAAGTTTGTTCTCCTCATGTATCGTGAGGACACATGAGTGGGTCTTCCCCAAATTGAGCATAATTCCAAGGGCGGAGACCAGCCGCATAACTGGTGATTGCGGTGGGGCATAGGTATGGTGAGAATTATTTGAGCCCATGGATTGTATACGGCAGTCAACTTGGGGACCAACCGTAGGGCTGGGAGAATTTTGGGAGATTGGATTTTGGTGGGCGTCTGCATCGCTGCACTGGAATGTGATATCAAGAGAGACTCATCATTCGCCGTTTGGGAACTTGGAATTTGGATCTTGTTTGGTATCAGCATTGCTGCACTGAAATAATGCCAGGAGCAACTCATCATTTGCCCCAAGAGGACTTGGGATTTGGGTTTTTGGTCGGCATCAGCACCGCTAACACTGAAGCGAAATGCCAAGCGCGACTCATCATTTGCCGTTGCCCGTTGGGGAGCGATGGTTCAGGAGACAGGTTTAGATTCCTATCACCTAAGGCTTTTCAATTTTATGAGCCGTAAGGGTCTCATAAAAGTATTTTCTCCCTACGAGTCGAGGGGATCTCGCAGGTGTATGTTCTCCTTAGGAATCGTAAGGATTCCTAAGTGTGTTGCTCTTTTGTGAGTCGTAAGGATCTCACGCAAGGATTTTCTCCTCACAAGGTCAAGAGGACTTTGCGAGTGTATTTTATCTCTTTTCACGAGTTTGCGCCCTTTCAGGTTTTCACAAACTCGCCGGCAGTCCTACTGTTTTTACTCACGGAGCCCTTTCGGGTTTTCATCCTTGCTCGTTTTGCTTGTGGACATACCGTTTTTTTGCTTTTTTAGGCCGGTAGGACTTTAAATGTAGTCTCGCCGGTAGGACTTTGGGAGAGATAGGGGTCGTTTACGCCCGTGGATTGTATACGGTTTTGCAGGATATATGATCCAGACCGTAGGGCCGGTGTGCTCAATTCGCCTGCGACTTGGAGCATTCACGCGTAATATTTCTTGAGATATCGGCCATTGATGGGTGGCATGGGCCTTTCTCCCTCGGCACTTATTAGTTGGTAAAATCCTCCGTCGAACACTTTCTCGATGACGTATGGTCCTTCCCAGTTTGGCTTGAATTTTCCCTTGGCATGTCGATTAGGGATGATCGGTCTTTTGAGAACCAACACCAATTCGCCTTTCTTGAAAGCGCGGAGACATGTTATCTTGTCATAGGCCCGTGACATTTGGGCTCGGTATAGCTCCAGACTTTGCTGCACCGTGAGCCTCTTTTCTTCGAGGGCATCAAGTTCTTTAAGTCGAAGGAGCACGTTTTCCTCCTCCGTCAACTCATGCTGAACGGTCATTCTTAAGCTTGGAACTTCGACTTCGAGGGGGAGGACCGCCTCCACTCCGAAGAGCAATGAGTATGGAGTGGACTGAGTTGGAGTACGGTGCGTGGTACGATATGCCCACAATGCCTCGTGAAGTTTGAGATTCCAGTCTCTCTTGTTGGCTGAAGCATTTTTCCTCAGGAGCTTGCATAGAGTCTTATTGAAGGCTTCGGCTAGCCCATTGACTCTTGGATTATAGATGGAGGAATATCTCAAGTCTATCTTGTGCTGAGTAGCGAACCTTGAGACATTGAAGCTCTTGAAAGAAGGCCCGTTGTCAGAAATGATTCTTCTTGGTGTACCGAAGCGGTATAGAATATTATGCTGGAAGAATGTCAGAATATCTTTTGTCTTGACTTCTTTTAGCGGGACAGCTTCATCCCATCTGGAGAAGTAGTCTGTCGCGGCCAGTATGAACCGGTGGCCTTTAGATGACGGAGGATCAATTGGGCCAACAATGTCGGTGCCCCAGACTTCGAAGGGCCACGACGCCACCGTAGGATGCAACGGATTGGGATGCTTGTGAATGAAATCACCATGGATTTTGCAGATCTGGCATTTCTTTGCATGTTCTCCGCAATCCCGTATCATGGTGGGCCAGTAATACCCAAGCCGTTTGATTTGAAGTCGCATCTTGGGGCCAGATTGGTGAGCACCGCAAACGCCCGAGTGAACATCTTTCATGACCTTTTGGGCTTCGGCCAATGACAGACAACTGAGCCAGAGTTGGTCATATGACCTGCGGTATAACGTGTCATTTACAAACACGTATCGGAGAGCTCTTTTCTTTAGCTGAATCCTCGCAGATTTTTCTTCGGGCAGCTTGTCGTATCGGAGGTACTCTATGAAGGGTTCTCTCCAATCGGGCTCGTCTTGGATGATCGAAGCTTCTTCGGTAGGACTGCTCTTTTGTTCCACGCTTTCCTCTTCTCATAGAGAGACTGGGGGTAGAATTTGCCGGCTCCTGACTGTGATCAGAATTTCGTCCATGTCAGGATCAGCCAGCTCCTTGGCTAAGCGAGCGAGTACGTCAGCCTTTCCGTTCAACGCTCTAGGGATTCTCATTAGTTCAATATGAGTGAACCGTTTCATGAGTTCCACCACCCGGCTTCTGTACCGAGCTAACTCGGGTTTGTATATCTTATAGTCGCTGCTTACTTGGTTGACGACAAGCTGGGAGTCACCGTAAACCCGTAGCCGAAGGATTTCCATTTCTATGGCAAGCTCCAAACCAGATATCAGAGCTTCATACTCAGCTTCGTTGTTCGTTCGAGGCTCGGTGAGAGCGAAAGAACGCCGTAGGGTTCCCATTGATGGTGTGATGAACACCAATCCTATCCCTGCTTTTATCTCCGGGACGCTTGATTTACTGGAGGTCCTTATTGATGAAGCTCCATCGAAGTAGAGCTCCCAACATGGCTCATCTTCCTCGAGGTGCAGCACTTGTTCGTCGGGTAACTCACAATCTAGCGGCGACCCTTCTGGTATAGGATAAGCGGCGAGAAAGTCTGCAAGATCTTGCCCTTTTACTGCTTTCTGAGGAGTATAAACTATGTCAAACTCAAGTAGCATGACAGCCCATCTTGCCATTCTGCCGGCTAGGCTTGCTTTGGTCATCAAGTGTTTGAGCGGGTCGACCTTGGAGATCAGCATAACCCGATGAGCCAGCAGATAGTGCCTCAGCTTCTTTACAGCAAATATCAGAGCCAGGCATTGCTTTTCGATTGGGGAATAGTTGTGTTCCGCCCCGACTAGAGTTCGACTGAGGTGGTAGAGGGCATTTTCCTTTCCCTCCTCGTTATTCTGAGCGAGGAGCACACCGAGTGACTCATCTAGCGCGGCAGTGTAGAGAATCAACGGTTTATTTAGAATGGGAGCGGCCAGCACTGGAGGGTGCAACAAGTATTGTTTGATGCTTTCGAACGCTGCTTGACATTCGGCATCCCAGATAAAAGGAGTTCCTTTCTTCATGAGCTTTGAGAAGGGCCTACATCTCCCCGATAAATTTGAGATAAACCTCCGTATATAAGCAAGCTTGCCTTGAAAAGATCTTAGCTGTGTCAGACTCTTCGGAGTGGGCATCTCCATGATAGCCTTTATCTTTGATGGGTCAACTTCGATCCCTCGATGTCGGACTATGAAGCTTAGGAATTTTCCCGATGACACGCTAAAAGCGCACTTCAGAGGATTCATCTTCAGATCGTATTCCCTCAGTCTGGTGAGAACGGTCCTGAGATCTTGGATATGATCGGCCTTGACTTTAGTCTTAACGACCAGATCATCAACATAGCATTCGACGACTTTATGGATTAGGTCATCAAAGATATTAGTCATTGCCCTTTGATATGTAGCACCTGCGTTCTTCAGTCCGAATGGCATTACCTTGTAGCAATATATTCCGATCGGGGTTCGAAATGCTGTGTGCTTCTCATCCTCAGGCGACATCCTGATCTGATTATATCCAGACGAGCCATCCATAAAGGTGAACAGTTCGTAATTTGAGGTGTCATCGACCATCATTTCCATGAGCGGTAGCGGGAAGTCGTCTTTAGGACATGCCTTGTTGAGGTCCCTGAAATCGACACAAACTCGGATCTGCCCATTTTTCTTCTTCACTGGGACTATGCATGCGATCCAGTCCGCATATTTCTCTTCCCTGATGAAGCCGGCATCGATGAGTTTCTTGGTTTCCTCGATGACCTTTTCTTCCAACTCCCTTCTCATTCTTCGAGGAGCTTGTTTGACTGGCTTAGCATCGGGAGATATAGCAAACTTATGTACGGCTACTTCAGGGGAAAGGCCAGGCATTTCTTTGTATGTCCACGCGAAGCAGTCGACGAACTCATGCAGCAGGGCAATTATCTGCGCTTTCATTTCCTCTGACAAGAGCAAGCTGATGTAGTTCGGCCTTGGATTATCGGGCGTTCCTAAGTCAATCTCGGTTAGCTCGTCAAAGGTTGCTTGTCCGCCATCTTCGAGCTCTTGAGGAGCTTCTTCTGGCCCGGCTATCTCGTCGTCGTCATTTGATCTTTCGCTGGCCTCACCAACATGGATCATGTAGCACGCTTTGGAATCAGGTTGAATGTAGCCTATGCCCCGTCTATCTGGAATTCGTCCATCGATGAGTGCTCGGACCTGGGGCGGATACCATAGCCCTTCGTAAAACTTTGCTTCGGACTCCATTTGATATAACCGGCATCCGCACTTCTTAAAGTATTCCCGCATCTCGGGCGCATAGTATCTGGGATTGAGGACGGCTCTTATGCCTCTCTCATAGGGAAGGCACGCGACAGAGAGATCGTCCGGGTGCACAACGGGGTTTGACCTGTAAAACAGGATGCCCTTCTGTCCATTTTTCCTCCCGGGCACGTAGAAAGTTTTCAGCTGGTCCACGGTAGAGACTGACAATGCATCGAGCTCTTTGTACATCCGTTCCGGCACCCTTGTGATGGCCAGGGACCCTTCTGCGACTTCGAAGGTCTCTCGTAGTTTCGCTTGCTGCATGGGGGGCCAATCTGCACAGCTGTTGCACGGCAGGTCCTCTTCTTCTGACTCTTCAGTGTCACTGCCAAGATGAGGGCGGACTTTGCTGCTAGATGGGCCTTCAGTAACAGATTCGTCCGTATCGCTACCGAAATGAGGGCGAGTTTTACGGAAGGACGGGCTTCCAGCGTCGGACTCATCAGTGTCGCTGCCGAAATGCGGGCACACTTGGGTATTTTTGCTTTTGAAAGTGACAGCCGGCGCAGATTTGCTTTTGAGTCTTGGGGCCGGTCTATCCTCAGCCAGTTGTGGCTTAGCATTTTGGTGGTTCATAAAGTACCGAGAATCTTCATATCGAACTTCATGCACACCGAACGGATGGATGTCTCCGTCAATACGTCTTTCTTCGCCATTTTTAGTATACTTCATGCATTGATGGAGAGTTGACGGAATGATGCCGTAATCGTGGAGCCACGGCCGTCCCAAGAGAATCTTATAAGATGTGTCGGCGTCGATCACGTATATCTTAGCTTCAGTATGCAGATCCCCAAATTTGATTGGCAAAGCTATAGACCCCAGAACTTGCTGGCAATTTTGGTTGAAGCCTTGAATGACAATCCTTTCCCTTGACAGGTGTCGGACGTCCATTGACAAACTCTTCAGAGTTCGCAAGTTCATGATGTTCACTGAGGACCCCGGATCAATCAATATGCGATTAATTCGATCTTCGTCGCTGTACCCGGTCACGTAAAGCGGCCGATTATGCTCAGCCGTTCCCAGTAGCAAGTTTTCATCCTTAAATATGACTGCGGCGGCATGCAGAGCGTGCTGGGCTTCTCTCATATTAATTTCCGCAAAGTGAGCCTGATACCGCTCGGGGTTTTGTAGAGCGTGAATGAGAACATCTCTAAGCTCCTTAGATAGGACCAAGGCGTCGTAGATGCTCAGGAGAGACGGAAGCTTTCGGAGATGTGCCAAGACATTATAGTCCACCGAGGAAGGACTTATGTTTTCATCAGTCGGTTCTCTGCCATCTTCTTCATTAGCGACTTGTTTTTCCTTCCCTTTTGGGGCGTTGCCCTGATTTGGCGGTAGAGCCCTGCCGCTTCTGAGCTGAATTTGATTGGCCTTTGTGGCGAGCTCCTCGTCCTCTTCGGGAAAACAGAGCTCATCCTCGGAGTCGCTGCCAAGATGGATGGCGTAGCAGGTCACTACTGGGATCTCTTCATTGGAGTCTTCTTCTAACTCCTCCAGAATTTCAGCCGCTTGTACAGGGAAGAACTCCTTCAATTGAATCAATGTTCTTTCCTTTTGTTCATATTCTTCGAGAGAATCGATATATTTTTGAATGGTCGATCTCCCTGCAGACTCTTTTTCACGCCGAGCTGCACTTTTCTTCTTCTTGAGCTTCTTGGATTTTGAGCCTGATGGAGCCGCATTGGCAGCTGGACTGGTAGGCCTCTTCTGCCCTTCATATTCTGTTCTGGGCTTTTTCCGAAGTAGCTTTATCATCTTCTTCGTCTTATTAGATATGTGTGTACTCCACAGAGGCCGCGATGAGTCAGTTTCGTTTGTCAGAGCAGCAGGTTCAGCTGTCTGCTCCCAGAAGGCTTCAACTTCTGTCTGTATAAAGTTGGCGGTTGCAACTTGATTGTTCGCCAACACGCTTTTGGACAGCTCGATCTCTCCAGCCTTGTACTGCTTCTCGACTCAGTCCTTGAAGATATAGCAATCCTCGATCGCATGGCTCACTACTCGGTGGTACGGGCAATACAGGGGATTGTCGGTCATTTTTGCTTCTTGGGGTCTTTTCGACTCCGGCAATTGTAGGCCGTTGTTCAAGGCATCTTTAAATATCTTGCGGACCTTGTCCCTTCTGAAAGAGTAAACCTTGTTCTTTTTCTCCTCTAGGGAAGGCCCATCTCCTCCCAGCAATGGCTTTCGAGACCGGTTGGTTTTGGATTCGCCCGCCCTTCGCTTTTCTTCATTGTCGGAGGCATTGAAGACATTGGTACTGCTGGAACTCCCGCTTCTACGGTTGTCGTCCAGCTTGCTTTTCCAGGTTTTGTCTCTCTGAGAGTCCGGCGGGGACTCTTGCTTCGAGCGTTCCAGCATTTGGACTTTCTTGGTTAGCTCCTGAAATGTCTTGAGGCCCGCTGTACACAAGAATGGGACCATCCAATTGCTGAGGTTCCCAATGAGAAGGCTAACGGACTGGTCCTGCTCCAGCGGCGGTTCACACTTGACTGTGAGATTACGCCATTGGGCGATAAAGTCGGTGTTGCTTTCATTCTTCCCCGGCTTGGTCCTCACAAGGTCGGCAATAGAGATTTTATCACTGACGCTCATGAACCTTTTCCGGAACAGAGACTCCATTTGGGCAAAGGTAATGACGGACCCGTCTGGTATACTCGCGTACCATTCGAAGGCGACACCGGTCAAGCTGTTGACAAACTGACGAAGAAGGAGCACGTCATTACCCCCTGTATTTCCGCACGATGCTTTGAAGTGAGCGACGTGCTGATTTGCATTCCCCGTTCCATCAAATCTTCCGAACTTAGGGATAACGTAGCCTCTTGGGAACTCAATCAGATCGTACTGCGCGGGATATGGCCGCCCACTACTGCCGATTTCTTTCTGAGCTTCAGCTTCGGCCACCAATGTTTTAACCTTGCTGGTGACCAAATCCATTATCCGATCCTGTGTTAGCGGGATAGTGCTATCTGGGGCCAAGGCATCCCCAGAAGCGGAATGTGGCCGGCTTTCATTCGGCTCGACTAGTCTTGGTCCCAAAGGAACAGGCATTGGCTGCCTCGGATTGTCATCACCCGGCTGATTAGTAGCGGCTTGTGCCTGATTGGGAGGCGCTCGAGCAATTTGAGCCGTAAGATGCATCACCACGTTCGTTAAGTCATCAATCTTCAAATAGAGCTTGGCCATCTCTTTATCTTTGCTCCTGAGCTATTTTCGAAGCTCTAGAAGCAGCTCTTGCTCCGCAGTCCTGGGGCGGAAAGTCGGCTCTTCCTCGCTGTCCGAGCTTGACTCTGCATGGACCGAGGGGTCTTTCTGCCTATCATCCTCATCGAGAGGGTTTTCTTCATCCAGCGGGGGCGGCTGTTCTTGGGCAGCGGCAACCACATTCAGGCCAGATTGGGCTTGGGATGTGGTGGCCCCATCCTTGCTTTTGCTGCGAAGGTTGTCGCTGGGGCGCCCGCCTGCCATATAGACCGTATGGATGATATATCCGTCTGTCTTTCTATCATTGGCAGTTGATTTCACGGATCGCTGTCTTGACCCCCTTGTTTCGGTAGCTGGTAGTCGATTGAAGGCGGCTGGCCTAACCAGTTTCTTGAATGGTGCTGGCGCTTCTTTTCTGGGTTTGCCCTGCTGCTTTCGTGCGGCACAGAGTGCTTGGTAGACTTTTGAAGAGACAGTGTCATACTTTTTCTGTTGGGGCCGGGACACGTCTCTTTGCGGCACTGTTCGGACCGCTGTCTTCTTGATTCTGGCGGTCATGGCGTTTTTCTGAACCCACTTCAGAGGCTCGAAGGAATTGCTGATTCTTACGTCCGACTCAGTCGTCGTCGTGGGGCAACCCTGCACTTGGAACTTCACACGATTCCATTTGGCTGAAGCCTTGGCCCTTTTGTTAGCTCGATACCTGAGCCGCTTCTGCCTTAACTTTTCTGTTCTAAGCACCTGGCAGACTTCGGCTCTTTGGGAAGACGCCGCAGACCGGGCAATGGAGGACCTTGAAGATACGCTCGATTGTGCATTTGTTGGAGTCATCGCCTGAGCTCGTCCGCAACATTTGATGTTGCCCTTTGTACCGAAGTTCTTGCCCCCCGCTGGAGCACCAGGGAGTCGTTCAGACACCATCTTAAGTTTCGGTTGTGGTGCCTTGGCGATCACGACATTCGGCCTCTTCCCCCTTGAGACCGGCTTGGCCACCAGTTCCGCCGGGATTTCCGCCAGATGAGCGCTTCCGGCAGGGTAGATGATGACGGAGCCAAACTGGCGGGGCGGTTCTTCCCACTGTCGACTGAGGCTTGCGGGGAGAACCACACGAGCATTGATCTTGACCACGTACGGAATCGGGGTCACGTTGGAAGCTGAATTCGTCTGGGGAGACATTGTCGTCGAAGGCTGATTGCTGCACAGAAAAAAAAACATCATTTCAGTATAGACAATCGATATGTATATTGATTGAGTTCGCATGAACGTTTAACCCGAAATATGGGAGGAGAGATAAGTCCCATCGGGCGTGCCAGAATCTGTAGGGTGTTTTTTGTCACCCCATTGAGATGGGAATACGCGCGCGCTTGTCAGGCATACTACAGATTCCCCCTGCCTAGGGTAGGCGGGGGTTTAATGATTGTGGGGATCCGAATCTCCGGCAGCCGCGAACTAAGCTGCCGTTAATTACTCCCCGCCTTTGGGGCGAGGGAACCTCCGATTGACGGGTCAAACTGGTCATGCGAACTCAATGTGCAGTGTACGTGTGTTGTGTTTTGGAGGGGGGTTTAAATATATCGGGAGCCACGCAGAGTTTTTACGGGGGTCCCGCTACCCAGATAGCGGACTGGGGGTCAAGGGGGCTAGCAGCTCCCTTGCGGGGTGCGGGGCAGCGCCCCGTTAGAAATTTTTTTCTAACAGGGACAGTGTCGTGGAGTATGTGTATGTGTACATTTATATACATATGTATATATATAAAAAAAAGGGGGGGGAAATACATCCAAAGGATGCGTGGGGCCAGCGCCTGGGCGCTTGAGCGCAAGCGCGCCACGTGTCGGCACGTGGGCGCTTTGCGCTCGAGCGCATAGCGCTGGAGCGCAACGCGCCACGTGTCGGCACATGGGCGCTGTGCGCTCGAGCGCAGAGCGTTTGAGCGTAAGCGCGCCACGTGTCGGCACGCGGGCGCTTTGCGCTCGAGCGCAGAGCGCTGGAGCGCAAGCGCGCCACGTGTCGGCACGCGGGCGTTTCGCGCTCGAGCGCAGAGCGCTGGAGCTCAAGCGCGCCACGTGTCGGCACGCGGGCGTTTCGCGCTCGAGCGCGAGGCGCTGGAGCGCAAGCACGCCACGTGTCGGCACGTGGGCGCTTTGCGCTCGAGCGCTAGCGCACCGGCGAGGAAAAGGGGGGGTTTTAGCCCCGGAAATTCTCTAAAGAGAAAATATGGTGGAGTTAAACTCCTAAGATGCTTTGGGTTAAGGAAATGGGTTCTTCTTCTTCCTTAACTGGACGGATCTTGGAGATAAAGAGATGTGAGATTTAAAAATCTTTTCTTTTTGAGATCTGATGGCAGATCTGAGTTCCCCTTAATGGGTTTTATGGTGGAAAACTATTTAGTTTTGAAAAAGGAAGAGTAAAACTCTTGATTTAATTCAAAAGAAAGAAGAAGGTTTTGGAACCTTGAAGAAGGAGGAAAGATCTTAGATCTAAAACTTTTTTGGAGAGAGAAAAAAAAGTTGTTGGGATATTTCATTATCCTTGCCTTTATAGACTATACACTTTACACATAGCCCCTTGGGCTTCACAAAATGGCATTTTGCCTATCCCATGGCTCATGTGCCATTTCTTTTTGCACATAAGCCATGGGCTTTACAAAAATTTGGCTTTATGCCTATTTTTCTTACATTTATCCATAAAATAAAAGAAATGCAACAAAATTATTTATACAAAATTTTTATCTTGGCATGGGGGAAGGCCGGCCGCTTCATGTTCTGGCTCGACCCGGGCATGGGCCCACTGGATCTGGGCTTGGGCCCACTTGGCTTGGGGTTGACTTTGATTTTGACTTGGTCAACCGGGGTGTAAATTTTTACCCCAACAGCCTCTAGTCTCTGGCACATAGAGACTCCTCTCGTATACACTGACATTCTTCTGTACCAAGTTACAAACAAGAGAATTAATACAACATTACCACAATATAATACAATTTTAAAAGATACCTTCTTATTCGGTCTATTCTACTTTTCTCTTATCTTTGGCACTTACCGAGTGACCTGTTCGCTGACGACATTCTATTTCTTTCTTCTTTAAATGTCGTCAGGTGATTTGGACCCGTCAGAGATCGAGCCCACTGCTGAAGACTTGGAACAGTTCAGTGAAGACCCCGAGCTCTAGTCATTGTACACTTTCCATTCAGTACTTTCATTTCTGTTATGCCATTGTTTAGGCATTGCTTTTTATTCAGTTGTATTTACTTTTCATGCATTATACAAAAGAATGTTAATAAATAAATTTGTTGTTCAGTTTATATCTCTTGTCTCTTGTGCTTACTTTTATATTGCTTAGATACGCTTAGCGTATTTACTTCACAGTAAATACGTAGTGGCCTCGTCGTGGCCTCTGCCCGTATACTGGGAAGCGGGGCGTGACAGGTTTTGTTGGTGGCCCATGCAGGTCTGAGCTGTATAGAACCATACTATGCAGTTCTGTTCTGCGTGAACAACCTAAGCAATATAACACAAGAACCAACAACTAAAGTATTCTTTACAATTCATGTTCCTTGAATCCTATCATTCTATATACTTTGAATCTGTCCTAACCTAAATTTTTCATCAAGGTTATGGATTCCCCAAACAACACAAGCGCCAACTTCAACAACACTCCACCTCCACTACCCATTGTGCCTACTGTTCCTGCTCCACCCACCGAGCAAACAGTTCTGCTTGAGGCGATCCGCAGCCTCCTTGAGGCACAGCAACAGCTTTTGAACCGTCCCGAGACTGACGCACCTGGGATAAAGAAATTCAGAGCTTTGCATCCCAAACAGTTCTACGGAAAGGGAAGCCCACTTGAAGCTGAGGAATAGGCACAGAGCATAGAAGATGATCTGGTGGCAGCACAAGTGCCAGACATAGCTTGGGTCTGTGTGGCGAAATTGCAGCTCACAGACAATGCTCGCAACTGGTGGAAGGCGGAAGAAAGCCGTCTTGAACAGCCTATTGAATGGAAGACTTTTCGTGATAGGTTCGACGCGGAGTACTTTCCTGTGACTGCCAGGTTTGCCATGGAACAGCAGTTCATTCATCTACAACAAGGTTCGATGTGGGAAAAGTCAGTAGATGAGTATGACGCTGAATTCACCATGCTAAGTCGGTAAGATATGTCACAATATTTCAATTTTTAAAATATCACATAATACACAGCTAACACAATCATTTAAACAGATTCGTGGCACATTTGATACCGACGGACGAGATCAGAGCCCGTCGATTTCAACAGGGGTTGGACACGAAAATTCAGGCTACACTAGCCATAAGGAAATTTCCAACTCATGAGGATGCTCTGGAAGCTGCCCGCAGTTACGAAGCAGTGATAAAGGCAAGGGGCAGACCTTAGTCTGCAGGATTTAAGCGTCCTGCCAACCAGATGGCAGGAGGAGCCTCGTCCAGGCCATCTTTTATGCCAAGGAGACCCGGGGTACCAAACAGCAGGCCCAGCCTAGCCTTTTGTAACTACTGCAAGAGAAATGGGCATCTGGCGAGAGATTGACGGCGTGCGAACAACCTTTGCTTGATCTGCGGCTCAGCTGCTCATGGTATTGGGTCTTGTCCTGTCACGTCCCGCTTCCCAGAGTACGCTAAGATGGGCACGTGACATAGCCAACCATGCTACCTGTGGGTAGGAAGTATCCATCCACAGTCACATTACGGCTGTAGAGACATCAAGAATAAAATATAACTATCTAATACATGTCTATAAGCCAAGATAACATGAGTGAAGAATAATAAAAGTGCGGAAGCAAGAGATCCAATACAAAATAACTGGAATGTATGTCCCATAATGCGGGCTCACATCAGGAATAAAATGCTGAAAGTAAAAGAACTAACTACTACAGAATCCTCACTGCTCAGCCTGCTGGCTGTAGTACTCCTGCTCGGACTGCAGCAAAGGTACGGTATCTGGGCCATGCAAAACCCAGACGTTAGCGCGTCATGTCATCAAGTAATAAAGTATAACAGGGTAACAGGCAATGCAAATATAATCATGAATAATAAGCAGGTATAACAGCAATATAAATCAGGGCAGTGAAGGGTAGTGTGCAGTGAGTAAACTAAACTAGTCTATTGGGTTATCTACTCTCAAGTCTTTGAAATCAATTTGATGAATCATCGAATGTAACTCGATAGTATCCCGTGCATGCCCGGGACCACGGTCTAAGACTCTCGGGCTGAAACTGAGACGTGCCGCTAGGCACTAAAAGGAAAAGGGTACAGACCAACGATGTCAGCAGCATCGTCACGAGGCGGGCCTAGCCTCTAAAACTGATCAGTAAAAGCAAGCAACTGTCGAGTTACAAGTCAGGATTTCATCATTGATTTCCCCATACCCCCAAGTTATGTATGTCAAGTCAGGTATTCAGTAATCAAGAACTAATGCCAACACAGGATCAAGTAGGAGCAGGTTTGTCTGGATAGACAACAGGAACGGTCCGTGAGGACTGCATGTCAGGTTTGTTGGCATTAGACACAAGATCTGGTAACAGGTAATACCATAGTACATCAGGTCAAGCCAGGTAATGTATAAAGGGGTCATGTCATGTCAAGAGTGTACGGTACCATGTCAGGTCAAGTAATATGTGTACCAAGTCACGTCAGGGTGTACAAGATATCATGTGGATGCTCATAATCGACTAGCATAACCATGGTTATGAATAAACAAGCAGGGTACTATCAGAACAATAAACAAGCACAGTAACATGATAGCAATAGGTGCATATTAACTACTTAGTTGTACGGTTATCCGTTTGGTTTAAGGAATAGTTCTAACATTGCAGGAATGCAGTATTACACATATGGATGATAAAAATCATATTAATATGTATTAAAACCATCTAGAGATGCAATTAAATGTGAATAAGGCTAAATGGATGCAATCGGTCGTCCGATAGGGTAAAACTACAAAAAGGGTAATATGGCTATAAAACAATTATGATTATGTGATCTAACATATAAATGTGATTACTAGGTATATTTAACTAAATGCAACAATCCGGTTTCAAGTTTTAGATCTGAAATATATAAACGGAACCTTGTACTGTTAATCTAGAATTCAAAACTTTAGATTTTATCTATAGATTTAATAGGAAAATAGATAGATTGATATATGAATAGTATGACTAGCATGTAGCAAGATTAACTTGCCTCGACGGATCGCGTAGCGGTAAACGGAACGTCACGCGTCGGCGGGAAACGTCGCGACGCGCGCACGGTACACGGAATCAATCCAAATAACACACGATAGGATCACACGGGTCAGGTACACTCGCTGGGTCGTCGGGATCGTCGTCGGCACCACTGGATTCTGGCAAGACAGAAAACAGTAAATATTACAATGGACAAGAGATGCATGGAAAAAGAAGCAAGAAGAACGAAAGAGAACAGGGGGATTGATGAAGAACTTACCCACTGGACTGAAGGGGGTGACAGCGTCGTCGGCGAGGCGTCGACGCCGAGATCAACAGCGAGGCAACGAAGTCCCAGGTTGCAGGGAAAGGCTCGGGCTAGGGTTAGCTTTGGTTTGATGTTTGGTAGGGTTTTGTTGCAGGGTTAGGTGTTCGAGAAGGAGCAGAGGGAGAGGGAGGTGGTGACGACGGGAAGAGGGGGTCGGCGGCGATGGAACGATGGATTCCTGGGTTCGTTGAAGGGTGTGTGTGCAGGGGAAGGAGACTCTGGAGGAAGAAAGAGAAGGAGAAGATGCAAAGGAGGAGAAGAGGAGATGTTGAGTCGGTTTGGGTTTGATGCAGTTAGGGTTAGGGTTTACACGAGGCGATGGGTTTGTTTTAAAGGAGAGGAAGAACTGCGGGGGTTTTAAATGAGAGAGAAAGAGAAAACATGAAGGGAGGTGACGGGATCTCCATCGCGGTGACGGGACTCGAGAAGTGAATAGTGATCGCGAGAGGAGAGAGAAAGAGAAGGGAGAGAGAGAGACTGCACTCGGGGGGAGAGAGAAGGAGAAGGAGAAAGAAAGAGAGGAGGACGTGGGGCCCAGGGGAAAATAAAACGAGGGTTTTGATTGGTGGAAAAAGAAAGATAGAGGAGGAAGTGAGCTCGGTGGGGGCCAGGTGCACCCAAGGAGGGCTTTGATTGGTTAACGAAAATAGGAATTGGTTAGGAAAATTTTAGAAAAGATTCGTTAATATTTTAACGAACGATTTTCATTGGCTGGGGAAGGAAAATGAAGAATTTTGATTGGTTGTAGGAAAAATAATTGGTTTAGGGAAAAATTTGGAAAAGATTTTATTTTGTTTTCTTTCGTTTGGTTTAACAAATTGATAGGCTGAAAATTTACTTTGGCTGATAAAAGATTTAGAAAAAATAGGATTTAGCGGAAATACAAAATATTTCAGAATTGCGCCCGGGTCGGGTCCAAAAATTTGAATTTAAAATATGAAAATTATTGGCAAGCTCCAAAAATTAAAATGAAGGATTTTGTAATGAAAAAGTATACCCCCCAAGAACGGACGCGCGTACGTGCGCGTAGTCGTCCAAATACGTCTGTTTCACTGAACGGGACGAGAACACGATGCAAGGACGCTACCACAGGGTTAGGGGTATCAAGCAGACCATGACAAGTATTTTTAAACTATTTTAAGTAACTTAATTGTAATATGCAAACATATGTAATGTCGGGGTAAATTATAACTAGTAACAGTCGAAGCATGATCAATGAAATAAATACCACACACCACACATATGGTAACAGAAATTTGTAGAACTGGACTAGATTGTTACATGTCCTCAAAAACAAGATCCTATTGCTGCACCCAGTCCAGCAAACAATTACCCACAGCGCCCAGCCATCCAAGCACCTGCTCCAAGACTTGCACTACCTGCACCACCCAGAGGACCACAAGCTGCACCACCTCCTCGTCAGTTCCATCAAGCTCAAAGGAACATTCCGAGGAATACTCCTCAGGCCAGGAGGAATGTACCAAGGCAACAGGCTTTCACGATGACAGTGGAAGAAGCTGAGGCCACTAGCCAAGTTATCACCGGTAACCCTTTCTTTCTCAAAAATTACTTTCAGTCTTGATAATTATCCTACATACTTTTCCTATACCTAAAACATATCCCACATACCTTAGGTACAATCTTAGTATCCTCAATACCTGTACTAGCACTGTTTGATACTGGAGCATCTTACTGCTTTATGTCGCAACGGTTTGTTCGAACCCATACGATTCCAGTCCCACCGCTTGTATCCAACTGGAATGTCAGTTCCGGAAATGGTGTTCTAAAAGCAACAATGGGATACAACTTGTGTCCGGTAGTCGTCTGCAGCAGAGAATTTTATGTTGACTTCAAAGTGCTGGACATACCGAACTTTGATGTGGTTCTAGGAATGGATTGGCTTGGAACTTTTTATGCTACCATCGACTGTCGTCAAAGGAGGGTAGTATTCGAGATTCCAGACCACCCGGTCTTCTATTTCAAAAGCAGAGACCATACCCTAGAGCCAGGTACCTACAAAGCGAAGCCAAGAGAAGCAGTAGTTGCAGCAGCTTAAGCGGAGGAAGAATCAAGACCAGATGTAGTTCGAGAGTTCGATGATGTGTTTCCTGACGATATATCAGGTTTGCCTCCCGATCGAGCTCTTGAATTCAGCATTGATTTAGTACCAGGAGCACAACCGGTGATCAAAGCACCTTATCGACTAAGTCCGGAAGGTTTGAAGGAAGTCCGAACACAGTTGGATGAATTACTGACGAAAGGATGGATTCGTCCCAGCACTTCAAGTTGGGGATCACCTGTACTACTTGTGAAGAATAAGGAAGGTCCATACAGAATGTGCATCGATTACAGAGCCTTGAACGAAGTCACTATAAAGAACAAGTATCCACTTCCGTGTATCGACGATTTATTCGATCAGCTAAGTGGATCTTGTGTTTTCTCTAAATTGCATCTTCGTTCAGGTTATCATTAGGTGAAGGTCAAGGAAGCTGATATTTATAAAACAGCTTTCAGAACTCATTATGGACATTACAAATTTCTAGTGATGCCATTTGGAGTGACCAACGCACCCGCAATATTCATGAACCTAATGAATCAAGTTTTCCGGGAGTACTTAGACAGGTTTGTTGTCATCTTCATCGATGACATTCTGGTGTATTCCAAGAGTCGGAAAGAACATGCCGAGCACCTACGAATTGTCCTGGAAACTCTTCGACAACATCAGCTCTATGCTAAGTACAGCAAGTGCGAGTTTTGGCTAAAGCAAGTTGGTTTTCTTGGACATATCGTATCAGGAGAAGGAATCTCTGTGGATCCGGCTAAAGTTTTAGCAGTTAGCGAATGGCCGACACCAAAGTCAGTGAAGGACATTCGGAGTTTCTTGGGTTTAGCTGGATATTACAGAAGGTTTATTGAAGGATTTTCGAAGATAGCAACACCCCTGACCAAGCTCACACGTAAAGATGAAGATTTTGTATGGTCAGAAGCATGCGAACAAGCTTTCATAGAACTCAAGTCAAGGTTGACATCAGCACCTATTCTCATCATACCAGATCAATCTGGAGGATTCGAAGTGCATTACGATGCATCCGGTAAGGGATTAGGATGTGTTCTACATCAGCACGGTAAGGTTGTGGCATATGCTTCAAGACAGCTGAAGATTCACAAGCGCAATTATCTGACGCATGATTTGGAATTGGCAGCCGTCATCTTTGCTCTCAAGATTTGGCGCCATTATCTACTTGGTGAACGCGTGAACATATACACAGATCACAAGAGCCTGAAATATGTGTTTACTCAGAAGGAGTTGAATATTCGGCAGAGAAGATGGTTAGAACTCATGGCGGAATTTGACATCAACTTGCAATATCACCCAGGGAGGGTGAATGTGGTTCCTGATGCTCTTAGTCGTCAACTATTATCTATGAATCTCACCGCTCAATGGAAGCTTCAACAAGACTTTCATCAGATGGAGATTGAAGTAGTCATGCCAGGTAATGTTTCAAGTTTGATGAATTTACAAGTTCAATCATCCATTGTCAACCAGATCAAAGCGGCTTAAGCAAGTGATGCTAAGTTGTAAAAGATCAGAGAACAAGTATAGAATGGACTTAGAACAGACTTCATCATCCATGAAGACGGATCTTTGAGATACGGCAGCAGATTGTGTGTACCAAAAGGTCCTGTTCGGGAAGAGTTAATGAAAGAAGCTCACAGCTCTCCCTATTCAGTACATCCTAGAGGTACCAAAATGTACAAAGATCTACGTCAGAATTATTGGTGGCATGGAATAAAGCGTGAAGTAGCCAGAAGTGTCGCAAAATGCTTGGTATGTCAACAAGTAAAGGCTGAACATCACAGGACAGCTGGACTACTTCAACCGTTACCAATCCCAGAATGGAAGTGGCAACACATCACGATGGATTTTGTGACTGCTCTTACTCGCAGCACGAAGGGTAATGATGTTGTATGGGTCATTGTGGATCGACTCACAAAGTCGGCTCACTTCATCCCATTTCGAGTTGGCCAATCAACTGAGACGCTAGCAAAGAAGTACATGGAGGTAATAATCTACTTAAGATTTAAACTCTTCATAATGTACTATCTCTGATACCCATGAAGTCATACAGGAAATTGTGAGACTTCATGGAGTACCGGTCTGCATTGTCTCCGATCGTGACACCAGGTTCCTATCATAATTTTGGCAGAGTCTGCAAGCAAGCTTGGAAACAAGTCTGAACTTCAGCACGGCTTATCATCCACAAACAGATGGTCAGTCTGAACGAACTATTCAGATCTTGGAGGATATGCTCAGAGCATGTATGTTAGACTTCAAAGGATCGTGGGAAGATCATCTACATCTTGTGGAGTTTTCGTACAACAACAGCTACCAAGCAAGCATAGGAATGACACCTTTTGCAGCACTGTATGGAAGGAAGTGTCGATCACCATTAAGTTGGGAAGAAATCGGAGATAGGGAATTGCTTGGACTAGAGATGATAGTAGCAACTGTTGATGTGGTACGAACTATCAGGGAAAGGATGCGCATAACCCAAGATCGACAGAAGCACTGGGCTGATGCAAAGAGAGGTCACTTGGAGTTCCAGCCAGGAGATCATGTGTTCTTAAAGATATCTCCGAACCGCGGAATGATCTGATTTGGAAGACGGGATAAATTAAGTCCGAGATACATTGAATCGTTCGATATACTCGAACGAGTCGGTGAAGTGGCGTACCGCTTAGCGCTTCCACCTTCATTGGAAGGAGTACATAATGTGTTCCACGTATCCCAACTCAGAAGGTATGTGAGTGACCCCAGCCATGTTCTCGATCATTCCGAGCTCACTATACAGCCTGACTTATCTTGTGAGCAACAACCTGTGGAAATCCTGGACAGGAAAGTGAAGACACTTCGGAACAAGGAAGTTAACTTGGTCCGAGTGATGTGGAGGAAAGACACTCCAGGAGAGTCCACTTGGGAAAGGGAAGATGAAATGTGTGCAAGATATCCACGCCTCTTTGTAAACTAGTCCTCAAATAAAAGTTGTAAATTTCGAGGATGAAATTTTTGTAAGGAGGGTAGAATGTAACAACTCCATTTTTAGTGTACAAAATTTGCTTAAAAATTAATGTATACTTAGAGAATTTACATTTGTTGTTATTACTTTAAGTAATTAATTAGCTCCATAATTACAAGAAGGAGCATGTAGCTTATTGGTAATACCTTGCACTGCTGAACCAGGCCACCAGAATTCAAATCCCATACCCCACATTATTTTTAATATTGATTTTTTTAAAAAACTTTAGAATACCAAGGGTTTACACGTGCATATCTCACAAAAACCCCACTACACCCAAAAATATAACATTGCCAGAGGTTAGATGAACCGTCGGGGGGATCCTGGCCGCCTGACTCGGCCGGGAATCGGCCAAATCGGCCTCGACTCGGCCGACTCAGTCCTCCGGCCGAGTCACGGCCGAGTCGGCCGATTCCGGCGACGACCCGAACACAAAAAATGTGTCTTTTGGTCTCCCCTGTACACCTGCAAAATTTTATCCTCAGACCATTTCCAGACCTCTTTTTAAAACCCCATTTACTCCACTTTTATTACATTTTAATATATTTTAATACATTTTTTAAATTAAAACCCTTCATCTACCCTAACCTATAAATACCAACCCTACACACTACCCCCTCATCCTAAACTCTGAGCCAACTCTCTAGAATTTTAAAGAAACTTTTGTGTGCAATCGAAGTGAACGAAAGTCGAAGCTCCGGCGAATTCTTCGGCGAATTTTCCGGCAACGTCCGTAGGAACTCCCGGCGACGAAACGACACACTGCCGACTCCTTCCGAACCATCTCCCTCTTCTAGTTATCCAAAACCCATAAGTCCCTAAATTCTACCTCTCTTTTCTTTTCTAAAATACGGATTTACAAAACCCGGCGGAATCGGAACCAATCCGATTTCCGATTCGGTTTCTTTATAAAATTTCACTTCTCGTTAATACAATTATGTTTAAACTCTCTCATGTTGACTATTAAACACTAATCAACCAAATTGATCAAGTTTCATATCAGAAAACAGTTGCTATTTCATTTTACCGCATTTTTTTCATGTAAATACCACATAGTTTCAATTCCACCTTCAACATTACAAAACCTTGGTATACCTTTAAGTAGATCATGAGGTAATGACCTACCTCCTCACACACTCATATGCAACATAGCACAATACCCTTGGGAATATAGAATACGGGAAACGACATCATTGCAAATAAATACCATTTACTTAATAAAACCGTTTTCTAAAGGATTTAGTATTTATACAATCTTTGCAAAGCGCCGCTACAGCCCATTTTGGGGAACCCATTTGGGATGGTGCGGATTATCGCACATCCTCAGGCATAGTAGTACGAGATTTAGACCTCCGCAAGGAGCATTCGGTCTCGAAAGATTTAAAATACGACATCTTAAGAAAACGAGATTTCTAGAATATTATAGATATATACAAAAATTATTTTCATATAAATATATGTATATGTAACATAAAAATATCTATTTTGAAGTATTATAAATATTCCACATTTTGCTAAAAATATCACAAGAATTAATTTTACACTAAAATATCATGAATTCCATACAAAACCAATATTACAAATAAATACTTTTTATTATGAATTATGATATTCTCATTAGAATTGTCACAAATATAAAATCTACATTTATTAAAACTCTAAATACGATAATAAATACTTGGGGTGTATTTTGAAAACTATACAGCGTATTTTTACGTAAAACCCCCTCAAGTTCTATAATTTACCCTAAGGACCCTAGTAAATATAGGTTTAAGCGGGACCAATCTCTTGAGCCTCAGGGAGCCGGAGAAGTGGGTGCTTGCCTATCTAAGGTAGACAACTTAACAACTGTGTTATCAATACGGTAATCGTCTTTGAAAAAGACACAAATCCTGCCACCCATGTGCAGCGGTTACCGATAGCATCAAAACAATCAGGACTTTAATTTACCTTTCTAATTGTCTAACTCAGTTTGAGTCTCATTATAATCTGACTTGAATATGATTCAAGTACAATCTACAGTCTACAATATTCCAATTCAACATGATTCCATGAATCCATTATACAACTTGATTTAACCGAACCATGGATATACATGATTCTCCAGTTACATCCATTTACATGATTCTACGGTTACATCCGTTTACTGATATCATGGTTTCGGTCAGTCAATCAATTATACAATCAATACAATTTATAATACAAACAAGACATCTCGGGGTTTAAGGGGTAGATTGGTACGGAAGGTGTAGAAGTGGTACGAGACAGTAAGACTTAATACACCTAACATGAATCCAATTGTTGTTGTACCGTAGCATAAACGGTTCCTTGTACTATACTTGCCTCTAGTCTCTGGCATATAGAGACTCCTCACGTATACACTGGCATTCTTCTGTACCAAGCTATAAACAACAACGTTAATACAATATTACAACAATATAATACAACTTTAAAAGATACCTTATTATTCGGTCTATTCTACTTTCCTCTTATCTTTGGGACTTACCGAGCGACCTGTTCGCTGACGACATTCTATTTCTTTCTTTTTTGAATGTCGTCAGGTGATTTGGACCCGTCAGAGATCGAGCCCACTGCTGAAGACTTGGACCAGTTCAGTGAAGACCCCGAGCTCTAGTCATTGTACACTTTCCATTCAGTACTTTCATTTCTGTTATGCCATTGTTTAGGCATTTCTTTTTATTCAGTCGTATTTACTTTTCATGCATTGTACAAAAAAATGTTAATAAATAAAGTTGATGTTCAGTTTATATCTTTTGTCTCTTGTGCTTACTTTTATATTGCTTAGATACGCTTAGCGTATTTACTTCACAAAAAATACGTAGCGGCCTCGTCGTGTCCTCTGCCTGTATACTGGGAAGCGGGGCGTGACACATGCCTTGGAATCAGGCTGGATGAAACTTATGCCCCGTCTATCTGGAATTCGTCTATCGATGAGTGCTCGGACCTGAGGCGGATGCCATAGCCCTTCATAAATCTTTGCTTCGGACTCCGTTTGATATAACCAGCATCCGCACCTTTTGAAATATTCCCGCATCTCGGGTGCATAGTATCTGGGATTGAGGACAGCTCTTATGCCTCTCTCATAAGGAAGGCACGCGACAGACAAATCGTCCGGGTGCACAACAGGATTTGACCCATAAAATATGATGCCCTTCTGTCCACTTTTCTTTCCAAGAACGTAGAAAGTTTTCAGCTGGTCCACGGTAGAGACTAACAATGCATCGAGCTCTTTGCACATCTGCTCCGGCACCCTTGTGACAGCTAGGGACCCTTCTGTAATTTCGAAGGTCTCTCATAGTTTCGCTTGTTGCATGGGAGTCTAATCTGCACAGCTATTGCATGGCAGGTCCTCTTCCTCCGACTCTTCAGTGTCGCTGCCAAGATGAGGGCGGACTTTGCTGCTAGATAGGACTTCAGTATCAGATTCATCTGTATCGCTACCGAAACGAGGGCGAGTTTTACGGAAGGACGGACTTCCAGCGTCGGACTCATTAGTGTCACTACCGAAACGCGGGCGCACTTGGGGGTATTTGCTTTTGAAAGTGAAAGCCAGCTCAGATTTGCTTTTGAGTTTTGGGGACGCTCTGTCCTCAGTCAGTTGTGGCTTAGTATTCGGGTGGTTCATAAAGTACTGAGAATCCTCATATCGGACTGCATGCATACAGAACGGCTGGATTTCTCCATCAATGCGTCTTTCTTCGCCATTTTTAGTATACTTCATGCATTGATGGAGAGTTGACGGAATGATGTCGTAATCGTGGAGCCACGGTCACCCCAAGAGAATTTTATAAGACGTGTCAGTGTCGATCACATATATCATAGCTTCGGTCTGCAGATCCCTATATTTGATTGGCAGAGCTATGGATCCCAGAACTTGCTGGCAATTTTGATTGAAGCCTTGAATAATAATCCTTTCCCTTAACAGGTGTCAGACTTCCATTGACAAACTCTTCAAAGTTCGCAAGTTCATGATGTTCACTGAGGACCCTGGATCAATCAATATGCGATTAATCCGGTCTCCGTCGCTGTACCCTGTCACGTAAAGTGGACGATTATGCTCAACCATTCCCAGTAGCAAGTCTTCGGCCTTAAAGGTGATTGCGGCGGCATGCAGAGCATACTGGGCTTCTTTCATATTAATTTCCGCAAAGCGAGCCTTATACCGCTCAGGGTTTTGTAGAGCATGGATGAGAACATCTCTAAGTTTCCTAGATAGGACCAAAGTATCGTAGATGCTCAGGAGAGACGGAAGCTTCCGGAGATGAGCCAAGACATTATAGTCCACTGAGGAAGGACTTGAATTTTCATGAGCCGGCTCTCCGCCATCTCCTTCATTAGTGACTTGTTTTTCCTTCCCTTTTGGGGCGTTGTCCTGATTTGGCGGTAGAGCCCTGCCGCTTCTGAGCTGGATTTGGTTGGCCTTTGTGGCGAGCTCCTCGTCCTCTTCGGGAAAACAGAGCTCCTCCTCAGAGTCGCTGCCCAGATGGATGGCGTAGCAGGTCACTATAGGGATCTCTTCATTGGAGCCTTCTTCTAGCTCCTCTAAAATCTCAGCTGCTTCTACAGGAAAGAACTCTTTCAATTGAATTACAGTTCTTTCCTTCTGTTCATAGTCTTCGAGGGAATCAATATATTTTTGAATGGTTGATCTCCCTGCAGACTCTTTTTCGCGTCGAGCTGCACTTTTCTTCTTCTTGAGCTTTTTGGATTTTGAGCCTGATGGAGCCGAATTGGCAGCTGGATTGGTAGGCTTCTTCTGCCCTTCATATTCTGTTCTGGGCTCTTTCCGAAGTAGCTTTAGTATCTTCTTCGTCTTATTAGATATGTGTGTACTCCACGGAGACTGCGGTGAGTCAGTTTCATTTCTCAGGGCAGCGGGTTCAGCTGTCTGCTCCCAGAAGGCTTCAGCTTCTGTCTGTATAAAGTTGGTGGTTGTAACTTGATTGTTCACCAACACACTCTTGGACAGCTCGATCTCTCCAGTCTTGTACCGCTTCTCGACCCAGTCTTTGAAGATATAGCAATCCTCGATCGCATGGCTCACTACTCTGTGGTACGGACAATACAGGGGATTGTCTGTCATTTTTGCTTCATGGGGTCTCTTCGACTCCGGCAATTGTAGACCATTGTTCAATGCATCTTTGAATATCTTGCGGACCTTATCCCTTCTGAAAGAGTAAACTTTGTTCTTTTTCTCCTCTAGGGAAGGCCCTTCTCCTCCCAGCAATGGCTTTCGAGGTCGGTTGGTTCTGGAATCGCCTGCCTTTCGTTTGTCTTCATTATCGGACGCATTGAAGACATTGGTACTGCTGGAATTCCCGTTTCTACGGTTGTCGTCCCTCTTGCTTTTCTAAGTCTTGTCTCTTGGAGAGTCTGGGGTGGACTCTTGCTTCGAGCATTCCAACATCTGGACTTTCTTGGTTAGCTCCTGAAACGTCTTGAGGCCTGTTGTACACAAGAATGGGACCAACCAATTGCTGAGGTTCCCAATGAGAAGGCTGACGGACTGGTCCTGCTCCAGCGGTGGTTCGCACTTAACCGTGAGATTACGCCATCGGGCGATAAAGTCAGTGTTGTTTTCATTCTTCCTCGGTTTGGTCCTCACAAGGTCAGCAATGGAGATTTTATCACTGACACTCATGAACCTTTGCCGAAACAGAGACTCCATTTGGGCAAAGGTAATGACGGACCCGTCTGGTATACTCGCGTACCAGTCGAAAGCGACACCAGTCAGACTATTGACAAACTGACGAAGAATGAGCGCATCATTGCCCCCTGTATTTCCGCACGACGCTTTAAAGTGGGCGACGTGCTGATTTGCATTTTCCGTCCCGTCAAATCTTCCGAATTTAAGAATGACGTAACCATTGGGGAACTCAATCAGATCGTACTGTGCGGGATATGGCCGCCCACTACTACCAATTTATTTCTGAGCTTCGGCTTCGGCTACCAATGTTCTAACCTTGCTGGTAACCAAATCCATCATCCGATCTTGTGTTAGCGGGATAGTGCTGTCTGGGGCCAAGGCATCCCTAGAAGCGGAACGTGGCCTTCTTTCGTGCGGCTCGCCTAATCTTGGACCCAAAGGGACATGCATCGGTTGCTTCGGATTGTCATCACCTTGCTCATGAATAGAGACTTGTGCTTGATTGGAAGACGCCCGAGCAATTTGAGCCGTAAGCTGCATCACAACATTCGTCAGGTCATCGATTTTGGAGTAAAGCTTGGCCATTTCTTTATCTTTGCTCCTGAGCTGTTTTCGAAGCTCTTGAAGCAGCTCTTGCTCTGCGGTCCTAGGGCGGAAAGTCGGCTCTTCCTCGCTGTCCGAGCTTGACTCTACATGGACTGAGGGGTCTTTCTGCCTATCGGCTTCATCGAGAAGGTTTTCCTCATCCGGTGGAAGCGGCTGATCTTGGGAAGCGGCAACCACATTCAAGCCAGATTGGGCTTGGGATGTGGTAGCCCCATCCTTGCTCTTACTGCGCAGGTTATCGCTGGGACACGCACCCACCATATAGACCGTATGATAACATATCCGGTCATCTTTTTATTACTGGCAGCTGATTTCACGGATCGCTGTCGTGGCCCTCCTATTTCGGTAATAGGCAATCGACTGAAAGCGGCTGGCCTGACCGAGTTCTTGAATAGTGCTTGCACTTCTTTTCTGGGTTTTCCTCGATGCTTTTGCGCGGCACAGAGTGCCTGATAGACACTTGAAGAGACAGTGTCGTACTTTCTCTGTTGGGGCCGGGACATGTCTCTTTGTAGCAACGTTCGGTCTGTCGTTTTCTTAATTCTGGCGATCATGGCGTTTTTCTGAACCCACTTCAGAGGTTCGAAAGAATTGTTGTCTTTTACGGTCAACTCAACCGTCATCGCAGGATGACTCTGCTCTTGGAATCTCACAAGATTCCACTTAGCCAGAGTCCTGGCCCTCTTGTTGGCTCGATACCTAAGCCGCTTCTGTCTCAGCCTTTCTGTTTTGAGCACTTGGCTGGTTACAGCTCTTCGGGAAGCCGCCGTAGACCGGGTGATGGAGGGCTTTGGATATACGCCTGATTGTCCATTAGTTGGAGTCATCGCCTGTGCTCGTCCGCAACGTTTGATGTTGCTTTTTGTACCGGAAGTCTTGCCCCCAGCTGGAGCACCAGAGAGTCGTTCAGACACCGTCTTAAGTTTCGGTCGTGGTGTCTTGGCGATCACAACATTCGGCCTCTTTCCCCTTGAGACCGGCTTGGCCACCTGTTTTGCCGGGATTTCTGCCAGATGAGCGCTTCCAGCAGGGTAGATGATGACGGAACCAAACTGGCGGGGCAGTTCCTCCCACTGTCAACTGAGGCTTGCGGGGAGAACCACACGTGCATTGATCTTGAACACGTATGGAATCGGGGTCGCATCAGAAGCTGGATCCATCTTAGGAGAAATTGTCGTTGAAAGTTGATTGTTGCACGGAAAAACATTATTTCAGTACAAATATCGGCATATATGTTAAATGAGTTCGCATGAACACTTGACCCAAGATATGGGAGGAGAGAAATGTCCCACCGGGCGTGCCAGAGTCTGTAGGGTGTTTTTCGTCACCCCATTGAGATGGGAATACGCGTGCGCTTGTAAGGCGTACTATAGATCCCCCTGCCTAGGATAGGCGGGGGTTTATTGATTGTGGGGATCCGAATCTCCAGCAGCCGCGGACTAAGCTGCTGTTAATTACCCCTTACCTTCAAAGTGAGGGAACCTCCGATTGACGGGTAAAACCGGTCATGCAAACTCAATACGATGTGTTGGGGGGTGTGTGTGTGTGTGTTTTAACATATAACAATGGAGACGTGTTAATTTTTTTTTGTTCCATTTGTAAATAAAAAAAATAATATATATACTTTTTTTTATAAAAAAAACAAAAATAAATAAGTAAATAAATATTCAGAGAAACGTTTTTTGGTATTATTCATAATTTATTTTTATTTATTTATTATTTTTTTTAAATAAAAAAAAGATTAAAAAAAAGAAAAGAAAAAAATTACAAAAAGAAGGAGGATTCACCCACTCACGTGAGAGGAGGGGGAAAGGCTCCCATTTAATTTAATGGGAGCCTCCCCCTCACGTTGGGGGGCCAAATGGCTTCCATTAAATGGGAGCCCTCCCCCTCACGTGAGGAGGCCAAAGGGCTCCCATTTAATGGGAACCCTCCCCCTCACGTGAGGAGGAAGAGAGGGTTCTCATTTGATGGGAGCCTCCCCCACACGTGAAGGCCCCAAAATTAATTAAATAATAATTTTTTTTGTTACATGGAGTTCGACTCCAATAGAATTTTTTTTTGGTAGAGTTAAACTCCAAAAGAATTTTAAATATGGAGTTAAACTCCAAAAATATTTTATATGGAGTTAAACTCCCCAAAAAGAATTTTATTGTGGAGTTGAACTCCAAAAGAGTTTTAAATGGAGTTCAACTCCAAAAGGAATTTTATTGTGAAGTTGAACTCCAAAAGAATTTTAAATGGAGTTAAACTCCTAAAAAGATTTAATATAGAGTTAAACTCTCCAAAAAGAATTTTATTGTGGAGTTAAACTCTAAAAGAATTTTGTTGTGGAGTTAAACTCCAAAAGAGTTTTAAATGGAGTTCAACTCCAAAAGGAATTTTATTGTGAAGTTGAAGTTCAAAAGAATTTTAAATGGAGTTAAACTCCTAAAAAGATTTAATGTGGTTTTAAACTCCCCAAAAAGAATTTTATTGTGGAGTTAGACTCCAAAAGGATTTTAAATGAAGTTCAACTCCTAAAATGATTTAATGTGGAGTTAAACTCCCCAAAAAGAATTTTATTGTGGAGTTTAACTCCAAAAGAATTTTGTTGTTGAGTTAAACTCCAAAAGAGTTTTAAATGGAGTTCAAGTCCAAAAGGGATTTTATTGTGGAGTTGAACTCCAAAAGAATTTTAAATGGAGTTAAACTCCTAAAAATATTTGATGTGGAGTTAAACTCCCCAAAAAGAAGTTTATTGTGGAGTTGAACTCCAAAAGAATTTTTGTTGTAGAGTTAAACTCCAAAAGATTTTTTTTTTAAACGGAGTTCAACTCCATTAAGATTTTTTATTTGGTGTGGAGTTAAACTCCACTAAAATGAGAGCCTCCCCCTCACATGAGAGGGGAGAAAGCTCCCACATAGTGGGGGCTCCCTCTTCCTCACGTGAGAGGGAGCAAGGACTCCCACTTTGTGGGAGTCTTCCCCTTACGTGAGAAGGAGGAAAAACTCCTACTTAGTGGGAGCTCCCCTCTCCTGCACGTGAGAGGAAGCAGGAGCCCAAAAAAACTCACTTTTCCCTCTTTTTTTGTGATGGAGTTAAACTCGAAAGAAATTTCATTTGGAGTTAAACTCACAAAACAATTTTATTCGGAGTTAAACTTCACAAAAAAGCTTTTATTATAGAGTTAAACTCCAAAAGAATTTTATTTGTGGTGTTAAACTCCAAAATATTTCCTCCTTTCTCCTTTGAGAAGAAACCCAAAATGGGTTCTCTTGAAACTCCAAGATTTAGATCTTGGATGATAAAAAGAGACCCTTTTTCTTCTCTTGATAGAGTCTTGAGAGGTGGGTTTATGGTAAAACTTTATTTAGTTTTAAAAAAAAAGAGCTAAACTCTTGATTTAATTGAGAAATGAAAAGGAAGAGAAAAAAATTTGAGAGAGAGAGGACGGAGGCACAAACCCTAGTTTTTAGAGAATGGAAAAGCTGTCATTGATATTTTCATCATGTTTGCCTTTATAGGCTACACACTTTACATATAGCCCCTTGGGTTTTGCCAAATGTCACTTATGCCACCCCATGCCTTATGTGCTTATCTCTTTTTGCACATAAGCCATGGGGTTTACAAAATTTTGGTTTTTTGCTTATTTTACATACATTTATTTCTATACATATATATATATATATAAAGAATTATATTAAACCAATTTATGGCTTCATTCCTTTTGTCATAGGGCCGGTCCCTTTGACCTGAGCTTGGGCCCACCTGGTTTGGGGTTGACTTTGACTTTGACTTGGTCAACCGGGGTGTAATTTTTGACCCCAACAAACCCATTGAGAGGGGACGTTGTGGTCGCTAGTCGATCGAAGACCGGCCTCTTGGGAGCTTCCTCTTGTGGCGCTGAGGTACCGAAACTCACTGGTGGGAGCATGGTCCCGAAGAACAACCCAGTAGTGGCTTGTGTAACTTGCCCCACCGGTATTGAAAAGATTGAGGCCGCGTTGGGCCCGTAGATCAATCCTCCAGCTGGGGTGGAGCGAGAGTTGCTGTTGCAAGAAGTGCAGTTGGAAGCCATCGATCTTTCTCTGTACATGAGCTAGACACCAAATCTTAGTATCTCAAATCCAAGGGCAACCATAGCGAACTGTGATTTTGTTCGCGAAACACGACATACGAAGTGTGGAGTGGAAAGAGAAAAAGGTCACACCGGACGTGCCAGAATCTGTTCATCGCCGAAAGACGGACCGGGACGTTGGGACGTCTGGCCTGAATTCTAGGGGCAGATGTTATTTAGATTTATCCCTCCACCTCTCCGAAGATATCAAGTTGATTTATGGTACCATATATCGGAGGTTTGGATGGATGCGACCGTTCTAGCATACTTTATCAGAACCCCCCTCATTTTATGAGGGGTTTTTGATTGTGGGGATGCTCTTCCCTGCAGGCACAAACCCCTGCAGTTAATTACGTTACCGCATTGCGATAACCACTTTCTCCTGCTCTAGAAGTTCACTTCGTGTCGTGTTTTTTTTTTTTTGGTTGCCCGTGGATTGTATATGGAGAATAATTTACGTCGTCGCCCGTAGGGCGCGGATTAATCCAAATCCGTATATTTTAGATTTGGGCTTAGGTTTATTTATAGACCGTTAATCTGGTTTGAGATTAAAATCAACTTAAATGTGTGAGTATTTGGGCTCAATTCGTTCTTGCTAAGGATGTGTTAGTCTAATTTGAGACTAAGATCAACTTGGCAAAATTTTAAGGATCGTTTTTAATTTAAGATCCAGCAAAAGAGCATTTGGGCTCAGCTGCAAGCAAATTCAGAGACTTGGCCAGTTTGGGCTAAGTCTGCTTAGCCTTTTTCTTTTCAAAAGTGCTAAGCACTTATTTGGGCTCTATTTGTTCGGCACTTTTCTTTTCATATAAAAGTGCTAAGCACTTGTTTGACGTTCTGACACTCACATGGGTGTCATGTGAAGTATTTAATTATAGGCGCCGTCCAATGAGCGCTGAGCACTCAGCCATTTTGGCTGTATGTGGAGTGCTAAGAATTTTTCTCTCTTCTTTTTCTTCCTTTTTTTGGTGGCACTCATGTGAGGAACACGTGAGGCGCTGGGCGCTGCCCAATCAGTGCTAAGCACTCAGCCGTTTTGGCTTTTTATGGAGTGCTAAGCACTTTTTATATGGCGCCCACATGTGTTTCACATGAGAAGCTAGGCGCTGTTGAAGAGAGGCGCCCACTTGGGAAACACGTGAGGCGCTAGTTTCTTTTATATGGAGATTTAATCTCTATTGATATTTTTAGAGAACTTAAATCTCTGTTAATGGTATTCTGACCATTAACGATCACCAAAATCATTATTTTGAGAATCTGGGATCATATTATTTAAGAACTAAGTTCTTGATTTGAAGGAACTGAGTTCCTGGAGTGTTATGGACTCCATATTTTTTTTATTTAAATTTGTTCTTCCCTGAATCTTTGATTCTCAAGAATAAGATTTTCCCGATGAGAATTAAATTCTCAACTTATAGGAGACTTGTCTTGTGGATCTTAGATCCAGAGAAAGAACTAAGTTCTCGAGAAGGGTTATACCCCTCAGATATATTATGATAGGTAAAAAAGATATTTTGATCTCTGTGGTTTCTAGGGTTTAGAGAATGAAGCCCTTCTTCTTTGAGAATTGAATTCTATGTTGTTGTTGGTTTTGGAACCTTTTGAGAGTCTTCTCCTCTCTGTGTGTTGTTCTGTGTTTCTCTCTATGTGCCTATCTCTCTCCCTCTTCCCTTTCTATTTCTATTTTCTCTTTTTTTCTTTTTTTGAGACTTGAAGTCTCGGGTCCTTTATATAGTGGAGGCAGATTGTTAATTAGTTTTAAGAAAATCTCTTAATGAGATATTCTAATTGATTTAATTGATCTCAAAATTGAGTTGGGGAATTTTACCCACCATTGGATCTTTGATCCAAGGACTTATGTTTTACAGAATATGTTGTTCTTATTTTTAACAAGATCGGGAAAATATTCTCTCATATACAGAATTTATTCTGTCAAGTGGTGATTTTTAATCACCATTGTATTTTTAATCCAAGAATTCTCTGTTTTACAGGGAGCAATCTTTTTATTTAGAAAAATTGAGAGTATATATTCCAAAAAATAGAATTTTATTCTATTATTGGATCATTAATCCAACCGAGAGTATCTTTCTTATTTAAAAAGATATGGGAGATATTTTCTCATAATAGAATTTATTTCTATATTTTGGTAATATATCATCTCCGTTGGATTTTTGATCCAACGGCTCTGTTTGACAGAGAGTACCATAGAATTTAATTCTACTTAGGCGCCGACGCTTACGTGTTGTGCACATAGGCGCCACTTAAGAATTTAATTCTTATAATGGGTATTTATGTGCTTTGCACATTGGCGCCCGCGTAAGGAGCATGTGCGGCGTCATCTAAGAGTTTAACTCTTATGTAATGAACTCTTCTGTGCTTTGCACATTAGCGCCCGTATGAGGAGCACGTGAGGCGCCACCAAAGGATTTAATCCTATAAAATTGGTTCTGGCGTTGGTGCCCTCATGGAAAGCACGTGAGGCGCTGTCTTATTGAATTCAACAGAGCTTTACTTTTTTATTACATTAAATATATTGGGGAAACATGGGCCATATGCCTCGACGGAGAGGATTCACATCCAAACTACCGCCTGTATCATCATAGGGTTATCCACCCCACTGAGGAATGCAGTGCCTTCAAGAAGTGGTGGCAAGGATACGTTGCCCATAAAAAGCACTTCAAGAGGATGAAGTGCGAAGCTCATCGACGGAAAAATAGTGCAACAGATGCGCATGAAAAAACGACTGGCAACTGTCATATGGTTGATACCAGTTCGGAGGGGGGGAAACCCCAAGTTCTTACCTTCGGGAGCGATTCTGAGAACGAAACACCCCTCAGCCCTCTCTTCGAAGACTCCCCATCCGAAAAAGAAAAGGAGGAGAAGAACTGCGAGAATATTCAGCTGCGTAACCGCACGTTGCCTGAAAAGAACCTCGGACCTACAAACAAAGGTTCGAATAAAAAGGACAAAGGGAAAGAAAAAATCCCTGAGGAAATTACCCTCGACGGTGGAGTTGTCAAAGAGCTCGCAGTAAGGGACTCTCCTAGGAAAAACAAGAAGAATTATAACAGCCCTTGAAGGTTCTTTAGACGCATTATGGGCATGAGAGAACGATTAGGGAAAGGAGAGAGCTCTGTACTATTTGAGTCGAGTTCTCCTGTCGGCAGAAAACAACTATTCCCCCATCGAAAAGCATTGCCTGACACTGATCTTCGCGATAACGAAGCTCAGACATTACGCCTTGGCGCATGAGGTTCATCTCATATCAAAGGTGGATTCTCTCAAATATCTAATGTCAAGGGCCATACTAACAGGAAGGCTTGCCAAATAGGCCCTCCTCCTGATAGAGTTCTCGATAACGTATCGACCTCTCAAAGCAGTGAAAGACCAGGCTATTGCTGACTTTCTTGCGGAGCATCCGATACCAGCCGACTTTTCTTTAAATTGCGAGTTGCTGGATGAACATGCGTTCGACACAATCGAAAAAGAGAAGGGAGAAAATGATTCCCAATGGGAACTCTACTTCGATGAAGCATCTTCCATGAAGAGTCAAAAGCAAAACATCCCTATAATCAAAGCCGGGGTGGGCTTATCTTCGTGACTCCACAATGAGGGATAATGCGCTTTGCCCTTTCCTTAATAGAGCCAAGAACAAATAACGAAGCTGAATACGAAGCTTTGATAGCGGGTCTAGAGATTGCTATCGACATGGGAATCAAAAACCTCCTCATATATGAAGACTCCCAGCTGATAGTTAGCCAAGTAAATGGTGACTATTAGACATGCAAGCGAGAGCTGATAAAGTATGGCGAGAAAGTGCAGCAACTACTGACACAAATCCCCTCCTACATCGTGGAGAGTATACCGCATGCAGAAAATAGCAAGGCGGATGCATTAGCCAAATTGGATAAGGAACTAGCCTATGAAGACCTCGATAATGCAAGGATCATTGTGTAAAGCCGCGGGATTCTCTCACAGACAAATATATCTTCGGAAGACCTGATAGAGCCATCCGAAAGAAAAGAAATGACCGAACAAGTAGCCCTTCAAATAGAGGACGAAGAAAAGGTCAAGGATTGAAGGGAAGTCTTCATAGACTACTTCAAATCCCAACAAACGCCCAAAAACGCATCGTCTAAACATCGGCTCATAAAACGAGCTCTGTCCTTCGCCTTCGTCAATGATACTCTATATAAGAGATCGTTCGAATGTCTGTGGCTAAGATGCCTGGACCAGAAGAAGCGAAGAGAGTCGTCCAAGAAACTCACGATGGACTCTGCGGTTCTCATTAAGCTGGACCAAAGATGAAGCTGAAAATAAAAAGAATGGATTACTATTGGCCCACGATGATTCAGGACTGTTTCGAATATGCGAAGCAGTATCACTCATGCCAAATTCACGGGGACTTCATCCACCGGCATCCAAATCCGCTACACCCAACAGTAGCTAGCTAGCCGTTCGAAATGTGGGGAACCTATATGATTGGCCCCATTGAACCGGTATCGTCCAGAGGACATCAGTTCATATTGGCAACAACTGACTACTTCTCTAAGTGGGAAGAAGCAGTACCACTAAGGGGGGTAAAGACCGAAAATATCCTCCATTTCTTCAGGACACGTCATCTACCGGTTCGGCACTCCTCGACGAATTATCTCGGATAATGGGTCAGCTTATAGAAGTCATAAAATCAGCCGCTTCGCTCAATAGCATAAAATAGATTGGAGATACTTTTCAGTCTATAACCCTTGGGCCAACGGTCTAGTTGAAGCTTTCAACAAGATCTTGACAAAAATTATAAAGAAGACGGTGTCTAGAAACAAAAAAAAGACTGGCATGAAAGGTTGCACGAAACTCTCTGGGCGTACCAAACAACGTTTAAAACGATCACGAATAAAACACCATACGCGTTGGTATTCAGCATGGAAGCAGTGCTTCCCCTAAAAATAGAACTCCCTTCTCTATGAGTAGCGGTTCGATACGAGCTGACAGATCGGCTTAAGGAGCTTGATGCCCTCAATGAAATTCGCTTTATAGCACAGCAAAATCTGGAGGCTTATAAGGCAAGGATGACACGGTCATACGAAAAACTGACCAAGCCGAGAACATTCCGCTAAGGCGAACTCGTGCTAGTCGTCAAAAGACCCATAATCCCCAATCGTGCGAAACGAGAGAAATTCGAGCCGAACTATGAAGGCCCGTACATCATAGACCAAGTCTACCAAGGTGGAGCCTACCTGCTTATGGATATGCATGGCGAAAAACCCTTCCGGCCAATAAACGGCCGATTCCTCAAAAAATACTACGCTTGACGAGTCACGACTTAGGTCAATGATAGATGACGACGCTCGTGTCCGCTCGCTATCTTCCTGAGTCAGAACTCTGAGAATAGTATACAAAAAAAAACTCCGCCGCTTCAAATATGGCGATATCGGACCGAGAAGTCCTTAAACTAATTATCCGCCTGGCAACAACAGACCGAGAAGTCCCTAAACTAACAGCGGACCGAGATGTTCCTAAACTAAAACTTCGCCTCAAATATGTCGACAACGGACCGAGATGGTCCGAGATGTCCCTAAACTAAAACTTCGCCTCAAATATGGCGACAACGGACCGAGATGTCCCTAAACTAAAACTTCGCCTCAAATATGGTGATAATGGACCGCAAAGTCCCTAAACTAAAATTTTGCCTCAAACATGGTGATGATGGACCGGAACGTTCCTAAACTAGTGCATCTCCCCAAATACGGCGATACATTCCCTTGAGGTCTATATTGCAATCGAAGTCTTATCAGGAAAGATTGCAACTCAAGTCCCACTGGCTACATAACTACTCCAACGATGAAGCCACCCCTAAAACCCACTGGCAAACAGGTGGGTCACCTTTGACGAAGCTACTTTCGAGAGTTTCTCCATTTAAAAAAAAGGTATGTACACAAGGGGCACGGATGAAAACCCGAAAGGACGCCGTGAGTAAAAACAGCAGGGCTATCGGCGAGCTTGTGAAAACCTAGAAGGGCGCAATCTCGTTAAAAAAAAGACGGTATTCCCACAAGCAAAATGGGCATGGATGAAAACCCGAAAGGGCGCCGTGAGTAAAAACAGCAGGACTGCCGGCGAGTTTGTGAAAACCCGAATAGGGCGCAAACTCATAAAATAAAAAAATTCATGTGCACTTGCAAGGTCCTCTCGACCTTATGAGAAGAAAATACATGCGTGGGATCTTTACGACTCACAAAGGAGCAACACACTTAGGAATCCTCATGATTCCTAAGGAGAAATTACACTTACGAGATCCTCACGGCTCGTAAGAAGAATTCCCCCTATGAGATCCTCACGGCTCATAGAATTCAAAAATCTTATGTTACAGGGATCTAAACCTGTTCTTAAGCCGTCATATACCCCAAATTGCCCTACAGGCGGTCTAATATTGACCCTTGTATACAATCCACGGGCATGAATAAACAATTCCCCACCAAGTTCCACCAATAGCGAGAAATATCCCATATGGTGAATGACACTTATAAGTCCTCTCGACTTATAAGGAGAAAACACTCTTGTAAGATCTTTACGACTTGCAAGGGAGAACACCACTTAGGAATTCCTACGATTCCTAAGGAGAAAATACATTTATAAGATCCTCTCGACTCGTAGGGAGAAATACCTTTGTGAGACCCTTACGGCTCATAAAGTCAAAATCCTTAGTTGACAGGATCCTAATCCTGTCTACTAAGCCATCTTTGTTCAAATCGACAAAGGAAAATGATGATTCACTCCTGACAACATTCCAGTTGTAGCGATACCGATGCCTAAACATGTATCAAACTCCAAGTCCTCTTAAGGCAAATGATGATTCGCTCCTGGCAACATTCCAGTTGTAGCGATGCTGATGCCTAAACAAGTATCAAACTTCAAGTCCTTTCACGGCAAATGATGATTCGCTACTGGCAATATTCCAGTCATAGCGATACTGATGCCAAAATAGGGATCAGGACCCAAGTCCCCGACTCGCAACAAAAATCAGCAAGCAAAAAAAATGCATATGAAACAGCCAAAATGATGAGGCAATTCGCAATGAAAATGAGCGAGCAAAAAATGCATATGAACAACCGAAATGATGGGGCAACTCATAATGAAAATCAGCGAGCAAAAAATGCATATGAAACAGCCAAAATGATGGGGCAACTCGCAATAAAAATCAGCGATAAAAAAAATATATGCATATGAAATAGCCGAAATGATTGGGCAATCACGACTTTCGCGATATGAAGGGCTGAAAAGATAGAGCATCACGGAAAAATAAAAAATATAAAATGAAATTTCCTCTGCCTTGCAAGTATGTCCATATTAACTCTTATATACAATCCATGGGTACAAATGAAAGAAAGGGAACCATACTTTCCCACCAGGATCCGTCAAAGGGTGAGCCAGATCTCGACGGCAACATCTACGGCCTAGAGATCGACTTGACGTGCTTCTCATTCCGGCAGGATGTGTTAGGAATATGTATGCCCTAGAGGCTATTATTGTATGATATAGTGGATGCTTGGACATATATAGAGAGGACTTTCTAGCTCGACATGATAGTATGATATCTGGTTGCTCTTTATCATAACATGTACACTTGTATTATTATATTGTCTCTCTGTTACATGTTGATAAATCCCTTGGGATGTAGGCTTGACTACCAGGACTATAATACAGATCATACTAGTAGGGATTGTGTAGTCCACAAGCACATCCTTTAACAGTTCCTAGTCGAGAGAGTATCGAGACAGAGCATCGATATTCCAGAATAGACTAGTGTGTACGTTTCTTAACCCTGTATAGGGAGATGGTTGATCCCACAACCATTGGTGTTTAACATCAAAGATTATAGACATGTGCTCATCAGAGAATGGGTACATCGAACAGGATTCGCCGAGAACTCCTAGATGGTACCATACCTATCGTCAGATAACAGTTCTCCGGTGACACCTGTACAGGTTAGTCTATAAACTCGAGATCGTCATAGAGTCTTGTGTGGTTTCCACTGTGCTCTGATTTCCTCCCTACCACAGCTCAAAGGAGTCGTGCAAACAAGTGGATTTGGGGTACAGTCCTGAGTCATATGGAGGCAATGAGCGATAGGAGGGGTTTCGTCTCTCCCGGTATATGGAGTTGATGTTGCGCTATGAACGATTGGCTATAACAGTAAGTCCCTGGACATGGCTGATGAGATTTACTGGTAAGTGTTATCGGTAGTTTCTCGAATGGTTATAGGCCACACATCGGCATAACTTATCAAGTTACTGGGGTCTGACGATTCCAACCCCAGACTCGATATGCGACATATCAGACGAAGAGACCGGACTGTATGGTAAGTGTTGCTTATAGGCTTTACGGGAGTTTGGACAAGCTTGCTTGTTGATGTTCTATTCGTTCAATACCTGGGTAGCAGTTACGTCCAGCTAGTACCGCTGACGGCTTGTGGATATCTGATGTGATCACTACCTACTGCTGGTGTATTGAGGAGTCTTTAGAGTCCCATACAGAGGTTTCCTAGCTCAAGCAAAATGAAGTAGGGCACATATGGAGATATGTGCGGGAGCTTGATTAAATACGAGTATGTGATACCGTATTCTAATCTAGCGATATTTGATATCAGTTAGGTTATATGTGATATAACCGGGTTGTCGAATCAAGTATTGATTCAATGATTTGATATATGTATGTGTGTGTGTGTGTATTTGATATTGACCGGTTATATATGATGACCGGATTATTGAATCAAGTGTTGATTTAATAACTAGTATCGAATATTAGAAGGTTATATGTGATATAACCGGTTTATTAAATCAAGTGTTGATTTAATAATGTGATATACATATATATGTGATATTAGTCGGTTATAACCGGATTATTGAATCAAGTGTTGATTTAATAATTTAATATATATATATATATATATATATATTTGATATATATGTGTGTGTGTGTGTGTGTTCACAAATATTAGCTCACTAAACGTTTTCTTCTCTTTATACATATTAATATATATATATATATATATATATATATATATATATATATATGTATGTATGTATGTATATGTATATATTATTATATCATGGTTGATAATACATGGAACTAGGATGTATGAGAATCACACATGATTAGTGATGAGATGATAATGGTTTGATTTATGAATTAAAGAAAATAGGAAATGAGTCACATTTTCTAAGATGGTTGTGGAAACCTCAAGAAGCCATGACTCATCTCTTGTTTAGTTTTTATTCATAGATATTTTTTCTACATCATCTCACACTTCACTTCATGGTTCTCTCTCTAATCCAAGTTCATCTCCCATTTTCATCTCCTTCTTCTTCCTCACTAGGTTTTTTTAGAGGTGGGAAAATAAAAGAGAAAGAAGAAAAATTAGTGAGCAAAATTCCTACTTCATCGACCTACACTTTACTAGCCCTTTAGTTTAGGTTGTTTGCTTCACTAATACTTCGATTAGTGAAGAGTGAGCTTGAGTTAGAGAGACTTCAAGGTGGATTGTCTTCGGCCTTGAAGACACGAAGCAAGCTCGTTCCTTTCACCGAGTCTAAAAAGAGTTCTAGGGACTACTACTTGGATGTTTAGAAGTGAAGGACTAGTCTACAAAGGTTGTATTCTCGTTTCACTTAGTGTAGAACTTGTTTGCTTACACTAAAATCCTAATTCTCTAGTTCGATTCTATGTTAGTATAGCTTAGACCTCTAGATTTTTTTAAATTGCATATTTGATACTTGTATAAACCTAGTAGAGATGCTAAGACACACTTTCAGGATGCAGTCATCAACAAAAATGAAGGACCCAAGGGCCAAAGCAAAAAAGGAGGAGTAATGACAAAATCTTAGCTCCAACTTTCGACGGCACATATACAACCTTGAGACTATCATGACGTTCCCCCTCATTTCAGCAGGATGCGGACGCGACTATCAAATAAAATTGGAGCAATGGCATATTCCTAACTCCGGACTTCAATTGCAATACATACAGCATAGAAGTCCTACAGATATCTACCCTACTTCAACGGAGGGACGGTATGGTATCGTCAAAGCAAAAATGAAATGACGGTATATGCCCAGCTTCGGGTCTCGGCGGTAACTCATATAAAACCTAAAAGACTATCGGAGATCATCCCACAGCAGAGCGGGGTGGTTATGACTCATCGGGGCTCCAAATTGAGCATAACCTCAAGTAAAAAGTGTCATGGAAAATTCCTAACGTTTGCTCTTCCGATAGTAATATGACCTAAGGAGATTACTTGAAGACTCTTGTCCAGCCCCCGAAGGGATCAGAGACACGACAGTCGCGGGGCTACTCGAACAACAGCTTGAAGACTTCATATCGAGGAATACATTAGCCAACGCGATGGTACCACGGACTAAAACCCTAGTACCACAAACCTAACGGAACTCTGTCGTAAAGAATGAGGGTTATCTGCATATAACGTTAGGACAAGTTTTCCTGTAAACCCAAGGGAGGTAAACTAAAAACACTCCAAAACGAGTACATAAACTAGAGACTCCGAAATGAGTGAATAAACTACAAACTCCAAAATAAGTACATAAACTAGGGACTCCGAAATGAGTGAATAAACTATAAACTCCGAAACGAGTACATAAACTAGAGACTCTGAAATGAGTGAATAAACTAAAAACTCCGAAATTAATTCATAAACTAGAGACTCCGAAATGAGTGAATGAACTTGAAACTCCGAAATGAGTGAATAAACTACAAACTCCGAAACGAGTACATAAACTATTTCGCGCCAGATCAAGACATCAAGAAACAGAAAGGCGCAACTCATAGGCCTTGGGGTTCAGAACTACATTTCTTAAGGATCGAGATCTGAGTTAACGATAGATGACGACGCTTGTGTCCGCTCGCTATCTCCTCAAATCAAAATTCTAATAAAAATTGTGTATGACATGCCAGCCCAAAACCGGCTATATGCTATGCATTACTTCACTCACGGGGTATACCCTGAGCAACGTAGTAGGGAGAAGCACTTGTTCACATCAGTCCAGTGTTCACCTATGTCTAGATGCATGCATCAGAAACTTCTAAGGTTAAAATGCAAAATACATATGCAGAGGAAAGATGCCCACATGGATACGTGCTGGGGTGAAACGTTCAGTGGTCAACAAATTTATTTTATTTTATTTTATTCCACAAAAAAAGATCATCAAATGTGGGATCAGTGATATAGAGATTAACAAAACAATAAACATGATTCTCTAACTCCCTCTCTGCTTTCTCCACTATGTCGAAGCGGCGATCCTCGCGAGGAGTCGCTCCCCATCGGTCAGCGCCGTACCCATCAACGAAGGCGGACATAACGGCCCGCTGAGCTCGCACTTGACCTATCAACTGAACAGAACAGTCCTTCAGAGGCTGCGTAATCAAATGTGCCTCATAAAAGCACTCGATCTTGTCCTCCACTGCATCATGCATCGCCGGGTCATCTCCACTGGATGAGAGGGATGTCAGCAAGCACAGACAGGAAGATCATCCGGAGCCAAATGGAGCCGATAGAAAGAGGAGAGCCTCTATGAGCCAGAAGCTCGTACATCACAGTGTCACATTGGTCATCTGTAAAGACATGATCCACTAAACGTGCGGCAAAACGAGAGACAATTCCTCCAATAGGTAGCTCCCACGGTTGCCGACGAGCATGCGGACGATTGCAAGCCATAGCTCTTGGTTTTTAAAAAATGGTCCTCTCCTTAAAGAAAGAGGAAAACATAGTTTCAGATTATAAAGAGAAATATTCAAGTCTAGGCACAGAAAATGTTGTGTATGGTGGAGCTATTTCCAAGTCCTGACAAAGAGGGAATGGGAAAAGAAAATGTTGACCCGTGAGAATCAGAGCGAGAAGGTGAAACGATTCCCTCAGCAGCGCCTCACGTACATGACACGTGAGCACCGGTGTCGATTCTTTGCAGGATTCGAACCTGAAGCGGCGTCTCATGTGCACAACATGTGAGCGTCGGCGCTAGTTCGGGATTAAATCCTGTAACAGCACCTCATGTGCATGACACGTGAGCACCGACACTAGTTTATATTGTATGCCTGCTAACTAAGGAATTGGGTCTCGGGTTTGGGTGCGAGGCCTTGGGTTGGACGCGGTGGCAAAGAAGATGAGGTTGTTGGAAGAGATAGAGAAGAAGGTAATGATGAAGGTGTTGTTGATATATAGTATAGAGGTTAAGAAAATGTATATATAGAGAGAGTATTGTTTCAATATATAAATTATGTGTGTATAAATATGGGTTAGGATTAATATAATTATTATGCTAATATATATATATATATATAAAGCAAAACAATATCTTACAAGAATATAATTGGGATAATACTAGACATGGCGTAACATCTACAATATTTTAACTACAAAATATCTTTAGTTTAAAACACAACCAAGATATTATTTTGATTAGAAGTGTCAACTAAAATATCTTTAGTTACTATCAATTATTAAAAAATATTGTATGTCTGCTAGCTAAGGAACCAACTATATATCACAATATTCTATCATGACACAATAGCAAACTAGCAATAAATAAAATTAGTTTTATATGCAAGCGGGTTAGATACAAATATTATATCAATTTGAACTAAGGATCGAGATAAGGTAAAACAATACAATTATCATACTAACCATCCAAATACCAATCATAACTCAACAACAAAAATAATAATTTAAATTCTCAACATAATATATTTAATAAAATAACGTACTATCGTGTTAGGGTGTTACACATGACATGTCTCAAATGTCGATGGTGCTTGAGAAAAGACTTCTGAAGTACCCTCTTGTGAAGTACCTTCTTGTCATTGCAAATGTACTTGTTCGTGATCATATGCTTCCGCATCAAATTCAATACGTGCATTTCTTCTTATAAAGTTATGGATAGCAATCGACGCCGCTACAATCTTAACCTGAATTCGGCAGCACACCGGAGGATAGTGCCCAAGCGTCATCTCCTGAGGCCACCACATCCCTAAAACAAACCTCCATGTCATGAGTAAATGGCAATCACATATCCTAAACTTCGCAGCTTCCGGTATCTCCTACATCCATCCATTAAAAAAAAATTCAATGAATAAATATTCCTGTAAAATACATTTTGTATCTTTGAAGTGAAAAATGAATGTGGCTCACTTTTAGTTTTTTCTCCCGCCATTCATCACTAGTTTTCACTGTCTTCTTTTTTGGATCCCAACCTAGACCAGTTTCCTTTCTTATCAATTTCCATCAAATCTGTCATTCTTTTTTCAGGCTATCCCGTTTAATTTTTAGTTGTTTGAGCTCAACTGATTTTCCTATGGTTTCGTTAAATCGAGTTGTAATGTATTTCCATCCATCCCTTGTAAAATGGATGGTAAGTTGATTACCAGCATGCACTTCTAACACACATGATTTCAGAAATAGCTCTAACATGTTTTCATTCCATCTCATCTTTTTTTTTTAGATCTCTCAATAACCAACTCTGCCATATATGCTATAGAAAAAACAGGTATAAAATGTTACTCCTATCATTTAAATATAAAAAAATGAACAATCACAATTTTATCAAAGCTTTAAAGTTCTAATTATATCATCATCAGAATCATACCGTAAACACAAAGCCAGAGTGCAACATATTAATAAGAAAATAGAGAGAATGTTGAAACTAATCAATTCTAACATCTTCAAATCAAACTACTGCAAGGCCATAAAAAAACAGTTTTAAATTTCTCTATTAAAAATTCTATCTTTCTTTACCTAATGAATCGAATTTCTAATTATATCATTAGAATCATAGCACAAAACGCAGAGTTGCAATTTAATCTAAAAACCATGAGACCTAAAAATCCATCAAGTCAAAGATCTAAATTTTTATGTATTTTTTGTATGAAAAACCCAATTCACATAAATGTCAAATTAGAATAACCCATCAAGTCAAATTCTAAAAACCTAATAAAAAAAGATATGTGCAAATACCCTTGATCTTGAGATTCTCAGAGATGCGATCAGAATTAGTGGACGCTAGCAATCGGAAGCCAGAATCGTGGTCGCATCGCTTGCGATCGGAAGTAGGAATCGTGGTCGTATCGCTTTTCCTCTCCTTGATGTTGTGGTCGGAGAGCCGCCTAGGGTTTTAGAGAGAGAGAGAGAAGAGACTGCTGCTATGAGAGGAAAAGGTAAGGGAAAGACACCAGATGGGTTTTGGAAACTGGGTAGAACAGGAACGCGAAATAGCTTTTTTCCTAACGTTTTATTTTTTGTTTTATTTTTTGGCTTCTCTAAAAAGAAGACTTTCTTCTTCTGCTTTACCTGCAAAAGATTTTTTTTTTCTAAAGACTTGTCTCGTATTAATTTTTCAGAAATGTTCTTTTAGCTCCAAAAGAGCTTTTGGGAGCTAAAAAGCCCAACCAAAAAGGCAAGACGTCGAGATTTTGAGCAAAATCGGTTGAAAACCCTTCTCCTCTTGTGACTCTGCACTTAATAATATATGAGAATTTAAGTCTAATTCAGCTTTTAAAACCTAAAGTTCCCAAAACCAAGACGTGTTTAAAATCCTCTGCTTTTAAAATAAAACCAGCAGAAAAAGGAGAAAAAAGAACATATGATAGAAGGATAAGAAGAAGAAAGATACAAAGAGAAAAGAAGAAGAAGAAAAGATAGGAAAAAGAAGAGAAAAGATTAAGATTCTATATGTTCCATCAAATCAAATACTCTAATTTTAAATTTTCATATGAGTGGTTTATTTACTTTGTCATATGTCAAGGATTTTTCTTTTCCTTTTTCGTCTACTTTTTTTTATAAACGACAACTTCTTTAAAACTAGATGGATTTTCGATAGAAAAAGAAATGTCTTTTTCTCATTTAGTGTTATAGTTTACCTTTTAAAGTATTGTGTTAGATTTTGTGTTAGATTGATTTATTATTATGTTCAAGTATTTCATTAAATTGATTTATCATCATTTCTATTAATAATTAGCATTTAGTTTTGATTGTAAACATTTATAATACCTTTGTGAACACGTGGAACACATATCATAAAAATAGATTTTGTTTTATGTTTACTAAGCAATAATCCGAAAACAAACTATCATGGAAGTACTCTTTGTAAACTATATACTGAAAAAACCAGAGCATATGGTAGAAAGTTTCCTATACCATACTGAGGCAACACATCTATATATATTTATTGAGAATAATGGAGGAAAGATGCCATAGGAGGGGATTTCCTCCTTTGGCGTCGGAAAAATACACCGTCCATCGTGTTTTCCGACGATTGGAACCCATCATTTTCATCGTTATCATCTAAGATGTGGGTGCACCAAATTTCATGTGATTCTACAACTTTTTCACCGTTGATTTAGCAATGTAAAAAGTTTTGCTGTGGTAAACCGTTAATTTTGAACCCACTAATTCAATGGTGAAAAAATTATAGAATCACATGAAATTTGCTATACCTATATCTTAGATAATAACGATGAAGATGATGGGTTCCGATCGTCGGAAAACACGATGGGGTGTGTATTTTTTCGACGCCGTTGGAGGAAATTCCCTCATATGACCTCTTTCCTCCATTATTCTCATATTTATTATGTATACACATGTATAACACACATGTCCCACACTCGTTTACACGGGCCAAGGTATTTGCAACTGGATTGCTTAATTGACGTTTCTGTTAAAGGAGGGAAAAGATTTTGTCCACACGTGCGAATCGGACCGGGTTGTGTCCGGAACAAGGCATCGCACGTGTGACCGTTGGATACGCTGTTCCGTGTTTTCCTTTATCCCCGTTGGCGGCGCCCACGCCTCGAGACCAGCCACGTGGCACCGTGTGTTGATCGCGTCTCTCCCGCGTTAATATCGAACGTTTATTTACCTTGGTGGGGTCCTCTCGAGTCCAGTCCACGAAATGTCAAACTTGCTTGAAGAAATTACTGTTGGAAAATTTACATAGTGATCCCTCTGTGGATGATGGTTTTAAGTCTAACCCCATTGTTTAGCCCTTGAGTTGAAGTTATTTGATAATCATATGCAACAGAATTATAGGGTTGGATGTAGAAAATCCAAATCAAATGATGGCGGCATGTAAGTTTGTTCGTTCAAAAGTTTGGATGTGCCTGTTGCGGCTAATATAGTTATGACCTGGCTATTAGTTTCAAATCGAATCTCTATTTTAACTCCGTCGATTGTCTTCAGCATAGTGAGTATAAATAATATACGACTGTCTTTAAAAGGTCGGATACGTTGAGGATGCAAGATGCATCCATACATAAGACTTTTGCGCTTGTTCCGACACGAACATCTAAATATTTGCAGATATTCCCTCGGTAATTTCTTTTTGAGGAAAATGTGTTTGTTTATGGTTGTGCTTCTAAATGGTGGAGTCTTAGGTTTCTTGCCATGGGCTTCATCCCACATCTTTAAGACATAGCCACATGCAATATCTCTAGCCCTATAAAGATAGAATCATTGGAGTGTCTTAACCCAACGACGAGGCCGCAGTGGAAGCAAGATTCCGCAAAAGACAATAGCAAAATCGAAGGAATCATTGGAGTGTCTCTTTCCATCCATAAGTCAGCAATGATGCGATGGAGAAGTAGGATTTTGAGCGTAAAAAAATCACGTGTCGAGATGAAGTTTGTGTAATGATTGCATATTATTATTCACTTCCTAAGATGGAACAGACCAGAATCCCTACATAATCAAAAACCGACTTCGCACGTGTTTCAAAACCGTCTAGGAACAATCATGCCAGACGAGAAATCGTCCGATGAAAGCCTGCTCGGCCACCCCACCCAATTCGAAATCACTAACCGCAAGAGATCGTCACAACAATTTAGCCATTCAAAACCAAATTAAGTAAAAAAACAATGGACCTTAAAATGATTTTCCACAAAACTTATACCAATTCATCTCCAAATCGACTCTTTTACCTTTTTATATCTCCCGCAATTTTGCACTTGCTACCTTCGTAAATATTCCCGCATAAAAGCTCCCCTTCCCCCGAAGGGTTTCCAATCTCCAAAATCCCTCCAAATCCCCCAAATTAGGGTTTCATCTCTCACACAAAAATTACCCCCCCCCCCCCCCCCCGGGCCACCCAATCCTCGTTGATCCGCCATTGATTCGGAGCTCGAGACATTCGGAAGTGTAAGATGCGCGGCAACGAGAACCACCAGGCCTCGCCGTTCTCATCGATCGGCCGCTCGGTCGTCAGCATCCGCCGCGATCAGGTCCACGCCATGGACACCCACGGCGCCGTCTCCTCGACCCAGGACCAGGAGCTCGAGTCCTTCCAGCGCCACGTCGCCGACCTCTTCGCCGTCATCTCGGCATCGGACGATCTCCTGTCCCTCGCTTGGATCCAGAAGCTCCTCGACTCGTTCCTCATCATTCAGGAAGAGTTCCGCTCGATCCTCTTCAACAACAAGGCGATCTTGCTCAATCGCCCTCCCCTCCTCGATCGATTGGCCTCCGACTACTTCGAGAAATCCATCAAGGCCTTGGACCTCTGCAACGCCATCCGCGACGGGATCGATCAGGTGCGCCGATGGCGGAGCCATCTCGAGATCGTCGCCGCGGCGCTGGATCCCAGCCAGAAAACCATCGGCGAGGGCCAGATTCGGAGGTCCAAGAAGGCGTTGACGGACCTCACCATCTTGATGCTCGACGACAAGGAGTCCGCCTCCGCTGTGGCGGCTCACCGGAACCGCTCCTTCGGCCGCGCACGGGACCACCGCAGCAGCAGCAGCCACTTCCGGTCGCTCTCGTGGAGCGTATCTCGGTCCTGGTCGGCGTCGAAGCAGCTCCAGGCCATCGGGGCCAACCTCAGCCCGCCGCGCGCTGCGGACATCGCGGCCACGTTCGGGCTTGTGATCCCGATCTACACGATGAATTCCGTCCTCTTGTTCGTGATGTGGGCGCTTGTGGCGGCCATCCCTTGCCAGGACCGAGGGCTGCACCTTCACTTCTCGATCCCCAGGCACTACCTTTGGGCGAATTCAGTGACTTCTTTGCATGAGAAGATTCTGGAGGAATCGAAGAAGAGGGATCGGAAGAATGGGAACGGGTTGTTGAAGGAGATCCATTCGGTCGAGAAATGCACAAGGTATTTGGCTGGGTTGACGGATAACGTCCAGTGGCCGTTCGAAGAGGAGAAGATGGGCGAGCTTAGAGAGAGAGTGAAGGAATTGAAAGGGGTTTGTGACGATTTGAAGAACGGTTTGGATCCATTGGAGCAGCAAGTGAGGGAAGTGTTTCATAGGACCGTGAGGAATCGGAGCGAGGGTCTTGATTGCTTGAATCCGAATTCTGAATGAATGGAAGGGTGAATTGGTTTGAAATGGGCAAATTGCGATTTGTTCAACAAAATGGAACTTGCAGGTACTTCTTTTTTGCCCCCTCTCGTTTTTCTCTTTGTATTTAGTATAAGTACATATGATTTGTAGAAAAGGTTTGGATTGAATTTTATGTTTAGTGCTTGATGCTTTGTTCCTTTTTATTTTGCATTTGATGTATAATGTTATTGATCTGTAGCTCTTTTTGGTCCTCTTTAATCTAGTCAATTGTGGTAGCTCTATTTGTCACTACTGAAATTTTTGTTATCAGATTATTTGTTTGCTTTATTTGAACATCAAACTTTTTGAATGAAATATAATGTGGGGTGTAATTAAGCTGATTGCGAGACCATATTTCTTGTATCATGTATATTGTGATTTCATAAAACTAGTTTGGTATGCTTTCCTCAAGAGTCATACCTTTTTTAATAATATATAGATACGATACAAAGGTATATGTTTGTTGATGATATATAAATAAGATAAGAGAAAAATAGAGCTACGGTCAGACACAACCCTGATGTGTGCCACTCACGGCCTCACTTTACCTCCTTCAGGGCGCGGCTACTCGGCTACTGCACCCCCAATATAATTCATAAGATGAATAGGAAACTAGCTGAATGGCAAATGATCTAATTATTCATCTTACAAATGTGGAATGAAGATCAGATCAAACGATGTTTTTGTATTGAAGTCTAACTAGTGAAGTTTTGTGGTTAAGATTTGAGGGGATAGGAGGAAGAAAGAACAAGAATGGCAAATAGGTCATTTTAACAAATTCTGTTCAGTGGTAATGTGAAAATGCATGCTAGGGTTGTGTAATTTTTGAAGCTAGTGGTTGTAGGTGGGAAAAATGAGTATGGTTAATTGGTAATTTACGGATATCATGCAAATATAACAATTGCAAAATGGCATATGACATCAGTTATTCATCTTCTAGCAGGGGAAGTAAGTAGAGAGAGTTTTTTTTTGGCCACAATTAGTGGAAAGAGTATCCCATTAATCCAAAATTTGTGCATTGGTCTGAAGGATGCAAATCTCAAGAACCAAATAGTGATGTTAGGTGATTGTGAGTAGCCGTGTCAAAATGTAGAAGTTGCGTCGATTGAGGACCATGAGTCGGTAGTATCACTTGTGATAGGAGTCTGAGGAGCTATCAACAGGAGAAATGTTCAGACTTGCAAATTAAAATGAAGCTTGAATTTGGAAGTTCTGTAAGTTTGACTTTAGATAGACGGAACAATGTATGTCGCTAAACTATTTGTACTTCAATATTATGTTTAGGTCTTTGCTGTTCTGCTTAATCAATGAATTTGTTTGGGATCTGAGAGCGAAACGCTTCAAGGGAAATCCTATCAGAGTTGATTTACGTTTTGTTTTATTGAATTATATTAGTGAGAGAAAACCGTTTGAGGTATGAAAAACGTTTGAGGTATGAAAAACTTGCAGAACATAAAGCGTGTGATGGAAATTCCATTGATTGCATTAAGAGCTTTAGGCAGCAGCGCGTGCCGCGGCTTTTGCTCCTAAACAATTGTGATTCGTGTGATTGATAAAATGCATTCCGGGTAAATTACAGAAAACACCATTGATATATTCAGTTTTCATTTAAGCACTTGACTGTTAAGCTCTTAAAGATGCTATTTTTTTTTTGTAACATAAATTGTAGTTATTACTATTATAATAATATTCAGTGTGCAGTTGGAGCAGAGCATTGTGAATGAATCTTTCTTCTTATTCTGCACAAATGTGCTGTTATCTGTTCATAGTTTTGGAAGCAATCTCTGTAATCTAATACCTGTAGATATGGGCAGCAGCTGATTATTGGGAATTAAAATAAAGCAGATGGATTCTCTTACTATCATTTGTTAGTTAGGGTTGTGTTTTCCAATGGATAATGTTGCAATATCTTGTGGACTATGTTCCGTTTATTTTACTCAACAATATGGATTGAAAAAAATATGGAAAAAATCATAAAATAAATTCTCTGACAGCCAGTTTCTTGATATGCAAATTTAGTATAGTGGTTGTATAGTGTTATGCCAGGGAATTTGTAGTACGAACAATTATCATTATTTTAGGCCTAGAGGTGATGCTTACTATAGATTTGTCTTCTGTATATTATAAGAGCAGGAAGATGCACAATTTTCCACGAGGTTACAGGCTGCAGCTAGTTGATAAACTCATGTATTTTATTTTGGTTAAATTATGCAAATATACCCTCAACGGTTGCTGTTTTTACTAAAATACCGTATCACCTTAATTAATATCGAACCTTTTTACTAATGAACTTTTTTGTACTAACGTACCTTCTGATTTGCATTTCAGTCAGTTAATTTAGTGGCGATGTGCCTTTTTAAGGACTAAAACATCCCTAAGTGATGATTTAGCAGCGTACCTTTCCTCTTGGCTATCCTCCACCTTTCTCCTCTACCCCTTTCTTTCCATCATTCTTTTCCTTCATATCTTCTCCCCCCCTTTTCTGCCTCTCCTAAACGAGAATAGTTTGTTGCCATCATCTTGTATATCTCCCTACGAAGAGAATGGTGTGTTGCCGCCGCCGCCCCTTTCCATCCAAACTAAGGGATTTTGCCGTTTTCACCAAAAGTCTACCCTTGCCACCCTGCTCTCTTTTCATCCCTTCTATGATGGAAAAGATGTTCGCTGTGGAATGGCAAAAGGGTAAAACAAACACTTTCAAGGTGTTTAAATGTAGCATAATCAATTTACGGTATCTTTGTGTTACTAAAATTGCTTATGGTATTTTAGTGTAGTTTAACCCTTTTATTTTTGTTTCTCATGCCTTCCTGGTGAAATAAATAACTAAATATCAAATAATAACTAATACAAAAGAAATTTAATGCCTGTTGCTAACTAATTTCGCATTGAGAAATACTATTTATACTCTTAATCTTCAGTGTTCTTTTTCCGAATAAAAAATAATTTTATTGAACGTTTCCCCCCAATTTTTGTGTTTGTTTGCTTTAAGCTAAGACATGATAAAATCTGAAATATGCGTTACCATTGAATTTCTCCATAAACATCGTCCAATGTTGAAGCAAAGACAGAACAGTAGTCACATCATCAGTACATAGCCAACAAAATAATTATTAAGAGAGCTTCCATCAAAAGAAATAGGGTTGATTGCTAAATAACATCCCAATGTTACACCATCTTTGCTTTCATCTTTGCTTCCATATACTTTACTGATTTTTTTGTTACGCTTACATACCCTAAAATACAAACCGTTAATACTTTGCTCCTATCAATTGAGCATCAAATCCATCACTATTTTAAACAAAATCCATACGGTTTGTATTTTAGGATATCTAAATGCAGCGAAAAAATCAATAAGATATATAAAGAGAAACATCAAGGTATTATTTAGCAATTGACCCAAAGAAATAATAATATGAAAACCAGAAAACATTAAGGTATTATTTAGCAATTGACCCAAAGAAATAATAATATGAAAACCAGAAAACTTCTGATTCAGTGCAAAATCAAACTGGAATCAACTAAAAAGGCAGAATTTATTCCAGTTCCTGCTCATTTTGCTCCTAGCTATCTTCACGTAGCCATGCATAACATGCGCATTACCAAAAACATCATGTAGCCAACCTACAACTATATAATTACATCTTCTCAAAAACATAACAAACAAAAAACTATGGATTCAACATCATAATGTACAACAATTTTCTATATAATGACAAGTCCGCGCTCTCTGATTTTTCTTTAGCCGACTCTTCTGTAATAACATGAACAGTTAAAATAGCCTAGCAATATAAACAATTGAGCTCTAGGACGAAACAAAGCAAGGTCGTCAACGGAATAGTTCTGGAAAAGACCACAGAATGAATCTCGCAAAGATATCAGTCTCGAGGAACTCGATGTGCGCAGCTCGGCCAATTATGGTATTCAGATTCTTACCTTGAGTTGATTGGTCGAAGTTAACATCACATCGCATGAATATTCTTTGTTCAGATGAGGGGGCTCGGATTTGATCAAGACAGTTGTTAAGCATTTCAAGGAACACTTGTGCTTTTTTGGTTTGATCGCTCGATGAGGCTTGGCATAGCTCGATTCTAGCTGAATGATAGGGGACATAGCCATCCTGTTGAGAAAAAGAAAATGAAGAAGGTTTTTATGTGAAGAAAACCTGATGAAGTTTTGGGAAGAAAAGGCTCGACTTTCGTTGAGCAGCAAGAAAGAATTCCATGGAGTTTCTACTATTATTGAAAAGAATCAGCAAATTTATGTTGCATTAGCGTATTAATAATCATAAGATGCTACTGGAAACTACTTCAAACCCAACACTATCAGATAAATGCATCATCAATGAGAGAGATTAAATTATACGCTTTCTTCCCCTCATTTCCTTTCTTTGGGCGATGTATGTGCATGCCTGCCTGCAAGTGTGCATGTGTGGGGGGCGAGGATGCTTATACCGATAACAATTAATAAAAAATCTCTACTGTTTCAACCCAGAAGGAGAGGGTGTCTTGTATTGAAATCCATAATTGATACAATGATACTTAATATGACAAGTAGCATGAAAAATTCTCATAATTTGAGAAAATTAATATTCATATACATATACATATGTATATATACATATGCGTGCGTGCGTGTGTTATTTCCAACATTTTAAATATTAAAATTTTATAAATACCTATCCAAATCTTGTGACAGCTCTGCTACAGTAATTAAAAATCATTAAGTCATCTCAAATCTCTTTTCATGGAACAAGCAAAATACAAATATAATTACAATAGTTATTTCCTTAGGATTAGAGCTACGAAAACAAAGGTTATACAAAGAGGCTACAACCCTATAGGTTGGAATTCGCTATTCTTTTTTACCCCTAAAATAAGAGAAAGCCTTTTAAGAATACAGCTAAACACATTACTCACTTTGTCAACCAAATAAGAAAATTAAAGACCGAAAATTTTAGTTAAAAAAAAGAACATTCTGTATGGAGAGAACACTACCTGTGGTGAAGATAATAGAATAATGTTTTTGAAGTTCTCCAATGTCTTCTGCTGAAAGAAGATAAAAATAGTAGAATAAGATATAATGCCATCCATGAGAAGAGTTCTCTATTTAGCTAAAAGAGAATGTTGTGCAAATGCACTGAACTCAAGATAACCGTATATAAAGAGGAACCCTTTTTAAACATATAATGGCTTAACTGCACTTCGTGTATGCCTAAGAATCCCAGTATATCAAGACTTCTATTTCACCAACCAGCACAAGTTGCAAAACTATCATATTTTTGCTTTAAATCGAAACTCTGAATATCATACAGATTATTTTTTTCCCATTTTAAGAGAAATAAAAGAAGGATGTAAATTTCACAAAATACCCAAACTGTTGCTTCTTTGACATTAAAATAACTTTTTATGTTCCGAATAAATTCCCCTAGACTTTGGTTTAAAGGAGCTTCTTTAACTAAAATACCCTTGAAAACAGCACTTCAAGAATGATAATTGTAAATAAAACGGTATTTAATTTATTTACCTATGAAGAATGGAAAGAGCCCAAACTCATAAAACTTACAATAATCATTGAAGTGAGTGTTGTATCTAATTACCTTACAGAGATTGTAAAAGAAGGTATTCTGCAGGTCAGGATCATCACTGAAAGTAAGCTGATGAATGACTTGAGATCCTTTTAGTTTCTTAAGGAGCCACAACCCTGAATTGAACAGAGAATTTGAACTGTACCAATACCCCAAGTGTGGCCCCGATATAGACATATATGTATAAAGGTGTTTTAGAAAAGGACCCATCAAGCTATCTGCCAAGTTGAACACATATTAGAGCAACAATTATATTTAATATGATACAAAAGATTAAGTTTCAGTATGAAATCTCAGTTTTCCCTGTATAGCAGAAAATACCCATTTTTATTCAAAATCCGCACTTTGCCCCCTCCGAGTTTAACGATGTTATTACTCCGGTTAAATCAAACTTTTTCTCAAAAATACTCCCAAGCTTCGATTATTTTTATGCAATTCTTTTATTAACTGCACGTAATTAATATTCAACTCAGGGATGTCTTAGAAATAAAAATTTAACTGTAACGGAAACTTTTAACAGTTATCAAATTAGGGGGCTAAGTGCAGGTTTTTAGAAGACAGGTAATTCCTCACAGTTATTTCCAGGCTTACAAAGGCACACTATTAAGTTTTGAAATAAGAGAACCTGCTAAAGCACTTCTTATAATGATATTTCCAATGGAATGCCCGACAAAGCTAAGCTTTACATCTCTGCAACCACCATATTTTGAAAGTTTGTCCATTTTCTTTCTAATAAAAGCTGTCGCCTCTTCAGCCAATCTGTGGCCCATTTCCCTGAAATCTCCATATGTCTTATCTTCATTAGCCTCAGACATGAGACATTCTGCGCCAGGATCTATCAAGAGCCACTGATTTCGCACAAGTCGCAAATCTAGATGATGTCCCTATTTCATTGGAGATTCAAGCGCAAAGAATTAACCCATGTTTAAACCAAATATAATGGACATAATATAAGTTTCTCCATTTTAAAGCAATTCAACAATCTGATTTTGGAGAAGAGAGTATTTCATCACAACAATTTTTTCTGATAAGCTATCATAAACAGTATTTTGACTATTTTCTTTAGGATTCATTAATAAAGACTTGATTATGACTTGTGTTGGTTCTCGCTATTAATGCATCTGTCCTCCTTTAATCTGATTTGGGACGGTGAAGAAAGAAAAGGGCATTCAAGTGTAGCAATCACAAAGTTCATTTAACCACTTTGGTATAAAACCTTCTATTTCCTTTTCCAAGTCTTCTTGTTGTTGTTGGTGTACTTGATGTAGACTTGTTTATTAAAGAATTAAAAGACAGAGCATGACGTTCTGCAGCTTCTGTCCAAAGAGTAAAGAGTACACTTATAGATCATCAAGTTCTGCCCAGGCATTCTCTATACAAGCAAAGTAGAGCATATTTAGATATCCAAGAAATTTTGGATATAAAGCATGACTACTGACTAGCATAGTACTCTTATTTATCCACAAGTCCAGGTTTATCTTTGAAGCTATTAAAGCTACAAGTGTATCAATTCCCAAAATGCATCTGTTTATAAATTATAATTCTTAGCAACTCAAGTTTGGATATAATTAATTGATATGGGGTTCTACGTTAATGGCGTTTTGCTCCAGTATATACAAGCTATCTGGTGATTAAGACATCTTTATGGACTGACACATATAAAGGGTCTGAATCAACAGCCTATTCCACCTATTTCCATTGATGCAAATCCAATCACCTCAATTTGAGATGTGAAACAATTCCCCATTGGTACTAAATAGTAATCCATTAAGCAGAGGAAATAGTAATATAATATAAGAAAGATAAATGTTATGTTCCTATTAGTACAGACTAACAAGGTCAGCTACCTAGCCAACGTTCATAATTAAATGTTATCAGTACATGGATAGCATTTTTGTTAAAAAAGCTAATACTGTATTATCTGTATAATTGATTGGTAGAGCCAAAGACGGTTAATGATAGAAGTTCACAATAACACTTGCTTAAATGAATGAAGCGGCTCAGGTGTATAGAGAAGACCTCACTGTTTACGAAGTAACCATAGAAACGACGAACCCACTTCTTTTATTTATTTGATATCACTAGAATTTCTTATTTCCAGGGTATTTGCATAAAGCATTAATTGTTACAATCTAAAGTAACAGCATTTGCATGCGAGCATTCGGTACAGCAGTAGCAAACATATGACACAAAACACAAACACACACAGTACATGATATAAAATAGAAGCAAAGTTTGAAAAACAAGAAAATTACAAGAAAATGATCATATATTTAGCTACAAGAAATTAGATTTAACTCTAAGTCCCAGATAAGTCATGAGCCGAACAGAAAATGTTTCCATAAAAAATTCATAGCTTCAATGACTTAATTTGTAACCATGCATACTATGCCCTGATGCAATATAGAACCAAAAAAGCAAACTTACTCACTTATGATTACTTCCCAAGTAATACCTTTCTCAGCACAACTTCTCTTCTACAGTTCTACAAGACATGCATGCCAGCCAACCAAGATTTCAAATCAATGTTCATTTTACATGCAACCTCATACAAATATGTAAAAGGAAAATTAGTTGACTTTATTAAATTTCTTCACGCTTTACACTTTATATAACCAGAATTCTTTGTCCAATTTCACCGTTTAACTTTACGAATTTAATATTTTCATTAATCGTTAATGTAGCTGGAGCTATAAGGGGGCTTCGCCTTAGATTTTTAGCTCATGCAAACAAGATATACTTTACTACAGAGATTTTAGCAAATACGTAGCCAACCATATGCAGTCCACAAAAAAAAAGCACATGAATGATGGTAAGTTGACCTCTTGCTCAGAGAACGTACCTGAAAGCCATGCACAAAGATGACAATCTTTAATAAACGGCCATTCTTTTTGGAATTCAGCATAGCCTTATCTCCACGGCCTTTAGATATTGTTGTGGAGTCACTCTGGTCCAATGAATTAATTGATACACTTTTCGGGGAACCGTGCAAGGGCACATTCATGACATGCTGTTCAATAATAACAACAGGAACACGTGAAGGGTCCTCGAAAAGATGCATGTCCTGTATACACCGATTATTGATCTGCACAACATTCCATTCTTCAGATCACCCAGAAACAAAGCAAGTATGAAATAAATGCATTTAGCAGTGGTGCTCACTTTCATTTGTGCAATAGTTTTTCTGTGCAACTCGGCACGTGTTGTTGAACTTTGTGCTTGCTGCACATATAAGAGAAGCAGTTAAAACAAGCCAATGGTGTTGCAAATCATATGTGTTCAAGCAGTAAGGCACACAATTAAATGGATATCTGGTATGATGACAATGAATAGGTTAGGAAGCTTCAGGCTCATACCAAATTACCTCATCATTGGATTTCCGTGAAACAACTTTTCCAAGAGAGTTACGGTGAAAGTCATCGGCTGCACTTCTCAAATAGCGATGAGGAATATCAATCTTCGAATGAACCATCCATATTGACCACTCTGTCTTTCTATCTAGTGCCCAAGCATCATATAGATACTCAAGGATCTTCATTCGGTTAGTCCTATAATAATTTTTTTATTATAAGATTTGTTGCAACTAATAGAAAATTGATAAGGAAGCACATCATAATTTATTTCACACCATGTGAGTGTGTGTGCATGTGCTCGTGGGCTTTTTTTTAACCATCGGCATAGAAGACATAAACAAGTTAAAATTGTGAAGCATATCATGATGCCATGTAGCGTGGATTCTTTTTATTAACTTGGCATATCAGTTCTTGTCATGTATTGCCTTGATGCATCAAAGGTCATGGTTACCACTTTTAAACCAGAAAAGATTAAAAGGCCTTATACCTTGTTGTGCTATTGTTCAGGCCTTGGAACAAATCTGTGAGACTAAGACTAATGCATTAAGCACAAACCAGATTGAAATATTGCCTGGATGTGACCTGGATCCTTTCTTAGTCAGGTATGGATCTAGTCCGGACCAGTACTAATGCAGTAACCGCTTAGATTTGGACTAGTTTATGAACAAACTAGGTTTGAACCATTGGGGATCTGATGCATATAAGCCTATGGGGATATAGCTTTGCTCTAGTGTATTATATTCATATAGGTACAAGGGAACTTGAATTCATATTTTCATTTTCCTTTCTTCTTTCTTGAGTTTCTATCGATAGTGAAAAATAGTTTATCAAGAGCAGTCGAAAACCAGATAAGCAACTGTGCAAAGAATTCGCTTAAAATAGCATCCAAACATGTCACAGTCTAACTCATTACAAAGAGTTCAAGCCCTTAAATAGACTGACAATGAAGTTAGGTTGGAGAATAATGGAAGAGCCAAGCAGCATATGGGTCCAGCTGCTAAAGATATAATATTTCCAATCATGTTCAATCCAAGAGACAGAGCAGTGGAGAAATAGCTCGAATATATACGGAAGGCAATTCGGTTTTGCAAGATACATCTAATGAATAATTTCATATGGTCTACATTTTGACAGCAAACAAATATATATTTTCAAGGATAGCTAAGCCCATTCGATTCCTTTTGTCATAGATGTTAATTGCACAAAAATCGATGTGCCTGAAAGAATTGAAAAGGCGAATCATATTATAAATGAAAATGGAAGGTGGTATTCAGAGCTTGTTTTCTCCATTTCTGATCCATTGACACATTGACAGCAAACAATATCATGAATGCTCCTATTAATTCGCTTGATTCAACATGCAAAGGTCACCCATCTTGTTACCATCCAAACTGGGTTCCTTTTCGAGCAAATCAACATACAATGCACTGAGGAGCATTGCAGTAAAAGCCCTATTTCAACATTAGCATTTTATATGATGTAGAAGAAACCCACCGTTACCGGTCCCAAGTCCGGATGAAAAGGAGTGAGGGTTGTGGTAGGTTTGTCACAACCAATGTAAAACCGTCACATTCTATGACATGATCCACAATAAGAATACCGTTGGGGCATCCCCTACTCAACGACGCACTATATCGGATCCTGGATGTAGTGTTAAGTATGTAAGGGCTTTTAGGTCGTCGTCCGGAAGAGGCGCGCTACATCAAACCTCGGGTGTAGTGTCGAATAAGCAAGTGTTTCCATAGGATCCGTACTGCGTCTTGGAACATAAATTCCCTTACGGATAGATTAATGGAATTAGAGGCGATGATTATGAGAAGAATTAGTATTATGTGTTTGCAAACAACCAAGTGGCAGGTGAAAAAAGTAGAGTTATAGAGCCTTGGGTTATAAACTTTGGTATACGGGTAGCGATAGAAATCGTAATGGGGTAGGCATAATCAAGGATAAACGGTTGCTTGGGAATGTAGTTGAGATTAAGAGAAAATGTGATAGAATTTTACTAGTTAAGCTTATTTTAAGTGGGGAAATCCTTAATATTATTTGTGCTTATCCACCACAAATAGGTCTTGATCACGCTATCAAACGCCAATTTGGGATGATTTAGACGAGATGGTGCAAAAGATAACCAGTTGACAGAAGTTATTTATTGGTGGTGATCTCAATAGACATGTCGATAATAATAGAGTGGGTTAGATACTATCCATGGAGGTTTTGGTTTTGGACAAAGGAATAAAATAGATAACTTGATTTTAGATTTTGCCTTGTCTTATGACTTGATCTTGACAAATACTTGGTTTAGGAAAAGTGGCTCACTTCGTCACCTTTAGAAATGGATCGAGTGCAAGTCAAATAGAATTTTTCTGACTAGAAAGATAGAGATTGTTGTATCGATTGTAAGGTAGTTCAAGATGAGAGTTTAACCACTCAATAGACTTTTGGTTCTAGATATTCAGGTTAGGAGACGACCTGGGAAGATTAGATGTAAAGCAGAGCCTAGAATTAAGTGGTGGCGACTGAAATAAGGTAACTAAGAAGCTTTTGTAAATCAATATAGAACAAGATGGCTAGTTGCGTTAAAAGAATAGATAGAGATCTACTTGATGAGTCGAGAGATGGTGCTCCACCATTTAAGGAAACGCCATGATTGAATGAAAAAGTAAAGACTGCTATTAATCAAGAAAAATTCTTATAAAGATATAAAGCGCAAGGATGTAGAGAAATTTAAGTATAAGATAACTAAAAAGAAGGTTAAGAAAGCTGTACAGAAAACTAAAACTAATGTCTACAAAGGTGTACGAAAAGTTGGACACCAAATAGGTTGAAAATGATATATACATGATTGCTTGGATAAGAGAAAGGAAGACCAGAGATTTATGTGTCGTGAAGTGTGTCAAAGATGATCAAAAGATTTTAGTTCGAGATGAGAATATCAAGGAAAGGTTGATTGATTATTTTGACAAATTGTTCAATGAAAGCTCTACTAAAGATTTGAATAGACTTATCATTCAATCTCAAAATATAAACCGTGATTTCATGTGTAGAATAAGAATGCCCGAGATTACAGAGGCTTTAAAAAGGATGAAAGCAAGAAAAGTCGTGGGTCCAGATGAGATTCTTACTGAGGTATAGAAATGTCTGGGAGAGATATGTGTTAGATGGCTGACGGACATGTTTAATAAGATTTGGCAAAACAAAAGATGCCAAATGAGTAGAGAAAGAGAACACTTGCACCTCTCTACAAGAACAAGAGTGACACTCAAAGTTGTTCCAATTATCGTGAAATAAAACTCATATGTCACACCATGAAGCTTTGAAAGAGGGTGATTTAACACAGGCTAAAGCAGAATGTTAAGATAAGAGAGAACCAGTTTGGGTTCATGCCTGGACGACCGACAACGGAGAATATTCATTTGCTTCATCAACTTCTCAAATGTTTTCGAGAGAGGAGAAAAGATTTGCATATGTTTTTATTAACTTAAAGAAAGCTTATGACAAGGTGCCTAAAAAAGTATTATGGTGGACAATGATGAAGTTAAAGTACATTGACATAATCAAGAACATATATGATGGAGAAGTGGCAAATGTAAAAACTTACGACGGCCTAACGAGTAGTTTTCTGATCATAATTAACTTATGTTAAGGATCTGCATTAAATTCATTCTTGTTTGCCATAATGATGCATGAGCTTACTAAAATTATTCAGAATGAGGTACCTTGGTGTATGTTATTCGCTGATAATATTATTCTGGTAAATGAGACGAAAGCGGGGGTTAATACCAAATTGAAGTTATGGAGGCAAGCATTGGAATCTCGGGATATAGATTGAGCATGTCTAAGACAATATATATGCAATGCAAATTTAGTAAACAGAGAAGTCGATATCATAGTGGTATAATACTGGATGGGCATGAGATATCACCAAGCGAGCTATTTAGATATCTTATGTTCTATCATCCAAAAAGATAAGAAGATCGATCGTGATGTCAACAAGAGGATTCGGATTGGTTGGTTGAAATGGAGGAGTGCAACGGGGATTTTGTGCTATCGTAACTTTTCGTTAAGGTTGAAAGAAAAGTTTTACCGAAGTGTCATTCAGCTTGCCTTATTATATGAGTACGAAATGCTGGGCTTCTAAAAAACATTATGCACAGAAAATGCATATAGCGGAGATGCGCATACTTCGTTGAATGTGTGGTAATACTAGAAAAGATAAGGTGCGAAATGAGAATATGCGTGCAATGGTTGGTGTAGCGCCTGCAGAAGAGATGCGAGAAAACCGCCTAAGATGGTTTGGTCATGTGCGACGTAGACTTACGGAAGTACCGGTTCGACGAATGTATATTCTCGATTCAGGCCAAGTCAAAAGGGCAAAAGGGTGACCGAAGAAAACGTGGCTAGAGGCGATATGAAAAGAAGATATGGATTCCAAAGGCCTTAATGAAAGTATATTGTTCGATAGGAGTGAGTGGAGACGGAGGATTCATGTGCTCGACCCGGCATGATTCTCATGCTGGTTCATATAGCCTAACCCCATATGCTTGGGATAAAACGTTGAGTTGTTGTTGTAGTCAAGATGTAGAAGATTATAAATTTCAGTCCAAAAGTATATGCTTTTATTAGTACATGCCTAGTTGGACCTGATTTTGCAGAGCAAAAAGTGCAAAGCACATGACAAAGGTTGGCCAAACTTGCCAAAGATGCTTAGAAAAGCAAGAAATTGGAGCATATACTTTTCCATTACAAGCACGCATGACTAGTTTGGTTTGCCCCTCTTGGAATACGAAGTTCAAAAGTTGACGCAATGTTAGATATTTGTGCCAAGGTGGTTGGAGCATTCAATATCAAACGAGTCGAATATTTTCAAGTTAGGGGTCGATTTGTTCGTTACTATAGAAGGCCAGGTGAGATTTTATCTTTGAGAGAGCGTCATCAAATCCCCATGCGTTGTTAGACATAGTGACGCAGGATGAAATAAAAGGGCTAAACTAAATGATTGGATGGATGCATATATGATAAAGGAAGCAAGCTATATAAGCATTATGACTTCGTCATCAACTATGAATAAGGTAATTCATTTGAACAAGTGCCTAGTGACTTGGTTACATAAACTGCGCCAACTATTTGAATTGCACCTTTAGCAATACATGACAAAGAATGCTGATGGGGCTACCTCACATAATCCAGCTGCTGCGATGGTATTCTGTGGTCATTTGTGAATTCAACTTGGGTGCATAAAGAAGACCTTCACATTTTGAGTATGTACAATGCAAACTTTTACGTTGGGTATTTTGTTAGCGTTTAAATATTCATTCAGGACAGTAACGATTGAAGGGGATGTCGTCAACATAGGGAGATGATTATGGTTAACTGAACATGATGTCAAAAACCACGGAAGATGAAGCATGTTATACATGGGTGCAGGAAAACACTTAAGGAGACTATATGTCTCATTGGTTTATATTCTGAGGAGTGGGAATTCAACAGTGCATCGACGTGCTCAGCAGTCAACCTTAACACTTGCTATATTGCTTCTTTCCTTGTAACATCTTTGAGATTGTAAACTTGAAAGAACTCATTAGTTAAATGGCCAGAGATAAGGCTCTCGCAACAAAGAGAAAAATGGTGTCTATCATTTATAATGCCTTCCAGACTTCCAGTTAACTGGTTTATTATTTTATTATTTTATAATGTCAATTATAAAGGCTTTATTGTAGCATATAAAGGCTTTATTGTAGAGGTGAAGGTTAAGTTTTACATACTTCTAATTTTACCCTTCTATAAACCTGTTGTATTATTGATTGTAGTAAAAAATTTACTGTTGACGGCTGTTAAGCATTTATTTTATAGCTGCAAAAGGTAGAGTTTCTTCCTTGTCAGCTTATCTATTCCTCCCATACTTCTCCGTGGACCTCAGGTTACTCTCTCTGTGTGTTCTTGTGTCTTCTAAACGAGAATAATTGTTCCAGGGCAGAGTCAATTTATTTTAGCTTATAACAAGTTTTATATACTGTTTTCAGATCGGACCCCATTGAGATCGAACCAAATGGACGAAACTTAGTGAGATCTTCCTTGGCAATCATATATACCCTTATTTTTTTTCTAACCACTCAATTCAAATAGGATGATGTAACATGATAGTAAATATATTCACTTATTAAATAATTTACTATCCGGTAACAAATTAACTTCAAGTGGTACCTTATAGTTAAATTTCTCTACTACATACTAGCTAGCTGAGATCATATTGACATAAAGTCAGTTGTGAGTTTCAACACGATCAATATATGTCAAGTCATTTGATTAGTTATACTATGTGATCTAGCAGGACCAATTCTCATACACTGCAAACAGAGAAATATTAATACAAAAGGATTATGAGATATAATATCTCACCTATGAAACTTCAGAAAGGCATTCCAGACAAACGAAAGTTGGTTGCCAACAGAAAAAAATACATCCACGAGTTCTTCTCTAGAAAGAGAATATAGCATGACATCATTACCAACTTCAACCGAGCCATTTGATTTCTGCAATCACAAATAAAGGTACTGATAGGGATAATATGCAACAGTGCAAACTACAGAACTTATATAGAGATGAAAGAATACAAAAATACCTCTAGAATATTGTCTAACATCCCAGCTAATTGCCCTACTCCCTTGTTCCCAGAAAAGTCCCTACCAGCAGTAGACAAATCTGGTCTCCAAGAAGAATCCATGAACTTAAATCCACCAATACTTGAATCCGCAGTAGCTAAATCATCAATTGTCCGTCCAATTGCTTTGCTGATCTTTTCAAGGTTCTCAAGGAGCAGTTCTCGTGATATTAATAATGACTTGATAAGTTCAATTGCTCTTGAACCTATCCCTTGCTGCAATACCTGAGCAGAAGATGTCGATATTAAACTAAGCGGTTATAAATAAAGTTCACAATGGATGCACTGGAGAAACCGATAATCATTCAGATGGCTCAATAAAATTTTGCCAAATCTTTTGTTGAGTTTTCTGTATGGAGCTGGAATTGCAATCCATAGTCAACCCCATTACCGAGAAAAGGCTTAGGAGGATGATGACAATGAATAATCCAATTGGATATGATGCTCTTCTTGTTTAAGAACAATTCAGTAAGACATACAGTAATTTATCAATAAAGTTCTACAGGATCAATAATAATACTTAGTACTATAAAGCTTCAGTGCATGCTTACTTGATTGGGATCTTCATACTGTTGTCCACTGGCATTTTTCGCTATGTGAGAGTTGCTGAAAATCATGAAAATGATGTATAAATGACGTGCTAAACACACATAAATATTTCTGGCAAACAGGAATCCCACTTTACAAAATAAACATGTCACAAACCTGGGTACCTTCTGTGGAGGTGTGGCTGTACCAGCTTTCAGAAGGGCGACGTGTACACTTAAATCAACCAGCACTGCATGGAAAACATCGAAATGGACAGGACAATATGAATGCAAACCCAGAAGTGCTTTGGGAGGAATACGGAACTCATGGACTGCAGCCGGATATGCATCAAGAGAAGCCAGCATCTCAATGCTGTGTAGGACAGAAAGGATACAGATGTAGTTAAACCAAATTATTACTTGCATGCTATATCAATCATGCTATAATCCACTCACCCATTTTCCAATATCGGAGCATACATAAGCTCAAATTTCAGTATTACCGCAGACGTTGATGGCTTCTGGAAGATTGGGAACATGAGAAAATTGTTGTGCACAACAATTCATAAGAATACAAGAGCAAAACAGGTAAATGAGGCAGGGATAAAACTGGTAAATTAGATTAATTAGAACTCCATGTCCAAGATATTGCAAAATTTAAGTGCTAACCTCATCTTCCCCCAGATTTAAGTTAAAGGAGACCATAACCGACAGAAGGATATCCTGCCTAGCATATTTGATTTTGAATGGCTGTGTCGAGAAGCTTTGTTCTGTGTCATCTATCCTCCAAACACCGCAAACATCTTCTGAAGTTAAATCAGGAGCTGCACAATCGACCTAGAATGTCATTATCTATTAGGTGAAATTCTCATAACAAGGGAAAATACTCAATATATTAAAAGAACATGCAAACAGAAGGCAACGCTATATAACACTTCCTTCCATCTCACAAAGTCGTCATTCTGAATATAAATCTAATCATCGCAAATTATTGTACTAGGGACTCGTACAAATTAAATTTAGATGATATGACTGCAGGATAAAGTAAAACTAAATGCAACAGAAAATATAAGAGAAGTTGGGCCTTAAAGTTATAAATTGTGAAATATTAGAAATATTAATAGCTTAACTGTGATCAGGTTTGGTAGACAACTAAATTATAGGTTGGAAGGTAAACAGGCTATATTATGGTCATTCCAGATTATATAATGTAGGGTATAAAATAGGAAAAGGAGATGAGTAAAATGAGGCAGTTCCAATCGCAAAGATCACTACAAACGGAGCAAAAAAATTGGATTAAGAGACAGGAAATCGAGAGGGAAAGGAGAGACGACACATTGTGCAGAAAGGGGGCTGAAGACTCACCAAGGATAGAAGATATAATGTGGAAAAAGAATGAGCAGCAGAACATAATTCCTAATGATGGGTCATCTAAAAATATATTTTAAAAATATTGTTAGTATCGACATCAACTATCAGCCAGGGCAGAACATAATTCCTAATGATGGGTCATCTAAAAATATATTTTAAAAATATTGTTAGTATCGATGTCAACTATCAGCCAGGCGCCTATCTCTAAGAACACAGTGATGAGTGGATGTATGTAGGGTTGTGCCAAATCATTAACAAAAGTAGCATATATTGCTAAACATGAATAATCTAGTGTTGATTTCTACACTCCATAAACATGGATCTCGCTTTCGTTGGCTCTTAATCACTATCTTAGTCAGTGCTATCAATGTCATTACGATGTGCGATGTATTGGCAATTACAAAAATGAAGACATGTCTTATAGTCAATTTATTTACGATACAATATATAATACCTTAAGATCTGCTTCGTAGTTATGATAGGCAACATGATTCAATAAGCTAACTTAATTACAATTATTTTTCTATTATCGCGTAGATGCTTCTATTCAACATTCATTACAATTTCATATTGGCTTCAAATTCTACTACGTAAAGAGGACTAGAAAAATTATGCATGAGACAGCAGCTCCCAGCCACCCACCCACAAGGAGGAAAATTCATTTAGAAGCCTTATGGTCTCCATGCCCAAAAATATACGGATGAAAATTCATGTGATTTAAAATCTTTTACTATCTGTTCTAACTATTGAAAACCATTCATTTTGCAACTACTTGATGCATGGGTAAAATATCTAGAAACCAATACCTCTACTATAAATATGCTTTAAGGCAGCGAGATATATATGGTGGTGTGAAGCATCCATTTGATTAGTGAGATAGAAGTTCAGACAGACGTACGATATTTATTCAGCAGGAATTCAATGCAAAACAAAGTTCCCTTTGCTCCACTAATATATATCCTGCAGGAGGTTGCATTGCTTTTTTTGGGGTGGGTGGGGGGTTCACAAATCACGATATAGTTCCAGTTACATTTCCCACAATCTTCAACAGCAATATCCACAAGGAATTATAAATGGTGGTATGGATAATAAGATGACTGGCTCCACATTTTGCTAGATGGATAGCCATGGCTTCTTTATTGACAAGGTATATTGCACTTTGTAATAGTTCTAGAATACACATTCGATTTAGTTGCAAAGTGGCGCTCAACGTTCACTGAATTGCCCAAAATCTGAGCATTCCCCGTCATCGATAAGGTGAAAACAATATATTCTTAACATACAAAAATTTATTATGTGAATAACCTTGGCCAGGAATCAATCAGGAAATTAGCGATATGCATATATAACACCACAAAAAATCATTACAATTTTCACAAATAATCAGTACTTGAATACCTTCATATTGAACGACTCTCGCAGGAGATCCACGAGTTTCCCTGCTATTGTCTTCCCATCTCATGCTTATTCTCATCTGATACCATCTGAAAATTCCATCCCCCAAATAATTGACAAAATTTTCCACTAAATTAGCACTAAAAATGATTAATATAAACAAATTTAACAAAACTGAAAGGCTTAATTGCAAGAAACCCTTTTCTCTTGAACACAAGAAATTGCAGACCACATTGACTCCCAATATCCAGCAATTGCCTTAAATATGAACGCCATTTAATCAAATTTGCCTCGTTTGGGACTTTAGGGACAAAAAGCAAAGAGTTTCCCTGCGAATTAGCCAAAAGCAAACAAACACATTTCCTTTAAAAAGGCCATTACCCTTGCTGAAAAAGATCAAGATTATGAAACCTATGGATATAAATGGCAATCTCGTGCACGGTCTCAAACATATCTGGCTGCTTGAATTCAATCGATCTCCTTCGCCTCGCGGATTCTTTGCCGCTGGTCAATCTCTTCGGAATAGAGCTTTCTTGATCCAATCCAATGAAGCATCTCATTCGCCGAAACATAAGTGATCGGCGACACAAATCCCTTTCAGATTTCGCATTCTCAGATCCCTCGGTCGATCTCCTCAGATCTCATTGGCCAACGATCGATCGCTGGTTTGATTTGGTTTTTTTTCTTTGAGCGAATTGATTCGATTTGCAGGAGGAAATGAGAAGCTAGGGTTTTGATTTGGTTTGTGTTTTGTGCGAATGAATTGGGATCGACAGGGGAGAGAGAGAATTGAAGGGGAGTTTGGTTGTTGGAGAGTGATTTGAACTTGTTTAAAGTGCTCGAGATCCCACCGTTTATTTATCGGGCGCATGTGATTCAAAAAGTGGAAAAGAAATCGATTAAATTTCCGTACTCTGAATTTTGAGGGTATTTTAATAAAAAATGATATTTTAGAAAAATGTTACAACTATATGATTGTGCTATGATTCAAAAGTATGCGTGTGGGGTAGATCATTAGTCCGTGTATATTTACGTTATCATGTCACAAATAAACAAGTTTTGAACAAAGTAGTTAACCATGGTATTTAATTGTTAAGTTGTGTTCATGACAATTTCCATCTAAAATTACATATGAAAATATATGACACATGGATTACAAGAATAATAACTTAAGAATGGATACTTGATGGAGGTCCTTTTCAGGTCTACATCAGATGTTGTCTTCCGTTGATCTCCCGGTGTATTTTGGTGGTGGTCTTCTGTTGCGTGTGGATCTCAATGGGTTTTGATGAGAATGGTGATTTGAGGAGTTTGGTGCCGAGTACCTGCAAAGAAGTTCCGGGATGGTTTGGTACCACCGAGGACCCTCCTACGATCAAGTTAGTGCTAAGTCTGAGCAGAGCAACGGCTAAGTGGAATAAAAATGGCTTACTTAACCCCTCTGTGATGGGGGTTTATATAACGGTGATAGCACGCAGCAGCAGGCGCGAGAATCTCGCCAGCAGTTACGCTCCCGACGTCACGCCCGCGTAGAGAGTGGATCACCCATTAATGAGGATCGCGGAGGCGTGGAACGTGGGATGTTGCTGGCGGAGAATCCGCGTATGGCGAGATTCGCGGAGCAGCGGTTACGCCTGTGAGCGGTGGAGCTGGTCGGAGGGACCGAGGAAGATGGCCTCGGCTAGGGAGCTCGGAGATGAGCAAGAGGGGGTCGAGGAGGCCAACTTGCAGAAGGCCCCGAGGAGGGCCGTCTTGTGCTTGTGGGCCAGGCACAGGGGTTGCCTGGTCGGCCCCTGTGGCCCTTCCTTTTGAGTTTTGGGACACGTCATCTGCCACGTGTCCAGATCTTGGAGACCGCCAATATTGAGCATCATCATTAGCCCCCCACTCTTGTCCCGACCAGCCAGCGGGTCGGGTCAGGAGTGGACTGCTAAGCCTCCCGAGGCGAGCTCCTTCCCAGGGCTTTTGTCGGGATGAGTCCTCGGGCCGTCAGTTGTCTTTTCTGTTAGCGAATCGGGGCGAGATCTTTGCATTTAAAGAAGGTGATTGGTAGGGATTCTGCGTGTTCAAGTTTAGTTAATTACCGCAATCAAAACGGTTTCGCTTGTAGCTAGCCGGTTGAGTACGGGTCGTCCGCAGGGAGATGAGAATCTTTTTCTATGTGCTTTAACGAGTTAAGTCCAATTTTCTGTAAGTCCATATTGCGACCCCCGGTACTTACGGGGAGGCGGAAACGGTATAAAAAACAAATTTTTATCGCAAGAGGCAACATGGACTAAACAAGGTCGGGATCGTGTCTAAACTAAACTAGCAAACTTGCTAAAGAGATTTAGCTACTCGGATTAAGATGGTTATACCTAGCTTGTCTTGAACTCCTTCTCTTCAAGCTCCGGTGGTGGTCCGATGGCTCCTTCTCGTCGTCTCCGTACGCCGAAGATAGATCCACTTGAAAGCTCCAACCTTTAGCTCCTTCTTCGTTCTTTGAAGAAACTAGTTCACTTGGTTTGCTAAACCTAGTGAACTAGAATGAGTAGAGTAGAAATAGAATGGGATTTTAACTATGGTTCTTGATTCTCAACACATGAGAGATATGAACCATAGAGTCAAGAGAGGGAGCAAGAGGATGAGAGTGAGAGCAAAGTGAAGAGCTCAAGAACAAGAGAGAGAATGAGCAAGAAAGAATGAGGCTCTCTTTTGTCTCTCACCCTCTCATAATCCAAAGCAATGATAACTCATCATATCAAAAAAGTCTTATGTGTGATGGTTGAAGCAACCATAACCTTATCATGTCATGCACTCATTTTACTCAAATGAACAAGCAAGTAAAAGTCTTTGGCATGAAATGATAGCCATGGTTATCATGATGGTCAACTAGTCAAGCCTAGTCAACCGGTCAACAAAGTCAACAAGTCAACAAAAGTCAACAAGTCAACAAAGTCAACAAAAGTCAACAACCAAGTCACCATAATACTTAATTAATATAATAGTTAATCACATATCATATTCTCATTAGGGTTGAGCAAAAAGTCAAAAAGTCAACGGTCAACTGTCAACAACCCTAATGAGAATCCGCTGTCTGTGCCTCCCTGTCAACTGTGCATACACACCCGCATCCGCGTTCCGAGGAACACGAATGCAAACTGGATAAATCCAATCCCATAAGGTACACTAGGATCTGGCTTAAACCAAAGCCCGCTAGTGTAAACTGTCCGGACACTGTACGTGCACAAGTGCACGGATGTGACCGAACCCTGTCGCAAAACCATGCGACCTGTCGCAATACCATGCGACCTCTACTCTTTTGCATAAAGGCGAAAAGCTTTCTGTGTGGGACTCTAAAGACTCGACCCTACGCTGGCAGTGGGTTTAACCACAGACCGCAAGCGGCACTAGCTGTGCGTAACGGTCCCCAGGTAATGCCGACAAGAAGACCGACGAGGCGAAACCCATCTGAACTCCTACTGAGCCTGAGTGTGACATTCTCCGTACAGTCCGGTCTGTTCGTCTGATACATCGCATGGCGGGCCTAGGGGGCGGTAAACGTCAGTCCCCCAATAGCGGTACAAGTCGTGCCGGAGCGAAGCCCAAAACACCCTGAGATAACACTGGAAACCTACCAGTATATCTCGTTTGCCCTGGCCAGGGACTACTCGTGTAATGGCTCTCCTAGACACAGCGCGATGTCAACCCCCAATACCGGGAGAGACGAATCCTGTCTAACCGTCACTGCCTCCAAGTGCTTCGGGACTGCACCCAACCACCACCTGTTTGCACGACTCCTTTGAGCCGTGGTAGGGTAGTGATCAAAGTACAGTGGGAAACACACCCGAGGCGAAGTGACAGTGTCAAGTCAGCGGACTAAGCTGTACTCATGTCACCTGGGAACTGATAACTGACGATAGGTATAATACCAACTGGTCAGTTCCCGACGAGTCCTGTCCAGTGTACCCGTAACCTAACGGGCACCCGCATACTATCTCAAGTACGACGTACTGACGGCTGTGGGACAGACCGTCTTCCACACTGGGATGAGAAGCGCATGCGCTGGTCTACTCCGGAGTATCGATGCCCTGTCTCGATAGTCCTGCGACCAGGGACCTGCATAAGGATGTGCTTCTAGATTACCCAGCCCCACTAGTGTGAGGGCCATCACATCGCTGGTAATCAAGCAAAGATCCTAAGGGCTCCACTAATGTGTATAAGCAATATTCAAAGATAAACACATGTACACATTGAAGTAGAAATAAACCAAGTAGCATACTACTATTTTGAGCAAGATTGTATATACAAGGTGAATATCCCAAGCTTCCATTAAGTAATATACATACTAGTATGATACAGTAATGGCCTCTAGGGCATATACACTAACAATCTCCCACTTGCACTAAGGCCATGTACTGGCGTATCGAAGACCTATCATCTCGATCAGCCGCTCTAACTGAGTCTGGGGTAGGGCCTTGGTGAATGGATCTGCAGTGTTGTCTTCTGAAGCGACTCTCCGAACCTCGATCTCCTGGCGATCCACGATCTCCCTGATCAGGTGATACCGCCTCAAGATGTGCCTGGATCTTTGATGGGACCTGGGTTCCTTCGCTAAAGCTATAGCCCCGTTGTTGTCGCAATACAGAGGTATTGGATCAACAATGGACTGAACCACCTGAAGTTCTTTCAAGAACTTCCTTATCCAGACAGCTTCTTTTGCGGCATCAGATGCAGCGATGTATTCCGCTTCCATCGTCGAGTCTGCAACGGTTTCCTGTTTGGAACTCTTCCAACACACCGCCCCTCCATTGAGGGTAAAGACAAAACCCGACATGGACTTGGAATCATCCTTGTCACTCTGGAAGCTGGAGTCAGCAAAGGCCTCGATCTGGAGGTCTTTTCCGCCATACACCAAGAACATCTCCTTAGTCCTTCTCAGGTACTTGAGAATGTTCTTTACCGCTCGCCAGTGTTTCTCCCCAGGGTTAGACTGATACCGGCTTACCACACTCAGTGCATAAGCTACATCCGGTCTGGTACACAACATCGCATACATTATAGAGCCTACCGCAGAAGCGTAGGGTATAATAGACATGTGAATCCTCTCCAAATCAGTCTTGGGAGACATCTCTTTAGAGAGGGTGATCCCGTGACAAGCCGGTAGGTTACCGCGCTTGGAATCTTCCATACTGAATCTCTTCAGTATGGTGTCGATGTACCTGGACTGTGAAAGTCCTAATATCCTCTTGGATCTGTCACGGTAGATCCGGATACCCAGAATGTATGAGGCATCACCCAGGTCTTTCATGGAGAACCTGTGTGACAAGAACCCCTTGACAGATTGTAGCATAGGAATGTCATTTCCTATTAAGAGAATGTCATCCACGTATAAAACGAGGAATACTACAGTTCTCGCTACAAATCTACTATAGATGCATGGTTCATCTGGATTTTTGATAAAGCCAAATTCTTTGACCGTCTCATCAAAGCAGATGTTCCAACTCCGCGATGCCTGCTTTAGTCCATAGATGGACTTAAGCAACTTGCACACCTTTCCGCTGCTCCCACACTGAATGAAACCCTCTGGCTGGTCCATATAGACACACTCCTCTAAATTTCCATTTAGAAAAGCTGTCTTTACGTCCATTTGCCAAATCTCATAATCGTGGAAGGCAGCAATGGCAAGAAGGATCCGAATGGATTTCAGCATGGCTACTGGAGAGAAGGTTTCGTCATAGTCCAAGCCAGGTCTCTGACGAAAACCCTTTGCTACCAGCCTTGCTTTATAGGTCTCAACCTGTCCATCTACACCAATCTTCCTTTTGAAGATCCACTTGCATCCTACGGGTTTTACCCCGTCTGGAGCAACGTCCAACGTCCATACCTTGTTGGTGTACATGGACTCCATTTCGGTCCGCATTGCATCCAGCCATTTCACTGAGTCAACGCTCTGAACGGCCTGCTGGAAGCTAGTAGGCTCATCATAATCTATGATGCAATCCTCTCTATCCCCGTCTATGAGAAAACCGTAGTATCTCTCGGGCGGATGAGACTGTCTACTACTTCTGCGGAGCGGCGTAGGAATGTCCTGTTCTGTTGAACCCTCTGGTTCCACTAACCTTTCAGTAATAGTCTGTGGTTCTGGAACTTCTTCCAGTTCTACTGCGCTCCCACTAATTTCCTTTTCCAAGAACTGGTGTTCTAGAAAGTGGGCATTACGAGAAACAAGGACTTTTTGTTCCTCTGCGTAGTAGAAAAGATACCCCCTGGTGTTCTTTGGGTATCCCACAAACTTGCACAGTACTGAATGTGCCTCGAGCTTGTCCGCATGCTGCTTTTTGACAAAAGCCGGACATCCCCAGATCTTCAGATATTGAAGATAGGGTTTCTTCCCACTCCACATTTCATATGGTGTGGAAGGCACAGTCTTAGTCGGAACTCGGTTCAAAAGGTACGCAGCTGATTCTAGCGCATACCCCCAGAATGATCGCGGTAACTCAACGTTACCCATCATGGACCGCACCATATCCAATAGGGTGCGGTTCCGTCTCTCCGATACACCGTTATGTTGCGGGGTGTAAGGAGGAGTAAGCTGAGAGAGAATTCCGTTCTCTTTTAAATAGTCCAGGAACTCGGCACTTAAGTATTCTCCACCTCGATCCGATCTTAGAATCTTAATACTTTTGCCGGTCTGTTTCTCTACTTCATTCTTATACTCCTGGAATTTTCCAAAGGCTTCGGACTTATGTTTCATTAAGAAGACATAACCGTACCTTGAGAAGTCATCCGTAAAAGTAATGAAGTAAGAATGTCCGCTTCGGGCATGTGTAGACATTGGACCGCACACGTCACTGTGTACGAGTCCCAAGAGCTCGCTCGCTCTTACTCCATGTCCAGTAAACGGAGTCTTTGTCATCTTTCCTTTGAGACAGGATTGACAAGTGGCATACGACTGATATTCGAACGCATTCAAATACCCTTCTGTATGTAACTTAGTCAATGTTCTCTCATTTATGTGACCCAGTCTACAATGCCACAAGAAAGTCTGATTTATTTCTGGAGACTTTCTTTTGTGTGTATTCTGGACATTAAAAATTTGTGGTTGGTTTAACACGTATATACCATTACTCAAAGTACCTGACCCAATCAAAACTTGATTAAGGTGAATGTTTACAACATTACTTACAAACGCAAATTCATAACCTTCTTTAGAAACTAAAGATACAGAAATGATATTACAAGTTGCGTTGGGTACAAAAAAGCAATTACGCAAAACCAAAACATGTCCATCTGACATTCCCAGGTGATAGTCCCCCACGGCTTTAGCATCCATGCTAGCTCCGTTCGCAACTCTGAGGGTCATGTCACCTGCCTTCAAAACCCTACGGTTTCTCAACGCCTGCAAAGAATTACAGATATGAGATCCTGATCCGGTATCCAATACCCAGGAAGTAGAGTTTATTGAAAGACAGTTTTCAATAACATACACACCTGAAGCTAAAGCTGCAACCTGCTTCAATTCCTGTGTTCTGGCCTTCCAGGCCCTGCAATCATTCTTCCAGTGTCCTTTCTTATGACAATAGAAGCATTCTTCCTTATCCACAAGCTTCCCTGCTATCTTTGTTGCTTTACCTTTTCCCTTCGTATCCACTTTACTTACACCGCCCCTTGGTTTGGCGGGGGCCTTCTTCTTCTTTCCCTTGGCTTTCGCCTTGGACCTAGAAGAAGATGATCCTCCTACAAACAAAGTGGATGTATCCCTACCTTTCTGTAGGGTGCCCTCTGCGCTCCTCAGCATGTTGAGGAGCTCTGAAAGTTCAACCTCTTTTTCTTGTAGGTTGAAGTTCAGTATAAACTGGGCGTAAGTGGAAGGAAGGGACTGGAGAACTATATCCGTATATAGCTCACTCTCCAATGTGATCCCTAGGTCAGCGAGCTCCTCAATGAAGCCGATCATCTTTAGCACGTGCTCGGCTACTGATGATCCGACGGCCATTCTTGTCGAAAATAACTTTTTCGACGCTTCGTATCTTGCGATACGAGATTGCTCTCCATACAGTTCTTTTGTATGGAGCAATATGGATTCCATGTCCATATTCTCATGCCTCCTCTGATGTTCGTTGTCCATCGAGGCAAGCAGGAGGCACTTGGCCTTTGCGCTATCAATCTTCCAAGTCTTGCGGATTTCCTTATCCGCGACACTGGAAGTTGGACCAGGGACAGGGGGAGCTTTGGTGGTAAGAAGATACCCCAGCTTGTCATAAGTGATTGCTATCTTGACATTCCTGAGCCAATCTTTGTAGTTTGGCCCTGTCAGTTTGTTTTTATCTAGGAGTAACTTAAGTCCAGTCATGTTGATTGGTCGCTGCAATTTGGAGAGAAGAGGAAAACACTCAGCATGATACTCTTGCAAGTTTAGAGTGGTTTTTAGTTTGTCTAAACAGGATGGCTCCCACTGTTTCTCGAATCCCTCCTCAAACCATAAAGGAAGAATTAGTCAGGATCAATCCCACCGTACAATACTTGCTTAACCGTTCGGCCAGGCTGGTGTCGGTACTTCGAGGGAGGTTTTCCAACGCTTTCGCGAAGTTCCTTAATTAGAGAACCTCTTTTCCCTGGGGGCGTAGCCCCGCTAACACCTTTCTAGGCACCTACTAGGTTTATAGCATTGATCGTTTAGCGAGAAATTTCCCGAGGAGTAGCATATACTCACAGTAGGATCGGGATCCAAATATCATCGCGTAACGAAACTGAAGGAATCCTACCAGAATCATCACACTCCAAATGGTATGCAAATCTAGCAAGTTTCAGTACTTATGAAACTCCCGATGTGGATTTCTGCCCCATGCTCTTATGACCTTGGCGTGAGGTCAAAATGTCATAAGTCACATGTCAAGTTCGTCCCATCATTATCCAGGTTAATTTGAATCCACCCGTACATACCCTTGACGTAGGCCAAAATGGCAGTACGACTGTCTCAAACCAACGCATTCTATCTATGCAACAGATAAATATCCGGCAGCTACCAATCACTATGCCTTGGCGTGAGGTCAAAAATACATAGCTTGAATACTACCGAATATTTAACTGAAATGATGGAGGGCTACGGATGGTTTTGGCAAAACCGTGAACGTAGTGAACTTGATTTAGTCGATGGAACGAGATAGCTTTTAAATGGAGTGGCTCAAACTCCGTATTTTAAAAGTTTGTTTTGAAAAGAACCGAGTGGTTTTTTGAAAGTGTTCCAACGACTTTAACTTGGTTTATTATCTTGCATTAGTTCTTTTAATGCGTGATATTCTTGCATTAGTTCTTTTAATGCGTCCCATCATTTAATCCTACCATTGCAGAAAACAACCAAAATATGACGTACGCTTATGCCATTCGCATTCGCCACTGGGCCCCGTCATTACCCGTTAGGTTACTTAACTAACGACAGAGCGGGGGCTGGGCTAGCGCGTCTGTAAAACATAAGCAACGCCTAAATAATATCATATATAGATATACTGCAATGATAAACATTTCAGATCACAGATAAATACATTGGATATACTAGGAATCTGTAATTTGTACGAGCCTGTAACAAAAACAGATTACACGGTCACGGTGAATAGCCAATACCCCACCCAAGACCCCTACGGGTGCGGCAAACTACCCGCCAAGTACCCGAAGCGTAGCAACCTCCCTCATCTCCATGAGTAGGCCACTCGACACTTCGGCATACCCGGTAGTTTGTGCACCCCTCCATGGGTCTATCCTAGGAGCAAAAATAGTAAAAAGAAATTATACAATGACGGCTACAACCCCGACCCGGTTGTGCGGCCATACAAATAATTATTACATCAATTTACAAATTTACATGAATTGCAAGAAAAGAAAACTCTCGTCTCACAACCCCCGGCTATTCACCCGCGACAATCCAACATATTTATATACACATTCCAGCACATTACAGATCATGTATAACCCCGACTAATCGACTTATAGCGATTAGCCGACGTTCAATACATGCAAACATCACAGATATAACCATCATAGTCAAAGTGCAGTGAAGTTCGGAAAAAAAATACGGAATTATAGGACCCCAAAAGTGAATTTCAGTTCTGGAAAATCTGGGCACATATAATATATTTTAAAAATCCTAAAACCAACACACAAACACACTGCACGAAAAACGATGCAGAGAAGACGACAAAGCGCGGCGGTTCCGCGGCACATGCCTACCTCGTGCCGCGGAAGGGCGACGCTTTGAGCGCAACAGTGGATCGTTTTTCATGGGTGCACTCACAAAACCCTGAGACGATTTTACAAGTATAAAGTTTTTCATTTTGAGCCAAAAAAATTTCAACAGAAACTCAGGTTTTGTAATTTTTCCGGTTTTGTGATTTTTCGTTTCCGAACTTCATTACACTTCACTACCAAGCTAGTTTAAGTTTAGTTAGGCTCTGATACCACTGTAAGTCCATATTGCGACCCCCGGTGCTTACGGGGAGGCGGAAACGGTATAAAAAACAAATTTTTATCGCAAGAGGCAACATGGACTAAACAAGGTCGGGATCGTGTCTAAACTAAACTAGCAAACTTGCTAAAGAGATTTAGCTACTCGGATTAAGATGGTTATACCTAGCTTGTCTTGAACTCCTTCTCTTCAAGCTCCGGTGGTGGTCCGATGGCTCCTTCTCATCGTCTCCGTACGCCGAAGATAGATCCACTTGAAAGCTCCAACCTTTAGCTCCTTCTTCGTTCTTTGAAGAAACTAGTTCACTTGGTTTGCTAAACCTAGTGAACTAGAATGAGTAGAGTAGAAATAGAATGGGATTTTAACTATGGTTCTTGATTCTCAACACATGAGAGATATGAACCATAGAGTCAAGAGAGGGAGCAAGAGGATGAGAGTGAGAGCAAAGTGAAGAGCTCAAGAACAAGAGAGAGAATGAGCAAGAAAGAATGAGGCTCTCTTTTGTCTCTCACCCTCTCATAATCCAAAGCAATGATAACTCATCATATCAAAAAAGTCTTATGTGTGATGGTTGAAGCAACCATAACCTTATCATGTCATGCACTCATTTTACTCAAATGAACAAGCAAGTAAAAGTCTTTGGCATGAAATGATAGCCATGGTTATCATGATGGTCAACTAGTCAAGCCTAGTCAACCGGTCAACAAAGTCAACAAGTCAACAAAAGTCAACAAGTCAACAAAGTCAACAAAAGTCAACAACCAAGTCACCATAATACTTAATTAATATAATAGTTAATCACATATCATATTCTCATTAGGGTTGAGCAAAAAGTCAAAAAGTCAACGGTCAACTGTCAACAACCCTAATGAGAATCCGCTGTCTGTGCCTCCCTGTCAACTGTGCATACACACCCGCATCCGCGTTCCGAGGAACACGAATGCAAACTGGATAAATCCAATCCCATAAGGTACACTAGGATCTGGCTTAAACCAAAGCCCGCTAGTGTAAACTGTCCGGACACTGTACGTGCACAAGTGCACGGATGTGACCGAACCCTGTCGCAAAACCATGCGACCTGTCGCAATACCATGCGACCTCTACTCTTTTGCATAAAGGCGAAAAGCTTTCTGTGTGGGACTCTAAAAACTCGACCCTACGCTGGCAGTGGGTTTAACCACAGACCGCAAGCGGCACTAGCTGTGCGTAACGGTCCCCAGGTAATGCCGACAAGAAGACCGACGAGGCGAAACCCATCTGAACTCCTACTGAGCCTGAGTGTGACATTCTCCGTACAGTCCGGTCTGTTCGTCTGATACATCGCATGGCGGGCCTAGGGGGCGGTAAACGTCAGTCCCCCAATAGCGGTACAAGTCGTGCCGGAGCGAAGCCCAAAACACCCTGAGATAACACTGGAAACCTACCAGTATATCTCGTTTGCCCTGGCCAGGGACTACTCGTGTAATGGCTCTCCTAGACACAGCGCGATGTCAACCCCCAATACCGGGAGAGACGAATCCTGTCTAACCGTCACTGCCTCCAAGTGCTTCGGGACTGCACCCAACCACCACCTGTTTGCACGACTCCTTTGAGCCGTGGTAGGGTAGTGATCAAAGTACAGTGGGAAACACACCCGAGGCGAAGTGACAGTGTCAAGTCAGCGGACTAAGCTGTACTCATGTCACCTGGGAACTGATAACTGACGATAGGTATAATACCAACTGGTCAGTTCCCGACGAGTCCTGTCCAGTGTACCCGTAACCTAACGGGCACCCGCATACTATCTCAAGTACGACGTACTGACGGCTGTGGGACAGACCGTCTCCCACACTGGGATGAGAAGCGCATGCGCTGGTCTACTCCGGAGTATCGATGCCCTGTCTCGATAGTCCTGCGACCAGGGACCTGCATAAGGATGTGCTTCTAGATTACCCAGCCCCACTAGTGTGACGGCCATCACATCGCTGGTAATCAAGCAAAGATCCTAAGGGCTCCACTAATGTGTATAAGCAATATTCAAAGATAAACACATGTACACATTGAAGTAGAAATAAACCAAGTAGCATACTACTATTTTGAGCAAGATTGTATATACAAGGTGAATATCCCAAGCTTCCATTAAGTAATATACATACTAGTATGATACAGTAATGGCCTCTAGGGCATATACACTAACAATTTCCAGATTTGTTTGTGATTAAATAAGTGTAAAATGATATATAAAGAGAGCTTGTTAGGGTTAGGATTAGGTTAGTTTGAGTTAGGAGTCGCTCACTTCTTTCGTTGCCACTCTTAATATCGGTGTTACGGTAATCGGCAACAACGGGGATTAGCACGACTAGGAAGGAACTTGCGAGTATAAGTTAGGCTTTCCAACGCTTAAGTTCTTCCTTTTGGTCCTTGTCCGTCCGTTCTTGGCTCTTAGCCATAACCTCCAGTTAATTCAACCACAACCGGTCTCACTACGAAATCACCGCTATCATGTAGGATAGGGTGCCGAAGGGAGCGGATTGTGGTTCAATTAACGGGAGTCGATTTAAGATGTTGGGCAAGGAAAGAGTGAGAGAGATTTCCTTCTCTCAAACTTCCCTTATCCTACCCTAACAAGTATGGAAACTACTCACACATCATAACGAAAAGAAAACAAAACAAAAGAGGAAGATAGAAAGAAGGAGATTAGAAGATAACAACTAGCTATTTGCGACCTCACCTTGGCAAGGATCAAGCGTAAGCGTCATGGTTGTTTAAGGATAAAGGAAAAGAGAAAAGAAAGAAACAACAAGAAATAACAACAACTAAGTTAACAAATGAAAATTACAAGCAATAATAATTTAACTAAAGAACAAGACAAGTATAATAACAAAAGGAACTTCTTTATTCATCATTCTTCACTCACAAAAGCTCACTACAAGTTTTTCAATGGAGAAGAGATGAGAAGAGGAAGAAGAACAAGTATTCTAAACCCTAAAAAATACAAGATTAAGCACCCTTGGCTTTGGCAAGTTCTGGGCTATTTATAGGCAGGGAAATGGAAATCTAGGGCAAAATTCTGATCCTTCATGAAATGACAAAACTGCCCCTAAAACCCTACCCACTGCCGACACCGTACGGCCGCGGTTCCGCGGCCATAGTAGGCAGTTGGGCCTTCAAATTTGGTGGCTTTCTTTGGTCAGCTGTGATCTTTATTCTGGTATATGATTTTTCTCATAATTTCTTCACGATTTTTCCAGAATTTCTGTTGATCAAAAGGTGATTTGATGTGGATCTTTTTGTCATGATTTCTCGAGCTCCGTGTAGATTTCTTGGATCTTGTGTTGCCATTGAGCCTTGTGCATGAAAATGACATTGATTTGCCATTTTGTCTCTTAAACTGGTGTGTGGCAACATACGGATAAAGAGCGGAGATCCGTGTTTTATCTGTGAATGGCAGGAACCCGGATTTTGTCGTGTTTTTCCATGAATTTCACCGTTTAGAGCCGAGAACCTGTATCCTGCAATTGACTAGCAAACACGGCTCAAGAGTACCTACCGATATGCAATGTGATAAAAATTGGGCGGTATGAAAATGCAAAAATCTGATATGAACAGTGCGCCGGTTTGTGCACTTTGCCACTGAAGCGACGGTCCACGCGTCAAGCGTCAATTGGCTGACGCGACGTATGCAGGCCTGCGGCGTCTGATGGGACGCGGTCCAGCGCAGGATCGAAACGTGGAGCGATTGGAGCCGCTGGACGCGAGGAGTCGTTTCGGCGGGAGATGACGGGCGTCGTTTGATGAGGCCACTCGCAGCAATAAACAGGGGTAGGGTCCGCCCTTGGGCCCCTACTCCTTCATATTTCCCTTTCTTAAGTCCTGATTGCTCGGCGCTCGTCTTCTCTCTCCCGCTTTCGGCCCTTGAAGATTCCCTTTTTCAAGGTTAGATGTCTTCCTTTGTAGAGTCAGTAGGTGTCGTAGGAGTAGGTTCTAGAGACCCCTCAGTTGTGTCTGAGTCCCCCCGGGGAGCAGGGGTCGGATCCTCTCCCCGGGATCGTGAGGCGGGGGCAGCCCCTAGGGAGGAGGCGGCAGATGCGGACCCCGGCTCCTCGTGTTGGGTGAGGCATGAGGATGAGCTTGCTAATGCTCGGGCTCGCTTCCACATCCCCTCGCGCTACACGCTCCGACTGGCCAAGGAGGGAGAGAGGGCGGATCAAGTACGGGGCAGGGAAATCGCCCTGTATTTGGAAGCTTTCTGGGGCGGAATGCGCCTGCCCTTCTCTCCTGAGGTCGTTGCTGCGCTGAATTTTTTCGGTTTGGCCCCCGGCCAATTAGTGCCGAACTCGTGGAGGATCCTTCTCGGGCTCTTGATCCGCCTGAAGTTACAGGCGGTTCCCTTCAGCCATTCCCTTCTCGATTCTTCTTTCGTCTTCAAAAGTCACCCCGGTAGTCGAGTGGGCGACCCGAGATGGGTCCATCTCTCTTTCAGAAAGCGGCCGGGGGGCGCTTCCAGAACCGGGGTCGTGGCCTTGCCCTCTTCTATTCATGACTGGAAAAAGAAATTTTTCTTCGTCTCCCCTCCTGAGTGCGAGGACTGGCCCGTGCCTACTGTAACAACTCCATTTTTAATGTACAAAGAATTAATTTAAATTCAATGTATATTTGGAGTATTTATTGCTGCTGATATCTTTTTAAGTATTTATTTCACTCCATAATTACAAGAAGGAGCTTGTAGCTCATTGGTAATACCTTGCATTGCTGAACAAACCCACCAGAGTTCAAATCTCATGCCCCACATTATTTTTGTATTTATTTTGTTTTATTTTCTTTTGGAAGTCAACAGTCAAAAGCCCATAACTCACAAAATTTGTACTGGACATGAAAAAGTAAATATACCAATAAATACCCCCGAAGATTCCCCGGCCTCTGGTGGTGTAACTCGGCGCCGCCGGCCGGCGAACCGGCCGACTCGGTCCAGCGCCGCCGGCCGGACTTGGCCAGACGGCCGAGTCACCAACAGAGAAAAGTTGGCCCTTGACCTGGTCCACCCTCCTGCACACTCTAAATGCTTGGATCGGTTATTATTTGGCCAATAAATCCCTTTTAATCCTAGGTTTAATGAGTTTTAATGAATTTTTATATAATTTTATGTATTTTTTATTAAAACCCTAGCCTAACCCTATGTAAACCCCCCATACCCTCTACCCTCTCATCACTTTTTCTATGTCCACTCTCCTAAAATTCCAAGAGAACTTGGTACGTTAGAAAATGAGCGAAAGGCGAAGCGCTGACGAAATCGACGGCGAAATCCCGACGATCGTGCTAGGACCTCTCAACGATGATTCGACGTACCGACAAACCTTCTACCTTCCTCTCACTCTCTAGCGTTGTCCAAAACCGTAAGTCCCCCTTTTCTATCTTTCTTTTCCTTCATAAAATTACGAACTTTATAAACCCGACGGAAATCGGAACAACCCGATTTACGATTCGGTTTTCTATCAAATCTCACTTATCACCAATTCCATAATGCTTAAACATCTTCATGTTGACTACTAATCACTTAAAAATTAATTTGAACAAGTTTTCACACATGAAATGATAGCTTTTGCAATATACCGTATTTTTTCACTTAAATACCACCATATTTAGTTTATCACATTTAACCCTTTAACATTGCTATACCTTAAAATAGATCACGAGGTAATGACCTACCTCCACACACACTCATATGCAATCATAACACGCTACCTTGAAAACTTAGAATAAGATAAAATAAGATTTTACATTAAAATACCATTTTCTTAATAAAACCTTTTCTAAAAGTTCTAAGTTTTAAACAATTTTAAAACAATATATTTTAATAGGAAAAATACGATAAGTTATGGACATCGATCGTTTATCTAAAGCTGACTTTGTGGTGTCTAGGCAAGTGTGTCTAAGGCGAGTGGTTACTTAATTAGGACCACTACTTGTAGTGGAGAGCCTCCCACTCACCTGGCACTTACCTGGCCGCAATTGGCGGTGAAGAGGCGATTTGAGGCTTAATGACTTGTCTTTTAGACCATTTAGAAATAGGCTAGTTGGCTTAGGAAACCCTAGAATCTAAAATACGGAAATTTACACCTTTTACAAATAAATACCTTATCTTTATAAAATTGTTTTCTAAATGACTAGTATTTATTAAATCTTTGCAAAGCGCCACTACAACCCATATTTGGAGAACTCGTTAGGGATAGTACGGTTTATCGTGCACCCTCGGGCTTAGTAGTGCGAGATTCAGACCTCCGCAAGGAGCATTCGGTCTCAAAAGGTTTAAAATACGACATTTAAGAAAAATGAGATTTTTGGAAAATAAAATATTTATTAAAATTATTCTTGTATAAACATATGTATATTTATCATTTAAACACCTATTTTATTATAAGATAAAGTTTACACCTTTTCCTAAAAATTACAAGATTAAAAGTTACATTAAGATACCATGAATTTCAAATAAATCAATATTACAATTAATACCTTTATTTATGTAATTAGGATATTTTCACTAGAAATAAGACAAAATAAAATCACACTCATTATAAATATAAAGACGAATAATAAATACTTGAGGTGTATCTTGAAAACTATACAAAGGTATTTTTACATAAAACCCCCTCAAGTTTTATAAATTACAATAAGGACCATAACAAATATAGAACTTCGATTTACATTTCTTTTAGTCTGACTCGGGTTTGAGTCTGATTATTCCTGACTTGAATATGATTCAAGTCAATCTATATTTTTTAATATTCCAACTCAATATGAACACATGAATCCCAGAATCCAGTTAACAATCTATACAACTTGACTGAACCAAACCATGGATATACATCCATTATCCCGTTATACCATTTACCCGATCATGCAGTTACAATATGTTTACTGATATCATGGTTTTGGTCAGTCATCCAACTTACACAATACAATACAACAATACCATCAAAACACTACGAGGTTTAAGGGGTAGATTGGTACGGAAGGTGTTAAAGGTGGCACGAGGTGGTCAGATTAAGACACCTAACCTATATTCCGTTGCTGTTGTACCGTGGCTTAACGGTTCCCTGTACATTCCGTTTGCCCTGGTCTCTAGCATATAGAGACCCCTCTCGTATACACTGGCATCCTTCTGTACCAAGCTACAAACAACAGCGTTAACACAATATTCTATAATATTTTACAATCTCTTTAGAAAATACCTCTTATTCTGTCTTTTCTAATTCTTCTTTATCTTTGGGACTTACCGAGCGACCTGTTCGCTGACGACATTCTATTTCCTTCTTCTTTGAATGTCGTCAGGTGCTTTGGACCCACCAGAGATCGAGCCCACCGGTGAAGACTTGGAGCAGTTTCATGAAGACCCCGAGCTCTAGATATTGTACCTTGTTCTATTCAGTATTTTCATTTCCTGTTATGCCACTGTTTAGGCATCGCTTTTCATTTCAGTTGTATTTACTTTTCATGCATTGTACAAAAGAATGTTATTAATAAAGTTGTTGTTATTTCTATATCTCTTGTCTCTTGTGATTTACTTTTATATTGCTTAGATACGCTTAGCGTATGTACTTCTAAGTAGATACGTAGCGGACCTCGTCGCGTCCACTTCGCCGTACACCGGGAAGCGGGGCGTGACAGGTTTTGTTGGAGGCCTATGCAGGTCAGAGCTGTATGAATCCCTATCATGCAGTTCTGGTCTGCGTGAACAACCTAAGCAATATAACACAAGAACCAGCAACTAAAACATTTTTTACAATTCATGTTTCTTGAATCTTACAAATTTCTATTCCTTGAATCTTATCATTTCATGTATTTGAATCTGTCCTAACCCAAATTTTTCTTCAAGGTTATGGATTCCTCGAACAACACCAGCACCAATGTCAACAACACACCTCCAGCACTACCTCTCGCACCGGCTGTTCCTGCGCCACCCACCGAGCAAACAGTGCTACTTGAAGCGATTCGCAGCCTTCTTGAGGGACAGCAACAACTTCTGAACCGTCCCGAGACCGACGCACCGGGAGTAAAGCAATTCAGGGCTTTACATCCCAAGCAGTTCTCTGGAAAAGGAAGCCCTCTTGAAGCGGAAGAATGGGCACAAAGCATAGAAGACGATCTGGCAGCAGCTCAAGTGCCAGACATCGCTTGGGTCCGTGTGGCGAAACTACAGCTTACGGATAATGCTCGCAACTGGTGGAAGGTGGAAGAAAGCCATCTGGTACAGCCGATTGAATGGAAGACTTTTCGCGAGAAGTTCGACGCGAAATACTTCCCTGTGACTGCCAGGTTTGCAATGGAGCAGCAGTTTATTCATCTACAACAGGGTTCAATGTGGGACAAATCAGTAGATGAATACGACGCTGAATTCACCATGTTAAGCCGGTAAGATATGTCACAATAGTTCAATTTTTAAATATCACATACTACACAGCTAATACAATCTTTCAACAGATTCGCGGCACACTTGATACCGACGGACGAGATCAGAGCCCGTCGCTTTCAACAAGGACTGGACACGGAGATTCAGGTTGCTCTAGCCACGGGAAAATTTTTGACTCATGAGGATGCTTTGGAAGCTGCCCGCAGTTATGAGGCAGTGATAAAAGCAAGAGGCAGACCTCAGCCTGCAGGAGTCAAACGCCCTGCCAATCAGATGGCAGGTGGAGCCTCGTCCAGGCCACCTTTCGTGCCAAGGCGACCCGGAGTACCAACCCATTGTCCCAGCCCAGCCTTTTGCACTTACTGCAAGAGAACTGGACATATGATGAAGGACTGCCGTCGAGCCAACCGCCTTTGCTTAGTCTGCGGCTCAGCTACTCATGATATTGGGTCTTGTCCCCAAAGACAGAACCCAGTTGATGCACCCAGGCCAGCAATTACTTATCCGCAGCGACTAGCTCTTCAGGCACCTGCTCCCAGACCTGCACTACCTGCACCACCCAGAGGACCATAAGCTGCACCACCTCCTCGTCAGTTCCATCAAGCTCAAAGGAACATTCCGAAGAATGCTACTCAGGCCAGGAGGAATGTACCAAGGCGCCAGGCTTTCACGATGTCCGTGGAAGAAGCTGAGGCCACTGGCCAAGTCATCACTGGTAAACTTTTCTTTTCAAACTTTGCTTTTCTATCCTACTACTTAGTTGCATATTTCCTATACCTAAAACAAATCCCACATACCTTAGGTACAATCTTAGTATCCTCAATCCCTGCACTTGTACTGTTTGATACTGGAGCATCACATTGCTTTATGTCACAACGGTTTGTCCGAACCCATACGATTCCAGTCTCACCGCTTGAATCCAGCTGGAATGTCAGTTTAGGAAATTGCGTTCTAAAGGCAACTATGGGATACAGCTTGTGTCCAGTCGTCGTCTGCAGTCGAGAGTTTTATGCTGACTTCAAAGTACTGGACATACCGAACTTCGATGTGGTTCTAGGAATTGATTGGCTTGGAACTTTTTATGCTACCATCGACTGTCGTCAAAGGAGGGTAGTATTCGAGATTCCAGACCATCCGGTCTTCTATTTCAAAAGCGGAGACCGTACACTGGAGCCAAGTACCTACAAAGCGAGGCCAAGAGAAGCAGTAGTTGCAGCAGCTCAAGCGGAGGAAGAATCAAGACCAGATGTGGTTCGAGAGTTCGACGATGTATTTCCTGACGATATATCAGGTTTGCCTCCCGATCGAGCTCTTGAATTCAGTATTGATTTAGTACCAGGAGCACAACCGATGATCAAAGCACCCTATCGTTTAAGTCCGGAAGGTTTGAAGGAAGTCCGAACACAGTTGGACGAATTACTGGCGAAAGGATGGATTCGTCCTAGCACTTCAAGTTGGGGATCACCTGTACTACTTGTGAAGAAGAAGGAAGGTTCATACAGAATGTGCATCGATTACAGAGCCATGAACGAAGTCACTATAAAGAACAAGTATCCACTCCCGCGCATCGATGATTTATTCGATCAGCTAAGTGGATCTTGTGTTTTCTCTAAATTAGATCTTCGTTCAGGTTATCATCAAGTGAAGGTCAAGGAAGCTGATATTCATAAAACAGATTTCAGAACTCGCTATGGACATTACGAATTTCTAGTGATGCCATTCGGAGTGATCAACGCACCCGCAATATTCATGAACCTTATGAATCAAGTTTTCCGAGAGTACTTAGACAGGTTTGTTGTCATCTTCATCGACGACATCCTGGTGTATTCTAAGAGTCGGAAAGAACATGCAGAGCACTTACGAATTGTCCTAGAAACTCTTCGACAACATCAGCTTTATGCCAAGTACAGCAAGTGCGAGTTTTGGTTAAAGCAAGTTGGTTTTCTTGGACATATCGTATCAGGAGAAGGAATCTCTGTGGATCCAGCGAAAGTTTCGGCAGTTAGCGAATGGCCTACACCAAAGTCAGTGAAGGATATTCAAAGTTTCTTGGGTTTAGCTGGATATTACAGAAGGTTTATTGAAGGCTTTTCGAAGATAGCAACGCCCCTGACCAAGCTCACACGTAAAGATGAAGAATTTGTGTGGTCGGAAGCATGCGGACAAGCTTTCGTAGAACTCAAGTCAAGGTTGACATCAGCACCTATTCTCGTCATACCGGATCAATCTGGAGGATTCGAAGTGCACCGCGATGCATCCGGTAAGGGATTAGGCTGTGTTCTACATCAGCACGGTAAGGTTGTGGCTTATGCTTCAAGACAGCTGAAGATTCATGAGCGCAATTATCCGACGCATGATCTGGAGTTGGCAGCCGTCATCTTTGCTCTCAAGATTTGGCATCATTATCTACTTGGTGAACGAGTGAACATCTACACAGATCATAAGAGCCTGAAGTACGTGTTTACTCAGAAGGAGTTGAATATGCGGCAGAGAAGATGGTTAGAACTCATGGCGGATTTTGACATCAACTTGCAATATCACCCAGGGAAGATGAATGTAGTACCTGATGCTCTTAGTCGCCAACCATTATCGATGAATCTCACCGCTCAGTGGAAGCTTCAACAAGACTTGCATCAGATGGAGATTGAAGTAATCATGACAGGTAATTCTTCAAGTTTGATGAATTTACAAGTTCAATCAACCATTGTCAATCAGATCAAGGTAGCTTAAGCAAGTGATGCTAAGTTGCAAAAGATCAGAGAACAAGTGGAGAATGGACTTAGAACAGACTTCATCATCCATGAAGACGGATCTTTGAGATACGGCAGCAGATTGTGTGTACCAAAAGGTCCTGTTCGGGAAGAGTTAATGAAAGAAGCTCACAGCTCTCCCTATTCAGTACACCCTGGAGGTACCAAAATGTACAAAGATCTACGTCAGAATTATTGGTGGCATGGAATGAAGCATGAAGTAGCCAGAAGCGTCGCAAAATGCTTGGTGTGTCAGCAAGTAAAGGCTGAACATCACAGGACTGCTGGATTACTTCAACCGTTACCAATCCCAGAATGGAAGTGGCAACACATCACGATGGACTTTGTGACTACTCTTCCTCGCAGCACAAAGGGTAACGATGTCATATGGGTCATTGTGGGTCGACTCACAAAGTCGGCTCACTTCATCTCATTTCGAGTTGGCCAATCTACTGAGACACTAGCAAAGAAGTACATGGAGGTAATAATCTAATTTAGATTTAAACTCTTTATAATGTACTATCTCTGATACCCATGAACTCATACAGGAAATTGTGAGACTTCATGGAGTACCGGTCTGCATTGTCTCCGATCGTGACACCAGGTTCCGATCGCAATTTTGGCAAAGTCTGCAAGCAAGCTTGGGAACAAGTCTGAACTTCAACACGGCTTATCATCCACAAACAGATGGTCAATCGGAACGAACTATTCAGATCTTGGAGGATATGCTTAGAGCGTGTATGCTAGACTTCAAAGGATCGTGGGAAGATCACCTACATCTTGTGGAGTTTTCGTACAACAACAGCTACCAAGCAAGCATAGGAATGACACCTTTTGCAGCATTGTATGGAAGGAAGTGTCGTTCGCCATTAAGTTGGGACGACATCGGAGATAGGGAACTTCTTGGACCGGAGATGATAGTAGCGACTGTTGATATGGTTCGTACTATCAGGGAAATGATGCGCATAGCCCAAGACCGACAGAAGCACTGGGCTGATGCAAAGAGACGACACTTGGAGTTTGTTCACACCATAATATTGCATTGTTATATTCCCCATTCTTATTCGTTTTATAAATAAACAGGTGCTTTTGACGCATGTCTGCTACATATTTCAGGTTACAGGTTCTTGGACAGAAAACAGTGAAAACGATGAAAAGACGATGCAAAAGTGGAATTTGACCAACAAACAGAAGACTCTTGATCAAGCCTACATCAAAGATAAAATTCACAAAGTACAAGGCAATGCAAGGTCCAAGATTACAAAGCGAACGGTTAAAAGTCCACCGCAATTATTCACTGGAGATCTGGAAGAAACATAAAAGCTATTTTAATAAAGAACCAAATAATAAGGAAGCCCAAAGATCCAAGGCCCAATACTTTCTTTTAAAGAGACAGAGACATAAAATTTTACCAAAGCTTGAAGTCTACTTTGACTAGGTCTTCCTAAGGATATTTTGGTAAATGTAGACATGCAAATCAATTGTAACCTAGGGTTTCCTATTCTCTATAAATAGGAACTCTACTCATTGTAATTTCCTATGCCTCCCTATGCCTCCTTTTAATAATAAATTGAGAATTCTTTATGGAGAGCATCGGTGTTTCTTTTCAATTCATGAATTCAGATCTGACAACCCTGCGTTGATGATTGGAGAGATGCATCTGTAAGTAGATTTAATTCCTTGCTCTAGTTTAGATTTCAATTCTTGCCCTAGGTAATTTTTATTCTCTGCCCTAGATAAATGTTCTTCAATTCCCTAATGGTGAGTAGTTTCCTCGCTGGTTAGGGTTAGGAATGGGGAAGGATTTGAGAGACGAAGATCTCTCATCTCTTTTCTTTGCCAATCTTTTATGAAAATTAAAACTCCATGCATACCTTCTTATTCCGCTCCCTACGGCACTCTACCCTCGAGGTAACGGTGATTCCGTAGTCTAAAGGCCCGGATTTTAAGGTTTTCCATGGAGGTTAGGATAAAGATTAAGAAAGGAAGGACAAGGATCTAGAGGAAGAATCAATCTTCCCAATCATCCTAATCCCCTTTGTTAAGATTTACCATAACACTAATATGATATCTTTAATTAAAGGCAATGGAAAGAGATGTAGATCTTTGTTTACCAAATTTTCCCTAAACCTAATCCTAGCAAGTTTCTAATCCTAGTATCATACAACTTCAATTTTTAGATTTAATAATCAATCCGAACATCCATCGGAATTAACTCGTAAGAACGAATCAGAAATTCACAACATCCCTGTGGACCGACCCGTGCTCACCGGCTAGCTTCATGCGACGCCGTTCTTGATTGCGGTTACAAATATTTTTGATCTATCTTTTAGAAAGCGCAAGCACGCTAAATCAATCAATCAGAGTTCCAGCCAGGAGATCACGTATTCTTGAAGATATCTCCGAACCACGGAGTGATCCGTTTTGGAAGACGGGGTAAGCTAAGTCCGAGATACATTGGACCGTTCGACATACTCGAACGAGTCGGTGAAGTGGCATACCGTTTAGCGCTTCCACCTTCATTGGAAGGAGTGCATAATGTGTTCCATATATCCTAACTCAGAAAGTATGTGAGTGGCCCCAACCATGTTCTCGATCATTCCGAGCTCACTATACAGCCCGATTTGTCTTGTGAGCAACAGCCCGTGGAGATCCTGGACAGGAAAGTGAAGACACATCGGAACAAGGAAGTTAACTTGGTTCGAGTGATGTGGAGGAAAGACACTCCAGGAGAGTCCACTTGGGAAAGGGAGGATGAAATACGTACTAGATATCCACAGCTCTTTGTAAACTAGTCCTCAATTAAAGGTTGTAAATTTCGAGGACGAAATTTTTGTAAGGAGGGTAGACTGTAACAACTCTATTTTTAATGTACAAAGAATTGATTTAAATTCAATGTATATTTGGAGTATTTATTGCGGCTGATATCTTTTTAAGTATTTATTTCACTCCATAATTACAAGAAGGAGCTTGTAGCTCATTGGTAATACCTTGCATTGCTGAACTAACCCACCAGAGTTCAAATCCCATGCCCCACATTATTTTTGTATTTATTTTGTTTTATTTTCTTTTGGAAGTCAACAGTCAAAAGGCCATAACTCACAAAATTTGTACGGGACATGAAAAAGTAAATATACCAATAAATACCCCCGAAGATTCCCCGGCCTCTGGTGGTGTGACTCGGCCTGACTCGGCGCCGCCGGCCGGCGAACAGGCCGACTCGGTCCGGCACCGCCGGCCGGACTTGGTGAGACGGCCCAGTCACCAACAGAGAAAAGTTGGCCCTTGACCTGGTCCACCCTCCTGCACACTCTAAATGCTTGGATCGGTTGTCATTTGGCCAATAAATCCCTTTTAATCCTAGGTTTAATGAGTTTTAATGAATTTTTATATATTTTTATATATTTTTTATTAAAACCCTAACCCTAGCCTAACCCTATATAAACCTCCATACCCTCTACCCTCTCATCACTTTTTCTAAGTCCACTCTCCCAAAATTCCAAGAGAACTTCGTACGTTAGAAAACGAGCGAAAGGCGAAGCGATGACGAAATCGACGGCGAAATCCCGGCGATCGTGCTAGGACCTCTCAACGACGATTCGACGCACCGACAAACCTTCTACCTTCCTCTCACTCTCTAGCGTTGTCCAAAACTGTAAGTCCCCCTTTTCTACCTTTCTTTTCCTTCATAAAAATACGAACTTTATAAACCCGACGGAAATCGGAACAACCCGATTTCCGATTCGGTTTTCTATCAAATCTCACTTATCACCAATTCCATAATGCTTAAACATCTTCATGTTGACTACTAATCACTTAAAAATTAATTTGAACAAGTTTTCACACATGAAATGATAGCTTTTGCAATATACCGTATTTTTTCACTTAAATACCACCATATTTAGTTTATCACATTTAACCCTTTAACATTGCTATATCTTAAAATAGATCACGAGGTAATGACCTACCTCCACACACACTCATATGCAATCATAACACGCTACTTTGAAAACTTAGAATAAAATAAAATAAGATTTTACATTAAAATACCATTTTCTTAATAAAACCTTTTCTAAAAGTTCTAAGTTTTAAACAATTTTAAAACAATATATTTTAATAGAAAAAATACGATAAGTTATGGACATCGATCGTTTATTTAAAGCTGATTTTGTGGTGTCTAGGCAAGTGTGTCTAAGGCGAGTGGTTACTTAATTAGGACCACTACTTGTAGTGGAGAGCCTCCCACTCACTTGGCACTTACCTGGCCGCAATTGGCGGTGAAGAGGCGATTTGAGGCTTCTAATGACTTGTCGTTTAGACCATTTAGAAATAGGCTAGTTGGCTTAGGAAACCCTAGAATCTAAAATACGGAAATTTACACCTTTTACAAATAAATACTTTATCTTTATAAAACTGTTTTCTAAATGACTAGTATTTATTAAATCTTTGCAAAGCGCCACTACAAACCACCTTTGGAGAACTCGTTAGGGATAGTACGGTTTATCGTGCACCCTCGGGCTTAGTAGTGCGAGATTCAGACCTCCGCAAGGAGCATTCGGTCTCAAAAGGTTTAAAATACGACATTTAAGAAAAATGAGATTTTTGGAAAATAAAATATTTATTAAAATTATTCTTGTATAAACATATGTATATTTATCATTTAAACACCTATTTTATTATAAGATAAAGTTTACACCTTTTCCTAAAAATTACAAGATTAAAAGTTACATTAAGATACCATGAATTTCAAATAAATCAATATTACAATTAATACCTTTATTTATGTAATTAGGATATTTTCACTAGAAATAAGACAAAATAAAATCACACTCATTATAACTATAAAGACGAATAATAAATACTTGAGGTGTATCTTGAAAACTATACAAAGGTATTTTTACATAAAACCCCCTCAAGTTTTATAAATTACAATAAGGACCATAACAAATATAGAACTTCGATTTACATTTCTTTTAGTCTGACTCGGGTTTGAGTCTGATTATTCCTGACTTGAATATGATTCAAGTCAATCTATATTCTTTAATATTCCAACTCAATATGAACACATGAATCCCAGAATCCAGTTAACAATCTATACAACTTGACTGAACCAAACCATGGATATACATCCATTATCCCGTTATACCATTTACCCGATCATGCAGTTACAATATGTTTACTGATATCATGGTTTTGGTCAGTCATCCAACTTACACAATACAATACAACAATACCATCAAAACACTACGGAGTTTAAGGGGTAGATTGGTACGGAAGGTGTTAAAGGTGGCACGAGGTGGTCAGATTAAGACACCTAACCTATATTCCGTTGCTGTTGTACCGTGGCTTAACGGTTCCTTGTACATTCCGTTTGCCCTGGTCTCTAGCATATAGAGACCCCTCTCGTATACACTGGCATCCTTCTGTACCAAGCTACAAACAACAGCGTTAACACAATATTCTACAATATTTTACAATCTCTTTAGAAAATAACTCTTATTCTGTCTTTTCTAATTCTTCTTTATCTTTGGGACTTACCGAGCGACCTGTTCGCTGACGACATTCTATTTCCTTCTTCTTTGAATGTCGTCAGGTGCTTTGGACCCACCAGAGATCGAGCCCACCGGTGAAGACTTGGAGCAGTTTCACGAAGACCCCGAGCTCTAGATATTGTACCTTGTTCTATTCAGTATTTTCATTTCCTGTTATGCCACTGTTTAGGCATCGCTTTTCATTTCAGTTGTATTTACTTTTCATGCATTGTACAAAAGAATGTTATTAATAAAGTTGTTGTTATTTCTATATCTCTTGTCTCTTGTGATTTACTTTTATATTGCTTAGATACGCTTAGCGTATGTACTTCTAAGTATATACGTAGCGGACCTCGTCGCGTCCACTTCGCCGTACACCGGGAAGCGGGGCGTGACACCTACCAAGTGGTCGAGGGAGAAATGTTTGCCGGGGAACTAGTCCAATGACCCCGCCGCGGTGAGGGTGGCGTCGTGGGAGCCCCTCCCCCGACCTGACGTGCTGCTGTCCGAGAGGGTTTTGAGCTGAGCCGGGCTCAGCCCTATTGAGTTCATCGGTAAGTTAGGTTAGCTTTTTGGCTTGTGTTTTGCTCGTGTCGCTGATTTGTTGGGTATTTGTTTTGTGCAGAATCCATGGACTTCGACATGCTCAAAGCCTCCATGCGCCAGCCGAGGCAGGCTACGAAGGTTGGGGGTGCCAGTTCTTCTCGCGTGAAGCCCGCCCTGGCTCCTACTGCTCCGGTGGCGGTGTCCCGTGAGCGCTCGGGGGAGGATCCTAGCAGAGTGTCGGGCCGGAAGCAGGCCCTGATTCTGGAGGACCCGGCCTCGGAAGAGGAGTTCGGCTCTCCCTCGGAGCCCCTCAAGAGGAGCTCCCGGAGACCTTCCCGGGGCCGGTCCTCGCCGACCATGGTGGAGGAAGGGGGCCTCCGGTTCGCGGTGCCGTCGGGGCTATCCGTTGCAGATAGCCTTCTGTATGAGATAGAGACCTCGGCCGGGAGTAGAGTTCCCGGGGGGACCTTCAGGGCTCAGCTGGCGTCCATCACCCAGGAGTCCGTGCAGGTAAGTGTTTGGTTCATTGTGAGATTCGGTGCCTCCTTCACCTTTTTGATCTTTTTCGTGTCTTCCAGGTTCTCCAGCACGTGGCCCTCGCCTTGCGTATGGAAGCCGAGGTGGTAGCCCCGGCACTGGAGGCTGCGGGCCGGCTCGCCTCGTTGGAAGTGAGCTCCAGGCGGGAGCTGGAGGCGATGACGGTGAGGGTTGCCGCCTTGGAAAGCGAGGTGGAGCCGGGAAGCGGGAGGTGGCCCGGCATCGCGAGGCTGCCGTGATTGCCGAGGTTAAGCTCGAAGACGCCCAGGTGCTCGCCGGCAACCTAAAGAAGACGGTGAAGACCCTCCGGAAGGAGCTTGGGGCGGCGGCCGAGGCGGCCAAGTCGACCGAACTGAAGGCTGTGGAGAGCTATAAGAAGTCCAAGGACTTCTACGATGACTTAGCCGTGGCTACGACCCGCATCTGGCACGACGCCCTCGACACCGTTAAGGCCCAGATGCCGGAGTTTGCCGACGGAGATCTCCGGGCCGAGTTCCCCCTCGCGGATGCCGATGAGCAGGGGGAAGAGGTTCCTGGCGAGGAACCCGCCGAGGACCCCACGCGCCACGTGGTGGATGTCGAGGACCTTGAGGTCGCACCTGGCCCCGAGGTCTAGAGCCCCCGTCTTCCTCCTTTTATTTCTTTGTTTTTGGAATTTTGTAAGGCTGTGGAGCCCTAAAAAATAACCTTTGTAAAGCTTTCGTCTTTGGTAGTAATAAAATTTTCCTTTGGTTTCATCGAATCACGCTCTACCATCTGTTTGTGAAGAATGTTTGTAAAATATTTCTGCCTGCACTGTTGGGTCAGCTATCCATCTAGCGATCGTTCGTCGGGTTGATTTCGATCACTTGCCAAGCGCTGCCGAGGAGGCATCTTCATGGCCCCGGAGCCGAGGGGGGATCGCTTAAACTTCGATGGACCGGTTGCCCCTTGTTGGGGCCTCGGATCCTCAGCGTTGGTGGGGCTGTAAGAAGCCCGCCAAGGATAACCGGGCGGTGAAACCGCGCGGTCTCCTCTTTGCGAGGGCTTCGATCTCTGGCGTCGCGGGTAGGGAGCTACCAGCCGGAGATGACCGAGCAGGGTAGCTGCTCGTTCGCCTCTGGTGAGGGTCTGGATCCTTAGTGTTGGAGGGGCTGTAGGAAGCCCACTAAGGATGACCGGGCAGTGAAGCTGCGCGGTTGCCTCTTGGCGAGGGCTTTGATCTCTGGCGTCACGGGTAGGCAACTACCAGCCTGGGATGACCGAGCGGGGCAGCCGCTCGGATGCCTCTTGCGAGGGCTTCGATCCCTGGCGTCATGGGTAAGGAGCTACCAGCCGGAGATGACCGAGCAGGGTAGCTGCTCGGTTGCCTCTTGCGAGGGCTTTGATCCTTCAGGATGGGGACCGAGCAGGGTTACTGTCCAGTGCCTCTTGGCAAGGACTTTGATCCCTGTCGGTTGTGGTAGGAAGCTACCAGCCGGGAATAGCCGAGCAAAGACTCGACTGCCTCTGGGAGGACTTTGGTCCTTAGCGCGGGAGGGGCTGTAGAAGCCTACCAAGGACCCTTGGTGTAACATTCCAAAAAAATAAAATATTATTTTTGGGAATTTTTATAATTTAATATTATTTTATTGAATATTTTAATATTTAGGTATAATTAAATACAGAAAAATTTGGAAAAATTATGGAAAATTCTAAAATAGGTTATTTTATGGAATTATGCCATTTTTAAGTTTTTTTATAATTAGTTATATGCTAATTTAGTGCTAATCGCGATTAAAAATCGCTAATCAGGTTTTTAGCAATTTTGTGCAAAATATGCACATATCATTTTTATCACACTTGTGTATTTTCTATCATGTTATTTGGGGTTACTATTCTTGTAAGAAAGGAATTGGGAGAAAAGAAAAGAAAAGAAAAAGAAAAAGGAAAAGAAAAGGGGACAAGTGCATTAATGAGGCATGGTGCATCTTTTGACTTGGATTTCTCTCTCTCCCTCTCATTATCCCTCATCTCTCCCTCTCCATTCTCAGTAGCTGCTGCTGCCCCTTCCTCTCTCCCACTTAATCCCTTCAATTCATCTCTAAAACATCACCAAAACCCTACCCCCATTTCATTAAAAGTGTGCTCAAGCTCAAGATCTACACATTGGACCAAGGAAGCAAGGATTTTGGCCACTAGGGGCAACTCAAGAAAATTCTTGAGTTGCCAAATGAGATATTTACTGAACCCTTAGCTTAGTTTTAGCATTTCTTATACCCCCATGTTGTGATAGAACCGATATTGTTTGATTTTGTGGACTTGAGGAAAACCTAGTTAGGGTTTGAGGAAAATTTGAGTTATGATATGACATTGAGCTCAGTAGAGGCTACACCAACACCTTAGTTCTATAATTGAGACCCAAACCTGAAGCTTAAACCCAGAATACGGATTTATAGAAACTGATATCGGAGAATTTGTGAAATCTGTGATGGTTACATTGAATCTGCTTTTACCCGAGACTCTGAAAATTAAATTGATTGGACAGTGAGATGTGCAGGCACCCTAGAACCACCATACAAGACCCCAGCCCCTAACTCCAAGACCCGGCCGCAGATTTATTCTGTTTGGCCGCAATTTGCGGCCAGACCTACCCCATTTTGGCTCGTTTTGGTTTTGGTGTTCCCTTATCTGTAGTTTAGACCCCTGGCATGTATAGATTTGTCTAATTTGACCTAGGGTGAAATCTGGAGCCTATTTCCTTAGTTGCTGTTTTGGATTCGTGTTTCCGTATTCCGTATTTTTAAATCTGAAATTGTGTATTGTGTTTTACCTCGACTATTTGGCGTTTATACGACGATATCGAGGGTTGTTGTTGGTTTTGGAGGCGTATCTATAGGTTCTAACCTATAGGCCCCATAGCGTATCGTTTTGGTTTTCGTATGCCGTTTTAGTTTGGATTTGGTTTTGATACGCATTTGCGATACGTTAATGTGTAGGTACCCCATGAAGACTTCGGGACGACAAGCAAACGCGTAGTGACGTCGACAATGAAGACGCAAGGTGAGTAGATTATATCTACGGGGGAAGTCGGGTGGATGGCGTATAGCACCCCCGCAGTCCGTAGTTGATATAGTGTATATATTATATATATGATAGTGATAGTGCGTTGTGGATATTGTGTTAGGTGTATTATGGATAGTTTAGGGTTAGAGGCAACTAGTGTAGTTCATAGCCGCGAACCCTAGGATAGATTTACACCTACACGTACACCCTTGCATATTCATTATACTTGCACTGTGTTTGATGATATTGGACGACATTGGAGATGAGTCGATGATATTGGGCATTGTGCCGCGAGATCGATGATTTGATATGATTCGTATTTGGGATACGACATGTGATCTCTAGCGGGCCTTTGGACGTGTGTTTACACACGCAGTCATATTGATGGTATCAGTTGTACTAGACTTAGATCAGTACCCCAGATTATGTGATATGATGATGAGGATACCAAATAATTGATGAGCTAATTGTGATATTGACCCGTACCCAGCTATTGGGATGCCGTACGACGATTTACCGTACGAGCTTTATATTGATGATAGATCCGCACTCATGACTCGAGGATGTCAGATGATGTACTGTATCGTACGCGATACTATTGAGGCGGGATCACTGACTATTATATATATATATATATCGACTCAGATTTATGTGGTTTCTATACACCTCCTGATGGACTTGGCTTAGTAGATGTTAGACTAGACCCGAGTCATACCTATTTCAAAACTAACGAATCGGGAGTATCTTAAGGATAAGTAAAGGGATTATACAGGTATTTTCAAAAGACGTATCTATTCTTAAAAACACCGTAACCCTTATTTTACCAAAACCCCGATTCGTCTTATTTAAAATGGCACCACTGCAGGACATGTACATATTGGTGTAGATTCTTCACTGTTGCATTGATTATTCGATTCCGCATCGCATTGCATGCGTTTATCTCTATATTGCAATCATGCTGTTAGGACACCAGCACCATTATCGATGATGCATATGTTCCACGTACACTTGCTTGCCGGCTCACACACTTCATCATCGATAATTGCCATGTCACTACACAGTAGTATTATTGCATCAGGATATGACCTTGTATGTGCATGCTATTATTCTATGTCACATACATCATGCTTGCTGATTATACGCATTGAGATATTCGTTTTCATGATATTTCTGGTTTTGGGAACCGTGGATAATTTCAAAGGAGAGTATGTACCGATTTGAAAGACCCGATTTCCTTGATATGATATTTGCGCAGCCACCATGAGATTTATCGGTTCTGATTATATACCCCATACGAGGAGTGTGTGCCGTATGAGGGTACATGGTGGGGCCCGGTATGGTTCCCCTCGGCAAGATGATCGAAGGATTATGCCGATTGAGCCTGGAGGTGGGCGAGTACCTACCGGTGATTGTATTTGAGCTCGGCAGATATCCGGGGGATACTGACCAGAGTTGAGAGATGGACATGGGTTGACCCGTGCTGCCGGGGCCGAGGGCCGATACCGCAGACGGAGCCCTATAGGAACGAGGATTTACGTGCTGATGCTAGGCACAGGTTTCATGATGTTTCCATGATTTTGATTATATCCTCACATTTACATGCATCATGCCTATTGTCATTTGGGTGACAGGTGGACGGGATCCACATTTTTACAGACTATTATTACATTGATCATACTTCATTTGTATATATAACAGGGTATGAGGGCGCTGTTATATATACCCTTACACCAATATTAGTGGAATGGGACGCTGATATATGTGTATTGATATTCATTTGATACTTCATCATATTTACTTCATGCAGACATACCTTATGTTTATGACATGTTATTACCTGAGGCACTGGCACGGGTACTTGGCACTACCTACATGTTTAGATGTTACATTACCACCTTATCATGCTTCAGGCTTATTCTTTGAGGTTTATATCTGATTTTATTGACCTAGGATTATGTCATGCATTTGGTTTCTGCTTATAGATATTTTCTATTCACGAGTTGGCAACCCACCCCCGTTGTGCCACAGTTCTTGTAGGTTTTGCCGTACAGGTTCCATAGCGGCATTTCTGGCACACTGCTTCCTTGCGGGTGAATTGCATTTTGGTAGGTGGGTTCTTTTGCATCAAGAACCACCATTGTACTTGCATTATTCCTTTGTATCTAGAATTCCATCAACCAAAACTTGTATATTGTTTCAGACTTAGACACTAGTGATGTATTATTTCGACCTTAGAGTCGCGCTTAGCAGTATTACGGTTTTCATGCTTATTGGGTTTCTTTTGAGTTTTGATCCTCGCCATTCGGCGTTGGGTTTCTTTTACCCAATCCCTGACCTTTCCTTTAGGCCCGGGGTGCTTATTGCTTGCGTGGTTGTGACCGTCGATTGACGAAGAGCTAGCTCCCGCTTGGGGATGCCTTTTATCATGCATATATATTGTTCTTGTTGTACCCCGTTCGGGGCCAGTATTTATAAAAGAAACTCTGCCGAAATTTTTAGAAAAGACTTTATATTTTTAAAATGCATATTCGGCTTAGTTATTTAAAAACCTTGACCCCAAACATATTTTTCTTCACTTCTTTAAACCAGTTTTCTTTATTTACTCTTAAAATGGTTTTAGATTTCTGGGCTTTTGGCTTACTTGGATCAAATGGAGTCCTATAGACTTCATATGGTTCAAGGGCCAGTCACGTGCTCTTTCGGGACGTGACACTTGGCCGGGCAGGGTTACTGCCCAGTGCCTCTTGGCGAGGGCTTTTGTCCTGAAGGATAGCCGAGCGAGGGATCCTCGGGCTCGACTGCCTCTGGGAGGGCTTTTTGATCCCCGGCGTTGTGGCAGGGAAGCTGCCTGCTGGGGATAGCCGAGCGAGGGATCCTCGGGCTCGACTGCCTCTGGGAGGGCTTTTTGATCCCCGGCGTTGTGGCAGGGAAGATGCCCGTTGGGGATAGCCGAGCGAGGGATCCTCGGGCTCGACTGCCTCTCGGAGGGCTTTCTGATCCCTGGCGTTGCGGTAGGGAAGCTACCCGCCACGGGTGACCGAGCAGGGTAGCTGCTGGGTTGAATCTTCACGAGGTGTAGCCCGACCGTCCAGCTGTAGGCATAGGGAATAGGAACGGTCGCGGCAATAGTGCGCGCAACATGTGCATTGAATGCGGGGGGAGGCAAAGCGCTAGGGGCGCGTCGCTTCGATTCCACCAGAGAAGGCTTGATGACCGCCGCGTGGCAGCGACTTTTTGGGTGAAAGAGGGCGACTGTTGAGCTGCGCAGTGGGCTGTATAAGGCTGAAGGAGTACCGGTCCTTCCATCCTTCATAAACAGGTCGTCGAAAATGCAAGACTTCCCGTTTACCATCCCCGACATCATCCACCTCGAAGACGTGTATCTTTACGACCAGAACTGCACAGAGGACACGGTGCAGCTGGTCTATGGGAGCATTGAGGACCATTTCGGCCGGCTGCTCCCCCGACGCTCCTCCCTGCTGCAGCTGCTGATGTACTCCATCTGGAGGGCGTCGCCGGGGCTTTACAACCCCCTGTCCGAGCAGCTCTATGACGAGGCCGTGGGTAAGCTGCGGTCTCTGAGGCGCTTCGGCCTGATCTCCGCGAACCGGCTGGCCCGCTCAGAGGCGCTCGTCCGCGAATGCTACGAGCTGAGGCTTGGGATCGACGCGCGCGGGGGGAACCGGGGACAGAGGTTGGACCTCGCGAGGCCCCGGCTGGCGGAGAACTTTACCGAGTACCACGAGCAGTGCTCGTTGCACCCCCTTCCCCCAATGTTGTAATTTTCTTTTCTTTTTGCGTGTATGGCTGAGGAGCCCATAATACCTTTTGAATAAATAAGGTTTTTCTTTATTTTTCGCAATGTTCCATTGATCTTTATTAAATTAACAATAGATCCTAGGAAGAGTTTACATTACCCTAAAGGAAAGGTACAGGCTAGTAGATGATTTTATTGGCTCGGCCCAAGCTCCCCGGAGGACTGTGGGCCTCCGTGCTTGGCGCAGGGTACGGGGCTTCCTGAGTTCCGCGCTGGCCGTCCGCCGAAACGAGCATGATCGGACCGATGGTCAGGTCAGCGGGAGGGCGATGCTGCTCCTGCTCATGGTCGGCCTGCCGTTTGTCCCTCAAGTATGCGACGAGGTGTCCCGATCGGATGAGCTCTTCGATGTAGTCCCTGAGTTGCTTGCAATCCTCCGTGGTGTGGCCCAGTGTCCGGTGGAAAGCGCAGTAGGGGCCCCGGGTTCGCTTCGCAGCCTGACGCGGGATCGGAGGGAACTTGAAGAACCCCTCGTTCTGGGCCTCCTCTAGCAATACCGCGAGGGAGACGTTGAGGGGGGTATACTCCTGGAACTTCGGGTGGTAGGGCTGCTGACGCTCCGGCCTCTCCTCCCGAGCCCTTTTTCTTCTGGTCAGATCGCTCTGATCGGGGGAGGTTAGCGTTCACCTCGGATTCCAGCTGAACCTCGCGCTCGGTCTACGCCTTGACCTCGGCCATGGTCTTAGGTTGCGCCAACGCGAAGGAGCGTAACCACTCCTTGTGCCTCAGACCAGATCTAAGTACCATGATGACGGTCTCGTCCCGGTGCTCGGGCACCTCGAGAAGGGCGTTGTAGAAGCGGGTAATGTAGGCCTTGAATATTTCCTTGTCCCCACTCTTAACCGTGAAGAGGTAGTCGACCGTGCTCTTCTGTCGACGGTTCCCAACGAAATGGCCGAGGAACTGAGTAGCCAGCTCGTCGAAGATCGAGATCGAGCGGTGCTCGAGCCCCCGGAACCAGTCCCGACCTGCGCGGATAAGGGTGGCCGGGAAGGCCCTGCACTGGGCGGCGTCGGAGTGGTCCTGGAAGCTCATCCCCGTGGTGAAAGCGTCCAAATGGTCCTTCGGGTCGGTTTTCCCGTCGAACAGAGAGACCTTTGGGGGCTTGTTGCGTGAGGAGACGTGGACGACGAGCAATTCCTCGGTGAACGACTTTGTGAGCGAATCGGAGGCGTACTTAGCCCCGTCGCTCGAGAGGTGAGCCTCCTGGCGCATGCCCTCAATTTTATTCTCGAGGGCGTCGAGCCGACTGTGGTATCCCGAGGAATCGGCACCTTAGGATCCCTGGCCTCCACTGCGGTGACCTGCGTCTGGGAGCGGCCCCGGTTCCTCTCGATGAGGTGCCTCAGATCCCTGGGTGAGGTGGCTCTTGAGCTGCCGACGTGAACCCCTTCAGTGCGGCTTCGCCGAGGGGGGTGGTGTCGACCATGCCTGTGGACAGGCGAGGTGACTGACATCTCCTCAGGGGGATAAGGGTCGTGAGGAGGCTCGAGGCGTGACGTTCTGGAGGCGGACCTTGGTATGGAGCCATGGGGCGCCCAACAGGCCTCAGGGGGTACCGGCTCGAGAGATCGGTGGCCAGGAGTCGTAGGCCGCTGGCGGTCAGCCGTCCAGACGGGGGCAGAGCCTTCTGGAGGCGGTGGAGCTGCGATCTGGGGCCCAGGCCCGGACGATCGGACGCGGACGGGCGCCTCCACGAGGGACTGTAGCCGATCTATTCGGCTGGCGAGAGCGTTGATGATGGTCGCTGGAGGAGGCTCATCCGCGCCTTCAGTGAGGGGAAGGCGGCGACTGGTACTGGGATCTTCAGGATGGTTGCTCGCCATGCGGGCGGAGATCGGAAGGCTAACTTTGTTTTTGTGGAGTTTGCGTTTCCTACAGACGGCGCGGACTGATGGAGGTCCTTTTCAGGTCTCCGTCAGATGTTGTCTTCCGTTGATCTCCCGGTGTATTTTGGTGGTAGTCTTCTGTTGCGTATGGATCTCAATGGGTTTTGATGAGAATGGTGATTTAAGGAATTTGGTGCCGAGTACCTGCAAAGAAGTCCCGGGGTGGTTTGGTACCACCGATGACCCTCCGACGATCAAGTTAGTGCTAAGTCCAAGCAGAGTAACGGCTAAGTGGAATAAAAATGGCTTACTTGACCCCTCTGTGATGGAGGTTTATATTATGGTGATGGCACGCAGCAGCAAGCGCGAGAATCTCGCCAGCAGTTACCCTCCCGACGTCACGCCCGCGTAGAGAGCGGATCGCTCATTAATGGGGATCGCGGAGGCGTGGAACGTGGGATGTTGCTGGTGGAGAATCCGCGCATGGCGAGATTCGCGGAGCGGCGGTTACGCCTGTGAGCGGTGGAGCCGGTCGGAGGGACCGAGGAAGATGGCCTCGGCTAGGGAGCTCGGAGATGAGAAAGGGGGGTCGAGGAGGCCAACTTGCAGAGGTCCCCGAGAAGGGCCGGCTTGTGCTTGTGGGCCGGGTACAGGGGTTGCCTGGTTAGCCCCTGTGGCCCTTCCTTCTGAGTTTTAGGACACGTCATCTGCCACGTGTCCAGATCTTGGAGACCGCCAATATTGGGCATCATCAATACTATTCTTTTTAACATTTATAATGAACACACCAAGTCGTGAAGAGTATATATATATATATTGTTTTTCGTTTAAACTTTATTATTCGTAATGTGATGACAGTGAGAGGAGAAGCAGAGAGGGAGATCAAGGGGAACTTACGGGTTTGCGAATTCTAAAGAGATTTGAAGGAGAGGAAGGAGGAAGCCATGAGACCAATGATGTATGGAGGAACAAGCTTGAATCTTCTTGATTTCAAAAGGACTTGGATTAGAACTTGAGAGTCTTGAGAGACGGGACTTTTGAGAGGAAATTTTTAGAGTAAATTCAGAAATGGGAGGAGACTAGAATGACTAGGTTTATATAGAGGAAAAGAGAAGGGATATGGTGAATTAAAATTGAGTTAAAATGCATTAAAATGAATGTAAATGGGATAGATGAAAGGTCTGTAGAGTTACTGGATTGATTGGAGAGTTTGCCATATGAAAAGACACTGTAGGGAAGCTAAGGGTCGCACGTGCACGGGCGGGGCTCGTGCACCAACTTTCTGGCCGCCCCAACCTTCCCTAGGTCGGCCCCAGGTCGGCTGTTGGGTCGAGGATTCGGGGTGTTGGCTTGGGTCGCATCAATTAGAGCAAATATATATATATATATATATATATATATATATATATATATATATATATCTTTTCTTCTGAAACTTTTCTTATCTCCATGAATCGTTCATGAAAGTTTCAGGAACTCCAAAATGACAAAAAGAAAATAAATAAAAATAATTGAGATATAAGGATTCGAACATGTGGACTATGGAACAACAAAGAAAGGACTTAATCAATGAATTACAAGTTGTTTTTTGCACTTATTTCATAAGAATTACTTATAACTCCAAATCAGAACAGAAATACACTCTATAAGGAGATACAAAGATTAGGAAATTTGGGGTCGTTACATTGAGTATCTTTGATAATATCCCTTAATATCTAACGCAGTCAGTTTTCCAGTACTTTTGAGATGATCTCGCATGAACAATTTACCAAACCTATGGACCTATAATTCTTAAGGAACGTGGCTTCACTTTTCATTTGGATAAGAACCAAAATAAAGCAATCTAGTCGCTTCAAATTGAGTGCATTTTCTTCTATCATCTTAAACGGCCTTAATAGATCACCTTTCACAATCTCCCAAAAGCCGTGGTAAAACAAAATGGGGAATCCGTCAGATCCAGGCGCCTTATCTGATCCCAGCTTCGAAACTGCCATTTTAATTTCCTCCTCTAAAAAGCCCGCGCTCAGCTCTTTGCTCTGCTCCCGTGTCAACCTCTCGCAATCATTCCAAAACTCTTCCTTTAATTTCCACATGACCTCCTTAGTCGAACCTATTAAGTTTTTATGATAGCCCAGAATCACCTTCCTTATCATATCCCCATCAGTTATGACATCTCCGTCGTCTTCAACCATATAGATGAAGTTTGACCTTCTTTTCATACTAGCCATCTTATGAAAATAATTGGTATTGTCATTTGCTTATTTCAACCAGTTTTCCTTAATTAGCCCTTGTTCCCGCCAAATTTTTTTTGGGTCGAATCTTGTTGTTCCTTTTATAAAAATAAAGGGCAACCCCCACGCGTTAAACACGTGATTACTCACATGCAAAGCATGTGAGTAGCGGCTTCAGATAAATTTAATCCTATGAAAGTCACCACGTGCAAAGCACGTGAGTGCCTGCTGCAGTTAGGATTAAATCCTATAGCAGCTCTCGCATGCTAAACACGTGAGCACTCACATGCAAAGTATGTGAGTTCCGGATTCAGATAGGATTAAATCCTTTGATAGCCATTGTGTGTTAAACACGTGATCATCCACGTGTTCAGCACGTGAGTTCTCTTACCGCATTCTTTTGGCAGCGCTCACATGCAAAACACGTGAGTGCCACTGCCATATATGTATATGGCAGCACTCACATGAGAGCACGTGAGCGCCCCAATTTAAAACACTCATATGATAGAATTAAATTCTATATGATATAATTAAATTCTATTTGGGAAATATTTTCCCTAATCTTTCTAATATGGAAAGATCTTTCTCTAACAGAGAATTTTTGGATTTAAAATCTAATAGTGATAAAATATCACCAATTAAACCATATGATAGAATTAAATTCTATGTGAGAAATATTTCCTCGATGTTTCTAAAATAATAAAGATCTTTTTTGTTAAACAGAATCAAATTCTATTGTTAGGAAAATATCTTCCTAACAAGATATTCATAATAAAATTCTATGTTAGAAAAATATTTTCCTAATCTTATCAAAACAAATAAGAAATATTCTCTATTAAATAGAGAGTTTTTGGATTAAAAATTCAACGGTGAATAAAATTCACTGGTTGATCTTTAAAACCATTTCGATTGATTATGAAATCAATCATTATCTCTTAATGAGAGATTTCCTCCAACAGATTGATTTTTCTCTTCTTCTATAAATAGAAACAAAGAGATTAAATCTCAAGAGAGGAAACCCACTATAAACTTCTGTGAAAAAAATATACATAAGGTTATCCAAAAAGCTCCCAGAAAACAACAGAGAATTTAATTCTCAAAAGTAGAAAAAGATCTTCCTCCTCTCAAATCCTGAGTAAAGAAAAAAGCAGAGATTAAAATATCTTCTTTACCTATCATATCATATCTAAGGGTTTAACCCTTTTAAAGAACTTAGTTCTTTCTCTGGATCTAAGATCCACAAAACAAATCTCCAATAATTTGAGAATTTAATTCTTACCGGGAAGATCTTGTTCTTGATAATCAAGGATTTAGGGAAGAACAAGCTTGAAAAGGACATGAGAGAAGAACAAGAAGAAGATGGAGTCCATAATACTTCAGACACTTAGTTCCTTCATTATCAAGAACTTAGTTCTTGAAGAACCTGATCCCAGAACCTCAAAATAGTGGTCTTTAGTGATCGTTAATGGTCAAAATACCATTAATAGAGATTTAATTTCTCTAAAAATTTCAACAGAGATCAAATCTCCAAGAACTCAGCGCCTCACGTGATATCCACGTGAGCGCTTAAAAGAAGGGAGAGACAACACCTCACTTGAAACACACATGAACGCCTAAGAACTCAGCGTCTCACGTGAAACACACGTGAGCGCTCAAAAAACTCGGCGCCTCACGTGATAGCACGTGAGCACTAAGAAATATAGCATGTCATGTGAAACACACGCGAGCACCCAAGAACTTAGCGTCTCACGTGATAGCACGTGAGCGCCAAGAAACATAGCACCTCATGTGATATTCACGTGAGCGCTACGTAATGAAGTGATTAGCACTGCTGGGTGGTATAGAAACCCAATCTTAGCCCAAATTAGCTAAGTTTGTGAGAAGTTTAAGCTTCTTATTTTATCTTAGTCCCATATATGACTAATGAACTTTCATCAATGATATCCAAGCTAATCTTAGTCACATATATGACCAATGATTTTCATCCCATATCTTCTAAGTTAATCTTAGTCTCATATAAGACTAATGATTCTTTGATCCACCATGATTTTTTCTCTCAAATACGGGATTTGGTTCAAGGGTACATCCTTCCACACCTCTGATATATGTCGTAATTTCTCAACGTCTTCAGAGAGGTGGCGGGTCCCAACAACCAATAACTTATTCATCCCCAAAATGGGAATGTTAGACCAAAATGACCTTAAACTAATATTCATCCAAAAAACGGGAATGTTGAACCGAAATGTCCTTAAACTAATATACGTCCCAAAAACGGGAATATTGGACCGAAATGTCATTAAACTAATATCCGTCCAAAAAAGGGAATGTTGGACTAAAACGTCCCTAAACTAATAGTGGACCGAAATATCCTTAAACTAATATATTTTGCCCTGCGGACTGTCTCCATACCGACTGCCGTATGCTATCCATGGGCTATTCATATATGATCTAATGATCAGTGGAGCCCATATGCTCATTTGTTCATAAGTCGATCTTAGTCTCATATATGACTAACGATCCTTGGATCAAACAAAAATTTCCTGTGAACGGATGAACATCACAAATGTGAGAAATGCGTCCTAAGTTCATTCCCATTGGCAAACCAAGCTACCAACACAGACCCTGTCAAGTAAATGCTTAACCCAAAACATCTAAGTTGATCTTAGTCTCAAATAAGACTAACGATTCTTAGATAAAGCCTAAGTTTCATATGAACCAATGGACCTCACAAATGTGAGAAATGCGTCCTAAGCTTATTCCCGTTGGCAAACCAAGCTATCAACGTGGACCCCGTCAAGCAAATGCTTGACCTAAATCATAAAAATATATGTATGGATTTGGATTAATCCGCGCCCTACAGGCGACGACATAAACTAGTCTCCGTATGCAATACACGGGCAACCAAAATAAACAAAATACAACACGATACGAAGTGACCTATTAGAGTAGGAGAAAGTTGTTATCGCATAATCAGGTAAATGGAATAACGGAATAATGGATGTATATCCATGGTTTGGTTCAGTCAAGTTGTATAGATTGTTAACTGGATTCTGGGATTCATGTGTTCATATTGAGTTGGAATATTAAAGAATGTAGATTGACTTGAATCATATTCAAGTCAGAAATAATCAGATTCAAACCCGAGTCAGACCAAAAGAAATGTAAGTCAAGGTTCTATATTTGTTAGGGTCCTTATTGTAATTTATAAAACTTGAGGGGGTTTTATGTAAAAATACTTTTGTATAGTTTTCAAGATACACCTCAAGTATTTATTATTCTTCTTTATAGTTATAATGAGTGTGATTTATTTTGTGATATTTCTAGTGAAAATATCCTAATTTCATAAATAAATGTATTAATTTGTAATATTGATTTATTTGAAATTCATGGTATTTTAATGTAACTTTTAATCTTGTAATTTTTTAGGAAAAGGTGGAAACTTTATCTTATAATAAAATAGGTGTTTAAATGATAAATATACATATGTTTATACAAGAATAATTTTTAATAAATATTTTATTTTCCAAAAATCTCATTTTTCTTAAATGTCGTATTTTAAACCTTTCGAGACCGAATGCTCGTTACGGAGGTCTGAATCTCGCACTACTAAGTCCGAGGGTGCACGATAAACTGTACTATCCCTAACGAGTTCCCCAAAGGTGGGTTGTAGTGGCGCTTTGCAAAGATTTAATAAATACTAGTCATTTAGAAAACGGTTTTATAAAGATAAGGTATTTATTTGTAAAAGGTGTAAATTTCCGTATTTTAGATTCTAGGGTTTCCTAAGCCAACTAGCCTATTTCTAAATGGTCTAAATGACAAGTCATTAGAAGCCTCAAATCGCCTCTTCACCGCCAATTGTGGCCAGGTAAGTACAAATGAGGAAAGGAGGGATCCGCTCACGAATCGTGAGACGAGCCTTTTAAAGTTACATTTTCTCACCTGTCTAGCCTAGACACCACAAAGTCAGGTTTAGATAAACGATCGATGTCCACAACTTATAGTATTTTTCCTATTAAAGATATTGGTTTAAGAATGTATTAACCTAAAACTATTAGAAAAGGTTTTATAAAGAAAATGGTATTTTAATGTAAAATCTTGTTTTGTCGTATTCTAAATTTTCAAGGTAGCGTATTATGATTACATATGAGTGTGTGAGGAGGTAGGTCATTTCCTCGTGAACTACTTTAAGATTTAGCAAGGTTAAGAGGTTAAATGTGATAAACTAAATATGGTGGTATTTAAGTGAAAGAATACGATATATTGCAAAAGTTATCATTTCATGTGAGAAACTTTATCCAAATTAGTTGTTATGTGATTAGTTGTCAACATGAATATGTTTAAGCATTATGGAGTTGGTGATAAGTGTGATTTGATAGAAAACCGAATCGGAAATCGGTTTGTTCCGATTTCCGTCGGGTTTTTAAGTTCGTATTTTAATGAAAGAAAAGAAGGATAGAAAATGAGGACTTACGGGTTTGGACAATGCTAGAGAGTGAGAGGGAGGTAGCGGATTTGCCGGTGCGTCGAAACGTCGTTGAGAAGTCTTAGCACGATCACCGGAATTTCGCCGTCGATTTCGTCAGCGCTTCGTCTTTCGCCCGTTTTCTAACGTACCAAGTTCTCTTGAGATTTTGAGAGAGTGGGCTTAGAAAAAGTGATAAAAGGTAGAGGGTATGGAGGGTTTATATAGGGTTAGGGTTTTTAATAAAAAAATATAAAATATATAAAAATTATATTAAAACTCATTAAACTTAGGAGTAAAAGGGATTTATTGGGCAATTGATAACCGATCCAAATATTTAAAGTGTGCTGGTGAGAAGACCAGTGTTGATGACTCGGTCGTCCGGCCGAGTCCGGCCGGCGGCGCCGGACCGAGTCGGCCGGTTCGCCGGCCGACTCGGCCGAGTCGGGCCGAGTCAAGGTGTCGGGGGCCGGGGGTTCCCAGAGGGAAATTATGGTATATTTACTTTTTTGTGTCCAGTATAAATTTTGTGAGTTATGGCCTTTTGACTGTTGACTTCCAAAAGAAATTAAAACAAAATAAATACAAAAATAATGTGGGGCATGGGATTTGAACTCTGGTGGCTTGGTTCAGCAGTGCAAGATATTACCAATGAGCTACAAGCTCCTTCTTGTAATTATGGAGTGAAATAAATACTTAAAGAGATAGCAGCCGCAATAAATACTCTAAGTATACATTGAATTTAAATCAATTCTTTGTACATTAAAAATGGAGTTGTTACATACACAATGCATACTTTCTTTTGAAATGACCATGGTTCTCAAATCCAGAAATCTCATGAAAACGGCATATCTCAATGCGTATAATCACAAAGCATGATATATGCGACATATAACAGAAATATAGGCATATCCGTATATCATGCAATATGGAACAATAATATACACATATCAAGGGAAAACCGCTCTTTAAAATGAATCCAGTTTTAAAATATATTTTGCGGTTCCCAAATCTCCAAAATCAAGCCAGAATCATCTATGTATGTGCAAATACGTATGTATGCAAGTAAGGGTGTACAATATGTGTGCACGCAAGTATGAGTGTACAATAAGTCATATCCTGATGCAACAGTCCTACTGTGTAGTGACATGGTAATTATCGATGATGAATTGTGTGAGCCGGCAAGTAGGTGTACGTGGAACATACGCATCATCGATAATGGTGCTGGTGTCCTGACAGCATGGGTTTAATATAACAATAAACACATTTACACATGCAATGCGATGCGAAAAGCAAGAATAGGCAGAAATCGAATAATAAACGAAACAGTGAAGAATCTACATCAACATGTAAATGTCATACAATTTTGCCATTTGAAATAAGACGAATCAGGGTTTTTAGAAAAATAAGGGCTACGGTGTTTTTATGAAAAGACGCGTCTTTTGAAAATATCCGTAGAATCCCTTAGCCTATCTTTAAAATACTCACGATTCGTTAGTTTTGAAAAAAGGTATGACTCGGGTTTAGTCTAACATCTACTAAGTGAACTACAGATCTGACTAACAAGCTAATCGAAAGGGTATGGAAACCACCTAAATCTAAGTCGATATATATATATATATATATATATATATATACATATATAATAGTCGGTGATCTCGCCTCAATAGTACCGCGTACGATACAATATATCATATGACATTCTCGAGTCAAGAGTGCGGATCTATCATCAATATAAAGCTCGTACGGTAAATCTATCGTACGGCATCCCAAATCTGGGTAGGGTCAAATATCGCATTCATCTCATCATTTATCTGGTATCCTTATCATCATATCTCATGAACTGGGTACTGACCTAAGTCTAGTACAAACTGAGACCATCTATATATATATGCGTGTGTAAAACACACGCCTAAAGGCCCGCTATAACTCATGTCGTATCTTATAATACGAACCACATCATATCACCGATCTCATGGCACCATGCCCAAACTCATCGACTCATCTCCAAATATCAACCACTATCCTCATCGTCCATGTGTAGGTATATACACACACACACACACACACACACACACATCGTCCCATACCTATGTGCGTGTGTATATATACGTATCCCCATATACGCACGAGTAAAACAAAGTAAGCATTTGTGTGCGTGTGGGTATAAACCTATTCTAGGGTTCGCAACTAAGAAGCTATACTAGTTCACTTCTAATAACCCTAATCTAACCATTGAACACCAAATCATATCCTGAATATCCATGTCACACATAAAGCTATCATAAAGATATAGTATATATATAGCATACTAAACATCGAACTGCAGGGGTGCTATACGCCATCCACCCGACTTCCCCCGTAGATATAATCTACTCACCTTGCTCTTCGCTTTCCGTTGCCGACATCGCCACGTGCTTGCTTGTCATCTCGAAGTCTTCGTGGGGTACCTACACAATCATAACGTATCGCAAATGCATATTAAAATCACGCCGGAAAACCAAAACGACACTCTAAAAGCTTATAGGTTAGAACTTATGGACTACGCTTTCAAAATCACCAAATAACACTCGATTTCGATGTACCAACGTCAAGTGATCGAATACGACACAAATCACAAAAATCCATATTTCAAAATACGCAAAACGAAATCACGAATCAAAACAGCAACTCTTGAAAATGGTCCCAGATTTCACCCTAGGTCAAAATAGTCAATTTTGCATATGCCAAGGGTCTAGTTTACAGGAGATGAAGCTACAGACAAAGCACGAACCACAATGCTCAAGATCTGGCAGCAAATTGCGGCCAGAAGGGTTTTATTTGCGGCCCAGAAGTGGATTCAGGGGCTGGGGTCTTTAGGGTATGTTCTAAATCACCTGCACATCTCTCTGTGTTTGCTAAATAATTTTCAGGTCACCCGGGTGATAGCAGATTTCATTTTCCCTACAGAATTCCACAAAATTTCCGTATCTGCAGAATTCAAAGCTCGCAACTTGGGGTTTGTCTAAGGTTTTAGTCCAGTATTTTAGCACTAGGCGGGTTTGTCATCACTATTAAATCTCAATTACACTTTCTCAATTCAAGTTTCCCTCAAACCCTAACTAGTAATGTCCAAAGTTCACCAAATCGCACCAAATCACAACTAAACACATATATGGTTAAATGTGAAGGAAAAACTACACTAAGTGTGAAGGGATTACCTCATTTGGCAATCAAGAAACCCCTGCAGCGCCAAAAGGCGAACTTTCTTGGTCCAAAGTGTAGCTTATGAGCTTGTGCACAATTTTTGTGAAGTGGGGAGGGACTTTAGAGAAGTTTTTAATGGAGTTTTGGGGGTTGTAGTAGAGGAGGAAGAGAGGGGGCAGCAGCTGAGCTGAAGGTGGAAGGGGAAATGATGAAGATGAGGAATGGAGCCAAAGTCAAAGAACCCCTCACCTCTCTCTCTCTTCTCTCACTTGCCCATGCCTCTTAGTTTAATGGTTTCTTTTTCTTTTCTTTTTCTATTTTCTTTACCTTTTCTCTTCTCAATTTAAAACCCATACCATGCACAATAAAAGAGAAAGCATGTAGGAAAATGTAAAACAAGTGGAAAAATGATACGGTGCATGTTTTGCACAAAATTCGCTTAAAACCCGATTAGCGATTTTTAATCGCGATTAGCACTAAATTAACATATAATTAATCATAAAAACTTAAAATTTCATAATTCACATAAAACACCCTCTTTTAGTAATTTCCATAATTTTCCAAATTTTTTCCCAATTTATCGGTATTTAATTATACCGCCTTATTAAAATATTCAATATTTTATTATTTAATTATAAAAATTCCCAAAAATAATATATATTTTTTGAAATGTTACATTCTTCCCCCCTTAAAGAAATTCGGTCCCCGAGTTTAAATTTAAACCCCTTAAATACTAAAACATTTCAGTAAACAGTCCAAGTCGTCGGGGCTCCAAAACCATCAATACATAAAACACGTCGTAGTGCAATGTGTGCGCATGAACAATGAGCAGATAACTCAAAAACAACACTCCGTCAAGTATCCCGCAATCATCGGAGTCATGGTGAAGACACAATTATCAAATCCAAAATGAAACCAATATGATATACATCAAACTATACATGTAACCATCAAATCTGTACATGTAGATATCTGAAGGAAATGCATGCCAAACCTTTTTAAGTCGCTGTGCGATGCGTATAACACTGCACAGTGGCAGACGTCTATTGTAAGAAAATAACCATATATGTATATATCTTTTGTTTGATATGTACGTTCCGCCGTTTTGAAAACAATTTAGAACGGTTTTCTTGTTTTAAAAGTTTCGTGTCATATCAGACACATAGATAAATATTGAGACTATAGCTCCCTTTTTTTGGAAATCCCTTCGATAACTATCAATACATGCAAAATTTATATCCAGGTACTGTCCTCTGACTAGTACTGCTCAGTACGAAAACAAATAGCAATATCATAAAAACGTACTGCTCCATAAGAAATCAGTCCAAAAATGTGCATATGAATGCTACGTGCGTCTGGTGCGCACGGAAATCAAAATCAACAAATGTGCCCTACGCGGGCATAAAAAAAAAATCTAAGTGCAACGGGTGTGCACGAAACACCTGTCAAAGGAAACGGGTGTGCCTGACAACAATATCGGGTGCATCTGATATGCACGAAGAATCCTGATTGATACGAAAATTTGTGTTTGTAGTTAACCGCAATCAATAACGGTGTCGCGTGTAGCTAGACCGAGATGAGTACGGGTCGTCCTCTGGGAAACGTGGAACCTTTTACTTTTACTTTAGATGTGTTGAGAAAGAGAGGAGGAATAAAGAATTTTATAGAATGATTTCTAGATCTACGTTAAACAAGAATGTAAAATATAGATCTAGATTATTTTAAAGATGTAGATAATATAATAAGAGGGCTTGTAGGGTTCGTTAGGATTTAGTAGTTATGGACGATTAATTAAAAGTTACCCTTTTTATCCATTAATAGATTTAGAACTAGAACGACGGTGATGCGTGTAGATTAGGGTTTCTGGAGGGAAAAGAAATCCCACTCTTAACCCTTATCTCGACACGGAACTCCGTTCATATCTAGCCTTTACCAAAACAATCATTAATCTAATCTCTAATCGCAGTCGGAACTAGCAAAGAATTGCTAGCACGCCCGATTAGGATGTTAATGATTCTTTTGATAAAGTTCCTAAACGTTATAGGACTTATAAAGGGTTTAGTTATTTTCATCGTCCATTAGCCTACCCTAATCCTACGAACCCTAACAAGCGGAGAATTACTCGCGCATGTTGAGAGAAGAAGATGAAAAGAAAGAGAGGGAAAACATAATGTAAAATGCAAAAAGAATTAAATAAAACAACTACCTTTATTAATCAACTTGAACAATCTACACTTTGATTCCTTAGAAAATGATTACAAAGACTAGTTTGCTTCTCGATCTCTTCCAAGGAGGTAGACGAACAGTTGATGATCAGCCTGGATGCGTGAGCGTCTGGGGCTTCGTGATCTCTTCGGCTTGATGACTTTTCCAAGAGGCTCTCGGTGCCCTTTTATAGTGCAAAGCCAGAATCTTATTGTTGAAAACTTGGTAAAATATAGATTTGATTCACCCCAAAAAATATTGCACTCTAACTCTACAATATTGCGGCGGATCCGCGGCCCAAGGGTGGGTTTGGCCGCGGATCCGTGCTCAAAGGTGGGGATCTCTTTGTCAGTTTTCTTTGGCTTTCTGATTGTGACATTTGGCAATCCAAGGAACCTTTAGAATTAAGAAATCTTCTCTCGGTTGCTTCCAGACTTGGTCTCCAAGTTTTGCTTCTTAATTTGGTAAGATTTCTTCAACAACTTGATTTGCTTGATTCTAGCCTTGAAAATTCTGCACAACTTGGAAATATTCTGCACAATAACTCAAATAAGATTTTAGTAGACTTTGTTCTACTAGGATTAGATCAATAATATTATTTGCATACATTTTCCTACTAAATACTAATTAAAATATATTAACACATGGAAAATGGTGTTTTTACACATAAACCCTCATATGTATAATATATTATAATAAAGTCCTTTTTTTAATATGAAAATGGTAGGAAAAATGTAATACAAATGTGCAGTTTTATCAACTGAACAAATCCTGACTTAGTGCATCTGGTGTCCACCAAAATCGCATCTTATAACTTGTGCCCAACATGCGCGAAAATCCAAATCAGGTGCATCCATCATGCACGAAATCACGAAATCCAATATCAAGCGCCGAACATGCGCAAAATCCAATCTAAGGGCGCCAAATATGTGCAAGAATCCAAATCAAATGCACAGAGTGCACGAAATCAACATAAATATCAGAATCGAAATCGACGGTATACAATAAAGCTCAACCCAAATCAGGTATACCGCGGTATATAATCTCACAACCATGTGCATCAGCGTGCACAAATCAAGTCAAATCACTAAAAGTGGAAGAAAACTATGCCGAAAGTATAAGTCAAATCACATGCATAACATAGGCATGAAATCAAAATCAACATATCGAATGACATCAAACCGAAGTCAGGTGTAACCATGGTGCACAAAATGTAAACCCAGTGCAACAAATGCACGAAATATAAATCCGGTGCAACAAATGCACGAAATATAAATCCGGTGCAACAAATGCACGAAATATAAATCTGGTGCGACAACGCACGAAACGAAAATCTAGTGCAACAACTGCAAGGAACACAAATCCGGTGCATCCTGTGCAAGAAATACGAATATAGTGCATCCTATGCACAAAATACAAATCCAGTGCATCTAGTGCACAAAATACCAATACAGTGTATCCTGTGCACAAAATACCAATCCAGTGCATCTAGTGCACAAAATACCAATACAGTGCATCCTGTGCATAAAATACCAATACAGTGCATCCTGTGCACAAAATACCAATCCAGTGCATCTAGTGCACAAAATACCAATACAGTGCATCCTGTGCACAAAAATCAACCCAACTGTATAAAATCCATGAAGTCATAAACATGTGTGACTAAGGCACAAAACGATATCAAGTGCAATAACTGTGCACAAATCATAAATCAACACAACGGGGTATAAAGCGTATCTCAAGTGTAATAACTATGCACAAAATCTAAATACCCAGCAGGTGCAACCATGGTGCACGAAAACAAATATCATGAAACTCAGTCATCAAGACTAAATCAAGCGAATAGATCGCCCAAAATACCGAAATCCAAGGTGACGGATACGTGATAATCGAATCACCAAATCACAAGTCGTAAATACCGTCGTCGATAATTCCTCCTTTAAAGTCGAGAAGGTGTCGGTGCATCCAATACTAGCAGAGCAAGATATCTACTTGCCTCCTATTCATGGCCTGACGCCTGGTGCTTTTAGGCTCTTGTCTCTCACCGTGCATTGCTAGATATGTAGCTCCTCGGCTCAACGGCCCAATATGGAATGACGACGGAAACAGTCCCGCTCTGGCACATCCTCTATAGATCTCTGGCCAACTATCTCGTCGACGATGCCGAACTCTGGCCTGCAGGGTGTGCGCAATATGACCGATCCTGGGTCCAAGTCTTCTCGTATAGTATTCCAGAAAGGTCCTGTCGAGGTCTTTCTCAAATCTCGTTTCTGCCGAATTGCCCAGAAGTTACCCCCTTTATCATATATGTTTCTTGTTCCGGAACGGCTGCATTCTCATCGCGACTCCTTCTGGAAGATATATCAATAATCGATGCCTCTGCATGCGTATCGCATCTCTGATGTCGGCGGAGTGGAACGCCATCTCATCAAGATCTCGTACGAACCTCTTACTCCACTTTTCTCTGCTGTCGACTGCTTCAGACTCGTCTCATCGTGGCTGCATGGACTGTGCTCCAACGGCGATACTCGTATCTGGTGTCTCCCAAGCAATGCATCCCATCACACGATATCCGAAGGATGTCGAGCCTTTCGATCGATTCACCAAAACCTCATAATCCCCCAAGAGCTCAACATCTTGGGTACAGTTTAATAGTACTCCAGTACATGCCACAACACCTATGGACCAACCGTAGAAGGGCAAACCCAAGCTTCACAAATGGCACCGCTAAACTGTCGCAAACCCTAAGGTTCAAACGCGTTCCATGGTCATTACGTCGAGTTAGGGTTTCATTCTTCTAGAGGGTCCATAGCATTACTTGCATTTGTCTCTGAATACTTTAAACTTGGAAAATGGGCTCCTGACATTCGATCGTCTCCATCGACTCTCAACGTACCTGCGTGAAGTCGTCTCTAGCTGGAATCAATCTATCTGATGACCTCGCATCGGGGTAAGCGAACTAAACACATGTACTAGTCATTCATCCTCGGGTGACTAGCGACCTTCCATCATATCTCTAAGTATATACTAATGCTGCAGTAGCTCCAACATCTGGACGATATCTCGTCATTTGCAGCAACAACTGGCTCATTCGTCTGCACGCTGAACAGTGCCTCAATCATCATGAATAAGCGATACATCAATGGTCATCACATTCTGGCTGGCCTCTAGCAGTAGCCTGATCCTCTGGTGCTGATCTGCACGTCTGAGAAATCCCGTAAAAGCGATCCATCAAACGCTCATGGCACGAAAACACAATAAGACGACGCCTCTATGCAATCGTATGTCTCTGGAATCACGCCCTGGTCAGTCCTCGTTCGTGACGAGCTCGTGCTGACCGCAACTCTAGCCGTAGCTCTCTCTACCCGTGTAATCATGGCAGCAAAATCATAACCAATATCGATGAGGATAGATCATAGGAATGAATATAATACTGTGCAAGGAAATGTACATCCTAAGGCTCCTTAAGCGGAGTAGCGTATCGTAAGTATGCCACAGAACATACACACGGTACGTCACTCTACTGAAGTCACCTACTCCATCAACCAAGGTCAACCTATGCGACGAAAGTTCGGGTGTAATACCCCCTCGACTAAGTCTAAGTTCCGTAAGGTCAAGCCTAAGTTCCGAATATATATAAACGCTCCAGGCTCCGCATAGTCAAACTTAGACTCGAACCAAGGTTAACCTAGAGCTCTGATACCAACTTTGTCACGGCCCGAAATAGCAAGTGACTGGCCCTTGAATCATATGAAGTCTATAGGACCTCATCTAATTCAAGTAAACCAAAAGCCCAGAAATCTAAAACCATTTTAAATAATAAATGAAGGAAAATAAATTTTAAAGAGGTGAAGAAAACATGTTTAAAATTAAGGTTTTTAAATAAGTAAGCCGAATATGCATTTTTAAATCCACAAGTCTTTTCAGAAAATTTCGGCAGAGTTTCCTTTGTAAATACTAGCCCCAAACGGGGTACAACAAGAATAATATATGCATAATGATAAAAGGCATCCCCAAGCGGGAGCTAGCTCTTCGTCAATCGACGGGCACAACCACGCAAACAATATAATATACAACGCCGAAGGACGAAGATCAAAACTCAAAAGGAAGCCCAAACTCATCATGAAAACCATAATGCTACAACGCGCGACTCTAAGGTCGAAATAATACACAACTGGTTTTTTAAGTCAGAATAAATATACAAGTTTGGTTGATGGAAATTACTAGATACAACTGATTAAAATAAATACAAGTGTTTCCCCCAATCAGAGCAAAGCTCTATTTTAAAATTCAAAATTTAAAAATTGAAGCAACGCTTCAGATTCAGCGCTAGGCGCGCTGCGCGCTACGTGTCAAACACAGATGCTCTAGCGCCAGGTACGTTGCGCCTTAGGCAGCGCACTTTCAATCAGAGCAAAGCTCTGTTTTAAAATTCAAAATTCAAAAATTGAAGCAACGCTTCAGATCCAGCGCTTGGCGCGCCACGTGCCAAACACGGATGCGCTAGCGCCAGGTGCGCTGCGCCCTAGGCAGTGTACCATGAGTGTGCTAGCGCTAGGCGCGCTGCGCGCCACGTGTCAAACACGGGTGCGCTAGCGCAGGCTGCGCTGCGCTCTGCGCTGCGCGCCACGTGTCAAACACGGGTGCGCTAGCGCAGGCTGCGCTGCGCGCCACGTGTCAAACGTAGGTGCGCTAGCGCAAAGTGCGCTGCGCTCTGAGCAGCGCACCACGTGCAAAGCACGGGTGCGCCAGCGCTGGAATTAAAAATTCCCCACCGTTAGATCAAAAGATTAATTAATAATGATAAATCATTAATTAATCAGAATTAAAATTCTGTTATGGAAAGATTTTTCCAATCTTGTTAAAAATAAGAAGATTGCCTTCTGTAAAACAGAAACCCAAGGATCAAAGATCCAACGGTGGGGAAACATCCCCAAATCAATCAGAGAAAGATCTCTTTAACTGATTTAACAAATCAATTTGCCCTATATAAAGGCCCCAAGACTTCAAGTCTAAAAAAGAGAAACCCCCTATAAACTTTGAGAAAACTCAAAGAAAGAAGAGAAAGCTCTCAGCAAAAGAAGACTTTTCTTTAAGGTAAAAATGGTGATGAACAAAGAGATGAATGCATTTCATAATTAAAGAGAAGAATTATCTTCTTAAAAAGATCACAGATCTATAAAGACCAAGTTCTTTCATAAAAGAGATCAAATGATCTCATCATATAATAAAGAAGTATTTACTTCATTCACAGATCATTGATTTACAATGGCAAAGCCTTTCAAAAAAATAAGAACCGTTGTTCTTGAATCTTGAGACAAAGTCTCTTTTAAAAGAACATAAATTTTTTCACAGATCATAAATTTGATCAAATGCGCTTTGCACTATTGAAAAGTGCCTTGCACTCTTGAACTACGCTTCTGCGCTCCTTAGACCGGCGCTCAGCGCCAAAACGTGCCACGTGTCAACCACGTATGCAACTTGCGCTTTGCGCTTCTGAAACAGCGCACTGCGCTCATGGGCCGGCGCTCGGCGCCAAGCGCGCCACCTGTCACTCACTTGTGCGCCACTAAACTAGCGCAACGCGCTCATAAATTGAAAGCGCAATGCGCTCATAAACTGGCGTAATGCGCCCATCATTTGGCGCTTAGCGCCAAGCGCGACACGTGTCCTTTTCGTGTGCGCTACTTGGCAGAAGCGCAATGCGCTCTTTAATTGGCGCAAAGCGCCCGGCGCGCCACGTGGCGCGCTGTTAGAACACACATTGTTCTGATGAATGCTATGCATTCAATACAAGACAAAAAAAATGTCAGGATCTAATGCTCAGCATTATTAAAAGGGCCAAGCCCAAATAAAGGCTCAACAGCCCAGAACAATAAAATGTCAAACATTTTAATCTTATTGGACTTAGCCCAATATTGGCCATAAGTCCTTAACTTATATTGAACTGAGCCCATCTGCTCACGAATATTTAACAGTTCTCAGTCCCAAACTGGATTACAGATCTTTCAACCAACTCACACCGGTTCAAGGGTACATCTCTTTACTCCTCTGATATCTGTCGTTGTAATCCTTCAACATCTTTAGAGGGGTGACGGGTCCCGATAACCACACATTTCACGGACTGTGGGGTCCTTAAACTCATGGACTACAATGCCCTTAAACTTCATAGACTATGATGTCTTTAAACTACGGACTGTGGGGTCCTTAAACTCATGGACTACGATGTCCTTAAACTTCATAGACTACGATGTCTTTAAACTACGGATTGTGGGGTCCTTAAACTCATGGACTACGATGTCCCTAACCTCAGACTGTAGGTCCCTTTAAACTCACGGACTACGATGTCCTTAACCCGGACCGAAACGTTCTTAAACCAACGATGGACCATAATGTCCTTAAACTAATCGACCGCAATGTCCCTAAACTAAACAATAGAGTCCAAATGCTTTTTTGTTAGATCTAAACGATCCCGTTAAGTTGATCTTAGTCTAAAATTAGACTAACGTATCCTTAACATACGTTTAAGTTGATCTTTGTCTCAAATGAGACTAACGTATCCTTAAACCCAACCCCCAAACCCAAATCTAAGAAGATACGGATTTGGACTAATCCACGCCCTACGGGCGACAACAGAAATTAGTCTCCGTATACAATCCACGGGCAACCAAAAACAAAACAAACACACACGACACGAAGTGACCATCTGGAGAAGGAGAAAATGGTTATCGCAATGCGGTAGCGTAATTAACTGCAGGGGCTTGCGCTTGCAGGGAAGAGCGTTGCCACAATCAAAAACCCCTCAAAAGAGGGGGAATCTGACGAAGTCTGCTACATCGGCCGCATCCGTTTAAACCTTTGATACATGGTGCCATAAATCAACTTGGCATCTTCGGAGAGGTGGACGGATAGCACCAATTAGTATCTGCCCTGAATTTCAGGCAAGTCAAACCTGCGTGGTCGCGTCTCTGTGTTTCGGTGGGGAATAGATTTTGGCACGCCCGGTGGGACCTTTTCCTCTTTCCACTCCACACTTCGTGCGTCGTGTCCGCGAACGAATCGTGGTTTGATAATGGTTGCCCTTGGGTTCGAGGTACTAAGATTTGGTTTCTTGCTTGGCGCAGAAAATGAAACATCAATGGTGTCTACTTGCGTGAAGTGTTCCAGCTGCAACTGCAACCCACGTTCCGTCTCATCTGGAGGTATAGCTTACGGGCCCCAAGCGGCCTCCCTGTTCATGATGCTGGTGGAACAGGTCACTCAGGCTACCACTGGATTGTTTTTCGGGACCATGCTCCCGCCAACGAGCTTTAGCGCTCCTGTACCATCGCAAGAAGCTCCCAAGAAGTCGGTCTTCGATCGACTTACCACTACTGCGACCCCTCTCAATGGGTCGTCCAGCTCTGGCGCCTCAGTCTTCGCCAGATTGGGCCAAAGTTCATGTGGGCCCATGATGAAGCCTGCAATTCCAGAAAAGGTTATTCCGAAGAGGATAGCCATCCCTGCTCCCGAAGCCGTCAAGGCGGCTTCTCCTGCCAAAGGGTCGGTCTTCACAAGACTAACTCTTCCGGCTCCCGCTCCAGTTGAAGTCCTCAAAGCTACTTCTCCCGTCCAGAGGTCTGTCTTTGACAGGTTAGACACCGCCGCTCGACGGACGTCGGTCTTCAAGAGGCTGGTACCAGTAGCGCCTCACCAGAACATGGGGCATGAAGAAGTCACCCCTCAAGCTGAAACAATCCCAGCGGCTCGACACGCTCGACGTCGCCACTGGCGCCGAGTAAGGAAGGCTAGGGGCAACTCCCCCTCTGGGCTAACTCCATCAGCCCCAACGGTGGAAGTCAATGCTGCTGTTCCAACCGGGAACAGCTTTGAATTGCTGAACAAGGTGTGCAGGAACTCTCCTACCACCGTACTGAAAAGATCTCCTCCACCCGTGGAGAATGCACCGAAGGCGAAGCCGGAACAGCCCCCTCAGCGGCTATCCTCCAAAATCTACAAAGTCTGGCGACGGGTTCAGGACTCAGTAATCGATCAAGATTACCCTCGCCGACAAAAGAAAGTGAAGGTTCAACAGGAAGAGAACCGTCCTGTCAAGCCACAAAAGGCAAAAGCTACTTGGGTGCCCGCTGCAATGGCCCCCTCAACGTCAACTGCTCAAAAGAGAAGGAGGCCAAAGAAAGCCCCTGTGACTACGGCAGAACACAAAGACACTGAGCCCAAACGCCCCAAGTCTGGGGGCATAATGGTGCATACTGTTTACATGGTTTCCGAAAAAGAGGAAAGCCACGCTTCGACGGGTCACCGACCGCTCACCCGATCCGTGACAAAAGCCCAGGAGCAAAACAGAAGTTTCAGGAAATGCTAACGCAAATGGCCGCACTCACCGGGCTAAAAGAAAGCCCGGAGGCGTCATCGGAGCAGTGTCATGAACAAGAAACCGATGCTGACTTCCTCCGCAGAGTCCTCGAAAAGAAGGACAGAGAAGCAGCAGAACAAGCGGCTAATATAAAACGAATGGCGTTTCTCTTCCAAGACATGGTCGGGATGATGTTACAGCCGGATCCTCCAGCTGAAGACCCTCCGATCATTATTGAAGACGACAGAGGGGAGACATCGAACCCTCCTCCAGCTCTTTCAGCAGCCAAAGAGGAAACCATTTCCAAGGCCGCTTTGGATGACTATATTGCTCAGCAAATACGAGCTCACCAGGAGAACGAAGCGGCCGGCCAAGTCGTTAAAACTGGGCGACCGTATCCATGCTGGTATGACCAAATAAAGTACCCGCCGGGATACACGATCCCCAAATTCCATGTGTACAAGGGGACAGACAATCCCCATCAATATGTTGCTCAGTTCAGGGCTCTTTGCGGCAACACCGGGGGTGATGATAAACTTTTGCTCCGTCAGTTTGTTGGCAAGTTGTCGGAGACAGCGTTCGAATGTTACTCTGAACTTCCAAATGACTCTGTCAAGACTTTCGCAGAAATGGAGCTATTATTCACCCAGCGATTCGCGAGTGCTAGTGAACGCACCCCAATAACGGCATTGATCAATTCCAGGGTGAAGCCAGGCGAGACATGGGTTCAATACACAATATGATGGAAGAATCTGTTGTCGAAATGCGAACAGCGCATCGAAGAAGCACCGCCGGTGGGCATGTTCGTAGGCACTCTTGATCCGCAGGCGACCATATCCCAGTTCATGATGATTTTCAAGCCGGCCACTTTCCAGGCCTTGATCGACAAATTGGCCCAAATGGACCAGATGGGTCATAGACCGTCTCCTCCAAAGCCGGAGCCACGGAACGAGAAGGGAAAGGGGAAAGCGACCGTCGTCGCTAACGCTCAACAGCAGCCCAGTGGTCTAAGACCAGTAGATCGCCAAAATAATAGAAATCGATCTTTTGAAGACAAAATGAGACGCCCTTACTCGTTTCCTCGAGACAAGACGAAGAGGTTATTTGAGCTTGTACTGCGCAACAGGCTCATCACTCTGCCGGAGCCAAGACGCCCAGCACAACCAGGTGACATCAGCAATCCTAACTATTGCCCTTATCACCAAATGTTGGGCCATCCAATCGAGAATTGTTACATCTTCAAAAGCTGGATAGAAGATCAGTACCGGCAGGGCAAATTCGTATTATCCGAGAATTGGAAGGTGAACCCGCCTCGGCCACACACTCCCAAGAAGACGGATACACCGGGGGCATCATGCTCTTTTGTAGAAGAAGCTCCATGGGAGGTCGCTCTTTCAGCTAAGATGAAAAGAATGCTGAAGGATCTCCAAACATGCCCGGCGATTAGGTGGAAGAATCCACTGGAACCTGAGATTATCAAGGGGATGCTGAAGCCGCGCCCAACTCCAAAGATCGGTGGTGATAGCCAAAGCACTCACACCCAGCCGTCAAAATCTTCAAAGAAGAAGAAGAAGACCAAAAAGTCGGTGAAGCCTGATGACAAGCGCACGGACCTGCAAAAACAGATTGACGCGTTGGAAGAATATAATCAAAAAGCGCGGACTCCAGTCACACTCCAAGAATTTCTCAGCCATGTCCTTGAGGACGGAGATGATGACAATGGAGAAAACTCGTCGGATGAATATGAAGGTTATGCAGCAAGCTTCCATGTGATCTCTCACTCGTCGATAGACGATGAAGAAGCTCCTTACACAAAGAAACTGGGGGCAGATCCTGAGCTGGAACCCCTAGGGCCATCAGACGAAATGATTGATGAATTCCTGAACGAAGCTCTTTCGAAAAGCAAAGCTGATCGGGAGCGTGAGACGACCATATTTGAAAAGGCCAAACGCCGACGACTGGACGAAAGGGCTGAAACACTCCCGCCAGATCAAAATACATCCGTCGCGAATAAAAACAGGTTCAAGACGAGGAAAAGGTTCGCCAAAGCCATATCGATGGGAATGAAGTTGCCATCCTCCGAAGCGAACGCTCTTGGTGAAGCAGAAACACATCCTAGCTACTGCTTATATCATCAAAAGATTGCGCACCCCACCGAAGAGTGCAACGCTTTTGAAAGACGGTGGCAGGGATATATTGCCCACCGACAACATTTCAAGCAGATGAGACGCAAAGCTCATCGGGAGCAGAGAAATACGACCGAGGAGCATAAAAGAACTACCGGCAACTGTCATATGATCAGCGCTGAGGGATCGCAAGTTCTCACCTTTAGGAGCGATTCTGATGAAGAAATGACTCTTGGCCCTCTCTTTAAAGAGTCCACCTTGGGAAAAGAGGAAGAACCGAAGACCTGTGAAAATATTCAGCTGCGCAATCGTACGCTGCCCGAAAAGAATCTTGGGCCCTCGAACAGTGGGTCAAATAGAAAAGATAAGGGAAAAGAAAAAGTCCCTGAGGATATCATCCTTGATGACCAAGCCGTTGAAAAGCTGACAGCCAAGGACCCGCCAAAGAAAAGTAAGGTGGACTACAACGTTCTGGCACACTTGAGAAAGATACCCTCCCAGCTCAGTATTCTCGACGCCCTTTGTTCATATCAAAAAACTGCATTCTAATACCGCCCATTCATTATCTATTTGTTGTATTTATCGGTATTATTAACCAGTGTCTACTCAGTATTACAGATTACAGGTATCCATGACAAAATACTGGAACTGCATCCAAAAGCACGGACATATCACTTGAGGGAAGACACTGCGACCAGAAACGCAAACCGACCAATACTTCAGGAGTTCCTTTACGCAACAAGTTGTGTACACATTTTTTTTATCTAAATGGTCCAACACAACAAGTGTGTACACAAGACTTTTAAGCACATGTGGATATGATTTTATATGCATTCAAGGAGATGATTTTATATGCATATGATTTTATATGCATTCAAGACTAAAAAGCATATGTTCAAATCAAAAGGAATCAAACAAATCAGCATGAGCCATAATGGGACAGCCATGAATCAAGCCACATGTGGGAATGGAGTAATGAGCATTTAATGGTGAAGATTATGTGTTGAATTCAAGATTCAAAATTCCCTCCAAGACCTGGGTGCATACAAATTCAAATTAAATAAAACCAGCAATACCAAAGTCATATTGGAGACTACACCAACCTACTACAGGAACACGAGCCCTATAACTTGCAACCAGACCGGCCACATCACCACTTGGGTTGGCCTGGCCGGCCCCACCTCCTCATGTGGGCCCCACCTTATCACCGACCCTTCATTGCTGCCGCGTAGCCCTAATTTTGATGTTTATTTTCTTTTCTTCTTTGCCTATAAATAGCAGGCAGTGGGCAAAGGTTCAAGGTCATTCTTTAATCAATTCTTTAGTCTTGGATTGTCATTCTTTGTCCAAGTTTTCTATTCTCCTTTCTTGTAAATAGCTTAGTCCCCTTGAGTTCTTAACCTTCTCTTATCCTTCAACCTCTTCATTGAGCTTGAAAGTTTAAGGGTTGGTTATTGATCTCAAGGGGTTGTATCGTTCTTGATGATTAATAAAGATCTCTTTTGTGCCTTCATTCACCATGAGTTCTTTGCTTCTTCTTGATCTTGCAACCTCTTCATTGAGCTTGCAAGTTTAAGATTTGGTTATTGAACCCATGTCTTGTTTTGGGTTCTATGGTTCTTAATCTTTCTTACTCGCTCTTTTACTTACATTCATTTTCATTCTTGTCTTTTATTACTTGCAATTTATTACCATGTCATTTAATTACTTGATTGTAGTCTTTTATTTTCTTTGTAGCTTTTCTTTTTTCCTCTTTGTTGTTTTGTGAATGTTGGTGTGAATATTATTGTTAGGAAAAGAGAAAGATTTTGTAAGTTAACGTTTCGTTTTTCATTTCCTTTTCCCGTCTTTTCCATTTGAAACTCTGCCCAAACCTTACGCAAGCGCTCCGTTAGGCACCCCACCCTACCAAGGTAAAGGTGATTCCTAACCGTGACCGGTTGCATTCGGTTTGGCCGGAGGCGAAAGCAAGAGACAAGAACGTACGGACAAGGGTCAATAAGCCGGATTCCATGAATACCGTGCTTAAGTCCCCTAATCCACGTTGTTGCCGATTGTTCTAGCTTCATTGGTTGAGTTCGGCTCAAAGTACTTGAATACGGAATCCATTAACTTACACTATCCTATCGTTTCCTAACAAGCCTTATACTTGAATATAACACATAGGTTAGATAACGAACAAATCCTCCACGTTGTTAACTCGTTAAAACAAGCCTAAAAACTTACCATCTCCCTGTGGATCGACCCGTGCTCATCGCGGCTAGCTGCAAAGCGACACCGTCCTGATCGCGGTTAAACTTTAGAACTTTTAAATATCCGACACGCTTTTGGCGTGCGATCACCCTTCTGCTATCTAAAGAGGCGAGAGATTCTTTAATCAAGGCACTGCAAGAGCCCGAGCAATTCCAAGCTTTCCTCGCCGAAGAAAAGATGAAGGAAGAGCTGGAAGAAGTACACACAGCCGATATCACCTTCGGCGATGAAGATCTCCTACTTGGGACATGCGAGCACAACCGTCCCCTATATGTCTCCGGATACTGTCATGACATCAAGATAGGAAAAATCCTGGTCCACAATGGGTCTTCCGTCAATCTCCTTAACGTGAGGGTGTTAAAGGAAATCTGTATGAGCGTTCAACACCTCACTCGTGATAAAATCACCATATTCGGGTTTGACTCCCAGTCATCACGGACGCTTGGGTCCGTAATATTGACACTGCGGTTTGGGCTGCTTGTCACGGACATTAAGTTTCATGTCATTGATGCCAAGACATGCTACAATGCTTTGCTCGGCCGGCCCTGGTTACACGAGTACAACATCATCCCCTCTATACAACATCGGTGTATGAAGTATTTCAAAGATGGTCTCGAGTACACTGTGACAGGGGAACTAAACCCGTTCTCCATGAACGAAGTCCGAAAATACGAAGATGCAAAATACTTCTTACCAGATTTTGAGGACACAGAAAGATGTCACAAACCGAAGAACAAAGTTATCACCACTATTCCGGTCTTCGGGAGTGATACCGAGGAGGAAGAAGAGATAGTTTATTCAGGGCTGCCCCACTACAATAATCCAGGACCGCCCACTCCTATGTTGATCTTCGGCAGCGACTTGGAAGATGAGGTCAATGCCATATTCTCTGCTCGGCCATCCATACAAACCTTCGCCGATGAAGAGCAAAGTTTGCAAGTTGCCATGGTTCCGCCCAAGCATCATAAAGAACTAGATGCGCTTGATACCTATAGCGTAGAAGAACTGCAGACATTCTATGTCCCTCCCACGCGAAAAGGTGAAAAGGCGATCCTATTCTACAGATCCGGGGAAACCAAAGTGGAGAAAGAAATCTGGCATGGCGCGGATTCTACACTTGACAGGATCCAGCCCATCCGTTTGCCCAGATATTACACGGACGGACTAAAGACACTCTTGAGACGCCAAGGTGTACCCCTTAAGCAAACTGCGCGACAAACACGGTTTTATAATAGGATCTGGAATGTTCCCGGAACTCAACGAAAGTTGCCCAACGGGAGAATGGAAACGCCCGGGCTTGGGTATGTTCAATCCAAGAAAAGCGAGCTACTCCGCGACTGCTGCGTCATACATGACTTTGATGAAGAAGGAGATGCTCTGTGGGGAGATGCTAACCCTGAACCAGAAAGAGCTCCCGCCGTGAAAATGCCCAGTCCGTCGTTCGAAGAATAAATGGACAAGCTTATAAGAGAAGCATGTCAAAATGTTTGAGACGACCATAATCGCGAAATGGCCATCTATGAGAAAGCCAGGACGCGATGCCTCCTTCAACAGACTGTGAAAAATGAAAATGCTCCTCCTTGTCAACCCGTTGTACAAAAGGCCCGATGCAGAGGCAGAAACAAACCAAAGAAAGGGAAAGACGTTCGACAGCGACAAAGCGGGTCCATGAAGCCACGCGATCAGGAATCGAGCAGTCCGGATTCGGCTCTTATAAAAAAGATGGGTCGATCATATTCTTTTCCCCAAGACAAGACAAGGAAGATATTCGATCTTGTCATAAAACATCAGACGATGACACTCCCGGAGTCCAAGCATCCCGAGAAAGCAGGCGAAGTTTCTCACCCGGACCATTGTTCCTATCATAGGGCAATATGACATCCTCTCGAAGACTGCTTCACATTTAAAGACTGGGTAGAAGACCAGTATCAGTAAGGCATGTTCGCTCTATCCAGCAGCTGGAGGGTAACCCCACCGCAGAAGCATGAACCGAAGACCTCGAGAGCCGAACAAGATCAATATCGGTCTTGGAAGCGATCTCGTACTTGTCATATGATAACGCTGTCAGAACAAGAGCCCGAGAATATGGATGACCTCCCCTGGTGCTTCGAAAACGATGATGGCGAAGTGATCTCAGAGTTTCCACCGGTGCCAAAAGAGCTGGAAGATGGAATACATACTACTGCAGATAACTTCAAGAAAATTGATATGGGGACGGCAAGTGACCCGCGGCCGACATTCGTCAGTGAGCTGTTGTCTAAAGAAAGGGTGGCTACGCTAAAGGATGTGCTCATGCAACACAAAGATTGCTTCGCATAGAATTATTATGAGATGCCAGAACTAGATCTAGAGATTGCTGTACACAAATTGGCAATATCCCCGGACGTCAAGCCGATCAAACAAGCACCAAGAAGAATACGACTCGAGCTTGAGATGAGCATCAACGCCGAGGTCAAGAAACTAATCGACTCCAGCTTCATCCAAGAGGTTCAGTATCCTGATTGGATCGCCAACATTGTCCCGGTAATGAAGAAAAACGGGACGGTGCGCATCTGCGTGGACTTTCGGGATCTCAACAAAGCTTGCCCGAAGGACGACTTTCCAGTACCGGTCACGGAGCTGATGATAGATAATACGTCCACTCACGAAGTGTTCTCCTTCATGGACGGATCATCAGGGTACAATCAGATAAAGATGCATCCCGAGGACCAGAAGCACACCGCTTTCCGGACCCCTTTAGGCATATTCTGCTACAAGGTGATGCCTTTCGGTCTAAAGAACGCCGGTGCCACCTATCAGAGGGCCATGATGAAGATTTTCGATGACCTCATACATGAAATCGTCAAGTGCTATATTGACGACCTCGTAGTCAAAAGCAAATCATACGAGGAACATCTAGAGCATCTGAAGATCGTATTTCAACGCCTTCGGCAATACAACTTGAAGATGAACCCTCTCAAATGTGCGTTCGGAGTGTCCTCAGGCAAGTTCCTGAGATTCATCGTCTGATATCGAGGCATCGAGATAGATCCGTCAAAGATCAATGCGATTATGGAAATGTCTCCGCCAAGGACTCTCAAGCAACTGCGGTCTCTCCAAGGGAAGCTCGCGTATATCCGGCGATTTATAGCCAACCTCTCTGGCAAGTGCCGCCCCTACAGTCACCTAATGAAAAAGGGAACCCCGTTCATCTGGGATCACAAATGTCAAAGCGCACTGGACGAAATTAAGTAGTACTTGCAGAATCCGCCAGTGCTGGCCGCCCCCGTTAAAGGAAAACCTCTCATCTTGTATATGACAGCCCTCGAAGGTTCTTTAGGTGCGCTGTGGGCACAAGAGAACGACCAAGGGAAAGAGAGAGCCCTCTACTACTTGATTCGAGTTCTACTGGGGACAGAAAGCAATTATTCTCCCATCGAAAAACACTGCCTGGCGTTGATCTTCGCAATAACGAAGCTCAGACACTACGCGTTGGCACATGAGGTCCATCTCATATCGAAGGTGGATCCTCTCAAATATTTGATGTCAAAGGCTATATTAACAGGAAGACTCGCTAAATGGGCTCTACTCTTGATGGAGTTCTCGATAACTTATCGGCCTCTTAAGGCAGTGAAAGGCCAGGCCATCGCCGACTTCCTCGCTGAGCATCCAATACCTGCCGATTCTCCTTTGAATTTCGAACTGCCAAACGAACATGCGTTTGACATGATCGACGAGGATGATACCCGGAGAGAACTCTATTTTGATGGAGCGTCTTCCATGAAGAAGCGCAAAAAAAGCACCCCCATAATCAAATCATGGGTATGCCTCATCTTCGTGACTCCATGTTCACACCATAATATTGCGTTATTATATTCCTCATTCTTATTCTTTTTATAAATAAACATGTGCTTTTGACGCATGTCTGCTACATGTTACAGGTTACAGGTTCATAGACAGAAAACAGTGAAAACGATGTAAAGACGATGAAAAAGTGGACTTTGACCAACAAATAGAAGACTCTTGATCAAGCCTACATCAAAGATAAAATTCACAAAGTACAAGGCAATGCAAGGTCCAAGATTACAAAGCGAACGGTTAAAAGTCGACCGCAATTATTCACTGGAGATCTGGAAGAAACATAGAAGCTATTTTAATAAAGAACCAAATAATAAGGAAGCCCAAAGATCCAAGGCCCAATACTTTCTTTAAAGAGACAGAGACATAAAATTTTACCAAAGCTTGAAGTCTACTTTGACTAGGTCTTCCTAAGGATATTTTGGTAAATGTAGACATGCAAATCAATTGTAACCTAGGGTTTCCTATTCTCTATAAATAGGAACTCTACTCATTGTAATTTCTTATGCCTCCCTATGCCTCCCTTCATTAATAAAATTCAGATTTCTTTTGGAGAGCATCGGTGTTTCTTTTCAATTCATGAATTCAGATCTGACAACCCTGCGTTGATGATTGGAGAGATGCATCTGTAAGTAGATTTAATTCCTTGCCCTAGTTTAGATTTCAATTCCTGTCCTAGGTAATTTTTATTCTCTGCCCTAGATAAATGTATTTTAATTCCCTAATGAGTGAGTAGTCTCCTCGCTTGTTAGGGTAAGGATCTCTAAAGGAAGGACAAGAACCTAGAGGAAGGAACACCTTCCCGAATGGATCTAATCCCCTTTATTGATAATTACCATAACTCCTTTTAGATCCTAATCTGGGTATAGAAAGCATTGAGATTTATTTACATTTCCAAACCATTCCTAAACCTAACCCTAGCAAGATTTAGATCTAGATAATTGCCCTAGGATAATTTAGGTTTTTATATTTAATAACAACTCCGAACACCCTTCGGAATTAACTCGTAAGAACGAATCGGAGATTCACAACATCCCTGTGGACCGACCCGTACTCACCGGCTAGCTTCATGCGACGCCGTTCTTGATTGCAGTTACAAATATTTTTGATCTATCTTTTAGAAAGCGCAAGCGCAAGCATTTGATTTGAGTGATTTAGCGTGCTCGCGCTTTCTAAAAGATAGATCAAAAATATTTGTAACCGCAATCAAGAACGGCGTCGCATGAAGCTAGCCGGTGAGTACGGGTCGGTCCACAGGGATGTTGTGAATCTCCGATTCGTTCTTAAGAGTTAATTCCGAAGGGTGTTCGGAGTTGTTATTAAATCTAAAAACCTAAATTATCCTAGGGCAATTATCTAGATCTAAATCTTGCTAGGGTTAGGTTTAGGAATGGTTTGGAAATGTAAATAAATCTCAACGCTTTCTATACCCAGATTAGGATCTAAGAGAAGTTATGGTAATTATCAATAAAGGGGATTAGATCCATTCGGGAAGGTGTTCCTTCCTCTAGGTTCTTGTCCTTCCTTTAGAGATCCTTACCCTAACCTCCATGGAAAACGCGCGCAACTGAGCCTTTATACTACGGTATCACCGCTACCTCGAGGGATAGGGTGCCGTAGGGCGCAGTGTGTGCGTGTATGCATGGAGTCCTATAGATTCTATGTGATGGGTAAGAAAGGAATGAGAGATCTCATCTCTCAAAAGCCTTTCCCAAAGCTAACATCTAAGGCAAGGAATTAAAATCTAAACTAAGGCAAGAAATTAAATTACTTACAGATGCATCCCTCCAATCATCCATGCAGAGTTGTCAGATCTGAATTTCTGAATGGAGAAGAAACACCGATGCACTCCAAAAGATTTCTAAATTTTATTCATTAAAGGGAGGCATAAGAAATTACAATGAGTAGAGTTCCTATTTATAGAGAATAGGAAACCCTAGGTTACAATTGATTTGCATGTCTACATTTACCAAAATATCCTTAGGAAGACCTAGTCAAAGTAGACTTCAAACTTTGGTAAAATTTTATGTCTCTGTCTCTTTAAAGAAAGTATTGGGCCTTGGATCTTTGGGCTTCCTTATTATTTGGTTCTTTATTAAAATAGCTTCTATATTTCTTCCAGATCTCCAGTGAATAATTGCGGTGGACTTTTAACCGTTTGCTTTGTAATCTTGGACCTTGCATTGCCTTGTACTTTGTGAATTTTATCTTTGATGTAGGCTTGATCAAGAGTCTTCTATTTGTTGGTCAAAGTCCACTTTTTCATCGTCTTTACATCGTTTTCACTGTTTTCTGTCTATGAACCTGTAACCTGTAACATGTAGAAGACATGCGTCAAAAGCACCTGTTTATTTATAAAAAGAATAAGAATGAGGAATATAATAATGCAATATTATGGTGTGAACAAATACCCCCAAACTTATCTTTTGCTCGTCCTCGAGCAAACTTATTTTTATTCACTAAAATCCTAACCGCACTTTCGCAGGGAAACGCGATTGCACTGAGCAAGTGCAACAAGCCGTTAAACCTCTAGGTGTCCCTAGTAGGAGGAGTGTTGTCTCCTGAGGGTTTTCAGCGGATACTACCCACAAAATCCTATCAATTCAGCCCATTAACTTTTGTTCTCCAATTAGGTTTTCTAACTAAGAATTCTATTATCTTTTACTTGTAAATTATCCACCCATATTCTTCACACTTCCTCATCATCTAACTTAAGATTATATATGTTCTATAGACTTATTTAGCTTTCGGCATCTCTTAAGTTTTCCTTCTAGGGTTTCATTTCCACTTAGAAATTTCTATCAACTCTATTAAAGATACAAGTTTTATCTTTCATTCCTTTCTCTTATCTAAACTCTAATCACATATCCCCACGTGTGTGTATAGATCACCCCTACACTTGGAAATTCAAATCAAGCAATCATGCCCTTGTCCGTTGTCTAAAGTACTAATTAGTTGGTGAATTTTTAATGAATTTTGCTTACACATCCTTCATGCGACCGTAAATACTTCTTGAGGTACCAACAACCGATTACAAGATGCGTTAGCACTTTAAAGCGTACTTCCTAGTTTTTGCAACACCCAAGGCTTTAGCAGTGACTCCCAAACCAGTTGGTCTAAGGCACTAGGTGATGAAGCACCCTTGCTAAATATTTTTCTATTTTTTACAGCCTTAAGTAATCACAAAAACCAGTGTCCATTTTTTTCTTTATTCACTTTTTTTTTTCTTTTATTTTCATTGTACTAAGGACTTTAGACAAGAGCATTTCAAGGTCTCTTCTACTATTCCAAGTTTCAAGGTGCGTGATTGTGCAAATTGTAGGGTATATATTTTCAGAATCTAGACTTAAGCTAGGAACTATTTTTCAAACTTATACTCTAATAAGAACATCAATACTCTTCCCTCATTTTGACTTAGCCCAAGAAGTGAACCCAAAATTTGCCTATTTCTAAATAAACTACAAGGCATATACTTTCTACCGTTAACCTTTAAGGAAGGTTATTTTTAGGGTTTTTAATTCACTAAGTCTAAGATCTAGTTGTTCCTAGCCAGTTAACCTATTTGTCAAACTTAAGTCAAATATGGCCAAAATTGAATACAGTAATTTTTATAATTTTTCAATTTTTATGGGTTTTCAAATAAGTATGCAAATGCAAAAAAAAATGTACAAATGAATGCGAAGGAAGAAGACGTACCGAGCATACCCCCAAACTTGAACTTGACAGTGTCCTCACTGTCATGCTAAACCAAGAGGGTCAAAATGCCGACACTCCCATATTTATTTATTTATATTTTTTATATTTTTAATGTTTTGATTTTTTTTTTATTTTTATAGAAAAAGAAAACAAAAAATATATATACATATATATAAAGATTCCCCCAAACTTAAGCTTGGCCTTGCACAAGCCAAAAGTTAGCACCAACCATTCAAAAATCTTATCGTGGAAATGGTATAGTTTGTGCAAGAAAATGAGAAGCACGCGAGATCGTGTGGAAAGAAGAATGGTAGAATATGGTCTCGGTGGGGGAGAAGAATAGCGAAAAGAAGAAGGAAATGGAGTACGATCTTGAGGGTGTAAATTGAGTGAATAAATTAGCGCAATATGTGATGACCGATATGTTATAAGCGATTGCGCTAACCTATCAACCCGTTGGGAAATGGGGTCAAATCCCTCAAGATTCGCAAGAAAACATGGGTACGCCGAACTTGGTATAGGAGATGAAAGCGTAACGGTCATTTGTTCGGTCGGAATAATGGGAAATACGAAAGGGAGTGAATTAGGGATAGTATCTTTCTCACCGTAGTAAACTGTTTCGAACTTAAAAGATTCCATTAATGGTTCGAAACTACTATAATCAACCGAGTCTGATGGCTCATCTGAAAATGTAAAGGACTCAAACTCGGGCGGTGAGTTATCAACATCGTCCGAAAAATTGAAACACTCGTAGGTGTTATCGTCTGTGAGAATTGTGTCAGATTCAAAGGAAAAGGTTTCAAACTCACAGTCTTCAAGCGGGGTCGGAATGATGGGAAGGAGGGAGGGTGATATAACAGTCAAAGGTTCAGGAGGATGAATTGGAAAATCAGACACATCAAACAAAAATGATTCAACCTCAATATTATCCTCAAGACTCTCCTCAATACTATCCTCAATATTTAATTCATCCATGCCATTATCATTAAAATCTAGACGCATATGAGATTCGGGAGAAACATTTAATAACTCGGGATGATGATTTGAACATAAAATCTCAAGTAAATCGACAGGTTCATCATCCGAAATATTCCCGGCGTCTATATCCTCAATCAAGTGAAAATCAATTTCTTTAGACACCTCATCAAAAGCATGGATATTTATCGATTTAGGTTCTAGAGTGGAGGTGTAAAGATCGAAAGGATTAGGTGCGGTTTCACTCGAAAGGGGTTCCTCACAATTTGGCAAATCAAACACTACAAAATCACACAACTCATTTTTATTTTCAACAGGTGAACTATTTAGGGCAATCGATGGAAAACAGGAGTTGTGGGCTTCAATTGGGTAAGGGTAGGTTTGATTTGAAAATCCTCTCTCATTCTCACTGTGTCCAACTGCCGCCTCATACATTGAAAAATTTGGAGCTAGCGGGACACTAGCTACCGGTTCACTAGGTTGCATAAGGGCGGCCATGGACGCTTCCACATTCCTCATCATTTTATTTGTTGCTGCAATGTACGCTTCCAACGACTCTTCCAAACTAGACTTAGGTGGTGAGGGGGTTTCAGTAAAAAATTCAAAATTGGTGGGATATGTGAAACTCCTTAATGGCTGTGTAGAAATAGTGTCTAGTGAGGGTAGTAAGGTCGGGTAGGACTGGTAGGAAGTGGGTGGTTGGGCAGGGGTAGGGTCAACATATGGATAAAAAGGTGAATAATCGTGCGGATCCCTAGAACTAGATGAGTGGAGAGGGGTGAAAGATCTACTGCGAGATTGAGCAATATGCTCAGCGATGGACATCGGCCTAAGAGTGACAGAAGGACTTGAAGAAATGGTATCAACATATGTAGGTGGTGAAGGTTGACTTGGTTGACACAAAGTGGGTTGAAAAGTCAAACTATTTCTCCTAGACTCCTCTATGTGATCTTTCAAAGATTTTTTAGGCATGGAAGGATCGTCTTTAACTTGACCGAACACATTGACATATGACGCAAAATTAGGTTCGGGATACCAAAGTTCGGCTAATGATTTTTTATGTGGGGTACCCATGTTAGAAGAAGAAATGTGACAAGAAGGAAGGTTGGATGGTGCAAGGATTTATTTGGGGCTAAAAAATTTTGCAAGTTCTATAAAATATTTGTCCTTTTTATTTTCATTTTTCATTTTTTTTTCTATCTCTTTATTTGGAAAAATTTTGTTGCAAAAATATTTTAGAGAAAAGATATGCAACAACAAAATATTTTATAGAAAAGATATGCAACAGCAAAATATTACTTGCAATTGGTTATTATTTGAAGCATATCACAAGAATCTTTATTTGGAAAAAATTGTTGCAAAAAGATATTCGAGAAAAGATATGCAACAAAAAAGATTACTCGCAATCAATTTCAATTTTGAGCGGGGCCCAAAAATCCTGCACAAGATCGTTATATGGAAGGGAATATATTTTTAAGGTGCACAAAATCCTGCAGGCATTTTTCAGAAAATATATTGAAATTTGCAGAGGAGAAATAACAGAGGAGCTTACAGTGCAAATTTCAGAGGATGATCTCACCAACACAGCGCGTTTCCGCGGTCAAAGGAGGCCTACCGCGGCGGTTCCGCGGCTAAACGTGCGAGACACGTGTTCAGATTTTGCTGACGTCACCAGATGGCAGCGCTTCCGCGGCGGGAGCAGAGAAATGCGGCGGATCCGCGGTATTTTGGACGATTCAGATCTCCAAATTTTCTCTGTTGTTCTGTTGAATTAATCCCCTGCTGTTTCGATCTTCTGATTTCCGTTTCGCCTTCTGGAAATTTCCAGATCCGATTCTGTATATCCTGCAAAATTAAAACAACAAAGTATCCCTTCCAAAAATAACAAAATATATATATTTTTATATATTTTTTGATTTTTTTGATTTTTATGATTTTTTAAATTTTATGATTAACCCGAAATTGCGAAAAGGAAAGTTCTACGCCATCCCCGGCAACGACGCCATTTGATTTGAATTGATTTAGCGTGCTCGCACTTTCTAAAAGATAGATCAAAAATATTTGTAACCGCAATCAAGAACGGCTTCGCATGAAGCTAGCCGGTGAGTACGGGTCGGTCCACAGGGATGTTGTGAATTTCCGATTCGCGCTTACGAGTTAATTCCGAAGGGTGTTCGGATTAATTATTAAATCTAAAAACCTAATTAATCTATACTAATTATCTAGATCTATTCTTCCTAGGGCTAGGTTTAGGAATGGTTTGGAAATGCAAATAAATCTCAACGCTTTCTATACCCAGATTAGGATCTAAGAGGAGTTATGGTAATTATCAATAAAGGGGATTAGATCCATTCGGGAAGGTGTTCCTTCCTCTAGGTTCTTGTCCTTCCTTTAGAGATCCTTACCCTAACCTCCATGGAAAACGCGCGCAACTGAGCCTTTATACTACGGTATCACCGCTACCTCGAGGGATAGGGTGCCGTTGGGCGCAGTGTGTGCGTGTATGCATGGAGTCCTATAGATTCTATGTGATGGGTAAGAAAGGAATGAGAGATCCCATCTCTCAAAAGCCCTTCCCAAAGCTAACATCTAAGGCAAGGAATTAAAATCTAAACTAAGGCAAGAAATTAAATTACTTACAGATGCATCCCTCCAATCATCCATGCAGGGTTGTCAGATCTGAATTTCTGAATGGAGAAGAAACACCGATGCACTCCAAAAGATTTCTAAATTTTATTCATTAAAGGGAGGCATAAGAAATTACAATGAGTAGAGTTCCTATTTATAGAGAATAGGAAACCCTAGGTTACAATTGATTTGCATGTCTACATTTACCAAAATATCCTTAGGAAGACCTAGTCAAAGTAGACTTCAAGTTTTGGTAAAATTTTATGTCTCTGTCTCTTTAAAGAAAGTATTGGGCCTTGGATCTTTGGGCTTCCTTATTATTTGGTTCTTTATTAAAATAGCTTCTATGTTTCTTCCAGATCTCCAGTGAATAATTGCGGTGGACTTTTAACCGTTCGCTTTGTAATCTTGGACCTTGCATTGCCTTGTACTTTGTGAATTTTATCTTTGATATAGGCTTGATCAAGAGTCTTCTATTTGTTGGTCAAAGTCCACTTTTTCATCGTCTTTACATCGTTTTCACTGTTTTCTGTCTATGAACCTGTAACCTGTAACATGTAGAAGACATGCGTCAAAAGCACCTGTTTATTTATAAAAAGAATAAGAATGAGGAATATAATAATGCAATATTATGGTGTGAATAAATACCCCCGAACTTATCTTTTGCTCGTCCTCGAGCAAACTTATTTTTATTCACTAAAATCCTAACCGCACTTTCGCAGGGAAACGCGATTGCACTGAGCACGTGCAACAAGCCGTTAAACCTCTAGGTGTCCCTAGTAGGAGGAGTGTTGTCTCCTGAGGGTTTTCAGCGGATACTACCCACAAAATCCTATCAATTCAGCCCATTAACTTTTGTTCTCCAATTAGGTTTTCTAACTAAGAATTCTATTATCTTTTACTTGTAAATTATCCACCCATATTCTTCACACTTCCTCATCATCTAACTTAAGATTATATATGTTCTATAGACTTATTTAGCTTTCGGCATCTCTTAAGTTTTCCTTCTAGGGTTTCATTTCCACTTAGGAATTTCTATCAACTCTATTAAAGATACAAGTTTTATCTTTCATTCCTTTCTCTTATCTAAACTCTAATCACATATCCCCACGTGTGTGTATAGATCACCCCTACACTTGGAAATTCAAATCAAGCAATCATGCCCTTGTCCGTTGTCTAAAGTACTAATTAGTTGGTGAATTTTTAATGAATTTTGCTTACACATCCTTCATGCGACCGTAAATACTTCTTGAGGTACCAACAACCGATTACAAGATGCGTTAGCACTTTAAAGCGTACTTCCTAGTTTTTGCAACACCCAAGGCTTTAGCAGTGACTCCCAAACCAGTTGGTCTAAGGCACTAGGTGATGAAGCACCCTTGCTAAATATTTTTCTATTTTTTACAGCCTTAAGTAATCACAAAAACCAGTGTCCATTTTTTTCTTTATTCACTTTTTTTTTCTTTTATTTTCATTGTACTAAGGACTTTAGACAAGAGCATTTCAAGGTCTCTTCTACTATTCCAAGTTTCAAGGTGCGTGATTGTGCAAATTGTAGGGTATATATTTTCAGAATCTAGACTTAAGCTAGGAACTATTTTTCAAACTTATACTCTAATAAGAACATCAATACTCTTCCCTCATTTTGACTTAGCCCAAGAAGTGAACCCAAAATTTGCCTATTTCTAAATAAACTACAAGGCATATACTTTCTACCGTTAACCTTTAAGGAAGGTTATTTTTAGGGTTTTTAATTCACTAAGTCTAAGATCTAGTTGTTCCTAGCCAGTTAACCTATTTGTCAAACTTAAGTCAAATATGGCCAAAATTGAATACAGTAATTTTTATAATTTTTCAATTTTTATGGGTTTTCAAATAAGTATGCAAATGCAAAAAAAATGTACAAATGAATGCGAAGGAAGAAGACGTACCGAGCACTCCACAAGGAGGGATAATGCGCTTTGCCTTCTCCTTAACAGAGCCGAGGACAAACAATGAAGCCGAATACGAAGCTTTGATAGCAGGTCTTGAGATCGCTATCGACATGGGAATTGAAAACCTCATCATATACGGAGACTCCCAGCTGGTCGTTAGTCAAATAAACGGCGACTACCAAACGTGCAAGCCAGAGTTGGTGAAGTACGGCGAGAGGGTGTAGCAACCGCTGACCCAAATTCCTTCCTACATCTTGGAAAGCATACCGCGTGCGGAAAATAGCAAAGCGGATGCATTAGCCAAGCTCGCTAAAGAACTGGCTGACGAAAACCTCGATGACGTGAGGATCGTTGTGCAAAGCCGTCGGGTTTTCGCACCGGCAGAAATATCTCCGGAGTCGCCCGAAGAAAAAGGAGCGACCGAGCAAACGACTCTACAAATAAAAGACCAGGAAAAGGCTAAGGATTGAAGAGAAGTCTTTATAGATTATTTCAAATCCCGTCGAACACCTGAAGATGCGTCCTCAAAACATCAGCTTATGAAACGAGCTCTGTCTTTTGCTTTCGTCAATGATACTCTGTATAAGAGATCATTTGATTCCCTGTGGCTAAGATGCCTGGGACCTGAAGAGGCAAAAAGAGTCGTCCAGGAAACTCACGACGGACTCTGCGGTTCTCACCAAGCCGGGCTGAAGATGAAGCAGAAGATCAAACGGATGGGTTATTATTGGCCCACGATGATCCAAGACTGCCTCGAATACGCGAAGCAGTGCCACGCGTGTCAGATTCACGGAGACTTTATCCATCAGCATCCAAATCCACTACATCCAACAGTGGCTAGCTGGCCGTTCGAAATGTGGGGGACTGACATAATCGGCCCCATTGAACCAGCATCGTCCAGAGGACATCGATTCATCTTGGCGACAACTGATTACTTCTCAAAATGGGCAGAAGCAGTACCGCTGAGGGAAGTGAAAACAGAGAATATCCTCCATTTCTTCAAGACACACGTCATTTATCGGTTTGGAACTCCGAGACGGATAATTTCCGATAACGGGCCAGCCTACAGAAGCCACAAGATCAGCCGCTTCGCACAACAGCATAACATAGACTGGAGATACTTTTCAGTCTATAATTCCCGAGCTAACGGTCTAGCTGAGCCTTTCAACAAGACCTTGACAAAGATCGTGAAAAAGACGGTGTCTCGAAATAAGAAGGACTGGCACGAGAGACTGCATGAAGCTCTCTGGGCGTATCGAACTACGTTCAAAACGGCCACGAACACAACGCCGTACGCATTGGTATTCGGTACAGAGGCAGTACTCCCCCTCGAGATAGAGTTACCCTTTTTACGAATGGCAGTTCATTACGAGCTAACGGACGAAGAGAATGCCCACCTTCGGCTTGAGGAGCTCGACGCCCTCGATGAAACCCGGCTCATGGCGCAACAAAATCTGGAGGCTTATAAAGTAAAGATGACGCGCTCATATGAGAAATTGACTAGGCCGAGGACATTCCGCTAAGGCGAACTCGTTCTAGTGGTCAAAAGACCTATGATCCCTAATCGCGCCAAGCGGGGGAAATTCTAGCCGAACTATGAAGGCCCGTATATCATAGACAAGGTCTACCAGGGTGGGGCCTATCTACTCATGGACATGCATGGTGAAAGACCCTTCAGACTAATAAATGGTCGCTTCCTAAAAAATTACTACGCCTGACGAGTCACGGCCTAGGTCAATGATAGATGACGACGACTATGTCCGCTCGCTATCTTCCTAAGCCCAAACTCTATAAGTAGTAGCCAGTCAACGGACCGAAATGTCCTTAAACTAACAATGGACCGAAACGTCCTTAAACTAACAACGGATCGAAACGTCTTTAAACTAACGACGGACCGAAACTTCTTTAAACTAAAGACGGACCGAAACGTCCTTAAACTAATAATGGACCATTACATCCTAAAACTAGCTGTTGACCGAGATGCCGATAAACTACGGTGGATTACAGCATCCCAAGTCTGATACAAAAAAAAAGAAGAATAAAAAAAAGATGAAAGAAAAAGAAAAAACGGTATGTCCATAAGCGAAAAGGGCACGGATGAAAACCCGAGAGGGCTCCGTGAGTAAAAACAGCAGGGCTACCGGCGAGTTTTATGAAAACCCGAAAGGGCGCAATCTCATTAAAAGACACTTGCAAGGTCCTCTCGACCTTGTGAGGAGAAACCACCTGCGTGAGATCTTACGACTCACAAGGGAGCGACACACTTAGGGATCCCCACGATTCCTATGGAGAAATTACACTTACGAGATCCTCACGACTCGTAAGGAGAACCCTCTTATGGGACCCTCACGGCTCATAAGATTCAAAAGTCTTAAGCTACAGGGATCTGAACCTGTTCTTAAGTGGCCACCACAACCTCCAATTTTGCCCTACAAGCGGCTCAATATTGACCCTTGTATACAATCCACGGACGTGAATAAACATTTCCCTAACAAAGTCTCATCCGTGACTAGGGGTATGTTTGCACGGTGAACAGCCCTTGTAAGTCCTCTCGACTTATAAGGAGAAAGCACTCTTGTAAGATCCTTACGACTTATAAGAGATCATACACTTAGGAGTCCTTATGACTCCTAAGGAGAAAACACACCTACGAGATCCTCATGACTCGCAGGGAGAAATACCTTTATGAGACCCTTACGGCTCATGAAGTCAAAAACCTTAGTCGACAGGATCCTAACCCTGTTCGCTAAGCCACCTTTGTTCGACATCGACAGAGGCAAATGATGATTCGCTCCTGGCAATATTCCAGTTGTAGCGGTGCTGATACCGAAATCGGTATCTGATTCCAAGCTTGCAGCAAAGAAGCCAGCAAGCCACACGTGCATACGAAATAGCCGAAATGATGGGGCAACTTACAAACAAAATCAGCAAGTAAAAATGTATGCATGCAAAATAGCCGAAATGATCGGGCAACTCGTAATAAAAAGCAACGAGTAAAAATAAAATGAATAGCCGAAATGATTGGGCACCGCGAAAAATAGCCGAAATGATTGGGCAATCGCGACTTTCGTGATATAAAAGCTGAAATGATAGAGCATCGCGGAAAGAAATAAAGAAAAATGAAATTTATGCCCTACAGGTGATATCACATCAATCCCTGTATACAATCCAGAGGCGCAAACAAAGAAGAAATCACACCTTCCCTCCCAAGGCTCTATCAGAAGACGAAGCCAAATCTCGACGGTTCAGGGACAACCTAGAGACCTTCAACAACGTTCCTCCCTATTCCAGCAGGATTCAGACGCTGCAATCAACCCTGGAGCTATGGCAAAGCCCCTACTCTAAATCTCGATGGTTCCCAGACAACCTGGAGACCACTTCGACATTCGTCTCATTACAACAGACATTACGTCATCTACATGAACCCGTTGCGGAAATACGTCATCCACATGACCCCGTCTCGGAAATACGTCATCCAAATGACCCCGTCGCGGAAATACGTCATCCAAATGACCCCGTAGCGGAAATACGTCATCCACATGACCCCGTCGCGGAAATACGTCATCCACATGACCCCGTCTCGGAAATACATCATCTACATGACCCCGTCACGGAAATACGTCATCTACATGACCCCGTCTCGGAAATACGTCATCCGCATGACCCCGTCGCGGAAATACGTCATCCACATGACCTCGTCGCGGAAATATGTCATCCACATGACCCCGTCTCGGAAATACGTCATCTACATGATCCCGTCTCGGAAATACGTCATCCAAATGACCCCGTCGCGGAAATACGTCATCTACATGACCCCGTCGCGGAAATACGTTATCTACATGACCCCGTCTTGGAAATACGTCATCAACATGACCCCGTCACGGAAATACGTCATCTACATAACCCCATCACGGAAATACGTCATCCACATGACCCCGTTTCGGAAATACGTCATCCACATGACCCCGTCTCGGAAATACGTCATCCCGTCTCGGAAATACGTCATCCACATGACCCCGTCTCGGAAATACGTCATCCACATGACCCCGTCACGGAAATACGTCATCCACATGACCCTGTCTCGGAAATACGTCATCCACATGACCCCGTCGCGGAAATACGTCATCCACATGACCCCGTCACGGAAATACGTCATCCACATGACCCCGTCACGGAAATACGTCATCTATATGTCAATCTCATTAAACACTTACGGGTCCTCTCGATTCGTAAGGAAGAAAACTCTCTTATAAGATCCTTACGACTTATAAGGGAAAACACACTTAGGAATCCTCATGACTCCTAAGGAGAAAAGACACCTACGAGATCCTCACGACTCGTAGGGAGAAAAGTCTTTATGAGACCCTCACGGCTCATAAAGTTGAAAAGTCTTAGGTAGCAGATCTGAACCTGCTTCTTAAGCCATCACTACCTCTTGAAGAGTTCAAGATGAAATGTTCTTTATTATCTACAGGCCACACTTGCCAGAGTAACATACCAACAACACAACAAAGAAAAGAAAACGACAGTGGGAGATAAGAAAAATGTGTCTTTATTCATGAACTCATTTGAATACAAGATGCATCATATAAAAGAATAAAAAAATGGACACATGTTATCCAAAGATTACAAATGTGTAATTGGTACAAAACAGCTACTGAGAAGGAAGCGTTTTCAACAAGTCCGTAAGCTTCTCTCGCACTTCTTTCAGTGCCTTCTCATGATCAGCCGCCGCGGCCAGCTCCGCTTCGATTCGAGTCCTTTGTTGCAAGCATGATGAAATCTTCTTATCGATTTCCCGTTGGGTAGCTTCATGACTCTGCGTAACACGCTCGATAGAGTCGAGCTTCCATCTCAATACAAGCCCATCCGAGATACATTGCTGCAAGGTGTCAAAGACGGCTCTCAGTTGTGCGGCGTTTGCTTCGACCTGAGCACGTAATTGGACAGACTCAGTGGAAGCCTCCTCGCGTTCCTTCCGCCTCAAGGTCGCTTCTTGTTCGAAATGGCGGAGGAAGGACACGCTCTGCTCGACCCATGCGGCCCGCTGGGAGTTCAAAGCCTGAATCTCAGGGGCAGGACGCATAAACTCAAGCTCATGCAGGCAGGCCTCAATCTTCCTGTAATGATTAACCCAAGACTCGACGACGCCTTCATTATGGAAGTTCACAAGCATCGCCAGCATTGGATTGACCTCGACAGCGAAATCTGCGGCAGATGTAGGAGCCTCCGCGTCAAGCTCCTCGACGTATTCGCTCAGCATACGAAAACTGGTCACAGCATATTTTGAGGATGGACGTCTAGAAAAGGGCCCTGCCGACATTATAATACGAGACTCGAAAGGGGCTGGAATCGATGTGACCGCTACAAAACAAATCACAATCAGATCTCGGCTCAAGAAATAAAGAAAAGTACACAAACAATAGAGTCTACTATACCGGCTGCAATAGGGGGGCAGAGCTGGGAGTTCCGGTGGCGCAACAATACCCTCGTCCCCTCCTTCAATTTGTAAGTCTACAAGCAACGTAAAGAAGAATTAGCAATAACATGACTGCCCGTTAAAAGGAAGGACGTCGGTCAAAAAAAAAATATACTCACCGATACCAGCGGGCATGCTAATCTCTGACTGAAAGGAGAAGTGTGGCTGCAACACCTGATACAGGTGATCAAAAAGGACTCCTGCAAGGACGCGGTAATGCAATGTTAGTACATAAATTATACAGCCTAGAAGTAAGACTGATGGGTCACAAATCCGTACCTTCCAACATCTGAGACGGTACGAGAGAAGGTAGAGGAGGAGTCACCGTCAAAACGGTAACTGATAGCGTTGCCTCGGGTAGCGCGACCTCAGCGCTCGCCATGCCTGCATTAGGAACGAGATAAATACTGTCAGGAAAGATTGAAAAGGATTGCAGAATAAAAAGAAAAGCAATGACCCAAGATCTACCTGGTGAGTCGCCGGTCGGAACCGCGACGAGGGCGTCACTTGATATAGCGACTGCTTCACCCTCCTCCATCGGGATGGTCTCGCCTCCCGTCGCCTCATCCCCTGACTCTACGAGAGCCGTCGTAACGCTTGCGATGCCAGGAGATGGCAAAGAGCCGCAGGCGGAAAGAGCGACGATCGGGGCAGTGCCCGACTCTTGTGAAAGAGTGACTATCTCGGGCTCGGCGGCTGTAGCCGTCTCACCCATCACCACTGTGAGCTCGGCAATGGTAGCCATCTCACCTGCCTCCATCTCGGGCTCGGCGATCGTGACTGGCTCACCCACCGCTACCTTGAGCTTTGCAATCGCAGCCATCTCGCCTACCACTGCCTCGGGTTCAGCAATCATGACTATCTCCTCTACCGCTACCCCAGGCTCAGCGGTTGCCGCCACTTCTTCGGTAAGACTCGGCCCTGCAAGATAAGATATATGAGAACTGATATTTAAAACTTTGACAACGGAACCCCGTGTCACATTACCTTGAGTTGGTCTTCCGACTGCTTCCCGATCCGTACGTGCTGCCCGTCTATAGGCAGTGGACAAGGCAGCCGGGGATTCCTCTGAAGGAGTAGGGGCAGGGGTAGCGGTGCTCGAACCCGCACCCGCGGCCAAGGCAGCACTACGCCCCCTTACCACGCGCATTCGGCGCTTACCTTCCGCTCGGGCCGTCAAAGCGGATCTTCTGGACGCCTCCATCAATAGGACGCCGTCATCTGCGCCAAGGGTTACCTCTGGAGCCGTTATAGTTTCCGTCATCGGTCGTTTCAGTAAGGCCTCTTTCGGCAGTGCCGAAGAGGCCGGGACTTCTGTGGCTGCCCCGGGAAGAATCTCCGCATCACCTTGCGGGATTGGCATTGTGGTCCCTGCGATAAGATAAAGAAGGGGTTAGATTGTCCATAAGAAAGGAGAATGAAGATGCAATGAGCCGAGACATACCAATGCCCAACAAGGCGCGATTCCTCTCCTCCTCCTCAAAGGTCCTAAGGGAAGCCGCGAGAGCCTCTTCAGTGGTAAAGCCTGTTACAGAAGGAAAAATGTCAGTCAAGACATGATAATAAAAATAAAGATATGATGCAATAACAAGTTGCGACTGATGTTTACTTGATTGCGCGAGGGTGGCTATTTCCGCTTGGTGGCTTGCGGATCGCACAGAAGCTGCAATAGCAGCCTCGAGATCAGTATCTTCCGGCGCTATGAAGAGACCTTCGTTGGTCCCATATTCGCTCAGGCCCTCGTTATAAGAAGCATGAGGCTCCAGGCCGAGTACAGCATCTAGAGAAAGGACCGACTTCTTCTTCCTCTTTTGCGCGCGAGCTCCTGTCGCAGCAAGCACAAGCTTACGCTTAGTGGGCACTTTGGGGCGACGGGTCCCGATATCTGAGTCCATGCCAGATTCGGGGGAAGCTACATTTACCATCTCCGCGGGAGCACGGGGCACCGGTGGTACATCCACTGTCTCCACGGGAGCACGGAGCACCGGTAGCTCAGGCCTGTCCTCAGGGACTTCAATTACGGCAGCTCCTCTTAGCGGAGGAATGTCAATGGTCCGTCGCTTCAAGGGAAGGTTTCGGTCACTAGCAGGCGGTGCACCCTTGCGGTCAAGTAGCAGCCGCTTCTCCTCCCTGATAACAGCACCCGTTGCATGTTGATACCAGGCCACGTGTACGTTAAGGGCCCTCGGGACGCAATTCGGTTCACTGATAAAGAACTGAGATCCCGTATTCAAGCGCATGAAATGATGCAGTGCGCCCCGCATTCCCTCTTTGGTGTCAGCGGGTTCTACCAAGAAAGCCTCCAGCGGGACTCCCTGATTGTAACTTAGCTGCTGGGCAAAACGATGAGGGTTGTATCTCATGAATAGCGCCGCATCATTTTGCCTGAATACAAGAAAACCCAGCCTGATGGAGTACAGATGGAGAATCTCCCGGGCTTTCAACACGGAGGCCCCGTCCTTAAAAATGTCTTGCAGTGACAGCACCGCCTTGGAAGTTTCCTGGCCGATGGTCAAGACTTTGTTCGTGAAAGACATACCATCTCTGACCGTGCGCGGACGAAGGAGCAAGCCCCTAGCTTCCCGCTGTGAAGGACTCACGATGGAGGTGTCAACCAGCCGCATAATCCGAGGGAACTTGCATCTCTCGTAAAACGAAGGTCTCTTGTGAATGCCGAAGACCCCGAGCACGTGCATCTCCATCTATGAAGTGAAGTAATGCATCGGGAAGTTGGCAGGATGCACCCCCGGTTCAGTGGTATCCGCCGCTACGCTAAGACCATGGTATAAGTGGGCTAACCCGGCGATCCCGATGACCACTTGTATTCCGGCAACCATGCGATGCGCGGGGTAGAAGACGGAAGGCCTCATGTAACGAGGATGCATAGGGAGCGCGAACCAGGTCAACCATAGCCCAAGAAACCCAAGAAAGAACGCTTCCTCGTCAATGCCGGGAGCGGCGATTTCTGACAGAGGGATGATCGCAGCGTCAGGAAGAAAGAAGCTCTTCTGATCAGCTTCCAGTACCGGCTGACGGTCCAAGCCAAAGCCGAAGGGATCATCGAGCTTAGCAAACTTTTTGCCTCGTCGCGAAAAAATCTCCGGGCGAAGAAACCGGGCAATGAAGTCCGCAAAACTGACCCCCCGGTCTCCGGATTCAAGGAAGAGGCTCTCGTACAGGTTCAACACCTTTATCAGGCTGGGGAACTGGTGCTGAATGGAGTTCTCTGGCATGAGGCCCATCACCACTGGCTTGGTGGCAAAAACATATTCATCCAGAGGAAGCAGCTCCTCATAGTGCTCCCTCCTGACCGGTAGACCAGAAACCTCGACGAATTCTTCCAAGGAAATGGAGACCTCTCTGTCCAGTAGAAGGAAGGTATGGGTCGGGATGTTCCACTGATCCAAGAACGCCTTAATCCACCACGTGGGAGGTGCAGAATATTGGAACAACGAAGCGTAGACCGCAGGGTATAGCCCAAGCCTCAACAGCTGCGATTTCTTCGCTGACAAGATGTACCGGGCCCACTGCAAGTACCCGGCCGGATGACGGGGAGTTAGCCCGATGTTGTAGGGCTGTCCCCAAGGGCGCGACTAGCCCTGGCATATGTGCCGCCCCAGGGTATCCAAAGCCGCCGGCGGCTGCATGGGTACTGCGGCGATCGAAGGCTGAAGAAGACCCTCCGAAGTCCAATTAACCACCTCCACGGTATAGTTCACCGGTGGTGCATCTGCATACGGGATCACCGAGATAGGCTCCGATGGCGTCGCACAAGAGAAGCTTTGACGACCTCTGATAATCTGGTCGCACCATCTACCCCACAAGTGAAGATTTTTGTGTTCCGGGTCACGGTCTTTGATGAGCGCGAGAACCTCCCGGTCCACAGGTGCCTCAGGGAATCCTCCCTCTGAGCAGATGAATGGAAACGTAGCATCGAAAGATATGTCGCCTACAAAAAAAGGGGGACAAAAATCAATTGTCAGTGTTATAATTTAATTTTAAATTTTGACACTCGGTACTTTAAAATTTGTACCACACTCCAATGCAGTGGAAATGGGACCAAAGGGGGACCCACAAAATCTAGATGGCAATGCATCAATTAATAAAGCAGCCTCATCATTGGATGAAACTGTTAATTAAATGAGGAAATCCTCAGGAAAATCCTCATTAAATGAGAGATCTCTCGGGAAAAGAAGAAAATCTCCCTTTGAGAGCAATACTCTATGACAGAGTGACACTTGTCAAACTCTGATCATGAAGGAATAAAATTCCTTAAGAGCCTGGCTCTGTAATGATGATGGAAAAATCTATCAGAAAAGAATTAATTAAAATTAATTTTTATGAATTAAAAAAAAAATCTGGGATCTTCAAGATCCATGACAAAAAAACTCTTAAGAGTTCTTCATCAAGATTAAGAAATCTATATGTTATCAAAAGAGCAGAGCTCTGATTCATGGGCTAAGAAACCCCAAGAAAAGATCTCTTTAGATCTATGGATTCATGAGAGCAAAGCTCTGTTAATGAAACCCTAAATGGGTTTTCTTTAGATCAAAGAAGAGCAAGGCTCTGTTAATGGGTAAAACCCTAATTTATTAAAAAAATTTAAACTTTACCTAAGTTTTGATATAGTTCTGACTCTTGAAAAGTTCTTAAACTGAAGAGCAATGCTCTGAGTAAAAATTCTCAAGAAGAAGATGAAAATCATCTAAGGGACCAAAGGTCCTATTTATAGGCATTGAACCGCCTCTTCAACTTCTGAGTTGATCCAAGGGCTCAGATGCTGCCACCGCTGCCCTCACGTGTGCGCCACGTGAGCGCAACGGTAGGGGGCATTTGTTTTCCCCCAATCAGAGCAAAGCTTTGTTTTAAAATTCAAAATTTAAAAATTGAAGCAACGCTTCAGATTCAGCGCTAGGCGCGTTGCACGCCACGTGTCAAACACAGATGCGCTAGCGCCAGGTACGCTGCGCCCTAGGCAGCGCACCCCCAATCAGAGCAAAGATCTGTTTTAAAATTCAAAATTCAAAAAATGAAGCAACGCTTCAGATCCAGCGCTAGGCACGCTGCGCGCCACGTGCCAAACACGGATGCGCTAGCGCCAGGTGCGCTGCGCCCTAAGCAGTGCACCATGAGTGCACTAGCACTAGGCGCGCTGCGCGCCACGTGTCAAACACGGGTGCGCTAGCGCAGGCTGCGCTGCGCTCTGCGCTGCGCGCCACGTGTCAAACGTAGGTACGCTAGCGCAAAGTGCGCTGCGCTCTGAGCAGCGCACCACGTGCAAAGCACGGGTGCGCCAGCGCTGAAATTAAAAATTCCCCACCGTTAGATCAAAAAATCTAATAATAATGATAAATCATTAATTAATCAGAATTAAAATTCTGTTATGGAAAGATTTTTCCAATCTTGTTAAAAACAAGAAGATTGCTTTCTGTAAAACAGAAACCCTAGGATCAAAGATCCAACGGTGGGGAAACATCCCCAAATCAATTAGAGAAAGATCTCTTTAACTGATTTAACAAATCAATTTGCCTTATATAAAGGCCTCAAGACTTCAAGTCTAAAAAAGAGAAACCCCTCTATAAACTTTGAGAAAACTCAAAAAAAGAAGAGCAAGCTCTCAGCAAAAGAAGAATTTTCTTCAAGGTAAAAATGGTGATGAACAAAGAGATGAATTCATATCATAATTAAAGAGAAGAATTATCTTCTTAAAAAGATCACAGATCTACAAAGACCAAGGTCTTTCATAAAAGAGATCAAAAGATCTCATCATATAACAAAGAAGTATTTACTTCATTCACAGATCATTGATCTACAAAGGCAAACCCTTTCAAAAAAATAAGAACCGTTGTTCTTGAATCTTGAGATAAAGTCTCTTTTAAAAGAACATAAATTTGTTCACAGATTATAAATTTGATCAAATACGCTTTGCGCTATTGAAAAGTGCCTTGCATTCTTGAATTACGCTTCTGTGCTCCTTGGACCGGCGCTCAGCGCCAAAACGTGCCACATGTCAACCACGTATGCAACTTACGCTTTGCGCTTCTGAAACAACGCACTGCGCTCATGGGCTGGCACTTAGCGCCAAGCGTGCCATGTGTCACTCACTTGTGCGCCACTAAACTAGCGCAACGCGCTCATAAATTGAAAGCGCAATGCGCTCATAAATTGGCGTAATGCGCCCATCATCTGGCGCCTAGCGCCAAGCGCGACACGTGTCCTTTTCATGTGCGCTACTTGGCAGAAGCGCAATGCGCTCTTTAATTGGCGCAAAGTGCCTGGCGTGCCACGTGGCGCGCTGTCAGAACACACATTGTTATGATGAATGATATGCATTCAATACAAGACAAAAAAATGTCAGGATCTAATGCTCAACATTATTAAAAGGGCCAAGCCCAAATAAAGGCTCAACAACCCAGAACAATAAAATGTTAAACATTTTAATCTTATCGGACTTAGCCCAATATTGGCCATAAGTCCTTCACTTATATTGAACTGAGCCCATCTGCTCACGAATATTTAACAGATCTCAGTCCCAAACTGGATTACAGATCTTTCAACCAACTCACACCGGTTCAAGGGTACATCTTTTTACTCCTCTGATATCTGTCGTTGTAATCCTTCAACGTCTTCAGAGAGGTGACGGGTCCCGACAACCACACATTTCACGGACTGTGGGGTCCTTAAACTCATGGACTACAATGTCCTTAAGCTTCATAGACTACGATGTCTTTAAACTACGGACTGTGGGGTCCTTAAACTCATGGACTACGATGTTCTTAAACTTCATAGACTATGATGTCTTTAAACTATGGACTGTGGGGTCCTTAAACTCATGGACTACGATGTCCTTAAACTTCATAGACTATGATGTCTTTAAACTACGGACTGTGGGGTCCTTAAACTCATGGACTACGATGTCCCTAACCTCGGACTGTGGGGTCCCTTTAAACCCACGGACTACGATGTCCTTAACCCGGGCCGAAACGTCCTTAAACTAACGATGGACCGTAATGTTCTTAAACTAATCGACCGCAATGTCCCTAAACTAAACAATAGAGTCCAAATGCTCTTTTGTTGGATCTAAACGATCCCGTTAAGTTGATCTTAGTCTAAAATTAGACTAACATATCCTTAACATACGTTTAAGTTGATCTTAGTCCTAAATGAGACTAACGTATCCTTAAACCTAACCCCCAAACCCAAATCTAAGAAGATACGGATTTGGACTAATCCACGCCCTATGGGCGACAACATAAATTAGTCTCCGTATACAATCCACGGGCAACAAAAAACAAAACAAACACATACGACACGAAGTGACCATCTGGAGAAGGAGAAAGTGGTTACCGCGATGCGGTAGCGTAATTAACTGCAGGGGCTTGCGCCTGCAGGGAAGAGCGTCCCCATAATCAAAAACCCCTCAAAAGAGGGGGAATCTGACGAAGTCTGCTACATTGGCCGCATCCGTTTAAACTTTCGATACATGGTGCCATAAATAAACTTGGCATCTTCGGAGAGGTGGACGGATAGCACCAATTAGCATCTACCCCGAATTTCAGGCAAGATGAACTTGTGCGGTCGCGTCTCTGTGTTTCGGCGGGGAACAACAAGAGTGGTCACGATGCGAGTGAACCCACCTACCAAAGCAATCACCCAGAAAGGAAGCAGTGTACCAAAAAAGTCGCAAAGAAACCTGTACGGCAAAACCTGCAAGAACTGTGGCACAACGGGGGTGAGTTGCCAACTCGTGAGTAGAAAACATCACAGAGCAGAAATTATATGTCTGACTCAATCCTAGGTCAATACGATCAGTAATAATATGTATCCTCAATATGATAAAGTCTGAAGCATGATAAGGTGGTAAGGGTAAACATCTATACATAAGTGTAATACCAAGTGCTCGTGTCAGTGCCTCAGGTAGCAACATATCATAAATATGAGGTATCATCCATGTAATCATCATGAAATCAGTGTCAACTATATCATGAAGTCTAAATATGTGGATATCATCCAACTATGTAATCAATGTCTGTATGTATGTGGATCTCGCCCACGTGTCACCCAATGACACAAAACATCATGCATGTAAATATCATTAGGCATATGCATGAAAGTATGAGGATATAAATCAACGTGTGTCCCTCGCGACACATCAAAATCATGGAACCTGAGTGCCCAGCATCGACACTCGAAAACATCATGAAACCCGTGCCCAGCATCGATACGTAAATCCTCATATATCGGGCTCCGTCAGTCCGGATCGGCCCACGGGCTCCGTCAGTTCGGATCGGCCCATATCATCTCTCAACTCCAGTCGGTATCCCCCGGATATCCGCCGAGCCCGAATACTATCACCGGTAGGTAGTAGTCCCTCTGCCAGGCTCACCGTCTGTATACACAGCATCCCTTTCTTGTCCCGGGGTACCATACCGGGCCCCACCATGTACCCGCACACGGCTCACGACTCCTCCTCGGATGGGGTATATACATATCAGAACCGATAAAACTCATGGTGGACGCACTGAAATATCATATCAAGAGAAACCAGGTTTCTAAACAATGCATACTTTATTTTGAAATGATCACGGTTCTCAAATCCAGAAATCTCATGAAAACGGCATATCTCAATGCGTATAATCACAAAGCATGATGTATGCGCCATATAACAGAAATATAGGCATATACGTATATCATGCAACATGGAACGGTAATATACACATATCAAGGGAAAACCGCTCTTTAAAATGAATCCAGTTTTAAAATATATTTTGCGGTTCCCAAATCTCCAAAATCAAGCCAGAATCATCTATGTATGTGCAAATACGTATGTATGCAAGTAAGGGTGTACAATATGTGTGTACGCAAGTATGAGTGTAAAATAAGTCATATCCTGATGCAACAGTCCTACTGTGTAGTGACATGGCAATTATCGATGATGAAGTGTGTGAGCCGGCAAGTAGGTGTACGTGGAACATACGCATCATCGATAATGGTGCTGGTGTCCTGACAGCATGGGTTTAATATAACAATAAACACATTTACACATGCAATACGATGCGAAAAGCAAGAATATGCGGAAATCGAATAATAAACGCAACAGTGAAGAATCTACATCAATATATAAATGTCATACAATTTTGCCATTTGAAATAAGACGAATCGTGGTTTTTAGAAAAATAAGGGCTACAGTATTTTTAAGAAAAGATGCGTCTTTTGAAAATATCCGTAGAATCCCTTAGCCTATCTTTAAAATACTCACGATTCGTTAGTTTTGAAAAAAGGTATGACTCGGGTCTAGTCTAACATCCACTAAGTAAACTACAGATCTGACTAACAAGCTAATCGAAAGGGTATGGAAACCACCTAAATCTGAGTCGATATATATACATATATAATAGTCGGTGATCTCGCCTCAATAGTACCGCGTATGATACAATATATCATATGACATTCTCGAGTCAAGAGTGCGGATCTATCATCAATATAAAGCTCGTACGGTAAATCCATCGTACGGCATCCTAAATCTGGATACGGGTCAAATATCACATTCATCTCATCATTTATTTGGTATCCTTATCATCATATCTCATGAACTGGGTACTGACCTACGTCTAGTACAAACTGATACCATCTATATATATATGCGTGTGTAAAACACACGCCTAAAGGCCCGCTATAACTCATGTCGTATCTCATAATACGAACCACATCATATCACCGATCTCATGGCACCATGCCCAAACTCATCGACTTATCTCCAAATATCAACCACTATCCTCATCGTCCATGTGTAGGCATACGCGTATATATATACGTCGTCCCATACCTATGTGTGTGTATATATATATATACGTATCCCCATATACGCACGAGTAAAACAAAGTAAACATGTGTGCGCGTGTGGGTATAAACCTATTCTATGGTTCACAACTAAGAAGCTATACTAGTTCACTTCTAATAACCCTAATCTAACCATTGAACACCAAATTATATCCTGAATATCCATGTCACACATAAAGCTATCATAAAGATATAGTATATATATAGCATACTAAACATCGAACTGCGGGGGTGCTACACGCCATCCACCCGACTTCCCCCGTAGATATAATCTACTCACCTTTCTCTTCGCTTTCCGTTGCCGACGTCGCCACGTGCTTGCTTGTCGTCTCGAAGTCTTCATGGGGTACCTAAACAATCATAACGTATCGCAAATGCGTATTAAAATCACGTCGGAAAACCAAAACGACACTCTAAAAGCCTATAGGTTAGAACCTATGGACTACGCTTTCAAAATCACCAAATAACACTCGATTTCGACGTACCAACGTCAAGTGATCGAATACGACACAAATCACAAAAATCCAGATTTCAAAATACGCAAAACGAAACCACGAATCAAAACAGCAACTCTTGAAAATGGTCCCAGATTTCACCCTAGGTCAAAATAGTCAATTTTGCATATGCCAAGGGTCTAGTTTACAGGAGATGAAGCTACAGACAAAGCACGAACCACAATGCTCAAGATCTGGCCGCAAATTGCGGCCAGAAGGGTTTTATTTGCGTCCCAGAAGTGGATTCAGAGGTTGGGGTCTTTAGGGTATGTTCTAAATCACCTGCACATCTCTCCATGTTTTCTAAATAATTTTCAGGTCACCCGGGTGATAGCAGATTTCATTTTCCCTACAGAATTCCACAAAAATAATTCAAAGTTCGCAACTCGGGGTTTGTCTAAGGTTTTAGTCCAGTATTTTAGCACTAGGCGGGTTTGTCGTCACTATTAAACCTCAATTACACTTTCTCAATTCAAGTTTCCCTCAAACCCTAACTAGTAATGTCCAAAGTTCACCAAATCGCTCCAAATCACAACTAAACACATATATGGTTAAAAGTGAAGAAAAAACTACACTAAGTGTGAAGGGATTACCTCATTTGGCACTCAAGAAACCCCTACAGCGCCAAAATGCGAACTTTCTTGGTCCAAAGTGTAGCTTGTGAGCTTGTGCACAATTTTTGTGAAGTGGGGAGGGACTTTGGAGAAGTTTTTAATGGAGTTTTGGGGGTTGTAGTGGAGGAGGAAGAGAGGGGGCAGCAGCTGAGCTGAAGGTGGAAGGGGAAATGATGAAGATGAGGAATGGAGCCAAAGTCAAAGAACCCCTCACCTCTCTTTCTCTTCTCTCACTTGCCCATGCCTCTTAGTTTAATGGTTTCTTTTTCTTTTTCTTTTCTATTTTCTTTACCTTTTCTCTTCTCAATTTAAAACCCATACCATGCATAATAAAAGAGAAAGCATGTAGGAAAATGTAAAACAAGTGGAAAAATGATACGGTGCATGTTTTGCACAAAATACGCTTAAAGCCCGATTAGCGATTTTTAATCGCGATTAGCACTAAATTAGCATATAATTAATCATAAAAACTTAAAATTTCATAATTCACATAAAACACCCTCTTTTAGTAAGTTCCATAATTTTCCAAATTTTTTCCCAATTTATCGGTATTTAATTATACCGCCTTATTAAAATATTCAATATTTTATTATTTAATTATAAAAATTCCCAAATTTTTTTTTTGAAATGTTACACAGGGTCAAGCCGGGGGAAACATGGGTCCAATATGCGACCCGATGGCGAAATCTCTGGTCTAAATGTGAGCAGCATATCGACGAAGTTCCAGCTGTGGGAATGTTCATACCATCCTTGACCCAAATTCAAAGATGTTCCCATTTATGGCCCTTTTCAAGCCGACGACCTTCTAAGTGCTTATAGATAAAATAGCTCGATTGGATCAGATGGGTCAAGACACATCCTTTTTCGGTGAAGATATATGAAAAGCAGAGGCAAGGCGATGTTTGTCGGCAACGCTCAACAAACAATGAGCAGTTCTGAAGCAGTCTGTCGCCAAAATAGCGACAACACTGGTTTTACCCTTCGAAAGATTAGGATGCGAATACTCGCTTCCCCAAAATATACACAGGCGGAATATTGCTCGCGGGCAGAAGAATCTCTACGTGAGGTGAGATGGTCCTTTCTTTAAATAACAAAAAAGGATATTAAGGGACCTACAAGCGGGTCTTGCAATCAAGTGGAATAGCCCACTTGAACCAAAAATCATGAAAGGGACGTAGAAGCCATGTCCCACTCCTAAAATGGATGATGTGGAGGAAAAAGCCTCCAAGTCAAGTTCATTCTACCAAGGATGAAGAAGACTCAGCAGAAGGAGTGACGTGATATTGTTGGATATGTATTCCCTAGAGACTTGTATTGTATAGGATGCTAGGGATATGAATGTACAGGACAATCTTGCTCGGTTGTATATAGTATATTATTTGAGTTTTCTTTGTCTTAATATGTGTATTTCTTTCTCTTGTTGCTTTATATTGCTTACACATATTGATAAAGACTCGATATAGTAGTATACTATTATGGTTTGATTTTATCTTAATATGTGCATATGTTATACTCGATATCACATATGACAGATACATGTTGATAAAGCCTGTAGGATTTTGCTTGACTACCAACGTTATGATGGCGATTATACTTGTGAGAGTTGGGTAGTCCATAAGCACATCCTTAAAGATTCCAAGTCGGAGGAGTATCGAGACCAAGCATCGATATTCCAGAGTAGACTTGTGTATACGTTTCTAGATCTCGATGAGGGGAAGTGGTTGATCCCACAACCATTGGTGTGATCAACTAAGATTGTATACAGGTGCTCACTGAGGGTGTGTACACTGGACGAACTTGCCGAGAACATCTAGATGGTATTATACCTATCGTCAGCTAGCGGTTCTCAGGTGACATGAGTACATGCTAGTCTTTAGACCTGAGATCACCATTTGTCTCATGTGAGTTCCCACTGTGCTTTGATCACTACCCTACCATGGCTTTACTGAGTCGTGCAAACTAGTTTTGGTTGAGTACAGTCCCGAGCCATATGGAGGCAGTGAGTGATTGTCAGGGATTCATCTCTCCCGGTATTAGGAGTCGATATCGCACCGTGTCCGGTTGGCCAGAACCATAAGACCTTAGCCAATGCAGTTGAGATTTACTAATGGTTAGATCAGTAGTTTCTCGAATTGGTCCTGAGCTAAATCGACATGACTTATCGGGTCAGTAGGGGTCTGACGTTTACCACCCCCTAGACCTGGTATGCGATACTCTTAGACAAAGAGGCCGGACTGTACGGAGATTGTCACGAATAGGCTCAGTAGGGGTCCGGATGAGCTTGCTTATCGGCCTTCTTTTCGATAGATACATGGGTAACCGTTACGTACAGCTAGTTCCGCTAACGTGCTTGTAGTTAAATCCACTGCCAGAGTACTGTCGAGTCTTTAGAGTCCCACACAGAGGGTTTCTATGATTTAGGTGAAACGATGTGGTGGCCGTATGTTTATACGTGCATAGTTCCCATCGAGTGATAATACTAGCCGGCTCAGGATTAAGCCGGATTATTAAATCAGGTATTGATTTAATAATTTATATATACACATTTCGATATGTATATTCTAGTGTCATCCGGGTTTTCGATCGAGCAGGGTTCCGATCGAATGATAATACCAGCCGGCTTAGGATTAAGCCGGATTATTAAATCAGGTATTGATTTAATAATTTACATGTACATATTTCGATATGTATGTTCTAGTGTTATCCAGGTTTTCGATCGAACGGTTGATGATACTAACGGGTTTAGGATTAAGCCGGTTTGTTAAATCAGATATTGATTTAATGCTAGTATTATATTAGTGGTATTATTCTATCTCTTGGGTATTCGTATTTTGGTACGAATATGGGTATGTATATACGGTAGAAGGTATTTTGTATATACAAAATACCTTCTAGAAGATGACACCTCATCATGCATTTTTCTATTTTGTTGAAAATAGAAAATGAGGTGGAAAAGGGTGATATGGCATGAAGCATGGCTTTGGTATTTATTGCAAATACTATTGGAGTATGGTTGTGTTTTTTAAATAAAAGAAAAATACTTCATATTACAAAAGAAAAAGACTTAGCCATTCTTCTTGATATCATTCTTCACATGCATCTCTCTCTTTTTCTTGAGTTCATTCTCTAGTTCAATCCCTATCATTATCATGTGTTGAGAGCCAAAGGGATTTGAGATAGAAAACTACTACTAAACATCACCACATCATCTAAGCAAACTAGATTAGCAAACTAATTTGCTTCTTTTTGAAGTACGGGCTTGAATCAAGAACCTTCAGGTGGATCATCTAGGACCGAGGAGGCCGGCCACCAAGATTGATCTAGGAGACCTCAAAGAGCTTAAGAAGAGAAGTGAAGACCCGAAGGACACGGATCTTAGGTATAACACCCTTTCATAGTAGCTAGACTCCTCTAGTTTGCTAGTTTCGATATTTGGTTAGATTCTAGCATGTGTTTTTTAGTGCAAGTATTTAAAAGTCAAAGATTTTCATTCCGCAACAGCCACGATCAGCGACCAGGGTGGTAGAAAACCAAACGGATAACTTTTTCCTTCGTATATGAAGAAGACGCTTCGTTAGCATCAGAAAGCGACATTGATGAACAGGGGCAAGTACCATGTAAAGTGCCCGGAATTACCCGTAAACAACCTGATTAGTATGATCATAAAAGAAATAGTCCAAAAGGGTGGAGATAGCATAAGGAGTGAAATGTTCGTGCATACAAAGGGCATGCATCAATGTCTCAGCAAGTAAGCGTCGGAAGGAATGAGTTATGCAACTCTCCGATCAAATGATAAATAATGGACCGGAACATCCCTAAACTGGCATTTCACCATAAACAATATGATAATGGACCGGAACGTCCCTAAACTGGCATTTCGCCCCAAATACGGCGATGATGGACCGGAACGTCCCTAAACAAGCATTTCACCCCAAACACAGCGATGATGGACCGAAACGTCCCTAAACTAGCATTTCATGCCAAACATGACGATGATGGACCAAAACGTCCTTAAACTAGCGTGTCGCCCTAAACATGGTGATAATGGGCCGCGATATCCTTAAACTAATATGCTCGCTTAAGATCTATATTGCAATTGAAGTCCCACCAGCGAAAATTGCAACTCAAGTTCCCATCGGCTACATTGCCACTCCTGCAATGAGGTCACCCCCAAATCCCACCGGCAACTAGATGGTTCATTTGCGGCAAAGCTACTTTCGAGAGTTCTACCGCTCGCAAAAAAACGGTATGTCCACAAGCGAAATGGGCACGGATGAAAACCCGAAAGGGCGCCGTGGGTAAAAACAGCGGGACTGCCGGCGAGTTTGTGAAAACCCGAAAGGGCACAATCTCATAAAAATAAAATAAAATAAAATTTGTGTACACTTGTAGGGTCCTCTCGACCTTATTAAGAAGAAAATACCTGTGTGAGATCCTTACGACTCACAAAGGAGCAACACACATAGAAGTCCATAGGATTCCGAAGGAGAAAACATACTTATGAGATCCTTGTGACTCATAAGGAGAAGATACCCCCTATGAGACCCTCACGGCTCATAGGATTCAAAAGCCTTAGGTTACAAGAACTAACCATGTTCTTAAGCCATCATGTCCCCTAAGCCACCCTACAAGTAGTTCGATATCGACTCCTGTATACAATCTATGGACATGAACAAAATATGTTCCAGCCGAGTTCCACCAATGGCGAGAAATATCCTCATATGGTGAAAGATACTTGCGAGTCGCCATGACTTGCAAGGAGAAAGTACTCTTGTAAGATTCTTACGACTTGTAAAGGAAAATATCATTCAGGAATCCCCACGATTCCTAAAGAGAAAATACACCTACGAGATCCTCTCAACTCGTAGGGAGAAATACCTTTATGAGACCCTTATGGTTCATAAAATCAAAAAGCCTAAGTCGACAGGATCCTAACCCTGTTTGCTAAACCACCTTTGTTCAAACCAACAAAGGCAAATGATGATTCTCTCCTGGCAATATCCCAGTTGTAGCGATGCTGATGCCTAAACAGGTATCAAACATCAAGTTCTCTCACGGCAAATGATAATTCACTCCTAGCAATATACTAGTCGCAGCGATACTGGTGCCAAAATTGGTATCAGGACCCAAGTCTTCGACTCGCAGCAAAGTCAACAAGCAAAAAATATGCATATAAAATAGCCGAAATGATGGGGCAACCCGCAATAAAAATCAGCAAGCAAAAATATGCATATGAAACAGCCGAAATGTTTGGGCAACTCGCAAAAAAATATTAGCGAGTAAAAATAAAAAATGACATGGCCGAAATGATTGAGCACCGCGAAAAAATAGCCGAAATGATTGGGCAATTGCGACTTTTGCGATATAAAAAGCTGAAAAAATATAGCATCGCGGAAATATAAAAGAAATAATAAAATAAAATTCTTCTGCCCTACAGCATATCAATACCGACTCTTGTATACCATCCACGAGCACAAACAGATCAAAATGAGCAATATGCTCCACTGTATGCGACCAACCAAGGAACATTTCAGCAAATATTCAAGTCTCAATGTTTCCATATAAGCCCAAAGACTACCGAGAGCTATTTCGTTTCCTGAAGGATTTAGCGGCAACTTCTCAAATAAATCAAAGTAAAGGCATATTCCCAACTCCAAGTCTTGATGGCAATGTATGGGGCCTAAAGACCAATTCGACGTTCCTCTTACTCTAGCAGAGTACAGACGTGGTGTCAATAAAGCTCCAAAGAGCCAAAGCAAAGGTGGAACAATGGCAAAATCCTAGTTCCAGATCTTGATGGCAACATCTGCGGCCTAGAGATCAGCTTGACGTGCCTTCTCGGTATGCAGACGCAACGTCAACAAGGACCAAAGGGTCAAAGAAACAGTGGAGTGACGGCAAAATCCTAGCTCCAGATCTCGATAGCAATATCTACAGTCTAGAGATCATCTCGACGTTCCTCCTCATGCCAGTAAGGTGCGGACACAACGTCATCAAAGGCCAAAGGGTTAAATAAAAAAGGAGTAATGGAAAAATCCTAGCTCCAGCTCGACGTTTCTTCTCATTGCAGACGCGATGTCAATAAGGACCCAAGGGTCAAATAAAAGCGGAGTGACGACATATTCCTAACTCCAGTTCTCAATGGCAACATTTACAGCCTAGAGATCATCTACAAGTTATTCTCATTCCAGTAGGGTGCAGACGCAACGTCATCAAAGACCAAAAGGTCAAATAAAAAAAGAGTAATGAGAAAATCCTAGCTCTAGCTCGACGTGCCTTCTCAGTGTAAACGCGACGTCAACAAGGACCTAAAGGTCGAAAAAAAGTGGAGTGACGACATATTCCTAGCTCTAGATCTCGATGGCAATATCTACAGCCTAGAGATCATCTCGACGTTCCTTCTCATTCCAGCAGGGTGCGGACGCAACTGTTAAATGAAATTGGAGTAATAGCATATTCCTTGCTCCAGATCTCAATTGCAATATATAGAGCATAGAGATCATACGGATGTTTACCCTACCTCAGCGAAGAATTGGCATGACATCGTCAAAGAAAAAGCGAAGTGACGGCATATTCCTAGCTTCAGGTCTTGATGACAAGCGTACAGACTATTGGATGTCATCCTACCCCAGAAGGGTGTGGTTATGACTAATCGGTGCTTCAAATTAAGCCTAACCTCAAGTAAAGCGCCATGACAATACCTAACACTTGATCTTCCGATGGTAATATGGATATTCCAACCTAAGAAGATTACTTGAAGACGTCTTGTCCAGTCTCAGAAGGGATCAGAGAGACGATAGACACTGAGCTACTCGAGCGGCAACCTAAGGGACTGCATGTCGAGAATATATCAACCAATACAACGGTACGATGGACTTAACCTAGTGCCACAAACCTAACGGACTTCTATCATAAAAGAAAGGGGTTATCTATATTTCGCGTTAGGATACACCTGCGAGATCCTCTCGACTCGTAGGGAAAAACGTTCTCGAGACCCTTACGGCTAATGAAGGTGAAAAGCCTTAGGCGACGGGGATATCAACCTATTTTCTAAGTACTTTTGCTTTACAAGAAGGTCAAGACTGACTCCTATATACTATCTACAGACCACATTCTCCAAAGTTGTATACTGATGAAGAGAAGAAGCCACTTACGGGTCCTCTCGACCCATAAGGGGAAAATACTCTTGTGAGATCCTTACCACTCTCAAGAGAAAACACACTTAGGATTCCTCACGACTTCTAAGGAGAAAATACACTTACGGGATCCTCTCGACTCGTAGGGAAAAACATCTTTATGAGACCCTCACGGCTCATAAAGTTGAAAAGCCTCAGGCGACAAATCTAAACCTGTTTCCTAAGCCATCGCTGCCCTATAAGAAGGTCAATACTGACTCTTGTATACTATCCACGGGCCACATTCGTCAAATTTGCATGCTAATGAAATGAAGAAGCCACTTACGGGTCCCCACAACTCGTAAGGAAAAAATACCCGAGTGAGATCCTTATGACTCACGGAGGAGACGGACACTTAGAAATCCTCACAATTTCTAGGGAGAATATGCACCTATGAGATCCTTACGACTCATAGGGTGAAAAACCATCATGAGACCCTTACGACTCATGAAAATGAACAAAACCTTAGGCGACAGAGACCTAAACCTGTCTCCTGAGCCATCAATTCTACGGCGATGCATAACTTTGCACTACTTAACCCACGTACATACCTTCGTGAGCAAAGTAGTGGGGGGGGGGGGGATTTTTTCCCGCAAAAAAAATTTGGCTCGAAGCTTACTGTTCCTTTTATAAAAATAGAGGGCAGCCACCCCTACGTGTTAAACGCGTGATCACTTACGTGCAAAGCATGTGAGTAGTGGCTTCAGATAGATTTAAATCCTATGACATCCCCCACGTACAAAGCACATGAACATTCACGTGCAAAGCACATAAGTACCTGCTGCAGTTAGGATTAAATCCTATAGCTGCGCCCACGTGTTAAACACGTGAGCACTCACATGCTTTATATGTGAGTATCGGCTTCATATAGGATTAAATCCTATGATAGCCCCTGCGTGTTAAACACGTGAGCACTCACGTATTAAACACGTGAGTTCCTTTGCTACATTCTTTTGGCAGCGCTCACATGCAAAGCACGTGAGCGTCGCTGCCATATATGTATATGGCAGCGCTCACGTGATAGCACGTGAGCACCTCAATTTAAAACACTTTCATATGATAGAATTAAATTCTATTTGGAAATTTTTTTTCCTGATCTTTCTAATATGAAAAGATCTTTCTCTAATAGAGAATCTTTAGATTTAAAATCTAATGGTGATAAAATATCACCAATTAAACTATCTGATAGAATTAAATTCTATATGGGAAATATTTCCTCGATTTTGCTAAAATAAGAAAGTTCATCTCTGTTAAACAGAATCAAATTCTATGGTTATGAAAATATCTTCCTAATAAGACATTCATATGATAGAATAAAATTCTATATTAGGAAAATATTTTCCTAAACTTGTTAAAACAAACAAGAAATCTTCTCTGTTAAATAGAGAGCCTTTGGATTAAAAATCCAACGGTGAATAAAATTCACTGGTTAATTTTTAAGATCATTTCGATTGATTATGAAATCAATCATAATCTCTCAATGAGAGATTTTCTCCAACAGATTGATTTTTCTTTTCTCCTATAAATAGGAGTAAAGAGATTAAATCCCAAGAGAGAAAACCCCCTATAAATTTCTGTAAAAACAATATACAGAAGGTTCTCCAAAAAACTTCCACAAAACAACAGAGAATTTAATTCTCAAAAGAAGAAAAATATCTTCCTCTTCTCAAATTCTATGTAAAGAAAAAAGCAGAGATTAAAATATCTCCTTTACCTATCATATCATATCTAAGGGTTTAACCCTTTAAAAGAACTTAGTTTTTTCTCTGGATCTGAGATCGACAAGACAAATCTCACACAAGTTGAGAATTTAATTTTCATCGGGAAGATCTTGTTCTTGATAATTAAGAATTCAGGGAAGAACAAGATTGGAAAGGACATTAGAGAAGAACATGAAGAAGATTGAGTTCATAATACTCCAGGAACTTAGTTCCTTAATTATCAAGAACTTAGTTTTTAAAGAACCTGATCTCAGATTCTCAAAACAGTGGTCTTTGGTGATTGCTAATGGTCAAAACACCATCAACAGAGATTTAATTTCTTTAAAAATATTAACAGAGATTAAATCTCCAAGAACTCAGCACCTCACGTGATATCCACATGAGCGCTCAAAAGAAAAGGGTGATAGCGCCTCACGTGAAATGATTGCACGCTTTTGGCGTGTCGGATATTCAAAGTTCTAAAGTTATAACCGCGATCAGGACGGTGTCGCTATGCAGCTAGCCGGTTGAGCACGGGTCGATCCACAGGGAGATGGTTGTATGTCCGTTCGAGTTTTAGACGAGTCAATAAAGAATGTGTATATGTTTGTTCAATTCTATCCTAAGTGTTATATGCAAGTATAAAGTTGTTAAGAAAAAGATACGAGAGTGTAAGCTAAAGAAATCCGCACTCAAAACCTTTGAGCCGAGTCTTGACCAATTGAAGCTAGAACAATCGGCAACAACGTGGATTAGGGTACTTAAGCACGGTATTCGTGGAATCCGGCTTATTGACCCTTGTCCTTCCGTTCTTGTCTCTTGCTTTCGCCTCCGGCCAAACCGAACGCAACCGGTCGCGGTTAGGAATCACCGTTACCTTGGTAGGGTAGGGTGCCTAACGGAGCGCTTGCGTAACGTTTGGACGGAGTTCAAAGGAAAATAACGGGAAAAGGAAATGAGTAAAGAAACATTAACTTACAATATTGTATTTATTCTTAACAACAACAATTACAACCATTCACAAAACGAACCAAAAAGAGCAAAAGAAAAGATAAACAAAGAAAAGAAAAGATTACAAGCAAGTAATTAAAAGTGCATGGAATTTAAGTGCATGAAAGTAAATGAGCAAGAAATGAAACCAGGAACCATAGAACCCAAAACAAGACATGTGTTCAATAACCAAATCTTAAACTTGCAAGCTCAATTAAGAGGTTGCAAGATCAAGAAAAGGCAAAGAACCCATGGAGAATGAAGCACAAAAGAGCGAAAAAAATGATACAACCCCTTGAAATTAATGACCAAAGCTTAAACTTGCAAGCTCACTTACGAGGTTGCAAGATCGAGTTAAGGTAGAGAGCTCAAGGGGGATGCTAAGCAAAAGAATGATACAAAATAACCCTCATCTTCATTTAATATCCACTCAAAAGCTCTCACAACAATTTCATGGAGGAAAGAATGAAGAAGAAGAAGAAGAAGAAGTAAACTAAAAACTAACAAAAAGTGGGCATAAGAATGAACATCCATGGCTTGGCAAGTTCTGGGCAATTTATAGGCAGGAAACAGAGAACCTAGGGCAACATTCTGACACTATATGAATTGACCAAACAGCCCCTGAAAAGTTTTCAACTGACGAGCCTATACGGCCGCGGTTCCGCGGCCTAAGCGCGCTTATGCCGCGGAACCGCGCCCATAAAGAGGAGTTAGGCCTTCTATTTTTGTCGGTATCACTGGTTTTCTGTACTCTTCAGTGTGGTATATGTTGTTTCTCAGAATCTCTTCACAATATTTCCAGAATTTCAGCAGATCAAAAGGTGATGTGATGTGGATCTTTTGCCATGATTTTTCTTGAGCTCCGCGTAGATATGTTGGATCTTGTGTTGACATTGAGCTTTGTGCATGAAAATGACATTGATTTGCCATTTTGTCCCTTAAACTGGTGTGTGGCAACATACGGATAGAGAGCGGAGACCCGTGTTTTATCTGTGGTTGGCAGTAATCCGGAATTTGTCGTACTTTTCCATGAATTTCACCGTTTAGAGCTGAGAACCAGTATCCTGCAATTAACTAGCAAACACGGCTCAAGAGTACCTACCGATAAGCAAACGAGCATAAGAATGGGCGGTAGTAAAAGCAATATTCTGGTGTGAACATGAAACACACGTGAGCGTCCAAGAACTCAGCGCCTCACGTGAAACACACACGAGCACTAAAAAAACTCAGCGCCTCACGTGATAGCACATGAGCACCAAGAAATATAGCGTCTCACATGAAACACACGTGAGCGCCCAAGAACTCAGCGCCTCACGTGATAGCACATGAGCGCCAAAAAATATAGCGCCTCACGTGATATTCATGTGAGCGCTTCGTGACGGAGTGCTTAGCATTGTTGGGTGGTATAGAAACCCAATCTTAGCTCAAATTGGCCAAGTCTGTAAGAAATTTAAGCTTCTTCTTTGGTCTTAGTCCCATATATGACTAATGAACTTTCATCAATAATATCCTAGCTGATCTTAGTCCCATATACGACTAATGATTTTCATCCCATATTTTCTAAGTTAATCTTAGTCTCATATAAGACTAAGGATTCTTAAATCCACCATGAACTTTTCTCTCAAAGACGGGATTTGGTTCAAGGGTATATCCTTCCACATCTCTAATATACGTCGTTGTAATTACTCAACGTCTTCAGAGAGGCGGCGGGTCCCAGCAACCAACAACTTATTCGTCCCAAAAATGGGAATGTTGGACCAAAATGTACTTAAACTAATATTCGTCCCAAAAAAGGGAATGTTGGACCGTAATGACCTTAAACTAATATTCGTCCCCAAAACGGGAATGTTGGACTGAAATGTCCTTAAACTAATATTCTTCCACAAAACGGGAATGTTGGACCGAAACGTCCTTAAATTAATAATGGACTGAAATGTCCTTAAATAATATGTTTTGCCCTGCGGACAGTCTCCATACCGACTACCTTATACTATCTATGGGCCATTCATATATGATCTAATGATCAGTTGAGATCATATGCTCATTTGTTCATAAGTCGATCTTAGTCTCATATATGACTAGCGATCCTTAGATCAAACCCAAGTTTCACGTGAATGGGTGGACTTCACAAATGTGAGAAATGAGACCTAAGTTCATTTCCGTTGGCAAACCAAGCTACCAATGCGGACCCTGTCAAGTAAATGCTTGACCCAAAACATCTAAGTTGATCTTAGTCTCAAATAAGACTAACGACCTTTAGATAAAGCCCAAGTTTCATATGAACCGATGGACCTCGCAAATGTGATAAATACGTTCTAAGTTCATTCCCGTTGGCAAACCAAGTTACCAATGTGGACCCCGTCAAGCAAATACTTGACCCAAATCATAAAAATATATGTATGAATTTGTACTAATCCGCGCCCTACATGCGACGACATAAACTAGTCTCCGTATACAATCCATGGGCAACCAAAATAAACAAAATACAACACGACACGAAATGACCTAACGGAGCAGGAGAAAATTGTTATCACAATGCGATAACGTAATTAACTGCAGAGGCTTGCGCCTGTAGGGAAGAGCGTCTCAACAATAAAAAAAAACTCTCACAAATGAGGGGGATCTGATAAAGTTTGCTATATCGGTCGCATCTATCCAAACCTATGATATACGGTGTCATAAATCAACTTGGTATTTTCAGAGAGGTGGATGGATATGTTCTAAATATCATTTGCCCTCAAACTCAAGCAAAACGATCTATCCCATTTCGTCTCTATTTTCGGCGGTAAACAGCCCTTTGATTCCAATCCATCTCTTATTTCACATAAATTTCTTTTAGAAAACCCACTGTGTGGGACTCTAAAGACTTGACAACACGCTGGCAGTAGGTCAGGATCATATCCGATTGATTTAAAACAATTTCATATCAACCCCTACCGGGTTCACCTACAAACACGTCAGTGGCACTTGCTGTGCATAACAGTTACCAAGGTATTGAAAGAAAAGTCGGTCGACAAACAAGTACTTCCCTACTCTATTAAATCCTATCGGTGACATTCATCATTGTTAGTGTGATATGCCCTAGAGGCCATTATTGTATTGTAATACCCAGTTCCTTTTATACCAAAGTCTGCATTTTGTTACTCTAGAATCCTACTTACTCTCATTTAAAATTTTAACGATTTTATTTACAATTTTATCTATTCTTATATAATTAATTATTTTGTTAAAGTCCCCTTTTAATTTTATTGGAAAATTTTCCGTTTCAACCATTTCCTTTATCTACTTAAAACTAAACCCTAAAACCAAAAGAAAATTCCCTAAGCCTACTCTTTTTTTTATTTTTCTTCAATTCCCATAGCCCAAACCCGCCTCAGGCCCGTTTCTTGTCTGTCCCCAAAATTATTTCCTTTGTCTCTTTAAATAACTCAAGCCCAGCCCTTCTTTTCCTCTTCTCTATTTAATTTTCTCCTATGGCCCACTTCCAAAATTGTTCACCAAATTCCCTTTTAATACCATCATGCCCGGCCTCTATTCTTCCCCTTCTCTAATTTTTGCTGCCCTTATTTGTCTCAGCCCAATCTAATTCCTTTTATTTTTCATTGCCTTCAACCTTGGCCCATCCCCTCTTTTAGAATTCATTCCATTTTTCCTTTTGGCAGCAGGCCCGGCCCATTCTCCTCACCCTTGCCGTGCCCGCTTCGCCCTCAACCCGACCCGCTCCCCCTCTACTGTTTATCTCCTTCAAAAAAATTCCAACGGCTCTTTCCCCCTCTCGCGCGCTCGATCCACTTCCTATGCCTCCGCCCGCGCCCACGTCGCCGCTCATCACACGTGACGAGCGTTACAACCGCGTTGCTCACCCCTCGTCTCCCCATCCTTTCCCCTCACTTCCCTCACACTCACGAGTCCCTGCACCCCATTTTTTCCCTCGACGACGACGACACCTCCACCGAGCTCAATCCCCTCGCCCAACCTCGTCTCTTCACCACCTTCCCTCCCTCTTCTCTGCCCTCAACACCCGAGCACTCCATTTTCCCCCTCGCCTGCAAACCCAACCCATAGTCGCGAGCCCCTGCATCCTCAAGCCCACAGCCCCGACCAATCACCGCCGGCACCACCAATCACTCCTCCCTCGCTCTCCCCTCCACACCACCAGATCCCGACCGACTCCCCTGCACCCATCTCGACGACTCCTGCACACCCAATCTCGCCTGCAACCGACGACGCTGACGAACTCCACCCCACTGCGCCGTCGTCGACATCATCATCATCATCATCACCGTCGCCGTGATCTGCTCTCTCCCTCTCCCTCTGCTTTCTCACTCACTCCCTCTTCCTATACTCTCTCTTTCTCTCTCTGTGCCATCTCACTCTGTGTGCATCTCTCTACTCCCTTCTCTCTCTCACTCTCTCAGCTCTCACTCTCCCAGTGTCTCTCTGTCTCACACACATTCCCCTGTCTCTCTCTTTTCCCCTGCTCTCCCTCTCTTACACTCTGCATATTCTTTCTCTCTCTCTGTCCTCTACCTCACTCTCTCTCTTCATCTACTCTCTTCTCTCTTTCTCTCAGCTCACTCTCACTCCCTCTCTCTCAATTCCCTCTCGATTCTCTTTTTCTCTCTCTCTAACACCGCTCTGTGAACCACCACCCTCACCGTCAAGACCCCAGCAACCGAGTCTTCGATGCCAAGCTCGAGCTTCTAGCCTAGTCCAAGCTCCGAGGCCGAGCCAAGATCGAGCCGAGGCCAATACTTGTCGTGATCGCGTTGGGCTATCACAATAGACCGCGTCGCTGCCGTGCATCCCCGAGACGCCTCCAGGCAAGTTCTTTACTTGCTTACATGCTACTTCATCTATGATACAAATTAACATCGTATATAAATTATGTTTTACCTTTCCGTTAGATTATTCGATACAATTGTTCGATACTTGTTCTCTTAGGAAATCTTTATCAAATTTGACGGAACTAAATATAATTGCTTGGCCCGTAGGGCTGTGGACCTAATGTGTGAATTTAGTTGGATAATTTGATCGTTAATGACCAAAACGACTACCCCCAAGTTTTAACCGTAAAACTGAAATTCTACTGTACCTGAAAATCGTTAAATTCACCATAAATCATATACATAGTAGAATGGTGCGTTCGAGGGCTCAAATCGAAGCCGTCTCGATGAAATTTAACCCTATACCAGTTTCCTGATATTCCTGTACTTAAATTGGGATGATGTTCGTATCGGAGTACGGCTCTGGACTGCGACTCCAGTCGTGCTTGCTGTACCGTATTGGATACCACAGGATTTCCTTAACTCGTAGGTTGAGGAACTCTGCTGTTTATTATAGATAAATCTGTTAGCTAGACAACACAATTGATTTCATTCTGTTTCGTCACCGTTTGATATTTAATCTGTAATTTAGAAGATCGGGACGCATAACAGTCCCAACAGAATCAGAATTGACATGTTAATATTAAACAGATTATAACTCCTAATGTACAGACGCGATTGAAGATCCGTTTGTTGCGTTGAAAACTTTACTGAAAACCCTAGAATCCATCCAACTGTAGCATCACTAAAATCCAATCCCAACTGGGAGTAAAATGCGTTGCAAAACGGACTTCTGATTCTGAAACCGGATTTCCAGCCGCGAGCGCTTAAAATGAAATGATTATAGTTAATGATCCTGGAACCCGATTGGCTTGAAACAAAATTCTATGGATGGATAACTGAACATACTAATTACTACCTGTTTATCGTTTCGCTAAATTATATACGTACGTTTCATGATAAATCGTGCAAGTGATAGACTATTGTTTTATGACACCTTAATTGTGCTTCTTATACTGTTCATGCATCACATCATACCCAAATCATTGTAGTGATAACCTAGTGATATTGTGTATTTACCCAGTGTTAGATTCTAGTGATGATTGTGGCAAGTACGTCAGTGTTCGTGTATCCGTGATTAAGTGAAAGTGATACGTACTTGTACACAATCAGTGACCCTATTATTCTATCGCATTGTCGACGTCTGTGGGATGCGTGTACGTGTGTGACTATAAGTGGTATGGGACACTTATGGAAGCGCTTGCACGGGTGTCACAGATAAGGCATCCGACACTGCCATTTATCTTAGGTATTAGTCGGGACGTGCTTGATGGAGGTCCTGCCTCCAGTCCTCGCGCAGACTTGTCACGGATCGATTAGTATTTAGGGTGATGGTTAGCGTTTGATGTAGACCACGGGGTGTGGGGTAGTTTAAGTGTGAGTTCAACAGAATCTCGGGAGTCCCATGCCGGCTTATATATTTAGGGAGTTATATGGAGATTTACAGGGTACGTGATATATACACCGTGATATTCTTGTTACATGTTGGGCCCGTGGTCCCTTGCCCTTGGGTTCTACCCTTGGGTGGAGGACACTCGCGAGTGGTTGACTCTCACACTTGGACTGACGATAGGCTTAGTGACCTGTACAGTGAGACTTAGAGACTGATAGGGATACTGGCATTTACATTACCTTTATACTGTGTTGACATACGTGACATATCCTTATACTGCTTTACTGTTCCGCTGCATTAATTACTGCGCATTCATATTCATGCTGTCATTGATTTACTGTTATACATATCTATTATCATTGCTAGAACTGTTACTTGATTTTATACATATTATATTGCTATTGTGTCGCTCTGACGACCTGAGTATGCATGCTCAGTGTGAGGAGAAGTTTTAGCTTGGATCAGAACTAGACGTGCATCACAGACTTCTTGACTTGCTATACCGAGTTACTTTCGTTTGTTCCACTTCAGGTCAGTTTGTATTATTGTATCTTTCAGTTACTGCATTTCTCATTACCTGCGCATCGTTTACTGTTTACCATGATAAACTAGAAGCCGAAGTGTGACTACGGCAGGACATTTCCTTGACCGTAGGAGCATGGCTGGCCTTGTCTACCCCTCGTATTCCGTATTTTGGGAAGCGGGGCGTGACATGTATAGTACTAGTTTGTATATTACATTTTGGAAGCTTGGGATATATACACAGATTTATGACAGCCTCGCTCGATATAGTAGTATGCTACTTGGTTTGTATCTATCTTAATATGTGTATATGTTTCTTTTGTCGTATCGCTAATACATATTGATGGAGCCCTTATGATCTTTGCTTGACTATCAGCGTTGTGATGGCAGTCACACTATTGTGGGTTGGGTAGTCTACAAGCACATCCTTACACAGGTCCCTAGTCGCAGGATTATCGAGACAGGGCATCGATACTCCAGAGTAGACTAGTGTATACGCCTCTCTTCCCAGCAGGGGAGATGGTCTGTCCCACAGCCATCAGTACGTCGTACTGGAGATAGTATGCAGGTGCTCATTGGGTTATGAGTTACACTGGACGGACTCGTTGGAAACTGCTGGTTGGTAATATACCTATCGTCAGGTAGCATTTCCCAGGTGACATGAGTACAGCTTAGTCCGTAGACTTGACACTGCTACTTCGCCTCAAGTGTGTTCCTACTGTTCTTAGATTACTACCCTACCATGGCTTTGCTGAGTCGTGCAAACAGGTAGTAGTTGGGTGCAGTCCCGAAGTACTTGGAGGCAGTGGCGGTCAGATATGATTCATCTCTCCCGGTATTGGGGGTTGATGTCGCGCTGTGTTCGGAAAGCCATTACACAAAGTCCCTAGCCAGGGCAAGTGAGATTTGCTGGTAGGTATTCCAGTAGTTTCTCAGGATGTTTTTGGCAGCACTCTGACACGACTTATTGCACTATTAGGGGTCTGACGCTTGCCGCCCCCTAGGACCGATATGCGACACTCTTAGACGAACAGACCGGACTGTACGGAGATTGCCACAGACAGGCTCAGTAGGGGTACGGATGAGTTTGCTCGTCGGCCTTCTTATCGACAGATACCTAGGTAGCCATTACATACAGCTAGTACCACTGACGTGCTTGTGGTTAAACCCACAACCAGAGTACTGTCGAGTCTTTAGAGTCCCACACAGAGGGTTTATCGGTTTCCGGCGAAACGTGTAGAGGTCGTATGGTTTTACGACAGGGTTCGATCAAATACGTGCACTTGTGCGCATATGATGTTCGGGTGGACAATACCAGTGGGCTTTGGTTTAAGCCGGATCCTGGTATTTGATCATTGGATTAGTTTCGTCTCATTGTATTCGTGTTTCTTGGGATACAGATGTGGGTATGTATATACGGATGAGAGGGGTATTCTTGTAATTTGAACAAGATGACAATATGGAGAATGACACCTCAAATTAGGGTTTTTCTTTATGATTAATTCTTTAGTGAGGTGGAGGAAATGAGAGAGGAAACTTTGTGGTATTTTAGTGAAATGAATTAGGGTTTCACTTTGACTTTCTTGGATTCATTTGGCATTTGTTGACTTAGATATTTGTTAGATATTTTCTCTTGGTTTAAATGCCAAAACTCTAGCTCATTTCACTAATTCTTTTCTCACAAAAAATTCTACAGATACTTTTCTTGCTCTCATTTCCTCAAGCTTTCTCTTTCTCATTCCAAACCTTAACCATCTCATGAGTTGAGAATCCTAGGGTTTGTGAGACTACTAGATCCCTCATCACTCTCTACATATCCTAGGCTACTAAGTTTAGCACACCAAGTGACCTAGTTGCCTCAAGCTAGAGGTTAAGCTCAAAGTCGGATCTCTCGGGTGGATCTTCTACGATTTGGAGAAGACGACGAGGAGGTGCAATCCGTTCTCAGTTCAAGGAGCTCACGACTTGGAGAAGGACAACGAGGAGGTGAAGGACAGCGAGAACTTGAGGTATAACACTCACACATAGTAGTTAAAACACTTTGCTATATTGTTAGTTAGGGTTTAATATTGATCCTGGAGTTTAGTCGATGTTACGAAGCTAATAAAAATCGTTTTTTGCAAACTCCGCCTCCCTGCGAACACGTGGAGTGCGTGGCAACGACTTACAATCGTACAGTCCAATCTCTTCGTCTAAAAATGTTGCATACCGGGTCTGGGAGATGGAAACCGTCAGACCCCCAATAACTCGATAAGTCGTGCCGACATCAACCTCATGACCACCATAGAAACTACTGATAACACTTATCAGTAAATCTCACGAGGTAATGACCTATTTCTCACAAACACACATCTTGACATAGCACGATTCGCTTGAAACCAATATCATGTGGAAAAATACGACTTTTCAAATAAATACCTTAAACTATTAAAAACCCGGATTTTTTTAAATTGTGTTAATTCATTACTTGCGATTATACCTCTACAACCCATTTTGGGGAACCCGATCAGGATGTTGCAGATTATCGCACGTCCTCGGGACTACTAGAATGAGATACAGACCTCCTCATGGAGCATACGATCTCGATGGAATTTTAATACAATTTTTAAGAAAAACGAGAATTTCTATTTAATAATAAAAATTTATTTTTAATAATAATATAAATATTATCAAATCACATATTTTCAATATATAATAAATTTCATGTTTTCTAAACAAAATAAGAGAATTACAAGTTTAATGAAAATACCATCAAGAATCAATACAAGTCTATCTTTACACTAAAATACCTTGAACTATTCAAGCTAGGTATATATTCATTATAATGCCTTACTTTTTAAAAGTTACATCCATGAAAACTTTAAATACGATAAATAAATACTTGAGGTTTATTTTGAAAGTATATTTAAAATATTTTCATAAAACCCTCTCAAGTTATATAAAATTACATTAAGGACCTTAGTAAATATAGGTTTAAGTGGGACCAATTCTCTTGAGCTTTAGGGAGCCGGAGAAAGTGGGTGCTTGCCTATTTAAAGTAGAAAACTAAAACGGGGTTATCAATGGTAATTGTCTTGGAAAAAGACACAAATCCTGCCGTCCATGTGCAGCATTTACTGATAACTCCAAAACCTAATTCAGGAATCCAAATCTGTTTAAGTGTCTGACTCAATCTATGTCTCAGTCTAATCTGAATACAATCTAAACCTGAATACAATCCAAACATAACTCCAATTCAACATGAATCCAATATATCAAACATGACCACTCGAACTTGAACATGAATACCAGAACAATATCAATATGACTTGACTAGACCGAACCATCGCTATATCTTGACTTGACTACATGACTATTCGGTTATATCTTGATCCGTTTACATGAACAACTTATACCATGGTCTCGACAAGTCTGGTAACTACAAATCAATACAATCAATACAATATACATTACGGGGTTTTAACGGGGTAGACTGGTATGGAATGTGTTAAAAGTGGCACGATGATAGTCACTAAAAGACACCTACATGAACATCCTGTGCCGTTGTTTCGTGGGTTTTGATGGGGACTTATACTATGGGTTACTATAGTCCACGGAATAAGTTGGACTCCTCTCGTATACACTGGCACATTTTGTACTAAGCTACAAACAACTACGCTAGCATAACAAACAAAAAAGTTACCTGTTATATTCTCTTTACCTATCTATGACATTCTATCTCTTGGGACTTACCGAGCGCTAGTTCGCTGACGACATTCCTATCTCTTCTTTGGAATGTTGTCAGGAGGACCCGACTCTCAGGAGATCGAGCCCAGCCAGGATGATTTGGAGCAGTTCACTGAGGAGCCAGAGTCTAGTTCCTACTTGTACTTACTGTTCTTTCAGTTCATATTGCCATTGTTTAGGCATCGCTTTCCATCATTGTACTTTACTTTTCAGTTGTATGTAAAGAATGGTTATCAATAAAAAGTTGTTGTTTTATTACATCTCTTGTCATTCTTGTACTTTACATTTATATTGCTTATTTACGCTTAACGTGTTTACTTCTGAGAAAATTCGTCGCGGCCCGCCACGTTTCCTTCCCCGTACACCGGGAAGCGGGGCGTGACTGGTTTTGTTGGCGGCCCATACATGTCAGTTCTGCATAGAACCCTACCATGCAGGTCAGTTCTGGATGGAAACCTAAGCAATATAACACAAGAATTATAAGAATCAGCAACTAAAAAACATTCTTTACATTTCAAATACCTTGAATCTATCCTAACCCTACTTTTTCTTTCAAGGTTATTGATCCCCCTAATAATACGAGCACGAACGTTAATGGCAACACCCTACCACCACCACCACCTCTACCACTTACCCCTACCGTAGCAACTCCTATTAACGAGCATACAGTATTGATTGTGGAAATCAAGAGCCTCTTGGAGGGACAGCACTAGCAGACCACTATTCTATTGCATCGCACTGAAGCTGAGGCACCCGGAGTCAAACAATTCCGGGCACTGCACCCTAAACAATTCTCTAGGAAAGAGAGCCCCTGGAAGCGAAAGAATGGGATCAGTCGATTGAGGACGATCTGGCAGCAACACAAGTGCTAGAGATCGCTTGGGTAAGAGTTGCGAAGCTGCAACTCACTGATAACGCTAGAGTATGGTGGAAGGCTGAAGAAAGCCGACTCTGCCAGCCGATCGAATGTAAGGCATTTCGCGATATGTTCGACGCGAAATATTTTCCCGAGACTGTCTGTTTTGATATAGAGCAGCAATTCATCCACCTGCAATAAGGCTCTATATGGAGCAAATCTGTGGATGAGTATGATACTGAGTTCACCATGCTTAGCTGGTTCGAGGCACATCTCATACCGACTGCTGAGATCAGAGCACAACAATTTCAGTACGGGTTGAACCCAGAGATCCAAGCTGCAGTAGCAACAGGGGATTTTCGAATCCATGATTTTGCTCTGAAGGCTGCCCGAAGATATGAGGCAGTAGTGAAGAAGAAGGGTAGACCTCAGTCTGCAGGTGTGAAACGCCCTGCCACCCAGATGGCAGGAGGAGACTTTTCTATGCCAACTTTTGCACCCAGGAGACCGGAAATAACATTTAACCGGCCAAGTCCAGATTTTTACTTCTACTGCAAGAGAAATGGACACATAGGGAAGGACTGCAGGCGTGCAAATGACCTGTGCTTAGTTTGTGGTGTATCCACTCATGACATTGGAACATGTCCTCATAGACGCAACCCAGTTCCAGCACACATCACCTTTCTTCAGCGGCCAGCTATTCAGGCACCTGCACCTCATCTTGCTCTCCCAGCTACACCTCCTCATGGACCTCCTGCATAGCCTCCTCGTCTGTTCCACCAGGCAATGAGGAACATGCCTCAAAGATAGTGAAACATGCCCCAAGGACAGAGAAATGTGCCTCCAACTAGAAGGAATGTACCCCGGCGTCAGGCTTTCACTTTAGCGGCCGTAGAAGCCAAAGTTATAGGTCAGGGTAACACTGGCAATTTCAGGCCTTCTCCGTCTTTGATGGTATCCACTTCTGAAGTCTATTTGCTTTCAAAACCCTTGCATCCTTTCGTTCTTTCAAACATATTTTTTCATGCACTTTTAGCAGTTCTTTTCACCACCACTGTCATCAAAGTTTTCTTAAATCTGTTACAACTTCCTTCTATAAATTTCGAGAACTAAATTTTTTGTAAGGATGGTAGAATGTAATGACTCTATTTTTATTGTACAAAAATTTTAAAGTTAATGTATAGAATGGTTTATTTGCAAGCCTGGTATACTTTAAATGTTGTTTTTATTTAAGAACCGCAAGAAGCACATGTAGCTCACTGGTAAAGCCTTGCACTGTTGTGACGTAGCCCCTGTGTTCGAATCCCATCAGCCACATATATTTTTTTACTGATTTTTCTTCTAAACTTTTTGGAAGCCTAAAATTTTATACATGCAATACAAGTAAAATGAAAAGTCACAGAAAAACAAACATGTGCAAAATGCTATTAACCGCGAGAGAGACACGCGGCACCAATCCGGAGCCCAATCCCTTCTTGATAGCCGGCGAGATCATCAATATGGCCGGCACCGCCGGTCCCCACCGTAGGTAATAGCCTCGTTCTTTGTCCACTTAACCCTTGGCCTACCCCCACTACCCCAGTACTGTTAGATTTTCCTGTATTTATCCATAGAGTGTTAATTCACATTTTAATCCAAATTTCAATGCATTTAAATTCTTTCTTCATTCCCCAAAACCTTAATTTTACCCTATAAATACAACATCATATCCTAGCCTCTCTTCATTCTGAAACCTCTTGTTAAAAATTATCAAAAATTTCCAAGTCAAAGAAGAGTACAAGTGGGGTTAGCTCAAGTTCACTTTCCGGTGAGGATTCGAGACGTTCTCGGTGACTCCGTGACACCACGACGATCTCAATCCCTTCCTCTCTCTATTCTTAACCCACACAACTTGTAAGTCCCACCTCTCTTCTCCTCTTCTTACCTTAAAATGATCTCTTTTCAAATCACGTCGGTAAGTGAAGTTATACCGATCTTTAATTCTATACTCTTAAAAACTAAAACTTTTCTTAAGAACCACTTATCCATATTATTATACTTTGCTTGTTAAACATTAACTAATATTTAGAAATAAGTTTCAATTTAAAACTCCAAGTAAAACAACTTTTATTAAGCTTTTACGTTTAAATACCTTGAAATTTACTTACGACATCTTTACATACTTTTGTTTAGCATACCTTTAGAAAATCTCACGAGATAATGACCTACCTCTCACAAACATACATCTTGACATAGCACGATTCGCTTGAAACCAATATCATGTGGCAAAATACGACTTTTCAAATAAATACATTAAACTATTAAAACCCCGGATTCCTTTAAATTGTGTTAATTCATTCCTTACGATTATGCCTCTACAACCCATTTTGGGGAACCCGATCAGGATGGTATGGATTATCGCACGTCCTCGGGACTAGTAGAGCGAGATACAGACCTCCTCGCGGAGCATACGATCTCGATGGAATTTTAATACAATTTTTAAGAAACACGAGAATTTCTATTTAATAATAAAAATTTATTTTTAATAATTATATAAATATTATCATATCACATATTTTCAATATATAATAAATTCCATGTTTACTAAACAAAATAAAAGAATTACAAGTTTCATGAAAATACCATCAAGAATCAATACAAGTCTAACTTTTCACTAAAATACCTTGAACTATTCAAGCTAGGTATATATTCACTAGAATACCTTATTTTTAAAAGTTACATCCACGAAAACTTTAAATACGATAAATCAATACTTGAGGTTTATTTTGAAAGTATATTTAAAATAATTTTTATAAAACCCCCTTAAGTTATATAAAATTACATTAAGGACCCTAGTAAATATAGGTTTAAGCGGGACAAATTCTCTTGAGCCTCAGAGAGCCAGAGAAAATGGATGCTTGCCTATTTAAGGTAGAAAACTAAAACGGGGTTATCAATGGTAATTGTCTTGGAAAAAAACACAAATCCTGCCGTCCATGTGTAGCAATTACCGATAACTCCAAAACCTAATTTAGGAATCCAAATCTGTTTAAGTGTATGACTCATTCTGAGTCTCAGTCTAATTTGAATACAATCTAAACCTAAATACAAAACAAACATAACTCCAATTCAATATGAATCTAATATATCAAACATAACCACTTGAACTTGAACATGAATACCAGAACAATATCAATATGACTTGACTGGACTGAACCATGGCTATATCTTGACTTGACTACATGACTATCCATTTACATCCTGATCCGTTTACATGAACAACTTATACCATGGTCTCGGCAAGTCTGGTAAGTACAAATCAATACAATCAATACAATATACATTACGGGGTTTTAACGGGGTAAACTTATACGGAATGTGTTAAAAGTGACACGATGATGGTCACTAAAAGACACCTACATGAACATCATGTGCCGTTGTCCCGTGGGTTTTGACGGGGCCTTGTACTATGGGTTACCATAGTCCACGGGATAAGTTGGACTCCTCTCGTATACACTGGCACATTTTGTACTAAGCTACAAACAACTACGCTAGCATAACAAACAAAAAAGTTACCTGTTATATTCTCTTTACCTATCTATGACATTCTATCTCTTGGCACTTACCGAGCGCTAGTTCGCTGACGACGTTCCTATCTCTTCTTTCTTTGGAATGTTGTCAGGAGGACCCGACTCTCAGGAGATCGAGCCCAGCCAGGACGATTTAGAGCAGTTCACTGAGGAGCCAAAGTTCTAGTTCCTACTTATACTTACTTTTCTTTCAGTTCATATTGCCATTGTTTAGGCATCGCTTTCCATCATTGTACTTTACTTTTCAGTTGTATGTAAAGAATGGTTATCAATAAAAAGTTGTTGTTTTATTACATCTCTTTTCATTCTTGTGCTTTACATTTATATTGCTTATTTACGCTTAACGTGTTTACTTCTGAGTAAATACGTTGCGGCACGCCATGTCTTCTTCTCCGTACACCGGGAAGCAGGGCGTGACAACCTCACCTCTTATCATGCAAAAAGAATAAAGGAGAAAATAGAAAATCATATATAAATATAATTACATATGACATGTAACATACACATGATATGTAACATAATATAAAAGAGAAAATGCGAATAACATAATAATACCAGTTTATATATGAATCATCATATATAAATAATATCATTAAATTAACACTTGATTTAATGACTCGGTTCAATCATAAACCGACTAGCATTATTATCCGTCCGATTAATACGCGTGGTATCACATACACATGTTTAATTGGACTCCCACACGTGTCATCATACGTGCACTACATCATTTCTCTAGAACCGGAAAACTCTCTGTGTGAGACTCTAAAAACTCAACAATACGTTGGCAGCAGGTCATGATTATATCCGATTGGTCTAAAACACTTTCAGATCAACCCCTACCGGATTAACCTAAAAGCACGTCGACGGTATTAGCTGTGCGTAACGGCTACCCAGGTATTATACAAAAAGCCGTTCAACAAGCGAGCTCGTCCGTATCTTGTTAGAGCATATCAGTAACATTCACCGTACAGTCCGGTCTCTTCATCTAAGAATGTCGCATACCGGGTCTGGGAAGTGGAAACCGTCAGACCCCCAATAACTCGATAAGTTGTGCCGACGTCAATCTCATGACCACCAGAGAAACTACTGATAACACTTATCAGTAAATCTCGTCTGTCTTGGCTAAGGACTTATGGTCATAGCCAGCTATGCACTGTGCGACATCAACTCCTTATACCGGCAGAGATGGATTCTCTTGACCGCTCACTGCCTTCATGTGCTTCAGGACTATACCCAACTAAAATCCATTTGCACATCTCTTTAAAGCTGTGGTAGGGTAGTAGTCAAAATACAGTTGGAACACACACAATACACTATGGCGATTTTGGGTCTAGGGACTACCCTGTACTCATGTTACCAGAGAACTTCTATCTGACGATTGGTATAATACCATTTAGAAGTTCTCAGCGAGTCAGTCCAGTGGAACTCATCCAATGAGCACATGTATACAATTTTTGGTGTCAAATACCAATAGCTATGGGATCAACCATCGCCCTTTATGGGGTCAAGAAATGTATACACTAGTTTAAATTGGAATACCGATGTCCGGTCGATATTCTTACGACTAGGGACTTTTAAAGATGTTCTTATAGATTGCCTTTGCCCCACCAGTATGATCCCTATTATAATGCTGGTAGTCAAGCAAAGATCCTAAGGGTTTTTATCATCATGCATTCGTGACATGTTATAAACGAGTAAAACGTATAATCACAAATGATAAATACAAACCAGAAAGCATAATATCATCTCGAGAAAGACTGTTCTTGGTATAGGTCTTCCTTAAATTCAGTAATTGCATTCCTACAACTACGATAATTTCCTCGAGAACACCTATATCTAACAATAACCACCCATGGGAGTTTTTACCACCGAAAATCAGTTAGATGAAGTGTGATAGATCGTCTTCCCTGAATTTGGGGACATGTGCTATTTGGATATATCCATCCACCTCTCCGAAGATACCAAGGGATTATGGCACTGTATATCGGAGGTTTTGGATATATGCGACCATTGTAGCCGACTTCAGACTCCCCCTCATGGATGAAAGGTTTATTGATTGTGGGGACACATTTGTCCTGCAGGCGCAAGCCCCTGCAGTTAATTACGTTATCACAAATGATAACAACTTTCTACTCCTCCAAGGTTTGTTCCATATGTCCGTGTGTTTAACTATTGATATAGCCAATAACTTTATTTGCTTTTGTACTTTTCACGCACATAGATTTTATACGGTTGGTTTTATGATCTAGACCGTAGGGCATGAAAATCCTTGCTTTCATTATTGTTGGTTTTTGGGAGAAGCATTTGCTTCATGATTTTGTTTTGTGAAAATATTGTTCCACGGGGATTGGCTCAGCGCAAATTGTTGCTTATTGATGAGCGGGATCTTGACAAAGCATTGATTGTCTCTTGGAGTTTCGATATAGGAATATAGGAAGAGGACATAGGCGCCGTTATCTATCATTGACCCAGATCCCAACTCATAAGAGACTTGTAGATGTTTTGTTTACAAAGGCCCACGTTGGTAACTGGGTTTGCCAACGTGGTTGAACTTATTTTCATTCTCACGTTGTGAGATCCATAAGCTTTTCTGACCTCTATAGGAAGGTAACTTTGATTTTGGGTAGCCTATGGATTGTATACGTCGGTCAATTTGGAGACCAGCCGTAGGACATGATGCCAATTTAGGGACATGGCGGTCCATCAGAACTGTGAAGGCGCACTTTTGCTGTGGGTAGCCCATGGATATTATACGGTAGTCAATTTGGTGACAGGCCGCAAAGCAGAACGCCAGTTTAAGGACATAGCGGTCCACGTTGGTAGCTGGATTGCCAATGTAGGTGAACTTATTTTCATTCTTATAGTATGAGGTCCATAAGTTCTTTGCATGTTTGTGTCTTAGTTATCCACCTCATGTTTTGATCAAACATAGCTTGTTTATGCCCACATTTGTATTTTGGTTTGCCAATGCGAATGAACCTAGGTTGCATTTCTCACATTCATGAGGTCCATCGGTTCACATAAGAGCGTAAGCTTTAATTAAAGACCGTTATTCTTATTTGAGAACTAAGATCAACTTAAATATCATGGTCATATTTTGAGAACATAATCTCTTTTGATCCATGGATTGCATATGAAGTATAAGCTTCCATACTTAGTTTATTTACTAAGTCTTCAGGCTATAGCTTGGTATCATGTGCGCTTGCGCGCTATGAATGCGTATGACATCAATGCACATGTATAGTACGGGGTGAGTAAGCCTTTGCATAGTTCTCAATAGGACTTGACTTTATTTGAAGTCAGTGCGTGCACACGTATTTTGCACGTGTACGCGGAGTATTTCTATTAATCATTCGATCATCGACGAAGCCTAAGCTTCCATACTTAGCAGTATTGCTAAGTCTTCAAGCTTTAGCTTGGACTTCATGTGCGCATGCACACTGTCACACCCCGCTTCCCAGTAGATGAAAAAAGTGATGTGGTAAGCTCGCAACGTATTTATTAAGAGAAGTCACTTCACTTAATAAATACATTAAGCATATGTAAGCATTATAACAATGTGCAAGAATAACAAGAGTAATAAAATTAAACAGCAACTTTATTTACATTCAAATTTTAAATACAACTGTCGGAAATAAAAAGATACAATGATTTAAACAAATGCCTAAATATTGGCATATAGAAAATAAATGCAGAAAGGAGCTAGCAGTCAGGCTGGGTTGTGAACCGGTCCAAGTTTTCCTGGCTCGGCTCTATCTCCTCAGAGTCCGGTCTCCCTGATGAACGTTCCAAGGAAAATAAATAGAGAGGAATGTCGTCAGCGAACTAGCGCTCGGTAAGTCCCCAAAGATGTAAATAAAGATGACTGAAAGGTGTATAAAGTGAATAGAAACCAAGTAAAAATGAACAGGTAAAGTTGTATATGAGAGTATCTAAAGATGATCATTTACAAGTATAAGATAGCTATTTACGTGGTTGTTTATAATTTAATAAAGACGGTATTCATATATACAAGAGGAGTCCAACTTACCCCATCGACTAAGGTAACATGCAGTATAAGTCCTCGTCATAACCCACAGGACAACGACACGTGAATTCATGTAAGTGTCTTTTAAAGTGACCTCTCGTGCGACGATATACGTTCCGTACTAATCTACCCCTTATCCCCGCGTATTGTAGTGTATACTTCAAATTTACAGGTCTTGGCCGAATCCATGAGTATAAAGATGTACCAGTTCTGGTTCAAATTGTAATTATGTATTCAGGTATTCATATCAAGTTCATGGCAAGTTATATTCATGGTTCGATCAAGTCAAGTCAATTATTCAAGTTCAAGTTGGATATTCAAGTTTAATTTCAGATATTCAAGTTCAAGATCAAGATCAAGTGTTCAAGTTTGGGTTTGAATTGGATTCGAGTTTGTGTTTACAACAAGTTTGAGTGTGTATTCAAGTTATAGTCAATATCTTTTGAAATTCGTAAGTTCGGGAATAATCAGACAACCGCTGCACATGGACGGTAGGATTTGTGTCTTTTTCCAAGACGATTGACATTGATAACTCCGTTAATTTGCAGTGTTGTCTAACCTGTATAGATAAGCACTCATTTTTTCCGACCCCCTAAGGCTCAAGAGAAATGGTACCGCTTAAACCTATATTAATGTAGGGTCCTTAAAGATTTATTCAAATTGTTTACATTGGATTTACATTGTTCGCATTTCTCGAAAGGGCTTTATGAAAAATGTTATAATATTGTTTTAAAAATAAACCTCAAGAGTGATTTATAATATTAAGAGTTTTTATAAAAATGTATTTTAGTTTTAATGGTATTTTAGTGATGAAACCTAACTTTTAAAAGTTTATGGTATTTTTTTGAAAACTATACTTTTGGAACTTGGTGGTATTTTATTAAAATTTTAATCTTTCATTTTAAATATAGTTTTCACAATTTGTTTTCACTGAAAATACGGTTCATAATTTTATATAATTTTCCAAAGTTTATTTTGTTTAAGAAAAATATCGTATTCTTTTAAATCGTATTTTTATTTCCTTTCAAGACCGAATTCTTCGTGAGGAGTTCTGTATCCTGCTCTACTATCCTAAGGACGTACGATAACCCGCACCATCCATAAATGGGTTCCCCAAAAAGGGTTGTAGGGACGCAATTGCAAAGGTTTTTAAAAATATCGATAAAAAGAATTTTGTAAAAGTAATGGTATTTTAATGTAAATCGTATTGTTCAAATTAAACATGTATCCAAATATCGTGCTATGAATCCATAGTGTATGTGATGGGGTAGGTCATTACACCGTGAATTTCCTATAGGTATATATTTCTAGGTTTCGATAAAAATGTTACTTTTAAAGTTTATGGTATTTATATGAAAAGTTCGTTTTACGTTTATTTTGCATGAAATTGTGAACACATTAAAAATAATTGAGATGAATAATCTTTAGAAGTATTAGAGTGAATTATTTAATATAGCAAGGGTGATAAAAATTGTTTATAAGAAATGACTAAAAGTTTACTCCACTTTTGTCGATATAGTTTTAGAAGGCGGTTTGAGACGAAACGAAAGAGAGAAAGAGGGACTTACGGGTTTTTGAGCGTTGAGAAGGGAGAAAAAGAGAGGGGGTCTTCGCGGATCTTGGTAGTGTCGATGATTGCTTCGGTCTTTACAAACGAATTTAACTCAAGCTAACTCCACTTGACTTGTCTTAACCTTTTCTTGAACTTAGGAATTTAGAGAATTTTTGCTAGATTTTCAGAATGGGGGAGACTTAAGGAATAAGGTGGTATTTATAGGGAAAAATTTGAGAGTATAGGAATTAAATAGAATTAAAAATGGTGTTAATGGAGGAATTGAAGGATCTCTGGTTGAAATTAGATAAAACAAACAATAAAATGGAGTAGAGAGGAGTCAAAGAGACACACGGGCAAAGATTGGATGCATTTAGGGTTGATCGAACCGCCGATAGCGGTTTTGGGCTTGTTTCTGGCGGTTGGATCTCGGCCACGTGTCTCGAGACTCGTGCTAAGTGTTTTAATCGGTCTTAACTCCTCATTTATCCCGTTTGATTTCTTTGAAACTTTTCGATTCTTCGTGTATCGCTCGTGCAACTCTTAGGCTTCCGAAAAGTAAAAAACAAAAAATTATAAAAATAATTGGGACATATTAGATTCGAACACGCATGCTATGGCACATCAGTAGAGAGTATTAACCTGATGAGCCACAACTTGTTTCTTATTTTTATCAAAAAATATTAACTTATAACTTCTAAACAGGCTGAAATACCCCTTTTATATATTGAACAAGTTATATTTGTACATCGATTTCAGAGTCATTACATTCTACCCTCCTTATAAACATTTCGTCCTTGAAATTTACATAAAGACTAATTTTCAAAAAGGTGAGGGTATCGTGCACGCATATCTTCTTCTCGTTCCCAGGTTGATTCTGCAGGGAAATCCCTTCTCCACATCACTCGGACCAAGTTTACCTCCTTGTTCCGTAAAGTCTTCACCTTTCGATCCAAGATCTCGACTGGTTGCTGCTCGCAAGTTAGATCGATCTATACAGTGAGCTCTGAGTGATCGAGTATGTGGCTGGGGTCGCCCACATATCGTCATAGCCGGGATATGTAGAATACATTGTGTACTCTATCCAATGAGGGTGGTAGTGCCAAGCGATATGCCAATTCTCCAACTCTTTCAAGTATGTTGAATGGTCCGATATATCTTGCACTAAGTTTACCCCGTTTGCCAAAACTTATCACTCCTTTCTTCGGAGAGATCTGTTCATATCAGATTTTTGCATTTTTATACCGCCCAATTTTTATCTCATTGCTTATCGGTAGGTACTCTTGAGCCGTGTTTGCTAGTCAATTGCAGGATACATGTTCTCGGCTCTAAACGGTGAAATTCATGGAAAAGCACGACAAAATCCGGATTACTGCCAACCACAGATAAAACACGGGTCTCCGCTCTTTATCCGTATGTTGCCGCACACCAGTTTAAGAGACAAAATGGCAAATCAATGTCATTTTCATGCACAAAGCTCAATGGCAACACAAGATCCAACATATCTACGCGGAGCTTGAGGAAATCATGGCAAAAAGATCCACATCAAATCACTTGTTGATCTGCTGAAATTCTGGAAATTTTGTGAAGAGTTTCTGAGGAAAAACATATGTCAAACTACAGACAAGAGAAGACCAGGGAAGCACACAAAACCCGAGGGGCCAACTCCCCTATAGGGCCGCGGATCCACGGCCAATAGGGGGTCTAGGCCGCGGATCCGCGGCCGTACAGGCTCCTCAAAAGGAGACTTTTTGGGGGTATTTTGGTAATCTCATTTTATGGCAGATTGTTGCCTTAGGTTTCTAGCTCCCTGCCTATAAATAGTCCAGAACTTGCCAAAGCCAAGGGTCTTCATTCTTGTATTTAGATTTTAGAATACATGTGTTGTTCTTCTTCCTCCTCTCATCTCTTCTCCATTAAAAACTTGTAGTGAGCTTTTGTGAGTGAAGAATGAATAAAGGAGTTCTTGTTCTTACCATGCTTATCTTGTTGTAATTGTTAATTATATTTGCTTGTATTTTTCATTTGCTAATCTAGTTGTTGTTATTTGTTGTTTGTTTCTTTCTTGTTCTCTTTTTCTTTATCCTTAAAACAACTATGATGCTTAAGCTTGATCCTTACCAAGGTGAGGTCTCAAATAGCTAGTTGTAATCTTCTAACCTCTTTCTTTCTATCTTCCTCCTTGTTTTATTTTCTTTTCCTTATAATGGGTGAGTAGTTTTCATACTTGTTAGGGTAGGATAAGGAAAGTTTGAGAGAAGGAAATCTCTCTCACTCTTTTCTTGCCCAACATCTTAATTCGGACTCCCGTTAATTGAACCACAATCCGCTCCCTACGGCACCCTATCTTACATGATAGCGGTGATTCCTTAGTGAGACCGGTTGTGGTTGAATTAACCGGAGGTTAAGGCTAAGAGCCAAGAACAGACGGACAAGCACCAAAAGGAAGAACTTATGCGTTGGAAAGCCTAGCTTATACTCGCAAGTTCCTTCCTAGTCGTGCTAATCCCCGTTGTTGCCGATTACCGTAACATCGATATTAAGAGTGGCAACGAAAGAAGTGAGCGACTCCTAACTCAAACTAACCTAATCCTAACCCTAACAAGCTCTCTTTATATATCATTCTAGCACATAAGTAATCTAAAAACAAACCTGGACATTTGGACTTAACTCGTTAAAGCACATAGAAAAAGATTCCCATCTCCCTGCGGACGACCCGTACTCAACCGGCTAGCTACAAGTGAAACCGTCTTGATTGCGGTAATAAACTTAGCACGCAGAAACTCTACCAATCAAATGGCGCCGTTGCCGGGGAGACGGTAGTTTATTTCTTTGTGTAATTTCGGGTTAATTTGTGAATATAAATATAACTGAAAAACAAACAAAAAAAATATACATTGTAAAAAAACCATCTTGTTATTTTTGATTAGTTTTTGTGCAAGTGTGCAGGATAGAAAGACGGTCGAGTTCAGTGCCAAAGACGTGGGAAGTTAGACCCATATCTCATGGCTACACCGCGACGGATCAAGACGGAGCCAACGGTCTACTGTAAAATTCTGGAGTAGACCCAGTGAGCAAATCAAGATTCAGGAGCTCCAGATTAGAAGAGGTCACCCAAAGAAACACAGGCAAGAAAAACGAAGTTCCAAGCCCATCTTCCTGCCGCGGAACCGCGGCCATCGGGCTTGTTTGGCCGCGGATCCGCGGTTCCTTGCTGGCATCAGCATCTCAAAATTTTTGTGAGTCTTTCTGCCCTTTTCCCCACTCCTCTGAACTCCACTGAACTGTGTTTTCTGCAGCATTATTTGCGCAAACTCTCTTCCCCCTTCCAATAAAATTGTTCTTGTGCAGGATTCTTTGCGCCGCGCTAAAAAAATAAAAATTGTTTGCAGTTGATTGTTACTGCTTTGCATATATTAATACGGACTTTAAGGGGCTTGAAACCAATCCAGATTGGGTGGGGATTTCATCACCCTTCCCAGGACCCCAGAAATCACAAAAAGCATATGCATTGACCATTGCTTAAATTAAAAAATACTAGACTCAGCCCTAAGGACTTCGCGCTCAATAGGACAGAGGACTAGTTACAGGCATCGGTCGTTTATCCTATCCTGACTTTGCGGTGTCTAGACAAGTGTGTCCAAGGAAAGTGGTTACTTAATTAGGACCACTACTTACGTAGTGGGGAGCCTCCCACTTACCTGGCACTTACCTGGCCGCAATTGTCGGAGAAGAGGCGGTTTGATGTCCTATTTCTAGCCCTTTGGAACAGTTAGGAGCTGTCTAGCTGACCTAGGTGACCCTAGATCTAGGTGTGATTGTGCATATCTTGTTTGTGATTGTTTGAAGCCGTAAGTCCGTACATATTTCTGTAAAGCTCTTTCTAAAAAAAAACACAAAACCAAAAACTTTTATAAAAACTTGCCCTTTGTCGCCAGAATCCATTTTTTACCCACCTCCTATCATATTTCTCCATTGACGTTTTCTTACCCTCACCTTCTTCGCTTTGACTATACTAAACTCGTTTAGTGTATGTCCGCTTGGACTCGGGGCACTAGCGCCCGCCTAGTCCGCGTTACGTTAGTCGCTACGGACTACGCGATCGACTCAGACGTCGAAACTCCGTCCACGCCTCTTTCACCCTTACCTTTGCCGGCCAACTCCGACGTTGACCGGAATTCTGTTCATACATATTCACCATCACCATCACCAACCTCTTCTTCCGCGATGTTAGGATTTAATCCAAACATCTCAATGACTCCCCCGGGATTGACTCCACCTCCTATGGAGGCAAATAACCCACCACTACCGCCTGTTGTAGCGCCGCAGCGAATCGCGCTCCAGGATCGTTTCTATCCCACCCGTTCTGCACTTCCCACCTGTCTTTCTCTTCCACCGGCCAATGGGGATAATTTTGAAATTAAGCCCCACTTCATTAACATGCTTCCGAAATTTCATGGGCTTGAATCTGAAGATGCCTATATCTTCATCAACAAGTTCCAAAATGTTTGTGCCATGATGAAAACTACCCAGCTGTCGGACGATGCTATACGGCTACGGGTCATTCCGTTCACTTTGTGCGGTCTTGCTGAAAAATGGCTGTATAGCACCGCTTCCCACTCCATAACCAGTTGGGACGAGTTTGTGAAAGCGTTTCTCAAGAAATTCTATCCGAATCATAAAACCGCAAGGATCCGTAACGAAATCAACCAATTCTCTCAGCTTCTTTCTGAACCCTTCTGGAAGTGCTTTGACCGGTATAAAGACCTTCTTGTTCAGTGTCCTCACCATGGTATCGAGAAATGGCAACTTTGCCAAACCTTATATGAGGGCCTGAACCCAGCAACCAAGCAGTTGTTGGAAACCATTTGTCAGGGCCACTTCCTATCGAAATCTGACGAGGAAGCGTGGCAATTCTTCGACGACCTTGCGGAATAAACGCTTCAATGGGAGAGCACTAGACCAACTACTTCTTCTTCTTCCTCCACTTCTACTGGTCAGTCTAGGGTAGGAATTCACCAACTCGATGTCTCTATTGCGATGAAAGCTGAAATGGCTGCAATAACGAGAAAACTTGAAGCGATAGAGAGCAAATTTTCATCTCCTGCTCCTGCCCCTGTTCTTCCCCTTCGTACCATTTGTGCTTGTTGTTCCGATCCTTCTCACTTAACCGAGGAGTGTCCTTATAATCCACCATCCCAAGGATAGGATCAGGTTAATACTGCATTTCAGCAAAGACCGAGGAATGATCCATACTCTTCCACCTACAATCCCGGTTGGAGGAACCACCCCAATTTCGTCCGGAATCAGAATCAGCAACAATTCCAAGGCAACAATTTCCAGAGGCCCCCTCTTCCGCAACAACAAGCGCAACAACAAACTCAACAACAGTTTCAGCAGCCCTTCTAACCCCAAGCTTTTCAAAATCAGACGAACAACTTTGCACCCAACAATTCTTTTCCACAAAACAACTTTGTTCCGTCAAACAACGATAAGGTTTCCTCGCTAGAACGAAGTCTGGAGGCGTTCGTTAAACAATCGACACACCGCCAACATCCAGTCGTCTATTCAGTCTTTGGTGCAACACACTGCTGCACACGGGCAAAGCATCAAGACCATCGAAGCCCAGATTGCACAGCTGAATGCGGCGTTAAGCCAGCGAGAAAAGGGGAAGCTTCCATCTCAACCACTCCCAAATCCCGGTCATCCACATAATGTACATGTTGCTCTTGAACAACAGAACCATAATGTGAGTGCTGTGACTATATTGAGATCGGGAAGGATGCTGCACAACAACATCGGCACAACAATTGAGGATAATGACACCCCAACCGCTTCTTCTTCTTCTTCTTCGTCTTCTGAGCCTATTCTCCATTCTTCAAAAGGCTCTTCTTCTTCTTCTTCTGCTCTAAACGGACCCACTTCTCACTCCACGAAAGCACCAGCTCTGGGATCCGTTCCAGCTCCACAATCTCATCCACAAGCATTGGACTCAACCAATTTTAAAAACGTTACATTTCCAAACCGGTTGAGGTCCAATAAACAAAATCCATAAATGGAGAAGATTCTGGAGTTGTTTAAGCAGGTTAACATCAACATTCCCCTTTTAGATGCTGTCCAACAAGTCCCGTCCTACGCGAAAATCTTAAAGGACTTGTGCACGAAAAAGAGGAAGTCTCAGGTACCCAAGAAAGTTTTCTTGGCTAGTGCTGTGAGTGATGCTCTTACCCAATCTTTACCGCAAAAACGGAAGGACCCTGGCTGTCCTACGATTTCTATTACCATTGGGGATAAGAACATCAACCGCGCACTATTAGATCTTGGTGCCAGTGTTAACCTGCTCCGTACTCAGTATATGAGCAATTAGGTGTAGGAGAGCTGAAACCCACATACTGTACTCTCCAAATGACCGACCGATCAATCACCCATCCTAGGGGTGAGCTAGAGGATGTGTTAATCAAGGTTGGGGACTTCATATTCCCCGTTGACTTCATTGTATTAGATACACAGCCTGTAGCTAACCCCCGGAATCAAATTCCGGGGATACTCGGTCGCCCATTTCTTGCAACCTCAAATGCTGTGATCAATTGTCGCAATGGTTCGATGAACCTATCTTTTGGAAATATGACAATTGAACTCAACATTTTTAGGTTGGGGAATCAGCCCTCCGAACCTAATACTCATATACTAGACGTTTGCTCAATCCAGGAGATCACCCCAGAAGAATGTGAATTCGAGGAGTTTTTGTTCGATCACGATAACCTTAACGCCACTAGTGCGTTCCTCTTCGAACCTGCTGCTGTTTCTGCGCCCGACAATGACTACGAGTGTTTCACTTTCTCGAACGATCTTAGCCACTCACCACCCGAGTTTGAATCCTTCGAATTTCCGGATGAGTTACCTGAACCATCCAACTCGGTCGCTTACACTCGTTTTGAACCTTTGCTGGAATCCTTTGAGTTCGAGACCTTTTCACCAATCTTGCCTTCAATCGTTTCACCTCCAATGCTCAAACTCAAGCCTTTGCCGTCTCACCTTAAGTACGCTTACTTGGGTGAGAACGAGACCCTCCATGTTATCATCTCGGCTTCTCTAGCTCCAGAGCAAGAGAAAGCCCTTCTTGCGGTCTTGCACAGCAATAGGCAAGCTTTTGGCTGGTCCATGGCGGACATCAAGGGGATTAGTCCCCTGATCGTTGAACATCACATTCATCTGATGGATGATGCCAAACCAGCCAGGGATCCACAAAGACGACTCAACCCAGTCATGAAGGAGGCTGTGAAAAAGGAAATCGTGAAGTGTCTGGATAGTGGTATCATTTACCCTATCTCTGATAGCCAGTGGGTTAGCCCTATTCACGTTGTCCCCAAGAAGTCAGGCATAACGGTCATTACTAACGAGGCGAACGAGTTAATCCCTACTCGCACCCAAACTGGGTGGTGAGTATGCATCGATTACAGAAAACTCAACGCCGCAACGCGGAAAGACCACTTTCCGCTACCTTTCATTAACCAAATGCTTGAACGATTGGCCGGACACGAGTACTACTGATTTCTTGATGGCTACTCCGTCTATAATCAGATTCCCATCGCCGAGAAAGACCAGGACAAGACCATATTCACTTGTCCTTTCGGCACGTTCGCATATCGTCGCATGCCCTTTGGGTTATGCAATGCGCCCGCTACCTTCCAGCGGTGTATGATGGGAATCTTCTCGGACATGGTGGAAAAATTCCTGGAGATTTTCATGGACGATTTCTCCATCTTCGGTGATTCCTTCAACGAGTGTTTGCTGCATCTTGACGCTGTCCTTACCCGATGTAAGGACAAGAACCTCACTTTGAATTGGGAGAAGTGCCACTTCATGGTGCGCGAAGGTATTGTCTTAGGACATATCATTTCGCAAAATGGCATAGAGGTTGACAAAGCGAAGATTGAGGTCATTTCCAATCTCCCTCCTCCCAGATGCGTCAGAGACATCCGAGCCTTCCTTGGCCATGCCGGTTTTTATAGACGGTTCATCAAGGACTTTAGCAAGATTGCTAGGCCCTTGACTCTTTTGCTGGCCAAGGACATGCCATTCGACTTCAACTCGAGCTGTGTGACTGCATTCGAGTCATTAAAAAGCCCACTCACTTCTGCTCCCGTTCTTTCTTCACCTGACTGGACGCACCCATTTGAGATTATATGCGATGCATCCGACTTTGCCATTGGTGCTATCCTTGGACAACACATCAACAAGATGCCGCACGTAATCTATTATGCTAGCCGAACCCTGAACGACACCCAACTTAATTATACAACAACTGAGAAGGAATTCTTAGCTGTTGTATTTCCATTAGAAAAGTTCAGGCCCTACCTCATCGGCTCTCCAGTCATTGTCTACACAAACCATTCTGCTCTGCGCCATCTTTTTGCGAAGAAAGATGCAAAATCTCGGCTAATACGTTGGATCCTCCTGCTTCAAGAGTTTGAATTTGTCATTAAGGACAAAAGAGGATGTGAAAACGTAGTCGCCGACCATCTCTCACGACTTCCTTCTTCGCCGTCGCCTCAACTTCCGATCAACGACGTTTTTCCGGATGAACAGCTCTTGACAGTATCTCGCTAACCCTGGTTCGCAGATATTGTGAACTATTTGGCCACAGGGATACTACCGACTGAATGGTCAAGTCAGGACAGACTTCGATTCTTATCCCAAGTAAAACACTTTTACTGGGACGAACCCTATCTGTTCAAGTACTGTCCCGACCAGATTATTCGTCGGTGTGTCCCTGACGATGAATTCAAGAGTGTGCTGTCATTTTGCCACGATCAAGCATGTGGCGGGCATTTTGGCCCCAGAAAGACAGCTGAGAAGATCTTGCAATGTGGTTTCTACTGGCCACAACTCTTCAAAGACGCTCATGACTATTGCAAGACTTGCTCCCGGTGCCAGCACTTAGGCCGGATATCCCGGAGGAACGAGATGCCGCTCCAACCAATCTTGGTTGTGGAGATTTTCGACGTTTGGGGGATAGATTTCATGGGGCCGTTTCCCAGCTCTTTCGGGAACTTGTACATCCTTCTCGCTGTTGATTACGTCTCTAAATGGGTCGAGGCTGTGCCCAGTCGGACTAACGACAACAAGGTTGTCGTTAGGTTTCTTAAAGAAAACATTTTCTCCCAGTTTGGGCACCCTCGAGCGATCATTAGCGACAATGGAACTCATTTCTGCAATAAGACTTTCGAGGCCTTGATGCGGAAATATTCCATTAATCATAAGCTATCTACGCCTTACCACCCCCAAACCTGTAGGCAAGCCGAAGTTTCAAATCGGAAAAATTAAGCAGATACTGGAGAAGACGGTTTCCAAGAACCGAAAGGATTGGTCGTTGAAACTCACTGATGCCCTTTAGGCATTTCGAACGGCTTATAAGACCGATCTTGGCATGTCTCCCTATCGGCTTGTGTACGGAAAGGCTTGCCACCTCCCTGTCGAAATAGAGCACCGTGCATTTTGGGCGATAAAAGAACTGAATCTGTCTCTCGAAGATGCGGGCAGCCATCGGAAGCTGCAGTTGAACGAATTGAGCGAGCTTAGGGATGAGGCTTACGATAATGCGGTTGTCGTTAAGAACCGAACGAAGGTGTTTCACGATAAACACCTTTTGCGCAAAACTTTCGTACCTGGTCAACAGGTACTGCTTTACGACACCCGGCTACACTTCCATCCCGGAAAGCTCAGATCTCGCTGGAAAGGGCCGTATTTTGTGCGGAATGTGTATCCGCAGGGCGCTGTGGATTTGGAGAATCCAAAGGACGGTTCATTTTTTAAAGTGAACGGACACCGACTAAAACCGTATCTTAGCGCCGAACCAACAGAGGAGCTCCTGGTCTTACAGGAGCCGGTTTACCCTGCATAATCTTCCTCTGCCTACCACCAAACTTCGGTTATCCAGCCAAGAACAGTGGACACTGTTCCAAATAAGTTTGGGGGTATGTATATACCATTTTGTATTTATTTGTGGATATTCTTTTCCATTTTTGCTCTTTAGAAACATAAAAAAAAATTGTGTATATCTAACCGATAATTTTGACCCTTCAAATGATCTCTTCATGCAATGACAGTGAGGACACTGTCCAGTTTAAGTTTGGGGGTACGCTCGGTACGCATTTCTAACCTTCGCATTCATATGTATATTTTGCATCTGCATATTAAAATCCATAAAATCCATAAAAATCAGAAAATTTTCTTAAAACATAAAAACTTTTCTGTCAAGTTAGCTAGTGGGAGAACTCTGATTCAACATTTCGACGGTTTTGTTTGATAAGATAAGAATAACTAAATCTTATTTTTAGATTTTGAAAACCTGAAAGATAACTCTCCTTTGAAGTTAACTATAGCTGATATACGTCTTTACATTACACTACACGTGTCGTGAGTTTTGGAAATTAGATGACAAGTCTTTTATGTCTAAAAAAAAAACTTTTAAATGGATAAATGATTTTCTGAGGATCAAATAGGTTTGTTCTGAAATAAGTAATATCAAGAATAGTTTATGAAGTGAAGTGAATATGAAGGAATGTTATTGATGCCTTAATTGGAACAATTCTGAAGAATAACCCATCTGAAACGTGATTGGAATGATTACACACCTAACCCACTAAAACATGTCTTTTATCCAAAAAAATAACTGAACTGCCGGTTATATCTCCGTTCGCATTGAATCATCATGATTTTCACGCTAAATTGTCTTTTGTTTTTGGACCTAGGTAACTTGAGTAATTAAGTCCGCTGGGGTGTCTCTACACCTAATGCCCTAAAACCAACTGGTTTGGGTGCATTGGCCCAAAGCTCGTTAAGAAGCCTTGAAAGTCCAGAATAAAACAAAGTCAAGCAAGTGTTCTCTCTGAGTTAAAATTCCTAACGGTTCTTTGTGTTAGAATAATCTTGACAAAAGACAGGTTTTTATAAAATATATTTCTAGCGGAGATATGAAGGTTTTATTCTATTATAAAGACTATTGCACGTTCACAGAGGTGTGTATGAAATGAAAACAATAAAAAAGGTGGAGTGAAAAATAAGACCTAGTTTCCTGTTAAGGAAGATAGAAATTCTGAAGTTGAAACCTTACTGGAAAACGAAACTTGAAAAATGCTTAACTCTTTATAAAACTTATGTGATCCTTTTAAAATTTTTATCTGGGCTTTATTGTATGACATGATGACTTTATTCGACCCTTCTGGAACTTAACGACACTATTTGCACTGCACGTAAAGACATATAAAATCTTAAGTTAAATAAGAAGCGAGATGTGAAAAATAAAGGTTCGATAGTTTAGACTTAGGATAATAGAATTGTTATTTTCTGAAACAAAACTTTAGGGTTTGAATTATAGTTATTTTGCAAAACTAGCTTGACCGGATTTTGTGGGTAGTATCCGCTGAAAACCCTCAGGAAACAACACTCCTCCTACTAGGGACACCTAGAGGTTTAACGGCTTGTTGCACATGCTCAGTGCAATCGCGTTCCCTGCGAAAGTGAGGTTAGGAAATTTTTTGTGAATAAATTGGCTTTGCTCGGGACGAGCAAATGATAAGTTTGGGGGTATTTGTTCATATCAGATTTTTGCATTTTTATACCGCCCAATTTTTATCACATTGCTTATCGGTAGGTACTCTTGAGCCGTGTTTGCTAGTCAATTGTAGGATATATGTTCTCGGCTCTAAACGGTGAAATTCATGAAAAAGCACGACAAAATCCGGATTACTGCCAACCACAGATAAAACACGGGTCTCCGCTCTCTATCTGTATGTTGCCGCACACCAGTTTAAGAGACAAAATGGCAAATCAATGTCATTTTCATGCACAAAGCTCAATGGCAACACAAGATCCAACATATCTACGCGGAGCTCGAGGAAATCATGGCAAAAAGATCCACATCAAATCACTTGTTGATCTGCTGAAATTCTGGAAATTTTGTGAAGAGTTTCTGAAGAAAAACATATGCCAAACTACAGACAAGAGAAGACCAGGGAAGCACACAAAACCCGAGGGGCCAACTCCCCTATAGGGCCGCGGATCCGTGGCCAATAGGGGGTCTAGGCCGCGGATCCACGGCCGTACAGGCTCCTCAGAAGGAGACATTTTGGGGGTATTTTGGTAATATCATTTTATGGCAGATTGTTGCCCTAGGTTTCCAGCTCCCTGCCTATAAATAGTCCAGAACTTGCCAAAGCCAAGGGTCCTCATTCTTGTATTTAGATTTTAGAATACATGTGTTGTTCTTCTTCCTCCTCTCATCTCTTCTCCATTATAAACTTGTAGTGATCTTTTGTGAGTGAAGAATGAATAAAGGAGTTCTTGTTCTTACCATGCTTATCTTGTTGTAATTGTTAATTATATTTGCTTGTATTTTTCATTTGCTAATCTAGTTGTTGTTATTTGTTGTTTGTTTCTTTCTTGTTCTCTTTTTCTTTATCCTTAAAACAACTATGATGCTTAAACTTGATCCTTGCCAAGGTGAGGTCTCAAATAGCTAGTTGTAATCTTCTAACTTCTTTCTTTCTATCTTCCTCCTTGTTTTATTTTCTTTTCCTTATAATGGGTGAGTAGTTTTCATACTTGTTAGGGTAGGATAAGGAAAGTTTGAGAGAATGAAATCTCTCTCACTCTTTTCTTGCCCAACATCTTAATTCGGACTCCCGTTAATTGAACCACAATCCGCTCCCTACGACACCCTATCCTACATGATAGCGGTGATTCCTTAGTGAGACCGGTTGTGGTTGAATTAACCGGAGGTTAAGGCTAAAAGCCAAGAACGGACGGACAAGCACCAAAAGGAAGAACTTATGCGTTGGAAAGCCTAGCTTATACTCGCAAGTTCCTTCCTAGTCGTGCTAATCCCCGTTGTTGCCGATTACCGTAACACCGATATTAAGAGTGGCAATGAAAGAAGTGAGCGACTCCTAACTCAAACTAACCTAATCCTAACCCTGACAAGCTCTCTTTATATATCATTCTAGCACATAAGTAATCTAAAAACAAACCTGGACATTTGGACTTAACTCGTTAAAGCACATAGAAAAAGATTCCCATCTCCCTGCGGACGACCCGTACTCAACCGGCTAGCTACAAGAGAAACCGTCTTGATTGCGGTAATAAACTTAGCACGCAAAAACTCTACCAATCAAGATCTTCAAAAACACATGCTTTCCGGGTTGGAACTCCAGATGTCGATGCTTTGCATCTGCTCTGTCACGCCCCGCTTCCCGGTATACGGTGAAGGGGACGCGACAAGGCCGCTACGTATTTACTCAGAAGTAAATACGCTAAGTGTAACTAAGCAATATAAAAGGAATATACACAAGAGACAAATGTAATGAACAACAACTTTATTTATTAACATTCTTTTACAGTACATGGAAAAGTAAATACATCTGAATGAAAGCAATGCCTAAACAGTGGCATAACAGAAATGGACAGTACAGAATAAAATGTGTATAATGAATCTAAAGCTTTGGGTCGTAGGCTAGCTGAACCAAGTCCTCGTTGGTGGGCTCAATTTCCTGAAGGTCCGAAACACCTGACAACATTCCAAAGAAGAAAGAGAAGGAATGTCGTCAGCGAAAAATCGCTCGGTAAGTCCCAAAGATGAGGGAGAAATAGAATAGACATAGAGAGTGTAACTTTTAAAGTTGTATTATATTGTTAATGCTGTTGTTTGTAGCTTGGTACAAAAGAGGCCAGTGTATACGAGAAGGGTCTCAGTAGACCAGAGACTAAGGTGGACGGATATTACAAGGAACCGTTTATGCCACGGTACAACAGCAATGGAATACATGTTAGGTGTCTTAATTCTTGCAGTCTCGTGCCACTTCTAACACCTTCTGTACCAATCTACCCCTTAAACCCTGCGATATCTTAATTGTATTGTTTGTATTGTATTGTCTTGTAATTTGAATTGTATGGATGGATGACTTGCCGAAACCATGATATCAGTAAATGGATGTAACTGGAGAATCATGTAGATGGAAGTATATTCATGGTTCTGTTCAGTCAATACAGATTGAATAGATTGAACAGAATGATTATATGGATTCATATTAAATTGTAGTTTGTACTTGAATCATATTCAAGTCAGATTATTTATAATGAGACTCAGTCTGAGTCAGACAATTAGAAAATAAATTGAAATCCTGAATTAAGTTTTGGTGTTATCGGTAACCGCTGCATATGGACGACAGAATTTGTGTCATTTTCAAAGACGATTACCGTGTTGATAACACCGTTTGTTAAGTTGTCTACCTTAAATAGGCAAGCACCCATATCTCCGGCTCTCTGAGGCTCAAGAGACTGGTCCTACTTAAATTTATATTTACTAGGGTCCTTATTGCAATTTATAAAACTTGAGGGGGTTTTATGTAAAAATAATTTTGCATAATTTTCACAATACACCTAAAGTATTTAATTATCATCTTTACAGTTTTCATAGATGTGGATTTTATATATGTGACATTTCTAGTGAATAAAACCTAATTTCATAATATATGGTATTTAATTGTAAAGTATTGAACTTGTATGGAATTGCTTGGTATTTTCATGTAAAGTGATTGTTTTGATTTAGAAAAGTTGGAATATTTATATTATATCAAAAATTAGATATTTTGATGATACATATATATATATATATATATAAAATAATTTTAATTTATTATTTTTCTAGAAATCTCATTTTCTTAAGATATTTGTATTTTTAAATCTTTCGAGACCGTATGCTTCTTGCGGAGGTCTGCAACTCGCACTACTAAGTCCGAGGATGTGCGATAATCCGTACCATCCCTAACGGGTTCCCCAAATGGGTTGTAGCGGCGCTTTACAAAGATTTGTTTAAAATACATAATTTTGTAGAAAAATGTTTTTATACTTTATGGTATTTATTTGTAAGAATCGTATTTCCGTATTCTAGTTTCCCAAGAGATATCGTGCTATGTTACACATGAGTGTTGTGAGGAGGTAGATCATTACCTCATGAACTATCTAAAGGTATAGCAAGGAAATATGATGTTTAATGTCAAAACTAAACTATATGGTATTTTTCTGAAAAAGTGCGATAAAAATTACAATATGAATTCTTTTGCTATGAAACTTGTTCAATATATTTTGTTAATGTTTAATGGTCATGATATGCAAGTTTGGTATTGTACTATTTAAGAAAATTGGAACTTTTAAAGAAAACCGAATCGGAAGTCAGATTAACTCCGCTTCCGTCGGGTTTTAGAAATACGAGTTTTAATATTAGATTAGAGAAGAGAGAGGAGGGGATTACTGGATTTTAGATTAGAGAAGAGGAAGAGGGAGTGGTAGGAGGTGCCGGTGCGTCGTTTCGTTGCCGGGAGCTCTTAGGGTCGTCGTCGGAAGTTCGCCGGAGTTTCGTCCTTCGCTAAATCCACTTGTACACAAAAGCTCTAGAGAATTTTCTTGAGAGTTTGGACAGAGTTTGTGAATGAGGGGTGTGTGAATTGGAGTGGTATTTATAGGATAAGATTAGGGTTAGAGTTTAATAAAAAAATTGCATTTAAATTGCATTAAAATGGAGATTAAAGGGATTTTATGGTCTTTGGAATAATGCAGGGAAATTAAACATGAGAGGCGTTATGGGGAGGCCAAAAGACACAAGTTTCATAAAGAGAAGAATCGGATCCGACCGAGTCAACCCGGCGCCGCCGGCCGAGTCAGTCGAGTTGGGCCGGGGCTCGTCGCCATGTATCCCCCATCGATTTGTCTACCCCCTGGACTCGTTTGTTTTTAGTGTAACCTTTGGATTTACGGGTTATGCACGTGTAGACCTTTGGGCTTTTAAAAATTTAAAAGAAAACTAATTAAAAAATAATGTGGCTAATGGGATTTGAACTCTGGTGCTTTGGTTCAGCAGTGCAAGGTCTTACCAGTGAGCTACAAGCTCCTTCTTGCTGTTCAAAAGGAAATCAAATACTTATAGTACTCACAGGAAACGTAAATATCCCAAGTATACATTAATTTTAAATCAATTTTATGTACACTAAAATTGGAGTTGTTACAGTCTACCCTCCTTACAAAAATTTCGTCCTCGAAATTTACAATTTTATTTTAAGGACTAGTTTACAAATAGGTGAGGATATCTTGAACGCATCTTATCTTCCCTTTCCCATGTCAATTCTCCTGGAGTGTCTTTTCTCCACATCACTCGAACCAAGTTGGCTTCCTTGTTCCGAAGTGACTTCACTTTCCTGTCCAGGATCTCCACAGGTTATTGCTCACAAGATAAGTCGGGCCATACAGTGATCTCGGAATAATCGAGAATATGGCTGGGGTCACTCACATACCTTCCGAGTTGAGATATGTGGAACACATTGTGCACTCCTTCCAATAAAGACGGAAGTGCCAAGCGGTATGCCACTTCATCGACTCGTTCGAGTATGTCAAACGGTCCAATGTATCTTGGACTTAGTTTACCCCGTCTTACAAATCGATCACTCCACGGTTCAGAGATATCTTTAAGAATACGTGATCTCCCGGTTGGAACTCCAAGTGACGTCGCTTTGCATCAGTCCAGTGCTTCTGTCGATCTTGGGCTATGCGTATTCTTTCCCTGATAGTACGAACCACATCAACAGTTGCTACTATCATCTCAGGTCCAAGAAGTTCCCTATCTCCGATGTCGTCCTAACTTAATGGCGATCGACACTTCCTTCCATAAAGCGCTACAAAAGGTGCCATTCCAATGCTTGCTTGGTAGCTGTTGTTGTATGAAAACTCCACAAGATGTAAGTGATCTTCCCACAATCCTCCGAAGTCTAACATACATGCTCTGATCATATCCTCCAAGATCTGAATAGTTCGTTCAGACTGACCATTTGTTCATGGATGATAAGCCGTGCTGTAGTTCAGACTTGTTCCCAAGCTTGCTTGCAGACTCTGCCAAAATTGCGATCGGAACCTGGTGTCACGATCGGAGACAATGCAGACCGGTACTCCATGAAGTCTCACGATTTCCTGTATGAGTTCATGGGTATCAAAGATAGTACATATTTAAAGAGTTTAAATCTTAAGTAGATTCTTATCTCCATGTACTTCTTTGCTAATGTCTCAGTTGATTGGCCAACCCGAAATGGGATGAAGTGAGCCGACTTTGTGAGTCGATCCACAATAACCCATACCGCATCGTTACCCTTTGTGCTGCGAGGAAGTGCAGTCACAAAATCCATTGTGATGTGTTGCCACTTCCATTCTGGGATAGGTAACGGTTGAAGTAATCCAGCAGTCCTGTGATGTTCAGCCTTTACTTGCTGACCACCAAGCATTTAGCGACGCTTCTGGCTACTTCACGCTTCATTCCATGCCACTAGTAATTCTGACGTATATCTTTGTACATCTTTGTACCTCCAGGGTGTACTGAGTAGGGAGAGCTGTGAGCTTCTTTCATTAACTCTTCCCGAACAGAACCTTTTGGTACACATAATCTTCTGTCGTACCTCAAAGATCCGTCTTCATGGATGATGAAGTCTGTTCTGAGTCTATTCTCCACTTGTTCTATGATGTTTTGCAACTTAGCATCACTTGCTTGAGCTGCTTTGATCCGATTGACAATGGTAGATTGAACTTGTAAATTCATCAACCTTAAAGCATTACCTGGCATGACTACTTCAATCTCCAGCTGATGTAAGTCTTGTTGATGTTTCCATTGAGCGGTGAGATACATTGCTAAAGGTTGGCGACTAAGGGCATCAGGTACCACATTCATCTTCCATGGGTGATATTGCAGGTTGATGTCAAAGTCCTCCATGAGTTCTAACCATTGTCTCTGCCGCATATTAAGCTCCTTCTGAGTAAACACATATTTCAGACTCTTGTGATCTGTGTATATGTTCACTCACTCACCAAGAAGATAATGGCGCCAAATCTTAAGAGCAAAGATAACGACTGTCAACTCTAAATCATGCGTCGGCTAATTGCGTTCATGAATCTTCAGCTATCTTGAAGTATAAGCCACAACCTTACCGTGCTGATGTAGAACACATCTAATCCCTTACCGGATGTATCGCAATGCACTTCGAAACCTCCAGATTGGTCCGGTATAACGAGAATAGGCGCAGATGTCAACCTTGACTTGAGTTCTACGAAAGCTTGTTCGCATGCTTCTGACCACACGAATTCTTCATCTTTACGTGTGAGCTTGGTCAGGGGTGTTGCTATCTTAGAAAAGCCTTCAATGAACCTTCTGTAATATCCTGCTAGACCTAAGAAACTTCGAATGTCCTTCACTGACTTTGGTGTCGGCCATTCGCTTACTGCTGAAACTTTTTCTGGATCCACAGAGATTCCTTCGCCTGATACAATATGTCCGAGGAAACCAACTTGATTTATCCAAAACTCGCACTTGCTGTACTTGGAATATAGTTGATGTTGTCGTAGAGTTTCCAGGACAATTCGTAGGTGCTCGGCATGCTCTTTCCGACTCTTAGAATATACCAGGATGTCGTCGATGAAGATGACAACGAACCTGTCTAAATACTCTCGGAAAACTTGATTCATTAGGTTCATGAATATTGCTGGTGCGTTGGTCACTCTAAATGGCATCACAAGAAATTCGTAATGTCCATAACGAGTTCTGAAAGCCGTTTTATGAATATCAGCTTCCTTGACCTTCACCTGATGATAACCTGAACGGAGATCTAGCTTAGAGAAAACACAAGATTCACTTAGCTGATCGAATAAATCGTCGATGCGCGGTAGCGGATACTTGTTCTTTATTGTTATTTCGTTCAAGGTTCTATAATCAATGCACATTCTGTATGAACCTTCCTTCTTCTTCATGAGTAGGACTGGAGATCCCTAACTTGAAGTGCTGGGACGAATCCATCCTTTCGCTAATAATTCGTCCAACTGAGTTTGGACCTCCTTCAAACCTTCCGGACTTAATCGATAAGGTTCTTTGATCACCGGTTGTGCTCCTGGTACTAAATCAATGCTGAATTCAAGAGCTCGATCAGGAGGCAAACCTGATATATCATCAGGAAACACATCATCGAACTCTCGAACCACTTTTGGCTTTGATTCTTCCTCCGCTTGAATTGCTGCAATCACCGCCTTCTTCGGCTTTGCTTTGTAAGTACTTGGCTCCAGGGTACGGTCTCCACTTTTGAAATAGAAGACCGGATGGTCTGGAATCTTAAATACTACACTCCTTTGACGGCAGTCAATGGTAGCATAAAATGTTCCGAGCCAATCCATACCTAGAACCATATCGAAGTTCGGTATGTCCAGCACCTTGAAATCAGCATAGAATTCTCTGCTGCAGATGACTACTGGACACAAGTTGTATCCCATTGTTGCCTTTAGAACACCATTTCCTGAACTTACATTCCAGCTGTATACAAGCGGTGTGACTGGAATCGCATGAGTTCGGACGAACCGTTGCGACATAAAGCAGTGAGATGCTCCAGTATCGAAGAGTGCTAATGCAGGGAGTGAGGCTACTAAGATTGTACCTAAGGTATATGTGGGATATGTTTTAGGTATAGGAAAATATATGGATAGGTATTAAGACTGAAGGAAAAGATTGAGGAAAAGGGTTACCAGTGATAACTTGGCCAGTGGCCTCAGCTTCTTCCACGGTCATCGTGAAAGCCTGTCGCCGTGGTACATTCCTCCTGGCTGAAGGAGCATTCCTCGGAATGTTCCGTTGAGCTTGATGGAACTGACGAGGAGGAGGTGCAGTCGGTGGTCCTCTAGGCGGTGGAGCAGGTAGTGTAAGTCTCAGAGCAGGTGCTTGGATGGCTGGGCGCTGCAGGTAAGTGATTGCTGGCCTGGGTGCAGCATATGAGTTTTGTCTACGAGGACAAGACCCAATATCATGAGTAGCTGAGCCGCAGACTAAGCAAAGGCGGTTTGCTCACCGACAGTCTTTTATCAGATGCCCATCTTTTTTGCAGTAGTTACAAAAGGCTGGGCTGGGCCTGTTGTTCGGTACTCCCGGTCTCCTTGGCACAAATGGTGGTCTTGATGAGGCTCCGCCTGCCATCTGAGTGGCATAGCGCTTAACTCCGGCAGATTGAGGTCTGCCCCTCATCTTTACTACTGCCTCATAACAGCGGGCAGCTTTCAGAGCCGATTCATGAGTCGGAAAATCTACTGTGGCTAGTGCAGCCTGGATCTATGAATCTAAACCTTGTTGAAATCGACGGGCTCTGATCTCATCCGTCGGTATCAGGTGTGCTGCAAATCTGTTAAAGTATTATGTTAGCTGTGTAGTATGTGATATATTGAAAAATCGAATTATTGAGACATATCTTACCGACTGAGCATGGTGAACTCAGCATCATATTCATCTACTGACTTGGTCCACATTGAACCTTGTTGCAGATGAATGAATTGCTGTTCCATGTCGAACCTGGCAGTCTCAGGGAAGTACTTTGCATCGAACATGTCGCGGAAAGTCTTCCATTCGATGGGTTGATCAAGACGGCTTTCTTCAGCCTTCCACCAAACCCGTGCATTGTCCGTGAGCTGCAGTTTCGCAACATGGACCCAAGCTATCTCTTGAACTTGAGTCGCTGCCAGATCATCTTCGATACTTTGAGACTATTCCTCCGCTTCCAGAGGGCTCCCTTTTCCTGCAAACTGTTTGGGGGTGCAAAGCCCTGAATTGCTTCACCATAGGTGCTTCTTCCTCGGGACGGTTCATTAGAAGAGCAGTCTGCTGCTGCTGTCCTTCTAGGAGGCTGCGGATTGCCTCAAGCAGAACTGTCTGCTCGTTGATCGGAGCAGGGACTGCAGGTGTGAGTGGTAGTGGTGGAGGTGTGTTGTTGACATTGGTGCTGGTGTTGTTCGGGGAATCCATAACCTTGAATGAAAAAATTAGGTTAGGACAAATTCAAAGTATATGAAATGATAAGATTCAAGGAATTGAAAAGAATGTTTTAGTTGTTGCTTCTTGTATTATATTGCTTAGGTTGTCTATGCAGAACTGAACTGCATGGTAGGGTTCCATACAACTCTGATCTGTATGGGCCACCAACAAAACCTGTCACGCCCCGCTTCCCGGTGTACGACGAAGGGGACGCGACAAGGCCGCTACGTATTTACTCAGAAGTAAATACGCTAAGCGTAACTAAGCAATATAAAAGGAATATACACAAGAGACAAATGTAATGAACAACAACTTTATTTATTAACATTCTTTTACAGTACATGAAAAAATAAATACATCTGAATGAAAGCAATGCCTAAACAGTGGCATAACAGAAATGGACAGTACAGAATGAAATGTGTACAATGAATCTAAAGGTCTGGGTCGTAGGCTAGCTGATCCAAGTCCTCGCTGGTAAGCTCGATCTCCTGAAGGTCCGAAACACCTGACAACATTCCAAAGAAGAAATAAAAGGAATGTCGTCAGCGAACAATCACTCGGTAAGTCCTAAAGAGGAGGGAGAAATAGAATAGACATAGAGAGTGTAACTTTTAAAGTTGTATTATATTGTTAACGCTGTAGCTTGGTACAGAAGAGGCCAGTGTATACGGGAGAAGTCTCAAAAGACCAGAGACTAAGGTGAACGGAAAGTACAAGGAATCGTTTATGCCATGGTACAACAACAATGGAATACAGATTAGGTGTCTTCATTCTTGCAGTCTCGTGCCACTTCTAACACCTTCTGTACCAATCTACCCCTTAAACCCTACGATATCTTAATTGTATTGTTTGTATTGTATTGTCTTGTAATTTGAATTGTATAGATGGATGACTTGCCGAAACCATGATATCCGTAAATAGAAGTAACTAGAGAATCATGTAGATGGAAGTATATCCATGGTTCGGTTCAGTCAATACAGATTAAATAGATTGAACAAAATGATTATATGGATTCATATTGAATTGTAGTTTGTACTTGAATCATATTCAAGTCAGATTATTTATAATGAGACTCAGTCTGAGTCAGATAATTAGAAAATAAATTGAAATCCTGAATTAAGTTTTGGTGTTATCGGTAACCGCTGCACATGGACGGCAAGATTTGCGTCTTTTTCAAAGACGATTACCGTGTTGATAACACCGTTTGTTAAGTTTCTACCTTAAATAGGCAAGCACCCATATCTCCGGCTCCCTGAGGCTCAAGAGACTGGTCCCGCTTAAACCTATATTTACTAGGGTCTTTATTGTAATTTATAAAACTTGAGAGGGTTTTATGTAAAAATAATTTTGTATAATTTTAAAAATACACCTTAAATATTTAATTATCGTCTTTAGAGTTTTCATAGATGTAGATTTTATATATGTGACATTTCTAGTGAATAAAACCAAATTTCATAATAAATGGTATTTAATTGTAAAGTATTGAACTTGTATGGAATTTCATGGTATTTTCATATAAAGTGATTCTTTTGATTTAGAAAAGTTGGAATTTTTATATTATATCAAAAATTAGATATTTTGATGATATATATATATATATATATATATATATATATTTATATAAAATAATTTTAATTTATTATTTTTCTAGAAATCTCATTTTCTTAAGATATTTATATTTTTAAAGCTTTCGAGACCGTATGCTCCTTGCGGAGGTCTTCATCTCGCACTACTAAGTCCGAGGATGTGCTATAATCTGTACCATCCCGAACGGGTTTCCCAAATGGAATGTAGCGGCGCTTTGCAAAGATTTGTTTAAAATACATAATCTTGTAGAAAAATGTTTTTATAGTTTATGGTATTTATTTGTAAGAATCGTATTTCCGTATTCTAGTTTCCCAAGAGATATAGTGCTATGTTACACATGAGTGTTTTGAGAGGTAGGTCATTACCTCGTGAACTATTTAAAGGTACAGCAAGGAATATGATGTTTTATGGCAAAACTAAACTATATAGTATTTTTCTGAAAAAGTGCGATAAAAATTACAATATGAATTCTTTTGCAATGAAACTTGTTCAATATGTTTTGTTAATGTTTAATGGTCATGATATGCATGTTTGGTATTGTAGTATTTAAGAAAATTGGAACTTTTATAGAAAACCGAATCGGAAATCGGATTAACTCCGCTTCCGCCGGGTTTTAGAAATACGAGTTTTAATGTTAGAAAAGAGAAGAGAGAGGAGGGACTTACTGGATTTTAGATTAGAGAAGAGGAAGAGAGAGTGGTAGGAGGTGCCGGTGCGCCGTTTCGTCGCCGGGAGCTCCAAGGTTCGTCGTTGGAAGTTCATCGGAGCTTCGCCCTTCGCTAGCTCCACTTGTACGCAAAAGTTCTAGAGAATTTTCTTGAGAGTTTGGACAGAGTTTGTGAGTGAGGGGTGTGTGAATTGGAGTGGTATTTATAGGAAAAGATTAGGGGTTAGGGTTTAATAAAAAAATTGCATTTAAATTGCATTAAAATAGAGATTAAAAGGATTTTATGGTCTCTGGAATAATACAGGGAAATTAAACATGACAGGGGTTATGGGGAGGCTAAAAGACACATGTTTCATGAAGAGAAGAATCAGATCTGACCGAGTCAACCCGGCGCCGCCGGCCGAGTCGGCCGAGTCGCCGGCCCGAGTCGGCCGAGTCGGGCCGGTGCTCGTCGCCACGTGTCCCCCGTCGATTTGTTTACCTCATGGAATTGTTTGTTTTTAGTGTGACCTTTGGGTTTACGGGTTATGCACGTGTAGACCCTTGGGCTTCTAAAAATTTAAAAGAAAACTAATTAAAAAATAATGTGGCTAATGGGATTTGAACTCTGGTGCTTTGGTTCAGCAGTGCAAGGTCTTACCAGTGAGCTATAAGCTCCTTCTTGCTGTTCAAAAGGAAATCAAGTACGTATAGTACTCACAGGAAATGTAAATACCCCAAGTATACATTAATTTTAAATCAATTTTATGTACTCTAAAATTGGAGTTGTTAGATGCTCAATGCTTCTGTCTGTCCTGGGCGATGCACATCTTCTACCTGATCGTGCGAACTACATCCACAGTTGCCACAATCATCTCTGGTCCAAGGAGTTCACGATCTCCAATGTCATCCCAACTTAGGGGGGAACGACACTTACATCCGTAGAGTGCTGCAAATGGTGCCATCCCAAGGCTTGCCTGGTAGCTGTTGTTATAGGAAAACTCCACAAGGTGTATGTGATCTTGCCACGAACCTCCAAAGTCTAGCATACAAGCTCTCAGCATATCTTCTAGGATCTGAATTGTTCGTTCGGATTGTCCGTCTGTTTAGGGATGATACGCCATGCTGAAATTCAAACTCATTCCTAGTCTGGCTTGAAGACTCTGCCAAAACTGAGATCGGAATCTAGTATCTCGGTCAGAGACGATGCAAATAGGTATCCCATGTAATCTCACGATCTCCTCCATATACTTTCTTACCAACGTCTCGGTTGATTGGCCAACTCTGAATGGAATAAAGTGAGCCAACTTGGTGAGTCGATCCAAAATAACCTAAACTGCGTCGTTACCCTTCGATCTGCGAGGGAGTGCAGTTACGAAGTCCATGGTAATGTGCTGCCATTTCCATTCTGGAATTGGTAACGGCTGAAGTAGACCAGCAGTTCTGTGATGTTCAGCCTTCACTTGCTGACATACTAAACACTTTACTATGCTCCTTGCTATTTCTCGCTTCATTCCATACCACCAGAAATGTTACCGTAGATCCTTGTATATCTTCGTGCCATCGAGGTGTAAAGAATACAAAGAGCTGTGAGCTTTTTTCATCAACTTTTCTCGAACAAGGCCGACCGGTAGCATAAACGGCTCCCAAACCACAAGGATCCATCCTCGTAGATGATGAAGTCTGTTCGAAGACCATTTTCTACTTGTTCTCGGATCTTTTGTAGCTTGGCATCATTTACTTGAGCTACCTTGATTTGATTGACAAGAGTGGACTGGACTTGTAAGTTCCTCAAGGATGATGTATTACCTAGCACAACTACTTCAATTTCCAATCCTCACAGTTCTTGATGTAGTCTCCCCTGAGTAGTGAGGTTCACTGCTAAAAGCTTGCGACTAGGTGCATCGGGAATTACGTTCACCTTTTCAGGATGATATTGTAGGTTGATTTCGAAATCTGCCATGAGCTCTAGCCATCTTCTCTGCCACATGTTGAGTTCCTTCTAAGTAAATACATATTTCAGACTCTTTTGGTTGGTGTATATATCCACTCGCTCTCCCTAAAGATAATGACGCCAAATCTTAAGTGCGAAGATGACGGTTGCCAATTCCAAATCATGTGTTGGATAGTTGCGCTCATGGACTTTTAACTGCCTTTATGCAAAAGCCGCAACTTTTCCATGCTGATATAGAACACATCCTAATACTTTACCGGGGGCATCACAATGTACATCAAATCCGCGAGATCGATCCGGTATTACGAGAATAGGTGCAGAGGTTAATCTCGACTTGAGTTCTATGAAAGATTTTTCATATGTTTTTGGCAACACGAATGCTTCGTCTTTACGTGTCAACTTGGTCAGGGGTGCTGCAATCTTTGAAAATCCTTCGATGAAGCATCGTAGTATCCTGCTAAGCCTAGAAAACTTCTTATATTTTTGACGGATTTTGGTGTAGGCCACTCGCTGACAGTGGACACCTTAGCTGGATCCACAGAGATTCCTTCGCCTGAAATGATATGTCCGAGAAATCTGACCTGGTCTAGCCAAAATTCACACTTGCTGTATTTAGCGTAGAGTCGGTGTTGTCATAGTGTCTCTAAGACAATGCGTAAGTGCTCGACGTGTTCTTTCCGATTCTTTAAATGCACCAGAATGTCGTCGATGAAGATAACAACAAACATGTCAAAGTACTCTCGGGAAACTTGGTTCACCAGGTTCATAAAAATGGCTGGTGAATTGGTCACTCCAAATGGTATTACGAGATATTCATAATGGCCATAACGAGTCCTAAACGCCGTCTTCAGAATGTTGGACTCCTTGACCATCACCTGATGATAGCCTGAGTGAAGATCTAACTTTGAGAAGACACAAGATCCACTTAGCTGATCGAAAAGGTTATTGATGCGAGGTAGCCGATACTTGTTCTTAATTGTTACTTCGTTCAATGCTCGATAATCCACGCACATCCGGTAGGCACCTTTCTTCTTCTTTACTAGTAACACCAGTGATCCCCAACTTGGGGTACTGGGTCTAATCCAACCTTTCTTCAGAAGTTCGTCTAACTGGACACGAATTTCTTTCAATCCTTCCAGACTTAGTCGATTTGGGGCTTTTATTACAGGTTGTGCACCAGGTTGTAAATCAATACTGAATTCAAGAGTTCGATTGGGAGTCAAACCTGATATGACTTCAGGGAAAACATTCTCGAACTCTCGAACTACTTTGGGCTTTTCTCTTTCAGCTTGTAGGGAGGACACTTATGTCGTCTTCGACGTGGCACGGTAGCTTCATGGCTCTAAGGTTCTGTCTCCACTTTTGAAATGGAAGACTGGGTGATCTGGTATCTCAAAAACTACCATCTTTTGACGGCAGTCAATGGTAGCATAAAATACTCCCAGCCAATTCATTCCCAACACCACATAGAAATTTGGTATGTCCAACACTTTGAAATTTGCATAGAATTCTCGGCCGCAAACTACAACTGGGCACTGATCATACCCTAAAATTGCCTTCAAAACTCCATTCCAGGAACTGAAGTTCCAGCTTGAAACGAGTAGCTTAATGGGAATCGTGTGCGTACTCACGAACCATTGTGACATGAAGCAATGCGAAGCTCTAGTGTCGAAAAGTGCAAGTGCAGGGAGGGTGTCTACTAGTATAGTACCTAAGTTGTGTGAGATTGCATTTAGGTATAGGAAAAGATAACGATGTATTGGTGTCGAAAGGTTGAAAGGATGGGAAGAATTTACCGGCGATGACTTGTCCTGTAGCTTCGGCCTCTTCGACCGTCATTGTGAAAGCCTGACGTCTCTGCACATTCCTCCTCGTCGAAGGCACATTCTTCTTCCCTTGAGGTACGTTTCTCTGTGCCTGATGGAATTGATGCTGAGGCTGTGCTGGTGGTCTACGTTGAGCTGGTGTAGGAAGAGCTAGGCGGGGTGTAGATGCCTGAATAGCTAGCCTTTGCGGAGCTGGCATTGTGGGTCTGGGTGCCGGTGATGTGTTATTTCGATATGGGCATGCTTCTATAGAATGAGTAGATGCTCCACAAATCAAACATAGGCCATTTGCACCCCTGCAGTCCTTCGCCAAGTGCTCGGTTCTCTTGTAGTAGAAAGAAAAATCTTTACTGGATCGGTTAAACGATTCTCCTGGCCTCTTGGGTGCAAAAGTTGGCCTGGAAAAGGCACCTCCTGTAATCTGGATAGCAGGACGTTTGATTCCGTCTGATTGCGGTTTACCCATCTTCTTCACCACAGCTTCATAATGGCATGCTGTCTTCAGAGCAAGTTCATGAGTCGGATAGTCGCCTATTTCTAAGGCCATTTGAATCTCCGGGTCTAAGTCTTGTTGGAATCGTCTAGCCCGAATCTCATATGTAGGGATCAGGTATGCTGTGAACCTAATATGATGGTGATGTCAGGATAGTTACGTGCATTATGGAACAAAATTTGAGATGAATTCTTTATCTACTAAGCATGATGAATTCGGCATCATATTCATCCACTGATTTTACCCACATAGAGCCTTGTTACAAGTGGATGAACTGTTGTTCCATCTCAAAACGGGCAGTCTCGGGGAAAAACTTCACATCGAATAGGTCGCGGAACGTCTTCCACTCTATTGGTTGTGCAAGACGGCTTTTCTCGGCTTTCCACCAAACTCTTGTGTTGTTCGTGAGCTGAAACTTTGCCACGCGAACCCAAGCTATGTCTGGTACTTGTACTGCTGTAAGGTCATTCTCGATACTTTGGGCCCACTCTTCAGCCTCAAGAGGACTCTCTTTCCTTGAGATGTTCTTTGGACGCAACGCTCGGAATTGCTTTACTCCATGTGCTTCGGCTTCAGGGCGGTTCATAAGGTAGCTGTCTACTGCTACTGGCCCTCCAGAAGGCTTTTGATGGCTTCAAGAACCACTATATGTTCGTTGATTGGTGCTGCAACGGTCGGTGGAGGAGGTAGGGTAGACGGTGGTGTGTTGCTATTGACGTTGGTGCTAGTGTTTTTCGGAGAATCCATCACCTTGACAGAAAAGACATGTTAGGATAGATTCAAGAAATTTGAAATGTAAGGAATGTATAGTACCTAATTCTTATAATTCTTGTGATATATTGCTTAAGACTTCATGCAGAACTGACCCGCATAGACCACCAATAAAACCTGTCATGCCCCGCTTCCCGGGAGATGAAAACGGTAACGTGGTAAGCCCGCAACGTATTTACTAAGAAAAGTCTCTTTTCTTAATAAATACATTAAGAGTATGTAAGAAATATAATAATGTGCAAGAATAATAAGAGTAATAAAATTAAACAACAACTTTATTTACATTCAAATTTCAAATACAACCGTTGGAAATAAAAAGATACAATAATTTAAACAAATGCTTAAACATTGGCATACAGAAAGTACATGCAGAAAGGAGCTAGTAGTCAGGCTGGGTCGCGAACTGGTCCAAGTCCTCCTGGCTCGGCTCTATCTCCTCAGAGTCCGGTCCCCCTGACGAACATTTCAAGGAAAAGAAATAGAGTGGAATGTCGTTAGTGAACTAGCGCTCGGTATGTCCCCAAAAGAAATAAATAAAGATGACTAAAAGGTGTATAAAGTGAATAGAAATCAAGTAAAAATGAACAGGTAAAGTTGTATATGATAGTATTTAAGCATGGCCATTTACAGGTATAAAATAGCTATTCTAACGTGATTGTTTGTAGTTTAATAAAGAAGATATTCATGTATACGAGAGGAGTCCAACTTATCCCGTGGACTAAGGTAACATGTAGTATAAGGCCCCGTCATAACCCATGGGACAACGACACGTGAATTCATGTAGGTGTCTTTTAAAGTGACCTCTCGTACCACGATATACATTCCGTACCAATCTACCCCTTATCGCTGCGTATGGTAGTGTATAGTTCAAGTTTACAGGTTTTGGCCGAATTCATGAATATAAAGATGTAACTGTTCAAGTTCAAGTTGTAATCATGTTGTCACGTCCCGCTTCCCAATAGATGGAAACGGTGACGTGGCAAACCCGTGACGTATTTATTTTGAGAAGATCATTTCCCGGAATAAATACGCTAAGCGTAAAATAAGCAATATAAAATGACAAGAAACAAACATGAGATTTAATCTTCAACAACTTTATTTACATTCAACTTGAAGTATTTACAATACATGAGTTCAACTGAAAAGAAATACAATACAAGAAGAGAAATGCTTAAACAGTTGGCATAAAAAACTGAAAAGATATCTAGTCTAGTCCTGATTCATCATCTGATTGTGCTTCTCCTCGGTGGTGCCCACCACCTCAGTCTCTACAGTATCTGACGAACATTCCAAGAAACAAAGATGGGTGGAATGCCCATCAGCGAACTTTCGCTCGGTAAGTCCCCAAGAAATATGTCCGAAGTACAAATTATAATGATAAAAATGTATATCAGGAATTAATGGACTAGGAGTGTTCTCCGCCGAAAGACGGGAAGACAAACGTCTTGCCTGAATTTGGGGGCAGATGCTATTTGGTTTTATCCGTCCACCTCTCCGAAGATGCCAAGTTGATTTATGACACCGTATATTGGAGGTTTAGATAGATGCAGCCGATGTAGCAGACTTCGTCAGATTCCCCCTCATTTGAGGGGTTTTTGATTGTGGGGACGCTCTTCCCTGCAGGCGCAAGCCCCTGCAGTTAATTACGCTACCGCATAGCGGTAACAACTTTCTCCTTCTCCAGATGGTCACTTCGTGTCGTGTGTGTTTGTTTTCTCTTTTGGTTGCTCGTGGATTGTATACGGAGATTAATTTATGTTATCGCCCGTAGGGCATGGATTAGTCTAAATCCGTATTTTCTTAGATTTTGGTTTTGGGTTGGGTTTAAGGATCGTTAATCTCATTTGAGACTAAGATCAACTTAAACGTTTGTTAAGGATACGTTAGTCTAATTTTAGACTAAGATCAACTTAACCGTTTGTTAAGGATACGTTAGTCTAATTTAAGACTAAAATCAACTTAACCATTTGTTAAGGATACGTTAGTCTAATTTTAGACTAAGATCAACTTAACCATTTGTTAAGGATACGTTAGTCTAATTTTAGACTAAGATTTACTTAACAGGATCATTTAGATCCATCAAAAGAGCATTTGGGCTCTATTGTTTTAATTTAGGGACTTTGCGGTCCAGTTTAAAGACGTCATAGTCTGTAAAGTTTAAAGACATCATAGTCTATGAGTTTAAGGACCTCACAGTCCATGGTAGTTTAGAGACATCATAGTCTGTAAAGTTTAAGGACATCATAGTCCATGAGTTTAAGGACCCCACAGTCCGTAAGGTTTAAGGACATCATAGTCCATGAGTTTAAGGACCCCACAGTCCATGAAGTTTAAGGACATCTTAGTCCAGTTTAAAGACATCATAGTCTATGAGTTTAAGGACCTCACAGTCCATAAAGTTTAAGGACATTATAGTCCATGAGTTTAAGGACATCTTAGTCCAGTTTAAAGACGTCATAGTCTGTTTGGTTTTGGTTCAACCGTTTGGGGATGCACCAAAAGTTACCCTCCAGCTCTCTGAAGACGTTGAAGGATTACAACGACATATATCAGAGGTATGAAGAGATGTACCCTTGAAACAATATTGATTGAAAGGCTCTGGGAATTACTTTGAATGTCATATGGGATGATCAATTTTGGAAGACAAGAGTATAGTCGGGCTTCAGTTTCAGGGGATCTTGCCTCTTGAAAACTTAGCTAATTTGGGCTAAGTTTGGCTCGAATATAGTGTTAAACACTAGAGTACATTCGGCGCTCACGTTCCCCCACGTGAGGCGCTTAAAGTAGTGTTAAACACTAAAACTGAAGCGCTCACGTGGGGTCACGTAAGGCACATGAAGATTGAGCCCTGCTTCTTTTATTTTATTCTCAGAATATGCATATAAGTGTTAAACACTTAACCTTTATGACCATCACGTGTAGGCACGTGATGGGTATCCATGCATTGGATATTAAAAGTATTTGTCAGGGGTCACGTGGGAGCACGTGATACACCCTAAAAAAGAAACTGTCTTGGCTTTACTCCCTTTTGTTTTGGGGAGCTTTTTAAGGGTCACGTGGGAGCATGTGAGACGCCAGAAAGTGAAATGCCTCGGCTTTACTCCCTTTTTGTTTTGAGAAGTTTATTCAAGGGTCATGTGGGAGCACGTGACCTAAACTTATTCGTTCTCTTTCGATCATTGAGGTGGGTGGGAGTCACGTGGACACACGTGATCATGTTGGGTACTGATCTATTTTACGTGCATGGAGAGTTAAATCCCTTGTTTAAGAATTAAATTCTTTTATAGGGTTAAACCCTAATTTTATTTAGAGTAATTAAATTCCTATGTGTTTGAAAGAATTAAATTCTTTAAACCCAATTCTCCCTCTAAGTTTTGGATCTGTATGGCAGAATCTCCCCGATGAGAATTAAATTCTTAACTTGTGGTGAGATCTGCTTCTGCAGATCTTCAACCAGAGGAAGAACTAAGTTCTTTTTAGAAGAGTTAAACTCTTGGTTTGAGAATTAAATTCTCTTCTTCTTTTTTTCTCTTCTGTATTCTCTCTTTGTTGTTGTATCCCTCTTTCTCTTCTCTTCTCGGCTCCTATGTATAGGAGAAAGAAAAGAATCAGTTTGTTCAGCCCATCTCTCATTGAGAGATTTTGATTGATTTTATAACCAACATGATCTTTTAGATCACTCGGTGAATTTTATTCACCATTGGATTTTTAATCTAAAAGATATTTTATTTGTTGTTCCTGGAAAATTTTAGAAAAATATTTCTTTGTATAGAATCTTTCTATAAATTGGTGATTTTTAATCACCATTGGATTTTTAATCCAACGGTGCTCCCTTTTACAGAGTGCAATCTTTTTTGTTTGGAAAGATCTAGTGAAATATTTTTCCAATTAGGGTTTTTGATTCCTTTTAATTAGAATTTAATTCTATTAGTTTAGAGGGTTTAGGAGTCTATCACGTGTTGGCACGTGACCTCACCGATTAAGCAATTAATTAGAATTTAATTCTATTGGTTCAGAGAGTTTAGGAATCTATCACGTGTTGGCATGTGACCTCACTGATTAAGCAATTATTTAGAATTTAATTTTATTGGTTCAGAGGGCTCAGAAACCCATCACGTGTTGGCACGTGACCCTACTGATTAATCATTTAATTAGAATTTAATTCTAATAGTTCAGAGGGCTCAGAAATCTATCACGTGTTGGCACGTGACCCCACTGATACAACATTTCCAATTATTTCATTCAGCGCCTATAGGTTTTGCCTGTAAAAGGTCACGTGTCTGCACGTGAGACCCGGTCACGTGATGCCCCCTTTGGGGGTTTTCCTTGTTGCTTTATTTATATATTTTATTCAGTTCCCATGAGGGAACAAATGCTTTTAATTCCTTTTAATTAGAATTTAATTCTATTAATTCAGTGGGATCAAGAGCCCATCACGTGTGGTCACGTGACTTTATCAATTAGGAATTCAGGCGTAGATAGAATCTGCCCATAAAAAGGTCACGTGTTTGCACGTGAGGCCTGGTCACGTGTGAGCACGTGATGCCCCATTTGGGGGTTTTTCTTGCTGCTTTATTTGTATTTTATTCAGTTCCCATGAGGGAACAAGGAGATATGTTGTTTAACATGGCAATTCTATTTAACATGCAGTTCTATATATATCATGACAACATAATATGAGCATAGTATAACATGGCCGTGTAGTGTTGGTATAGTGAACATGAAGTGAATGTAAGTGTCCTAAATGGTCTTTACATGGGTAAACTAATTTAACGTAAGTTCAAGAGTGAATGTCAACCAATCTCAAGAGTGTTCTCGAACCCAACAGGCTGTAATCCAGGGGTAAGGAACCATGGGCCCGAATTAAGTGTTAGCAACATGATTTCAACCCAGTGTTGAAGTATTCCAAACTCAACAGGCTGTAATTCAGGAGTAAGAAAATACGGGCCCTCATGATAGCTTGCTTGTGTTAGTAGACATGGATTCATGATCCAGGGGGACTCCTGAGATTTCATTGGATTCACACATGAACTACCCCAACACCCCGTGTATTCTAAGTTACAGTTAAAATTTCCAGCCTTGCTTGAATCCATGAATATATCAGGTTGCAAGATTGAGTTCATGTCAATATCATGTATTCGTGTTAAGTATTCATGTATTCATATCAAGTTGTATTCATGGTTCGAGTCAAGTTAGTTTCAATAACAACCATTGTGTTATGATATTCATGTTAAGTTCATTTCTAATTATGACCAGGGTTTGGTCAAGTCAAGTCAACTATACATGTTTGAGTTTGATATTGATTTAGAGTGTTCAAGTTCATGATTAGGTATTCGTGTTTCATTCTGGATTCAGGTTTGCGGTTGGACTCAGACTGAGTTTGATATTTGTACTGATTTAACTCTGGAATTCTTAAGTTCGGGAGTCATTGGCAACTGTTGCACATGGATGGCAGGGTTTGTGTCTTTTTCCAAGACAATTGCCATTGATAACCCCGGTTAAGTTTTCTAACCTGAATAGGCAAGCACTCACTTTCTCCGGCTCTGTGGGGCTCGAGAGAATTGATCCCGCTTAAACCTATATATACTAAAGTCCTTAAAATATTGTTTTTATATAACTCGAGGGGGTTTTATGAAAAAATATTTTTAATATAGTTACAAAATAAAACCTCGAGGGTGATTAGTATTACTTAGGGTTTTCATGAGCATGGATTTTAAATATTGTGGTACTTTAGTGATAATTACTTAGCTTGGAAAGTTCATTGTATTTTATTGAAAAACTTGTCCTTTTTGGTATCTTGATGGTATTTTATTGTCATTTATTAATCTTTCATTTTTAGAAAAACATAGGTTTATTATCTTTGAAAATATGAATTTATAATTTTATATAATTTTTCTAAAAGTTAATTTTATTTTATTTAGAAAAATGCGTATTTCTTAAAAACGTATTTAAATCCTTTCAAGATCGAATGCTCCGTGAGGAGGTCTGCATCTCGCTCTACTAGCCCAAAGATGTGCGATAATCTGCACCATCCAATAGCAGGTCCCCAAAAGAGGGTTGTAGATGCATAATCACAAAGGAAATGAAATACCCCTTTAAAAGAAATCCGGTTTTAGATTTATGTGGTATTTTATTGTAAAGTTTTCTTCATAACAAATATTCATACAAAAGAGGTATCGTGCTATGGAACCAAGTGTGCGTGTGGGGTAGGTCGTTACCCTGTGAAGTTTTCTTAAAAGTATTGTTTTAACAAATACTAAAAGTGGTGTTTTTAATGTTCAGGGTATTTTAATGAAAAGTTCTACTATGATTGTTTTATATGAGAATTTTGATGAAATTTAAATCTAAATATTAGGGTTTAAGGTTACAAGTGATGTAGTAAAATTAGATTGATTCAATTGTAAAGGAAAAGGGAGTTATATGTTTTTAGAAAAGAAGATGTCGGTAAAAAATCCACTTTTACAGATATAAAATTTGAAGAGTAATTTCAATAGAAAGAAGGTTATTTGGGAGGGACTTACTGTTTGAATTATCAAGAAGGGGATAAGGAAGAGGAGGGATGCTTCAGGGCATCACGGGAGCTCCAGAATTGGCTTCGATCTTCGCTGGAACCGGCTTCGATCTTCGCCGGAACCAACTTGCTCGCAAAATCCACTTTACCCCACTTGCACTTAGAAACTTTTTATAGAGTTTTGGCTATAATTTTCAGAATGGTGCTGATCCAAAGTGTGGGGTGGTATTTATAGTAGAGTTTTAAGTTTTGGAAATTAAAATTGTAGATTCAAAAGTATTAAAATGGTGTTAAATTGTGAAATGACAGGTCTCTGTTTGATTGCAGGGAAATCAAACAGTGCGGAGGAATTAAGGGTTGCTGAAGAGGGGTGTGTGCAAAGTACGAAGTACAATAGCCACCATCCAACCGTCCCCAAGCCTTTTTCCACCGGTCGATCTAGGGTGATGGGTCTCGAGATTTGTGCCACGTGGATTATTCTGTGTTTACACCCTTTTGCACATGTTTGATTTTTCTGAACTTTTCATTTCCCTATATATTGCACGTGCAATCTTTTGGGCTTCCAAAAAGCTAAAAAGAAAAATCAGAAAAATAATTGTGTCTGATGGGAATCAGACACAGGGGCTACGTCACAGCAATGCAAGGGCTTTACCAGTGAGCTACAAGTTATTTCTTGCTTTTATTTAGCAAAAGTGACTTATAACTCTTACACAGGCTGTCAAACTTATTTCTTGTATATTAACAGAAATATTCTGTACAAAGATTTCAGAGTCGTTACACATGTATTCAGGTATTCATGTCAAGTTCATGGCAAGTTATATTCATGGTTCGGTCAAGTCAAGTCAATTATTCAAGTTCAATTTTGGATATTCAAGTTCAAGTTCAAGTTCAGATATTCAAGTTCAAGATCAAGTGTTCAAGTTTGGTTTTGAGTTGGCATCCTGTTTGATTTTTCTGAAACTTTTTGATTCTCCGTGTATTGCATGTCGAACTCTTGGGCTTTCGAAAAGTTAAAAAGAAAATATTATAAAAATAATTGGGACTGATGGGATTCGAACACGCAGGCAATGGTACAGCAGTAGAGAGTATTAACCAGTGAGCTACAAATTGTTTCTTACTTTCATTGAACAATATTAATTTATAACGTCTAAACAGGCTGAAACACCCTTTTTATAGATTGAACAAGTTACATTTGTAAAGGGTTTTCAGAGTCGTTACACACACTATGGATGCACATGGCATCAGCACACGTGCATAGCATAGGGTGCGCATGTATTTGTACGATTCTTGATAGGACTTTACTTCATCAGTGCGTGCGCACGCGTTTTGCATGTGTGCACATCGCAACCTCATCAATGCGTACGCACGTGTTTGGAACGTGTGCGCATCACATCTCCTTCATGAGAAAGTGTCTCTAGCTTGGACACACGTGTGAGCATATCACATCGCCTTCATGAGAAAGCGTCTTTGGCTTGAACGCATATATTATTCACGTGAGCGCAGTGCATGGTGCGCACTCATTTTATGATTCTGTTGTTGGGTAAATCTTGGGGAGCGCTTGCACTTTGATGGTGCGCGCTTGTATGCGATGTGCACAATTTGTGAAAGTTATCTTTTAAGAAAGCTTTCACTTTAATGAAGCCTTTGCTTCGATGAAAGCATTTCACAAAATTTTCAAAATCCGGCCAACACTTCTGCATCGCAATTGGCCGGTACTGATAACTCTTCACTTGCATAAACTTTGGATTTGCTTATGAAACATTCCATTCAAATGTCGGCTGATATGAAGTCTTCTATTGATACCATAAAGAAAGACTCCGCCTCCCACGGTGAGAGTATTAAATCAATAGAAAACCAAATTGCACAGTTGAACACCGCAACGAGTGCGAGAGAGAAAAGGAAACTCCCATCTCAACCCCTACCGAATCCTGGCCACTCACAAAATCATAATGTGAATGCCGTTACTACGTTGAGATCGGGGAGAGTGCTGAATAACCGAGTGGGTGAGCAATTTGATGATGTTAGTGACACCAATGATACCCCAGCTTCTTCTTCTTCCCTAAATTCGTCTAGTCTCCCACCTTCACCCGAGCCTATTCTCCGTTTTCCCTAAGGCTCGAACACTTCGCCGAATCTATCTAAGACGATTCCCACTCCAATTTTGGGATTGAATCCGTCCACACAATCTTCTCCACAAATGTTGGACCCAAAACTTATTGATCAAGCTCCGTTTCCAAACAGATTAAGGGCCAACAGACCTAACCCCCAAATGGAGAAGATAGTGGAAATGTTTAAGCAAGTTAACGTAAATATTCCTCTCCTAGATACTATTCAACAAGTCCCATCTTATGCAAGAATCCTTAAAGACTTGTGCACTAGGAAGAGAAAAACTCAAGTGCCTAAAAAAGTTTTCATGACGAGTAATGTTAGCACAGCTTTTACCCAGCAAATACCAAAGAAACGTAAGGACCCTGGCTGTCCTACCATCTCTGTTTCTATTGGGGGTAAAAATATTAATCGTACTTTACTCGACCTTGGCGCTAGCGTTAACTTGTTTCCTTATTCTGTTTATGAGCAATTAGGGATCGGAGAGTTAAAACCTGCGCATTGCACTCTTCAGATGGCCGATCGATCTATCACCCAACCTAAGGGTGAGCTAGAGGATGTGTTAATCAAAGTCGGGAAATTTATATTTCCTGTGAACTTTATCGTTATTGATACACAACCTGTAGCGAACCCACGAAACCAAATTCCAGTGATTTTAGGTTGACCTTTTCTTGCTACTTCCAACGCAGTAATCAATTGTAGAAACGGCTATATGACCCTATCCTTTGGGAAGAAGTCAATTGAGCTTAACATTTACAAGTTGGGAAGTGAACCCTCCGAACCCTATGCTCATATGTGTTCTGTCGAAACAATAGATTCCGACAGCAGCGAAATTGAAGAGCTTCACGATACTGATCTCGACTCCACGATTACATTGTTGTCTGGGTCAACATCTAACGCTGAATATAGACCTATTATGGAGTCCGAGTATCATCCCGTTCTTTCCGATGAGATTATTATTCGGGATATCGATGAAAGTTTTGAAGAAATTTTCGCCGACGAACTCGAATTCTTAGAAAATATGAGTGTTGTGATGAATCAACCTCAATACAAGGAAGTTGAACCATCACCATTTCTTCCTATCAACAACAAGAATACGAGTAATCCACCTTCATTGTTTTGTCTCTACAAACCGAGACGTAAACCCGTTCTTTACCACCTCCTATCACCCCACTTCTTCAAATCTCTGATTTTCCACAAACCAGTACGTTTCATCGATAAATTTTTTGAATGGTTAGTGTTGACTTTTGGTATTTGTAAGGCTTTAACTTGACTAATAACTTTAAACCCCCATAATAATTTTAAATGCTTAATACTATTTTACTCAAGTTTGGGGGGGATATGTTGGCTTTTGAAAGAAAATTTTTACAAAATTATGAGCCAAAAATAAGTTTGGGGAGGATTATCACTTTCAATTTTTGTTGCCCCCGTTAATAACCTTTCCTCCCAAGTCTACAGGTTTTTGAGTTTTAACAGATGACAACAGTGAGAACACTGTTGAAAACAAGTTTGGGGGAGGTTTGTGCTTATTTACGCATCAATTTGCATTATACTTTGCATAAGCACAACATTTTCAAAAAATTTAAAAATTTTCTTTTATAATAAAAGATTAGATAGTGAAAAATTACATCCAAAAGATTGGAAAAATTTAAGAAAACCTAGAAAATTAGAAGTTTTCTTAAACGAAACTAGTAATAAGTAGTTATGAGCCGTTGTCCCAAGGGTTAGTAAGATGAAAGAAATCACTAATCTGAGAATAAAATTAAGTCTGAAAAATAGTTCCTATTCTGGAAGCCAAACATTTGAACGTTGATACCCTACTATACGCACTTACACACATCATGAAACTCAGGATAGTAGAGGATACCTTGAAATGCTCTTGTCAAAAAGCCAAAGTATGAAGGAAAAAATAAATGAAGAAAATATAAAATGGTGAAGAAAAATGAACACCGGTTTTGTAATCACCAAGGCAACAATAAAAAAATATAGCGATGGTGCTTCATCACCTAGTGCCTTAGACCAACTGGTTTGGGAGTCACTGCTAAGCCTTAGGTGTTGCAAGATGAGCAAAATACTAATACGCCTAATAAGCAAGCACATGAGTAATCGGTCGGTTAGTACCTCAAGAAATATTAACGGTCGCATTAAAAATATGTGAGGAAATCCATTTAAATATTCATTGATTAAAAAGTACTGAGGTGATGGACAAAAGTATGATAGCTTGAATTGAATTCTCTGAGTGTTGGGATGTCTTTTACACACACGTAGGGGTATATGATCGATGTTTGGATGAAAGGTAGGAATGAAGAATAAAGATGATGTTTTATTGAGGGATGATGTGATTCCTAACATCTTTTCATGACTATTAAGATAGGGCTCATAGCAACAGAAAAACTAGTGTAGTTGGAAACTCTAATTTTCAAAGTCTTTTTTTTATAATTCTTATCTTCATATGTAATATTCACGGTCTTCCTTTTATTATTGGATTTTGTGCGTGTAATCCGCTGAAAACCCTCAGGAGACAACAATCCTCCTACTAGGGACACCTAAGGGTTTAACGGCTTATTGCATGCGCTCAGTGCAATCGTGTTGCCTATGAATGTGTGTTTAGCTTTCTCCTTTATTTTTCTCCTTCTCTTGAATAAACTAGTTTGCTCGGGACGATCAAAGATAAGTTTAGGGGTATTTGTTCAGTTGATAAAACTGCACATTTAATATGACATTTTTCCTACTATTTCTATATAATAAAAAGTGTTTATTATAATATATGATACATGTGAGGGTTTATTTGTAAAAATACTATTTTCATGTGTTTATATATTATAATTAACATTTGGTAGGAAAAAGTAAGCATATAATATCCATGTAACATTTGGCACATTTAAAATATGCTTACCTTATTAAATTTGTTGAGTTTGTTGTGCAGAATTTTCAGGGCTGAAATCAAGGAAATCAAAGTTGTTAGAACAAACCCGCCTAATTAAGAAAGTAAACTACAGAAATCAAGTCTGGCAGTGACGTAGAAAAGATTTTCAGTTTCCAGAGATTAAAAAGATCACCACGTGTCATAAAGATAAAGCTCCAGAAGACCAAATTAAGCGATCTCCCTATAAGGCCGTGGATCCGCGGCCAAACCCACCTATTGGCCGCGGATCCGCCGCGGTCTAGATGTATTGGGAGTTGGGATTTTGTTGTTGAGATCGTAACTACTGGTTTCCAAATTAGGAAGCTAGGGTTCTGGCTCTGGGACTATAAATAAGGACCGAGAGTCTCTTGGAAAAATTATCAAGCTGAAGTGATCACGAAGTCCACGACAGGCTCACGCATCCAGGCTGATCATCAACGGTTCATCTACCTCCTTAGAAGAGATCGAGAAGCAAAACTAGCATTTTGTAATCATTTTCTAAGGGAACAAAGTGTAAATGAATTTTGTTGATTAATAAAGGTAGTTGTTTTCTTATTCTATCTCTTTGTAGTTTTTAATATAATTTCTCTCTCCATCTCTTCTTCTCCCAACATGCGCGAGTAATTCTTCGCTTGTTAGGGTTCATGGGATTAGGTTAGGTTAATGGATGATGAAGATCCTTAAACTCTTTTTAAGTCCTATAAAGTTTATAAAATTTATCAAAAGAATAGTTAACATCCTAATTGGGCGCGCTATCAATTCATTGATAATCGCGACCACGATTAGAGATTAGATTAACTATTGTTTTGGTAAAGGCTAGATATGAACGGAGTTCCATGTCGAGATAGGGCTTAAGAGTGGGAACCCTTTTCCCTCCAGAAACCCTAATCTACATGCATCACTGTCGTTCTAGTTTTAAATCTATTAAAGGATAAAAAGAGTAATCTTTAATTAATCATCCATAACTACTAAATCCCAATGAACCCTTCAAGCCCCCTTCTACTATAAAACCTACATCCGTAGTTAATCTAGATCTATATTTTGCATCCGTGTTTAACGTAGATCTAGATCCTACAACCATTCTTCACCATTCTTTATTCTTCCTTCTTTCTTTCTCAACACGCCTAAAGTAAGAATAAAATATTCAACGTTTCCAAGAGGACGACCCGTACTCATCTCGGTCTAGCTACACGCGACACCGTTATTGATTGCGGTTAAACTACAACAAACACTAAAAAAGATCAATCAAATGGCGCTATTGCCGGGGATACGTGCGTAATTTTTTACTCCTACTATTTGTGTTGAATTCTTATTCGATCTATATCATAATTAAAACAAAACTGCAAATCGTATATTTAACGAAGTGTGTGAATTTTTGCAAGGAGATCTGGAGTCACAGACTTGAGAAAACAGAAAGACAGAGACATTCATCGAGATCCAGAGGAGTACAGGAGGCCACGTAGCCAACTTCATCAATTGATCCTTCCTTCTCGCGGCGGATCCGCGGCAAATAAGACACATTCGCGGCGGAAGCGCGGCGGGATTGTGGATCTAGGGTTCCAAACTTCTCTGGTATGATTCTCAACTCTTTCTCTCTCCTCTGAATCCAATAAAATATCTTTTCTGCAGGATTCTTTGCAAAATATCGCCGCTCAAAAATCTTTTTGTAAAGTTTTGTTATTGGTTTATTATTTCATATTTTAATACGGATTTTTAAGGGGCAAGACCAAAATTTAGATTAGGTAGGGATTTTATCACCCTTCCTAAGCCCCACAAATCACAAACCGAGCATCTGCATCAACCCTACATTAATTTAAAAAATATCTAGACAAGACTCTAAGGACTGTCATGCTCAATAAGGACAGAGGAAGGTGGTGGGTAATTTATCGCTTATCCGCATTACTTTTGTGGTGCCTAGGCAAGTGTGTCTAAGGCAAGTGGTTACTTAATTAGGCCTGCTATTTTCGGTGATTCGTATGGCGGATACCTCCCATTTACCTGGCACTTACCTGGCCATAAGAGTAGTAAAGAGGTGGTAGAGGATTGATCCTACGGCTTGTCCTTTGGAAGTCTAGGAGCGGTCTAGAGACTTGACCTAGGTAACCTTAGTTCTAGGGTTGTTTGTGCATTTTTGTGTGATTTGTCTAAGTCCGACGCACTTTTCAAAACAGACAAATTTTAAATCACACACACGCTTCCACTTGCGCTAAACCCGCTTAGTGCATGCTTGGTTGGACACGGGATTCTAGTGCCCGTCTTGTCCGCGTTCCTGCTATCGATTCCGAAGTCGGTGCTTCTTCATCTTCTTTTCCCCCACCACACTCCACATCGACCGAGATGGACGGTACTCCATCAAATTATAACACCACGCTGCCACCGCCCATAGGTGAGCAGAATCCACATCGTATCTCTCTCCAAGAAAGATGCTATCCAATCCGTGGTCCACTTCCCACTTGCTTATCTATTCCACCAGCCAACGGGGATAATTTTGAAATTAAACCCCACTACATCAATCTGTTGCCCAAATTTAATGGGCTTGAATCTGAAGACGCGTCTGTTTTCATCACTAAATTCGAAAACGTATGCGTAATGATGGGTACGTCACAACTGTCTCTGGATGCTATGCGCTTGCGTCTTCTCCCATTCACTTTGTGCGACTTGGCAGAAAAATGACTTTATAATACTACCGCACACTCTATCACTAATTGGGATGAATTTGTAATAGCATTTCTTAAGAACTTTTATCCAAACCATAAGACCGCCCGTGTTAGGAGCGAGATCAACCAGTTTACCCAGCTTCCCAATGAACCATTTTGGAAGTGCTTTGAACGTTTCAAGGATCTGCTTGTCCAATGTCCTCATCATGGAATAAATAGATGGGATTTGTGCCGAATTATATATGAGGGCATTAATCCAGCGACAAAGCAGATGCTTGAAACAAATTGTCAATGCAATTTCATGTCTAAAGATGATGGTGAAGCTTGGAAATATCTGGAAGACCTCGCTGAAAACACTTTGCAGTGGGAAAGCGTAAGACCATCTTCATCCAGGGGATGTATTCACCAGCTCGATGTTTCCATCGCAGTAAAATCTGAAATGACAACGATGCAGAAGAAACTCGACGCTATTGAGAACAAATTCTCATCAGTCTCCCTAAATCAGGTAACGCTTCCCAAGACCGTGTGTAGTTGCTGTTCAGATCTTTCACACTTGACGGAAGAATGTCCTATGAATGCATCGTTTTAAGGTCACGAGCAAACTAATGCTGCTTTTCAGCAGCGACCTAGAAACGATCCTTATTCTTCTACGTATAACCATGGATGGAGGAATCATCCTAACTTTGCTTGGAACCAAAACCAACCCCAAAATCAAAACCAGTTCCAAAGCAATTATCAAAGACCTCCTCCACAGCAATCGCAACCACACCCACAAAGTCAGCACCCCTTTCAGTCACAAAATTTTCAAAATCCGGCCAACACTTCTGCATCGCAATTGGCCGGTACTGATAACTCTTCACTTGCACAAACTTTGGATTTGTTTATGAAACATTCCATTCAAATGTCGGCTAGTATGAAGTCTTCTATTGATACCATAAAGAAAGACTCCGCCTCCCACGGTGAGAGTATTAAATCAATAGAAAACCAAATTGCACAGTTGAACACCGCAATGAGTGCGAGAGAGAAAAGGAAACTTCCATCTCAACCCCTACCGAATCCTGGCCACTTACAAAATCATAATGTGAATGCCGTTACTACGTTGAGATCGGGGAGAGTGCTGAATAACCGAGTGGGTGAGCAATTTGATGATGTTAGTGACACAAATGATAACCCAGCTTCTTCTTCTTCCCCAAATTCGTCTAGTCTCCCACCTTCACCCGAGCCTATTCTCCGTTTTCCCCAAGGCTCGAACATTTCGCCCAATCTATCTAAGACGATTCCCACTCCAATTTTGGGATCGAATCTGTCCCCACAATCTTCTCCACAAATGTTGGACCCAAAACTTATTGATCAAGCTCCGTTTCCAAACAGATTAAGGGCCAACAGACCAAACCCACAAATGGATAAGATAGTGGAAATGTTTAAGCAAGTTAACGTAAATATTCCTCTCCTAGATTCTATTCAACAAGTCCCATCTTATGCAAGAATCCTTAAATACTTATGCACTAGGAAGAGAAAAACTCAAGTGCCTAAAAAAGTTTTCATGACGAGTAATGTTAGCACAGCTTTTACCCAGCAAATACCAAAGAAACGTAAGGACCCTGGCTGTCCTACCATCTCTATTTCTATTGGGGATAAAAATATTAATTGTGCTTTACTCGACCTTGGCGCTAGCGTTAACTTACTTCCTTATTCTGTTTATGAGCAATCAGGGATCGGAGAGTTAAAACCTGCGCATTGCACTCTTCAGATGGCCGCTCGATCTATCACCCAACCTAAGGGTGAGCTAGAGGATGTGCTAATCAAAGCCGGGGAATTTATATTTTCTGTGGACTTTATCGTTATTGATACACAACCTGTAGCGAACCCACGAAACCAAATTCCGGTGATTTTAGGTTGACCTTTTCTTGCTACTTCCAACGCAGTAATCAATTGTAGAAACGGCTCTATGACCCTATCCTTTGGGAAGAAGTCAATTGAGCTTAACATTTACAAGTTGGGAAGTGAACCCTCCAAACCCTATGCTCATATGTGTTGGGGTAAAAATTTACACCCCGGTTGAACAAGTCAAAATCAAAGTCAACCCCAAGCCAAGTGGGCCCAAGCCCAGATCCAGTGGGCCCATGCCCGGGTCGAGCCCGAACATGAAGCGGACGGCCTCCCCCATGCCAAGATAAAAATTTTGTAATAAATAATTTTGTTGTATTTCTTTTATTTTGTTTTATGGAAAAATGTAAGAAAAATAGGCATAAAGCCAAATTTTTGTAAAGCCCATGGCTTATGTGCAAAAAGAAATGGCACATGAGCCATGGGATAGGCAAAATGCCATTTTGTGAAGCCCAAGGGGCTATGTGTAAAGTGTATAGCCCATAAAGGTAAGGGTAATGAAAATATCACACAACCTTTTTCTCTCTCCAAAATTTTTTTAGATCTGAGATCTTTTCTCCTTCTTCAAGGTTCCAAAACCTTCTTCTTTCTTTTGAATTAAATCAAGAGTTTTACTCTTCATTTTATAAAACTAAATAGTTTTTCACCACAAAACCCATAAAGGGGAACTCAGATCTTCCATTAGATCTCAAAAAGAAGAGATTTTTAAAATCTCATATCTCTTGATCTTCAAGATCCAGCAACCAGAGAAGAAAGAAGAAGAACCCCTTTCATCAACCCCAAAACATCTTAGGAGTTTAACTCCACTCTGATTTCTCTTTTCGAGAATTTCTGGGGCTAAAAGCCTCTTTTTCTCGCCGGCGCCCAAGCGCTCAAGCGCCCAGCGCCAAGCACCCACGTGCCGACATGTGGCGCGCTAGCGCTCGAGCGCCCAGCGCTCAAGCGCCAAGCACCCACGTGCCGACATGTGGCGCGCTAGCGCTCGAGCGCCTGGCGCACAAGCGCCTGGCGCACAAGCGCCCAGCGATCAAGCCCAAAGCGCCCACGTGGCGCGCTAGCGTTCGAGCGCCTGGCGCTCAAGCGCAAAGCGCCCACGTGTCAACACGTGGCGCGCTAGCGCCTGGCGCTCAAGCGCAAAGCGCCCACGTGCCGACACGTGGCGCGCCTGCGCTCGAGCGCCTGGCGCTCAAGCGCAAAGCGTCCACGTGCCGACACATGGCGCGCCTGGCGCTCGAGCGCCCAGCGCAAAGCGCCCACGTGCCGACACGTGGCGCGCCTGGCGCTTGAGCGCCCAGCGCTCGAACGCAAAGCGCCCACGTGCCGACACCTGGCGTGCTAGCGCTCGAGCGCCTGGCGCTCCAGCGCCCTGCGCTCAAGCACAAAGCGCCCACGTGCCGACACGTGGCGCGCTTGCGCTCAAGCGCCCACATGCCGACACGTGGCGCGCTAGTGCCTAAACGCACAACACCTAAGCGCACAGCGCTCAAGGCGCTGACCCCACGCGTCCTTTGGACGCTTTTTCCCTTTTTTTTATATATATGTATACATGTATATATATGTACAGATACACATACACTCCACAACACTGTCCCTCTCAAAAAAAATTTGGGCCGGGGCGTTGCCCCGCATCCCGCAAGGGGGCTGCTATCCCCCATGACACCCAGCCTGCTATCCGGATAGCGGGACCCCGTAAAAACTCTGCGTGGCTCCCGATATATCCAAACCCCCTCCAAAACAACACACACGTACACTGCACATTGAGTTCGCCTGACCAGTTTAACCCGTCAATCGGAGGTTCCCTCGTTCCAAAGGCGAGGGGTAATTAACGACAGCTTAGTCCGCGGCTGCAGGAGATTCGGATCCCCACAATCAATAAACCCCGGCCTACCCTAGGCAGGAGGAATCTGTAGTACGCCTGACAAGCGCGCGCATATTTCCATCTCATTGGGGTGACGAAAAATACCCCACAGACTCTGGCACGCCCGGTGGGACCTTTCTCTCCTACCATATTTCGGGTTAAACGTTCATGCGAACTCAATTAATATACATATCGATTGCCTATACTGAAATGATGTTTTCTTTTCGTGCAGCAATCAACTTTCGACGACAATGTCTCCTAAGACAAATTCAGCTTCCAACGCGACCCCGATCCCGTACGTGGTCAAGGTCAATGCTCGTGTGGTTCTCCCCGTAAGCCTCAGTCGACAGTGGGAGGAACTGCCCCGCCAGTTTGGCTCCGTCATCATCTACCCTGCTGGAAGCGCTCATCTGGAAGAAATCCCGGCAAAACAGGTGGCCAAGCCGGTCTCAAGGGGCAAGAGGCCGAATGTTGTGATCGCTAAGGAACCACAACCGAAGCTTAAAACGGTGTCTGAACGACTCTTTGGCGCTCCGGCTGGGGGCAAGACTTCTGGTACAAAGGGCAACATCAAATGTTGCGGGCGAGCTCAGGCGATGAATCCAATAAATGCACAATATAGCGTATCTCCAAAATCCTCCATGGCCCAGTCTACGGCGTCTTCCCAAAGAGCAGAAGTCTGCCAGGTGCTTAGAACAGAAAAGTTAAGGCAGAAGCGGCTCAGGTATCAGGCCAACAAGAGGGCCAGGACTCCGGCCAGGTGGAATCTTGTGAGGTTCCAAGAGCAGGGTCGCCCCGCAACAACGGCTGAGTCGGACGTAAGAATCAGCAATTCCTTTGAGCCTTTGAAGTGGGTTCAGAAAAATGCCATGACCGCCAGAATCAAGAAGACAGCGGTCCGAACAATGCTACAAAGAGACGTGTCCCGGCCCCAACAGAAAAAGTTTGACACTGTCTCTTCAAGAGTCTATCAGGCGCTCTGTGCCGCACGAAAGCAGCGGGACAAACCCAGAAAAGAAGCACCAGCACCATTCAAGAATCTGGCCAGGCCAGCCGCCTTCAATCGACTACCCGTTACCAAAACAGGAGGGTCAAGACAGCGATCCGAGAAATCAGTCGCCGATAAGAAAAAGACGGCTGAATATGTTATCCATACGGTTTATATGGCAGGCGGGCGCCCCAGTGACAACCTTCGCAGCAAGAGCAAGGATGGGGCCACCTGATTTGAGTGACTTAGCGAGCTTGCGCTTTCTAAAAGATAGATCAAAAATATTTGTAACCGCAATCAAGAACGACGTCGCATGAAGCTAGCCGGTGAGTATGGGTCGGTCCACAGGGATGTTGTGAATTTCCGATTCGCGCTTACGAGTTAATTCCGAAGGTTGTTCGGAAGAATTATTAAATCTAAAAACCTAATTAACCTAGGGCAATTATCTAGATCTACTCTTGCTAAGGCTAGGTTTAGGGATAGTTTGGAAATGTAATTAAATCTCACCGCTTTCAATACCCGAATGAAGATCTATGAGGAGTTATGGTAATTATCAATAAAGTGGATTAGATCCGTTCGGGAAGGTGTTCCTTCCTCTAGGTTCTTGTCCTTCCTTTAGAGATCCTTACCCTAACCTCCATGGAAGACATCACACCCGGGCCTTTATACTACGGTATCACCGCTACCTCGAGGGATAGAGTGCCGTAGGGAGAGGTATGTGAATGTATGCATGGAGTCCTATTGTAAATAATTGGTGGGTAAGAAAGGGGTGAGAGATCTCATCTCTCAAAATCCTTCCCAAAGCTAAACCCTAAACAAGTTCCTAGGGCATGAAATTAAATCTACCTAGGGCAAGGAATTGAAAACTACACTAGGGCAAGAAATTAAATTACTTACAGATGCATCCCTCCAATCATCCATGCAGGGTTGTCAGATCTGAATTTCTGAATGGAGAAGAAACACCGATGCTCTCCAAAAAGGATTTCTGAATTTTTATTAAAAGGAGGCATAAGAAATTACAATGAGTAGAGTTCCTATTTATAGAGAATAGGAAACCCTAGGTTACAATTGATTTGCATGTCTATAATTACAAAAATAGCCCTAGGTTGACTAGTCAAAGCCGCCACCAAATTATGGTAAACTTTTTATCTCCTGAAAGCCCTAGATGGCCGCGAAACCGCGGCATAGGTGGGGGTTGGGCCGCGGTTCCGCGGCCCAATAGTTGGATCAAATGCTGAAATTTTCAGGTATTGTTTTGGGCTTTCTGGGCTTTAATATTCTTTGGTTCTTTCTTCACTTGGGCTTCTTCATTAGTTCCAGATCTTCAGTGAACAATTTTGCAATGACTTTTTAACCGTTTGCCTTAATATTCTGGATCTTGCGTTGCCTTGTTGATTGTGAACTGTTCTTTGTCTAGGCTTGATTAAGATCCTCCTATTTGTTGGTCAAGGTCCACTTTTGCATCGTCTTTTCAGCGTTTTCACTGTTTTCTGTCCAAGAACCTGTAACCTGTAACATGCAGCAGACATGCGTCAAAAGCACCTGTTTATTTATAAAAAGACTAAGAATGGGGAATATAATAATGCAATATTATGGCGTGAACAAATACCCCCAAACTTATCTTTTGCTCGTCCTCGAGCAAACTTATTTTTATTCACTAAAATCCTAACCGCACTTTCGCAGGGAAACGCGATTGCACTGAGCATGTGCAACAAGCCGTTAAACCTCTAGGTGTCCCTAGTAGGAGGAGTGTTGTCTCCTGAGGGTTTTCAGCGGATACTACCCACCAAATCCTATCAACTCGGCCCATTGACTTTTGTTCTCCAATTAAGTTTTCCAACAGGGAATTCTATTATCTTCTACTTGTAAATTATCCACCCACATTCTTCACACTTCCTCATTATTTAACTTAAGATTATATATGTTATGTAGACCTACTTAGCTTTCGACATTTCTTAAGTTTTCCTTCTAGGGTTCCATCTCCACTTAGGAATTTCTATCAACCCTTACTAAAAATACAAGTTCTATTCTTCATTCCTTTTTCTTATCTAAACTCTAATCACATATCCCCACGTGTGTGTAAATATCACCCCTACACTTGGAAATTCAAATCAAGCAATTGTACTCTCGTCCATTGTCCAAAGCACTTATTAATTAGTGAATTTTTAAATGAAATTTGCTTACACATCCTTCATGCGACCGTTAATACTTCTTGAGGTACCAACAACCGATTACAAGATGCGTTAGCACTTTAAAGCGTACTTCCTAGTTTTGCAACACCCAAGGCTTTAGCAGTGACTCCCAAACCAGTTGGTCTAAGGCACTAGGTGATGAAGCACCCTTGCTAAATATTTTTCTATTTTTTACAGCCTTAAGTAATCACAAAAACCAGTGTCCATTTTTTTTTATTCTTTCTTCACTTTTTTTTTATTTTCATTGTACTAAGGACTTTAGACAAGAGCACTTCAAGGTCTCTTCTACTATTCCAAGTTTCAAGGTGCGTGATTGTGCAAATTGTAGGGTATACATTTTCAGAATCTAGACTTAAGCTAGGAACTATTTTTCAAACTTATACTCTACTAAGAACATCAATACTTTTCCTTTGTTTCGACTTAGCCCAAGAAGTGAACCCAAAATTTGCCTATTTCTAAATAAACTACAAAGACATATACTTTCTACCGTTAAACTTTAAGGAAGGTTATTTTTAGGGTTTTTAATTCACTAAGTCTAAGATCTAGTTGTTCCTAACCAGTTAACCTATTTGTGAAACTCAAGTCAATTAGACCAAAATTGAATACAATAATTTTTATAATTTTTGAAATTTTCAAATTTTTATGCGTTTTAAAATAAGTATGCAAATGCAAAAATATGTACAAATGAATGCGAAGGAAGAAGACGTACCGAGCATACCCCCAAACTTAAACTTGACAGTGTCCTCACTGTCATGCTAAACCAAGAGGGTCAAAATACCGGCACTCCCCTGTTTATTTATTTATAATTTTTATATTTTTAATGTTTTGAAATTTTTTTTTTTAATTTTTTTTATAGAAAAAGAAAACAAAAATATATATACATATATACAAAAAGGTCCCCCCCAAACTTAAGCTTGGCCTTGCATAAGCTAAAAGTTAGCACCAACCATTCAAAAATCTTATCATGGTAAAGATATAGTTGGTGCAAGAATGGGGTGTGGAGGAAAGAAATGAGAAACACGCGAGACCTTGTGGAAAGAAGAATGGTAGAAGATGGTCTCGGTGGGGGAGAAGAAGGGCGAAAAGGAGAAAGAAGGATCGCGCGAACTTGAGGGTGTAAATCGAGTGAATAAATTAGCGCAATATGTGATGACCGATATGTTATAAGCGATTGCGCTAACCTATCCACCCGTCGGGAAATGGGGTCAAATCCCTCAAGATTCGCAAGAAAACATGGGTACGCCGAACTTGGTATAGGAGATGAAAGCGTAACGGTCATTTGTTCGGTCGGAACACGGGGAAAGACGAAAGGGAGTGATTGAGGGATAGTATCATTCTCACCGTAGTAAACTATCTCGAACTTGAAAGATTCCATTAATGGTTCGAAACAACTGTAAGCAGCCAAGTCTGATGGTTCAACTAACTCATCTGAAAATGTAAAAGACTCAAACTCGGGCGGTGAGTCATCAACATCGTCCGAAAAAGTGAAACACTCGTAGGTGTTATCGTCTGTGAGAACTGTGTCAGATTCAAAGGAAAATTTTTCAAGCTCACAGTCTTCAAGCGGGGTCGGAACGATGGGAAAGAGGGAGGGTGATATAACAGTCAAAGGTTCAGGAGGATGATTTGGAAAATCAGACACATCAAACAAAAATGATTCAACATCAATATTATCCTCAAGACTCTCCTCAATACTATCCTCAATATTTAACTCATCCATGCCATTATCATCAAAGTCAAGACGCATATGAGATTCGGGAAAAACATTTAATAACTCGAGATGATGATTTGAATATAAAATCTCAATTAAATCGACAGGTTCATCATCCGAAATATTCCCGGCGTCTATATCCTCAATCAAGTGAAAATTAATTTTCTTAGGCACCTCATCAAAAGCATGGATATCTATCGATTTTGGTTCTAGATGGGAGGTGTAAAGATCGAAAGGATTAGGTGCGGTTTCACTTGAAAAGGGTTCCTCACAATTTGGCAAATCAAACACTACAAAATCACACAACTCATTTTTATTTTCAACAGGTGAACTATTTAGGGAAATCGATGGCAAAGGAGTTGTGGGCTTCAATTGGGTAAGGGTATGTTTGATTTGTAAATCCTATCTCATTCTCACTCTGTCCAACCGCCTCCTTATACATTAAAAAATTTTGAGCTAGCGGGAAACTAGCTATCGGTTCAGCAGGTGGCATAAGGGCGGCCATGGACGCTTCCACATTCCTCACCATTTTGTTTGTTGCAGCAATATAAGCCTCCAACGACTCTTCCAAACTAGACTTGGGTGGTAAGGGGGTTTCGCTAAAAGATTCAAAATTGGTTGGATATGTGAAACTCCCTAATGGCTGTGTAGAAACAGTGTCTAGTGAAGGTGGGAAGGTCGGGTATGACTTGTAGGAAGTGGGTGGTTGGGCAGGGGTAGGGTCAACATATGGATAAAAAGGTGAATAATCGTGCGGATCCCTAGAACTAGATGAGTGGAGAGAGGTGAAAGATCGACTGCAAGATTGAGCAATATGCTCAGCAATGGACATCGGCCTAGGAGTTACAGCAGGACTTGAAAAAGTGGTGTCAACATACGAAGGTGGTGAAGGTTGACTTGGTTGACACAAAATGGGTTGAAAAGTCAAACTGTTTCTCCTAGACGCCTCTATGTGATCTTTCAAAGATTTTTTAAGCATGGAATGATCGTCTTTAAATTGACCGAACAAATTGACATATGACGCAAAATTAGGTTCGGGATACCAAAGTTCGGCTAATGATTTATTATGTGGGGTACCCATGTTGTAAGAAGGGGAAAGAAGGAAAGTTTATTGTGGTGCGAGGATTTATTTGCGGCTAAAAAACTTTGCAAGTTTCTATAAATTTTCCTTATTCTTTTTTTTATTCTTTTTCTCTTTATTAGGAAAAATTTGTTGCAAAAAGATTTTCAACACAAGATATGCAACAGCAAAATATTACTTGCAATCTAATTTTTAATTTAAGCGGGGCACAAAAATCCTGCACAAGACTGTTATATGGAAGGGAATATATTTTTGAGCGCAAAGAAATCCTGCAGGCAAATTTACAGAAGATATATCAAGATTTGCAGAGGAGGAGAGAGAAAACTCACAGAAATTTACAGTGGCGGAATTTTTTTTTTTTTTTTAAATCGCGCTTCTGCCTTTTTTTTTCAAGCCCTGAATCGACCAGGACGCGGCGGTTCCGCGGCCAAAATGGGGCTTGCGCGGCGGTTCCGCCGCGCTTTGGTCGGTTCGCCTTTTTTTTTTTGGTGGACCAGATCACCACAGTTAACTTGTAGACTCGGTCCTCCAAATTTCTTCTGTTTCTCGGTTGTTGTGATCTTCTGTTCGTTCCGATCTGTTTTTCTTGTTTTGATCTCTGTAGATTTCCAGATCCGATTTTCGTATATCCTGTAAAATTCAAACAACAAAGTATCCCTTCCAAAATAACAGATGATATATTTTTATATTTATTTGTGATTTTTCTGATTTTTATGATTTTTTTAATTTTGATTAACCCGAAATCGCGAAAAGAAAATTCTACGCCATCCCCGGCAACGGCGCATTTGATTTGAGTGACTTAGCGTGTTTGCGCTTTCTAAAAGATAGATCAAAAATATTTGTAACCGCAATCAAGAACGGCGTCGCATGAAGCTAGCCGGTGAGTACGGTCGGTCCACAGGGGTGTTGTGAATTTCAGATTCGCGCTTACGAGTTAATTCCGAAGGTTGTTCGGATTAATTATTAAATCTAAAAACCTAATTAACCTAGGGAAATTATCTAGATCTACTCTTGCTAGGGCTAGGTTTAGGGATAGTTTGGAAATGTAATTAAATCTCACCGCTTTCAATACCCGAATGAAGATCTATGAGGAGTTATGGTAATTATCAATAAAGTGGATTAGATCCGTTCGGGAAGGTGTTCCTTCCTCTAGGTTCTTGTCCTTCCTTTAGAGATCCTTACCCTAACCTCCATGGAAGACATCACACCCGGGCCTTTATACTACGGTATCACCGCTACCTCGAGGATAGAGTGCTGTAGGGAGCGGTATGTGCATGTATGCATGGAGTCCTATTGTAAATAATTGGTGGGTAAGAAAGGGGTGAGAGATCTCATCTCTCAAAATCCTTCCCAAAGCTAAACCCTAAACAAGTTCCTAGGGCATGAAATTAAATCTACCTAGGGCAAGGAATTGAAAACTACACTAGGGCAAGAAATTAAATTACTTACAGATGCATCCCTCCAATCATCCATGCAGGGTTGTCAGATCTGAATTTCTGAATGGAAGAAGAAACACCGATGCTCTCCAAAAAGGATTTCTGAATTTTTATTAAAGGAGGCATAAGAAATTACAATGAGTAGAGTTCCTATTTATAGAGAATAGGAAACCCTAGGTTACAATTGATTTGCATGTCTATAATTACAAAATAGCCCTAGGTTGACTAGTCAAAGCCGCCACCAAATTATGGTAAACTTTTTATCTCCTAAAAGCCCTAGATGGCCGCGGAACCGCGCATAGGTGGGGGTTGGGCCGCGGTTCCGCGGCCCAATAGTTGGATCAAATGCTGAAATTTTCAGGTATTGTTTTGGGCTTTCTGGGCTTTAATATTCTTTGGTTCTTTCTTCACTTGGGCTTCTTCATTAGTTCCAGATCTTCAGTGAACAATTTTGCAATGCTTTTTAACCGTTTGCCCTTAATATTCTGGATCTTGCGTTGCCTTGTTGATTGTGAAACTTTTCTTTGTCTAGGCTTGATTAAGATCCTCCTATTTGTTGGTCAAAGTCCACTTTTGCATCGTCTTTTCAGCGTTTTCACTGTTTTCTGTCCAAGAACCTGTAACCTGTAACATGCAGCAGACATGCGTCAAAAGCACCTGTTTATTTATAAAAAGACTAAGAATGGGGAATATAATAATGCAATATTATGGGTGTGAACACCACCACATCCCAAGCCCAATCTGGCTTGAAGTGGTTGTCGCTGCCCAAGAACAGTCGCCTCCCCTGGATGAAGAAAACCCTCTCGATGAGGACGATAGGCAGAAGGACCCTTCGGTCCAGGCAGATTCAAGCTCGGACAGCGAGGAAGAGCCGACTTTCCGCCCCAGGACCGCGGAGCAAGAGCTGCTTCAAGAGCTTCGGAAACAGCTCAAGAACAAAGATAAAGAGATGGCCAAGCTCTATTGACGACCTAACGAATGTTGTGATGCAGCTTACGGCTCAAATTGCTCGAGCGCCTCCCAATTAAGCACAAGTCGCTACTCATCAGCCGGGGTGATGATAATCCGAAGCAGCCAATGCCTGTTCTTTTGGGTCCAAGACTGGTCGAGCCGCACGAAAGCCGGCACATTCCGCTTCTGGGGACGCCTTGGCCCCAGATAGCACTATCCCACTAACACAAGATCGGATAATGGATTTGGTCACCAGAAATGTTAAACATTGGTGGCCGAAGCTGAAGCCCAGAAAGAAATTGGCAGTAGTGGGCGGCCATATCCTGCACAGTACGATCTGATCGAGTTCCCGAGCGGCTACGTCATTCCTAAGATCGGAAGATTTGACGGAACGGGGAATGCAAATCAGCACGTCGCCTACTTCAAAGCATCGTGCGGAAATACATGGGGCAATGACGCGCTCCTTCTTCGTCAGTTTGTCAACAGCCTAAACGGTGTCGCCTTTGACTGGTACGCGAGTATTACCAGACGGGTTCCGTCATTACCTTTGCCCAAATGGAGTCACTGTTTCGGCAAAGGTTCATGAGTGTCAGTGATAAAATTTCCATTGCCGACCTTGTGAGGACCAAGCCGGGGAAGAATGAAAGCAACACCAACTTTATCGCCCGATGGCGTAATCTCACGGTCAAGTGCGAACCGCCGCTGTAGCAGGACCAGTCCGTCAGCCTTCTCATTAGGAACCTCAAGCAATTGGATGGTCCCATTCTTGTGTACAGCGGGCCTCAAGACATTTCAGGAGCTAACCAAGAAAGTACAAATGCTGGAACGCTCGAAGCAAGAGTCCCCGCCGGACTCTCAGAGAGACAAAACTTGGAAAAGCAAGCGGGACGACAACCGTAGAAGCGGGAGTTCTAGCAGTACCAACTGTTTTCAATGCGTCCGACAATGAAGAAAAGCGAGGGGCGGGCGAATCCAAAACCAACCGGTCTCAAAAGCCATTGCTGGGAGGAGATGGGCCTTCCCTAGAGGAGAAGAAGAACAAGGTTTCATGAAGGGACAAGGTCCAAAAAATATTTAGAGATGCCTTGAACAACGACCTACAATTGCCGGAGTCAAAAAGACCCTAAGAAGCAAAAATGACCGACAATCCCCTGTATTGCCCGTACCACCGAGTAGTGAGCCATGCGATCGAGGATTGCTATATCTTTAAGGACTGGGTCGAGAAGCAGTACAAGGCTGGAGAGATCGAGCTGTCCAAAAAGCGTGTTGGTGAACAATCAAGTTGCAACCGCCAAATTTACACAGACAGAAGTTGAAGCCCTCTGGGAGCAGACAGCTGAACCCGTTGCCCTGACAACGAAACTGACTCATCGTGGCCTCCGTGGAGTACGCACATATCTAATAAGACGAAGAAGATGATAAAGCTACTTCGGAAAGAGCCCAGGACGGAATGGGAAGGGCAGAAGAAGCCTACCGGTCCAGCTGCCAATGTGGCTCCATCAGGCTCAAATCCAAAAAGCTAAAGAAGAAGAAAAGTGCAGCTCTGCGCGAAAAGGAATTTGTAGGGAGATCGACCATATCAAAAATATATCGATTCCCTCGAAGAATATGAACAGAAAGAAAGAATTCTGATTCAATTGAAGGAGTTCTTCCCTGTACAAGCGGCTGAAATCTGGAGGAGTTAGAAGAAGACCCCAATGAAGAGATCCCAGGTAGTGACCTGCTACGCCATCCATTCTTGGCAGCGACTCTGAGGAGGAGCTCTGTTTTCCCGAAGAGGACGAGGAGCTCGCCATAAAGGCCAATCAAATCTAGCTCAGAAGCTGAAGGGCTCTACCGCCAAATCAGGGCAACGCCCCAAAAGGGAAGGAAAAACAGGGCTAGATAGATGATGAAGATGGCAAGAGAACCGGCTGATGAAAACTCAAGTCCTTCTCCAGTAGACTATAATGTTTTGGCTCACCTCCGAAAGCTTCCGTCTTTCCTTAGCATTTACGATGCCTTGGTTCTATCTCAAGAGCTTAGAGATGTTCTCATTCATGCTCTACAAAACCCTGAGCGGTATCAGGCTCGCTTTGCGGAAATTAATATGAAAGAAGCTCAGTACACTTTGCAAGCCGCTGCAGTCACGTTTAAGGATGAAGACTTGCTACTGGGAACGACTGAGCATAATTGGCCGCTTTACGTGACCGGGTACAGCGAAGGAGATCGAATTAATCGCATATTGATTGATCCAGGGTCCTCAGTGAACATCATGAACTTGCGAACTCTGAAGAGTTTGTCAATGGACCGCCCGACACCTGTCAAGGGAAAGGATTTTCATTAAGGCTTCACAAAAATTGCCAGCAAGTTCTGGGGTCCATAACTCTGCCAATCAAATTCGAGGATCTGCAAACTGAAGCTAAGATATACGTGATCGACGCCGACACGTCTTATAAGATTCTCTTGGGACCGGCCGTGGCTTCCACGATTATGGTATCGTCCCCGTCAACTCTCTATCAATGCATGAAGTATACTAAAAATGGCGAAGAAAGACGCATTAACGGAGACATCCGGCCGTTCGGTGTGCACGAGGTCCGATATGAAAATTCTCGGTACTTTATGAACCACCAAAATGCTAAGCCACAACTGACTGAGGATAGAGCGGCCCCAAGACTCAAAGGGCAAATATGAGTCGGCTATCACTTTCAAAAGCAAAAACGCCCAAGTGCGCCCGCATTTCGGTAGCGACACTGATGAGTCCGACGCTGGAAGTCCGTCCTTCCGTAAAACTCGCCCTCGTTTCGGGTAGCGATACAGACGAATCTGTTACTGAAGCCCCATCTAGCAGCAAGGTCCGCCCCTCATCTTGGCAGCGACACTGAAGAGTCGGAGGAAGAGGACCTGCCATGCAACAGCGGTGCAGATTGGACCCCCATGCAACAAGCGAAACTACGAGAGGACTTAAAAATTGCAGAAGGGTCCCTAACTGTCACAAGGGTACCGGAGCAGATGTGCAAAGAGCTCGATGCGTTGTCAGTCTCCACCGTGGACCAGCTGAAAACCGTGGACCAGCTGAAAACTTTCTAAGTCCCCGGAATGAAAAGTGGGGCAGAAAGACATCCTGTTTTATGGGTCAAACCCCGTTGTACACCCGGACGATTTTTCTGTCGCGTTCCTTCCATATGAGAGAGGCCTAAGAGCCATCCTTAGTCCCAGATACTATGCGCCCGAGATGCGGGAATACATTAAAAAGTGCGGATGCCGGTTATATCAACGGTAGTCGAAGCAAAGTTTTACGAAGGGCTATGACATCCACCTCAGGTCCGAGCACTCATCGATGGTCGAATTCCAGATAGGCGGGGCATAGGTTTCATCAGCCTGATTCTAAGGCATGCTATATGACCCATATTGGGGAAGCCAGCGAAGAGTCAAATGATGAAGACGAGCTAACCGAGGCAGAAGAAGCTCCTCAAGAGCCGAAGATGGCGGACAAAAACCTTTGACGAGCTAACCGAGATTGACTTAGGAACGCCCGATGATCCAAGGCCGACCTACATCAGCTCACTCTTGTCGGAGGAAATGAAAGAGCAGATAATTGCCCTGCTGCATGAGTTCGTCGACTGCTTCGCGTGGACATACAAAGAAATGCCTGGCCTTTCCCCTGAAGTGGCCGTGCATAAGCTGGCTATATCTCCTGATGCTAAGCCAGTCAAACAAGCTCCTCGACGAATGAGAAGGGAACGAGAAGAAAAGGTCATCGAGGAAACCAAGAAGCTCATCGATGCCGGCTTCATCAGGGAAGAGAAATATGCGGACTGGATCGCATGCATAGTCCCAGTGAAGAAGAAAAATGGGCAGATCCGAGTTTGTGTCGATTTCAGGGACCTCAACAAGGCATGTCCTAAAGAAGACTTTCCGCTACCGGTCATGGAAATGATGGTCGATGACACCTCAAATTATAAGTTGGTCACCTTTATGGATGGCTTGTCTGGATATAATCAGATCAAGATGTCGCCCGAGGATGAGAAGCACACAACATTCCGAACCTCGATAGGAATATACTGCTACAAGGTGATGCCATTCGGACTGAAGAACGCAGGTGCTACGTACCAAAGGGCAATGACCAATATCTTCGATGACCTAATTCATAAAGTCATCGAATGTTATGTTGATGATCTGGTCGTCCAGACTAAAACCAAGGTCGATCATATCCAAAATCTAGGACCGTTCTCACCAGACTGAGGGAATACGATCTGAAGATGAATCCTCTGAAATGCGCTTTTGGCGTGTCATCGGGAAAATTCCTGGGCTTCATAGTCCGACATCGAGGGATCGAAGTTGACCAATCAAAGATAAAGGCCATCATGGAGATGCCCCCTCCGAAGAGTCTGACGCAGCTAAGATCTTTTCAAGAAGAGTCTGACGCAGCTAAGATCTTTTCAGGCAAGCTTGCTTATATACGGAGGTTTATCTCAAATTTATCGGGGAGATGTAGGCCCTTCTCAAAGCTCATGAAGAACGGAGCTCCTTTTATCTGGGATGCCGAATGTCAAGCAGCGTTCGAAAAGCATCAAATAATACTTGTTGCACCCTCCAGTGCTGGTCGCTCCCATTCCAAATAAACTGCTGATTCTCTACACTGCCGCGCTAGATGAGTCACTCGGTGCGCTCCTTGCCCAGAATAACGAGGAGGGAAAAGAATATGCCCTATACTACCTCAGTCGAACTCTAGTCGGGAGGAACACAACTATTCCCCAATCGAAAAGCAATGTCTGGCTCTGATATTTTCTGTGAAGAAGCTGAGGCACTATTTGCTCGCTCATCGGGTTATGCTGATCTCCAAGGTCGACCCGCTCAAACACTTGATGACCAGAGCAAGCCTAGCCGGCAGAATGGCAAGATGGGCTGTCATGCTACTTGAGTTTGACATAGTTTATACTCCTCAGAAAGCAGTGAAAGGGCAAGCACTTGCAGACTTCCTTGCTGCTCATCCTATACCAGAAGGGTCGCCGCTAAATTGTGAGTTACCCGATAAACAAGTGCTGCACCTCGAGGAAGACGAGCCATGTTGGGAGCTCTACTTCGATGGAGCCTCATCAATAAGGACCTCCAGTAAATCAAGCGTCCCGGAGATAAAAGTAGTGATAGGATTGGTGTTCATCACACCATCAATGGGAACCCTACGGCGTTCTTTCACTCTCACCGAGCCTCGAATGAACAACGAAGCTGAGTATGAAGCCCTGATAGCTGGTTTGGAACTCGCCATAGAAATGGAAATCCTTCGGCTACGGGTTTACGGTGACTCCCAGCTTGTCGTCAACCAAGTAAGCGGCGACTATAAGATATACAAACCCGAGTTAGCTCGGTACAGAGGCCGAGTGGTGGAACTCATGAAACGGTTCACTCACATTGAACTAATGAGAGTCCCTAGAGCGTTGAATGGAAAAGCTGACGTACTCGCTCGCTTAGCCAAGGAGCTGGCTGATCCTAACATGGGCGAAATTCTGATCACAGTCAGGAGCCGAAAAATTCTACCCCCAGTCTCTCTACGAGAAGAGGAAAGCGCGGAACAGAAGAGCAGTCCTGCCGAAGAAGCTTCGATCATCCAAGACGAGCCTGATTTGGAGAGAACCCTTTATAGAGTACCTCCGATACGACAAGCTGCCCGAAGAAAAATCTGCTATGATTCAGCTGAAGAAAAGAGCTCTCCGATACGTGTTTGTAAATGACACGTTATACCGCAGGTCATATGACCAACTCTGGCTCAGGTGTCTGTCATTGGCCGAAACCCAAAAGGTCATGAAAGATGTTCACGTCGGGCGTTAGCGGTGCTCACCAATCTGGCCCCAAGATGCGACTTCAAATCAAACGGCTTGGGTATTACTGGCCCACCATGATACGGGATTGCGGAGAGCATGCAAAGAAATGTCAGATCTGCCAAATCCATGGTGATTTCATTCACAAGCATCCCAATCCGTTGCATCCTACGGTGGCGTCGTGGCCCTTTGAAGTTTGGGGCACCGACATTGTTGGCCCAATTGATCCTCCGTCATCCAAAGGCCACCGGTCATACTGGCCGCGACAGACTACTTCTCTAGATGGGCTGAAGCTGTCCGGCTAAAAGAAGTCAAGACAAAAGATATTCTGACATTCTTCCAGCATAATATTCTATACCGCTTCGGTACACAAGAAGAATCATTTCTGACAACGGGCCTTCTTTTAAGAGCTTCAATATCTCAAGGTTCGCTACTCAGCACAAGATAGACTGGAGATATTCCTCCATCTATAATCCAAGAGTCAATGGGCTAGCCGAAGCCTTCAATAAGACTCTATGAAAGCTCCTGAGGAAAAATGCTTCAGCCAACAAGAGAGACTGGAATCTCAAACTTTACGAGGCGTTGTGGGCATATCGTACCACGCACCGTATTCCAACTCAGTCCACTTCATACTCATTGCTCTTCGGAGTGGAGGCGGTCCTCCCCCTCGAAGTCGAAGTTCCAAGCTTAAGAATGGCCGTTCAGCACGAGTTGACGGAGGAGGAAAACGTGCTCCTTTGACTTGAAGAGCTCGATGCCCTCGAAGAAAAGAGGCTCGCGGTGCAGCAAAATCTGGAGCTATACTGAGCCCAAATGTCACGGGCCTACGACAACATAACCCGTCTCCGCGTTTTCAAGAAGGTGAATTGGTGTTGGTCCTCAAAAGACCGATCATCCCCAATCGACATGCCAAGGGAAAATTCGAGCCAAACTGGGAAGGACCATACGTCATCGAGAAAGTGTTCGACGGAGGATCCTACCAACTAATAAGTGCCGAGGGAGAAAGGCCCATGCCACCCATCAATGACCGATATCTCAAGAAATACTACACGTGAATACTCTAAGTCACAGGCGAATTGAGCACATCAGCCCTACAGTCTGGATCATACATCCTGCAAAACCGTATACAATCCACATGCGTAAATGACCCCTATCTCTCCCAAATCCTGCCGGTGAGACAACTTTTAAAGTCCCACCAGCGGCAAAAAAAAAGAAAAGAAAAAAAAAGAAGAAAAAAGAAAAAGAAAAAAGAAAAAAAAAGGTATGTCCACAAGCAAAACGGGCACGGATGAAAACCCGAAAGGGCTCCGTGAGTAAAAACAGCAGGACTACCGGCGAGTTTGTCAAAACCCGAAAGGACGCAAACTCGTGAAAAGAGATGAATACACTCGCAAAGTCCTCTCGACCTTGTGAGGAGAAAACCCCTGCGTGAGATCCTTACGACTCACAAAGGAGCAACACACTTAGGCATCCTCACGATTCCTAAGGAGAACATACACCTGTGAGATGCTCTCGACTCGTAGGGAGAAAATGCTTTTATGAGACTCTCACGGCTCATAAAATTGAAAAGCCTTAGGTGATAGGGACCCAAACCTGTCTCCTAAGCCATCGTTCTCCAACGGCAACGACAAATGATGAGTCGCTCCTGGCATTTCGCTTCAGTGTTAGCGGTGCTGATTCCGACCAAAAACCAAATTCCAAGTCCTCCCAAGGCAAATGATGAGTTGCTCCTGGCAGTATTCTAGTGCAGCAATGCTGATGCCAAACAAGATCCAAATTCCAAGTCCCCAAACGGTGAATGATGAGTCGCTCCTGGTACCATATTCCAGTGTAGCGGTGCAGACGCCAACCAAAATCCAATTTCTCAAATTCTCCAGCCCTACGGCCAGTCCCCAAATTGACTACCGTATATAATCCACGGGCACAAATAATTCTCGTCATACCCATGCCCTACCACAATCACCAATTACGTGGCTGGTCTCCGCCTTTGGAATTATGCTCCATTGAGAAGACCCACCCATGTGTCCTCACGATACATGAGGAGAACAAACCTTTGTGGGATCCTTACGACTCATAAAGGAAAAACACACTTAGGAGTCCTCACGACTCCTAAGGAGAAAATACACCTACGGGATCCTTACGACTCATAGGGAGAAAATGCTTTTATGGGACCCTCACGGCCCATAAAATTGAAAAGCCTTAGGTGATAGGGACCTAAACCTGTCTCCTAAGCCATCGCTCCCCCAACAGGAATAGGCAAATGATGAATTGCTCCTGGCACGTGTGCTTCAGTGTTAGCAACGCTGATGCCCACCCTAATCCCAAAATCCCAAACTCCAATCCAATAGACCCCTAAGTCTTTAAACTAGGAACAGATGACCCCTAAGTCGTTAAACTGGGAACAGATGACCCCTAAGTCGTTAAACTGGGAACGAGGGAAATCTCCTCATGGCAGATGATGATTCGCTCCTGGTACCATATTCCAGTGCAACGATGCTGATGCCAAACCAAAACCAAAATTCCCAAATCCTGTCATGACAAATGATGATTCGCTCCTGGTACCATATTCCAGCGTAGCGATGCTAATGTCAACCCAAATCACATCAAGTCAGCAAAACAACCAATGGCCTCCCTGGCAGAATCAAATTCCACCTCGGAAACAAGTCAACTTCATCCTTGACGCCGCAAGAAGCGGAGCAAGTCAAATCCAGAACCGACCGTCCACGTCGCTAAAATGGCAGCATCGACCGTCCAAGTCGCAAAAAGGGCAGAATCCGACCGTCCACATCACTAAAATGGCAGAACCGACCGTCCACGTCGCTAAAATGGTAGCATGGACCGTCCAAGTCACAAAAAGGGCAGCACCGACCGTCCACGTCGCTAAAAGGGCAGCATCGTCCGTCCAAGTCGCAAAAGGGACAGAACCGACCGTCCAAGTCGCAAAAAGGGCAGCACCGACCGTCTACGTCGCTAAAAGGGCAGCATCGACCGTCCAAGCGAAAAAAGGGCAGCAACGACCATCCAAGCGAAAAAAGGGCAGAACCGACCGTCCAAGTCGCAAAAAGGGTAGAACCGACCGTCCAAATCGCAAAAAGGGAAGAATCGACCGTCCAAGTCGCAAAAAGGGCAGCACCGACCGTCTACGTCGCTAAAAGGGCAGCATCGACCGTCCACGTCGCTAAAAGGGCAGCAACGACCGTCCAAGTCGCAAAAAGGGCAGAACCGACCGTCCAAGTCGTAAAAAGGGCAGCATCGACCGTCCATGTCGTAAAAAGGGCAGTGCCAGCTTCCCAAAAGGTGGGAACCGAATCAAGTCGCCTCCACGTGAAAGAAGATCCATCAATTTCATGCACACGACCCACATATGTGGTGTGCATTTATTGATGGGGGGCAATTTGTTGGGGTAAAAATTTACACCCCGGTTGACCAAGTCAAAATCAAAGTCAACCCCAAGCCAAGTGGGCCCAAGCCCAGATCCAGTGGGCCTATGCCCGGGTCGAGCCCGAACATGAAGCGGCCGGCCTCCCCCCATGCCAAGATAAAAATTTTGTAATAAATAATTTTGTTGTATTTCTTTTATTTTGTTTTATGGATAAATGTAAGAAAAATAGGCATAAAGCCAAATTTTTGTAAAGCCCATGGCTTATGTGCAAAAAGAAATGGCACATGAGCCATGGGATAGGCAAAATGCCATTTTGTGAAGCCCAAGGGGCTATGTGTAAAGTGTATAGCCTATAAAGGCAAGGATAATGAAAATATCACACAACTTTTTTCTCTCTCCAAAAAATTTTAGATCTGAGATCTTTTCTCCTTCTTCAAGATTCCAAAACCTTCTTCTTTCTTTTGAATTAAATCAAGAGTTTTACTCTTCATTCTATAAAACTAAATAGTTTTTCACCACAAAACCCATAAAGAGGAACTCAGATCTTCCATTAGATCTCAAAAAGAAGAGATTTTTAAAATCTCATATTTCTTGATCTTCAAGATCCAGCAACAGAGGAGAAAGAAGAAGGACCCCTTTCATCAACCCCAAAACATCTTAGGAGTTTACCTCCATTCTGATTTCTCTTTTCGAGAATTTCTAGGGCTAAAAGCTCTTTTTCTCGCCGGCTTCCAAGCGCTCAAGCGCCAAGCGCCCTCGTGCCGACACGTGGCGCGCAAGCGCTCGAGCGTTTTGCGCTCAAGCGCCCAGCACTCAAGCGCAAAGCGCCCCATGTGCCGACACGTGGCACGCTAGCGCTCGAGCGCCCAGCACTCAAGCGCAAAGCGCTCACGTGCCGACACGTGGCGCGCTAGCGCTCGAGCGCCTGGCGCTCAAGTTCCCAGCACTCAAGCGCAAAGCGCCCACGTGCCGACACGTGGCGCGCTAGCGCTCCAGCGCCGTGCGCTCGAGAGCAAAGCGCCCACGTGCCGACACGTGGCGCGCCTGCGCTCCAGCGCAAAGCACCCACGTGCCGACACGTGGCGCGCTTACGCTCAAGCGCCCAGCGCTTAAGCGCAAAGCGCCCACATGCCGACACGTGGCGCGCTAGCGCCTAAGCGCACAACACCTTAGCGCAACATCATTCAAGGCGCTGACCCCACGCGTCCTTTGGGCGCTTTTTTCCTTTTTTATATATATGTATACATGTATATATATATACAGATACACACACACTCCACAACACTGTCTCCCCAATCAATAAACCCCGGCCTACCCTAGGCAGGGGGAATCTGTAGTACGCCTGACAAGCACGCGCGTATTCCCATCTCAATGGGTGACGAAAAACACCCCTACAATATGTATTCTGTCGAAACAATAGATTCCGACAGCAGCGAAATTGAAGAGCTTCACGATACTGATCTCGACTCCGCGATTACATTGTTGTCCGGGTCAACATCTAACGCTAAATATGGACCTTTTATGGAGTCCGAGTATCATCCCGTTCTTTCGATGGGATTATTATTCGGGATATCGATGAAAGTTTTGAAGAAATTTTCGCTAACGAACTCACATTCTTAGAAAATATGGGTGTTGTGATGAATCAACCTCAACACAAGGAAGTTGAACCATCACAATTCTTCCTATCAACAACAAAAATGCGAGTAATCCACCTTCATTGTTTCGTCTCTACAACCGAGACGTAAACCCCGTTCTTTACCACCTCCTATCTCCCCACTTCTTCAGATCTCTGATTTTCCACCAACCAGTACGTTTCATCGATAAATTTTTTGAATGGTTAGTGTTGACTTTTAGTATTTGTAAGGATTTAACTTGACCAATAACTTTAAACCCCCCCTAATAATTTTAAATGCTTAATACTATTTTACTCAAGTTTGGGGAGGATATGTTGGCTCTAGAAAGAAAATTTTTACAAAATTATGAGCCAAAAATAAGTTTGGGGGAAGATTATCCACTTTCAATTTTCGTTGCCCCGCTAATAATCTTTCCTCCCAAGTCTACAGGTTTTTGAGCTTTAACAGATGACAACAGTGAGGACACTGTTGAAAACAAGTTTGGGGGAGGTTTGTGCTTATTTACGCATCAATTTGCATCATATTTTGCATAAGCACAACATTTTCAAAAAAATTAAAAATTTTCTTTATAATAAAAGATTAGATAGTGAAAAATTACATCCAAAAGATTGGAAAAATTTAAGAAAACCAAGAAAATTAGAAGTTTTCTTAAACGAAACTAGTAATAAGTAGTTATGAGCCGTTGTCCCAAGGGTTAGTAAGATGAAAGAAATCACTAATATGAGGATAAAAATAAGTCTGAAAAATAGTTCCTATTCTGGAAGCTAAACATTTGAACGTTGATACCCTACTATACGCACTTACACACATCTTGAAACTCGGGATAGTAGAGGATACCTTGAAATGCTCTTGTCTAAAAGCCAAAGTATGAAGGAAATAATAAATGAAGAAAATATAAAATGGTGAAGAAAAATGAACACTGGTTTTGTAATCACCAAGGCAGCAATAAAAAAATATAGCGAGGGTGTTTTATCACCTAGTGCCTTAGACTAACTGGTTTGGGAGTCACTGCTAAGCCTTAGGTGTTGCAAGACGAGGAAAATACTAATACGCCTAATAAGCAAGCACATGAGTAATCGGTCGATTAGTACCTCAAGAAGTATTAAGGGTCGCATGAAAAATGTGTGAGCAAATCCATCTAAATATTCATTGATTAAAAAGTACTGAGGTGATGGACAAGAGTATGATAGCTTGAATTGAATTCTCCGAGTGTAGGGATGTCTTTTACACACACGTAGGGGTATATGATCGATGTTTGGTTGAAAGGTAGGAATGAAGAATAAAGACGATGTTTTATTGAGGGATGATGTGATTCCTAACATCTTTTCATGACTATTAAGATAGGGCTCATAGCAACAGAAAAACTAGTGTAGTTGGAAACTCTAATTTTCAAAGTTTTTTTTTATAATTCTTATCTTTATATATAACATTCACGGTCTTCCTTTTATTATTGGATTTTGTGGGTGTAATCCGCTGAAAACCCTCAGGAGACAACACTCCTCCTACTAGGGACACCTAGGGGTTTAACGGCTTGTTGCACGCGCTCAGTGCAATCGTGTTGCGTACGAAATTGCGTTTAGCTTTCTCCTTTCTTTTTCTCCTTCTCTTGAATAAACTAGTTTTCTCGGGACGATCAAAGATAAGTTTGGGGGTATTTGTTCCGTTGATAAAACTGCACATTTAATATGACATTTTACCTACTATTTCTATATAATAAAAGGTGTTTATTATAATATATGATACATGTGAGGGTTTATCTGTAAAAATACTATTTTCATGTGTTTATATATTATAATTAACATTTGGTAGGAAAAAGTAAGCATATAATATCCATGTAACATTTGGCCCATTTAAAATATGCTTATCATATTAAATGCTTAAGTTAATATCTCAATAAAACAAACTCTACTAATATTATTTGTTGAGTTTGTTGTGCAGAATTTTCAGGGCTGAAATCAAGAAAATCAAAGTTGTTAGGACAAACCTACCTAATTAAGAAAGTAAACTAAAGAAATCAAGTCTGGCAGTGACGTAGAAAAGATTTTCAGTTTTCAGAGATTAAAAAGATCACCACGTGTCATAAACATAAAGCTCCAGAAGACCAAATTAAGCGATATAGGCCGCGGATCCGTGGCCAAACCCACCTATTAGCCGCGGATCCGCCGCGGTCTAGATGTATTGGGAGTTGGGATTTTGTTGTTGAGATCGTAACTACTGGTTTCCAAATTAGAAAGCTAGGGTTCTGGCTCTGGGACTATAAATATGGACCGAGAGGCTCTTGGAAAAATTATCAAGATGAAGAGATCACGAAGTCCACGACAGGCCCACGCATCCAGGCTGATCATCAACGGTTCATCTACCTCCTTAGAAGAGATCGAGAAGCAAAACTAGCATTTTGTAATCATTTTCTAAGGGAACAAAGTGTAAATGAAATATTGTTGATTAATAAAGGCAGTTGTTTTCTTATTCTATCTCTTTGTAGTTTTTAATATGATTTCTCTCTCCATCTCTTCTTCTCCCAACATGCGCGAGTAATTCTTCACTTGTTAGGGTTCATGGGATTAGGGTAGGTTAATGGATGATGAAGATGCTTAAACTCTTTTTAAGTCCTATAAAGTTTATAAACTTTATCAAAAGAATAGTTAATATCCTAATTGGGCGCGCTATAAATTCATTGATAATCGCGACCACGATTAGAGATTAGATTGACTATTGTTTTGGTAAAGGCTAGATATGAATGGAGTTCCATGTCGAGATAGGGGTTAAGAGTGGAAACCCTTTTCCCTCCAGAAACCCTAATCTACATGCATCACTGTCGTTCTAGTTTTAAATCTATTAAAGGATAAAACGAGTAATCTTTAATTAATCATCCATAACTACTAAATCCCAATGAACCCTACCAGCCCCCTTCTACTATAAAACCTACATCCGTAGTTAATCAAGATCTATATTTTGCATCCGTGTTTAACTTAGATCTAGATCCTACAACCATTCTTCACCATTCTTTATTCTTCCTCCTTTCTTTCTCAACACGCCTAAAGTAAGAATAAAATATTCAACGTTTCCCAGAGGACGACCCGTACTCATCTCGGTCTAGCTACACGCGATACTGTTATTGATTGCGGATAAACTACTACAAACTCTAAAAAAGATCAATCAACTACCATACAAATCTCCTTTTAGTGCATCACCAGAACTTAGGTTTGCTTCATCTAAGCCTAAGTTTTTTGAGATATCATCATCCCTTCCAGTAACCCTATTCTCCTTAAAGTTCACCGCCGCAACCTTCGTAATAGACTCCTTTCCCTCTATCGATAAGAAAACCCTTAGAATTCTCCCTGCCATACACACCATGACGTCTTTCGGGATATACATGTTGTCCTCGCAACCAACATGAATTCGCGCAATGTTGTTAAGACAAAGTGACTTTGTCCCCTCGTCCAGTTCTAAAAGCACCCCAAAACTCTTTACCAACCCCTTAAATGTACTCTATGTCCACACATGGTAGGGAAGGTTCTCTACTCTCAGCCAAAATTTGGAGTGGTGTCGATATGGATGCGAGGCTTCATACCCTGCCCACCTAATAATTTTAAAACTGAAGCAATCGGTATCATCATAAATGTTGGGGCATTTAGTCCACAGAGTAAGCCCGACCTCGTCAGGGAAATGGGATGTATACCCAAGCGCATGCGAGACCAATTTCTAATTATGAGTGTTGAAAGGGCCTGATAACCTCATAGATTCCCTATAATCACCCAAGCAGGCGACATTCTATCCAGCACTTTAGTCATCCTAATGATCCCTGGGTCTCTGCTATTTTCTTCCACCTCGTATCCATCTCATCCAAATAAGGAATAATAGTCAACACATCTTCTTTTCTTGCATGCCTATCTTCTACCTTTTTCGGTTTTGAGCATTGCCTAGCGATGTGACTCGTCTCCTGATAGTTGCAACAAAGAGGCCTGGATTCGAACTGTTTATCGGTATGCTCCTACTCATCACACGTATAGCAACTTCCAGGAAATGGTGACCCACGACCTGGGAGTTTTGTTATTGAAGAGAGGGAGAAAAAGAAAAAAAAACTTAAGTAGCACACTTTCGTAGGAAACACGATTGTACTGAGTATGTGCAACAAGTCGTTAAACCTCTAGGTGTCCCTAATAGGAGGAGTGTTGTCTCCTGAGGTTTTTCAGCGGATTACACCCACAAAATCCTATAATAAAAGGAAAAAAAGATGAAAGTTACATACAAAGATAAGAACATATATAAGAAAAAACTTGAAAACAAGAGTTTCCAACTACACCAGTTTTTCAGTTGCCATGAGCCCTATCTTAATGGTCCTGAAAAAATGTTAGAAATCACATCATCCCTCAATAAAACATCGCCTTTAGTCTTCCTCCCTATCTTTCTTCCAAACATCGATCATATATCCCTACGTGTGTGTAAAAGACATCCCTACACATAGAGAATTCAATTCAAACTATCATACTCTTGTCCATCTTCCTTAGTACTTTTTAGTCGGTGAATATTTTAAATGGAATTGCTCACACATTTTTCATAAGACCGTTAATATTTCTTAAGGTATTAACCGACCGATTACTAAATGTGCTCATTTATTTAGGCATAATTCTTCGTCTTGCAACACCTAAGGCTTAACAGCGACTCCCAAATCAGTTGGTCTAAGGCACTAGGTGATAAAGCACCATCGCTATATTTTTTTATGCTGCCTTAAGTAATTACAAAACCAGTGTTCATTTTTTTTCTTCACCACTTATACCTTTTTTAAAATTTATTTTTCATACTAAGGCTTTTAGACAAGAGTATTTCAAGTTATCCTCTACTATCCCAAGTTTCAAGATGTGTACAAGTACGTATAGTAGAGTATCAACGTTCAAATGTTTGGTCTCAAGAATAGGGACTATTTTTCAGACTTATTTTTATCCTTAGATTAGTAATTTCCTTCATCTTACTAACCCTTGGGACAACGGCTCATAACAACTTATTACTAGCTTCGTTTAAGAAAACAACTTTCTTGCTTTTCTCAAACTATTCCTATCTTTCATATGTAATTTTTCACTTTTAAACTTTCATTATCAAAAAAAAAAATTGTGCTTATATTTATGATAATGCAAAATAATGCGTAAATAAACATAAACCTCCCCCAAATCTGTTTGTAGCAGTGTCCTCACTGATGTCTTCTGTTAAGCTTAAATAACCTGTAGACTTGGGAGGAAAAGTTAGTAACGGGGACATGAAATAATGACAGTGAAATCCTTCCCCAAACTTATTTTTGGCTCATAATTTTGTAAAAATTTGTTTTCATTTAAGAGCCAAAATATATTTTTATCCCTCCCAAACTTGAGTGAAACCGTATTATGCATTTAAAATTAGTAAGAGGGGGGTAAAATTATTGGTCAATGTAAATCCTTACAAAGACCAAAAGTCAACACCAACCATTCAAATATTTTATCAATGGAGCAGCAAGGTTGGTAGAAGAACATGTCACCTATAGACGTGAAGAAGTGGGGAGGGGATAAGAGGTAGAATAGAATGGGTTTACGTCTCAGTTTGTAGAGACGAAACAATGATGGTGGATTACTCGCATTCTCGTTATTGATAAGAAGAAGGGATGGCGGTTCAACTTCTTTGGGTTGGGGTTGATTCATCACAACTCCATGTTTTCTAAGAATGTGAGTTTTTCAGCGAAGGTTTCTTCAAAGCTTTCATCGATATCCAGAATAATAATCTCATCGGAAAGAACGGGATGATACTCGGACTACATAAAAGGTTCATATTTAACGTTCGATGTTGACCCGGACAGCTCGATAGAAGGGTCCGTATGTGTATAATAAATACCAGGGTCAAACAATAACGTACTAGCGGAGTCAAGATCAGTATCATGAAGCTGTTCAAATTCACTGCTGTCGTAATCCATCCTTTCGACAGAACAAACCTAAGCATAGGGTTCAGAGGGTTCACTTCCCAACTTGTAAATGTTAAGCTCAATTGATATCTTCCCGAAGGATAAGGTCTTAAGGGTGTTTTGACAATTGATAATTGCATTGGAAATCACAAGAAAAGGTCGACCTAGAATCACCAGAATTTGGTTTCGTGGGTTCTCCACAAGCTGTGTATCTATAACGATAAAATCCACAGGGAATAAAAATTCCCCGACTTTGATTAACACATCCTCTAGCTCACCCCTAGGTTGGGTGATAGATCGATCTGCCATCTAGAGAGTGCAGTGCGCTGGTTTTAACTATCCGATCCCTAATTGCTCATAGACAGAATATAGAAGTAAGCTAACACTAGCACCTAAATCGAGTAGAGCACGATTGATAGTTTTACCCCCAATAGAAATAGATATGGTAGGACTTCCGGGGTCCGTTCGTTTCGTGGGTATTTGTTGTGTAAAAGCAGTGCTTACATTACTCGCAAGGAAAACTTTTTTAGGCACTTGAATTTTTCTCTTCCTAGTGCACAAGTCCTTTAGGATTTTTGCGTAAGACGGAACTTGTTGAATAGCATCTAAGAGAGGAATATTTATGTTAACTTTTATGGCGTTGTGCACTAAAAGTAAAAGTTAACTACTTATTACTAGCTTCAACAAGTTCCGCATGACCCGAATTGCACCAACCTGCTTTTGTGGGGAACCTGGTACGGGTATATCATTCGGGGCCACCGCCGCTTTTTTGCGAGTTGCTAACAGAGCCTCTCCACCCATTCTTGCCGATGGAGCGTCCGCAGACTTCCTTTGCCGTGGAGGTGCTGGATTGGACTCCTACGGGCCGGCTTGAGCCATCGACAACTGGGATACCAAACCACCCTTTGCCAGCCATAAACATCTTGGGGCATCGTATTTGCCAAGGTGAAGCCCAGCCCTGGGGAAAAGTTTATAAGATAGGGCTTACCCCTCTCCATCCAACGCGCTATCTTCTCTGGGCTCGTTATTTCTTGTCTGCCCATTGTGCGCGACTGCAGAAGGTCGGGCTTTATCAAACGGTGTACGCGTCTCTCTTTCATTATCAGTCTCCCCATGTCTGGTGGGTTAAAGCTTTCCTAAATCAATGGAATCTTCCCACTAACACTTTCTTGTTAGGGGATCGTGAAGTTTCGATTTCTTTGGAAGAGCTTTGCGAGATCTCCGGTTTGCCGATCAGGGGAGCGCCCTATGAAGAATTGCTGCCTCCTGACGAGTATGCATTCGCAACTGTGCCTGCTACGCTTGATGACTTGTCGACCGAAAATGCCGTCCTTCATAAGTATCCAAGTCTAATCAAGACTCTGGGTATTTTCGAGAAGCTGTTCGCAGAGTCAGAGGAATAGGGCGTCACTTTTAAGAGTTTTATCGCCTGCTTCTTTCGTGGAGACGTCCTATCAAAGGAGGCTCCGAAATTCACGAATATTAACGACCCCTTCGGGTTTGGGCTAAATAAGCTACCGGCCAGAGAAGAAGATTTGCCACAGTTTTACTTCCCAATCTTGTTGGCCGTACCTTTTGAGTCAATTGTGGCTCCCGGTATGGATGAAGAAACTTTCTTCGTCGGTTTTATCAGCCTTTGGCTCAGTTGGTTTTTCGTTCCAACGCATCGTCGCTTTATGAGAGCCTCGGTCATTTATCCTTCTCATCGCATTGCCGAAGGGACACGACTAGCCGTGGGCATTGCAGAGTTATCGTACTTGTACCATGGGCTGAGTACTGCGGCCAATACCTCGACCCCGGGTGTTGATGTAGTGAATTTCTCTCTTCATTATTTTACGTCGTAGATTGAGATGCACGTGTTAGGGGAATTCGCTACGCACCAGAGACCGGGTTTTTATGATGCTTATACCTTCCCGCGGCTCATGAGATTGGTGGATGCTTTTGCTCCTGATCCGACTCGGTTAAGGGCTCTTCGTGAGCTTCTTAATCCTTATGCCAACGAAGGAGGGATAGTATTCAATGATCGAGTCCTCTCTGCTCCTTCAAGACCTATTCAGCAGCTGTTTGATTTATCGAAAGAGGGGGCACCATCCTTGAAGCCTAGGGAAGCCATGCACTTGTATTCGATCAGACCGGGTTATTTGGTGTTCCGTCGAAACGATGCGGTACTTTTTATGCGGTATAATCCACACCGTTTTGCCCGGCAATTGGTTTATAACCAGAGTGTTCCCTTCGAGGCATTCATAGTGGAGCCCAGCTCGTCTTTGGAAGTTGTTCGTGACGCCACTCATCACTTCATGTGGCTGAACACTGGCTCTCACTTCATGATCCCTGAGGTCGACTACATTCCAAGGTGTGTGGGGGCTTTTACGGGTTGGTACCGCCACCGAGTTGGTCCCATCATTGTTGAGGAGAAGAGGATACTTTTTGGATATAGAGCTCCCGCCCCGATCCAGGCTATGGGAGTCCCGCCGCGACCGCGGACAATGGTTCTCCCTCCTTTGAGTGGTACAGGTGCATTACTTATTCCTGAGGCGGTGGATGCAGGCCTGACTCCACCCACAGTTGGTATGCCGATGCGCACTAGAGCTCAGGCAAGGGCTTCTGATGAGGTGTCGGTAGCAGTTCCATCAGTTGCGGCATCATCGATGGTAGTGTCATCATCGGTAGCACCGCTAAAAGAGGATACTGGAGGTGAGGTTAGGCAACGTCGCACCAAAGCGCCGAAGGGAAGGAAGCGATCATCTTCCAGCGCTAGTTCCGGGTCGAAGCGGAGGAAGAAGACAGTCACCGGTCTGCTTGACTTTTAATGGAATCCGAGCCTATCGTTCAAGATGAACCAATATCTATGCAAAAGCCAGATGATGGTCTTCTTTTTCCAGGTTCATCTGCCGAGGAAGCCGCACAATTGGCTGAGGCTATAAGGCGTTCCCAGGATGAGACCAAGAACGTGCGCGTCTCGAAGAGTTCCTATCCTGCCGTAATATTCTACGAAGATCCTCCATCTATACGGAGAGTATTTATAGGTCCTCTGGAGCAGGGGGCGAGATAGCCCTCAAAAAGCCTATCTCAGCTGCTTCTGAAGATGAGTTGTCGTTGTGGACCGGTGGCCATGAATCTACCCTAGAACCTCGGCGAGCATACCTTCTTAGGAAGGAACGTCGGCTTGAAAAAGCTATACTCGAGGCATATTGGCGTATCGGTATGCACGTTTTCTGTATTTTTCCTTTGGCAAGTAATTTGTTTTTCTTTCTATGTCTTCTTATCTTCGTAAAACTTTGAAGAGACTTCGGCCATGGCAGAGAATCTGAGCTCGAGTAGCGTCTTGACTGTGGACTCTGTAAATATCCCCGATGAAACACCAGTAGGTGTGGAGGGTGTCGTTACAATTGCTATTCCTGCTGTAGAGCTTCCATTGGCGGCTTTTGTCCCCTCTGTGCCCGTTTACCCTGAAGAGGTGTCCTTACAGGCCGTGGATTTAGTGGACCTTTCTGGTGATGGCCTGGAGATGGTGGAACATGTAATTGAGATCGTCGTCCCTGAAATGGTGGCCACTGCTCCTTAATTGATAGCTGTCACACTAGCAAATGTCTCTGATGATGTGCCTGAGGGTATGGAGGAGGCTGCCGAAGCTGCTATCCCTCCTGTTCAAAGAGGGAGGAGTATCGAAGGTATTCTTCTATCTTTTGTTTTAATGATCTCTTCATTATCTGAATCCTTCCGTCTTTTCAGAATTACGAGGATTGGCGGCGTCCATCGCGGATCTATCCCCCAGAAAATCTTTCCAGCATTTGCTCGAGATGGCCACTCCGCAATCAATCTCCCTGCAACACATCGTCCTTACTTCTGGGAAAGGTTATTGTTATTTCCCCCTCCTCATGGCATTACTATTATTTCGTATAACGATGCTAATGTCTTCTGTAGTTCTGGAAGCTGACGACGAAGTTGAGATCCTTGACGGGACTGGGGATCTTTTAAACCCTTCTTGCATGATTGAAGGTAAGCAAAGTTTCGACGTTGTTCCATCTACTCTTTGTTTGCAAATCTCCCTGATTGTTTATGAATCTCAACAGCTTTGCCCGTTCTTACCCCGATGGAATCTCGCAGCATTATGCCACCTGGCCCTTATGCCCTACTTGCATCTGAACGGATGGCGAAGCAAAACCTTCACTCTTTGTCGGCTCTCATCGAATATCTTCATGCTGGTAGCTCGATCACGGCCGAACAATTTGCAGCTGAAGCCAACATTTCTCTTCTCTTTCTTGCTGCTTACCATGATGAGACATTGGTGCATGTCTGGGTTGAGTTTTGTCGTTGGGTGGAGGCTTTCTTACATAGTCTTGAGTGCACGCGCCATCCTTCAGAGGTCATGGCTGCAAAGGCGAGCTTGCGGGGGCTGGTTGAACGGTGCGCCGCAAATCTGCAGTCATGTGAGAAGAGGCTCAACCGAAAGTTTTCGGAGAGGGAGCTGGCTTCCAATGCGTTGGGGGAACTTCAAGCTGAACTCACAGCCAAGACCACTCATGCGTATGAACTTTGGCGGGTGCTTCAAGAAGCTATCAGGGAGGTGGTAGCTATTGATAAAGCCGTCATTTTTACTTGCGAGATGGTTGAAGCTCACAAAGTTACCAAAAAGGAGCTTGAAAGTCGGCTCGCCTCGTACCAGACCCAACAGTCTCAAGCGGAGGCCCGTCTCATAGCAATAACAAATTATGAAGCCGAGACCCAGCGGAAGAAGGATGAACTGACGAATCTATTAAACCGTCCGCCGGCTTAGACACATGTATATGTTTATTTTTATTCTCCTTTTGTACTTACTCCTGAATGAGAGTATTTTTTGATTCTTTTATAGATTATACTTTGTATTCATTTTGATTCATGAATAAAAGACATATTTTGTTTCATGGTGGTGTGTCCCTTTTAGCAAATGCATTTTGTGGATAATCTATTTTGATATCTTTGTAAGACAACGATGGCTTAGGAGTCAGGTTCAGATCTGCCTCCTAAGGCTTTCCAACTTTATGAGCCATGAGGGTCTCATAAAGATTTTTCTCCCTACGAGTCGAGAGGATCTCGTAGGTGTATTTTCTCCTTAGGAATCGTGAGAATTCCTAAGTGTGTTTTTCTCTTGAGAGTCGTAAGGATCTCCCAAGAGAATTTTCTTCCTTACAAGTCAAGAGGACTCGTAAGTGATTGATGAGTTGACCTGCTCCCGAATCAAAGCATTGCTTTGACAGGGAGGACGAGGGTTGTCTTTTGCTGTTTTCCACAGGGTCAGGATTGACTTTAGCCGTGTTCCACGGGGTCAGGGGTTGACTTTGGCTATACGAGGTCAGGATTGACTTTAGCCATACGGGGTCAGGATTGACTTTAGTCATACGGGGTCAGGAGTTGACTCTCGGTTGTCTGTGCACCGCCGAGCCTTGGAACTGGGAACTTTACCGCGGCTCTGAGATAGTCTCCAGGCTTTCTATGAACCTTCGAGATTTGGAACTAGGGGCTTTTCCATGGCTCCGCTTTGCTGATATTGCGTCTGCTGTAACAAGACGAATGTCGAGGTGGTCTCTAGGTTGTCTGTGAATCGTCGAGATTTGGAACTAAGGACTTTGCCATGGCTCCGTTTGATTGTCGCGTTCGAATCCTGCTAGAATGAGGAGGAACGCTGTTGTGGGTCTCCAGGCTGTAGATGTGGCCGACGAGACTTGGAACTGGGGACTCTGCCGTGGCTCCGAGATTGATTGTCGCATCCGAATCCTGCTGGAATGAGGAGGAACGTTGTTGTGGATCTCCAGGCTGTAGATGTGGCCGTCGACACTTGGAACTAGGGACTCTGCCATGGCTCCGAGATTGATTGTCGCGTCCGAATCCTGCTGGAATGAGGAGGAACGCTGATGTGGGTCTCCAGGCTGTAGATGTGGCCGTCGAGATTTAGAACCAAGGACTCTGCCGCGGCTCCGAAATTGATTGTCACGTCCGAATCCTGCTGGAATGATGAGGAACGCTATTGTGGGTCTCCAGGCTGTAGATGTGGCCGTCGAGACTTGGAACTAGGGACTCTGCCATGGTTCCGTTTTGCTGACGTCGTATATTCCTAAAGAGACACTGATTTCTCTGCGAGTCGACGTGAATCGAGATGCTCTCGTCAAGGATGCTGATTTCCCTGAATCGAGGATTTTGCCAAGGACACTGATTTCCTCGGAGTTGAGACGAATCGAGGTATTCCTGCAAAGACACTGATTTCCTTGCGGGTTGACGCGAATCAAGATGCTCTTGTCAAGGACGCTGATTTCCCTGAATTGAGGTATTTGCCAAGGACGCTGATTTCCCTGGGGGTTGAGATGAATCGAGGTATTCCTGCAAAGACACTGATTTCCTTGCTGTTCGACATGAATCGAGATGCTCTCGCCAAGGACGTTGATTTCCCTGAATCGAGGTTTTTTCCAAGGACATCGATTTCCTCGGAGTTGAGACGAATCGAGGTATTCCTGCAAAGACACTGATTTCCTTGCGGGTCGACGCGAATCGAGATGCTCTCGTCAAGGACGCTGCTTTCCCTGAATTGAGGTATTTGCCAAGGACACCGATTTCCCTGGGGGTTGATACGAATCGAGGTATTCCTGCAAAGACAGTGATTTTCTTGCGGGTCGACGCGAATCGAGATTCTCTCGTCAAGGACGCTGATTTCCCTGAATCGAGGTATTTGCCAAGGACACTGATTTCCTCGGAGTTGAGACGAATCGAGAGATTTCTGCAAAGACACTGATTTCCTTGCGGGTCGACGCGAATCGAGATGCTCTCATCAAGGACGCTGATTTCTCTGAATCGAAGTATTTCCCAAGGACACTGATTTCCCTGGGGTTGGTTGACTTATTTCCGAGACGGAGCATTTATCCGGTGGGGAAGTCATTGGTTGACTCTAGGTTGTCTGTGGACCATAGAGTCTTGAAACTAGGGACTTTGCCGTGGCTCCGTTTGGTGATGTTGCGTCCGAATCCTGTTGGAATGAGGAGGATCACCGTTGCTGATTTTTAGGCAATAGATGTTGCCGTTAAGATTTGGAACTAGGGACTTTGCCATGGATCCGTTTCGTTGTGTCGCTTCCGTACCTTGCTGGCATAAGAAGGAACGTCGTTGTTGATCTTCTGGGATGCAGATGTTACTGTTGAGATCTGACTTTCCCTTTTGACAGGATCTGGTAGGGAAATGTGGTTCCCTTTCGTTTATGCCCATGGATTGTGTACAGGGGTCAGTATGGACTTACCTGCAGGGCAAAAGTTTCATTTTTTTTTCTTCATTTTTTTCATTTTTTTTCCGCTATACTCTATCATTTCAGCTTTTTATATCACGAAAGTCGCGATTACCCAATCATTTCGACTATTTTTTTCTTTTTACTCGCTGTTTTTTTATTGCGAGTTGGCCAATCATTTTAACTGTTTTCTATGCATATATTTTACTTGCTGATTTTATTGCAAGTTGGCATATCATTTCGGCTATTTCATATGCATTTATGGCTTGCTGACTTTTGCCACGAGTATAGAACTCGGGATCCGATACCAATTTAGGCATCAGCATCGCTACAACTGAGATATTGTCAGGAGAGAATCATCATTTGCCTTTGTCGGTTCGAGCAAAGGTGGCTTAGCAATCAGGGTTAGGATCTTATCGACTTAGACTTTTAACTTCATGAGCCGTAAGGGTCTCATAAAGGTGTTTCTCCCTACGAGTCGTGAGGATCTCATAAGTGCGTTTTCTCCTTAAAAATCATAGGATTCTTCAGTGTATCTTCTCTTATAAGTCGTAAGGATCTTACAAGAGTGTTTTTTCCTTATAAGTCGAGAGGACTTATAAGGGTCGTTTACCGTGTGAGCATATCCCTAGTCGCTGGTGGGACTCTGTTGGGGAAATGTTTATTCGTGCCCGTGGATTGTATACAAGGGTCAATATTGAAATGCTTGTAGGGCAAAATTGGGGTGTGTGACGGCTTAAGAACAGGTTCAGATCCCTGTACCTTAAGGCTTTTGAATCCTATGAGCCGTGAGGGTCTCAAAGGGGAATTCTCCTTACGAGTCGTGAGGATCTCGTAAGTGTGTTTTCTCCTTAGGAATCGTGGGGATTCCTAAATGTGTTGCTCCCTTGTGAGTCGTAAGGATCTCACGCAAGTATTTTCTCCTTACAGGGTCGAGATGACCTTGCAAGTGTCTTTTAACGAGATTGCGCCCTTTCGGGTTTTCGCAAACTCCCCGGTAGTCCTGCTATTTTTACTCACGGATCCCTTTCGGGTTTTCATCCGTGCCCATCTCGCTTATGGACGTACTGTATTTTTTTTTGCGTCAGCCTTGGGATGCTGCGGTCCGTAGTAGTTTATAGACGTCTCGGTCAGGTGTAGTATTTCTTTAAGAAACGGTCGTTTATTGGCCTGAAGGGTCTTTCGCCATGCATATCCATGAGCAAGTAAGCCCCATCCTGGTAGACTTTGTCTATGATGTACGGGCCTTCATAGTTCGGCTCGAATTTCCCCCGTTTTGCACGATTGGGGATCATAGGTCTCTTGACCACTAGCACGAGTTCGCCTTGGCGGAATGTTCTCGGCCTAGTCAATCTCTCGTATGAGCGCGTCATTTTTTGCCTTGTAAGCTTCCTAGTTTTGCTGCGCCATGAGCCGGGTTTCGTCGAGGGCATCAAGTTCCTCAAGCCGAAGATGAGCATTCTCTTCGTCCGTTAGCTCGTAATGAACTGCCACTCGTAAGGAGGGTAGCTCTATCTCCAAAGGGAGTACTGCTTCAGCGCCGAATACCAATGCATACGTCGTTGTGTTTGTGGCCGTTTTGAACGTGGTTCGATACGCCCAGAGAGCTTCATGCAGTCTCTCGTTCCAGTCCTTCCTATTTCGAGACACCGTCTTCATTATGATCTTTGTCAAGGTCTTGTTGAAAGCCTCAGCCAGACCATTAGTTCGGGGATTATAGACCGAAGAGTATCTCCAGTCTATATTATGTTGCTGCGCGAAGCGGCCGATTTTGTGACTTCTGTAGGCCGGCCCGTTATCGGAGATAATCCATTACGGAGTGCCGAACCGATAGATGACGTGTGTCTTGAAGAAATAGAGGATATTCTCTGTCTTCACTTATCTTAGTGGTACTGCTTCTGCCCACTTGGAGAAGTAATCAGTTGTCGCCAGTATGAACCGATGTCCTTTGGACGATGCTGCTTCAATGGGCCCGATTATGTCAGTTCCCCACATTTCGAATGGTCAGCTAGCCACCGTTGGATGTAGCAGATTTAGATGTTGGTGGATAAAGTCCTCGTGAATCCGGCACAAGTGGCACTGCTTCGCGTATTCGAGGAAGTCTTGGATCATTGTGGGCTAATAGTAGCCCATCCTTTTGATCTTCAGTTTCATCTTCGGCCCGGCTTGGTGAGAACCGCAGAGTCCGTTGTGAGTTTCTTGGACGACTCTCCTTGTTTCTTCAGGTCCCAGGCATCTTAGCCATAGAGAATCAAATGATGTCTTATATAGAGTGTCATTGACGAAGGCGAAGGATAGAGCTCGTTTCATGAGCTGATATCTTGAGGACACATCTTCAGGTGTTCGACGGGATTTGAAGTAGTCTATAAAGACTTCTCTCCAATCCTTAGCCTTTTCCTGGTCTTTTATTTGTAGGGCCGTTTGCTCGGTCGCTCCCTTTTCTTCAGACGACTCCGGAGATATTTCTGCCGGTGCAAGAACCCGACGGTTTTGCACAATGATCCTTACGTCATCGAGGTTCTCGTCGGCCAGTTCTTTAGTGAGCTTGGCTAATGCATCTGCCTTGCTATTTTCCGTGCGCGGTATGCTTTCCAGGGCGTAGGAGGGAATTTGAGTCAGCAATTGTTTCACTCTCTCACCATACCTTACCAACTCTGGTTTGCACGTTTGATAGTCGCCATTTACTTGACTAACGACTAGCTGGGAGTCTCCGTATATGAGGATGATTTCAATTCCATGTCGACAACGATCTCAAGACCTGCTATCAAAGCTTCATATTCGGCTTTATTGTTTATCCTCGGCTCTGTCAAGGAAAAGGCAAAGCGCGTTATCCCTCCTTGTGGAGTCACGAAGATGAGGCCTACCCCAGATTTGATTATAGGGGTGCTGTGCTCTCGCTTCTTCATGGAAGATGCCTCGTCGAAGTAGAGTTTCCACCGGGTGTTACTCTCCCCTTTCTTCCCGTCGATTGTTTCAAACGCGTGCTCTTCTGGCAATTCACAATTTAGGGGTGAATCGGAAGGTATAGAATGCTCGACGAGGAAGTTGGCGATGGTCTGGCCTTTCACTGCCTTGAGAGGTCGATAAGTTATCGAGAATTCCATTAAGAGTAGGGCCCATTTAGCAAGCCGCCCTGTTAATATGGCTCTTGACATCAAATATTTGAGAGGATCCACATTTGATATGAGATGGATCTCATGCGCCAACGCATAGTGCCTGAGCTTCGTTATGCGCGAAGATCAACGCCAGGCAGTGTTTTTCAATGGGGGAGTAATTATTTTCTTCCCCCAGGAGCACTCGACTCAAATAGTAGAGGGATATCTCCTTCCCTTGGTCGTTTTCTTGTGCCCATAGCACGCATAAGGAACCCTCAAGGGCGGTTGTGTACAGAATGAGGGGCTTTCCTTTGACCGGAGCGGTCAGTACTGGCGGATTCTGCAGGTATTGCTTGATTTCGTCCAGTGCGCTTTGGCATTTGCGATCCCAAATGAACGGGATTCCCTTCTTTATCAAGTGATTGTAGGGACGGCATTTGCCGGAAAGATTGGCTATGAACCGCCGAATATACGCAAGCTTCCCTTGGAGAGACCGCAGTTGCTTGAGAGTTCTTGGCGGGGGTAGTTCCATGATCGCCTTGATCTTCGATGGATCTATTTCGATGCCTCAATGTCGTATGATGAATCCAAGGAACTTGTCGGAGGAAACTCCAAACGTGCATTTGAGCGGGTTCAACTTCAGATTGTATTTCTGAAGACGTTGGAATACTATTTTCAGATGCTTCTAATGCTCCTCGTGCGATTTGCTTTTCACCACAAGGTCGTCGATATAGCATTCGACGACTTCATGTATGAGGTCATCGAAAATCTTCGTCATGGCCCTCTGATAGATAGCGCCGGCGTTCTTCAGACCGAAAGGCGTCACTTTGTAGCAGAATATGCCTAACGAGGTCCGGAAAGTGGTATGCTTTCGGTCTTCGGGGTGCATCTTTATTTGATTGTACCCTGATAAGCCGTCCATGAAGGAGAAAACTTCGTGAGTGGACGTGTTGTCTATCATCAGCTCGGTAACCGGTACGGTGAAGTCATCCTTTAGGCAAGCTTTGTTGAGGTCTCGAAATTCCACGCAGATGCGCACTGTCCCATTTTTCTTCATCACTGGGACGATGTTGGCAATCCAGTCAGGGTACTGAACCTCTTGGATAAAGCCGAAATCGATTAACTTCTTGACTTCGGCGTTGATGCTCATCTCAAGTTCGAGCCGCATTCTTCTTGGTGCTTGCTTGACTGGATTGACGTCCGGAGATATCGTCAATTTATGCACCGCTATTTTAGGATCTAGCCCCGGCATCTCGGAGTAGTTCCATGAGAAGCAGTCTTTATACTGCATGAGCACGTCTTTGAGCGTAGCCACCTTTTCTTCAGAAAACAGCTCACCGACGAACGTCGGCAGTGGGTCGTTTGCCGTTCCCAAGTCAATTTTTCTGAAATTATCTGCAGTAGTGTGTATCCCATCTTCCAGCTCTTTTGGCGCCGGTGGAAACTCTAAGATCACCTCGTCATCATCGTTTTCGAAGCACCAGGGGAGGTTAGCCATATTCTCGCGTTCTCCTTCTCCTGACAGCGTTATCGCGTGACAGGTACGAGATCGCTTCCAAGACCGATGTTGATCCGGCTCTACTCTCGCTGCATACATGGCTTTCGGTTCATGCTTCTGTGGTGGGGTTACCTCCAACTGTTGGATAAAGTGAACCTGCCCTGCTGATACTGGTCCTCGACAAAGTTTTTGAAGGTGAAGCAGTCTTCGAGAGGATGTCCTATTGCTCGGTAATAAGAGCAATAATCTGGATGGTGAACCTCACTTACTTGTTCGGGGTGCTTGGACACCGGGTGCGTAATCATTTGATATTTTATGACAAGATCGAATATCTTCCTTGTCTTGTCTTGGAAAAAAGAATATGCTCGACCCATCTTCTTTATAAGAGACGGATCTCGGCTGCAAAATTCTCGATCGTGTGGCTTCTTGGACCCGCTTTGTCGCTGTCGAACGTTTTTTCTGTTCTTTAGTTTATTTTTGCCTCCGCTTCGAGTCTTCCGTATGACGGGCCGGCGACGAAGGACATCGTCATTTTTCATAGCCTGCTGAAGGAGGCGCCGCGTTCTGGCTTTTTCATAGATGGCCATTTCGCGGCTATCGTCATCCCGAACCTTTTGACACTTCCCTTATTAGCTTTTCCATATGTTCTTCGAACGACGGACTTGGCACTTTCATGGCGAGACCTCGTTTTGGCTCAGGGTTAGCGTCTTCTAACAGAGCATCTCCTTCTTCATCGAAATCATGTATAACGTAACAGCCATGAAATCGCTCCCGTTTCTTGGATTGAACATATCCAAGCTCGATCGTTTCCATTCTCCCGTTGGGCAATTTTCGCTGAGTTCCAGGGACGTTCCAAACTGTGTTGTAGAACTGGGCTTGTCACGCGGTCTGCTTCAAGGGTACGTCTTGGCGCCTCAACAACCTTTTTAATCTTTCTATGTAGTATCTGGGCAGACGGATGGGCTGGAGCCTGTCAAGCGTAGAATTGATGCCATGCCAGATTTCTTTCTCCACTTTGGTTTCCGCGGATCGATAAAAGAGGATCGCCTTTTCATCTTTTCGCCTGGGAGGGACGTAGAACGTCTGCAGTTCTTGCACACTGTAGGTATCAAGTGCGTCGAGCTCTTTGTAATGCTCTTGCGGAACCATGACGATCTGCAAACTCTGATCAACTCCAATTTAGGCTTGCACTGATGGACGAGCCGGGAATACTGCGTTGACCTCGTCTTCAGAGTCACGGCCAAAGAACAGAATAGGGGTAGACGGTCCCGGTTTTTTGTATTGGGGAGGTCCCAAATAGACTATCTATTCTTCCTCCTCGGTATCGCTCCCGAAGACCGGAATGGTGGTGATAGCTTTTTGCTTATCCTCAGGTTTATGGCATCTTTCCGTTTCTTCAAAGTCTTGTAAGAAGTACTTTGCATCTTCGTACTTTCGGACTTCGTTTACGAAGAATGGGTTCAGCTCCCCTGTCACAGTGTATTCAAGCCCATCTTTGAAGTACTTCATACATTGATGTTGTGTAGAAGGGATAATGTTGTACTCGTGTAGCCAAGGACATCCGAGCAAAGCGTTGTAGCAAGTCTTGGCGTCAATGACGTGGAACTTGATATCAGTGACGATCATACCAAAGCGTAACGTCAGTATCACAAACCCGAGCGTCCGTGATGACTGGAAGTCGAACCCGGAGATAGTGATTTTATCCCGAGCGAGGTGTTGAACGCTCATGCAGATTTCTTTTAGCACCCTCACATTTAGGAGATTGACAGAGGACCCATTGTCAACTAGGATCTTCCCTATCTTAATATCATGGCAATACCCGGAGACATATAGGGGACGGTTGTGCTCACATGTTCCGAGGAGGAGATCTTCATCGTCGAAAGTGATGTCAGCTATGTGAATTTCTTCCAGCTCGTCCTTCATCTTTTCTTCGGCGAGGAAAGCTTGAAACTGGTCAGGCTCTTGTAATGCCTTGATCAGAGAATCTCTCGCCTCTTTGGATAGCAGAAGGGCATCGAGAATGCTTAGCTGCGAGGGTATCTTCCTCAGGTGTGCCAGAATGTTGTAAACCATCTTGTTTTTCTTGGGCGGGTCCTTGGCTACCAGCTCTTCGACGACTCGGTCATCGAGGGTGATATCCTCAGGGACCTTTCCTTTCCCCTTATCCTTTTTGTTCGATCCCTTGTTTGCGGGTCCGAGATTCTTTTCAGGTAGCGTGCGATTGCGCAGCTGAATGTCCTCGCAAGTCTTCGTATCTTTTGTGTCGGAGGTGGATTCCTTGAAGAGAGGGCCGAGGGCTATTTCTTCATCAGAGTAGCTTCCAAAGGTGAGAACTTGCGATCCCTTGGTGTTAACCATGTGACAGTTGCCGGCACGGTAGTGTGTTTATTCACACTAGTGAATCTCTAACAGGAGGGCATCTCCATTTCGTCGAAGGTATTCATGGATTCATTCGAGAGTTTCGCATACCATTCGAAGGCAATACCCGCCGGATAGCCGATGAACTATCAGAGGAGAAGTATATCAGTATTGCCGCACATGGGTTCAAATCGCGCAATATGCCGGAGAGAATTCTCAGTTCCTTTGTACATGTGGCACGTTAGAAGTGTGTACTCTGGAGGGTACTGGATTTGATTATGCCATGTCGGATACGATCGACCAATCTTGATTGATCTATTTGCGGCTTCACTGATGTAGTGAGCTTCGATTTGCTGAGCGATATATTCATTCAGCTTTGCTTTTAGGAATCATTTCCTTCTCAGCCATTGATGAGCTTTGCAGAGTATTTGAAATGTCATCCTTATCTTTAAGGCCGACTACTGGCAGTTCATCTGCCAATAATTCCGATTGAATCATCATTCCAGCCATATTCTGAATCAGAAGGGCCATCTGGTTCATTTTAGTGGACATTTCTGCCGCTTCTGCATCTACCTTTTTCAGAGCGCACTTTAGGAAATCAATATCCGACTCCTTCTCTATTCTTTCTCCAGGTGCGTCTTCGGGATTTGCCTTAGACGATGGATTAGCGAGTGGTGCCGCCTGAGTAAGCATTTCCTGCAGTTTTTCACGTTGCAGTTAAACTTTTGTTAAGGACCGAGTTTGAGGTCGGTGACTAGTAGAAGCTCGAACTTCTTCTTTGGAATTCACCACATAGACTATGTGAACTACCATGCCCCCAGGCTTGGGGTTTTTGGAGTTTTTGGCCTTTGGAGTTTGCTTCGGGCATTTGAGCTTTATTGGGCCTCTTGTTGGAAAAATACGCTTTGGTTTTAGGGGAACCGCTGTATCAGGATCTGTCTTGGGGTGAGTCCCCTTCACCTGCTTTCATACCTTATATATAGATGAGAAAAGTTGTCTCAAAGAGCGAACTTGTTTTTGCTCTCGTAGGATCTCCATGGGCTAAGGAGACTTCTTCAATATTGCGGGAGGAGAATTTTGTCTGACCCTTCGCAACAGTTTGAAGTTGTTCCCAGTTGGAACAACAACATTCACCACTGGGGATGAAACGGGACCATGCGGAGAACTGCCCCCAGCTCATTTTGTAAGATGCCGATATTGACGTTGACCGTTTCTTACGGCCGGGATTTGATTAGCTCCAGGATTTGCCGAGCCTGCCCCCTGTTTCCTTTGAGAGACTAAATATTCTGTCCCCTGCGTCGTCCTTGGTCCTTGGAAGGTGCCAGTTGTTGGAGGACTGATTCCGTCGGCAAAGTTTGTAAGTCTACGTTAGCGCCCCGGCAGTCTACAGACGCTAAATGCGGAACAAAAACTTTTAAACTGGCGCTATCGTATACTTTAACCCGGATCTGCCATTATTGCTAAACTAACAAACTGTAAAGAGTGTAGGAATGTTATACCGAACGATCCGAGTCCTTCGTTCTTCAACCATCATCCCACGCTCCGTTGCGGCTGCTCCGATCTCGTCGATCTCCGATGTCCTCGTCGAAGTGGCACCACATGATCGGTTCTTTAAACGGGCTCCCGCCTCTGACTCGAGGCAACTCGATCGTCAAGTTTGCTAAAAGAGACGACCAAGATTGATGTAGAGAATGAGTAGATGACTTTGTCTCACTTCGTCCAAATCCGTGGACGATCGGTTAATGAAGTTGCCGTGGAAATCGGGTGATGGAATGAAATGGACTGTGAAATTCCATACACCGATAAAACCTATCATAATCTTTTCTCTCTAAAATGAAACCAACAAGTGAGAGTGAGAATGAGGAGAGAGAGAGGGCAAGCCATATATAGCAAGAGGGAGGTGACCGTAGGAGAAGGGGGTAACCTTAAGCTAAAAGCTTCTCACTTCAAAATATCTTAAGCAATCCAAAAGGAATTAATCACAAAGCATGAGTCATTAGGCTAGTCATCATCTAATAAATGCAACCAATTAGAACTTAACACCATTTAATCCTAGTCACCTCATCTAGAACCTTCTAGAAGAATCCACACTCATCTCAAGAAAAGATAAACCCGTCTTTAACCAAATGTTAAAAGACGGCAGATAGAAAACTGGAAACTGGCAACTTCCAAAAGTGATCCTGAAACGAATTTCAGGACAACCCCGAAACTGTATAAATATACCCGCATTTGTATTACGACCGAATACAAATGCAACTGAGACAAAGATATTATACCTACTCAATATAATACTCGGATCCGGCTTAAACCAAAGCCGACCAGTATCACCTGTCCGAAAATCGACACGTGCGTAAACGCACGTGCATTTTCCGAACCCTGCCATAAAACCATACGGCCTCTACAACGTTTCGCCCGAACTTGGGAAACTGTCTGTGGGGGACTCTAATGACTCGTCAGCACCCTGGCAGTGGGTTTAACCACAAACCGTCAGCGGCACTAGCTATGCGTAACGGCTGCCCATGGACTGACCTCAAGGGTGGCCGAGGAGCGAACTCAAGGGAGACCGATGAGCGAACTCCTCCGAAAAACCCTACTGAGCCTAACAGTGACAATGTATATACAGTCCGGTCCGTTCGTCAATGAGTATCGCATATCCGCCTAGGGGGCTAGTAACGTCAGACCCCCATTAGCAGTATAAGTCGTGTCGGAGTGTAGCCCAGAACGCCCTGAGATACTACTGGAATACCTACCAGTAAATCTCCTGCCTCGGCCGAGAGCTTTGCGTAATGGCTCTCCTAGACACAGCACGATCTCGCCCCCAATACCGGGAGAGACGAATCCCCTGCCGATCCGCTCACGTGCCTCCATATGGCTCGGGACTGTACCCAAAAGCTACCTGTTTGCACGACTCCTTTGAGCCGTGGTAGGGTAGAAATCAAAGCACAGTGGGAACTCACACGAGACAAATGACGACCTCAGGTCGATGAACTAACCTGTACACATGTCACCAGGGAACTGCTATCTGACGATAGGTATAGTACTAACTAGCAGATTCCCGGCGAGTCCTGTCCGGTGTACTCATAACCCAATGAGCACCTGTATACATCTTAGGTGATCCAACTGACACCAGTGGCTTGTGAGACCGGCCACCACCCCTCGTCGGGGTCTCGACTGTACACACTAGTCTACTCCGGAGTATCGATGCCCTGTCTCGAAACTCCCACGACTAGGGACCACAATTAAGGATATGCATATAAACTACCCAACTCTCACGTATATGATCGCCATCATACTGTTGGTAGTAAAGCAAGATCCTAAGGGCTCTATCAAAGTGTAACATGCAATCAGTCACCTGAACATGTACACGACTGATAAAGGCAAACCAGATAGCATACTATCATTTCGAGTAAGACTGTGCTACCGGGATAGGTCCTCCGCAATCATTGCAATCACGTACCTGCGATCCAATAATTGACTATGAGGGCACTATCTCCAACAATCTCCCACTTGCACTCAAGGCTAATATTGCGATGTCGACTACTCACAGCCCGTGTGAAACCGAACATCCAACTCCTCTACTAATCAGTTTCACAAAGCCCGTTTGTAAAACTATTGTGTTCGAGAAATAGCCTCGGTGAGTGGATCCGTCTAGAAGTTTCTTTCTGTATCTCTCTTAATCTCAAGTTCGCGGAGAAAGCCATCTCCCGAATTGAGTAGTACCTGTCTTAGAATATGTCTGGATATCTGATGGGACCTTAGTTCATAAATGAACTCCATATCCAAACTTCTTAGACTGTATGGATCACTGAACCTAATCAGCATCCAGCACCATGCCACCCACAGTATCCTCTGGAACCACCTGTCCATAATACTGTCCTTCGTCAGAAGGAAAACTAAAACTCTGACAATCACTCTGTCATGCATGTCACCTTTGAAGCATGGAATGATAATCGTCTCCCAAAGGAGGCTGCCGTCATCAAATCCATAGAACATGTACTTATGTTCTAAAACTGCTTCCTTATGTTTCTCCAGGATTGGATTAATACAAACTTATTGCATCTAGTGCAAAAACAACATCTGGTGTGGTACTTGACATCTTATGATTGACTCAATTGCCTAAGCAAGTGATCTGCCAATCATGCACATCCCTCTCCCCTTTAGTCTATACGACACCTTTAGAGAGGGTGACTCCATCACTTGCAGGTACACTACCATGCTAGGAGTCAACTATTCTAAAAACCATTAGAATATCTGTCAAAGTACCCACATTGGGAAACTACCCAAATCCAGATCTAAAACCATAGATCTAGAAACCAGAATGTCAAATATTATATCCATATCCTGTCTGGAGAAACAACTGTGTGACGACCACAGTACAACCGATCGTAGTATAGGAATTTTACTTCCCACTCTGTGTATGTCATTCAGATACCATGACATCACACCCTACTACCTTCTTAACTGATCCATCCCCTATTCTGATTGAAGTCAAACCCATGACTGTCACATCAAAATTAAATGATCTATCTCCGCTATAACTGCTCAAGTCTATAAATAGACATAAGCTACTTGCCCACCATGCTTCCGTTGCTCCCACTTACTACGACAACCCTCCTACCGGGTCTCATATCCTGGAACAACAGTAGTGTCAAGTCTGGGTAGATAAGAACCTCCCTGTCACCGTCCTTGAGGCTACCGAAGTACCTCTCGGGTGTCTGAGGTTACCCACCAAATCTGCGGAGTGGCTATTGGAATGTCAAACCTGATTGAATATATAGGTCCTATTAAATTTTCCGTAATCGTTCGCGGTTCTGGAATCACTTCCAGTTCTACCATACTCCCACTACTGTTTTCTGAAAAAAGATCCATTTTTACTAAAACTGTGGCGAGTCAAGAACAATATCACTATTGATCTTCTTAATGGTAGAATATCAACCCTCGTCATAGCCAGGGTCAACCCACAAACAGCCATTACAGAAACGTGCCCTGAGTTATCCAGTGTCTAGTTTTAATCATAAGCTGGACAACTCCCCGTACCTTAATTTCTTTTAAGGTACGATCCATTCTATATCCAATACAGAAACTTTGGCACTTATTTAATTGGAACCAGATTCAATCCATGCAGCTGTCTCCAGTGCATATCAACTTAATGGAAAGAGGCTAATCAGCATTACTCAACTTAGGAATCCATCCAATTATGAGCAACCTGAAAGAGAAAACTCGTTTCTCAAAACCATCACTATCATCTGAATACCAATCACAAGAATCTACATCTTCGATCTCTTTGAAGAATCCCGATACTTGTGATACCTGGTTCTCTACTTTATTCTTATACCCACAACTTCTCAAAACTTAGACCTTGTATTTCTACGAAACACTCGTCTAAATACTAGAGAAGTTATAAGTAAACAGAACATAGTACGAGGACCTACCCCTTTGTCCTGATGGACACTGGACAACATACAATACTCTGTATAAGTCCGTTGAGTTAAACAACTCAAAACCTGTGCGTTGTAGGTGGAAAACTGTACCCTGGCGATTTCCTCAAATATCATCAATTACAACGAATTCTGATATAATGAGGATGATCACCTAATTCCCAATATCTTACTCCCACTCATCATCTGTAAAACCATACAGATATGATAATGAAACCTGGTAAATACATACCCTTGGAGTAAGTGTCTAATCGGGAAAACAGTTTTTCCTTAACAATGCACTGAAACATGAAAATGTTTCGTAGGGGTATCCTGGTATTCATAGCAATGCCTCTTCCATAATCCAATTCATGACTTCAACCGTATATTTTATTGCCATCTCTCAAAATCCCTTTATTTGTCTTTAGTCGTTACCTTCTGTACACCATCGTTAGGCTAACTGGTTTTCTTCCTTCCCTACCGTTCGGCACCAGCCTATGGTTTGGAAGAAGACTATCCAGTAAGCATAATAGGTGTACCCTCCTAAACCAAGGAGTACTCGCAACTGAGAGAAGGTGATGATAAAAGACAACTGAATAATACCTTATTCTTTCAAAGGTGAAATAGGAGTGGCGATGAAGTACGCGGTTTTGGTCGTGAATGATATCAGTCACAATTTACTTTGCCCTCTTTCTAATCCCTTTATTTTGTCTTTACATATTGCCTTCTGCACACCCTACTTAGGCTAATTGGTTTTCTTCATTCCCTACCTTTCGGCACCAGCCTATGGTTTGGAATAAGACTATCCAATAAGCGTAATAGGTGTACTCTCCTAAACCAAGGAGCTCTCGCAACCTGAGAGAAGGTGATAATAAAAGACAACTGAATAAACCAATTCTATTTCTCCTGAACCTGGATCCATCCCCGAAGAAGTCCCTTCGAGTTCGTATATAACCATACGATGGATCTATCCAATGGAAGTGGATATCCGTAGTAATACGGGTGTTCTGAGAAATGCAAAGGGTAAAAGAAGGAGTGGCAATGACTTATGCAAATCAGACAATCCAAAAGCCAGTATTTTAAGAAAGTTCGGTCAACCTGGTCACTGAGTCATAGTCTAGGGTCGGTCAAAGGTCGCTGCCAAAGAGAGAGAGAGAAAAGAAACACTCTGCGTGCACTCTAACCTAGATCAGAATGGTCATCATTTTATCTAATCCGGAAACCTCCCACTGTCCTGTCAAATTCTCCTCCAAACCTAAAGAAGAATTAATCGGGATCACCCGAAGAGTAAACCAACTCATCAGTGGGAATCAGGATCCAACTCTCATCGCATGATAACGTGATGGAATGCATCCACGTTACTCATACTCCAGAAGGTATGCGCATACTCGGCAAGTTTCAGTTTCTTTAGAAACTCCTGATATTATTTTTTGCCCCATGCTCTTATAACCTTGGCTTTGGTCAAAGTGTCATAAGTCACATGCCAAGTTCTACCCGTCACTATCTTGTCAATTTGAACCCACCCGCACATGCCCCTGACTTTGGCCAATCGGCAGAACGACTGTCCCAAACTAACTCATCTATCTATGCAACAATTGAATACCCAGCAGCTACCAAACACTATGCCTTAACTTTGGCTAAAATGCATAGCTTGAATACTACTAAATACCCAAAAGAAGTGACGGAGGGCTACGGCTGGTTTTTGGCGAAAAACCTTTAGCGTAGTGAACTTGATATCGCTGAAGGAACCTGATAGCTTTTTAAAATATAGTGGCGAAAACCTTTTGCTAAAGAGGTCACTCCCGGTAAAGGGATCTCGGCTCTTTCCTCGTGGAATGAGGTGCAGGATATTCCACTGAATACCGCTATGCAAAGCAACTTGTAATCGACTATAGTGAAGTTATTACGCTGACGCAAACTTCTGCCCAAGGGGTCAGTCCCGGTGAAGGGATATCAGCCCTTGCCCCGTCGAATGAGGTGCAGGATATTCCACTGAATACCGCTATGCATAACAAAAGGAAACGTCTTTGTAACAACACTTTTTAAATTGTTCCAACAACTGTAAACAGGTTTGTTTAAACTTTGCATTGATCAGAATCAACGCAGTCCCATCATTCGATCACACCAGAAAAGAACGAAAATAAAATGTACGTATATGCCATACGCATTCGTCACTGGGTCCCGTCATCACCCGTTAGGTTACTTAACTAACGACAGAGCGGGGACTGGACTAGCGCGGGTGTAAAACATATACAACATCTAATAGTATATAAACCAATATACATAATCGCTCCAGGCGTGATAATATGCAACATTACAGAAAAGTAATAAGCATCACAGAACAATACAGATATACTGGGATCCCCGAGTTTCACAGAGCCGCTGCTGAAACTCGACGTTCCCCTGTCGTGTGGATAGCCTGTGCAATGAAACCTAGACCCCTACGGGTGCGGCAAGTTACCCGCCAAAACCTGAAACGAGGTAGTCCCCACAGCATAGTGAATGGAATACCCGGCACTTCACGGAATCCGGTAAATTGAGCACCCCTCCTTGGGTCAACCTGTACCCCCTACGAGTGCGGCGAATAGTCTGCCAATTCTGAAGTGGGGCCCCTCTGCCTCTCAAAGCCATGAGATGCGGACCCGTTGCTTTCCCGAACCCGGCTATCCGTGCACTCCGTCGTGGGGCAAAACCTAGTACAGTAATGAAAAATAGTACAATAGGTACATCGACCGCAACCTGGTCGTGCCCCAAAAGAATATTATACAACAGGCAGTGACGGCAGTCCACAAGTTGGACGCTCGCCCCGCAATATCAAATGTACAAATAAACTCAAACTGTACTACCATTGCACACTGCTATCCACCACGACAAATCCGCAACATCACAGCACAACACAGAACATCAATGCGAATGTCACGTTCGCAAACCCGTCTAAAAGAACTATAGCAATCAAACGCGGTTTACCGATCAAATGACATTCCCGGTCGGAGATATAATGTAAGCACTGTAAACTAACGTGTTTAAATTACGATCGACCAAAAACCAAATATCAAAAAGTGGGCCCCACTGCTTACTGGTGAACAGTAACAAAATCTGGGCCAAAACTTTATATGCCAAAAACCCCAAAATCCATCACAGAGCCTACTGAGAAAATTTGGGAGCACGTGCTCCCCACGTGGCCGCGGATGCGCGGCCAAACCCTGGGTTTGGCCGCCCTTCCGCGGCAACTTGGAGGGATCACGATCCCAAATTTTGTCGTAGCTCTTAAAATTCCCTGCACAGATTTTTAAGACATCCAGAAATAAATTTTGAGACCGTTTAAAATTAACAGAAACTGTCGGGATAAGAAATTGCGATTTTTGCGATTTTTGATTTCCCGTCGGATCGATGTTTTAAACGCGTTAGCACAAGTTAGTATAGCAAAATGGTGAGGCTCTGATACCACTGTAAGTCTACGTTAGCGCCCCGGCAGTTTACAGACGCCAAATGCGGAACAAAAACTTTTAAACTGGCGCTATCGTATACTTTAACCCGGATCTGCCATTATTGCTAAACTAACAAACTGTAAAGAGTGTAGGAATGTTGTACCGAACGATCCGAGTCCTTCGTTCTTCAACCATCATCCCACACTCCGTTGCGGCTGCTCCGATCTCGTCGATCTCCGATGTCCTCGTCGAAGTGGCACCACATGATCGGTTCTTTAAACGAGCTCCCGCCTCTGACTCGAGGCAACTCGATCGTCAAGTTTGCTAAAAGAGACGACCAAGATTGATGTAGAGAATGAGTAGATGACTTTGTCTCACTTCGTCCAAATCCGTGGACGATCGGTTAATGAAGTTGCCGTGGAAATCGGGTGATGGAATGAAATGGACTGTGAAATTCCATACACCGATAAAACCTATCATAATCTTTTCTCTCTAAAATGAAACCAACAAGTGAGAGTGAGAATGAGGAGAGAGAGAGGGCAAGCCATATATAGCAAGAGGGAGGTGACCGTAGGAGAAGGGGGTAACCTTAAGCTAAAAGCTTCTCACTTCAAAATATCTTAAGCAATCCAAAAGGAATTAATCACAAAGCATGAGTCATTAGGCTAGTCATCATCTAATAAATGCAACCAATTAGAACTTAACACCATTTAATCCTAGTCACCTCATCTAGAACCTTCTAGAAGAATCCACACTCATCTCAAGAAAAGATAAACCCGTCTTTAACCAAATGTTAAAAGACGGCAGATAGAAAACTGGAAACTGGCAACTTCCAAAAGTGATCCTGAAACGAATTTCAGGACAACCCCGAAACTGTATAAATATACCCGCATTTGTATTACGACCGAATACAAATGCAACTGAGACAAAGATATTATACCTACTCAATATAATACTCGGATCCGGCTTAAACCAAAGCCGACCAGTATCACCTGTCCGAAAATCGACACGTGCGTAAACGCACGTGCATTTTCCGAACCCTGCCATAAAACCATACGGCCTCTACAACGTTTCGCCCGAACTTGGGAAACTGTCTGTGGGGGACTCTAATGACTCGTCAGCACCCTGGCAGTGGGTTTAACCACAAACCGTCAGCGGCACTAGCTATGCGTAACGGCTGCCCATGGACTGACCTCAAGGGTGGCCGAGGAGCGAACTCAAGGGAGACCGATGAGCGAACTCCTCCGAAAAACCCTACTGAGCCTAACAGTGACAATGTATATACAGTCCGGTCCGTTCGTCAATGAGTATCGCATATCCGCCTAGGGGGCTAGTAACGTCAGACCCCCATTAGCAGTATAAGTCGTGTCGGAGTGTAGCCCAGAACGCCCTGAGATACTACTGGAATACCTACCAGTAAATCTCCTGCCTCGGCCGAGGGCTTTGCGTAATGGCTCTCCTAGACACAGCACGATCTCGCCCCCAATACCGGGAGAGACGAATCCCCTGCCGATCCGCTCACGTGCCTCCATATGGCTCGGGACTGTACCCAAAAGCTACCTGTTTGCACGACTCCTTTGAGCCGTGGTAGGGTAGAAATCAAAGCACAGTGGGAACTCACACGAGACAAATGACGACCTCAGGTCGATGAACTAACCTGTACACATGTCACCAGGGAACTGCTATCTGACGATAGGTATAGTACTAACTAGCAGATTCCCGGCGAGTCCTGTCCGGTGTACTCATAACCCAATGAGCACCTGTATACATCTTAGGTGATCCAACTGACACCAGTGGCTTGTGAGACCGGCCACCGCCCCTCGTCGGGGTCTCGACTGTACACACTAGTCTACTCCGGAGTATCGATGCCCTGTCTCGAAACTCCCACGACTAGGGACCACAATTAAGGATATGCATATAAACTACCCAACTCTCACGTATATGATCGCCATCATACTGTTGGTAGTAAAGCAAGATCCTAAGGGCTCTATCAAAGTGTAACATGCAATCAGTCACCTGAACATGTACACGACTGATAAAGGCAAACCAGATAGCATACTATCATTTCGAGTAAGACTGTGCTACCGGGATAGGTCCTCCGCAATCATTGCAATCACGTACCTGCGATCCAATAATTGACTATGAGGGCACTATCTCCAACAAAGTTGCTGCTTGGGGAGCCCGCCTGTGGAAGACAGACTTCCTCTGGGCTTCCTCCATCGACGTTGAGGCACCGAGGGTGCGAGGTGGGAGCATCGACCCAAAGTGAAGCCCGTTGATTTCTTGAACAGCCGGATTGTAGAAATTTTAGCCTGCAAGTGGCCCCTACTTGACCCCACCAGATATGACAGAGCCTGAGTTGCTAGGGTAGAAGAAAACGCCATTCTTCATAGAGACGAAACACCGGCTTCAGTATCCGATCACCCAAGGGCAACCACAAACATACATACCGCGATTATTTGATCGCGGAAAAACACGACACACGAAGTGTGGAGTGGAAAGAGGAAAAGGACCAACCGGGCGTGCCAGAATCTGTTCTCCGCCGAAAGAAGGGAAGACAAACGTCTTGCCTGAATTTGGGAGCATATGCTATTTAGTTTTATCCGTCCACCTCTCCGAAGATGCCAAGTTGATTTATGGCACCGTATATCGGAGGTTTAGACAGATGCGGCCGATGTAGCAGACTTCATCAGATTCCCCCACATTTGAGGGGTTTTGGATTGTGGGGACGCTCTTCCCTGCAGACGCAAGCCCCTGCAGTTAATTACGCTACCGCATAGCGGTAACAACTTTCTCCTTCTCCAGATGGTCATTTCGTATCGTGTGTGCTTATTTTCTTTTTTGGTTTCCCGTGGATTGTATACGGAGACTAATTTATGTTGTCGCCCGTAGGGCGTGGATTAGTCCAAATCTGTATTTTCTTAGATTTGGGTTTTGGGTTGGGTTTAAGGATCGTTAATCTCATTTGAGACTAAGATCAACTTAAACGTTTGTTAAGGATACGTTAGTCTAATTTTAGACTAAGATCAACTTAACCATTTGTTAAGGAAACGTTAGTCTAATTTTAGACTAAGATCTACTTAACAGGATCATTTAGATCCAACAAAAGAGCAGTTGGGCTCTATTGTTTTAGTTTAGGGATTTTACGGTCCAGTTTAAAGACGTCGTAGTCTGTAAAGTTTAAAGACATCATAGTCTATGAGTTTAAGGACCTCACAGTCTATGGTAGTTTCGAGACATCATAGTCTGTAAAGTTTAAGGACATCATAGTCCATGAGTTTAAGGACCCTACAGTCCGTAAGGTTTAAGGACATCATAGTCCATGAGTTTAAGGACCCTACAGTCCGTGAAGTTTAAGGACATCTTAGTCCATTTTAAAGACATCACAGTCTATGATTTTAAGGACCTCACAGTCCATAAAGTTTAAGGACATCATAGTCCATGAGTTTAAGGACATCTTAGTCCAGTTTAAAGACGTCATAGTCTGTTTGGTTTTGGTTCAACCATTTGGGGATGCACCAAAAGTTATCGGTTATTGGGACCCTCCAGCTCTCTGAAGACGTTGAAGGATTACAACGACATATATCAGAGGTATGAAGAGATGTACCCTTGAACCAATGTTGATTGAAAGACTCTGGGAATTATTTTGAATGTCATATGGGATGATCAATTTTGGAAGACAAGAGTATAGTTGGGGTTCAGTTTCAGGGGATCTTGCCTCTTGAAGACTAAGCTAATTTGGGCTAAGATTGGCTCGAATATAGTGTTAAACACTAGAGTACATTCGGCGCTCACGTGCCCCTACGTGAGGCGCTTAAAGTAGTGTTAAATACTAAAACTGAAGCGCTCATGTGGGGTCACGTGAGGCGCCTGAAGATCGAGCCTCGCTTCTTTTACTTTACTCTCAGAATATGCATATAAGTGTTAAACACTTGACCTTTATGACCATCACGTGTGGGCACGTGATGGGTATCCATGCGTTGGATATTAAAAGTATTTGTCAGGGGTCACGTGGGAGCACGTGATACACCCTAAAAGAGAAACTGTCTTGGCTTTACTCCCATTTGTTCTGAGGAGCTTTTTAAGGGTCACGTGAGACGCGAGAAAGTGAAATGCCTCGACTTTACTCCCTTTTTTGTTTTGAGAAGCTTATTCAAGGGTCATGTGGGAGCATGTGGTCTAAACTTATTCGTTCTCTTTCGATCATTGAGGGGGGGGTCACGTGGAAACACGTGATCATGTTGGGTACTGATCTCTTTTACGTGCTTGGAGAGTTAAATCCCTTGTTTAAGAATTAAATTCTTTTATAGGGTTAAACGCTAATTTTATTTAGAGGAATTAAATTCCTATGTGTTTGAAAGAATTAAATTTTTTAAACCTAATTCTTCCTCTAAGTTTTGGATCTGCATGGCAGAATCTCCCGGATGAGAATTAAATTCTCAACTTGTGCGGAGATCTGCTTCTGTAGATCATCAACCAGAGGAAGAACTAAGTTCTTTTTAGAAGAGTTAAACTGTTGGTTTGAGAATTAAATTCTCTTTTGTTTTGTGGGAGCTTATAGAATGATCTCCTTCCTTCTCTTACCTAGAGTTTTCTTTCTTTTTTTCTCTGAAGAGGTCTTCTTTTCTCTCTGGAGAATTAAATTCTCTTCTTCTTTTTTTGTCTTTTGTATTCTCTCTTTGTTGTTGTATCCTTCTTTCTCTTCTCTTCTTGGCTCTTATTTATAGGAGAAAGAAAAGAATCAGTTTGTTCAGCCCATCTCTCATTGAGAGATTTTGATTGATTTTATAACCAACAAGATATTTTAGATCACTCGGTGAATTTTATTCACCATTGGATTTTTAATCCAAAAGATATTTTATTTGTTGTTCCTGGCAAATTTTAGGAAAATATTTGCTTGTATAGAATCTTTCTATAAATTGGTGATTTTTAATCACCATTTGATTTTTAATCCAACGGTGCTCCCTTTTACAGAGTGCAATCTTTTTTGTTTGGAAAGATCTAGGGAAATATTTTTTCAATTAGGGTTTTTGATTCCTTTTAATTAGAATTTAATTCTATTAGTTCAGAGGGTTTATGAGTCTATCACGTGTTGGCACGTGACCTCACTGATTAAGCAATTAATTAGAATTTAATTCTATTTGTTCAGAGAGTTTAGGAGTCTATCACGTGTTGGCACATGATCTCACCGATTAAACAATTAATTAGAATTTAATTCTATTGGTTCAGAGGGCTCAGGAACCCATCACGTGTTGGCACGTGATCTCACTGATTAATCATTTAATTAGAATTTAATTCTATTAGTTCAGAGGGCTCAGAAACCCATCACGTGTTGGCACGTGACCCCACTGATACAGCATTTCCAATTGTTTATTTCATTCAGCGCCTATAGGCTTTTCCTGTAAAAGGTCACATGTCTGCACGTGAGACCCGGTCACGTGTGGGCACGTGATACCCCCTTTGGGGGTATTCCTTGTTGCTTTATTTATATATTTTATTCAGTTCCCATGAGGGAACAAATGCTTTTAATTCCTTTTAGTTAGAATTTAATTCTATTAATTCAGTGGGTTCAAGAGCCTATCACGTGTGGGCACGTGACTTTATCAATTAAGCATTCAGGTGTAGATAGAATCTGTCCATAAAAAGGTCACGTGTTTGCACGTGAGGCCTGGTCACGTGTGAGCACGTGATGCCCCATATGGGGGTTTTTCTTGCTGCTTTATTTGTATTTTTTTCAGTTCCCATGAGGGAACAAGGAGATATGTTGTTTACCATGGCAATTCTATTTAACATGCAGTTCTATATATATCATTGCAACATAATATGAGCATAGTATAACATGACCGTGTAGTGTAGGTATAGTGAACATGAAGTGAATGTAAGTGTCTTAAATGGTCTTTACATGGGTAAACTAATTTAATGTAAGTTCAAGAGTGAATGTCAACCAATCTCAAGAGTGTTCTCGAACCCAACAGGCTGTAATCCAGGTGTAAGGAACCACGGGCCCGAATCAAGTGTTAGTAACAGGACTTCAACCCAGTGTTGAAGTATTCCAAACTCAACAGGCCGTAATCCAGGAGTAAGGAAACACGGGCCCTCATGATAGCTTGCTTGTATTAGTAGACATGGATTCATGATCTAGGGGGACTCCTGAGATTTCATTGGATTCACACATGAACTACCCCAACACCCCGTGTATTTTAAGTTGCAGTTAAAATTTCCAGCCTTGCTCGAATCCATGAATACATAAAGTTGCAAGATTGAGTTCATATCAATATCATGTATTCGTGTTAAGTATTCATGTATTCATTTCAAGTTGTATTCATGGTTCGAGTCAAGTTAGTTTCAATAACAACCATTGTGTTATGATATTCATGTTAAGTTCATGTCTAATTATGACCAGGGTTTGGTCAAGTCAAGCCAACTTTACATGTATGAGTTTGATATTGATTTTGAGTGTTCAAGTTCATTATTAGGTATTCGTGTTTGATTCTAGATTCAGGTTTGAGGTTGGACTCAGACTGAGTTTGATACTTGTACTGATTTAACACTGGAATTCTTAAGTTCGGGAGTTATCGGCAACCGCTGCACATGGATGGCAGGATTTGTGTCTTTTTCCAAGACAATTGCCATTGATAACTCCGGTTAAGTTTTCTAATCTGAATAGGCAAGCACTCACTTTCTCCGTCTCTCTGGGGCTCGAGAGAATTGATCCCGCTTAAACCTATATATCCCAAAGTCCTTAAAATATTGTTTTTATATAACTCGAGGGGGTTTTATGAAAAAATATTTTTAATATAGTTATAAAATAAAAACTCGAGGGTGATTAGTATTACTTAGGGTTTTCACGAGCATGGATTTTAAATATTGTGGTATTTTAGTGATAATTACTTAGCTTGGAAAGTTCATTGTATTTTATTGAAAAACTTGTCCTTTTTGGTATCTTGATGGTATTTTATTGTCATTTATTAATCTTTCATTTTTAGAAAATCATAGGTTTATTATCTATGAAAATATGAATTTATAATTTTATATAATTTTTCTAAAAATTAATTTTATTTTATTTAGAAAAATGCGTATTTCTTAAAAACGTATTTAAATCCTTTCAAGATCGAATGCTCCGTGAGGAGGTCTGCATCTCGCTCTACTAGCCCAAAGATGTGCGATAATCTGCACCATCCAATAGCAGGTCCCCAAAAGAGGGTTGTAGATGCATAATCACAAAGGAAATGAAATACCGCTTTAAAAGAAATCCGGTTTTAGATTTATGTGGTATTTTATTGTAAAGTTTTCTTCATAACAAATATTTATACAAAAGAGGTATCGTGCTATAGAACCAAGTGTGCATGTGGGGTAGGTCGTTACCTTGTGAAGTTTTCCTAAAAGTATTGTTTTAACAAATACTAAAAGTGGTGTTTTTAATGTTCAGGGTATTTTAATGAAAAGTTCTACTATGATTGTTTTACATGAGAATTTTGATGAAATTTGAATCTAAATATTAGGGTTTAAGGTTACAAGTGATGTAGTAAAATTAGATTGATTAAATTGTAAAGGAAAAGGGAGTTATATGTTTTTAGAAAAGAAGATGTCGGTAAAAAATCCACTTTTACCGATATAAAATTTGAAGAGTAATTTCAATAGAAAGAAGGTGATTTGGGAGGGACTTACCATTTGAATATATTAAGAAGGGGTTAAGGAAGAGGAGGGATGCTTCAGGGCATCACGGGAGTGTTCCCTCATAAAATACAAGGAAAAACCCCAACGGGGCATCACGTGCGCACACGTGAATTAGGGTCACGTGCCGACACGTGATGGCTTCCTGAAGGCTCTGAAATGATAAGAGTTGAATCCTAATCAAATGGGGTCACGTGCCCACACGTGATGGGCCTTTAAACCCACTGAAAATAATTAAAGGTATAATAAAACAACTGGGAAAAACCCCAATGGGGCATCATGTGCCCATACGTGACCAAGGGCCACGTGCTGACACGTGATAATTCCTGAGTTCTTTAAAACAACAGAATTAAATTCTGGTTAAATGCTTAATCAGGGGGTCACGTGCCAACATGTGATGGGTTCCTGAAGATCTTTGAATTAATAGAATTAAATTCTAATTAAATGGTCAATCAATGGGGTCACGTGCTAATACGTGATAGGCTCTTAAACCTTCTGAACTAATACAATTAAATTCTAATTAAGGGAAATAAAGAAACCCTAATATTTCCCTAGATCTTTCCAAACAAAAATATTGTGCTCTGTAAAGTGGAGCACCGTTGGATTAAAAAATCCAATGGTGATTATAAATCACCAATTTATAGAAAGATTCTATACAAGGAAAGATTTCCCTGAAAATTGTCAGGAATAACAGACAAAATATCTTTTGGATTAAAAATCCAATGGTGAATAAAATTCACTGAGTAATTTAAAAGATCATGTTGGTTACAAAATCAATAAAAATCTTTCAATGAAAGATTGACTAAACAAACTAATTCTTTTTTTTCTCCTATAAATTGGAACCAAGAGAGAACAGAAAAAAAGAGATAACAACAGAAAGAGAATACAAAAAAAAGAAGAGAATTTAATTCTCTAGAGAGAAAAGAAGATTTCCTCATAAGAGAAAGAAATCCTAGGTGAGAAAGGGAAAGAGATCATAAGCTTCACAAAACAAAAAGAGAATTTAATTATCAAACTAAGAGTTTAACTCTTCTGAATAAGAACTTAGTTCTTCCTTTGGTTGAAGATCTGCAGAAGCAGATCTCCCCACAAGTTGAGAATTTAATTCTCATCGTGGATATTCTGACATGCAAATCTAAAACCTAAGAGAAGACCTAAGTTCAGAGAATTATATTCTCCCACAAAGTACTTAGGAATTTAATTCCTCCAACAGAGACAGGGTTTAACCCTTAAAACAAGAAATTAGTTCTTCTTCATGGTTGAAGATCTGCAGAAGCAGATCTCCCCATAAGTTGAGAATTTAATTCTCATCAGGAAGATTCTGCCATGCAGATCCAAAACTTAGAGGGAGAGTTGGGTTTAAAGAATTTAATTCTTCCATATACATAGGAATTTAATTCCTCTAAACAAAATTAGGGTTTAACCCTACAAAAGAATTTAATTCTTAAACAAGGGACTTAAAACTCTCCATGCACGTAAAAAAGTCAGTATCCAACCTGATCACGTGGCAACACGTGACCCTCCCTTCAATGATCAGAAATGAATGAATGAGATCGGGTCTCGTGCTCCCACATGACTCTTGAGCAAACTTCTCAAAAATAAAGGCAGAACAGACTTTGGCTACCCTCACGTGTCCCCACGTGACCCCTGACAAACACCTTTTTAAAAAAGAGAAGATGGAAAGAACTGAAAGATTAAAATCCAATGCATGGGCGCCTTCACGTGTCCCCACGTGACTTCTAGCAAATCCTGTTAATATCCAGTGCATGGGTGCCCATCACGTGCCCACACGTGATAGCCATGAAGACTAAAAGTGTTTAACACTTATTTGAATATTCTGAGAATAAAATAAAGGAATCTTGGCCCAATCCTAGGGCGCCTCACGTGTCTTCACATGAGTGCCTCATTTTTCTAGTGTTTAACACTATGTTGAGCATTTCATCCCTAGTGTTTAACACTATTTTAAATGCATCACGTGGGAACACGTGACCGCCAGATAAGTGCTAGTGTTTAACACTATTTTCAAACCAGTCTTAGCCTAAATTGGCTAAATCTTCAAGATGCAAGACTCCCCTTTTGACTGAGCCTAAAATACATTCTTGTCTTTCAAGATTGATCATCTCATATGGTATACGAGTGCTTATCACTCAATACAAGACAAAATATGGTCAGAACCCAAACTCATGTTGAGCATTGCTAAATAATGGGGGGCTGAACCCAAACAAATGTTCAACAGTCCAAACAAAGGTCCAACATTTTAAACCTAATTGGACTTAGCCCAAGTTGGCCATAAGTCCTCAAATTCAGATTTAACTGAGCACATGTGCCCATAATCTAATTAATTGATCTTAGTCCCAAATTGGACTATAGATTTCCAATCAACTATGGTTCAGAGGTACAACTCTTCACTTCTTTGATATTTGTCGTTGTAATCCTTCAACGTCTTCAGAGAGGTGACGGGTCCCAATAACCAATCATTCCATGGACTGTAGGGTCCTAAAACTCATGGACTATGATGTCCTTAAACTTTATAGACTATGACATCTTTAAACTACGGACTGTGAGGTCCTTAAGCCCATGGACTATGATGTCCTTAACCTCGGACTGTGGGGTCCTTAAACTCATGGACTATGATGTCCTTTATCTCGGACGGTGGGGTCCTTAAACTCATGGACTATGATGTGCTTAACTTTGGACAGTAATGTACTTAAATTAATCTTGGACCGCAATGTCCCTAAACTAAACAATCGAGCCCAAATGCTCTTTTGTTGGATCTAAACGATCCCGTTAAGTTGATCTTAGTCTGAAATTAGACTAACATATCCTTAACATACGTTTAAGCTGATCTTAGTCTCAAATAAGACTAACGAATCCTTAAACCCAGCTAGCCGGACTAGTGGTAGGGGCCCGACCGTCAAAAACCCTGCCTTTCGAACCCGCCCGTCTTCCAAATAAAGAAAAATGGGAATATTGTCTAGGGGGAAGAAAGATTGAGTGACCCAAACCCAAATCTAAGAAAATACGGATTTGGACTAATCCACGCCCTACGGGCGACAACATAAATTAGTCTCCGTATACAATCTACGGGCAACCAAAAACAAAACAAATACACACGACACGAAGTGACCATCTGGAGAAGGAGAAAGTGGTTACCGCGATGCGGTAGCGTAATTAACTACAGGGGCTTGCGCCTGCAGGGAAGAGCGTCCCCACAATCAAAAACCCCTCAAATGAAGGGGAATCTGACGAAGTCTGCTATATCGGCCGCATCGGTTTAAACCTTCGATACATGGTGTCATAAATCAACTTGGTATCTTCGGATAGGTGGACGGATAGCACCAAATAGAATCTGCCCCCAAAATCAGGCAAGACGAACCTACGCGGTCGCGTCTCTGTGTTCGTAGGAGAACAGGGAGCTTCGAAATTGGCTTTGATCTTCGCCAGAATCGGCTTCGATCTTCGCCAGAACCAACTTGCTTGCAAACTCCACTTTACCCCACTTGCACTTAGAAATTTTTTATAGAGTTTTGGCTATAATTTTCAGAATGGTGCTGATCCAAAGTGTGGGGTGGTATTTATAGTGGAGTTTTAGAGTCTGGGAATTAAAATTGTGGATTAAAAAGTATTAAAATGGTGTTAAATTATGAAATGAAAGGTCTCTGTTTGATTGCAGGGAAATCAAACAGTGCAGAGGAATTAAGGGTAGCTGAAGAGGGGTGTGTGCAAAGCACGGAGTATAATAGCCACCATCCAACCGTCCCCGCCGGCCCCAAGCCTACTTCCACCGGTCGATCTAGGGTGATGGGTCTCGAGATTTGTGCCACGTGGATTATTCTGTGTTTACACCTTTTTGCACATGTTTGATTTTTCTGAACTTTTCATTTCCCTGTGTATTGCACGTGCAATCTTTTGGGCTTCCAAAAAGTTAAAAAGAAAAATCAGAAAAATAATTATGTCTTATGTGAATCAGATACATGGGCTACGTCACAGCAATGCAAGGGCTTTACCAGTGAGCTACAAGTTGTTTCTTACTTTTATTTAGCAAAAGTGACTTATAACTCTTACATAGGCTGTCAAACTCATTTCTTATATATTAACAGAAATATTCTGTACAGAGATTTCAGAGTCGTTAAACATGTATTCACTTATTCATGTCAAGTTCATGGAAAGTTATATTCATGGTTCGGTCAAGTCAAGTCAAGTCAATCATTCAAGTTCAACTTTGGATATTCAAGTTCAAGTTCAGATATTCAAGTTCAAGATCAAGTGTTCAAGTTTGGTTTTGAGTTAGCATCCCGTTTGATTTTTCTGAAACTTTTTGATTCTCCGTGTATTGCACGTGCAACTCTTGGGCTTCCGAAAAGTTAAAAATAAAATATTATAAAAATAATTGGGACTGATGGGATTCGAACACGCAGGCAATGGTACAGCAGTAGAAAGTATTAACCAGTGAGCTACAAATTGTTTCTTACTTTCATTGAACAATATTAATTTATAATGTCTAAATAGGCTGAAATACCCTTTCTATAGATTGAACAAGTTACATTTGTAAAGGGATTTCAGAGTCTTTACATACACTATGGATGCACATGGCATCAGCGCACGTGCATGGCATGGGGTGCACATGTATTTGTACGATTCTTGATAGGACTTGACTTCATCAGTGTGTGCGCACGTGTTTTGCATGTGTGCACATCGCAACCTCATCAATGCGTACGCACGAGTGCGCATCGCATCTCCTTCATGAGAAAGCGTCTCTAGCTTGGATACACGTGTGAGCGTATCACATCGCCTTCATGAGAAAGCGTCTTTGGCTTGAACGCATATATTATTCACGTGAGCACGGCGTATAGTGCGCACTCATTTTATGATTCTGTTGTTGGGTAAATCTTGGGGAGCGCTTGTGCTTTGATGGTGCGCGCTTGTATGCGATGTGCACAATTTGTGAAAGTTATCTTTTAAGAAAGATTTCACTTTAATGAAGCCTTTGCTTCGATTCTTGGATATAGGAGATCGTTGGTTGTCGGGATCCATCCACCTCTCTGAATACGCTGAGAGATTACAATGCCATATATCAAAGGTGTGGAGGATTGTACCCTAAACCATGCTCCGTTTGGAAGAGGATGTAGATTCAGCTAAAGATCTTTTATCTTGTTTTAAGAGCTTTAGCACTTATGAAGCAGAGGCTTCCTGCTTCAGGAAGAAGAAGAAAAGATATCTTTCTCTTCTCTTTTGAGGTCGCCGCCTCTCTCTAGGGGAATTAATCCCACCCTTTCTCATTTCCTCCTTCTCTTATTTAAAGAGAAGGAAAGATTAAGGTAAATCTCTTATTTGAGAGATTTAAGTGATTCAAATTAATCAGGGTGCATCGGCGCCATTGGATATTTGATTCTAAGATTTTTCTGTTTAGAAAGATCCTAACGGGGATTGAGAAATATTTTCTACCCAAATAGAGTCATTGCTGTGAGGGCGCACTTGCGCTACATGCATCGCTCGTGCCATGCACACGTATGCTACACGTGCGCACTTGAAGAGCACCATTAACGCTTGCGCATTTGTGCACTTGCAGAGGGTGTGCCCTAATTGAGGAAAGCTTAACCTTTTAAGTGAAGCATATGCTTCTGTTTGGTGAAGCCTAGGCTTAAAAGGGAAGATGAATGAAGGATTGTTGGTCATTGGGACCCACCACTTCTCCGAAGGCAGTGAGAGATTATAGCGTCATATGTCAAGGTTGTTGAGGAATGTACCCTTAAACCAGTCCCATTCATCAGGGTAGAGAACATGTTGGAGCAGTACACTCTGAGATGCTGGAAATGCTTGCGTGCACTAGGTACACGTGTTGCGCCTGGCACCGACGCACATGCGCTACACTAGGGGGGAACATATGTCTGGGAATGGCTTTCAAGGAAGCACTAGCTTCTGTGAGGATGAATCCTCTTTTTTTTAGAGATCTCTTCTCTGATTTATAGGAGAGTGGTAGAGAAGAGATCTTTCTTTTTTCCGGTGTGAGACTAAAGATACATCCCCCATATGGTAGAACACTACTCAAACTATACCTGCATCGCACGTTTACTCATAACTTTTTATTCGGAAGAGTTATGAGGCCCGTAACATATCAAATAGAATCACTTTTCGAGACGCTTTTGATGCCATCAGAATTTGTCTGATTCTAATTCGGAAGTTTGGCAAAATACAGCCCAGAAAAAATTGTTTTGCATTTTCTTAAATGTATTGCCGTCATTTGACGCTTTGGGCCCTTTTACGCCTAAATTTTAGGCGGGAACAGGGAGTCCCCACTTTCCCTTTATCTAACTTAATTCTTCCCATAACACCTCTCCCAATTCTCTCCTGCTCGGACCATTTACCACCGACACCATCTGTCGCCATCCATTCGGCCTCCGTCTAATCACAGCTGTTATAAAAAAAGACCTGATAAAAGTATCCATGATCTCCAGGATATGCTGCCTAATACCAACAAAAATATCTCCACGAGCACCTTCCGTCTTCTTAACCACCCATGTGATGTCTGTCCCTCCCACCAGGCTATTCAACACTCTAGATGAAGAGTTACCAAGCTTGGTTTCCGATAGACCTATAATTAGGAACGCCTCTTTCCTAAAGACACCTCTTATCATACGCCGCTTAGAAGACATATCTATCCCGCGCATATTACAAAAGAGGTAACTCATAACAAAAATAATAACAAAGAGTCCCTACCCAAACACCCAAACCTCAAGACGGAGCTAACTCTGACGATTACCCTCTTCCCTGTCCATATGCAGCTCACCATCCTCCTTTTGAGGAGGAACGTCGACGACACTTCTACCCTCCTCTAAACTCCTAGCAACCAACAGATTTCTGTCTATGTACTCTCTTGACAGACCCATGTCTACACTAATGACTTCAGAGAATTCTATTAGTTTTGCATCCGGTATATTTCCAGAAATTGTAAATGAATTTAAATGTATACCTGATGACGTTGCTTTATTTTTCTTGCTGTTAGTTGTTTTTGAAGTGCCCACTGCCTTTGTCCTAACCTTAAAGCCCTTTTTCTTCTCAAGCCTTATACTCATACTCCCCGCCACGATGTTATGCTCTTGAGCTGAATTCACCTCTGCTGCTCCCATAGCCACAACAGCCTTTTCTTTGTCAGGTCGAGGCACCTTCGATGTATCTCCCAGCTGCCCAACAACTATATTCATTCTATGCTCCTCTAAAGCATCCCCTCTCCCTACCACATTAGAAATCGCTTCTTCTACCCCGCGCCTGATAAAAGTATCCAAGCCTGAAAAGAATATATCTTCCAACTGCCGGGTCACTATATCTTTGATTCTATCAACTGTGCCCTTTACTTCAATATCATCAGCATCTTTATTGGATCTAGGCGCGGCCCTAAAAGTATCATCCACCATGAACTTGTCTCCCTTATCGTACCCAATCATGAAACCTTCACTTACCCCCTTGCTAGTATCAGACTTTTGCAAATCGTCCTTCAAACTATAGCTACACCGTTTAATCGATTTTTAATCCTTTTTTAGAGCCCTCCTTTAGATAATGTTCGACCTGATTCCAATTCGAATTCTCATTTCATTTTAATTCCCCTTGAGGACCATCAACCACCATGTCATCGTTCTCGATTCCGACAATAACCGAAGCAGGCCTTCCCTTGCTCGTCACCTGACCCTCTTGAGTTTACAAACTTTTGCCATCATCACTCTAGAGACCCAATTCGTCACCCTTCCGAAGGCCGTCCCCCTCCATACTACCATACAAATCACCTTTTAGTGCATCACCAGAACTCAGGTTTGCTTCATCAAAGCCTAAGTTTTTTGAGATATCATCATCCCTTCCAGTAACCCTATTGTCCTTAAAGTTCACCGCCGCAACCCTCGTAATAGACTCCCTTCCCTCTACCGACAAGAAAACCCTTAGAATCCTCCCTGCAATACACACTATGACCTCTTTCGGGATATACATGTTTTCCTCGCAACCAACATGAATTCACGCAATGTTGTTAAGACAAAGTGACTCCGTCCCCTTGTCCAGTTCTAAAAGCACCACAAAACTCTTTACCAACCCCTCAAATGTACTCCATGTCCACACATGGCAGGGAAGGGTCTCTACTCTCAGCCAAAATTTAGAGTGGTGTCGATATGGATGCGAGCCTTCAAACCCTGTCCACCTAATAATTTAAAACTGATGCGATCGGTATCACCATAAATGTTGGGGCATTTAGTCCACAGAGTAAGCCCGACCTCGTCAGGGAAATGGGTTGTATACCCAAGCGCATGCGAGACCAATTTCCAATTATGAGTGTTGAAAGGGCCTGATTAGCTCGCAGATTCCCTATAATCACCCAAGCAGGCGGCATTCTATCCAGCACTTTAGTCATCCTAATGATCCCTGGGTCTCTGCTATTTTCTTCCACCTCATTTCCATCTCATCCGAATAAGGAATAATAGTCAACTCATCTTCTTTTCTTGCACACTTATCTTCCACCTTTTTCGGTTTTGAGCATTGCCTAGCGATGTGACTCGTCTCCTGATAGTTGCAACAAAAAGGCCCGGATTCGAACTGTTTAGCGGTATACTCCTACTCATCACATGTATAGCAACTTCCAGGAAATGGCGACCTACGACCCGGCAGTTTCGTTATTAAAGAGAGGGAGAAAAAGACAAAAAAAAACCTAAGTAGTATACTTTCGTAGGCAACACGATTGTACTGAGCATGTGCAACAAGTCGTTAAACCTCTAGGTGTCCCTAATAGGAGGAGTGTTATCTCCTGAGGGTTTTCAGCGGATTACACCCACAAAATCCTATAATAAAAGAAAAAAGATGAAAGTTACATACAAAGATAAGAACATGTAAAAGAAAAAACTTGAAAATAAGAGTTTCCAACTACACCAGTTTTTCAATTGCCATGAGCCCTGTCTTAATGGCCGTGAAAAATGTTAGAAATCATAACATCCCTTAATAAAACATCGCCTTTAGTCTTCCTCCTTATCTTTCTTCCAAACATCGATCATATACCCCTACCTGTGTGTAAAAGACATCCCTACACTTAGAGAATTCAATTCAAGCTATCATACTCTTGTTCATCTTCCTTAGTACTTTTTAGTCGGTGAATATTTTAGATGGAATTGCTCACACATTTTTCATGCGACCGTTAATACTTCTTGAGGTACTAACCGACCGATTACTAAATGTGCTCACTAATTTAGGCGTAATTCTTCGTCTTGCAACACCTAAAGCTTAACAGTGGCTCCCAAACCAGTCGGTCTAAGGCACTGGGTGATAAAGCACCATTGTTATATTTTTTTATGATGTCTTAAGTAATTACAAAATCAGTGTTCATTTTTTTTCTTCACCACTCATACCTTTTTTTAAATTTATTTTTCATACTAAGGGTTTTAGATAAGAGCATTTCAAGGTATCCTCTACTATCCCAAGTTTCAAGATGTGTGCAAGTGCGTATAGTAGGGTATCAACGTTCAAATGTTTGGTCTCAAGAATATGGACTATTTTTCAGACTTATTTTTATCTTTAGATTAGTAATTTCCTTCATCTTACTAACCCTTGGGACAACGGCTCATAACTACTTATTACTAGTTTCGTTTAAGAAAACATCTAATTTTCTTGCTTTTCTCAAACTATTCCTATCTTTCATATGTAATTTTTCACTTTCAAACTTTCATTATCAAAAAAAAAAAATTGTGGTTATATTTATGATAATGCAAAATAATGCGTGAATAAGCATAAACCTCCCCCAAATCTGCTTGTAGCAGTGTTCTCACTGATGTCATATGTTAAGCTTAAATAACCTGTAGACTTGGGAGGAAAAGTTAGTAACGGGGACATGAAATAATGACAGTGAAATCCTCCCCAAACTTATTTTTGGCTCATAATTTTGTAAAAATTTGTTTTCATTTAAGAGCCAAAATATATTTTTATCCCCCCCAAACTTGAGTGAAACCGTATTAAGCATTTAAAATTAGTAAGAGGGGGGTAAAATTATTGGTCAAAGTAAAGCCTTACAAAGACCAAAAGTCAACACCAACCATTCAAATATTTTATCAATGCAGCACCAAGATTGGTAGAAAAACATGTCACCTATTGACGTGAAGAAGTGGGGAGGGGATAAGAGATAGAATAGAATGGGTTTACGTCTCAGTTTGTAGAGACGAAACAATGATGGTGGATTACTCGCATTCTCGTTATTGATAAGAAGAAGGGATGGCGGTTCAACTTCTTTGGGTTGGAGTTGATTCATCACAACTCCATGTTTTCTAAGAATGTGAGTTCTTCAGCGAAGGTTTCTTCAAAGCTTTCATCGATATCCAGAATAATAATCTCATCGGAAAGAACGGGATGATACTCGGACTACATAAAAGGTTCATATTTAACGTTCGATATTGACCCGGACAGCTCGATAGAAGGGTCCGTATGTGTATAATAAATAGCAGGGTCAAACAATAACGTACTAGCGGAGTCAAGATCAGTATCGTGAAGCTGTTCAAATTCACTGCTGTCGTAATCCATCCTTTCGACAGAACATACCTAAGCATAGGGTTCAGAGGGTTCACTTCCCAACTTGTAAATGTTAAGCTCAATTGATATCTTCCCGAAAGATAGGGTCATATAGCCGTTTCGACAATTGATAATTGCGTTGGAAGTCGCAAGAAAAGGTCAAACTAGAATCACCGGAATTTGGTTTCGTGGGTTCTCCACAGGTTGTTTATCTATAACGATAAAATCCACAGGGAATATGAATTCCCCGACTTTGATTAACACATCCTCTAGCTCACCCCTAGGTTGGGTGATAGATCGATCTGCCATCTGGAGAGTGTAGTGCGCTGGTTTTAACTATCCGATCCCTAATTGCTCATAGACAGAATAAAGAAGCAAGCTAACACTAGCACCTAAATCGAGTAGAGCACGATTGATAGTTTTACCCCCAATAGAAATAGATATGGTAGGACTTCCGGTGTCCGTTCATTTCGTGGGTATTTGTTTTGTAAAAGCAGTGCTTACATTACTCGCAAGGAAAACTTTTTAGGCACTTGAATTTTTCTCTTCCTAGTGCACAAGTCCTTTAGGATTTTTGAGTAAGACGGAACTTGTTGAATAACATCTTAGAGAGGAATATTTATGTTAACTTGCTTATAAATTTCCACAATCTTCTCCATTTTTGGACTTGGTCTGTTGCCTCTTAACCTATGTGGATAAGGAGCTTTATCAATAAGGGTTGGGTCCAACATTGGAGAAGATTGTGGGGGATGAAATGGATCCCAGAATTGGAGTTAGGATCATTTTAGGTTGACTCAAGGGAGTGGGCGAAGGGTTCGAGCCTAGGGAAAAACGGAGAATATGCTCGGAAGAAGGTGGTGGAGTAGACAAAATAGGGTTAGAAGTAGAAGCCGGGGTCTCAATTGATTTCTCATCATCAACCCGTTCACTGACTTGATTGTTCAACACTCTTCCCGATCACAGCATGGTAACGACACTCATATTATAAATTTGTGAGTGGCTAGGATTCGGTAGGGGTTGAGATGTAAGTTTCCATTTCTCTCTTGCACTCATCGCGGCATTTAACTGTGCAAGTTGTGCTTCTATCGATTTGATGCTTTCACCATGGGAGGCGGTGTTCTGCATTAACGTTTGGATAGAAAACTTTAAATCAGCCATCGTTTGCGTGGAATGTTTAATAAACATATCCAAGCTTCGTTTGAGTGCAGAGGAGTTTTCGGTACCGGCCGTATGAAAAAAAAATATTATAAGGTGTAGAATTGTTGGCCGGATTTTGAAAAGGCTGCGATTGAAAGGTGTGCTGATTTTGTTGTGGTTGTTGCTGTTGCTGTGGAGGAGGTCTTTGATAATTTCTTGGAAACTGGTTTTGATTTTGAGTTTGGTTTTGGTTCCAAGCAAAATTAGGATGATTCCTCCATCCCTGATTGTATGTGGAAGAATAAGGACCGTTTCTAGGTCTTTGTTGAAAAGTAGCATTAATTTGTTCTTGACCTTAAAACGGTGGACTCAAAGGACATTCTTCCGTCAAATGTGATGGGTTGGAACAGCAACCACACACAGTTTTGGGGTGCGTAACCTGGTTTAGGGAGGCAGAAGAGACTTTGTTTTCTATTGCCTCGAGTTTCCTTTGTATCGCGACCATTTCGGCTTTCACTGCGATAAAAACATCGAGCTGATGGATACCTCCCCTAGACGATGTTGGTCTAACAATTTCCTACTGCAAAGTTTATTCAGGGAGATCTTCCAGGAATTGCTAAGCTTCCCCATCATCTTTAGACATGAAATGGCATTGACAAATGGTTTCAAGTATCTGCTTTGTCGCTGGAGTAACACCCTCATATATAATTCGGCATAGATCCCATCTATTGATTCCGTGATGAGGAAAATGGACAAGCAGATCTGTACACCGTTCAAAGCATTTCCAAAATGGTTCGTTGAGAAGCTGGGTAAACCAGTTGATCTCGCTCCGAACACGGGTGGTCTTATGATTGGGATAAAATTTCTTAAGGAATGCTATAACGAATTCATCCCAATTGGAAATAGAGTGTGCGACAGTGTTATAAAGCCATTTTCTGCTAGATCACACAAAGTAAAATGGAGAATACTTAGTCTCATAGCATCCACTGAAAGTTATGAAATGCCCATCATTGCGAATACGTTTTCGAATTTGGTGATAAAAACGTATGCGTCTTCATACTCGAGCCCGTGAAATTTAGGCAAAAGGTTGATGAAGTAGGGTTTAATTTCAAAATTATCCCCATTGGCTGGTGGAAGGGATAGGCAAGTAGGGAGGGGACCGCGTATAGGATAGCATCTCTCTTGGAGAGAAATACGCGGTATTGGGTAAATTATACTACTATCTAGGCACTTGACGATTTATTTCTTTACCGCCTATTTCATAACGGGATTTAACCGTCTTTGTGAGTCTCGGGTTGGTTTGGCTTCATCCATCAAATGTATATGATGTTCAACAATCAAGAGACTAATCCCTTTGATGTCAGCCATTGTCCAACCAAATGCTTGCCGATTTGATCTCAATACCGGCAAAAGTGCGTTCTCTTGCTCTAAATCTAGAGAAGCGGATATGATCACGGGCAAGGACTTATTCTCACATAAATATGCATATTTAAGATGAGAAGTGTTCATATCAGATTTTTGCATTTTTATACCGCCCAATTTTTATCACATTGCATATCGGTGGGTACTCTTGAGCCGTGTTTACTAGTTAATAGCAGGATACAGGTTCTCAGCTCTAAACAGTGAAATTCATGGAAAAACTCGACAAATTCCGGATTACTACCAACCACAGATAAAACACGGGTCTCCGCTCTCTATCCGTATGTTGCCGCACACCAGTTTAAGGGATAAAATGGCAAATCGATGTCATTTTCATGCACAAAGCTTAATGTCAACACAAGATCCAACATATCTACGCGGAGCTCAAGAAAAATCATGGCAAAAGATCCACATCACATCACCTTTTGATCTGCTGAAATTCTGGAAAAATTGTGAAAAGCTTCTGAGAAACAACATATTCCACACTAAAGAGTACAGCCAACCAGGGAATCCCACAAAACCCGGTGACCTAAATCATCAAGATGGCCGCGGATCCGCGGCCAACAGAGGGGTTAGGCCGCGGATCCGCGGCCGTATGGGCTCTTCAACTGAAAACTTTTCAGGGGTATTTTGGTAATTTTATCTTATGGCAGATTGTTGCCCTAGGTTTCCATTTTCCTTCCTATAAATAGCCCAGAACTTGCCAAGCCAAGGGTGCTTATTCTTGTGTAATATTTTACATATACTTTGTTGTTCTTCTTCCTCTTATCATCTTTTCTCCATTAAAACTTTGTAGTGAGCGTTTTATGAGTGAAGGATGAATAAAAGAGTTCTTTTTGTTACCATGCTTGTCTTGTTATGTTGTTAATGATAATTGCTTGTAATTTTCAATTGCTAATCTAGTTGTTGTTATTTATTGTTTGTTTCTTTCTTGTTCTCTTTTTCTTTATCCTTAACAACAATGATACTTAAGCTTGATCCTTGCCAAAGTGAGGTCTCAAATAGCTAGTTGTAATCTTCTAACCTCTTTCTTTCTATCTTCCTCCTTTTGTTGTATTTTCTTTTTCTTGTAATGGGTGAGTAGTTTTCTTACTTGTTAGGGTAGGATAAGGAAAGTTTGAGAGAAGGAAATCTCTCTCACTCTTTCCTTGCCCAACATCTTAATTCGGACTCCCGTTAATTGAACCACAATCCGCTCCCTATGGCACCCTATCCTACATGATAGCGGTGATTCCTTAGTGAGACCGGTTGTAGTTGAATTAACCGAAGGTTAAGGCTAAGAGCCAAGAACGGACGGACAAGCACCAAAAGGAAGAACTTAAGCGTTGGAAAGCCTAGCTTATACTCGCAAGTTCCTTCCTAGTCGTGCTAATCCCCGTTGTTGGCGATTACCGTAACACCGATATTAAGAGTGGCAAAGAAAGAAGTGAGCGACTCCTATCTCAAACTAACCTAATCCTAACCCTAACAATCTCTCTTTATATAACATTTTAGCACATAGTTAATCTCAAAACAAACCTGGACATTTGGACTTAACTCGTTAAAGCACATAGAAAAAGATTCCCATCTCTCTGCGGACCTCCCGTACTCAACCGGCTAGCTACAAGCGAAACCGTCTTGATTGCGGTAATTAACTAAGCACGCAAAAACTCTACCAATCAAATGGCGCCGTTGCCGGGGAGACGGTAGTTTATTTCTTTGTGTAATTTCGGGTTAATTTGTGAATATAAATCTAACCGAAAAACAAAAAAAAATATATTGTAAAAATCATCTTGATTAGTTTTTTTGCAAGTGTGCAGGAGAAAAGGGAAGGTCGGGTTCAGTGCCAAAGACGTGGGAAGTTAGACCCATATCTCGCGGCTACACCGCGACGGATCAAGACGGAGCCAAAGGTCTACTGTAAAAATCTGGAGCATATACAGTGAGCAAATCAAGATTCAGGAAATCCAGACAAGAAGAGGACAGCCAAGGAAGGACCTACAAGATTTTTGAAGATCCAAGGCCACCTTCAAGCCGCGGAACCGTGGCATAAGATCGCTTAGGCCGCGGAACCGCGGCGGTTTGCTGGCATCAGCAGCAGAAAATTTCTGTGAGTATTTATTTCTCCTTCCCCCTCCTCTGCACTCCACTGAACTGTGTTTTCTGCAGCATTCTTTGCGCAAACTCTCTTCCCCTTCCAATAAATTGTTCTTGTGCAGGATTCTTTGTGCCGCGCTAAAAAATAAAAAATTGATTGCAGTTGATTGTTACTGCTTTGCATATTTTAATCGGACTTTAAGAGGCTTGAAACCAATCCAGATTAGGTGGGGATTTCATCACCCTTCCCAGGACCCCAGAAATCACAAAAAGCATATGCATTGACCATTGTTTAATCAAAAAAATACAAGACTCGGCCCTAAGGACTTCGCGCTCATTAGGACAGAGGACTAGTTACAGGCATCGGCCGTTTATCCTATCCTGACTTTGCGGTGTCTAGGAAAGTGTGTCCAAGGCAAGTGGTTACTTAATTAGGACCACTACTTACGTAGTGGGGAGCCTCCCACTTACCTGGCACTTACCTGGCCGCAATTGGCGGAGAAGAGGCGGTTTGAGGTCCTATTTCTAGCCCTTTGGAACAGTTAGGAGCTGTCTCGCTGACCTAGGTGACCCTAGATCTAGGTGTGATTGTGCATATTTTGTCTGTGATTGTTTGAAGCCGTAAGTCCGTACATATTTCTGTAAAGCTCTTTCTAAAAAGGAAAAAAAACACAAAAACAAAAAACTTTTATAAAAACTTGCCCTTTGTCGCCAAAATCCCATTTTTCACCCACCACCCATCGTATTTCTCCATTGGCGTTTTCTTACCCTCACCTTCTCCGCTTTGACTATACTAAACTCGTTTAGTGTATGTCCGCTTGGACTCGGGACACTAGCGCCCGCCTGGTCCGCGTTACGTTAGTCGCTACCGACTACGCGATCGACTCAGACGTCGAAACTCCGTCCACGCCTCTTTCACCCTTACCTTTGCCGGCCAACTCCGACGTTGACCGGAATTCTGTTCATACATCCTCACCTTCACCATCACCAACCTCTTCTTCCACGATGTCAGGATTTAATCCAAACATCCCTTCAACTCCCCCGGGATTGATTCGACCTCCTATGGATGCGAATAACCCACCACCACCGCCTGTCGTAGAGCCACAGCGAATCGTGCTCCAGGATCGTTTCTATCCCACCCGCTCTGCACTTCCCACCTGTCTTTCCCTTCCACCGGCCAATGGGGATAATTTTGAAATTAATCCCCACTTCATTAACATGCTTCCGAAATTTCAGGGGCTTGAATCTGAAGATGCCTATATCCTCATCAACAAGTTTCAAAATGTTTGTGCCATGATGAAAACGACCCAGCTGTCGGACGATGCTATACGGCTACGGGTCATTCCGTTCACATTTTGCGATCTTGCTGAAAAGTGGCTGTATAGCATCGCTTCCCACTCCATAACCAGTTGGGACGAGTTTGTGAAAGCGTTTCTCAAGAAATTCTATCCGAATCATAAAACCGCGAGGATCCGTAACGAAATCAACCAATTCTCCCCGCTTCCTACTGAACCCTTTTGGAAGTGCTTTGACCGGTATAAAGACCTTCTTGTTCAGTGCCCTCACCATGGTATTGAGAAATGGCAACTTTGCCAAACCTTATACGAGGGCCTGAACCCAGCAACCAAGCAGTTGTTGGAAACCATTTGTCAAGGCCACTTCCTATCGAAATCTGACGAGGAAGCGTGACAATTTTTCGGCGACCTTGCGGAACAAACGCTTCAATGGGAGAGCACCGGACCAACTTCTTCTTCTTCTTCCTCCACTTCTACTGGTCAGTCTAGGGTAAGCATTCACCAACTTGATGTCTCTATTGCGATGAAAGCTGAAATGGCCGCAATAACGAGAAAACTTGAAGCGATAGAGAGCAAATTTTCATCTCCTGCTCCTGCCCCTGTTCTTCCCCTTCGTACCATTTGTGCTTGTTGTTCCGATCGTTCTCACTTAACCGAAGAGTGTCCTTACAATCTACCATCTCAAGGACAGGATCAGGTTAATGCTGCATTTCAGCAAAGACCGAGAAATGATCCATACACTTCCACCTACAATCCCGGTTGGAGGAACCGCCCCAATTTCTCCTGGAATCAGAATCAGCATCAATTCCAAGGCAACAATTTCCAGAGGCCCCCTCCTCCGCAACAACAAGCGCAACAACAAACTCAACATCAGTTTCAGCAGCCCTTCCAACACCATTTTTTTCAAAATCAGACGAACAACTTTGCACCCAACAATTATTTTCCGCAAAACAACTTTGTTCCGTCAAACAACGATAAGGTTTCCTCACTAGAACGAAGTCTGGAGGCGTTCGTTAAATAATCGACACAATCCACCGCAAACATCCAGTCGTCTATTCAGTCTTTGGTGCAACACACTGCTGCATACGGGCAAAGCATCAAGACCATCGAAGCCCAGATTGCACAGATGAATACGGCGTTAAGCGAGCAAGAAAAGGGGAAGCTTCCATCTCAACCACTCCCAAATCCCGGTCACCTACATAATGTACATGTTGCTCTTGAACAACAGAACCATAATGTGAGTGCCATGACTACATTGAGATCGGGAAGGATGCTGCAAAACAATATTGGCACACGGATCGACGATGACACCCCGGCCGCTTCTTCTTCTTCTTCTTCTCCTTCCTCATCTTCTGAGCATATTCTTCATTCTTCAAAAGGCTCTTCTTCTTCTTCTTCTTCTTCTTCTTCTTCTTCTTCTGCTCTGAACTGACCCACTTCTCACTCTACGAAAACACCAGCTCTGGGATCCGTTCCAACTCCACAATCTCCTCCACAAGCATTGGACTCAACCAATTTTAAAAACGTTCAATTTCCAAACCGGTTGAGGTCCAATAAACAAAATACACAAATGGAGAAGATTCTGGAGTTGTTTAAGCAGGTTAACATCAACATTCCCCTTTTAGATGTTGTCCAACAAATCCCTTCCTACGCAAAAATATTAAAGGACTTGTGCACGAAAAAGAGGAAATCTCAGGTACCCAAGAAAGTTTTCTTGTCTAGTGCTGTGAGTGATGCTCTTACCCAATCTTTACCTCAAAAACGGAAGGACCCTTGATGTCCTACAATTTCTATTATCATTGGGGAATAAGAACATCAACCGCGTACTATTAGATCTTGGTGCCAGTGTTAACCTGCTTCCGTACTCAGTATATGAGCAACTAGGTGTAGGAGAGCTGAAACCCACACACTGCACTCTCCAAATGGCCGACCGATCGATCACCCATCCTAGGGGTGAGCTAGAGGATGTGTTAATCAAGGTTGGGGACTTCATATTCCCCGTTTACTTCATTGTATTAGACACACAGCCTGTAGCTAACCCCCGGAATCAAATTCCGGTGATACTCGGTCGCCCATTCCTTGCAACCTCAAATGCTGTGATCAATTGTCGAAATGGTTCGATGAACCTATCTTTTGGAAATATGACAATTGAACGCAACATTTTTAGGTTGGGGAATCAGCCATCCGAACCTAATGCTCATATACTAGACGTTTGCTCAACCCAGGAGATCACCCCGGAAGTGTGTGAATTCGAGGAGTTTTTGTTCAATCACGACAACCTTAACGCCACTAGTGCGTTCCTCTTCGAACCTGCTGTTGTTTCTGCGCCCGACAATGACTACGAGTGTTTCACTTTCTCGAACGATCTTAGCCACTCACCACCCGAGTTTGAATCCTTCAAATTTCCGGATGAGTTACCTGAACCATCCAACTCGGTCGCTTACACTCGTTTTGAACCTTTGCTGGAATCCTTTGAGTTTGAGACCTTTTCACCAATCTTGCCTTCAATCGTTTCACCTCCAATGCTCGAACTCAAGCCTTTGCCGTCTCACCTTAAGTACACTTACTTGGGTGAGAACGAGACCCTCCCTGTTATCATCTCGGCTTCTCTAGCTCCAGAGCAAGAGAAAGCCCTTCTTGCGGTCTTGCAAAGCAATAGGCAAGCTTTTGGCTGGTCCATGGCGGACATCAAGGGGATTAGTCCCCTGATCATTGAACATCACATTCATCTGATGGATGATGCCAAACCAGCCAGGGATCCACAAAGGTGACTCAACCCAGTCATGAAGGAGGCTGTAAAAAAGGAAATCGTAAAGTGTCTGGATAGTGGTATCATTTACCCTATCTCTGATAGCCAGTGGGTGAGCCGCATTCACGTTGTCCCCAAGAAATCAGGCATAACGGTCATAACCAACAAGGCGAACGAGTTAATCCCTACTCGCACCCAGACTGGGTGGCGAGTATGCATCGATTACAGAAAACTCAACGCCGCAACGCAGAAGGACCACTTTCCGCTACCTTTCATTGACCAGATGCTTGAACGATTGGCCGGACACGAGAACTACTGCTTTCTTGATGGCTACTCCGGCTATAATCAGATTCCCATCGCCGAAAAAGACCAGGACAAGACCACATTCACTTGTCCTTTCGGCACATTTGCATATCGTCGCATGCCCTTTGGGTTATGCAATGCGCCCGCTACCTTCCAGCGGTGTATGATGGGAATCTTCTCAGACATGGTGGAAAAATTCCTGGAGATCTTCATGGACGATTTCTCCATCTTCGACGAGTCCTTTAATGAGTGTTTGCTGCATCTCGACGCTGTCCTTCCCGATGTAAGGACAAGAACCTCACTTTGAATTAGGAGAAGTGCCACTTCATGGTGCGCGAAGGTATTGTCTTAGGACATATCATTTCGCAAAATGGCATAGAGGTTGACAAAGCGAAGATTGAGGTCATTTCCAATCTTCCTCCTCCCAGATGCGTCAGAGACATCTGAGCCTTCCTTGGCCATGCCGGTTTCTATAGACGGTTCATCAAGGACTTTAGCAAGATTGCTAGGCCCTTGACTCTTTTGCTGGCCAAGGACATGCCATTCGACTTCAACTCGAGCTGTGTGACTGCGTTCGAGTCATTAAAAAGCTCACTCACTTCTGCTCCCGTTCTTTCTTCTCCTGAATGGACGCACCCATTTGAGATTATGTGCGATGCATCCGACTTTGCCATTGGTGCTGTCCTTGGACAACACATCAACAAGATGCCGCACGTAATCTATTATGCTAGCCGAACCCTGAACGACGCCCAACTTAATTATACAACAACTGAGAAGGAATTCTTGGCTGTTGTATTTACTTTAGAAAAGTTCAGGCCCTACCTCATCGGCTCTCCAGTCATTGTCTATACAGACCATTCTGCTCTGCGCCATCTTTTTGCGAAGAAAGATGCAAAATCTCGGCTAATACGTTGGATCCTCTTGCTTCTAGAGTTTGACCTTGTCATCAAGGACAAAAGAGGATGTGAGAACGCAGTCGCCGACCATCTCTCACGACTTCCTTCTTCGCCGTCACTTCAAATTCCGATCAACGATGTTTTTCCAGATGAACAACTCTTGACAGTATCTTGCGAATCCTGGTTCGCAGATATTGTGAACTATTTGGCCACAGGATTACTACCGACTGAATGGTCAAGTCAAGACAGACTTCGATTCTTATCCCGAGTAAAACACTTTTACTGGGACGAACCCTATCTGTTCAAGTACTGTCCCGACTAGATTATTCATCGGTGTGTCCCTGACAATGAATTCAAGAGTGTGCTGTCATTTTGCCACGATCAAGCATGTGGCGGGCATTTTGGCCCCAGAAAGACAGCTGAGAAGATCTTGCAATGTGGTTTCTACTGGCCACAACTCTTCAAAGACGCTCATGACTACTGCAAGACTTGCTCCCGGTGCCAACACTTGGGCCGGATATCCAGGAGGAACGAGATGCCGCTCCAACCAATCTTGGTTGTGGAGATTTTTAACGTTTGGGGGATAGATTTCATGCAGCCGTTTCCCAGCTCTTTTGGGAACTTGTACATCCTTCTCGCTGTTGATTACGTCTCTAAGTGGGTCGAGGCTGTGCCCAACTGGACTAGGTTGTCGTTAGGTTACTTAAAGAAAACATTTTCTCCCGTTTTGGGCACCCCCGAGCGATCATTAGCGACAATGGAACTCATTTCTGCAATAAGACTTTCGAGGCCTTGATGCGGAAATATTCCATTAATCATAAGCTATCTACGCCCTACCACCCCCAAACCTGTGGGCAAGCCGAAGTTTCAAATCGGCAAATCAAGCAGATACTGGAGAAGACGGTTTCCAAGAACCGTAAGAATTGGTCGTTGAAACTCACTGATGCCCTTTGGGCATTTCGAACTGCTTATAAGACCGATCTTGGCATGTCGCCCTATCGGCTTGTGTACGGAAAGGCTTGCCACCTCCCTATGGAAATAGAGCATCGCGCATTTTGGGCGATAAAAGAATTGAATCTATCTCTCGAAGATGCGGGCAGCCATCGGAAGCTGCAGTTGAACGAATTGAGCGAGCTTAGGGATGAGGCTTATGAAAATGCGGTTGTCGTTAAGAACCAAACGAAGGTGTTTCACGATAAACACCTTTTGCGCTAAACTTTCACACCTGCTCAACAGGTGCTTCTTTACGACACCCGGCTACATTTCCATCCAGGTAAGCTCAGATCTCGCTGGAATGGGCCATACTTTGTGCGGAATGTGTATCCGCATGGCGCTGTGGATTTGGAGAATCCAACGGACGGTTTATTTTTCAAAGTAAACGGACACCGACTAAAACCGTACCTTAGCGCCGAACCAACAGAGGAGCTCATGGTCTTACAGGAGCCGGTTTACCCTGCATAATCTTTCTCTGCCTACCACCAAACTTCGGTTATCCAGCCAAAAACAGTGGACACTGTTCCAAATAAGTTTTGGGGTATGTATATACCATTTTGTATATATTTGTGGATATTCTTTTCCATTTTTTTTACTAATTTTCTTTTCTTTAAAAACAAGAAACAAAAAAAATTGTGTATATCTAACCGACAATTTTGACCCTTCAATGATCTCTTCATGCAATGACAGTGAGGACACTGTCCAGTTTAAGTTTGGGGGTACGCTCGGTACGCATTTCTAACCTTCGCATTCATATGTATATTTTGCATCTGCATACTAAAATCCATAAAATCCATAAAAATCAGAAAATTTCTAAAAACATAAAAACTTTTTTGTCAAGTTAGCTAGTGGGAGAACTCAGATTCAACATTTTGACGGTTTTGTTTGATAAGATAAGAATAACTAAATCTTATTTTTAGATTTTGAAAACCTGAAAGATAACTCTCCTTTGAATTTAACTATAACCGATATACGTCTTTATATCACACTATACGTGTCATGAGTTTTGGAAATTAGATGACAAGTCTATTATGTCTAAAAACTTTTAAATGGATAAATGATTTTCTGAGGATCAAATAGATTTGTTCTGAAATAAGTAATATCAAGAATAGTTTATGAAGTGAAGCGAATATGAAGGAATGTTATTGATGCCTTAATTGGAATTAATTCTAAAAAATAACCCATCTGGAACTTGATTGGAATGATTACACACCGAACCCACTAAACACGTCTTTTATCTAAAAAAAATAATTGAACTGCTGGTTATATCTCCGTTCGCATTGAATCATCATGATTTTCACGCTAAATTGTCTTTTGTTTTTGGGCCTAGGTAACTTGAGTAATTAAGTCCGCTGGGATATTTCTACACCTAATGCCCTAAAGCCAACTGGTTTGGGAGCATTGGCCCAAAGCTCGTTAAGAGGCTTAGAAAGTCCAGATTAAAACAAAGTCAAGCAAGTGTTCTTCCCGAGTTAAAATTCCTAACGGTTCTTTGTGTGAGAATAATCTTGACAAAAGACAGGTTTTTATAAAAAAATATTTCTAGCAGAGATATGAAGGTTTTATTCTACAATAAAGACTATTGCACGTTCACAGAGGTGTGTATGAAATGAAAACAAGAAAAATGTGGAGTGAAAAATAAGACCCAGTTTCCTGTTAAGGAAGATAGAAATTCTGAAATTGAAGCCTCACTGGAAAATGAAACTTGAAAAATACTTAACTCTTTATAAAACTTATGTGATCCTTTTAAAAAATTTTATCTGGCCTTTATTGTGTGACATGATGACTTTAATCGATCCTTCTAGAACTTAACGACACTATTTGCACTGCACGTAAAGACATATAAAATATTAAGTTAAATAAAAAGTGAGGTGTGAAAAATAAAGGTTCGATTGTCTAGACTTAGGATAATAGAATTGTTATTTTCTGAAACAAAACCTTAGGGTTTGAATCATAGTTACTTTGCAAAACTAGCTTGATCGGATTTTGTGGGTAGTATCCGCTGAAAACCCTCAGGAGACAACACTCCTCCTACTAGGGACACCTAGAGATTTAACGGCTTGTTGCACATGCTCAGTGCAATCGCATTCCCTGCGAAAGTGAGGTTAGGAATTTTTGTGAATAAATTGGTTTTGCTCGGGACGAGCAAATGATAAGTTTGGGGGTATTTGTTCATATCAGATTTTTGCATTTTTATACCACCCAATTTTTATCACATTGCTTATCGGTAGGTACTCTTGAGCCGTGTTTGCTAGTTAATTGCAGGATACAGGTTATCAGCTCTAAACAGTGAAATTCATGGAAAAACTCGACAAATTCCGGATTACTACCAACCACAGATAAAACACGGGTCTCCGCTCTCTATCCGTATGTTGCCGCACACCAGTTTAAGGGACAAAATGGCAAATCGATGTCATTTTCATGCACAAAGCTCAATGTCAACACAAGATCCAACATATCTACGCGGAGCTCAAGAAAAATCATGGCAAAAGATCCACATCACATCACCTTTTGATCTGCTGAAATTCTGGAAAAATTGTGAAAAGCTTCTGAGAAACAACATATTCCACACTAAAGAGTACAGCCAACCAGGGAATCCCACAAAACCCGGTGACCTAAATCATCAAGATGGCCGCGGATCCGCGGCCAACAGGGGGGTTAGGCCGCGGATCCGCGGCTGTATGGGCTCTTCAGCTGAAAACTTTTCAGGGGTATTTTGGTAATTTTATCTTATGGCAGATTGTTGCCCTAGGTTTCCATTTTCCTGCCTATAAATAGCCCAGAACTTGCCAAGCCAAGGGTGCTTATTCTTGTGTAAAATTTTACATATACTTTGTTGTTCTTCTTCCTCTTATCATCTTTTATCCATTAAAACTTTGTAGTGAGCGTTTTATGAGTGAAGGATGAATAAAAGAGTTCTTTTTGTTACCATGCTTGTCTTGTTATGTTGTTAATGATAATTGCTTGTAATTTTCAATTGCTAATCTAGTTGTTGTTATTTGTTGTTTGTTTCTTTCTTGTTCTCTTTTTCTTTATCCTTAACAACAATGATGCTTAAGCTTGATCCTTGCCAAAGTGAGGTCTCAAATAGCTAGTTGTAATCTTCTAACCTCTTTCTTTCTATCTTCCTCCTTTTGTTGTATTTTCTTTTTCTTGTAATGGGTGAGTAGTTTTCTTACTTGTTAGGGTAGGATAAGGAAAGTTTGAGAGAAGGAAATCTCTCTCACTCTTTCCTTGCCCAACATCTTAATTCGGACTCCCGTTAATTGAACCACAATCCGCTCCCTACGGCACCCTATCCTACATGATAGCGGTGATTCCTTAGTGAGACCGGTTGTGGTTGAATTAACCGGAGGTTAAGGCTAAGAGCCAAGAACGGACGGACAAGCACCAAAAGGAAGAACTTAAGCGTTGGAAAGCCTAGCTTATACTCGCAAGTTCCTTCCTAGTTGTGCTAATCCCCGTTGTTGCCGATTACCGTAACACCGATATTAAGAGTGGCAACGAAAAAAGTGAGCGACTCCTATCTCAAACTAACCTAATCCTAACCCTAACAAGCTCTCTTTATATAACATTTTAGCACATAGTTAATCTCAAAACAAACCTGGACATTTGGACTTAACTCGTTAAAGCACATAGAAAAAGATTCCCATCTCCCTGCGGACGACCCGTACTCAACCGGCTAGCTACAAGCGAAACCGTCTTGATTACGGTAATTAACTAAGCACGCAAAATCTCTACCAATCAAATGGCGCCGTTGCCAGGGAGACGGTAGTTTATTTTTTTGTGTAATTTCGGGTTAATTTGTAAATATAAATCTAACCGAAAAACAAAAAAAAATATATTGTAAAAATCATCTTGATTAGTTTTTGTGCAAGTGTGCAGGAGAAAATGGAAGGTCGAGTTCAGTGCCAAAGACGTGGGAAGTTAGACCCATATCTCGCGGCTACACCGCGACGGATCAAGACGGAGCCAAAGGTCTACTGTAAAAATCTGGAGCATATACAGTGAGCAAATCAAGATTCAGGAAATCCAGACAAGAAGAGGACAGCCAAGGAAGGACCCACAAGATTTTTGAAGATCCAAGGCCACCTTCAAGCCGCGGAACCGTGGCATAAGCGCGCTTAGGCCGCGGAACCGCGGCGGTTTGCTGGCATCAGCAGCAGAAAATTTCTGTGAGTATTTATTTCTCCTTCCCCACTCCTCTGCACTCCACTGAACTGTGTTTTCTGCAGCATTCTTTACGCAAACTCTCTTCCCCTTCCAATAAATTGTTCTTGTGCAGGATTCTTTGTGCCGCGCTAAAAAATAAAAAATTGATTGCAGTGGATTGTTACTGCTTTGCATATTTTAATCGGACTTTAAGGGGCTTGAAACCAATCCAGATTGGGTGGGGATTTCATCACCCTTCCCAGGACCCCAGAAATCACAAAAAGCATATGCATTGACCATTGTTTAATTAAAGAAATACTAGACTCGGCCCTAAGGACTTCGCGCTCATTAGGACAGAGGACTAGTTACAGGCATCAGCCGTTTATCCTATCCTGACTTTGCGGTGTCTAGGCAAGTGTGTCCAAGGCAAGTGGTTACTTAATTAGGACCACTACTTACGTAGTGGGGAGCCTCCCACTTACCTGGACGCAATTGGCGGAGGAGAGGCGGTTTGAGGTCCTATTTCTAGCCCTTTGGAACAGTTAGGAGCTGTCTAGCTGACCTAAGTGACCCTAGATCTAGGTGTGATTGTGCATATTTTGTCTGTGATTGTTTGAAGCCGTAAGTCCGTACATATTTCTGTAAAGCTCTTTCTAAAAAGAAAAAAAAACACAAAAACCAAAAACTTTTATAAAAACTTGCCCTTTGTCGCCAAAATCCCATTTTTCACCCACCACCCATCGTATTTCTCCATTGACGTTTTCTTACCCTCACCTTCTCCGCTTTGAATATACTAAACTCGTTTAGAGTATGTCCGCTTGGACTCGGGACACTAGCGCCCGCCTAGTCTGCGTTACGTTAGTCGCTACCGACTACGCGATCGACTCAGACGTCGAAACTCCGTCCACGCCTCTTTCACCCTTACCTTTGCCGGCCAACTCCGACGTTGACCGGAATTCTGTTCATACATCCTCACCTTCACCATCACGAACCTCTTCTTCCGCGATGTCAGGATTTAATCCAAACATCCCTTCAACTCCCCCTGGATTGATTCGACCTCCTATGGATGTGAATAACCCACCACCACCGCCTGTCCTAGCGCCGCAGCGAATCGCGCTCCAGGATCGTTTCTATCCCACCCGCTCTGCACTTCCCATATGTCTTTCCCTTCCACCGGCCAATAGGGATAATTTTGAAATTAAGCCCCACTTCATTAACATGCTTCCGAAATTTCATGGGCTTGAATCTGAAGATGCCTATATCTTCATCAACAAGTTTCAAAATTTTTGTGCCATGATGAAAACGACCCAGCTGTCGGACGATGCTATACGGCTACGGGTCATTCCGTTCACATTTTGCGATCTTGCTGAAAAGTGGCTGTATAGCATCGCTTCCCACTCCATAACCAGTTGGGACGAGTTTGTGAAAGCGTTTCTCAAGAAATTCTATCCGAATCATAAAACCGCGAGGATCCAAAACGAAATCAACCAATTCTCCCCGCTTCCTACTGAACCCTTTTGGAAGTGCTTTGACCGGTATAAAGACCTTCTTGTTCAGTGCCCTCACTACGGTATTGAGAAATGGCAACTTTGCCAAACCTTATACGAGGGCCTGAACCCAGCAACCAAGCAGTTGTTGGAAACCATTTGTCAGGGCCACTTCCTATCGAAATCTGACGAGGAAGCGTGGCAATTTTTCGACGACCTTGCGGAACAAACGCTTCAATGGGAGAGCACCAGAACAACTTCTTCTTCTTCTTCCTCCACTTCTACTGGTCAGTCTAGGGTAGGCATTCACCAACTTGATGTCTCTATTGCGATGAAACCTGAAATGGCTGCAATAACGAGAAAACTTGAAGCGATAGAGAGCAAATTTTCATCTCCTGCTCCTGCCCCTGTTCTTCCCCTTCGTACCATTTGTGGTTGTTGTTCCGATCCTTCTCACTTAACCGAAGAGTGTCCTTACAATCCACCATCTCAAGGACAGGATCAGGTTAATGCTGCATTTCAGCAAAGACCGAGAAATGATCCATACACTTCCACCTACAATCCCGGTTGGAGGAACCACCCCAATTTCGCCTGGAATCAGAATCGGCATCAATTCCAAAGAACAATTTCCAGAGGCCCCCTCCTCCGCAACAACAAGCGCAACAACAAACTCAACATCAGTTTCAGCAGCCCTTCCAACCCCAACCTTTTCAAAATCAGACGAACAACTTTGCACCCAACATTTCTTTTCCGCATAACAACTTTGTTCCGTCAAACAACGATAAGGTTTTCTCGCTAGAACGAAGTCTGAAGGCGTTCGTTAAACAATCAACACAATCCACCGCAAACAACCAGTCGTCTATTCAGTCTTTGGTGCAACACACTGCTACACACGGGCAAAGCATCAAGACCATCGAAGCCCAGATTGCACAGCTGAATGCGGCGTTAAGCGAGTGAGAAAAGGGGAAACTTCCATCCAGCTTCCGATTAACTTTTCTTTTAAAAATACAACATTTTCTTAATAAAAAATTTACAACTTTTGATATATTGTTTAATACTCATTAACTAAGACAATATAACTAGTTTGACATTAAAATGATAACCATAGCAAGTTTATATCCATTTTTTTTTATATTAAAATACCTTTATGTTTCATATCGATATGTTTATACCTTTTAACCATGCTAGCTTCAGAAAACTCACGAGGTAATGACCTACCTCCTCACAACACTCATATGTAACATAGCACGATGATATTGGGAACAAAGATTTGGGAAAAATACGAGTTTACACATAACTATCTCCGACTTATAAAAACCTTTTTCTACAAGATATGTATTTTAACAAATCTTTGCAATGTGCCGCTATAACCCATTTCGGGGAACCCGTTCGGGATGGTGCAGATTATTGCACATCCTCTGGCTTAGTAGTGCGAGATGCAGACCTCCGCAAGGAGCATACGGTCTCGAAAGATTTAAAATACAATTTTCTTTATAAATTGTGATTTCTATTATAATTAAAACTTATATTTTTAATAAACAAATATATATGTAATTAATATCAAAATATCTATTTTTATTATTATAAAATTCCACATTTCTAAAAATCAAGAAAAACATCTTATTTACAAGAAAATACCATATAATTCCAATATTACAAATAAATACCATATATTATGAAAAATAGGTTTTATTCACTAGAAATGTCACATTGATAAAATATACATCAATGAAAACTTTAAAGACGATAATAAATGACTTGAGGTGTATTTTGAAAATTATACAAAATTATTTTTACATAAAACCCCCTCAAGTTATACTAAATTACAATAAGGACCCTAGTAAATATAGGTTTAAGCGAGACCAGTCTCTTGAGCCTCAGGGAGCCGGAGATATGGGTGCTTGCCTATTTAAGGTAGACAACTTAACAAAGGGTGTTATCAACACGGTAATCGTCTTTGAAAAAGACACAAATCCTGCCGTCCATGTGCAGCGGTTACCGATAACACCAAAACCTAATTCAGGATTCAATTTCTTTTCTAATTGTCTGACTCAGACTGGGTCCCAATATAATCAATCTGACTTGAATATGATTCAAGTACAAACTAAAAATTCAACATGAATCCATGAATCCATATATTCAATCTAATCAATCTATATTGACCGAACCGAACCATGGATATATTCCATCTACATGTTCATCCATTATATCCGTTCCATTACTGATATCATGGTTTCGGCAAGTCATCCATCTATATACAATATACAATTCAAACAATACATCAATACAATCAAGACATCACGGGGTTTATAAGGGGTAGATTGGCACGGAAGGTGTTAGAAGTGGCACGAGACAGCAACCATAAATACACCTAACCTGAATTCAATTGCCGTTGTACCATGGCTGAACGGTTCCTTGTATTCCGTATACCGTAGTCTCTGGTCTAATGAGACTCCTCTCGTATACACTGGCCTCTTCTGTACCAAGCTACAAACAACAACGTTAACATTAAATACAATATTATAACAATATACTCTCTATTCTGTCTATTCCATTCTTGTCTATTTATGGGACTTACCGAACGATTTGTTCGCTGACGACATTCTCTTTCTTCTTCTTTGGAATGTCGTCAGGTGTTTCGGACTTACTGGAGATCGAGCCCCCCAGTGAGGATTTGGACCAGCTAGCTTTCGACCCGGAGCTCTAGTTACTTGCACATTTCATTTCAGTACTTTCCATTTCTGTTATGCCACTGTTTAGGCATTGCTTTCCATTCCATGTATTTACTGTTCAGATGTATTGTAAAAAAGAATGTTAATAAATAAAGTTGTTGTTCAATTATATCTATTGTCTTTGTCTCTTGTACATTTTACTTATATTGCTTAGATACGCTCAGCGTGTTTACTTCAGAGTAAATACGTAGCGGCCTCGTCGCGTCCTCTGCCCGTACACCAGGAAGCGGGACGTGAAACTTTGATTAACATATCCTATAGCTCACCCCTAGGTTGGGCGATGATCGGTCTGCCATCTGGAGAGTTCAGTGGGCAGCTTTCAACTCTCCTATACCTAACTGTTCATAGACGGAATATGGTAGCAAGTTAACATTAGCGCCGAGGTCAAGTAGAGCATGATTGATGCTTTTACCCCCCAATAGTTATAGATGTTGTAGGACAACCGGGGTCCTTACGTTTCTTAGGCAATTGTTGGTTAAAAAATGTACTCACTTTACTTGTCACGAATATCTTTTTCGGCACTTGAGTTTTTCACTTCCCAGTGCACAAGTCTTTAAGGATTTTTGCATAAGACGGAACTTTTTGAATAGCATTTAAGAGAGGGATATTTATGTTAACTTGCGTAAACATTTCCACAATCTTCTCCATTTGTGCGTTAGGTTTGTTGGCCCTAAACCTGTTTGGAAATGGAGCTTTAACAATAAGTTTTGGGTCCAACATTTGTGATGAAGTTTGTGGGGATGGAATCGATCTCAGAATTGGAGTGGGGATCGTTTTAGGTTGACTCGAGAAAGTGGGCGAAGGGTTCGAACCTTGGGGAAAACGGAGAATAGGCTCGGAAGAAGGTGGGAGACTAGACGAAATAGGGCAAGAAGTGGAAACCGGGGTTTCAATTGATTCCTCATCATCAATCTGTTCACCCACTTGATTGTTAAACACTCTTCCTGATCTCAACGTAGTAACAACACTCACATTATGACTTTGTGAGTGGCCAGGATTCAGTAGGGGTTGAGATGGAAGTTTCCCTTTTTCTCTCGCACTCATCGTGGCATTTATTTGTCCAAGTTGTGCTTCTATTGATTTTAAACTTTCACTGTGGGAGGTGGTGGTTTGTGTTAATGCTCGGATAGAAGACTTTATTTGATTCGACGATTGCATGGAATGTTTAATAAACATATCCACGCTTCGTTCGAGTAAAGAAGAGTTTTCGTTACCGGCCGTTTGGAAAGAATTATTATAAGGTGTAGAATTGTTGGTCGGATTTTGAAAAGTTTGCGATTGAAAAGGGTGTGACTCTGTGGGTGTGGTTGCTGCTGCTATGGAGGAGGTCTTTGATAATTGGTTTGGAACTGGTTTTGATTTTGGGTTTGGTTTTGGTTCCAAGAAAAATTAAGATGATTCCTCCATCCCTGATTGTACGTGGAAGAATAAGGATCGTTTTTAGGTCGCTGCTGAAAAGTAGCATTAGTGTGTTCTTGACCTTGAAACAGTGCATTCACAGAACATTCTTCCTTCAGATATGAAGGATCGGAACAGCAACCACACACGGTCTTGGGAAGCGTAACCTGGTTTAGGGAGATTGATGAGAATTTGTTCTCCATAGCGTTGAGTTTCTTTTGCATTGCTGCCATTTCGGTTTTTACAGTGATGGAAACATCGAGATGATGGATACCTCCCCTAGATGATAGTCTAACGCTTTCCCACTGCAAAGTGTGTTCAGCGAGATTTTCCAGAAATTTCCAAGCTTCATCATCGTCTTTGGACATGAAATTGCATTGACATATGGTTTCAAGCATCTACTTTGTCGTTGGAGTAATGCCCTCATATATAATTCGGCACAGATCCTATCTATTTATTCCGTGATGAGGACATTGGACACGCAGATTCTTAAACCGTTCAAAGCACTTCCAAAATGGTTCATTGGGAAGCTGGGTAAACTGGTTGATTTCGTTCCGAACACGGGCGGTCTTATGATTGGGGTAAAATTTCATAAGGAATGGTATAAATAATTCATCCCAATTGGTAATAGAGTGTGCGGCAGTGTTATAAAGCCATTTTTCTACTAAATCGCACAAAGTAAAAGGGTGAAGACGCAAGCGCATAGCATCCACTGAAAGTTGTGACATACCCACATTACGCATACGTTTTTGAATTTGGTGATAAAAACGTATGCGTCTTCAGACTCGATCCCATGAAATTTGGGCAAAAGATTGATGAGGTGGGGTTTAATTTCATAATTATCCCTATTGGCTGGTGGAAGGGATAAACAGGTAGGAAAGGGACCGTGTATAGGATAACATCTTTCTTGGAAAAAATACGCGGTGGATTCTGCGCACCGACGGGTGGTGGCAAGGTGGTGTTATAATCTGATGGAGAACCATCCATCACGTTCGATGTGGTGGGTGGAGGGAAAAAAGAAGATGAAAAAGTACCGAATTCGGAGTCGATAGCAGAAACGCGGACAAGACGGGCACTAGAATCTCGTGTCCAGCCAAGCATGCACTAAGAGGGTTTCGCGCAAGCGGCAGCGTGTGTGTGATTTAAAATTGGTTTGTTTTGAAAAATGTCGGACGTGAGACAAATCACATAAAAATGCACAATCAACCCTAGAACTAAGGTTACCTAGGTCAAGTCTCTAGACCGCTCCTAGACTTCCAAGGACAAGACGCATGATCAATCTTCTACCATCTCTTTATCGCTTTTGTGGCCAGGTAAGTGGGAGGTATCCGCCATACGAATCGCCGAAAATAGCGGGCCTAATTAAGTAACCACTTTCCTAGACACACTTCCCTAGACACCACAAAAGAAATGCGGATACGCGATAGATTACCCACGACCTTCCTCTGTCCTAATTGAGCATGATGGTCCTTAGAGTCTTAGTCTAGATTTTTTTTTAATTAATATAGGGTTATGCGGATGCTCGTTTTGTGATTTATGGGGCCTAGGAAGGGTGATGAAATCCCCACCTAATCTGAATTTTGGTCTTGCCTTTTAAAGTCCGTTTTTAAAATATGCACAAACAAACTAATTACAAAACACACAAAAAAAATTTTGAGGGCGATATTTTGCAAAGAATCCTGCAGAAAAATATATTATTGGATTTCCAGAGGAGAGAGAAAGAGTTGAGGAAGTTACCAGAGGATTTTGGCTAGGCAAGTCCACCAAGTGGCCGCGGTTTCGCGGCTAAATGAAATATATTGCGGTGGTTCCTCCGCACTATGGTGCTTTCTTCTGATGATTTTTCTTCAGTAGCCTTCTAAGTTTCTCTGGGTCTTGATGAATGTCTCTAAATCTCAATTTCTTCATTCCAGTAACTCAAGATTCTCTCGCAAAAATCGCACACTAATCGTTAAATATGTAAGTTGCGGTTTTGTTTTATTTTTATAATATGGATCGAATAAGAATTCAACCCGAATAGAAAGAAAAAAATTACGCACGTATCCCCGGGAACGGCGCCATTTGATTGATCTTGATAGAGTGTTTGTATAGTAACCGCAATCAATACCGGTGTCGCGTGTAGCTAGCCGAGATGAGTACGGGTCATCCTCAGGGATGCGTGGAACTTCTAATTTTGTTTTAGATGAGTTGAATAGAATACAAGAAGAATGGTGAAAAAATTCTAGATCTATGTTAAACACGAATGCAGAATATATATATATAAGGCTTGTAGGGTTCGTTAGGATTTAGTAGTAAAGATGACTAATTTTATCTTTGATAGATTTAAAACTAGATTGATAGTGATGAATGAGGATTAGGGTTCTTGGAAGAAACTAGGGTTTCCCCACTATTGACCCTTGTCCCTTCATTGATCTCTATTCATGTCTATCCCTTAACAAAACAATTGTTAATCTAATCTCAAATCGCAGTCAAGACTATCAATAAATTGATAGCGCGCCCGATTAGGATGTTAACGATTCTTTTGCTAAAATTTATAAACTCAATAAGACGTAAAAGAAGTTAAAATATTTTCTCATCCTTTGTTCTACCCTAATCCTACGAACCCTATCAAGCAGAGAATTACTCGCGCATGATGGAGTAAGAAGAAGAAAGGATAGAGAAGGAAATCATAATGCAGAAATTAAATGCGAAATAATTAATCTAATGATCTACCTTTATTAATCAACTTTACAAGTACAATTCCTTCGAATTTAGATTATAAGAAGAAGAAGTTGCTCTCGATCTCTGCCTCGTAGGAAGTAGATGTTCCGTCGATGCTCACATCGAAACGCGGACTTGTCGTGGATCACTTGTTCTTTGAAGGTGATTTGCTTCGTGTAAAAGGCGATGATTCTTAACTTTAGCCCTCGGTCCTTTATATAGCCCATAAACCAGAAACCATAGATCCCATAGGTTAAGATATGTTGATACGATCACCCCCAGAAAATCTCAGATCCAACGGCCATCAAAGGGCCGCGGATCCGCCGCAAATTGGGGCTATTGGCCGTGGAAGCGCCGCATCTTGGAGAAGTTAGGGTTTCAATCTTCTAGGGCTTCTACATGTTGACACGTGGAGATCTTCTAGATATCTGGATTTTATAAATATTTCCTGAGTCTCTGCCAGTATTGATTTTACGATTCTATTTAACTTTATCGACATATTTTTGATTCTAACATCTCGATATCCCGATCTCCTGATCTGAGCAAATTCTTACACAATATCTCCATGAATAATGTTAGTATTATTTGTTATAGAGATATAATCTTAATCATTTTATATGGTAATAAATCTTTGAGCAATTTGATTAAGAATATTTGATATTATATGCATAATAAAAATATTATATAAATATTATATGCATATATTTTCCTTCATAATGTTAATTATAATATATAAACATATGGTAAATAGTATTTTGCAGAAAAACCTAAATATGTTCTATATTTATAATAAACACCTTTAAATAATTAAGAAAAGTAAGAAAAATGTACTATCAAATGTGCGATATTTTCGACTAAACACTAGTTAGGTTTATGGTAGATCCGGTATATAGGTTATTCTAGCGCCAATTTTAAATCGTAGAAAAAAATTTGTTCCGCAAACAGCCACGGATGATAGCCAGGGCGTTAGTGTAACCCAACATGGTATCAGAGCTACTAGGACGGGATACCAACCCATGGGGGTTCTCACTGAGGTGACAGTGGTGGCGAAGCACAGGCTCTTACCCGTAGGGTGCCCCATGTGGTTATATGGCCCAGCGGGTTATAATCTGTCGCGAGGTGATTACATAAAAAGTAGCTGCTGAAGGACCTATTGTAACAAATCCAATTTTAGTGTACAAAAATTTGTTTAAAAGTTAATGTATACTTGGGGTATTAGCGTTTCCTGTGAGTACTATAAGTATTTGTTTTGCTTTTAATAGTAAGAAGGAGCTTGTAGCTCATTGGTAAGACGTTGCACTGTTGAACCAAAGCGCCAGGTTCAAATCCCATCAGCCACATTATTTTTTATATTATTTTCTTTTAAATTTTTAGAAGCCCAAGGGTCTACACGTGCATAACTCGTAAAAAAGCAAAAGTCACATATAAAACAAACTGGACCAGGGGATAGACCAAGAGACAAGGGGCATGTGACGAAAAACCCAGCCCGACTCGACCTGAATCGGCCGGAGCCGCCGGCCGATTCATCGAAAAATCAGAGTTGGCCTTGTTGAAAATTGTGTCCCTTGGCCTCCTTATAACCCCTGTACACTTTAAATCGCCTGCACATTAACAGAACCTAATAAAATCAATTTAAACCATTTTAATGCAATCTTTTAATTCATTTTTTCTATCAAACCCTAACCCTGGTATTTCGCTATAAATACCACACCTAAATACACACCGCTCACTCACAAACTCTGCCCAAATTCTCAAGAAAACTCTCAAGAAATTTTGTGCGCAAGTGGAGTTAGCGAAAGGCGAAACTCCGGCGAACTTCCGACGACGACCTAGGAGCTCCCGGCGATGAAACGACGCAGCGGCACCTCCTGCCACTCTCTCTTCCACTTCTCTTAACTCTAATCAGGTAAGTCCCTCCTCTCTCTTCTCCTTTCTATTCATAAAACTCGTATTTCTAAAACCCGACAGAAGTGAAGTTAATCTGGCTTCCGATTCGGTTTTCTTTAAAAAGTTCCAATTTTCTTAAATACAACAAACTAAACCCTCACATTTTGACTATTAAACATTAAAAAAATATCATGAACAAGTTTCATAGCAAAATGTTTCATATTGTAAATTTTATCGTACTTTTTTAGTAAAATACCATGTAGTTTAGTTTCGACATTAAAACATCATATTTCCTTGCTATACCTTTAAATAGATCACGAGATAATGACCTACCTTCTCACAACACTCATATGAAACATAGCACGATACCTTCCGGTAACATAGAATACGGGAATACGAATTTACAATCAAATACCTTTAACTTATAAAAACCATTTTCTACAAGATTACGTACTTTTAAACAAATCTTTGCAAAGCGCCGCTACAACCCATTTTGGGGAACCCGTTTGGGATGGTGCGGATTATCGCACATCCTCGGGCTTAGTAGTGCGAGATGCAGACCTCCGCAAGGAGCTTCGGTCTCGAAAGATTTAAAATACAAATATTTTAAGAAAATGTGATTTTTAGATAAATAATAAATTTAATTATTTTATAAATATTTATATATGTATTATCAAAATATCTATTTTTGATATATTATAAATATTCCAACTTTTCTAAATCAAAAGGAATCATTTTACATGAAAATACCAGGCAATTCCATACAAGTTCAATACATTACAAATAACTACCATGTATTATGAAAATCACTAGAAATGTCATATATGTAAAATCTACATCTATGAAAACCATAAAGACGATAAATAAATACTTGGGGTGTATTTTGAAAAACTATACAAAATCATTTTTACATAAAACCCCCTCAAGTTCTATAAATTACAATAAGGACCCTAGTATATATAGGTTTAAGCAGGACCAGTCTCTTGAGCCTCAAGGAGCCGGAGATATGGGTGCTTGCCTATTTAAGGTAGACAACTCAACAAACGTTGTTATCAACACGGTAATCGTCTTTGAAAAAGACACAAATCCTGCCGCCCATGTGCAGCGGTTGCCGATAACACCAAAAGCTAATTCAGAACTTCAATTTCTTTTCTAATTGTTCTGACTCAGACTGAGTCTCATTATAAATAATCTGACTTGAATATGATTCAAGTACAAACTACAATTCAATATGAATCCGTGAATCCATATATTCAATCTATTCAATCTGTAATGACTAAACCGTACCATGGATATACTTCCATTTACATGATTCTCCAGTTACATCCATTTAATGATATCATGGTTTCGGCAAGTCATCCATCTATACAATTCAAATTACAAGACAATAAGATTTATAATATAATACAACAATACAATCAAGACATCGCAGGGTTTTAAGGAGTAGATTGGTACGGAAGGTGTTAGAAGTGGCACGAGACTGCAAGATTTAAGACACCTAACCTGAATTCATTTGCTGTTGTACCATGGCATAAACGGTTCCTTGTACTCCATTTGTCTTTAGTCTCTGGCATATAGAGACTCCTCTCGTATACAATGGCTTCTTCTGTACCAAGCTACAAACAACGGTGTTAACCATATAATAAAACTTTAAAAGCTATATTCTCTCTCTATCTATTCTACTTCTCCCTTATCTTTGGGACTTACCGAGCGATTGTTCGCTGACGACATTCCTTCTCTTTCTTCTTTGGAATGTTGTCAGGTGATTCGGACCTTTAAGAGATCGAGCCTACCAGCGAGGACTTGGATCAGCTAGCCTACGACGCAGAGCTTTAGATTCATTGTACACATTTCATTTTAGTACTTTTCATTTCTATTATGCCACTATTTAGGCATTGCTTTCATTCAGATGTATTTACTTTTCCATGCATTGTACAAAAGAATGTTAATAAATAAAGTTGTTGTTCATTACATTTGTCTCTTGTGTATATTTCTTTTATATTGCTTAGTTACACTTAGCGTATTTACTTCTGAGTAAATACGTAGCGGCCAGTCGCGTCCTCTGCCTGTATACTGGGAAGCGGGGCGTGACAGGTTTTGTTAGTGGCCCATGCTGGTCTGAGCTGTATGGAACCCTATCATGCAGTTCAGTTCTGTATGGTCAACCTAAGCAATATAACACAAGAACCAACAACTAAAACATTCTTTACAATTCATATTCCTTGAATCTTATCATTTCATAAACTTTGAATCTGTCCTAACCCAAATTTTCTTTCAAGGTTATGGATTCCCCGAACAACACCAGCACCAATGTCAACAACACACCTCCACCACTACCACTCACACCTGCCGTCCCTGTTCCGATCAACGAGCAGACGGTTCTTCTTGAGGCGATCCGCAGCTTCCTAGAAGGACAGCAGCAGCAGACTGCTCTTTTAATGAACTATCCCGAGGGAGAAGCACCTAGGGTGAATCAATTTAGGGGTTTGCACCCCAAACAGTTCTCAGGAAAAGAGAGCCCTCTAGAAGCTGAGGAATGGGCTCAGAGCATCGAAGATGATCTGGCAGCAGCACAAGTGCCAGAGATAGCTTGGGGCCGGGTTGCGAAACTGCAGTTCACGGACAATGCATGGGTTTGGTGTAAGGCGGAAGAAATCCGTCTTGATCAACCTATCGAATGGAAAACTTTCCGAGACATGTTCGACCCAAAGTACTTTCCTGGGACTGCCAGGTTCGATATGGAACAACAGTTCATCCATCTGCAATAGGGTTCGATGTGGACTAAGTCAGTAGATGAATATGACGCTGAGTTCACCATGCTCAGTCGGTAAGATATGTCTCAATAATTCGATTTTTCAGTAAATCGCATACTACACAGCTAACACAATACTTTAACAGATTTGTGGGACACCTGATACCGATGGATGGGATCAGAGCCCGTCGATTTCAACAAGGTTTAGATTCGGAGATCCAGGCTGTACTGGCCACACGAGATTTTTTGACTCATGAATCGGCTCTGAAAGCTGCCCGCCGTTATGAGGCAGTGGTAAAGACGAGGGGCAGACCTCAATCTGCAGGAGTTAATCGCCCTGCCAATCAGATGGTAGGAGGAGCCTCATCAAGGCCACCATTTATGCCAAGGAGACCGGGAGTACCGAAAAACAGGCCCAGCCCAGCCTTTTGTAACTACTGCAAGAGAGATGAACATCTTTTAAAAGACTGCCGGCGTGCAAACCGCCTTTGCTTAGTCTGTAGCTCAGCTACTCACGATATTGTGTCTTGTCCTCGAAGACAAAACTCATATGCTATACCCAGGCCAGCAATCACTTACGCACAGCCATCCAAGCACCTGCTCCAAGACTTGCACTATCTTCTCCACCCCCTAGAGGACCACCGACTGCACCTCCTCCTCTTAAGTTCAATCAAGCTCAACGGAACGTTACGAGGAATGCTCCTCAGGCCAGGAGGAATGTACCACGGCGACAAGTTTTCACGATGACCGTGGAAGAAGCTGAGGCCACTGGCCAAGTCATCACTGGTAACCCTTTCCTCTCAAACTTTTCTTTCAGTCATAATGCCTACCCACATGATTTTTCTATACCTAAAACATATCCCACATACCTTAGGTACAATCCTAGTAGCCTCACTCCCTGCACTAGCACTCTTCGATACTGGAGCATCTCACTACTTTATGTCGCAACGGTTCGTCCGAACTCATGTGATTCCAGTCACACCGCTTGTATTCAGCTGGAATGTCAGTTCAGGGAACGGCGTTCTAAAGGCAACAATGGGATACAACTTGTGTCCAGTAGTCGTCTGCAGCAAAGAATTCTATGCTGACATCAAGGTCCTGGACATACCGAACTTCGATGTGGTTCTAGGTATGGATTGGCTCAGAACCTTCTACGCTACCATCGACTGTCATCAAAGGAAGGTAGTGTTCGAGATTCCAGACAATCCGGTCTTTTATTTCAAAAGTGGAGACCGTACCCTGGAGCCAAGTACTTACAAGGCGAAACCAAAGAAGGCAGTGATTGCAGCAACTCAAGCAGAGGAAGAATCAAAGCCATAAGTGGTTCGAGAGTTTGACGATATGTTTCCTGACGACATATCAGGTTTGCCTCCCGATCGAGCTCTTGAATTCAGCATTGATTTAGTACCAGGAGCACAACCAGTGATCAAAGCACCTTATCAATTAAGCCCAAAAGGTTTGAAGGAAGTATGAACTCAGTTGGATGAATTATTGGCGAAAGGATGGATTCGTCCCAGCACTTTAAGTTGGCGATCACCAGTTCTACTTGTGAAGAAGAAAGAAGGTTCATATAGTATGTGCATTGATTATAGAGCCTTGAACGAAGTAACTATAAAGAACAAGTATCCGCTACCGCGTATCGACGATTTATTCGATTAGCTAAGTGGATCTTGTGTTTTCTCCAAATTAGATCTTCAATCAGGTTATCATCAGGTGAAGGTCGAGGAAGCTGATATTCACAAAATGGCTTTCAGAACTCGTTATGGACATTACGAATTTCTTGTGATTCCCTTTGGAGTGACCAACGCACCAGCAATATTCATGAACCTGATGAATCAAGTTTTCCGGGAGTACTTAGACAGCTTCGTTGTCATCTTCATCGACGACATCCTAGTGTATTCTAAGAGTCGGAAAGAGTATGCCGAGCACCTACGAATTGTCTTGGAAACTCTACGACAATATAAACTCTATACCAATTACAGCAAGTGCTAGTTTTGGCTAGATCAAGTTGGTTTTCTTGGACATATCGTATCAGGCGAAAGAATCTCTGTGGATCCAGCGAAAGTTTCAGCAGTAAGCGAATGGCCGACACCAAAGTCAATAAAGGACATTCGGAGTTTCTTGGGTCTACCTGGATATTACAGAAGGTTCATTGAAGGATTTTCAAAGATAGCAAGACCCCTGACCAAGCTCACACGTAAAGATGAAGAATTCGTGTGGTCAGAAACATACGAACAGGCTTTCGTAGAACTCAAGTCAAGGTTGACATAAGCGCCTATTCTCGTTATACCGGACCAATCTGGAGGTTTCGAAGTGTATTGTGATGCATCCGGTAAGGGATTAGGATGTGTTCTATATCGGCATGGTAAGGTTGTGGCTTAAGCTTCAAGACAGCTGAAGACTCATGAGCGCAATTATCCGACGCATGATTTGGAATTGGCAGCTCTTATCTTTGCTCTTAAGATTTGGCGCCATTATCTTCTTAGTGAACGAGTGAACATATACACAGATCATAAGAGTCTAAAATATTTGTTTACTCAGAAGGAACTTAATATGCGGCAGAGACGATGGTTAGAACTTATGGCGGACTTTGACATCAACCTGCAATATCACCCAGGGAAGGTGAATGTAGTACATGATGCCCTTAGTCGCCAACCATTATCGATGAATCTTACCGCTCAGTGGAAGCTTCAAAAAGATTTACATCAGATCGAGATTGAAATAGTCATGCCAGGTAACGCTTCAAGTTTGATGAATTTACAAGTTTAATCTACGATTGTCAATCAGATCAAAGCAGATCAAAGCAGCTCAAGCAAGTGATACTAAGTTGTAAAAGATCAAAGAACAAGTAGAGAATGGACTCAGAACAAACTTTATCATCCATGAAGGCGGATCTTTGAGATATGGCAGCAGATTATGTGTACCAAAAGGTTCTGTTTGGAAAGAGTTAATGAAAGAAGCTCACAGCTCTCCCTACTCAGTAAACCCTGGAGATATAAAGATGTACAATGATCTACGTCAAAATTACTGGTGGCATGGAATGAAGCGTGAAGTAGCCAGAAGCGTCGCTAAATGTTTGGTGTGTCAGCAAGTAAAGGATGAACATCACAGGACTGCTGGATTACTTCAACCGTTACCAATACCAGAATGGAAAAGGCAACACATCACAATGGATTTTGTGACTGCACTTCCTCCCAGCACAAAGGGTAACGGTGCGGCATGGGCCATTGTGGATCGACTCACAAAGTCGGCTCACTTCATCCCATTTCGGGTTGGCCAATCAACTAAGACATTAGCAAAGAAGTACATAGAGGTAATAATCTAAGTAAGATTTACGCTCTTCAAATATGTACTATCTCTGATACCGATGAACTCATACAAGAAATTGTGCGACTTCATGGAGTACCGGTCTGCATTGTCTCCGATCGTGACACCAGGTTCCGATCGCAATTTTGGCAGAGTCTGCAAGCAAGCTTGGGAACAAGTTTGAACTTCAGCACAACTTATCATCCACAAACTGATGGTCAGTCTGAGCGAACTACTCAGATCTTGGAGGATATGCTCAGAGCGTGTATGTTAGATTTCGGAGGATCATGGGAAGATCACCTACATCTTGTGGAGTTTTCATACAACAACGGCTACCAAGTAAGGATATGAATGGCACCTTTTGCAGCGCTTTATGGAAGGAAGTGTCGATCAACATTAAGTTTGGACGACATCGGAGCTGGAGAACTTCTTGGACCTGAGATGATAGTAGCAACTGTTGATGAGGTTCGTACTATCAAAGAAAAGATGCGCATAGCCCAAGATCGACAGAAGCACTGGGATGATGGAAAGGGCTGTCATCTGGAGTTCCAGCCAGGAGATCATGTATTTCTGAAGATATCTCCAAATCGCGGAGTGATTCGATTTGGAATACGGGATAAGCTAAGTCCAATATACATTGGACCGTTCGACATACTCGAACGAGTCGGTGAAGTGGCATACCGCTTGGCACTTCCAGCTTCATTGGAAGGAGTGCATAATGTGTTCCACATATCCCAACTCAGAAGGTATGTGAGTGACCCCAGCCACATTCTCGATCATTCCGAGCACACTTTACAGCCCGACTTATCTTGTGAGCAACAACCTGTGGAGATCCTGGACAGGAAAGTGAAGTCACTTCGGAGCAAGGAAGTCAACTTGGTTCGAGTGATGTGGAGAAAAGACACCCCACGGGAATCGACATGGGAAAGGGAAGATGAGATGCGTGCAAGATACCCCCACCTATTTGTAAACTTGTCCTTAAAATAAAATTGTAAATTTCGAGAACGAAATTTTTGTAAGGAGGGTAAACTGTAACAACTCCAATTTTAGTGTACAAAAATTTGTTTAAAAGTTAATATATACTTGAGGTATTTCCATTTCCTGTGAGTACTATAAGTATTTGTTTTGCTTTTTAATAGCAAGAAGGAGCTTGTAGCTCATTGGTAAGACCTTGCACTGATAAACCAAAACACCAGAGTTCAAATCCAATCAGCCACATTATTTTTTATATTGTTTTCTTTTAAATTTTTAGAAGCCCAAGGGTCTACACGTGCATAACTCATAAAAAACCAAAAGTCACATATAAAACAAACTGGACCAAGGGGTAGACCAAGAGACAAGGGGCATGTGACAAAGAAACCCAGCCCGAATCGGCCTGTATCGGCCGGTGACTCGGCCGAATCGGCCGGCGCCGATGGCCGATTCATCGAAAAATCGGAGTTGGCCTTCTTGAAAATTGTGTCCCTTGGCCTGCTTATAACCCCTGTACACTTAAATCTCCTGCACATTAACATAACCTAATAAAATCAATTTAAACCATTTTAATGCAATATTTTAATTCATTTTTTCTATCAAACCCTAACCCTAGAATTTCCCTATAAATACCACACCTAAACACACACCCCTCACACACAAACTCTGCCAAAATCATCAAGAAAACTCTCAAGAAATTTTGTGTGCAAGTGGAGTTAGCGAAAGGCGAAACTCCGGCGAACTTCCGACGACGACCCTACGAGCTCCCAGCGACGAAATGACGCACCGGCACCTCCTACCACTCTCTCTTCCTCTTCTCTTTACTCTAATCCAGTAAGTCCCTCCTACCTCTTCTCCTTTCTATTCATAAAACTCATATTTCTAAAACCCGACGGAAGGGGAGTTAATCCGGCTTTCGATTCGGTTTTCTTTAAAAATTTCCAATTTTCTTAAATACAACTTACCAAACCCTCACATCTTGACTATTAAACATTAAAAAAACATCATGAACAAGTTTCATAACAAAATATTTCATATTGTAAATTTTATCGTACTTTTTCAGTAAAATACCATGTAGTTTAGTTTCGACATTAAAACATCATATTTCCTTGCTATACCTTTAAATAGATCACGAGGTAATGACCTACCTCCTAACAACACTCATATGAAACATAGCATGATGCCTTCCGGTAACATAGAATACGGGAATACGAATTTACAATTAAATACCTTTAACTTATAAAAACCATTTTCTACAAGATTACGTACTTTTAAACAAATCTTTGCAAAGCGCCGTTACAACCTATTTTGGGAAACCCGTTCGAGATGGTGCGGATTATCGCACATCCTCGGGCTTAGTAGTGCGAGATGCAGACCTCCGCAAGGAGCATTCGGTCTCGAAAGATTTAAAATACAAATATCTTAAGAAAATGTGATATTTAGATAAATAATAAATTTAATTATTTTATAAATATTTATATATGTATTATCAAAATATCTATTTTTGATATATTATAAATATTCCAACTTTTCTAAATAAAAAAGAATCATTTTACATGAAAATACCAGGCAATTCCATACAAGTTCCATACATTATAAATAAATACCATGTATTATGAAAATCACTAGAAATGTCATATATATAAAATCTACATCTATGAAAACCATAAAGACGATAAATAAATATTTGGGGGGTATTTTGAAAGACTATTGTAACGCCTTGAAAAGTCGTTATGGTGTTTTCCCAAAAAAAACGGTGAAAATTTGGTATTTTCCGTAAATCGTCTTTTTTGCTATTTTGCAGTTTAGGCCTAATTATACCTAATTTGATAGGTAATTGCTTGTTTTTTTGTAGCTAATTAGTTACTTATGAAATTCTGATCGTTTAAAAAATTTCCCTAATTTTTCAATTTTTAATATTATTTTAAGCCGGTAAAAAAAATACATTAAATTAGCGATAAATACAAATTTAAATGGGCTAATTTTAATCTTTAAAATCATGTTAATTAAAATCTAGTTGTAATATAAATTTTTAGTATTTTATTTCAAGTTTTAATGGGTTTTTATGATGGAAAACAAAAATATAATTTTTTTGAACTAAAACTTGCAAATATGAACTTGTGGGGGGTCTTTTTTGCATAGAACCTTTTTGTATTCACTCCCACTCACCCCCACAACCCAAGGCCGGCCCCACCACTGCTGCAGCAGGCCCATCCCTCTCTTTTGACTTTAGCTATTGTGAATGAATTGTTTTGAATAGGATTAAAATATAGTAATTTGAGTATAGGTTTTTAGTGAGATATGAGGGCTTTGACTTTGGATTTTTCTTTCACAATTCCCTCACAACTCCCCACTTCCCTCCTCTGGCCGAGAGCCTCCCAGCTGCTGTCCCCAATTTCCCTTCTCTTTTTCCTTCCAAAATTCATCACAATTCCATCAAAATTCAACAAAAATCCATAGATTTCTTCACAAATTCAACACAAAACCCTATTCTATCCCTTCTCAAACCCAAATTGGTTTAAATTTTGGAGAAAAGAGGCAACTTTGGAGGCTAAGTACAAGAGGTTCAAAACATGTGAGGTGAAAATTCTAATCTAATTGTTAAATTGTAGTTAAACATGCTAAATTAGAACTTGAAAGTGTTAATTTTAGTGCTAATTTCTAATCTAGTTTTTTTTAGTTCATGGCTTGAATTTTAATTAGGGTTTAGAAAACCATTATTAGGTTAATTAATTTATTTTGCTATCTAGTGTTTTGCTAACCTAAATCTAAGAGGTTAACTTGCTATTGGGTTTCAAATTAATGTTAGTTTAAGTTTTTCTAGTATGGATTTTGATTGCAATTGCTATTGATAAAAATCAAGAAAGGGTTTGGTTGTGGAATATAGGTTTTGGAGCATGGTTAATGTGTTGAAATTTTGTGTAGTGGCTATCTAATGGTGTGACTTGGGTGATTATGCTAGATTGTAGTCTTTTTTGTCGCAAATCGGCGATATTTGCACCGATTTTGGAATGCAAATGCTTACTAGTTTTGTTATAAAATTATGTGATGAATTATTTTTGATATCTTGATGATTGTATTGGCTTCTCCTACGACTTTTAGGGTGTGTGAATTCGGATCTTTTTTTGTTTTATCGGGTTTTAGCTTTCCCGGGCGGCCAAATCGACGATTCTAGTTAGTTTGTGCGGTTTTCGTGTGTGTTCCGCGCACCTTGTGCACGTTGTGCCTAACTCGTGAGCGTTGATATTTTCATTTGTGGATTTGCGTCGTTTCATGATATGTAACCTTATGTTTTGTATTGGTGCAAATTCCAGGTTCGGTCGCGGAGACTTCGGACGCGGCACGAAAAGGAAAGCGGTGATTGGACATAGCTAGCTGGGGATTCCTGTGAGTAGATGTAACATCTACGGGGGACTATCGTTTGGATGGTGCAAGTCGCCCGATAGTTTAAGTAGTTAAAGATTTCTAGTAATATTAGTAACTACATCCATGCTTTATTTGACATACATATGCGAACCCATTCTATACACCTGGACCATTGCCAGGGTTTTTATATGCAGCACGAGCACTATTCATGCGTACACACACGCCCTGGTAATTGCCATGCCACGACACTAGATAACTTATAATCTAGAATATTGTCACCCTATTTGATATCTAAACCTGTACTATTACAATAAATCCTTAAAATAACATCGTAGACTTCCTATTCATGTGCATGTATATCATTATATCATTTGCTCATGCCTAGTCTATTAATCATACATTGTAACTTGAACATTAATACCATATGCATTCATTATCATTGACGTATGCATTCATGATGATTTCTTGAGATTTATGAAATTTCTGTATTTCGGGGGAAAGCCGCAAAATTTCTAAAACTTATTACCCTTTTTAAAATATGCAAAATTGCGGTTTTCTAGTGATGTAAAGTGTCGTCCACCATGAGTTTGCTGTGGTTTCCGAGATCCGTGTCGAGGAGTGGAGGAACCGTCACGGGTACATGGTGGGCCCGATAAGGTACCCCGGGGCAAGAGGATCGTGTTGTTGACGTTGAGCCTGGCAGGGGATGGACTACCTACCGGTGACTGTTTTGGCACGGCGGATATCGAGAGGATACCGACCGTGGCCGCGAGATGATGAGATATTGATATTTGAGATGGGTCAGCCGGACGGCTGAGGCCAGAGATACTTTGATATGAGATTTGAGACAGTTTTGAGGTGTCGTTGCTGGACACGGATTCTGGTTGATTCTATTGGTATTGTGCTGATATTTCAAAAGAGATGCCTAAAGGAAAAAGATGATTTCTTATATTTACACATGCAGATCACGAGTATATTCATATTGCATACATACCTGTTAGTATATTCATATTGCATACATACCTACTATTATATCCTACCATACCTGTATTAGAGATGCTAGGATGCTTGTGTGCATACTTGCGATAGCCTCTATAGATGTTATTTATTACTCATGAGTTGGCAACTCACCCCCGTTGTGCCACAGTCTTTTGCAGGTCCGCTCCGTCAGCACAGTAGCGGCGGGCGCACCGCTTCTTTTGCCTCTTTTGCCAGGACTCGAGGTTTTTGCTCGTAGGTGGGTTGTGTTATTATTTTTGTACCATCTTGTATATTCTTTGCATCTAGAGTACTCCATCTACTGTATCTACCAGTATTGTTGTATATTGACCTAGAGACGAGACTATGAGATTTGTGGACTTTTCATGCTGTATTTTGGGGTCGAGCTCACTTGAGCCGACATGTTGCTTTTTACTTATGCTTATTTTGCACATTGCTGATTTACATTGCGTGGGATTTGTGACCGCCTTGTGGCGAAGAGCTAGCTCCCGTTTGGGGATGCCTTATTTGTTGTATTTATATATATTCTTGTTGTACCCATTTTGGGGGACAGTATTTACAAAGGAGACTCTGCCGAAATTTTCGGAAAAATTGATATTGTTTTTAAAAAGGTTTGATATGACTTATTTGATAAACTCGCTTTCAATTGATTGGTTTTTCTTCACTCTTTTGCTTATTTGATTTTGGTTTCTGGGCTTTGGCTTACTTATTTTACGGACGCCTTGAGACATTTCGTAATTTAAGTGCCAGTCGCGTCCCATACTTTTCGGGTCGTGACAACTATACAAAATTATTTTTACATAAAACCCTCTCAAGTTCTATAAATTACAATAAGGATCCTAGTAAATATAGATTTAAGCGGGACCAGTCTCTTGAGCCTCAGGGAGTCGGAGATATGGGTGCTTGCCTATTTAAGGTAGACAACTCAACAAATGGTGTTATCAACACGGTAATCGTCTTTGAAAAAGACACAAATCCTGCCGCCCATGTGCAGCGGTTGCCGATAATACCAAAACCTAATTCAGGACTTTAATTTCTTTTCTAATTTTTCTGACTCAGACTGAGTCTCATTATAAATAATCTGACTTGAATTTGATTCAAGTACAAACTACAATTCAATATGAATCTGTGAATCCATATATTCAATCTATATTGACTAAACCGAACCATGGATATACTTCCATTTACATGATTCTCCAGTAACATCCATTTACTGATATCATGGTTTCGGCAAGTCATCCATCTATACAATTCAAATTACAAGACAATACAATTTACAATATAATACAACAATACAATCAAAACATCGCGGGGTTTTAAGGGGTAGATTGGTACGGAAGGTGTTAAAAGTGGCAAGAGACTGCAAGATTTAAGACACCTAACCTGAATTCATTTGCTGTTGTACCGTGTAAATGGTTCCTAGTACTCCATTTGCTTTTAGTCTCTGGCGGCCGTAATCTTTGAACTCAAGATTTGGCGCAATTATCTTCTTGGTGAACGAGTGAGCATATACACATATCACAAGAGTCTGAAATATGTGTTTATTCAGAAAGAGTTGAATATGCGGCAGAGAATATGGTTAGAACTTATAGCAGACTTCGACATCAATCTACAATATCATCCAGGAAAGGCGAATGTAGTACCTGATGCACTTAGTCGCCAACCATTAGTATTGAATCTCACCGCATAGTGGAAGCTTCAACAAGATTTACATCAGATGGAGATTGAAGTGGTCATGCCAGATAACACTTCAAGTTTGATGAACTTACAAGTTCAATCTACCATTGTCAATCAGATCAAAGCAGCTCAAGCAAGTGATGCTAAGTTGCAAAAGATCAGAGAACAAGTAGAAAGTGGACTTATAACAGACTTCATCATCCATGAAGACGGATCTTTGAGATACGGCAGTAGATTATGTTTACTAAAAGGTTTTGTGCTGGAAGAGTTGATGAAAGAAGCTCATAACTCTCCATATTCAGTACACCCTGGAGACACAAAAATGTACAAGGATCTGCGTCAAAATTACTGGTGGCATGGAATGAAGCGTGAAGTAACCAGAAGCGTCGCTAAATGCTTGGTGTGTCAGCAAGTAAAGGTTGAACATCACAGGACAGCTGGTTTACTTCAACCGTTACCTATCCCAGAATGGAAGTGGCAATACATCACTATGGATTTCGTGACTGCACTTCCTCGCAGCATGAAAGGTAACGATACGGTATGGGTTATTGTGGATCGACTCATAAAGTCGGCTCACTTCATCCTATTTCGAGTTGGCCAATCTACCGAGACGTTAGCAAAGAAGTACATGGAGGTAAGAATCTAAGTAAAATTTAAACTCTTCAATATGTACTATCTCTGATACCCATGAAATCATGCAGGAAATTATGAGATTACATGGAGTACCGGTTTGTATTGTCTCCGATCATGACACCAGATTCCGATCGCAATTTTGGCAGAGTCTGCAAGCTAGCTTGGGAACAAGTCTGAACTTTAGCACAGCTTAACATCCACAAATAGATGGATGGTCTGAGCAAACTATTCAGATACTTGAAGATATGCTGAGAGCGTGTATGCTAGACTTCGGAGGATCGTAGGAAGATCACCTACATCTTTTGGAGCTTTCATACAACAGCTACCAAGCAAGTATTGGAATTGCACCATTTACAGCTCTATATGGAAGGAAGTGTCGATCGCCATTAAGTTGGGACGACATCGGAGATAGAGAACTTCTTGGACCTGACATAATAGTAGCAACAATCAATGTAGTTCGCACTATCAGGGAAAGAATGCGTATAGCCCAAGATCGACAGAAGCACTAGGCTGATGCAAAGCGCCGCCACTTGGAGTTCCAACCGGGAGATCATGTCTTTTTGAAGATATCTCCAAACCGTGGACCGATTCGTTTTGGAAGACGGGGTAAGCTCAGTCCAAGATATATTGGACCGTTCGACATACTCGAACGAGACGGAGAAGTGGCTTATCGCTTAGCACTTCCACCTTCATTGGAAAGAGTGCACAATGTATTCCATATATCCCAACTCAGAAGGTATGCGAGTGACCCCAGCCATATTCTTGATCACTCCGAGCTCACTGTACAGCCAGATTTATCCTGTGAGCAACAACCTGTTGAAATCCTGGATAGAAAGGTGAAGTCACTTCAGAATAAGGAATAAAATTGGTTCGGGTGATGTGGAGAAAAAACTCACCAGAAGAATCGACATGGGAACGTGAGGACGACATGCATGCAAGATACCCTCAATTGTTTGTAAACTAGTCCTTAAAATAATTGTAAATTTCGAGGACGAAATTTTTGTAAGGATGGTAGAATATAACAACTCTGTTTCAAGGTACAGGAAATTTGATTAAATTTTAATGTACAAATGGAGTATTTGCAATCCTGTGTACGCTATAAGTATTTGAATTGCTTTTAAACAACAAGAAAGCAATTGTAGCTCATTGGTAAAGCCTTGCACTGCTGTGACGTAGCCCCTGTGATCGAATCCCCCCAGCCACATATATTTTTAATTGATTTTTCTTTTAAAATTTTAGAAGCTTAAAAGTTTGCACGTGCACTGCACGTAAAATGAAAAGTCACAAAGAAAAAAACATGTGCACTGAGATAAACCAAGAGACGGAGACATGTGGCACAAATCCAAGCCAAGGCCGACGGTATTGCACAGGCGAGAATGCCTATAGGGCCGGCGCCGCCAGGCCCCCCGTAGGTAATGCTCTGAAAATTTTACCCCTGAACCCCTTCGCCTACCCCACTCCCCCCATATTGTTTGTTTACTCTGAAAACATCCACAGAGTAATAATTCCTCTTTTTAATTCATTTTTAATGCACATTTTAATTCCATTCTTCATTACCCTAAACCCTAATTTTCCATATAAATACCACACTACTTTTCACCCCTCCTCATTCAGAATTCCATTACAAAAACTCCCTAAAAATTTTCAAGTCCCAAGTTGTGCAAGTGGAGTTCGCAAAGGGCAAGGTTCCGGCGAAGTTTCGGGAAGAATCCGGCGACGAAACGACGCCCCGATGGTTCCAATAGCTTCCCCTCTCTCTCCTCTTGTTTTACAATCAGTAAGTCCCCTCTCCTCTCCTCTTTTGCTATTCTAAAACTTCTCCTTTTCAAAACTTGTCGGAAGCAGAGTTATTCCGGCTTCCGATTCTCTTTTCTTTAAAAATCTAATTTTTTCTTAATAAAAAACCAATAAATTTTTAATAGATTGTTTAGTAATCATTATCAAACATATTAGAACAAGTTTCATCTTAAAAGAATCTATTATGCAACCTTTATCGCATTTTTACGGTTAAATACCATATATTTTAATTTCAACACAATCAACATATTCCCTTGTATTACCTTTAGAAAACTCATGAGGTAATGACCTACCTCATCACAACACACATTTTTGGCATAGCACAATAACACTTGGGACATTAGTTTATGGGAAAATACTAGTTTACGATTAAATGTCTTAAACATTCAAAAACCGTTTTCTTTAAAATGTGTGTTATTTAATTACGTGCAATTGCGCCTCTACAACCCATTTTGGGGACCCCGATCGGGATGGTGCGGGTTATTGCACATCCTCAGGCCTAATTGAGCGAGATGCAGACCTCCGCAAGGAGCATTCGATCTCGATAGAATTTTTAATGCAATTTTTAAGAAAAATGTGATTTCTATTTAATAACTAGATTCTATATTTTTTAAATATTATATATAAATACTATCAAAATATCTACTTTAAGTATACAATATATATATTCCATGTTTTCTAAATCAAAGGAATCACAAATTTCATAAAACTACCTTTACAATTCAATACCATTCCAAGATTTCAGTAAAATACAATATACAATGAAAACTAGGTTATATCCACTAGAATATTTCACATTATAAAAATTACAATTATGAAAACCCTAAAGACGATAATTAAATTCTTGAGGTGTATTTTGAAAATATATCAAAACTATTTTTCATAAAACCCTCTCAAGTTATATTAATTTACAATAAGCACCCTGGTAAACATAGGTTTAAGTAGGACTAGTTCTCTTAAGCCTAAGAGAGCCGGAGAATATGAGTGCTTGCCTATCTAAAGTAGATAACCTAACAATGGTGTTATCAACATGATAATTGTCTTGGAAAAAGACACAAATCCTGTCGTCCATGTGCAACAGTTACCGATAACATCAAAACTAATTCAGGACTTCAATTTATTTTCAAAGTGTCTGACTCAGACAGGGTCTCCAACTAATATGAAATCAATCTGAATTGAATCTAATTCAAGTATAACTATAATACAACATGAATCCGTTTATACCAGAATTCCATCTATATCAACAGGACTCGGCTGAACCGAACCATGGATATACTCTGATTACATGACTATCCATTTATATCCATTCCGTTTACATGATATCTTGGTTTCGGCAAGTCATCCATCTATATAACAAAACAATACAATCGATACAAATTACATTACAGGGTTTTTAAAAGGGGTAGACTGGTACGGAATGTGTTAGAAGTGGCACGAGACAGTCACTTTAATACACCTAATCTGAATATCCATTGATGTTGTACCGTGGCTTAACGGTTCCTTGTGCTCCGTATACCTTAGTCTCCGGAATAGTGTGACTCCTCTCGTATACACTGGTATATTCTGTACCAAGTTACAAACAACTGTGTTAACAGAACAAAAAATAATATTATACAGTTATATTCTCTTTTCTGTCTATTCTACTTCTCTCTTTCTTTTGGACTTACCGAGCGATTGTTCGCTGACGACATTCATTTTCTTCTTTCTTTAGAATATTGTCAGGTGGATCCAACTCACTAGAGATCGAGCCCAGTACGGAGGATTTGGAGCTGTTTTCCATCGACCCAGAGCTGTAGGCATTTGTATATACTTTTCATTTCAGTTATGCCACTGGTTAGGCATTGCTTTTTATTCCTGTATTTACATTTCCAGTTGTACTTGTAAAGAATTGTTAAACAAATAAAAGTTGCTGTTCATTTACACTCATATCTCTTGTGTACATTTTACTTTATATTTCTTAGATACGCTTAGTGTGTTTACTTCTGAGTAAATACGCCGCGTCTCCTGGAAGCGGGGCGTGACAGGTTTTGTTGGCGGCCCATGCAGGTCAGTTCTGCATGGACATGCAGGTCAATTCTGCATGAAGTCCTAAGCAATATAACACAAGAATCAGCAACTAAGAATATTCTTTACATTTCATATTCCTTGAATCTTGCAATTTCATATACTTTCAATCTATCCTAGCCCTATTTTTATTTCAAGGTTATGAACTCTCTAAACAATACCAGTACCAACTTCAACAACATACCACCACCTCTACCGTTTACGCCTACCGCTGCTGCTCCGATCAATGAGAAAACGGTACTGCTTGAGGTAATCCGAAGTTTCCTGGAAGGACAGCAGCGACAAACTGCTATATTACTGAACTGTCCAGAAGCGGAAGCGCCCGGAGTAAAGCAATTCTGGGCATTACATCTAAAGCAATTTTCGGGGAAAGAGAGCCTTCTGGATGCAAAAGAATGGGCTCAGAGCATTGAGGATGATCTGGCAGCAGCACAAGTGCCAGAGATCGTTTGGGTACTAGTTGTGAAGCTGCAACTCACCGACAACGCCCGAGTTTGGTGGAAGGCGGAAAAAAGCCGTCTTGACCAGCTGATCGAATGGAAAACCTTTCGCGACATGTTCGACGCGAAATACTTTCCAGAGACTGCTCGATTTGACATAGAGCAGCAATTCATCCATCTACAACAGTGTTCGATGTAGACCAAATCTATGGATGAGTATGATGCTCGGTTTACCATGCTCAGTAGGTAAGATATGTCTCAATATTCGATTTTCTAATATCACAAACTACACAGCTAACACAAGACCTTAATTGGTTCGCAACACACTTGATACCGACTGCTGAGATCAGGTCCAGACGATTTCAGCAAGGGTTAGATCCGGAGATCCAAGTCGCCTTAGCTACAGGGGATTTCCCAACCCATGAACTGTCCCTGAAAGCTGCCCATCGATATGAGGCAGTGGTGAAGATGAAAGGTAGATCCCAATCTACCGGAGTGAAGCGCTATGCCACCCAAATGGCAGGAGGAGCCTCTTCAAGAACACTTTTTATGCCCAGGAGACCGGGAGTACCAATCAACCGGCCCAGCACAACATTTTGCACTTACTGCAGGAAGGATGGACAACTAGTGAAGGACTGCCGGCGTGCAAATCGCCTTTGCTTAGTCTGCGGCTCAGCCACACATGATATTGGGTCTTTTCCTCGAAGACTCAGCCCAAATGCTACACCCAGACCATTAATCACTTATCAGCAGCGACCAGCCATCCAGGCACCTGCTCCACAACTAGCTCTCCCAGCTCCACCACCTTGTGGACCGACTGTACTTTCTCCTCGTCAGTTCCATCAAGCTCAAAGGAACATACCTCAAGGACCAAGGAACGGACAGAGAAACGCTCCTCCAGCAAGAAGGAATGTACTGAGGCGACAGGCTTTCACAATGACCGTGGAAGAAGCTGAAGCCATTGGCCAAGTCATTACTGGTAACCTTTCAATTTTCAAAGCTATTCAATACTTGTTATATCCATATATTTTTCTATATCTAAACCTATCCTACATAACTTAGGTACGATCATAGTAGCCTCACTTCCTGCACTAGCACTCTTCGATACTAGAGCATCTCATTACTTTATGTCGCAACGGTTCGTCCGAACTCATACGATTCCAGTCAAACCTCTTGTATCCAGCTGGAATGTCAGTTCAGGGAATGACGTTCTAAAGGCAATAATAGGATACGACCTGTGTCCAGTGGTTGTCTGCAGCAGAGAATTCTATGCTGACTTCAAGGTGCTGGACATACCAAATTTTGATGTCGTTTTGAGTATGGATTGGCTCGGAACTTTTTATGCTACCATCGAATGTCGTCAAAGGAGGGTAGTGTTCGAGATTCCAGACCATCTGGTCTTTTATTTCAAAAGTGGAGACCGTACCTTAGAGCCAAGCACATACAAGGCGAAACCGAAGAAGACAGTGATTACAGCACTTCAAGCGAAGGAAGGATTGAAGCCAGAGATAATTCAAGAGTTCGACGATGTATTTCCTGAAGACATATCAGGTTTGCCTCCTGATCGAGCTCTTGAATTCAGCATTGATTTAGTACCTGGAGCACAACAGGTGATCAAAGCACTGTATCGGTTAAGCCCTGAAGGTTTGAAGGAGGTACGTACTCAGTTGGACGAATTATTGACGAAAGGATGGATTCGTCCCAACACTTCAAGTTGGGGATCACCAGTTCTACTTGTAAAGAAGAAGGAAGGTTCATATCGAATGTGCATCGATTATAGAGCTCTTAACGAAGTAACTATAAAGAACAAGTATCCACTTCCGCGCATCGACGACCTGTTCGATCAGCTAAGTGGGTCTTACATTTTCTCCAAGTTAGATATTCGTTCGGGTTATCATCAGGTGAAGGTCAAAGAATCTGATATCCATAAAACGGTATTCAGAACTCGCTATGGACATTACGAATTTCTTGTGATGCCATTTAGAGTGACCAACCCACCCGCTATATTCATGAACCTAATGAATCAAGTTTTCCACGAGTACCTAGACAGGTTTGTTGTCATCTTCATCGACGACATCCTGGTGTATTCTAAGGGTTAGAAAGAACATGCCGAGCACCTACGAATTGTCCTGGAGACTTTACGACAGTATCAACTTTATGCTAAGTACAGCAAGTGCGAGTTTTGTCTAGATCAAGTCGGTTTCCTCGGACATACTGAAAGTGTACGTTACCACCACCACTTAGTTTTAGTAGCATCAAACATGCCATTTTAAAATCTTTAGGGTGGTAACTAACACTTAACAAGATCTTTAGCTAGATGATTAGGGTTTTATAGTTTGATATTGTAACACATTATAATGCAATTAGTGTTAATTAAGCGATAATGCGGGTTTTTAATTAAAAGATTACCAAAATGGTTTTCTCACATTTTATAAAGATTAATGAATATTTTATTATTATTATTTTGGGTTTGCACACACTTATGCATGTTAATGTGGGGGTTATTTAGTGTTAATCTTGTTAAGTAGCCATGGCACCCTAAGCTAATTCTTGCCATGTTAACCTAGCACTTAGCATTGTTGTAAAGAGTTATCTTCTTGTTTTGGATTGAGAAGAGGTGGCTAGGTGAGTCATGGAGAGCATTAATGCTAGCATTTATGAGGAGAGGGAGAGAGTAAGTGTAAGGCTAAAACTCACCCTACACTCACCCTCTCATACTTATCTCAATTCATCTCTCATTCTCTTCTCACTCTCTCATTCTCAATCATTTCTTTATGTCCTCTACTCTAAACTGAAACCCTCACTACTTCATCACTTAAACCTTGCAAAACTTCATTAAACACCATGAAAACACTTCTCAAGTCTTGATTTAGCCACTAAGTTGACTTGGAGCTTGGAAAGATTGAATTTTTGAGTAAGAGTGACTAGGTAATGACCTCTAACTGATAATTAGGTGTTTATATTGTTGTGTTGCCTTGTAGTTGTGGTTTAGAACACTAAAGGTATAGTTTTATGCACATATCGTATTTTAGTGTCATATTGGAGTCTCTGTGATCTGCTGTGACCCCGAGTGTATACTGAAAAATCTAGCAATATAGTAGTGATTTACTAGTGACCCTAAGTGTACACCTGAAGCACGAACCCCACCTGGGCGGTTTTGGCCGGCAACAATAGGGAGAAATCCGGTGAGCTCGGTCTTTTAGGGGAGTTGGGGCTTTGGTTTTGTAGGGTAGCTGTCTTCAGTTGTTTAGAAGTGTTTGGTACTGCTTGATTTTTATGTTTTGACAGTATACAAAACCTGGGATCACTTTGCTATAATCTAGTGTTACGACTACGCGTGTTACGTTATCCGGACACGGTTCGTGATCTTGTGTAGCGGCTGCACTAGGGTTGGTTTTGGGATGTTGCTGCACACGTTAGCCAGTAGACGGACACTTGAGAGTTGGATTGGAGTTGATGCGTCGGTCAAAAGTAGTTTGTACGTGATATTGGTCAATTTCTGATAATTGCACTTGTTATGTTTTGTGTTAATAGGATCGCAGGCGGGGACTTTGAACGCTGTGAAGAAAGGGAAGCAGGTGATTGGATTTAACTAGCCCAAGATCGTCGGTGAGTAGATTTAACATCTACGGAGAAATCACCCGTATGGAGTTAAGCGTCAGGGCAAGATATGATATGATATTAGCCGCATGTTTATATGCACATATAGAGATGGTGTATGAACTTCATCGCATATTTTTACTTGTTGTGCCTGGACTTGTACCCATTGAACACTACACTATTATTAACGGTTTATGTTGTACGAGCACTAATTGTAAGCTACACACACCGTCGGTAATTTCCATGACACGCACAACACATATACATATGTGATATTGTATTGATTAGTGATATTGAGACATTGATTCTTGTGTGATTGCGCATATGAAGTACAACATACATGCATACCTACATGCTTACACATATACCTTACTATAGCTACATGTTCACCTTTATATGATGTTGCGTTGGATTTTGGAGAAATTGGGAACCGCATGATATATTTAATAACGTGATGCATTTAAATAGCGGTTTTTCCTTAATATGCTCATATTACTGTTCTATGTTGCATACATCATATTACATGGATTTACGCATTGAGATATAGATTTCATGTGATTTTCTGGATTTGAGAACTGTGGGGATATTTCAAGAAATGTGTATTGTTTTGAAACCCCGGTTTCTCTTGTTATGATATTTCGATGCGTCTACCATGAGGGTTCTCGGTTCTGAGACTTGTGTTAGAAACCCGATGCGAGGAGAGGAAAGAGTCGTTTGCAGGTTCATGGTGGACCCGGTATGGTACCCCGGGGCAAGAAAGGTATGTCGATGGATTAGCCGATGAGCCTGGCAGAGGGACTACTACCTACCGGTGATAGTTTTGGGACTCGGCGGTTATCCGGAGGAAATCGACCGGAGTCGTGAGATGGATATGGGCCGATTCGTACTGCCGGAGCCCGCGGGCCTATCCGGGCAGACGGAGCCCATGATATGTGGATTTGCGTGTCGATACTGGACACGAGTATTTCATGATATTTCGAGTGTCGATATTGGACACTTAGGTTCCATGAGATGTATGGATATGAGGGCCAATCTGAGTGACGGCGCTTGAGGATTTTGGGATTTGGGGTGTCGTTGATGGACACCGGGGGTTTTCCATGCTGATGATTTATGCATGAGGTTTATTATTTATCCCACACTCAGGATTTTACTTGATATGCATTTGATTCATGTAGATGCAGTACCCTGGTGGTGTACCTTGATCATGATTGCTGCATATTCATATTGCCATACTTATGCAATCAGATTGCATGTGATAGATTATCGTTGTTCGTGCATACTTGCGATTACAGTATGATGTAATTTACTATTCACGAGTTGTCAACTCACCCCCGTTGTGCCACAGTGTTTTGCAAGTTTGACCCTCAGAGTAGTCGCGGCAGGGCGTCTTTTGTACCTATTTCAGCGGATACCGCCACGGTTGGCTGTGAGGCCTTGTGCTATAGGTAGGTTTGCGGTTATTCGATGATTTCATTGTATATATTTTGTATCTAGTACTCTCCATCTACCACCTTCATGTATTGAGTTAGAGACGAGTTGTGAGGATTGATATTATATATTCTTGTAACTCTGGGTGTCGTGTGTTAGTGTATATGCCCTAGAGGCCATTACTGTATCATACTAGTTTGTATATTACTTAATGGAAGCTTGGGATATTCACAGTTGTATAAACAATCTTGCTCGATATGGTAGTATGCTACTTGGTTTGTTTCTACTTCAATGTGTACGTGTGTTTATTTTAGTATATCACCTATACACATTAGTGGAGCCCTTAGGATCTTTACTTGATTACCAGCGTTATGATGGCAGTCACACTCGTGGGGGCTGGGTAATCTATAAGCACATCCTTATGCAGGTCCCTAGTCGCAGGACTATCGAGACAGGGCATCGATACTCCGGAGTAGACTAGCGTATGCGCTTCTCATCCCAGTGTGGGAGATGGTCTGTCCCACAGCCATCAGTACGTCGAACTGGAGATAGTATGCGGGTGCTCGTTGGGTTACGAGTACACTGGACAGGACTCGTCGGGAACTGTTGGTTGGTACTATACCTATCGTCAGTTATCATTTCCCAGGTGACATGAGTACAGCTTAGTCCGCTGACTTGACACGGTCACTTCGCCTCGAGTGTGTTCCCACTGCACTTTGATTACTACCCTACCACGGCTCAAAGGAGTCGTGCAAACAGGTAGTTTTTGGGTGCAGTCCCGAAGCACTTGGAAGCAGTGACGATTAGACAGGATTCGTCTCTCCCGGTATTGGGGGTTGACATCGCGCTGTGTCTAGGAGAGCCATTACCCGAGTAGTCCCTGGCCAAGGCAAGCGAGATATACTGGTAGGTTTCCAGTGTTATCTCAGGGTGTTCTGGGCTTCACTCCGACACGACTTGTACCGCTATTGGAGGACTGACGTTTACCGCCCCCTAGGCCCGCCATGCGATGTATCAGACGAACAGACCGGACTGTATAGAGATTGTCACAGTCAGACTCAGTAGGAGTTCAGATGGGTTTCACCTCGTCAGTCTTCTTGTCGGCATCTACCTGGGGACCGTTATGCACAGCTAGTGCCGCTTGCGGTCTGTGGTTAAACCCACTGCCAGCGTAGTGTCGAGTCTTTAGAGTCCCACACAGAAAGCAATTCGCCTTTAGGCAAAAGAGTAGAGGTCGCATGGTTTTGCGACAGGTCGCATGGTTTTGCGACAGGGTTCGGTCACATCCGTGCACTTGTGCACGTACGGTGTCCGGACAGTTAACACTAGCGGGCTTTGGTTTAAGCCATATCCTAGTGTACGTTTTAGGGTTGGTTTTATCTCGTATGTATTCGTGTTCCTCGGAACGCGGATGCGGGTGTGTACGCACAGTTGACAGAGAGACAGAGGCAGAGTATTCTCATTGGGGTTGTTGACTGTTGACTGTTGACAGTTGACTGTTGACCATTGACTTTTGCTTAACCCTAATGAGAATAAGATATATGATTAACATTAATATTAATTAAGTATTATAGTGACATGATTGTTGAGGGATTGGCATTGTTGACTTGTTGACTTTGTTGACCGGTTGACTAGGTTGGACTAGTTGACCATCATCATGACAATAGCTATCATTCCATGGCAAAGACTTTTGCTTGCTTGTTTATTTATGCAAAATGAGTGCATGAAATGATATAGCCATTTTGACTTAAACCATTTACACAATACTTGATTACTATTTTTGTGATGATGGCTTTTGGATTATGAGAGGTGAGAATGAGAAGAGTATGGTTCATTCTATCATTTTGCTTTCTCTCTCTTGAGCTCTCTCATTCTCAAGCTCTCCCTCTTCCTCTTGCTCTCTCTACCTCAAGGCAAACCATTCTCATGTGTTCAGACTCATTGCCTTAGAGATAAAAGACACCAAAACATTCCTCTACTCATTCTAGTTCACAAGGCCTAGCAAGCCAAGTGATCTAGTTTCTTTAAAGTTCGAAGAAGAAGCCAAAGATAGAAGCTTTCGGGTGGATCCATCTTCGGCGCAAGGAGACGACGAGGTGAGGCCGATCCGTACACCGGGAGGAGTTGAAGACGAAGGAGTTCAAGAAAGGTATAGCCCCCTAATCGAGTAGGTAAACTCTTGTTAGGTTGTTAGCTAGTAGTTTAACAAAGATCCGTATTGGTAGTCCATGTTACCACCCTCTTGAAAATCGTTTTTCACCAATTCCGCAACCCCGTAAGTACCGGGGAAGGGTAGCATGGACTCACATCGTGCTCGTGTGAGCAGGCCTTTACTATGTTGCTTATCACTAGTATGTTGTTTCATTTATATTGTCTATATCTTCGCTACGGTGTCGTATATCTTCTTGTGGTGGTTGTTTCCGCTTTTAGGCGAGATTTGCTCCCGTTTGGGGATGCAATACTTTAAATCTTATGTTTGTGCCCGTTTCGGGGCTAGTTTTTACAAAGGAGGTGCAGCCGAAATTTTTAAGAAAACAAACTTAAGCCTTAAAAGTTTTGCTTGAGATTCCAAATGTTTCTATCTTTTACTTCTTGTAATGGTTTAAATTGCTGGGTTTACGGCTTACTTAAATTGCGTTACGCCTGTTGACGTTACGTGGTCTAAGTGCCGGTCATGTGCCTAACTTGGGTCGTGACAGATATAGACTTTACTCAAGAGAAGGAAAGGAGGTTATACCCTCGTGGATCGAGTCCTTCTCTTCTTTAGCTCCGAGTTGTAGTCCACGTGAGTCCACTAGGCTCCTCTTAGAGTTGAGCGGGCCTCCTTTGTGATCTTCGCGCCAAAGAAGATCCACCTGAAGTCCACTAGCTCAAGCTAACTCTTCACTAATCTCATTAGTGAAGGAAACACACCACATCAAATTGCTAATCTAATGTGAGATGGTGAAGTAGGGGTTTAATTTGCTCACTAGGGTTCTCACAAGTTCAATGATTCACATCACAAGTGAGGGTTTGAACTTGGAGGTGAGGTGAAGAAAATTGTAGAGAGCAACTCAAGAAAGGAAAAATTGGCTAAGGCAAGAACAGCTCGACCTTTTTTCAAGTGAAGAATGACTCATCCAAATAATCTAGCACTCCTTGAAACATGAATTAAAATCCATAGAAATAATGCACCATGCTTCAATAGTGCATACAAATGAATAAACAAATGAAAAACCCATGCCTTGCCCATTCCATAAATATCTCCACAATTTACACCTCATTTTCTATTTTCTAGAAATAGAAAATAGATGCCATGCTTCATTTAACACACACACACACATATATCAAATATATATATATATATAATATATATACACACATATATCAAACATATATATATATACACACATATGTCAAATATATATATATAGTAATACATATTAAGAAACATAATTAGTGAGCTAATAATATTTGTTAAGATATAATTATATCATATTTAATATATATCACATTATTAAATCAACACTTGATTTAATAATCCGGCTATATCACATATATCCGACTAATATATATCTGAATATCACATTATCAAATCAATACTTGATTCGATAATCTGGTTATATCACATATAACCTGACCGATATCAGATGACTGCCGGATTACAATACGGTATCACATACACGTATTTAATCTGCCCCCGCACATATCAACATATGTGGCCTACTTCGTTTTGCTTGAACCAGGAAACTTCTGTGTGGGACTCTAAAGACTCGTCAATACGTAGGTAGTAGGTGATGATCACATCAATCACCCACAAGCCATCAGCGGTACTAGCTGGACGTAACGGCTACTCAGGTATTGAGCGATATGAAGATCAACAAGCAAGCTCGTCAATACTCTTGATGGAGCCTATCAGTAACACTACCGTACAGTCCGGTCTCTTCGTCTGATATGTCGCATATGAAGTCTAGGGGTGGTAAACGTCAGACCCCAGTAACTTGATAAGTCATACCAATGTGTGGCTCATAACAGTTTGAGAAACTACTGATAACTTTTGTCAGTAAATCTCAGCAACCCTGGCCAGGGATTTTCAGTTATGGCCAATCGAGCATAGCGCAACATCAACTCCCTATACCGGGAGAGACGAAACCCCTCCTATCGCTCACCGCCTCCATGTGATTCGGGACTGTACCCAAAATCCACCTGTTTGCACGACACCTTTGAGTCGTGGTAGGGAGGAAATCAAAGCATGGTGGGGATTACACAAGACACTATGACGATCTTGGGTCTACAAACTAACCTGTACCAGTGTCACCAGAGAACTTCTATCTGACGTTAGGTATATAACCATCTAGGAGTTCTCGGTGTGTCCTGTTCGGTGTACCATTCTCCAATGAGCACCTGTGTACAATCTTTGGTGTCACACACCAATGGTTGTGGGATCAACCATCGCCCTCTAAGGGACAAAAAACGTACACACTAGTCTACTCTGGAACATCGACGCCCTAGTCTCGATATTCCCTCGACTAGGAACTGATTAAAGGATGAACTTTTGGACCACCCTGGCCCCACTAGTATGATCTCATCATAATCCTAGTAGTCAAGTACATATCCTGAGGGCTTTATCAACATGTGAGAGCAAGAAAGTAAAGAATACCAGTCAACATGTTAAGATAAAGAGTAACCAGATAGCATACTATCATGTCGAGCAAGAAATTCCTCTATATATATGTCCAAGCATCCACTATAATATACATCATATGTACAATAATGGCCTCTACGGCATACATATTCCTAACAATCTCCCACTTGCATTAAGGCCATGTGTTGTAGTATCTCATACCCAACATTCCAAAAAGTCTTTCAAACTGCATCTGGGGGAGGGCCTTCGTGAGTGGATCGGATACGTTGTCCTTCGTGTCAACTCTCCTAACCTCGATCTCCCGGCGATATACTATCTCCCTGATCAGGTGATACTGTCTAAGAATATGTCCGGATCTCTGATGGGACCTGGGTTCCTTGGCCAAAGCCACACCTCCATTGTTATCACAATACACAGGTATTGGATGCTCAATGGATAGAACCGCACCAAGCACAGTAATGAACTTCTTCATCCAGACAGCCTCTATGGCAGCATCGTTGGCAGCGATGTATTCAGCCTCCATCGTCGAGTCTGCTACGGTGTCTTACTTGGAACTCTTCCAACACACCGCCCCTCCGTTGAGGGTAAAGACAAAACCTGAGACCGACATACCGCCATCCTTATCACTCTGGAAGCTCGAATCGGTAAAGGACTCCACCTGGAGCTCACCGTTACCATATACCAAGAACATTTCTTTAGTCTTTCTCAAGTACTTAAGATTTTTCTTCACAGTCGTCCAGTGTTTCTCCCCAGGATCCGATTGATACTTGCTCACTACACCTAGTGAGTAAGCTACATCCGGTCTGGTACATAACATCGCATACATGATAGAGCCTATTGCCGAAGCATAGGGTGTCCTTTGCATGCGAGCCCTCTCCAAATCAGTCTTGAGAGACATCTCTTTGGAGAGAGTGATTCCTGAATAAGCGGGTAAATTACCTCGCTTGGAATCTTCCATACTAAGCCTCTTTAGTATGGTGTCAATGTAAAAATCCGTTTATATTTATCTCTATAGATCATTATCCCTAAGATGTAGGAGGCATCACCAAGATCTTTCATGGAGAACTTGTGTGATAAGAAGAGCTTGACCGAATGTAGCATAGGAACATCGTTTCTTATCAAGAGTATGTCATCCATGTACAATACGAGAAAGACCGCCTTACTCTCTACAGCCTTCTTATATATACAAGGTTCATCTACATTTTTTATGAAGTCAAACTCTTTGATAGCTTCATCAAAACAGATGTTCCAACTCTGCGATGCCTGTTTTAATTCATAGATGGATTTAAGCAGCTTGCACACATTTCCGCTGCTCCCACTGTCTATGAAGCCCTCTGGCTGTGTCATGTACACGCTCTCTTCTAAATCACCATTTAGAAAAGCGGTCTTGACGTCCAACTGCCAGATTTCGTAGTCATGGTATGCAGCAATGGCAAGTAGGATCCTGATGGACTTAAGCATAGCGACAGGAGAAAAGGTTTCATCATAGTCGACGCCGGGTCGTTGACGAAAACCTTTTACTACAAATCTAGCTTTGAATGTCTCAACCTTTCCATCTACACCAATCTTCTTTTTGAAGATCCACTTGCTCCCAATGGGTTTTACCCCTTCAGGAGCAACATCCAAAGTCCATACTTTGTTGGTGTACATGGATTCCATCTCGGATCGCATAGCATCCATCCATTTCACAGAGTCCCTACTTGTGATGGCCTGCTCGAAACTAATAGGGTCATCATATTCCATGATGCAATCCTCGCTCCCACCGTCTACGAGAAAACCGTAGTATCTCTCAGGTGGGTGAAGAACCCTATTGGATCTGCGGAATAGCTGGGGTTCGTTGGGTATTATTCGATCCTACGGTTCCACCAAATCGCCATTTGTAGTCTGTGCTGCTGGAACTTCTTCCAGTTCTACATCATTGCCACTGATTTCTTTAACAAGAAATCCCTTTTCTAAAAAGGTGGCATGTCGAGAAACAAACACCTTTTGTTCCTCAGAGTGGTAGAAGATATACCCTTGCGAATGTTTGGGATATCTTATAAATTTGCACAGAACTGGCCTTGCCTCGAGCTTGTCCGGATTTTGTGTTTTCACATAGACCGGACAACCCATATCTGAATAAAATTAAGACACGGCCTCTTCCCATTCCATATCTCATATGGAGTGGTAGGCACTGATTTGGTCGGAACTCTATTCAATAAGTATGCAGTTGTCTCAAGCGCACAACACCAAAGAGGGATAGGCAATTCAGCAGTACTCATCATAGAGTGCACCGTATCTAATAGGGTGCGATTCCTCCACTCCGATACACCATTGTGCTGTGGTGTATACGGATGAGTGAGCCAAGAGAGAATCCCATTCTCTTTTAAATATTCTCGGAATTCCCCGCTCAAGTATTCTCCTCCCCGATCAGATCGTAGAACTTTAATACTTTTGCTCTTCTGGTTTTCAACTTCGCACTTATATTCCTTGAATTTCTCAAAAGCTTCAGACTTGTGTTTAACACATGTCCGAACCTTGAGAGATCATCGGTGAATGTAATAAAGTACGAAAAACAATTTCTGGCATGTATAGACATGGGACCGTATACATCATTATGTATCAGTCCCAAGAGTTCAATAGCTTTTTCTCCGTGTCCAGTAAACGGAGTTTTGGTCATCTTGACTTTGAGACAGGACTGGCAAATTTCATAGGATGAAAATTCGAACAGATTCAAATATCCATCTTTATGCAACTTAGCTAGCCTTGTCGCATTGATATGATCTAGTGTACAATGCCACAAGAAGGCTTTATTCATTTCTGAACTTTTCCTCTTGTTTGTGTTTTGTACGTTAAGAACTGTACTTTGATCAAGAACTTATATACCGTTACATAACGTATCAAATCCAATCAACACTTGATTTTGGAAAATGTTCATAACATTGCCCTCTAATGTGAGATTATATCCTTCTTTAGTTAGCAAAGAAACCGATATAATGTTGCACATCATTTTTGGCACGTAGTAACAGTCGTTTAGAATCAATGTATTACCAGTTGGTAATACAAGGTGATATTCGCCAACTGCCTTGGCTGCAACAATTGCACCATTCCCTACTGTTAGAGATTTATCACCTTTTTGCAATTCTCTGCCTTTCTTTAGCCCATGTAAGAAATTACATACGTGGGATCCTGATCCGGTATCCAATACCCAGGACGTACAACAAACTGAGAAACAGTTCTAAGTTACGAACACTCCTGAAGAAGATGCATCAACATGCTTATTCTTCGCACGGGTGGCACGGGAATCCTGATATTCCCCTATCCCTTGCTCAGACTTATGACAGTCATAAGATAAAGTGGGACCAATGTTTCTTAGCCCTGTATAAAAGGAGGGTTCGGTCAATACATCCAAATTATTATCTTGATTAAGACGTGACATTGGTTGCTACCTGGAGAGAGAGAGAGAAGGAAACGCATTAGCGTGCGCTCTTTGCAAGATTAGATTGGTTATTATCTTATCTAATTAGGATGGCTCCCGCTGTTTTTTATCAAATCTTCCTTCAAACCATAAAAGGTAAGATTAGCCGGGATTAATTACACCCTACAGGTTCGCCAATCATTCGGCCAGGAAGGTATCGGTACTCCGAGGGAGGTTCCCCATGCTTTCGCACTGACATAATTAAAATAAACCTCGTTTCCCTAGAGGCATAACCCCATTGACACCTTTCTAGACACCTACTGGATTAGCTAATTGTAAAGTGCAAAATTCTCTCAGGAGTAACTCTTACTCGCAGTGGATATCGGGATCCAACTATCACATAGAAGGTATGCAATCTCATTGCAAATTCCAACACTTGAAATTCCCGATAATAGTTTTTACCCTTAGCGTCCTATGACCTTGACGGAGGCCAAACAACCCATACGCCGCTAGTCAAGTTCAACCCATTCATTTCTTGATTGAATTAGACCTACCCATACGATCCTTGACGGAGGCCAAACAACGCCGTATGACTACCCTAATCCAATCACATCACATGCTACAGATAAGTACTAATTAGCTATCGTACACTACGCCTTTACAGAGGCCAAAAAACCGTAGCATGAATACTAAAATAGCACTTATCTGAAATGATGGAGGGCTACGCAGGTTTTTATGAAAACCATGAGTGTAATGAACTTGAAATCGCTGTAGAATCAAGTGATTTTGAAAAGGAGTGTTTTTTAGGCTTTTGCTAGTTTCGCTAAAGAGGTCACTCCCGGTGAAGGGATCTCGGCTCTTTCCTCATCGAATGAGGTGCAGGATATTCAGGAATACCACTATGCAAAGCAAGAACTAGAGAAGCATTAAAAAACAAAACCGAGTTGGTTGTAGCATTTGCTAGTTTCGCTAAAGAGGTCACACCCGGTAAAGGGATCACGGCTCTTTCCTCATCGAATGAGGTGCTAGATATTCATCAAGGAATACCACTATACAAAGCAAGAACTAGAGCTACCCTTTTTTAAAAATTGATTCTACAACATATTTTTGTTTCTTTCTTTTCATTAATCTTATTAATGAAGCACCATCATTTAATGTTTCCTAAACATCACAGAAAAATGAAACGAAAATAGAACGTACACTTATGCCATCCGCATTCGCCATGGGGCCCCGTCATGCACCGTTAGGTTACTTAACTAATGGCAGAGCGGGGGTTGGACTAGCGCGGGTGCAAAACATAAGCAAAATTTATTATATATCATATATATAATATTATATTCGTCTCACGAAGTTATATGATCACATCACAGAACCAAGCAGCAGAAGCAACATATGAAATATTGGATATACTAGGATGTCCGTGTTTTAAATTTAGCCAGTAATGTAAAACACGGATTCCATGGTCGTGATGAATAGCCAAACCCATATCCCTAGACCCCTACGAGAGCGGCAAGTAACCCTACGAATTCTAGAGTTAGGAGACCCGGTCTACACCTTGAGATGGTCTCCCACTGGACTCTAGAACCCGGCTACTTGTGCTCCCCGCCTTGGGTCTATCCTAATATGGAAAAGAAAATAATATACAACAGTGGTGACATCATCCTCAACCCGGAAGTGTCCCAATAAAAGAATATTACATTGAATTTTACAAGAATGAAAATATAAAAACTCTCATCTCACATAAAACCCCCGGATATTCAATCACGACGATCCAATAAAACTGTAGGGTTACTAGGCACTGTCACAAGGGTCTATATGGTATCAACCATGCCCGATTTAAATTTTAGACGTGCCGAACAACCATAACCAAGATCTTAGACTAGAGATTAGGCGAAACAAAGCAAGTAAACAACTTTACTTCTAAGAGTTAGGGATTACAACCTTTGTAATCCGTTCCTTCATTTCTAAAGCTCCGTGTTGAGGTCCCTTCGCTGCGATCATCAAGTACCCGGACTCTAGAGAGGCTCCATGAAGAGAAAGATGCAAGCTTACTTCCAATCTTCGATAACAAAGATGATCTACCTTGAAGAAACTCAAGCCCAAGCATTTGCTTCACGAATCAAGTATTAGCAAAGCAAACACCCTAATCTAAGTGGCTAGAATAGATGAGGATGATGAAGTAGGAATTTAGCTCTCATTTGTTTTCTTTATCTCACTCATTTTCATCACTTTTGAAAAAGCTAGAAAGCTTTTCATCAAAGAGGAAGAAGAAGAAGAAGCAAAACTATTTTTGATGAATAAAAAATCAAGTGTGAGGTTAGAAATGCAACCATGGGTTAAGTATGAAGACTTAACCCATGTAGAGATTTAACTATGGTTAAAGGGTTGGGTTGGGTTAAAGAAATATCTTTGCAAAATATCACAAAATATCAAGGTCAAAGTCAAAGCTTCAAGAAGCTTCTTGAAAGCTTCATGAAAGTTTAACCCTAATACAAACCCTAACCATATTTAAACTCCACAAATCATGTTGTATTTATAACCATAACATGTTACAATATTATATATCACATATACAATATTTATTGTAACAAAATAAAATAATACAATTAACATATATCACATATATATATCAATGTATTACCCGAGTGAGAAAAAGAATCTTTACGTGAGCTAATATTAGTTAATGTAATTTAATATATCAAATATATAATTATACATTAAATTATCGAATCAACACTTGATCCGATAATCCGGCTATTTCACAAATAACCGACTAATATAATCTGTATCGGTTCATCGAATCAACACTTGATCCGATGACCCGGCTATATCACATATACCCGGCCGATATCACATATCGCGAGAATCTAGTACGGTATCACATACACGTATTGTTCTCGGTCCCGCACATATCACATATGCGCTCCTACTCCGCTTTGCCTGAGCCAGGAAACCTCTGTGTAGGACTCTAAAGAATCGTCAAAACGCCGGCAGTAGGTGATGATCATATCAAACACCCACAAGCTGCAAGCGGTCGGCTAAACATAACAGCCACCCAGGTATTGAACAATCAGAAGATCAAGAAGCAAGCATGTACATTCTCCCGTGAATCCAACCAGTAACACTCCCGTACAGTCCGGTCTCTTCGTCCGATATGTCGCATATCTCGCCTAGGGGTGGTAAACGTCAGACCCCAGTAGCTTGATAAGTCGTGTCGATATGAGGTCCATAACAGTTCGAGAAACTACAGATAACACTTACCAGTAAATATCAGCAACCCTGGCCAGGGATTTCCAGTTATAGCCAATCGAACACAGCGCAACATCAACTCCCTATACCGGGAGAGACGAAACCCCTCTTATCGCTCATTGCCTCCATGTGATTCGGGACTGTACCCAAAAGCCACCGTTTTGCACGCCCTAATGGATGTGGTAAGGTGGAAATCAAAGCACAATGGGAATCATACAAGACTCTATGACGATCTCGGGTCTACAGACTAACCTGTACCAGTGTCACCAGAGAACTGCCATCTGACGTGAGGTATAATACCATCTGGGAGTTCTCGGCGAGTCCGTCCAGTGTACCCAGTCTTCACTGAGCACCCATATACCTTCTCTGATGTCAAACACCAATGGATATGGGATCATCCATCGCCCATCATATGGGTCAAGAAGCGCATACGCTAGTCTATTCTGGAGTATCGATGCCCTGTCTCGGTACTCCTACGACTAGGAACATTTGAAGGATGTACTTAATGAATACACTGTCCCTACCAGTATGATCTGCATCATAGTCCTGGTAGTCAAGTACTCATCCTAAAGGTTTTATCAACATGTAACATAGAGACAATCAGAGTACATGTTAAGATAAAGTGCAACCAGATAGCATACTATCATGTTGAGCAAGAAATTCCTACCTATATATGTCCAAGCATCCACTACAATATACATCGTATATACAGTAATGGCCTCTAGGGCATACATATAACTAACAATCTCCCACTTGCACTAAGGCCATCTGTTGTGGTATCGCATACCCAACAATCAGCTATGGTTGAAGTATCTCATACTCAACCATCCCATAAATGTCTCTACTGAGAAATAAGCCTTTGTGAGTGGATCCGCGCTGTTGTTCTCTGTGTCTACTCTCTTAATCTCGATCTCCCTGGAGATCAACCATCTCCATGATCAGGCGATACTTGTTCACACCATAATATTGTATTATTATATTCCCCATTCTTATCCTTTTTATAAATAAACATGTGCTTTTGACGCATGTCTGCTACATATTACAGGTTACAGGTTCTTGGAGCGAAAACAGTGAAAAAGACAAAAGACGACACAAAAAAGGGACTTTGACCAACAAATAGAAGGATCTTAATCAAGCCTACACAAAAGATCAGTACAAGGCAACGCAAGGTCCAAGATTACAAAGCAAATGGTTAAAAGTCCACTGCAATTGTTCACTGGAGATCTGGAAGAAATAGAGAAGCCAAATTGAATAAAGATCCAAAGAAACAAAAAGCCTAAGAAGCCCAGAATCAGTTCCAAAATTTCCAGACATAAAATTTTACCAAAGCTTGGAAGTCTACTTTGACTAGGTCTTCCTAAGGATATTTTGGTAAATGTAGACATGCGAATCAATTGTAACCTAGGGTTTCTATCTCTTATAAATAGAAGCCTAAATCATTGTATTCTTTTCATGCCTCCTTTTAATAATAAATTCAGATCTCTTTATGGAGAGCATCGGTGTTTCTTTTCAATTCATGAATTCAGATCTGACAACCCTGCGTTGATGTTTGGAGAGATGCATCTGTAAGTAGATTTAATTCCTTGCTCTAGTTTAGATTTCAATTCCTTGCCCTAGGTAATTTTAATTCCTTGCCCTAGTTAGATCTTTTAGTCTCTGCCCTAGATAAATGTATTTTAATTCCCTAATTAGTGAGTAGTCTCCTCGCTTGTTAGGGTTAGATCTGGGGAAGGTTTGAGAGACGAAGATCTCTCATCCCCTTTCTTGCCCGTCATATATTTTCATAGGACTTCATGCATACATGCACATACCTCTCCCTACGGCACCCTATCCCTCGGGGTAGCGGTGATACCGTAGTATAAAGGCCCGGTTGTGATTGCTTTCCATGGAGGTTAGGGTAAGGATTGATAAAGGAAGGACAAGAAACTAGAGGAAGAAAACATCTTCCCGATGATTCTAATCCCTTTTATTAATAATTACCATAACACCTAATTAGATCTTCATATGGGTATAGAAAGCGGTGAGATTTATTGACTTTCCAAACTTAAACTAGACCTAACCCTAGCAAGATTTAGATATAGATTAATTTAGTTTTTAGATTTAATAATCAATCCGAACATCCTTCGGAATTAACTCATAAGAGCGAATCGGAAATTCACAACATCCCTGTGGACCGACCCGTACTCACCGGCTGCTTCATGCGACGCCATTCTTGATTGCGGTTAATAAATAGTTTTTGAGATCAATCAATACTGCCTAAGAATATGTCTGGATCTCTGATGGGACGGGGGTTCCGAGGCCTAATCCATAACTCCATAGTCACACAATGGTAGGAACGAAGTTCATCTCATGAACTAAATGTACATCCAGACTATTTCTTTGGTAGCATCCTTGGTAACGATGTATCTAGCCTTTAATCGTCTAGTGTGTCACGGTATCTAGCTTGGAACTCTTCCAACATACCGTCCCTCTACTGAGGGTAAAGACAATGCCTGCGACTGACATTCAGTCGTCCTTATCACTCTGGAACCTTTCCAGTGATTCTCCCCAGGATCGATTGATACCATCTCCCTAAAACTAGTGAGAATCCTAACATCCAATTACATCTATCTCATAGATCCAAAACCCAGGACTTAGGAGGTATCACTTTGATCCTTATAGAGAATCCTTGTGATAAGAGGAGATTGACCGAGCGTAGCATAGGATACTCCTTCCCTATCAAGAGTATGTCATCCACGTACTATACGAGGATCACCACCATACTCCCTACTACCTTTTTGTATATACTAGGTTCATCTACAATTTTGATGAAGTCAAACTCTTTGACTACCACATCAAAACAGGCATTCCAACTTCGCGATGCCTATTTTATCCCATAAAGCACCTTGCACACGTTTCCGCTGCTCGCACTGTCTACGAAGCCCTCTGGATGTGTACTTATAGACGCTCTCTTCCAAATCATCATTCAGAAAAGCAGTCATGACACCCAACCGCCAGATATCGTAGTTATGGTATGTAGCAATGGCAAGTAGGATCTGGATGGACTTAAGCATAGCTTTGAAAGTCTCAACTTTTCCATGTACACCAAGTAATCTTCTCAAGATATACTTGCTCCTGATGGTGATTTAACCCTTCAGATAAAGCAACCAAAGTCCATACATTGTTAGTGTATAAAGATTCCATGTCAAATCGCTGAGCATCCATCCATTCTTACAGAGTCCCACTCCTGATGACCTGCTCGAAAACTAGTTGGGTCATCATCTCATGATGCAATCCTCGCTCCTACTGTCATAGAGAAACCGAAGTATCTCTTAGGTGGGTGAGGAACCCTACTAGATCGGCGGAGAGGCTGAGGTTCGTTGGAAACTATTGAATCCTTTGGTTCTACCAAATCATCAGCTGCAGTTTATATAGATGGAACTCTTTCCAGTTCTACCTCATGACCACTAATTTCTTCACAAGAAATTCCCTTTCAGAAAGGTGGCATGCTGAGAAACAAAACATCTTTTGTTCCTCGGTGTGGTAGAAGATATTCCCATTCCATATCACATATGAAAAGGTAGGCATCTGATTTGATTGGAACCCTATTCAATAGGTATGCAGCTTCTCAAGTGCATAACTCCCAAAAGTAAATAGGAAACTCAGTAGTACTCATCATAGAGCGCACCATATCAAATAGGGTGTGATTGCTCCGCCCCAATACACCGACATGCTGTGGTGTATACGGAGGAGTAATGCTGAGAGAGAATCTCATTCTCCTTTAGAATAGTCCAGGAATCCCGTGCTCAAGTATTCTCCTCCCTGATCACATCAAAGGAAATAATACTTATACATGTTTTTGGTTCTCTACTTCTAACTCATATTCATTGAATTTCTCAAAAGGTTCAGACTTGTGTTTCATCAGGAACATATGTCCGAATCTTGAGAAATAATCAGTAAATGTAATGAAGTATAAAAAACCGGTTCTGGCATGTGTAGACAGGGGACCTTACATACATCATCATGTATCAATCCCAAGAGTTCACTAACTCTTTCTCTGTTTCCAATAAACAGAGCTGTGGTCATCTTATCTTTGTGACATGACCGGCAAGTTTCATAAGATGTAAATTCAAACTAATTTAAATATGCATCTATATGTAACTTCAGCTAGTCGGGTCACATTGATATGACTTAGTCTACAATATCTTAAGAAGGATTCGTTCATTTCTGAACTCTTCCTCTTGTGTGTGTTCTGTACACTAAGAACTGTGGTTTGATTTAGAACGTCTATACTTTTAGATAACGTGCCTGAACCGATTAACTCTTGATATAGGAAATGTTCAAAACATTATCCAATAATACAAAATTATATCCTTCTTTACTAATAAAGATAATGATATGATGTTGTATATCAGGTTTGGTATCTAATAACATTCGTTCAGAATCAATGTATTCTGGTAATACAGGGTGATAACTGCTAATAGACTTGGCTGCAACACCTGCATCATTTCCAACTCTTGAAACTTATCACCCGTTCTCAGTTCTTTACCTTTCTGTAGCCCATGTAACAGATTACATATCCGGGATCCTGATCCGGTATCAAATACCCAGGACGTAAAGGATACTGAGAAACACTTCTTTGTAATGAAACATACCCGAAGAAGATACATCAGCATGCACTTTCTTCGTTTGGGCGACACGGGAATTCTGGTAATTCCCAATTTCCTGCTCGGTCTTATAACATTTATAAGTTGGAGCGGGACCAATGTTCCCTAGCGCGGTATAACAAGCGGGTTCGGTCAATACATCCGTATTATTATCTTGATTAAGGCGTGACATAGTCGCAACCAGGAGAGAGAGAGAGAAGAAAACACTCTGCGTGCGCTTTTTGCAAGATTAGATTGGATATCAATTTATCTGATCAGGATGGCTCCCACTGTTTTAGTCAAATCTTCCTTCAAACCCTAAAAGGAAAGACTAGCCGGGATTAATTACACGCTACAAGTTCGCCAATCTTTCAGCCAGGCTAGTTCTGGTACTTTGAGGGAGGTTCCCCGTGCTTTCGCACGGACCTAATTAAAGTAAATCTCGTTTTCCAAGAGGCATAACCCCGTTGACACCTTTCTAGACACCTACTTGATCGGCTAATTGTAATGTGTAAAACTCTTCCAAGAGTAACTCTTACTCGCAGTGGGTATCGGGATCCAACTATCTCATAGAAGGTATGCAATCTCATTGCAAATTTCAACACTTGAAATTCCCGATAATATTTTGCCCCTAGAACTTATGACCTTAACTATGGTCAACATATCATAAGCACTAGTCAAGTTCTTCCCGTCATTTCATGATTAATTAGACCCGTCCACATGACCCTCAACTATGGTCGACATAATCACATGACGGTCCTAATTAATTGCATTATATGCAGTGTAGGAAGACATCACTTAGCTACCGTACACTACGCCTCAACTATAATCGACATACGTAGCACGAATATTAAGTACTCTACTTCCTAAAATGATGGAGGGTTACGACAGGTTTTTAAGAAAACCTTTTGCGTAATGAACTTCATATCGTTGTAGAATCGAGTGATTTTGAAAAAGGAATGTTTTTTAGGCTTTTCTAGTTTCGCTAAAGAGGTCACTCCCGGTGAAGGGATCTCGGCTCTTTCCTCATCGAATAAAGTGCAGGATATTTCATAAATACCGCTGTGCAAAGCAAGAACTATAGAAGCAATCAAAAGACAAACCGAGTGTGTAGCATATGCTAGTTTCGCTAAAGAGGTCACTCCCGGTGAAGGGATCTTGGCTCTTTCCTTATCGAATAAGGTGTTGGATATTCTACAAGGAATACCGCTATGCAAAGCAAGAACTGAGCTACCAGTTTTTAAACAAGTTTCTACAACATCTTTAGGTTTCTTTTATTTCATTAATCTCATTAATGAAGTCCCATTTTATTATGCTTCACAAGCATCACATTTGAAACGAAATCAACAATATACAATATATATCTCATATATATAATATAAACATTCGTCTCACGCGGTAATATGATCTCATCACAGAACATTGCAACAGAAGAACATATATGAAATATTGGATATACTAGGAGGTCTGTGTTTTAATACGAGCCTGTATAAAACACGGATTCCACGGTCGCGATGAATAGCCAAACCCACATCTCTAGACCTCTACGAGAGCGGCAAGTAACCCTGCTAGTTTTAGAGTTAGGAGACCCGGTCTCGACTCCTCAAGATGGTCTCCCACTGGACCCTAGAACCCGGTTACTTGTGCTCCCCGCCTTGGGTCTATCCTAATGCGGAAAAGTAAATAATATACAATGGTGACATCATCCTCAGCCCGGAAGTGGCCCAATAAAAGAATATTACATACAAATGAATTTTACATGAATAAAAAAGAAAAACTCTCATCTCACATAAAACCCCCGGCTATTCAAAACACGACGATCCAATATAACATATCACAGCAACACAGAACATCACATGTCATCAACGTAAGTAAATATGCGTATCCCAACTGTCGTTGTTGTATAGCAAAGAAACCGGCGATACACCATATATTACACTTAAGGTCACAGAAAAGAAAGTGTAAAACTACAACAGTTGGAATCCGCAACCTCCTTAGACATCTCATGCCTAACCAAATGAATTCCTTAGACATCGCATGCCTAACAATTATAAACCCCGCATTTAGTCTCGATCTCGAAAACACTTTTCAATATCTAGTCGGGCAATTCAACAAGATTCCCGACATCCTGATCGAATACTCGTCGAAAACTTTAGTAGATGGCCGCACCCCCGATACCGTCGACGAAGTGCACTAAGGCGGAACACCGCTGCCGCGAGCACCCGAACGGATGCTTTTGGCGACGGGGTTCTCCTATATTCACTTGGTTGGGGCTATGGGGCGTGGCTGTCTATTAAGTTTGCCCGGCGAGTATCCGCGTACGCTACGTGATTGCGACGGACTTTTGATCGCATCAAAATCCCGTGGCAACCGATCATCCGAGACTAAACTGCTAGATTTATAGCATTCAAATTAGTTATCTCATAACTATTTATGGATTCCAAATATTGTATCACATTCCAGATAAATAGACAATGTTAAACTTTCCGATCGAATAAACAAACACCCAAAATTTCCCAAATGGCTCAACACTTGAGCGGAGTTTAAAAGCATCCATCACATGCCACAGTACCAATGGTCCAACCGTAGAAGGGTCAAACCAAAGCCTCACATGTGGCAACGCCGTACTGCCCCAAACCCTAAGGTTTAGAGGCGGTTCAGACAGTCACATAATCGAGTTAAGGTTTGTGTTCTTCTAGAGGTTCCACCGCGTTACTTCCACGACTTTGAACGTTCTTTAACTAAGGATATCCAACACTTGGAAATTTTCCGACAGGGGAAAAAGTGAGTTATTGATATCCGTTCGAACTTTTTAACACGTTCTAAAATTACCCGGAAAAAACTTAAACGAAGCTAAACTTTCCGATCGAATCAACGAATACAAAAGATCTCCAGAAAACTCAACACTTGAGTAAAATTAAAAATTCCCAGAAGCATGAAAAACTACCCAAGAATCATACCTTGAAGTACGAGCCCCTGACTCCGCATGATGGCCGCGGAACCGCCGCTAAACCCATGGTTTGGCCGCGGTTCAGCGCTCCCATTATGTAGTTGGGGCTTCGTACTTCCCAGCAATTCTTAGAATTCCCTGCTTTATTTTCTGAGTATTTTTAATATTAAAAAAACAACATTTTTAAAAATTTCCAGAGAAGGGGTAAATCGCGACGTTTCGGGGTTCGATCGGACTTTTGACTTCGTCTACACAACGCCTAAAGCTCTAGCTTGGCTCTGATAGCACTGTAGGGTTACTAGGTACTGTCACAAGGGTCTATAAGGCATCAACCATGTCCGATTTAAATTTTAGACGTGCCGAACAACCCTAACCAAGATCTTAGACTAAAGATTAGGCGAAATAAAGCAAGTAAACAACTTTACTTCTAAGAGTTAGGGATTACAACCTTTGTAGTCCATTCCTTCATTTCTAAAGCTCCGTGTTGAGGCTCCATGAAGTACCCAGACTCTAGAGAGGCTCCATGAAGATAAAGATGCAAGCTGGCTTCAAATATTTGATAACAAAGATGATCTACCTTGAAGAAACTCAAGCCCAAGTTTTGCTTCACTAATCAAGTATTAGCAAAGCAAACACCCTAATCTAAGTGGCTAGAATAGATGGGGATGATGAAGTAGGAATTTAGCTCTCATTTTTTTTCTTTATCTCACTCATTTTCATCACTTTTGAAAAAGCTAGAAAGCTTTTCATCAAAGAGGAGGAAGAAGAAGAAGCAAAACCATTTTTGATGAATAAAAAATCAAGTGTAAGGTTAGAAATGCAACCATGGGTTAAGTATAAAGACTTAACCCATGTAGAGATTTAACTATGGTTAAAGGGTTGGGTTGGGTTAAAGAAATATCTTTTCAAAATATCACAAAATATCAAGGTCAAAGTCAAAGCTTCAAGAAGTTTCTTGAAAGATTCATGAAAGTTTAACCCTAATCCAAACCCTAACCAAATTTAAACTCCACAAATCATGTTGCATTTATAACCATAACATGTTACAATATTATATATCACATATACAATATTTATTGTAACAAAATAAAATAATACAATTAACATATATCACATATATATCAATGTATTACCTGAGTGAGAAAAAGAATCTTTAAGTGAGCTAATATTAGTTAATGTAATTTAATATATCAAATATATAATTATACATTAAATTATCGAATCAACACTTGATCCGATAATCCGGCTATTTCACAAATAACCGACTAATATAATCTGTATCGGTTCATCGAATCAACACTTGATCCGATGACCCGGCTATATCACATATACTCGGCTGATATCACATATCGCGAGAATTTAGTACGGTATCACATACACGTATTGTTCTCGGTCCCGCACATATAACATATGTGCTCCTACTCCGTTTTGCCTGAGCCAGGAAACCTCTGTGTAGGACTCTAAAGAATCGTCAATACGCCGGCAGCAGGTGATGATCATATCAAACACCCACAAGCTGCAAGCGGTCAGCTAAACGTAACAGCCATCCAGGTATTGAGCAATCAGAAGATCAACAATCAAGCCTGTACATTCTCCCGTGAATCCAACCAGTAACACTCCCGTACAGTCCGGTCTCTTCGTCTGATATGTCGCATATCTCGCCTAGGGGTGGTAAACGTCAGACCCCAGTAGCTTGATAAGTCATGTCGGTATGATGTCCATAACAGTTCGAGAAACTACTAATAACACTTACCAGTAAATATCAGCAACCCTGGCCAGGGATTTCCAGTTATAGCCAATCGAACATAGCGCAACATCAACTCCCTATACCGTGAGAGACGAAACCCCTCCTATCGCTCATTGCCTCCATGTGATTCGGGACTGTACCCAAAAGCCACCGTTTTGCACGTCCTAATGGACGTGGTAAGGTGGAAATCAAAGCACAGTGGGATCACACAAGACTCTATGACGATCTCGGGTCTACAGACTAACCTGTACCAGTGTCACCAGAGAACTGCCATCTGACATGAGGTATAATACCATCTGGGAGTTCTCGGCGAGTTCGTCCAGTGTACCCAGTCTTCACTGAGCACCCGTATACCTTCTCTGATGTCAAACGCCAATGGATATGGGATCATCCATCGCCAATTATATGGGTCAAGAAGCGCATACGCTAGTCTACTCTGGAGTATTGATGCCCTGTCTCGGTACTCCTACGACTAGGAACATTTGAAGGATGTACTTAACGACTACACTGTCCCCACTAGTATGATCTGCATCATAGTCCTGGTAGTCAAGTACTCATCCTAAGGGCTTTATCAACATGTAAGATAGAGACAATCAGAGTACATGTTAAGATAAAGTGCAACCAGATAGCATACTATCATGTCGAGCAAGAAAGTCCTACCTATATATGTCCAAGCATCCACTACAATATACATCGTATATACAGTAATGGCCTCTAGGGAATACATATAACTAACAAAAACATATCACCAACAACACATGATATCACATATCATCAACGTAAGAAAATCTGTGTAACCCAAATTCTGTTGACATATAGCAACAAGATTTGGGATACCACACATATTACACTTACGGTCGCAGAAAAGAAATGAAAAACTACAATAATTAGAATCCGCATATCCTTAGACATCATAAACCTAGAATATCTCATATTCCGAATTTCATGCCTAACCTGATAAATCTTGTATTTTAGTCTCAAATTGAAAACTCTTTTCAATTACTTAGTCGGGGATTCAACAAGATTCCCGACTACCTTATCGAATACTTGTCGGAAAATTTAGTAGATGGCCGCACGCCCGATGCCGTCGACGAAGTGCACTAAGGCGAAACACCGTGGCCGCAAGCACCCGAGTGGGCACTTTTGTCAACGGGGTTCTCCTACAGTCACTTGGTCGGGGCTATGGGGCATGGCTACCTAGCAAAGTTATTCGGCAAGTATTCGCGTACTATACCCGATTGCGACGAAGTTTTGATCCGAATCATAACTCTGTGGCAACCGATTATCCGAGACTAAAACACTAGATTTACAATTAACAACTAGTTTTCACAAAACTAATTGAATGCGGATTCCAACTACTGTATCACATATCAAAATTAAACCCAAAACGACGTTAAATTACTACTCCGAAACACTCCGAATTGCCCCTTAATAAAATTAACATCACATGCAATTTTGGGCTAATCAAACAATACCTGAAACCCTAAAACCAAGCCATAAGAACACCAAAACAATTCGAGACCAATCGGGGAATATTGGACCGGCCAGGCCGGTGTTTTTGTGTTTTTAGCCGGGTCAAAACCGGTGAAACGGTCTCGAATTTTTCCGGTGTTCTAATTGTATCTCATACAACACTTGGTACTTGTTTAAATAATTTTATGAGATCATTTTAAAATCGACAGAGAATAGGTTTTTGAGGTTTCGGTTTCGGAGTTGTTTCGTTTCCGTGATTCTATTAACATCGTCTAGTCTTCTAGCTTTGGCTCTGATACCATGAAAGTGTACGTTACCACCGCCACCTGGTTTTAGTAGCGTCAAACATGCCATTTTAAAATCTTTAGGGTGGTAACTAACACTTAACAAGATCTTTAGCTAGATGATTAGGGTTTTATAGTTTGATATAGACTTTACTAAAGAGAAGGAAAGTAGATTATACCCTCGTAGATCGAGTCATTCTCTTCTTTAGCTCCGGATTATAGTCCACGCGACTCCACTAGGCTCCTCTTAGAGTTGAACGGGCCTCCTTCGTGATCATCGCGCCAAAAACGATCCACCTGAAGTCCACAAGCTCAAGCTAACTCTTCACTAATCTAATTAGTGAAGGCAACACACCACATCAAATTGCTAATCTAATGTGAGATGGTGAAGTAGGGGTTTAATTTGCTCACTAGGGTTCTCACAAGTTCAATGATTCACATCATATGTGAGGGTTCGAACTTGGAGGTGAGGTGAAGAAAATTGTAGAGAGCAACTCAAGAAAGGAAAATTTGGCTAAGGCATGAAGAGCTCAACCTTTTTTCAAGTGAAGAATGACTCATCCAAATTATCTAGCACTCCTTGAAGCATGAATTAAAATCCATAGAATAATGCACCATACTTCAATAGTGCATACAAATGAATAAACAAATGGAAAAACCCATGTCTTGCCCATTCCATAAACATCTCCACAACTTACACCTCGTTTTCTATTTTCTAGAAATAGAAAATAAATGCCATGCTTCATTTAATATATATATATATATATATATATATATATATATATATATATATATATATACAAACACACACATCAAATATATATATATATATTAATACATATTAAGAAACATAATTAGTGAGCTAATAATATTAGTTAAGATATAATTATATCATATATAATATATATCACGTTATTAAATCAACACTTGATTTAATAATCCGGCTATATCACATATAACCAACTAATATCATATATCTGAATATCACATTATCAAATCAACACTTGATTCGATAATCTGGTTATATCACATATAATCTGACCGACATCAGATGACTCCCAGATTACAATACGGTATCATATACACGTATTTAATCAGGCCCCCGCACATATCAACATATATGGTCTACTTCATTTCGCATGAGCCAGGAAACTTCTGTGTGGGACACTAAAGACTCGTACATACGCCGGTAGTAGGTGATGATGATCACATCAGTCACCCACAAGCCGTCAGCAGTACTAGCTGGACGTAACGGCTACCCAGGTATTGAGCGATATGAATATCAACAAGCAAGCTCGTCAATACTCTCCATCAAGCACGTCCCGACAAATCCAAGCCAAGGCCGACGGTATTGGACCGGTGAGATTGCCTATGGGGCCAGCGCCGTCAGGCTTCCCCGTAGGTAATGCTTTGAAATTTTTACCCCTGAACCCCTTCGCCTACCCCACTACCCCCATGTTGTTTGTTTACTCTGAAAACATCCACAGAGTGATAATTCCTCTCTTTAATTCATTTTTAATGCACATTTTAATTCTATTCTTCATTACCCTAAACCCTAATTTTCCCTATAAATACCACACTACTTTTCACCCCTCCTCATTCAGAATTCCATTAAAAAAACTCTCTAAAAATTTCCAAGTCCTAAGTTGTGCAAGTGGAATTAGCAAAAGGGCAAAGTTCCGGCGAAATTTCGGGAAGAATACGGCGACGAAACGACGCCCCGACGGTTCCAATAGCTTCCCCTCTCTCCTCTTGTTTTACAATCAGTAAGTCCCCTCTCCCCTCCTCTTTTGCTATTCTAAAACTTCTCCTTTTCAAAACTCGTCGGAAGCGGAGTTATTCCGGCTTCCGATTATCTTTTCTTTAAAAATCAAAATCTAATTTTTTCTTAATAACAAATATACAAATTTTTAATAGATTGTTTAGTAATTATTAACAAACACATTAGAACAAGTTTCATCTCAAAAGAATCTATTATGCAACTTTTATCGCATTTTTACGGTTAAATACTATATACTTTACTTTCAACATAATTCAACATATTCCCTTGTATTACCTTTATAAAAATCATGAGGTAATGACCTACCTCATCACAAGACATATTTTTGACATAGCATGATAACTCTTAGGACATTAATTTATGGGAAAATACTAGCTTACGATTAAATATCTTAAACATTCAAAAACCGTTTTCTTTAAAAAGTATGTTATTTAATTCCGTGCAATTGCGCCTCTACAACCCATTTTGGGGACCCCGATCGGGATGGTGCAGGTTATCGTACATCCTCGGGCCTAGTAAAGCAAGATGCAGACCTCCACAAGGAGCATTCGATCTCGATGGAATTTTTAATTCAATTTTTAAAAAAATGTGATTTCTATATAATAAATAAATTCTATATTTTTTTAAATATTATATATATATACTATCAAAATATCTACTTTAAGTATACAATATATATATTCCATGTTTTCTAAATCAAAAGAATCACAAATTTCATAAAACTATCTTTACAATTCAATACCATTCCAAGATTTCACTAAAATACCATATACAATGAAAACTAGATTATATCCACTAGAATATTTCACTTTATAAAAAATACAATTATGAAATCCCTAAAGACGATAATTAAATACTTGAGGTGTATTTTGAAAATATATCAAAACTATTTTTCAAAAAAAAACCTCAAGTTATATTAATTTACAATAAGGACCCTAGTAAACATAGGTTTAAGCGGGACCCGTTCTCTTGAGCCTCAGGGAGCCGGAGAATATGGGTTCTTGCCTATCTAAGGTAGACAGCCTAACAACGGTGTTATCAACACGGTAATTGTCTTGGAAAAGACACAAATCCTGCCATCCATATGCAGCAGTTACCGATAACATCAAAACTAATTTAGGACTTCAATTTCTTTTCAAAGTGTCTGACTCAGACAAAGTCTCCATCTAATATGAAATCAATCTGACTTGAATCCAATTCAAATATAAATACAATACAACATGAATCCGTTTATACCAGAATTCCATCTATATCAACAGTACTCGACTGAACCGAACCATGGATATACTCTGATTACATGACAATCCATTTATATCCATTTCGTTTACATGATATCATGGTTTCGACAAGTCATCCATCTATATAACAAAACAATACAATCGATACAAATTACATTACGGGGTTTTTAAAAGGGGTAGATTGATACGGAATGTGTTAGAAGTGGCACGAGGTCACTTTAATACACCTAACCTGAATATCCATTGTTGTTGTACCGTGGCTTAACGGTTCCTTGTGCTCCGTATACCTTAGTCTCTGGAATAGTGGGACTCCTCTCGTATACACTGGCATATTCTGTACCAAGCTATAAACAACTGTGTTAACAGAAAAAAATATAACATTATACAGTTATATTCTCTTTTCTGTCTATTCTACTTCTCTTTTTCTTTTGGACTTACCAAGCGATTGTTCGCTGATGACATTTATTTTCTTCTTTCTATGGAATATTATCAAGTGGATCCGACTCACTAGAGATCGAGCACAGTACTGAGGACTTGGAGTTGTTTGCCATCGACCCAGAATTGTAGGCACTTGTATATACTTTTCATTTTAGTTATGTCATTGTTTAGGCATTGCTTTCTATTCCTTTATTTACATTTCCAGTTGTACTTGTAAAGATTTGTTAAATAAATAAAAATTGTTGTTCATTTATACTCATGTCTTTTGTGTACATTTTACTTTATATTTCTTAGATACGCTTAGTGTGTTTACTTCTGAGTGAATACGTCGCGTGACCCGTCGCGTCTCCTTACCGTACATCAGGAAGCAGGGCGTGACAATATCCAAAGAATGGTTTTGGATATCTGTTCTACCATACCGAAGAACAGAAGGTATTTGTTGCTCAGCACGCCACCTTTTTAAACTGGAAATTTCTTGCAAAAGAAATAAATGGGAGCACGGTAGAACTGGAAAAAATCCACGGACCACAAACTGAAAGTGGAGATTGGTGGAACTTCAAGATTCAGTTACCCCGGGCGAGCCTCAGCCACTCCGCAGATGTAGTAGAATTTATCATCCGCCCGAAAGATACTACAGTTTTCTCATAAACGGGGAGAGAGGATTGCATCTTGGAAGAAGATGATCCTACTAGTTTCATGCAGGCCATTATCAGTAGGGACTCTGATAAGTGGCTGGATACTATGCAATCTGAAATGGAGTCCATATACGTCAATAAAGTGTGGACCTTGGATATTGCTCCACCTAGGGTAAAACCCGTTGGATGCAAATAGATCTACAAAAAGACGATTGGTGTAGATGGACAGGTGGAAACCTATAAGGCTAGACTTGTTGCAAAAGGTTTTCGTCAAAGATCAGGAATGGACTATGACGAAACATTTTCTCCAATGGCTATGCTCAAATCCATTTGAATCCTAATTGCCATTGATGCCTTTCATGACTATGAAATCTGGCAGATGGACGTAAAAACGGCTTTTCTAAATGGAGGTTTGGAAGAGTGCGTTTATATGGATCAGCCAGAAGGTTTTGTAGACAGTGGAATTAACGGGAAGGTGTGCAAGTTGCTTAAATCCATTTATGGATTAAAGCGGGCATTACAGAGCTGGAACATCTTTTTTGATGAAACAGTCAAGAAATTTGACTTCATCAAGAACAAGGATGAACCTTGTATATATAAGAAGATTGTAGGACGAACAGTTGTATTCCTAGTCTTGTACGTGGACGACATTCTTTTGATAGAAAATGATATTCCTATGCTACAATCGGTCAAGCTGTTCTTGTCCCAAAGGTTCTCCATGAAGGACCTAAGTGATGCATCGTACATTCTAGAGATCAAGATCTGCAGAGATAGATCCAAGAGATTATTGGGACTTTCGCAGTCCAGATACATAGAGACCGTACTAAAGAGATTTAGTATGGAAGATTCCAAGCGTGGTAATATACCCGCATTGTACGAAATCAACCACTCCAAAGAGATGTCTCCCAAGACTGATGAGGAGAGGGTTCGCATGAGCACTATACCCTACACTTCGGCGGTAGGATCTATAATGTATGCGATGCTATAAACCAGACCGGATGTAGCTTACGCGCTTAGCGTGGTGAGCCGGTATCAGTCAAACCCAGATGAGAACCACTGGACAGCAGTGAAGAACATTCTCAAGTACCTGAGAAGGACTAAGAAGATATTTTGGTTTACGGTAATGGAGACCTTAAGGTCGAGTCCTTTACCGATTCAATATTCCAGAGTGATAAGGATGACAGCAAGTCTGTCGGGGTTTTTGTTTACCCTCAATGGAGGGGCGGTGTGTTGGAAGAGCTCCAAACAGGACACCGCCGCAGACTCGACGATGGAGGCTGAATACATTGCTGCGAACGATACCACAAAAGAAGCGGTCTGGATGAAGAAATTCATTACTGAACTTCAGGTAGTTTCTTCCATTGTTGATCCAATACCTCTGTATTGTGATAATAATGGGGCTATAGCTTTAGCGATGGAACCACGGTCTCATTAGAAATCCAGACACATCTTGAGGCGGTATCACCTGATCAGGGAGATCATTGATCACCAGGAGATCGAGGTGCGGAGAGTGGACACAACAGACAACAAGGAAGATCCATTCACGAAAGCCCTCCCTCAAGCGAAGTTCGAGCGACTTTTTGAGATGTTGGGTATGTGATACACCAACAGCTGGCCTTAAAGCAGATGTTGGATACTCGGTAAGCCAATATATGGTCTTAGTGCAAGTGTGAGATTGTTGGATATGTATGCCCTAGAGGCTATTATTATATATGTATACATGTGGATGCTAAGGATATGTATGTACAGGACAATCTTGCTCAGTTTTATAGTATATTATTTGAGTTGTCTTTATCTTGATATGTGTGTTTGTTTCTTCTGATGCTTTATCCTGCTTGCACATATTGATAAAGATTTGATACAGTAGTAAACTATTATGGTTTGACTTTATCTTAACATGTGCATAAATGATACAAGTTATTACATATGGCAGTTACATGTTGATAAAGCCCGTAGGATCTTGCTTGACTACCTGCGTTGTGATGGCGATCATACTTATGGGAGCAGGGTAGTCGATAAGCACATCCTTAAAAGGTCCCTAGACGCGTGAGTATCGAGACCGGGCATCGATATTACGGAGTAGACTGCTGTATACATTTCTAGACCCCCAACGAAGGGCGATGGTTGGTCCTGCAGCCATTAGTCTGATGCGCCTAAGATCGTATACTTATGCTCACTGGGTGTGAGTACACTTGACGGACTCGCCGAGAACCTATAGATGGTGTTATACCTATCGTCAGATAGCGGTTCTCAGGTGACATGTGTACAGGTTAGTCTTAAGACCTAAGGTCGTCATTTGTCTCGTGTAAGTTCCCACGGTGCTTTGATCACTACCCTACCACGGCTCTACTAAGTCGTGCAAACAGGTTTTGGTTAGGTGCAGTCCCGAGCCATATGGAGGCAGTGAATGATTGTTGAGGATTCGTCTCTCCCGGTATTGGGAGTCGATATCGCACTGTGTTCGATTGGTCATGACCATAAGACCTTGGCGAAAGCAGTTGAGATTTACTGATAGGTTGATCAGTAGTTTCCCGGATTGGTCCTGAGTCGCATCTACACGAATTATCGGGTTATTAAGGTCTGACGTTTACCACCCCCTAGATCCGGTATCCGATACTCTTAGACGAAGAGACCAGACTATATGGAGATTGTCACGGATAGGCTCAGTAGAAGTTCGGACGAGTTTGCTCGTCGGCCTTCTTTTCGACAGGTACCTGGGTAGCCGTTATGTGCAGCTAGTACTGATGATGTACTTGTGGTTAAACTCACTGCCAGCGTATCGTCGAGTCTTTCGAGTCCCACACAGAGGGTTTCCCTTCTTCAGGTAAAATGTTGTAGAGGCCGTATGGTTTTACGGTAGGGTTCGATCATATACGTGTACTAGCTACACGGATCATGTTTCGGACGGAAAATACTAGTGGGCTTTGGTTTAAACCGGATCCTAGTATTATATTCTTGGATTATTTTTGTCTCTTTGTATTCGTGTTTTTTGGAATACGGGTATGGGTATGTATATACGGTGAGGGGTATTCTTCTAATTGTGTAAAGATGCTTCTAGAAGAAGACATCTCATTTGTTATATAATCATTTTGATTAAATGATTAATGAGGTGGAGGTATGAGGTGTTATGTTACAATAAATGAAGCGTGGCTACTTGGTGACTCACTTAGTGACTCATGGATTACTATTGAGGCAAGGTGGCTTCAAGATAGTTTGTGGAATTAATGTTATGCTTCATAGTTATCAAAGTGAGCCATTCTTCATTCATGCCATCACTACACTCTCATCTCCTCCAAGATTTCTTCTTCTTCCTCAACCCTAAATGTCTCATGTGTTGAGAAACCTATGTATATTGAAACAAATCAATCCATCATCACTCTCTATATCCTCTAGGCTACTTAGATAGCATACTAAGTACCCTAGTTACCTCGGTTTAGAGGTAGGAGCTCAAAGTACACACTCTCGGATGGATCATCTTTGACGTGAGGAGGCCGACGATCAAGCACGATCTGTACACTCTTCGAGGAGCTAAAGGAGAGGAGTGAAGATCCGAAGGACTTGAGCCTTTAGGTATAAACTTCTATCATAGTAGATAGAACTTTTATGGTTACTAGTTAGGTTTATGGTAGATCCGGTATATAGGTTATTCTAGCGCCAGTATTAAATCGTAGATTTTTTTTCCGCAAACGGCCACGGATGATGGCCAGGGTATTAGTGTAACCCAACACTTATGCAATTTACTTAGTGTTTTATCACCGATATGACCAAGTCCATAATACCACAAGTAGGTTTCGTTCGTATCTAAACTCTTTTTCTTGCATAGGTTTTGTATATTGAAAACTGTGTTTTGATTAAGAACATAGATACCATTACACAGTGTACCTTCTGCAACCAATACCTGATTAAGTTAAATGTTCATGATATTTCTATCTAGAACAAAGTTATATCCATCTTTATCATGTAAAGAAACTGATATGATGTTGCAAAGCATGGAAGGTACATAGTAGCAGTTGTTCAAAATCATAGTATTGCCGCTTGGCAATACAAGGTGATATTCACCGACGGCAGCAGCATCAACTTGTGCTCCGTTCCCTACTCTGAGGCACATACAACCCGGTCCAACCATTCTACTTTTTCTCAGTTCTTGTACTAAATTATAGATATGAGATCCTGATCCGGTATCTAGTACTCAGGAGTTAGGGTTGACCGAAAAACAGTTTTCAATAAAAAATACACTCGAAGAAGATGCATTAGAATGCTTCTCCTTCATTAGAGTCATTTGGAATTCCTTACAGTCCTCTTTCCCTTGCTCATACTCGTGACAGTTGTCACAAGTTTGAGCCGAACCGACGTTCCTCATCCCAGTGTAATAAACCGGTTCGATCAAGTCAAACATTTTATTATCTTGATTAGGGCGTGAATTGGTTGCTACCTGGAGAGAGAGAGAAAAGAAACACTCAGAGTGGGCTTTTGAAATATTAGATTAGTTATTAGTTTATCTAATCAGGATGGTTCCCACTGTTTCCTAAAATTTTTCTTCAAACCTTAAAAGGAAAACTAGTCGGGATCATTCACACCTTACAAGTTTGCTAACCGTTCAGCCATGTGATTGTTGGTACTCCGAGGGAGGTTCTCCATGCTCTCGCACGGACCTAATTAAAAAAAACCTCATTTTCGCAGAGGCGTAGCCCCGTTAACACTTTTCTAGACACCAAATAGGTTAGCAAATTGTGAAGTGAAAAATATCTCCCAAGAGTAATCCTACTCATCAGTGGGATCGGGATCCAACTATCATCGCGTGATAATCTAGATGGAAGCCACTCTAGTCACCACACTCCAGAAGGTATGCAACACTAGCAAGTTTCCTGTATATTTGAAACCCCTGATGTGGTTTTTGCCCCTAGCAATTTATGACCTTGACAAAGGCCAACAAACCATAAACCACTAATCAAGTTCAACCTGTCATTATCCTAGTTTAATTTAGACCCACCCGTATAAACCCTTGACAATGGCCAATAAGGCAATATGACTGTCCTAAATAATCGCATCTCTTTGCAACAGACAGGCAACATCTAGCAACCGTACACTATGCCTTGACAAAGGCCAATAAACGCAACACAAATACTAGGTACTACTCAGCCAAAATGACGGAGGGCTACGGCTGGGTTTTTAGCAAAAAAGCCTTTAATGTAATGAACTTGATATAGTTAAGAGAACCGAGTAGTTTTGAAAAGGAGTGGTTTAGGCTCCACTTTTGAAAACTAGTGGTTTTGAGGAAAACCGAGTAATCTATAGCAAACTGAATTTTTGCTCAAAAGGTCACTCCCCATTAAGGGATCTAGGCTCTTGCCTCCTCGAATGAGGTGTTGAATATTCATGACCGATTACCACTATGCAAAGCGAAAGAATATGACTATAGTTTTTCAAAATTTGTTCCAACAACATCTTTTTAGGTTTCTTTTTCCTTGCATTAATCAAAATTAATGCGGTCCTATCAATTAATTCCCATCACATCAGAAAAGAACGAAAATACAATGTAAGTATATGCCATCCGCATTCGCCATGGGACCCCGTCATGCACCGTTAGGTTACTTAACTAATAGCAGAGTGGGGCTGGACTAGTATGGATGCAAAACATATACAACATCTACTAGTATATATAAATATATATATGTAACCATTCGTCCCAGGCATGATATAAGCAACATCACAGAACAGCGATAAGCAAAATGGAATAGCGGATAATCTAGGAGCCCCGGAGTTCATTTGAGCTGCAAATGAAACTCGACGTTCCCAGGTCGTGTGAATAGCCTGTGCAAAGTAGAACTAAGACCCCTACGAGTGAGGCAAGTTACCCGCCAATCCCGGAAGTGAGGCAACCCCAATCAACAAAGTGAATGGGCCACCCAGCACTTTACGGAATCCGGTAACTTGAGCATCCCTCCGTGGGTCATCCTATACCCCCTACGAGTGCGGCGAGTAGCCCGCTAATTCCAGAGTAAGGCACCACGGTCTTAACACCATGAGATGGGGCCCCATTGCCCTCTAGAACCCGGCTACTCGAGCACTCTTCCGTAGGGTAATCCTAGTTTAAAAAAAAGAAAAAATATATATACAATGGTGACATTGACCTCAACCCGGCTGTGCCCCAATAAAAGAATATACAAATTGGCGAAAACGGCAGTCAACATGTCGGACGGTCTCCCCACAATAATGAATATACAAATGAATCTAAACTGTACAACTACCATTGCAATAGGGGCTATCCAACACAACAATCTAAATAAACCATCACGGATATAAAGATCACAGTAACAGAAGCAAGTGTGTGCAACCCCATCTAAATGACATATAGCAATTAGAAAACGTTTGAAAATACATACACAACATCACAGATATCAATGATGCAAAATTTCAAGTCTTGAAACATTCCAAGTTGCCCCAATGCAAAGATAACACTAAGTGAAATCTGGGGCAAATCAAACAAGACCAAAAATCCCAATTCTTAAAACCCAAGACACTGAATGAAAACGAGGACCAGAAGAGATCAAAAAACCGCCAATATCGGGTGTTTTGGGGATTTGGACGGTTTTTGTACGGCCAAATTTCCTCGTTTTCATTTTATGTCACTAACATATCAAGAGTAAGCCCCTGCACTTGTTTAAAAAAATTTCAGAGACCAAAAATATTTTGGACAGAGAGTGGGTTTTCGAAAATCAGAATTTTTCGGTTTTAAAACTAATGCATCGTCTACTACTAGTTTCTAATGTTTGGGTGGCTTTGATACCATGTTGGGGTTCCTAGCGCTATGGCCGCCAACCGCGACTGTTGCGGAACGAAAACTTTAACTTTTAAAAAACTTGGCGCTAAAAATGACTCCTTAGAATCTAACCAAATATTAAACTAGTAAACTAAAGGAGTTTAGCTACTGTGATTGAGAGTTATATCGAAAGATTTGTGTCCTTCGGTCTCCTACCCTCTTCCTTAGCTCCATAGGGTCTCCGTGATCGAGCTTCATCTCTGGTCTTCCTTCGTCGAAGATGATCCACCCAAGAGATGTGGTTCATAGCTCTAGCTCCACTAAAAAACCCAGTGGAGCAACTAAAGGTTTTAAGTTACTAATCTAGAGTGTCTAGTGATGTAGTGTGTGGTTCTAATATTTTTTTCTATCTCTCTTCATCCTTGGTTCTCAACTCATGAGAGTGTAGGGTGAAGAGGAAGAAGGAGCTCAAGAATGGAGAGAGAAAGAGAATGGTGTAATGAAAATCTCATCACAAAATAATAATGCAAGCATGATTTTATCAAATCAGTTTTTGCATATATAAAATCCAGCCATACTTTAATAGTGTAGACAAATTCATTTGTCTACCCTGTTGAACCATGCTTCACACCATTCTCATGCTACCTCACCCCTCCACATCATTTCAATTTTCTAGAAAGAAAAAACCATGGAAATAAGGTGTCCTCCATCTAGAATATTTTCCGTATAAATACGAAATACACTCCACCGTATATACATACCCGTATTCATATCAAAATACGAATACCCAAAGATGTAGAATAAAACAAAGAACATAATACTAGAATATACATATCGAAATGTGTATATATAAACTATTAAATCAATATCTGATTTAATAATCCAGCTTAATCCTAAGCCGGCTAGTATTATCAACTGTCCGATCGAAAGCCCGGATAACACTAGAATATACATATCAAAATATGTATATGTAAATTATTAAATCAATACCTGATTTAATAATCCGACTTAATCCTAAACCAGTTAGTATTATCATTTGATCGAAACCCTACACGTATCAAAATACGGCTACTACATTATTTCGCCTGAGCCAGGGAAACCCTCTGTGTGGAACTCTAAAAACTCGACAGTACGCTGGCAGTGGATTTAACCATAAGCACGTCTGTAATACCCGATTCTTTTATTTACACTTATATCCGTATATCTCTTTAACATATAAAATTTATTTATAATTATTAAATTATTTTCAAAATCCCTTTAAACCCAGACCTTACCTTTCATTCCCTCCGGCCTAAGCCGTCTTCCTTTTATTGAAATTAAACCCAAAACAAATCTTATGTATATATTCCCGTCTAGAGTCAGCCCCTGAACCCAAACCCTAATTCTAATTATTTATCCTAAACCAAAACCCCCCAAAGCCCATTCTTTTAAATTCATTTCCTTTTTCTTTTTCCAGCCCAACTATTCCTCAGCCCCGGCCCATTCCTTTCTATTATCTATCCTTTGATTTTTCACAAGCAGGCCAGCAGCTCACTCTTGGCCCACTTCCTTCATTTTCCCCCATTCAGAATTCCTTTAAAATCCTCTAGCCCAACTTTCCGGCCCATCCCCTCTTCCCTCCTCAAATTTTCCCTTACATTTTCCCCGGCCCGCTTCACTCCAGCCCGCTCACCTCCTACCCGACCCGCCACCTACAGTGCCGTCTCCTCCAACGGCTCTTTCCGCCTTCCCCGCTCGCGATCCACGATCTTCGCCGCCTTCGTCGCCAACGCTCGCGAGCGTTACCCACGACGCGCGCCTCGTCGCTCTTTCTCTCTCCCTCACTCCCATCACTTTCCCTCATTCCTCACTCTCTCGTCTCCCCTATCTCATTCTCTCATCCTCCTACTCCCTCGCCCAAACCCACTGCACACCCATCCCCTATCACCGAGCACCCAACGCCGCTGGCCCTGACGGCGACGACCACGACCTATTACCCTCCTCCCTCGTTCACTACCTCACACCCACAGAACTCCCTCGCTACCTCACCCCTCGATCGAGCTCGAGCCCTGCACGCCTCCGCCACCGAGCCTCGCCCGCTTCCCTCGACGATGGAAACGACCCCACCACCTCGTACCCCCTCGACCAAGCATCTCCTTTCCCCTTCAGTTCCCTCACCCGACCTCCTCTCTCTCTATCCCTCTCTACACTCCCTTTCCCCTGCTCTCTCTCTCACACTCTGTCTCTCTCTCTCTGTTTTCTCACTCTCACCCTCTCTCTCTCTATATCACTCCCTCTCTCTCTTTCCCAATCTCTCCCTCTCTCACTCTCTGTCTTTATCTCCCTCTACTCTCTCTCTTTCCCCTGCTCTCTCTCTCACACTCTGTCTCTCTCTCTCTATTTTCTCACTCTCACCCTCTCTCTCTCTATATATCACTCCCTCTCTCTCTTTCCCAATCTCTCCCTCTGTTCTCTCTCTCATCTCACTCTCTCACTCTCTGTCTTTATCTCCCTCTACTCTCTCTCTTTCCCTTTGTTCTCTCTCTCTCACTCTCTGAAATCTCTCTCTATATATATCTCTAACTCTCTCTCTCTCTCCCCCTCTGCAATCCCTCTCCATCGGCCTCGACAGCACCAGCGATCTCCAGCCCTGACACCCCTCACTGCATCCAAGCCGGAGCCCATCGTCGACGCTGAGCCATTACACAAGGCTAAATCCGAGGCCAAGACCAAATTCTTGTCGTTTTTGCCGCGTGTGTCGTGCCGTGCATACCTTGCCATCAATTCATCGTCTCCAGGAAAGTTCTCTACTTGCTACATGCTAAGTTATGCTTGTTACAAACTAAAATCGTATAGATTCTGTTGTTATTTTCTGAATAAATTATACTACGTACATGTTCGATACATGATCCCAATGAGAATACTTATCTAATTTGACGGAACTGGATTGTTTATATTGTCCCTTGTAGTGATGAATACCTTGTACAAATTTCGCTGGAAAATATGACCGTTAACGACTAAAACGACTACCCCCAAGTTTACTCGTAAAACTGGAATTTTCTTGTACCTGAAAACCGTTAAAATTACCATAAATTATTTACATACCGGAATGATGCGTTCGAGGGCTCAAATCGAAGCCGACTCGACGAACTATAACCTTATGCAAGTTTATAAATATTTCTGTACTTAAACTGTGACCATATTTGGATCGGAGTACGACTCTGGACTGCAGTCCAGAGCGACTCTATTTACGGTGTGCTGTCCCGCAAATGAGCACCACCCTGTTTCCTTAACTTTTAGGTTGCGGAACTCTGCTGTTTATTATAAGTGAATCCGTTATATAGACAACACAAGTGGTTTCATCCTGTTTCGTTATCGTTTGTTATTTAATCTGTAATTTAATCGATGTGGACGTATAACAGTCCCAACAGAATCAGAATTGACATACTAGTATTGAACAGTGTATATCTCCCGACGTACAGACGCGATTGAAGATCTGTTTGTTGAGTTGAAAACCTTACTGAATACCCTAGATTTCATTCAACTGTAGTGTCGGTAAAATATGATCCCAACTGGGATTAAAATGCGTTACGAAACGGACTTCCGATTCTGAAACCGGATTTCCATCCGTGAACGCTTAAAATGAAATGGCCATATCTAGTGATCCGGAAACCCAATTGACGTGAAACCAAATTCGTTGGATAGATAACCACACCTACTACTTATCCCCTATTCATTGTTCGCTAAATTTTGGCATATATTATTTATGATTAATTATGCAAGTGGTAGGATACCGACATATGATATCTTAATCCTGCCTTACATACTGTTTTCTCATCACATCATATGTATATGTTATTGCATTGGTAGCCTAGTGATCTTGTGCATTACCCAGTGTTAGGTATTAGTTGTGATTGTGGCAAGTACGTTAGTATTCGTGCATGAGTGGATAAGTGAAAGTGACACGTACTTGTACACAATCAGTGAACCCTATTATTCTATTGCATTGTCGACGTCTGTGGGACGCGTGTAAGTGTGACTATAAGTGGTCTGGGACACTTATGGAAGCTCTTGCATGGGTGTCATAGATAAGGCACCAGACACTGCTCATTTATCTTGGGTATTAGTCGGGACGTGCTTGATGGAGATCCTGTCTCCAGTTCTCGCGCAGACTTGTCATGGACCGACCGGTATTTGAGGTTATGGTTGGCGTTTGATGTAGACCACGGGGTGTGGGGTAGTTTGAGTGTGAGTTCAACAGAATCTCGGGAGTCCCATGCCGGCTTATATATATATGGAGATATATGGAGATTTACAGGGTACATGATTATTACCGTGAGTTACATGTTGGGCCCGTGGTCCCTTGCCCTTGGGTTCTACCCTTGGGTGGAGGACACTCGCGAGTGGTTGACTCTCACACTTGGACTGACGATAGGCTTAGTGACCTGTACAGTGAGACTTAGAGACTGATAGGGGTGATAGCATCGATATACATCACTTACTGTGTTGACATACCTGGCATATTCTTTCACTGCTTTTACTGTTCCACTGCATTGATTACTGCATGTTCATACCTATACCGTCATTGATTTACTGTTATATATATATACTATCACTGTTAGGGTTGTCTTTTGGATTTATATATATTATATTGCTATTGTGTCGCTCTGACGACCTGAGTATGCATGCTCAGTGCGAGGAGTAGATTTAGCCGGGACCAGGACTAGACGTACATCACGGACATCTTGATTTACCATCCAGAGTTATACCCTTTTGTTTCCCATCAGGTCAGTTCTTTACATTGTTTTGTTCAGTTACTGCATTTCTCATTACCTGCGCATTATTTACTGCTTACCATGTAAAACTAGAAGCCGAAGTGTGACTACGGCAAGACATTTCCTTGACCGTAGGAGCATGGCTGGCCTTGTCAACCCCTCGTATTCCGTATTTTGGGAAGCGGGGCGTGACAACGTCAGCGGCACTTGTTGTACGTAACGGCTACCCAGTTACCTGTCAAAAGGAAGGCTGACGAGCAAGTCATCCAAACCCCTACTGAGCCTATCCATGACAATCTCCGTACAGTATGGTCTCTTCGTCTAAGAGTATCGCATACCAGGTCTAGGGGGTGGTAAACGTCAGACCCCTAATTACCTGATAAGTCGTTTTGATATGGCTCAGGACCGATCTGAGAAACTACTGATCAAACCATCAGTAAATCTCAACTTCCTTGGCCAAGGTCTTATGCTTCTGGCCAATCGTACACAGTGCGATATCGACCCCCAATACCGGGAGAGACGAATCCCTAACAATCACCCACTGCCTCCATGTGGCTCGGGACTGTACCCAACCAAAACCTGTTTGCACGACTCATTAAAACCGTGGTAGGGTAGTGATCAAAGCACAGTGGGAACTCACACGAGACAAATGATGATCTCGGGTCTAAAGACTAGCATGTACTAATGTCACCTGAGAACTGCTATCTGACGATTGGTATAATACCATCTAGAGGTTCTCGGCGAGTCCGTCTAGTGTACTCACCCCTAGTGAGTACCTGTATATAATCTTAGGTGATCACACCAATGGCAGTAGGACCAACCACTGCCCCTCGTCGGGGTCTAAAAATGTATACACAAGTCTACTCTGGAATTTCGATACTCGGTCTCGATACTCCTGTGACTTGGGACTTTTAAGGATGTTCTTATGGACTATCCATCTCCCACAAGTATGATTGCCATCATAACGCTGGTGGTAAAGCAAAATCCTATGGGCTTTATCAACATGTATCAGTCATATGTGATATCGAGTATAACATATACACATGTTAAGATAAAGACAAACTAAAATAATATACTACTGTAACGAGTATTTATCAACAAGTATAAGCAATACAAAGCAGTAAGTAAAATAAATACACATGTTCAGATAAATAAAACTCAAATAGTATACTATTTAACCGAGCAAGATTATCCTGTACATACATATCCCCAGCATCCTATACGATACAGGCCTCTAGAGCATACATATCTGATTGATCATTAAAAAAGTGTCTTCGAAATAACCGCAATCAAGACGGTGTCGCTAGTAGCTAGCCGCGATGAGTACGTGTCATCCACAGGGAAACGTGAACTCTTTTATTGCTTTAGTCGAGTTGATCAAAGAAGGGTGATTGTTTGTCGCTACGGATATAAAATTTATAATGGAAAGGCTTGTAGGGTTCATAGGACTTAATAGTAATAGATGAATAATTAAAAATGACTCCTTTACCTTTTAATAGTTTAAAACTAGATCGATAGTGATGAATGTAGATTAGGGTTCTTGGAAGAAACTAGGGTTTCCCCACTACTGACTCTTGTCCTTGCATTGATCTCTATTCATATCTAGCCCTTCACAAAACAAGTGTTAAATCAATCTCAAATCGTAGTCGTGACTATCAATAAATTGGTAGCGCGCCCAATAAGGAGGTTAACATTTATTTTGCTAAACTTTATAAATTTTAAAATGTATAAAAGAAATTAAAAGATTTTCTCATCTATTATTCTACCATATCCTACGAACCATAAGAAGTTAGAAATTACTCACTCATGGTTAGAAGAGAGGATGAAGAAGAATGAAAACATGATTATGATACAGAAATGTAAGTGCAGAAAGTAAGTGCGGAAATTAAATGCAAAAAGAATTGAAACTAAAAACTACCTTTATTAATCAACGATTGCATACAACTTTTCTCCTTAGAAAGTATAATACAAGAACCCTATTTTGCTCTAGATCTCTCTCTTGTTGGAGGTAGATGAATAGATGATGATCACTCGGATACGTGGATCTCTTGATCTCTTCGGTGATGATTTTGAATGTACAGCTCTCGGTTCCTTATATAGTATTTAAAACCAGAAACCCTAGATTCCATCTGAGAATATATGCTGTTACGATCCAGACCATAAAATATCACATCCTACAGCCATCAAAGAGCCGCGGATCCACCACATATGCCCAACTTTGGCCGCACTTCCGCCGCAACTTGGTGGAATCAGGATTTGGGATTTCTTCTGGTCTCTGTCGTTGCTAGATCTCTCGATTTACTTCTAAATTTTGGCAAATTCGGTTTTGATATCCCGATTTGATTCCGATCTCTTACTTGGATTCCAGACCTGAGATAATATCTGCACAATATCTCAAGTCATAGTGTTAATGGCATTTGGTACTTTTGAGATATTATCCTAACCATTTAAATGATATAATATCTTAAGAATATTAATTAGAAATATTTGATATAATATACTTATTTTAATTACAAAGATTTCATTTAAATATTATATGCATATATTTTCCATCATTATGTTAATTATAATGTAGAAACATATGATAATAAACTTTTACAAATAAAGCCTCATATGTTCTATATTTACAATAAACACCTTTTAGTACTTAACAATAATAGTAGAGAAAATATTCATTCAAATGTGCAATATTTTAGACTAATCAAATACCCCCAAACATAACTTTGATCGTCCTGAGCAAACTAGTTATAAAAGAGAAAAAGAAAAAGAAAAACCTAGCATACTTTCATAGGCAACATGATTGCACTTAGCTCGTGCAACAAGCCTTTAAATATCTAGACGTCCCTAGTAGGAGGAGTGTTGTCTCCTGAGAGTTTTCAGTGGATTACACCCACAAAATACCATAATAAAAGAAAAAAGATGAAAGTTACATACAAAGATAAGGAACATATAAAATAAAGAACTTGAAAATAAGAGTTTCAAACTATACTAGCTTTTTAGTTGATATTAGCCCTATCTTAATAGCCGTGAAAAGATGTCAGAAATCACATCATCCATCAATAAAATATCGCCATTAGTCTTCCTCCCTACTTTTCTTCCAAACATCGATCATATACTCCTACGTGTGTGTAAAAAACATCCCAACACTTAAAGAATTCAATTCAAGCTATCATACTCTTCTCCATCTTCTTTAGTACTTTTTAGTCGGTAAATGTTTTTATATGGAATTGTTCACACATTCTTCATGCGCCTGTTAATACTTCTTGAGGTACTAACCAACCGATTACCAAATGTTCTCACTCTTTTAGGCGTAATTAGCAATATCCTAGTCTTGCAAGACCTAAAGCTTAGCAGTGGCTCCGAAACCAGTTGGTCTAAGGCACTAGGTGATAATGCACCCTCACTATATTTTTTTTATGCTACCTTAAGTAATTACAAAACCAATGTTCATTTTTCTTAACCATTTTTTTCTGTGTCATTTATTTTTGTTTATATATAAATTTTTTCCTTCCTACTAAGCTTTTTAGACAAGAGCATTTCAAGGTATCCTCTACTATCCCAAGTTTCAGACTTATTTCAACGTTCAGATGTTTGAACTCAAGAACATGAACAATTTTTCAGATTTAATTCTATCCTCTAATTAGTGATTCCCTTCATCTTACCGACCCTTGAGACAACAGCTCATAACTACCTATTACTAGCTTTGTTTTAAAAATATCTAATTTTCTTACATTTCTTAAATCTCTTCCTAGATTTTATATGTATTTTTCACTTCCTAACTTTTATTATCAAAAAATTTAGTGTTATTATTTAGTATAAAGCAAAATAATGCGTCAATAAGAACAAACCTCCCCCAAACCTATTTGCAGCAATGTCCTCACTGATATCAATCTTTTAATATCAAGACCTGTAGATTTGGGAGGAAAGTTCTCAATTATTAGCAAAAGGGGACAAAAGTAAATGACAGTGAAATCCTCGCCCAAACTTATTTTTGGCTCACAATTGTACAAAAAAATTCTTTTCTTTCAAGAGCCAAAATATTTTTCTCCCCCCCTAAACTTGAGTGAAACAGTATTAAGCATTTAAAATTATAAAAGAGGGGTAAAGTTGTTAATCTATGCAAAGCTTTACAAAGACCAAAAGTCAACACCAACTATTCGAATATTTTATCAATGTAACATCATGATTGGTAGATAATCATGTCACAGATAGACGTGAAGAAATTGGGAGGAGATAAGAGGTGTGATCGAAAGGATTTACGTTTCAGTTGGTAGACACAAAAAAGTGAGTATGAACGAAAACAAGAATGTGAATCATTAGGAATGGGTGGAATAGTCGCATTCTCATATGGAATAGGAAGAAGGGGTGGTGGTTCAACTTCTCTAGCCTCAAATGGAGGTGCACAAATTTCCAATGGAGGTTGATTCATCACAACATCCAAGTCTTTAAGGAACGCGAGTTCTTCGACGGAAATATTTTCGAAACTTTCATTGATGATGATCCCATCGAAAAGAAAAGAATCAGTGGATTAAGCAGATTCTCTAGGAAGACTAAAAGTTTCAAGGTCATTCTTTTTCGCGTCAGAATTCAACACACTTGATTTGTCATAAATTATGGAGGTCGGAGCCTCGAAAAGCTCAGCTACCTTATTTTCAAAAAAAAGTCTAAATCAAGTGGTCTTTCAAGAATCATATAACTCGAAATATCGGAGTGTAATTTATCAAAACTCGATGGAGTTGAAAGAAGAATAAAAGAACCAAAGAAAGTAGGTGATGAAGTGGGTAAACAAACTTATGTGTCGAACATTGTTGAACCAGATGTGGGAAATGAAGGCCGAATATCGTTTTGCATATCGAATAGGTCGATGGTAAGAATATGATTGGTTAAATGTACAGGAAGATGTTCACTTTCATGATGGGTGGGAGAATCCAACTCATCCAACATAACGGGTTCATTTTCAACGATATTCTCATCACCGCCCTCACTAACACCTTCGGTCAAATCAAACGAATAAGTATTTAAAAATTTATCACTTATACTATTCTCAATTGATAAATCACTCGGTTCACTTGATGGAGTTGGAAGGTTTGAAATATCAAGTGTAGTCAAATAAGGATCGATTTGATTTGAAATGGTGTAAAGTTCTCCTTCACGCTCACTATTAGAAAAGTCAAACATGTTATTCTCGGGCACCTCATCACTTAAACTATGAAACGGTTGAACATCGAATATATTCGGTTGGAGTGCGGGTGTTCCCCTCCGAATGGCGGCCGCGACGTGAGGACTTCTGGCCTGAGATTCGGAGCAGATGCTATTTGGTTTTATCCGTCCACCTCTCCGAAGATGCCAAGTTGATTTATGGCACCATGTATCGGAGGTTTAGACGGATGCGGCCGATGTAGTAGACTTCGTCAGATTCCCCCTCGCTTGAGGGATTTTTGATTGTGGGGACGCTCTTCCCTGCAGGCGCAAGCCCCTGCAGTTAATTACGCTACTGCATCGCGGTAACAACTTTCTCCTTCTCCAAAATTTCACTTCGTGTCGTGGGTGTTTGTTTTGTTTGTGGTTGCCCGTGGATTGTATACGGAGACTATTTATGTCGTCGCCCGTAGGACGTGGATTAGTCCAAATCCGTACTTTCTTAGATTTGGGTTTTGGGTTTTGGTTTAAAGATACGTTAGCCATATTTGAAGCTAAGATCAACTTAAACGTTTGTTAAGGATACGTTAGTCTAATTTCCAGAATAAGATCAACTTAACGGGATCGTTTAGATCCGACAAAAGAGCATTTGGGCTCTATTGTTCCAGTTTAGGGACATGGTGGTCCATTGCATGTATGGCCGTCGGGACCCGTCACCTCTCTGACGTCGTTGAAGGATTACAACGATAGGTGTCAGAGGAGTTCAGAGATGTACCCTTGAACCAAAGTTGATTAGGGGATTTATAGTCCGATTTGGGACTAAAGTCTGTTTGAAAGTTTAAGGATACGTTAGCCATTTTTTAGGCTAAGATCAACTTAAACAGGATCGTTTAGATCCGATAAAAGAGCATTTGGGGCTCTATTGTTCCAGTTTAGGGACATGGTGGTCCATAGGTAGTTTAGGGACATTGCGGTCCATTTAATATATGGCCGTCGGGACCCGTCACCTCTCTGACGACGTTGAAGGATTACAACGACATGTGTCAGAGGAGTTCGAAGATGTACCCTTGAACCAAAGTGTAAATTGATGTAAAAGAGCAGCCATGCTCAGTCAATTTAATTTGAGGACTTACGGCCATGATTGGGCTAAGTCCAGTTGATAATGTTCAACATTTTTACTTGTAATTGGCCTATTAGACCTTGGCTTAGGCTTTGCCCTTTGTTTGATAATACAGTGCATTTTCTCTTGGCCTGCTAGGCCTTTCTGATTTGGGCTCTGTCCCTTTTAAATGATGCACAGCATCTGTTTTGAGCTTGACAGACCTTTGTTTGGGCTTTATTCCCTTTAAATAGTGCATAGCACTTTGTTTGGTCTGATAGACCTTTCTTTATTGGGCTCTGCCCTTGATAATGCATTGCATTAATTAGTCTGACAGAGTGCCACGTGGCTTGTCAGGCGCTTTGCGCTGGTTGAGGAGCGCAAGGCGCAAGTCCATATGGAGGTGACACGTGTCACGCTCTGATGAGCGCAAGCGCAGTGCGCTGCGCTGTGGCGCTTCTGACACGTGGCGCGCTCTGGTGGGTTGCGCCAATTCATGAGAGCGGTGCTCTGTTTTTAAAAGCGCATAGCGCAGATCATCATGGGGCTGACACGTGGCGCTCTCTGGTGGCTTGCGCCGACCCGAGAGCGCAACAGTGTAGATTTTGCAAGTGCAGGGCACTGTTTTATTATTTGAGAATCTTTTAGATTCCAGATCCAATGGTTCATAAAGAAGTGCAAGGTACTGTTTGTTTTCTTGATCTAATTTGGCTCAAAGAAAACAAGTTTCTCTTGTTTTTTTTCTTATTTCAGGGAACCAGTGGTTCATAAAAAAGTGCAAAGCACTTATTATTATTTACTTTTCTTTTTATTAAAGATCATTGATCTTGTTCTCAGATCAATGATCTGTTCATAAGAGAATTTTCTCTTTTTACTAAAGGTTTTTACCCTTTTTGTTCTTGAGGAATTCTCTCCAATTCTTCAGAGTTCTCAATGATGATGTTGATCTCTTTTCTTAAGTTGGGGTCTAGGGGTCTTTATATAGTGCTCATAGATTTGTTAAGTTTGTTAAAGAGATCATTCTCTGAGTGATTTGGGGAATTTTCCCCACCGTTGGATCTTTGATCCAAGGGCTTCTGTTTTACAGAAGGCAATCTTCTTGTTTTAACAAGAACAGAAGGATCTTACTAAATTTTAATTCTGTTTGGCGCAAACGCACCAGCGCCTGACACGTGTCGCACAGCGCAGAGCGCAGCGCAGCTGCGCTGCCCGCGTCGCGCAGCGCGGAGCAACTGCGCTGCCACGCGTCGCGCAGCGCAGAGCGCGGTGCAACTGTGCTAGCGCAACTGCGCTGCCACGTGGCGCACAGCGCAGAGCGCAGATCATCTGAAGCATTGCTTCATTTAATTTTGACTTTAATTTTCACTTCAATTTCAAAACAGAGCTTTGCTCTGATTGGGGGAAACAGAAGCGCTGCTTCGTCTCCCGCCTTGGAATTTGAACAGAGCTTTGCTCTGATTGGGGTAAACAGCGGGATGGAAGGTGTCGAAATCAAAAGAATCGGTTTTGTTTTGACTTTGATGGATCTCTTTTTCTTTTTCACTACTTAATTCCAACTCTACTTCAAGACTAGACATGGGTTGTGAAGAAGTTCCAATGAAGGATTCTCTTTGAACCGTGGAATTTCCTAATTGATTTTCAGAAGCACTGTCCAGATAAGGTGAGGAAGTTGAGTATAATTGGAATGTGTCTAATTGTTGGCTACGGGCAAGTTCAATGTGTTCCGCAATTGACATACGTTTATGATTTGCCGTATTAGCCTGAAGAGAAATATTAAGAAGAGATGCCTTTAATTGTTGGTTATGAGCAAGTTCAATGTGTTCCGCAATCGACATGCATTTATGACTTGTCTCATTAGCCTCAAGAGAAGTGTCAACATGAAAGCGTGTGAAAGTTTGGTGCTGTGGATAAGAATTAGAAGGGTGTACCCAAGTTTCATAAACAGAATTAGGATCAACATTGTGATATGAAGAAATTGAGATTGGTTGGTTAGTTGGCGACTGGCAATTTCTATTTGTTCAGCAATGGTCATGGGTGTAAAAGATGTCATATTCGCCTCAAAACGAGTATCAATATTTTCATATGGAAATGATGGTGTTTGTTGTCCTGACGGTTTTGGATTAGTGAAAGGATTGAAACTTTGGCTATTAGCCTTCGCAATATGCTCAGCAATGAGCATGCGTTTAGAAGTTCCCTCACTAGCCTTAGATGGATTATCAATATAAGAAGATGTTGAATTTTGATGCGGTTGATAGGACCTTGAGTGAGGTATCCAACTCTTCTTTTCCGCATGCTCTATCCTATCTCTTAAAGACATGGTAGAGTTGGAATTTGTACTGAAGCAATTACGAAAAGAAGAGATATCTAGTTCTGGATAGCAAACCTCGGCAAGAGTTCGTCTGTTTGGGTTACTCATTATAAGAAAGTGAAAAGAAAAGAGGATGAAATGGTAATGATTTAAGCTCTTTTTGGATTTTGGAAATTGTTTTGCTTTGAAAGAGAGACTCGACAAACGTGCACAAACAATACCTAGAACTAGGGTTACCTAGGTCAATTTACTAGACCGCTCCTAAACTTCTAAAGGACAAGTCGAAAGATCAATTCTCACCTACTTCCTTATCAATCTTGTGCCCAGGTAAGTTCTAGGTAAGTGGGAGCTATCCGCTATACGAATAACCGAAATAGCGGGCTTAATTAAGTAGCCAATTTCCTTAGTCACACTTGCCTTAGACACCACAAGAAAAATGCGGATAAGCAATAGATTACCCACGACCTTCATCTGTCCTAATTGAGCGCGAATGTCCTTAGAGGCTAGGTCTAGATATTTTTTTATTAATGTAGGGTTATGCGTATGCACGTTTGTGATTTGCAGGGTTTAGGAAGGATGATGAAATCCCCACCTAATCTGAATTTGGATTTATTGCCCCTTAATATCCATTTTAGATATCCAAAACAAACCAAAATCTAAAACACGCAAAAAGATTTTTAGCAGCGATATTTGCAAGGAATCCTGTAGGTAAAATCAATTTATTAGAGCTTTAAAGGAAAGAGAAAGATAAGGGGAAAATACCACAGAAGTTTGGGGGCCCAACTCGACCAATGTGCCGCGGTTCCGCCGCCAAACCTACCATAATGCCACGGTTCCACGGCCTACTTGGAGGATCTTCTGCTAATTTTTCTTCAGGACCCTCCTATACTTCTCTGGTCCAAATTGAAATCTCTGAATCTCTATTTCCTTGCTCCGGTTACTCCAGATTCCCTTGCAAAGCTCGCACAATAATCGTTAAAAGCGCAAGATGCGGCTTTGTTTATTTTATATTTGCTGGATTTTATAAGAAGTCAATCCGAATAACAAGAAAAAATTACGAGCGTTTTCCCGGCAACGGCGCCATTTAATTGATCATTAAAAAAGTGTGTTCGAAATAACTGCAATCAAGACGGTGTTGCTAGTAGCTAGCCACGATGGATATGGGTCGTTCGCAGAGAAACGTGAACTCTTTTCTTGCTTTAGACGAGTTGATCAAAGAAGGGTGATTGTTTGTCGTTACGGATATAAAATTTATAATGGAAAGGCTTGTAGGGTTCATAGGACTTAGTAGTAATGGATAAATAATTAAAAATGACTCCTTTATGTTTTAATAGTTTAAAACTAGATCGATAGTAATGAATGTAGATTAGGGTTCTTGGAAGAAACTAGGGTTTCCCCACTACTAACCCTTGTTCTTGCATTGATCTCTATTCATATCTAGCCCTTAACGAAATAAGTGTTAAACCAAACTCAAATCGTGGTCATGACTATCATTAAATTGGCAGCGCGCCCGATAAGGAGGTTAACATTTATTTTGCTAAAGTTTATAAACTTTAAAATGTATAAAAGAAGTTAAAATATTTTCTCATCCATTATTCTACCCTATCCTATGAACCCTAGCAAGTTAGGAATTACTCGCTCATGGTTAGAAGAGAGGATGGAGAAGAATGAAAACATGATTAAGATGCAGAAATGTAAGTGCAGAAATTAAATGCAAAATGAATTAAAACTAAAAACTACATTTATTAATCAACTATTGCATACAACTTTTCTTCTTAGAAAGTAGAATACAAGAACCCCAGTTTGCTCTAGATCTCTCTCTTGTTGGAGGTAGATGAATAGATGATGATCACTCGGATACGTGGATCTCTTAGATCTCTTCAGTGATGATTTTGAATGTACAGCTCTCGGTCCCTTATATAGTATTTAAAACCAAAACCCTAGATTCCATCTGAGAATATATGCTGTTACGATCCAAACCACAAAATATCACATTCTACGGCCATCAAAGAGCCGCGGATCCGCCGGAAATACCCCACTTTGGCCGTCGTTCCGCCGCAACTTGGTGGAATCAGGATTTTGGATTTCCTCTGATCTCTTGTGTTGACATGTGAAGATCATTTTGATGTCTAGATTCTGAAAATAATGCTCTGAGTCTCTGTCGTTGCTAGATCTCTCGATTTGCTTCTAAATTTTGGCAAATTCGGTTTCGATATCCCGATTTGACTCGAATCTCTTACTTAGATTTCATATCTGAGCTAATATCTGCATAATATTTCAAGTCATAGTGTTAGTAGTATTTTTTGAGATATTATCCTAACCATTTAAATGATATAATATTTTAAGAATATTGATTAGAAATATTTGATATAATATGCATATTTTAATTACAAAGATTTCATTTAAATATTATTTGCATATATTTTTCCTCATTATGTTAATTATAATGTAGAAACTTATGATAATAAACTTTTACAAATAAACCCTCATATGTTCTATATTTATAATAAACACCTTTTAGTACTTAACAATAGTAGGGAAAATATTCATTCAAATGTGCAATATTTTAGACTAATCAATATCCAATACATACATATCCCTAGCATCCTATACAATACAGGCTTCTAAGGCCCACATATCCAACAAAAGTAAGCATAGCGAAGAAAGGATCATATTTTTTGATGTTACGATCAAAATGTTTGAATTCATCAAAATGATAGATGAACCTAGTATTTGTAAGAAAGATGTGTGGAGTACTGTCATATTCCTCATATGGTATATGGATGACAAACTCCTGATAGGAAGTGATGTTCATATACTACGGTTCGGTCAAATTATGGTTGTCACAAATGTTTCTCCGTATAAGATTTGGATAATATATCAACAGATTCTGGTGACTAGGTCTATAGAGATAGATCTAGTATGAGTTATTGGGACTGTCCCAACTCAAGTAAGATGATACCATTTTAAAGCGGTTTAAAATAGATGACTCGTAGCATGGTTGTGTACCCTCATGTGGAAGAGTCACTCTCTCTAAAGAGTTGTCATGTACCAGACCAGATGTTGCATTTGCACTTGATATAATAAGTAGATATTAGTCTAATTCTGGAGAAACAAAAGGAACCAATGAAGAACATAAGAGAATATTCTTGGAGTATGGTAATGGCAGCCTTCATCATGAGGTGGTTACTGATTCCAGCTTCCAATATGACATGATTGACAGAGTGTTTATCATGAGTTATGAGTTTACTCTCTTTAGTAGGAGCAGTATATTGAAAAGAGTTCCAAGAAGGATACTAGGGTAGTCATGGCGCTGGGTGCTAATTATGAATCAGCTGTGAATACAGCCCAACAAGTTGCTGGATAAAATTGTTCATTTGTGAACATTGTCCCAACGTCTATCCAGGCAAATTCTAAGGCAGTTATCGCTCAGTTCGGAAGATAGTAGATCTTTGCGAAGTTGAGATATAGAGAGATAAAGATAGATTCATTGTAGCGGATCCACTCACTGCAGCTGTTTCTCAAATACGGTTTATGAAACTGTTACTAGAGAAAATTGGGTATGTGATTCCGCAATAATTGGCCTTAAGTTCAAGTAGGAGATTTTTGGTAATAGGAGCCCTCGGGGCAATTATTGTAATTGAAGCAGGACCTATACAGAGAGAAATCTTACTCGAGAAGATAATATGCTATCTGGTTTGTATTTATCATTCATGTATATATATTTTACTCGTTATCACGTATCGCTAATACATAATGATAAAGCCCACAGGATATTTTCTTGACTATATGGATTATGCTAAGGATCATACTAGTGGGGTCTGGGTAGTCTATAAGCACATTCTTAATTGTCCCTATTCACAGGAATATCAAGACTAAGTATTGGTTCTCCAGATTAGACTAGTGTATACGTTTCTTGATCTCGACCGGGACGATGGTTGATCCTATAGCCATTAGTGTTTGATAACAAAGATTGTATATAAGTGCTCATTTGGAGAATGAGTTTCACTGGACAGACTCACCTGAGAACTCCTGGGTAGGATTATACTTATCGTATATAGCTGTTCTCTTGTAACATGAGTATAGGGTAGTCTGTAGACCTGAGATCGTCATAGTGTCTTGTGTGTGTTCCCAGTGTACTTTGATTACTACCCTACCACGAATTTAAAGAGTCGTGCAAACAGATTTTAGTTGGGTACAATCCCGAAGCACATGGAGGCACTGAGTGGTCGAGGGGTTTCGTCTCTCCAGATATAAGGAGTTGATGTTGCGCTATCCGCGATTGGTTATAACCATAAGTCTTTGGTCAAGACAGATGAGAATTAATGATGAGTGTTATCAATAGTTTCTCAAGTGGTTATGAGTTTCATATCTGAATGACTTATCAGGTTATTGGGAGTCTGATGGTTTTCCACCTCCTAAATTTGTATGCGACACTCTTAGACGAAGAGACCGAAATATACAGAGATTGACACTGATAGGCTCAGTCAGTTCTGATGCGCTTGCTCATTGACCTCCTTTCGCTCAATATCTGGGTAGCTGTTACGTGCAGCTAGTTCCGCTAACGTGCTTGTGGGTTTTGATATGATCATTACCTACTGCCAACGTATTGTCGAGTATTTAGAGTTCCATAAAAATATTTTCCTGCACAGGCGAAACGATATAGAGCATGTATAGGGATATATGAAGGAGCTCGATTAAATACGAGTATGTGATACCATATTTTAGTCGGGTGTTTAATGATATTAGCCGGATTATATATGATATAACCAGATTATTAAATCAAGTGTTGATTTAATAATTTTATATATATAAAAAACTAATATCATGCTCACTTTATTTTTTCTTCTCTTTAATAATATTTATATTCGATATAAATATTATTATTACACTTTGTCACGTATGTTTACATATACAAGTTGTATGTATAAGAATTATATAGGAGTAGGATGAACAAATGATTTAGTATTTACTTTTTTGGCTAAAAGAAATGAGTCATTTCTTTTGAAGTGTGTCGATATAAATGACTCATTTTTTATTTTATCTTTAAAAATAAGTATGAAAATCTGATAGGTATTTTATTAGTCTCCAATTTTAACAGTACGTATACAACTTATCACAGTAGTACTTGAGAATCATTCCCACGAAGAGGTATGTTAACTAATTTTAAACTAAGTTAAAGAGTAATTTAAATAATGCAAATAAAAATAAAAATGGGCTTTTTATGGATTGTTCCCGCCAAAAACTTTTGGCTCAGAGCTTGCTGTTCCCTTATAAAAATAAAGGGAAAGCTCAACGTGTTAAATATATGCATCCGCATGCAAAGCATGTAACTATCACCTTAGGTAGTGTCGCACGTGAAGTTCATGTGGGCGCCAATGTGCAAAGCGCAGAAGTGCATGTTCCCCTAATATTTAAACATAATAAAACAGCTAAACTCTGTTAAAAAAAATTTAAGGCAGCGCCTCACGTGCCCCTCACAAAAACGCCAGCGCCAGCGCCAATCTTGTAGATTTAATCCTATGGTGGCGCCGCACGTGCTCCTCACGTGGGCGCCAATGTGCAAAGCACAGGAGTGCCTACCATAAATAAGAATTAAATTCTTAAGTGGCGCCCACGTGCACAACACGTGAGTGCCGGCACCCAAATTAAAAACAAGTAGAATTAAATTCTACATGGGGATACTTCCTTAAAAACTGAGATATTCTCTGTTAAACAGAGCCGTTGGATTAAAGATCCAATGGTGGTAATAAATCATCAGATGATAAATTCTATTTGGGAAATATTTTCCTTCTAATATGGAAAGATCTTCTCTAATAGAGAATCTTGGATTTAAAATCCAACTGTGATTAAAATTTCACCTATTAAACCATCTGATAGAATTAAATTTTATAAGAGAGATATTCTCTGTTAAACAGAATTAAATTATATGATTAGGAAAATATTTCCTAATCTTATTAAACTAACAAGATATTCATATGATAGAATAAAATTCTATCTTAAGAAAATATTTTCTAATCTTGATAAACAAATAAGAAGAATCTTGTCTATTAGATAGAATAAAATTCTATATTAGGAATATATCTTCCTAATCTTGTGATAGAATAAAATTCTATGTTAGGAAAATATTTTGTTGATCTTGTTAAAACTAACAAGATGTTCATATGATAGAATAAAATTCTAATCTTGTTAAACTAACAAGATATTTATATGATAGAATAAAATTCAATCTTAGGAAAATATTTCCTGATCTTGATAAGCAAATAAGAAATCTTCTCTGTTAAACAGAGAGCCCTTGGATTAAAAATCCAACGGTAAATAAAATTCACCAATTGATCTAAAAGATCATTTTTGATTGATTAATCATGATCTCTGAATAAGAGATTTTCTCACCAAATTGATTTTTTCTCTTCTCCTATAAATAGGAGCAAAGAGATTAATCAAAGGAGATGAGGAAAAAAGGAGACCCCCATAAACTTCTGTAAAAATACAGAAGGCTCTCAAAATAATAGAGAATTTAATTATCTCAAAAAAGAAGATTTCCCTCCTAAAAAACTCTAGGTAAAGAAAAAAGAAGAGATCAAAAAATATCTCCTTTACCTATTAAAAAGGTTTAACCCTTCTCAAAGAACTTAGTTCTTTCTCTGGATCTGAAATCCACAAGACAAGTCTCCCACATGTTGAGAATTTAATTCTCATCGGGAAGATCTTGTTATTGGGATCAAAGATTCAGGACAGAACAAATTTAAAAAGAAAATAAGATAGAGTTCATAATACTCCAAGAACTTAGTTCCTTCAAATCAAGAACTTAGTTCTTAAAAAACCCGAACCAAGATCCTCAAAATAGTGATCTTGGTAATCGTTAATGGTAAAAATACCATTAACAGAGATTTAAGTTCTCTAAAAATATCAACAGAGATTAAATCTCCAAAGAACAAAGCGCCTCACGTGAAACACATGTGAGCGCCAGAAAAACTATTGCTTAGCGCTATTGGAGCGCCTCATGTGAAACACACATGAGCACCACAAAATATAAGTGCTTAGCACTATTATAGCGCCTCACGTGAAACACACGTGAGTGCTATATACAACTAAGTGCTTAGCACTGCTGAAACCCAATTTTAGCCCAAATTGGCTAAGCATATATTTATAATATCCAAACTGATCTTAGTCTCAAACATGACTAATGATCTCTCATCGATGATATCCAAAATGATATTCATCCCATATATCCTAAGTTAATCTTAGTCTTAAATATGACTAACGATTCTTAGGCCCATCACCATCTTTTCCCTCAAATACGGGATTTGGTTTAAGAGTACATCTCTTCACACCTCTGATATATGTCGTTGTAATTTCTCAACGTTTTCAGAGAGGTGATGGGTCCCGACAACCAACAACTCCTTTCTCGTCCTAACTTGATATAAAATTTCATCAAGAAAGGTAATAATACATCCCACACCGATGCACATCCAAATTGACGTGCACACCTCAAATCGGATCACACTCCAAATTGGGTGGATCCCATGTCGCCATCGTTCACTCCGTTACGCAACAAATACATGTGCGCGCAAGTTTAATGTTGGATCGAAATGTTCTTAAACTAATCTTCGCCCCCAAACACGGCGATAATGGACCGAAATGTCCTTAAACTAATTTTCGCCCCAAACACGGCGATAATGGACCGAAATGTCCTTAAACTAATCTTCGCCTCCAAATACGGCGATAATGAACCAAAATGTTCTTAAACTAATCTTCGCCCCAAACACGATGATAATGGACCGAAATTTCCTTAAACTAACATTCGTCCCAAACAGGAAATGTTGGACCGCGACGTCCTCAAACTAATATGTTTTGCCCTGCGGACTGTCTCCATAATGACTACCGTATACTATACATGGGCTATTCATATATGATCTAATGATCAGCTGAGCCCCTATGCTCACTACTCATAAGTCGATCTTAGTCTCAAATATGGCTAATGATCCTTAGATCAAACCTAAATATCCCATAAACCTATGGACCTCACAAATGTGAGATCGGCGTCCAAAGTTCATTCCCGTTGGCAAACCAAGCTACCAACGTGGGCCCCGTCAAGCAAAATTCTTGACCTAAACCCAAATCTTAAACATACGGATTTGGACTAATCCGCGCCCTACGGGCGACGACGAAAACTAGTCTTTGTATAAAATCCACGGGTAACAAAACAAACAAAAACACACACGACATGAAGTGAACTTCCGGAACAGAAGAAAGTGGTTATCGCAATGCGGTAACGTAATTAACCGCAGGGGGTTACGCCTGCAAGGAAGAGCGTCCCCACAATAAAAAAAACCCTCATAAAATGAGGGAGAATCTGATAAAGTCTACTACAACGGTCGTATCTGTCCAAACCTCCGATATATGGTACCATAAATCAACTTGGTATCTTCGGAGAGGTGGACAGATAAATCCAAATAGCATCTACCCCCAGAATTTAGGCAGACGTCCCAACGTCTCGGTTCGTCTCCCGGCGGTGAACAGATTCTGGTACGCCCAGTGGGACATTTTCCTCTTTCCACTCCACACTTTGTGTGTCGTATTTCGCGAGCGAAATCGGGATTCGCAATGGTTGCCCTTAGATTTAAGGTACTAAAATTTGGTGTCTTGCTCCTATGTAGAAGAAGAAAATCAATGGCTTCCCACTGCACCACTTGCAATAACAAATCTTGCTTCACCCCAACTGGAGGAGTGTCCTACGGGCCTAACGCGGCCTCCCTCTTTTCAATGTCGGTGGGGCAAGTAACGCAAGCCACTACTGGGTTGTTCTTTGGGACTATGCTCCCACCAGTGGGTGTCGGTGCCTCAGCGCAGTAGGAAGAAGCTCCCAAGAGGTCGGTCTTCGATCGACTAGCGACAACAATGGCCCTTCTCAACGGGCCATCCAAAGCTGACGTCTCAGTCTTCAACAGGCTAGGCAAGAACCCAAACGGGCCCGCAAAGAGGCTCGTGACACCTAAATGGGCTACCCCAAAATGGAAATCCCTCCCAACTCCTGCTACAGGTGAAGTCGTCAAAGGTGCTTCCCCTACCAGAAAGTCGGTCTTTGAAAAATTGGTCGGCCCTCCTTAAACTCTGCCAAGGACATCGGTCTTCAACAGGTTGACGCCAAAAGCAGCCCCTCAGTAAAGCCGGGGGCACGAAGAAGCCGATTCCAAAACTGAGGCGGTCTCATTTGCAAGACACGCTCGACGTCGCCACTGGCGCCGAGTGAGAAAAGCTGGTGGAAATTCGCCCTTTAGACTTACCCCACCAGCTCCAATGGTGGAAGTTGACACTGCTGTTACAACCGGGAACGGCTTTGATCTGCTCAGGAGGGTACGCAAGAAATCTCCAATGGCGGTGCTAAAGGAATTGCCCCCGCCTGCAGAAGCCACAGTGCAGGATAAGTCGGAGCGCCCCCATCAACGGCTCTCCTTCTAAATTCACAGGGTCTGGCGAAAAGTCCAGGATTCCATGATTGATCAAAACTACTCTCGTCGACCGAAGAAATCGAAGGCTCGGCAAGAGAAAGACTATCCCTCCGTCATACAACGAGGGACTTCATTTACACATGTGCCTGTTACAACGACTCCTTCAACTCTGACCTCCCACAAAAGGATTAGGCCAGAGAAAATCCCACCGCCGGCGGCAAATTCCAAAGGCGTTGGACCCAAACGCCCCAAGTCTGGGGGCATGATCGTACATACAGTCTATATAGCTTCCGGGAAAGAAGAAAACCGTGCTTCCATAGGTCATCGGTCACAAACTCGGTCACTGACAAAAGCTCAGGAGCAACAACAAAATCTCCAGAAGATGTTGACCAAAATGGCAGCACTTACTGGGCAGAAAGAAAGTCCAGACACAACAGCCGAATAGCACCAGGAGCAGGAGGCCGATACAGAGTTCCTGCGAAGGGTGCTTGAAAGAAAAGACAAGGAAGCTGCTGAGCAGGCTGCTAACATAAAGCAGATGGCTCTCTTATTCCAGGATATGGTTAGAATGAGGATCCAGACAGAACCCCCAGCCGAGGATCCGCCGATAATCATCGAGGATGACATAGGAGAATCATCGAACCTTCTTCCAGCTTTATCGGCAGCCAAAGAGGAAACAATCTCCAAAGCTGCGCTTGATGATTATATCACTTAACAAATATGAGCTCATCAAGTTAATGAAGCCGCAGGCCAAATCACCAGAACTGGACGACCATATCCAGACTGGTATGACCAAATTAAATACCCGCCGGGATATATGATCCCCAAGTTCCATGTGTACAAGGGGACAAGAAACCCACATTAGCATGTCGCGCAGTTCAGAGATCTATGCGGCAACGCTGGAGGCGACGACAAACTGTTGCTTCGCCAGTTCATTGGCAGCCTGTCAGAGACGGCCTTTGAATGGTATTCAGAGCTCCCAAATGACTCCGTGAGAATATTCACAGAGATGGAACTGCTGTTCACACAACGGTTCGCCAGCACAAGCGAGCGCACCCCGATCATGACATTAATCAATGCCAAGGTAAAGCCAGGAGAAACCTGGGTCCAATATGCGATCCGGTGGCGGAACCTATGGTCTAAGTGCGAACAGCGAATTGAAGAATCCCCCGCCGTGGGCATGTTTATCGGAACTCTTGATCCTCAAACGAATGTGTCCCAATTCAAGACATTCTTCAAGCCGACGACCTTCCAAGAGCTCATGGATAAAATGACTCGACTGGATCAGATGGGTCAAGACCCTTCATCATCCGATGAAGATGAATGAAAAGCGGAGGAAAGGTGACATTTGTCGCCAATGCTCAACAAAAAATGAGCGGCTCTGAGGTACCCTGTCGCCAAAAAAGTGACGGCTTGGGTACTCTCTCTCCCTGAGATATACACAGGGGGCATATTTCTCACTGGCGGAAGAATCTTTACGTGGGATGGTCTTTTCTTCTCAAAGAACTTAAAGGATATCAAGGGACCTACAAGCAGAACCTGTAATCAAGTGGAATATCCCACTTGGACCAAAAAACCATAGGAGAGATGTGAAATCCATATCCCACTCCAAATCAGACTATGAGGGGAAAATCTCCATGTCAAGTCCATTCTTCCAAGGAAGAAGAAGACGCGGCAGAAGGAATAACGTGATATCTCATTCCTTCATATATGAAGAAGATGCTCCATCAGTATCGGAAAGCGACATTGATGAGAAGGGGGTAGATGCCGTTTAAAATACCCGGTATTTCCCTCAAAACAACCCGATTGCTATGATGGTAAAATAAGCAGTCCAAGAGGGTGAAGACAGCTTAAGGCGTAAAGTGTCCATGCATACAAAATACATGCAACAACGCATCGGTAAGCAAGCGTTAGAAGGAATGAGTTATGTAACTCCCCGACCAAACTGCAATAATGGACCGAGAAGTCTCTAAACTAGTGCGTCGCCCCAAACACGGCGATGTTGGACCGAGATGTCCCTAAACTAGCATTTCGTCCTGAACATAGGAATGATGGACCGAAATGTCCCTAAACTAGTGCATCGCCTCAAACACAACGTTTCGCCTCAAACATGGCGATAATGGACCGAAACGTTGCTAAATTAGTGTGTCGCCTCAAACATGGCGATAATGGACCGAAACGTCCCTAAACTAGTGCGCCGCCTCAAACACAGTGTGTTGCCCCAAACACGGCGATAGTGGAACGAGAAGCCCCTAAACTAACAATCCGCCTCAAATATGGTGATAATGGACCGAAATATTCTTAAACTAACATTCGTCCCCATGATGGGACTATTGGACCGAAAAGTCCTTAAACTAGAAATTCGCCTTAAACATGGCAATAATGGACCGAAACGTCCCTAAACTAGTGTGTCGCCTCAAACATGGCGCATCACCCCAAATACGGCGATATCCTCCTTTAAGATCTATATTGCAATCAAAATCTTAACGGTGAGGGTTACAACTCAAGTCCTACCGGTTACACAGCTACTCTAGCGATGAAGCCACCCCTAAGTCCGACCGGCAAAAAGATGGGCCACCTACGACGAAAATACTTTCTAGAGTTCCATCATTCGAAGAAAAAAAACGGTATGTCCACAAGAAAAATGGGCACGGATGAAAACCCGAAAGGACGCCGTGAGTAAAAACAGCAGGACTGTCGGCGAGTTTTTTAAAACCTAAAAGGGCACAATCTCGTTTTAAAAAATTTAAAAAAAGAGAAAGAAAAAGAAAAAACGGTATTTCCACAAGCAAGATGGGCACGGATGAAAATCTGAAAGGGCGTCGTGAGTAAAAACAGCAGAACTGCCGGCGAGTTTGTAAAAACCCGAAAAAGGCGCAAACTCATAAAATAAAAAAATTCATGTGCACTTACAAGGTCCTCTCAACCTTGTGAGGAGAAAAAAAAAACCTGTGTGAGATCCGTATGACTCACAAAGGAGCAACACACATAGGAATCCCCGTGATTTCTTAGGAGAAAATACACCTACGAGATCCTCACGACTCGTAGGGAGAAATACCTTTATGAGACCCTTACGGCTCATAAAGTTAAAAAACCATAGTCGACTGGATCCTAACCCTGTTTGCTAAGCCACCTTTGTTCAAATCAACAAAGGCAAATGATGAGTCACTCCTGGTAATATTCCAGTCGTAGCGATGTTGATGCCTAAAAAGGTATCAAACTTCAAGTCCCCTCAAGGCAAATGATGATTCGCTCCTGGCAATATCCCAGTTGCAGCGAAGTTGATGCCGAAACAGGTGTCAAACTCCAAGTCCCTTCATGGCAAATGATGATTCGCTCCTGGCAATATTCCAGTCATAATGATGCCGATGCCAAGGTTGGTATCAGATTCCAAACTCGCAATAAAAACAACAGCGAGTAGCAAAAAATATGCATATGAAACAGCCGAAATATTTGGACAACTCACAATAAAAAATAGTGAGTAAAAATAAAAAAAATGAAATAGCCGAAATGATTGGCCACCGTGAAAAATAGCCGAAATGATTGGGCAATCGCGACTTTCACGATATAAAAAGCTGAAATGATAGAGCATCGCGAAAAAATAAAAATATATATATAATAAAAAATGAAAATGAAACTTTTCTACCCTGTAAATATGTCCATATTGACTCTTGTATCCGATCCATGGGCACAAATGAAAAGAGAACCATATTTTCCCACCAGGCTCCGTCAAACGGAGAGCCAAGTCTTGACGGTTCATATACAACCCAAAGACTATCTCGGAGTTCCTTCTCATTCTAGCAGGGTGTAGATGCAACGTCATCAATGACCAAAAGGTCAAATAAAAATGGAGTAATGGCAAAATTCTAGCTCCAACTCGGCGTTTCTTCTCATTCCAGCAGGATGCAGACGCAACGTCAACAAAAAACCCAAGGGCCAAAACAAAAAAGGAGTGACGGCAAAATCCTAACTCCAGCTCGACATGCTTCTCATGCCAGCAGGATGCAGACGCAATGTCAACAAAAGACCCAAGGGCCAAAACAAAAAAATGGAGTGATGGCAAAATCCTAACTCCAGCTCGACGTGCTTCTCATGCCAGCAGGATGTAGACGCAACATCAACAAAGGCTCCAAGGAGCCAAATCAAAAAGGAGTGACGGTAAAATCCTAACTCCAGCTCGACGTGATTCTCAGCCAGCGGGATGTAGACGCAACGTCAACAAAAGAACCAAGGGCCAAAACAAAAAAGGAGTGATGGCAAAATCCTAACTCCAGCTCGACGTGCTTCTAATGCCAACAGGATGCAAACACAACGTCAACAAAGGCTCCAAGGAGCCAAATCAAAAAGGAGTGACGGCAAAATCATAACTCCGGCTCGACGTGCTTCTCATGCTAGCAGGATGAAAACGCAACGTCAACAAAATAACCAAGGGCCAAAACAAAAAAAAGGGAGTGATGGAAAAATCCTAACTCCGGCTCGACGTGCTTCTCTTGCCAGCAGGATGCAGACGCAACGTCAACAAAGGCTTCAAGGAGCTAAATCAAAAAGGAGTGACGGAAAAATCATAACTCCATCTCGACGTGCTTCTCATGCCAGCAGGATGCAGACGCAACATCAATAAAAGACCCAAGGGCCAAAACAAAAAAAAAGGAGTGATGGAAAAATCCTAATTCCAGCTCGACGAGCTTCTCATGCCAGCAGGATGCAGACGCAACGTCAACAAAAGTTCCAAGAAGCCAAATCAAAAAGGAGTGACGGCAAAATCCTAATTCCAGCTCAACGTGCTTCTCATGCCAGCAGGATGTAGACGCAGCGTCATCAAAGACCCAAGGGTCAAACAAAAAAGGAGTAATGGAAATATCCCAGCTCCAGCTCGACGTTCCTTCTCAGTGCAAACGCAACGTCAACAAAAGACCCAAGGGCCAAAACAAAAAAAGAAGTGATGGAAAAATCCTAACTCCGGCTCGACGTTCTTCTCATGCCAGCAGGATGCAGACGCAACTTCAACAAAGGCTCCAAGGAGCCAAATCAAAAAGGAGTGACGGCAAAATCCTAACTCCAGCTCGACGTGCTTCTCATGCCAGCAGGATGTAGACGCAACGTCATCAAAGACCCAAGGGTCAAAAATAAAGGAGTAATGAAAAAATCCCAGCTCCAGCTCGACGTTCCTTCTTGGTGCAGATGCGGCGTCAACAAATGCTCCAAGGAGCCAAATCAAAAAGGAGTGACGGAGAAATCCTAACTCCAGCTCGACGTGCTTCTCATGCCAGCAGGATGTAGACGCAACGTCATCAAAAACCCAAAGGTCAAACAAAAAAGGAGTAATGGTAAAATCCCAGCTCCAACTCGATGTTCCTTCTCGGTGCAGATGCGACATCAACAAAGGCTCAAAGGAGCCAAATCAAAAAGGAGTGATGGCAAAATCCTTACTCCGGCTTGACATGCTTCTCATGCCTTCAGGATGCAGATGCAATGTCAACAAAAAACCCAAGGGTCAAAGCAAAAATAGAGTCACGGCAAAATCCTAGCTCCAAGTCTTAACGGTTCATATACAACTAAGAGACAATCTCGACGTTCCCCCCTCATTTCAGCAGGATGCGGACACAACTATCAAATGAAATTGGAGCAATGGCATATTCATAGCTCCGGACTTCAATTGCAATACATACAGCATAGAGGTCCTACAGATGTCTACCCTACTTCAGCAAATAAATGGCACGACATCGTCAAAACAAAAATGAAGCAACATCATATTCCCAGCTTCGGGTCTCGACTACAACTCAAATAAAGCCTAAAACACTATCGGAGATCATCCCACACCAGAAAGGTGCGGTTATGACTCATCGGGGCTCCAAATTGAGCCTAACCTCAAGTAAAAAGTGTCATGATAAATTCCTAATGCTTGCTCTTCTAACAATAATATAACCCAAGGAGATTACTTGAAGACGTCTTGTCCAGCCTCCGAAGGGATCAGAGACACGACAGTCATGGGGCGATGGCATATTCCTAGCTCCAGACTTCAACTGCAATACATACAGCATAGAAGTCCTACAGATGTCTACCCTATTTCAGCAAAGAAACGACACGGCATCGTCAAAACAAAAATGAAGTGACGGCATATTCCCAGCTTCAAGTCTCGACGAAAACTCATATAAAGCCTAAAAGACTATCGGAGATCATCCCACACCAGAGCGGAGTGGTTATGACTCATCGGAGCTCCAAACTGAGCCTAATCTCAAGCAAAAAGCATCATAGCAAATTCCTAACGTTTGCTCTTCCTACGGTAATATGACCTAAGGAGATTATTTGAAGAGGTCTTGTCCAGCCCCCGAATAGATCAGAGACAGGACATTCATGGGGCTACTCGAACAACAGCTTAAAGACTGCATATTGAGGAATACATCAGTCAATGCGGCGGTACCACGGACTAAAACCCTAGTACTACAAGCCTAACGGACCCCTGTGGTAAAGAATATGGGTTATCTATATTTCACGTTAGGATACACCTGCGAGATCCTTTCGACTCATCTCGACTCGTAGGGAAATTTTTTGTATGAAACTCTCATGGCTCATGATGGTGAAAAGCCTTAGGCGACGGGGATATCAACCTGTTTCCTAAGCATTATGGCCCTACAAGTAGTTCCAAACTGACTCTTGTATATTATCCACGGGCCACATTCTCCAAAGTTGCATACCGACGAGGAGGAGAAACCACTTACGAGTCCTCTCGACACGTAAATGGAAAATTATCTTATGAGATCCTTACGACACTCAAGAGAAAACGCACATAGGAGTCCTCACGGCTTCTAAGGAGAAAATACACCTACGAGATCCTCTCGACTCGTAGGGAGAAACATCTTTATAAGACCCTCATGGCTTATAAAGTTGAAAAGCTTTAGGCGGCAGATCTAAACATGTTTTCTAAGCCATCGCTACCCTACAAGAAAGTCCAAACTGACTTTTGTATACTATCCGCGGGCCAGATTCGCCAATAAAGTGAAGAAGCTACTTACGGTTCCTCACGACTCATAAGAAAAAATACCCGAGTGAGATCCTTATGACTCAAAGAGGCGATGAACACTTAGGAATCCTCACGGTTTCTAGAGAGAATATGCACCTATGAGATCCTCACGACTCATAGGGAGAAAAAGCCTTCTTGAGACCCTTATGGCTCATGAAGATAAAAAAAAAAGTCTTAGGCTACAAAGACCCTAAACTTGTCTCCTAAGCCGTCAATTTTATGGCCATGCATAACTTTGCACTACTTCACCCACGGACATACTTACGTGGACAAAATAGTGGGAGGCATTTGTTCCTGCCAAAAATTTTTGGCTCAGAGCTTGCTGTTCCCTTATAAAAATAAAGGGAAAGATCCACGTGTTAAATACATGCACCCACATGCAAAGCATGTAACTATCACCTCAGGTAGTGCCACACGTGAAGTTCACGTGGGCGCCAATGTGCAAAGTACAGGAGCGCATGTTCTCCTAATATTTAAACATAATAAAACAGCAGAGCTCTGTTAAAATTTTGTTAAGGCAGCGCCTCACACGCCCCTCATGAGGGCGCCAGTGCCAATCTTGTAGGATTAATCCTATGGTGGCGCCGCACGTGCTCCTCACATGGAAGCCAATGTGCAAAGCACAGAAGCGCTTATAATAAATAAGAATTAAATTCTTAAGTGGCGCCCATGTGCACAACACGTGAGCGTCGGCGCCCAAGTTAAAAGCAAGTAAAATTAAATTCTACTTGGGGATACTTCCCTAAAAACTGGGATATTCACTGTTAAACAGAGCCGTTAGATCAAAGATCCAATGGTGATAATAAATCATCAGATGATAAATTCTATTTGGGAAATATTTTCCTTCTAATATTGAAAGATCTTCTCTAATAGAGAATCTTGGATTTAAAATCCAACTGTGATAAAAAAAATATCACCAATTAAACCATCTGATTGAATTAAATTCTATAAGAGAGATCTTCTCGGTTAAACAGAATTAAATTCTATGGTTAGGAAAATATTTCATAATCTTGTTAAACTAACAAGATATTCATATGATAGAATAAAATTCTATCTTAGGAAAATATTTCCTAATCTTGATAAACAAATAAGAAGGATCTTCTTTATTAGATAGAATAAAATTCTATATTAGGAAAATATCGTCCTAATCTTGTGATAGAATAAAATTCTATATTAGGAAAATATCTTCCAGATCTTGTTAAAACTAACAAGATGTTCATATGATACAATAAAATTCTAATCTTGTAAAACCAACAAGAAATTCATATGATAGAATAAAATTCTTTCTCAGGAAAATATTTCATAATCTTGATAAGCAAACAAGAAATCTTCTCTGTTAAACAGAGAGCCTTTGGATTAAAAATCCAACGGTGAATAAAATTCACCAATTGATCTAAAAGATCATTTTTGATTAATCAATCATGATCTCTCAATAAAAGATTTTCTCAACAAATTGATTTTTTCTCTTCTCCTATAAATAGGAGAAAAGAGATTAATCAAAGGAGAGGAGGAAAAAAGGAGACCCGCTATAAGCTTCTGTAAAAATACAGAAGGCTCTGAAAAAGACAGAGAATTTAATTCTCTCAAAGAAAAAGATTTCCCTCCTAAAAAACTCGAGGCAAAGAAAAAAGAAGAGATCAAAAAACATCTTCTTTACCTATTAAAAGGGTTTAACCCTTCTCAAAGAACTTAGTTCTTTCTTTGGATCTGAGATCCACAAGACAAGTCTCCCACAAGTTGAGAATTTAATTCTCATCGGGAAGATCTTGTTCTTGGGAATCAAAGATTCAGAGAAGAACAAATTCAAAAAGAAAAGAAGATGGAGTTCATAATACTCTATTAACTTAGTCCCTTCAAATCAATAACTTAGTTCTTAAAGAACCCGATCCAAGATCCTCAAAATAGTGATCTTGGTGATCGTTAATGGTAAAAATACCATTAACAGAGATTTAAGTTCTCTAAAAACATCAACAGAGATTAAATCTCCAAAGAACATAGCGCCTCACGTGAAACACACGTGAGCGCCAGAGAAAAACTAGTGCTTAGCTCTATTGGAGCGCCTCACGTGAAACACACGTGAGCGCCAGAGAAAAATTTAGTTCTTAGCACTATTGGAGCGTCTCACGTGAAACACACGTGAGCACCACAAAATATCAATGCTTAGCACAATTATAGCGCCTCACGTGAAACACACATGAGTGTTATTTACAACTAAGTGCTTAGCATTGCTGAAACCCAATCGTAGCCTAAATTGGCTAAGCATATATTGTTGATATCCAAATTGATATCCAAACTGATCTTAGTCTCAAATATGACTAATGATCTCTCATCGATGATATCCAAAATGATATTCATCCCATATATCCTAAGTGAATTTTAGTCTTAAATATGACTAACGATTTTTGGGTTCATCACCATCTTTTCCCTCAAATACGGGATTTGGTTTAAGGGTATATCTCTTCACACCTCTGATATATTTCGTTGTAATTCCTTAACGTCTTCAGAGAGGTGACGGGTCCCGACAACCAACAAATCCTTTCTCTTCCCAACTTGATATAAAATTTAATCAAGATAGGGAATGATACATCCCACACCGATGCACTTCCAAATTGACGTGCACATCTCAAATCGGATCGCACTCCAAATTGGGTGCATCCCATGTCACCATCGTTCACTCCGCCACCTAACAAATACACGTGCGGGCAAGTTGAATGTTGGACCGAAATGTTATTAAACTAATCTTCGCCCCCAAACACGGCGATAATGGACCGAAATGTCCTTAAACTAATATTCATCCCAAACACGGCGATAATGGATCGAAATGTTCTTAAACTAATCTTCGCCCCAAACACGGTGATAATGGACCGAAATGTCCTTAAACTAATATTCGTCCTAAACAGGGAATGTTAGACCGTGACGTCCTTAAACTAATCTGTTTTGCCCTGCGGACTGTCTCCATAATAACTATCGTATACTATCTATAGGCTATTCATATATGATCTAATGATCAGTTGAGCCCATATGCTCACAGCTCATAAGTCGATCCTAGTCTCAAATATGTCTAATGATCCTTAGATCAAACCCAAATATCTCATAAACCGATGGACCTCACAAATGTGAGATCTGCGTCCTAAGTTCATTCCCGTTGGCAAACCAAGCTACCAACGTAGACCCCGTAAAGCAAAATTCTTGACCTAAACCCAAATCTCAAATATACGGATTTGGACTAATCCGCGTCCTGCGAGCGACGACACAAACTAGTCTCCGTATATAATCCATGGGCAACCAAAACAAACAAAAACACACATGACACGAAGTGAACTTCCGGAACAGGAGAAAGTGGTTATCTCAATGCAGTAACGTAATTAACTGAAGGGGCTTGCGCCTACAGCGAAGAGCGTCCCTACAATCAAAAAACCCCTCATAAAATGAGGGGGAATCTGATAAAGTCCGCTATAACGGTCGCATCTGTCCAAACCTCCGATATATGGTGTCATAAATCAATTTGGTATTTTCGGAGAGGTGGACGGATAAATCCAAATAGTATCTGCCTCCAAAATTCAGGACAGACATCCCAACATCTCGGTCCGTCTTCCGGCGGTGAACATGGATATAGAAGAATCTAGGGTTTTATATTTATTTATTTCTATTGGTTGGTTTAAAAGATATTACTTCTTTTCTGGATATATATTTAATATATTTTCTATTAATCCTATATAAACATATGATAATTTAATGTTATTAAAGTTAACCTATCAATTATAAAAATATCATTTAGATAGCAATATTAGAACACTTTTTTCTAGTTAATTAAAAATAATCTATGTTTAGTCTTTGATTAATAGCGGTAGATGATTAATCTATTTCTATCATCCTATCGAATAACCCAGTTCACCCTTAACTACCTAGTTTTAATTTCTTTTAATTAAACCCGTCCCATATCTTCCCTCATTAGATCTCTAGGGTGTCAACCCATCATTTAACCTAATAAGTTCCTTGGAGTTATCATCTTCCCCTAATCTTCTTTCTAGACATCAACTATCATTAAAAAGATTAGATTTTTAGATGATAAACTTAATAAGAAGAATTTAAATAATAAGATATTAATATTTAAGTACAAGAAAAGAAAGCAATAATGCATCCAACCAAATAGAGTAATGTTCATACCAGAATATTGTATTTTAATACCGCTCATTCATTATCTATTTTTTGTATATATCGGTACTATTAACCAGTGTCTGCTCAGTAATTACAGATTACATGTATCCATGACAAAATACTGGAAAAACATTTAAAATCACGGATATATCATTTGTAAGCCGACACTGCAACCGGAACTGGAAACCGGCCGATATTCCAAGAGTTTCTTTGTGCAACATACTTGTGTACACACTTTTTATCTAAATGGACCAACACAATACAAGTGTGTACACAAGACTTTTTAGCATGTGTGAACACAACTCTTGGATGCTTGGACCATGGATGGGGCAGCCATGAATCAAGGCAAGTGGGCATGAGAAGTGATGTGCATTAAATGTGCATTAAATGATAAAGTGTTGATGTGATTTGAAGCTACAAGTTCCTTCCAAAAATCATGAGTGCATCCAAAACCTTTACTGAGAAAAAAAAAAGCACCAGAGTGATATATGGGAGCACACAAGACAACACACCAAGCATGAGCCCAAGACCTCGAAATTGACCCGAGCACATGCCTCCAAAATCCGGTGTGGGCCCCCTTGCTCCATTGGGTCCCAGTTTTCTGTGGGCCCCCCTTGCTGCCACGTGGTCTTAGTTTTATTATTTGTTTATTTTGCTTTGGTTCCTATAAAAGCATACCGGTGGGCAAGTGATCAAGGGCCATTCTTTTGTCATTCTTTACACTTCATACTCTTTTGTTTTTATTGTGTTCTTGTAGATAGCTTAGGTCCCCTTTGAGCTCTCTACCTTAACTTGATCTTGCAACCTCTTCATTGAGCTTGCAAGTTTAAGCTTTGGTTATTTATATTAAGGGGTTGTATCATTACTCAAGATTAATAAAGCTTCCCTCTTTTTCTTCATGTCACATGAGTTCTTTGCCTCTTCTTGATCTTACAATCTCTTCATTGAGCTTGCAAGTTTAAGATTTGGTTATTGAACTCATGACTTGTTATGTGATCTTTGGTTCTTAGTATTACTTTCTTGCACTTTTACTTACTTGCTCTTTATTTACTTGCATTTACTTACTTGCTCATTTTCATTCCATGCAATTTATTTACTTACTTGTAACGCTCTTTTCTTTTCTTTTTTATCTTTTATTTACTTTTTTGTTTGTTGTTACGAATGGTTGTGAATATGTGTTGTTAGGAAAAAATACGATATTGTAAGTTAGGGTTTTTTCGTTTCCCATTTCTTTTTCCCGTATTTTCCATTTGAAACTCCGCCCAAACCTTACGCAGGCGCTCCGTTAGGCACCCTACCCTATCAAGGTATCGGTGATTCCTAGACGCGACCGGTTGCGTTCGATTTGGCCGGAGGCGAAAGCAAGAGACAAGAACGGACGGACAAGGGTCAATAAGACGGATTCCACGAATACCGTGCTTAAGCACCCTAATCCACGTTGTTGCCGATTGATCTAGCTTCATTGGTTGAGTTCGGCTCAAAAGACTTGAATATGGATTTCCTTAACTTATACTATCCTATCTAATCCTAACAAACGGTTACTTTGCATATATACACATAGGATAGATACGAACTTTCCGCCCACGCGCATTAACTCGTCAAAACAAGAACTTAAAATGCTCCGTCTCCCAGCGGACGACCCGTGCTCATCGCGGCTAGCTGCAAAGTAACACCGTCCTGATCGCGGTTAGATTTTAGAACATCAAAACATGACACGCCAAAAGCGTGCGATCAAGTAAATAAATACAAAAACCTAGAAAAGAAATTAGTTACGCGTCATATTAATAAAAAGCAAAAATTTATTCATAGAAAAAATTTACAATGGAGTTGATCTCTCAAAAGAAAACCCTAAAATTTATTGCCGAGAGAGAGATATAAAACTCTAATGCTATACAAGCGTTTATATAGTCTTTTGTAAGACTTAGAACAAACTCTACAGATAAACAGAGTATAAGAAAACTACCCTAAAAATCCCAACTCAAATCACCACAAAAAACCGGCCGAATCTTCTTGAAATGACATTTCGGCCGAAATTTTGACACCTGGGATATTTTGGCTTTTTTCAATCTTTTTGTTTTAATCTCGAGATCACCAAACTTTGTTTCAAATTTTCAAATTTGTTCTCGAATTTTCTGTATATCTCTAATTTGATTTCCATCGCGTGCAGATGATCTTCTGTTATTTTGTGATTATCTTCCTGATTTTGATATAGCTCCATGTAGTCCACATTGCATGCACGTAATGCGTCTTTTAGGACAATTTTTCGTCTTTTTGCATCCAAACACTGTTATCTGTAATAATTCACAAAAGATACCAAGAACAGCATAATATATGACAATAAAATGATAAATGAGTTAGAAAAATACACAATTAATTGCACCAATCAAATACCCCTACACTAATCTTTTGCTAGCCCTCGAGCAAATTTAGGGTTTCAAACTCTAAACTAAACTAAACTACTATCTAATTAAATTCTACTCCTATTCCTATGCACCTTTCGCGGCCGTGTGATTGCATCGAGCACATGCAACATGCTTTTAAACCTCTAAGCGGTCCTAATAGGAGGAGTGTTGTCTCCTGAGGGTTTCCAGCGGACAATACCCACAAAATCCATAAAAACTAAAGAAAATAGAAGAAACAAAAATAATAAAATGAAAACTATATATAAAGATAAGAATAGATAAGAAAAATACGAAAAACAAGAGTTTAAACTTCACTATATTTTCAGTTGTCATGAACCATGCCTTAATAGATTTTGATCTATGCCGAAAATTACTTTCTTATCATTCTTCCAATCTTTCTAACCTATCTTGCTTCCAAACATGATCATATACCCCTACGTGTGTGTAAAATCATCCCTACACACGGAGAATTCAATTCAAACTCACGTACTCTTGCCCATAGCTCCCTATTACTTTTTAATCGGCCGATCAAATTGATGAATTTATTCCCATATTTTTCATGCGACCATTAATGCTTTGTGAGGCACTAACCAACCGATTACCGAATGTAATCACTTATTAGGTGTAAATAATAGTATCCTAATTTTGCAACACGTAAGGCACAACAAATGATCCCAAACCAGTTGGTCTAAGTAACTAGGTGATGAAGTACCCTCGCTGAAATTTTTTTATGCTACCTTGATAATTGCAAGACATTATTCAAATTTTTTTTTCCGTACTAGGGCATTACAGACAAGAGCATGACAAGTCTCTTCTACTATCCCAAGTTTCAAGATGTGTGCATTTGCGTATAGTAGGATATCGATGTTCAAATATTTGGACACAAAAATAGGCTCCACTTATATCTTCTCAAACCTATTAACTTCTTCATGATACTATCTTTTTGGGAACGGGATCATGACAACTTATTACTAGATCCATTTAACCATTTCTTTTTCTTATTTCTCTCTCTCTCTCTCTCTCTCTCTCTCTCTCTCTCATATACATTTTTCACGTTTTCATTTCCATTTTCAAATTTTCTAATTATTATTATTTTTTAAGAGATTAAAAAGAAAATGAAAAACTATGTACAAAACCACCCCCACACTTAAACTTAATCGTGCCCTCATTGTCCACAGTGACCCCTCCCATGACCACGAACACGACTAAGTAATTGCTCTTGGTAGGCGAGCTAACCATTCAGCATGTTGCTTTTGCACATGGTCTATCATTGTGAGTGCTTTCAAAACCCTCTTGAAAAAGGAACGTTGTGATCTTGGTGCGGGCTTATCCCACAAAAGATTGTGTTGAATACATGCAGAGGTACCCTCACGGCCATCATCATCATCTGTGGATGACTCGGCGCGTAACCCTTGTTCGTGTTCAATTATAAATACATATACACCTTCGCACTTCTTATACCCTTATATGTATCATTTGTTTTTTATAAGAATTTGGATTGTGGTGCTAGCATAAACCATGAAATCATGCTCTCCCATCAAAATACGACAAATGTGAGTTACAGGAACGGGAAATGGGTAATATTTCTTTTCATGCACAACCGCATTCGCAATTGATTTTAAAAGGTGTCGACACATGCAAAAATTATGGTCTTTTCTCATAAGCACGTAACTAAGATGCAAAAGTGGGCGGTGAAGTGTGCTTTGATGTTGTATATTTCTTAGAACATTGAATGTGAAAAATTTGCTTGTGGCAAACATATTTTTATAGACCAAAGTTGCAACAATACCACCATCACCACTTTTTTGACAATGTTCACCCATCCATGAAATATAATCCTCGATTCTTAACAAATCATTCCTACACACGGATGATTGAATATGGGTGATATCCCTAATCGTACCCACATCGACAATCTTTTGCTCTTCACGCCACTCAACGTAAATGAAACCATCTTCCTCGGTAAAATTAATAATACTTTGATAAAATTCTTGTACTAGCGATGGTATGGTCGTAGATGCATGATCATAAATCAAAAACCCCATCCCCTAGATTTAATTTCATCATGAAAATAATTACCATAGAGGGGTTGACTAAAAATTCCACAGAAATTCCTCTTCATAATCTATTCAGGTGTACCGATGATTTCAGATCTGAAAATAAAAATTGAGAGAAAGTTTGGAGAAGAGATCAGAGAGACTTACTACCCCCAAGAGCTCGGGGGCCCATTTCCTCAAAACTTCGGCCGAAATTTCATTTTCTGATGTTTCGGCCGAAAATGTGAAGCTTCAGGGGACGAGGCTTCTGTGATGGCTGCATCTCCTTGCTGGTTTTTTGCGAGTTTGTTCCTATTTATAAGATGGGGCTCGATTTGGGTTATAAAGGGGGATGTTTATTGTTTTGCACAAAAACCCTAACAAATGGAATTTTGCAAAAACTCCCTTACTAATAAACTAAGGGGATACATATGTTACAAATGGGGGGTTTTAAAATATTTTCAACCGTATTCCGGTTCATGGAGATCCATAAGCTCCGCCTAATGATCCGTGGAAATTTCTAAAAACGGTTACAATCTCTGACCAATAACTTTGAAAACCTCACCATTTTTAGAATTTTCAATCTCAATAGCTCCAAGTGAAAATACCTTTTTGACAATAAAAGACCCGGTCCATCACGATTTTAATTTTCCAGGAAATAGATGCAATCACGAATCATATACTAAAACTTTTTGGCCTGTTTGAAAATCTTTTCGTAAAATATTTTTATCATGGAAAATTTTCGTTTTTTCTTTGAAAATCTTGGCATTGTCATAAGCATCATATGATAAGAAAGAAAGATGCCAAATGGTTTCCGTTGAGGTTGGTGTAGGCGGAAGAAATTATAGGGATGAAAACGAGAGCGAGTAAACGATGAGATGGAAGGAAGAATTGTGATATGAGGACAAAATAGTGTATTTTGTACCTATTCAGCCGGAAAGGGAAGTGTTTCAAATATCGGTGGCGCTTGATTTATCGGCGGTGCTTGATTTTGTTGGATATAGGTGCCTTCAAGACAATTATTGTAATTGTAGAAATGCAATTCTGAATTCATGAGAATCTATATAGAGAACAATCTTACTCGAGATGATAGTATACTATCTAGTTTGTCTTTATTTGTTTTGAGTATACGTGTTACTAGTTATCACGTATCGCTAATACATGAGATAAAGCCCACAGGATCTTTGCTTGACTACCAGGATTATGATACGGATCATACTAGTGGGGTCCGGTAGTTTATAAGCACGTCCTTAAATGTCCCTAGTCGTAGGAGTATCGAGACTGGGTATCAGTACTCCAGTTTATACTAGTATATACGTTTCATGACCCTGTACGAGGCGATGGCTGATCCCATAACCATTAGTGTTTGACACTAATGATTGTATACAAGTGATCATTGGATGAGTTATACAGGACGGACTCGCCGAGAACTCCTAGATGGTATTATACCAATGTCAGATAGCAGTTCTCTGGTGACATGAGTACAGGGTAGTCCCTAGACCTGAAATCGCCATAGTGTCTTGTGTATGTTCCCACAATACTTAGATTTCTATCCTATTGTGGCACTACTGAGTCGTGCAAACAGGTTTTAGTTGGGTACAGTCCTGAAGCACATGGAGACAGTGAGCGGTCGAGGGAATTCGTCACTCCCGGTATTGGGAGTCGATAGCGCACTGTATAGGACACGACTATAACCAGAAGTCTGTGGCCATGGAAGTAGAGATAAACTGGTAGGTGTTATCAGTTGTATCTCTTTGGTTATGAGTCCTCTGTCAGCACGACTCATCGGGTTATTGAGGGTCTGATCGATTCCACCCCCCAGACCCGGTATGCGATACTCTTTGATGAAGAGACTAGACTGTACGGTGACTATCACTTATAAACTTTGTCGGGTCCGGAAGAGTTCGCTCCTCAGCCTGTATTTATCTTGCTCATGCCTGGGTAGCCGTTACGTACAGCTAGTGCCAATGACGAGTTTGTAAGTTAACCCGAAAGGGGGTGGAATCTGAAAGTGTTTCAGATTCAATCGGATGCAATCATGTATAATCTACTGCCAGCGTATTGACAGGTCATTAGAGTCCCGCAACGAAAGTGCCTGCCTAGGCAAAAAGCGATGTGACGTGCGTATAGAGATACGTGCATGATTTCGATTAAAAATGTATATTGGATATACGCGTTTGATCGGACGACTGTTATACTAGCCAGTTTAAAATCCAGAATATCAAGTTAAGTGTTGACTTGACAACCGTATTGATGATGCCGTTTCTAGTATAGTGTATATGATACACATACTCTCTATAGATACTGAGAAGAGATTGATGGCATTTCGTGTATGCAATACATAATGTGTACGTGTATAGGACACATGTACTAATACTTATATATATATATATATATATATATATATATATATATATATATATATATATATATATATATATGTATGTATATATGTATGTATGTATGTATGTATATTAATTCCCACCATTTTATATTATGTAAATTAATAAACATTTATATATGTATGTGTGTGTATTAGTGTGTGTGTGTGTGTGTGTATTAATGTGTGTGTATTATATAATTTATTATACTTAATAAATGGTGGGGCCCACCCACTCTCTTGTGTGTGTGACAACACACATGAGAGAGATGATGGGAGAGTATAGGTGTCATATTAATATATGACATGGATGGAAAAATTAAGGAATGACAATTCATTATTTTTCCTATCCATACAAAATACTTCATTTTCTTCTTCTTCACTAGAGCTTTTGCTCTCTAGGTTAATGGCAAGTATAGCCATGGTGAGGGAGTGAAAAAAAGAGAGAGTAACCATCGTTCACATCGTCTTTCTCTACGCCTAGCTAGCCTCTGGAGGCAGTTTCTCCGCCTGGTGACGGAGTTGGTGCTCGGGCAACCCGCTTTCAACGCGGATCATCTACGGTGAGGCGGTCGGCGTTCTGACCGGACCGGAAGCTCACAAAGTCTAGACGAGTTCTTTCGGGATTAGCCGTACATTCTACAAAGGTTGTGGCACCTCTCTACTCTTTTCTAGTTTGCACATTGTAGTGAATTTGATTATCTTGGTGATGGATTGGGGTTATGCTTTGTAAAATTGTTGTTTTTCAAATTTCACCGCGGCCGTGATTGTCACAACCCTAACCCCCGTACACTTACATGGTTTCAGAGCCAAATCAAATACATGCAATTGGTTTTGTGGTCATTTGAATTTCCAAAACCTTTTTACAAAACAAAACAGTTTCTTTTTGAAAAACTGTCCTAAACCAGTAACTATTTTTGCAAATAGCTCACGTCCTGGGGCTCTCGGTTCGGACCGAGAGCCCCGTGGTAGCGCAGGAGCGACCCCAAGGATGTCCCCGGGGCTTGAGTGGGATCCTACACCCGAGACCATCATGCAATGGTCTCGGGTGTGGCACTAGGAAAGCAAGCGCGCAGCTGCGTGCTTGCTGCCCCAGCAGCCATTCCATAGCCACAATTTTGTGTCCATGGGTTGGAGTCCCCAGCCAATGCCCTCCGGGACCTCATGGGTCATGCCCGAGGTATTCCCCGGTGTCTCGGGCAGTTTTTGGGTCGTTTGGGTTTCGATTCATGCAAGAAATGGTGGTGTTTTGGGGCCGGAGCTGATCTTGAATTTTAGTTTTTGGAAATTCGATTTCGGCTCCACAGGTTTTGGAATTCGTTGGCCATGGGTTCCATATTGACGCGGTTAAAGTATTTAACCTTGTTAATGTGATGAAATATATGATATGCGGTGTTTAACGTCGCCGAATTGATGTGATCAATTCGACGGGGTTACACATGTGAGTCTGATATATTCTATGTTAAAGTTTATTTGGTATGGATTGGATTGTCACAAAATGAATAGCCCCGTGTGTGTTGTGATGATGTGTTTTTCATTTCATTTATGTTGTGGCCAAATTTATATTCTTTTATTCAGGACGAGCGGTCGACATGTGGTCGTCGTTTCCGCCTATTGTATTATTTGTCGGGACTCAATCAGGTTGCGATCGATGTTACCGTTGTATTAATACATGTATTAGAATTACCCCGCGGAGAAGCGCACGAGCAGCCGGATTTTACATTGCAGCAGGTGGCCTTCTCAAGGAGTTGAGACTGGGTCACTCGATTCTAGGATTAGTGGGCTGCTTGCCGCGCTTGTAGAGGGTTAGGATAGACCAGCGGTGGGGTACTCAAGTCATCGGATTCGAGAAAGTGCTCGGTGGCCCTATTATGGTGATGATGTTGGGCTGCCTCGTTTCTCAGATTGGCGGATGGCTTGTCGCACTCGTAGGGGTCTGCTTTTGGCAACGCACGGGCTATTCACGCGACCGGGGAACTTTGTGTATGGTTTGTGGCTCGAACGAAACGCAGGATTCCTAGATGATCCGACCATTCCAACTCTGTGATGTTGTTTTTCCACATGCTGTAATGTGATTATTTGCGTGTGATGAGATATTTATATATGTGATATATAGTATATATAATAAAAGCTATATACGTTTTACACCCGCACTAGCCCTGCCCCTGCTCTGCCGTTAGTTAAGTAACCTAACGGTGCATGACGGGGTTCCGTGGCGAATGCGGATGGCGTATATGTGCATTCTATTTTTCCGTTTTATACCGCTTTCTTTATAATATTTGTGTGAGAAAGATAATGTTAGATAATGTGATTATCTAAATGATGGGATTGTATTAATTGCATTAATACAAAGTAATATAAAGTTATACGTTGTACGAACCAACTTTTTATAAATGGGAGATTTTAGTCGATTCTTTTGCTTTGCATCGCGGCATTCAGTTAGGAATGTCTTGCACCTCATTCGATGAGAAAAGAGCCTTGATGCCGTCACTGGGAGTTCGCTCTTGGGTAAAAGTTTGTGTTACTAAAATTGTTTTTGTAGCCGTATTCTTTTGCTTTGCGTTGGGGTATTCGGTTAGGAATATCTTGCACCTCATTCGATGAGAAAAGAGTCTAGATCCCTTTACGGGGAGTTCACTCCTAAGCAAAGGTCTACACGACTATAAACTTTCAAAATCACCCAGTTCCATCAATGAGATCAAGTTCATCATGTTAATAGTTTTCTTCAAAACCATTCGTAGCCCTCTGTCATTTCAGAAAGTAGAGCACTTAGTATTCGGACAGCATTTTTTGACCTTCGTCAAGATGTAGTGTACGGTAGCTAAGTGATGTCTTCCTGCTAGCATGTGATGCGATTATCTAGGACAGTCGCATAGCCTCGTTGACCTTCGTCAAGGGCTCGTGCGGTTGGAAATAAATTAATCACGAAATAACGGGTAGAACTTGACTAGCGGCTTATAATTTATTGACCTTTATCAAGGTCATAAGCTGTTAGGGGTAAAAACCGATATCGGGAGTTTCAAGTGTTGAAACATGCAATGAGATTGTATAACTTCTATGGAGTAGGGTGAGTTGTTGACCATCGTCAAAATTACCACGCCATGATAGTTTGGGTCCTGATTCCTACTATGAATATATTTTGGGGTACGCCAGCGCCCTGGCCATCTACCGTGGCCGGTGCGGAACAAAATTTGCGTTTAAATACTTGGCGCTAACGAACCCGACTAGATCGAACCATAAACCTATACTAGCAAACAACAAAGAGCTAAACTACAAGGTTAGAAATGTTATACCGAACGAACCATGCCCTTCGGTCTTCCATCATCTTCCTTAGCTCCTTGAGGCGTGCTCGATTGAACTTGGCCGTCAGTCTTCCTTCGTCGAAATGATCCACCTGAGGGATGCAGCTCATAGCTCTAGCTCCACATCAAAAGAAAGTGAAGCAACTAGGGATTCTAGGTTGCTAATTTAGAATGCCTAGGATATAGTGAGTGTTCTAAGTGTTTATCCATCTCACCTCCTCTCTTGATTCTCAACTCATGAGATTGTAGAGAGGAGGTTGGGCATGAAGGTGGAGGAACTCAAGAAACTCAAGAGAGGAGAGTGAAGCATGATGGTGAGAAGAAAACTCATCTCTCAAAAATAATGAGCCATCCATGGAGAGAGAAAATCTCACAGCATGGTTTTGTAAAACATTTCTTTCCAATTTAAAATCAAGCCCATGCTTGAATAGTTTGCATAAATGAATTAATAATTCATTTTTGCACACTATGCAAGAATGGTTCTCACCATACTCCCCTCTCTCAATTATACGCCTCATTATCCATTTAAAATAAATGGTCAAATCAAAAATAAAGCGTCCATCTTCTAGAATGTTATCTGTATAAATACGGATTACACTCTATTGTATATATATATACATGTTCATGTACCGAAATACGAATACCCGAAAAGATATAATAGCACAAAGAATATAATACTAGAATATACATATCGAAATACATATACATAAATTATTAAATCAATACCTGATTTAATAATCCGGCTCAAACCCGAGCCGGCTAGTATTATAAACCGTCTGATCGAAAGTCCGAGTACATAGTATAATCAATCGATTGGAACCCTGCACGTATACAATATGGCTACTACATCATTTCGCCGGAATCAGGGAAACCCTCTGTATAGAACTCTAAAGACTCGTCAATACGCTGGCAGTGGGTTTAACCACAAGCACGTCAGCGGCACTAACTATACGTAACGGCTACCTAGGTATTGAGCGAAAGGAAGGCCGACGAGCAAACTCATACGAACCCCTACTGAGCCTGTCCGTGACAATCTCCGTACAGTCCAGTCTATTCGTCTAAGAGTATCGCATCTCGAGTCTAGGGGGTAGATAAAGTCAGACCCCTAATAACACGATATTTCGTATCGGTATGAAGCCCATCACCCATTGAGAAACTACTGATCCAAATCACTAATTCTCGTCTACCTTAGCCAAGATTTTTTGGTGATGGCCACCCACGCACCGAATGACATCAAACACCAATACCGGAAGAGACAAATCCCCGATGATCCGCTCACTGCTTCCATATGGCTCGGGACTGTACCCAACTAAAACCTGTTTGCACGACTCCTTTGAGCCATGGGAGGGTAGTAATCTAAGAACAGTGGGAACTCACACGAAACAAATGACGATCTCAGGTCGACGGACTAACCTGTACACATGTCACCTGGGAACTGCTATCTGACAATAGGTATAATACCAACTAGCATGTTCCCGGCGATTCCGTTCAGTGTACTCATAACCCAATGAGCACCTGTATACTATCATAGGTGACTAACTGACACCAATGGCTTGTGAGACCGGCCACCGCCCCTCGTCGGGGTCTCGATAAGTATACTCTAGTCTACTCCAGAGTATCGATGCCCAGTCTCGATATTCCCTCGACTAGGGACATTTAAGGTTGTGCTTATAGACCACCCAGCTCCCACGTATATGATCACCATCATAATGCTGGTAGTCAAGCAAGAATCCTATGGGCTCTATCAACATGTAATAGTGATTTGTAATACCACATAAAGTATGTACATGATGATAAAAACAAACCAGATAGCATACTATCATTTTGAGTAAGACTGTTCTACCCGTATAGGTCCTCCCTCAATCATCATAATCGCGTGCCAGCGATTACAATAATTGACATGAGGGCACTATAGCCAACAATCTCCCACTTGCACTTAAGGCTAATTATTGCGGTGTCGCATACTCACAACCCGTATGATACCGAACACCCAACTTCTCTACTAATCAGTCTCGCAAAGTCCGTTTGCGAAACTATTGCGTTCGAGAAATAGCCTCAGTGAGTGGATCCACTCCAATATTTCTATCTTTATCTCTCTATATCTCAACTTCGCGGAGAAGGACTTTCTCCCGAAATGAGCAATACCTGTCTTAGAATTTGTCTGGATATCTGATGGGACCCAGTTCACAAATGAACTCCAAATCTAACAAACATCTTAAACTGTATCATCTACTGAAAATAATCAGTATCCTGCGTCATGCCTTCCTCGGTATCCGCTTGGACCACCTGTCCAACATACTGCCCCTCAAAAAAGGGAAAACTATAACTTTGATAGCCATTCTATCATCCAGGTCACCTTGGAAGCCAGAAATGATAACCACATCCTTAAGGAGGTTGTCGTTACCATATATCAAGAACATCCACTTATGTTCATAACTGCTTCCCAACGTTTCTCCAGGATTGGATTAATATATATATGCTTATTGCAGCTAGTGCAAAAGCAATATCTGGTGTGGTACTTGACATCTCATGATTGACTCAATTGCCTAAGCAAGAGATATGCTAATCATGCAATCCCTCTCCTCATCAATTTAGAAAACATCTCTTTAGAGAGGGTGACTCCATCACCTGCGGGTACACTACTAGGCCAGGAGTCGTCCATTCTAAAACACTTTAGAATAGTTTAAAGTACCCAAATTGGGACACATCCCAAATCTAGATCTAAAACCATAGATCTAGTTACCAGAATCCCGGATATCTTATTCTAATCCTATGTGGAGAAACACCTTGTGACAACCACAGTATAACCGATCGTAGTATAGAAAAATCACTTCCTATAAAGAGCATGTCATCCAAAAACCAGGACATCAATCCCTACCATCTTCTTATCAGGTCCATCTTTTCTTCTGAAGAAATCAAAATCTATGACTGCCATATTAAAACTAGACGATCTATCTCCGCTATACCTGCTTTAGTCTATAAATAGACATAAGCTACTTGCCCACTATGCTTCTGTTGCTCTACAAAAACCCTCTGGCAGAGTCATATACATGTGCACTTCAAAAGCTAATTTAGAACGACGTTATACTCATCCTCCTGCCAGATCTCATAGTCTATAACAGCGGCAGTAGCAAGTTTGTGTTAGTTATATGTATGCCCTAGAGGCCATTACTGTACACGGGATGTATATTGTAGTGGATGCTTGGACATATATAAGGACTTTCTCGCTCGATATGATTGTATGCTATCTGGTTGCTCTTTGTCTTAACATGTTAACTTGTATACGTGATGCTGTCTTCCTCTCACATGTTGACAAAGCCCTTTAGGATGTGTACTTGACACATAGGACTATGATGGAGATCATACTAGTGGGGCCAAGGATAGTCAACAAGTACACCCTATAATTGTTCCTAGTCGAGGGAGTATCGAGACAGGGCATCGATGCTCCAGAGTAAACTAGCGTATACACATCTTGACCCATATGATGGGTGATGGATGATCCCACATCCATTGGTGTTTGACATCAAAGATGGTGTATGGGTGCTCAGTGGAGACTGGGTACACCGAACGTACTCGCCGAGAACTCCTAGATGGTATTATACCTATCGTCGGATAGCAGTTCTCTGGTGACACTGGTACAGATTAGTCTGTTGACCCGAGATCGTCATAGAGTCTCGTGTGATTCCCACTATGCTTTGCTTTCCACCATACCACGGTCAATAGATCGTGCAAAAAGGTGATTTTTGGGTACAGTCCCGAGTCACATGGAGGCAATGAGCGATAGGAGGGGACTCATCTCTCCCGGTATTGGGAGTTGATATTGCGCTATGCTCGATTGGCTATAACAAGAAATCCCTGGCCAGGATTGCTGAGATTTACTGGTAGGTGTTATTAGTAATTTCTCGAACCGTTATGGACCTTCCATCCGCATGACTTATCAGGCTATTGGGGTCTGACGTTTTACCACCCCCCAGGCGATGATATGCGACATATCAGACGAAGAGATCGGACTGTACGTTAGTGTTACTGTCAGGCTTTTGCAGGAGTTAGAGCGGGCTTGCTTGCTGATCTACTGATCGTTCAATACCCGGGTAGCCGTTACGTCCAGCTAGTACCGCTGATGGCTTGTGGGTGCTTGATGTGATCATCATCTACTGCCGGCGTATTGACGAGTCTTTAGAGTCCTGCACAGAGGTTTCGCTGGTTCAGGCAAAACGAAGAAGGAGTATATATGTGATATGTGCGGAACCGAGATTAATACGAGTATGTGATACCGTATTCTATTCTCGCGATATAAAGTATCGATCGGTTATATGTGATATAGCCGGGTTATCGAATCAAATGTTGATTCGATAAGTCGATACTGTATCGGTCGGTTATATGAGATATAGCCGGGTTATCGAATCAAGTGTTGATTCGATATAATGATACAAATAATATTAGTCGGTCATATGAGATATAACCGGATTATTGAATCAAGTGTTGATTTAATGATTTAATGTATAATTATATATTTGATATATTAATTTACATTGACTAATATTAACTCACTTAAACATTTATTTTCTCACATGTGCACACTTAATATATATGTGATATATGTTAATTGTGTTTTATTTTGTGTCATGGTTGATAATACAAGATACATGGGTGTATGAGACTTACACCATGATAAAGGTAATGTAGGGTTTATTTATTTAGTGTAAATCAATTATTAGTTGGATAATGGTCACATGGCATGAAGCTTTGAGAAGCTTGAAGACCCATTGACTAGTCCACTAGTTTTGTTTTATACTAGATATTTTGTTAACCCAACCATTATCTTAACTCATGGTTAAGTCTCTACATGAGAGATATTAGATATTTTACATGAGAGATATTAGATATTTTCTCACCCATGGTTGCCATTCTCACTCACAACATTATCTCTCTTCATCTTTCTCTTCAAAGCTCAAGAGCTCTCTAGCTCTTGATCAAGTGAGAAACCCTAGTGAGAAAATTAATTCCAAAGTGAACAAAAATTCTACTTCATCATCCTCTACTAGATTGGCACTTTAGTATAGGGTGTTAGCTTCACTAATCCTACATTACTGAAGAGGGTAGCTTGGGTTAGTGTCTTCTCGACATAGATCATCTTCTTCGGCCTCGAAGACTTCAAGTAAGATCGTTGCTTTCTTCTCATGGAGCCATTCAAGAGTCCGCAAGATCATTTCATCGCAGTGAAGGGACTACTACACGGAGCTATTGAAGTGAAAGACCGGTCTACAAAGGTTGTATTCCTCATTCACTTAGATGTTAAGTTGTTAACATTGCTTGATTGTTTAAATTTCTAGTTAAAGATTCTTGGTTAGAGTTATTTAGAACGGCAAAAATTTAAAAACGGCATGGACGATACCTCCCGAAACCTTGCTGCTGTCCTAAGTAACCCTATAGTGGTATCAGAGCCAAGCTAGAGATTTAAACATGTTTGTTAGATTACAAAACCGAAATTGCTCTGAAACTTGAAACGTATAATTCCAGTTTCTGTCGAATTTTTATAATTGTCAAAAAAATTTCCAAACAAGTACAGAGTGTTGTATGAGATATAACATGAACACCGTAAAAATTTCAGGGGTTTTTATGCAAAATGGACCGGCCACACTACCCCTCATCTCGGACAAAAACCGAGCCCCCCTGAAATTTTGCATGTGTTCCAGTCTCTGGGTTTTGATGTTTCAGGTGTTGTTTGTTTTTGCTAAATTTGCATGTTATGTTAACTTTATGCAAAAACAACTCGGAGTGTTTCGTAGTCGTAATTCTAACATGTATTCGGATTATTTAGACAATGTTAAAAAGTTTGAACGGATATCAATAACCCAGTTTTTCCCCGCTGGAAATTTTCCAAGTGTTGGACTTTTTCCGAGTTTAAAATTTTCAGAAAATCTTACAAGTGATTTTGTGGACCCTCTAGAAGAACGAAACCTTAACTCGATTATGTGACCGTCAGAACCTCCACCAAATCCTAGGGTTTATGGTAGTTCAGCGGTGCCACATGTAAGGCATTAGTTGACCCTTCTACGGCTGGTTCGTAGGAGCTGTGGAAGTTTCTGTGTACTTTTTGAACTCCGCTCAAGTGTTGAGCTTATTGGGAAATTTTGGGTTCTTGTTTATTCGATCGAAAAGTTTAACTTCGTCTAGCTATCTGTAATTGTGATACAATATTTGGAATCCACAATTAGTTATGAGATAACTAGTTTGAATTTTATAAATCTAGCATGTTAGTCTCAATTGATCGGTTGCCACGGGATTTTGATGTGATCAAAAGTCCGTCGCAATTACGTAGTGTACGCGGATACTCGCCAGGTAATCTTACTAGATAGCCACACCCCATAGTCCCGACCAAGTGACTGTAGGAGAACCCCATCGCCAAAAGCATCCGTTCGGGTGCTCACGGCAGCGGTGTTTCACCTTAGAGCACTTCGTCGACGGAATCGGGGGTGCGGCCATCTACTAAAGTTTCCGACGAGCATTCAATCAGTTTATCGGGAATCTTGTGGAATTACCCGACAGGTCATTGAAAAGTGTTTTCAATATCGAGACTAAAATGCGGGGTTTATAATTGTTAGGCATGTGATGTCTAAGGAATTCATTTGTTGGGCATGAAATTCAAAGTATGTGATACAATGGGTTTATGATGTCTAAGGCGGTTGCGGATTCGAACTGTTGTAGTTTTTCACTTTCTTTTCTACAGCCGTAAGTGTAATATGTGGTGTATCGCCGGTTTCGGTGCTATATGTCAACGACAACTGGGATACGCATATTTACTTACATTGATGGCATGTGATGTTATGTGTTGCTGTGATATGTTATATTGGATCGTCGTGTTTGAATAGCCTGGGGTTTTTATGTGAGATGAGAATTTTTCATTTTCATTCATGTAAAAGCTTGTATGTAATATTCTTTTACTGGGGCACTTCCGAGTTGAGGAAGATGTCACCATTGATGTATATTATTTACTTTTCTGCATTAGGATAGACCCAAGGAGGGGAGCACAAGTAACCGGGTTCTAGGGTCCAGTGGGAGAACATCTCGAGGAGTCAAGACCGGGTCTCCTAACTCTAGAATTGGTAGGGTTTCTTGCCGCTCTCATAGGGGTCTAGGGATGTGGGATTGGCTATACATCGCGACCGTGGAATCCGTGTTTTATACTGGCTTAAATTAAAACACGGAATTCCTAGTATATCCAATATTTCATATGTGATTCTTCTGCTGCTGATATCTGTGATGTGATCACTGCTTATTCTGAGGCGAATGCTTATATTATATATATATGATATATATTATATATTGATGCTTTCGTTTCATATGTGATGCTTGAGAAGAAAAATTATTGGGACTTCATTAATGAGATTAAAGAAAGAAAAAGAAACCTAAAAATGTTGTAGAAACTTGTTTTAAAAAATGGTAGCTCTAGTTCTTGCTTTGCATAGCGGTATTCCTTATAGAATATTCAGCACCTTATTCGATAAGGAAAGAGCCGAGATCCCTTCACCGGGAGTGACCTCTTTAGCGAAACCGGTAGATGCTACAAACTCGGATTGTCTTTTGATTGCTTTTATAGTTTTTGCTTTGCATAGTGGTATTTATGAAATATCCTGCACCTTATTCGATAAGGAAAGAGCCGAGATCCCTTCACCAGGAGTGAGCTCTTTAGCAAAACTGGTAAAAGCCTAAAAAACACTCATTTTCAAAATCACTCGATTCTACAACGATATCAAGTTCATTACGCTCATGGTTTTCTTAAAAACCTGCATAGCCCTCCATCATTTCAGATAAGTATTACTTAGTATTCGTGCTGCGGTAGTTTGGCCTGCGTCAAGGCGTGGTGTACGGTATCTAACTATTGCTTATCTGCTAGCATACGATGCGATTGGATTAGGGTATTCGTACGGCGTTGTTTGGCCTGCGTCAAGGGTCGTGCGGGTGGGTTTAACTCAATCATGAAATGTACGGGTTGAACTTGACTAGCGCCATATGGGTAGTTTAGCCTGCGTCAAGGTCATAGGACGCTAGGGGTAAAAACCATTATCGGGAATTTAAAGTGTTGAAATTTGCAATGAGATTGCATACCTTCTATGAGATAGTTGGATCCCGATACCCACTACGAGTAAGAGTTACTCCTGGAGAGTTTTACACATTACAATTAGCCGATCAAGTAGGTGTCTAGAAAGGTGTTAACGGGGTTACCCCCCTGGGAAAACGAGGTTTATTTTAATTAGGTCCGTGTGAAAGCATGGGGAACCTCCCTCAAAATACCAACACTGGCCTGGCTGAAAGATTGGCGAACTTGTAGGGTGTAATTAATCCTGGCTAATCTTTCCTTTTAGGGTTTGAAGGAAGATTTGATAAAAATAGTGGGAGCCATCCAGATTAGATAAAATAATAACCAATCTAATCTTACAAAGAGCACACGCAGAGTTTTTTCTTCTCTCTCTCCTGGTAGTGACCATGTCACGCCTTAATCAAGATAATAATATGGATGCATTGACCGAACCTGCTTATTATGCTGTGTTAGGGAACGTTGGTTCCGCTCCATCTTATAATTGTTATAAATCCGAGTAGGAAATAGGGGAATATCCGGATTCCCATACCACCCATTTGAAGAAAGTGCATGTTGATGCGTCTTCTTCAGGTGTGTTCATTACCAAGAACTGTTTTTTCAGTATCCTTTATGTCCTGGGTATGTGATACCGGATCAGGATCCCGCATATGTGATATGTTACATGGACTACAGATAGGTAGAGAACTGAGAATGGGTGATATGTCTCTAAGTATTAGAGAATGGTGCAATTGTTGCAGCCAAATCAGTTGGCAAATATCACCTTGTATTAATACATTGATTCTGAACGAATGATTACATACCGAACCTGATATACAACATTATATCGGTTTCTTTATTAAGTTAAAGAAGGATATAATTTTGTATTAGCTGATAATGTTGTGAACATTTTCCTGAATCAAGAGTTGATTCAATCAGGCACGATATATAATAGCATATACGTTCTAAAATCAAACCACGGTTCAAAGTAATTAGAACACACACAAGAAGAGTAGTTCAGAAATGAACGAATCCTTCTTGAGGCATTGTAGACTAAGTCATATCAATGCGACACGACCAGCTAAGTTACATAAGGATGAATATGAGAATCTATTCGAATTTTTCATCTTATGCTACTTTCCGGTCTTATCTCAAAGGTAAAATGACCTATACTCCGTTTATTGGAAACAGATAAAGAGTTAGTGAACTCTTGGGACAGATACATGATGATGTATACAGTCCTATGTCTACAAATGCCAGGCTTGGTTCTTCGTACTTCGTTATATTCACTGATCATCTCTCAGGATTCAGACATACGTTCCTGTTGAAACACAAGTCTGAAACTTTTGAGAAATTCAAGAAATATAAGCTTGAAGTTGAAGAACCAGAAAGGTAGAAGTATTATGTCCTTCAATGAGATCGAGGAGCAGAATATTTGGGCATGGAGTTCCTGGATTTTCTAAAAGGAGAATGTGATTCTCTCTCAGCTTACTCCTTCGTATACACCACAGCACAACGGTGTATCGGGACGGAGGTATCGCACCCTATAAGATATGGTGCACTCTATGATGAGTATTGCTGAGTTACCTGTTTCCTTTTAGGTGTTCTGCACTTGAAAAGCTGCATACCTATTGAATGGGGTTCCATCCAAATCAGTGCCTACCACTCCATATGAGATATGAAATGGGAAGAGACCATGTCTTAAATGAGTTAAGATATGGGGTTGTCCGGCCTATGTTGAAAAGCAAAATCTGGACAAGCTCGAGGCAGGGTCAGATCTGTATAATTTTTTTAGGATATCCCAAACATTAGTGAGGGAATATCTTCTACCACTCTGAGGAGCAAAAGGTGTTTTGTTTCTCAGCATGCCACCTTTTGAGAAAAGGAATTTCTTATGAAGAAATTAGTGGTCATGAGGTAGAACTGGAAGGAGTTCCAGCTACACAAACTAACAGCTAATGATTTGGTGAAACCAAAGGATTCAATAGTCTCCAACGAACCTCAGCCTCTCTGCGAATCTTGTAGGGTTCCTCATACACTTGAGAGATACTACGGTCTTCTCGGTAACAGTGGGAGCGAGGATTGCATCATGGTTGATGATGGCCCAACTAGGTTCAGGCAGGCCATCACGAGTGGCGACTCTGTGAAATAGCTGAATGCTATACGATCAAAGATGGAATCCATGTACACCAACAAAGTATGACTTTGCATGTTGCACCTGAAGGGGTAAAACCCATTGGGAGCAAATGGATCTTGAGAAGATTCTTGGTGTAGATGGAAAAGTTGAGACTTTCAAAACTATGCTTAAATCCATCAGGATCAATGCAAGCATCGCGGAGATGGAACATCTGTTTTGATGTGGCAGTCAAAGTGTTTGACTTCATCAAAAAGGTAGATGAACCTTGTATATACAAGAAGGTTGTAGAGAGTAAGGTTGGCTTCCACGTATTGTACGTAGATGACATACTCTTGATAGGAAAGTGTTTCCTATGCTACACTCGGTCAAGCTCTTCTTATCACGAGGATTCTCAATATAAGATCTGGATGATACCTACTACATCTTGTGGATTTTGATCTATAGTGATAGATCTATGTGGATGTTTGGAGTGTCCCAAATCCAGGTACATTAACATCATACTAAAGGGGTTTAGTATGGAGGATTCTAAGCGTGGTGGTTCGCCCACTTACTCATGGATCTCTCGCGTGCAAGGGATACCCTATGCTTCGGCAATAGGCTCTATCATGTATGTGATGTTATGTACCAGACCAGATGTAGATGACTCACCATGGTGTAGTGATAAGGAATCAATCGGATCTTGGGAGAATAATTGGACAGCTGTGGAGGACATTCTTAAGTACTTGAGAAGCACTTAAAGAAAGTTCTTGGTTCCAGCTTCCAGAGTGATAAGTTCGACTGAAAGTCAGTCACAGGCATTGTCCTTACCCTCAGTGGAGGGACGGTATGATTGGAAGAGTTCCAAGCTAGATACCGTGGCATACTAGACGATAAAGGCTGAATGCATTGCTACCAACAATACTACCAAAGACGTTGTCTGGACATTACTTGTTCATGAGATGAATAAGGTTCCTACCATTGAGCGTTCAATAACTGTTATTATGACAACAATGGAGTTGTGGCTTTCGCCTAGGAACGCCGGTCCCATCAGCGATACGGACATTTTCTGAGGCTAGTATCACCTGATCAGGGAGATGGTTGATCTCCAACGGATCGAGATTAGAAGAATTGACACGAAGAACAACACGGCGGATACACTCACCAAGGCCTGCTTTTCCAAATACAATTTGAGAGATTTTGGGATGGTTGAGTATGGGATGCTACAACCACTGCTATATTGTTAAGTATGTGATACTGCGACAAATGGCCTTAGTACAAGTGGGAGATTGTTAGTTATATGTATGCCCTAGAGGCCATTACTGTACATGGGAGGTATATTGTAGTGGATGCTTGGACATATATAGGGAGGACTTTCTTGCTCAGTATGATAGTATGCCATCTGGTTGCTCTTTGTCTTAACATGTTGACTTGTATACGTGATGATGTCTTGCTCTCACATGTTGACAAAGCCCTTTAGGATGTGTGCTTGACACCCAGGAATATGATGGAGATCATACTAGTGGGGCCAAGGATAGTCAACAAGTACACCCTATAATTGTTCCTAGTCAAGGGAGTATCGAGACAGGGCATCGATGCTCCAGAGTAAACTAGCGTATACGCATCTTGACCCATATGATGGGTGATGGATGATCCCACATCCATTGGTGTTTGACATCAAAGATGTTGTATGGGTGCTCAGTGGAGACTGGGTACACCGAACGGACTCCCCGAGAACTCCTAGATGGTATTATACCTATCGTCAGATAGAAGTTCTCTGGTGACACTGGTACAGATTAGTCTGTTGACCCGAGATCGTCATAGAGTCTCGTGTGATTCCCACTATGCTTTGATTTCCACCATACCACGGTCAATAGATCGTGCAAAAAGGTGGTTTTTGGGTACAGTCCTGAGTCATATGGAGGCAATGAGTAATAGGAGGGGATTCGTCTCTCTCGGTATTGGGAGTTGATGTTGCGCTATGCTCGATTGGCCATAACAGGAAATCCCTGGCCAGGGTTGCTGAGATTTACTGGTAAGTGTTATCATTAGTTTCTCGAACCGTTATGGACTTTGCATCGGCATGACTTATCAGGCTATTGGGGTCTGATGTTTTACCACCACTCAGGCGATGATATGCGACATATCAGACGAAGAGACCGGACTGTACGGTAGTGTTACTGTCAGGATTTTGCAGGAGTTAGAGCGGGCTTGCTTGCTGATCTTCTAATCGTTCAATACCCGGGTAGCCGTTACGTCCAGCTAGTACCGCTGACGGCTTGTGGGTGCTTGATGTGATCATCACCTACTGCCGGCATATTGACGAGTCTTTAGAGTCCTACACAGAGGTTTCACTGGCTCAGGCAAAACGAAGAAGGAGCACATATGTGATATGTGCGGGACCGAGATTAATACGAGTATATAATACCGTATTCTATTCTCGCGATATAAAGTATCGATCGGTTATATGTGATATAGCCGGGTTATCGAATCAAATGTTGATTCGATAAGTCGATACTGTATCGGTCGGTTATATGTGATATAGCCGGGTTATCGAATCAAGTGTTGATTCGATATAATGATACAAATAGTATTAGTCGGTCATATGAGATATAACCGGATTATTAAATCAAGTGTTGATTTAATGATTTAATGTATAATTATATATTTGATATATTAATTTACATTAACTAATATTATCTCACTTAAACATTTATTTTCTCACATGTGCGCACTTAATATATATGTGATATATGTTAATTGTGTTTTATTTTGTGTCATGGTTGATGATACAAGATACATGGGTGTATGAGACTTACACCATGATAAAGATAATGTAGGGTTTATTTATTTAGTGTAAATCAATTATTAGTTGGATAATGGTCACATAGCATGAAGTTTTGAGAAGCTTGGAGACCCATTGACTAGTCCACCAGTCTTGTTTTATACTAGATAATTTTTTAACCCAACCATTATCTTAACTCATGGTTAAGTCTCTACATGAGAGATATTAGATATTTTCTCACCCATGGTTGCCATTCTCACTCACAACATTATCTCTCTTTATCTTCCTCTTCAAAGCTCAAGAGCTCTCTAGCTCTTGATCAAGTGAGAAACCCTAGTGAGAAAATTAATTCCAAAGTGAGCAAAAATCTCACTTCATCATTCTCTACTAGATTATCACTTTAGTATTTGGTGTTAGCTTCACTAATCACATATTAGTGAAGAGGGTAGCTTAGGTTAGTGTCTCCTCGACGTAGATCATCTTCGGCCTCGAAGACTTCAAGCAAAATCATTGCTTTCTTCTCATGGAGCCATTCAAGAGTCCGCAAGATCATTTCATCGCAGCGAAGGGACTACTACACGGAGCTATTGAAGTAAAGGACCGGTCTACAAAGGTTGTATTTCTCATTCACTTAGATGTTAAGTTGTTAACATTGCTTAGTTGTTTAAATTTCTAGTTAAAGATTCTTGGTTAGAGTTATTTAGAACGGAAAAAATTTAAAAACGGCATGGACGATACCTCCCGAAATCTTGCTGCCGTCCTAGGTAACCCTACAGTTTCGGTCATCAGAAACCTCTGTGTCACCGTCTTTGAGGAGACCGAAGTATCTCTCGGATGCTGAGGTTACCCACCAAATCTGCGGAGTGGCTAATGGATCGTCGAAACCAATTGAATCCTTAGGTTCTACTAAATTTTTAGTAATCGTTTGTGGTTCTGGAATAACTTTCAGTACTACCATACTCCCACTAATGTTTTCTGAAAAGAATTCATTTTACTAAAACTGTGACGAGTCAAGAACAATATAACTATTGATCTTCCAGGTGGTAGAATGTTAACCCTCGTCAAAACCCGACATAACCCACAAACTGTCATTACTGAAACGTGCCTTGAGTTTATCCGGATTCTGGTTTTAAGCATAAGCCGGACAACTCCATATACCTTAACACCGTTAAGATATGAATCCATTCTATATATCCAATATAGAAACAAAGGCACTAATTTAATTTGAACCAGATTCAAAAAAAAACATGCAGCCGTTTCCAGCGCATATCAACTAGATGGAAGGAGGTCAAGCAGCATTACTCATCAAAGAGCGCACCCACGCATGAGTAACCTGAGAGAGAAGCAAGTTCTCAAAACCATTACTTACAACGGAATACCAAACACAAATATCTATATCTTCGATCACCTTGAAGAATCATGATACTTGAAATATATGGTTCTCTACTTTATTCTTATACCTATATCTTCTCAAAATCTGGACCTTTTATTTCAACGAAATACTTGTCTAAAACTAGAGAAGTCATGAGTAAACAGAATATAGTACATGTACCAACCCCTTTGTACTAACGGACACCGGACGAAATGCAATACTCTGTATAAGTCCATTGAGTTTAATAACTCAAATTTTGTGCGCCGTAGGTTGAAAACTGTGCTATGGTTAAGAAGAATTACGCCGCTGTTGAATGCTCCTTACCTAACCAGCAACTGATATGAGTAAATGTTATAGACATAATTTCAAAAAGTTATCTCACTTTATTAAATAAACGTATAGATATACCAGTTTGAAATTGGTGCATAACAACGGATATTCAAAACCAAATATTTGCCGTCAGGCAAAACCCAGATGATTTTATCAAATATCACCAATTACAAAGAATTCCGATATACAGAGGATCTAATCACCAAATTTCCAATAGCTTACTCCCACTCAGCATCCGTAACGCCATACAGATGTGAGAATCAAATCTAGTAAATACATACCCTAGAGTTAGAATCTAATTGGGAAAATGGTTTTCATTTAACACCGTTCAGAAAAACTGAAACATGAAAATGTTTCTAAAGGCTGGCCGGGTATTCCTGGTAATGTCTCTTCCACTATCCAGATTCATAACAGTAACCGTATACTTCCTTCCTCTCACTGCAATCCCTTTATATGTCTTTACTTATTACCTTCTGTACACCACACTTAGGCTAATGGTTTTCTTCCTTCCCTACCTTTCGGCACCTGCCTATGGTTTGAAAGAAGACTATCCAATAAGCCCAATAGGTGTACTCTTCTAATACGATGAGCCCCCGCTACCTGAGAGAAGTTAAAGGGACAAGACAACCGTATAATCCTATTCAAATTCTCCAGAACCGGAATCCATCCTCGAACTGGAACAAGTTCTTTCGAGTTCGTATGTAACTATACGATAGAATATCCAAGAAATGTGGATCTTCGTAGTGATACGAAGTGTTCTGGAAAAATGCAAAGGGAAAATAGGAGTAGCAATGATATATGCGACTAAATGACAATCTAATAACCAAAGTGTTTTAAGAAGGTTTGTTAACTTGGTTCATGAGTTTTTAAGGTCGGGCCATGGTCGCTGCCAGAGAGAGAGAGAAAAGAAACACTCGGGTGCACTTTAACCTAAATTAAATTGGTTAATCACTTTATCTAATCAGGATGGCTCCCACTGTTTCCTCGAATTCTCCTTCAAACACTAAAAAGAGAAATAGTCGGGTCATCTGAAAATCACCCGAGGAGTTACACCTACTCATCAGTGGGAATCGGGATCCAACTATCATCGCATGATAACTTGATGGAAGCCACTCAAGTCACCACACTCCAGAAGGTATGCGCATGTCTGGCAAGTTTCCTATATGTTTGAAACTCCCGATGTGGTTTTTGCCCCTATGACCCAAGGACCTTGACGAATAATCAATAAATCATGGGTCCTAGTCAAGTTCAACCCATCATTATCTTGATTGCGTTAAACCCACCCGCATGACCCTTGATGAATGATCAACAAAGTCGTACGACTATCCTAACCAATCTACATATCCATATAACAGAAAAGCATTACAGAGCTACCGCACACTACATCTCGGCGAATAGCAATGACAAACGTAGCACGAATACTAAGCAATACTAATCTGAAATGACGGAGGGCTACGGCTTGTTTTTGGCGAAAAACCTTTAATGTAATGAACTTGATATCGTTGAAAGAACCCGAGCAGTTTTACAAATATACAGTGGCGCAAACTTTTGCTAAAGAGGTCACTCCCTGTGAAGGGATCTCGGCTCTTTCCTCATCGAATGAGGTGCGGGATATTCCTAACTGAATACCACGATGCAAAGCAAAAGAATTGATTATAGTGAAGTTATTACACTAACGCAAACTTTTGCCCAAGAGGTCACTCCCTATGAAGGGATCTCGGCTTTTGCCTCTTCGAATGAGGTGTTGGATATTCATAACCGAATACCACTGCGCAAAGCAAAACGAAACGTCTGTAATAAAAGTTTTCAAAAATTGGTTCCAACAACATCATTTAAGTTTGTTTTTCCTTGCATTAATCAAAGTTAACGCATTCCCATCAATTAATCCATATCACACCAGAAAAAGAACGAAAATACAATGTACGTATATGCCATCCACATTCACCACAGGGCCCCGTCATGCACCGTTAGGTTACTTAACTGACGGCAGAGTGGGGGCTGGACTAGCGTGGATGCAAAACATATACAACATCTACTATTATATATAAATATATATATATATAACATTCGTCCCAGGCATGATATAAGCAACATCACAGAACATCAACAAGCAACACAGAATGGTGGATAATCTTGGAGCCTCGGGTTTCATTTGAGCCACAAATGAGACCCGACGTTCCCGGTCATGTGGATATCCCGTGAAATGAAAACCTGGACCCCTATGAGCGTGGCAAGTTACACGCCAATACCAGAAGTGAGGCAACCCCAATCAACAAAGTGAATGGGCCACCCAGCACTTCAATGGATCCGGTAACTTGAGCGCCCCTCCGTGGATCATCCTATACCCCCTACGAGTGCGGCGAATAGCCCGCCAATTCTAGAGTAAGGCCCCCTCCGTCTCAACGCCATGAGATGCGGGCATGTTGCCCTCTAGAACGTGGTTATTTGTGCACTCCACTGCGGGGTAAACCTAATACAGAAAAGAAAAGTATATATATAATGGCGACACTGACCTCAACCTGGTCATGCTCCAATAAAAGAATATACAATCTGGCAGAGACGGCTATCCACATGTCGGACGCTCGCTCCACAATAACAAATATACAAATGAATCTTAGCTGTACTACTACCATTGCACCACCGACTATCCACCACGATAATCCAACCACAATATCAGCACAACACAGAACATCAACGTGAATGTCATGTTCGCAAACCTGTCTAAAAGAACATATAACAACTAGACGGGTTGTACTGCTCAAATAACATTCACGGTCGCAGATAGTAATGTATGCACTAAAACTTATAAATGGTGTTAAAATAGCAATTTCGAAATACTCTGTATTGCCCCAATACCAACGATAACAGAATATGTAATCTGGGCAAAAAAAAACAATACCTAAAAACCAATATTCAAGATTCCAGAACCCCACCAAAAAATCAAGACCCAATTCCCATGTAAAACCGGGGAGGCCGGTAAAATAAGCGATCTCGCTGGCCCGTTTTTGGAATTTGGGGCTCGTTTTTTAAGGGTGTTCTAGATACAACATGAATAGCCTTCTGCAATTGTTTAAAAAAAATTGAAGACTTTTTAAAATCGACATAAACTTGAATATTTTTTGGTTTGTTTCGGAGTTGTTTCGGTTTCGTTACATTAAACATCGTTTAAACTGCTAGTTTAGGGTTTATGGGCTGGCTCTGATACTATTTTGGGGTACGCCAGCTCCCTGGCCATCTACCGTTGTCAGTGCAAAACAAAATTAGCGTTTAAAAACTTGGCGCTAGCGAACCCAACTAGATCGAACCATAAAGCTATACTAGCAAACTACAAAGAGCTAAACTACAAAGTTAGAAATGTTATACCGAACGAACCAAGTCTTTCAGTCTTCCATCATCTTCTTTAGCTCCTTGTGGCGTGCTCGATTTAACTTGGCCGTCGGTCTTCCTTCGTCGAAGATGATCCACCCGAGGGATGTAGCTCATGGCTCTAGCTCCACATCAAAAGCAAGTAAAGAAACTAGGGATTCTAAGTTGCTAATCTAGAATGCATACGCTGTAGTGAGTGTTCTGAGTGTTTATCCATCTCATCTCATCTCTTGATTCTCAACTCATGAGATTGTAGAGAGGAGGTTGAGCATGAAGGTGGAGGAACTCAAAAAACTCAAGATAGGAGAGTGGAACATGATGGTGAGAAGAAAACTCATCTCTCAAAAATAACGAGCCATCTATGGAGAGAGAAAATCTCATAGCATGGTTTTGTAAAAAATTTCTTTCTAATTTAAAATCAAGCCCATGCTTGAATAGTTTGCACAAATGAATTAATAATTCATTTGTGCACACTATGCAAGCATGGTTCTCACCATACTCCCCTCTCTTAATTACCACCTCATTATCCATTTAAAATAAATGGTCAAATTCAAATTTAGATGTCCACCTTTTAGAATGTTATCTGTATAAATACGGATTACACTCTACTGTATATACATACATGTACTCGTACCGAAATACGAATACCTGAAAAAATAGAATAACATAAACAACATAATACTAGAATATACATATCGAAATACATATATGTAAATTATTAAATCAATACCTGATTTAATAATTCGGCTCAAACCTGAGCCGGCTAGTATTATCAACCATCCAATCGAAAGTCCGGGTACATAGTATAATCAATCGATCGGAACCCTACACGTATCCAATACGACTATTACATCATTTCGCCAAAACCAGGGAAACCCTCTGTGTGGGACTCTAAAGACTCGTCAATACGCTGGCAGTGGGTTTAACCACAATCACGTCGGAGGCACTAGCTGTACGTAACGGCTACCAAGGTATTGATCGAAAGGAAGGATGACGAGCAAACTCATCCGAACCCCTACTGAGCCTATCCGTGAAAATCACCGTACAGTCTGGTCTATTCGTCTAAGAGTATCGCATATCGATTCTAGGGGGTGGATAAAGTCAGACCCCTAATAACGTGATATTTCATGTCGGTATTAAGACCATCACCCACTGAGAAACTACTGATCCAAATCACTAATTCTCGTCTACCTTGGCCAAGGATTTCTGGTAATGTCTACCTATGCACCGCGCGACATCAACCCCCAATACAGGGAGAGACGAATCCCCGACGATCCGCTCACTGCCTCCATGTGGCTCGGGACTGTACCCAACTAAAACATGTTTGCATGACTCATTTGAGTCATGGTAGGGTAGTAATCAAAGTACAGTGGGAACTCACACGAGACAAATAACGATCTCGGGTCGACAAACTAACATGTACACATGTTACCTGGGAACTCCTATCTGACAATAGGTATAATACCAACTATCATGTTCCCGGGGAGTCCGTCTAATATACCCATAACCCAATGAGCACCTGTATACTATCTTAGGTGACTGACTGACACCAATGGCTTGTGAGACCGGCCACCGCCCCTCGGGGTCTCGATAAGTATACACTAGTCTATTCCGGAGTATCGATGCCCAGTCTCGATACTCTCTCGACTAGGGAAATTTAAGGATGTGCTTATAGACCACCCAGTTCCCATGTATATGATCGCCATCATAATGCTGGTAGTCAAGCAAAAATCCTATGGCCTCTATCAACATGTAATAGTGATCTGTAATACCACATAAAGCATGTATATGATGATAAAGACAAACCAGATAGCATATTATCATTTTGAGTAAGACCGTTCTATCCTTTTAGGTCCTCAAGTCAATCATCATAATCGCGTGCCTGCGATTATGATGATTGACTTGAGGGAACAATAGCCAACACTCTCGGGAGATTTTCTATACGAAATCACGGCTAGTTCTTCTTTTAAGATTTGAAGGAGAATTCGACGAAACAGTGGGAGCCATCCTGATTAGATATATATACCAATCTAATTTAGGTTAGAATGCACGCTGAGTGTTTCTTTTGTCTCTCTCTCTCTGGCAGTGACCATTGACCCGCCTTAAACCAAAACTTGTTAATCATATTGACCGACCATTTTATAATCGACGGCTTTGGAATGTATGGATTGCCCTAATCTATGACATAGTCACATATGTCCTTACCTATCCTACTTCCCCTTCTGCGAAATCCAGAACCCTATGTATTCGGTACATAGATCCATATTGCTTGGAATTCCATCGTATGGTTAGATACGAACTCGATGAAATTGTTTCAGTCCAAGGATGGCCACGGGTTCTGGATTAAATGGATTGTTCGTTTGTCTCTCCCTCCTGCCTTATCTCAAGTTTGAGAGCTCCTTACATGTAAAGAGTGTATACCAGTTATACTCATTGGATAGTCTTCTTCCAATCCCGAAGCTGGTGCTAAAGGAATGGTAAGAAGAAAACCATGGAGGTAAAATGGAGAGACATCAAAAGCTGTTGAAGTACAAGAAAAGAAAATTGTGATTACTGTCATAAGCCTGGGCAATGAAAAAAGTAATACAATGAATATCCGACTAACCCCACTGAAACATTTTTAATGTTTCGAATCTCCTGTGTGTCTGTATTTTGAAAAACCGTTCTCAATAAACTCTAACTCCTGGGTATGTAGATACTGGATTAGAATCCCACATCTGCATGGCATTACAGATGCTGAGAAGGAGCAGAAAATTGAGAATGGATGATTTTATTCTCACTGTCGGTTTTCGGAGCAATTGTTGCTATTGAGAAAAATCATCAGATTCTGCCTAAACAGCAAACTTTTAGTTTCTTTTAACCAAAAGAATGTTTTTCAATTAACAGCATACGGAAAATGAGTTAGTGAACTCTAGGGAATTATACATATTGATGTAAGTCGTCCGATGTCTATATGGACATGGGGTTGGTACCAGATATTCCATAATGAGAATGTGATTCTCTCAAATTGCACATCCGCGGGTGCACTCCATGAAGAGTAATGCTGAATTGCCTTCTTCAATTTTGGGGATGCACTAGAAATAGATACATATCAATGGATATTGGTTTCACCTAAATAAGTGCCTCTATTTCTATATGTGATATAGAATGGTGTTCATCTTAAAGTTAAGATGTTGGGTTATCCGATTTATGCTTACAATCATAATCCGGACAAACTCGAGACACGTTTTGGTAACAGCAGTTTGTAAGTTATCCCAAGCTTTCACGAGGGATAGCTTCTACCATTTTTCAAGATCAAAAATCTTTTGTTCTTTACTCGCCACCTCCTTGGTAAAGGAATTTCTTACAATAGAAATTAGTGGGAGTATGGTAGAATTGGAAATGATTCCAGAACCACAAATGGTTAATGAAAGTTTAGAGGAACCTGATGATCCAATTGACCCTGACAGACCATATATACTCTGAAGATTTAGTAGGTGACCTCAGTCATCCGAGAGAGGCTTCGTTTTTCTCATAGACGGTGAATAGGAGGCTTGCATCATGTGATGATAACCCTACTAGTTATCAACAGGCCATACGAAGTGGTGACTTCCGACTGATGGCCGGATGCCAATTTATCCAAGTTGGACTGCATGCACTACAACAAATTATAGACTTTGTTGTATGCTCCTGAAAAGGGTAAAAACCCATAAGGAGAAAGCAGATATTTCGAGATCAGTGCAAATGGAAAGGTATTAAGCTAATAAGGCTAGACTTGTAGTATATAGGTATTCATCAAATACCCGATATGGATTGTGATGATACTGTTACTACAAAGTCTGTGATGAAGTCCATACGGATAAAATTTGACACTGCTGTTTTCATGACTATGATATCTAGTAAAAGTATAATTATAACATCTTTATAAATTGGATTTAGAAGTGTACGTGTAAATGATTCTACCAGAGGACTGTCTTAGTCAATGGGAGCAGCGGATAGTGTAAAAATTTTCTTAAATCTATTTATAGACTAAAGCAGGCATGGCGGAGGGGGATCATTTGTTTTGATGTTACGGTCAAAGTATTTGACTTCATCAAAATTAGAGATTAACAAGGTATTTGTAAGAAGGCGGTAGGGAGTAACGTTAGGTTCCTCATACTGATGTGGATGACATTCTTCTGATAGGAAGTGATATTCCTACACTACGATTTAGTCAAACAATGGTTGTCACATTTGTTTCACTTTTGTAGACTATATATATATATATATATATATATATATATATATATATATATATATACCATTAATTCCGGTGACTGGGTCTATAGAGTTAGACCTGGTAAGGGTTTTGGGATTATCCCAATTCAGGTTTAATGATACCATTCTAAAGTGGTTTAGAATAGAAGACTCCTGGTGAGGTATTGTACCCGCAGGTAACAGGGTCACTCTCTCTAAAATGATGTATTTCGGGACTGATGAAGAGAGAGACTCACATGAATGACATTCGATATGCTTCGCTAGTGAGGTCAATCATGCGATGTTATATACCAAACCAGATGACACTTTTACACTTGGTGTGGTAAGCAGATATTAGTCTAATCTTGGAGAGGCATTGGAAGAAGTGAATAACATATGGGATGTTCTTGATATATGGTAATGGCTATCTCCTTCGGGAGGCGATTAAAGATTCCATCTTTCGAAGTGACAAGGATTCAGAGTATCTGTCGCGGGTTATTAGTTTACCCTCTTATGAGGAGCGGTATATTGGAAGAGTTCCAAGCAGGATACTGAGGTAGTGAGGTGCTAGATACTGATTGTGAATCGGCAAAGGATACATCCTACGTATTTGTTTGGATAAATATGTTCATTTGTGAATAAGGTCCCATCAGCTATCCAAATAGTATTCAAAGGTAGGTATCGCTCATTTCAGGAGATAGTTGATCTCCGCGAAGTTGAGATCCAGAGAGATGCAGTTAGAAATATTATAGCGGATCCACTTACTGAGACTATTTCTCGAACACGATTTGCGAAATTGTTAGTACAAAAGTTGGGTATGCAGCAGCACATGAGATGTGTGTATGCGATACCGCAATAATTGGCCTTGAATGCCAGTGGAAGATTGTTGGATATATGTGCCCTCAAGACAATTATCGTAATTGTAGGAATGCAATTACTGAATTCATGAGGACCTATACAGAGAGCAATCTTACTCGAGATGATAGTATGCTATGTAGTTTATCTTTATCTGTCATGTGTATATGTATTACAAGTTATCACGTATCGCTAATACATGAGATAAAGCCCATAGGATCTTTGCTTGACTACCAGGATTATGATACGGATCATACCAGCAGGGCCTGGTAGTTTATAAGCACATCCCTAAATGTCCCTAGTCGTAGGAGTATCGAGACTGGGCATCAGTACTCCAATTTAGACTAGTATATACGTTTCATGACCCTGTACGAGGCGATGGCTGATCCCATAACCATTAGTGTTTGACACTAATGATTGTATACAAGTGCTCATTGGATGAGTTACACTAGACGGACTCGTCGAGAACTCCTAGATGGTATTATACCAATGTTAGATAGCAGTTCTCTGGTGACATGAGTAAAGGGTAGTCCCTAGACCAGAAATCGCCACAGTGTCTTGTGTGTGTTCCCATTGTACTTAAATTACTACCCTACCACGGCACTACTGAGTCGTGCAAACAGGTTTTAGTTAAGTACAGTCCCGAAGCACATGGAGCAGTGAGCGGTCGAGGGAATTCGTCACTCCCGGTATTGGGAGTCGATATCGCACTGTGCAGGACACGACTATAACCAGAAGTACGTGGCCACGGAAGTAGAGATAAACCGGTAAGTGTTACCAGTTGTTTCTCTTTGGTTATGAGTTCTTGTCAGCACGATTTATCGGGTTATTGGGGGTCTGACAGATTCCACCCCCCAGACCCAGTATGCGATACTTTTTGATGAAGAGACCAGACTGTACGGTAACTATCACTTATAAACTTTATCGAGTCCGGATGAGTTCGCTCGTTGGCATGCCTTTATCTTGATCATACATGGGTAGCCGTTACGTATAGCTAGTGCCACTGACAAGCTTGTGTGTTAATCCGAAAGGGGGTTGAATCTGAAAGTGTTTCAAATTCAATCGGATGCGATCCTGTATAACTGTTGGCTATAGTGCCTTGAAGGAAATTATTGTAATCGCATGCAGGTGATTATGATGATTGAGGGAGGACCTATACGAATAGAACAGTCTTACTCAAAATGTTAGTATGCTATCTAGTTTGCCTTTATCATCATATACATACATTATGTGGTATTACAGATCACTATTACATGTTGATACAGCCCATAGGATTCTTGCTTGACTACCGGCATTATGATGGCGATAATATATGTGAGAGCTGGATGGTTTATAAGCACATCCTTAAATGTCCCTAGTCGTGGGAATATCGAGACTGGGCATCAGTACTCCAGAGTAGACTAGTGTGTACTTATCAAGACCCCGATAAGAGGCGGTGGCCGGCCTCACAAGCTATTTAGACCTATTGTTAGATAGCAGTTCCCAGGTGACATGTGTACAGGTTAGTCTGTCGACCTGAGATCGTCATTTGTCTCGTGTGAGTTCCTACTGTGGTTTGATTACTACCCTACCACAGCTCAAAGGAGTCGTGCAAACAGGTTTTAGTTGGGTAAAGTCCCGAGCCACATGGAGGCAGTGAGCGGATCGTCGGGGATTCGTCTCTCCCGGTATTGGGTTTGATGTCGCGAGGTGCACGTGTGGCCATCACAAGAAATCCTTGGCCAAGGTAGTCGAGAATTACTGATTTGGATCAGTAGTTTCTCAGTTGGTAATAGGCTTCATACCGTCACGAAATGTCTCGTTATTAAGGGTCTGATTTTATCCATCCCCCTAGACTCGATATGCGATACTCTTAGATGAACGGACCGGACTGTACGGATTTTGTCACTGACAGGCTCAGTAGGGGTTCGGATGAGTTTGCTTGTCGTCCTTCCTTTCACTCAATACCTGGGTAGCCATTACGTACATCTAGTGTCGCTGACGTGCTTGTGGTTAAACCCACTGCGAGCGTATTGACTAGTCTTTAGAGTCCCACACAGAGGGTTTCCCTGCTTCGGGCGAAATGATGTAGAGGTCGTATGGTATTACGGCAGGGTTCGATCATATACATGCACTTGTGCACGTATTATGATTCGGACGGATAATACTATTAGGCTTTGGTTTAAGCCAGATCCTAATATTATATTATTGGATTATTTTCGTCTCTTTGTATTCGTATTTTTCGGAATACGGATACGGGTATGTATATACGGATGAGGGGTATTCTTGTAATTTATTACAAGGTGCTTCTAAAAGATGCCACCTCATTTTTGTTTATAACCATTTTGATTAAATGGTTAATGAGGTGGAGGGATGAGGTGTTTTTTGGTTTTATATCAAGCATGGCTTTGTGGTGACTCATGGTTCACTATTGTGGCATGCTTGATATTTATTTGGTGTTGTGAGATATTTTGTGAGGCTTGATTCTTGTTCACAACACTTAGCCATTTTTCCATGGTTGCTTCATGGTTACTACACTTTCATCTCATCAAGCTTCTTCTTCTACCTCCACCCTAAAAGTCTCATATGTTGAGAAACCTATGGTGTTTAGAGACAAATTAATCCATCATTAGACTCTACATCCTCTAGGCTATCTACTTTATCGAACTAGGTACCCTAGTTACCTCGGCTATGAGGTTGGAGCTCGAACTACAAATCCTCAGGTGGATCATCTTCGATGGAGGGAGACCGGCGATCAAGCTTGATCATGGTGACCTCTAGGAGCTTAGGAAGATGGTAGAAGACCGAAAGACTCGGATCATTCGATATAACCATTCTAAACTCCTCTTTAACTTGCTAGCTTTAGATTTATGGTAGATCCGGGTTATAGGGTTATTCTAGCGGCAGTTTTGAAAATTTTTGTTCCGCAAACGGCCATGGTAGATGGCCAGGGCGCTGGCGGAACCCAACAATAACCTACTGCCAGCGTATTGACAGGTCTTTAGAATCCCGCAACAAAAGTGCTTAACTGGGCAAAAATCGATGTGACGTGTGTATAGGTATACGTGCATGAGTTCGATTAAACATGTATATTGGATATATGTGATTAATCGGACGACTGTTATACTAGCAGTCAGGACTCGGTTCTTGCTCACGGAACAAAGTGTCATACCAATTTTCATGCCAAGGGGGCAGGGGCCACCTCTTAAAACCGTAGGGGCCATCTCTTGAGTCCGTGGGACCCACTGTAGAATAATGGGGAATTTCGGAACACATTCCGAAAGAGAACCAAACTGCATTATAAATGTAATGATGCCACCCTCAATTACAGAGGCGCCTTTTAAGTGAATCGGCACTACAGGAGCTTGAGAACTCCGTAGTTAAGCATGCTCGGACCCGAGAAGTCTTAGGATGGGTGACCTCCTGGGAAGTGGCCCTTGGGTCCGGTTCGCTCTAAAGGGTAAAACCGTGCGCTTTCGGACAGAGCGAACAATACCATCTATACTGGGGCGTGGGGCGTTACATTTATGGTGGCCTATGCAGGTCCCTCGGTAGTAGGTCTGTAGTTCGATGACGAACCATTGTTCAAAGGTGGGGAGGATGTCAGGACCTGGTTCTTGCTCACGGAACAAAGTGTCACACGGAACAAAATGTCACGCCAATTGTTATGCCAAGGGGGCGGGGCCACCTCTTGAATCCATGGGAACCACCTCTTGAGTCCGTGGGTCCCACTGTAGAACAATAGGGAAGCTTCGGAACACATTCCGAAAGAGGACCGAACCGCATTATAAATGTAATGATACCACTCTCAATTACGGAGGCGTCTTTTAACTGAATCGGCACTACATGAGCTTGAAAACTCCGTAGTTAAGCGTGCTCGGGCCAGGGAAGTCGTGGGATGGGTGACCTCCTGGGAAGTGACCTCTGGTCGGGTCTGATTCGCTCTAAAGGTCAAAACCGTGCGGTTTCGTGCAGAGCGAACAATACCATCTGTACTTGGACGTGGGGCGTTACACTAGCCAGTTTAAAAGCCGGAATATTAAGTTAATTGTTGACTTGATAACCGTATTGATGATGTCATTTCTTGTATAGTGTATATGATACTGAGAAGATTATTGATGGCATTTCATGTATGTGATACATGATGTGTACGTGTACAGGGAAGTCTTGGGAAGGGTACCCTTGGGAAGTAGCCCCTGATCGGGTCCGGTTCGCTCTAAAGGGCAAAACCGTGCGGTTTCGTGCAGAGCGGACAATACCATCTGTACTTGGGCGTGGGGTGTTACACTAGCCATTTCAAAAGCCGGAATATCAAGTTAAGTGTTGACTTGATAACCGTCTTGATGATGTCGTTTCTAGTATAGTGTATATAATACTGAGAAAATATTGATGGCATATCGTGTATGTGATACATGATATGTACGTGTATGGGGGACACATGTATATATATATTTATATTCCCACCATTTTATATTATGTGTGTGTATTATATAATTTATTATACTTAATAAATGGTAGGGCCCACCTTCTCTCTTGTGTGTGTGACAACACACATGAGAAAGAGGATGGGAGAGTATAGGTGTCATATTAATATATGACATAGGTGGAAAATATAAGGAATGACAATTCACTATTTTTCCTATCCATCAAAAATACTTCATCTTCTTCCTCTTCACTAAAGCTTTTGCTCTCTAAGTTAATAGCAAGTATAGGCATGGTGAGGGAGTGACAAAAAAAGAGAGTACCCATCGTTCACATCGTCTTCCTTTACATCTAGCTAGCCTCTAGAAGAAGTTTCTCCTCCCGGTGACGGAGTTGGAGCTCGGGCAGCCCACTTTCAACGCGGATCATCTACGGAGAGGCGATCGGCATTCAGACGGGTCCGGGAGCTCACAAAGTCTAGAAAGGGTCTCCGGGATTAGCCGTAAATGCTACAATAGTTGTAGCATCACTCTACTCTTTTCTAGTTTGCACATTATAGTGTATTTGATTATCTTGGTGATGGATTGGGGTTATGCTTTGTAAAATTGTTGTTTTTCAAATTCCACTGCGACCATGATTGTCACGATCCTAACCCCCGTCCACTTACAGATTTATCATTGCCTCTAATTCATCGAGAAATATGAGTTCATCATCGAGAATTTCGTCGTATCTTTCAGTATAGAAATCAATGTCCCTTGAGTTTAACAGCTCATCGGAAAGATAGGAATCGTTCTCAAAATCTGTATCAATGTAAAAATCAATCTCATCGGAATAGACGAATGTTCCCTGATAAAAATCAGGAAATACCTCAATGAGGTATCACGTGCTCACACATGACTAAGGGTCACGTGTTGATACGTGATAGTTCCCTATGATCTCCACTTTATAGAATTAAATTCTAAATCAAACAAAAGTGTAAACAAAACGGCTTAGGAAAGACCCCAATGGGGCATCACGTGCTCACACGTGACCAAGGGTCACGTACTGACACGTGATGGTCCTTTAGCCCAGTTAAAAGACAGAATTAAATTCTGAATAAAATATTTAATCAAGAGGATCACGTGCCAACACGTAACAGGTCCCTTAACTCTTTAACTGATAGAATTAAATTTTATTTCAATGGTCAAACGTTGGGATCACGTGCCAACACGTGATGGGATTTAAAAGCCTTATAAGTTAATAGAATTAAATTCTAATTAAGGGAAATTAAAGACCCTAACTAGGAAAGTATTTCTTTAAATCATTCCAAACAAACAAAAAGGTATTATGCTCTGTAAAGTGGAGCACCGTTGGATTAAAAATCCAATGGTGATTAAAAATCACCAATTTATGGAAAGATTTTATATAAGGAAAGATTTCCCTAAAATTCACCAAGAATAACAAACAGGATATCTTTTGGATTAAAAATCCAATGGTGAATAAAATTCACTGGGATCATGTTAGTTACAAAAACAAACAAAATCTTTGAATGAAAGATTTACTAAACAAATTGAATCTTTTCCTTCTCCTATAAATAGGAGCCAAGAAGAGGAAGGGGAGATAGAATTTTTGAATCTTAGGATTTTCTAAAGAAAAAGCAACAGCAGAGAGAAAAGAAAGGAGAATTTAATTCTAAAGAAAAGAAACACTAGGTGAGAAAGGGGAAAGGGATTAAAGCTTCATAAAACGAAAAGAGAATTTAATTCTCAATCTAAGAGTTTAACTCTTCTGCAAAAGAACTTAGTTCTTCCTCTGGTTGAAGATCTGCAGAAGCAAATCTCCCCACAGGTTGAGAATTTAATTCTCATCGGGGAGATTCTGCCATGCAGATCCAAAACTTAAAGAGAGAATTGATTTTAGAGAATTTAATTCTCCCAATTTCATAGGAATTTAATTCCTCCAAGATAAAACTAGGGTTTAACCCTATATGAGAATTTAAATCTCTCAAATTCATAGGAATTTAATTCCTCCAAGATAAAATTAGGGTTTAACCCTATATGAGAATTTAATTCTCCCAATTTCACAGGAATTTAATTCCTCCAAGATAAAATTAGGGTTCTACCCTGCTTGAGAATTCAATTCTCCCAATTCATAGGAATTTAATTCCTCCAAGACAGAATCAGGGTTTAACCCTACATAAGAATTTAATTCTTCCACATACATAGGAATTTAATTCCTCTAAAAACATAATTAGGGTTTAACCCTACAGAGAATTTAATTCTTAAAATAAAGAGACTTGAAAGATCTCCATGCACGTAAAGAACATTGGTCACGTGATGACACGTGACCCCAATCCGCAGTGATTAGAAAGAAAGAATAAATCTAGGTCACGTGCCCCTACGTGACCCCTGAACAAATCCCCCAAAATGAGAAGAAAATAGCTTAGAGGAAATGCCTCGCGTGCTCCCACGTGACTTCCAAAATAAAGAAAATAAAAGCAAAGGCGATGCTGGCTTTGGGCGCTCTCACGTGTCCTCACGTGATCCCGAATAAACATTCTAATAAATCAAAGCATGAGTACCCATCACGTGCCCACACGTGATGGCTAAAAGTGTTTAACACTTATTTGCAGTTCTAAGAACAAAGTAAAGGAGATCTGGCCCCACCTCTGGGTGCCCTCACGTGCCCCCACGTGACCCCTTCCTTTCTAGTGTTTAACATTATTTTGAGTATTTCGTCTCCATTGGTTAACACTGCTGTTCTCTAGTGTTTAACACTATTTTAAAGCCAACCTAGGCCAAATTGGCTAAGTTTCCAGAGGCAAAAACCTCCCCTTTAACTATATCTCAAAGTTGAGTAAAACTCATAACTACAAAGTTTAATGCTCAATCAAAGACAAAATTGTATCAGAGCCCTCAAACTCTGGTTTAGCATTGCTAAATAATATGGGCTTGAACCCACACAAATGTTTAATGGTCCAACAAAGAGCCAAAATCTAATTGGATGTCACGACCCAAAGTTTGGCCCGTGACCGGCACTTAACCACGTAACGTTTACAGGCGTAACGCGACTAAGTGAACCGAAAACCCAGAAATCAAACTAGTAAAAGTATAGAGTGTTTTAAGTTTTAAATGGAAGCATTTAAAAAGTGATAAGAAATCTTAAGTAAACAATCACCAAGATAGCGATATACGACGCCGTAGCGAAGATCAAGAGCAACAAGTGGGAACATCACAGATATAAATAACTGCATAAGTAAAGTCGGCTCACAACGAGCTCGACACCAGAATAAAAATAATATACATCATCGTCCTCACACTGTCTCTAAGTCAAGTACATATAAGGTAGATGGAGAATACTAGATACAAAAGTGTGTACAATGAAAGTAACCAGATACCACAACCCACCTAACAGCAAAACAGCTCACGCACCAACTGTAATGGTATTTGTAGCCAAAAGATGTAAGAAAGCAGCCTGCCGCGACTACTCCGAGGGGCAACCTGCAAATACTGTGGCACAACGGGGGTGAGTTGCCAACTCGTGAATAGAGTAACATATAAAGGTAATCGCGAGCATGCACGTACTGCGCTGCTCTATCAAATGCCAGCAGATAAGTCTATATGCAATAAGCACTATGTGCATAATCATGCAAGTGCTCTGTCAAGTAAAGTAACTACAGGATGAGATGCAAAATAATAATTGCGGAGCATGGAATGAAATAACATCTACACGGAATGTCAACGTGGAAATATAATCAGTACCCACCAATGCACCCCAAATCCCAACAACCCAGACGCCGGCACTCCCATCGGCCCTCAAATCCTGTACATCACTGAGAATCACGAGTGCCCAACATCGGCAGCCAAATATCATAAATACTCGTGTCTAGCATCGACACGCAAATCTTCCTATATCGGGCATCCGTCAGTCCGGGTCAGCCCCCTCTCTCTCATATATCGGGCATCCGTCAGTCTGGGTCAGCCCTCTCTCTCTCATATATCGGGCATCCGTCAGTCCGGGTCAACCCTCTTTCTCATATATCACGCTCTAGCGCCGAGAAAACAGATGGTAGACGCACTGAAATATCATATCAAGGGAAACCGGGTTTTTAAATAATTACCTATTCTCTTTTGAAATATCCACGGTTCCCAAATCCAGAAATAACATGGAAACAACATATCTCAATGCGTAAATCTATGCAGGTATGAGGATATCAATATATACATGGCACATGTATGAATATGTGATGTAGATGTGTCCAAGTATGAATATAACATCTGCTGATATGCGGAAAATCATGGCAAACATCAATAATGCGGAAAAAATCTGACATATGATTTATAGCAATCCTATAATGCGGGTGTCATGGCAATCACTAACGGTGTGAGTGTAGCATATAAATCGTGCTCGTGCAACTTGAACCGTTAGTAATAGTGCGGTGTTCTATCAATTCTAGTTTATATACGCATAGCAGGGAATGCGGTATGCAATAAACAGTAGTCATGTAGGTGAATGCAAAATATATCGCTATAAGGTCCTATCAGCCCTGACGCATAACGCCATGCTAGCGATATCCCCGTAGATGTTAAATCTACTCACCGTAGTCTCTCGCTAGGTATAGCCGACGACTTATTTCCCCTTTTTCGCGGCGTCCGTCGCACTCGCCTGCGAACCTAGAATTTCACAATATATCACACATAAGCTCAAAACCATACAAACACGACATTTAAAGTCGACTAGAAACCCGTGTCGCAAACCAAGCGCGCGTGTGCGCGATGCGCTAGAACGTGTGATTACGCGCCTGAAGCCACTCCGACGCGTCGTGATACGCAGAAACCCCAAACCCACACACACGTATCACGCGTGTCACGAAAGTTTAAAAATACGGGAAATAGGGTATTAGATCCCAGATTTTTATACAGAAAAGATATTACAAAACTATATATACCAAAATACTCCGCATAGCAGCAGACTCCTGTGGTCCAAGCCCCAACCCCCAACTCACTCATTTGGCCGCAAATTACGGCCAGAACACATTTTCCGGCGGCCTGGGTAGGAGGTGGGCTCCCGGGTTTGGTGTGTGCACTCTATACCCCCTACACATGCTACAGTAAATACAATTTCATTCTGAAACACCCCGGGTAGGAGCAGATTCCACAGAGCCCTAATTCTAGTTAAAAACCTCACTTTTACACTAAAATGATATTTTAGGGTGTTTTTGTGCAAACTGAAACAAACCCAGGTCTAAAACTACACTAACAACTCATTACCAAGCTAATTAAGCCATAAAAATGCTAATATAAACATATCACCACAAAATCCCTTCAATATCACTAAAAAGCACATCAAAACATGATTTTTGCTAAAGAATACTACAAGTTTATGGAAAAGGAGTGCTAACATGAGTTAATACCTTCGAAAGACCTTATGAAACACCAAAAATCCAAGCTCTAGCCTCATGTGTGCAGATTTTCCTCCAAACACCTCAAAAAGTTCATTTTTCCCAAGGTTTTGTGAAGGAAATGTGTTGTTTTGTGTAGGGTTTTGAATAGAGATCAGAGGGAAGTGAAAAGGAGAAGAAAAGATGGTGTTGTTGCTGCTGGAAATTCTGCTGGAGCTCAGAAGAGAGGAAAAGAAAAAAGAGAGAGAAAAATGGTCACAAAAGTCAATTTCTTACCTAACCACCATGCTTCATTTTCTATTTGAATTTTGAAAAATAAAAAGGGTTTTTGGCTTGATTGAATGGTGGGAATAAAGAACCATACAAGAAGAAAATGGTTACTTGCTACACTTAAAACCTAAGTCACAAAATGGTTAAGTGTGCAAGTGTACACTACATAATGGAAATTTCCCAATTAGGGTAACACGACTAAATATGACTAATAATCCTATATACACATATATAATAACACGCACAATTGCTAATTAACACGAAAAACCTTCTAACGAAATTTCGAAGTGTAACAATCTACCCCCCTTAAAGAAATTCGGTCCCCGAATTAAAAGAAAATCTAACTACACGTACCTTCAAAAAGATGGGGATACCTCTTCCTCATCTCGCTCTCGGTCTCCCAAGTGACCTCCTCGCTGCTCTGACCCCGCCAAAGTACCTTGACTGATGGTATGTCCTTCGATCTCAATTTCTTCACTTATCGATCCAAAATGATCACCGGCTGCTCTGCATAGGAAAGGTCACGCTCAAGCTAGATCGTCGGGTGCTGAATCGCATGCGAAGGATCATGAAGATATCTGCGGAGCATCGAAATGTGAAATACGGGGTGCACATCTGGAAAACTGGGCGGAAGGGCTAACCGATACGCAACCGCACCAACACGCTCGAGGATCTCGAAGGGGCCCTCAAATCTGGGACTAAGCTTCCCCTTCTTCCCAAATCTCATCACACCTTTCATTGGGGAGACCCTCAAGAAAACATGATCACCAACAGAAAACTCAAGTCTGCGCCGCCGACGGTCCGCATAAGATCTCTGCCTACTCTGGGCTGCTCTCATCCTGTCGCGAATCAACTGGATCTTCGCGGTCGTCTCCTCAACAATCTGTGGCCCTAAGATACTGCTCTCACTGAGCTCTGTCCAATAGGCGGGCGATATGCATCTCCTCCCATAAAGAGCCTCAAATGGTGCCATCTGAATGGTCTCCTGGTAGCTGTTGTTGTAGGAGAACTCTACTAAGGGTAAATGATGATCCCAGCTACCTCCAAAGTCTAAGACGCACGCTCTGAGCATGTCCTCGAGAGTCTGAATAGTCCGCTCTGACTGTCCGTCGGTCTGCGGATGAAATGTTGTGCTGAAACTCAAGCGAGTGCCCAAAGCCTCCTGAAGTCTCTGCCATAGCCGGCTGGTAAACTGGGTGCCTCTGTCGGACACGATACATGTCGGAACTCCGTGCAGTCGTACGATCTCGTCGATGTATATCTGGGCATACTAAGCAAATCCGAAAGTCGTCTTCACCGGTAGGAAGTGGGCCGCTTTCGTCAAACGATCAACGATCACCCAGATGGAGTCATACCCTCGACTAGTCCTGGGTAGACCCATAATGAAGTCCATAGAAATCTGCTCCCATTTCCACTCCGGAATGGGTAACGGCTGTAGCTCTCCCGCGGGCCTCTGGTGCTCAGCCTTGACTTGCTGACAAGTCAGGCATCTCGACACAAAATCTGCGATGTCTCTCTTCATTCCGTCCCACCAGTAAACACCTCTCATATCATGGTACATCTTGGTGGAACCGGGATGAACACTGTATACCGATCGATGTGCCTCCTCAAGAATCTCGCGCCGCAATCCCTCAGCATCTGGTACGCACAGTCTAGCCCCAAATCGTAGTATCCCCTGATCATCGATCACGAACTCGGAAAATCTGCCCTGTCCAATCTGTGCCCTGATCTCTGAGCATCGGTCATCACTGTGCTGTGCCTCATATATACGGTCAAGCAACTGTGGGTGTGCACGAACATGCGCAATATGTCCTCCGATCGGCGTAAACTCGAACTGTACCCGGCTGTCGCATAAAATCTGCCAATCTGCCGACGACTGCCTCTGTACTGCGCTTAAACAAGATAGACTACCCCCGGGCCTCCTGCTCAAAGCATCCGCCACTACATTAGCCCTGCCCGGGTGGTACAAGATCTCGCAATCGTAATCCTTCACAAACTCCATCCATCGGCGTTGTCTAAGGTTCAGGTCTCGCTGCTGGAATATATACTTTAAGCTCTTGTGATCAGTGAATATCTGGCACGACTCGCCGTATAGATAATGTCGCCAGATCTTAAGTGCAAAGACCACTGCAGCCATCTCCAAATCGTGAGTGGGGTAGTTCTGTTCATGTTTCTTTAATTGCCGCGAAGCATACGCGATCACCCTGTCATGCTGCATCAATACGCACCCTATCCCCACTCGTGAAGTATCACAATAGACCACAAATCCGCCTGATCCTGAAGGCAATGATAGCACTGGTGTCGTAGTCAGTAGAGCCCGTAGCTGCTGAAAACTGTGCTCACACTCCTCCATCCAAACGAAAGGAACTCCCTTCCGGGTTAACCCAGTCAAAAGTGTAGCAATACGGGAGAAGTCCTGCACGAATCGCCTGTAGTAGCCTGCCAGCCCTAGAAAGCTGCGAACCTCCGTCACTGACGTGGGTCTGGGCCAACACCGAACAGCCTCGATCTTCCTCGGGTCTACACATATACCATCTCGTGTAATCACATGCCCCAAGAATTCTACGCTGTCAAGCCAGAAAGCACACTTGGAGAATTTGGCGAAAAGCTGATGCTCCCTCAAGGTCTGCAGTGTAGTCCGTAGGTGCTGCTTGTGCTCCTCTCTACTCCGATAATACACCAGAATATCGTCAATGAATACGATGATGAACAGATCAAGATACGGTCGGAAAATACGGTTCATCAAGTCTATGAATGCTGCTGGCGCGTTGGTGAGTCCGAACGACATCATCAAAAACTCATAGTGGCCGTAGCGAGTACGGAAAGCTGTCCTAGGAATGTCCTCCTGTCGAACCCGCGGCTGATGATAGCCTGATCGCAAATCGATCCTCGAAAAGTATCCTGACCCCTGAAGCTGGTCGAACAAATCGTCGATGCATGGCAAAGGATACTTGTTCCGCACTGTCACCCTGTTCAGCTGGCGGTAGTCGATACACAAACGCATACTGCCATCCTTCTTCTTGACAAACAGGACTGGAGCACCCCAAGGAGAAACACTGGGTGGAATAAGTCCCTTATCCAGCAAATCTTGCAACTGACCCTTCAATTCTCTAAGTTCCGCCGGGGCCATCCGATAAGGCGGTACAGAAATAGGCCCCGTGCCAGGAACCAAATCAATACAGAAAGAAATATCACGCTCGGGCAGTAGCCCAGGAAGCTTGTCAGGGAACACATCAGGGAACTCGCTAACAACCGGAACCTGATCCATCGGAACCTCTGTAGCTCTAGTATCGCAAACATAGGCGAGAAATCCCTGACATCCCTTCCTCAAAAGCTGTCCAGCTCGAAAAGAAGAAATCACACTGTGAGGGGTGGCACCACGGTCCCCCAACACAACAAAAACCGACTTGCCGGAAAAACAAAATCTAACTGTCTTCTCGCGGCAGTCAACAGAAGCATAGCACGTGGCTAACCAATCCATGCCCAAAAGAACGTCGAAGTCCAACATCACAAGAAGGATCAAATCGACTGGCAACTCTCTCTCGCCAATACGGACGATACAGGATCGGAACACGCGCCCAGCGACAAACGACTCTCCCACAGGAGTAGTCACAACCAGCGACTGATCAAGCAAACCGGACTCTCTACCCAAACTCGGCACAAAGTGTGTGGATACGTACGAGTGCGTGGATCCGGGATCGAATAACACGTGTGCATCAACAGAACATACTGGAAGGATACCTGAGACCACCGCATTGGACGCCTGCCCGTCCTGATGCGTCAAGGCAAAAACTCGCACCTGTCCTCCACCTACGACTGGCTGTCCCCTGCCGGCAGCTGGCTGTCCTCTGCCTCGATCACCTCGTCCTCTATGAACAAATCCACCGCGACCATGACCTCTCTGTGCATGAGTCTGGCGCGGAGTAACAGTAGGTACAATAGGCAACGCCGTCTGGGGTGGTGAAGGTGGTAGTGTGACATGCGGTGCTGCTGCCTCCCTCCGGGGTATCTCAGGAAAATCGCGTACACGATGATAAGAACTCCCGCAGCGAAAACATCCCGACGATGACCGCTGACCCTCCTGGGAATAGGAACTGAACAACCGGCCCCGCCCTAAATCTCTGCTACCTGCAAGACATCTATCACGGCGCCGAAAAGGCTGTTTCTACACTGATGTATCCGCACGAACTCTCTTCGGCTCTGGAACTACCGAAGTCTCAACAAGGCGCTCCTCGACTAATAGGGCTGCGTCTACAGCTGCTGCATATATCTCGTAATGCTGTGCGCTGATCGCAAGAAACAGTGGTGTAAGCAAGCCTCGGACAAATCTCTTGACTCGCAACTCCTCAGTAGCCACTAGGTACGAAGCATACACTGATAACTCGGTGAACAGGACATCATACTCTGCCACTGACATCTCCGGAGTCTGACGTAAGGACTCGAACCTGCGTGCTCTAGCATCTCTGACGCTCAGTGGAAGAAAACGGGTAAGGAATAGCGCCACGAACTCTGTCCAGGTCATAGGAGGAAGACCTGCTGCTCTACCCTTCTCGACTGATTCACACCATTTCTGCATGAGACCTTCCAGGCGAAAGCTCGCGAACTCAACCCATCTCGCATCTGCGCATCTAAGTGAACGACATATCCGCGCCATCCTATCAATGAAAGACTATGGGTCCTCGGCCGCATCAGTGCCTGTGAAGACCGGAGGCTTCAGCCTCATAAACTCTGACAGCGATACTGAGATGACCTCTGTAGCGGTATGGACAACTGTCTGTGCTGTGGGTATCACCGCGATCTCTGCAACGGGTGGAACTACCTCTGGTCGCTGCGCTCGAAGTGTCTCAACTAGAGATCCCACCATCTGGCGCATCTCCTGCATACTGGATCCCACCGTCTGGCGCATCTCCTGCACACCAGCCCCTAACATGGCAATCTAATCTGTCACGGCAGGAACAGCCTGCTCGTGCACAACCGGTGTGCTACCCGGATCAGTCCTCGCCTCGGACGAGTCAACTCGAATCTCGGCCCTCGCGGCCGCTCTCTGCGCCCTCGTAGTCTTTGGCGGCATAATGGCTGAAAGGAAAAATAGGATTCGATAAGGATACGGAAATCGAATCGCAAGAATGTATATACTCAAGAAGGAATTTAAATCAACAAGTCCTAAGGTCGCCTTGGCAGAGAACCGTGTCGTGAGCATGCCGCGGAACATACGCACGCTACGCCACTCTGCTTCAGCTACCTACTCCATCATACCAGGGTCATCCTACACTCCGAAAGGTAAAACCTACGCTCGGATACCAACTTTGTCACGACCCAAAGTTTAGCCCATGACTGGCACTTAACCATGTAACGTCTACAGGCGTAACGCGACTAAGTGAACCGAAAACCCAGAAATCAAACTAGTAAAAGTATAGAGTGTTTTAAGTTTTAAATGGAAGCATTTAAAAAGTGATAAGAAATCTTAAGTAGACAATCACCAAGATAGCGATATACGACGCCGTAGCGAAGATCAAGAGCAACAAGTGGGAACATCACAGATATAAAAAACTGCATAAGTAAAGTCGGCTCACAACGAGCTCGACACCAGAATACAAATAATATACATCATCATCCTCACACTGTCTCTAAGTCAAGTACATATAAGGTAGATGGAGAATACTAGATACAAAAGTGTGTACAATGAAAGTAACCAGATACCACAACCCACCTAACAGCAAAACAGCTCACGCACCAACTGTAGTGGTATCTGTAGCCAAAAGATGTAAGAAAGCAGCCTGCCGCGACTACTCCGAGGGGCAACCTGCAAATACTGTGGCACAACGGGGGTGAGTTGCCAACTCGTGAATAGAGATAACATATAAAGGTAATCGCGAGCATGCACGTACTGCGCTACTCTATCAAATGCCAGCAGATAAGTCTATATGCAATAAGCAGTATGTGCATAATCATGCAAGTGCTCTGTCAAGTAAAGTAACTACAGGATGAGATGCAAAATAATAATTGCGGAGCATAGGATGAAATAACATCTACACGGAATGTTAACGTGGAAAGATAATCGGTACCCACCAATGCACCCCAAATCCCAACAACCCAGACGCCGGCACTCCCATCGGCCCTCAAATCCTGTACATCACTGAGAATCACGAGTGCCCAACATCGGCACCCAAATATCATAAATACTCGTGTCTAGCATCGACACGCAAATCTTCCTATATCAGGCATCCGTCAGTCCGGGTCAGCCCCCTCTCTCTCATATATCGGGCATCCGTCAGTCTGGGTCAGCCCTCTCTCTCTCTCATATATCAGGCATCCGTCAGTCCGGGTCAGCCTTCTCTCTCATATATCGCGCTCTAGCACCGAGAAAACACATGGTGGACGCACTGAAATATCATATCAAGGGAAACCGGGTTTTTAAATAATTACCTATTCTCTTTTGAAATATCCACGTTTCTCAAATCCAGAAATAACATGGAAACAACATATCTCAATACGTAAATCTATGCAGGTATGAGGATATCAATATATACATGGCACATGTATGAATATGTGATGTAGATGTGTCCAACTATGAATATAACATCTACTGATATGCGGCAAATCATGGCAAACATCAATAATACGGAAACAATCTGACATATGATTTATAGCAATCCTATAATATGAGTGTCATGGCAATCACTAACGTGTAGGTTTCCTAGGCACTCTTGTGAAGGTTCATAAGGCATCAAACATGCCCGGATAAAAATTTAGACGTGCCGAACAACCCAATGCCGGGATCTTTGCTAGATTATTAGGGTTTAACATGCAAGATAACAACTTTATTACTAAGTGTGAGGGATTACAACCTTTGTAGTCCGCTCCTTCGCTTCATAAGCTCCGAGTAGAAGTCCCTTCGCCGCGATCCACGATCTCCCGGACTCAAGAGAGGCTCCACGACTCGAACGATCCATGCTAGCTTGTGGTATTCCTTTTCTCCGATGATCTACGTCGAAGTTGCAATAACTCAAGCTCTCTCACTCTAAAGAGATGAACACCCTAATCTAATGGGCTAGATTAGATGAGGATGATGGAGTAGTATTTATGCTATCTTTTTATATCATAATCTCACATGAAATCATCACAAAAGGAATTTCTAGTAAGCTTTCTCAAAGCTAAAGAGAGAGGAAGAAGATGAATAATGAGATAATTCATTTTGTCATGAGTAATGAAAATGAGTATATGAATAATAATGCAACCTTGGTTAATGATGACTAGGATAACCCTTGTAGAGAGTTAACTAAGGCTAGGGTTTGGTTGGGTTAAGATATGAGTCATAAGAAAATATCTATCATAATATCTTCTTCATGACAAAAGAATAACTTCTAGAAGGTGCATGAAGCAACTAACCCTAATCAAACCCTGACCTCATTTAATCATCACTAAACATGTTTCATTATTAATCATATCATGTCACAATAATATATATCACATATATATATTATATATTTGCAACAAAAGAAATAATACCTTTAATATATATCGCATATATATCAATGTATTATCTGGTGAGAAAATGAAATAATAAAGTGAGCCAATATTAGATAATGTAATACAATATATCATATATATTATTATACATTAAATCATCGAATCAACACTTGATCCGATAATCCGGCTATATCGAATATAACCGACTAATATATCATGTACCGATTCATCGAATCAACACTTGATCCGATGTCCCGGTTCATATCTGAATATCACGAGAATATAATACGGTATCTCATATCTCATTATCCTCGGTCCTGCACATATCACATATGTGCCTCTACTCCGTTTTGCCTGAGCCAAGAAACCTCTGTGTAGGACTCTAAAGAATCGTCAATACGCCGGTAGCAGGTGATGATCACATCAAACACCCACAAGCTGCAAGCGGTCAGCTAAACGTAACAGCCACCCAGGTATTGAGCGATCAGAAGATCAACAAGCTAGCATGTACGTTCTCCTGTGAATCCAATCAGTAACACTCCCGTACAGTCCGGTCTGTTCGTCTGATATGTCGCATATCAAGTCTAGGGGTGGTATACGTCATACCCCAGTAACCGATAAGTCGTGTCGATGTGAGGCACATAACAGGTCGAGAAACTACTGGTAACACTTACCAGTAAATCTCTATATCAGCCCTGGCTAGGGACTTCCAGTTATAGCCAATCGAACACAGCACAACATCAACTCCCCATACCGGGAGAGACGAATCCCCTCCTATCGCTCATTGCCTCCATGTGACTCGGGACTGTACCCAAAAGCCACCGTTTTGCACGCCCTCTTGAACGTGGTAAGGTGGAAATCAAAGCACAGTGGGAATCACACAAGACTCTATGACGATCTCGGGTCTACAGACTACCCTGTACCAGTGTCACCGGAGAACTGCCATCTGACGTGTGGTATATCACCATCTGGGAGTTCTCGGCGAGTCCGTCAAGTGTACCCAGTCTCCACTGAGCACCCGTACACCATCTCTAATGTCAAACATCGATGGATATGGGATCATCCATCGCCCATCATATGGGTCAAGATGCGTATACGCTAGTCTACTATGGTGTATCGATGCCCTGTCTCGATATACCCTCGACTAGGAACAGTTATAGGATGTACTCATCGACTATCATGGCCCCACTAGTATGATCTCATCATAGTCCCAGTAGTCGAGTACAGATCCTAAGGGCTTTATCAACATGTGAGAGAAAAACAGTAAACTAATACAAGTCAACATGTTAAGATAAAGTGAAACCAAATAGCATACTATCATGACGAGCAAGAAAGTCCTCTCTATATATATCCAAGCATCCATTATAATATACATCATATGTACAACAATGGCCTCTAGGGCATATACATAACTAACAATCTCCCACTTGCACTAAGGCCAGCTGCTGTAGTATCTCATACCTAGCATCCCGAATAATCTCTCAAACTGTATCTGGGGAATGGCCTTCGTGAATGGATCCGCAGTGTTGTCCTTCGTATCTACTCTCCTGACTTCGATCTCCCGGCGATCAACTATATCCCTGATCAGGTGATACCGCCTAAGAATATGTCTGGACTTTTGATGGGACCTGGGTTCCTTGGCCAATGCCACAGCTTCATTGTTATCGCAATACAGAGGTATTGGATGTTCAATGGATAGAACCACACCAAGTTCACTAATGAACTTCTTTATCCAGACAGCCTCTTTGGCAGCATCGTTGGCAGCGATGTATTCAGCCTCCATCGTCAAGTCTGCAACGGTATCCTGTTTGGAACTCTTCCAACATACCGCCCCTCCATTGAGGGTAAAGACAAATCCCGAGTGAAACTTAGAGTCGTCCTTATCACTTTGGAAGCTAGAATCGGTAAAGGACTCCACCTGGAGTTCTCCGTTACCATACACCAAGAACATGTCTCTAGTCCTTCACAAGTACTTGAGAATGTTCTTCACAGCTGTCCAGTGACTCTCTCCAGGATCTGCTTGATACCGACTCGCTACACTTAGTGAGTATGCTACATCGGGTCTGGTACATAGCATCGCATACATGATAGAGCCTACTGCCGAAGCATAGGGTATCCCTTGCATGCGAGCTCTCTCCAAATCAGTCTTGGGAGACATCTCTTTGGAGAGAGTGAGTCCAGAGATCGTGGGTTGGTTCCCACGCTTGGATTCTTCCATACTAAACCTCTTTAGTATGGTGTCAATGTACCTGGATTGGGACAATCCCAGTATCCGTTTAGATCTATCTCTATAGATCATGATTCCCAATATGCAGGAGGCATCACCTAGATCTTTTATTGAGAATCTTTGTGAAGAAGAGCTTGACTGATTGCAGCATAGGAATATCATTTCCTATCAAGAGTATGTCATCTACGTACAATACGAGGAAGACAACCTTACTCTCTGCTACCTTCTTATAGATACAAGGTTCATCTATATTTTTGATGAAGTCAAACTCTTTGACTACTACATCAAAACAGATGTTCCAACTCCGCGATGCTTGCTTTAACCCATAAATGTATTTAAGCAGCTTGCACACCTTTCCGCTGCTCCCACTATCTACGAAGCCGTCTGGCTGAGTCATGTACACGCACTCTTCTAAATCACCGTTTAGAAAGGCGGTCTTAACATCCATTTGCCAGATTTCGTAGTCATGGTATGCAGCAATGGCAAGTAAGATCCGGATGGACTTAAGCATAGCCACTGGAGAAAAGGTTTCGTCATAATCCACACCTGGTCGTTGACGAAAACCCTTTGCTACAAGTCTAGCTTTGAAAGTCTCAACTTTTCCATCTACACCAAATTTCCTTTTAAAGATCCACTTGCTCCCAATGGGTTTTACCCCTTCAGGAGCATTTTCCAAAGTCTATACTTTGTTGGTGTGCATGGATTCCATCTCAGATCGCATTGCATCCAGCCATTTCACAGAGTCACCACTCGTGATGGCCTGCTCGAAACTAGTCGGGTCATCATCTTCCATGATGCAATCCTCGCTTCCACCATCAATGAGAAAACCGTAATATCTCTCAGGTGGATGAGAAACCCTACTAGATCGGCGGAGAGGCTGGGGTTCGTCGGGTACTACTGAATCCTCTGGTTCTACTAAATCTTTAGTTGCAGTTTGTGTTGCTGGAACTTCTTCCAGTTCTACCTCAGAGACACTAATCTCTTTTGCAAGAAATTCCTTTTCTAAAAAGGTGGCATGTTGAGCAACAAACACCTTTTGCTCCTCACTGTGGTAGAAATAATATCCATAAGAATTCTTCGGATATCCTACAAACTTGAAAAGAACTGACCGTGCCTCGAGTTTGTCCGGATTTTGCCTTTTGACATAGGCTGGACAACCCCATATCTTAACTCGTTTAAGATACGGTCTCTTCCCACTCCATATCTCATATGGTGTGGTAGGTACAGATTTAGACGGAACTTGATTCAATAGGTATGCTGCTGTCTCAAGCGCATAACCCCAGAAGGAAATAGGTAACTCAGCAGTGCTCATCATAAAGCGCACCATATCTAATAGGGTGCGATTCCTCCGCTCCGATACACCGTTGTGATGTGGTGTATAAGGAGGAGTAAGCTGAAAGAGAATCCTATTCTCTTTTAGATAATCTAGGAACTCATTGCTTAAGCATTCACCTCCTCGATCAGATCGAAGAATCTTAATACTTTTGCCCGTTTGATTCTCTACTTCGTGCTTATATTCTCTGAATTTCTCAAAAGCTTCAGACTTGTGTTTCATCAGGAACACATGTCCGAATCTAGAGAGATCGTCAGTGAATGTAATGAAGTAGGAAGAACCGTTCCTGGCATGCGTAGACATGGGACCGCGTACATCACTATGTACCAGTCCTAAGAGTTCGGTAACTCTTTCTCCGTGTCCACTAAACAGAGCTTTGGTCATTTTTCCTTTGAAATAAGAATGGAAAGTATCATAAGATGATAATTCGAACGGATTCAAATATCCATCCTTATGTAACTTAGCTAGCCGTGTCGCATTGATATGACCAAGTCTACAATGCCACAAGAAGGATTCGTTCATTTCTGAACTTTTCCTCTTGTGTGTGCTTTGTATATTGAGGACTGTATTTTGATTGAGAATGAATATGCCATTATATAACGAGCCTGATGCAATCAACTTTTGATTTAGGAAGATGTTCATAACATTATCCTGTACTACAAAGTTATATCCTTCTTTACTTAATAAAGAAACCGATATAATGTTGCACATCATGTTCGGTATATAATAACACTCATTCAGAATCAGTGTATTACGACTTGGTAATACTAGGTGATATTCACCAACTGCTTTGGCTGCAATACTTGCACCGTTTCCTACTTGAACGGAATGATCACCTTTTCCCAGTTCTCTACCTTTTCGTAGCCCATGTAACAATTTACATATGTGGGATCCTGATCCGGTATCTAATACCCAGGACGTAGGGTGAACTGAGAAACAGTTCTCAATAACTAACACACCCGAAGAAGATGCATCAGCATGCATGTTCTTTTGGGCAGCTTGAGAATCCAGATATTCTCCTGTTTCATGTTCAGTCTTATAACTCTTATAAGAAAGAACGGGTCCAACGTTCCCCTGCTCAATATAATAAGCAGGTTCAGTCAATACATCCATATTATTATCTTGATTATGGCCTGACATGGTCGCTACCTGGAGAGAGAGAGAAGAAAACACTTTAGTGTATGCTCTTGCAAGATTAGATTGGTTATTATCTTGTCTAATCAGGATGTCTCCCACTGGTTTTATCAAATCTACCTTCAAACCCTAAAAGGTAAGATTAGCCGGGATTAATTACGCCCTACAATTTCGTCAATCTTTCAGCCAGATCAGCGTCGGTACTTTGAGGGAGGTTCCCCGTGCTTTCGCACGGACCTAATTAAAGTAAACCTCGTTTTCCCAGAGGCGTAACCCAGTTAACACTTTTCTAGACACCTACTTGATCGGCTAATTGTCCTGTGTAAAACTCTCTCAGGAGTAACTCTTACTCGTAGTGGGTATCGGGATCCAACTATCTCATAGGAGGTATGCAATCTCATTGCAAATTTCAACACTTGAAATTTCCGATAATATTTTGCCTCTAGCAATCTATGACCTTGACAAGGTCAACAAACCATAAATCGCAAGTCAAGTTCAACCCGTCATTTCCTGATTGAATTAAACCCACCCGCATGACCCTTGACAAGGTCAACAAGGCCGTACGAATACCCTAATCCAATCATATCTCATGTTTTAGCAGATAAACACTAATTAGCTACCGTACACTGTGCCTTGACAAGGTCAACAAACACAGCACGAATACTAAGTAGGATTTATCTGAAATGACGGAGGGCTACGACAGGTTTTTCAGAAAACCTATTGCGTAATGAACTTGATATCGTCGTAGAATTAAGTGAATTTTGAAAAGGAGTGTTTTTGAAGCTTTTCTAGTTCTGCTAAAGAGGTCACTCCCGGTGAAGGGATCTCGGCTCTTTCCCCATCGAATAAGGTAAAGGATATATCATATATACCTCTGTGCAAAGCAAGAACTATATAAGCTGTCAAAAACTAAACCGCGAGTTTGTAGCATCTGCCAGTTTCGCTAAAGAGGTCACTCCCGGTGAAGGGATCTCGGCTCTTTCCTCATCGAATAAGGTGCAGGGCATATCATATATACCGCTATGCAAAGCAAAACTGTAGCTACCCTTTTTATAAAGTTTTGATTCTACAACATCTTTTAGGTTTCTTTTTCTTTTTTTTCTTTTTTTTATTAATCTCATTAATAAAATCCCATCAGCTTATGCTTCCTAAGCATCCAGAAGAAACGAAAGCAGTAATATTTATATATCAGCATATATATATATATAGTATAAGCATTCGTCTCAGGCAGTAATATGATCTCATCACAGAACATTGCAGCAGAAGAACATATATGAAATATTGGATATACTAGGATGTCCGTGTTTTCAATACGAGCCGGTATAAAACACGGATTCCACGGTCGCGATGAATAGCCAAACCCACATCGTAAGACCCCTACGAGAGCGGCAAGTAACACTGCCAATTCTAGGGTTAGGAGACCCGGTCTCGACTCCTCGAGATGGCCTCCCACTGGACCCTAGAAACCGGTTACTTGTGCTCCCCTCCTTGGGTCTACCTAATGCGGAAATGTAAATAATATACACTGGTGACATCAACCTCAAGCCGGAAGTGCCCCAATAAAAGAATATTACATACAAATGAATTTTACATGAATGAAAATAAAAACCCTCATCTCACATAAAACCCCCGGCTATTCAAAACACGACGATCCAATATAACATATCACAGCAACACATAATATCACATATCATCAACGTAAGTAAGTATGCATACACCGATCGTCGTAGATGTATAGCAACGAAGACCGGCAATATAACTACATACTACAGTTACGGTCATAGAAAAGAAATTATAAAATTACAATATTTGGAATCCACAATTACTTTAGACATCGTAAATCCGAAATATCACATACTTCGCATTTCATGCCTAACTATATGAATTCCACATATTGTATCACATTCCAGATAAATAGACTGTATTAAACTTTCCGAACAGATAATCAAATACCCAAAATTTCCTAAATAGCTCAACACTTGAGCGGAGTTCAAATAATCCCAGAATATGTCACAGTACCGGTGATCCAGCCTAGAAGGGTCAAGCCAACGCCTCACATGTGGCACGCCGTACGGCCCCAAACCCTAAGGTTTAGAGGCAGTTCAAGACGGTCACATAATCGAGTTAAGTTTGTTATCTTCTAGAGGGTCCACCGTGTTACTTGTACAATTTTCCCGAAAGATTTAAACCCGATAAAAATTCAACACTTGAAAGTTTTTCGTGCCGGGAAAAAGTGAGTTAATGATATGCGTTCGAACATTTTAACAGTTTCTAAATATCCGGAAATAAAAACGAATTTAAATATTCCGATCGAATCTACGATTACAAAATAAACCCCAGAATGCTCAACACTTTAGTCAGATTAAAAATACCCAAAAAATATAAACTACAGATACTGATATTACTGCAGAAAAACCAAGACCCAACTCAACATTCCCATCGCGGATCCGCGGTACGGCCGCGGTTCCGCGGTGGTATGTACGGATTGGTGACATGTTTTTCACAACAATATTTATATTTACCTACTGAATTTTTTAGGAATTTTTAATTCTGAAAAATCACAGTTTTTAGAAAAAGTCCAGAGAGGGGTTCATTTTCGTCGTATCGGGTTCGATCGGAGTTTTAACTTCGTAAACACGTCGCCTAATGCTCTAGCTAGGCTCTGATACCACTGAAGGGTTCCTAGGCACTCTTGTGAAGGTTCATAAGGAATCAAACATGCCCGGATAAAAATTTAGACGTGCCGAACAACCCAATGCCGGGATCTTTGCTAGATTATTAGGGTTTAACATGCAAGATAACAACTTTATTACTAAGTGTGAGGGATTACAACCTTTGTAGTCCGCTCCTTCGCTTCATAAGCTCCGAGTAGAAGTCCCTTCGCCGCGATCTACGATCTCCCGGACTCAAGAGAGGCTCCACGACTCGAACGATCCATGCTAGCTTGTGGTATTCCTTTTCTCCGATGATCTACGTCGAAGTTGCAATAACTCAAGCTCTCTCACTCTAAAGAGGTGAACACCCTAATTTAATGGGCTAGATTAGATGAGGATGATGGAGTAGTATTTATGCTTTCTTTTTATATCATAATCTCACATGAAATCATCACAAAAGGAATTTCTAGTAAGCTTTCTCAAAGCTAAAGAGAGAGGAAGAAGATGAATAATGAGATAATTCCTTTTGTCATGAATAATGAAAATAAGTATATGAATAATAATGCAACCATGGTTAATGATGACTAGGATAACCCTTGTAGAGAGTTAACTAAGGCTAGGATTTGGTTGGGTTAAGATATGAGTCATAAAAAAATATCTATCATAATATCTTCTTCATGACAAAAGAATAACTTCTAGAAGGTGCATGAAGCAACTAACCCTAATCAAACCCTGACCTCATTTAATCATCACTAAACATGTTTCATTATTAATCATATGATGTCACAATAATATATATCACATATATATATTATATATTTGCAACAAAAGAAATAATACCTTTAATATATATCGCATATATATCAATGTATTATCTGGTGAGAAAATGAAATAATAAAGCGAGCCAATATTAGATAATGTAATACAATATATCATATATATTATTATACATTAAATCATCGAATCAACACTTGATCCGATAATCCGGCTATATCGAATATAACCGACTAATATATCATGTACCGATTCATCGAATCAACACTTGATCGGATGTCCCGGTTCATATCTAAATATCACGAGAATATAATACGGTATCTCATATCGCATTATCCTCGGTCCTGCACATATCACATATGTGCCTCTACCCCATTTTGCCTGAGCCAAGAAACCTCTGTGTAGGACTCTAAAGAATCGTCAATACGCCGGTAGCAGGTGATGATCACATCAAACACCCACAAGCTGCAAGCGGTCAACTAAACGTAACAGCCACCCAGGTATTGAGCGATCAGAAGATCAACAAGCAAGCATGTACGTTCTCCTATGAATCCAATCAGTAACACTCCCGTACAGTCCGGTCTGTTCGTCTGATATGTCGCATATCAAGTCTAGGGGTAGTATACGTCAGACCCCAGTAACCGATAAGTCATGTCGATGTGAGGCTCATAACAGGTCGAGAAACTACTGGTAACACTTACCAGTAAATCTCTATATCCGCCCTGGCTAGGGACTTCCAGTTATAGCCAATCGAACACAGCACAACATCAACTCCCCATACCGGGAGAGACGAATCCCCTCCTATCGCTCATTGCCTCCATGTGACTCGGGACTGTACCCAAAAGCCACCGTTTTGCAAGCCCTCTTGGACGTGGTAAGGTGGAAATCAAAGCACAGTGGGAATCACACAAGACTCTATGACGATCTCGGGTCTACAGACTACCCTGTACCAGTGTCACCGGAGAACTGCCATCTGACGTGTGGTATATCACCATCTGGGAGTTCTCTGCGAGTCCGTCCAGTGTACCCAGTCTCTACTGAGCACCCGTACACCATCTTTGATGTCAAACATCGATGGATATGGGATCATCCATCGCCCATCATATGGGTCAAGATGCGTATACGCTAGTCTACTATGGTGTATCGATGCCCTGTCTCGATATACCCTCGACTAGGAACAGTTATAGGATATACTCATCGACTATCATGGACCCACTAGTATGATCTCATCATAGTCCCAGTAGTCGAGTACAGATCCTAAGGGCTTTATCAACATGTGAGAGAAAAACAGTAAACCAATACAAGTCAACATGTTAAGATAAAGTGAAACCAAATAGCATACTATCATGACGAGCAAGAAAGTCCTCTCTATATATATCCAAGCATCCATTATAATATACATCATATGTACAACAATGGCCTCTAGGGCATATACATAACTAACATAACGGTGTGAGTGTAGCATATAAATCGTGCTCGTGCAACTTGAACCGTTAGTAATAGTGCGGTGTTCTATCAATTCTATTTTATATACGCTTAGCAGGGAATGCGGTATGCAATAAACAGTAGTCATGTAGGTGAATGCAAAATATATCGCTATAAGGTCCTATCAGCCCTGACGCATAACGCCATGCGGGCGATATCCCCGTAGATGTTAAATCTACTCACCGTAGTCTCTCGCTAGGTATAGCCGACGACTTGTTTCCCCTTCTTCGCGGCGTCCGTTGCACTCGCCTGCAAACCTAGAATTTCACAATATATCACACATAAGCTCAAAACCATACAAACACAACATTTAAAGTCAACTAGAAACCCGTGTCGCAAACCAAGCGCGCGTGTGCGCGATGCGCTAGAACGTGTGATTACGCGCCTGAAGCCACTCCGACGCGTCGCGATACGCAGAAACCCCAAACCCACATAAACGTATCACGCGTGTCACGAAAGTTTAAAAATACGGGAAATAGGGTATTAGATCCCAGATTTTTATACAAAAAAGATATTACAAAACTATATATACCAAAATACTCCACATAGCAGCAGACTCCTGTGGTCCAAGCCCCAACCCCCAACTCACTCATTTGGCCGCAAATTACGGCCAGAACACATTTTCCGGCGGCCTGGGTAGGAGGTGGGCTCCCGGGTTTGGTGTGTGCACTCTATACCCCCTACACATGCTACAGTAAATACAATTTCATTCTGAAACACCCCGGGTAGGAGCAGATTCCACAGAGCCCTAATTCTAGTTAAAAACCACACTTTTACACTAAAATGATATTTTAGGGTGTTTTTGTGCAAACTGAAACAAACCCAGGTCTAAAACTACACTAACAACTCATTACCAAGCTAATTAAGCCATAAAAATGCTAATATAAACATATCACCACAAAATCCCTTCAATATCACTAAAAAGCACATCAAAACATGATTTTTGCTAAAGAATACTACAAGTTTATGGAAAAGGAGTGCTAACATGAGTTAATACCTTCAAAAGACCTTATGAAACACCAAAAATCCCAGCTCTAGCCTCAAGTGTGCAGATTTGCCTCCAAACACCTCAAAAAGCTCATTTTTCCCAAGGTTTTGTGAAGGAAATGTGTTGTTTTGTGTAGGGTTTTGAATAGAGATCAAAGGGAAGTGAAAAGGAGAAGAAAATATGGTGTTGTTGCTGCTGGAAATTCTGCTGGAGCTCAGAAGAGAGGAAAAGAAAAAAGAGAGAGAGAAATGGTCACAAAAGTCAATTTCTTACCTAACCACCATGCTTCATTTTCTATTTGAATTTTGAAAAATAAAAAGGGTTTTTGGCTTGATTGAATGGTGGGAATAAAGAACCATGCAAGAAGAAAAGGGTTACTTGCTACACTTAAAACCTAAGTCACAAAATGGTTAAGTGTGCAAGTGTACACTACATAATGGAAATTTCCCAATTAGGGTAACACGACTAAATATGACTAATAATCCTATATACACATATATAATAACACGCATAATTGCTAATTAACACGAAGAACCTTCTAACGAAATTTTGAAGTGTTACATTGGACTTAGCCCAAACTGGCTATAAGTCCTCAATTCCGATTTAACTGAGCCAATGTGCTCATAATCTAATTAATTGATCTTAGTTCCAAATTGGACTACATATCCCCAAATCAACTTTGGTTCAAGGGTACATCTCTTCACTCCTTTGATATTTGTCGTTGTAATCCTTCAACGTCTTCAGAGAGGTGACGGGTCTCGGCAACCACACATTTCACGGACTATGATGTCCTTAACCTTGACTGTGAGGTCTTTAAACTCACGGACTATGATGTCCTTAATCTTGACTGTGAGGTCTTTAAACTCACGGACTATGATGTCCTTAACCTCGACCGCGATGTCCTTAAACTAACATCGGACCGAGATGTCCTTAAACTAACAGTGGACCGTAATGTCCTTAAACTAATCGACCGCAATGTCCCTAAACTAAATAATAGAGTCCAATTGCTCTTTTGTTGGATCTAAACGATCCCGTTAAGTTGATCTTAGTCTAAAATGAGACTAACGTATCCTTAACAAACGTTTAAGTTGATCTTAGTCTCAAATGAGGCTAACGTATCCTTAAACCCAACCCCCAAACCCAAATCTAAGAAGATACGGATTTGGACTAATCCATGCCCTACGAGCGACGATATAAATTAGTCTTCGTATACAATCCACGGGCAACCAAATATAAAACAAACACCCACGACACGAAGTGACCATCTGGAGAAGGAGAAAGTTGTTACCGCGTTGCGGTAGCGTAATTAACTACAGGGGCTTGCGCCTGCAGGGGAGAGCGTCCCCACAATCAAAAACCCCTCAAACGAGGGGGAATCTGACGAAGTCTGCTACATCGGTCGCATCCGCTTAAACCTTCGATACATGGTGTCATAAATCAACTTGGCATCTTCGGAGAGGTAGACGGATAGCACCAATTAGCATCTGCCCCGAAATTCAGGCAAGACGGACCTGCATGGTCGCGTCTCCATGTTTCGGAGGCGAACAGATTCTGGCACACCCGGTGGGACCTTTTCCACTTTCCACTCCACACTTCGTGTGTCGTGTTCGCGAACGAATCGCGGTTTGATATGGTTGCCCTTAGGTTCGAGGTACTAAGATTTGGTGTCTTACTTGGTGCAGAAAACGAAAGATCAATGGCGTCTACTTGCACGAAGTGTTCCAACTGCAACTGCGACTCACGTTCCGCCTCATCTAGAGGTATAGCTTACGGGCCCCAGGAGGCCTCCCTGTTCACAATGCCGATAGAGCAGGTGACGCAGGCCACCACTAGGATATTCTTCGGGACTATGCTCCCACCCATGAACTTCAGTGCCCCGCTGCCGTTGCAGGAAGCCCTAAAGAAGTCAGTCTTTGATCGACTAACAACTACTGCGGCCCCTCTCAACGGGTCGTCCGGCTCCAATGCCTCAATCTTTGACAGACTGGGCCAAAGCTCAGATGGGCCCATGAAGAAGCCCGCAATTCCTGAAGGTGTTATCCCTAAGAGGATAGCCATTCCTGCTCATGAAGTCATCAAGGCGGCTTCTCCTGCCAAAGGGTCGGTCTTCACAAGACTGACTGTTCCGGCTCCCGCTCCAGGCGAAGTCCTTAAAGCTGCTTCCCCTGCCCAGAGGTCTGTCTTTGACAAATTAGACATTGCTTCTCAACGGACGTCAGTTTTCAATAGGTTGGCACCAACAGAAACCCTCAGCCAGAACAGGGGGCATGAGGAAGTCACCCCTACAGCTAAGACAATCCCAACGGCTTGACACACTCGACGTCGTTACTGGCGTCGAGTAAGGAAGGCTGGGGGAAACTCTCCTTCTGGACTAACTCCGCCGGCTCCAACGGTGGAAATCGAGGCTGCTGTTCTAACTGGGAACAGCTTTGAACCGCTAAGGAGGGTGCGCAAAAACTCTCCGACTGCCGTGCTGAAAAGATCTCCTCCACCTATGGAGAATGCTACAGAAACGAAGCCGTAACGGTCCCTTCAGCGGCTGTCCTCTAAAATTTACAAGGTCTGGCGTCAAGTCCAAGACTCGGTGATTGACCCAAATTACTCTCGCCGGCAGAAAAAGGTGAAGGTTCAGCAGGAAGAGAACCGTCCTGTCAAACCACAAAAGACGACAGCTACCTGGGTGCCCGCTGCAACGGCCCCCTCGACTTCAACTGCTCAAAAGAGAAGGAGGCCAGAGAAAGCCCCTGTGACTGCGGCGAGCCGTAAAAGCGCCGAATCCACACGCCCCAAGTCTGGGGGCATAATGGTGCATACTGTTTATATGGCTTCCGGAAAGGAGGAAAGCCGTGCTTCGACGGGTCACCGACCGCTCACCCGATCCGTTACAAAAGCTCAGGAGCAACAACAGCAGAAGCTTCAAGAGATGCTGACTGCAATGGCTGCACTTACTGGGCCAAAAGAAAATCCAGAGACCTCAGAGCAGCGTCGGTAACAAGAGACTGATACTGAATTCCTCCGAAGAATGCTCGAGAGGAAAGAAAAAGAGGCTGCGGAACAAGCAGCCAATATAAAACGAATGGCTCTCTTGTTCCAAGACATGGCTAGGATTATGCTACAGCCGGAACCTCCAGCTGAAGACCCCCAATCATTATTGAAGACGACAGAGGGGAGACATCGAACCCTCCTCCGGCTCTTTCAGTAGCCAAGGAAGAGACCATCTCCAAGGCCACTCTGGATGACTACATTGCTCAGCAAATACGAGCTCACCAGGCAAATGAAGCGGCCGGCCAAATTGTTAAAACTGGCCGACCATATCCAGGCTGGTATGACCAAATAAAGTACCCGCCGGGATATACGATCCCTAAATTTCATGTGTATAAAGGGACGGGAAATCCGCATCAGCACGTCGCTCAATTCAGAGCCTTGTGCAGCAACAACGGAGGTGATGATAAACTTCTACACCGCCAGTTTGTCGGCAGCTTGTCAGAAACGGCATTCGAGTGGTATTCTGAGCTTCCAAACGACTCCGTCAAGACATTCGTGGAGATGGAACTGTTGTTTACACAGAGATTCGCGAGCGCTAGCGAGCGTACCCCGATTACCGCATTAATTAACGCCAGGGTGAAACTAGGTGAAACTTGAATACAATACGCAATATGGTGGCGAAATTTATGGTCAAAATGTGAGCAGCGTATCGAAGAAGCGCCGATGGTGGGCATGTTCGTGGGCACTCTTGACCCTCAAGCAACTATTTCCCAATTCATGACGTTCTTCAAGCCAACTACTTTCCAGGCCTTGCTTGATAAGCTGGCCCAAATGGATCAGATGGGTCATAGACCATCTCCTCCAAAGACGGACTCTCGAAATGAAAAAGGGAAAGGAAAAGCAACTTTCGTCGCCAATACTCAACAACAGCCGAGCAACTTAAAGCCGGTTGTTCGCCAAGACAACATGCGTCCACGCCCATCCCTCGAGGAGAGACTAGGACGTCCTTACTCGTTTCCCCTGGATAAAATGAGGAAACTGTTCGAGCTGGCAGTACGCAGCAGACTCATCGAGCTGCCGAATCCAAAACGTCCGTTGCAGCCAGGAGAGGTCAACAATCCTAATTACTGCCCTTACCACCAAGCAGTAAGCCATCCAATCGAAGATTGCTTCGTTTTCAAAGGCTGGATTGAGGACCAATACCAACAAGGCAAGTTCGTATTATCCGAAAACTGGACGGTGAACCCACCACAACCTCATGCCCCTAAAAAAGTGGACATGCCGGGGGGCATCGTGCCCATTCATAGAAAAAGTGCCATGGACCGAAAAGTCCGTAAACTAGAAATTCGCCTCAAATACGGCAACTGCGGACCGAAACGTCCTTAAACTAACAATGGACCACTATGTCCTAAAACTAGTTGTTGACCGAGACATCGATAAACTACTGTGGATTGCAGCGTCCCAAGGCTAACACAAAAAAAAAGAATTAGAAAAAAAGAAAACGGTATGTCCATAAGCAAAATGGGCACGGATGAAAACCCGAAAGGGCTCCGTGAGTAAAAACAGCAGGGCTACCGGCGAGCTTTTGTGAAAACCCGAAAGGGCGCAATCTCGTTACAAGACACTTGCAAGGTCCTCTCGACCTTGTAAAGAGAAACCACCTGCGTGAGATCCTTATGACTCACAAGGGAGCAACACACTTAGAGATCCCCTTGATTCCTAAGGAGAAATTACACTTGCGAGATCCTCACGACTCGTAAGGAGAACCCTCTTATGAGACCCTCGCGGCTCATAAGATTCGAAAGTCTTAAGTTACAGGGATCTAAACCTGTTCTTAAGCGGCCACCGCAACCTCCAAAACTGCCCTACAAGCGGCTCAATGCTGACCCTTGTATACAATCCACGGGCGTGAATAAACATTTCCCTAACAAAGTCCCATCTATGACTAGGGATATGTCTACATGGTGAACAACCCTTGTAAGTCCTCTCGACTTAGAAGGAGAAAATACTCTTGTAAGATCCTTACGACTTATAATAGACCATACATTTAGGAATCCTCACGATCCCTAAGGAGAAATCGCACCTACGAGATCCTCACGACTCGCAGGGAGAAATACCTTTATGAGACCCTTACGGCTCATGAAGTCAAAAGCCTTGGTCGACAGGATTCTAACCCTGTTCGCTAAGCCACCTTTGTTCGATATCGACAGAGGAAAATGATGATTCTCTCCTGGCAATATCCCAGTTGTAGCGGTGCTGATGCCGAAATCGGTGTCTAATTCCAAGCTTGCAGCGAAAAGCTAGCAAGCCACACATGCATACGAAATAGCCGAAATGATGGGGTAGCTTGCAACGAAATCAGCAAGTAAAAATGTATGCATGCAAAATAGCCGAAATGATTGGGCAACTCACAATAAAAAGCAGCGAGTAAAAATAAAACAAATAGCCGAAATGATTGGGCAATCGCGACCTTCGCGATATAAAAGCTGAAATGATAAAGCATTGCGAAAAAAAATGAAACTTTTGCCCTACAGGTGAGATCACATTGATCCCTGTATACAATCTAGGGGCGCAAACAAAGAGGGAACCATATCATCCCACCGGACTCCATCAGAAAAAGAGCCATGTCTCGACGGCCACATCTACAGCCTGGAGACCCACAACAGCGTTCCTCCTCATTCCAGCAGGACTCAGACACAATATCACCAAACGGAGCCACGGCATAGTCCCTAGTTCCAAATCTCGACGGTTCATAGACAACCTAGAGACCACCTCGACATTCATCTCGTTACAGCAGACGCAACGTCAGCAAAGCGGAGTGACGGCAAAATCCCAGCTCTACCCCAGCATTCGTCTCGTTATACCAGACGCAATGTCAACAACGACGTTCCTTCGCAGTCCAGCAGGATGCAGATGCAACATCAACAAAAGACCTCACGATCAAAACAAAGCGGAGTGATGGCATAATCCTAGCTCCACCTCAACATTCGTCTCGTTACAGCAGACACAATGCCAGCAAACGAAGCGAAGGCCAAATTCCTAGCTTCAGGGTCTTGACAGTAACTCATATAAAACCTGAAAGACTACCGGAGATCATCCCACATGGAGTGGTCACCACCTCGACGTTCGTCTCGATACAGTAGACAAAATGTCACTACAGCGTCCTTCCTCCAACAGGATTCGGACACGCCAAAGCAAACGAAGCGAAGGCTAAATTCCTAGCTTCAGGGTCTTTACGGTAACTCATATAAAACCTGAAAGACTACCGGGGATCATCCCACATAGAATGGTCACCACCTCGACGTTCGTCTCGATACAGCAGACGAGATGTCACCACGGCGCTCTTCCTCCGGCAGGACTCAGACGCGACAATCAAACAACGGAGCCATGGCAAAATCCTTAGTTCCAAACCTCGACGGTTCATCAACAACCTAGAGAAAACTGCGACATTCGTCTCGATACAGCAGACGCAATGCCAGCAAACGAAGCAAAGGCCAAATTCCTAGCTTCAGGGTCTTGACGGAAACTCATATAAAACCTGAAGGACTATCGGAGATCATCCCACACCAGCGTGGAGTGGTTATGACTCATCGGGGCTCCCCAAACTGAGCCTAACCTCAAGTAAAAAGCGGCATGGCAAAATTCCTAACGCTTGCTCTTCCGACGGTCAAACTGCCTAGGAAGATTACTTGAAGACGTCTTGTCCAGCCCCCGAAGGGATCAGAAACACGACAATCGCAAGGCTACTCGAATAGCAAGATTTCCTGTCGAGGGATACATCAGCCAACGCGACGGTACGACGGGAAAAACCCTAGTACCACAGACCCTAACGGACCTCTGTCGTAAAGAGCAAAGGTTAACTGTAACGTTAGGACATTCTTGCGAGAACTCCTCGATTCGTCTCAACCACAGGGAGATCAGCGTCCTTGACGAGAGCATCTCGATTTGCGTCGACCCGCAGAGAAATCAGTGACTCTGCAGGAATGTACGACGTCAGCAAAACGGAGCCATGGCAAAGTCCATGTTCCAAATCTCGACGCCTCTCAGACAGCTTGGATCTCATCTCAACATTCGTCTCATTACAACAGACACAACATCAATGAAAACGGAACAGCGGCAACTCCCAGTTCCATGACTCGGCGGTGCACAGATGACCGAGAGTCAAACCCCGACTCCGTGAAATGCGGATAAAGTCAACCCTTCCTGGTTACGTGGAACGCGGCTTATGTCAATCCTGACCCCGTGGGAAACGTACGGAGCGGAGCCTGGTCCTCGCAAAACACGGCAATGACCCCATGGGAAGCATCCAGAGTAAATTCCTGGTTACGTGGTACGCGGCTTATGTCAATCCTGACCACGTAGGAAACGTCCAAAGCGGATCGTGGTCCTCACAGAACACGGCAATGACCCCGTGGGAAGCATCCAGAGTGGAGCCTGGTCCTCGCAGAACACGGCTATGACCCCGTGGGAAGCATCCAGAGCAAATTCCTGGTTACGTGGAACGCGGCTTATGTCAATCCTGACCCCGTGGGAAACGTCCAGAGCGGATCATGTTCCTCGCAGAACACGGCAATGACCCCGTGGGAAGCATCCAGAGCAAAATTCCTGGTTACGTAGAACGCGGCTTAAGTCAATCATGACCCCATGGGAAACGTCCAGAGCGGAGCCTGGTCCTTACAGAACACGGCTATGACCCCGTGGGAAGCATCCAGAGCAACTCCTGATTCCGTGAAATGCGGATAGGGGTAACCTCACCCATCACTTGCGGGTCCTCACGACTCGTAAGGGAGCAAACTCTCTTGTGAGATCCTTACGACTTGCAAGAGAAAACACACTTAGGAATCCTCACGATTCTTAAGGATAAATTACACCTACGGGATCCTCTCGACCGGCAGGGAGAAAATTCTTTATGAGACCCTCATGGCTCATAAAATTGAAAAGTCTTAGGAGGCAGATCTTAACCCTGAATCATAAGCCATCATTGTCCTGCAAAGAAATCGAGATAGACTATCCACAGAATACATTTAATAAAAGGGACACACCATCGTGAAGAAAAATATGACTTTTATTCATGAATCAAAATGAATACAAAGTACAATTCGTGAAAGAACAAAAAAAATATATACTCTCATTCAGGAGTATGTACAAAGGAAGAATGAAAAAATGTATATACAATTCTTCAAGTCGGCGGGCGATTTAGTAGATTTGCCAGTTCATCCCTTTTTCGCTGAGCCTCGCCTTCATGATTCAGTATCGTCAAAAGACGGGCCTCCGCTTGAGCCTGTTGGACCTGGTATGAGGCAAGCCGGCCTTCAAGCTCTTTTTCAGTAACGTTATGGGCTTCGACCATTTCACGAGTGAACACGGCGGCCTTATCAATGGCTACCACCTCCTTGATGGCTTCTTGAAGCACTCGCCAAAGTTCATATGCTTTAGTGGCCTTGGCCGTAAGGTTGGCCTGAAGCCCCCTCAGCGCTTTGGAAGCCAGCTCCCTCTCCGAAAACTTGCGGCTGAGCCTTTTCTCACATGATATCATGTTCGCAGCACAACGCTTAATCAGCCCCTGTAAGCTCGCCTTCGTGGCCACGACCTCTGAAGGAAGGCGTGTACATTCAAGAACATGCAAGCAAGTCTCCACCTGCCGACAAAACTCAACCCAGACTTGCACCAATGTTTCACTGTGGTAGGTGGCAAGAAAGGGAAGAGAGTCGTTAGCTTCAGCGGCAAACGCTTCAGCCGTGATCAGACTGCCAGTGCGAAGGTCCTTATTCAGGGAAGCTTTGCCATCTGTTCCGAGGCATGCAGAGCACAGGGGCCAGGTGGCATGGCGATGCGAGACTCTAGCGTAGTGAGAACTGGCAGAGCTGTTCAGATTTATAAACAGTCAGCGAGATTTGTAAGCAAAGAACAAATGGAACGACGTTGAGACTTTACTTACCCACAGTCATGCAAAAGGGATCTGAAGGCTCCCCAGGCCCGTCAAGAATCTCAACCTCGTCGTCGACTTCCAGAACTGTAAAAGACATCAATGTCATTTTATGAAATAGTGATAACGCTGTGAAAAGAGGGTAAACAACACTAACCTTGGCCGGAAGAGAGGACGATACGTTGAGGAGATATCGCCTGCGAAGCAGCCATCTCCAACAGGCGCTGATAGGACTGCCTGGGAGACAGATCAGCAATAGATGCCACCAATCCGCGCAATTCTGAAAGGACAGAAGGGTTTCAGATAATGGAGAGATTATTAATGTAAAATATAGAAGGCTACCTTCGATGCTCCTCCCATTCTGAGCTGGAGGGATAGCAGCTTCAGCAGCCTCCTCCGTGACCTCAGGCACATCATCGGGGACGTGGACCAATGTAGCGATTTCCGAGCGAGGAGCAGCAGCTGCCACTACAGGCTCCAACGAAGGACGGTAGCCTCGACTACCTGTACCCCAGTCTCTGGGTCGCCCACAGGAAGATCCATTAGAGCGGAGACCGACAAAGATGCCTCCCCCGAGGGAGCAAGTGCTTCGGGAGCGGGAACCACCGAGGGAAACTCTATCGCAAGAGCAACAATTGCATCGACCCCCTCTACACCGATTGGTGTTTCACTGGGGATATCAGCAGAATCTACGGTCAAAGCGCGACTCAGAGCCTCCGCCGCCGCCGAAGTCCCTGCAAAGTTTGTACGAGGATAAGGATACATATATATGTATGCAAGCAATACAAAATATTACAAAGAGATACAGGAACATACCGATGCGCAGGGGAGCTTCTAGTATGGCTTGTTCAAGCCGACGTTCCTTCCTGAGGAGATGTGCTCGCCGAGGTCCGAGGGTAGACTCGTGGCCACCGGTCCACAATGAAAGCGTGTCCTCGGCGTCGGCCGAAACAGCCTGTTTAAGGGCCCTTTCGCCCCATTCTTCCAAAGGGCCTATGAATCTCCGCCGTATCCACGGAGGTTCTTCGTAAAAGATGACGGCAGTGTAAGCTTCTTTGGAATCCTTACGTTCTAGGATTCATCTTGCGAACGTCTTATAGCCTCAGCCAATTATGCGGCTTACTCGGCAGATGAACTCGGGAAAAGTAGGCCACCATCTGATTCTTGCATAGGTAGTGGTTCATCCTGAAGAATAGGCTCGGACTCTATTAAAGAGTCAAGCAGATTGGTGACCGTCTTCGTCCGCCTTTTGGACCCAGAACTAACAGCCGAAGACGATCGTTTCCTCCCTCGTGAAGCTTTGGTACGGTGCTGACCCACTTCACCTTCAATGTCCTCGCTTGGCGGTGCTACCGAGGACGACACGGCCATTGTTGACGCCGCGGACGATGATACTGCTACCGGCGCCCTATTAGCCCTTGATTGAGCCCGAGTACGCAGTGGCATACCAGCTGTGGGAGTTAAGTCCACTTCCGCCGCCCCCGGAATAAGCACGACACTGGTATCCCTCAAGGGAGGGCGAACCGTTGTACGCGGTTGCGGCGGAACTCCGTGGCTTGAATCGGAATGGGAGCGTTGTATCCAAGAAGCACCATCTTCTCCTCAGCAATAATTGGACTGACCTGGTAGAGGTACCAGCCCATGAAAGACCCCACACATCAAGGAATATGATCAGCTTCAGGGAACATGAAGCAAGAACCAGTGTTCAGCCGCATAAAGTGATGAGCGGTGTCACGAACAGCTTCAGGCGATGGGCTAGGCGCCACTGTAAATGCTTCGAAGGGGACGCCCTGATCATATCCAAGTTGCCGGGCAAAGCGGTGTGGGTTGTACCGTATAAAGAGGGCCGCACCGTTCTGACGAAATACCAGATAACCTGGTCTGATTGCGTACAGGTGCATGGCTTCCCTGGGCTTCAGAGAAGGTACCCCCTCTATCGACAAGTCATGGAGCTGTTGAATCGGTCCTGAGGGAGCAGATAGGGCTCGATCGATGAATACCATTCCGCCTGTATTAGCATAGGGAGCGATCAGCACACAAATAGCCCCAAACTGAGTCGGGTCAGGAGCAGAAGCGTCCACCAGCCGCATGAGTCGCGGAAAAGTGTAGGCGTCATAAAATTTAGGTCTTTGGTGCGCAGCAAAGGCCCCCAACACGTGCATCTCAATCCAGCACGTGAAGTAATGAAGAGAGAAATTTACCACATCTACACCTGGAGTTGAGGTATTAGCCACGGCGCCTAACCCATGATATAGATGTGCTAGCCCTGGAATACCCACAGCTAGTCGCGTTCCCTCAGCAATGCGATGAGCAGGGTAAATAACCGAGGCTCTCATGAAACGGTGATGCATGGGAATGACGAACCAGCTAAGCCAAACGCTGATGAAGCCCACAAAGAAAATCTCCTCATCCATACCAGGAGCTGCAATCGACTCGAAAGATACCGCTGACATGATGGGAATGTAATACTGCGGCAAGTCCTCTTCTTTAGTCGGTCGCCTTTTTAAACCAAACCCAAAGGGGTCGTTAATGTTCGCGAACTTTGGAACCGTCTTTGATAGGACATCCTCGCGAAGGAAACAAGCGATAAAACTTTTAAAAGTGACGCCCTACTCCTCTGACCCCATGAACAGTTTGTCAAAAATACTCAGGGTCTTGATCAAACTCGGGCGCTTGTGGCGGACGGCGTTCTCGGTAGACAGGCCGTCAAGCATTGCAGGCTCGGTTTCGAAGACATACTCATCGGGAGGCAGCAATTCTTCATAAAGTGTCCCCCTGACCGGCAGCCCTGAGATCTCGCGAAATTCTTCCAGAGAAATTGAAACTTCGCGGTCCCCTAGAAGGAAGGTGTTGGTGGGAAGATTCCATTGGTTCAAGAAGGCCTTAACCCACCAGACATAGGGAGATTGGTAGTGGAAAAGGGATGCATATATCGCCTGATAAAGTCCAACCCTCTGCAGTCGCACGCGATGGGCGGACAGGATGTAACGAGCCCAGAGAAAGTAGCCCGTGGGATGTCGAGGGGTAAGCCATATCTTGTAAATCTGTCCCCATGGCTGGGCTTCGCCCTGGCAAATGCGGCGCCCCAAAATATCTATAACCGGCACCGGATGGTTCGGAATACCAGTTGTTGAAGGCTCAAGCCGTCCTATAGGGGTCCAATTCGGCATCTCCACAGCAAAGGCAGTCTGTGGAGGATCCATTGGCAGAAACAGACGGGTAGGCTTCGTCGGTATCTCGCAAAGAAAACTGCGGCGACCGCGGATGATGTGACCGTACCAGGTCCCCCATAACAACAAGTTGGTGCGACTCGGGTCATGATCCTTGATCATCGCCATCACTTCATCGTCAAACGGTGACTGAGGAAAAGCATCCTCCGAGCGAGTGAAAGGGAAGTATGGAACAGAAGTCATTGCGCCTGAAATAAAAAAAAAACGGGGGGGGGAACTGTTAAGCAAAGCTAACACGTGTTTATAAAGGCATATATGAAAAGACAGTGGAAGAAAGCAACAGGGGACTCATTTTATGGGACCATTGGTTACAAAATACATGGGTCCCATAAAATCAAGATGGCGGCTCGCTAATGATGAGGCAAAGCAATCACTATGAGACAAAAAGAAGATTCTCAATAAATGAACAAGTGGATTTCAAATGACCCTACACATTCCCCAAAAAGAAATCCATCTTGGACTCCGCAAAAAATCAAGCAAAGCAAGGGAATTAAATTCCCAGAAAACCCTACTGCAAATCTCCTCTTTTTGGTTGCAAAGAAACAACTCAGGGAAAGAAAACCCCAAGAAGTTCTCTGTGAAGAACTGAGTTCTTTAGAGGAATTAAATTCCTTTTGAGCAGAGGCATTAAATTCCCAGAAAATTGGCAGAGCTATGCTCTTGGAGGTGGAATTAAATTCCAGAGGGAGGACAAGTTTCATCATCAATTCCTTAAGATCAGAGAAACCCTAGCAAAAGGGGTTTATTATTTAAAAATTGGACATCTTTGAAGAACTTAGAAAGATGGGTTCTTTGAAGGGGAAAACCCTTGGTGTGGAATTAAAATCCAAAGAGTTTTTTTTTTATATATGAAAGTTCTTCGGTCGCTCAAAACCATTACCTGAAGAAAGGATTCTTTCTTGAACAGAGTTAAACTCTAAAAATTCTGGAATAGAGAACTGAGCTCTGAGAAAGAGAATTAAATTCTCAAAAGAAAATGAACAAGGAAGAAGATGAAAGAGTGGAGGCGCTTCTGAAGAGACCCCTGCATTTATAGGATGTGATGGGAAACGTTTCATCTCCCCTATTCCCTAGACAGATCCAATGGTCACAAAGGTGACAGCGTTGAACTCACGTGCAGACACGTGAGAACAACGTTGTGGGGGCATTTGTTCCCTGATAAAAATCAGGAAATACCTCAATGAGGTATCACGTGCTCACACATGACCAAGGGTCACGTGTTGACACGTGATAGTTCCCTATGATCTCCACTTTATAGAATTAAATTCTAAATCAAACAAAAGTGTAAACAAAACGGCTAAGGAAAGACCCCAATGGGTCATCACGTGACCAAGGGTCACGTGCTGACACGTGATGGTCTTTTAGCCCAGTTAAAAGACAGAATTAAATTCTGAATAAAATGTTTAATCAAGAGGGTCACGTGCCCACACGTGACAAGTCCCTTAACTCTTTAACTGATAGAATTAAATTTTATTTCAATGGTCAAACGTTGGGATCACGTGCCAACACGTGATGGGATTTAAAAGCCTTATAAGTTAATAGAATTAAATTCTAATTAAGGGAAATCAAAGACCCTAACTGGGAAAGTATTTCTTTAAATCTTTCCAAACAAACAAAAAGGGATTATGCTCTGTAAAGTGGAGCACCGTTGGATTAAAAATCCAATGGTGATTAAAAATCACCAATTTATGGAAAGATTTTATACAAGGAAAGATTTCCCTAAAATTCACCAAGAATAACAAACAGAATATCTTTGGGATTAAAAATCCAATGGTGAATAAAATTCACTGGGATCATGTTAGTTACAAAAACAAACAAAATCTTTGAATGAAAGATTTACTAAACAAATTGATTCTTTTCCTTCTCCTATAAATAGGATCCAAGAAGAGGAAGGGGAGATAGAATTTTTGAATCTTGGGATTTTCTAAAGAAAAAGCAACAGCAGAGAGAAAAGAAAGGAGAATTTAATTCTCAAGAAAATAAACCCTAGGTGAGAAAGGGGAAAGGGATCAAAGCTTCATAAAACGAAAAGAGAATTTAATTCTTAATCTAAAAGTTTAACTCTTCTGCAAAAGAACTTAGTTCTTCCTCTGGTTGAAGATCTGCAGAAGCAAATTTCCCCACAGGTTGAGAATTTAATTCTAATCGGGGAGATTCTGCCATGCAGATCCAAAACTTAGAGGGAGAATTGAGTTTAGAGAATTTAATTCTCCCAATTTCATAGGAATTTAATTCCTCCAAGATAAAACTAGGGTTTAACCCTATATGAGAATTTAATTCTCTCAAATTCATAGGAATTTAATTCCTCCAAGATAAAACTAGGGTTTAACCCTATATGAGAATTTAATTCTCCTAATTTCACAGGAATTTAATTCCTCCAAGATAAAATTAGGGTTCAACCCTGCTTGAGAATTCAATTCTCCCAATTCATAGGAATTTAATTCCTCCAAGACAGAATCAGGGTTTAACCCTACATAAGAATTTAATTCTTCCACATACATAGGAATTTAATTCCTCTAAAAACATAATTAGGGTTTAACCCTACAGAGAATTTAATTCTTAAAATAAAGAGACTTGAAAGATCTCCATGCACGTAAAGAACATTGGTCACATGATGACACGTGACCCCAATCCGCAGTGATCAGAAAGAAAGAATAAAGCTAGGTCACGTGCCCCCACATGTCCCCTGAACAAATCCCCCAAAATGAGAAGAAAACAGCTTGGAAGCAATGCCTCGCGTGCTCCCACGTGACTTCCAAAATAAAGAAAATAAAAGCAAAGGCAATGCTGGCTTTGGGCGCTCTCACGTGTCCTCACGTGATCCTGAATAAACATTCTAATAAATCAATGCATGAGTACCCATCACGTGCCCACACGTGATGGCTAAAAGTGTTTAACACTTATTTGCAGTTCTAAGAACAAAGTAAAGGAGATCTGGCCTCACCTCTGGGTGCCCTCACGTGCCCCCACGTGACCCCTTTCTTTCTAGTGTTTAACACTATTTTGAGTATTTCGTCTCCATTGTTTAACACTGCTGTCCTTTAGTGTTTAACACTATTTTAAAGCCAACCTTGGCCAAATTGGCTAAGTTTCCAGAGGCAAAAACCTCCCCTTTAACCAAATCTCAAAGTTGAGTAAAACTCATAACTACAATGTTTAATGCTCGGTCAAAGACAAAAATGTATCAGAGCCCTCAAACTCTGGTTTAGCATTGCTAAATAATGTGGGCTTGAACCCAGACAAATGTTTAATGGTCCAACAAAGAGCCAAAATCTAATTGGACTTAGCCCAAACTGGATATAAGTCCACAATTCAAATTTAACTGAGCCAATGTGCTCAAAATCTAATTAATTGATCTTAGTTCCAAATTGGACTACAGATCCCCAAATAAACTTTGGTTCAAGGGTACATCTCTTCACTCCTTTGATATTTGTCGTTGTAATCCTTCAACGTTTTCAGAGAGGTGATGGGTCCCGGCAACCACACATTTCACGGGCTATGATGTCCTTAACCTTGACTGTGAGGTCATTAAACTCACAGACTATGATGTCCTTAACCTTGACTGTGAGGTCTTTAAACTCACGGACTATGATGTCCTTAACCTCGACCGCGATGTCTTTAAACTAATATCGGACCGAGATGTCCTTAAACTAATAGTGGATGTTCAGTTGATAAAACTGCACATTTGTTATTACATTTTTCCTACTATTTCTATATTAGAAAAGGTGTTTATTATAATATATGATACATATGAGGGTTTATCTGTAAAAAGACCATTTTCATGTATTTATATATTATAATTAGCATTTGGTAGGAAAATGTATGCAAAAAATATCATTGACCAAATCTTAAGAAAACAAACTCTACTAAATATCATTTGAGTTGTTGTGCAGAATTTACAGGACTAAAATCAAGGAAATCAAGTTGTTAAAGCAAATCTGCCTAATTAAGAAGGCAAAACTTAGAAATCAAGTCTGGCGGCAACTACGAGAAGATTTCCAAGTTCCAAAGGTTCCAGAGATTGCCACATGTCACACAGATGAAGCCACAGAGAAATGATCCAGAGATCACAACCATTGGCCACGGATCCGCGGCCAAACCCCTCTGTTGGCCGCGGATCCGCCGCATGACAGAGGAGATAGGAGCTGTAAATTTTTCTGTTGGATCCTAACTACTATTCCCCAATTTAGGCATCTAGGGCTCTGGATTTTTGAGTATAAATAAGGACCGAGAGCCCCTTGTAAAAATCATCAAGTCGACGAGATCACGAAGTCCAAGACGGCTCACGCATCCAGGCTGATCATCAACGGTTCATCTACCTCCTTAGAAGAGATCGAGAAGCAAACTAGTCTTTGTAATCATTTTGTAAGGAATCAAAGTGTAATGAATATTGTTGATTAATAAAGGTAGCTTTCTTTTTCTTATTCTATTTCTTCGTAGTTTAATTATGCATTTTCTCTCCATCTCTTTTTCTCCCAACATGCGCGAGTAATTCTCCGCTTGTTAGGGTTCGTAGGATTAGGGTAGATTAATGGATGATGAAAATACCTAAACTCTTTTTACGTCCTATAAAGTTTATAAACTTTATCAAGACAATCATTAACATCCTAATCGGGCGCGCTAACAACTCATTGTTAGTCTCGACCGCGATTAGAGATTAGATTAATGATTGTTTTGGTAAAGGCTAGATATGAACGGAGTTCCGTGTCGAGATAGGGGTTAAGAGTGGGATTCCTTTTCCCTCCAGAAACCCTAATCTACACGCATCACTGTCGTTCTAGTTTTAAATCTATTAAAGGATAGAAAGAGTAATTTTTATTTAATCATCCATAACTACTAAATCCTAACGAACCCTACAAGCCCCTTCTTATATTAACTACATCCATAAATAATCTAGATCTATATTTTGCACTAGTGCTTAACGTAGATCTAGAAACCATTCCTCAACATTCTTATCCCTCCTCTCTTTTTCAACACATCTAAAGTAAGATTAAAATATTCAACGTTTCCCTGAGGACGACCCGTACTCACCTCGGTCTAGCTACGCGCGACACCGTTCTGATTGTGGTTATTCTACAAACACACTCATTAGATCAATCAGTGGACCATAATGTCCTTAAACTAATCGACTACAATGTCCCTAAACTAAACAATAGAGTCCAATTGCTCTTTTGTTGGATCTAAACGATCCCGTTAAGTTGATCTTAGTCTAAAATGAGACTAACGTATCCTTAACAAACAATTAAGTTGATCTTAGTCTCAAATGAGGCTAAGGTATCCTTAAACCCAACCCCCAAACCCAAATCTAAGAAGATACAGATTTGGACTAATCCACGCCCTACGGGCGATGACATAAATTAGTCTCCGTATACAATCCACGGGCAACCAAACACAAAACAAACACCCACGACACGAAGTGACCATCTGGAGAAGGAGAAAGTTGTTACCGCGATGCGGTAGCGTAATTAACTGCAGGGGCTTGCGCCTGTAAGGAAGAGCGTCCCCACAATCAAAAACCCCTCAAACGAGGGGGAATCTGACGAAGTCTGCTACATCGGTCGCATCCGCTTAAACCTTCGATACATGGTGTCATAAATCAACTTGGCATCTTCGGAGAGGTAGACGGATAGCACCAATTAGCATCTGCCCCGAAATTCAGGCAAGACGGACCTGCGTGGTCGCGTCTCCGTGTTTCGGAGGGGAACAACGAAAGATTCAGAATTAGATTGTTCTTGTTCTTGTGTTGTGTTTTTCGTTACCCTATTGAGATAGAAATGCGTGCGCTTGTTAGGCGTTGTCACGTCCCGCTTCTCAGTAGACAGAAACGGTCACGTGGCAAGCCCGCGACATATTTATCCAGAGAAGATCATTCCCTAAATAAATATACTAAGTGTATTGAAACAATAATACACAATACAAGAATAAATGGAGACTGTAAAATTTTCAACAAACATGTTTATTTACATTCAACTTCCAATATTTACAAATACATGAGTTTATGCTGGAAAGTAAATACAATAAGGAAAATGCCTAAACAAGTGGCATGCATAAACTGAAGAAAAGTGATGCTGAGCTAGCCCTGAGTAGCGATCTGGTTGTAGTCCTCCTCTGTGGTTTCTACTTCCTCCGTCTCGACCGTATCTCACGAACATTCCAAGAGAAGAAAAGTGAGTGGAATGCCCGTCAGCGAACTAACGTTCGATAAGTCCCAAGGATAAGTAAGAATAAAGAAAATGACAATTGTAGAATATTTATATGACTAATAAGAGTATATGATCATGGGTAAATATATACTATAGGTCTCTATATGATCACTATGTTAACATTAAGTTCTAAGTGTGAATGTCAACGCAGCCGTAGAAGTATTCTCGAGCTCGGGCCCCAAGAGCAAAGAAACACGGGCCCATTTCATGTGTTAGGGCTCTAGGTTGTGGGTGAGTCAACCCGACTAATATTCGAGTAAAATAAAAAAGAGGTTAATACGGGACTCCTTAAGCTCCGTTGGATTCACACAAGAAACTATCCCAAACATCCCGAGTATAATATATTATAACTGGTTAATATACTTAATTGATTTGATTGATTGATTAACATGTCTTGATCGAAATCATAGATTGCAAAAGGTGTAGAATGTAGTCGAGTGAGTCGAGTAATATACGAGTCATGACAATTGCAATCTTGGTTCGAGTCAAGTTTGTTCGAATAGTTTGGGTTCGAGTTTAGATTCGTGTTAGGTTAGAGTTCGAGTTTGTGTTCGAGTTCGAGTTCAAGTTTAGATTCGAGTTCATGTCTTTTTCATAAGAATTGATTTAAACTGTTGAAAATCTTATGGTCGGAAAAAATCGGCAACTGCTGCACATGGACGACAGGATTTGTGTTTTTGTAATACCCCATGTATTATCCGGTATACCCATATATACCAGATAAGCATGGGGACCCACTATAAAACAATGGGGAATCTTCGGAATACATTCCGAAAGAGGACAGATCTGTACTATAAATGGAATGATACCACTCTTCAATACAGAGGCGCCTTTTAAGTGAACTGGCACTACAGGAGTTTGAGAACTCCGTAGTTAAGCGTGCTCAGGCCAGGGAAGTCCTGGGATGGGTGATCTCCTGGGAAGTGGCCCCTGGTCGGGTCCAGTTCGCCCCGAAGGACAAAACCGTGTGGCTTCGGCCAGAGCGGACAATACTCTCTGTATTGGGGGTGGGTCGTGACAGAATGGCATCAGAGCTGATTCCTAAATAGTAGGTCTGTGGTTCGAGGACGAACCATTGTTCTAAGTGGGGGAGAATGTAATACCCCATGTATTATCCGGTATACCCATATATACCAAATAAGTATGGGGACCCACTATAAAACAATGGGGAATTTTCGAAATACATTCCGAAAGAGGACAGATCTGTACTATAAATGGAATGATACCACTCTTCAATACAGAGGCGCCTTTTAAGTGAACTAGCATTACAGGAGTTTGAGAACTCCGTAGTTAAGTGTGCTCAGGCCAGGAAGTCCTGGGATGGGTGACATCCTGGGAAGCGACCCCTGGTCGGGTCCAGTTTGCCCCGAAAGACAAAACCGTGCGGCTTCGGCCAGAGCGGACAATACTCTCTGTATTGGAGTGGGTCGTGATAGAATGGTATCAGAGCTAGGTTTTGCTATGATTGGGATTGCAATTTTCGAGTATGGCTTGACAATCTAAGCCACCCTTTCGGTCTAGATTGAAAACTTGTTGTTCTTGACCTTGATTCATATAGTGCGTCCTGCTACATGTTTTGATTTTATCCGGTAGAGCTTGTGTAACTTGGTAGAGTTACGTGGTTGTAATTATGAACTACAGCATGGTTACAATACTGTACTCTGTTTGAGTGACTTGGGGTTCTACATTTGATTCCTTCATCGATTGAATATTACTTTACCGCACAATCTTGTTTTGGTCGTCAGCTCTCTATCTCTGTTTATATCTTATATCGTCCCCGGGTTTTCAAATCTATTTCACGTTTTCATCCTTGTACTTTCCCCTATTGATCCTACGCCGCTTACATTTCTTATCGGACTCGTTGCTTTCTCTTGTCTTCGTTTCTTCAAAGTTATCATATCACGTTGCATACCTTTAAGTTCCTATCAACGTCGCGCAGCGGAAGCAAAAACCTGACTTCCAACAACTCTCCGTCCTCCTCCACTACTTAGAGTCAGACCGTCGAGATTTTGAGTGTACTGTAAGGTTTGAAGGAAGCCCAGGAGCGATCGAACGATCTCTTAGCTGAAGGACTAGGAAGACAAATGGCTCAAGCATCAGCGGAAGACTCCAATAGTAAGGGAATCCCTATTAAACAAAGAAGAGATGTGAAGATGAAGCGTCCATTTGTTCCTCAGCAACAGAAGCAGCGGAGAACTCAACGTTGTGGATACTGTAAAAAACTAGGACATCTTCAAAGAGACTGTCGCAGCGCCAAAGGGCAGTGCCTGATTTGTGGATCTGACGAGCATCTTATCGATGGTTGCCCTCGAAGGAAGGAGTTACACGGAGAAGATTCATCAACGCTCTCCACGTCGGCTTGAGTAACTTGGTTATTTCGTAGTTCGTGTTTGAGGATGGTACGGACCCTGCACAGGATTCAAACTCGCTTGACGAGATCGCAGAGATGTAGACATCGACGCGAAGTTATCACCTTCCCTGCTTCCAATAAAGATATCCCTTTTTAGTTGTTCCTTTTCGTTTAACTCCTGTATCTGTTGAACTCCTTGATTTATATGCCAAAAAAATGTGTGTGTGTGTGTGTGTGTATATACGTTTATTTTCCTCATCTTTTCTAAGTACTCCACTATTTTCAAATCCTTCATAGTTCTACCTTACACTGCATATTTATTTTCTAGTTTGTTTTCCCACTAATGCTTTTCATACTATCGTTCTCTTATTATGAAGTTCCATTTTTCGTGCCTTTTATCTTGATCTTTTATCTGCTTTAAATACAGGATGTCTTTTTGAGCTATTTGCTACTCAATATTTATTTTAATATTTTATTGATTGTCATTCTGGTGTCATTCATAATCATTTCGTTATTTATTGACTTTCAAAATTTATATTATTAGCAGTATGAGTTTTCCTTAAAATGAGTTCCATATTGATTTTCTATATAGTATCCTCTTTTCTTTGTTCATATGAATGCTAACTATCTTCTATTCTCGTATTTACGTTTACCTACATATTTTGTGCTCCAATCAATTTAAATTTTCTTTTTACTAAAATATAAATTATGGTTAACTCGTATGCTAATACATTTTAATTACTCGTACGTATAGCATTATTGTTTCGGTATTATCCTAGTTCTTTCGTATTGTATTATCTTCACACTGTTGCAAAAATAGTTTAGTTTTGGCCTTACGTTAATTATTGACATCTGGGTTGTTTACTAGTCACCTATGTTTTCATTTATTTTCTCATATACTTTACCGTATGAGTACCATCAACTAATTATATAATTGCTTGATCTGTAGGTTTATTAAGATAGTTTTGGTTCTTAAGGCCTATGAGCCAACCTTCATTGTTGTTTATTATTGGCATTCTCTTTTTTATTTTTGTATATATTTAGCTTATCACTATTAAAAGTTATGTCCTTATGTGTGACTGTTCCTTTTAGCTGCTCTATTTCTTATATATATAAATATTTGATTTTCGACTAGTGCTTTTGCATAAATCGCTATATAATAGTATTTGATTTTGTTGCTTTTCGTATTACATTTTATAGCCTATCGTTTATTTTAAATTTCAAGGACGAAATTTTATATAAGTGGGGTATGATGTAATACCCAGTCCCTATAAATAATTATTGTATTTTAATAAATAATTTCCAAATATTTTTCCCAAATTTTCTACAAATTTTCTATGTTTTTCCAAAACCTAATTATATTTTACCTTATTCTAATTTAACCTAATCCCTTTTAATTTACCATATTCCTATTAAAACCCAGCCCATTCCTTTCCCCCTCTTTTAAATTCTTTTTACCTCAGCCCAGCCCAAGGCCGGGCCCATGAACCCAAACCCAAACCCTTTCCCTAACTCGACCCGTCCCCTAACACCCCAACCCGACCCGGACTCCCAGACCCGACCCGCAACCCACTCTCCCTCTTCTTCTTCCCCTCCTCCTTTCCCGCTTCTCCTTCGCGCACCCCCACGACCCTGCACTCTTCCCAACAAACCCCCGCACGACCCGCTCCCAACGAGCCCCCACGACCTCTCCTCCACCTCCTCAACGTCCCCCCTCGTGCTCCTCGAGACCCGCGCCTGCTCACGATCCCTTCCTTCCTCGCCAACGGCTCCCCGCGACCCACTCTCCTTCGCTCCTTCTCGCTCTTCCTATTTCCCTCATACTTCACCGGAGCCAACACCTCACCAGCGCACACAAGCCTTCACCGAGCTTCCAACCTCGACCGCACCTCCTTCTCCTCGAGCTAGCCTCGGCTGCAGCCCAAGCCGACCCCAACCACCTCTTGAAACCACTGCCTTCCTCCAAGCTCCGAGCTCTACCTCGCCGATGACCACCATCGACCCACCTTAAGCGATCACTAAGCCCACCCCGAGCTCCCCAACAGCCCGCACCCGAGCCTCCTTGCCACTTCCTCCACAACTCCAACCACCTCGTCATCACCGAACCCAACTCCCAGCACCCTCGACTCGAGCAACCACCTTCACCATCGCCAGTGATCAACTCTTTTCATCGTCGCCTCCTTCTCCCCAATCACGATTGCCATTGCTTCGTCTCCACCGAGCATCACCACCATCTCTCCGACACCCTGAGCCATACCCTTGCACCACGAGCCCGAGACCCATCTCCACCCATGAGCCTACCCCTCTCAAACCCAGCCCCTAACTGCACTCACCGCCACCACAAACCTCTTACCATTGCCGACGAGCATCCCCGGCCACCGTCACCTTGCACCAACCCCTTGCACCGCCCGAGCTCCGCTACCTTCCTCTTCGACTCCTCCTCAGCCTTCAAAGCTCAACCGACCACCCCCAAACCTAGTCGTCGCTGTCTAAGCTGTTGTTGCCCGTGCCATTATCCCAGTCATATTCGTCTTGCCAATCTCGACCACCCACACTGCCTCATCGCCTGCCCATCGTAACACACCATCATCGTAGCCAAATCGAGGCCCGTAATTTCATCGAACATTTATGGTTGTCACAAACACCGTTGTCCCAGTTGTCATCGTCGCTGATTAAGCCATGTCTTCGGTCGGTCTAATCATTGTCGTCGTCGATGCAGCAGCCGGCGCAACGCTGGCGCACGTCCGTCGCACCCACCGAGCCATCAAGTCAAGAATCAAGCTCCACCGAGGCCAACTCTTGTCGTGCTCGAGTCGTGAACGCGCCGTTGCCGCTGCCGTAGCCGTGGTTCACCACTGTGCCGTCCGCTACTATCATATCACCGATCGTCATCGTCAGGCAAGTTTAAATACTTGCTTCATGCTATTATATTTTCATTTCGATTGCAATTCATTATTATTGTAAGCATTTGATGCAAACCATAATCTGAAAATCCCCTTAAAATAACAGAAATTAAACGTAAAAGTTGGCCCGAGTGATGAAGAATACTGTGTTAAGATTTGGCTTGAAAATACGGATTTTAATAATGTAAAATGACATCCCAATTGGTTACGTCAAATCTGAAAATCACCGTACTCATTGTGTCGTAAAATTTGTAGTTAATTAAATATAAATATAATCATGGTACTCCAGGGCTAGTATCGAACCAAATATTATAACCTATAACCCTATGTAATTAGTTGTTGAATATTGTAAATTCGTGACACTGAAAAATGAAGAGGAGCGCAACTCTGGACTGCAGTCCGGGGCAGCGTTCGTTTTGAATACCTGGCTTGGGAACACCTGTACACCCCTTGCTTAAACTGAAAATATGCGGAGCCCCATATGGTCACGTAGATAATTGGATTATCTAACACATGAATCTATTCCCGTGTTGTTTCACTGCCGTTTGATATTTAATTCGTATTTTAGAATACCATTGTGTCCTGCAGCTTTCTGCAGTGACAATTTGTACACATTGACATTAAACTAAACATATCTCCCAGAACACAGTGGAAGTTAATGATCCGTCGGATTTTTTTGAAATCTAACTGTTAAATCTAAATATCATACAACTGTAGCGTCGCCTAATTATGCTCCCAACTAGGAGTAAAACGTGTTACAAAATGGACTTCCAGTTCTGAAACTGGATTTCCAGCAGTGAACACTTAAATTGAAGTCGTAATAACTAGAGAACCTGAAACCCGATTGACGCGAAACTAATTTTTATGGATAGATAATTAAACATACTGCTTACCCCCTTTGCATTGTTTTGCCTAATTCTGCATGTATGATTTATAGTAAATTATGCAAGTGGTAAGGCACTGGCTGATGATATTTTATTCATATAATAATTATTGCATCCTCATCACATCATGTAGATGTCATATACATTGGTAACCTAGTGATCGTGTACATTACCCGGTGATAGATATTAGTGTTTGGATTGTGGCAAGTACGTTAGTGTTAAAGCGTGAATGAATAAGTGAAGTGACACGTACTTGTACACAATCAGCGAACCCAGTTAATTTATTGCATTGTCGACGCCTATGGGGCATATGTAAGTGTAACTATAACTGGTATGGGACGGTTATGGAAGCTCTTATATTAGTGTCATGGGTAAGGCTTCAAACGCTGTCCATTTATCTCGGGTACCAGTCGAGACATGCTTGATGGAGATCCTGTCTCCAGTTCTCGCGTAGACTTGTCATGGACCGACTAGTATTTGGATTCATGGTTGGTGTTTGGTGTAGACCACGGGGTGTGGGATAGTTTGAGTGTGAGTTCCACGGAATCTCGGGAGTCCCATTGCCAGCATATACAGCGATTCTGGGAGTCATATGGGTGACATTACTGATTATTAGCGAGCGATTCGGGCTCGTGTTCCTTTGCCCCTGGGGCCCTACTCTTGGATGGGGGATACTCCTGCATGGTTGACTCTCACACTTGGTTTGACGATAGCTTTAGCGACCTGGACAGTGAGACTTAGAGACTGATAGGTTTAGTGACATGCATTGATTACTGACTCGATACACCGGGCTTACTATTTACCCGCTTTACCGTTTACCTGTACTGGATCCTTCATGCTCATATTATTACTTCATGCTTGCTGTTTCATATTCATCATTGTTACACATATTACATATGTATTTCTATTTATTGCTATTGTGTCGCTCTGACGACCTGAGTATGCATGCTCAGAGTGAGAAGTAGATTTAGCTTGGACCGGGACCTGACGTACCTCGAGGACTTTGCAGATATCTAGATCAGCGACTCAGCGCTATACTTTCTTGATCTCTATCGGGTTAGTTTTTGTATTTGTTTTGATTTAGTGACTGAATTTCTCATTACATGTGCATTGATTACTGATTACCACGTAAAGCTAGAAGACGAAGTGTGACTACGGCAGGATATTTTCTCGACCGTAGGAGCATGGCTGGCCTTGTCAACCCCTCGTATTCCGCATTTTGGGAAGCGGGGCGTGACAGTTTTTTTCCAAGACAATTGCCATTGATAATTCCGTTAAGTTTTCTAACCTGAATAGTCAAGCACTCACTTTCTCCGACTTTCCGAGGCTCAAGAGAAATGATACCGCTTAAGCCTATATTATTCTAGAGTCAATAATATTGTTTGTTTTTATTGTTTTATTCCCCGAGGGGGTTTTATGAAAAATATATATTAATATTGTTTAAAAATAACCTCAAAGGTGACTTATAATATTTAAGCTTTTCATGAACATGTATTTTAATTGTTGTGGTGTTTTTGTGATAAAACCTAGCTTTTAAAAGTTTATGGTATTTATATGCAAACTAGCTCTTTTGGAAATTTGATGATATTTTATTAAAATTCTAATCTTTTATTTAAAAATATGGATTCATAATACGTTTTTATTCAAAATACGAATTCATAGTATTATATAATTTTCTAAAATTTAGTTTTTGTTTAGAAAAGTCATATTTCTTAAAAACCGTATTTTTATTTTCTTTCGAGACCGAATACTCCGTGAGAAATTCGGCATCTCGCTCTACTGTCCCAAAGATGTACGATAATCTGCACCATCCATTAGTGGATCCCCTAACAAGAGTTGAAGAGCCATAATTGCCGAGGATTACAAAAATACCGATTAAAAAACCTGTTTTGAAAAGGTGTGGTATTTTAATGTAAAACTTATTCTTTAAATTAGCCATATGTTTAGAATATCATGCTATGTAACAATAGTATGCGTGTGGGGTAGATCGTTACCCCGTGAAGTTTTCTTAAAGGTATTTTTAACAATTATTGAAATGAGAGTTATACTAAAGTTCATGGTATTTTAATGAAAATTTTCGTTATTTGATTATTTCTCATGAAAATTTTGGTTAAACTAAAATTTAATGATTGTAAATAAGATTAAAAGCGGTGTGAGGAAGTTAGTTTGACTTATTTGCTTAAAAGGGGAGTACAAATGTTAAAAAGAATTTAATATCGGAGCTAACTCCACTTTACCGATATGTTGTTAGAAGATGATTTGAGGTGAGTAAATGTTAAAAAGAACTTCATAACGGAGCTAACTCCACTTTACTGATATGTTGTTAGAAGATGATTTGAGGTGGAAAAAAAAAAGAAAGAAGAGGGACTTACTAGTTTAAAGCGTTAACAAGGATGGAAGGAAGCCTTCGGGTGTCGTGGTGTCGTCGGAAAGCCTTCGGTCGTCAAGTTTGGCTTGCTACTCCACTTTGGTACCTAACTCCACTTGGTCCTTAGAGAGTTTGAGAGAATTTTTGATAGAATTTTCAGAATGGGGAAGAGCTAGAAGATAGGGTGTTGTTTATAGTGAAGAATTAAGGTTTGGGAATTAAAATTTTTGATTAAATGAATTAAAACGGTGTTAAATGATGAATTGAAAGGTTACTGTTTAATTGCAGGGAAATCAAACAGTGCAGGGGAATTGAGGGGAGTTGAAGAGACAAGTGCGCAAAGCACGGAGGGGATTGGGCGCATCGGGACCGGCGGCGGCGGCTCTTTTGAGGAAACGGGCGGTCGGATCTCGCTGGCTTGGCTCGAGATTCGTGCCACGTAGTTTAGTCAGGGTTTACTCATTTTTGCGCATGTTTGATTTTTTTGAAATTTTTAATTTCTCCGTGAATTGCACGTGCAACTCTTGGGCTTCCGAAAAATTTAAAAAGAAAAATCTAAAAATAATTGAGTCGATGGGATTCGAACATATAGGCTATATCGCAGCAGTGCATAGGTTTTACCGGTGAGCTACAAGTTGTTTCTTACTTTTATTTAACAAAAATAGCATATAACTCTTACACGGGTTATAATACCCTCTTCTGTACAATAACAAGAAAATTTTGTATAGGAATTTCAGAGTCGTTACAGGCGTATACAGATTCTCCCTGCCTAGGTTAAGCCGAAATTTATTGATTGTGAAGATCCGAATCTCTGGCAACCGCGGACTAAAATGTCATTAATTACCCATCGCCTATGAAGCGAAAGAACTTCCGATTGACGGGTCAAACTAGTAATGCGAACTCAATGTGCGGCGTGTGTATGTTTTGTTTTAAATGTATCTAGGACCTCGCCGAGTTTACGGGGGTCCTCGCAGGGTTTTCGTGCGTATGTTGTTTCTAACGGGAGAGGTGATGAGTGTATATACGTTAAGTGCGCACTTAGTAAAGTGAGCACGTGGTAAGGTGCGCACGTTACAAAACGCTCACCTAGTAAGGTGCGCACTTGGCAAAGGGATGCACATGACAAGTGTGCTCCTGCCGAGGCGTGCACCAAGCAAGGTGTGAGGGAGTGAAGGGGGCCAAAGGGTCCCGAATAGACCAAAAGATCTAACGAGGTGCGCAGGTGCGCACTTGGCTAGATGTGCACCCAACGGGATACGCACCTAGCCAAATAGGCTCCTAACATGGTGTGTAACTAGCACGGTGCAAGTAGAATTGAAATCTAATAAAGCAACAGTCTAAAAACACCATGATTTTGACTTTTAAAGATCAGAGGGGTCTCTTTTTCCCTTTTTTGAAGCTTCCCGACATGCGCACTTTGAAAAAAAGAAAGGAGGAATGAGAAAATGACTTGCACAATAAAAATGGCTCAAAACTCAAGATTTTGTTTTTTAGGGAATTGATTCAGATTTTTTTTAATCACCATGGAAGGCCTTTTATAGACTTATATCTTTTACATTTAGCCCCATGGTTTATACAAAATTGAATTTTTTCCTATTTAATTTAAAAAACAAAAATTACATTTAATTTTTTCCTTTTCTTCTTCTCTTTTGGCCGGTCCCTCTTCGTGTTCGGGTTCGACTTGGGCATGGGCCCACTTGACCTGGACTCAGACTTGGGTTCGAGCTTGGGCCCACTTGACTTGGATTCGGGCTTGGGGCCGGACCCACTTTTCGGGCCTTAACTTTGACTTATTGATCTCGACCTTGGGGTGTAATTTTTGACCCCAACAGTTCTGAATCTCAAGGACTTCATACTTCAGCTGCTATGAGTGTTAAGAAATCAAAATATGAGTTCTCAGAAGTTTTATTTTCTTCCAAGGACTCCATCTCAAAAGATATAGCCTCGGCGTCTAAATCATCAGGGTTTAACAAATATTTTGACTCATCATCGTCGAAATTTTCAAGGAAAAATACTTCAACAAGATGAGCAATTGGCTCAAGTGGGCTCACATTTTTTATCGGCGGTGAGCCATCAAAATCAACTTCCTCTTCCTTGCATAGTTTCTCTTCTATGCACTCCTTTATATAAGTTATCAAAGTCAACATCGTCATCAGTAGGAATTTCATTAATTGAGTTGACTTCGAAAGGCTTATAGGAATCACTTGGCCGATTTTCTAGGTTAAAATATTAAGATCAATTTTCATGTTCCCAAATGATAGTTTCATAGAACCATTACGACAACTGATCAATGCATTCGAAATGGCTAGGAAGGACCGACCTAGTATGACAAGAATTTAATTCCTGAGCTTAGTGACGGGTTGTATTTCTAGAATAATAAAATATACAGGGAATATAAATTCCCCAATTTTAATCAACACATCATCGATCTCACCCATAGGAGTCTTGATGGACCAGTCAGGTAATTGCAAAGTGATCTTGGTGGGCTTAAGCTCACCTTGCCCTAACTGCTCATATACAAAATATGACAAAAGATTAACACTAGCGTCTAAGTCTAATAAAGCTCTATTATGACTTTTTGCCTATAATGCAAAATATAGTAGGACTACCGGGGTCCTTATACTTAATGGGTATAGCATTACTTAGGACGTCACAAATATTGCCAGCTAAAAAGACCTTCTTAGACACTTTATTTTGTCTCTTCTTTGGGCATAAATCTTCGAGATATTTTGCATACGAAGAAACTTGGTCAATAATGTCCGAAAGAGGGGCGTTGGCTTTAAATATCTCCACCATCTTCTCTATTTTAGCAGCTTGCTTCTTAGCCTTGAAATGTTTTGGATATGGTGCTCTAAGCTCAAGAGGGGTATTTATAAAATATGGGTGGGGTGGAGATATGGGTGCATCAATAGATGTCGGCTTTGTTAGTAGGATAGGAGACTGTTGCTCCTCATTAGTTGGGATCTCTTCTGAATTTTCGGGCATCCTAACCTGATTATCAACCTGTTTGCCCAATCGCAAGGTGGTTATAGCATTTGCTTGCGCAGGATTTGCACATGTATATTTAGTATTCGTAACAGGTTGACTAGATATGGTTTCTTGTTCACGTCCTCCTAATGCTGTAGCTAACTGACCAGGTTGTTTTTCAATATTTGCAATGATTTGTTTGTTGGACAATTCATTTTGCAACAGAGTGTTCAGCTGCTTTTCAACGTTATTAAGCCTATTATTCTCATTCTCATACCCTTGTTATGTGTGCTGCGTGTTAGGTTGGGCAGGGTTGGGTGGAGGACCTTGTCTTTGGTTTTGGAATTGTTGGCCAGTGTTGCCATAATTCCATTGTAAGTTTGGTTGGTTTCTCCATCCTTGGTTGTAGATTTGAGAATAAGGATTATTAATATTGTTATGTTGATAGACAGCATTAGTGGTCTCTTGATCTTGAGGACCATTTAGAAGAGAACATTCTTCCGAAAGGTAGAAAGAGTCTTGACAGTTAAGATAAGAAGAGGGTTGACTAACTTGAGCAACGGGAACGGGGGTAGTTGATAGATTTTCTATTGATTTCTGAATGGCAGTCAACTGGTCTTGCATTCTAATTATGGTTTCAACCGCGTGGATCCCGCCCCTAAAATTAGTTGACCCCCCTCACTAGAACTCCCCCACTGCATAGTCTTATCGGACATTTCTTCAAAAAGTCGCATGCCTCGTCCTCTTTCTTCATCATAAAGTCCCCTTGACACATGAACTCAATTATAAACTTAGATTCCATACCATCATAAACTATTTGGCATAGCTCCCAGTTAGCTATACCATGATGGGGGCATTTTATGAGAAAGTCCTTAAAACCTTCGAAATACTTCCGAAAAGATTCTCCTGGTTTTTGCAAAATAGTCCTGATTTCATTTCGAAATTTGGCGGTTTTAAAATGTGGGTAGAACTTTTTAAGAAATATTTTAGTAAATTCATCCCGTGTCCTGATAGTATTGGCTGGCACATTGTAAAGCCAATACTAAGCTTCATCAGTGAGGGCAAAGGGGATAAGTCTAAGCTTAATTGCATCTTGGTTCAATTGCTTAAGTTTAAACATTTGATATAAGTCTTCAAACTCCCTTATGAAGATATAGGCGTCTTCAGATTCTAAACCATGAAAGTTAGAAAGTGGGTTTATGAAAGCAGGTTTTATTTCATAGTCACCGGCTGCTAACGGTAAGACTATGCAAGATGGCAGTGATGTGCGTACTGGATAGTATCTATCATGTAGGCTAGGTGTAGCGAGAACGAGCTCAGCCATTGGATCTTCTAAATCGAGACAAGTCAAACGGTTTGTTTCGTCTCGACCTTACATGTATATACACCGTATGCAAAAGTTTTTTTTAAAACCCTAAAACTAAGATGACTAGGGATTCTAAAAATCACAATCAAAGATGCGCAAACAACCAAGATCTAGGGTTACCTAGGTCAAGTTACTAGACCCACTCGTAACTGCCAAGAGACAAATTGCGGGATATATTCTCTGGCAGCTCTTTAACAATCTTGAAGCCGGATCGGTGCCAGTTAAGTGGGAGAGTTCCGCTATACGAATCACCGGAATAGGGGGCCTTAATTAAATAACTACAACTAGTCACACGTCACTACACATCTCAAGATTGAATCGAATAACCGTTAGATTACCTACAACCCCCTCTTATCCTATTGAGCGCGATATGTCTTTAAGGGGCTAAAGTTTAGATATTTTTTAAATTAATGTAGCTTAATGCGGATGCTCGGTTCTGATTTATAAGGCCTAGAAAGGATGATAAAATACCTACCTAATCTGGATTTGGTTTGTTGCCTCTTAGAATCTTTTTAAATATGCAATGCAATCCAAAACAATCTAAAATCTAAACTAGTTTTTTAAATGGCATAAAGAATTCTGCAAAAATCTGTTCGTTGGAATTAAATCGAGATTTTGGGAAAACGAGATCTTATCTAAATTTGCCCCAATTCTGTTGCAATCTTAGCATTTTATCAAAAATTGAATCAAAGTTCCAGAATATGCTCAAAAAATGCAACAAACTGCAATTTGAATTTTTGGAAAAATCAGAAAATTTTTGGCCGATTTAGATTTTTTATGGGTTTCGGCCGAAAATTTCTTTAATGGGCAAAATCTCCAAGTTGCCTCTTGTTCGTCTCGATATTCTCTTCCAGTAACTTCGTCTCGATACCTGAAATAAAAAACAGAGAATTCGCAGAATCAAATAAAGTAAACTAAATCTAATTTAATCTAAATTAAAATCTAAAACTTAAATTTAAATGTAATTAAACTACACCTCCCCGGCAACGGTGCCAAAAACTTGATGGAGATTTTATTAGTCTCCAATTTTAGCCGCAAGTATACACTTTATCGCAGTAGTACTTTAAGGATCATTCCAACGAAAAGGTATGTTAACTATTTTTAAACTAAATTAAAGAGTAATTTAAATAATGAAAATAAAAATTAAAATGGGCTTTTTATAGATATATAAGAATTTAGGGTTTTGTATTTATTTATCTCTTTTGGTTGGTTTAAAAGATTTTACTTCTTTTCTAGATCTATATTTAATATATTTTCTATTAATCCTATAAAAGCATGGGTTAATTTAATATTATTAAAATTAACCTATAAATTATAAAAATATCATTTAGATAGCAATATTAGAACACTTTTCTAGTTAATTAAAAATAATTTATGTTTAGTCTTCGATTAATAGTGATAGATGATTAATCTACTTCTATCATCTTATCGAATAACCTAGTTCACCCTTAACTACCTAGTTTTAATTTCTTTTAATTAAACTCGTCTCTTATCTTCTCTCATTAGATCTCTAGGGCGTCAACCTATCATTTAACCTAATAAATTTCTTGGTGTTATCATTTTCCCCTAATTTTCTTTCTAAGCGTCAACTATCATTAAAAATATTAGTTTTTTAGAAGATAAACTTAATGAGAAGAATTTAAATAATAAGAGATTAATATTTAAACATAAGAAAAGAAAGCAATAATACATCCAACCAAATAGAGTAAATAAATACTAAAACCTAGAAAAGAAATTAGTTACGCTTCATATTAATAAAAAGCAAAAATTTATTCATAGAAAAAAACTTACAATGGAGTTGATCTCTCAAAAGAAAACCCTAAAGTTTATTGCCGAGAGAGATATGAAATCTTAATACTATACAAGCATTTATATAGTCTTTTGTGAGACTTGGAACAAACTCTACAGATAAACAGAGAATAAAAAAACTAACCTAAAAATCCCAACTCAAATCTCCACCAAAATCCGGCCGAATCTTCTGAAAATGACATTTCAACCAAAATTTTGACTCCTGGGATATTTTGCCTTTTTTTAATCTTTTTGTTTTAATCTCGAGATCTCCAAACTTTGTTTCAAATCTTCAAATTTTTTCTCAAATTTTCTATATATCTCCGATTTGATTTCCATCGCTTGCACGTGGTCTTCTGTTATTTTCTGATTATCTCCCTGATTTTGATATAGCTCCATGCAGTCCACATTGCACGCACGTAATTCGTATTTCAGGACAATTTTCCGTATTTTTGCATTCAACCCCTGTTATCTGTAATAATTCACAAAAGATACCAAGAACGGTATAATATATGACAATAAAATGATAAATGGGTTAAAAAAACATGCAATAAATTGCACTAATCAATATCTTTATGTTATCATTTTTTATCCTTAGCCATTCTAATCTCCTTCTTTCTCTTAAGTTTCTATTCATGCAGGAAGAAAAAGAATATGGAGGAAAAATTGTGAGCTAAAGAAAATTCCTACATGATCTACTTAAACTCTGTTAGCAAATTAGTTTAGCTAGTTACTTCACTACAACTTTTGTCAATGAAGTGGAAGTTTGTATTGGAATTTCTCAAGGTGGATCATCTTCGGCATGAAGATCGATAAGCAAGCTTGATCGAGATGGCGTAAGAGCTTAACCGGGGTTCAAGTTCATCCAATTGAGCATATGAAGATGCTACAAAGATTGTAACCCCTCACTTTGCTCTCATAAAAATTCTAATTTGCAAATTGTAGTGCAGGACATGATCATGGTGGGTTAACCGGTGTTTGACCTCTAGAAATATTAAAATTGACGCTTCCACCGAGTCCGTGAGTGTCACGACTCATACACCAGTTTACTAACACTACCAACCTTACACCTTCCGAGGAAATAAGCTTTTTAAAGGCTTCTGGATCCTTATCTCTAACACGTCGCCGAGTTTCCGCCTCCTCCACAGTTCGCAGAATCTCTTCCTTAGAATACCACTGTCCTCTAAACATCACCCGCCCGTCATCGAGATCCCCTGAGCTATCGCGAACAATGTTCACATTAGAATTTAACGGTGAATTCCCCCTCGATGAATAACCCCCGTTAACATCTAAGCAAGTCTTTGTATGAGCTTGAACGCCGCCGCCGCCACGTCCATCTCCAAGACCATCTTAGACACCCCGGCCTCGGTTAGCACCCTCCTCTCCACCAACACCGAGATCATCCCCACCAATAGGATGATCGGCACCACTACTACCACCGAGAACAAACCCACCATTAAGAAAGCCGCCTCCCCCACCACCACTGTGCCCGTTACCCCGACCTCCCCTACGAACATCTTCAATCCCGCTATGAACACGACCTCCACGAGATCCACTGCCACGGTCAATAGCAACCCCATTGCCATGGTCAATAGCAACCCCATTTCCACGGTCAAAAACAGCATGCACTCCACCGCAGTCCCCATTGCCACAAGACTCACGGCGTCCTACCTCGCCTCTATGCCCAACACCCAAACCCTCACCGTCAATACCACCACCAACCCCAAGATCAATAACAGCCTCACGACCACCGCCATCACGGAACCCATCATCACAATTGCCACCCCGAGACCCATCTCCATGAGACCCACCACGACTACTGATCAAATTAGATTTTACGTGTGGTATCTAAGTTTAAAGTTAACCGCAATAAAAAAGGCGTCGCGTGTAGCTAGCCGTGATGAGTACAGGTCGTCCGCAGGGAGATAGTGTGTTTTAAGTTCTTGTTCTCACGAGTTAAGCCAAAGGTCGGAACGAGTTCGATTCTAACCTAAGTGTAATGTCTATATGCAACGAAACATTTGTTAGGAATAGAGATAGGTTTGTTTAAGTTAGGAAAATCCGTACTCGTCCTTTTGTGCCTTACTTGACTTATCGAAACCGTGGTAATCGGTAACAACGTGGATTAGGGTGCTTAAACACGGTATTTCAAGAAATCCGGCTTATTGACCCTCGTCCTTCCGTTCTTGTCTTTTATCCAATGCCTCCGGTCAAACCAAATGCAGCGAGTCATGGTTAGGGATTCCCGCTACCGTGGTAGGGTAGGGTGCCTGACGGAGTGCTTGTATGAGGTTTGGGCGGAATTCGATTAGCAATTCTCGGGCAAAAGAAATGAGTAAAAGAAAAACATACTTAAATAACCATTCTCTTTCCCTAACAAAATACACTATTCACAATTCATAACCAAGATCAAAACAAGATATAAAAGAGAAGAGATCAAAGGAAAAAACATTGCAAGTAAGTAATTGGCAAGAAAGTAAAGTGCAAGAAAGTAAGAAGTAAGAAAACACTAAGAACCATATTGCAAAAATAAAAGCTTCGTTCAAGTTCAAAATGATGATACAAGCTATGAATTCAAATACTAAAATCTAACCTTGCAAGCTCAGTTAAGAGGTTGCAAGATGAGATAAAAACAAAGAACTCAAGATTAACCAACTGCTATGTACAAACCTTTAAACAAAAATTACAAAATGGAAATGGAATCGAGTGTCAAAATATGGCCAAGTATCTCCTTGAGCTTGCTCTCTGTTATGGTATTTATAAGCACTTCATCAACAAAAACAAACAATATAATTGAGATGATGTGACAACTAGAAATGATCAGAAGAAAAATGGATCCAAAATGATAAGATTGTACCGGTGGTAGCAGTTTTTTTAGGGTTTCTGCCGGTTTACTGTAGCGTGGTGGGGCCTATTTTCTTATGGTGACCATATATCCTCTCCATGATCTCACTGGTATTGTTTGATTCTTCTATATTAACTTGTGTTGTAATCTATAGATTTGGAGGGAAATTATAACTTTAAATCACATCACATCTTTATTTCCACTCATCACAAGCCCACTTGCCTCATCCACTTGCACAAGTCATGATTCTTGTGTGTCCACTTGTGCTAGGATGTCCCACCAAGGTTCATGCATGAAAAGAGGTTTGTGTTCACACTTGTATTGTTGCATTATGCTTGATAAAAAATGTGTACACTTGTTTGTTTCAAAAAGAAACTCTTTGAATATTGATCGGTTTTCTGTTCTAGTTGCAGTGTCGACTCACAAATGGCATATCCGTGTATTTGAGTGTGTTTCCAGTGTTTTGTCACGAGCACCTGTAATCTGTATTTATTGAGCAGACACGGGTTAATAGTATCGATATATCATAAAAATGATAATGAATGAGCGGTATTGAAATGCGGTTTTCCGTGATGAACAACTACTGCTCTGAGCCTCTTCGTTGCGACTACAGTCGTGCCCATGACTCTCCCGGTCTCCCTGGCCTTGTACCATCGACACTCGTCTCACCAGGGACCTACCCCTCGAGGAAGATGACCGCGCTTTGCCAACCCCATGCACAGTCACCAGTGGCTGCGATCTCGAAGAGGACCTTCCCCTGGATGGCACCTCCTTCCACACCTGAGCTCCGCGTTCGCTGTATGCTGCAAGTCCCCCACGTCCATATCAGTGTGACTGACTATCGACGACCTCACGTCTCGTTGGCGACCGACGACATGACAGGGAGATCGGGTCCTGTTGCGTGGATTACGACCCTCCTTACTCGAGCCGCTTTCCCAATCACCATCCCTACCGCCTAAACTCCGACCATCCCTAGATCGATGCATCGTCGAAGAACCAAACCGCAGGAAAAAAAAACCCTAGCCGCAAAAAGAAGACCCTCGAGAAGCCCTAGCACAATGTCACCTGACGTCTGCCCTCACCCGCGTGAGGAGACTCATCTCGCCAGAGCGCCGTCAAAAGGAAACATAGCCCTAGCTCTCCAAACCCCCCGCCACCGCATCCCACGAGAAACCCTATATTTTTTAATGTAACACCCGAGCCCAATGCTACTGTTTTTCAGTTACTGTTTGAGCATTAGGTGGTACTCATTTCATTTATCTTGCTTATTTGTGGCTTACTGTAAATTTTACCCGGAAAAGTCATTTCTGCACATAACAAATTTTAGCATCTAAAATAAAATTAAAAATATCCATCTTGGCCTACTCGACACCCCTAGCCTTGTGGTAGCGTCCGTGCATCGAGTTCTCGTCCCGTTCGGTGAAACGGGCGAGTTTGGACGGCTACGCGCACGTACAGGTGTCCGTCTTGGGGTATGCTTTTTAATCATAAGACACTTAAATTTAAAATTTGGAACCCGCTTAAAATCCTATTATTTCAATTTCAAATTTTTGGACCCGAACCGGGCGCGATTTGGAAATGTTTTATTTAGCGTCAAAATCCTAAACTAATATATTTTAAAACCATAATATATTTCGTTAACATACTTATACTTTACTGTTAATTAATCTTCTGTAAATTTTCTTTAACCTCTAAAATCTTTTGCCCAGCCAATCACGAGGCTGTTTTCTCCCGTGGGCCCCTCTCCTTTTTCCCATTATCTCTCTCTCTCTTTCTCTATCTTTCTCTCTCTCCCCTTTTTAAATATTTTTCTTTCCCTCCTCTCGTTCTTCATCACGAGAACAGGAAACCCACCCGAGCCTCGCGCAGAAACCCTAGCCACCTTCACCCGTCACCGCCGCAGTCCCGACGCCGGCGCCAGCGTCACCAGCAGCCTTGCCTCCTCAGCCTCGCCTCGCCCACACCTTCTCTCTTCCACCCCCGCGCACCCTGCACGGCAGCGACCGCCTGCAGCCTTCTCTGCAGCCGCCTGCTCGCCAACGCGACCACCAGAAAACATCCAACGCCTCGCCGACGAACCCCAACCACCTCAGAACACCTCGTAAGTGGTTCTCCATCTCACCCTTTCTCTCTTCATCTTTCAAAACTGAAACATACTGCTGGATGTTCTGCAGATCGCCGGAGACGTCGATCTCGCCGTCGTTGCTAGTGGCCTCTGGGACCAGTGAGTATTCCCCCATCTTCTTCGTTCTCTGTCCATTTCCTTCTTTCTCTAGATCTACACCCGTAGAAACCCTATTCACTGTTTTTGTGCTCGCCGGAATCCGGCCGTGCCGGCGACGTGTCTCGACGATCCAGCAGAGTACTCTGACCCGTGTGGTTCCTTGGTTCGTTGTTGGGCTCAATCCGTGAACCGTGCGTCCGTCGCGAGTTTCCCCGCCGACATTACGTTCCGTTTTTCCCGGTTCGCGACCCGTCGAGGCAAGTACCCCTTGCTACATGCTATACTATATATTTATATATGTATTGACATCCTAAACCTGTAAGATTAGCTTGGTACAATCGTTTTCTATTTCGGTTACAAAATTGCATTATAACATTTTACTGTTAAACATGGAATTTACAGTTTGCCAATTTAAACCTAATAATCAAATCTACCTGTTCGATCACATTTTTACTGTTAAATAGCTGGTAGCATTTATCCCTGTAGTTCTGTTACATTCGGACACTCGTATGCATTTAACCGGAAATAACTGTATTGAACCGATACCTAAACTAGTGCACCGCTAAGGGTGCTTAAACCTGTTACATAACTAAACGGTTATATCGTCTTACTGCACTCTTGTAATTTGAATGAAACTGCTTATTATGTAATTCATTGCTTATCTCAAGTTGTTAATACCCATGTTTGTTTATATATCTGATTGGGAGCACACTCACGATATTGTTTACATCTTGACCTGACATTGCTACACATATATATATTGATACACCTGACATGGTACCGTATACTGTTGACTTGACCTGATATACCATGACCCGACCCGTTACCTGATCTTGTGTCTAATGCCAACAAACCTGACATGTAGTCCTTACGGACCGTTCCTGTTGTCTATCCAGACAAACCTGCTTTTACCTGATCCTGTGTTGGCATTGGTTCTTGATTACTGAATACCTGACTCGACATACATAACTTGGGGGTATGGGGAAATCAAAGGTGAAACCGACTTGTAACTCAACAGTTCGATACCTGTTCTGATCAGTCTTACGGGCTAGGCCAGCCCCGAAGTGATGATGCTGACATCACTCGCCCATCCTGCTACCTGTTATTGCCTAGCGACACGTCTCGGATTCAGCCCCGAGGATCTTGACCGTGGTCCCGGGCATGCACGGGATACTATTGAGTTACATCGACGATTCATCAATTGATTTCAAAGACTTTAGAATAGGAAACCTGATAGAACAGTTTAGTTTACCTACTGCACGCTATCCTGTACTGGTATGATTCATATTATTGTTATTCTTGCTGTATTCATGTTTATATTACATTGCATGTTTCACTGTCCATATTATATTACTTGATGACATGACGCGCTGACGTCTGGGTTTTGCATGGCCCAGATTCCATACCACTGTTGCAGTTCGAGCAGGAGTACTTCAGCCAGCAGGCTGAGCTGTGAGTTCAGTAGTAGTTAGTTTTATTTCCTGCATTTATTTCCTGATGTGAGCCCGCATTATGGGACACACTTTTCAGTTATTTGTATTGGATCATTTGCTTCCGCATTTATTTATTATTGACTCCTGTTATTCTGGATTATGGACATGTTTTAGATAGTTTTATCTTGTTCTTGATATCTCTACAGCCGTAATGTGACTGTGGATGGATACTTCCTACCCACAGGTAGCATGGTTGGCTATGTCACGTGCCCAATCTAGCGTACTCTGGGAAGCGAGGCGTGACATGGTTCTTTTGGTATCAAAGCCATAAGTTAGTCAGGTTGATTCTTTTGTAGTTGGGTATTGTACCCAATACACGAATCAGAATACCCGTGTTTAGGAAACATGTCCTGCCACCTTGACCGTTTTACCATTCTTGAATCACATTCTTCCTGATTATATCTTTTACGATGTGCAAACTTCCTTTGCATATCGATTCGAAAACCTGATTCCTTGTTATCTCTAGGACTTAGGCGACTTGGATGGAGTTATGTAATTGTGGCTATGATACCGCGGCATAGTTACAATGCGGTACTCTATTTAAGTATCTTGGAGTTCTAGCCTTGATCTATATTCAAAATCTATCATCATGCTAATGTTGGGTATTTTGAGTTCAGGATTATGGCAGGTAAGAAATTGAAGACATACCAGAGGCGTGTGGACGAAGCCGCCATGCTTGGAGTGATAAGAGGAATGCTGGAGAATCAAAGAAACAGACCGAGCTGATCCAGCAGCAAGCGGACTCGTTTCGGGAAGGTTTGCAGATCGTTCAGCAGTCTGTGAACAATGTTGGAGCTAGACCAGTTGACCGAGTAGGGACTGTGGCAGATTTCAGGCGTTTGGGTCCGTCTACATTTACTGGATTGGAGGAGCCGTTGCCAACAGAGCAGTGGCTAGTTGACACAGAGAATTTGCTTATTGCGGCACAGATTCCAGATGAGAAAGAGTTGATGTGGTACGCATTCAGTTAGTGGATTACGCCCGAGAATGGTGACTTGTAGAAGAGAACCGTTTGCCCAAGCCGATCAAGTGGACGGATTTTTCGAAGAGTTTCCTGGAGAAGTTCTTCCCGCGGACTGCACGGGAGGAAATGGAAGAGGAGTTCATCGGACTAAAGCAGAAGGGAGCACCCGTAGATGTGCATGCAGCAGAATGGACGAGACTCAGTAGTTTCGCTGGACCTTTAGTTGCCAACGATGCAGACAGGGCACGGAGGTTCATGCGCAGCCTGGACGTGGACATCCAGAGGCAGATTGTCTCCCTGGGTTTGACCACTTTCTCACAAGTACTTGCGGCAGCCGAGAGCAGCAGAGTTTATCTGGGATGAAGGGGAGTTTTTCTGTCGGGCCAGTCGAGTTTAGGGCTAGGACGACAAATGATATCCTTGCATCGATGGAAGTTGATAATAGTGAAGAGCCGGCGGTTGTTCGTGATTTTATGGACGTATTTGAAGATATATCGGGTTTACCGCCAAAGCGAGACGTGGAGTTCGCAATTGATCTTATTCCCAGTGCAGCGCCGGTATCCAAAGCGTATTATCTAATGGCACCAGTAGAGTTGGAAGAAGTTAAGAAACAGGTTGCTGAATTGCTTGTGAAGGGTTGGATTCGAAGCAGTAACTCGCCTTGGGGAGCTCCAGTTCTTCTAGTAAAGAAGAAGGATGGCACGAGAAGGATGTGCATCGACTATCGAGAATTAAACCGGGTGACTATTAAGAACAAGTACCCGATCCCTCGCATTGGAGAACTTTTGAGCAGCTTAGTGGCGCGAGGGTATTCTCGAAGCTGGATTTGCGATCCGGATATCATCAGGTCCGAATGAAAACAGAAGATATTTGCAAGACGGCGTTCCGAACTCGGTACGGACATTACGAGTACTTAGTGATGCCCTTCGGAGTAACGAATGCGCCGGCAGTATTCATGGACTTGATGAACCGAATCTTTTCACCGTTCTTGGATCAGTTCATTGTGGTATTCATTGACGATATTCTGGTTTACTCGAAGAGTTTTGAAGAGCATGCTGAGCATTTGAAGATCGCACTGCAGACGTTGAGACAGGAGAAATTGTATGCGGAGATGAGTAAGTGCGAGTTTTGGCTGGAGGAAGTAAGGTTTTTGGGGCATGTTGTGTCTGGCGATGGAATTGCCGTCGATCCAGAAAAGATTGCAGCAGTTCGAGATTGGCCGATTCCAAAGGATGCTGCTGAGATAAGAAGTTTCCTTGGATTAGCCGGATACTACATGAGATTGTGGAGAACTTTGCTCGTCTGGCAGAGCCGTTGACCAAGCTTACGCGTAAGGAGGTACCTTTTGTATGGACGGATAAGTGTGCGTTAGCTTTTGAGACGTTGAAGCAGAAGTTGATAACCGCCCCTATTCTGACCGTGCCAGACAATTCCGGAGGATTGGTGATTCACAGCGACGCATCTGGGAAAGGATTGGGATGTGTATTGATGCAGCATGGGAAGGTTGTAGCATACGCATCGAGACAATTGAAGACCCATGAGAAGAATTATCCAACTCATGACTTGGAGCTTGCGGCTGTGATTTTCGCTTTGAAAATTTGGAGACACTACCTTTTGGGCGAAAGAGTCGAAGTCTATACAGATCATAAAAGCTTGAAGTATGTGTTCACTCAGAAGGAGCTTAACATGAGGCAGCGTAGATGGTTGGAGCTGATGGCTGACTACGACCTTGATCTTAAGTACCATCCGGAGAAGGTTAACGTCGTGCCAGATGCGCTTAGTCGGTTACCAGCAATTCTAGTGTTAACTACACAGAAGGAGATCGTTGCAGATTTTCGAAGATTTGACTTGGAGGTTGTGCTACCGCGTTCTACGGGACAGTTGATGCAGCTGCAAGTGCAGTCGTCTTTGGGTGAGAAAATTAAAGCAGCACAATCGCAGGATCCTAGACTGCAAAAGTTTCGAGAGCAAGTTGAAGCCGGACTACCAACAGATTTACTGATCCACGAAGATGGTTCGTTGAGGTATGGTAGCCGTTTGTGTGTGCCAAAGGGAGATGTTCGCGAAGAGCTTATGAAGGAGGCACACAGTTCAGCTTATTCTGTACATCCAGGAGGCACAAAGATGTACCGAGATATTCGAAAGCATTTCTGGTGGGAAGGCATGAAGCGGGAGATTGCTCACTTTGTGGCTAAGTGCTTGGTGTGTCAGCAAGTTAAGGCTGAACATCAAAGGGTTGCTGGTTTATTGCAACCACTTCCGATTCCTCAGTGGAAGTGGGAACATATAACCATGGATTTCGTGACGGCTTTACCGTGGAGTCCAAAGGGCAACAATGCAGTATGGGTGATTGTCGATCGGTTGACCAAGGCTGCTCACTTTATTCCTTTCCGGGTTGGTCAATCAACAGAGACTTTGGCGGAGCGGTACATGCAGGAGATTGTAAGATTGCATGGTGTACCGGTGAGCATCGTGTCCGATCGGGACACTCGGTTCTTATCACACTTCTGGAGGAGTTTACAGGAAAGTTTGGGGACTCGATTGAAGTTTAGCACAGCTTATCATCCTCAAACTGATGGTCAGTCGGAGAGAACGATCCAAACTCTTGAGGATATGTTGAGAGCATGCATGTTGGACTTCAAGAGTTCGTGGGAGGATCATCTACACTTGGTGGAGTTTTCTTACAACAACAGTTTTCAGGCAACTATTCAGATGGCTCCATTTGAAGCTTTGTAAGGTCGTAAATGCCGTTCACCTGTTTTTTGGGACGATGTCGGTGAACGAAGATTATTGGGACCAGATTTGGTTGTGCAAACAGTTGAGAAGGTTAACCCTATCAGAAATCATATGAAGGCAGCACAAGACCGACAGAAGAGTTGGGCAGACACGTCAAGAAGACCTCTAGAGTTCGCCGTGGGTGATTTGGTATTCTTGAAGATATCACCGACTAGAGGGGTGATTCGTTTTGGGAGTCGAGGAAAGCTTAGTCCTCGATTCGTTGGACCCTTTGAGATCTTGGAGCATGTTGGAGAGGTAGCGTACCGTTTGGCGTTACCGCGGTCCTTGGCAGGTGTGCACGATGTGTTTCACGTATCTCAACTACGAAGGTATGTTCGAGATGAAACACACGTTTTGGATTATTCGGAGTTAGCAGTACGAGAAGACTTAACTTTTGAGGAGCGACCGGTTGAAATCGTGGATCGAAGGGAAAAGGTTCTCAAGAACAAGGTTATCCCCCTTGTGCTTGTTTCTTGGGGTAATCGATCGCATGGAGAGTCCACTTGGGAACGAGAAGATGAAATCCGACAGAAGTTTCCTCACCTCTTCTTGTAGTTTTTCTTTGTATTCTTGGAATTTCGAGGTCGAAATTTCTTTTGTAGTTGGGTATAATGTAACACCCGAGCCCAATGCTACTGTTTTTCAGTTACTGTTTGAGCATTAGGTGGTACTCATTTCATTTATCTTGCTTATTTGTGGCTTACTGTAAATTTTACCCGGAAAAGTCATTCTGCACATAAAAAATTTTAGCATCTAAAATAAAATTAAAAATATCCATCTTGGCCTACTCGACACCCCTAGCCTTGTGGTAGCGTCCGTGCATCGAGTTCTCGTCCCGTTCGGTGAAACGGGCGAGTTTGGATGGCAACGCGCGCGTACAGGTGTCCGTCTTGGGGGTATGCTTTTTAATCATAAAACACTTAAATTTAAAATTTGGAACTCGCTTAAAATCCTATTATTTCAATTTCAAATTTTTGGACCCGACCCGGACGCGATTTGGAAATGTTTTATTTAGCGCCAAAATCCCAAATTAATATATTTTAAAACCATAATATATTTCGTTAACATACTTATACTTTACTGTTAATTAATCTTCTGTAAATTTTCTTTAACCTCTAAAATCTTTTGCCCAGCCAATCACGAGGTTGTTTTCTCGCGTGGGCCCCTCTCCTTTTTTCCATTATCTCTCTCTCTCTTTCTCTATCTTTCTCTCTCTCCCCTTTTTAAATATTTTTCTTTCCCTCCTCTCGTTCTTCATCACGAGAACAGGAAACCCACCCGAGCCTCGCGCAGAAACCCTAGCCACCTTCACCCGTCACCGCCGCAGCCCCGACGCCGGCGCCAGCGTCACCAGCACCCTCGCCTCCTCAGCCTCGCCTCGTCCACACCTTCTCTCTTCCACCTCCGCGCACCCTGCACGGCAGCGACCGCCTGCAGACTTCCCTGCAGCCGCCTGCTCGCCACCGCGACCACCAGAAAACATCCAACGCCTCGCCGACGAACCCCAACCACCTCAAAACACCTCGTAAGTGGTTCTCCATCTCACCCTTTCTCTCTTCATCTTTCAAAACTGAAACATACTGCTGGATGTTCTGCAGATCGCCGGAGACGCCGTTCTCGCCGCCGTCGATCTCGCCGTCGTTGCTAGTGGCCTCTGGGACCAGTGAGTATTCCCCCATCTTCTTCGTTCTCTGTCCATTTCCTTCTTTCTCTAGATCTACACCCGTAGAAACCCTATTCACTGTTTTTGTGCTCGCCGGAATCCGGCCGTGCCGGCGACATGTCCCGATGATCCAGCAGAGTACTCTGACCCGTGTGGTTCCTTGGTTCGTTGTTGGGTTCAATCCGTGAACCGTGCGTCCGTCGCGAGTTTCCCCGCCGACGTTACGTTCCGTTTTTCCCGGTTCGCGACCCGTCGAGGCAAGTACCCCTTGCTACATGCTATACTATATATTTATATATGTATTGACACCCTAAACCTGTAAGATCAGCTTGGTACAATCGTTTTCTATTTCGGTTACAAAATTGCATTATAACATTTTACTGTTAAACATGGAATTTACAGTTTGCCAATTTAAACCTAATAATCAAATCTACCTGTTCGATCACATTTTTACTGTTAAATAGCTGGTAGCATTTATCCCTGTAGTTCTGTTACATTCGGACACTCGTATGCATTTAACCGGAAATAACTGTATTGAACCGATACCTAAACTAGTGCACCGCTAAGGGTGCTTAAACCTGTTAACATAACTAAACGGTTATATCGTCTTACTGCACTCTTGTAATTTGAATGAAACTGCTTATTATGTAATTCATTGCTTATCTCAAGTTGTTAATACCCATGTTTGTTTATATATCTGATTGGGAGCACACTCACGATATTGTTTACATCTTGACCTGACATTGCTACACATATATATATTGATACACCTGACATGGTACCGTATACTGTTGACTTGACCTGATGTACCATGACCCGACCCGTTACCTGATCTTGTGTCTAATGCCAACAAACCTGACATGTAGTCCTCACGGACCGTTCCTGTTGTCTATCCAGACTAACCTGCTTTTACCTGATCCTGTGTTGGCATTGGTTCTTGATTACTGAATACCTGACTCGACATACATAACTTGGGGGTATGGGGAAATCAAAGGTGAAACCGACTTGTAACTCAACAGTTCGATACCTGTTCTGATCAGTCTTACGGGCTAGGCCAGCCCCGGAGTGATGATGCTGACATCACTCGCCCATCCTACTACCTGTTACTGCCTAGCGGCACGTCTCGGATTCAGCCCGAGGATTTTGACCGTGGTCCCGGGCATGCACGGGATACTATTGAGTTACATCGACGATTCATCAATTGATTTCAAAGACTTTAGAATAGGAAACCTGATAGAACGGTTTAGTTTACCTACTGCACGCTACCCTGTACTGGTATGATTCATATTATTGTTATTCTTGCTGTATTCATGTTTATATTACATTGTCTGTTTCACTGTCCATATTATATTACTTGATGACATGACGCGCCGACGTCTGGGTTTTGCATGGCCCAGATTCCGTACCGCTGTTGCAGTTCGAGCAGGAGTATTTCAGCCAGCAGGCTGAGCTGTGAGTTCAGTAGTAGTTAGTTTTATTTCGTGCATTTATTTCCTGATGTGAGCCCGCATTATGGGACACACTTTTCAGTTATTTGTATTGGATCATTTGCTTCCGCATTTATTTATTATTGACTCCTGTTATTCTGGATTATGGACATATTTTAGATAGTTTTATCTTGTTCTTGATATCTTTACAGCCGTAATGTGACTGTGGATGGATACTTCCTACCCACAGGTAGCATGGTTGGCTATGTCACGTGCCCAATCTAGCGTACTCTGAGAAGCGGGGCGTGATATGGTTCTTTTGGGAACCCATGGCCTTTTATTAGGTAGGAATGCAATGTACTACCGCTTGAGTTGTACGCGCTTAATGTTTATTTATAAGAAAGCAAATATATATATCATACATTTCAAAATATCGGAATCGAATCGTGCTGATACTAAACTTTTTTTCCGAAGTTTCTGGCTAAGCTTTGGATCCGTCCCTGCATAGGTTTTTGATTAGCTGTCGTGGTAATAACTAATTTTATAGCCAATAGTCTTTTGAAGTTTTACAAGTGTAAATTACCTAAAATGCCTGCCTAAAGATCAACAAATGGCAATACATTGAGTCGATTCTTATGGCACATTCCTTTATTGTAACATGTATGAGCTACTCCGTTTTGTTTGATCGGAATACTTTGTGTTCTTCTTTTTTCAGATCTGTACGAACGCATGATGATTTTTATGACACGTTTGTCGAAAGTGTTGCATGATTGTATCACCTACAGTCATCAATCCTTGAACCCATGATAAAGATATAATCATTGCTCTAAGTAGGAGATTACTCTAGATTTGAGGATAAAATTAACGAAAAAAGGATCAAAATCAAATTTAAATGGTCACGTCAGATTATGACATCACAGTGTATGAATAGCCTAATTACAGAGACTTTGATGTCACGCAAATTTTGCAGCGAAAAAATATACTCAAAAAATTGTCACATCTTTCGACAAGACTTAAGTTTACAAAATATAAATCTTGAGTACAAGACAATAAATTCTGCTCGTCAATAGAATAGAGAGAGCGACATCAGAATTAGAGTACAAAATGGAACATGGTCAAAGGTTTAAAACTTTTGTACCACTAGAAGACAAGGGATCATTCAAAGAAGTCCACACATCACCTCATGGAGGAATTATCCATACGGGCGGTTTTATACATCCGGACAGAAGTGAGAAAGAAATAGGAATGTAGATCCCATCAAGCCGTCGGAAGGGTGTCTGGAATTCTCCATCTCTTTCTCTCTTCTGCCTGAGTGTATACAGCCGACACATGAAAAAATTTCTCCCCATGAATTGAATAAAGTTTGTCATATGACAATATGTCAAATTTCATTGTTTTATTATGTATATTTAAGTGACCGTCATGTATTTTCCCAAAACCATGCTGGCACCGATTTTATGCACAGAAACCTCCCGAACTTTTCTCTGTTACACGCGACCCCCCTCTTGATTCCATGCCGTTGATTTCTTTATGAAATGACCAAAATACTATGTTTTCTAGTGCGCCGTTAAAAGGAGATGAAAGGGTATTTTCGGAAGAAAAAATTAAAAATTGAACTTAAAAAATTTAAATTTTTACGGCATGGGGGTTGGAGGAGGGTCGCATGTAACAGAGAAAAACTCATGGGGTTTCCGTACACAAAATCGGCGCCATGATGGTTTTGGGAATAAAGGCTATAGTACAGTATGGTTTTGGTGAAATTTTACTTAATTTAACATGACAGACTTGTACAAATTACACCATTGAACTTCAAAAATACCACACCCCGTAGTTGAGAGGTGTTCAAAATACAAATGATATTTTCATCTAAAAACACCATATTATGTTCGTTTTTTAGGCAATTTAAGCCACATACAAGATCATTTTTTGGGTGATTCGGTCCCTCAATGTCTTGAACCAGTCAACAAAGACGGTATTTTCAGACAACAATGCTAATCGGTGGAAGGCTAATGATGTTTTTAAAGGTTATCAGGGGTATGTATCTAACAGGCTCAAAAGTTTGATTCTGCTATATAAAATTAACAGGCAGTGACAAACCTCAATGCCGAAGAGCCGCCCATTTCTTTCTGGCCCAAGCATAGACCATCTCAAATGCCAGCACACGAGATAAAAACAGCACAAGAAAGGGTAACTAAATTAAAATTGCAGGGGTTCATAAATAGTACGCATTACCCAGACGAAATATAAAAAGAAAAGAAAAAGGAAAGGAAGAAAAGGAAAAGAAAAGGACGCATGTCATCATCACTGTCACATCCAAAGGCCCAAACCAGAGCAGATGACTGCAGAAGCCCACAACGCTCTTTCAATTCGAATCGAAGACGAACCCAGCCCCACCACCTGCAACCCACAAACAAAACCTCTTTTCTTTTACATTTTACCAAAAAGCCCTTTGGTTTGGGTTTAAAAAGCCGACAAACAAAACTTGAAAGCATCAAGAAAAATTTTACAAGGGCATGTTTGGTTGTCCGGAAGTACCGGAAATAATAATGAAATAGCTTCCAAAAAAGTTGTAATGGAAGTAGACATAAATCTTACTTCTGATCTTTGTTTGTATGTTTTTGAAAAAAGAAAGTAAAAAGTTAAGCAGATCCTATGGATCTTTTATAAGAAAAACAAATAAAAAAGTAATATTTTAAAAGGGGAAAACGTGGTTGTGAAAAGCAAAGCAGGTTATGAAGTTCACTCGCATTTTATTGTTTAGATGGTCCTGCAGTGGGGGGGACCCAAAACAGTAAAATGAGAGTGAAGTTCACAGCCAACTCATAGCCACATTAACCTCTTTTTTAAGTAGTATTATATCATTATTTTATGGAACCAATAAAGATGGTCATTAAATAATTGACACTTTTTCTTGTTTTTTGTCATCCGTGCATCCAAACGAGAAAAAGAAAATCTTGAAAGTAACCATGTCACATATTATCCATCTCATCACCATGAAGTAACTTTCAAATGCTACTTTCGTCAAAACAAATACCTGAAGTACCTGAAGAAAAATTACTTTTGGTACTTCCATATTACCTCCGTACAAACAAACATGCTCTTAGTAACCATATAAAACTTGCATTACCACTTTTAGTCCTATCCAGCATTCTGCCCAAAAGATAAACACCATGCATGCATGGACAACCTATGGAGTAACAAGATAGGAGGGCATGTGCTCGGGTTTGAAATTTTGGGATATACACTAATCTTTGCTATAAACCGGTTTTGAGATTTTTTTCGGATATCTATTATTACATATGTTAGATGCATAAACAAAACATAAGGAGGCTTGGGTTCAGTTTTTTGGGTTTTTTTAAAATACATAATATGATATTTTAACGTAACCTTGTTTTTATAGTGCCCCGGGTGAAAATTCCTGGATTCGTCAGACACCATTGATCCTATAAAACCAATATCTAAACTATCACGCATGGTGGTACCCAAAAATAACGGCTAGATAAAGTATTTCCCTATTTGGTTTCACAACCTTAAAATATAACAATTCTAAAATGTAAAATGTCATAAGCCGCAAAAAAGTTTTAGAAACAAGACCTCACCGGGCGTCGGCAAAGGCCGAATGCTGGCTGTATCGGTGACCCCCGTCGGCAACGGCACCGCCGGGTTGCTGCTCAGGAACGGTATCCCACCACCGCTGGCCGGATCTCCTCCGGGCGGCGGCGGCGCCTCTCTCGGAAGCAGGGGCCCGTTTTTCTCCGGCGACGTGGTCGGCGAGCTCGAGACCCATCCCCAGCCCCGAGACGGCGGGGAGGAGAGATCGCCACCGGCTGTTGGCGGTGGGGCCGGTGATGGCGGGAACGAACTCAGTGAATGGGTTGGTGCTATCGTGCGCGTTGGGCGAGTGTCGTTGAGGAGTGAGAGGAGGGTTAGAGTGAGAAAGGGGATAATGTGGGTGGCTCTCATGATGATTGTTGATGACACGCACTCTCTCTCTCTCTCTCTCTCTCTCTGGTCTTTATTTCTTTCTTTCTCTCTCTCTAGAAGAAGATGAGAGTGTGGAGCTATTTGAAATGGGAATAATGCTATGAGTTTTTATCCAAAGCAGCTAGATTCTACCAAAAACTAATATACTCTGGGCTCTGGCTTATGTGAACTTTAATCGAGATCTTCATGATCCTTTCCACACTATTTGAAATGGGAATAATGCTATGAGTTTTTATCCAGTCATCGCAAATGAAAATAACCTTCCAATGCAATAGAACTCCTGACGGTTTGTCCATGACATGGTGCTATTCCAAATAATGGAACTCATGGGGTGCAATATGTAAAACTCCTATATACGTTGGACAAAGGAATCACAGAGTGCATAGGGACTGGAAAAAAAACAAGAAAGAGAAAGAGGGAAAGAAACGAGAGAGAAGGCAAAATTCGTTAATTAATAAACGAGATGGTACTCATATATACAATTCTAAAGCGATTGCTTTTCTTAGCTTTTTTCAAAGAAACACAACTTTATCAAAACGATTGCCCAAAAAAGAGAAGGAATCAAGACATTAGTACAACGAAGGCGTGATAAATATTTTGTCGGCATCTATTTGATATTTTGCCATTTTGTCCATGACTCGAAGCTTGAAAGAAACAACCCACATTAATGCTTACTTTTTCGAAGCAAGATGGAGTAATTAAAATAGCACTATGAAGCCCGTGACCTTGGGAATATGTGAGACAAATCTAAGATGGGATCCTAATCGATAGCTTAATCATTTACATCCATCACCTGAGAGCTAATAAGGTTTAGAAAGATAGAAAAATGATTTCACAATGATATGTAAATTTTGAATAACTGTTATGGTATTTTACAGCACCGCTCGCTGCGTTTTGAAGCACTCAGCGCAGATAGGGGAAGGATCTGTACCGTGCGTGGTTTAAAGGCCCGTTTGGATGACCGGAAGTAATCTTGAAGTTACTTCAAAAAGTACTTCATGCAATTACTAATTTATTGTAATTTTTTTGTTTGTTTTGGTTACGAAAATAGTTCTATTGAAATAATAAATGCAATTATTTTATTTTAACTTTTATCTGGAAAAGCATGAGAGATAATGAAATAAACTTAAAATTAATTAATGTTACGAATAAAACATTACCCTCTCCGTCTCTTTTTACTTGTCATTTTGGAGAGAGAAAAGTGTTCTGTTTTGCTTGACGTTTTTGGAACAACGAGAAAATCGTTAATTATAAAGACATCAATAAATGATAATTTTTTTAGTGGTAATGTTTCAGTAGATTAATTGCTGATATTAAAAAAATGATAATGCTTATCTTAACCGGTATGCATTTCTCTAAAATGACAAGTAAAAAGAGACGGAAGGAATATTTTTCTTCTTCTTTCCTTGTGCTCCATACTACTTCCAATCCCAAGAGTAGGGACTCCAGATAGGATCCACATTATTATATGAAATTAGCTTCAAATGTTATTTCTTGTCAAAACAAACATTTGAAGTATCGAAAGTAAACCTACTTCCGGTACTTCCATGCTACTTCATAGCAAACAAACATATACTAAGTTCATGGTTCCCGCCAATAGCGACAACCCATTTTTCCATTATAGAATTACTTGCTTGTTAACATTAATTTCTTCTGTGTTTATATGGCATAAATTAAATTGCCCTATGCCATGGTTGTAAGCCTATAATGGAAAATGTGCGGATGCTAAAGCGGAAAAGCCGAACAAAATTATATATTTTTATTTCCATTTTTACTAGTATAGCATTGCCATTTGGAGAAGGCATGCCATCATCCAAATCATAAAAATATAAATACTTTTTCTAACAAAATTTTCTATGCGAGAATAGTTAATATGCATTGCAAATGGAAAGAAAAGAAAAGCAGCAAGACATAGGAATCAAAGGACAAGGAAAAACTGTTGCGTAAATTTATTATAAAAATAAGCATGCAAAGCTGAGGTAATGAAAACTTTTGAAAGTTAGTCCCCTGTGTTGCAATTTGGTCTCAAGGATTTAAAAGTTAAAGGAACTTTAAGACAAATTAAATTCCTTTACCTTGCCCTTCCTCGAGCAAGATGCCTTTTGGGGTATGGGCTTCTTTTCATTTTAAAACTTGATTTGGAAATGGGAAAATTGTCAAAAAGCCCTTATAAAAACCCCTAGGATATTTGCTCTTGTTTAAAAAACCGTTGGGCCTAATCGAAAACCCATGCACTGGTTGCATGTAATATCCACGTAGTTGAAGTTGTCTGTAATATCTTGTAATATCTAAACAGTTGTCTGTAATATTTAAGCAGTTGACCGAATATGAGGCCTAGATGATATAAAGTCCATGGATTTTTTTACAAAGATCTTGAACAGCAGACCCTTCCGAGCAATTTTGAAAATTTCAGGGGTTTTCGAGTGGGCCGGGTACCCATTGGAAATTAAGAGTAACACTTTATGCGAGGGGGGGGAAAAGACCAATGGATGGGCTTTTAGATGGCTGAAAGTTATAATAAACTAAGGGCTAAAATGCAGGAAACTGCTGTCACTTTTAGCCCAAAATCTACAAACCCGCCTAACATTTAAATAACTGCATTTTGCCCCTATCACTTAACCACCATTAGATTCTGCATCCAAAAATTTCGTGGCTGAACCAAAATGCCCCTGTAAAACAAAAATTAACAAAAACAGCATTTGAAGGAAGTCAGGGCATTTTCGTCAAGTCAAAAAAATACTGGATGAGAAATTTAATAGAGGTTAAATAAGGGAGGCAAGCAGGTTTTCAAACATCGGGAGGTTTTCAGTTTTTGGGCCAAACATAAGGCAGGTTTCCCCATTTAAATAGTAGGGCCAGCTACACTAAAATGGGCTTTCTATTGCATCAAAAACCCAAATAAAATCTCCAAACAAAGAGTTCGAAAATGGATTTGCAACTTGTTGAAGGATAAGATGAAAAAAAAGCCTTAGATTTTAATTGAAAACTAGAATACAGCCACTTCCCACATAGCTTATACTTGTAACAAAAACAATTCTATTTGAAATCATAAATTTAAAACTTAGAAAGTAGAAATCATTGTTCTTAAAGGGGGTTTACAGTATTCTCCTTGTTCTCTCAAGATCTAATAAGCATCATTAGGTATATGTTTGTACATGCCTCTGCCTTTATATCAAATGTGTTTCGAACTCTTTATAAATCACAAATTTCATTGTCACAAACAGGACCCTAGCAATTATTTTAGAATATTAAAAAGTTTCTTTCACACATAATCAAAGTTTCGGAGTTTTTGTGCGGTGTAAGAAACACTTGAAATGATATCAATGTGGCATATGTTCTATTCTCACCGGAATTTAAATGCATACGTCACAGAAGGACCAAGTGTTAGCCCAATGGGCCTTAACTCTGCAAGGGCGTGATGGAATCTAAACATCCTAAGTTTTGAGTTTTGGTATCTTGATTATGATTCTTACATTTTAAAAAAAATCTGATTCTTTATGATTATGGTTATAAGCTCTTGACGCACAACTCAGATGGTGAAAAAGCCAGCACACTTCATGGAAATAGAGAAATACTCTGAAGCCCGATAATACGGGCCGATACAGTTTAAAGTCTTTAGGATGAATTTGTGGGCTTTAGCTTTGCAACTATATCTAGAGTGTTCTGCTAAATCAAAATGAGTCATTAATTTAATTTTGTCCTTGAATGTTCAAGTAATTTTAGCATGTATGCCCTTACTTTAAATATATATTTATTGTATTTATTACTACTGCCTCCAATGCATTTAATTAAGGTTTTTTTTTTCGAAACAGGATGTTTAGGCATAAATAATAGTAAATTATGATGATTTAAATTATAATTAGTGGAATAGGATGGTTTGGAGAGGACGGGTTATCAAACCCCACCCTGTTTATATTCCAACCCATCCCAAGCACCTCCTCATCCCATCCCCCAGCCCACGCAGTCTCCCCACCCTCCAAAGAAGAGGGCGGGTTCCCTCCATTTTAAAGAAGAGGGAGAGTTTTGGAAACCCTCCCTTTTCTTTAAAAACCCTCCCTCTTCTTTAAAATGGAGGGGGCGGGTTCCCAGAACCCGTCCTAATAAAGAATAATTTTTTTTATAAAAAATATTATTAAATTAAAAAAATAATTCTATTTCTAACCGGAATACCAGTACATGGGGTTGAGATCAACAGTATGTTCAAGACGATACTGAAAATGAAGCGGAAGAACAAGCAGAATAGTGGCCGCCGCCGCCGCCATATACACAGGACATGGGGGGCGTACAGTCACCCAAAAATGCATAAGCTTATGTCAAGGCTTTTCGCGGTGGAAAAGGAAAAGGGAAAGCGTTAATTGTATACTTTTAATTTAGGTGTCAAAAATGTCCAATTCTCTTAATGTATTCATTTTATTACTGAAGTGTTTCTCATTCATATTTATAACATGATCTAAGTATTGAATTCTTTCTATATAAACAGTAATAGCACTTATCCCTACATCAGTTTTGGAAACCGGTTTACGAAATTATTTTTTTAATTTAATAATAGTTTTATTTTAAATTTTAATTTTTTGTTGATTTTTTAATTTTAATCTTTTTAGGTAATCCGACCCCATCCTTTAAAAAGGAGGAGGCGGGTTCACAGAACCCGCCCTTTCTTTTGGGAGGGAGGGGGGTCGGGCGGGTTCTAGGAACCCGCCCTCCCCATGAAAGGGGAGAGGGTGAGTTACTAGAACCCACCTTCCATGTGGGGTTGGGGTGGGATGGGTTGTGGTGGTAGGGGTGGGGATTGGGGTGTAAGCAAAGAGGGTTCTAAGAACCCGCCCTTCACTTTCTAAATAACAATGGCGGGTTTCAGGAATCCGCCGTCTACCTGTACCCTTTTCAAACCGTCCTATTCTTATAATTATAATTTAAATTATCTTATCTTCCTAATTTTAATACCTAACCATCCTATTTCCAAAAAAAACCTTTAATAAAATATTTTGAATTTTTAATTGCATTTGTTTTATGCATTTAATAAATTAATAAAATAATAAAATATGTTGTAGTCCCTTTTATATATTCATCTCTAGTTATTTTAGTCTCGCTTTCATAATTAATTATATTTTTGTGGTTGTAATAATGAAATTAGTAAAAGAAATTAGTATTAATGAAAGTTATAATGACTGACAATTAGAAAACCGAATACAAAATGAAAACTTTATATCTTTGTTTATATTTATATTACTCTACAAAGCGAAAATGAGAAGCAAGTTTTTATCGTCTCTTGTATTTATTTATTCCATTTTTTTAATTTTAATTATATTATATATGGTTATGTTGCAGGATTAAAAAAGTTAGAGCAGAATTAGTGAAAACAAGCATGAGGGATGTTAGAAACAATGGAATATAATAGAATATGAAAAGACCGATTTTTGAAGAATTTATGTTCATTTTCATTAACAGCAGCTGGTTAGGATAAATATGAATATAATATGTAAAAGGTAACTTATTAAAAAAATTATGTTCATATATATTATTATAATAATTAATTATCTTCCTTGTTAATATTATAGTCGTCTCAGGTCATGGTTTGGGCAAATTCGGATGAGCGGTGTGAAATCATGGTCTTGAAGCTAGACTATATTTTGAGATGTGAAGCAGGAGGGATAAAATTGTAAATTCCTCGTTTTGACATAACTTCTTTCACATTGTGCTCAAAGCCCAAAACTTCTCTTTTATGTACCATTATGTCATGAGTTAAAAACCCTTTTAGCTTTTCACTACAGGACCATGAGCTTTCGATATTTTAAAGGAAAATACTGTGAATTTTGTTGTTTACAAACAAAATTCATGGATTTCGTTTATCACCGCTGGATTTTCGCTAAAATACCACGGTCTTTTGAATTTTTTCATATAAACGTCATAGATTTTATTTATTGCAAATAAATACTACGGCTTTCACCATTTTATAGATAAATACCATGGATTTTATTTATTGCAAATAAATACGACGACTTTCGCCGTTTTGTAGATTAATACCATGGGTTTTATTTAACATAAATAAATACCACGGTCTTTCATCTTTTTTTATATAAATATGATGGATTTTGTTTATTGTAAATTCATATTACGATTTTTCGCCATTTTTTGGTAAACATTATGGACTTCGTTTATTACAAATAAACAAAATGAGATTTTTTTTTGCATATAAATACTATGGATTTTGTTTATTACAAATAAATAAAATGAACTTTCAATAAATTTCATTTAAATACAATGGACATTGTGTATTACAAACAAATACCATGAAATTTTAATATTTTCAGATAAATGCATGCCATGAACTTTGTTTATTACATAAATGTTATTAACCGATCATTGACACAGTCATATATATAAGTTATTATTTATCATTTTTATAGATTATTTTAAAACGCCGCCGCATCCCGTCCCGTCAGGCCTCACCGCTAATATAAATAATAAACATATGATTTGTTCTTCTAACATTGTATATATGAACAGCCACAGGGAAACGCCTGAGGCTTTGGTTTAAAGTAGTGGGATAGGACCCATGACCTAACACATAGGGCCCAACCTTTATAGCCACAATGCCCATCGCTACCCACATGCACATTCATTAACTCATCTTAATAATCACTGGTTTCGATGCACGTGCCACGTACACGAAAGAAGTGAAATATTTTATTATCATGTAACAATTTACCCTTGCTGTAGATAAAGTTAAAACTCACAGTTATAGACGCATTTTATATACATATTAAAGATTTGTCATACATTTGAATTTTTTTTAGAAGAGAGAGTTACGGATTTAGATTTAGATTAGATCTAAATTTAAATTGTTAGTTGAATGAAATTAATTATGAATTATATTTGAACATTTGTTTAGAGATAAAATTTAGTTAGTTATTTAAAGATATATCCTAATTAAATCAATATTATCTCTAAGCTGTTAGGAATATGTATGCCCTAAAGACCATTATTGTATGATATAGTGGATGCTTGGACTTATATATAGAGGACTTTCTTGCTCGACCAGATAGCATGCTATCTGGTTGCTCTTTATCTTAACATGTACACTTGGATTATTATACCGTCTCTCTGATACATGTTGATAAAACCCTTAGGATGTTGGCTTTACTACCAGGACTATGATGCAGATCATACCAGTAGGGCTTGTGTAGCCCGCAAGCAAATCCTTTAATAGTTCCTAGTCGAGAGAGTATGGAGACATGGCATCGATATTCCAGAGTAGACCAGTGTGTACGTTTCTTGACCCTGTATGGGGCGATGGTTGATCCCACAACCATTGGTGTTTAACATTAAAGATTATACACAGATGCTCCTTAGAGAATGGGTACACCGAACATGACTCGTCAAGAACTCCTAGATGGTACCATATCGATCGTCAGAGAGCAGTTCTCTGGTGACACTTGTACAGATTAGTCTGTAGACCCGAGATCGTCATGGTGTCTTGTGTGGTTCCCACTGTGCTTTGATTTCCTCCCTACCACAGCTCAAAGGAGTCGTGCAAATAGGTGGATTTTAGGTACAATCCCGAATCACATGGAGGTAGTGAGCGATAGGAGGAGTTTCGTCTCTCCCGGTATTGAGAGTTGATGTTGCGCTATACTCGATTAGCTATAACAGCAAGTCTCTGGTCATAGCTGATTAGATTTACTGGTTAGTGTTATCAGTATTTTTTCGAATGGTTATAGGCCACACATCGACATGACTTGTCGAGTTACTGGGGTCTGACGATTCCACCCCCAAACTCGATATGCGACTGTTCCCCTCCGAATCACGGAGACGCGACCGCGCAGGTCCGTCTTGTCTGAAATTCGGGGTAGATGCTAATTGGTGCTATCCGTCCACTCTCTGAAGATGCCAAGTTGATTTATGACACCGTGTATCGAAGGTTTAAACGGATGCGACCGATGTAGCAGACTTCGTCAGATTCCCCCTCGTTTGAGGGGTTTTTGATTGTGGGGACGCTCTTCCCTGCAGGCGCAAGCCCCTGCAGTTAATTACGCTACCGCATCGCGGTAACAACTTTCTCCTTCTCTAGATGGTCACTTCGTGTCGTGAGTGTTTGTTTTGTCTGTGGTTGCCCATGGATTGTATACAGAGACTAAGTTATGTCGTCGCCCGTAGGGCGTGGACTAGTCCAAATCCGTATCTTTCTTAGATTTGGGTTTGAGGGTTGGGTTTAAGGATACGTTAGCCTCATTTGAGACTAAGATCAACTTAAACGTTTATTAAGGATACGTTAGTCTAAATTTAGACTAAGATCAACTTAACGGGACCATTTAGATCCGACAAGAGAGCAATTGGGCTCTATTGTTTGGTTTAGTGACATTGCGGTCGATTGCCGGTTTAAGAACATGGGGGTCCGTTGTTAGTTTAAGGACATCTCGGTCCATTGTTAGTTTAAAGACATCGCGGTCAAGATTAAGGACATCATAGTCCGCGAGTTTAAGGACCCCACAGTCCGATGTTAGTTTTAAGACACACGGTCGAGGTTAAGAACATCATAGTCCATGCGTTTAAGGACCCCACGGTCCGATATTAGTTTTAAGACATCACGGTCGAGGTAAAGAACATCATAGTCCATGAGTTTAAGGACCCCACAGTCCGATGTTAGTTTTAAGACATCACGGTCGAGGTTAAGGACATCATGTTAGTTTTAAGACATCACGGTCGAGATTAAGGACATCATAGTCCATGAGTTTAAGGCCCCCACAGTCCGATGCTAGTTTTAAGACATCATGGTCGAGGTTAAGGACATCATAGTCCATGAGTTTAAGGACCCCACAGTCCGATGTTAGTTTTAAGATATCACGGTCGAGATTAAGGACATCATAGTCCATGAATTTAAGGACCCCACAGTCCATGAAATGTGCGGTTGTCAGGACCCGTCACCTCTTTGAAGACGTTGAGGAATTACAACGGGAAATATCAAAGGAGCGAAGAGATGTACCCTTGAACCAAGGTGAGTTGGTTGAAAGAGCAGATGTGCTCAGTTCAAGATAAGTTGAGTACTTATGGCCAGAATTGGGCTAAGTCCAATTAAAATGTTTTAACATTTTATTTTTGTTCTGGCTATTAAGCCTTTATTTGGGCTCTGTCCCTTTAATAATGCCAAGCATTGGGCTCTGACATTTCGTTTGGAATTAAATGCATAGCATTTATCAAAACACGGTATGTTCTGACAGCGCGCCACATGGCGCATCAGGTGCTTTGCGCCAATTAAAGAGCGTATTGCTCTAGCGCACATGAGGGTGACACGTGTCGCTTAGCGCCAAACGCTAGTTTGTTAGCGCACTGCGCTTTAAATTTGTGAGTGCGCCGCACTAGTTTATGGGTGCGCCAGTGAGTGACACGTGGCGCGCTTAGCGCTGAGCGCCAACCCAAGAGCGCAGTGCTCTGTTTTCAGGAGCACAGAGCGCGGATCGTGTTTGTGGTTGACACGTGGCAGTTTTTGGCGCTGTGCGCCGGTCTAATGAGTGCAAAGGCGCAGTTCAAGAGTGCAAAGCACTTTCCAGTAGCGCAAAGCGCATCAGATCAAATTTAAGATCAAAGAACAAGTTTTTTGTTCTTCAAAGGAGGCCTTGCCTCAAGATCCAAGAACCAAAGTTCTTGTTTTTTATGAAAAGGCTCTACCTTTGTAGATCAGAAGATCTGTGAAGTAAAAATACTTCTTTTAGTCTTTTTATAATTAGATCTTTTTTTTGATCTTTTTCTTTCTTTTTTTATTGAAGACCTTGATCTTGTTCTTAGATCTCTGATCTTTTTAGAAGAGGGTTCTTCTTTTTTAATGAGATGATTTCATCTCTGTTATTCAAGAACATAGTTCTTTACCTTTAAAGATGAAGAAAATGATCTTCTTTCTTCAAAGGCTTGCCTTTCTTTCTCCTTGAGTTTTTCTCAAACTTTTCAGAGGGTTTTTTCTTCTTGAGACTTGAAGTCTTGGGGCCTTTATATAGGGCCAATTGATTTATTAAATTAGTTGAAGAGATCTTTCTCTGATTGATTTGGGGATGTTTCCCCACCGTTGGATCTTTGATCCTAGGGCTTCTGTTTTACAGAAGGCAATCTTCTTGTTTTCAACAAGATTGGAAAGATCTTTCCAGAACAGAATTTTTATTCTGATTAATTAATAATTTATTATTATTAGATCTTTTGATCTAGCGGTGGGGAATTCTTTTAATTCCAGCGCTGGCGCACCTGCGTTTGACACGTGGTGCGCAGCGCAGAGCGCAGCGTAACTGCGCTAGCGCGCCTGTGTTTAACACATGGCGCGCAGCGCAGAGCGCTGGATCTGAAGCATTGCTTCAACTTTTAAAATTTGAATTTTGAAACAGAGCTTTGCTTTGATTGGGGGTGCGCTGCCTAGGGCGCAGCGCTCCTGGCGCTGGCGTGTCTGCTTTTGACACGTGGCGCACAACGCGCAGCGCACGGGTTCCGAAGCGTTGCTTCAATTTTTGAATTTTGAAATTCAAAACAGAGCTTTGCTCGGATTGGGGAAACAACGACATATCAGACGAAGAGACCGGACTGTACGGTACGGTAAGTGTTGCTTATAGGCTCTACGAGAGTTTGAACAAGTTTGCTTGTTGATCTTCTATTCGTTTAATACTTGTGTAGACGTTACGTCCAGCTAGTACCGCTGACAGTTTGTGGGTATCTGATGTGATCATTACCTACTGCTGGCGTATTGACGAGTCTTTAGAGTCCCACACAGAGGTTTCCTAGCTCAAGCGAAATGAAGTAGCGCACATATGTAGATATGTGCGGAAGCATGATTAAATACGCTTATGTGATACCGTATTCTAATATCGCGATATTTGATATCGGTTAGGTTATATGGGATATAATCAGATTATTGAATCAAGTGTTGATTCAATGATTTTTTTATGTATATATATTTGATATTGGCCGGTTATATATGATATGACCGGATTATTGAATCAAGTGTTGATTTAGTATCTAGTATTGAATATTAGTTGGTTATATGTGATATAACCGGATTATTGAATCAAGTGTTGATTTGATAATATGATATACATATATAAATGATATTCGTCGGTTATATATGATATAACCGGATTATTGAATCAAGTGTTGATTTAATAATCTGATATATATTAATATATATTTGATATATACATATATATTAACTAATATAGCTCACTAAAGATTTTCTTCTCTCTCTCTCTCTCTCTATATATATATATATATATATATATATATATATATATACATATTAATATATGTATTTACATTATGTATCATGGTTGATGATACATAGAATATGGGTGTATGAGACTCACACTAGAGCTAATCAAGGATGATTTATTTTTAAAGGAAAATAGAAAAGGGGTGGAAATGAGTCATGGCTTTAGATGTTTGGAGAAGCATTGAGAAGCCATGACTCATCTTCTCTTTTTTATTTTATTCTTAGATATTTATTCATCCCAACCTTATCTCTAGCTTATGGTTCATTCTCTCATTCACAACCTCACACACCCAAGTTCATCTTCTTCCTTCACTAGGGTTTTTCTTGAGTTGGAAAAAGAAAAAGATTTCTAAAGTGAGCAAAACTCCTATCATCAACCTACACTAATCTAGCTCATTAGTTTAGGTTATTTGCTTCACTAATACTTTGATTAGTGATGAGTGAGCTTAAGCGAGAGAGACTTCAAGGTGGATTATCTTCGATCTCGAAGACTACGAAGCAAGCTTGTTTCTATCAGCAGGTGGAGTCTAAGAAGAGTTCTAGGGACTACTACTTGGAGCTTTTGAAGTGAAGGACCGGTCTACAAAGGTTGTAAACTCTTATCACTTAGTGTAGAACTTGTTTGCTTACACTTGAAACCCTAATTCTTTAGTTAGATTCTTGGTTAGTATTGCTTAAACCTCTAAATTTTCAAAATTGCATACTTGATACTTGTTGAAACCTAATAGAGGTGCTAAGACATACTTTCATAAGCAAGCCTATAAATATAGATTGATTAGATTATTTTACATAGAGAAGAAGAAGAAGTGTGGAATAGAAGTATTGAAAAAGAGATTTTGTAATTCGTATTGAAATTGAATAAAGAAGAGAAATTTGAAGATAATTATTTCTTTGTGTTTGATTGTGTTATATATATATATATATATATTTTTTTTTCTTCTCAAAAATCTTTCTGAATTGTTTTGGGACCTAAAAATCCTAACAAATTGGTATCAGAGCTTGGTTGAGAGAAGAACGGCGAAGATAAAGAAAACTCAAATTGCAATAAATGTGGTGTGTTTGAATAGCATAAATTGGTCGATATGGAAGTCAAGGATGGAAGACATGTTGCGCCTCAAAAATTTAGATGCGCATATTTATGGGATTAGTGCCAAACCAGAGAAGATGTCCGATGAAGATTGGGTAAGGATGGATCGAAAGGCGAAGAGTCTTATTCAGGGATGGATAGAAAATTCGTTGTTCCACTGCGTGTCATTGGAGAAGATGACAGAGACGTTATGGAAGAAGTTGACAGATCTCTATGAGTGAAAGACGGCTACGAATAAGGATTTTCGAATGAGAGAATTGAAGAATTTGAAGTTCCAGGAAAATTTCTCAATAGCGGAGCATTTGAACAAAATTTAGAATACTGTGAATCAACTTGCAGCCAGGAAGATGCCGATTGAAGACGAGATGCAAGCACTTATCGTATTGAGTTCACTTCCGAGCTTGGGAAACTCTGATAGTTTCTTTGAGCAATTCGTCTCCTGACGGAGTTATATTTATGAGCGTAGTAATAAACTGTCTTCGAAATGAAGAATTAAGAAGGAAATTATTAAGTAGATCATCTGATTCATCTACACTTGTTGTAAGAGAAGGCCCGGAGTGGAGGAAAGAACAAAGCAACGATGGAAGATATCAGAGATCGTGGCGTGCAAGAGATGTTTCGGAAATAACGTGTCATTACTGCAACAATATGAGTCACTATATATCTAATTGCCCTAAAATGAAGGAAGACTTAGACGATCTGAATAGACATAAAGAGGAAGAGCAAGCGAATGTGGCCCACGATGTCGAGATAGAGCGCGATTTGCTTATGATTAGTGATGATAAAGTCAAGAAATAAGATATATGGTACATGGATTCGGGAGCATCCTTTCACGTATGTTAAAATAGGAGTGGTTCGATGAAATCAAGGAAAAAAAAGGAGAAGATGACATTAGCGGATAATTCTGAAGCGGAAGTGGAAGGCGTGGGCACCATGAAGTTGAAGAAGTTCGATGGGAAGCAGAGAGTTCTTGGTGATGTGAGGTATGTCCCAAAACTGAAGAGAAATTTAATTTCGCTTGGGAGATTGGATACAAGATATTACACAATTATTTCTCAAGGTGGAATAATGAAGGTGTGCCGGTCATGACCCGGAAACAGAAGTGACTGGCCCTTAAATCACGCAACGTGTAAAAACGATAACGCAATTCAAGTAAGCCAAAATCCAGAATCTAAACCATTTTAAAAATACATTGGAGGTGAAATTTTTGAAAGGGTATGCAAATTGAATAAGGTGTGTTTTAAAATTTTGGGCATCACCTCCATTATAAATTCTGATAAGCATAAGTACAATGATAGTAAATATAGAAGCATCCACATATGAGAGACAAATCAATGCCCACTCCGCGGAATCACAACTAGACAGTAATATACGACGCTGTTGGGGTCAAAACTTACACCCTACAGTCAAAGTTGATGCCAGAAAAGTAGGTCCAGACCTAAGCCCGAATCCAAGTCAAGTGGGACCAAGTCCGAACCCAAGTCCAAGCAAGCGGGCCGAAATCTAGGTCAAGTGGGCCCATGTCCAAGTCGAGCCCAAGCATGAAGAGGCTGGCCCTCCTTGCCAGATGCAATTTTCATGCATCATAATGAATAATAAACAACAAGATTCTTCCCATATCAATTTAGGGTTCTGTGCCTCCTTCTTCAAGATTTTAAACTTTCTTCTTTCTCATTTTGAATTAAATCAAGAGTTTAACTTTTCTTTTCTAAAAAAACTAGTTTTCACCATAAAATCATTAAAGAGGGGTTTAGATCACCAATCAAATTTCTAAAAGGGGAGATTTTAAATCACACCACATCTTTTTTCCAAGATTCAAGAAAAAGAGAGGAGGAAGGAGGAGACCCAACTCCGAAAATTTCATTTTTGGAAGGATCCAAGACTCAGAAGAGAAGAAAGGGGTCTCTTTTCATCATCCAAGATCCAAAATTTAGATCTTCAAGTTTCAAGAGATCTCTTTCTTTGGGTTTTTTTCTCAAAAGTTTTTGGGAGGTTAACTCCAATTAAAAAACTTTTGGGAGTTCAACTCCAAATAAAGATCTTTTTTGAGAGTTTAACTCCAAGTAAAAAAAAAACCTTCTATTTATTTTAGGAGTTTAACTCCAAAATCTCTCGGGAGTCAACTCCCAGCTAAGGGGCTAAGGCTCTTCTTCCGCCAGTGTTTCCAGCGGGCATGTGCCGCGCACGTGGCCTGCTATGCCCGGTGGTCACGTGCCGTGCACTTGATCCGCTGGCGCCCAGCGACCACGTGCTGCTCACATGACCCGACACACGTGATTCGTTGGCGCCCAGCGGCCACGTGGCTCGCTGGCGCCCAGCGGCCACGTGGCTCGCTGGCGTCCGGCGGTCGCGTGTCGCACATGTGGCCCGCTGCAACCAGCGAGTGCGTGGCTCGTACGTGACCCGCTTGCACCAGCGGCCGTGTGTCCTTTCATGCATCCTGAGGATGCTCTGCACTCCTTGTTTTCACACACTTTTCCAAAAAATATATAAAAATAAAATAAAAATAAAAATAAAAAATGTTTCTTTTGAATAAATAAATACTTTTTGCCATAAATGGAATAAAAAATGAAATGAACATATCCATCCGTTGTTGTTTTAAAAAACACACACGTTCCACACTTAAAATACTTCTCCTGTTAGAAAAAAATTTCCAACGGGGCGATGCCCGCACCCCGTAAGGGGGCTGCTAGACCCCTTGACCCCCAGTCCGTTATCCGGGTAGCGGGACCCCCGTAAAGTCTGCGAGGCCCCCGATACGTCCAAAGTACCTTCAAAACACAACATGCACGTAATGCATATTGGGTTCGCTTGATCTGTTTGAATTGTTAATTAGAGGTTCACTCGCTTCTAAGAATGGGGGGTAATTAACGGAAGATTAGTCCGCGGCTGCCGGAGATTCGGATTCCCACAATCAATAAACCCCAGGTTGCTTTAGGCAGGGGGAATCTGTATACGTCTGCCAAGCGCGCGTATTCCTATCTCAATTGGATGACGAAAAACACTCTGCAGACACCTCATGAGAAGAATCACAAGCAAATATAAGCAACTGCATAAGTAAACTCATTGTCGACTCTACCCGAGTTCGACCCAAAATAATATACTTCAGTCTTGGCTCGATCAAAGTCAAATAATAATAAAAGTGGTAGATGGAACGATAATGGAAATAAAAGAATATACATCCAAGATGGTTACCCTACACATCGTAACCCACCTAGCAAAAGCAAGCAAGCCCCCGAAAGATAGATATGTCGATGACGCCGCTAACTGTCCAAATGGTCCGTCCTGCAAAACGCTAAGGCATAACGGGAGTGATTGACAACTCAGCGAATAGAATAACATCACAAGATTTATATATACTATATAATAAGAAGGGTGAATAAAAGCGAGCATAATGAAATCAATACCATCTTTAAAATCATCATGAATTCCGTGTCAATCATCACTAATCAGAATCTTATCATATCACAACGGTGTATCCGAATCGGTCACTCCCCCTTTCCTTGATTATCGGATTACACTAAACATATATCACACCAGTTCAGCCGAATCGGTCTTTCCCTTCTTCCTCGATTACCGGATCGCACCAAACATTTATCTACATAAGAAATTCATGATATCCGTACCGGTTTCTCCCCCCTTCCTCGATAACTGGATATCACCAAACATATATCTACACGAGAAATTCATGATTGTAACATTTTGAAAAGTATAAATATTATTTTTTAATTTAAATAATAATATTATGGGTTTTACGGATATGATAACCAGTATGGATTTGGGTTTTCATAGATTGGTATAATTATATACCTTCATTTTCTTTTGGAATTTGACATTTCGAGATATTTTGCATAATAAATATTTGTATTATGAAAGGATATGGGATTTTAGTGTTAATTGATAGATTTACTTATAAACTCATATTTAGTGTGCCATGACAAGTTAACTAGGTATTATTATTTTTATTGTATTTTGAGTTTAAAATTATTCTTTATTTTTAAAATGTCATGGAGAGGGGGGGGGGGGGACATGGAGACATGGTTGGATACGAGAGATTTGACTGGAATCGTATGAGTTCGGACGAACCGTCGCGGCATAAAGTAATGAGATGTTCCAGTATCGAAGAGTGCGAGTGCAGGAAGTGAGGCTACTAAAAATGTACCTAAGTTATGTAGGATATGTTTTAGGTATAAGGGAAAATGTATATAGGTATGTATAGATGAAAAATAAGGCTTGATGGGGAAGTGTTACCAGTAATGACTTGGACGGTGGCTTCAGCCTCTTCCACAGTCATTATGAAAGCCTGTCGCCTCGGCACATTCCTCATTGCTGGAGGGTCATTCCTCTGTCCATTCCTTTGTCCTTGAGATACGTTCTGTTGAGCTTGATGGAACTGACGAGGAGGAGGTGAAGTCAGTCCATGAGGAGGTGGAGCAGGTAGTGCAAGTCGTGGAGCAGGTGCCTGGATGGCTGGGCGCTACTGGTAAGTGATTGCTGGTCTGGGTGCAGCATTTTGGTTATGTCTCCGAGGACAAGACCCGATATCATGAGTAGCTGAGCCACAGACTAAGCAAAGGCGATTTGCACACCGACAGTCTTTCGCCAAATGTCCATCCCTCCTGCAGTAGGTACAAAAGACTGGGCTGGGCCGGTTGTTCGGTACTCCCGGTCTCCTGGGCACGGTGGCCTTGATGAGGCTCTTCCTGCCATCTGATTGGTAGGGCGCTTAACTCCGGCAGATTGAGATTTGCCCCTCATCTTTACCACCGCCTCATATCGACGGGCTGCTTTCAGAGCCAATTCATGAGTCGGGAAATCCCCTGTACATAAAGCAGCTTGGATCTCCGGATCTAACCCTTGTTAAAATCGTTGGGCTCTGATCTCATCCGTCGGTATCAAGTGTGCCGCGAATCTGTTAAGGTATTGTGTTAGCTGTGTAATATATGTTATTCTAAAATCGAAATATTGAGACGTATCTTACCGACTGAGTATGGTAAACCCAGCATCATACTTATCCACGGATTTGGTCCACATTAAACCCTGTTGTAGGTGGACGAACTGCTGTTCAATGTCGAATCTGGCAGTCTCGGGGAAGTACTTTGCATCCAACATATCGCGGAAAGTCCTCCATTCGATCGGCTGGATGAGACGGCTTTCTTCCGCCTTCTACCAGACCCGTGCATTGTCAGTGAGCTGTAGCTTTGAACCTAAGCGACCTCTGGCACTTGTGCTGCCGCCAGGTCATCTTCAATACCTTGAGCCCATTCCTCAGCTTCTAGAGAGCTCTCTTTCCCGGAAAATTGCTTGGGTGTAAAGCTCGGAATTGCTTTACCCCTGGTGCTTCCGCCTCTGGACGGTTCATTAAGATACCAGTCTACTACTGCTGTCCTTCCAAAAGGCCGCGGATCGCCTTAAGCAAGACCGTCTGCTCGTTGATCGGAGCAGCAACGGTAGGTGTAAGCGGTAAAGGTGGGGGAGTGTTGTTGACATTTGTGCTGGTGTTGTTTGGGGAATCCATAACCTTGAAAGAAAAATTTGGATTAGGACAGATTCAAATTATATGGAATTGGAAGATTCAAGGAATATGAATTGTAAATAATGTTTTCAGTTGCTGGTTCTTGTGTTATATATTATTTAGGACTTCATGCAGAATTAACCCGCATGTCCATATAGAGCTGACCTGCATGGGCCACCTACAAAACCTGTCACGCCCCGCTTCCCGGTGTACGGGCAGAGGGCGCGACGAGTCCGCAACGCATTTACTCAGAAGTAAACACGCTAAGTGTATCTAAGCAATATAAAATAAAATGTACACAAGAGACAAGATGTAAATGAACATCAACTTTATTTATTAACATTCTTTTTACAATACAATGAAAAGTAAATACATGGAATGAAAGCAATGCCTAAACAATGACATAACAGAAATGAAAATATATACAAGTAAACTAGATTTCTGGGTCGAAGGCTATCTGATCCAAGTCCTCGCTGGTGGGTTCTGTCTCCAGAAGGTCCGATCCATCTGACAACATTCCAAAGAAAGAAGAAAAGGAATGTCATCAGCGAACAATCGCTCGGTAAGTCCCAAAGGTAAGTAGATACAGAATAGACAGAAGGAAAATGTAACTTTCAAAGTTGTGTTATATTGTTAACGCTGTTGTTTGTAGCTTGGTACAGAAAATGCCAGTGTATACGAGAGGAGTCCCACTATTCCGGAGACTAAGGTATACGGAGCACAAGGAACCGTTCAGCCACGGTACAACGGCAATGGATATTCAGGTTAGGTGTATTATGGTTACAGTCTTGTGCCACTTTTAACACCTTCCGTACCAATCTATCCCTTATAAACCCCGTGATGTCTTGATTGTATTGTTTGTATTGATTGTATTGTGTTGTCTTGTATTGTAAATTGTATATGGATGATTTGCCGGAACCATGATATCAGTAATGGATGTAACTGGAGAATCATGTAGATGGATGTATATCCATAGTTCGGTTCGGTCAAGTTGTATATTGAAATAGATTGTACAGACGAATTCATATTGAATTATTGTATTGTAAGTTATACTTGAATCATATTCAAGTCAGATTGATTAGATTGAGACTCAGTCTGAATCGAACACTTTAAAAAGAACTTGAAATTCTGAATTAGTTTTGATGTTATCGGTAACTGCTGCACATGGACTGTAACAACTCTAATTTTCCTATACAATTTTTTTCAAATATTTTTTTCAAAATCCATAAAGCGGTATTTTAGCCAGAGCACAAGATATAAGTAGTTATTTTGCTTTTTCATTACAAGTTAAAAGAATGTAACAACTCTATTTTTAGTGTACAAAATTTGCTTAAAAATTAATGTATACTTGGGGTATTTACATTTACTGTTATTATTTTAAGTAATTAGTTAGCTCCATAATTACAAGAAGGAGCTTGTAGCTCATTGGTAATACCTTGCACTGCTGAACCAAGCCACCAGAGTTCAAATCCCATACCCCACATTATTTTTAATATTGATTTTTTTTAAAACCTTTAGAATACCAAAGGTTTACACGTGCATATCTCACAAAAAACCTCACTACACCCAAAAATGTAATATTTCCAGAGAATAGATAAACCGTTGGGGGGGGGGGATTCCGGCCGCTGGACTCGGCCGGAAATTGGCCAACTCAGCCTTGACTCGGCCGACTCAGTCCTCCGACCGAGTCACGGCCGAGTCACCCCCGAGTCGGCCGATTCCGGCGACGACCCCAACATGAAAATTGTGTCTTTTCACATTCCCTATGCACCTGCAAAATTTTAGCCTCAGACCATTTTCATAGCTCTTTTAAAACTCCAATTACTCCACTTTTAATACATTTTTAATATATTTTATCACATTTTTCATTTTAACCTTTCACCTACCCTAACCCTATAAATACCACCCCTACCCTCTCACCCCAAATTCTGAGCCAACTCTTTAAAATTCTCAAGAACTCTTGTGTGCAATCGAATTGAGCAAAAGGCGAAGCTCCGGCGAATTCTTCGGCGGAATTTCTGGCAACGACCGTAGGAACTTCCGGAGACGAAACGACGCACCGGCGACTCCTCCCGATCTACATTCCTCTTATCTTTGATCGAAACACATAAGTCCCCAAATTCTATCTCTTTTTTCTTTTCTAAAATACGGATTTACAAAACTCGACGGAATCGGAACCAATCCGATTTCCGATTCGGTTTCTTTATAAAAATTCACTTCTCGTTAATACAGTTACGCTTAAACTCTCTCATGTTGACTATTAAACACTAATCAATCAAATTAATCAAGTTTTATATCATAAAATAATGGCTATTTCATTTTACCGTATTTTCATTTAAATACCACATAGTTTCGATTCTACATTCAATATCACAAAACATGCTATACCTTTAAGTAGATCACGAGGTAATGACCTACCTCCTCACACACTCATATGCAACATAGCACGATACTCTCGGGAATTTAGAATACGGGAAAACGACATTTTTCATTTAAATACCATTTACTTAATAAAACCGTTTTCTAATGATTAGTATTTATACAAATCTTTGCAAAGCGCCGCTACAACCCATTTTGGGAAATCCGTTCGGGATGGTGCAGATTATTGTACATCTTCGGGCTTAATAGTGCGAGATTCAGACCTCCGCAAGGAGCATTCGGTCTCGAAAGTTTTAAATACGACATCTTAAGAAAAACGAGATTTCTAGAATATAATAAATATATTAAAATTTATTTTCATATAAATATATGTATATGTAATTCAAAAATATCTAATTTGAATTATTATAAATATTTTATCTTTTTCTAAAAATGTCACAAGAATCAGTTTACACTAAATTACCATGAATTCCATATAATCAATATTACAAATAAATACCATTTATTATGGAATTAGGATATTTTCACTAGAAATATCATAATATAAAATCTACATTCATTACAACTCTAAAGACGATTAATAAATACTTGGGGTGTATTTTGAAAACTATACAAAAGTTTTTTTACATAAAACCCCCTCAAGTTCTATAAATTACCCTAAGGACCCTAGTAAATATAGGTTTAAGCGGGACCAATCTCTTGAGCCTCAGGGAGCCGGAGAAGTGGGTGCTTGCCTATCTAAGGTAGACAACTTAACAACGGTGTTATTAATACGGTAATCGTCTTTGAAAAAAGACACAAATCCCACCGCCCATGTGCAGCGGTTACCGATAACATCAAAACAATCAGGACTTCAATTTACTTTTCTAATTGTCTGACTCGGTTTGAGTCTCATTATAGCCTAATTTGAATATGATTCAAGCACATTCTACAATTTACAAATTACAATCTACAATATTACAATTCAACATGAATCCATGAATCCAATTATCAATTTATACAACTTGACTGAACCAAAGCATGAATATACATTCCATTTACATGCTTCTCCAGTTATTGCATTTACATGATTCTACAGTTACATCCGTTTACAGATATCATGGTTTTGGTCAGTCATCTAAATATGCAATCAATACAAGTTACAATACAATACAATACAATCAAAACACTACGGGGTTAAAGGGGTAGACTGGTACGGAAGGTGTTAAAAGTGGCACGAGACTGCAAGATTTAAGACACCTAACCGTATTCAATTGCCGTTGTTCTGGGTTGTATAACAGAGCCTTGTACTCTATATTCCGTTTGTCCTGGTATCTAGCATACTGAGACCCCTCTCGTATACACTGGCATCCTTTTGTACTAAGCTACAAACAACAGCGTTAACACAACATTATAACAATATAATACAACTTTAAAAGCTATCTTCTTATTCTGTTTATTCTATTTCTCCCTTCTCTTTGGGACTTACCGAGCGACCTGTTCGCTGACGACATTCTCTTTCTTTCTTTTTTGAATGTCGTCAGGTGATCTGGACATTCCTGAGATCGAGCCCACTGCAGAAGACTTGGACCAGTTCAGTAAAGACCCCGAGCTCTAGTCATTGTACACTTTCCATTCAGTACTTTTCATTTCTGTTATGGCATTGTTTAGGCATTGCTTTATTTTAGTGTATTTACTTTCCATGTATTGTACAGAAAAAATGTGAATAAATAAAGTTGCCGTTTTTATTATATCTTGTCTATTGTGCCTTACTTTTATATTGCTTAGATACGCTTAGCGTATTTACTTCACAGTAAATACGTAGTGGACCAGTCGCGTTCTCTTCGCCGTATACCGGGAAGCGGGGCGTGACATGGACGACAGGATTTGTGTCTTTTTCCAAGACAATTATCGTGTTGATAACACCGTTTGTTAGATTGTCTACCTTAAATAAGCAAGTACCCATATCTCCGGCTCCCTGAGGCTCAAGAGACTGTTCCCGCTTAAACCTATGTTTACTAGCGTCCTTATTGTAATTTAGTATAATTTGAGGGGGTTTTATGTAAAAATAGTTTGATATAATTTTCAAAATACAACTCAGGCATTTAATTATCGTATTTAGGGTTTTCATAGATGTATATTTTATAGTTGGGAAATTTCTAGTGAGTAGAACCTAATTTCATAGTATATGGTAGTTTATTGAAATATTGTAATTGTGTTGTATTTGGATGATATTTTCATGTAATAGTAATTCCTTTGATTTAGAAAACTTGAAATATTTATATAATTAAAATAGCTATTTTGATAATAGATTTATATATATTTAATGAAAATAATTTATTTATTTTCTTGTAGAAATCTCATTTTCTAAAGAAAAATGTATAAAAATTCCATCAAGATCGAATGCTCCTTGCGGAGGTTTGCATCTCGCTCTACTAGGCCGGAGAATGTGCGATAATCCGCACCATCCCGATCGGGGTCCTCAGAAATGGGTTGTAGAGGTGCAATTGCATGGAAATGCTTAATACACTTTTTTTTTATATAGAAAACGGTTTTGTAAGTTTAGGGTATTTATTTATAAAGTCGTATATTCCCGTATTCTATTGTCCCAAAATTCATCGTGCTATGTCAAAAATGTGTGTTGTGGTGAGGTAGGTCATTACCTCGTGAGTTATCTAAAGGTATAGCAAGGAATAAAGTTATATGTCGAAACTAAAATACATGGTATTTTTCTGTAAAACTGCAATAAAAGTTACAAAAATAATTCTTTTAAGGTGAAACTTGTTTTAATAGATTTATTAATATTTGCTAAACAATATGTGAGAGCATGGTATGTTCTGGATTAAGAAAAGTTGAGTTTTGAAGAAAGACCGAATTGAAAGTCGGATTAACTCCCCTTTCGTTGGGTTTTATGTTTTGAAAGTTTTAGAATTTGTGATGAGATGGAAAGAAAGGACTTGCTGGCTTTAGAACTAGAGGGGAGAAAGAGAGAACTACGGAAGGCGTCGTTTTGTCGCCGGAAACTCCCTGTATCGTCACTGGAACTTCGTCGAAGGTTCGCCCTTTGCTAACTCCACTTGCACACTTGGGACTTGAAAGTTTTTGAGAGTTTTGGTAGGGAATTGTAAGTGACGAGGGGTAAAATGAGGTGTAGTATTTATAGGAGAAAATAGGGTTTGGTGTGTTAAAAATTGCATTTAAAATATGCATTAAAATTTGATTAAAACGGCATTTTATTGTACTCTGGATAATTCAGAGTAAAAAAGAAATATGGGGTTAGTGGGGTAGGCGAGGGGTTGCAAGGGTTAAAGTTTGGGGGGCTTTACCCACGGTTCGACCGGCGGTACCGGTAAGAATGAGCATCTCGCCGGTTTTGTACCATCGGAGGGGGCTAGGTCTTGTTGCCACGTGTCGTGTCGCTTTGGCTTCTTCAGTGCATATGTTTATTTAAACTGTGACTCTTCAGTTTACGTGTAGTGCACGTGTAGACTCTTAGGCTTCTAAAAAGACTAAAAGAAATAAACAAAAGGATAATATGGCTGAGGGGACTTGAACTCGGGTGCTATATCTCAGCAGTGCAAGGTCTTACCAATGAGATTCAAGCTCTTTCTTACTGTTTTAAAGTAAAACAAATTCTTATAGCATTCATAGGAATTATAAATACCCCAATTGTACATTAACTTTTAAACAATTTTATGTACACTGAAATTGGAGTTGTTGCTTGCTAGAATACCCATATGCGTATATTCATATACTTAGTAGATAGTTATATACTTAGTCTCTATTTCATAGCTATTAGGCTATATATATATATATATATATATATATATATATATATATATATATATATATATATATATATATATATATATATATATATATATATATATGAGATAATTGTTATGTATTGTACGCGACTAGATATCCGTACTATAAGAGATATGTTGGAGTACGCGACTATAGATCCGTACCATGTTTGTTTGATGACATCGTACGAGAGAGATTCCGTACATGATGTGATGAAAAATTGCCGAATACGGCCAATATTCATTTGACTGGGGAAGTCTTGCTGTCACGCCACGCTTACCAATACACACAAATACGGGAACGTAACAAACCCAACCATACTTCCTATAGTAAGAAAATATCCTTCCATAGTCACATTAAGACTGCAAATCAGGAATCATTAACAATATAATAATCTATCTATCTATCACATGTCCAATTTGCCACAATAAACACTAACAATAATCTATAGTCAAGGGTCAATAGCGGAAACAATAGATAAGAATCCAATCTCAAGATCCAAGAGAATAAGAAATAAAATCTAAGAGAATAAGAAACAATGTCCAAATCCCGTCCCTTATTAAAATCCAACAATGGTGCAATACTAGAAAAGCAATATAAACCATAAATAATAATTAGATCAATGGAATGCTCCTCAATGATCTGCAAGGTTCTCGAATTACACGATCCTCCTGTGCTAAGATCAAGGTATCTGGGCCATGCAAAACTCAGACGTCAGTGCGTCATAGATAACAATATAATAAATATAGTCGGACTGGAATACAACATATTATTATTCATGAATCAATGGCAGGTGAGCAAGTGTTCATCAAAGAAAACTGCATTTTAATACCGCTCATTCTTTATCTATTTTGTTATATATCGGTACTATTAACCAGTGTCTTCTCAGTAATACAGATTACAGGTATCCGTCACAAAATACTGGAAATACATTCAAAAGCACGGATATATCATTTGAGAGCCGACACTGCAACCAGAACTGCAAACCGGCCGATACTTCATGAGTTCCTTTCTGCAACAAGTTTGTGTATACTTTTTTTTTATCTAAATGGTCCAACACAAACAAGTGTGTACACAAGACTTTTAGGCACATGTGGATATGAAGCAATGTGCATTCAATGCTAAGGATTATGTGTTGATTTAAAGATTCAAAAATTCCCTCCAATAATAAGTGCAAAACAAAATCAAATGGACAAATCAATAAGACCATAATAGGGGCAGCCATGGATTTAGGCACATGTGGAAATGAAGTAATGAGCATTTAATGCTAAAGATTATGTGTTGATTTGAAGATTCAAATTTCCCTCCAAGCACTGGGTGCAAATCAGGTCAAAACAGAGAAAATAAACTGGACCAAAGTGATACAGGGGACAACATATGACAACACACCAAATACGAGCCTAGGAGCTCGGAATTGGCCGAGTCCGAGCTAGCCAAAACCGGCCAGGCCGGCCCCACATGCTCCAGTGGGCCCCAGCTTCTCACAGGGTCTCATTTGCTGCCAGTTGGTCTTGATTTTATTGTTTATTTATTCTTCTTTTCTGCCTATAAAAGTAGGCAGTGGGCAAAGGTTCAAGGGGTCATTCTTTGGTCCAATTTTTCCACTCTTTTGTCTTAGATTTTCCAAGTTTTCTTTTCTCTTTTCTTGTAAATAGCTTAGTCCCCTTGAGTTCTTAACCTTCTCTTGATTTTTCAATCTCTTCATTGAGCTTGAAAGTTTAAGGGTTGGTTATTGATCTCAAGGGTTGTATCGTTCTTGAAGATTAATAAAGTTCTCCTTTTGTGCCTCATTTTCCCTTGGGTTCTTTATCTTCACTTGATCTTGCAACCTCTTAATTGAGCTTACAAGTTTAAGTTTAGGTAGTTGAATCCATGTCTTACAATATGTTCTTTGGTTCCTAGTATTTTACTTTCTTACATTTTTCTTACTTGCTCTTACATTCATGCAATTTATTACCATGCTTTATTTATTTGCTCTTTAATTCCATGTCATTTATTTACTCTCTTGTGTATTTTTGTGAATATTACCATGCTTTATTTACTTGCTCTTTAATTCCATGTCATTTATTTACTCTCTTGTGTATTTTTGTGAATGGTTGTGAATATGTGCTGTTAGTAAAAGAATACGATATTGTAAGTTAAGAATTTCGTTTCCCATTCCTTTTCCCGTTATTTTCAATTGAACTCCGCCCAAACCTTACGCAAGCGCTCCGTTAGACACCCTACCCTACCAAGGTATCGGTGATTCCTAACCGCGACCGGTTGCGTTCGGATTGGCCGGAGGCGAAAGTCAAGCGACAAGAACGGACGGACAAGGGTCAATAAGCCGAATTCCATGAATACCGTGCTTAAATACCCTAATCCACGTTGTTGCCGATTGCTTTAGCTTCAATTGGTCAGGACTCGGCTCAAAGGTTTGAATACGAATTCACTAGCTTGCACTATTGTATCTTTTCCTAACAAACTTTATACGTGCATATACACATAGGTTAGATAACGAACAAATCCGCCACGCGCGTTAACTCGTCGTAACAAGAACGTAAAACGCTCCGTCTCTCTGTGGATCGACCCGTGCTCATCGCGGCTAGCTGCAAAGCGACACCGTCCTGATCGCGGTTAAACTTTAGAACTTAAAACTCGACACGCCAAAAGCGTGCGATCAAATGGCGCCGTTGCCGGGGAGACGGTAACGTTTTTTTTTTTGTTTTTTCGGGTTAATCTTGTTAATATCCATCTATCACTTTTCTAAAAAAACAAACTAAAAATTTCAAAAAATTTCAAAACCAAAACAAAAAAAAATAACAAACTAACCAATTTTTCTCTCTGGATTTCATACCTGCTAGCACTCTGGATCTGAACTAAAAAATCAAACAATATCAGTGAGACACTAGTGGAGCACTGTGAACACAGAAGAAGTTGGAGTCCTAAATCCCAAAGTGAACCGGCGACACACCTTCAATATCCGAGCTCACCGGCCCAGTTGCCTCATTTTGCCTCCAATTTTTGTTCTATGCTCCAGTGCTCTGTTTTTGTCATATTTGTATTGTTTGTTTTTTATAATTTTTAGTGTGCAGGTATTTAGGCATTCGTATCGTTTTTCCGCACTAATATCCATTTTTCTGACATTTGTAGATTTTGCGGAATTGCGAACGGCGATTGTGGGGAGCAAAGTGTACATTCAAGGCCAAGGTGATTGCGAAGTACAGTGCCAAAAATCTGGGTAGTTTGACCCGTGCAAGCGAACTTTTCAGGCTTACCGGATTTGATTCAACAGGGGTTTCTTAACCCAAAAACGTATCGGTACGTATTTCTAACACCTTCTTTCTCAAATCTGACGCATCCACTATAATATCTTTGCAGGATTCTTTGCAAGTTTGCTACCAAGCGCCAAAATTGACTAACTCGTATTTGTTGCAGTGCCGTGCTTAACATAAAAAATGATTGTTTGAAATTTTGAACAATTTTTTTCCATTGAATTACGCATTGCATACATTAATACGGACTTAAGGCCAAGCGAACCCCATAACATACGGTAAAGGATTTCATCACCTTTTCCGTGGCCCACAAATCAAGAAACTGTGCATAAACGTTTACCCGCACAAATTTTAAAAGAAACTAGACTTTAAGTCTTAAGGACTTCGCACTCACTAGGAGAGGTTAATTGTGTTTAGAACACCGCTTAACGGTATATTGTTTACGGGATGTCTAGGAAAGTGTTAACGGTGAAACCGCCAAAAGAGAAAGGTTATTTAATTAAGGACCTTCGCGAAAGCGTCGGAAAATCTCTCCTTATCTCTGCACTTACCCGGCCTCGTGATCAGTATATCCTGAGCCCGTTTCTCGACACAGTTTTACTTCACTAATCAAGTTCTTAAGCGGGTCTAGTTGACCTAGGTGAACCCTAGAATGATTAGGTCTGTGGTATTTTTGTGTCGTGATTGTTTTTGTCCAGATCTTTTTTATATATTTCATTCTTTTGTTAATAACTAACTAAAAAAAAACCAAATCCTTTTCCCCCTCCTTTTATCTTATTCTTCTTCCTCTCTTCATATCATGGGTACCCCATCTCGAAAAACCCTTGCCGAACATTGGTATCCACAACCAGACATAACTTCCTACGGTTCTTGCTTTGGTCGAATTTCGAACGATCCCTCCATGCCCAAAATTTCATTGAAAGATTGCATAGACGCGTCTAGGACAAACACTTGCACTCCGCAATCCACTTTGTATCAATCGTTTCAACCTTCACCACCCTCTTATGTTGATACCTCTTTTGCAAGTCGTCCTTTATCCATCGCTGAACATATTGAACAATTCCGTAGCCGATATTTCACTCCTTTCACCACAAAAAATTCTTTGGATCAACAATTCCATTCACCTTATTATTCGTATGTTGATCCTACCCATGTCCAACCATTCAATTCCTACCAGTCCTACCCAACTTTTGCGCCTTCCCTAGACACTGCTTCTACACAGCTATTTGGGAGTTTCCAGTATCAAAACAACTTTGAATTTTTTACTGAAACCCCTTCACAACACATGTCTAGTCTGGAACAGTCGTTGACAGACTTTAGGGTAGCGTCATGCCAACAGATGATGGATTTGAATGCGTCCATTGCCGCCCTCATACAACCTAGTGACCCGATAGCTAGTTTTCAACTAGCTCTAAATTTTCCAATGTATGATGAGGCGGTAGGACAGGCTGAGAATTTGAGTAGTGAAAGTGAGCTGTACACCCTTCCTAATCAAACCTACCCATTGCCAATTGAATCACACAACTCCAGTTTTGAATGTCTATCTAGTGTCCCAAAAGATTTACCGATTGAAGATAGAACGTTTAATGAGTTGTGCGATTTTGTAGTGTTTGATTTACCAGATTGTGAAGGGTCCCTTTTGAGTGAAACCCTACCCAATCCTTTTGATCTCTACACCTCCATCTTAGAACCAGAATCGATTGAAATCCATGCTTTTGATGAGGTGTCAGAGAAAATTGATTTTCACTTGATCGAGGATATTGACGCTGAGAATATTTTGGATGATGAACCCGCTGATTTGGCTGAGTTTTTCTCTCCAATTCATCATCCCGAGTCATTGAATGTTTTTCCCGAACTTCATATGCGTCTTGATTTTGATGAGAATTGCATGGATGAGCTGTGTTTTGAGGAGAATATTGAGGATAGTTTTGAGGATGAACCAGTTTTACTTGATGAGTCGGATTTTCTAATTCATACTGTCCCTTCCACTGACTGTGTATACCCTCCTGAACCTTTAACTTTGACCCTTTCTCAATCACTTCCCTCCATCCTTTCTATCGTTCCGACCTTGCAAGACACCGTATCACTTTCATTTCTTGTGTCTGGTTTACCAAGTTCGGCGTACCCATGTTTTCTCACGGATCTTGAGGGATTTGACCCAATTTTTCGACGGGTTAATAAATTAGCACAATCGCTTTTTACACATCGGTCATTACAAATTGCGCTAATTTATTCACTCCATTTTCACCCTCAAGTTCGTACACCATTTCTTTTTCCCTTTCACCATTCTTCCTCTCATATACCGGGACCGTATATCACTTCTATCCCCATACAGTCTCGCGTATTCTCCATTTCTTACCTCTCCGTATTGTTTCACCAGCCCGGGCCTTATCCCGATAAATTTTTGAATGGTTGGTACTCACTTTTGGCCTGTGTAAGGCCTTGAATAATCTGAAACCGTTCTCTCCCCCCTAATCCTGAACTTCAACGCTTAACAGTGGAAACACTGTTTCACTTAAGTTTGGGGATGAACCTTTTTGTGTATATATTTTTAGTTTTTTTTTTGTATATAAATTTTCTTTTAGGGAGCGCCGACAATTTTGACCCTCTTGGTGTAGCCTGACAGTAAGGGCACTGTCAAGTTTAAGTTTGGGGGTATGCTCGGTAAGCTTTCTACCTTTGCATTCATTTGTATATTCTACATTTGCATACTTATTTATAAACCCATAAAAATCAGAAAAATTTCTAAAAATATAAAAACTTTGTCGTCAAGTTAGCTAGTGGAGAGAACTTAGATTCAATATTTCGACGGTTTTGTTTAATAAGATAGGAACAACTAAATCCTATTTTTAGATTTTGAAAACCTGAAAGATAACTATCCTTTAAAGTTAACTATAACTAATATACGTCTTTACATCACACTATACGTGTCGTGAGTTTTGAAAATTAGATGATAAGTCTATTATGTCTGAAAACTTTTAAATGGATAAATTATTTTTTGAGGATCAAATAGGTTTGTTCTGAAATAAGTAATATCAAGACTAGTTTATAAAGAGAGGTGGATATGAAGGGATATTATTGATGCCTTGATAAGAACTAATTCTGAAGAATAATCGATCTGAATCTTGATTGGAGTGATTACACACATAACTCACTAAATACGTCTTTTATCCAAAAAAATAATTGAACAACCAATTATATCTCCGTTCGCATTAAATCGTTATGATTTTCACGCCAAAATTAGTATTTTATTTTAGGACCTAAGTAACTTGAGCAATTAAGTCCGCCGGGGTGTCTTTACACCTAATGCCCTAAAATCAACTGGTTTGGGTGCATTGGCCCAAAGCTCGCTAAGAAGCCTAGAAAGTCCAGATTAAAACAAAATCAAGCAAGTGTTCTCTCCGAGTTAAAATTCCTAACGGTTCTTTGTGTGAGAATAATCTTGACAAAAGACAGGTTTTTATAAAAATATTTCTAGCGGAGATATGAAGGTTTTATCTTATGATGAAGACTATTGCACGTTCACAGAGGTGTGTATGAAACGAAAACAAGAAAAAGGTGGAGTGAAAAATAAGACCTGGTTTCCTGTTAGGGAAGATAGAAATTCTGAATTTGAAACCTAACTAGAAAGCGAAACTTGAGAAATACTTAACTCTTTATAAAACTTATGTGATCCTTTTTAAGTTTTTATCTGGGCTTTATTTTGTGACACGACGACTTTAATCGATCCTTTTGAAACTTCACGACACTATTTGCACTGCACGTAAAGACATATAAAATCTTAAGTTAAATCAGAAGCGATGTGTGAAAAATAAAGGTTCGATAGTTCTAAATTTAGGATAATAGAATTGCTATCTTTAAAACAAAACCTTAGGGTTTGAATTATAGTTATTTCGCAAAACTAGCTTGACGGGATTTTGTGGGTGGAATTCGCTGAAAACCCTCAGGAGACAACACTCCTCATACTAGGAACACCTAGAGGTTTAACGGTTTGTTGCACACGCTCAGTGCAATCACGTTCCCTGCGAAAGTGCGGTTAGGATTTTCTTTTGTGAATAAATGGTTTTGCTCGGGACGAGCAAAAGACAAGTTTGGGGGTATTTGTTCATCAAAGAAAACTGCATTTTAATACCGCTCATTCTTTATCTATTTTGTTATATATCGGTACTATTAACCAGTGTTTGCTCAATAATACAGATTATAGGTATCCGTGACAAAATACTGAAAATACATTCAAAAGCATGGATATATCATTTGAGAACCGACACTGCAACCAGAACCGCAAACCGACCGATACTTCATGAGTTCCTTTCTGCAACAAATTTGTGTACACATTTTTTTTTATCTAAATGGTCCAACACAAACAAGTGTGTACACAAGACTTTTAGGCACATGTGGATATGAAGTAATGTGCATTCAATACTAAGGATTATGCGTTGATTTAAAGATTCAAAAAATTCCCTCCAATAATAAGTGCAAAACAAAATCAAATGGACAAATCAACAAGACCATAATGGGGGCAGCCATGGATTTAGGCACATGTGGAAATGAAGTAATGAGCATTTAATGCTAAAGATTATGTGTTGATTTGAAGATTCAAATTTTCTTCCAAGCACTGGGTGCAAACTAGGTCAAAACAGAGAAAATAAACTGGACCAAAGTGATACAGGGGACAACATATGACAACACACCAAATACGAGCCTAGGGGCTCGGAATTTGGCCGAGCCCGAGCTAGCCAAAATCGGCCTGGCCGGCCCCACATGCTCCAGTGGGCCCCGACTTCTCACAGGGTCCCATTTGCTGCCAGTTGGTCTTGATTTTATTGTTTATTTATTCTTCTTTTCTGCCTATAAAAGCAGGCAGTGGGCAAAGGTTCAATGGGTCATTCTTTGGTCCAATTTTTCCACTCTTTTGTCTTAGATTGTCCAAGTTTTCTTTTCTCTTTTCTTTCAAATAGCTTAGTCCCCTTGAGTTCTTAACCTTCTCTTGATTTTTCAACCTCTTCATTGAGCTTGAAAGTTTAAGGGTTGGTTATTGATCTCAAGGGTTGTATCGTTCTTGAAGATTAATAAAGTTCTCTTTTTGTGCCTCATTTTCCTTTGGATTCTTTATCTTCACTTGATCTTACAACCACTTAAATGAGCTTGCAAATTTAAGTTTAGGTATTTGAATCCATGTCTTGCAATATGTTCTTTGGTTCCTAGTATTTTACTTTCTTGCATTTTTCTTACTTGCTCTTACATTCATGCAATTTATTACCATGCTTTATTTACTTGCTCTTTAATTCCATGTCATTTATTTACTCTCTTGTGTATTTTTGTGAATGGTTGTGAATATGTGTTGTTAGTAAAAGAATACGATATTGTAAGTTAAGGATTTCGTTTCCCATTCCTTTTCCCGTTATTTTCCATTGAACTCCGTCCAAATCTTACGCAAGCGTTCCGTTAGACACCCTATCCTACCAAGGTATCGGTGATCCCTAACCGCGACCGATTGCGTTCGGATTGGCTGGAGGCGAAAGTCAAGCGACAAGAACGGACGGACAAGGATCAATAAGCTGGATTCCATGAATACCGTGCTTAAATACCCTAATCCACGTTGTTGCCGATTGCTCTAGTTTTAATTGGTCAAGACTCGGCTCAAAGGTTTAAGTACGAATTCACTAGCTTACACTATTGTATTTTTTCCTAACAAACTTTATACGTGCATATACACATAGGTTAGATAACGAACAAATCCGCCACGCGCGTTAACTCGTCGTAACAAGAACGTAAAACGCTCCGTCTCCCTGTGGATCGACCCGTGCTCATCGCTGCTAGCTGCAAAGCGACACCGTCCTGATCGCGGTTAAACTTTAGAACTTAAAACTCGACACGCCAAAAGCGTGCGATCAGCAAGCAATAGTATTATTAAAACAAAATAATATATCATGGCAAAAGTAAACAAGCAATCGTGTCATATGTATCATATGGGTCCATGTTGCTAAGTTATTTATCTTATAGGTATTTGAAACCGATCAATATAATCCTTCCTCGTGTCATATTCAACCATAATGCAGATATTTCTATTGACTAGAATACAAATGTCCAGGTTTCATATTTCACGTCAATGTCAATACCAGAACTGGCATGAACAAGTCATGTAAATCGAGTCAAATCAAGCCAAGTCAAGTCAAGCAGTATCATGAATCCGTTTCTATTGGGTACTAATTCGATTACAAGTATGTACTGACATGATAACTGATAACAAGTTTAAGCATGTGCACATGAAATCAATCAATCTACTAACACGATTAGAAGTAGATCGTAACTATAGATAAACAATTAATACAATAGCATTATCAGGAATATCATAATATCTAAGTTATCAGCAATGGACTGAAATATAAAAATCCACTGAAACTGTAAATTTTAGATATTTTAATTGGATATCACTGATTCAAAAGACGTAAACATGAGAAACAGTCTAAGTACACATGCCTGATGCAAGATAGTTTCACTATAGCTATATGACGCAGTTTCGAGGTAATAAATACACTTTAAAAATAATTGAATATTCCTATCAGGAACAATCAGCAGCTAAGATTAAATGAACTTAAGTTTATGGTTCCACATTTAAAATTGACTACCATTTATAAAGGCGAAAGGGAGTGATAATCTCAATCATCATCATCAGCTGCAATAAATCCTTTAACCTTATGAACAATTATTACCAAACTAATAATCTGTGGACTGCAGAGGAAAAAAACCAAACTCTACTTGTTCTGATTTAAGTCGCTAACCTAAGAAAAATTTTAACGACAGATCCAAATAATAATCAAATCACAGGTCCTCAATTGTTCTAATCTGATCGAAACCACAAATCCGATATTTAACCCTAGCCAATAAAACCCTAAGAAAGTTATTATTAGCACATCTGATTCGAATCTAAACCACTTCAGGATCGAACAAAAGAAGAAGGGAAAAGATCATATGATTAGTAGGATATTATGTGATAAAAGTCCAAGTCCTTTTATATCCTACCTCAGACTAAATAATTACAATCCCAAGCATTCCGTGAACTCCAAGTTGGTTCAAATTAATCAAATTTAAAATTCCCTGAACACCTAGTTGATTCAAATTAAACTATAAAACAAATTAAAAAAATCATACTAATAATATTACATCGAGATTAAATCTTGTCGTATAGTGATGATGCTCTATATTGGCAATCTCCCAGATCAGGACACGTGGCAGATGACGTGTCCCAGAACTCAGAAGAAAGGGCCCACAGGGGCCGACCATGCCACCCCTGTACCCGACCTGCAAGCACAAGCTGGCTCTTCTTAGGACCCCCCTGCAAATTGGCCTCCTCGGCCTCTCAGCTCACCCCGGGCTGCCACAGGACCAAAACTCCTCAGCCCTCCCGCTCGTTCCCGAGCTCCCTGGCCGAGGCCATCTTCCTCGGTCCCTCCGACCGACCAACTCCACCACTCACAAGCGTAACCGCCGCTCCGTAAATCTCGCCATGGCAGATTCTCCGCCGGCAACACCCCACGTTCCACGCCATCACGATCCCCATTAACGGACGATCCGCTCGTTACGCGGATGTGACGTCGGGAGTGTAACTGCCGGCGAGATTCTCGCGCCTGCTGCTGCGTGCTGCCGCCACTATATAAACCCTCATCACAGAGGGGTCAAGTAATCTTTTTTCCACCCCACTTAGCCGTTACTCTGCTCGGATCTGGTGCTAACTTGATCGTCGGAGAGTCCTCGGTGGTACCAAACCACCCCGGGACTTCCTTGCAGGTACTCGACGCAAACTCCTCAAACCACCAATCTCATCAAAACCCATTGAGACCTACACGCAATAGGAGATCACCTCCAAAATCCACCGAAAGCTCGACTGAAGACAACATCTGACGGAAACCCGAAAAGAACCTCCATCAGTTGGCGCCGTCTGTGGGAAACTAAACTCTACAAAAAACAAAGTTGGCTTTCCGATCTCCATCCACATGGCAAGAGATCACCCTGAAGATCCAGATACCAGCCGCCGCCTCCCCCTCACCGGAGGCGCGGATAAACCTCCTCCGGCGACCTTCATCAACGCCCTCGCCGGCCGAATAGATCGGCTACAGCCCTCGTGGAGGCGCTCGTCTGCGTCTAAACGGCTAGGCCAGGGCCCCAGATCGCCGCTCCTCCGCCTCCAGAAGGCTCTGCCCTCGTCGGCACGGCTGACCACCGACAGGCTACGACCCATGGCCACAGATCTCACGGGTCGATACTTCCTGAGGCCCACCGGGTGCCCCACAACTCCACACCAAGATCCGCCGCCAGAGCGTCTCGCCTCGAGCCTCCTCGCGACCCTTACCCCCCCGAGGAGATGTTGGTCACCTCGCCTGTCCCCAGGCATGATCGGCACCCCTCCCTCGACGGGGTCGCACAGAAGGGGCTCGCCACGACGGCTCGAGGGCCACCTCGTCCGGGGATCTGAGGAACCTCATCGAGAGGAACCGGGGCTGCGCCCAGATGCATATCTCCCACAGTAGAGGCCAGGGATCACAAGGCGCCGAATCCTCGGGGTAACACGGCCGACTCGACGCCCTCGAAAAGAAGATCAAGGGCATGCGCCGGGAAGGTCACCTCTCAGGCGATGGGGCTAAGTATGCCGCCGACTCGCTCACCAAGCCGTTTACCGAGGGACTGCTCGCTGTCCACGTCTCCTCGCTCAACAAGCCCTCGAAGGTCTCTCTGTTCGACGGGAAAACCGACCCGAAAGACCATTTGGATGCTTTCACCGTGGGGATGAGCTTCTAGGACCATTCCGATGCCGCCCAGTGCAGGGCCTTCCCAGCCACCCTCATCCGCTCTGGTTGGGACTGGTTCCGAGGACTCGAGCCTCGCTCAATCTCGACCTTTGACGAGCTGGCTGCTTAGTTCCTCGGCCACTTCGCCGGGAACCGTTGGCAGAAGCACACGGTCGACTACCTCTTCACAATTAAGAGTGGGGACAAGGAGACGTTCAAATCTTACGTCGCCAGCTTCTATAACGCCCTCCTCGAGGTCCCCGAGCACCGGGACGAGACCGTCATCACGGCGCTCAGATCTGGTCTTAGGCATAAGGAGTGGTTGCGCTCCATTGCGTTGGCGTAGCCGGAGACCATGGCCGAGGTCAAGGCGTGGACCGAGAGCGAGATCCAGCTCGAGTCTGAGGTGAACGCGAACCTCCCTCGAGCAGAACGGTCCGACCAGAAGAAGAGGGCTCGGGAAGAGAAGCCAGAGCGTCAGCAGCCCTATCACCCGAAGTTCCAGGAGTACACCCCGCTCAACGTCTCCCTCGCAGTTTTACTAGAGGAGGCCCAGGGCGAGGAGTCCTTCAAGTTCCTTCCAATCCCGTGTCAGGCCTCGAAGCGAACCCGGGGCCCCTACCGCGCCTTCCACCGGACGCTGGGCCACGCCATGGAGGATTGTAAGCAACTCCGGGACTACATCGGGGAGCTCATCCGATCAGGGCAGCTCGCCGCTTACTTGAAGGATAAGCGGCAGGGCGACCGCGAGCAGGAGCAGCGTCCCCCTCCCGCCGAGCTGACCATTGGCCAGATCATGCTCGTATCGGCAGATGACCAGTCCGGAGCCCAGGGAGCCCCGTACCTGGTGCCGAGAACGGAGACCCACAAGCCTCCGGGGGGCTCGGGCCACGCTAATAAGGTCATCTATTAGCATGTACTTTTTTTAGGGCAATGTAAACTCTTCCTAGGGTCTGTTGTTAATTTAATAAAGATCAATGGAACATTGCGAAAAAGAAGGAAAGGTCTCATTTATTCAAAAAGGCATTATGGGCTTCTCAGCCATACATACAAAAAGAAAAAGAAAATTACAGCAGCGGGGGAAGGGGGTGCAGAGAGCACTGCTCATGGTACTCAGTAAAGATCTCTGCCAGCCGAGGCCTCGCGAGATCCAACCTCAGCCCTCGATTCTCCCCGCGCGTTGACCTCGGTCCTCAGTTCGTAGCATTCACGGACGAGCGCAACCGAGCGAGCTAGCCGACTTGCGGAGATCAGGCCGAAGCGCCTCAGAGACTGCAGCTTTCCTACGGCCTCGTCGTAGAGCTGCTCGGACAAGGGGTTGTAAAGCCCCGGCGATGCCCTCCAGATGGAGTACATCAGCAGCTGCAGCAAGGGGGAGCGCCGGGGGAGCAGCCGGCCGAAGTGGTCTTCGATGCTCCCATAGACCAACTGCACCGTGTTCTCGGTGCAGTTCTGGTCATAGAGGTATACGTCTTCGAAGTGGATGATATCGGGGATGGTAAAGGGGAAGTCTACCATTCTCAACGATCTGTTTACGAAGAAAGGAAGGACCAGTGCTCCCTCAGCCTTATATAGCCCCCTGCGCCCCAACGGAACCCAATAGTCGCCCATTTTCGCCCACAAAGTCGCTACCACGCGGTGATTATTGAGCCTTCTCTGGCAGAATCGAAACGACTCGACTCTGGCGCTTTGCCTCCCCACACATTCAATGTGTATGCTACGCGCACGTTCGCCGCGACCGTTCCTGTTCCCCATACCTGCCACGGGATGGTCGGGCGAAACCTCATGAAGAATCGTCCAAGCATCTACCATGCTCGGCCATCCCTGCCTGGTAGCTTCCCTACAAGCAACGCCGGGGATCAAAGCCCTCGCCGAGAGGCAACCGCGCAGCTTCACTGCCCGGTTATCCTTAGCAGGCCTCCTACGGTCCCTCCAACGCTAAGGATCAAAGTCCTCCGTAGAGACAGCCGAGCGGTTTCCCTGCTCGGCTATCCCCGGCCGGTGGCTTCCCCACTCGCAACGCCAGGGAGCAAAGCCCTCGCCAAGAGGCAACCGCGCAGTTTCACTTCCCGGTTATCCTTAGCAGGTCTCCTACGGCCCCTCTAACGCTAAGGATCAAAGTCCTCCGTAGAGGCAGCCGAGCGACTTCCATGCTCGGCTATCCCTGGCCGGTAGCTTCCCTACTCGCAACGCCAGGGATCAAAGCCCTCGCCAAGAGGCAACCGCGCAGCTTCACTTCCCGGTTATCCTTAGCAGGCCTCCTACAACCCTTCCAACGCTAAGGATCAAAGTCCTCCTTAGAGGCAGCTCAGCAGCTACCCTGCTCGGCTATCCCCGGCTGGTAGCTTCCTACCACAACCGACAGGGATCGAAAGCCCTCCCAGAGGCAGTTGAGTCCGACCCTCGCTTGGCTATCCTTCAGGACAAAAGCCCTCGCCAAGAGGCACCGGGCAGTAACCCTGCTCGGCCAAGGGTCCTTGGTAGGCTTCTTACAGCCCCTCCCGCGGTAAGGACCAAAGTCCTCCTTTGAGGCGGTCGAGCCCGACCCTTGCTCGGCTATCCCCGGCTGGTAGCTTCCTACCACAACCGACAGGGATCAAAGTCCTCGCCAAGAGGCTCTGGGCAGTAACCCTGCTCAGTCCCCGTCCTGAAGGATCAAAAGCCCTCGCAAGAGGCAACCGAGCCTGACCCTTGCTCGGTCATCTCCGACTGGTAGCTCCCTACCCATGACGCCAGGGATCAAAGCCCTCGCAAGAGGCATCCAAACGGCTACCCCGCTCGGTCATCCCAGGCTGGTAGTTGCCTACCCACGACGCCAGAGATCAAAGCCCTCGCCAAGAGGCAACCGCGAAGATTCACTGCCCGGTCATCCTTAGTAGGCTTCTTACAGCCCTTCCAACGCTAAGGATCAAAGTCCTCCTTAGAGGCAGCCGAGCGGCTTCCCTGCTCGGCTATCCCCGGCCGGTAGCTTCCCTACTCGCAACGCCAGGGATCAAAGCCGTCGCCAAGAGGCAACCGCGCAGCTTCACTGCCCGGTTATCCTTAGCAGGCCTCCTACGGCCCCTCCAACGCTAAGGATCAATGTCCTCCGTAGAGGCAGCCGAGCGGCTTCCATGCTCGGCTATCCCTGGCCGGTAGCTCCCCTACTCGCAACGCCAGGGATCAAAAAGTCTTCCCAGAGGCAGTCGAGCCCGACCTTCGCTCGTCCATCCCCGGTTGGTGGTTGCCTGCTCGCAACGCCAGAAATCAAAGCCCTCGCCAAGAGGCAACCAAGCAGCTTTCCTGCTCGGTCATACCCAGCAGGCATCTTCCTGCCCGCTGCGGGCTTGTAGCCCTCATAACGAGGCCTCTGAGACCATTCATGCTCGGCACAACTACGGAGGACATCCCTCTGCCCATCACATGCAGCGGATCCGAGGCCCCAACAAGGGACATCAGGTTTATCCAAGTCTGAGCGATCCCCTCTCAACTTCGGGGCCATGGAGATGCCTCCTTCTCAGCAGCGCTTGGCAAGTGATCGATCAACTCGATGAACGATCGCTAGACAAACAGCCGACCTGACATGGAAGCCCAACAGTGCAAGCAAAGATATTTTACGAGCATTCTTCACAAACAAAAGATAAAGTGCAAACTGACTAAACAAAAAAAAGTTTTACTACCAAAAGCGAAGTCTTTACAAAGGGTATTTTGGGCTTCCCGGCCTTACAGACTGCCCGGAGGCTTACAAAATAAAATGAGGAGGAAGACGGGGGCTTTAGACCTCGGGGCCAGGCACGACCTCAGGGTCCTCGATGTCTACCATGAGCCGAGCAGGGTCCTCGGTCAACTCCTCGTCAGAAATCTCTTCCCCCTGCTCATTGGCGTCCGCGAGGGGGTATTCGACCCGGAGCTCTTCATCAGCGAACTCCGGCATCCGGGCCTTAACGGCGTCGAGGGCCTCGTGCCTGATGCAGGTGGTGGCCACGGCTAAGTCATTGTAGAAGTCCTTCGACTTCTTGTAGCCCTCCACCGCTTTCGCCGCCGAGAGGTCAGCCCATTCCGCCGCCTTGGCTGCTGCCCTCAGCTCCTTCCGGAGGGTCCTCACCGTCTTCTTCAGGTTGCCGGCGAGCGCCTGAGCGTCCTCAAGCTTGACCTCGGCAGCCACGGCGGCCTCGCGGTGCCGGGCAACCTCCCGTTTCCCGGCCTCCACCTCGCCCTCCAGGACGGCAACCCTCGCTATCGCCACCTCCAGCTCCCGCTTGGAGCTCTCTTCCAGCGAGGCAAGCTGGTCCGCGGCCTTCATCGCCGGGGCAATCACCTCGGCCTCATGCGTAAAGCAAGGGCGACGTGCTGGAGGACCTAAAAAAAAGAGAAAAAAATAATAAGAAAAAGGTCAGGAAGACGAAGGAAGCACCAAATCTCACAAGCAACCGAGCACTTACCTGCACGGACTCCTGGGCGATGGACACCATCTGGGCCCTGAAGGTCCCCCGGGGGACCCTTCCCCCTGCCGACCTCTCTGTTTCGTGCAACAGGCTATTCGCGACAGATAGCCCCGAGGGCACCGCGAACCGGAGGCCCCTATCCTCCACCATGATCGGCGAGGGCGGGCCCCGAGGAGACCTCCGGGAACCCCTCTTGAGTGGCTCCGATGGAGAGCTGGTCTCCTCCTCCGAGACCGGGTCTTCCAGAATTCGAGCCCGCTTCCAGCCCGGCACTCTGCTAGGCCTCGGGGCGGGATCCGCACCCGAGCGCTCAAGGGACGCGGCCACCGGAGGCACCGGGACGAAGGCCGAGGGAGCCGGGGCAGGCTTCGAACGGGAAGAGCTGGCGCCTCCAGCCTTCGTGACCTTCTTCGGCTGGCATATGGAGGCTAGGAGCTTGTCCATATCTATGGGTCCTGCACAAAACCAAATGCAAAGAAGTCAGCGACAAATGCAATATACAAACCCAAAAAGCAAGCCTAACTTACTGACGAACTCGACGGGGCTGAGCCCGGCCCAACTCAGGACCCTCTCAGACAGCAGCACGTCAAATCGGGGGACGGGCTCCCACGACGCCACCCTCACCACGGCGGGGCCATTGGACTGGTTCCCCGGCAAGCATTTTTCCCTCGACCACTTGGTGGGCACGGGCCAGTCCTCGCCCTCGGACGGCGTGATGAAGAAAAACTTCTTCCAGTCGTGAATGGAAGAAGGCAGGGCTACAACCCCTGTCCCGGCGGTGCCCCCCTGTCGCTTTCTAAAAGAGAGGTAGACCCACCTCGGGTCGCCCGCTCGGCCCTCAGGATGATTTTTGAAAACAAGGGAGGAATCAAGGATGGAGAGGCTGAAGGGAACTGCCTGTAGCTTCAGGCGGATCAGGAACCCAAGGAGAATCCTCCATGAGTTCGGCACTAACTGGCCAGGGGCTAACCCGAAAAAGTTCAGCGCTTCGACGACCTCGGAAGAGAAGGGCAAGCGCATTCCACCCCAAAAAGCTTCCAAATACAGGGCGATCTTCCTACCCCGTGCTTGGTCTGCCCTCTCTCCCTCTTTGGCCAGACGAAGCGTATAACGTGAGGGGATGTGGAAGCGAGCCCTAGCATTAGCAAGCTCGTCCTTATGCCTCACCCCACACGACGCACCGGGGGTAGCGTCTACCGCCTCTTCCCTGGGGGCTGCCCTCGCCGCGCGATCCCGGGAAGAGGATCTGATCTCCGCTCCCCAGGAAGACTCAGGCTTAACTAGAGGGTCCCTAGAATCCACTCCTACGACATCTACAGATTCTACGAAAGAAGACATCTAACCTGAAGAAGAGAGATCCTCGGGATACAAAAGCAGAAGTAAGAAGACGAGCGCCGAGCAACCAGGACTTAGAGCGAGAAAATATGAAGGAGTAGGGGACCTGGAGTAGGTCCCACCCTTATTTATCACTGCAATCGCCCTCATCCAACGCCGCCCTTCATCTCCCGCCAAAACGCCTCCTCGCGTCCAACGGCCCCGATCGCTCCACTTGTCGTTCCCACATTAGGCCGCATCCCATCAGACGCCGCAGGTCTGCACACGTCGCGTCGGCTAACCGACGCTTGACATGCGGACCGTCTCTTTAGTGACAGGATGCCCGAACCAGCGCACCTTCCTTAAATGCAGAGATCTCGCCCTGATTCGCTGGCAGAAAATTAGATGTGCAGATGCACAATTGATAGATCTATAATTTTATGTATATTATATTACTTATAAATGCATGAAACAACCCGATATAGGCTTTGCAATACAATATATAGTTGCTGTCCAGAAATTTGAATTTCTGTTTTAAACGCTGATAGTAAAATGATCGTAACTAGAGCTTCAGGAGTCCAAATCGCGTGAACCTTAGTTGTTTGGATATGTACACATAAATACCTACAAGTTTCTAATAATTTTCGTAATCTGAAACCTGATGGAAATTGACTCAAACTATATTTTAAAAATATGCGACGGTGCTGGATAGATTCTGATTTGTTCTGCGCGACAAAACGAAAATGGGTATATCTCTTAAACCGGCAGTCGTATTTAGTTACAACCGGAACTTTCGCATGCACAACACTTAGAGCTATATTTTTGTTTATATTCTACATTCGTTTGAGTTGAGTACTTAGTCGTATATAACATTTCTTTAAGCATTATTTATGTCCGTTACTTGAATAATGTACTTGCCTTATTACATGCTATTCGAACATGTATACCTTGTTTTTTCCTGATCTCTGAATTGTTGCATGTACATGAATACATAATTAGATATTATATGTTTGACGTAAACTTATTGCAAACTTGACTTGAATCATGAATACGTAATGACTTGACATGAACAATTGACATGAATACATGAACACTTGACTTGAATACTTGAACTTGACCCGATACTTGAATTGCACTCTCTTATGTATTCATGAATTTGGGCAAGACTTGTAACTTTAATCATATACTAATATATGCGGGGTGTTGGGGTAGTTTGAGTATGAATCCAACGGAATCTCATGAGTTCTATTAATACAAATCATGTTGCTGTGGTACTAGGCTCAAACGGTATAAATCATGTTGCTGTGGTATCGGGCTGAAACGGTACAAATCACGAATAAGGACCCGTGTTTCCAAGCCCCTGAATGATAGCCTGTTGGGTTTGGAATATTTTAATAACAATTGAAGTCCCGCTATTTTGGGCCCGTGATTCCTTGCCAATGGACGATAGCATTGGATTCGAGAATATTCTTAAGATCGCTTAATATTCACACTTGAACTGACGCTAAAATAAATTAAGTTGAAGAGATCTTTTAAGACATTGACATTCACTTCATGTTCACTATATCTATACTCCACAGCCATATTATATTTGTTTTCCATACTTACATAGTTGCCATATATATTACCACACTTGTTCGTATATTATGATTTTCATTTATATTATATTACATGTCATCCTGCACTCAATTTATATATTACACATCTCTTTTAGTACTTACCGGGCGCAAGTTCGCTGATAGACATTCTACTCATCTTTGTTTCTTTGGAATGTTCGTCAGATAATTTAGAAACCGAGGAGGTGGAACCGACACCAGAGGACTATGACCAGTTCACAGCACAAGCCAATCTTTAGTTTTCTTTCCAGCTTTCCTTTTCAAGTAAGCCACATGTTTAAGCTTTTATATTTTTGTTTCTCTTTCAGACCTTTGTAATCAGTTCGAAACCTACGAACTTTGAATGTAAATAATATTATTGTTGGAAATTTCGGTTTCATGTTTATTCTTGTGTTATTTTATACTGCTTACATTACGCTTAGTGTATTTGTTTTGAGAAATGACCTTCTCGAGTCGTGGGTTTGTCATGTGCCGTTATCGCTCTTTTTTGAGAAGCGGGGCTTGACAGGTTTTGTTGGTGGCTCATGCAGTGTCACGCCCCGCTTCTCGGTATACGGTAAGGAGACGTGACTAGCCCGCTATGTATTTACTCAGAAGCAAACACGCTAAGTGTAAATAAGCAATATGGTAAAGTACACAAGAAAATGAAAAGAGTTGTAATTGAACAACAACTTTTATTTATTAAACATTTCTTTACAATACAACTGAAAATGTAAATAAAAGAATGGAAAGCAATGCCTAAATAATAGCATAAACTGGAAAGAAAATATATACAAGTGTCTAAAGCTCGAGGTCTTCTGTGAACTGCTCCAAGTCGTCAGCACTGGGCTCTATTTCTAATGAGTCGGATCCACCTGACAACATTCCAAAGAAAGAAGAGAAAAGGAATGTCGTCAGCGAACAATCGCTCGGTAAGCCCAAAAGAAAGATAGAAATAGAGTAGACAGATAAGAGAATATAACCGGTAAATTGTTTGATTGTTATGTTAACGCAATTGTTTATAGTTTGGTACAGAATATGCCAATGTATACGAGAGTAGTCCAACTATTCCGTAGACTAAGATATACGGAGAACAAGGAACCATTAAGCCATGGAACAACAGCAACGGATATTCAGGTTAGGTGTGTTCGCCGCCGAAAGACGCGGTCGGGACGTTGGAACGTCCGGCCTGAATTTTGGGGGCGAATGCTATTTGGTTTTATCCGTCCACCTCTCCGAAAATCCAAGTTGATTTATGGCACCGTGTATCGGAGGTTTAGACAGATGCGACTTGTTCCCCTCCGAAAGACGGCGTGACGCAGGGACGTCTTGCCTGAGATTCGGGGCAGATGCTAATTGGTGCTATCCGTCTACCTCTCCGAAGATGCCAAGTTGATTTATGGCACCGTGTATCGAAGGTTTAAACGGATGCGTCCGATGTAGCAGACTTCGTCAGATTCCCCCTCGCTTGAGGGGTTTTTGATTGTGGGGACGCTCTTCCCTGCAGGCGCAAGCCCCTGCAGTTAATTACGCCACCGCATTGCGGTAACAACTTTCTTCTTCTCCAGATGATCACTTCGTGTCGTGTGTATTTGTTTCGTGTTCGGTTTCCCATGGATTGTATACGGAGACTGAGTTATGTCGTCGCCCGTAGGGCGTGGACTAGTCCAAATCCGTATTATCTTAGATTTGGGTTTGGGGTTTGTGTTTAAGGATACGTTAGTCTCGCTTGAGACTAAGATCGATTTAAACGTTTGTTAAGGATACGTTAGTCTAGTTTTAGACTAAGATCAACTTAACGGGATTATTTAGATCCGACAAGAGAGCGATTAAGGGAGCTCTGTTGTTTAGTTTAGTGACATTGCGGTCAAGAGGTAGTTTAAGGACATTGCGGTCCAATGTTAGTTTTAAGACGTTGCGGTCAAGGTTAAGGACATCATAGTCCGTGGATTTAAGGACTCTACAGTCCGATATTAGTTTTAAGACATCACTGTCAAGGTTAAGGACGTCATAGTCCGTTGTTAGTTTTAAGACATTCCGGTCAAGGTTAAGGACCTCATAGTCCATGGGTTTAAGGACCCCACAGTCCAGTGTTAGTTTTAAGACATCACGGTCAAGGTTAAGGACCTCATAGTCCATGAGTTTAAGGACCCCACAGTCCGTATCAATGTGTGGTCATCGGGACCCGTCACCTCTTTGAAGACGTTGAGGGATTACAACGCCAAGTATCAAAGGAGTGAAGAGATGTACCCTTAAACTAAGGTAGATTAAGTGATCTATAGTCCAATTTGGAAACTAAGATCAATTATTAAATTATGAGCCCATTGGCCCAATTAAGTTTGAATTGAGGACTTATGGCCAGCTTGGGCTAAGTCCAATCATGTTTGGGATATTGGCCCTCTGTTGGTTCATTGAAGGAGAGGCTTTGCCTCTGGAAACTTAGCCAATTGGGCTAAAACTAGTGTCAAACACTAGAGACCAACAATGTTGAACACTGGGAATAAGATTAACAAGTTAGTGTTAGACACTAAAAGATAATCAGTGTTGAACACTGGGAATAAGATTAACAAGTTAGTGTTAGACACTAAAAGATAATCAGTGTTGAACACTGGGAACAGAGTTTTCAAATTAGTGTTAAACACTAAGCAAATTAGTGTTAAACATTAGGGATAAAATCTCCAGACTAGCGTTAAACACTAAGGAGAGAGGGGTCACGTGGTAGCACGTGAGAGCGCCCTGCTTCCCTCTATTTTGCTATACAGATAAGTGTTTAACACTTTTAATTCTAAAAGCCATCACGTGTGGGCACGTGATGGGGGCTCACGCTTTGATCTATTAGAATGTTCATTAGGGGTCACGTGTTGACACGTGAGGGTGCCCTGGAGCTCTTTTCTGTTTCTTTTGCCTTTTTCTCTGTGTGCTTTAGAGATCACGTGGGGCACGTGAGGCATTGCCTCAAAGTTCTCTTTTATAGATCTTTGCAGGAGTCACGTGGTAACACGTGAGGTGTTGCTTCAAAGTTCTTTTCTGTGGATCTTTGTAGGGGTCACGTGGTAGCACGTGACTCTGGTTCTTTGCGTGTTTTAAAGATCTGTTCATCTTTTAAGAATTAAATTCTTCATAGGGTTAAACCCTAACAACATACTTTAGAGGAATTAAATTCCTGTTTTCTTTTGAAGAATTATATTCTTAAATAGGGTTAAATCCTAATTTCTTTTCTTAAGGGAATTAAGTTCCTGTGATTTTGAGAGAATTATGTTCTCAATTAGGGTTAAACCCTAGTTCTGTTCATTTTGAAGGAATTAAATTCCTATTACATGGGGTTAAACCCTAATCTCAAAGGAATTGAATTCCTATCATTTTGTGAGAATTAAATTCTCAATACTCAGTTCCTCCTCTGTGTTTTAGATCTGCATGGCAGGATCTCAACCCAATGAGAATTAACTTCTCAATTCATGGGGAGATGTGCGCTTTACAGATCCTCCACCAGAGAAAGAACTAAGTTCTTTTCTTTATATAAGAGTTAAACTCTTTTGAGAATTAAATTCTCTTTTGAAGCCTCCCTTTTCTTTTCTCACCTAAGGTTTTCCTTTTGCAGAGAATCAAAGGCTCTATATCTCTCTCTGTGTGTATCAAAAGAAAAAGTCCAAAGGTCTAAAAAAAAGTCCCTTTCTTCTTTTCTTGGCTCCTATTTATAGGAGAAGGAAAAGAATCAATCTGTTTAGTAAATCTCTCATTGAGAGATTTGATTTGTGTATTGAGAGATTTGATTTATATTTATCATTAATCTGGGCCTTTAGATTGTTAGGTGAATTTTATTCACCATTCGATTTTAAATCCAAAGATATCTCTTTGTTATTTCGGTTGGATTTAGAGGGAAATCTTTCCAAGTCCAAGATTTTTCCATAAATTGGTGATATTTAATCACCTTTAGATTTTTAATCCAACAGTTTTAGATAATCCTTCTTTATTTTGGAAAGATTTGAAAGATTTATCCTCAGAATTTAATTCTGTTAAAGAATAAGGCGCTTAAAGCCGGTCACGTGTGGCCACGTGACCCCTGGTCACGTGTAGGCACGCGACCCCTGGAATGGGCTTCTCTTCTTCTGCGCTCTGTTCTCTGGCCGCTGCTTAACCATCACATGCCAACACGTGACCACCGGTCACGAGTGAGCACGTGATACCTGTTCTGGATCTTTTTCTTGATTTTTAATCAGGGAATGAATGCGCCTTTTGCCGCTGCTTTAGGCGTCACGTGCCAACACATGACAACTGGTCACGTGTGAGCACGTGATGCCTCTTCTGAAGCTTCTCCTGATTTTTAATCAGGGAACACGGCTGTTGTTGCAGACTTCGTCAGATTCGCCCTCGTGTACGATGGGTTTTTGATTGTGGGGACGCTCTTCTCTGTAGGCGCAAGCCCTGCAGTTAATTACGCTACCGCATAGCAGTAACCACTTTCTCCTTCTCCAGATGGTTACTTCGTGTCGTGTGTGTTTGTTTTATATTTGGTTGCCCGTGGATTGTATACGGAGACTAATTTATATTGTTGCCCGTATGGCGTGGATTAGTCCAAATCCGTATTTTCTTAGATTTGGGTTTGGGTTGGTTTAAGGACCGTTAGTCTTGTTTTAGACTAAGGCCAACTCAAACGTTTGTTGAGGATACATTAGTCTAATTTTAGACTAAGATCTACTCAACATGGTCTTGGGATCATTTAGATCCAATGAAAAAGTATTTGGACTCTATCGTTTTAGTTTAGGGACGTTGCGGTCCATAAGTTTAAGGATATCATAGTCCATGGAGTTTAAAGACATCATAGTCTGTGGGGTTTAGTTTAGGGACGTTGCGGTCCATAAGTTTAAGGACATCATAGTCCATGGAATGTCTGGTTTTCGGGACCCGCCACCTCTTTGAAGACGTTGAGGAATTACGACATATATCAGAGGAATGAAGAGATGTACCCTTGAACCAATGTTGGTCGGGAGATCTGTAGTCAGGTTTGGGACTAAGACCAATTAGGGAAATTGTGAGCACATGGGCTCAGTTGGTCTGAGTTAGGGACTTGTGGTTAACTTGGGCTCAGCCCACTCAGTTTTGATTAAAATGTTGAGCATTTATTTGGGCGCAGTCCCTTTTGGTTCAATAATGCTGAGCATTAATTTGGGTTATGACACCCCTCTTTCTTTTTTTTTATTGGGCGTTGAACACTTTTTATGGTGCTAGGCTTTATTTAAAGAACGCTTTGTGTTCTCTCAGCACACACGTGAGGAGCACGTGGTGCGCTTGGCGCTGAGCGTCAGACCTGGAGCGCTAAGGCGCATCTTGTGAAATAGCGCACACGTGGGGAGCACGTGGTGCGCTTGGCGCTGAGCGTCAGACCTGGAGCGCTAAGGCGCTTCTTATGAAATAGCGCACACGTGGAGAGCACGTGGTGCGCTTGGCCCTGAGCGCCAGACCTGGAGCGCTAAGGCGCTTCTTATGAAATAGCGCACACGTGGAGAGCATGTGGTGCGCTTGGCGCTGAACGCCAGATTTGGGGCGCGAAGCGCTTCTTTTGAAATAACGCACACGTGAAGAACACGTAGTGCGCTTGGCGCTAAGCGCCAGAGTTGGAGTGCTGAAGCGCTTCTTTTGAAATAGCGCACACGTGAGGAGCACGTGGTGCGCTTGGCGCTGAGCGCTAGAGTTGGAGCGCTGAAGTGCTTCTTATGATATAGTGCACACGTGAGGAGCACGTGGTGCGCTTGGCGCTAAGTGCCAGACTTGGAGCGCTGAAGCGCTTCTTTGACAGTTCTGGTCAGTTCTGTGCTCTGAGAATTAAATTCTCGTTTATAAGAGACTTTGTCTCATGGATCTAAGAACTAAGTTCTTCTTTTTATGAAGAGATGCTATGATCTCTTCTGTTTTTATGAAAGACTTTGTCTTATAGATCTGTGATCTAGAAAAAGAACTAAGTTCTTATTTTTTTTATCAAGAGATGCTATGATCTCTCTTCTTTCTATTTACCTTGAAGAAGGTTCTTCTTCTTAGAGCTTGCTCTTCTTTTTTTCTTTTCTGAGAACTTGAAATTTTATGGGGGGTTCTTCTGTGCAAGACTTGAGGTCTTGGGTCCTTTATATAGGGGATGCTGATTTGTTGAATTAGTTAAGGAAATCTTTCTCTGATTGATTTGGGGATGTTTCCCCACCATTGGATCTTTGATCCTAGGGCTTCTGTTTTACAGAAGAAAATCTTCTTGTTTTTAACAAGATTGGGAAAATATTTTCCCATACAGAAATTATTCTGTATCTTGGTGATTTTTAATCACCATTGGATCTTTGATCTAACGGTGCTCTGATTTACAGAGCACAAACTTTCCTGTTTGGAAAGATTTGAGGAGTATTTCCTCAACAGAATTTTATTCTGTGAATTTGATGATTTTTAATCATCTTCGTTGGATTTTGATCCAAGGGTGGAGAACGTTTAGTTCTAGCGTTTGGCGTTCTTGTGCTTTGCACGTGGGGCGCTGCCTCAGAGTCTTTGACTCTTTGCGCCGGCGCTCCTGGCGCTAGCGCTCTCGTGCTTTGCATGTGAAGTGCTGTCTCAGAGTCTTTGACTCTTAGCGCTGGCGCTCATGGCGCTAGCGCTCTCATGCTTTGCACGTGAGGTGCTGCCTCAGAGTCTTTGACTCTTAGCGCTGATGCTCTTGGCGCTAGCGCTCTCGTACTTTGCACGTGAGGTGCTGCCTCAGTTTAAATTTCAAACTTTGAACAGAGCTTTGCTCTGATTGGGGAAAACAAATGCCCCCCACCGTTGCGCTCACATGGACTACACGTGAGTGCAGCGGTGGCAGCCTTTCCACCGTTAGATCATCCTGGAAGTTGGATCGACTTCCCCTGCCTATAAATAGGGCCTTTGGCCCTTTGAGAAGACCGCTGTTCATCTTCTTGCTTTCCTGTTTTCTGAGAATCTTATTCTCTCTTCAGAGCCAAGCTCTCTGTCTTAAGAATTCTCTTAGAGTCAGAACCCTGTCAAATTTTTTTAAGTAAAGATCAAATCTTTGAAGGAATTATTTCATAATCTAGGGTTTCACCCATTAACAGAGCCTTGCTCTTCTCAGATCATAGATCTAAAAAAATATTTTAGGGTTTTACCCATTAACAGAGCCTTGCTCTTCTCAGATCATAAATCTGTTAATCTTCCATGAAGAACTCTTCGAGTTTGTTCATAGATCTTGAAGATCTTGGAGTTTTTAACTTAGTAAAACAGTGCTTTCTAGGGGTTTTTATGGGCTACTCCATCATCTTCACAGAGCATAGCTCTTCAGAATTTTTTTTGTGGGGAATTTTTATTCTCTTCATCATTAGAGTTGACAGATGTCACTCTTTTGCAGAGCGCTGCTCTCAAGGGAGTTTTACTCATCGGCCAGAGGGGTCTCTCATTAAATGAGAATCTTTTTAGGATTTCCTATTTAATGAGTGACCGTCTTATCAATGATGAGCCGTCACCTTGATTTGATGGGTCCCCTTTGGTCTCTTTCCACTGCATTGCAGTGTGGTACAAATTTTAAGTACCAAGTGTCAGAATTTGAATTGTAGCCTTGACAGCTAATTCTTGTTCTTCTTCGCGCAAGTACTATGTCTTTCAACACTTCTTTCCCGTTTGTTCGTTCGGAAAGCGGATTCCCTGAAGCGCCTGTGGATAGGGAAGTCTTCTCGTTGATCAAAGATCATGACCCGGAGCAAAAGAATCTTCATTTATGGGGGGCATGGTACAATCAAATCATCCGAGGTCGACGCAGCTTTTCTTGTGCGGTGCCTTCGGAACCCATTTCAGCGATCTCCTACGCCGACTCACCCTCAGTGAACTATGTCGTAGAGGAGGTTAACTGGACTTCGGAGGGTTGCCTTCAGCCCTCTATGGCCGCGATACCCGTACAGCCGCCGATGGCTTTAGATACTCTAGGGCGGTGTATATGTCAAGGCGAGTCGCGCCCTTGGGGACAGACGTATATGATTGGCTTGACTCCTCGCCATCCAGCCGGGTACTTGCAGTGGGCCCGGTATATTTTGTCGGCCAAGAAATCGTAGCTGCTGAAGCTCGGGTTGTACCCCGCGATTTATGCGTCTCTTTTCCAGTATTCTACGCCCCCTGTATGGTGGGTCAAAGCTTTCCTGGAACAATGGAACGTTCAGACTCATACCTTTCTTCAGATCGGGAAGTCTCAATCTCTTTGGAGGAATTCACGGAGATCTCCCGCTTGCCTGTCTGGGGAGAGCATTACGAGGAGCTACTTCCTCCTGACGAGTACATCTTTGCCGCCAAGTCAGTGGTGATGGGCCTTACCCCGGAGAATGCCATTCAACATCAATGCCCAGGTCTGATTAAGGTGTTGAACATTTATGAAAGTCTATTTCTCGAATCCGGAAGCCACGGGGTTAACTTCACATATTTCATTGCCCGTTTTCTCCGCTCAGAAGTCTTGTCGAAGGAAGCCGTGAAATTCGCTAAACTCGACGATCCTTTTGGCTTTGGTTTGGACAACCAGCCGGCAGCGGAGGCGGATCAGAGGAATTTCTTTCTCCCTGACACCCCGATCGTCTCTTTCGCAGAGTTCGCAGCTTCCGACATCGACGAAGAGGCATTCTTTTTGGGGTTCCTTAGGCTATGGCTAAGCTGGTTTGTGCTCCCAATGCACCCTCGCCATATGAGGCCGTCTGTCTTCTACCCAGCTTACCGAATAGCTATTGGGATGCGAATGGCCGTCGGAGTCGCTGGGCTGGCTCACCTATATCATGGCCTTAGCTTGGCGGCCGACACCACTCAGCCGGGGTTGCAGCCCATAAACTTCGCGCTGCACTATTTCACTTCATGGCTCGAGCTGCATGTGCTCGGCACTTTTGGAGTCCACAAGCGGCCCCGTTTCTACGAAAGTTATAATTTTCCTCGGGTTATGCAGCTAGTTGACGCTTCCGCTTTGGAACCGACTCAGCGAGAGGCTCGGGGCTTGGTTCTTCGCCCGCGTATGGTCGGGGATGGCATGACCTTCGTCGATAAGGTCTTAACCATCGGTAAAGAATCCGCAAAAACGGTGCAGCCTCTGCGCGACACCTTTAAAGATGGGGCTTCTACCTTGAAAGCTCGGGAGATTCTTCATTTATGTTCGATCAGGCCGGGCTTTCTAGTGTTTAGGCAGAACGATTCGGCGTTGGTTATGAGACACAACCCACATCGTTTCACTCAATAATCAAGCTATAATCAGGGCGTCCCGCTCGAGGCCTTCCTAGCCGAGCCAGTTGCCACAAAAGAAGGTATCCGCAATGCGCTACACCATTTCATGCGGCTCAACACCGGGTCTAACTTCTTTATCAGTGAGTCGAGCTGCGTCCTGAAGGTGTTGAACGTATACGTGGTGTGGTATCAGCACACTATGGGTGCTGTTATCAGGGAGGAAAAACGATTATTGCTTGATCGTAAGGGCGCTGTCCCAGCTGGTAATCCAGCCGTTCCTTTGAAGCGACGGACCATCGTTCGTCCTTCCTTGAGAGGCTGCTACGACGGTGGTCTCGTGTGCCTTTTCTGATAAGCCTCTACCCTGTGTTCCTACAGAAACGACAGCTGTAGCGTCCCCGGATTCTGGGGTGGGTTCGGAGATTGGGACTCGTCGCCCAAAATTGCCCGCTAAGCGCAAGTTCCTGTTGCCGGCTGCCGGCATCCGCTCACAGAAGAAGAAGTCGCTATTTTCTGCAGGCGTTGCATTCGGCTAGGAGCCTCATGCTCCCTATAGCGAGGGCCTGAGTGAGTACGGGACCAATGAGGGTCTATTTATCGCGCCTGCAGACGATACCGATCTTCAAGCTGCCCTTGTGGCTTCTGATCGACTGGCTCGCGATGAGGCAGCACTGATCACTATCGCACAGTCAGTTATACCTCAGTTATATTTTTCCACGTTTATTCCTTCCTTGCTTTTACTAATGTCCTTTTTTTAACAGGTATCTCTGCCGAAGAGGCTCTCGCTGCTTCCCTCAAAACATTTAAAGAGGAAGAAAGGCTCCGTGCTTCTTTAGGCTTTGGTATGATTCGGCTCATTATGCCTTCATTCCTTTTTCTCTATTTGTATTCTGACCCCCTCCTTTATTTTGTTGTAAGGACTACTTTAACGTGGGCTATCCCAAGTGCGGTGCCGATCCCGAGCGGGGATGCGGCGATGCTTCCAGATCCGGCTATTGTGACCCCAGCTCCCCTATCAGTATTGCGAGAGGCTTCACTTAAACAGCCAATGACGGACGCCGTAGCGGCTCCAGAGGCAGTGTTTGGTTCGGACGATGACGTCCCTCTGACGGAGGTCTTGAGGAGATCGCTTCTCACCGTTCAGACCGAAAAGAAGCGTAGGAAGCGTGCGGCTAAGGAACATAATGCCAGCTTGGCTGTGGGTGCAGGTTCAAGCATTACCCCATCCGTCGCTATTTCTTCAGAGGATGCTCTAGCTGCCTTGTCTACCGCCCATAGACTGGTTGTGCGCGCGGCTCGGGAAGAAACCAAAAAGCCGCCCCAAGGTAACGTAACGCGGAGTCTTTTATTAGAATTTGATCTTTAAATTCTTATATACCATATCCTGTAGGGCCATGTCCTGGCGATGAGGTGGCAGGTGAGATGACGGCGATCACGGAGCCCGAAGCGGCCACTCTATCGAGAGAGTCTGGGACTGCCCAAACCGCCGCTCTTTCCCTCTACGGTTCTCCGATATCGGAAGGCATCGCAAGCGTTACAACGACTCTTGTAGAATCAGGGGATGAAGCTACGGGCGTCGAAACAATTCCACTGAAGGAGAGCGAAGAAGCTGCAATGCCTAGTGATACTTTTGTTGCTGAAATTGTGCCTTCTGAAGCACCTCGGGGCACCGCAAGGACGGCTGTTGTTCCCTCGCCTTCTCCCATGTCTTCTGAAATGTTGGAAGGTATGGATTCGCGATCTATTTAATTGAACTATGAACACCGCCTTCCTTGTACTGACCATGTATCGTCGCAACCTTGTAGGAGTCCTCTTTGATCATCTGTATCAGGTGCTGAACCCGCATTTCTCCTTCCAGTCGGAAGTCACTCTACCTGCCGGTATTGGTGAGTATAGTTTTTAATCGACATCCTCTCCTTTCTTTTATGGGAAACCATGTCGTTGCTAATTCTTTTTTTTTGAATTAATTGCAGCGTTACAGATTGGAGGACGGGACGAGAGAATAGCTGCGCCTCCGGTACTCCCAACATTGACATCTGTCGTAGCCGGTATAGTAGACTCCATTGCTCGTGTGATTTCTTTATTTCGCTAGTCAGCTTTTAACCGTAATTCATTTTGCAGCAATCGCATCAGCTCCAGCTTCCTTCGAGTCTCACATCCTAGCGTCGACATGGCCCTTTTCTAGACGTCCATCTTCCAAGGGCGCTGTGGCCAGCCTGCGTATGTTGAGTGAATCCATCGAGGAGCTTGACGCGGAGGACCCTGCATTCGCTGCAGATTTTGCTGCTGAGGTTAATCCGATGTTGGCGACGATTGCGCATTTCTATTGCGAGAGCGTCGTCGAATCTTGGGTTAATTACTACAGACAGATCAAGTCTTGCTTGCACGAAGTTGAGCTCAAGCGTCCTGCTCCCGAGGTTCTGGCTCTGAACTCCCAGCGGGCTGTGTGGGTTGAGCAAAGTGCTCTTTTCCTTCGCCATTTCGAACAAGAGGCGACCCTCAAGCGAAAGGAACGTGAGGTGACTTCCGCCGAGTCTGTCCAACTGTGTGCCCAGGTTGAAGCGAACGCTGCATAGCTGAACTCTATTTTTGAAAATCTCCAACGATGTATTTCTGACGGGCTGGTGCTGAGGAAAAAGCTTGACTTCACTGAGCAGGTTACGCAGAGTCAGGAAGCTGCTCAGCAGGAAATCGATTAGAAGCTTTCATCCTGCTTACAGCAACGAACTCGAATTGAAGCGGAGTTGGCCGCGGCGGCTGATCATGAAAAGGAGTTGAGAGGAGTGCGGGAGCGGCTTGCTGATTTGCTAAAAACGCCTCCTTCCCAGTAGCCATCTTTGTATCGATCGAAAATTTGTAACATGCCTTTATTCATTTTTTTATTCTTTTGTATGATGTATCTTGTACACAATTGAATTCATGAATAAAAGACACACATTTTTTTTATTATCGCTTTCTTCTCTCTGCTGTGTCGTCGGCATGTTACTCTAGCAAGTGTAGCCAGCAAATAATAGATAACAATTCATCTCGACCTTTGTAGGGTAGCGATGGCTTAGAAAATAGGTTCAGGTCTGTTGCCTAAGTCTTTTCAACTTTATGAGCCATGAGGGTCTCATAAAGACTTTTCTCCCTACGAGTTGAGAGGATCTCATAGTTGTATTTTCTCATTAGGAATCGTGAGGATTCCTAAGTGCGTTTTCTCTTGGGAATCATAAGAATCTCACAAGAGAATTTTCTTTTCATGCGCAGGGACACTAATTTCCCTAAGGTTGAGACGAATCGAGAGATTCCTGCAAAGTCACTGATTTCCTTGCGGGTCGAAACGAATCGAGAGGTTCTCGCCAAGGACGCTGATTTCCCTGAATCGTGGTTTTTGCCAAGGACACTGATTTCCCTGGGGTTGAGACAAATCGAGAGATTCCTGTAAAGACACTGATTTCCTTGCTGATCGACGCGAATCGAGGTTCTTACCAAGGACACTGATTTCCCTGAATCGAGGTTTTTGCCAAGGACACTGATTTTCCTGAAGGTTGAGACGAATCGAGGTATTCCTGCAAAGAAACTGATTTCCTTGTGGGTCGACGCGAATCGAGGTTCTCGCCAAGGACACTGATTTCCCTGAATCGAGATTTTTCCAGGGACACTGATTTCCCTGGGCTCGAGACGAATCGAGAGATTCCTGCAAAGACACCGATTTCTTTGCGGGTCGACGCGAATCGAGGTTCTCGCCAAGGATGATGATTTTCTTGAATCAAGAGGTCTTGCCAAGGACACTGATTTCCCTGGGGTCGGGACGAATCGAAAGATTCCTGCAAAGACACTGATTTCCTTGCGGGTCGACGCGAATCAAGGTTCTCGCCAAGGACACTGATTTCCCTGAATCGAGAGGTCTTGCCGAGGACACTGATTTCCCTGGAGGTTGGTTGACTTGTTTCCGAGACGAAGTCATTGGATGACGTATTTCCATGACAGAGGTCATTGGATGACGTATTTCCGTGACGGAGGTCATTTGCTGACATGTTTCCAAGACGGGGTCATTTGCTGACGTATTTCCGCTTTCTGTGTTGTCTGGGTTGACATTCTCCGCTTTCTGCGGTGTCAGGGTTGACTCTAGGTTGTAGAGTCTTGGAACTGAGGACTTTGCCATGGCTTCGATTAGTGATGTCGCGTCCGTATCCTGCTGGAATGAGGAGGAACGCCATTGTGGGTCTCTAGGATGTAGATGTTGCCGTCGAGATTTGGAGCTAGGGTCTTTGCTCTGGCTCTGCTTTATCGTGACCCTGAGGTCGGTTGTTGACGTTACGTCTGCATCCAGTTGGAGTGAGAAGAAACATCATGGTGATCTTTAGGCTGGAGATGTTGCCGTTGAGATTTGGAACTAGGGACTTTTCCATGGCTCCATTTCGTTGTGTCGCGTCCGTGTTCTGCTGGAATGAGGAGGAACGCCGTTGCCGATTTTTAGGCTGTAGATGTTGCCGTTAAGATTTGGAACTAGGGATTTTGCCATGGATCCATTTCGTTGTGTCGCGTCCGTGCCCTGCTGGCATAAGAAGGAACGCCGTTGTTGGTCTTCTGGGATGCAGATATTGCTGTCGAGATCTGACTTTTCCCTTTGACAGAGTTTGTTGGGACATGTGGTTCCCTTTCGTTTATGCCCATGGATTGTGTAGAGGGGTCAGTATGGACTTACCTGTAGGGCAAAAGTTTCATTCTTTCACATTTTTTTTCACGATCCTCTATCATTTCAGATTTTTGTATCGCGAAAGTCGCGATTGCTTAATCATTTCGGCTATTTTTCGCGGTGCCCAATCATTTCGGCTGTTTTTTCCTTTTTACTCGCTGTTTTTTATTATGAGTTGCCCAATCATCTCGGCTATTTTTGTATGCATATATTTTACTTGCTGATTTTTTTGCAAGTTGCCCCATCATTTCGGCTATTTCATATGCACTTTTGGCTCGCTGACTTTTCGCCGCGAGTATGGAACTTGGGATCTGATACCAATCTTAGCATCAGCATAGCCGCGACTGGAATATTGCCAGGAGCGAATCATCATTTGCCGTAAAAGGACTTGGAATTTATTACGGATTTTGGCATCGGCATCGCTACCACTGGGACACTACCAGGAGCGAATCATCATTTTCCTCTGTCGATTTGAACAAAAGTGGCTTAGCAAACAGGGTTAGGATCCTGTCGACTAAGCCTTTTGACTTCATGGGCCATAAGGGTCTCATAAAGGTGTTTCTCCCTACGAATCGTGAGGATCTCATAGGTGCGATTTCTCCTTAGGAATCGTGAGGATTCTTAAGTGTATGTTCTCTTGTAAGTCGTAAGGATCTTGCAAGAGTGTTTTCTCCTTGTAAATCGAGAGGACCTACAAGTGTTTGTTCATCAAATGAGGGCATTCCTCGTCGTTGGTGGGACTCGGCAAGGAAATGATTATTTGTGCGCATGGATTGTATACAAGGGTCAGTATTGAACCGCTTGTAGGGCAATCTGGGAAAGGTGATTGTCACGCCCCGCTTCCCAAAATACGGGAAACGAGGGAGGACTAGGCCAGCCATGCTCCTACGGTCAAGGAATAATCCCGCCGTAGTCACACTTCGGCTTCTAGCATTACATAGTAATCAGTAAACAAAGCACAGAAGTAAAGGAAATACTTCACTAAATTTTACATCAACTTTCATTGTTCACAAATTATAATAAAACAAGGAAAAGGACTACTAACCAAGTTCAAATACACGGTTTCTTTAGGGAAAGCAGTAAAAGTAAAGAAGGTACTCCCGACTAAATCTCCGCAAGCTCGAAGGGCAAGTCCGACTCCTGTGCTGGTTCTTCCTCGAGGTCTGAGCATGCATGCTCAGGTCGTCAGAGCGACGTAATAGAAATATTATAAAAGTGACAAGAAACAGGCAAAGAAGGTAATGACAGTGGAAGTAAAATGCGGGTAATCAATATGTCACTAACTGATGCAAAGTATGATCTGTGTCCCTATCAGTCTCTAAGTCATATTTGAAATCGAGTTGTGGAAAAGAGGATCATGTTTAACGAGGGTCTCGTACATACCCGAGACTACGGCCCGCTATCGTCCGGGACATAACCCTGTCAGCCGGACCGTTAGGCCCAACCTAATATATATCAGAGTCGTTGTTCGAATGATCATCCTCTAAATCACTGTTCTCGCTAAATACAATGCTCTTTCCACTTCGATTTCCCCCTTTTCCCCAGGTTTACACTATTTATGAGTATGGTCTAGTCGTGTACAAGTATACACCAATAACACGGTTTTGTCACTGTTCACTGTATTGTTCACTATCACGAATCATTCAGTTTTTCATTGGCGTACTTGACACTCCTAAACCAATACCATTCACGCACGATAATGCATTGTACACTGAATAATAACGCGCACTATCACTATAAGTATGGCAATCGGGTAAGATATGTGCATCTATGCAGTTAACATGTCATGTGTAATACGAACTATTATGCACCTTATGAACTTATAAAAATTGCATTAAATCATACGTTCAAAATTCAGTAAAATGATACAAAGGCAGTAGAAAGTAAAATCAGTTGGAAGTTCAGTAAAATTTATTTCAGTGCAATCGGATTTCGGGTCTGCAAGTTACAGCCGTTTCATTTTAAGTGTTCGCTGCAGGAAATTCAGTTTCTGAACTGAACGTCCATTTTATGACACAATTTTCACCCTGTTGGGATCAGAATTTAGCGATTCTATATTTTTAAGAAATTTAGGTTTTTCAGTAGGGTTTCCAACGCACTAGACGGATTCTCAATCGCACCTCTACGTCAGAAGTTATGTACTGTACAACAATAGGGTATCAGTTCTGTTTCTGTTTGGGACTGCTATACGTCCTGTTCATTTAAATTACAGTTTAAATAGCAAACGACGGTAAAAAGGGGTGAAATCACTTTAATTATTTATCTAATTGTTTCATATTCACTATGGTGTAGGGTTCCGCAATACAACATGTCCAAGAAGTAGAAGGTAAGCATTACAAGACGGGAATCAACAGCCAGAGCTGCTCTGGACTGCAGTCCAGCGTCACTCTCCGAACCAGTTTCCGTCGTCTTTTCAGTATAGAAACAATTTCAAACTTTTATGGGGTTCCAGGTAGTCGAGTCGTCTTCGATTTGAGACCTTGAACGTATCATTCCAATTTTTAAACAATTAATTATGATTTTTACAAGTTTCAAAGGAGGGAAGTTTTCAGTTTTAACGGGTGTGATTGGGGATGATTGTTCACGTCAGTAACGATTATATTTTTCAGCCAAGTTTTAACACAATGTTCATTACCACACGGGCCAGCTTATATGATCAATTTCCGTTAGTTTAAAGGAAGGTTTTCGTTCCGGTTTTGCATCAAACACTTGTGTCATATAAATTTTCACGAATTGTAAACACGGAATTCATAAGATTTTGAATTTGTAACAGAACAACTTAGCATGTTGCAAGTAGGGTACTTGCCTGGAGATGACGATGGCACGGTAGCGGTCTATGAACGATGGCAAAGGATCGACACACACGCGGCTAGGCATGACACGGCGACGGCTTGTGCTCGGCTACGCTCGACGGCGGCTCGTGATCACTGGAGGCGGAGTGGGGTGCTGTGAAGCTCCTGGGGTATGCTGGGGTCGGCGGTGGTCGGTGGAGGTAGCTCCGGTGATGGGTACAGCGAGGGGGTCGACTCGGGTGCTTGGAGCTTGGTGTGGGGTTCGGTGAAAGATGTAGTGAGGTAGTGGAGGGGCACGGGGTAGTAGGAGATGATGATGATGATGTAGAGAGGTCGAAGAGGTGGCCGACGGCGCGATGTGAGCGGGTGATCGTCGGCGAGATGGTGTGCAGGGGCTCGGCGGTGGGTTGAAGCGGTGGCGCAGAGAGGGGTCGGCTCGGCGTTTTGGAGAGAGGAGCGAGGGTTTAGTGGGGGGAGGTGACTGAGGTGGTCGGCGTCGTCGTCGTCGTTCAGCGGGGTGTAGGGATGAAGCAGGGTGTTTTTCTTTTGGAGTGAGGAGAGAAGAAAGGGATATCGAGAGTGAGGAGGGAGAGAGGAAAAAGGGGGAACGAGGGTGAGCTTGAGGAGCTCGTGAGGGCGCGCGGTTGTGGTCGATGTGCGTGGGATCATGGTCGCGACGAGGCGGGGAACGTTGGCGACGTGGGAACGTAGGGGACGAGCGGGAAAAAGAAAACGAAGTGGGGAAGAAAGAGTGCTAACGGGTCGGGTCGGGTCGGGTCGGGTAAGGAGTGCTGGGCCTGGGCCGGAGGAGTTTGTGGTTTTATTTATTAAATTGGAATTCTGTCTTGGGCTGGGCTTAGTTTATATATTTTGTTTTTATTTTGTTTTAGGCTTTGATTTTAATTGTTTAGAAAAATTTAAATACTAAAAACCTAGCAACCAATTTCCTACAAAATTACGAGGAACAAATAGGAAAACATTCGGGGACTTGGAAAATATAGAAAAATTTCATTGATGGAAACGGGAATTTACATCATACCCTCCTTACAAAAATTTCTTCCTCGAAATTTAAAAGAGACATGAAACAACAGTACTAAACAAAGAGATGTGGAAAACGTGCATGGATATCTTCCTCACGCTCCCAGGTAGATTCTCCTGGGGAACGACCGCCCCAAGACACTCGGACTAACGGAATGACCTTATTCTTCAGCACTTTCTCTCTGCGGTCGAGGATGGTGGTGGGCTGCTCCTCGTAAGATAGGTCGGTACCCAAAGCTAACTCCGAATAGTCCAGAACATGGCTCTCATCTCGAACATAACGCCGCAACTGAGACACGTGGAAGGTATTGTGCACACCAGCTAGCGATGGAGGCAAGGCAAGTCGATAGGCCACCCCTCCTACTCGCTCTGGCACTTCGAAAGGTCCGATGAAACGGGGACTGAGTTTCCCGCGACCTCCGAACCTGATAACTCCGCGGGTAGGGGAAGTTTTCAGAAATACGTGATCTTCGACTTCAAATTCTTGTGCTCTCCTGCTGGTATCCGCCCAACTCTTCTGTCGATCCTGAGCCGTCTTAATGCGCTGCCTGATCATTTGGACCTTGTCGACTGTCTGAACAATGAGCTTGAGACCCAGTAATCTTCGTTCTCCTACATCATACCAACAAACTGGGGATCGACACTTCCGCCCGTAAAGTGCTTCGAAAGGAGCCATCTGGATGCTAGCCTGATAGCTATTGTTATAAGAAAACTCGACTAGCTGCAGATGATCTTCCCAGGAACCCTGAAAATCCAACATGCAGACTCTCAACATATCCTTGAGCATCTGAATCGTACGCTCGGATTGTCCGTCCGTCTGTGGGTGATAAGTTGTGCTGAAGTTGAGGCGGGTACCCAAACTCTCCTGTAAGCTCCTCCAGAAGTGCGAAACAAATCTGGTGTCTCGATCTGACACAATGTTGACCGGAACTCCGTGAAATCGTACTATCTCCTGCATGTATCTCTCTGCCAGTGACTCTGTCGACTGTCCCACTCGGAAAGGTAAGAAGTGTGCAGCTTTCATGAGGCGGTCGACGATAACCCAAATGGCGTTGTTGCCCCTAGGGCTCCGTGGTAAGGCCGTAATGAAATCCATCGTAATATGCTCCAACTTCCATTCTGGTATTGGAAGCGGTTGTAATAGTCCTACTGTCCTCTGATGTTCCGCCTTCACCTGCTGGCATACCAAGCACCTGGATACGAACCGCGCAACTTCTCACTTCATCCCGTTCCACCAAAAATGCTGCTTTAGATCTCGATACATCTTCGTACCTCCCGAATGCACAGAATAAGCAGAACTATACGCCTCAGCCAGTACCTCTTCTCAAACATCCCCTTTGGGTACGCAGAGTCTGCTATCGAATCTGAGAGAACCGTCTTCATGTATGAGTAAGTCCGTTCTCAGCCCGGCTTCAACTTGCGCTCTGAACTTTTGCAATCGAGGATCATCCGCCTGTGCAGCCGTGATGCGATCCACAAGAGAAGATTGCACCTGTAGTTGCCAAATCTGCCTGATTGCTCTCGGTGTAACGACTTCAAGCTCGAGTCTCTGAAAATCCTCAATGATGCTCCTCTGATTGGTCAACATCATAACCGCTGGCTTGCGACTGAGAGCATATAGTACAACATTTACTTTCCCCAGGTGACTGAAGGTCCAAGTCGTAATCCGCCATCAGTTCTAGCCATCGGCGCTACCTCATATTTAGTTCTTTCTGAGTGAAGATGTACTTCAGACTTTTATGATCCGTGTACTCCTCCACCTTCTCGCCCAACAAGTAGTGCCTCCAGATCTTCAATGCAAAAACCACTGAGGCTAACTCCAAGTCATGTGTAGGGTAGTTCCTCTCATGATCTCTCAGCTATCGCGAGGCGTAAGCAACCACTCGACGGTGCTGCATCAGAACACAGCCTAAGCCCTTCCCTAAGGCATCACCATGTATCACTAAACCACCGGAATCATCTGGCACTGTAAGAATGGGCACCGTGGTTAACTTCTGCTTCAGTGTCTTAAATGCCCGGGTACACTCCTCTGTCCACACAAATGGTACCTCCTTCCGTGTCAGTCTCGTCAAAGGTTCAGCGATTCTTGAAAAGTCTTGGACGAACCGTCGATAATATCCTGCCAGTCCCAGAAAGCTCCTGATCTCGGCCACTGACTTCGGTGTTGGCCAATCTCTGACAGATTCTATCTTTGCCGGGTCTACTGAGATGCCTTCGCCCGAAACAATGTGTCCCAAGAACTGAACCTTGTCGAGCCAGAACTCACACTTGCTCAATTTCGCGTACAACTTCTCTTCCCGAAGAATTTGTAGAACCGTGCGCAAATGCTCGACGTGCTCCTCCTGGGTCTTCGAGTAGACTAGTATGTCGTTGATAAATACAATGACGAAGGTGTCCAAGTACTTCGCAAACACCTTGTTCATCAAATCCATGAATATTGCTGGAGCAAGGAACTCATAATGTCCGTATCGGGTCCTGAAAGCCGTCTTGCATATATCCTCGGCCGCTACTCTGATCTGATAATAGCCCGAACGGAGATCCAACTTCGAAAATACCTTGGTCCTACTTAACTGATCAAATAAGTCGTCGATGCGCGGAATTGGGTACTTGTTCTTTATTGTGACTTTGTTCAGCTCTCGATAGTCTATACACATCCGCAGCGATCCATCCTTCTTCTTCACTAACAGAACTGGTGCACCCCACGGTGAAACGCTTGGCCGGATAAATCCCTTCTCCAGGAGTTCTTCAATTTGCTTCCTCAATTCTGCCAACTCAACCGGTGCCATTCTGTACGGGGCCTTGGAAACTGGTGCTGTACCTGGAGTCAAATCGATCGAGAATTCCAAGACGCGTGGAGGTGGTAGACCTGGTAAATCTTCAGGAAACTCGTCCAGAAAATCCCGAACAATCTCTGGGGCTGGGCTCTCATAAATCTTCATAACTGTCAACTCTTTTGGCTTGGCTCTATACTTGGCTGGCTCCAAAGATTCGCTCCCGCCTTTGAAAATAAACTCTGGGTGATTGGGAATGCGGAAGATCACATTCCTTGCTCGGCAATCGATAACTGCATGGAAGGTACTTATCTAATCCATCCCGAGAATTGCGTCATAGATGCCCATTTCGATCAAAAGGAAATTCGCATAGAATTCCCTGCCACACACTACAACCGGACATGATCTACATTCTCGACTAGATATTATAACACCATTACCCGTATGTATTTCCCAGCCCTTGGTTAGTGGTTCATGTGGTATGGAGTGTGTATCAACGAAATGCGTAGATATGAAATAGTGCGATGCTCCAGAATCAAATAGTACTCTAGCTGGTATGGAATGTACGAGTAGAATACCTGTGACAACTTCGCCTGAAGCCTCTGCCTTCTCAGCGGTCAAGGTGAAAGCCCGTCCCTGACCGCGGCCTGTGTAGGGTTGCCTCTGCTTCTGTGATCTCTACTGCTGCGGTCCAGACCCTCCCTGTAACTCTGTCCGCTCGGGGAAACCGCTAAATGGACGCTTCATCTGTGTCGTTCCTGGCCTGTGAACTGGTATGACTCCTCGAGACGGTGCGTGAGTATGTGCTGGAACAACCGGGGGCTTCCTAAATTTGTTGATCAGCTTCTCCTGAATTCGTGCCGCGTTGAGTACCTGTGCAAAAGTCTGCAACTCGAGTGACGCGATCAACTGTTGTAGCTCGAAATCGAGTCCCTGTAAGAAGCGCCTGGCCCTGGTGGTCTCTGAAGCGACCATGTACGGAGCAAATCGGCTCAGACGGTTGAATTCTGCCGTGTATACGTCCACGGGACGACCATTCTGCTTCAGTAGGATGAATCTTTCTTCCATCTCTGCCTTGGCGGTGGAAGGGAAATAGTGGTCCAAGAAGCACTCCTTGAATTTGCTCCATTCGATTAGCCTTTCTAGTCTGCTTTCTTCAACTGACCACCAAGTACGGGCTTCATCTTCCAACTGGATCTTTATCACATTCACTTTATCTTCATCTGGTACCCTGGCGGCCGTCAGTAGGTTCTCCATATTAACCAGCCATTGCTCGGCCTCGAGTGGTTTGGCTAGTCTCGTAAATGCAGCAGGATGTAACCTCTGGAAATCTGACACGGTGCCAGCCCTGGCAGATAAAGCTGGTAGAGCAGTGCCCTCGGGGGCGGTAATGAGGGCGGAGGGTCCCCTACAGCGGTAATAGCCCTGATTCCCTCAGTGAATAGGTCCGTTTTTCTCTCCTGAGCTTCCACGAGAGACGTCAGTACACTAAGTATCCTCTCCGAGCAATCCTGAGAACTTGAGTCCTTGGAGTGGTCGTTCGGGGACGTCATATCGCTGGAAGATTTTTAAAAGGATATGATTAGATACAAGGATGAAAGTAAGGAATAGTGAAGCGAAAATAACGTAATAAAGTGTAGTTAATGTTATCCCTTACTACTAAACGCGGCTCTGATACCAACAAAACCATGTCACGCCCCGCTTCCCAAAATACGGAAAACGAGGGAGGACTAGGCCAGCCATACTCCTACGGTCAAGGAATAATCCCGCCGTAGTCACACTTCGGCTTCTAGCATTACATGGTAATCAGTAAACAAAGCACAGAAGTAAAGGAAATACATCACTAAATTATTACATCAACTTTCATTATTCACAAATTACAATAAAACAAGGAAAAAGACTACTAACCAAGTTCAAATACACGGTTTCTTTAGGGAAAGCAGTAAAAGTAAAGAAGGTACTCCCGACTAAATCTCCGCAAGCTCGAAGGGCAAGTCCGACTCCTGTGCTGGTTCTTCCTCGAGGTCTGAGCATGCATACTCAGGTCGTCAGAGCGACGTAATAGCAATATTATAAAAGTGACAAGAAACAGGCAAAGAAGGTAATGACAGTGGAAGTAAAATACAGGTAATCAATATGTCACTGACCGATGCAAAGTATGATCTGTGTCCCTATCAGTCTCTAAGTCATATTTCAAATCGAGTTGTGGAAAGGAGAATCATGTTTAACGAGGGTCTCGTACATACCCGAGACTACGGCCCGCTATCGTCCGGGACATAACCCTGTCAGCCGGACCGCTAGGCCCAACCTAATATATATAAGAGTCGTTGTTCGAATGATCATCCTCTAAATCACTGTCCTCGCTAAATACAATGCTCTTTCCACTTCGATTTCCCCTTTTTCCCCAGGTTTACACTATTTATGAGTATGGTCTAGTCGTGTATAAGTATACACCAATAACACGGTTTTGTCACTGTTCACTGTATTGTTCACTATCACGAATCATTCAGTTTTTCATTGGCGTACTTGACACTCCTAAACCAATACCATTCACGCACGATAATGCATTGTACACTGAATAATAACGCGCACTATCACTATAAGTATGGCAATCGGGTAAGATATGTGCATCTATGCAGTTAACATGTCATGTGTAATACGAACTATTATGCACCTTATGAACTTATAAAAATTGCATTAAATCATACGTTCAAAATTCAGTAAAATGATACAAAGGCGGTAGAAATTAAACTCAGTCGAAAGTTCAGAAAAATTTATTTCAGTGCAATCGGATTTCGGGTTTGCAAGTTACAGCCGTTTCATTTTAAGTGTTCGCTGCAGGAAATTCAATTTCTGAACTGAATGTCCATTTCACGACACAATTTTCACCCTGTTGGGATCAGAATTTAGCGACGCTATAGTTGAACAAAATTTAGGTTTTTCAGTAGGGTTTCCAACGCACTAGACGGATTCTCAATCGCGACTCTATGTAAGAAGTTATGTACTGTACAACAATAGGGTATCAGTTCTGTTTCTGTTTGGGACTGCTATACGTCATGTTCATTTAAATTACAGTTTAAATAGCAAACGACGGTAAAAAGGGGAGAAATCAATTTCATTATTTATCTAACTGTTTCAAATTCACTATGGTGTAGGGTTCCTCAATACAACATGTCCAAGCAGTAGAAGGTAAGCATTACAAGATGGGAATCAACAGCCAGAGCTGCTCTGGACTGCAGTCCAGAGTCGCTCTCCGAACCAGTTTCCGTCGTCTTTTCAGTATATAAACAATTTAAAACTTTTATGGGGTTCCAGGTCGTTGAGTCGGCTTCTTTTTGATCCCTCTAACGCATCATTACAATTTGTAAAAAATTAATTATGATTTTTACAAGTTTCAAACGTGGGAAATTTTCAGTTTTAACGCGTGTGATTGGGGATGATTGTTCACGTCAGTAACGATTATATTTTTCAGCCAAGTTTTAACACAATGTTCATTACCACACGGGCCAGCTTATATGATCAATTTCCGTCAGTTTAATGGAAGGTTTTCGTTCGGGTTTTCCATCAAACACTTGTGTCATATAAATTTTCACGAATTGTAAACACGGAATTCATAAGATTTTGAATTTGTAACAGAACAACTTAGCATGTAGCAAGTAGGGTACTTGCCTGGAGATGGCGATGGCATGGTAACGGTCTATGAACGATGGCAAAGGATCGACGCACACGCGGCTAGGCACGACACGGCGACGGCTTATGTTCGACTACGCTCGACGGCGGCTCGTGATCACTGGAGGCAGAGTGGGATGCTGTGAAGCTCCTGGGGTGTGCTGGGGTCGGCGGTGGTCGGCGGAGGTAGCTCCGGCGGGGGGTCGACTTGGGTGCCTGGAGCTTGGTGTGGGGTTCGGTGAAAGATGTAGTGAGGTAGTGGAGGGGCTCGGGGTAGTAGGAGATGATGATGATGATGATGCAGAGAGGTCGACGAGGTGGCCGGCGGCGCGATGGGAGAGGGTGATCGTCGGCGAGATGGTGTGCAGGGGCTCGGCGGTAGGTTGAAGCAGTGGCGAGGAGAGGGGTCGGCTCGACGTTTTGGAGAGAGGAGCGAGGGTTTAGTGGGGGGAGGTGACTGAGGTGGTCGGCGTCGTCGTTCAACGGGGTGTAGGGATGAAGCAGGGTGTTTTTCTTTTGGAGTGAGGAGAGAAGAAAGGGAGATCGAGAGTTTGGAGGGAGAGAGGAGAAAGGGGGAACGAGGGTGAGCTTGAGGAGCTCGTGAGGGCGCGCGGTTGTGGTCGAAGAGCGTGGGATCATGGTCGCGACGAGGCGGGGAACATTGGCGACGTGGGAACGTAGGGGACGGGCGGGAAAAAGAAAACGAAGTGGGGAAGAAAGAGTGCTAACGGGTCGGGTCGGGTAAGGAGCTGGGCTGTGCCTGGGCCGGAGGAGTTTGTAGTTTTATTTATTAAATTGGAATTTTGTCTTGGGCTGGGCTTAGTTTATATATTTTGTTTTTATTTTGTTTTGGGCTTTGATTTTAATTATTTCGAAAAATTTAAATACTAAAAACCTAGCAACCAATTTCCTACAAAATTACGAGGAACAAATAGGAAAACATTCGGGAACTTAGAAAAAATAGAAAAATTTCATTGATGGAAACAAGAATTTACGGTGATGGCTTAAGAACAGGTTCAGATCCCTGTAGCTTAAGGCTTTTGAATTTTATGAGCTGTGAGGGTCTCATAAGAGGGTTCTCCTTACGAGTCGTGAGGATCTCGTAAGTGTAATTTCTGCTTAGGAATCGTGGGGATCACTAAGTGTGTCACACTTTTGTGAGTCGTAAGGATCTCACACAGGTAATTTTCTCCTTACAAGGTCGAGAGGACCTTGCAAGTGTCTTTTAACGAGATTGCGCCCTTTCGGGTTTTCACAAACTCGCCGGTAGCCCTGCTGTTTTTACTCACGGAGCCCTTTTGGGTTTTCATCCGTGCCCATCTTGCTTATGGGCGTACCGTTTTTTTGCCACGTCGGCCTGGAGATGCCGGGGGTTTGTAGTAGTTTAAAGACATTTCGGTCCATAGTTAGTTTAGGGACGTTTCGGTCCATTGTTCATCCTGTATGCACGTGTATTTGTCACATGACGGGATACATAACGATAAAGTGGGAGACACCCATTTAGGGTATGATTTGGTTTGGTTGGGGTGTTTTGTGATCCATCCCCACCGCGACTTCTTCCACTTGACGTCGACGCCTGGCTTTTTCGAATATGGCCATTTTGCGTTCTCGGTCAACTTTGCTCTTCTGACGGGCTTCGGTTAGCAGCATGTCAATCAGCTCATCGGACGGTTCCAAGGATTTTGGTGCCGATTTTGCCCCCAGCTCTTCTATGTCATCTTCTAACACTGAGTGAGCTTCTTCATCATTTAGTGACGAATGAGAGATCATGTGACAACTTGCCACGTAATCCCCGGGTTCCTCTGACGCGTTGTCTCCCTCGTCATTGTCATTGCCTCTGTTCTCAAGGATATGGTTGAGAAACTCATAGAGTGTGACTGGTGTCCGCGCCTTCTGGTTGTATTCCTCCAGCGCGTCAATATGCTTTTGTAGGTCCATGCGCTTGTCATCAGGCTGCGCAGGCTTCTTGGTCTTCTTCTTCTTCTTCGAAGACTTTGACAGCTGGACCTAGGTATTTTGCCCCTTGCTACCAACTCTCGGTGTCGGGTGCGGTTTCAGCATTCCCTTAATAATCTCGGGCTCTGGCGGGCTTTTCCACCAGATTGCGGGGAATGCTTGAAGATCCTTCAGCATTCTTTTCGTTTTTTCTGAAAGAATTACTTTCCATGGAGCTTCCTCTATGAATGAGCATGATGCCCCCGACGTGTCTACTCCTTTAGGAGTGTGCTGTTGTGGCGGATCTACCTTCCAGTGTTCGGACAACGCGAACTTGCCCTGTTGGTACTGGTCTTCAACCCAGTTTTTGAAGACATAGCAGTCTTCGATCGGATGGCTCAATATTCGGTGGTAGGGGCAATAATTGGGATTGTTGACGTCGTTCGGTTGCAGTGGGTGTTTTGACTCCGGTAGAGTGATGAGCCCGTTATGCACTACCAGTTCGAACAGTCTCCTTGTTTTATCCCGGGGAAACGAGCAAGGACATCTCAACTTCTCATCGAGGGATTGCCGCTTGTTGCTTTGGCGAACAACCGGTCTCTGGCCACTCGGTTGTCGTTGAGCATTGGCGATGAAGGTTGCTTTCCCTTTCCCCTTCTCATTCCGAGGATCCGTCTTTGAGGAGGACGGTCTATGGCCCATCTTGTCCATTTGGGCCAGCTTGTCGATCAAGGCCTGAGAAGTGGTCGGCTTGAAGAACATTATAAACTGAGATATGGTCGCCTACGGATCGAGGGTCCCCACGAACATGCCCACGGCTGGAGCTTCTTCTATGCGCTGTTCACACTTTGACAATAGATTCTGCCACCGAATGGTGTATTGAACCCTGGTTTCTCCCAGCTTCACTCTAGCGTTAATTAGTGCGGTGATCGGAGTGCGCTCGTTAGCGCTCGTGAATCTTTGTGTAAACAGTAGCTCCATTTCTGCAAATGTCTTAACAGAGTCATTCGGGAGCTCGGAGTACCATTCGAACGCTGTCTCCGACAAGCTGCCAACAAATTGGCGAAGCAGCAGTTTGTCGTCACCCCCTGTATTACCGCACAGAGCCCTGAATTGAGCAACGTGCTGGTGTGGATTACCCGTCCCCTTATACACATGGAATTTAGGGATCGTATATCCTGGCGGGTACTTAATTTGATCATACCAGCCCAAATAGGGTCGTCCTGTCTTGACGATTTGGCCAGCCGCTTCACTCTCCTGATGAGCTCGTATCTGTTGAGCTATATAGTTATCAAGGGCAGATTTGGAGATAGTCTCTTCCTTGGATGTTGATAGAGCCGGAAGAGGGTTTGATGTCTCCTCTCTGTCGTCTTTAAGGATTATTGGAGGGTCTTCGGCTGGAGGATCCGGCTGTATCATCATCCCGACCATATCTTGAAATAGAAGCGCCATTTGCTTTATATTGGCCGCTTGTTCCGCGGCCTCTTTGTCTTTCTTCTCGAGCATTCTTCGGAGGAACTCGGCGTCAGTTTCCTGTTCCTGGCGCTGCTCCGATGACGTCTCCGGGCTTTCTCTCGGCCCAGTGAGCGCAACCATCTTTTTCAACATCTCCTGGAGCTTCTATTGTTGCTCCTGAGCTTTTGTTACCGATCGGGTGAGTGGTAGATGACCCCCAGAGGCACGGCTCTCCTTCTTTCCGGAAGCCATATAAACAGTATGCACCACCATGCCCCCAGACTTGGAGCGTCTGGGTTCAGTACCCTTGAGATTCGTCGCAGACATAGGGATTTTCTCCGCCCTCCTCTTTTTATGGACGATTGAAGTTGAAAGGGCTGTTGCAGTAGGCACCTGAGCAGACGATACTTTGCATGGCATGGCAGAGGTATGGTCCTCTTCCTGTTGGGTCTTCATCTTCTTCTGTCAGCGGGATTAGTCCTTGTCGATCACAGAATCCTGGACTCTTTGCCAGACCTTGTGGATTCTGGAAGACAGCCGCTGAGGGGGATGCTCCGGCTTCGACTTTGTAACATTCTCCATAGGTGGAGGAGATCTTTTCAATATAGCGGTCGGAGAATTCTTGCGGACCCTCCTGAGTGGTTCAAAGTTGTTCCCAGTTGGAACAGCAGCATCGACTTCAACTATCGGAGCTGGTGGAGTCAATCCAGAAAGGGAACTGCCCCTGACTTTCCTCACTCGGCGCCAGTGGCGACGTCGAGCGCGTCTTGCAGATGGGATCACCTCCATTGTCGGGGTAGCTGCATCGTGCTTCATGCTTTGATGAGAAACTGCTGTTGGTGTCAGCCTGTCAAAGACTGACGTCCGTTGAGAGGGGATGGCTAACCTGTCGAAGGCAGACTTTCAAGCAGGGGTAGCAGCCTTGGTGACTTCGCCTAGAGTGGGAGTTGGAACGGCCAGTCTTGTGAGGACCGACCCCTTAGTAGGAGAAGTCTTTCTGATGACTTTATTTACTGGAGAAGGGATGGCTATCCATTTCGGGATAACCCCATCAGGTATTGCAGGCTTCTTTATGGGCCCACTGGAGCTCAGGCTCAGCCTATCGAAGACTGATGCAGTAGACTTGGAATTGGATGACCCGTTGAGAGGGGTCGTAGTAGTGGTAAGCCGATCAAAGACCGACTGCTTTGGAGCTTCCTGCGACGGCACTGGAGCGTTGAAGCTCATTGGTGGGAGCATGGTCCCGAAGAACGGTCCAGTGGTGGCTCGAGTCACCTGTTCCACTGGCATGGCGAAGATGGAGACCGCTTGGGGCTCATAGGTCACTCCTCCGGCAAAGACAGAGTGGGAGTTGCTGTTGCAGTTAGTGCAGTTGGAAGCCATTTTCTCTGCACGGGAGAAAGACACCAAATCTTAGTACCTCGAATCCAGGGACAACCACATTAAACCGCGATTCTTTCGCGAACACGACACACGAAGTGTGAAGTGGAAAGAGGAAAAGGTCCTACTGGGCGTACCAGAATCCGTTCGCCGCTGAAAGACGCGGCCGGGACATTGGGACGTCCGGCCTGAATTTTGGAGGCAGATGCTATTTGGTTTTATCCGTCCACCTCTCTGAAGATGCCAAGTTGATTTATGGCACCGTGTATCAGAGGTTTAGGCAGATGCGGCCGTTGGAGTAGACTTCGTCAGATTCCCCCTCGTGTACGAGGGGTTTTTGATTGTGGGGAGGCTCTTCCCTGCAGGTGCAAGCCCATGCAGTTAATTACGCTACCGCATAGCGGTAACCACTTTCTCCTTCTCCAGATGGTCATCTCGTGTCGTGTGTGTTTGTTTTATTTTTGGTTTCCTGTGGATTGTATACGGTGACTAATTTATGTTGTCGCCCGTAGAGCGTGGATTAGTCCAAATCCGTATTTTCTTAGATTTGGGTTTGGGTTGGTTTAAGGACCGTTAGTCTTGTTTAAGACTAAGGTCAACTCAAACATTTGTTGAGGATACGTTAGTCTAATTTTAGACTAAGATCTACTCAACAGGGTTTTGGGATCATTTAGATCCAACGAAAAAGTATTTGGACTCTATCGTTTTAGTTTAGGGACGTTGCAGTCCATAAGTTTAAGGACATCATAGTCCATGGAGTTTAAAGACATCATAGTCTGTGGGGTTTAGTTTAGGGACGTTGCGGTCCATAAGTTTAAGGACATCATAGTCCATGGAATTTCTGGTTGTCGGGACCCGCCACCTCTCTGAAGACGTTGAGGAATTACAACGACACATATCAAAGAAATGAAGAGATGTACCCTTGAACCAATGTTGGTTGGGAGATCTGTACTCAAGTTTGGGACTAAGACCAATTAGGGAAATTGTGAGCACATAGGCTCAGTTGGTCTGAGTTAGGGACTTGTGGTCAACTTGGGCTCATCACACTCAGTTTTGATTAAAATGTTGAGCATTTGTTTGGGCTCAGTCCCTTTTGGTTCAATAATGCCGAGCATTAATTTGGGTTCTGACACCTCTCTTTCTTTTGTTTTTTATTGGGTGTTGAACACTTTTTATGGCGCTGGGCTATATTTAAAGAACGCTTTGTGTTCCCTCAGCGCACATGTGAGGAGCACGTGGTGCGCTTGGCGCTGAGCGCCAGACCTGGAGCGCTAAGGCGCTTCTTGTAAAATAACGCACACGTGGGGAGCATGTGGTGCGCTTGGTGCTGAGCGCCAGACCTGGAGCGCTAAGGCGCTTCTTATGAAATAGCGCACACGTGGGAAGCACATGGTGCGCTTGGCGCTGAACACCAGACTTGGAGCGCTGAACCGCTTCTTTTGAAATAGCGCACACGTGAGGAGCACGTGGTGCGCTTGGCGCTGAGCGCTAGACTTGGAGCGCTGAAGCGCTTCTTTTAAAATAGAGCACACGTGAAGAGCACGTGGTGCGCTTGGAGCCGAGCGCCAGACTTGGAACGCTGAAGCGCTTCTTATGAAATAACGCACACGTGAGGAGCACGTGGTGCGCTTGGCGCTAAGCGGCAGACTTGGAGCGCTGAAGCATTTCTTTGGCAGTTCTGGTCAGTTCTGTGCTCTGAGAATTAAATTCTCGTTTATAAGAGATTTTGTCTCATGAATCTAAAAACTAAGTTCTTCTTTTTATGAAGAGATGCTATGATCTCTTCTGTTTTTATGAAAGACTTTGTCTTATAGATCTGTGATCTAGAAAAAGAACCAAGTTCTTATTTTTTTTATCAAGAGATGCTATGATCTCTTTTTTTTTATTTACCTTGAAGAAGATTCTTCTTCTTAGAGCTTGCTCTTCTCCTTTTCTTTTCTGAGAACTTGAAATTTTAGGGGGGGGGGGGGGTTCTTCTGTGCAAGACTTGATGTCTTCGGTCCTTTATATAGGGGAGGCTGATTTGTTGAATTACTTAAGGAAATCTTTCTCTGATTGATTTGGGGATGTTTCCCCACCATTGGATCTTTGATCCTAGGGCTTCTGTTTTACAGAAGACAATCTTCTTGTTTTTAACAAGATTGGGAAATTATTTTCCCATACAGAACTTATTCTGTATCTTTGTTATTTTTAATCACCATTGGATTTTTGATCCAACGGTGCTCTGATTTACAAAGCACAATCTTTCCTGTTTGGAAAGATTTGAGGAGTATTTGCTCAACAGAATTTTATTCTGGTAATTTGATGATTTTTAATCATCTTCGTTGGATATTTGATCCAAGGGTGGAGAACGTTTAGTTCTACCGCTTGGCGCTCTCGTGCTTTGTACGTAAGGCGCTGCCTCAGAGTCTTTGACTCTTAGCGCTGGCGCTCCTGGCGCGAGCGCTCTCGTGTTTTGTACGTGAGGCGTTGTCTCAGAGTCTTTGACTCTTAGCGCTGGCGCTCCTGGCGCGAGCGCTCTCGTGCTTTGCACGTGAGGCCTGCCTCAGAGTCTTTGACTCTTAGCGCTGGCGCTATTAGCGCCAGCGCTCTCGTGCTTTACACGTTAGACACTGCCTCAGTTTAAATTTCAAACTTTGAACAGAGCTTTACTCTGATTGGGGGAAACAAGGTGTATTAAAGTAACCGTCCCGTGCCATTACTAACACATTCCGTACCAGTCTACCCCTTTTAAACCCCGTAATGTATTTTGTATTGATGTGTATTGTTTTATTTAATAGATGTAAGATTTGCCGAAACCATGATATCATGTAAACGGAATGGATATAAATGGATAGTCATGTAATCTGAGTAAATCCATGATTCGGTTCAGTCGAGTTATGTTGATATTGATTGTATTCTGATATAAATCGATTCATGTTGAATTGGAGTTGTACTTGAATTGTATTCAAGGATGGATTGATTTCAGATTAGACCGAGACTCTGTCTGAGTCAGACTCTTTGAAACAAATTGAAGTCCTGAATTAGTTTTGGAGTTATCGGTAACTGCTGCACATGGACAACAGAATTTGTGACTTTCTCCAAGCCAATTACCGTATTGATAACCCCGTTTTTAGTTTTCTACCTTGAATAGGCAAGCACCCAAATTCTCCGGCTCTCTGAGACTCAAGAGAACTGGTCCCGCTTAAACCTATATTTACTAGGATCCTTATTGTAATTTATTATAACTTGAGGGGTTTTTATGAAAAATAGTTTTGATATATTTTTAAAATACACCTCAAGTATTTAATTATCGTCTTTAGGGTTTTCATAGATTTAATTTTTAAGAATGATGAGATAATCTAGTGGATATAAATCTAACTTGAATAATATTTGGTATATTCATGTAATTTGACTTGTATTGATTCTTGATGGTATTTTCATGAACTTTTGTGATTCATTTCTTTTGATTAGAAAACATGGAATATATTATATATGTAAAATAGATATTTTGATAATATATATATATATATATAATTATAAAAAAATACAATTTATTTATTAAATAGAAATCACGTTTACTTAAAATTGTAATACAAATTTCATCGAGATCGTATGCTCCGTGAGGAGGTCTGCATCTCACCCTACTAGTCCGATGGATGTGCGATAACCCGCACCAACCAAGTCGGATTCCCCAAAATGGGTTGTAAGGATTTAACCGTATGGAATTTAAATAAGACAATTTAAAGAATACGGTTTTGTAATAGTTTAGGGTATTTTATTGTAAACTTGTAATTATCCTACAAACTAATGTTCCAAAAGCAATCGTGCTATGTTAAGAATGAGTGTTGTGATGAGATATGTCATTATCACGTGAGTTTTCTAAAGGTAATATTAACGAATATGATGAAATATGTAGAATGTAAAGTTTGTGGTATTTAATCATAAAAATGTGATAAAGTTGCATAACATGTTATTTTGAGATGAAACTTGTTCTAAAGTATTTGGTTATGATTGCTAAACAATATATGAAGAATTGGTAGGTTTGTTATTAAGAAAATTTGGGTTTTTAAAGAAAAGAGAATTGGAAGTTGGAATAACTCCGCTTCCGGCGAGTTTTGAAATGAGAGTGTTTTAGATTAGAATGAGAGGAGGGAAGAGGGGACTTACTGATTTAGAGAAGAGAAGGGAGGTAGAAGGAACTTTTGAAGACGTCGTGGAGTCGCGTCGTCGCCGGATTTGTCCCGAATCGTCGCCGGAATATTGACCTTGGCTAACTCCACTTATACAACTTTTGGACTTAGAATTTTTTTTAGAGTTTTGATACTCGATTTTAGAATGGGGAGGGATAAGGTGTAGGGGGTATTTATAGGATAGGCTTAGGGTTTAGGGTAATGAAATGAGAATTAAAAATGCATTAAAATTTGGTTTTAAGGCTCTTTTTAATTCTCTGTTAATGTGCAGGGAAAACAATCAGATTAGGGTTAGTGGGGGCGAGTCCAAGGGGTGCTAGGTTAAAAAATGAGGGCATTAGCGACGGATGGGACCGGTGGCGCCGGCCCCTTGTGAGATCTCGCCGGTCGGTTTTGATGGGTAGGGGCTTGGATGCTTGCCACGTGTCCTCTGCTGTATAAATAACAATTTTCACATGTTTGTTTTATGTGACCTTTCATTTTTACGTGTGTTGCACATGTAAACTTTTGTGCTTCCAAAAAGTTTAAAGAACGCCAAAGAACTATCTTATTTATACGTACGAACCTTTTTTCGGAAAGGGAAATTCTTAAGTCACCAGATGGAAAAATAACTTCTCGTCTTTCTCTCTCTTACTCTTATGCCATGTAGGACGTCTAGGGCTCTTTTTAGAACAGTCTTAAAAAATAATATGTGGTTGAAAGGATTCGAACACAGAGGCTAAGTCTCAGCAGTGCAAGGCTTTACCAAAAAGCTACAAGTGCTTTCTTGCTGTTCTAAAGCAAATTAAATACTTATAGAATATACAGGATTGCAAATACTTCATTTGTACATTAACTTTAGAAAAAATATTCTGTACATTAAAACAGACTAATTACATTCTATCCGCCTTACAAAAATTTCGTCCTCGAAATTTACAATTATTTTAATGATTAATTTACAAACAAGTGACATTATCTTGCACGCATGTCGTCTTACGTTGATTCTCCTGGTGTGTCTTTTCTCCACATCACTCCAACCAAGTTTACTTCCTTATTCCGAAGTGACTTCACCTTTCTGTCTAGCATTTCAATGGGTTGTTGCTCATAAGATAAATCCGTCTGTACAGTGAGCTCGGAGTGATCAAGAATATGGCTGGGGTCGCTCACATATCTTCTGAGTTAGGATATGTGGAATACATTGTGCACTCTTTCCAACGAGGGTAGAAGTGCCAAGCGATAAGCCACTTCTCCGACTCGTTCGAGTATGTCGAACAGTCCAATGTATCTCGGACTTAGCTTATCCCACCTTCCAAAGAGAATCACTCCACGGGTTGGTGAAATCTTTAGAAAAACATGATCTCCCGGTTGGAACTACAAGTGACGGCGCTTTGTATCTACCCAGTGCTTCTGTCGATCTTGGGCTATGCGCATTCTTTCCCTGATAATGCGAACTACATCCACAACTGCTATTATCATCTCAGGTCCAAGGAGTTCTCTATCTCCGATATCATCCCAATTTAATGGTGATCGACATTTTCTTCTATAGAGTGCTGCAAAGGGTGCCATTCCAATACTCGCTTGGTAGCCGTTGTTGTATGAAAACTCCACAAGATGTAGATGATCTTATCACGATCCTCCGAAGTCTAACATACATGCTCTTATCATATCTTCAAGTATCTGAATCATTCACTCAGACTGTCCATCTGTTTGTGGATGGTAAGCTATGCTAAAGTTCAGACTTGTTCCTAAGCTAGCTTGCAGACTCTGCTAAAATTGCGACCGGAATCTGGTGTCACGATCGGAGACAATGAAAACCGGTACTCCATGTAATCTCACGATCTCCAGCATGAGTTCATGGGTATTAGAGATAGTACATATTGAAGAGTTAAATCTTACTTAGATTCAAACTTACATACATGTACTTCTTTCCTAATGTCTCGGTAGATTGGCCAACTCTAAAGGGAATAAAGTGAGCCGACTTTGTGGGTCGATCCCCAATAACCCACACTGCATCATTACCTTTCATGCTGTGAGGAAGAGCAGTCACGAAGTCCATGGTTATGTGTTGCCACTTCCATTCTGGAATAGGTAACGGTTAAAGTAAATCAACAGTCCTGTAATGTTCAGCTTCCACTTGCTGACACACCAAATATTTAGCGACGCTTCTGGCTACTTCATGCTTCATTCCATGCCACTAGAAATGTTGCCGCAGATCTTTATACATCTTTGTACCATCAGGGTGCACTAAATAGGGAGAGCCGTGAGCTTCTTTCATTAATTCTTCCCGAACAGGACCTTGTGGTACACATAATTTACTGCCGTATCTCAAAGATCCATCTTCATTGATGATGAAGTCCGTTCTAAGTCCACTTTCTACTTGTTCTCTGATCTTTTGCAACTTGGTATCACTTGCTTGAGCTGCTTTGATCTGATTGATAATGTTAGATCAAACTTGTAAGTTCATCAAACTTAAAGCGTTACCTGGCATGTCTACTTCAATCTCCATCTGGTGCAGTTTTTGCTGCAGCTTTTACTGTGCGGTGAGATTCATTGATAGTGGTTGGCGACTAAGTGCATCAGGTACTACATTCACCTTCCCTGGATAATATTGTAGGTTGATGTCGAAGTCCGCCATAAGTTCTAACCATCTTCTCTGCCGCATATTCAACTCTTTCTGAGTAAACACATACTTCAAACTTTTGTGGTCTATGTAGATATCTACCCGTTCTCCAAAAAGATAATGGCACTAAATCTTGAGAGCAAAGATAACGACTGCCAACTTCAGATCATGCGTCGGATAATTGCGCTCATGAACCTTCAGCTGTCTTGATGCATGAGCTACAAATATACCATGCTGATATAGAACACATCCTAATCCCTTACCGGATGCATCGCAATGCACTAAGAAACCTCCAGGTATTACGAGAATATGTGCTTATGTCAATCTTGACTTAAGTTCTACGAAATCTTGTTCGCATGCTTCTGACCACACGAATTCTTCATCTTTACGTGTGAGCTTGGTCAGGGGTGTTGCAATCTTTGAAAATCCTCTAATAAATCTTCGGTAGTATCCCGTTAATCCCAAGAAACTTCGAATGTCCTTCACTGTCTTTGGTGTCGGCCATTCGCTTACTGGTGCTACTTTAGCTGGATCTACGGATATTGCTTCACCTGAAACGATATGTCCAAGAAATCCGACCTGTTCTAGCCAAAATTCGCATTTGCTATACTTGACATAGAGTTGATACTGTCGCAATGTCTCCAGGACAATTCGTAAATGTTCAGCGTGTTCTTTCCGATTCTTAGAATACACCTGGATGTCGTTGATGAATATGATAACGAACCTGTCTAGGTACTCTCGGAAAGCTTGTGTCACGCCCCGCTTCTCGGTATACGACGAAGGGGACGCGACTGGTCCGCTACGTATTTACTGTGAAGTAAATACGCTAAGCGTATCTAAGCAATATAAAATTAATCACAAGAGACAAGAGATATAAAAATAACAGCAACTTTATTTATTAACATTCTTTTGTACAATACATGAAAAGGAAATACAACTGAAGTAAAAGAGATGCCTAAACAATGACATAACAGGAAATTAAAGGTGCTAAATGGAGATGTACAATGTCTAGAGCTCGGGGTCTTCGAGGAACTGATCCAAGTCTTCACTGGTGGGCTCGATCTCTGCTGTGTCCAGATCACCTGACGACATTCAAAGAAGAAAGAAATAGAATGTCATCAGCGAACAGGTCGCTCGGTAAGTCCCAAAGTTAAGGGAGAAATAGAAAAGACAGAATAAGAATGTATCTTTTAAAGTTGTATAATATTGTAGAATATTGTGTTAACGCTGTTGTTTGTAGCTTGGTACAGAAGGATGCCAGTGTATACGAGAGGGGTCTCTATATGCTAGAGACCAGAGCAAACTGAAAGTACAAGGAATCGTTATGCCACGGTACAACAGCAACATGATTCATGTTAGGTGTCTTAATCTTACTGTCTCGTGCCACTTTTAACACCTTCCGTACCAATCTACCCCTTAAACCCCGTAGTGTTTTGATTGTATTGTTATATTGTATTGTATAAGTTGTATAGTTGGATGACTGAACGAAACCATGATATCAGTAACGGATGTAATGGATGTAAACTGGAATCATGTAAATGGAAAGTATATCCATGGTTTGGTTCAGTCAAGTTGAATAGATTGATAACTGGATTCATGGATTCGTATGTTCATGTTGAAATGTAATATTATAGATTTATTTGGTACTTGAATCATATTCATGTTGGATTATGATCAGACTCAAACCCGAGTCAGACAGTAGAGATGTGAATCGAAGTCCTATATTTACTAGGGTCCTTAGGGTAATTTATAAAACTTAAGGGGGTTTTATATAAAAATACTTTATATACTTTTCAAGATGCACCCCAAGTATTTATTATTCGTCTTTAGAGGTATAATGAAGGTGGATTTTATATTGTGACATTTCTAGTGAAAATATCCTAGTTTTATAAATAAGGTATTTATTTGTAATATTGATTTATTTGAAGTTCATGGTATTTTAATGTAAAATTTATTCTTGTGATTTTTAGAAAAAGGTGAAATATTTATATCATAATAAAATAGATATTTAAATGATAAATATACATATATTTATACAAAAAATAATTTTAATAAATATTTTATATTCCAAAAATCTCATTTTCTTAAGATGTCGTATTTTAAACCTTTCGAGACCGAATGCTCCTTGCGGAGGTCTGAATTTCGCACTACTAAGCCCGAGGGTGCACGATAAACCGTACTATCCCAAATGGGTTCCCCAAAATGGGTTGTAGCTGCGCTTTGCAAAAATTTTATAAATACTAATCCTTTAGAATACGGTTTTATAAAGTAAATGGTATTTATTTGTAAAAAGTCGATTTTCCGTATTTTAGATTCTAGGATTTTCTAATTCAACTAGACTATTTCTAAATGGTCTAAACAACAAGTTGTTTGATGCCTCAAATCGCCTCTTCACCGCCAATTGTGGCCAGGTAAGTACAAGTGAAGAAAGGAGGGATCTGCTCACGAATCATCGTGAGACGGGCCGTTTAAAATTACCGTTCTCACTTGCCTAGCCTAGACACCACAAAGTCAGGTTTAGATAAACGACCGATGTCCACAACTTATCGTATTTTCGTAATAAGAGATCTTTATTTAAAAGTGTATCAAAGCTAAAATTTTTAGAAATGGTTTTATTAAGAATGTGGTATTTAAATGAAAGTATTGTTTTATCGTATTCTAAGTTTTTGGATGATATTGTTTTAGAGTTGTATATGCGTGTGTGTGGAGGTAGGTCATTATCTCGTATTCTACTTTAAATGTATAGCAAGGTTAAGGGGGTTAAATATGAAATCGAAACATGGTGGTATTTAAGTGAAAAAAATACGATATATTGAAAAAGCTATCATTTCATGTGAGGAAACTTGTTCAAATTATTTGTTAAGTGTTTAATAGTCAACAATAAGATGTTTAAGCATGATTGAATTGGTGAGAATTGAAATTTTATAGAAAACCGAATCGGAAATCGGATTTGTTCTGATTCCGTCGGGTTTTGTAAATTCGTATTTTTCTGAAAGAAAAGAAAGATAGAATGGGGACTTACGGGTTTGGACAATACTAGAGAGTGAGAGGGAAGTAGAGGGTTCGCCGGTGCGTCGATTCGTCGTCGAGAGTTCCTAGCACGATCACCGGAATTTCGCCGTCGATTTCGTCGGAGTTTCGCCTTTCGCTCGTTTTTAAAGTACACAAGATTTTCTTCAGATTTTGAGAGAGTGGGCTCAGAATTTTGGGATGAGAGGGTAGGAGGTAGGGGTGTATTTATAGGGTTAGGCTAGGGTTAGGATAGGTGTAAGGTTTTTAATTAAAAATATAAAAATAATAGGAAAATGTATTAAAAAATATAGTAAATTGGTGTTAATGGGCTCTCTAGAGGTGGTCTGAAGAATTAAAGTATGCAGTGGAGGTGGGGAGACCAAGAGGCACACATTTGCTGTTGGGGACTCGGCGGTCCGGCCGAGTCCGGCCAGCGGCGCCGGCCCAAGTCGGCCGGTCCGCCGGCCGACTCGGTCGATCGCGGCCGAGTCCGGTGGTCGGGAGGTGGGGGGTCGCCGGGGGTAACCACCGGTGCTTCTAACTTTTCATGCGTAGTAGGTTTTTTGTGAGAAAACACGTGTTGACTGTTGGTATTCCAGAAATTTTAAAACAAAATAATATTAAAAATAATGTGGGGTATGAAATTTGAACTCTGGTGGCTTGGTTCAGCAGTGCAAGGTATTACCAATGAGCTACAAGCTCCTTCTTGTAAATATAGTGTTATTTAATTACTTAAAATGATAGCAGCAAGAGTAAATACTCTTAAGTATACATTAAACTTAAAGTAATTTCTTGTACACTAAAAATGGAGTTATTATATTCTTGTAACTTGTAATTAAAAACAAAATAATTACTTATATCTTGTGCTAAGGCTAAAATACCCCTTTAAGGATTTTGAAAAAATAAAAATAAAAAATTTAAAATTTTGTGTAGAAAAGTGTATAGGAAAATTAGGGTTGTTACAACTGGGTTCATCAGATTCATGAATATGGCTAGTGCATTGGTCACTTAAAATGGCATCACGAGAAATTCATAATGTCCATAACGAGTCCTGAATGCAGTCTTCGGAATATAAGACTTTTTGACCTTCACCTGATGATAACCTGAACGAAGATCTAACTTTGAGAAAATGCAAGACCCACTTAGCTGATCGAACATATCGTCGATTCATGGTAGTGGATACTTGTTCTTTATCGTGACTTCATTCAAAACTCTATAATCAATGCACATTCTATATGAACCTTTCATCTTCTTCACAATGCACATTCTATATGTAATCTGTTACATGGGTTAAGGAAAGGTAGAGAACAGGGAATGAGTGATAAAGATATAAGAGTTGGAAATGGTGCAATTGTTGCGGCCAAATCAGTTGGCGTATATCACCTTGTATTACCAAATGATAATACATTGATTCTGAACAAATGTTATTACATGCTGAACCTGATATGCAACATTATATCAGTCTCTTTATTAAGTAAAGAAGGACATAATTTTGTATTGCATGATAATGTTATGAATATTTTCCTGAATCAAAAGTTGATTGGATCATGCACGTTATGCAATGGCATAAACGTTCTAAATCAAACCACAGTTCTAAGTATACAGAACACACACAAGAGAAAGAGATCAGAAATGAACGAATCCTTCTTGTGGCATTGTAGACTAGGTCATATCAATACGACACAACTAGCTAAGTTGCATAAGGATGGATATTTGAATCCGTTCGAAGTTTCATCTTATGAAACTTGCCTGTCATGTCTCAAAGGCAAGATGATCAAAACTCCGTTTACTGGACACGGAGAAAGAGCTACGAAACTCTTGGGACTGATACATAGTGATGTATGCGGTCCCATGTCTACACATGCCAGGGATGGTTCCTCGTACTTCATTACATTCACTGACGATCTCTTAAGATTCGGACATGTGTTCCTGTTGAAACACAAGTCTGAAGGTTTTGAGAAATTCAAAGAATATAAGCATGAAGTTGAGAACCAGACGGGTAAAAGCATTAAAATCCTTCGATCTGATCGGGGAGGAGAATACTTCAGCAATGAATTTCTGGACTATCTGAAAGAGAATGGGATTCTCTCTCAGCTAACTCCTCCGTATACACCACAGCACAACGGTGTATTGAAGCCGACGAATCGCACCCTATTGGATATGGTGCGCTCTATGATGAGCAACACCGAGTTACCTATTTCCTTTTGGGGTTATGCGCTTGAGACAGCAGCATACCTATTGAATAGAGTTCCAACCAAATCAGTGCCTGCCACTCCATATGAGATATGGAATGGGAAGAGAACATCTCTTAAGCGAGTTAAGATATGGGGTTGTCGGGCCTATGTCAAAAGGCAAAATCCGGACAAACTCGAGGCACAATCAGTTCTTTGCAAGTTTGTGGGATATCCAAAGAATTCATATGGATATCAATTCTACCTCAGTGAGGAACAAAAGGTGTTTGTTGCTCAACATGCCAACTTTTTAGAAAAGGAATTTCTTGTAAAAGAAATTAGTGGTAAAGAGGTAGAGCTGGAAGAAGTCCCAACCGCACAAACTACAAAAGAAGATTTGGTAGAACCGAAGGATTCAATAGTCCCCGCCGAATCTCAGCCTCTCCGCCGATTTAGTAGGGTTCCTCATCCACCTGAGAGATACTATGGTTTTCTCATTGATGGTGGGAGCGATGATTGCATCATGGAAGATGATGACCCAACTAGTTTTGAGCAGGCCATCACGAGTGGGGACTCTGTAAAATGGCTGGATGCAATGCGATCTGAGATGGAATCCATGCACACCAACAAAGTATGGACTTTTGAAGATGCTCCTGAAGGGGTAAAACCCACCGGGAGTAAGTGGATCTTCAAGAAAAAACTTGGTGTAGATGGAAAATTTGAGACTTTTAAAGCCAGACTTGTAGCAAAAGGTTTTCGTCAACGATCAGGTATGGATTATGATGAAACCTTTTCTCCAATAGCTATGTTTAAGTCCATCCGGATCCTACTTGCCATCGCTGCATACCATGACTACGAAATCTGGCAGATGGACGTCAAGACCGCTTTTCTAAATGGTGATTTAGAAGATAGCGTGACATGATTCAGCCAGAGGGCATTGTAGATAGTGGGAGCAGCGAAAAGGTGTGCAAGCTGCTTAAATCTACGGGTTAAAGCAGGCATCGCGCAGTTGGAACATCTGTTTTGATGTGGTAGTCAAAGATTGACTTCGTAAAAAATGTAGACGAACCTTGTGTATACAAGAAGGTGGCAGAGAGTAAGGTCGTCTTCCTCGTATTGTACGTGGACAACATACTCTTGATAGGAAATGATGCTCCTATGCTGCACTCAGTCAAGCTCTTCTTATTATAAAGATTCTCCATGAAGGATCTGGGTGATGCCTCCTACATCCCGGGGATTAAGATCTATAGAGATAGATCTAAACGGATGCTGGAATTGTCCCAATTCAGGTACATTGACACCATACTAAAGAGGTTTAGTATGGAGGATTCCAAGCGTGGGAATTTACCCACGATCTTTGGAATCACTCTCTCCAAAGAGATGTCCCCCAAGACTGATTTGGAGAGGGCTCACATGTAAGGTATACCCTATGCTTCGGCAATCGGGTCTATCATGTATGCGATATTATGTACCCGACCGGATGTAGCGTACGCACTGGGTGTTGTAAGCAGGTATCAATCATATCCTGGGGAAAATCACTGGACAGCTGTGAAGAACATTCTTAAGTGTTTGAGAAGGACTAAAGAAATGTTCTTTTTGTATGGTAACGGTGAACTCCAAGTGGAGTCGTTTATCGACTCGAGCTTCCAGAGTGATAAGGACGACTCTAAGTCGGTCTCGGGTTTGTCTTCACCCTCAATGGAGGGGCGATTTGTTGGAAGAGTTCCAAGCAAGAAACCGTGGCAGACTCGACGATAGAGGCTGAATACATCGCTGCCAACGATACCGCCAAAAAGGCTGTCTGAATGAAGAAGTTCATAACTGAGCTTGGAGTAGTTCCATCCATCGAGCATCCAATACCTCTGTATTATGATAACAATGGAGTTGTGGCTTTGGCCAAGGAACCCAGGTCCCATCAGTGATCTAGGCATATTCTGAGGCGGTATCACCTGATCCTGGAGACAGTTGATCGCCTAGAGATCGAGGTCAGGAGAGTTGACACGAAGAATAACATGGCGGATCCACTCACGAAGGCCATACCCCAGATACAATTTGAGAGACTCTTCGGGATGTTGGGTATGAGATACTACAACAACCGGCCTTAGTGCAAGTGGGAGATTGTTAGTTGTATGTATGCCCTAGAGGCCATTGTTGTATATGATTGTATATTATAATGGATGCTTGGACATATATAGAGAGGAATTTCTTGCCCGACATGGTTGTATGCTATCTGGTTGCTCTTTATCTTAACATGTAGACTTGTATTGTGATACTGTCTTACTCTCACATGTTGATGAAGCCCTTAGGATGTGTACTTGACTACCAGGACTAGGATGGAGATCATACTAGTGGGGCCAGGGTAGTCCAAAAGTTCATCCTTTAATTATTCCTAGTTGAGGGTGTATCGAGACGGGGCATCGATATTCCAGAGTAGAGTAGCGTATACGCTTCTTGACCCATTTGTGGGCGATGGATGATCCCATATCCATTGGTGTTTGACATCAAAGATGGTATACGGGTGCTCAGTGGAGACTGGGTACACTGATCAGGACTCGCCGAGAACTCCTAAATGGTATTTTACCTAACGTCAGATAGCAGTTCTCTGGTGACACTGGTACAGATTAGTCTGTAGACCCGAGATCATCATAGAGTCTTGTATGATTCCCACCGTGCTTTGATTTCCACCTTACCACGTTCAAGAGAGCCTGCAAAACGGTGGTTTTTGGGTACAGTCCCGAGTCACATAGAGGCAATGAGCAATAGGAGGGGATTTGTCTCTCCCGGTATTGGGGGTTGATGTTGCGCTGTGCTCGATTGACCATAACAGGAAGTCTCAGGTCAGGGATGATACGGAGATTTACTGGTAATGTTATCAGTAGTTTCTCGACCCATTATAAGCCTCACATCGGCATGACTTATCAAATTATTGGGGTCTGATGTTTACCACCCACAGACTAGATATGTGACATATCAGACGAAGCGACCAGACTGTACAGTAGTGTTGTTACGTCCAACTAGTACCGCTGACGGCTTGTGGGTGACTGATATGATCATTACCTACTGCCGGCGTATTGACGAGTCATTAGAGTCCTACACAGAGGTTTCCTAGCTCATGCGAAACGAAGTAGGGCACATATGTGATATGTACGGGACCGAAACTAATACGTGTATGCGATACCGTATTCCAATCTTGCGATACAGGTTATATGTGATATAACCGGATTGTTGAATCACGTGTTGATTCAATGATATGTTATATGTGATATACATATAAATGATATTAGTCGGTTGTATGCGATACAGCCGTGTAATTAAATCAAGTGTTGATTTAATAATTTAATGTGTAATTATATATTTGATATATTAATATACATTTACTAATATTAGCTCACTTAAGAATTTCTTTTCTCATTATACATTTAATATATATGTGATATACGTTAATGTATTTATTTTGTGTCATGCTTGATGATACATTATACATGGGTGTATGAGACTCACACCACACTTAAGATAATGTGGGTAATTATTTATTTAGGCATAAACAAAATTAGGTGGAATTTAGTCATGGCTTGAAGCTTCGAGAAGCTTGTGGAAACCATCGACTTAGTCCACTAATTTTGTTTTACTCTAGATATTTATTAACCTAATCATTATCTTTAGCCATGGTTAAGTCTCTACATGAGTTATATGATATTTTCTCACCCATGGTTCATGAGTTGATCACTTATTCATTTTTCTTCATCTCCTCCATTTTTTGCTCTCTATTTTTAAGTGAGAAAAGAAAAGAATGAGAGAAAAATTATTCTAAAGTGAGCAAAATTCCTACTTCACCAATCTATACCAAACTATCCATTTAGTATAGGTTGTTTCATCACTAGTTTATTAATTAGTGAAAAGGTAGCTTGAGTTAGAGATTCTTCGACGTAGATCATATTCGGCTTCGAAGTTCTTCAAGCAAGCTTGTTCCTTTCGCATAGTGGAGCCTTACGAGAGTCCGGGAGACCACTACTTGGAGCGAAATGACTACTACACGGAGCTTTAGAAGTGAAGGACCGGTCTACAAAGGTTGTATTCCTTGTTCACTTAGAGTAAAGATGTTTACTTGTATAGTTATAACTCTAATACTCTAGTTAGATCCTTAGTTTAGGGTTGCTTAGCACTCTAGGTTTTTTAAAATTTCATGCTTGATGCCTTAGAAAACATAGTGAGGGTGCTGAGGAACCCAGCAGTTTTGATCACCGGTTGTGCTCCAGGTACTAAATCAATTTCGAATTCAAGAGCTCGATTGGGAGGCAAACCTGATATGTCTTCAGAAAATACATCGTCGAACTCTCGAACTATCTCTGGCTTATCTTCTCCCGCCTGTAGAGTTGCAATCACTGCCTTCTTCGATTTCGCTTTGTATGTGCTTGGCTCCAGGGTATGGTCTCCACTTTTGAAATAAAAGACCAGATGCTCTAGAATCTCGAACACTACCCTCCTTTGACGACAGCCGATGGAAGCGTAGAAAGTTCCTAGCCAATCCATACCCAAAACTACATCGAAGTTCGGTATGTCCAGCACCTTGAAGTCAGCATAGAATTCTCTGCTGCAGACGACCACTGGACACAGGTCGTATCCCATTGTCGCCTTTAGAACGACATTCCCTGAACTGACATTCCAGCTGGATACGAGCGGTTTGACTGGAATCGTATGAGTTCGGACGAACCGTTGCAACATAAAGCAATGAGATGCTCCAGAATCAAAGAGTGCTAGTGCAGGAAGTGAGGCTACTAAGATTGTACCTAAGTTATGTAGGATAGGTTTTAGGTATAGAAAAAGATATATGTATATGTATAAGGATTGAAAGAAAGCTTGAAAGAAAAGGGTTGAAAGAAAGCTTGAAAGAAAAGGGTTACCAGTGATGACTTAGCCTGTGGCTTCAGTTTCTTCCACAGTCATTGTGAAAGCCTGTCACCTCGGTACATTCCTCCTTGCTGGAGGAGCATTCCTTTGTCCGTTCCTCTGTCCTTGAGGTAGGTTCCTTTGCGCTTGATGGAACTGACGAGGAGGAGGTGCAGTCGGTCCACGAGGAAGTGGAGCAGGGAGAGCAAGACATGGTGCAGGTGCTTGGATAGCTGGCCACTACTGATAGGTGATTGCTGGTCTGGGTGCAGGATTTGGATTGAGTCTATGAGGACAAGACCCAATATCATGTGTGGCTGAGCCACGGACTAAGCAAAGGCGATTAGCATGCCTGCAATCCTTCACCAGGTGTCCATCCCTCCTGCAGTATGTGGAAAAGTCTGGACTGGGCTGGTTGAATGGTACTCCCAGTCTCCTGGGTACAAAAGGTGGTCTGGAAGAGGCTCCACTTGCCATCTGAGTAGCAGGACGCTTCACACCAGCAGAGTGAGGTCTGCCCTTCTTCTTCACTAATGCCTCATATCTTCGGGCAGCATTCAGGGCTAGGTCGTGGGTTGGGAAATCCCCTGTAACTAAGGCAGCTTGGATCTCCGGGTCCGACCTTTGCTGAATTCGTCTAGCTCTGATCTCAGAAGTTGGAATAAGTTATGCCGCGAACCTGTTATGGTCTTGTGTAAGCTGTGCAGTATGTGATATTAGATAATCGAATATTTAAGACATTGTTGGGGTAAAAATTTACACCCCCGTTGACCGAGTCAAAGTCAAGGTCAACCCCAAGCCAGGTGGGCCCAAGCCCAGGTCAAGCGGGCCCATGCCCAAGTCGAGCCCGCGGCCAGCCTCCTCCATGCTAAAATATAGATCATGCAATAAATAATTTTCATGTAATTTTTTATACATGAATGTATGCAAAATGGGCATAAAGCCAAATTTTTGTAAGCCCATGGCTTATGTGCAAAAATGAAATGGCACATGAGCCATGGGATAGGCAAAAATGCCATTTTTGTAAAGCCCAAGGGGCTATATGTAAATATGTAAGCCTATATAAGGCAAAATGATGATGAAAAAAGACAACTTTTCTTTCCCCCAAAACTAGGGTTCTTTGTGCCTCCTGCTCCTTCTCCAAGGTTCTAAACCTTCTCACTTCTTTGAATTAAATCAAGAGTTTTACTCTTTCTTTTCCAAAACTAAGTAGTTTTCCACCATAAAACCCACAAAGGGGAACCCAGATCTTCCATCAGATCTTAAAAAGGAGTGATTTTTAAAATCTCCTACTTCTTGATCTTCAAGATCCGGCTAAACAACAGGAGGAAGAAGAAGAACCCCCTTCATCAGCTTCAAAACATCCTAGGAGTTTAACTCCATATATATAAAACAACAAATATTTCCTTTTTGAAGCATAGCTTCTGTTTCTTAGGCTAAAAGCCTCCTTTTCTCGTCGGCGCTCAAGCGCAGAGCGCTCGCGTGCCGACACGTGGCGCGCTTGCGCTCCAGCGCAAGCGCTCGAGCGCAAGTCGCCCCGGTGCCGACACGTGGAGCGCTTGCGCTCCAGCGCAAGCGCTCGAGCGCAAGTCGCCCCCGTGCCGACACGTGGCGCGCTTGCGCTCAAGCGCAAGCGCTCAGGCGCAAGTCGCCCCGGTGCCGACACGTGGCGCGCTTGCGCTCAAGCGCAGAGCGCCCATGTGCCGACACGTGGCACTCTAGCGCCTGAGCGCACAGCACCTAGGCGCACAGCGCCCAAAGTGCTGCCCCCACGCATCCTTTGGATGCCTTTTCCCCCTCTTTCTTTTATATATATATACATATATACATATATATATATATACACACATATGTATGTATACATATTTACACACACACATACTCCGCGACACTGTCCCTGTTAGAAAAAAACTCTGCGTGGCTCCCGATATATCCAAACCCCCCTTTTCAAAACACAACACACGTACACTGCACATTGAGTTCGCGTGACCATTTTAACCCGTTAATCGGAGGTTCCCTCGCCCCAAAGGCGAGGGGTAATTAACGGCAGCTTAGTCCGCGGCTGCCGGAGATTTGGATCCCCACAATCAATAAACCCCGGCCTACCCTAGACAGGGGGAATCTGTAGTATACTCCTGACAAGCGCGCGCGTATTCCCATCTCAATGGGGTGACGAAAAACACCCTACATACATATCTTACCTGCTCAACATAGTGAACTCGGCATCATACTCATCCACAGATTTGCTCCACATAGAGCCGTGTTGTAGGTGGATGAATTGCTGCTCCATGTTGAACGGGCAGTCTCCGGAAAATACTTCGTGTCGAGCATCTCGCGGAAAGTCCTCCATTCGATCGGTTGGTCAATACGACTTTCTTCCGTCTTCCACCAAACTCTGGCGCTATCTGTGAGTTGCAGCTTCGCGACTCTAACCCAAGCAATTTCTGGCACTTGTGCTGCTGCCTGATCATCTTCGATGCTCTGAGCCCATTCTTCAGCTTCCAAGGGGCTCTCTTTCCCAGAAAATTGTTTAGGATGCAGTGCCAAGAATTGCTTTACTCCGGATGCTTCCGGTTCTGGACGGTTCATTAAGATAGCGGTTTGTTGTTGTTGTCCCTCCAGAAGCTCTTAATTGCCTCGAGCAGTACCGTTTGCTCGTTGATTGGAGCTCCAATGGTAGGCGTAAGTGGAAGAAGTGGCGGTGGTGTGTTGTTGACGTTTGTACTCGTGTTGTTGGGAGAATCCATAATCTTGAAAGAAAAATAGGGTTAGGATAGATTCAAAAATTATGAAATATAAAGAATGTTTAGTTGCCGAGTCTTGTAATTCTTCTGTTATATTGCTTAGGTTTCCATGCAAAACTAACTTGCATGGTAGGGTTCCATACAGCACTGACCTGCATGGGCCACCAACAAAACCTGTCACGCCCCGCTTCCCGGTGTACGGTAAGGAGACGTGACTGGCCCGCTACGTATTTACTAAGAAGCAAACATTCTAAGCTTAAATAAGCAATATGGTAAAGTACACAAGAAAATGAAAAGAGTTGTAATTGAACAGCAAATTTTATTTATTAAACATTTCTTTACAATACAACTGAAAATGTAAATACAAGAATGGAAAGTAATGCCTAAACAATGGCATAAACTGGAAAGAAAATATATACAAGTGTCTAAAGCTCATGGTCTTCTGTGAACTGCTCCAAGTCGTCAGCACTGGACACAATCTCTAGTGAGTCGGATCTACCTGACAACATTCCAAAGAAACAAGATAGAAGGAATGTCGTCAGCGAACAATCACTCAGTAAGTCCTAAAGAAAGATAGAAATAGAGTAGATAGATAAGAGGATATAACTAGTAAATTGTTTGATTGTTATGTTAACACAATTGGTTGTAACTTGGTAGAAAATATACCAGTGTATATGAGAGGAGTCCAACTATTCCGTGGACTAAGGTATACGGAGCACAAGGAACCGTTAAGCCACGGAGCAACAACAACAGATATTCAGGTTAGGTGTATTGTTTTGTTTAATAGATGTAAGACTTGCCGAAACCATGATATCATGTAAACGGAATGGATATAAATGGATAGTCATGTAATCAGAGTATATCCATGGTTCGGTTCAGTCGAGTCATGTTGATATTGATTGTATTCTGGTATAAATGGATTCATGTTGAATTGGAGTTGTACTTGAATTGTATTCAAGGATGGATTGATTTCAGATTAGACCGAGACTCTGTCTGAGTCAGGCTCTTTAATGAATTGAAGTCCTGAATTAGTTTTGGAGTTATCAGTAACTGCTGTACATAGACGGCAGGATTTGTGATTTTTTCCAAGCTAATTACCGTATTGATAACCCCGATTTTAGTTGTCAACCTTAAATAAGCAAGCACCCAAATTCTCCAGCTCCTTGAAGCTCAAGAGAACTGGTCCCGCTTAAACCTATATTTACTATGGTCCTTATTGTAATTTATTATAACTTGAGGGGGTTTTATGAAAAATAGTTTTGATATATTTTCAAAATACACCTCAAGTATTTAGTTATCGTCTTTAGGGTTTTCATAGATATAATTTTTAAGAGTGATGAGATAGTCTAGTGGATATAAACCAAACTTGAATAATATATGGTATATTCATGTAATTTGACTTGTATTGATTCTTGATGGTATTTTCATGAACTTTTGTGATTCTTTTCTTTTGAATAGAAAACATGGAATATATTATATATGTAAAATAGATATTTGGATAATATATATATATATATATATATATATATATAATTATAAAAAATAGAATTTGTTTATTAAATAGAAATCACGTTTTCTTAAAATTTTAATATAAATTCCATCGAGATCGTTGAGGAGGTCTGCATCTTGCCCTACCAGTCCAATAGATGTGCGATAACCCGCACCAACCAAGTCGGATTTCCCAAAATGGGTTGTAAGGACTTAATCATATAGAATTTAAATAAGACAATTTAAAGAATACGGTTTTGTAATAGTTTAGGGTATTTTATTGTAAACTTGTAATTATCCTACAAACCAATGTTCCAAAAGCTATCATGTTATGTTAAGAATGAGTGTTGTGATGATGTAGGTCATTACCTCGTGAGTTTTCTAAAGGTAATACGAAGAAATATGATGAAATATGTAGAATGTAAAGTTTGTGGTATTTAATCGTAAAAATGTGATAAAAGTTGCATAACATGTTATTTTGAGATAAAACTTGTTCTAAAGTGTTTGGTCATGATTTCTAAACAATATATGAAGAATTGGTAGGTTTGTTATTAGGAAAATTTGGATTTTTAAAGAAAAGAGAATCGGAAGTTGGAAGAACTCCGCTTCCGACGAGTTTTGAAATGAGAGTGTTTTAGATTAGAATGAGAGGACGGAAGAGGGGACTTACTGATTTGGAGAAAAGAGGGGAGGTAGAGGGAACTTTTGAAGGCATCGTGGAGTCCCGTCGTCGCCGGATTTGTCCCGAATCATTGCCGGAACCTTGACCTTGGCTAACTCCAATTGTACAACTTTTGGACTTAGAATTGTTTTTAGAGTTTTGATACTAGATTTCAGAATAGGGAGGGCTAAGGTGTAGGGGGTATTTATAGGATCGTATTAGGGTTTAGGGTAGTGAAATGAGAATTAAAAATGCATTAAAATTTAGTTTTAAGACTCTTTTTAATTCTCTGTTAATGTGCAGGGAAAACAAATAGACTAGGGTTAGTGGGGGGAGTCCAAGGGGTGCTAGGTTAAAAAATGAGGGCATTAGGGACGGTTGGGATCGGTGGCACCGGCCCCTTGTGAGATCTCGCCGGTCGGTTTTGATGGGTAGGGGCTTGGATGCTTCCCACGTGTCCTCTGCTATATAAATAACAATTTCCACATGTTTGTTTTATGAGACTTTTCATTTTTACGTGTGTTGCACGTGCAAACTTTTGGGTTTTCAAAACGTTTAAAGAAAAATCATTTAAAAATAATACGTGGCAGAGGGGATTCGAACACAGAGGCTAAGTCACAGCCGTGCAAGGCTTTACCAATGAGCTACAAGTGCTTTCTTGTTGTTCTAAAGCAAATTAAATACTTATAGCATACACAGGATTGCAAAGACTCCATTTGTACATTAATTTTAATTTTTTTGTACATTAAAACAAAGTCGTTACATGCAGGTCAGTTCTGCTTATTTAATGAGAATCTTTTTTGATATTAGGAGTTTAACTCCATCTGCTTATTTAATGAGAATCCTTTTTGAATCCCATAATGGGCACATGCTCCATCATTAGTGGGCCGCCACTTTGATTTCTTGGGGTCCAGTAGCTTTTGGATTTAGTAATTCTAGCATTTCTTACTATTCTTCCACCTGGTTTCTTTTCAGGTAACATGGCTGCTCACTTGTATGACATTGAGGAGATTATTTCTTACAAAGAGATTCACATTCAAGGTCGCTTTCAAGGCCAGGAGTATACTGCGGCCTTTTGCGATGATGTGATGCGTCGCTTCCATGATCACAATGGTCGATTACTCCCCCGTCGCTCTGCCCTTTTGAAGATCATTGTTGGGTAGATCTGGGAAGCTTTACCTGGACGTCTTGAAGCTATGCCGCTCCAGGCACTCGATGATGCTGAAGACAAGATGCATTCAGTATATCTGATGGGCCTGATCTCGAAGAAACGGAGAGATGATCTCGTCACTATCTAGCACCGCATTTTCCAACAAAAAACAATAGTATCATCATACCAGAGGATGGAGGATATCAGCGGTGACCTTGAAGCTTGCATCCGAGAGAAAACGCACAAGAAGATGGTCGATGAAGCTGAAGGTGCTTTGCTCAAACTTTCTTTTGACTTTGAGAATCCATGTCCGGAATTTAGCATCTTGCTGCTGTAGATCCTGGATGACGCGGTAGCGTTTGTTTTTAAATTTGTTTCTTTTTTTATTTTCTTTGTGGTCGTCCTTAGGGTCAATGTGTAACTCTTTTTTATGAAATATGATTGAAAAGCCTCCTTCCCTTTCATATCTGCACTTTTCTTTTCTTTTTGTGCTGAAGTGGTTTAACTTAGTTTAGTTTACCTTTTCCTTGGGTTTATAGGCAAACTCTCCCTAACGTTAAATATAGATAACCCCCTTTTTATATGAATTCGTTAGGTTTGCGGTACTGGGTTAAGTCCATCATACCGTCGCGTTGGCTGATATATTCTCGATATGCAATCTCTTGGGTAACGGCTTTAGTATCCCCGCGTTTGTCGTGTCTTTGATCCTTTCTGAGGCTGGACATGAGGTCTTCAAGTAATCTTCTTAGTTTGGAATATCCATATTACCATCAGAAGATCAAGTATTAGGTATTGCCATGGCGTTTTACTTGAGCTTAGGCTTAATTTGAAGACCAGATGAGTCTCATAACCGTACCCTTCTGGGGTGGAATGCCATCCAATAGTCTCTAGGCTTTCCATCAATACCTGAAGCTAGGTACATGCAGTCACTTCGTTTTCGCTTTGGTGTTGCACCGATTCTTCACTGAAGTAAGGTAGACATCCGTATGATCTCTATGTAGTATGTATCGCAATCGAGATCTGGAGTTTAGAATATGCTATTGCTCAGATTTTATTTGACAGTTGCGTCCGCACCTTACTGGAATGAGGAGGAACATCAATATAATCTCTAAGCTGTAGATGTTGCCATCGAGATCTGGAGTTAGAAATATGTCGTCACTCCACTTTTGTAAGACCCTTGTGTCCTTGTTGACGTCGCATCTGTACCGAGAAGGAACGTCGAGCCGGTGCTAGGATTTTTCCATTACTCCTCTTAGATTTGGCTCTTTGGAGCTTTGTCGATACCACGTCTGTACTTTGTTGCAGTAAGAGAGACATCTAAATAGTCTATAGGTTGTAGATGTGCCATCAAGACTCGGTTCTTCTTTTGACGAAACACGACGCAAAAATATGGTTTTCTTTCTTTCATTTATGCCCATGGATTGTATACAAGTGTTAGTATGGAGCTACTTGCAGGGTAGAATTTCATTTCTGCGATGCTCTATCATTTTAGTTTTTCATATCGCAAAAGTCGCGATTGCCTAATCATTCGGCTATTTTTTTGCGGCGCCTAATCATTTCGTCTATGTCACTTTTTTAATCGCTATTTTTATTGCGAGTTGCATTTCAGCCGTTTCATATGCATATATTTTTTGCTCGCTTATTTTTATTGCGAGTTGCCCCATCATTTCAGCTGTTTCATATGTATATATTTTTTGTACACTTATTTTATTGCGAGTTGGGGATTTGGAATCTGACACCAATCTTGGCATCAGTATCCCTATAACTGGAATGCTGTCAGGAGCGAATTATCATTTGCCTTTGTTGACTTGAGCAAAGGTGGCTTAGCAAACAGGGTTAAAATCATATCGACTAAGGCTTTTGATTTTATGAGCCGTAAGGGACTCATAAAGATATTTCTTCCTATGAGTCGAGAGAATCTCATAGGTGTATTTTCTCTTAAGAAATCGTGGGAATTCCTAAGTGGTATTTTCTCTTGTAATTCTTAAGGATCTTACAAGAGTATTTTCTCCTTTCCAGTGGAGGGGACTTGCAAGTGTCGTTCACCTTGTCGAGCGATATTTCTCGTTTTTGTGGGACTTAGTCAAGAATATATATATATATATATATATATATATATATATGCCCATAGATTGTATACAAGGGTCGATATTGGACCGCTTGTAGAGCATAAATTTATGGGGTTTTGGTGACTTAAGAACATGTTTAGACCCCTCTAACTTAAGACTTTTGAATTCTATAAGCTGTGAGGGGCTTACAGAGGATATATTCCTCTTACGAGTCGTGAGGATCTCGTAAGTGTTTTTTCTCCTTACGAATAGTACGAATTCCTAAATGTGTTGCTACTTTGTGAGTCGTAAGGATCTCATGCAAGTGTTTTCTCTTTACAAAGTCGTGAGGACTTTGCAGGTACATTTTTTCCTTTCTTTTAACGAGTTTGTGCCCCCTCGAGTTTTCACAAGCTAGCCGGTAGCCATACTGTTTTTACTCACAGCGCCCTTTCGGGTTTTCATCCGTGCACATTCCGCTTGTGGACGTACCCGTCTTTTTTTAGGCAGCCCGTAAGATAACGCACTAAAAGTTGTCGACCACGACATTCTTCGAAAGACCACATCATATGGGACCTGGGAAGAATGTGAATTATTTTATGCCCGTGGATTGTATACGATGCTCGATATGGAGAGCTAACGTAGGGCAATATATTAGTTTAAGAATATTACGGTCCATTATTAGTTTAGGAACGTTTCGGTATGACATAAGTTTAGAGACGTTTTGGTCCAACATTCCTACATTTGGGACGAATATTAGTTTAAGAACAATTTGGTCCATTATTAGTTTAGGGACATTTCGGTCCAACATTCCTGTGTTCGGGACGAAGTATTAGTTTAAGGACGTTTCGGTCCAACATCCCCGTGTTCGGGATGAAATATTAGCTTAAGGACATCTCGGTCCAACATTCCCATATTTGGGACAAATATTACTTTAAGGACATTTCGGTCCATTATTAGTTTAGGGACGTTTCGGTCCAACAATCTCGTGTTTGGGATGAATATTAGTTTAACAATATTTCGGTCCATTATTAGTTTAGGGATATTTCAATCCAACATTCCCGTGTTCGGGATGAAATATTAGTTTAAGAACGTTTCAGGTCCAACATTCCGGTGTTCGGGACGAAGTATTAGTTTAAGGACATCTTGGTCCAGCATTCCTATGTTTGGGACGAATATTAGTGTAATGACATTTCGGTCCATTATTCTCGGGTTTGGGATAAATATCATTTGGCACCACTTTCAGAATTTTGACTCTGGAAGATAGAGAGCGAACACAAGCGTCGTCATCTATCATTGACCAAAGTCGCGACTCTATGAGCAGATAAGCTCCACCTTGGTAGACCATATCTTTGATGTTCGAGCCTTCATAGTTTGGCTCGAACTTCCCCTCACGATTGGGAATTATTGGTCTTTTGACAACCAGCACGAGTTCGCCTTGGCGAAATGTTCTCGACCTAGTTAGTCTTTCATACGACCATGTCATCCTTTCCTTATAAGCCTCCAGGTTTTATTGTGCTATAAGGCAGGTTTCGTCGAGAGCATCGAGTTCTTCGAGAAAAAGATGAGCATTTTCTTCATCCGTTAGCTCGTATTGAACCGCTACTCGTAGTGAGGGGAGCTCTATCTCCAATGTGAGTACCGCTGCAGTGCCAAACACCAATGTGTATGGTGTTGTATTTGTGGCTGTCTTGAACGTTGTTCGGTACGCCTAAAGTGCTTAATGCAGCCTCTCGTGCCGGTCCTTTTTGTTTTTGGACATTGTCTTTTTTATAATCTTGGTCAAGGTCTTGTTGAACGCTTCAGCTAGACCATTGGCCTGACGATTATAGACTGAGAAATGTCCCCGGTCTATCTTGTGTTACTGTGTGAAGCAACTTATTTTGTGGCTTCTATAGACAGGTCCGTTATCCAAAATTATCCGTCACGGAGTTCTGAACCGATAGATGACATGGGTTTTGAAGAAGTGGAGGATATTTTCCGTCTTCACTTCTCTTAGCGGCACTGTTTCTGCCCACTTAGAGAAGTAATTGGTTGTTGACAATATCGATGTGCCTTGGATGACGCTGGTTCTATAAGGCCGATTATATCGGTTCCCCACATCTTGAATGGCCAGCTGGCAACTGTCGAATGTAGCTGATTTGGATGTTGATGTATGAAATCCCCGTGTATTTGGCACGAGTGACATTGATTCCGCATATTTGAGGTATTCCTGAATCATCACAAGCCAGTAAAAGCCCATCCTTTTTATCTTCAGCTTCATTTTTTGTCCTGCATGATGAGATCCGCAAAGTTCATCGTGTACTTCTTGGACGACTTTCTTTGCTTCTTTTGGCCCTAGACATCTTAACCATACAAAGTCGAAAGATCTCTTATACAGAGTATCATTGACGAAGGCGAATGCTAGAGCTCATTTCATGGGTTGATGTTTAGATGACGCATCTTCAAGAATGCTTTGGGACTTAAAGTAGTCTATGAAGATTTCTCTCCAGTTCTTGACCTCTTCTTCATTCTCTGTTTGGAAAACTTTTTGTTTGGTCGTTTCTTTTTCCTCGGATAATTCTACCAGGACTTCCGAAGGTATATTTGCTGGCGCTAGGATCCCACGGCTTTGAACTTCCTTACGTCATCGAGGTCTTCGTTGGCCAATTCTTTAGCCAACTTAGCTAACGCATCCACCTTACTATTTTCCGCTCGCGGTATGCTTTCCTGGTTATAGGAAGGGATTTTGGTCAACAACTGCTGCACTCTTTTGCTATACATTATGAATTCTGGCTTGCATATCTGATAGTCACCATTTACTTGACCGACGATCAGCTGATAATCTCCATGTATGAGGATGTCTTTGATTCCCATATCGATTGGAATCTCAAGACCGGCTATCAAAGCTTCATATTCCACTTTATTATTGGACCTGAGTTCCATCAAGGAGAAGAAGTAACACAATATTTCTCCTTGCGGGGTCATAAAGATAAGATCCACCCTGGTTTTGATTATGGGAGTGTTCCTCTTTCGCCGCTTTATGGAAGATACTCCATCGAAATAGAGTTCCCACCGAGACTCATTTTCTTCTTTCTTCTCTTCGACTGCGTCGGACGCATGTTCATCCGACAACTTGCAATTTAAGGGAGAGTCGGATGGTATTGGATGTTCCGCGAGAAAGTCGGCGATCACCTGTCCTTTCACCGCTTTGAGGGGTTGATATGTTATTGAGAATTCCATCAACAGTAGAGCCCATTTGGCTGACTTCCCGTTAGTATGGCCTTTGACATCAGGTACTTAAGAGGATCCACTTTTGAAATGAGATGGACCTCATGCGCCAAGGTGTAATGTCTAAGCTTCGTAATTATGAAGATCAGTGCCAGGCAATGCTTTTCGATTGGGGAGTAGTTGGTTTCTACCCCCAGGAGAACTCAGCTTAGATAGTACAGAGCTCTTTCCTTTCCTTGATCGTTCTCTTGTGTCCATAGTGTGCCTAGAGAACCTTCAAGGGCCGTTGTATATATGATAAAAAGCTTTCCCTTAACCGGAGTGGCTAATACCAGCAGAGCTTACAGATATTGTTTGATTTTGTCTAATGCATTTTGGCATTTCTGATCCTAGACCAACGGGGTCTCTTTCTTCATCAGATAGTTATAAGGACGGCATTTTCCAGAGAGGTTGGCTATGAACTGCTGGATATACGCGAGCTTTCCTTGGAATGATCGCAGCTGTTTGAGAGCACTTAACGAAGAAATTTCCATAATCGTTTTGATTTTTGAACGAACAATTTCGATACCTTGGTGATGGATGATGAAGCCTAGGAATTTTCCTGAGGAGAATCCAAACGCGCACTTTAGAAGGTTCATCTTCAGGTTATACTTCTAAAGACGTTCGAACACGATCTTCAGATGTTCCCAGTGTTCCATATGAGATTTGCTTTTAACCACAAGGTTTTCGATATAACATTCGATGATCTCGTGTATGAGGTCATCGAATATCTTCGTCAAGGCTCTTTGATATGTAGCAATGGCGTTTTTCAAACTGAAGGGCATCACCTTATAGAAGAATACGCCGAATGGAGTCCATAAGACGGTATGCTTCTGGTCCCCAGGATCCATTTTTATTTGGTTGTATCCTGAAGATCCATCCATAAGGAGAAGATCTCATGGGTGGAAGTGTTATCGATCATCAGCTCGGTAACGAGCACTGGAAAGTCATCCTTCGGGCATGCTTTGTTGAGATCCCGAAAGTCCACGCAAATGCAAACCGTCCCATTTTTCTTCATCACTGGAATGATGTTAGCGATCCGGTCGAGATATTGAACTTCTTGGATGAATCCCGAGTCGATTAATTTCTTAACTTCGGCATTGATACTCATCTTAAGTTTGAGACACATCATTCTTATCACCTGCTTGATCGGTTTTATGGTTGGTGATATGGCCAGCTTGTGTACCACTGCCTCTGGATCTAAATCCGGCATTTCAGAGTAGTTCCAAGCGAAACAGTCTTTGCACTGCAGAAGCACATCTTTTAATGTGGCTACCTTTTTTTCGGACAACAGCTCACTGACAAATGTCGGCCTTGGATCATCCTACATTCCTAAGTTGATTTTACTTAGGTTGTCTGCCATGGTATGTATTCTATCTTTTAGCTCTTTTGATGCCGGTGGAAATTCTGAGATCTCCTCCTCATCGTCTTCGTTTGCGAAGTATCCGAAAAGGTCAATCATATTCTCGTTCTCTCTCTCTCTTTTGAGAGTCTTATCATATAACAGGTACAAGTCCGCTTCCATTTTTGCGGTCGGGCCGGTCCCATCCTGGTGGTATAGGCCTTCTTTGGCTCATTCTTTTGTGGCGGGTTTATCCTCCAGCTATCGGATAACATAAACTTGCCTTATTGATATTGGTTTTCGACCCAGTTTTTGAATGTGAACTACTCTTCAAGGGGGTAACTTATTGCTCAGCGATAGGAGCAATAACCCGGGTGATGAACTTCATCTATCTGTTCAAGATACCGAGACTTTAGAAGCGTCATCATTTGGGGCTTTATGACAAGGCTGAAGATCTTTCCCGTCTTGTCTCGAGAAAATGAGTATTTCCGACCCATCTTCTTTATGAGGGACGAGCTAAGAGCGAACTTTCCTAGTTTAGAAGACGTCCTGGACTTGCTTTGTTGTCCTTGAACGTTGCTCGCGATTGCTACCTCATTCCCATCTCCTCTTCAGGATTTTCCTTTTTCACAAGGGTACACAGCGGGTTGTGGATGGAAAGTATCATGATCTACTTCTTCCACTGATTGCCAACTGAGACGCTGCGTCTTGGCCTTTTCATATATGGTCATTTCGCGATTGTGGTTGTCTCGGCTGGCTTGACAAGCTTCTTTTATTAACTTATCAATTTGCTCTTCGAATGACGGACTTAAGTTTCTTCGAGCAAGACTTTTCCCTTGTTCGGCAACATGGCTATTTAGAGAAACATTTTCTTCTCCATTCGAGCTGTTTATGGCGTGGAAGCTGTAGATTCGCTCCCGCTTCTTGGACTGAACATATCCCAGCCCGGTTGTTTCCATTCTCCCGTTTAGATTCTTTTGTTGAGTCCTGGGAATATCCTAAATCTTTTTGTAGAATTAGGCTTGCCAAACCGTTTGTTCGAAAGGTATGCCTTGCCGCTTTAACAGCTTCTTTAATCTCTACGCATAATTCTTGGCATACGGATGGGCTGGAACCTGTCAAGAGTGAGGTTGGCAGCATGCCAAACTTCTTTCTCCACCTTAGCCTCTATAGATTTGTTGAAGAGAATCGCCTTTTCATCTCTTCGTCTTAGAGGCACGTAGAAAGTTTTCGGCTCCTGCATACTATATGTATTAAGCGCATCAAGTTTCATGTAGTGTCGAGAGGGAGTCATCATAATATGTAGACTCTGATCCGCTTCAACAAGAGTTTGTGTTGATGGGCGAATGAAGAACACCACGTTCGCCTCATCTTCAGAGTCGCTGCCAAAGACCAGGATAGGGGTCGATGGTCTGGGCTTATTGTTTTCCCTCTAAGATTGACCCGAGTAGACTATTTGTTCGTCTTCCTCAGTATCACTTCTGAAGACCGGGATGGTGGCCATGGACTTTTGCTTATTCTCCGGCTTATGGCACCTTTCAGTGTCTTCAAAATCCAGCTGAAAATACTTTGCTTCTTTATACTTTCACACTCCATTCACCGAGAAAGGATTGAGCTCTCCTGTGATGGTGTACTCTGAGCCATCTTTGAAATACTTCATACACTGATATTATATAGAAGGAATGACGTTGTACTCGTGTTTCCAAGGCCTGCCTAGCAGAGCGTTATAACAGTCTTGGCGTCAAAGACATGGAATTTGATGTTAGTGACGAGCAACCCAAAGTGGAGTGTCAATATTATGGACCCAAGCGTCTGTGATGACTGCGAGTCGAACCCCAAGTTGGTAATTTTGGCTCGGGAAATGTGTTGAACATTCATACATATTTCTTTCAGCACTCTCACGTTGAGTAAATTGACGGAGGATCCCTTGTCGACAAGGATTTTCCCTATCTTGACATCGTGGCAATACTCGGTAACATAGAGCGGTTGATTATGTTTGCATGTAACGAGAAGTAGATCTTCATCACTGAATGTGATGTCAGCGGTGTAAACCGACTGAATGCGAGGAAGGCTTGAAACTTATCAGGTTCTTGCAGGGTTTGATGAAGGAATCTCACGCCTCTTTGGACAAGAGCAAAGCATCCAATATGCTCAATTGTGAGGGGATTTTCCTCGGCTGTGCAAGAACATTATAATCTGCCTTAGTTTTCTTAGGCGGGTATTTCGCAGCGAGCCTTTTGGCTACATCTTCATCTAGGGCAATCTCGTCGAGCATTTTCCCCTTCCCTTTATCCTTTTTATTCGAACCATTATTTGCGGGTCTGGGGTTCTTTTTACGCAGCGTGTGGTTACGCAGCTGGATGTTCTCGCAATTTTTCTCATCCTCTTTTTTTCTAAGGGGGAGTTTTCAAAGAGAGAGTCGAGGGGTATTTCATCCTCAGAATCACTTCTGAATGTGAGAACTCGGGGTTTTTCCTCTTCTGAACCGGTACCTGTCATATGAAAGCTGTTAGTTGCTTCTTTGTGTGTTGTCATTTCGCCTTTTTCATCTTAACGACGAGCGCAAGATTCATGCTTCCCCTTCTTGAAGTGTTTTCTGTGAGCAACGCATCCTTGCTACCACTTCTTAAAGGCGTTGCATTTCTCGATAGGATGAGTGATTTTTCGGTGGTATACACAGTATTTTGGTTGTCCTTCTACACCATCGAAATAAGGCACCCCAGGCATGTAAATCATGAGAGGTGGTAGCCTCTTCCCTAATGATAGGGCCTTAGCAAATCGCTTCTCAGTTTTAGCTATGTTCTTATTTATTGCAGGCACGCTTTGGTCTAGTCGGAGAGCTTTATGACCCATCCTTGCCGCAATTTCTTTATTCAAACACTGTTGTTTTTCCTTTTCATAAATGTTCGTCTCGCGTTCTTGTTCATCTTCGCTCTTTTAAAAAGCTTCGTTTAGTGGACTTTCAATTAGATCTTGTTCTGGCAATTTCGGATAGTTTAGCACCGATTCTGCTCCCTGTTCGTCCCTGTCGCAGTCCGACGTTGGCAGAGGTTCTTCATCATACATGGACGAATGGGAGATCATATGGAAAATTGCTACAAGTTCCTCTACTTTGTCTAATGAGTTATTTTCCCCATCATCGCCACTGTCCTTATCCTCAAGAATATGCTTGTGGAATTCTTCGAGTGTGACCAGCAATCGCACTTTCTGATTGTATTCTTCAAGCGCATATATATATTTCAGGAGGTCTGTGCGCTTGTCGATATATTCCGCGTGCTGCACAGGCTTCTTATTATTCTTCTTTTTCTTCGAAAATTTCGAAAGCTTGACTTGGGGGATTTTTCCCTTGTCGACAGTCTTCGGCGCGGGATGCGGTTTCAACATCTCTTCTATAATTTCGGGCTCAAGCGAGCTTTTCCACTTGATCGCCGGACATGCTTGTAAATCCTTCAGTATTCTTTTAGTTTTTACTGAAAGAAATACCTCCCGTAGAGCTTCTTCCACGAGCGAGCAGGATTCCCCCTGCGCATCCACTTTTTTGGGAGCGTGCTTTTGGGACGGATCTACCCTCCAGCAATCAGACAGTGCGAATTTCCCCTGCTGGTACTGGTTCTCGACCCAGTTTTTGAAAACGTAGCAGTCCTCTATTGGATAGCTCACTTTCCTATGATAAGAGCAGTAGTTGGGGTTGTTGACGTTGTTGGATATAGTGCCCTCAGAGTCAATTATTGGATCACAGGCACGTGATTGCAATGATTGAGGGAGGACCTATACCGGTAGGACAGTCTTACTCGAGAGCTTTGTATACTATCTGGTTTGTCTTTATCATCGTGTACATGCTTTAGGTGACATTGTAGTTCACTATTACACGTTGATGGAGAATAGTATGCTACCATGGTTTGTCTTTATCATTGTGTACTGCTTCAGGTGACCTTACAGGTCACTATTGCGCGTTGATAGAGCCCTTAGGATTCTTACTTGACTACCAGCGGTATGATGGCGATCATATACGTGAGAGTTGGGTAGTCTATAAGCACATCCTTAGAGTGGTCCCTAGTCGTAGGAGTTTCGAGACTGGGCATCGATACTCCATCAGTAGACTGGTGTATACAGTCGAGACCCCGACGAGGGGCTGTGGCCGGTCTCACAAACTATTGGTGTCAGTTGGATCACCTAAGATGTATACAGGTGCTCATTGGGTTATGAGTATACCGGACAGGAATCGCCGGGAGCTGGCTAGTTGGTATTATACCTGACGTCAGATAGCAGTTCCTTGGCGACATGTGTACAGGTTAGTTCATCGACCTGAGATCGTCATTTGTCTCGTATGAGTTCTCACTGTGCTTTGATTACTACCCTACCACGGCTCAAAGGAGTTGTGCAAACAGGTTTTAGTTGGGTACAGTCCCGAGCCACATGGAGGCAGTGAGTGGATCGGCAAGGGATTCGTCTCTCCCGGTATTGGGGGTGAGATCGCGCTGTGTCTAGGAGAGCCATTACACAAAGTCCTCGGCTGAGGCAGGAGATTTACTGGTAGGTATTCCAGTAGTATCTCAGGGTGTTCTGGGCTACATTCCGACACGACTTGTACCGCTTTTGGGGGTCTGACTTTTACCAACCCCCTAGGCCCGACATGCGATGCTCATAAACGAACGGACCGGACTGTATGGATATTGTCTCTGACAGGCTCAGTAGGGTGTCAGGATGAGTTCGCTCATCGACCTCCCTTTTGGTCAATACCTGGTAGCCCGTTACGTACAGCTAGTACCTCTGACGTGCTAGTGGTTAAATCCACAGCCAAAGTATTGACGAGTCTTTAGAGTCCCCCACAGACAGTTTCTCAAGTTTCGGGGGAAACGTTGTAGAGGTCGTATGATATATGAAAGGGTTCGATCATATACGTGCGGTATTGCACGGATCATGATCAGACGGATCATACTAGTAGGCTTTGGTTTAAGCCGGATCCTAGTATTAGATTTGTTGGATTACTTTGGTCTCATCGCATTCACATTCAGTCGGAATGCGGATACAGGTATGTATATACAGGTGAGGGATATCCTTGTGATCCGTCATGAGTTTACTTTAGATGTTGCCGTATCTTTTTGTTATGGCAAACAATTGGATTAATGTTTGCATTTGGAAATAATGAGCTAGAATTCATCATGACATGCATTAAATGTGACATAGACATATATAGTGACTGATGGTCTCTTTTTTGTGAAAAATGTAACATTTAGTGATTGATTGGTGATGATATGATAAGAGGAGAGCGAGAGGGGATGCCATGTAGAAGGGAGCTCTCATATTATTCTACCCACTCTCTCTCATTTTATCATACAACAACACAAAAGAAAAGAGAGAGGAAACTCCTTCTTCTTCCTCTTTCTTCTCTAGCTCAAATCTCCATTAATGGCAACACCTCTAACCTCCATCCAAATCCATGGATGCAAGAGACAAAGTGATCACAAACATTCTCTACAACACCTTGGACACGTCGGCTAGCACACTTCGTGCCCGAGTTGCTTCGGATGAAGCGGGAGCCCGTAAAAAGACTCGTATATGTGGTGCCCTTTCCGACGAGGAGATCGAGACCGGAGTTGCCGCGAGGAGCTTGGGATGATGGCCAAAGACCGAAGGACACAGATCGATCGGTATAGCTTTCCATCCCTTCTCTTGTTTTCTAGTAGTAGGTTAATGGTTCGATCCGGGTTTTAAGCATACGATAGCGCCGGTTTTTGAGTCAAGAAAAATTTTCGTTTCCCCATTTTGGCCTCGGAAAGATGGCCGGAGCGCTACCGTAGTCTTACAGACGTCGCAAGCTTGTGTGGGTCGCTGCGGGTCGGGCAATGTGATCAGATTATTTCGCATCGCCAGCTCAAACAACCTCATTGTCTTATCACGAGGGAACGAGTAAGCATGTCCCAACCTTTCTTCTAAAGACGGGTGCGTACGAGTGTTGTTTAGACGGACATGTGCTTCAAAACGTTCGGTTGTTGCTGCGCATTGGAGAAGGTCATGAACTGGGACACATTCGATTAAGGATCAATCATCCCAATGGACATTCCCACGGCCGGAGACTCCTCAATGTGCTGTTTGCATTTGGACCACAGGTTCCGCCATCGGATCGCATATTGGACTCACGTTTCCCCTGGCTTGACCTTGGCATTGATCAGCGCCGTGATCGGAGTGTATTCACTTGCACTGGCTAATTGTTGCATGAATAGCAGCACCATTTCAGAGAAGGTTTTCACAGAGTCATTTGGGAGCTTCGAGTACCATTCAAAAGCTGTCTCTGATAAGCTTTCGACGAATTGGCGAAGCAGAAGTTTCTCGTCGCCTCCGGTATTGCCGCACAGAGTTCTGAAGTGTACGGCATGCTGATGGGGATTACCCATTCCTTTATATATATGTGGAACTTCGGGATCGTATATCCTGGTGGGTACTTTATCTGGTCATACCAGGCCGAATATGGTCACACGGTTTTGAAAAGTTTGGTTGCGGATTCATTGGCCTGATGAGCTCTGATTTGCTGAGCAATGTAATCATCCAGGGCTGCTTTGGAGATCGTTTCCTCCTTGGCCGCTGATAGGGCCTGGGGAGGATTCAATATTTTTCATCTGTCATCTTCGATAATCACCGAAGGATCTTCAGCCGGTGATTCTGGTTGGATCATCATCCCGACCATATCTTGGAACAGAAGAGCCATCTGCTTTAAATTAGCATCCTGCTCCGCATCTTCCTTATCTTTCTTCTCCTGTACCCGCCGCAAAAACTCTGTATCAGTTTCTTACTCCTAGGACTGCTCAGTTTCGTTGTTGTTGGATATAGTGCCCTCAAGGCAATTATTATGATTGCAAGTAGGCGATTATGATAATTGAACAAGGACCTATATAGGTAGAACAGTCTTGCTCGAGATGATAGTATGCTATCGTTTGTCTTCATCATTGATAACGCCCATAGGATTATTGCTTGACTACCAGCATTATGATGGCGATCATATATGCGGGAGCTGGGTTGTCTATAAGCACATCCTTAAATGTCCCTAGTGGTGGGAGTATCGAAACTGGGTATCGATATTCCGGAGTAGACTAGTGTATACGTTTCTAGACCCCGACTAAGGGCAGTGGCCGGTCTCATAAGCCATTTGTGTTGTGTCACCTAAGATAGTATACAAGTGCTCACTAGAGGTGAGTACATCGGACGGAAAAGCCGAGGACTTTTAGATGGTATTATATCTAACGTCAAATGGAAGTTCTTAGGGGGCATGAGTACAGGTTAGTACTTTGACCTGAGATCGACATTTGTCTTGTGTGAGTTCCCACTGTACTTTCATTACTACCCTACCACGGCTTAAAAGAATCGCGCAAACAAGTTTTACTTGGGTACAGTCCCGATCCATATGGAGACAGTGGTCGATTGTCAGGGATTCGTCTCTCCTGTTATTAGGAGTCGATATCGCGTTGTGTTCTGTTAGCTATCAGCCTAAATCCGTGGCCACGGTGGATGAGATTTATTGATAGTTGATCACTAGTATCTCTGTTGGTGATGACCTTTACTCAGACACGACTTATCGGGTTAGTAGGGGTCTAACGTTATCCACCCCCTAGACTTGATATGCGATATTTTTTATGAAGAGACCGGACTGTAGCTCCATTTCTGCAAATGTCTTGACAGAGTCATTCGGGAGATCGGAATACCATTCGAATGCTGTCTCCGACAAGCTGCCAACAAACTGGCGAAGCACCAGTTTGTCGTCACCTCTAGTATTACAGCTCAAAGCCCTGAATTGAGCAACGTGCTGGTGTGGATTACCCGTCCCCTTATACACATGGAATTTAAGGATCATATATCCTGGCGGGTACTTTATTTGATCGTACCAACCCGGATAGGGTCGTCCAGTCTTGACGATTTGGCCGGCTGCTTCGCTCGCCTGATGAGCTCGTATCTATGGAGCTATATAGTCGTCAAGGACGTCTTTGGAGATAGTCTCTTCCTCGTCTTCAAGGATTATTGGAGGGTCTTCAGCTGGAAGATCCGGCTGTATCATCCTCCCGACCATATCTTGGAACAAGAGCGCCATTTGTTTTAAGTTGGCCGCTTGTTCCGCGGCCTCTTTGTCTTTCTTCTCGAGTATTCTTCGGAGGAACTCGGCGTCAGTTTCCAGATCGTGACTCTGATACGAAGACGTCTCCGGGCTTTCTTTCGGCCCAGTGAGCGCGGCCATCTTCATTAGCATCTCCTGGAGCTATTGCTGTTGCTCCCGAGCCTTTGTCACAGACCGGGTGAGTGGTCGATGACCCGTGGAGATACGGCTATCCTCTTTCCCGGAAGCCATGTAAATGGTGTGCACTACCATGCCTCCAGACTTGGGGCATTTGGATTCAGCACCCTTGAGATTTGTCGCAGACACAGGGATCTTCTCCGTCCTTCTCCTTTTATGGGCGGTCGAAGTTGAGGGGGCCATTGCAATGGGCACCCATATAGACGATACCTTCCGTGGCATGGCGGTGAGATGGTCACCCTCCTGTCGACCCTTCATTTTCTTCTGTCGGCGGGGGTATTCTTGGCCAACTATAGAGTCTTGGACTTTCCGCCAGACCATGTGGATTTTGGAGGATGGCCGCTGAGGGGGATGCTCCGGCTTCGCCTTCGTGACATTTTCAGCGGGTGGAGAAGAACATTTTAGTACGGCAGTTGGAGAATTCTCGTGCACCCTGCTAAGCGGCCCAAAGCAGTTCCCAGTTGGAACAGCAACGTCAATTTCCACCATCGGGGCTGGTGGAGTCAATCCAGAATGGGAACTTCCCCCAGCTTTTCTCACTCGACGCCAGTGGCGACGACGAGCATGTCTTTCAGATGGGACCGGCTCAATTACGGGGGTGGCTTCGTCATGCCCCCTGCTTTGATAAGAGGCTGTTGTTGGTGCCAGCCTGTCAAAGATTGACGTCCGTTGAGGGGGAACGTCTAATCTGTCGAAGACCGACTTTCGAGCAGGGGAATTAGTTTTGACGACTCCACCCACAGCGGGAGTTGGAACGTCCAGTCTTACGAAGACCGACCCCTTAGCAGGAGAAGCCTCTCTGATGACTTCGTTTACCGGAGCTGGAATGGCTATCCGCTTCGGAATGCTCCTTCGGGTATTGCAGGCTTCATCATAGGCCCGCTTGAGCTTTGGCCTAGTCTTTTAAAGTCTGAGGCACTAGACTTGGACGACCCGTTGAGAAGGGCCGTGGTAGTGGTAATCCGATCAATGACCGACTTCTTTGGAGCTTCCTGTGACGACGCCGGAGCGTTGAAGCTCATTGGAGGGAGTATGGTGCCGAAGAACAACCCAGTGGTGGCCTGTGTCACCTGTTCCACCGGCATTGCGAAGATGGAAGCCGCTTGTGGCCCATAGGTCACTCCTCCGGCGAGGACGGAACGGGAGTTGTTGTTGCAGTTGGTGCAGCTGGAAGCCATTGACGCCATCTTCTCTTCTGTACGGAGCAAGACGCCAAATATTAGTACCTCGAATTTAGGTGAAACCATATTATACCGCAATTTGTTCGCGAACACGACACACGAAGTTTGAAGTGGAAAGAGGAAAAGGTCCCACCGGACGTGCCAGAATCTGTTCGCCGCCGAAAGACGCGACCAGGACGTTTGGACGTCTGGTTTGAATTTTGGGGGGCAGATGCTATTTGATTTTATACGTCCACCTCTCCGAAGATGCCAAATTGATTTATGACACCGTTTATCGGAGGTTTAGACGGATGCGGCCGTTGTAGCAGACTTCGTCAGATTCCCCCTCATTGTGAGGGTTTTTGATTATGGGGACGCTCTTCCCTGCAGGCACAAGCCCCTGCAGTTAATTACGCTATCGCATCACGGTAACCACTTTCTCCTTCTCCAGATGTTCACTTCGTGTCATGTATGTTTGTTTTGTTTTAGGTTGCCTGTGGATTGTATACGGAGACTAATTTATGTTGTCGCCCGTAGGGCGTGGATTAGTCTAAATCCGTATTTTATTAGATTTGAGTTTGGGTTAATTTTAAGGATCGTTAATCTCTTTTGAGATTAAGATCAACTTAAATGTTTGTTAAGGATACGTTAGTCTAATATTAGACTAAGATATACTCAATAGGGTTCAAGATCATTTTTGATCCAACGAAAGAGCATTTGGGCTCTGTCGTCTTAGTTTAGGGACGTTGCGGTCCATTGGGTGTAAGGACATCATAGTCTATGGAGTTTAAGGACATCATAGTCCGTGATGTTGAAGGACATCGTAGTCCATAGAGTTTAGTTTAGGGATGTTGCGGTCCATGGTTTAAGGACATCATAGTCCATGGTGTTTAAGGACATCATAGTCCATGAAGATTAGTTTAAGGACCTTACGGTCCATTGGGGTGTATCCATGGGTTTGGAAATGTACTAAAAAGTTGTTGGTTATCGGGACCCGCCACCTCTCTGAAGACGTTGAAGAATTACAACGATATGTATCAGAGGTGTGAAGAGATATACCATTGAACCAAATGTCAGATTGAGAAGGAATAGGATAACATTACTTTGAATGCCATCTGAGATCAATTTTGAAAGACCTGCGTATAATTGAGGCTCGATTGAAAAACAGTCTTGGCTTTGGGAGACTTAGCTAATTTGGGCTAAGGTTGGCCTATCATAGTGTTAAACACTAGCATATGTTCCGCGCTCACGTGCTCCCATGTGAGGTCTTAAAGTATTGTTTAAATACTGAAGATCTGAAGCGCTCACGTGGGATCACGTGAGGCGCTTGAGGCAGCGTTAAATGCTGAGAGTTTGAGGCGCTCACGTGGGGTCACGTGAGACGCTTTAAGTAGTGTTAAACACTAAGAATTTGAGGCGCTCTTGTGGGGTCATGTGGGGGGCTTGAAGTAGTGTTAAAACACTAAGAATTTGAGGCGCTCACGTGGGGTCACGTAAGGCGCTTGAAGTAGTGTTAAAACACTAAGTATTTGAGGCACTCACGTAGAGTCACGTGAGACGTTCAAAATTTGGCGCTATTACCTTTGATTTATTCCCTTTCTGCTTTATGAAAGCTAAGCACTGATTAGGGGGTCACGTGGGATCGCGTGAGCCGATCTCAGTTTGTTCTCTTTTTGTTCAAGGACTAATCTTTTCCTTACGTGCATGGAGATCTTGAGTTTTGAGACGTTCGAGCCCCTTTTGTTTTATAAGAATTAAATTCTTCTATAGTGTTAAACCCTAAGTTTAAATTCCTATATTGGTAAGAATTAAATTCTTTGAATTTAGTTCTTTCCCCTGAGTTTGAATCTACATAACAGAATCATCCCGATGAGAATTAAATTCTCAACTTGTGGGGATATCAGCTTCTGCAGATCTCAACCAGAGGAAGAACTAAGTTCTTTTTAGAAGAGTTAAACTCTTATGGAGGTGAAAAAGAGATGAGATATTCTCTGTGTTTCGTTCCTTCTCTTACCTAGAGTTTATTTTTCTCTTTTAGGAGGTCTACTTCTCTCTGGGGAATTAAATTCTCTTTTCTTTTAAGCTTACGAGGGGGTTTCTCTCTTTCTTTTCTCCCCCTTTTTGTGTCTCTTGGCTCCTATTTATAGGAGAAATAAAAGAATTAATTTGTTCAGAAAATCTCTCATTGAGAGATTTTGATTGATTTTATAATCAACCAAAATGATCTTTTAGCTCAATCGATGAATTTTATTCACCGTTGGATTTTTAATCCAAGGACTTCTGTTTTACAGAAGATATTTCTCACAAGATTGGGAAAATATTTCCCTATACATAATCTTCTTCTGTAAATTGGTGATTTTTAATTACCATTGGATTTTTAATCCAACGGCGCTCTGCTTTACAGGGAGCAATCTTTCTTGTTTAGAAAGATCTAAGGAAATATTTTCCAAATAGTGTTTTGATCCCTTTTATTTAGAATTTAATTCTATCGATTCAGAAGGCATAGGAGCCCATCATGTGTAGCACGTGACCCCACAAAGTTAAGCCCACCAAAGAGCGTCACGTGCTATCACGTGAATTTTTCTGGCCAATTGTTTGTTTTAAGAAGGTGCCTATATACTTTGTATATAGAGGTCACGTGTCTGCACGTGAGGCTCAGTTTCAGCCTTGTTTTTCAAGCGCGGTGCCTATCACGTGTGGGCACGTGATGCTCCATTTGGGGACTTTACCCATTGGATTTTATATTTATTATTCATTTTTCATAAGGGAACATTCACTATTGATCCATGATTGAAAAATGAGTAGCCATTCTTTCTACACTTGAGATTTTTCCAACATGCTAGTTTTGCTTCATGGTTGAAAAACTTAGTCATTTTCCTCCCTTCCTTCTCCTTCTTCTTCTTGCTCTCTTGAGTATGGTTTTGAGAGAAAATAATTAGTGGAAAAATTCCTACATCACCACAATCCATACTTAGCAAGTTTGGATTGTCGGTAGGAGCCTTTTCCGGTTTCCCTCGGGTGGATCTTTTTTGGCAAGGGTGGTCACCTTTCAAGCATGTTTCCAGCATCTACGAGCTCGGAAGGGTCTTCCACAACGCATCGAAGGTTGTATTTCTATACTCTTGCCTGTTTAGTTTGCTGGTTTAGGTGTTTTGACTGATTTCTTTGGTTAGTGTGTTTTATGCTTGCATAAAATTTTTGTTATCGCTTACGCCTTGGCAGCGGCACAAGCACCTAACAACAACAGTTGTCCAAACTTTCTTTGGGTCCGGTAAGTGTGGCCATCTTGGCAAACATTTCTTGGAGTTTCTGTTGTTGCTCCTGAGCTTTCATTAACGACCAGGTATGCGATCTGTGTCTCGCATAAGCACGACTCTCTTCTTTACCATTGGTTATATAGACCATATGTATGGTCATGCCCCCAGACTTAGGGCATTTGGAGTTTTCGCCTTTGGATTTTGTCGCTGGCGATAAAATTTTCTCCGGCCTCTCTATTTTATGAGAGGTTGGATCAGGAGGAGCCGCTATGACAGACGCCTCTTTGTGAGAAGTCTCTCGTTGTATGGCAGAGGTGCATTCGTTTTCTCGTCGGACCTTAGATTTTTTTGGTCGATGAGAACAGTTTTCATCGAGCACCGAGTCTTGGACTTTCCAATAAACTTTATGGATTTGCGAGGAGAGTCGTTGATACGGCTGCTCCGGCTTTGCCTGCATAGCAGTTTCTGCAGGCGAAGGTGATCTTTTCGGTACTACTGTCGGGGAGTTTTTACGCACCTTCCTAAGCGGGTCGAAGCTTTTCCCAGTTGGAACAATAGCGTCAATATCCACCATAAGAGCTGGCAGGGTAAGCCCGGAGGCGGAGTTTCCACTGGCCTATCTCACTCAGCACCAATAGCGACGTCGAGCATGTCGTGCAGTAGGAACTACTTCAGTATTAGAGGCGTCTTCATCATGCCCCCAACATTGTTGGGGAGCTTCGGTGGTGTCAGCCTATTGAAGACAGATGCTCTTGGTGGAGCTGGAGCAGAGTTGGTCAATCTGTCGAAGACCTGCCATCTTGGAGGTGAAGCACTTTTGCCGGCTTCACAGATAGCAGAAGCAGGGAAGGCTAGCCATTTTAGGGCAACCCTTTCCGCAATCATGGGCTTCTTTATGAGCCCGTTTGAGCTTTCTTTCAGCCTGTTACAAACTGAAACTGCAGAGTTGGACAGCTTGCTGATAAGAGCCGTCGTAGTAGCTAGTCGATCAAAGACCAACCATCAAAATGATTTTTCTTGAGGTGTTGAGATGATGAAGCTCATGGGCGGAAGCATGGTGCCGAAGAATAACCCAGTAGTTGCTTGAGTGACCCACCCCACTGGTATTGAGATGATGGAGGCCGCGTTGGGCCAATACATCACTCCTCCGGCTAGGATGGAATGGGATTTGGTCTTGCAGGAAGTGCAGAGAGAGGCCATTGATTCTGCAAAGAAGCAAATCACCAAGTTTTAGTATCTCGCATCCAAGGGCAACCATGAATATAGCGAACCACGATTTTGTTCGTGAAACATAACATACGAAGTGTGGAGTGAAAAGAGGAAGAGGTCTCACCGGGCGTGCCAGAATCTGTTTACCGTCGAAAACAGAGATGAACCGGGATAGGCCATCTTGCCTGAATTTGGGGCAGATGTTATTTGAGAATATCCGTCCACCTCTCCAAAGATGCCAAGTTGATTTATGGTAACGTATATCGAAAGTCTGGATAGATGTGACCATTTTAGCATGACTTTTATCAGATTCCCCCTCTTTGAGTGGTTTTTTTATTGTGGAGACATTCTTCTCCGCAGACACAAGCCCTTGCAGTTAATTACGTTATCACAACGCGATAACAACTTTCACCTTCTCTAGTATTCATTTCGTGTCGTGTTATGTTTGTTTATTTGTGGTTGCCCATGGAGTGTATACGGAGACTAATTTATGTCGTCGCTCATAGGGCGCGGATTAGTCCAAATCTGTACATATAAATTTGGGTTTGAACCTAGGTTGTATGTTCTATCAGTTCAAGCGATATTTTGTTTTATTCAAGGACAATTATTCTGATTTTAGATTAAGATCAACTTAAATATATGTGCATATGAGCACAATTTATTTTAATTAAGGATACATTAGTCTCATATAAGACTACGATCAACTTAGAAATATAGTTAAGGATCATTAAATTTTGGTAAGATCCATCAACAGAGCGTATGGGCTCGGCTGCAATGAACAACATGGGTTCATGGAAATTTCAGAGATTTAGCTAATTTTAGGCTCGGTTTTGGGATTTTCGTCATTTAGCAGTGCTAAGCACTTAGTCTTTTGACTATGGATATAATATCCAAATTTTGCTCTGGCACTCACGTAAGTATCACATGAGGCACTCAGATTTAGGTGTTGCCCAATCAGTGCTAAGCACTTGGTCACTGTGGATATTTATCATATGTTGGCGCTCACGTAGATATCACATGAGGCACCGAGTTGTAACAACCCTAAACTTTCTGGACGATTTTTTTTCCAAAATACAGAAGGAGTACCTAAGCCTGAGCACAAGTTATAAATTTGTTTTGCTTTTGAACAACAAGAAAACACTTGTAGCTCATTGGTAAAGCCTTGCACTGCTGAGAAATAGCACCTGAGTTCAAATCCCATCAGCTACATATTATTTTTTATTAATTTTCTTTTAATATTTTAGAAGCCCAAGGGTTTGCACGTGCATCAAAGACTGAACATAATTTTCAAATCTTGCTGCGGATTCTGTAGATTGTTTGAGAAATGCATCTAGACTTTTTTCTAGCGAGATAACCTTATCATCATTTGGTTGAACCAAATTGTTCGTTTGATTTGTATAAGGTTGTTGTTGGAAAGGTTGCTGGTTTTGAGTTTGTGAAGGTGCTAGTTGTTGTTGTGGAGGAGGAGGTCTTTGAAAATTGTTATTTTCTTGGACTTGTTGATTTTAGTTCCAAGCGAAATTTGGGTGACTCCTCCACCCCGGATTGTATGTCGAAGAGTACGGATCGTTTCGTTGTCGTTGCTGAAATGCAGCATTGACTTGATCCTGTCCTTGAGTAGATGCATTATAAGGACACTCTTCGGTTAGATGCGATGGATTCGAACAACAAGCACAAACAGTTCGTGTGGGTAAAGCAGGGGCAGGAGAAGACGATGAGATTTTGGTCTCAATGGCTTCTAGCTTTTTCATAAGTGCGGCCATCTCGGCCTTCATAGCAATCGACATATCTACTTGATGTATGCATGCCCTAGATTGACCAACAGAAAAAGATGATGTGGTCTTGGTACTCTCCCACTGAATTTTTTGCTCACTAAGATCCTCAAGAAACTGCCACGCTTCGTCGCTAGACTTGGAGAGAAAATGACCTTGACATATGGTTTCTAGCAACTGCTTCGTTGCCGAGTTCAATCCCTCGTATAATGTTTGGCAAAGTTGCCAACTTTCGATCCCATGATGAGGGCATTGAACAAGTAGGTCTTTAAATCTCTCGAAGCACTTCCAAAATGGTTCGGAAGGAAGCTGTGAAAATTGTATAATCTCGTTACGGATTCTAGCAGTTTTGTGATGAGGATAGAACTTTTTCAGAAAAGCTCTCACAAACTCGTCCCAATTTCTAATGGAATGTGATGCGGTGCTGTATAGCCACTTCTCGGCTAGGTCACATAAGGTAAAAGGAATGACCCTTAGCCTTATAGCGTCATCACTTAATTGGGTCGTTTTCATCATAGCGCACACATTTTGGAATTTATTAATAAAAATATACGCATCTTCCGATTCCAAACCATGAAATTTTGGCAGCATATTGATGAAATGTGGTTTTATTTCAAAGTTGTCCCCATTTGCCGGTGGGGGTGTAAGACATGTAGGTAAAGAAGTGCGGACGGGGTAGAAGAGATCCTGGAGCGCAACTCGTGCGAGCGCTACAACAGGCGGAAGATTCGGGTTATTCGCACCTAACGGAGGTGGAATCATTCCCGTCGGTAAGGTATCGTTGGGGTTGAATCCCGACATACCTTCGAAAGAAGAATTTGAAGATGGAGGTAAGGAAATGGAGGGAATTTCGACTTCGGTGTCGAAAGGTTCGTCGATCGGTACCAACGAAACACGGACTAATCGGGCGTTAGTATTCCTAGTCCAAAGTGACATACACTAAAGGAGTAGTGTAGTCAGAAAAAAAAAAGAAAAAACAGAATGTGGGGGTAAGATAACGTCAATGAGAAGAAGTGGTGTAAGTGAGTTGCAAGATTTCTTTAGCGACAAGTTGCAAGTTTTGAAAAGATTTTTCTTTTTTTTTATTTATGTGAGAGTTTTGCAAAGAGGTTTTTGAAAAGAGACTTATGACACAAATGTATCAACCACACATGCACAATCAGGCCTAGATCTAGGGCACCTAGGTCTGCTAGACAGCTCCTAACTAAGGCTAGAAATAGGACCTCAAACCGCCTCTTCACCGACACTTGTGGCCAGGTAAGTGGGAAGGAACCACAACAGTGGGCCTAATTAATAACCACTAGCCTAGACACACTTGCCTAGACACCGCAAGGTCTGGTTAGGATAAACGGTCGATGCCTATACTAGTCCTTTTCCTATTGAGCTCGATGTCCTTAGGGCTGAGTCTAGTATTTTTTTAATTAATTGTGGTCAATGCAAATGCTTTAAAGTGATTTCTGGGGTCCTGGAAAGGGTGATGAAATCCCCACCCAATCTGAGTTTGGTCAATTAGCCCCTTAAAGTCCGATTAAATTATGCAAAACACAAAATTCACTTGCAATCAATTTTTTAGCGCGGCGCAAAGAAACCTGCAGAAAATCTGTTTTTTAGAAGGGGGGAGAAGATTTTTTTAGCGCAAAGAATTCCTGCAGAAGATTTGGCAAAAGATATATTGTAGGTTGCAGAGGAGAGAAGGAGGGATCTAACCATGCAAAATTGATGACCTGAAGTGGCTAAAACGCGGCGGAACCGCGGTCTGGGGCATGCAAAAACCGCGGAAGCGCGGCTGTCTGGTGGGATCACTCTCTGGAAAAAATTGCACCGCTCTGTTATCAAATTTCCCCTCTGTTCTGATATGCACTTTTCTGATCAGCCTTCTGTAAAATTTTCAGATCTGCGATTCTTCGCTGTTCCTGCAAAATTCAAAAGATACACCCTTCAAACAGATCAAAATTGATAATTTTTTTATTTCTTTTTTTTTATTTTCAGATTTTTATAATTTTTAAAATTTATATCAACCCGAAATTACACAAAAAGAAATTTTACGCCATCCCCGGCAACGGCGCCATTTGATTAGTCTCAAAAATACTTGTTAACCGTAATCAGAAACGGCGTCGCTTTGCAGCTAGCCGGTGAGTACGGGTCGATCCACAGAGATGTGTAATTTTCTTAATGTGTTTTTACGAGTTGATTCCAAATGTTGTTTGGATTGATTAAATCTAAAACCTAGATCTATCACTAAGCTAAATTAATCTAAATTAAAGTCTTGCTAGGGTTAGGCTTAGGGGAAGTTTGGAGATTAAAGGTTTCCTCACCGCTTTCAATGCCTTATTTTAGATCTATTAGATGTTGTGGTAATTATCAATAAAGTGGATTAGAATCTTTTGGGAAGATGTTTCTTCCTCTAGATTCTTGTCCTTCCTTTATCGATCCTTACCCTAACCTCCATGGAAAACGCGCGCAACCGGGCCTTTATACTACGGTTCACCGTTACCTCGAAGGATAAGGTGCCGTAGGGAGCGGTTGTGCGTGCATGCATGGAGTACTAATTCTTAGGTGTGAATGGCATGAAAGGGGTGAGAGATATCATCTCTCAAACCTTTCCCTAAGGCTAACCCTAACAAGAGAGGAGATTACTCGCTCATTAGGGGATTAAAAGACATTCTAATTTAAAAGACAATTAAAACAAAGAATTAAAAATAACTTACTAATTTTATTGATGGCTCCCTCCAAGCAAGAATACAGAACAGATCTGAATTTGTGTATTGAAAAGAGGCATCCGGTTTTACAATTTTCGATTACAATTTATAAGTAAACAGGAGAATTTAGGGTTACGGGATTCGCACATGTGCAATTACAGATTTACCCACGAAAAATCCAAACATCCGCACCGACGCACCGACACGAGAAAACTGCACCGACGCACTGACTCTACGGCCGCGGAACCGCGGCGCCAGCCTAGGTTTGGCCGCGGTTCCGCGGCCAAAGAAGGGAATTGGGTTTCCATCTTTCTGGGCTTTCTTTTCTGCTTCTTGGGCTTTCTAATTTTCTACTTCTTTTCTCCATTTGACATCTGGGTCTTCTCCAGATCTTCAGTGAAAACTTGTGAGGATCTTTTGACCGTTCACTTTGACATTTCGGACTGCATTGCCTTATACAATTGTAAATTGTTCTTCGTGACAAGGATCCGTCTACTTGTTGGTCAAAAGTCCCTTTTCTGTATCAACTTTCGTCTTTTTCACTGTATTTGCTCCAAGAACCTGTATCCTGTAATATGCAACAAACGTGCGTCAAAAGCACCTGTTTAATTATAAAACAAATAAGAATTGGGGAATATAAATTGCAATATTATGATATGAACATAATGCGCCCAAAATTTCACCCTAGCACCTCTTCGCCTACCCCACTAACCCCACATTGTTTATTTTCTCTGCATTCATCCAGAGAGGATTAAATCACCTCTTTAATCCCATTTTAATGCAATTTTTAATGCATTCTTTCATCCTCAAAACCCTAATTTTCTATATAAATACCACACTCCATTTCACTCATCCTCACTTAGAAATTCCCCGTCAAAACTCTCAAAAATTCTCAAGTCCCTTTAGTGTACAAGTGGAGTTAGCAAGGGTGAAGTTCCGGTGACGTTCCAAGGAGATTCTGGCGATGAAACGACGCCCCGAAGCCTTCCCTAGTCTTCTAATCCCTCTTCTCTTGTTCTATAACTTGTAGGTCCACTCTCCCCTTCTCTTCTCCTACTTTAAAAAGTTTCATTTCTAAAACTAAACAGAAGCGGAGTTAATCCGACTTCCAATTCGGTTTTTCTTTAAAACTCTATTTTTCTAAATCAATAAATTACCATACTCTCATATAATGTTTAACACATATTAACAAACATATTAAAACAAGTTTCATCTCAAAAGAATCTTTTATGCAATTATTATTGTATTTTTACGGTAAAATACCACATACTTCATTTACGACATAAAACAACACAAAACTTGTATTACCTTTAGATAACTCACGAGGTAATGACCTACCTCATCACAACACACATTTTTTTTTATCTAGAACGACGAAGTTTTGGGAATATACTCATGGGATAACATGACTTTGCAAATAAATACCATCAACTTATAAAATCATTTCTTTAAAAAGATATATTAAACAATTCCTTACAATTGCGTCTCTACAACCCACTTTTGGAGACCCCATTAGGGATGGTGTGGATTATCGCACATCCTCGGGTCTAGTAGAGCGAGATGCAGACCTCCGAAAGGAGCAATCGATCTCGATGGAATTTTAATGCATTTTTCTTTAGAAAATGAGATTTCTACAAGAAAATAAATAAAATTTATTTTCATTAAATTTATATGTATATACCTATTATCAAAATATCTATTTTAATTATATTATATAAATATTCCAAGTTTTCCAAATCAAAAGAATCACCATTATATGAAAATACCATCCAAATACAAAACAATACCGATATTTCAATAAAATTCCATATACTATGAAAACTAGGTTATACTCACTAGAAATTTCATAATTATAAAATATACATCTATGAAAACCCTAAAGGCGATAAATAAATACTCGAGGTGTATTTTTAAAATATATCAAAACTATTATTACATAAATAAAAACCTCAAGTTATGTTAAATTACAATAAGGACCCTACTAAATATTGGTTTAAGCGGGATCAATTCTCTTGAGCCTCAGGGAGCCGGAGAATGTGGGTGCTTGCCTATTTAAGGTAGACAATTTAACAAACGGTGTTATCAACACGGTAATTGTCTTGGAAAAAGACACAAATCCTGCCGTCCATGCGCAGCAGTTACCGATAACATCAAAACTGATTCAGGATTTCAAGTTCTTTTCAAAGTATCTGACTCAGACCGGGTCTCAATCTAATCAATCTGACTTGAATGTGATTCACGTATAAACTAAAATATAACATGAATCCATGAATCCGTTTATTCAATCTATATCAATATATATTAACTGAACCAAACCATGGATATACCCTGATTTACATGACTATCCATTTATATCCATTCCATTTACTGATATCATGGTTTTGGCAAGTTGTTCATTTACTACAAGACAATACAATACAATCAATACAATAAACATTACGGGGTTTATAAAAGGGTAGACTGGTACAGAACATGTTAAAGGTGGCACGAGGTGGTCACATAAGACGTAATAACATGCATGCCGTTGTTCCGTTGTATTTTCGACGGAGCCTTGTATTATGGGTTACCAAAGTCCACGGTGTAAGTTGGACTCCTCTCGTATACACTGGCATCTTCTGTACCAAGCTACAAACAACAACGTTAACAATATAATCAAATATTATAAGTTATACTCTCTTTCTATCTATTCTATCTCTACGCATCTTTGGGACTTACCGAGCGATTGTTCGCTGACGACATTCCTATTTCTCTTCTTCTTTGGAATATTTTCAGATGGATCGGACGCACTAAAGCTCGAGACTATCCAGGAGCATTTGGAGCAGTACACTGAAGACCCGGAGCATTAGACTTCACTTGTACATATTTATTTCATTTCAGTTATGTCATTGTTTAGGCATCGTTTTCTACTCATGTATTTACATTTCCAGTTGTTCCTATAAAAGAATATTTAATAAATAAAGTTGTTGTTGATTTACATTCCTGTCGCTTGTGTGCTTTACTTTATATTGCTTAGATACGCTTAGCGTGTTTATTTCGGAGTAAATACGTAGCGGGCCTCGCCGCGTCCCCTCCCGTATACCGGGAAGCGGAGCGTGATGGGTTTTGTTGGCGGCCCATGCAGGTCAGCTCTGTAAGGACATGCAGGTCAGTTCTGCATGGACATGCGGGTCAATTCTATATGAAGTCCTAAGAAATATAACACAAGAACCAGCAACTAAAACCATTCTTTACATATCCTTGAATCTTCCAATTCCATATATTTTGAATCTGTCATAACCCAAATTTTTCTTTCAAGTTTATGGAGTCCCCAAACAACACTAGCACCAACTTTAACAACACTCCACCACCTCTATCACTTACACCAACCGTCGCTGCTCCGATCAATGAGCAGACGGCACTGCTTGAGGTGATCTGCAGTCTCCTAGAGGGACAGCAGCAGCAGACTGCAATTTTGATGAACCGACCAGAAGCGGAAGCACCTGGGGTAAAATAATTTCGGGCCTTGCACCCCAAGCAATTCCTAGGAAAAGAGAGCCCTCTAGAAGCTGAGGAGTAGGCTCAGAGTATTGAAGATGATCTGGCAGTAGCACAAGTGTCAGAGATAGCTTAGCTTCAAGTTGCGAAGCTACAGCTCACTGACAATGCACTAGTCTGATGGAAGGCGGAAGAAAGCCGTCTTGACTAACCTATCGAATGGAAAACCTTTCATGACATTTTCGACGTGAAGTACTTCTCTGAGACAGCCCGATTTGACATGGAGCAGCAATTTATCCATCTACAACAAGGTTCGATGTGGACAAAATCTGTGGATGAGTATGATGCTGAGTTTACCATGCTCAGCAGGTAAGATATGTCTCAATGTTCGATTTTATATCACATACTACACAGCTAACAGAAGACCGCAACAGGTTCGCGGCACACTTGATACCGACTGCCGAGATCAGTGCTAGAAGATTTCGGCATGGGTTGGACCAGGAGATCCAAGATGCATTAGCTACAGGGGATTTCCCAATCCATGATTTGGCTTTGAAAGCTGCCCGTCGATATGAGGCAGTGGTGAAGAAGAAGGGCAGACCTCAATCTACCGGAGTGATGTGCCCTGCCACTCGGATGGCAGGAGTTGCCTCTTCAAGGCCAACTGTTGAACCCAGGAGACCGGAAGTAACCGATAACCAACCAAGTCAAGATTTTTGCTTCTATTACAAGAGGGATGGACACTTTTGGAAGGACTGTAGGTGTGCAAAAGGCCTGTGCTTACTTTGTGGTGCTTCCGGAATTGGAACATGTCCTTATAGACGCAACTCAGCTCATACACACACCCACTATTCGCAGCGGCCATCTATCCAGGCTCTTGCACCTCGACTTGCACTCCCAGCTCCACCTCTACATGGACTCCAGCACAGCCTAATCGCCAATTCCATCAGGCACTGAGAAACATGCCTCGAGGGCAGAGAAACATGCCCCAAGGACAGAGGAATGTGCTTCCAGTTAGGCGGAATGTACCCCGGCATCAGACTTTCACATTAGCAGCCGTAGAAGCCGAGACTGTAGACCAAGGTAACCCTGGTAATTCCCTCACCTCTTTTTCAATCTTTCCAAAACTTTTGTATTCTTTCGTTCTTCCAAATATTTTTCATACACTATCAATAGTACCATCACTAAATTTGCTTTGAATCTGTTGCACTTTCCTTCTTCAAATTTCGAGGACGAAATTTTTATAAGAAGGGCAGAATGTAACAACCCTAAACTTTCTGTAAGATTTTTTTTCAAAATATAGAAGGAGTACCTAAGCCTGAGCACAAGTTATAAATTTGTTTTGCTTTTGAACAGTGAGAAAGCACTTGTAGCTCATTGGTAAAGCCTTGCACTGCTGAGACATAGCACCTGAGTTCAAATCCCATCAGCCACATATTATTTTTATTAATTTTCTTTTAATCTTTTAGAACCCCAAGGGTTTGCACGTGCAATACACGTAAACTGAAAAGACACAGAATAATCAAACACGTACACTGGGGTATACCAACAGACCATGACACATGGCGAGAATCCCAGACCCGACCCCACCAACTTGACCGGCGAGATGCTAGTTTAGACCGGCGGCATCAGTCCAATCCGATGGTAACGCCCTCAAAATTTCACCCTAACACCTCTTCGCCTACCCCACTAACCCCACATTGTTTATTTTCTCTGCATTCATCCAGACTCCATAGAGGATTAAATCACCTCTTTAATCCCATTTTAATGCAATTTTTAATGCATTCTTTCACCCTCAAAACCCTAATTTTTCATATAAATACCACATTCCATTTTACTCATCCTCAATTAGAAATTCCTTGTCAAAACTCTCAAAAATTCTCAAGTCTCTTTAGTGTACAAGTGGAGTTAGCAAGGGTGAAGTTCCGGTGACGTTCTAAAGAGATTCTGGCGACGAAAAGACGCCCCGAAGCCTTCCGTAGTCTTCCGCTTCCTCTTCTCTTATTCTATAACTTGTAAGTCCCCTCTCCCCTTTTCTTCTCCTACTTTAAAAAGTTTCATTTCTAAAACCCGACGGAAGTGAGGTTAATCCGACTTTCGATTCAGTTTTTCTTTAAAACTCTATTTTTCTTAATAAATAAAATACCATACTCTCATATAAAGTTTAACAAACATTAACAAACATATTAAAACAAGGTTCATCTCAAAATAATCTTTTATGCAATTTTTATTTTATTTTTACGGTAAAATACCATATACTTCATTTACGACATAAAATAACACAAAACTTGTATTATCTTTAGATAACTCATGAGGTAATGACCTACCTCATCACAACACACATACTTGACATATCACGATGAAGTTTTGGGAATATATTCATGGGATAACACGACTTTACAAATAAATACCATCAACTTATAAAACCATTTCTTTAAAAAAATGTATTAAATAATTCCATGCAATTGCGCCTGTACAACCCACTTTTGGGGACCCCGTTCGGGACGGTGTGGATTATCGCACATCCTCAGACCTAGTAGAGCGAGATGCAGACCTCCGAAAGGAGCATTCGATCTCAATGGAATTTTAATGCATTTTTCTTTAGAAAATGAGATTTCTACAAGAAAATAAAGAACATTTGTTTTCATTAAATTTATATGTATATACCTATTATCAAAATATCTATTTTAATTATATTATTTAAATATTCCAAGTTTTTCAAATCAAAAGAATCACCATTACATGAAAATACCATACAAAACAATACCAATATTTCAATAAAATGCCATATACTATGAAAATTAGGTTCTACTCACCAGAAATTTCACAATTATAAAATATACATCTATGAAAACCCTAAAGACGATAATTAAATACTTGATGTGTATTTTTAAAACATATCAAAACTATTTTTACATAAAACCCCGTCAAGTTATGCCAAATTACAACAAGGAACTCAGTAAATATAGGTTTAAGCGGGACCAATTCTCTTGAGCCTCAGGGAGCCGGAGAATGTGGGTGCTTGCTTATTTAAGGTAGACAATCTAACAAACAGTGTTATCAATACTATAATTGTCTTGGAAAAAGACACAAATCCTGCCGTCCATGTGCATCAGTTACCGATAACATCAAAACTGATTCGGAATTTCAAGTTCTTTTCAAAGTATCTGACTCAGACTGAGTCTCAATCTAATCAATCTGACTTGAATGTGATTCAAGCATAAACTACAATACAACATGAATCCATGAATCCGTCTATTCAATCTATATCAATATATATTGACCGAACCGAACCATGGATATACCCTGATTTACATGACTATCCATTTATATTCACTCCATTTACTGATATCATGGTTTCGGCAAGTCTTCCATTTATTACAAGAAAATACAATACAATCAATACAATAAACATTACGGGGTTTATAAATGGGTAGACTGGTACGGAACATGTTAAAGGTGGCACGAGGTGGTCACTTAAGACGTAATTACATCCATGTCGTTGTTCCGTGGTATTTTCGACGGAGCCTTATACTACGGGTTACCAAAGTCTACGGTATAAGTTGGACTCCTCTCGTATACACTGGCATCTTCTGTACCAAGCTACAAACAACAATGTTAACAATATAATCAAACATTACAAGTTATACTCTCTTTCTGTCTATTCTATCTCTACTCATCTTTGGGACTTACCGAGCGATTGTTCGCTGATGATATTCATATTTCTCTTCTTCTTTGGAATGTTGCCTGGTGAATCGGACGCACTAGAGCTCGAGTCCAGCCAGGAGCATTTAGAGCTGTACACTGAAGACCCGGAGCATTAGACTTCACTTGTACATATTTATTTCATTTCAGTTATGTCATTGTTTAGGCATCACTTTCTACTCATGTATTTGCATTTTCAGTTGTATCTGTAAAAGAATGTTTAATAAATAAAGTTGTTGTTCATTTACATTCCTGTCACTTGTGTACTTTACTTTATATCGCTTAGATACGCTCAGCGTGTTTACTTCGGAGTAAATACGTAGTAGGAATCGCCGCGTCCCCTCCCGTACACCAGGAAGCGGGGCGTGACACGAATTCTTGGACATTGTCATATCATTGCTAAGCACTTAAACACTTTGAATATATAGTGCTAAGCATTTTTATACAGCGCTTATGTGGGTATCACATGAGGCGCTCCAGCTCGCTAATTTTTAAACGCTCACGTGGGCTTCACGTGAGACGCCAGATCTTTACTGATAGGCGCACATGTGTGAGGCACGTGCGGCGCTGAGTTTATGAGCACTCACGCGTAAGGCACATAAAACGCTAAGTCTTTATTTATGGGCACTTACGCATGAGGCACGTGAGGCGCTGTGTTCATAGGCTCCTTTGAGCGTTCACGTGAATATAAAGTAAGGCGTTATCTTCATGAAATATTGTGAGCGCTCACGTAGATATCACGTGAGACGCTATGTCTTTAGATATTAACTCTATACTTATTTTTTGAGAGAAGTTAAACTTCTGTTGATAGTATTTTGGCCATTGATGACCACCAAGATCTCTATTTTTGAAGATCTGGAATCAGGTTTTGTGAGAACTAAGTTCTTCTATTCCTTTTTTAGGAGAACTAAGTTCTTTGAAGGGTTGAATCCTGTTTTAGAGGAATTAAATTCCTGGAATATACATTCCATTTGTTTTCTTCATGTTTCTTTTCTCACATCTAGTTTTTTCCCTAGATCTTGAGTCTGAAGAACAGAATCTTCCCAATGAGAACTAAATTCTCAACTTATGGGGGATTTGTCTTGTGGATCTTAGATCTAAAGAAAGAACTAAGTTTTTTATGAAAGGTTAAACCCTTGTATTTATATACGATGGGATATTTTGATCTTTTTTTATCTAGGGTTTTAGAGGAACTAGAAGGAGCTTTTTCTTCAGCCAGAGAATTTAATTCTCAGTTATAGCTTTTTTATCTCCTTATGGGGTTGATTCTCCTCCTAAGACTTGAAGTCTCGGTCCTTTATATAGGTGAGAAAACATTGTTGATTAGTTTGATAAATTCTCTCATTGAGAGATACCAATTGATTTTATTGATCCTAAAGATCTCCCAGGGAATTTTATCCACCATTGGATCTTTGATCCCATGTTTTCTGTTTAACAAAATATATTTTTAGTTTTAATGCGATTAGGAAAATATTTTCCTAACAAATGGTCTTTTGATTTGATCGGTGACATTGTAATCATCGTTGGATTTTAAATCCAAAGGTCCTCTGTTTAACAGAGAAAATCCTTCTAGTTTTAGAAGGATCAGGAAAGATATTTCCCAAATAGAATTTAATTCTATATATAATTTAATTCTATTTGAAGCTGGCGCTTCAAATAGATGCGCTCACATGGGTTTCACGTGAGGGCCATCATATATAAACGATAGTAGCACTCACGGGTTTTGCACGTGAGCGCTCACGTATTTAACACGTGGTCCCAATTTTGGGCTTTAATAGATTTGTGTTCAGCGCTCACATGTTTTGCATGTGAGCACTCACGTGTTTAACCTGTGAAGTTTTATATCACGGGATTTAATCCTTATTGAAGTCAGAAGTCACATGCTTTGCACATGAGAGGCTATAAGATTTAATCCTCCTTGATACTGGCGGTCACATGCTTTGCATGTGAACGTTCACGTGCTTTGCACATGGAAGGGTTTCGTTTCCTCTTCTCGTTCTTTTTTTTATAAAGGAACAATAGCCTCCTTATTTTCAAAATAACGTTTCGTTTTATTTTAAACTATAGCCGTATAGCTCGTAAGTAATTATCTATATTAACGGCTGTTCACGTTATGATTATTCTACTCTTTATACGCTCACACATCGATTACTTTATTGTATGCGCTACGCTTACACCATTAGTTCGAATTAGTTTTGTAGGCTAGTTTACAATTGACATGCTATACGAACACACTTGTAGAACACTGCACAACTACCAATGATTGCTATATTGCACATATCACAGACGCGCATGTTACATAACACATCATTGGTACTGTAACGTTTTAAAAATCGTTTAGATGAATTTTCCGATAAACGGTAAAATAACTGGTGTTTTTTGTAAAAACCAAGATATTATTATTTTTCAACATAGACTTAATTATACCCATTTTAGATTTATAATTGCTAGTATTTGGTATTTAATTAGTCACTTATAAATTTCTAAATTATAATTATTTTAAATATTATTTTAAGCTTTCACTTATACATTTAATTAGTGATAATTACAAATTGGAATAGGTTAAACACACATTAGTGCACCATGACAACACAAAATTTAGTTTGTAACATGCTCTTTTCTTCTTTAGTTGTCTCCATGGTTCTAGACTAATCTAGGGTAATTAGAAAATAAAATAAGTTAATTAAGATATTAGTTAATATATGACATAATGGGGCTTTTCTTGACTTGGAACTTTCCACACACACCCACACACACCCTTTTTCCCCACTTGGCCGACCATAACCTGCAATAGCCCCTTTCCATTTTCCCCACCTCCTTTTCACTTCAAGAATTCTCCTTTTTGCCTCAAAAATCCATATAAAGTCTCACTAATTCTTCATTAAGCCTTTACCCAATATTTCTTGGCCCAAACTAGCTTGGATTTAGGAGCAAGAGAGAATTTTGGGAGGCTAGGTTGCAAGCTATATCTCTTGTTTGTTGAGGTATAATCCTAACCCAATGGTTAATTGTTGATTAATTACTTCAATTTAATTTATTTTGGTGTTTAAATATGGTTCTATTTGCAAAGTTAAAATTTCAAGAGAAGGGTTTGAATTTGAAGTTAGGATTTTTACCACTTGATCATGATTACAATGTGTAGTTTAACATCTTAAGTCTTGCAAAATCTAATCTAGTTGTTAATTTGTTAATTGTTACTTTTAATTGTCTTAATTAAATAATCTAGTAAACTAATTTCATGATTAGCGTATGATTAGGTGAGGTTAAAATTTAGTAAAGGTTTGTGTGACTTAATTAAGTTATTAAGTGGATATTGTGGCAACTAGAATTGCTAAAACATATAGATTTGTACTAAAACGGTTAATGGTTGCTTACTAGGTTTTTGGAATAAATCGATTTGAATTAAGTTTGAGGTTTTGATGGTTTACCATCTACTTCATATAATTTTTAGTGTGTTGTGAATGCATGATTGGTACGATTGGGTTTTAGATTTGGGGATTTTCACGTATAGCGACCCTAGTTGTAGTTTGTGGCGTTGTCGCGAGCGCGTTTTGTGCACCAAGTACGTGCGAGTCTAGTTAGTGCGCGTGGTTGACTTGTATCGTTGTGTCCGCGACTATTTATATCTTTCCTCTTATTTGCTTGTGTGCGATTCTAAGATCGGGTGCAGAGGCGTCGGACGTGGTGCTGAAAGACAAGGCTAAGATCGGATCAGTTTAGCCGAGGCGTCCCGGTGAGTAAATGTACACATCTATGGGGGATCGTATGGATGGCGCGAGGCGCCCGACAGTAGGATTACTAGTAGTGCTTGCATTTATATGCGTAGTTTTCCAAGTTATTCATTTCATTACATTGCATCATCTTATATACTCGTGATATCATTTCATAGGACACTTGTACCGTTATCATTGGTTCATGCTGCACATGCACTATTCATGCGAACACACACACTTTTGGTAATTGCTATGTCACGAACACTATAGAACTTGCTTAGAATCGGTAATTGTGCATTTGCATCATATATGATCCGTAAACTTATACTTGTATATTCATTTCATTAGAATGGATACGTAGGATTGTTAGTCATATGTACATACATCATTGCATCATGATTCATGCATAGCTTCTGGCCGTATTTCGCATGGTATATACTATCATATCATAGAACTTCATCATCATCAACATGTTTACATATTGTGATTCTTCTTGAGCATTTCAGTACTTATGAGATTTCTGGATTTTGGGGAAAACCGCAAGAATTTTATAAACCTATTATCATTTTAAAAATAGAAATTTATGGTTTTCTCATGATATAATGTGTAAGGCGTCCACCATGTGTTATCTCGGTTCTTGAGCTGTATCATATACCCGATTCGAGGAGGGGGATGCACCGTCTGCGGGTACATGGTGGACCCGGTGCGGTACCTCGGTGCAAGAAGATCGCACAGATGGCGTTGAGCCCGACAGGGGAGCACTACCGACCGGTTATTATTTGCGCGGTAGATATCCGGAGGATACCGACCGTAGTCGTGAGATTTGATGACATGGGCCGATCCAGACTGACGGAGCCCGAGACATTGAGACATTGAGATATTGAGACATTGAGATATACATATTTTGTGTCGATACTTGACACGGATTTCTGTTGATTTCATTGATATTACTTCAGTTATTTCACAGGAGTTTTTCTAATATAAAAATAAAGATTTTCTCATACCAGACATGTTCAGGTTTCGGGTATTGATTATGCATTCATGTTGCATTCATGCTAGTGTATCGTATTATATCGATATATGTAGGCTGTGACGCATTGCGTGCATGCTTACGATAGCCTTATTAGATGTTACTTACTACTCACGAGTTGGCAACTCACCCCCGTTGTGCCACGGTATTTTGCAGGTCCGGCCCGTCAGCATAGTAGCGACAGGCGTACTTCTTCTTTTGCTTGGACTTGCGGCTTTGCTCATAGGTGGGTTGCGAGGATGCTTTTGTTCCATCTTGTATTATTACTTGTATCTAGTACACTCTATCTACCTTATCTACCCTTGTATATTGGACTAAACGGCGAGACTTGTATTTATGGTTTTTGGTGTCGATGCTCACTTGAGCCGACGTGGTGTTTCTTATTTCTTGTTTTCAGATGCTTATTTTCGTGCTTTCGATACATATTGCTTGTAGTTGTGATTCCGCATTTGGCGAAGAGCTAGCTCCCACTTGGGGATGCCTTTATTCATTATATATATGTATTTTCATGTGTTGTACCCGTTTGGGGGCCAGTATTTACAAAGGAGACTCTGTCGAAATTTTCGGGAAGTTTTGATGTTTTTTTAAAATGTTTAATGCAACATATTTTGTTAAAATCGCTTTCTTTAAATAAGTTTTCCTTCACTCTATTTCTTTAAATGGTTTAGACATCTGGGCTTTGGCTTACTTAGATTACGTTACGCCTTTAGACGTTTCGTAATTTAAGTGCCAGTCACGTTCCGTACCTTCGGGTTGTGATAAAGTTGGTATCAGAGCGTTAGGTTTTACCTTTCTGAGTGTAGGATGACCCTTGGTAGATGGAGTAGGTGATTTAAGCAGAGTGACGTAGCGTGTGTATGTTCCGCGGCATACTTACGATACGGTATTCCGCCTAAGTGGCCTTATGATATATATATTTGCTTGTATTTCCTTCCTTGATTCCGGAAACCCTTTGATTCGATCGCAATGTTCCAATAAATCATGTTTCTTGTTCCAGCCAGTATGCCGCCGGAGACTACGAGGACCAGAAGGCTGCCACCAGAGATAAGATTAGAGTAGGCTCATTTGAGACGAGGACCGATCAAGGCGGTACGCCTACCCCTCAGGGACAGAGTGATCCGCCTTCTCCAGGACGGATGGCTAGGCTGGAGTCGAGTATTCAGGACTTATGACAGATGGTTGGATTGTTGGTTGAGGTAAGCCGAGCTCCGAGAGCCGATGATGACCCTCCTATTTTGGGGACTGTGGTTGTACCTGCTGCTCAGACAGCTGTTTCTGTTGTTACCGAGATTATTTTCGTATCCTTACAGGAATTTTTGAGGCTGAAGCCTCCAGTTTTTATCGGCACGGATGAAGAGGAGGATCCGCAGACATTCCTCAACAGGATGGCTAGGATTTGTCATTCACAGGGATGTTCTGGCGAGATATGGATTGAGCTCGCAAGTTTGCATCTAGAGGGTCTGGCTCAGACATGGTGCGAGTCGGTTGAGAGATACCGAGTTTCAGATCTACTTTTTATGACTTGGGATGAGTTCATCGCTATATTTATTGCTCGTTTCCTTCCGGTGAGCATTCGAGATGTCGAGCTCGTAGTTTCGAGTCTTTGCATAAGACTTCAGGGATGACAGTGTCCGAGTACGACATTCAGTTTACTTAGTGGTTCGATATGCTCCTTATCTGGTGGACACTAAAGAGAAACGGATAAAGAGGTTCGTGTGGAGATTGGACATGTAGTTATTTCTTCCGTAAGCTAATCTTTTGTCGCTTGATATGTTTCTTATTCTCGTTTGTTTTGTTCATATCAGAGATAGGGATTTTTCTGTCAATTAGATTTTTCTCGATATGCTTGACTTCGAAGTTTTTCTAGGCATGGATCGGTTAGCCACGTGTTATGCGTCCGTGGACTGCCGTGAGAAGGCAGTCGGATTTAGTTTGCCGGGTGAGCCAGTTCTTGTTTTTCGGGGAGACTGTAGCGTCGCCTTTCCCGGTTTGATTTCTTCTCTTCACGCTACTTCGTTTTTGAGGAAAGGATGTCAGGGACTCGTAGCGTATGTTTTTGATGTTAGAGCCGCAGAGGTCCCGTTAGACCAGGTCCCGAATGTGAGGAAATTTCAAGATGTCTTTCCTGACAAGTTGATTGGTTTGTCGCCAGAGCGCGATATTGGTTTCTATTTTGACTTAATTCCCGGCACGAATCCTTTGTCTATACCTTCATATCGGATGGACCAGGCGAAGCTTAGAGAACTGAAGAACCAGTTGCAAGAATTGTTGGATAAAAGGCTTGTTCGTCCGAGTGCGTCACTTTGGGAGCTCATGTCCTGTTCGTTAAGAAGAAAGGCGGTAGTTTATGTGTTGGTGCATCGATTATTGTCACTTGAATTAAGTGACTGTGCGGAACAAATATCCCTTACCTCGCATTGACGATTTAATTGATTAGCTCCAGTGTGCGGGACATTTCTCGAAAAATGACTTGCGATCGGGTTACCATCAGTTGCGGGTTTGAGAGGATGATATTCCGATGACTGCTTTTCACACACGTGACGGGCGTTACGAGTCTTGGTGATGTCGTTCGAGCTCACCAATGCCCCGATAGCGTTTATGGATTGGATGAACCGAGTATTCAAGCCGTTTCTTAATCAGTCTATCATCGTGTTCATTGAGGACGTCTTAGTATACTTTTAGAGCCAAGTAGAGCCTGGGCAGTAATTGAGGATTTTGTTGTAGACTGTAAGGGAGCACCAGCTATTTGCTAAATTATCCAAGTGTATTTTCTGGTTGGACAGCGTTGACTTCTTGGGACCCGTAGTTACGAGAGATGGTAAGTATGGAACCGAAGAAGATCGAGGTCGTTTAGCACTGGCCCAGAACTGTATCAGTGACGGAAGTTCGCAGCATTTGGGGTTTGGATGGATATTATCGACGCTTTGTTAGGATTTTTCTAATATAGCTGCAACGTTGACCGGGCTGACCCGGAAGGGAGTTTCTTTTCTTTGGACAGAAGCATGTAAGCAGAGCTTTCAGCAGTTGAAGGCTCGTTTGATTACGGCGCCAGAATAATCTTTGCCTTGAGGATCAGGCGGTTTTGTTAGTTATTGCGATGCTTCTCGACCGTTGAAGAAGCACGAGCAAAACTATTCCATGCATGACTTAGAGATGGCTGCGGTGATTCTTACACTTAAGATTTTGAGACACTACTTATACGATGAGTCGTGCTAGATATTTACGGACCATAAGAAGCTTAAAGTATATCTTTCAGCAGTGAGATCTAAATTTGAGACAGCGCCGTTGGATGGAGCTAATGAAAGACTATGACTGCGAGATTTTTTATCGTCCGGGCAAGGCGAATGTTGTGGCAGATGCTTTGAGTCAGAAACCGGAGGTAACTTTTCGTGGTTGAGCACAGTTCAGAGACAGTTGATGGCAGATTAGCAGATTCTTTGTAACAGCCGAGAACAGTTCGAGTTACGTCGACCGGGGGACAACTTGCCCGTGTTCGTGCACATCCACGGTTATTTGATCATATCCGTGAGACATAGTCCGATGACGTTCGTTTGTCAGAGATCATGGAGCAAGTTCGACAGGGCAGAGATTCACAGTTCATGATTGATGATCAGGGAGTACTACGATTTGGGATTCGACTGTGTGTTCCAGATTCTGAGGGACTGAGACACGAGATTTTAGAGGAGGCATACCAGTCGACATATAGTGTTCATCCGGTTTCCACCAAGATATATTATGATTTGAGAGAAGTCTACTAGTGTAAAGGAATGAAGGGAGATGTCACAGATTTTATTTCGGGATGTTGACTTGTCAATAAGTCAAGGCCGAGCATCAGGGGTCAGTAGGAGAGTTACAACATGTACCCACTTCGGGGTAGAAATAGGAGCAGATCTCTATGGATTTTATCATGGTTTTGCCTAGGATCAGTCGAGGGTATGACTTAATTTGGGTGATGGCAGAACGATTGATGAAAGGAGCTTGGTATTGGAGAGTTGAAACCTGCACACTGCACTCTCCAAATGGCCGATCGATCTATCACCCAATGTAGGGGTGAGCTAAAGGACGTGTTAATCAAAGTCGGGGAATTTATATTCTCTGTGGACTTTATTGTTTTAGATATACAGCCTGTGGTGAACCCACGAAACCAAATCCCAGTGATTCTCGGTCAGCCTTTTCTAGCAACTTCCAACGCTGTAATTAATTTTCGTAACGGTTCTGTGAACTTTTCCTTCGGGAAGATGAAAATTGAGCTTAATATTTACAAACTAGGAAATCAACCATTTGAACCTTCTGCTCATCAAATCGATGTCTTTTTTGTCAACGAGATAGCTTCTGACAGCTGTGAAGTTGAGGAACTTTTCTATAATGATCTCGACGACACTAGTGCGACATTGTTTGATCTAGCAAATCATTATAGTGAGGACACCTTCGACGAGTCCACCCCCGAGTTCGAATCCTTTGACTCATCGCAAAACTCAGTAGCGTTTTCCGAGTCAATATCCTGCGCAAGTTATGAACCTCTTAAGGAGTCCGAGTATCATTCCCTTACCCCACCTTCTATCGTCTCTCCGCCGACACTAGATCTCAAACCACTACCTTCTCATCTTAAATATGCATATTTATGTGAGAATGAGTCTTTGCCTGTGATTATATCCGCTTCTCTAGGTTTAGAGCAAGAGAACGCTCTTTTGACGGTCTTGAGATCAAATCGGAAAGCATTTGGTTGGACAATGGCGGACATCAAAGGGATTAGTCCTTTGATTGCTGAACATCGTATACATTTGATGGATGAAACCAAACCAATCCGAGACCCAAAAAGACGGTTAAATCCCGTTATGAAGGAGGCGGTAAAGAAAGAAATCGTCAAGTGCCTGATAGTAGTATAATTTACCCAATATCTGATAGCCAATGGGTAAGTCCTATTCATGTGGTCGCTAAAAAGTCTGGCATCACAGTCATAACTAATGAGACTAATGAGTTGATCCAAATACGCACCCAAACTGGGTGGCGCGTATGTATTGATTATAGGAAACTCAATACCACAACGAGGAAAGATCACTTCTCTCTACCTTTCATTGACCAGATGTTGGAACGATTAGCTGGACATGAATACTATTGCTTCTTGGATAGATACTCTGGCAATAATCAGGTCCCCATCGCCGAAAAGGATCAAGATAAGACAATATTTACTTGTCCTTTCGGTACTTTTGCTTATATACGCATGCCCTTTGGGTTATGAAACGCTCCCGCTACATTTCAGCTGTGTATGATGGGAATATTCTCAGACATGGTCGAGAACTTTATGGAGATATTTATGGACGATTTCTCCATATTTGGGGACTCCATTGAGGATTGCTTATGTCATCTTGACGCGGTTCTTACCCATTGTAAGGATAAGAACTTAACTTTAAATTGGGAAAAATGCCATTTCATGGTCCAAGAAAGTATTGTTCTTGGGCATATCATTTCACGAAAAGGTATTGAGGTAGACAGAGCTAAAATAGATGTCATCCATAACCATTCTTCTCCCAAATGCGTCAAAGATATAGGATCTTTCCTTGGTCATGCAGGATTTTTTAGGAGATTCATTAAGGACTTTAACAAAATTACTAAACCTTTAACCCTTCTCTTGGCCAAGAATACAACATTTCACTTTGATTCAGATTGCGAGGCTGCTTTTGAATCACTTAAAAGTTCTCTCACTACAGCTCTCGTTCTATCATCTCCGAATTGGAACCACCCGTTCGAGCTTATGTGTGATGCATCAGATTTTGCTAATGGTGCAGTCTTAGGACATCACATTGATAAGATGCCGCATGTAATTTATTATGCAAGTAGGACCTTGAACGATGCCCAAATTAATTACACAACTACCGAGAAAGAACTCTTGGCAGTAGTATTTGCATTAGAAAAATTCAGGCCCTACTTGATTGGCTCGCCAATAGTGGTTTACACCGATCGCTCCACCCTGAGACACCTTTTATCGAAGAAGGATGCTAAAGCCAGGCTAATACGTTGGATCATGTTATTACAAGAGTTTGGTCTTTACATACAAGACAAGAGTGGATGTGAAAACGTCATAGCCGACCATCTTTCACGCATCAATTCTTCACCAACGTTGACCTTGCCAATAAACGACTCCTTTCCTGACGAACAGCTCTTGACCGTATCTTGCAAACCTTAGTTCGTGGATATTGTGAATTATCTAGCGACGGGACTTATTCCCAGCGATTGGTCGAAACAAGACAATCATCGATTTCTATCCCAAGTAAAACACTTTTACTATGATGAATCTTATTTGTTTAAGTATTGTCCCGATCAAATCATTCGCAGATGTGTCCCTAATAATGAAATCAAGAGTGTATTGTCTTTCTGTCATGATCAGGCATGTGGCGGTCATTTTGGTCCACATAAAACGGTGGAGAAAGTTTTGCAATATGGATTTTATTGGCCAACACTATTTAAAAATGTATATGATCATTGCAAAACTTGCCCACGGTGTCAACACATGGGTAGGATTTCACGAAGAAATGAGATTCCGCTCCAACCTATCTAGGTTGTGGAGATATTCGATATTTGGGGTATTAATTTTATTGGCCCTTTTCCCAACTCTTTTGGAAATTTATATATCTTGTTAGCGATTGATTATGTCTCAAAATAGGTAGAAGCAATACCGTGTCGCACAAATGACAACAAAGTTGTTATTAAGTTCCTTAAATAAAATATCTTTTCGCGATTCGGACGCCTTTGGCTGTAATTAGAGACAATGAGACGCATTTCTGTAATCGGTCTTTCGAGGTTTTGATACGAAAATATTCAATCAATCACAAACTTTCTACGCCCTATCATCCTCAAACGAGCGGGCAAGCTGAGATTTCCAATAGACAGATCAAATTTTTTTTGGAGAAGACGGTTTCTAATAACCGTAAAGATTGGTCAACCAAATTGACGGATGCTCTTTGGGCATTTCGTACCGCTTATAAGACCGATCTTGGTATGTCTCCATACTGACTTGTGTTTGGAAAGGCTTGCCACCTTCCTGTCGAAATCGAAAATAAAGCAATGTGGGTTATTAAAGAGCTTAACTTCGATTTTGATCAAGCCAGCAGCTATCGGAAGCTGCAATTAAAAGAGCTAAGAGAACTCGGCGATGAAGTTTATGATAATGTGGTTATAGTAAAGAACCGGACTAAAGTGTTTCACGATAAAAACCTTTTTAGAAAAACCTTCACACCGGGACAATAAGTCTTTCTTTACGATTCCCGTCTCCATCTTCATCCGGGTAAGCTAAAATCTCGTTGGAAAGGACCTTTTGTGGTGCGGTATGTGTACCCGCACAGGGAAGTAGAAGTTGAAAATATTAAAAACGGTTCTATTTTTAAAGTAAATAGGCATAAATTAAAACCGTATTTTTCCGTTGACCCGGCGGAGGAGCTCCTGTTTTTACAGGAGCCGCTTTATCATAACTAAATTTCCTTCGCCTCACCTCCATATTTCGGTAACATTGTCTCATCTTAAGAATGGAGGTGAGTGAAAAAGGACTTAACTGAATATCCGTGCGTGCCAAAGTACAAGTTTGGGGTAGTTTTCATTTAACTATTATTTTACCCCTATTATTTTCTCTTCCCAAATCTACAGGTCTATGCGCTCAAAGAACAATATCAGTGAGGACACTGCGAAAAACAGGTTTGGGGGAGGTTTATATTTACTGAATTATCTTTTAGCACTAGGCACTATAAAAAAATGTTTTTTGATAATGAAAGTTAGAAAGTGAAAACTTATATATGAAAGATAGCAAGAGTTTGAGAAAAGCAAGAAAATTAGATGTTTTCTTAAACGAAACTATTAATAGTAGTTATGAGCCGTTGTCCGAAGGGTTAGTAAGATGAAGGAAATTACTAGTCTGAGGATAAAAATAAGTCTAAAAAATAGTCCTTATTCTTGAGACCAAACATTTGAACGTTGATATCCTACTATACGTACTTTCACACATCTTGAACTTGGGATAGTAGAGGATACCTTAAAATGTTGTTGTCTAAAAGCCTTGGTATGAAGAAAAAGAAAAAGAAAAAGAAAAAATAAATGGTGAAGAAAAAAATGAACACTGGTTTTGTAATTACTTAAGGCAGCATAAAAAAATATAGTGCTTTATCACCTAGTGCCTTAGACCAACTGGTTTGGGAGCCACTGCTAAGCCATGGGTGTTGCAAGACTAGGATATTAATAAGTATGCCTAAATAAGCAAGCACATTTAGTAATCGGTCGGTTAGTACCTCAAGAAATATTAACGGTCGCATGAAGGATGTGTGAGCAATTCCATCTAAATTATTCACCGACTATAAAGTACTTTGGAAGATGGATAAGAGTATGATGCCCTGAATTGAATTATCTAACTGTAAGGATGTCTTTTACACACACGTAGAGGTATATGATCGATGTTTGGATGAAAAGTAGGGAGGAAAACTAAAGGCGGTGTCTTATTGAAGGATGATGTGATTTCGAATATCTTTTCATGACCATTAAGATAGGGCTCATGGCAACTGAAAAGCTAGTGTAGTTGGAAACTCTTCTTTTTCAAGTTCTTTCTTTTATATATTCTTATCTTTGTATGTAACTTTCATTTTCTTTCTTTTATTATGGGATTTTTTGTGTGTAATCCACTGAAAACCCTCAGGAGACAACACTCCTCCTACTAGGGACACCTAAAGGTTTAACGGCTTCTTGTATGTGCTCAGTGTAATCGTGTTGCCTACGAAAATGCGCTCCTTAGTTTTTTTTTTCTTTTTTCTTTTTCTCCCTCTCTTAAATAACTAGTTTGCTTGGGACGATCAAAGTTAATTTTAGGGGTATCTGTTCAGTCGAAAATATCGCGCATTTAATATAACATTTTCCTTACTTTTCTTAAATATTTAAAGGTATTTATTATAAATATAGAAGATATTTGGGTTTATCTGCAAAATACTATTTACCATATGTTTATATATTATAATTAACATTATGAAGGAAAATATACGCATATAATATTTATATAATATTTTTATTATGCATATCATATCAAATAATCTTAATCAAATTGCTTAAAAATTTACTACCATATAAAATAATTAAGATTATATCTCTATAACAAATATTACTAATATTATTCTTGGAGATATTGTGCTGATTTATCTCAGGTTATGAAATCAGGATATCGAGATGTCAGAATCAAAAATCTGCCGATAAAGTTAAATAAAATCGTTGAATCAATACCGGCAGAGACTCAGAGAAGATATGAAGATTCCAGATATCACAAAAATCTCCATATGTCAATATGAGACTACAGAAGAATTTTCATCAACCGACCCTACTAATCCACCGCCCAACCGTGGCAAATACCCCATAAACATGGCGGATCCGCGGCTGTTCTGAGGAATTAGGGTTTGGGATTTTGTGGGTGGGATTTTGTGGATAGGATCTTCTCAACAAACCCTCACATATGACATCTAGGGTTTGTATCTTCTGTGACTATAAATAAGACCGAGCTTCACTTGGAAAGACATCAAACTGAAGAGATCACGAAGTCACAGACGATCTACGCATCCAGGTTGATCATCAGATGTTCATCTACCTCCTTCAAGAGAGGCCGAGAAGCAAATTAGAGTTTTGTATTCCACTATCTAAAGGATCAAAAAGTGTAATTGATTTACCTGATTAATAAAGATAGCTGTTTTATTCTTATCGCATTTTTACTTTCTGCATTTTGATCTCCTTCTCTATTCTTTCTTCTTCTTCTCAAAACATGCGCGAGTAATTCTCTGCTTGTTAGGGTTCATAGGATTATGGTAGATTAATGGATGATGAAAATTCTTAACTCCTTTTATGTCGTATAAAGTTTATAAGCTTTACTAAAAGAATTGTTAACATCCTTATTGGACGCGCTACCAAATTATTGATAGTATCGACCGCGATTTGAGATTAGAGTAACAATTGTTTTGGTAAAGGCTAGACATGAATAAAGGTCAATGAAAAGATAAGGGTTATGAATGGGAATCCTATTCCCTCCAAAAACACTAATCTTCATTCATTGCTATCGATCTAGTTTTAAATCTATTAAAAGATAAAAGGAGTAATCTTTTATATTCATCCACGACTACTAAATCTGATGAACCCTACAAGCCTTTTTCCATATAAATTCTACATCGGTGTTTAACATAGATCTAGAAACTATTCTCCTTTCTTCTTTTATTTTATTCAACTCGTCTAAAGCAAGATTAGAAATTCCACGCATCCCTGCGGACGACCCGTATTCACCATAGCAAGCTACACGCGACACCATGTTGATTGCGGTTAACTAAAAACACTTTTCACACACCAATCATTGACACTCTCTTGATAATATATATATATGTTACGGATGACATATTTCCAAATATTGATGATCTCGTGGATCATGGGTGTGGTGCGCGATCCGATATGACGCGCTTATGGATACTGATGTGATATATATATATATATATATATATATATATATATATATATATATATATATGTATGTATGTATGTATTTATATTCGTTATCATATAGTATGATAGTATTACACTGTATGACATAGGTAGGTCGTTATGCATTTCGATTTCTACCTTATGATATCTTTCTACTCACGAGTTGGCAATCCACCCCGTCGTGTCTTAGTTTCTTGCAGGACCGGCCCTCGGATTAGTAGCGGCTTGCTGGCACACTTCTTACTTCGGTGATTGCTATGGTAGGTTGGTTACATGTTGGATCGTAACCGCCTATCGTATATATATATTCTTTTGCGATCTAATTAAAAACTCCATCAACCAAAACGTGTATATTTTTATGGTTTAGAGATAGGACTTGTATGTTATTCTTTTAGATATCGAGCTTAGATATAGTTGACTTGATGATACTTATAGTATTTTCTTACTTGTTCTTGTGATGAATTTTTGTCTTGGGCATCATATATTACTGTGTGGTTGTGTTTCCGCCGATTGGGCGATGTGATAGCTCCCGATTGGGAACGCTGATATGTGTGTGTATTGATTTTTATCAAAATTTACAAAGGAAGTGCTTTCCGATTTTTAAACGACGTATGTGTTTTCAAACAAACATTACTTTTACTTTACAAAGGAACTTGATTTCATTTAAAATACCTTCTTAAAATTTCACCTCCACTATTTCTTTAAAAAGGTTTAGATTCCGAATTTTGGCTTACTTGGGTTATGGTTGGCGGTCACGTGCCTTTTTCCGGGTCATGACAAAGTTGGTATCAAAGCACTAGGTTTAATCTTTGTCGGGTTCTAGGTTTGACTATGTGGAGTTTATAGCATATATTTCGGAACCTATGCTTAACCTTACGAAACTTAGACTTGACTTTGAGGGTATTAGACCCGAACTTTTGTTACATAAGTTGACCTTAGCTGACAGCTGACACCTTAGCTGGATCTACAGAGATTCCTTCGCCTGAAACGATATGTCCGAGAAATCCGACTTGATCTAACCAAAACTCACACTTGTTGTACTTGGTGTAGAGCTGATGTTGTTGTAATGTCTACAGGACAATCCGTAAGTGCTCGGTGTGTTCTTTCCGATTCTTTGAATACACTAGGATGTCGTCGATGAATATAATAATAAACTTGTTTAGGTACTCTCGGAAAACTTGGTTCATCAAGTTCATAAAGATAGCAGGTGCATTGGTCACTTCAAATAGCATTACGAGATATTCATAATGACCATAACGAGTCCTAAACGCCGTCTTCGGAATGTCGGACTGTTTAACTTTCACATGATGGTAACCCGAACGAAGATCTAGCTTTGAAAAGACACAAGATCCACTTAACTAATTGAAAAGGTCATCGATGCGTGGTAATGGATACTTGTTCTTAATTGTTACTTCGTTCAGAGCTCGATATTCCACACACATCCTGTAACAACCTTCCTTCTTCTTCATTAGCAACACCGGAGAAACCTAACTTGAAGTACTGGGACGAATCCAATCTTTCTTCAGGAGTTTGTCCAACTGAATGCGGATATCCTTCAATCCCTCTGGACTTAATCGGTATGGAGATTTTATTACTGGTTGTGCGCCGGGTTGTAAATCGATGATGAATTCAAGAGCTCGATCGGGAGGCAAACCTGATATATCTTCTGGTAGTACATCCTCGAACCCTCGAACTACCTTTGGCTTCGATTCTTCCGCTTGCAACGCTGCAATCTCTGCCTTCTTTGGTTTTGCTCGGTAGATGCTAGGCTCCAAGGTTCGGTCGCCACTCTTGAAATAGAACACTAGATGATCTGGTATTTCGAACACTACCCTCTTTTGGTGACAGTCGATGATAGCGAAGAAAGTTCCCAGCCAGTCCATTCCTAAGACTACGTCGAAGTTTGGTATGTCCCGCACCTTGAAGTCAGCATAAAATTCTCGACTGCAAACGACCACTGGACATAGATCGTATCCTAAAGTTGCTTTTAAAACGTCGTTCCGTAAACTGACATTCCAACTGGGATACGAGCGGTTTAACTGGGATCGCATGATTTCGAACGAACCATTGCGACATAAAGCAAGTGATGCCCCAGTGTCGAATAGTGCGAGTACAATTAGCGTAGCTACTAAAATTGTACCTAAGTCGCGTAGGATAGGTTTAGGTATAGAAAATATTGATGACTAGGGTATGAAATAACTTGAAAGGAAATAGGGAAGAGATTTACTGGTGATAACCTGACCCGTGGTTCCGGCCACTTCGACCGACATAGTTAATGCTTAGTGCCGCGGCACTTTCCTCTGTGCCTGGCTAAGCACTCGGCATTGGGGTTGAGTTGTCTAGGTGCCGGGAGTTAGAGCTGGTAGAGCTAACCGGATAGGAGGATCTTGGATCGCCGGTCTAGCTGGAGGGTTGTTGGGTCCTCGGTTCTGGGGCATGCTCCAATGGCGTGAGTAGAAGACCCACAGATTAGGCACAAGTTGTTTGCCCTTCGACAGTTCTTCACAAAATGCCATGTTCTTTTGCAGTAGATGCAAAGTCTGGCCTGCTGTTGGCGAACGAACCAACTGGCCTCCGAGATGGTCTGTTAAAAGCTGGCCTGGAATAGGCCCCTCCTGTGATCTGGTTTACAGGGAGTTTCACACCGGCATTCTACGGCCTGCCCTTCTTCTTCACAACTGCCTCATAGTATCGGGCAGCCTTCAAAGCAAGCACATGGGCTGGGAAATCCTCTGTAGCGAGTGCATCTTGGATTTCAGGATCCAACCGTTGCTGAAATCGTCGTGCACGGATCTCAATAGTAGGAATAAGTTGTGCAGCGAACCTGTTACGACCTTTTGTTAGCAGTATTGTGAGTGAAATCGGAAAATTGAATTTGAGACTATATCTTACTTGCTGAGCATGGTAAACTCAGCATCATATTCATCCACCGACTTGACCCACATTGAGCCCTGTTGTAGATGGATGAATTGCTGCTCTATGTCAAAGCAGGCAGTATCTGGGAAGTACTTGGTGTCTAAGAGGTCTCAAAATGTTCTCCATTCTATCGGTTGCGCGAGATGTCTCTCCTCAGCCTTCCACCAAACTCTAGCATTATCAGTCAGTTGCAACTTAGCAACTCTCACCCAAGCAATATCTAGCACATAAGCTGCTTCCAGATCATCCTCGATTGCTTGAGCCCATTCTTCTGCCTCAAGTGGATTCTCTTTACCCGAGAAGTTCTTTGGGTGCAGTGCCTGAAACTGCTTAAATCCGGGTGCTTCGGCTTTGGGGCGGTGCATAAGGATAGCAGTCTGCTACTGCTGACCTTCCAATCGGCTCTTAATAGCCTCAAGCAGTATCGTTTGCTCATTGATAGAAGCTGCAATGGTAGTTGGTGGTGGTGATAGTGTACGCAGTGGAGTATTGCCGTTGACGTTGGTGCTGGTATTGTTCGGAGATTCCGTCACCTTAATATCAAAGATAGGATAGATTCAAGGAATTTGAAATGCAAGGAATATAAATATTTGTTGAATTCATTAATTCTTGTGGTATATTGTTTACGACTTCATGCAGAACTGACCTGCATGGGCCACCAACAAAACCTGTCATGTCCCGCTTCCCAGTATATGGAAACGGTAACATGGCAAGCCCGCGGCATATTTATCCAGAGAAGGTCATTCCCTAAATAAATATACTAAGCGTATTGAAAACAATAATACACAATGCAAGAATAAATGGAGACTGTAAAATTTTTCAACAAACATTTTTATTTACATTCAACTTCAAATATGTGAGTTTATGCTGGAAAGTAAATACAATAAGGAAAACGCCAAAACAAGTGGCATACATCAACTGAAGAAAAGTGAAGCTGAGCTAGTTCTGAGCAGCTATCTGGTCGTAATCCTCCTTAGTAGTGTCCACTTCCTCCGTCTCGACCATATCTGACGAATATTCCAAGAAAACAAAGGTGGGTGGAATGCTCGTTAGCGAACTTGCACTCGGTATGTCCCAAAGATAAGTAAGAGTAAAGAAAATGATAAGAGTAAAATATAAATGACGAGTAAGAGTATATGATCAGGGGTAAGTATATAGTATAGGTCTCAATATGGTCATTTTATTAACGTTAAGTTCCTAAGTGTGAATGTCAACGCAGTCGTAGCAGTATTCACGAGCTCAAGAGTGGGGCCCCAGGAGCAAGGAAACACAGGCCAATTTCATGTGTTAGTATGGGGGTTCTATGCTGTGGATAAGTCAACTTGACCGATATTCGAGTAAAATAAAAAAAAGAGGTTAATACGGGACTTCTGAAGCTCCGTTGGATTCACACAAGAAACCATCCTAAACACCCCGAGTATAATATATTATAACTAGTTAATATACTTAATTGGTTTGATTGATTGATTAAAATGTCTTGATCGAAACCATAGATTGCAAAAGGTGTAGAATGTATTCGAGTGAGTCGAGTAATATGCGAGTCATGACAATTGCAATTTTGGTTTGAGTCAAGTTGGTTCGAATAGTTTGGGTTCGAGTACATATTGGATTTTAGATTCGAATTAGGTTAGAGTTCGAGTTTGTGTTCGAGTTCGAGTTTAGATTCGAGTTCATATCTTTTTCATAGGAATTGATTTAAACCGTTAAAAATCTTATGTTCGGGAGAAATCGGTAACTGCTGCACATGGATGGCAGGATTTGTGTCTTTTTCCAAGAAAATTGACATTGATAACTCCGTTAAGTTGTCTAACCTGAATAGGCAAGCACTCACTTTCTCCGGCTCGCTGGAGCTAAGATAGTTGATCCCGCTTAAACCTATATTAATCTAGAGTCCTTAGTATTGTTTGCATATCTCAAGGGGGTTTTATGAAAAATACTTTAATATAGTTTAAAAATAAACATTGAGGGTGATTTATAATATTTAGGGTTTTCATGAACATATATTTTAATTGTTGTGGTGTTGTGGTGATAAAACCTAACTTTTTGAAAGTTTATAGTGTTTTTATGAAAACTACTACTTTGGGAAACTTGGTGATATTTTATTAAAAATTTAAATTTTTCATTTTAAAAATATAGTTTCTTAATTTGTTTTTATTGAAAATACAGATTTATGATTTTTATATAATTTTTCAAAAATTAGTTTTGTTTAGAAAAGACGCATTTCTTAAAAACCGTATTTTTATTTCCTTTCGAGACCGAATACTCCGTGAGGAGTTCTGCATCTCGCTCTCCTATCCCAAAAAAGTGCGATAATCCGCATCATCCATTAGCGGGTCTCCTAACGAGGGTTGTAAAGGCGTAATTGCCAAGGATTTCAAAATACCGATTAATAGAAACTCGTTTTTGTAAAAGTGTGGGATTTTAATGTAAAAACCTATTCTTTAATTGAACCGTAGATCTAGAATACCGTGCTATGGAACCATAGTGTACGTGTGGGATAGGTCATTACCCCGTGAAGTTTTTTTAAAGGTATTTAAACTAATTATCAAGAAGTGTTATACTAAAATTCATGGTATTTTAATGAAAAAGTTTGTTATATGTTTATTTCATATTAAATTTTTGTTAAACTAAAAACTAAATGATGTGAATAAGGTTAAGATTAATTTAGCATGTTAGTTTGATTTAATTTGCCTATTGTTCCCCTCCGAAAGACGGCGCGACGCAGAGACGTCTTGTCTGAGATTCGGGGCAGATGCTATTTGGTTTTATCCGTCCACCTCTCCGAAGATGCCAAGTTGATTTATGGCACCGTGTATCGGAGGTTTAGACGGATGCGGCCGATGTAGCAGACTTCGTCAGATTCCCCCTCGTTTGAGAGGTTTTTGATTGTGGGGACGCTCTTCCCTGCAGGCGCAAGCCCCTGCAGTTAATTACGCTACCGCATCGCGGTAACCACTTTCTCCTTCTCCAGAATTTCACTTCATGTCGTGGGTATTTGTTTTGTTTGTGGTTGCCCGTGGATTGTATACGGAGACTAATTTATGTTGTCGCCCGTAGGACGTGGATTAGTCCAAATCCGTATTTTCTTAGATTTGGGTTTGGGGTTTTGGTTTGAGAATATGTTAGCCATAATTGAGGCTAAGATCAATTCAAACGTTTGTTAAGGATACGTTAGTCCTATTTGAGACTAAGATCGACTTAACGGGATCGTTTAGATCCGGCAAAAGAGCATTTGGGGCTCTATTGTTCCAGTTTAGGGACGTAGTGGTCCATAGGTAGTTTAAGGACATTACGGTCCATTGCCAGTTTAGGGACATAGGGGTCCATCGTTCCCGTTTTAGGGACGGATATTAGTTTAAGGACGCATAAGTCCATGGGTTTAAGGACCCCACAGTCCGTGTCGATGTGTGGTTGTCGGGACCCGTCACCACTCTGACGTCGTTGAAGAATTACAACGATAGGTGTCAGAGGAGTTCAGAGATGTACCCTTGAACCGGATGTAAATTGATTTAAGAGAGCAATCTTACTCAGTCAATTTAATTTGAGGACTTACGGCCATGATTGGGCTAAGTCCAGTTGAGAATATTCAATGTTTTTATCTTTGGCCTATTAGGCCTGTGCTAGGGCTTTGCCCCTGTTTAATAATGCACTGCATTTTATTCTGGCCTGCTAGGCCTTTTTGATTTGGGCTCTGTCCCTTTATTTATGATGCAAAGCATCTGTCATTGTTGGGGCTCTGCCCTTTTTAAAATAACTTGATCCAATTTTGGATTCAAGAAAAGAATTTTTAAGATTCCAGAACCAATGGTTCATAAAAAGTGCAAGGCACTGTTTCAATAACTTGATCCAATTTTGGATTTAAGAAAAGAATCTTTAAGATTCCAGAACAAATGGTTCATAAAAAGTGCAAGGCACTGTTATTATTTATTTTTTATTGAAGATCATTGATCTTGTTCTTAGATCAATGATCTATTCAAAAGAAGTTCTTCTTTTTTTTTAAAGGTTTTTACCTTTTTTCTCTTCTTGAGTTTTTTTCTCAAAATTCTTCAGAGTTCTCTCTATTTTCTGTGCTGTTGTTTTTGATCTTGATGTTGATGATTTTTGAATTGGGGTCTAGGGACCTTTATATAGTGCCTATTAATTTGTTAAATTTGTTAAAGAGATCCTTCTCTGAGTGATTTGGGGAATTTTCCCCACCGTTGGATCTTTGATCCAAGGGCTTCTGTTTTACAGAAGACAATCTTCTTGTTTTAACAAGAACAGAAAGATCTTAGTAGAATTTTAATTCTGTTCGGCGCAGGTGCACCAGCGCTCGACACGTGTCACGCAGCGCACAGCGCAGCGCACAGCGCAGCGCACAGCGCAGCGCAACTGCGCTGACATGTGTCGCGCAGCGCACAGCGCAAGCGCAACTGCGCAGCGCAACTGCGCAGCGCAACTGCGCTGACACGTGTCGCACAGCGCAGCGCCTGCGCAACTGAAGCGTTGCTTCCTTTTAATTTTGTTTTAAATAGAGCCTTGCTCTGATTGGGCACTCTGCCTTAGGCGCTGCGCTGACGTTTCAGCTTTTGACATGTGGCGCGTTGCGCACAGCGCAAGGGTTCTGAAGCGTTGCTTCATTTATTTTAATTTTAATTTTCACTTTAATTTTCAAAATAGAGCTTTCCTCTGATTGGGAGAAACAGAAGCGTTGCTTCGTTTCCCGCCTTGGAATTTGAACAGAGCTTTGCTCTGATTGGGGTAAACAAATGCCCCCCACCGTTGCGCTTACGTGGCCCCCAAACGTGAGCGCAATGGTGGCAGAATTCCAACCGTCGCGGCCACTCTTGGAAGTTGAAAGGGTATTTGATGCCTATAAATAGGACCTTTGGTCCCTCAACAGATGATTATCATCTTCAAAAATTTTACTTTCAGAATCTCAGAGCCCTGCTCTTTATTTTTAAGAACTCCAAGTGTTAAACTCTTAAAACTTTTAGGTAAAAACTTTAATTTAAATTAAATTAAATTAATTTTCATTGACAGAGCCTTGCTCTCAATAGATCCCTGATCTAAAGAAAACCCATTTAGGGTTTCACTTAGCAGAGCTTTGCTCTAAAGGGGTCCAAAGAGAACTAAGGAGAACCCTATTAGGGTTCCATTAATAGAGCTCTGCTCTCGAGGAGTTTAACTCCCTATGCCTTTTTCCTCATTGCTAATCTTCCAATGATGTTTCCTTCAGGCATTATGGTTGTTCATCTATACAGTCTGCATGAATTCATCACCTACGAGGATATCCGCGTACAGGGCCGTCACCAGAACCAGGAGTTTACAGATGCCCAGTGTGTGAAGGTTATGGGCCGTCTGAACGCATGCGTTGGTTGGCTGCTTCCTCGCCGTTCCGCTCTCTTGAAAGTCGTGCTGGGAGCAATTTAGAGAGCACTCCCGGGGTTTCACGAGGCCATGCCGCTTAATGCACTGGATGATGCCGAAAATAAGGTGCATTCAGTGTACCTGTCGGGGCTGATCTCGAAGAAACGGCGAGATAGCCTCATCGACGTTCTGCATCAAATCTTTCAACAAACGACGATAATTGCTGCTTATCGAAGGATAGGGGGCCTTGCCGAAGACCTTGACACAAGCGAGCGCGAGTGGCTGCGCACGAGAATAATCAGGAAGGCCAGAAGAACTCTAGATGGCCTTACCTTTGAATTCCTTAATCCGTGCCCTGGGTCTGAGGTCGTACCGTTGTAATCATTTGAATAATGTCTTTGTTTATTTCTTTATGGATGTAAGAACCCTTGGCAATATGAATGATTTTTTTTATTTCAGCTTGTCTTATTTCTCGCTCTGAGTCTTTTGCACATGCATGAATGAATGTATCTCAAATGCACATCGGATGTTCTTACTTTCGCTTTCTTCTTTCTTTTATTATCAGTATGCTGCCTTAATAAACATGATTGACAGACAATAGAGTAAGCATCTTGGTTTCTTCATGAGATAGCGATGGCTTAGGCTGCAGGTTCAGATCTGCTGCCTAAGACTTTTCAACTCTATGAGCCGTGAGGGTCTCACAGAGACTTTTTCTTCCTACGGATCGAGAGGATCTCGTAGGTGGATTTTCTCCTTAGGAATCGTGAGTATTCCTAAGTGCGTTTTCTCTTATAAGTCGTAAAGATCTTATAAGAGAATTTTCCCTCTTACGAGTCGAGAAAACTTGTAAGCGGTTGTTTCCCTCCTTGTCGAGATTCAAATTTGGAGAGTGAAACCCATGGATGGTATGCAAGAGATCGTTTTAGACCGACTTGCAGGATCCGAGTGCTTAGGAAACAAGTTTTTTAATCCCTGCTGCCTAAGGCTTTATCTTCCAAGTCGAAACGAATCGGGAAGTCCTCGCGAAGACATTAATTTCTTCACGGGTCGAGACGAATCGAGCAGTTCTCGTCAAGGACACTAATTTCCCTGAGTTGAAGTATTTTGCCGAGGATGCTGGTTTCCTCGAGGTTGAAACGAATCGGAATATTCCTGCGGAGACACTGGTTTCTCTGCGGGCCGACGCGAATCAGGAGGCTCTCATCAAGGACGCTAGTTTCCCTGAATTGAGGTATTTGCCAAGGATACTGGTTTCCCTGGGGTTGAAACGAATCGATGTATTCCTGCGGAGACACTGGTTTCTCTGCGGGCCGACGCGAATCAGGAGGCTCTCATCAAGGACGCTAGTTTCCCTGAATTGAGGTAGTTGCCAAGGACACTGGTTTCCCTGGGGTTGAAACGAATCGATGTATTCCTGCAAAGACGCTAGTTTCTCTGCGGGTCGACGCGAATCAGGATTTTCTCGTCAAGGACACTGGTTTCCCTGAGTCGAAGGATTTTACCGAAGACACTGGTTTCTTCGGGGTTGAAACGAATCGAAGTATTCCTGCGGAGACGTTGGTTTCTCTGCGGGCTGACACGAATCAGGAGGCTCTCATCAAGGACGCTAGTTTCCCTGAATCAAAGGATTTTGCCAAGGGCACTGGTTTCCTTGGGGTTGAAACGAATCGATGTATTCCTGCAAAGACGCTAGTTTCTCTGCGGGTCGACGCAAATCAAGAAGTTCTCGTCAAGGACACTGGTTTCCCTGAGTCGAAGGATTTTGCCGAAGACACCGGTTTCTTCGGGGTTGAAACGAATCGGAGTATTCCTGCGGATACACTGGTTTCTCTGCGGGCCAACGCGAATCAGGCGGCTCTCATCAAGGATGCTAGTTTCCCTAAATTGAGGTAGTTGCCAAGGACACTGGTTTCCCTGGGGTTGAAATGAATCGATGTATTCCTGCAAAGACGCTAGTTTTTCTGCGGGTCGACGCGAATCAGGATTTTCTCTTTCAGGACACTGGTATCCCTGAGTCGAAGGATTTTTCCGAAGACACTGGTTTCTTCGGGGTTGAAACGAATCGGAGTATTCCTGCGGAGACGCTGGTTTCTCTGCGGGCCGACGCGAATCAGGAGGCTCTCATCAAGGACGCTAGTTTCCCTGAATCGAAGGATTTTGCCAAGGACACTGGTTTCCTTGGGGTTGAAACGAATCGATGTATTCCTGCAAAGACGCTAGTTTCTCTGCGGGTCGACGCGAATCAAGAAGTTTTCGTCAAGGAAACTGGTTTCCCTGAGTCGAAGGATTTTGCCGAAGACACTGGTTTCTTCGGGGTTGAAACGAATCGGAGTATTCCTGCGGAGACACTGGTTTCTCTGCGGGCCGACGCGAATCAGGAGGCTCTCATCAAGGACGCTAGTTTCCCTGAATTGAGGTATTTTGCCAAGGACACTGGTTTCCTTGGGGTTGAAACAAATCTATGTATTCCTGCAAAGACGCTAGTTTCTCTGCGGGTCGACGCAAATCAAGATGTTCTCGTCAAGGACACTGGTTTCCCTGAGTTGAAGGATTTTGCCGAAGACACCGGTTTCTTCGGGGTTGAAACGAATCGGGGTGTTCCTGTGGAGACACTGGTTTCTCTGCGGGCCGACGCGAATCAGGAGGCTCTCATCAAGGACGCTAGTTTCCCTAAATTAACGTAGTTGCCAAGGCACTGGTTTCCCTGGGGTTGAAACGAGTCGAGGTGTTCCTGCAAAGACGCTAGTTTCTCTGCGGGTCGACGCGAATCTTCTCGTCAAGGACACTGGTTTCCCTGAGTCGAAGGATTTTGCCGAAGACACTGGTTTCTTCGGGGTTGAACTGATCTGTGGTGGTCTTTCAGGTTTTATATAAGTTACCGTCAAAACCGTGAAGCTAGGAATTAGATCTTTGCTTCGTTTGCTGGCACTGCGTCTGTTGCATCAAGACGAATGTCGCGGTTGTCTCTAGGCTATTAGTGAACCGTCGAGATTTGGCTTTGCTTTCTGGCGGAGCCTGTTGGGAAGGTGTGGTTTCCTCTTTATTTGTGCCCTTGGATTGTATACAGGGATCGATGTGATTTCAACTGTAGGGCAAAAGGTTTCATATATTTTTTTTATTGACTTATTTCCGCGATGCTCTATCATTTCAGCTTTTATATCGCGAAGGTCGCGATTGTCCAATCATTTCGGCTATTTTTTGCGGTGCCCAATCATTTCGGCTGTTTATTTTATTTTTACTCGCTGCTTTTTATTGCGAGTTGCCCAATCATTTCGGCTATTTTGTGTGCATACGTTTTTACTTGCTGCTTTTTATTGCGAGTTGCCCATGTAAGTCTACGCTAGCGCCCCGGCCGTCTACAGACGCCAAATGCGGAACAAAAAACTTTTAACTGGCGCTATCGTATACTTTAACCCGGATCTGCCATTATTGCTAAACTAACAAACTGTAAAGAGTGTAGAAAGGTTATACCGAACGATCCGAGTCCTTCGTTCTTTAACCATCATCCCACGCTCCGTTGCGGCTGCTCCGATCTCGTCGATCTCCGATCTCCTCGTCCAGGTGGCACCACGTCACTGATTCTTTAAACGGGCTCCCGTCTCTGACTTGAGGCAACTCGATCGTCAAGTTTGCCAAAAGAGACGACCAAGAATGATGTAGAGAATGAGTAGATGACTTTGTCTCACTTCGTCCAAATCCGTGGACGATCGGTTAATGAAGTTGCCGAGGGAATTGGGTGATGGAATGAAATGGACTGTAAAATTCCATGCACCCCAAATACTATCATATCTTTTCTACAAATGAAAACATCAAGTGAGAGAGAGCGAGGGAGGAGAGAGAGGGCCGGCCATATATAGGTAGAGGGAGGTGAGTGTAGGAGAGAGGGGAGAGTAACCTTAAGCAAAAGATCATGAACAAATATCCTTAGCTAAACAAAATGCTTTAATGTTAAAGCATGAGTCATAAACCTAGTCATCATGCTTTAATGAACCATTAAATGCATCCAATGAAAACTCAACACCAATTAATCCTAGTCACCTCATCTAGATGCTTCTAGAACACTGACTCACCTCAACTGAAGAAAAGATAAATCCGTCTTTAACCGAATGTTAAAAGACGGCTGATAGAAAACTGGAAACTGGCAACTTCCAAAAGTGATCCTGAAACAACTTTCAGGATAACCCCGTATCTGTATAAATATACCCACATTTGTATTACGACCGAATACAAATGCAACTGAGACAAAGATATTATACCTACTCAATATAATACTCGGATCCGGCTTAAACCAAAGCCGACCAATATCATCTGCCCGAAAAATAACACGTGCGTAAACGCACGTGCATTTTCCGAACCCTGCCATAAAACCATACGGCCTCTACAACGTTTCGCCCGAACTTGGGAAACTGTCTGTGGGGGACTCTAATGACTCGTCAGTACCCTGGCAGTGGGTTTAACCACAAACCGTCAGCGGCACTAGCAATGCGTAACGGCTGCCCATGGACTGACCTCAAGGGAGGCTGATGAGCGAACTCATCCAGAAACCCTACTGAGCCTAACAGTGACAATGTATATACAGTTCGGTCCGTTCTTCTATGAGTATTGCATATCTTCCTAGGGGGCTAGCAACGTCAGACCCTCAATAGCAGTATAAGTCGTGTCGGAGTGAAGCCCAATAACACCCTGAGATACTACTGGAGTACCTACCAGTAAATCTCCTGCCACGGCCGTGGGCTATGTGTAATGGCTCTCCTAGACACAGCACGATCTCGCCCCCAATACCGGGAGAGACGAATCCCCTGCCGATCCGCTCACGTGCCTCCATATGGCTCGGGACTGTACCCAAAAACTACCTGTTTGCACGACTCCTTTGAGCCGTGGTAGGGTAGAAATCAAAGCACAGTGGGAACTCACACGAGACAAATGACGACCTCGGGTCGATGAACTAACCTGTACACATGTCACCAGGGAACTGGTATCTGACGATAGATATAGTACTAACTAGCAGATTCCCGGCGAGTCCTGTCCGGTGTACTCATAACCCAATGAGCACCTGTATACATCTTAGGTGATCCAACTGACACCAGTGGCTTGTGAGACCGGCCACCGCCCCTCGTCGGGGTCTCGACTGTACACACTAGTCTACTCCGGAGTATCGATGCCCTGTCTCGAAACTCCCACGACTATGGACCACAATTAAGGATATGCATATAAACTACCCAACTCTCACGTATATGATCGCCATCATACTGTTGGTAGTAAAGCAAGATCCTAAGGGCTCTATCAAAGTGTAACATGTAATCAGTCACCTGAACATGTACACGACTGATAAAGGCAAACCAGATAGCATACTATCATCTCGAGTAAGACTGTCCTACTGGTATAGGTCCTCCGCAATCATTGCAATCACATACCTGTGATCCAATAATTGACTATGAGGGCACTATCTCCAACAATCTCCCACTTGCACTCAAGGCTAATTATTGCGATGTCGACTACTCACAGCCCGTGTGAAACCGAACATCCAACTCCTCTACTAATCAGTATCACAAAGCCCGTTTGTAAAACTATTGTGTTCGAGAAATAGCCTTAGTGAGTGGATCCGCCTAGAAGTTTCTTTCTATATCTCTCTAAATCTCAAGTTCGCGGAGAAAGCCATCTCCCGAATCGAGTAATACCTGTCTTAGAATATGTCTGGATATCTGATGGGACCTAGTTCATAAATGAACTCCAAATCCAAACTTCTTAGACTGTATCGATCACTGAACCTAATCAGTATCCGGCACCATGCCACCCACAGTATCCTCTTGGACCACCTGTCCATAATACTGTCCCTCTTCGTCAGAGGGAAAAACTATAACTCTGACAATCACTCTGTCAGCCATGTCACCTTTGAAGCCTGGAATGATAACCGTCTCCCAAAGGAGGCTGCCGTCATCAAATCCGTAGAACATGTACTTATGTTCTAAAACTGCTTCCTTATGTTTCTCCAGGATTGGATTAATACAAACTTATTACATCAAGTGCAAAAACAACATCTGGTGTGGTACTTGACATCTCACGATTGACTCAATTGCCTAAGCAAGTGGTCTGTCAATCATGCACATCCCTCTCCGCTTTAGTCTATACGACACCTTTAGAGAGGGTGACTCCATCACCTGCAGGTACACCACCATGCTAGGAGTCAACTATTCTAAAACCATTAGAATATCTGTCAAAGTACCCATATTGGGAAACTACCCAAATCCATATCTAAAGCCATAGATCCAGAAACCAGAATGTCAAATATTATATCCATATCCTGTCTGGAGAAACAACTGTGTGACGACCACAGTACAACCGATCGTAGTATAAGAATTTTACTTCCTACTCTGTGTATGTCATCAGATACCATGACATCACACCCTACTACCTTCTCAACAGATCCATCCCCTATTCTGATTGAAGTCAAACCCATGACTGTCATATCAAAATTAGATGATCTATCTCCGCTATAACTGCTCTAGTCTATAAATAGACATAAGCTACTTGCCCACTATGTTTCCGATGCTCCCACTGACTATGACAACCCTCCTACCGGGTCTCATATCCTGGAACAACAGTAGTGTCAAGTCTGGGTAGATAAGAACCTCCCTGTCACCGTCCTTGAGGCTACTGGAGTACCTCTCGGGTGTCTGAGGTTACCCACCATATCTGCGGAGTGGCTATTGGAATGTCAAACCTGATTGAATATATAGGTCCTATTAAATTTTCCGTAATCGTTCGCGGTTCTGGAATCACTTCCAGTTCTACCATACTCCCACTACTGTTTTTCTGAAAAAGATCCATTTTACTAAAACTGTGGCGAGTCAAGAACAATATCACTATTGATCTTCCAAATGGTAGAATATCAACCCTCGTCATAGCCAGGGTCAACCCACAAACAGCCATTACAGAAACGTGCCCTGAGTTATCCAGAGTCTGGTTTTAAGCATAAGCTGGACAGCTCCCCGTACCTTAACATCTTTTAAGGTACGATCTATTCTATATCCAATATAGAAACTTTGGCACTTATTTAATTGGAACTAGATTCAAATCATGCAGCTGTCTCCAGTGCATATCATCTTAATGGAAAGAGGCTAATCAGCATTACTCAACTTAGGAATCCATCCAATTATGAGCAACCTGAAAGAGAAACACGTTTCTCAAAACCATCACTATCATCTGAATACCAATCACAAGAATCTACATCTTCGATCTCTTTGAAGAATCCCGATACTTGTGATACCTGGTTCTCTACTTTATTCTTATACCCACAACTTCTCAAAACTTAGACCTTGTATTTCTACGAAACACTTGTCTAAATACTAGAGAAGTTATAAGTAAACAGAACATAGTACGAGGACCTACCCCTTTGTCCTGATGGACACTGGACAACATACAATACTCTGTATAAGTCCGCTGAGTTAAACAACTCAAAACCTGTGCGTCGTAGGTTGAAAACTGTACCCTGGCGATTTCCTCAAATATCACCAATTACAACGAATTCCGATATAATGAGGATGATCACCTAATTCCCAATATCTTACTCCCACTCATCATCTGTAAAACCATACAGATATGAGAATGAAACCTGGTAAATACATACCCTTGGAGTAAGTGTCTAATCGGGAAAACAGTTTTTCTTTAACAATGCACTGAAACATGAAAATGTTTCATAGGGGTATCCTGGTATTCATAGTAATGCCTCTTCCATAATCCAATTCATGACTTCAACCGTATATTTTATTGCCATCTCTCCAAATCCCTTTATTTGTCTTTAGTCGTTACCTTCTGTACACCATCGTTAGGCTAAATGGTTTTCTTCCTTCCCTACCGTTCGGCACCAGCCTATGGTTTGGAAGAAGACTATCCAGTAAGAATAATAGGTGTACCCTCCTAAACCATGGAGTACTCGCATCTCGAGAGAAGGTGATGATAAAAGACAACTGAATAATACCTTATTCTTTTAAAGGTGAAATAGGAGTGGCGATGAAGTACGCGGTTTTGGTCGTGAATGATATCAGTCGCAATTTACTTTGCCCTCTTTCTAATCCCTTTATTTTGTCTTTACATATTACCTTCTGCACACCCTACTTAGGCTAATTGGTTTTCTTCATTCCCTACCTTTCGGCACCAGCCTATGGTTTGGAATAAGACTATCCAATAAGCGTAATAGGTGTACTCTCCTAAACCAAGGAGCCCTCGCAACCTGAGAGAAGGTGATAATAAAAGACAACTGAATAAACCAATTCTATTTCTCCTGAACCTGGATCCATCCTCGAAGAAGTCCCTTCGAGTTCGTATATAACCATACGATGGATCTATCCAATGGAAGTGGATATCCGTAGTAATACGGGTGTTCTGAGAAATGCAAAGGGTAAAAGAAGGAGTGGCAATGACTTATGCAACTCAGACAATCCAAAAGCCAGTATTTTAAGAAGGTTCGGTCAACCTGGTCACTGAGTCATAGTCTAGGGTCGGTCAAAGGTCGCTGCCAAAGAGAGAGAGAAAAGAAACACTCTGCGTGCAATCTATCCTAGATCAGAATGGTCATCACTTTATCTAATCCGGAAACCTCCCACTGTGCTGTCAAATTCTCCTCCAAACCTAAAGAAGAATCAATCGGGATCACCCGAAGAGTAAACCAACTCATCAGTGGGAATCAGGATCCAACTCTCATCGCATGATAACGTGATGGAATGCATCCACGTTACTCATACTCCAGAAGGTATGCGCATACTTGGCAAGTTTCAGTTTCTTTAGAAACTCCCGATATAATTTTTGCCCCATGCTCTTATAACCTTGGCTTTGGTCAAAGTGTCATAAGTCACATGCCAAGTTCTACCCGTCACTATCTTGTCAATTTGAACCCACCCGCACATGCCCCTGACTTTGGCCAATCGGCAGAACGACTGTCCCAAACTAACTCATCTATCTATGCAACAATTGAATACCCAGCAGCTACCAAACACTATGCCTTAACTTTGGCTAAAATGCATAGCTTGAATACTACTAAATACCCAAAAGAAGTGACGGAGGGCTACGGCTGATTTTTGGCGAAAAACCTTTAACGTAGTGAACTTGATATCGCTGAAGGAACCTGATAGCTTTTTAAAATATAGTGGCGAAAACCTTTTGCTAAAAAGGTCACTCCCGGTAAAGGGATCTCGGCTCTTTCCTCGTGGAATGAGGTACAGGATATTCCACTGAATACCGCTATGCAAAGCAACTTGTAATCGACTATAGTGAAGTTATTACGCTGACGCAAACTTCTGCCCAAGGGGTCAGTCCCGGTGAAGGGATATCGGCTCTTGCCCCGTCGAATGAGGTGCAGGATATTCCACTGAATACCGCTATGCATAACAAAAGGAAACGTCTTTGCAATAACACTTTTTAAATTTGTTCCAACAATATCCAAACAGGTTTGTTTTACTTTGCATTGATCAGAATCAACGCAGTCCCATCAATCAATCACACCAGAAAAGAACGAAAATAAAATGTACGTATATGCCATCCGCATTCGTCACTGGGTCCCGTCTTCACCCGTTAGGTTACTTAACTAACGACAGAGCGGGGACTGGACTAGCGCGGGTGTAAAACATATACAACATCTAATAGTATATAAACCAATATACAATAATCGCTCCAAGAGTGATAGTATGCAACATTACAGAAAAGTAATAAGCATCACAGAACAAAACAGATATCTGGGATCCCCGAGTTTCACAGAGCCACTGCTGAAACTCGACGTTCCCCTGTCGTGTGGATAGCCTATGCAATGAAACCTAGACCCCTACGGGTGCGGCAAGTTACCCGCCAAAACCTGAAGCGAGGCAGCCCCTACAGCATAGTGAATGGACCACCCAGCACTCCACGGAATCCGGTAATCTTGGGCACCCCTCCTTGGGTCAACCTGTACCCCCTACGAGTGCGGCGAATAGTCTGCCAATTCTAGAGTGGGGCCCCTCTGCCTCTCAAAGCCATGAGATGCGGACCCGTTGCTTCTCAGAACCCGGCTATCCGTGCACTCTGTCTCGATGCAAAACCTAGTACAGTAATGAAAAATAGTACAATAGGTACATCGACCGCAACCTGGTCGTGCCCCAAAAGAATATTATACAACAGGCAGTGACGGCAGTCCACAAGTTGGACGCTCGCCCCGCAATATCAAATGTACAAATAAACACAAACTGTACTACCATTGCATACTGCTATCCACCACGACAAATCCGCAACATCACAGCACAACACAGAACATCAACGCGAATGTCACGTTCGCAAACCCGTCTAAAAGAACTATAGCAATCAGACGCGGTTTACCGATCAAATGACATTCCCGGTCGGAGATATAATGTAAGCACTGTAAACTAACGTGTTTAAATTTCGATCGACCAAATATCACAAAGTGGGCCCCACGACTTACTGGTGAACAGTAACAAAACCTGGGCCCAAAATATATATACCAAAAACCTCAATTCCCACAGAAGAACCCACTGTACAAATTTGGGAGCATGAGCACACCACGTGGCCGCGGATGCGCGGCCAAACCATGGGTTTGGCCGCGTTTCCGCGGCTGTTTGGTGGAGTCATGTGCCCAAATTTTGTCGTGGTTCTTAGAAAAGCCTGCACAGTTTTCTGAGACATGTAGAAAAATTTTAGGAGATCATTTAAAAACAACAGAAACTGTGAAGTTAGAAATTACAGTTTTTAGTTTTCCGGTTCGATCGATATTTTAAACGCGTTAGCACAAGTTAGCATAGCAAAATGGTTAGGCTCTGATACCACTGTAAGTCTACGCTAGCGCCCCGGCCGTCTACAGACGCCAAATGCGGAACAAAAAACTTTTAACTGGCGCTATCGTATACTTTAACCCGGATCTGCCATTATTGCTAAACTAACAAACTGTAAAGAGTGTAGAAAGGTTATACCGAACGATCCGAGTCCTTCGTTCTTTAACCATCATCCCACGCTCCGTTGCGGCTGCTCCGATCTCGTCGATCTCCGATCTCCTCGTCCAGGTGGCACCACGTCACTGATTCTTTAAACGGGCTCCCGCCTCTGACTTGAGGCAACTCGATCGTCAAGTTTGCCAAAAGAGACGACCAAGAATGATGTAGAGAATGAGTAGATGACTTTGTCTCACTTCGTCCAAATCCGTGGACGATCGGTTAATGAAGTTGCCGAGGGAATTGGGTGATGGAATGAAATGGACTGTAAAATTCCATGCACCCCAAATACTATCATATCTTTTCTACAAATGAAAACATCAAGTGAGAGAGAGCGAGGGAGGAGAGAGAGGGCCGGCCATATATAGGTAGAGGGAGGTGAGTGTAGGAGAGAGGGGAGAGTAACCTTAAGCAAAAGATCATGAACAAATATCCTTAGCTAAACAAAATGCTTTAATGTTAAAGCATGAGTCATAAACCTAGTCATCATGCTTTAATGAACCATTAAATGCATCCAATGAAAACTCAACACCAATTAATCCTAGTCACCTCATCTAGATGCTTCTAGAACACTGACTCACCTCAACTGAAGAAAAGATAAATCCGTCTTTAACCGAATGTTAAAAGACGGCTGATAGAAAACTGGAAACTGGCAACTTCCAAAAGTGATCCTGAAACAACTTTCAGGATAACCCCGTATCTGTATAAATATACCCACATTTGTATTACGACCGAATACAAATGCAACTGAGACAAAGATATTATACCTACTCAATATAATACTCGGATCCGGCTTAAACCAAAGCCGACCAATATCATCTGCCCGAAAAATAACACGTGCGTAAACGCACGTGCATTTTCCGAACCCTGCCATAAAACCATACGGCCTCTACAACGTTTCGCCCGAACTTGGGAAACTGTCTGTGGGGGACTCTAATGACTCGTCAGTACCCTGGCAGTGGGTTTAACCACAAACCGTCAGCGGCACTAGCAATGCGTAACGGCTGCCCATGGACTGACCTCAAGGGAGGCTGATGAGCGAACTCATCCAGAAACCCTACTGAGCCTAACAGTGATAATGTATATACAGTCCGGTCCGTTCGTCTATGAGTATCGCATATCTGCCTAGGGGGCTAGCAACGTCAGACCCTCAATAGCAGTATAAGTCGTGTCGGAGTGAAGCCCAATAACACCCTGAGATACTACTGGAGTACCTACCAGTAAATCTCCTGCCACGGCCGTGGGCTATGTGTAATGGCTCTCCTAGACACAGCACGATCTCGCCCCCAATACCGGGAGAGACGAATCCCCTGCCGATCCGCTCACGTGCCTCCATATGGCTCGGGACTGTACCCAAAAACTACCTGTTTGCACGACTCCTTTGAGCCGTGGTAGGGTAGAAATCAAAGCACAGTGGGAACTCACACGAGACAAATGACGACCTCAGGTCGATGAACTAACCTGTACACATGTCACCAGGGAACTGCTATCTAACGATAGATATAGTACTAACTAACAGATTCCCGGCGAATCCTGTCTGGTGTACTCATAACCCAATGAGCACCTGTATACATCTTAGGTGATCCAACTGACACCAGTGGCTTGTGAGACCGGCCACCGCCCCTCGTCGGGGTCTCGACTGTACACACTAGTCTACTCCGGAGTATCGATGCCCTGTCTCGAAACTCCCACGACTAGGGACCACAATTAAGGATATGCATATAAACTACCCAACTCTCACGTATATGATCGCCATCATACTGTTGGTAGTAAAGCAAGATCCTAAGGGCTCTATCAAAGTGTAACATGTAATCAGTCACCTGAACATGTACACGACTGATAAAGGCAAACCAGATAGCATACTATCATCTCGAGTAAGACTGTCCTACTGGTATAGGTCCTCCACAATCATTGCAATCACGTACCTGTGATCCAATAATTGACTATGAGGGCACTATCTCCAACAGCCCAATCATTTCGGCTATTTTATGTGCATACGTTTTTACTTGCTGCTTTTTATTGCAAGTTGCCCCATCATTTTGGCTATTTCGTATGCATGTGTGGCCTATTGGCTTTTCGCCGTAAACCTGAAATTAGACGCCGTTTTCGGCATCAGCTCCGCTACAACTGGGATGTTGCCAGGAGCGAATCATCATTTGCCTATGTCGATGTCAAACAAAGGTGGCTTAGCGAACAGGGTTAAGGTCCTGTCGACTAAGGCTTTTGACTTCATGAGCCGTAAGGGTCCCACAAAGGTATTTCTCCCTACAAGTCGTGAGGATCTTGTAGGTGTATTTTCTCCTTAGGAATGTGAGGATTCCTAAGTGTATGTTCCTCTATAAATCGTAAGGATCCTACAAGAGGGTTTTCTCCTTATCAGTCGAGAGGACTTATAAGGGTTGTTCACCACACGGACATATCCCTAGCCACAGGTGGGACTTTGTTAGGGAAATGTTTATTCGCGCCCGTGGATTATATACAAGGGTCAGTATTGAGCCACTTGTAGGGCAATATCGAAGGTTGTGGGGGTTGCTTAAGCACAGGTTTAGGTCTCTGTAACTTAAGACTTTCAAATCTTATAAGCCGTGAGGGTCCCATAAGAGAGTTCTCCTTACGAGTCGTGAGGATCTCGCAAGTGTATTTTCTCCTTAGGAATCGTGGGGATTCCTAAGTGTGTTGCTCCCTTGTGAGTCGTAAGGATCTCACGCGGGTGGTTTCTCCTTACAAGGTCGAGAGGACCCTGTAAGTGTCCTTTAACGAGGTTGCGCCCTTTCGGGTTTTCACAAACACTCGCCGGTAGCCCTGCTGTTTTTACTCACGGAGCCCTTTCGGGTTTTCATCCGTGCCCATTTTGCTCACGGACATACCGTTCATTATTTTTTTTTTATTTTTTTTTATTCTCTCTTTTTTTACGAGGTCGCGCCCTTCCGAGTTTTCACGAACACTCACCGGTAGCCCTGCTGTTTTTAGTCACGGAGCCTTTTCGGGTTTTCATCCGTGCACATTTTGCTCATGGACATACTGTTTATTTTTTTAATTTTTTTTATTATTATATATTTTTTTTATATTCATCTCGTCAGCCTAAGGATGCTGCGGTAGTAGTTTAAGGACGTTTCGGTCCGTCATTAGTTTAAGGACGTTTCGGTCTGTCATTAGTTTAAGGACGTTTCGGTCCGCTCAGGAGATGTCCAGCTACTGCTTATAAAGTTTGAGATTAGGAAGATAACGAGCGAACATAGTCGTCGTCATCTATCATTGACCTAGGCTATGGCTCATTAAGCGTAGTATTTCTTTAGGAAGCGGCCGTTTATTGGCCTGAAAGGCCTTTCACCGTGCATATCCATGAGTAGATAGGCTCCACCCTGGTAGACCTTGTCTATGATATACGGGCCTTCATAGTTCGGCTCGAATTTTCCCCGCTTGGCGCGATTGGGGATCATAGGCCTTTTGACCACTAGCACGAGTTCTCCTTGGCGGAATGTCCTCGGTCGGGTCAATCTTTCATATGAGCGCGTCATCTTTGCTTTATAAGCCTCCAGATTTTGTTGCGCTATGAGCCGGGTTTCATCAAGGGCGTCAAGCTCCTCAAGCCGAAGGTGAGCATTTTCTTCATCCGTCAGCTCGTAGTGGACTGCCACTCATAGAGAGGGTAACTCTATTTCGAGGGGGAGTACTGCTTCGGTACCGAATACCAACGCTTATGGCGTTGTGTTCGTTGCCGTCTTGAACGTAGTTCGATACGCCCAGAGAGCTTCTTGCAGTCTCTCGTGCCAGTCCTTCTTATTTCGGGACACCGTTTTCTTCATGATCTTGGTCAAGGTCTTGTTGAAGGCCTCGGCTAGACCATTAGCTCGCGGATTATAAACCGAGGAATATCTCCAGTCTATATTGTGCTATTGCGCGAAGCGGCTGATCTTGTGGCTCCTGTAGGCTGGACCGTTATCGGAGATGATCCGTCGCGGAGTCCCAAACCGGTAAATGACGTGTGTCTTGAAGAAATGGAGGATATTCTCCGTCTTCACTTCCCTCAACGGCACTACTTCTGCCCATTTGGAGAAGTAGTCAATCGTCGCCAGGATGAAACGATGTCCTCTAGACGATGCTGGTTCGGTGGGGCCGACTATGTCAGTTCCCCACATTTCGAACAGCCAGCTAGCCACCGTTGGATGTAGTGGATTTGGATGTTGGTGGATGAAGTCCCTATGGATTTGGCATGGGTGGCATTGCTTCGCATATTCGAGGCAGTCTTGAATCATCGTGGGCCAGTAGTAACCCATCCGTTTAATCTTCAACTTTATCTTTGGGCCTGCTTGGTGAGAACCACAGAGTCCGTCATGAACTTTCTGAACGACTTTTTTCGCTTCGTCAGGTCTTAGGCATCTCAACCACAGAGAATCAAACGACCTCTTATACAGAGTATCATTGACGAAGGCGAAAGACAGAGCTCGTTTCATAAGCTGATGTCTTGAGGACGCATCTTCGGGCGTTCGACGGTATTTGAAGTAGTCTATAAAGACTTCTCTCCAATCCTCAGCCTTTTCCCGATCTTTTATTTGCAGGGTCATCTGTTCAGTCGCTCCCTTTTCTTCGGATGATTCCGAAGACATTTCTGCTGGGGCAAGCACCCGACAGCTTTGTACCACGATTCTGACGTCATCGAGGTTCTCATCAGCCAGTTCTTTAGCGAGCTTGGCCAACGCGTCCGCTTTGCTGTTTTCCGCGCGCGGTATGTTTTCCAAAGTGTAGGAAGGGATTTGGGTCAACAGTTGTTGCACCTTTTTGCCGTACTTCACCAGCTCTGGTTTGCACGTTTGGTATTCGCCGTTTACTTGACTGACGACCAGTTGGGAGTCTCCGTATATGAGGAGGTTTTCAATTCCCATGTCGATGGCGATCTCAAGGCCTGCTATCAAAGCTTCGTATTCGGTTTCATTGTTCGTCCTCGGCTCTGTTAAGGAGAAGGCAAAGCGCATTATCCCTCCTTGTGGAGTCATGAAGACAAGGCCTACCCCTGATTTGACTAAAGGTGTACTTTGTTTGCGCTTCTTCATGGAAGATGCTCCATCGAAATAAAGCTCCCATCGGGTATCACCACCGTCGATCGCTTCAAACGCATGTTTGTCTGGCAGATCGCAATTCAGAGGAGAATCAGCAGGTATCGGATGCTCAGCGAGAAAGTCGGCAATGGCCTGGCCTTTCACTGCCTTGAGAGGCTGATAGGTTATCGAGAACTCCATCAAGAGCAGAGCCCATTTAGCGAGCCGTCCTGTCAATATGGCCTTCGACATTAAATATTTAAGGGGGTCCACCTTCGAGATGAGACAGACTTCATGCGCCAATGCATAGTGCCTGAGTTTTGTTATCGCAAAGATCAACGCCAAGCAGTGTTTTCAATGGGGGAGTAATTCCTTTCTGCCCCCAGTAGAATTCGACTTAAATAGTAGAGTGCTCTTTCTTTCCCTTGGTCGTTCTCTTATGCCCATAATGCGCCTAAAGAGCCTTCGGGGGCGGTTGTATAAAGAATGAGGGGCTTTCCCTTGACCGGAGAAGCCAGCACTTGCGGGTTTTGCAAGTACTGCTTGATTTCGTCTAGCGCGCTTTGGCACTTCTGATCCCAAACGAAAAGGGTTCCCTTCTTCATCAAGTGGCTATAAGGACGACACTTGCCTGAAAGATTGGATATAAATCACCGTATGTACGCGAGCTTCCCTTGGAGAGACCGCAACTGCTTAAGAGTTCTTGGCGGGGGCATTTCCATGATCGCCTTGATCTTCGACGGATCTATCTCGATGCCTCGTTGTCGGACGATGAATCCTAGGAATTTACCCGAGGAAACTCCGAATGCACACTTGAGGGGGTTCATCTTCAAGTTGTATTGTCAAAGGTGTTGAAATACGGTCTTTAGATGCTCGAGATGTTCCTCGTACGATTTGCTTTTAATCACGAGATCGTCGATATAACATTCGACGATTTCATGTATAAGGTCATCGAAGATCTTCGTCATGGCCCTCTGATAGGTGGCACCGGCGTTCTTTAGACCGAAGGGCATCACCTTGTAACAGAGTATTCCCAAAGGGGTCCGGAAAGCGGTGTGCTTCTGGTCTTCGGGATGCATCTTTATCTGATTATACCCTGAGGAGCCGTCCATGAAGGAGAAAACCTCATGAGTGGACGTATTGTCTATCATCGGTTCGGTAACTGGCACTGGGAAATCATCCTTCGGACAGGCTTTATTATGATCCCGGAAATCCACACATATGCGCACTGTCCCATTTTTCTTCATCACCGGGACGATGTTGGCGATCCATTCAGGATATTGAACCTCCTGGATGAAACCAGAGTCAATTTGCTTCTTGACCTCGGCATTGATACTCATCTCAAGCTCGAGCCGCATTCTTCTCGGCGCTTGTTTGACAGGCTTGACGTCCGGGGATATCGCCAATTTGTGCACAGCAATTTCTGGATCTAGTACCGGCATTTCGGAATAGTTCCATGCGAAGAAATCTCTATACTGTACAAGCACATCTTTTAACGCAGCCACCCTTTCTTCAGATAGCAGCTCGCTGACAAATGTTGGTCGCGGGTCGTTCGCCGTTCCCAACGCAATTTTCTTGAGGTTATCTGCAGTGGTATGTATTCCATCTTCCAGCTCTTTCGGTGCCGGTGGAAATTCTGAGATCGCCTCATCGTTGCCGTTTTCGAAGCACCAGGGAAGGTCATCCATGTTCTTGGGCTCTTCTTTTGATAATATTATCATGTGACAAGTACGAATTCGCTTCCAAGACCAATGTGGAGCTGGTTCTGCTTTCATGGGTTTGGGTTCATGCTTCTGTGGCGGCGTTACCCTCCAGTTGTCAGACAGAGCGAACTTGCCGAGCTGATACTGATTTTCGACCCAATTCTTAAAGGTAAAGCAGTCTTCGAGAGGGTGCCCTATTACTCGGTGATAGGAGCAATAGTTCGGGTGAGAGACTTCACCTACTTGTTCGGGGTGCTAGGACTCCGGAAGCGTAAGCATTTGGTGCTTTATAGCTAGGTCAAGTATCTTCTTTGTCTTGTCTTGAGGAAAAAAGTATGCTCGACTCATTTTCTTCATAAGGGACAAATCAGGACCACTCGATTCCCGACTGCGTGGCTTCTTGTTCCCGCTTTGTCGCTGTTGAATGCCTTTTCCGCTTTTTGACTTGTTTCTGCCTCTGCGTCGAGCCTTTTTTTTTTACAGGTTGACAGGGAGCGACATTTTCATCTTTCACGGCCTGTTGGAGGAGGCGTTGCGTCCTGGCTTTCTCGTAGATGGTCATTTCGCGGTTGTGGTCGTCTCGGACTTTTTGACCAGCTTCCCTTATAAGCTTGTCCATTTGTTCTTCGAACGACGGACTGGGCACTTTTGCATCAGGAACTTTTACTGGTTCAGGGTTACCGTCCTCCCATTGAGCATCCGCTTCTTTATTGAAGTCATGCACGACGTAATAGTCGCGGAGTAGCTCTCGTTTCTTAGACCGAATGTATCCAAGTCCGATTGTTTCCATCCTTCCACTAGGCAACTTGTGCTGAGTGCCGGGGACGTTCCAGACCCTGTCATAGAATTTGGCTTTTCGAGCGGTCTGTTTGAAGGATATCCCCTGGCGCTTCAGCAGCCTCTTCAAGCCTTCTGTATAATATCTGGGCAGACGGATGGGCTGAAGCCTGTCAGGCGTAGGATCCATACCGTGCCAGATTTCTTTCTCCACTTTGGTTTCTTCAGAGCGGTAGAATAGAATTGCTTTTTTGCCTTCTCGCCTGGGAGGGACATAGAACGTCCGCAGCTCTTCTACACTGTAGGTATCGAGCATATCCAGTTCTTTATGATGTTTAAGTGGAACCATGGTGACTTGTAGACTTTGTTCTTCATCAGCGGACGTTTGTATTGAAGGCCGAGCAGAGAATACAGAATGGACCTCATCTTCCGGGTCACTACCAAAGATCAACGTAGAAACGGATGGTCCCGGTTTGTTGTATTGGGGCAGACCCGAATAAACCATCTCCTCTTCCTCCTCGGTATCACTCCCGAAGACAGGGATGGTGACGTTAGCCTTGTTCTTCGGCTTGTGACACCTCTCTGTGTCTTCGAAATCCGGTAAGAAGTATTTGGCATCTTCATATTTGCGGACCTCGTTCACGGAGAACGGGTTCAGTTCTCCCGTCACGGTATACTCGATACCATCCTTAAAATATTTCATACACTGATGCTGTGTAGAAGGGATGATGTTGTACTCGTGTAACCATGGTCGGCCGAGCAGAGCATTGTAGCATGTCTTGGCGTCTATGACGTGGAATTTAATGTCTGTGACTAGTAGCCCAAAGTGTAACGTCAGTATCACAGACCCAAGAGTCCTGGATGATTGAGAGTCGAACCCGGAGATGGTGATCTTATCCCGAGCGAGGTGCTGGACGCTCATGCAGATTTCCTTTAACACCCGCACATTAAGGAGATTAACAGAAGATCCATTGTCAACCAATATTTTGCATATTTTTATATCATGGCAATACCCTGAGACATAGAGGGGACGGTTGTGTTCGCACGTCCCGAGGAGAAGGTCCTCATCGCCAAAAGTGACATCGGCCGTGTGCACTTCCTCCAATTCATCCTTCATCTTTTCTTCGGCCAGGAAAGCTTGGAATTGCTCTGGCTCCTGTAGTGCCTTGATTAACGAATCTCTCGCCTCTTTTGATAGTAAAAGGGCGTCAAGAATGGTGAGCTGCGAGGGTAGCTTCCTCAGATGCGCTAGAACGTTGTAATCCACCTTATTTTTCTTCAGCGGGTCCTTGGCAGTTAGCTCTTCCATGACTTGGTCATCTAAGGCGATATCCTCAGAGACCTTTTCTTTTCCTTTATCTTTTTTGTTTGAGGGTCCGAGATTCTTTTCGGGTAGCGTCCGATTACGCAGTCGGATATTTTCACAGACATTCTGCTCTTCTTCTTTTCCCGAGGTGGACTCTTTAAAGAGGGAGCCAAGAGCCAACTCCTCGTCAGAATCGCTCCCGAATGTGAGCACCTGTGATCCCCCGGTGTTAACCATGCGAAAATTGCCGATAGTTCTGTTAAGCCCCTCGGTCGTACCGTTCTGCTCCCGGCGAATTTTGCGCTTTTCCCGCTTAAAATATTGTCGGTGAGCAACATATCCCTGCCACCATTTATTGAAACCTTTGCACTCTTCACTGGGGTGCGAAATCTTCCGATGATACAAGCAGTATAAGGGGTGCATTTCCGCTTCACCAGTAATGCTTCCTTCAGAGGATGGTAGCTTCATACCCATTGACATGGCTTTATTAAACCTTTTCCTCGTCTTGAATTTGTTTTTATCTACAGTGGGTATATTTCGCTCCAGCGGGAGTGTCTCAGCTCTTTCGTCAAGTCGCTGGCGCTTGGCTTTTTCAAATATGGCCGTCTCGTGTTCCCGATCAGCTTTACTTTTTAAAAGGGCTTCATTGAGGAATGCGTCGATGGTTTGATCCGATGGCCCCAGAATTTCTGGTTCAGGATCTGCCTCAGCTTTTCAGTGCAAGGAGTTTCCTCGTCTTCTGTAAACGAATAGGAGATCATATGACAGCTCGCCACGTATTCCTCAGATTCATCCGACGAACTGTCTCCCTCATCTTCCTCTTGAAAGACGTGGTTGAGGAACTCTTGGAGTGTAATAGGAGTCCGTGCTTTCTGGTTGTATTCCTCCAGCGCGTCAATTTGTTTCTGTAAGTCCGTGCGCTTGTCGCCAGGCTTCATGAGCTTCTTGGATTTCTTCTTCTTCTTCTTTGAAGATTTTGACGGCCGGTTGTGAGTGCTTGGGCCATCACCATCGGTCTTTGGAGTTGGACGCGGCTTCAGCATCCCTTCAATGATCTGAGGTTCCAACGGGTTTTTCCACCTGATCGCTGGGCATGTTTGAAGATCGTTCAGCATCCTCTTTGTTTTGGCCGATAGCACAACCTCCCATGGAGCTTCTTCAACGAGAGGGCACGTTGCCCCTGGCGTATTCACCTTTTTAGAGGTATGAGGTTGCGGCGGGTTCACCTTCCATCTTTCAGACAACGCGAACTTGCCCGGTTGGTACTGGTCCTCAATCCAGTTTTTGAAGACGTAGCAGTCCTCGATCGGATGACCCAGTACTCGATGATAAGGACAATAATTGGGATTATTGACTTCGTTTGGCTGCGACGGATGTCTTGGATCCGGCAGATTTATGAGTCGGTTGTGCAAGGCCAGCTTGAACAATCTTATCGTTTTATCTCGGGGAAATGAGTAAGGACGTCCCAGCCTCTCCTCGAGGGATAGGTGTGGACGCATATTATTTTGACGGACAGCCAGTTTCAAGTTGCTCGGCTGTTGTTGAGCATTAGCGACAATGATCGCTTTTCCCTTCCCCTTCTCGTTTCGAGAGTCCGGCTTTGGAGGGGGCGGTCTATGGCCCATCTGGTCCATTTGGGCCAATTTGTCGATCAGGGCCTGGAAGGTAGTCGGCTTGAAGAACATCATGAATTGGGATATGGTCGCCTGCGGATCGAGGGTTCCCACAAACATACCCACTGCCGGAGCCTCTTCAATGCGTTGCTCGCATTTTGACCACAAGTTCTGCCACCGTATAGCATACCGAACCCATGTTTCGCCTGGCTTCACCCTGGCATTAATCAATGCCGTTATCGGGGTGCGTTCGCTGGCGCTTGCGAAACGCTGGGTAAACAGCAACTCCATCTCTGCAAAGGTCTTGATAGATTCGTTTGGGAGCTCGGAGTACCATTCGAATGCTGTATCTGATAAGCTACCAACGAACTGGCGAAGCAACAATTTATCATCGCCGCCAGTGTTGCCGCAAAGCGCCCTGAACTGGGCAACATGCTGGTGGGGATTGCCCGTCCCCTTATAAACATGGAATTTCGGGATTGTATAGCCCGGCGGGTACTTGATCTAATCGTACCAGCTTGGATACGGTCGCCCCGTCTTGACAACTTGGCCGGCTGCCTCAGTCGCCTGATGAACTCGTATCTGCTGAGCTATATATTCGTCCAAGTCAGCTTTGGAGATTGTCTCCTCCTTGGCCGTTGACAGAGCCGGTGGAGGATTTGACGTTTCTCCCCTGTTGTCTTCAAGGACGATCAGAGGATCTTCTTCAGCAGGAGGATCTTGTTGAATCATCATACCCACCATGTCCTGGAACAGGAGGGCCATTCGCTTTATATTGGCTGCTTGTTCCGCAGCCTCTTTATCCTTCTTTTCCAATACCCTACGAAGGAATTCAGCGTCAGTTTCTTGCTCCTGGCGTTGATCCGAGGACGCTTCGGGGCTTTCTTTCGGCCCAGTGAGTGCGGCCATCGCATTCATCATTTCCTGGAGCTTCTGCTGTTGCTCCTGAGCTTTGGTCATTGACCGTGTAAGCGGTCTATGACCTGTAGATGCATGGCTGTCCTCCTTTCCTGACGCCATGTATACAGTATGGACTACAATGCCCCCGGACTTAGGGCGTTTAGGCTCGCCGCCTTTGACATTTGCTGCAGGCGTGGGAATTTTCTCCGGCCTCCTTCTCTTGTGGGCCGTTGAAGTTGAGGGGGCCGTTGCAGCGGGCACCCTGGTGGTGGTCGTCCTTTGCTGTTTGTCCGGACGGTTCTTTTCTTCTTGCACTTTTGCCCTTTTCTGTTGGCGAGAGTGATCTTGGTCGATTACCGAGTCTTGAACTCTCCGCCAGAATTTATAAATCTTGGAGGACAGCCGTTGAGGGGGCTGCTCCAGCTTCGTTTCTGTAACCCTCTCCGCAGGTGGAGGAGATCTTTTTAGCGCAGCAGTCGGAGAGTTCTTAAGTACCATCCTCGGCAGTTCAAAGCTGTTCCCAATTGGAACAGCAGTATTAACTTCCATCATTGGAGCGGGTGGAGTTAGCCCTGAGGGGGAGTCTCCCCCGGCCTTCCTTACTCGGCGCCAGTGGCGGCGTCGAGCGTGACGAGCCGTTGGGACTAGCTCGGTGATAGGGACAGCTTCTTCTTGCCCCCTGTCCGAATGAGGTGTTGCTGGTGTCAGCCTCTTAAAAACTGATGTTGTCCTTTGAGTGGCGATGTTCAATCTGTCAAAGACAGATCCTCGAGCAGGAGCAGGAGCCGGAATAGTCAGCCTTGAAAAGACTGACTCTTTAACAGGAGAAGCCGCCTTGACGACTTCTGGAGCAAGGGTGGCTGTCCTTCTCGGGACGGCCATTTCAGGGTTCATGGGCTTCCTGGTGGGCCCATCAGGGTTCTGGCCTAGCCTGGCAAAGACAGAGGCTGCCTATTTGATATTGGACGACCCGTTGAAAGGGGCCGTTGTAGCAGTGAGCCGATCGAAAACTGACTTCTTGTTCGCTTCTGGTGCGGGCACTGGCATAGTGAAGCTTGCAGGCGGGAGCATGGTCCCGAAAAACAGACCAGTGGTGGCCTGGGTCACTTGTTCCACCGGCATGGCAAGGATGGAGGCCGCTTGAGGCCCATAAGCTACACCTCCAGGTGAGGTGGAGCGTCGATTGCACTTGCATTTTGAGCAGCTCGAGCTGTTGGAGGCCATTGATGCTTGATTTCTGCGCCAAGTAAAAGACCAAATCTTAGTAACTCGAAATCCAAAGGCAACCATTAACAAACCCTGATTCGTTCGTGAAGACGACACACGAAGTGTGGAGTGGAAAGAGGAAAAGGTCCCACCGGGCATGCCAGAATCTGTTCCCCTCCGAAAGACGGCGCGACGCAGAGACGTCTTGCCTGAGATTCGAGGCAGATGCTATTTGGTTTTATCCGTCCACCTCTCCGAAGATTCCAAGTTGATTTATGGCACCGTGTATCGGAGGTTTAAACGGATGCGGCCGATGTAGCAGACTTCGTCAGATTCCCCCTCGTTTAAGGGGTTTTTGATTGTGGGGACGCTCTTCCCTGCAGGCGCAAGCCCCTGCAGTTAATTACACTACCACATCGCGGTAACCACTTTCTCCTTTTCCAGAATTTTCACTTCGTGTCGTGGGTATTTGTTTTGTTTGTGGTTGCCCGTGGACTGTATACGGAGACTAATTTATGTCGTCGCCCGTAGGACGTGGATTAGTCCAAATCCTTATTTTCTTAGATTTGGATTTGGGGTTTTGGTTTGAGGATACGTTAGCCATATTTGAGGCTAAGATCAACTCAAACGTTTGTTAAGAATACGTTAGTCCTATTTAAGACTAAGATTGACTTAACGGGATCGTTTAGATCCGACAAAAGAGCATTTGGGGCTCTATTGTTCCAGTTTAGGGACGTGGTGGTCCATAGGTAGTTTAAGGACATTACGGTCCTTTGCCAGTTTAAGGACATAGGGGTCCATCATTCCCGTTTTAGGGACGGATATTAGTTTAAGGACGCATAAGTCCATGGGTTTAAGGACCCCACAGTCTGTGTCGATGTGTGGTTGTCGGGACCAGTCACCTCTTTGACGTCGTTGAAGGATTACAACGATAGGTGTCAGAGGAGTTCAGAGATGTACCCTTGAACCGGATGTAAATTGATTTAAGAGAGCAATCTTGCTCAGTCAATTTAATTTGAGGACTTACGGCCATGATTGGGCTAAGTCCAGTTGAGAATATTCAACGTTTTTATCTTTGGCCTATTAGGCCTGTGCTAGGGCTTTGCCCCTGTTTAATAATGCACTGCATTTTATTCTGGCCTGCTAGGCCTTTTTGATTTGGGCTCTGTCCCTTTATTTCTGATGCAGAGCATCTGTCATTGTTGGGGCTCTGCCCTTTTTAAAATAATGCATAGCATTTTATTAGGCATGTTAGGCCTTTTTTAATTGGGCTTGGCCCTTCTATAAATAATGCAATGCATTAATTATCTGACAGTGGCTTGTCAGGCGCTTTGCGCCAATAATTGAGCGCAAGCGCATGTGGAGGTGACACGTGTCACGCTCTGGTGAGCGCAAGCGCAGTGCGCTGCGCGGTTGCGCTGCTGACATGTGGCGCGCTCTGGTGAGTTGCGCCAACTTTAAAGAGCAATGCTCTATTTTTAAAAGCGCATAGCGCAAGTTATCCTAGCGCTGACACGTGGCGCTCTCTGGTGGCTTGCGCCAACCCAGGAGCGCAACAGTGCAGTTTTTGCAAGTGCAAGGCACTGTTTCAATAACTTGATCCAATTTTGGATTCAAGAAAAGAATCTTTAAGATTCCAGAACCAATGGTTCATAAAAAGTGCAAGGCACTGTTATTATTTATTTTTTATTGAAGATCATTGATCTTGTTCTTAGATCAATGATCTATTCAGAAGAAGTTCTTTTTTTAAAGGTTTTTACCTTTTTTCTCTTCTTGAGTTTTTTTCTCAAATTCTTCCGAGTTCTCTCTATTCTCTGTGCTGTTGTTTTTGATCTTGATGTTGATGATTTTTGAATTGGGGTCTAGGGGCCTTTATATAGTGCCCATTAATTTGTTAAATTTGTTAAAGAGATCCTTCTCTGAGTGATTTGGGGAATTTTCCCCACCGTTGGATCTTTGATCCAAGGGCTTCTGTTTTACAGAAGACAATCTTCTTATTTTAACAAGAACAGAAAGATCTTACTGAAATTTTAATTCTGTTCGGCGCAGATGCACCAGCGCCTGACACGTGTCGCGCAGCGCAACTGCGCTGACACGTGTCGCCAACTGAAGCGTTGCTTCCTTTTAATTTTGTTTTAAATAGAGCCTTGCTCTGATTGGGCGTACTGCCTTGGGCGTTGCACTGACGTTTCAGCTTTTGACACGTGGCGCGTTGCGCACAGCGCAAGGGTTCTGAAGCGTTGCTTCATTTATTTTAATTTTAATTTTCACTTTAATTTTCAAAACAGAGCTTTGCTCTGATTGGGAGAAACAGAAGCGTTGCTTCGTTTCCCGCCTTGGAATTTGAACAGAGCTTTGCTCTGATTGGGGTAAACACCTATCACATGCATTACGAATATTAAAAAAATATTATATCGGAGATAACTCCTCTTTTGTCGATTTGTTTTAAAAAAGTTGTTTCGAGATGGAAAATGATAGAGATGAAGGGACTTACGTGTTTAGGTGGTTAGAAAGAGAGAAAGGAAGCTTTTGGGTGTCGTGGCGTCGTCAGAAATGCTCCGGTCGTCGAGTTTGGCTTGTTACCCCACTTAGGTTGCTTAACTCCACTTGGTAGTTAGAGAGTTTGAGAGAATTTTTGCTAGAATTTTCAGAATGGGGAAGAGCTAGGGCATGAGATGGTATTTATAGTGAAGAATTAGGGTTTGGGAATTAAAAATTTTGGATTTAAAGAATTTAAATGGTGTTAAATGGTGAATTGAAGAGTCTCTATTTGATTGCGGGAAAATCAAACAGTACAGGGAAGTTAAGGGGAGTCGATGGGACAAGTGTGCAAAGCACGGAGGCAAATGGGCTCATCTTGACCGTCGGCGCCGGCCCAAATGAAGAAACGGGCGGTCAAGATTTGGTTATCTGCCTCGAGATTTGTGCCACATGTCAAGTTCGGTGTGTATACCTCATTGCGCCTGTTTTATTTTTTTGAAACTTTTTGTTTCTCCGTGTATTGCACGTACAACTATTGGGCTTCCGAAAAATTAAAAAGAAAAATCTAAAAATAATTGTGTCTGATGAGAATCGAACACACAGGCTATATCACAGCCGTACAGAGGCTTTACCAGTGATCTACAAGTTGCTTCTTACTTTTATTTAACAAAAATAACTTTTAACTCTTACAGAGGCTGTAATACCCTTTTCTGTACAATAATAAGAAATTTCTGTACAGAAATTTCAGAGTCGTTACAATGTCTTTATTTCTTACCTTCTGTACACCACACTTAGGCTAATTGGTTTTCTTCTTCCCTATCTTTTGACATCTGCCTAAGATTTGGAAGAAGACTATCCAATAAGCGTAATAGGTATACTCTCCTAATACTAAAAGCCCTCGCAGCCTGAGAGAAACTAAAGATGTAATACCCAGCTCTTTTATACCGATACCCGTAATTCTCTTTAACTTATAAAACCTTATTTTTATGAGTATTAATTTATTTTAAAACTTCTTGTTAAACCCAAACCAAAACTACATTTCATATCCTCAGCCCAAGCATTTAATTTCCCCGGCCCAATCTCCTCAGCCCAAGCAAACAAATAAAAAAGGAAATTTATTTCAACCCAAGCCCAAACCTTTCCCCTTCTTTTTCCTTCTCTTTCTGAAGCCCTAAACATCAACCAAGCCCAAGTTCCAATATCTCAAACCCACACCCATTTCCTATTCTCACCCTACAGATTCCTCAAATCATTTTCATTAATCATAATTAAATTCCCCAAATAAACCCACTCTTAAATCCCATTAATCACCATATAATTCTTATTCATTCCTCTTAATTAACTTTTAATCCTCTCCATCTCCTTTAATTTTTTCCAATTAAAATTTCCTACGTTCTCTCTCCCTCACACACGTTTCCTTCTCTCTCTCCTCATTCTAATAATTACCAATAAAATTTCCCCTACGTACCTCTCTCTCTCTCTTCACTCGCTCACTCTCTCTCTCACCCCACGTACACCCACTCTCTCTCTCTCCTCTCGTTCTCTCATTCTCTCTCTCTCTCCCACACATACGTTCTCTCTCCCTCCCTCTTTCATTTCTTTCCCGCTCCCTCACTCTATCCCTCCCATTCTCTCTCTCTCCTTCTCGAACCCGCACCCTCGGCCGAGCGTCGCGCTCGCCGCCGCCTCCAACTCACCCAACTCGCGTCGCTCGCCCCCACCTCGCCGCCTTCACCCTCGTCCCCAGCTTCGTCGCACCCAACACCTCACTGCACCTCGACGTCCCACATCACCGGAACCCCGACCCTCTTCTTCCCCGATTACCCGAGTCCCCATCTCCCCGACTTCATCAGCTGCAACCTCCACAGCCACCTCCGACGAACTTTGCCGGCCCCATCACCTACCGAGCTCGCCTACTCCGGTCACCTCCTTCTCGATCCACCCACTGCATCCACTCCTTGCTTGACACCTTCATACCAACGTCGAGGCCAACCCTTTGCCGCCGGAGCCACCTCCTCGCCGTCGCCGATTTTTTCCCCTCACAGCTGCAACCACCAGCCCAAACTCCCTGAGCTCCCCGCGACCCAGAACCGTTGCTGCCGCACCATCTCCTTGCTCTCGACGCCGCAATCATCGTCGCCGTCCCCACCACAGCGTCGTCTCTCTTGTCATAGCCTCTGCCTCGCCGGCAGCCTCATCCCTCTCGAACTCCTCGAAGCCGAGCTCAAGCCAGTCGAACACGTAGTTGCCATCACTGCAACAGCCACTGTTGACAATTCTATCTGCGGTGCTGTTGTCCTTGCATACTCTGTGATCATCACCGTCACCGTAGTAATCGCCGTCGCACCCACCGAGCTGTCGAATCCAAGAGCCCGAGCACGAGCCGAGGCCGCGAACCCTACACGCGTCATTCATCGCGCGTTCACGCCGTTACCACTGCCGTGCATCGCCAAGACGCCTCCAGGCAAGTACTTTTACTTGCTGCATGCTATATATTCAGGTTACAAATTTAAATTACATAGATCGCAAAATTACAATTTTAGATCAATTATGTACCATACTTATTCGACGTGTGTTCTCAATGAAAATACTCATCTAATTTGACGGAACTCATTGGTATAGTTTGGCCCGTATTGATGTGAATCTAGTGTGTGAATTTTATTGGAAAATATGACCGTTAACGATTGAAAAGACTACCCCCTAGTTTGCCTGTAAAACTGGAAATTTCCTGTACCTGAAAACCGTAAAAATCACCATAAATTATATACATACTGGAATGATGCGTTCGAGGGCTCAAATCGAATCCGACTCGACGAACTTTAACCCTGTACAAGTTTATAATAGTTTCTGTACTTAAACAGTGACGAAATTTGGATCGGAGTGCGACTCTGGACTGCAGTCCAGAGCGACTCCAATTGTTGCTTGCTGTTCCGTAATGGGTACCACAGGATTTCCTTAACTCGTAGGTTGCGGAACTCCACTGTTTATTGTAGGTGAACCTTTTAGGTAGACAAAACAAGTGGTTTCATTCTTTTTCGTTATCGTTTGTTATTTATTCTGTAATTTAATAGATGTGGACGTAAAACAGTCCAGAACAGATTCTGAGATGACATACTAGTATTGAATAATGTATATCTCCTGACGTACAGACACGATTGAAGATCCGTCTATTGCGTTGAAAACCTTACTGAAAACCCTAGATTTCATCCAACTGTAGTGTTGCTAAAATCTGATCCCAACTGGGATTAAAATGCGTTGCGAAACGGATTTCTGATTCTGAAACCGGATTTCCAGCCGTAAACGCTTAAAATGAAATGGCTATAATTAATGATCCTGGAACCCGATTGGCGTGAAACTAAATTCGATGGATAGATAACTGAACATACTAATTATTACCTGTTCACCGTTTCACTAAATTTGTAACCGTATGATTTATGATAAATTATGCAAATGGTAGATTAATGATGCAGGACATCCTAAACATGCTTTATATACTGTTCACGCATCATATCATACACATGTCATTGCATCGATAACCCAGTGATAACGTGCATTACCCAGTGCTAGGTATTAGTGATGATTGTGGCAAGTACATTAGTGTTCGTGTATCAGTGAATAAGTGAAAGTGATACGTACTTGTACACAATCAGTGACCCTATTATTATATTGCATTGTCGACGTCTGTGGGATGCGTGTACGTGTGACTATAAGTGGTATGGGACACTTATGGAAGCGCTTGCATGGGTGTTGCAGATAAGGCACCAGACACTGCCATTTATCTTAGGTATTAGTCGGGACGTGCTTGATGGAGGTCCTGCTTCCAGTTCTCGCGCAGACTTGTCACTGACCGATTGGTATTTAGGGTTATGGTTAGCGTTTGATGTAGACCACAGGGTGTGGGGTAGTTTAAGTGTGAGTTCAACAGAATCTCGGGAGTCCCATGCCGGCTTATATATTTAGGGAGATATATGGAGATTTACAGGGTATGTGATTATTACCGTGATATACATGTTGGGCCCGTGGTCCCTTGCCCTTGGGTTCTACTCTTGGATGGAGGACACTCGCGAGTGGTTGACTCTCACACTTGGACTGACGATAGGCTTAGTGACCTGTACAGTGAGACTTAGAGACTGATAGGGATACTGGCATTGATATACCTTACATACTTTGTTGACATACGTGGCATATCATTCTACTGCTTTTACTGTTCCGCTGCATTGATTACTGCATGTTTATATCCATATTGCCATTGATCTACTGTTATATATACCTATTATCACTGTTAGAATTGTCACATAATTTTATATATATATTATTGCTATTGTGTCGCTCTGACGACCTGTGTATGCATGCTCAGTGTGAGGAGAAGATTTAGCCTGGACCAGGACTAGACGCACTTCACGGACATCTTGTTTAGCTATCCAGAGTTATATCTTTTGTTTCCCATCAGGTCAGTTCATTTTACTGTTTTGTTCCAGTTACTGCATTTCTCATTACCTGCGCATTATTTACTGTTTACCATGAAAAAATAGAAGCCGAAGTGTGACTACGGCGGGACATTTCCTTGACCGTAGGAACATGGCTGGCCTTGTCTACCCCTCGTATTCCGTATTTTGGGAAGCGGGGCGTGACAAAAGAGAAAAGACAACCGAATAATCCTTTTTCAATTTCCTGAGAACCGGAATCCATTCTCGAACCGAAACAAGTTCTTTGAGTTCGTATGTAACTATAGATGGCATACCCAAGCAATATGGATTTTCGTAGTGATACAGAGTATTCTGGAGAAATGTAAAGGGAAAGTAGGAGTGGCAGGGATATATGCGACTTTGTCGTGAATCGTGAAAATCCAAATCCAAAATGTGTAAGAAGGTTCGGTTATGTTGGTTCATGAGTTTTAGTTTAAGGTAAGTCATGGTCGCAAACCAGAGAGTGAAAAGAAACATTCGGCATGCACTCTATCAAGATTAGATTGGTTAATAACTTCATCTAATCAGGATGACTACCACTGTTTCTTCGAATTCTCCTTCAAACCCTAAAATGAGAATTAGTCGGGATCATATTCACCTTACAAGTTCACTAACCGTTTAGCCAGGCCAATGTTGGTACTCCGAGGGAGGTCCCCTGTGTTTTCATATGGACCCAATTAAATAACCTTATTTCCGAAGAGGTGTAATCTCGTTAACACTTTCTAGATACCTAATAAGTTAGCTAATTGTGAAGTGAAAATTTCCCGAGGAGTAATACCTACTCATTAGCGGGAATCGGGACCTAACTATCATTGTGTGATAATTTTGACATAAGCCAACCAAAATCATCACACTCCAGACGGTATGCGCATACTTGGCAAGTTTCCTTTAAATTTGAAACTCCCGATATGGTTTTTTCCCTAAACGACTTATGACCTTGACAAGGTCAAAATTTCATAAGTCGCAAGTCAAGTTCAACCCGTCATTATACTCGATTAATCTAAACCTACCCGCAGGTACCCTTGACAAGATCAAAATGACCGTGCGATTATTCTAAATAATCGCATCACTGTGCAATAGGAAAGCATTATATAGCTACCAAGCATTACGCCTTAACGAGGTCAAAACACGTAGCACTAATATTAATCAATACTAATCTAAAATGACGGAACGCTACGACTGGTTTTTGGTGAAAAACCTTTAACGTAATGAACTTGATTTCGTTGAAGGAACTCAAGCAATTTTGAAAAGGAGTGGTTTAGGCTCCGCATTTTTAAAACGGGTGGTTTTGTAGAAAACCGATGGTTTTGAAGAAAACCGATGGTTTTGAAGAAAACCGAGTAGTTTATAATCACGTAAACTTTTGCCAAAGAGGCCGCTCCTTATGAAGGGATCTAGGCTCTTTCCTCATCGAATGAGGTGCAGGATATTCCTAACTGAATACCTCAACGCAAAGCAAAAATGGAAACATCTATAGTTTTCAAAATTGATTCCAACAATATCATTTAGGTTTGTTTTTCTTGCATTAATCAGAATTAATGCAGTCCTATCAATTAAACATATCATGCCTGAAAGAAACGAAAATAAGCACGTACATATATGCTATCCACATTCGCCACATGGTCCTGGGTCTTCACCGTAAGGTTACTTAATTTACGGCAAGGCGGGGACAGGACTAACTCGAATGAAAAACATAAATAGCGTCCAATATATGTGTGTGTGTGTGTGTGTGTGTGTGTGTAATATACACACATTCATCTCACGCATGATATCAAGTAACATCACAGAAGTAGCACAGCAGAATCAAACACAGTATGGAAATGCAGATAATGTCACGCCCCGCTTCCCGGTGTACGGCGAAGGGGCACGACTAAGCCGCTACGTATATACTCTGAAGTAAATACGCTAAGCGTATCTAAGCAATATAAATGTAAATGCACAAGAGACGAGATATAATAAAATAGCAACTTTATTTATTCACATTCTTTTTACAATAGGAAAAGTAAATACAACTGAATGAAAGCAATGCCTAAATAGTGGTATAACAGAAATGAAAAGTACTAAATAAAAATGTGTACAATGAAGCTAGAGCTCTGAGTCGTAGGCAAGCTGATCCAAGTCCTCACTAGTAGGCTCGATCCCCTGAGTGTCCAGATCACCTGACAACATTCCAAAGAAGAAAGAGAAGGGATGTCGTCTCGGTAAGTCCCAAAGATAAGGGAGAAATAGAATAGACAGAAAGAGAATGTAGTTTTTAAAGTTGTATTATTTGGTTAACGCTGTTGTTTGTAGCTTGGTACAGAAGGATGCCAGAGTATACGAGAGGAGTCTCTATATGCCAGAGACTAAAGAAAACGGAAGTACAAGGAACCGTTATGCCACGGTACAACAGAAACGAAATATAGGTTAGGTGTCTTAATCTTGCAGTCTCGTGCCACTTCTAACACCTTCCGTGCCAATCTACCCCTTAAACCCCACGATGTCCTGATTGTATTGTGTGTGTTGTATTGTAAATTGTATTGTCTTGTATAGATGGATAACTTGCCGAAACTATGATATCAGTAAATGGATGTAACTGGAGAAATGTAAATGGAAGTATATCCATGGTTCGGTTCGGTCAATACAGATTGAATAGATTGAATATATGTATTCATGGATTCATGTTGGTTTATAGATTGTACTAGAATCATATTCAAGTCAGATTATTATAATAAGACTTAGTCTGAGTCAGAACAATTAGAAAAGAAATTGAAGTCCTGATTGTTTTGATGTTATCGGTAACCGCTGCACATGGACGGCATAATTTGTGTCTTTTTCAAAGACGATTACCATGTTGATAACACCATTGTTAAGTTGTCTACCTTAAATAGGCAAGCACCCACTTCTCCAGCTCCCTGAGGCTCAAGAGATTGATCCCGCTTAAACCTATATTTACTAGGGTCTTTAGGGTAATTTATAGAACTTGAGGGGGTTTTATGTAAAAATACTTTTGTATAATTTTCAAAATACACCCCAAGTATTTAATTATCGTCTTTAGAGTTTTCATAGATATAGATTTTATATTTGTGATATTTCTAGTGAAAATAACTTATTTTTCATAATACATGGTATTTAATTGTAACATTGAACTTGTATGGAATTCATGGTATTTTAATGTAAAGTGATTCTTGTGATTTTAGCAAAAAGTTGGAATATTTATATTATCACAAAATAGATATTTTAATGATACATATATACATATTTATATAAAAATAATTTTAATATATATTATATTTCTAGAAATCTCATTTTCTTAAGATATTTGTATTTTAAATCTTTCGAGACTGAATGCTCCTTGTGAAGGTCTACATCTCGCACTACTAAGCCCAGGGATGTGCGATAATTCGCACCATCCCAGTCGGGTTTCCCAAAATGGGTTGTAGCGGCGCTTTGCAAAGATTTATAAAAATACGAATTCTTATAGAAAACGGTTTTAATAGTTAGTGGTATTTATATGTAAAGTTTCGTTTTCCCGTATTTTATGTTCCCGAAAGGTATTGTGCTATGTTGCATATGAGAGTGTGAGGATGTGGGTCATTACCTCATGATCTACTTAAAGGTATAGCAAGATTATGATGTTTTAAAGGTCGAAATTAAACTACATGGTATTTTAGTGAAAAAGTACGATAAAAATTGAAATAGAAATCCTTTTAATATAGAACTTGTTCAATATGACTTGTTAATGTTTAATAGTCAACATTTAAGAGTTTAGTATGATTGTATTTAAGAAAATGTTGAATTTTCAGGAAGAACCGAATCGGAAATCGGATTAACTCTGATTCCGTCGAGTTTTATTAAAAGAAGTTTTAAGACTAGAGAATAGAAGAGTGAGGTGGGACTTACGGGTTTTCAGATTAGAGGAGAGGAAGAGGGAACGGTAGGAGGCGCCGGTGCGTCGTTTCGTCGCCGGGAGCTCCTAGGGTCGTCGTCGGAAAATCGCCGGAGCTTCGCCCTTCACTAACTCCAAATGTACATTAAACTTCTAGGGATTTCTTAAGAGTTTTGATCAGAATTTTGGAGTGAGGGGGGTGTGTTTAGGGGTTGTATTTATAGGGTAATGCTAGGGTTTAGGGTAGGTGAAAGGGTGAATTGAAAATTGTATTAAAAAATATTTAAAATGTAATAAAATGGAGTAAATAAGGTTTTAAAGGGGCTCTGTTACTAGGTAGTATATTTAAAGTATACAGGGGTACAGGGGAGGTGAAGAGGCCCAACTTTCATGTTGGGGACTCGGCGGTCCGGCCGAGTCCGGCCGGCGGCGGCGGCCCGAGTCGGCCGAGTCGTCGGCCGATTCGGCCTAGTCTGGCCGAGTCAGGCGTGCGTTGGGTTCTTCGTCGTATCATCTAACCCCTGGGATAGTTTGTTTTATTAGTGTAGTGGGGTTTTTACGAGTTATGCACGTGTAAACCCTTAGACTTCTAAATGTTTAAAAAGAAAATAATATTAAAAATAATGTGGGGTATGGGATTTGAACTCTGGTGCTTTGGTTCAGCAGTGCAAGGTCTTACCAATGAGCTACAAGCTCTTGCTTGCTATTAAAAAGCAAATCAATTACTTATAGCAATCACAGTAAATGCAAATACCCCAAGTATACATTAATTTTTAAACAAATTTTTGTACACCAAAATTGGAGTTGTTACAGTCTACCCTCCTCACAAAAATTTTGTCCTCGAAATTTACAACTTTTATTTTAAGGACTAGTTTACAAAGAGGTGGGGATATCTTGCACGTATCTCATCTTCCCTTTCCCAAGTTGATTCTCCTGGAGTGTTTTTTCTCCACATCACTCGAACCAAGTTGACTTCCTTGTTCCGAAGTGACTTCACTTATCTATCCAGGATCTCCATAAGTTGTTGCTCACAGGATAAGTCGGGTTGTACAGTAAGCTCTGAATGATCGAGAATATAGCTGGGGTCACTCACATACCTTCTGAGTTGGGATATGTAGAACACATTATGCACTCCTTCCAATGAAGGTGGAAGTGCTAAGCGGTATGCCACTTCACCGACTCGTTCGAGTATGTCATACGGTCCAATGTATCTCGGACTTAGCTTTCCCCGTCTTCCAAATTGGATCACTCCGCGGTTCGGAGATATCTTTAAGAATACGTGATCTCCTGGCTTGAATTCCAAGTGACGTCGCTTTGCATCAGCCCAGTGCTTCTGTCGATCTTAGGCTATGCGCATCTTTTCTCTGATAGTACGAACCACATCAACAGTCGCTACTATCATCTCAGGTCCAAGAATTTTCCTATCTCCGATATCGTCCCAACTTAATGGCGATCGACACTTCCTTCCATATAGTGCTGCAAAAGGTGCCATTCCTATACTTGCTTGGTAGCTGTTGTTGTATGAAAACTCCACAAGATGTAGGTGATCTTCCCACGATCCTCCAAAGTCTAACATACACGCTCTGAGCATATCCTCCAAGATCTGAATAGTTCACTCAGATTGACCATCTGTTTGTGGATGATAAGCCGTGCTGAAATTCAGACTTGTTCCCAAGCTTGCTTGCAGACTCTGCCAAAATTGCGATCGGAACCTGGTTTCACGATCGGAGACAATGCAGACCGGTACTCCATGAAGTCGCACAATTTCCTGTATGATTTCATGGGTATCAGAGATAGTAAATATTTGAAGAGTTTAAATCTTAAGTAGATTATTACCTCCATGTACTTCTTTGCTAATGTCTCAGTTGATTGGCCAACTCGAAATAAGATGAAGTGAGCCGATTTTGTGAGTCGATCCACAATGACCTATACCGCATCGTTACCTTTTGTGCTGCGAGGAAGAGCAGTCACAAAATCCATCGTGATGTGTTGCCACTTCCATTCTTGGATTAGTAGCGGTCGAAGTAATCCAGCAGTCCTGTGATATTCAGCCTTTACTTGCTGACACACCAAGCATTTAGCGACGCTTCTGGCTACTTCATGCTTCATTCTATGCCACCAGTAATTCTGACGTAGATCTTTGTACATCTTTGTACCTCCAGGGTGTACTGAGTAGGGAGAGTTGTGAGCTTCTTTCATTAACTCTTCCCGAACAGAATCTTTTGGTACACATAATCTGCTGCCGTATCTCAAAGATCTGTCTTCATGGATGATGAAGTCTGTTCTGAGTCCATTCTGTACTTTTTCTTTGATCTTTTGCAACTTAGCATCACTTGCTTGAGTTGCTTTGATCTGATTGACAATGGTAGATTGAACTTGTAAATTCATCAAACTTGAAGCATTACCTGACATGACTACTTCAATCTCCATATGATGCAAGTCTTGTTGAAGCTTCCACTGAGCGATGAGATGCATTTCTAATGGTTGGAGACTAAGAGCATCTGGAACCACATTCACCTTCCCAGGGTGATATTGCAGATTGATGTCAAAGTCCTCCATGAGTTCTAACTATCGTCTCTGCTGCATATTCAACTCCTTCTGAGTAAACACATATTTCAGGCTCTTATGATCTGTGTATATGTTCACTCGTTCGCCAAGTAGATAATGGCGCCAAATCTTGAGAGCAAAGATAACGGCTGCCAATTCTAAATCATGCGTCGGATAATTATGCTCATGAGTCTTCAGTTGTCTTGAAGCATAAGGCACAACCTTACCGTGCTGATGTAGAACACATCCTAATCCCTTACCGGATGCATCACAATGCACTTCGAAACCTCCAGACTGGTCCGGTATAACGAGAATAGGCGTTGATGTCAACCTTGACTAGAGTTCTACGAAAGCTTGTTCGCATGCTTCTGACCACACAAAGTCTTCATCTTTACGTGTGAGCTTGGTCAGGGGTTTTGCTATCTTAGAAAAGCCTTCAATGAACCTTCTGTAATATCCAGCCAGACCTAAGAAACTTCAAATGTCCTTCACTGACTTTGGTGTCGGCCATTCGCTTACTGCAGAAACTTTCGCTGGATCCACAGAGATTCCTTCACCTGATACGATATGTCCAAGAAAACCAACTTGATCTAGCCAAAACTCGCATTTGCTGTACTTGGCATATAATTGATGTTGTCGTAGAGTTTCCAGGACAATTCGTAGGTGCTCGGCATGTTCTTTCCGACTCTTTGAATACACTAGTATTCCATCGATGAAGATGACAACAAACCTGTCTAAGTACTCCCGGAAAACTTGATTCATCAGGTTCATGAATATTGCTGGTGTGTTGGTCACTCCAAATGGCATCACTAGAAATTCGTAATGACCATAGCGTGTTCTGCCTCCGTGTGGCTCGGAACTGTACCCAACTAAAACCTGTTTGCATGACTCTTTTGAGCCGTGGTAGGGTAGTAATCTAAGTACAGTGGGAACTCACACGAGATAAATGAAAATCTCATATCAAAGGACTAATATGTACTCATGCCTCAAGATAACTTCCATTTGACGATAGGTATAATACCATCTAAAAGTTCTCGGCGAGTCCATCCGGTGTACTCACCTCCAGTGAGCACCTGTATACTATCTTAGGTGACTCAACACCAATGGCTTGTGAGACCGGTCACCACCCCTCGTCGGGGTCTCGAAACGTATACACTAGTCTACTCCGAAGTATCAATGCCCGGTCTCGATACTTTCTCGACAGAGGACATTTAAGGATGTGCTTGTGGACCACTCAGCTCCTACGTATATGATCGTCATCATAATGCTGGTAGTCAAGCAATGATCCTACGGAATTTATTATTATGTATTGTCCACAATGATAAAGACAACCCAGATAGTATATTATCATCTCAAGTAAGACTATTCTAGCTGTATAGGTCCTCTTTCAATTATCATAATCAGCTATATGCAATTACAATAATTGCCTTGAGGGCACTATATCCAACAAGACCGCCGCCGTCGACATGCTACATTGCGAGTGACCAGGTTACTTGGCTAGGGGGTGCTCAGAAAAGCGTCAGAGCGGGACTATTTCCGTCGCTACTCTTCACTAGGCGATTGTATCGAGAGGCTGTGGATTTGGTGGCCCATAGAGAGAACGAGGACCCAAAGGCAGAGGACACCAGACCGTGGGCAAAAGGCAAGTGGAAATTGTTACTCTGCCGGCTCCAGGTGCACAGGCACCTTTCGACATTGAAAGAGGTGTACTTCAATGTCATTTGTTTCGATTTGTGTTTTAGTGATCCGAGTATCACGTTTTCATCGTTTTGACTCTTGTATTTTGATGATTGGGTTTCATTATTGATATTTTCATGCACCGTAGCTGCACCTGATGGATATTTTTTTTGTTCACGGCAGTTGCACTTTATTTATGTTTTTGTGCATATCCGATGCACTTGATAGATGTTTTGTGCACACAAATTGCACATGATGTTGATTTCATGCACATTAGATGCGCTTGATTTTGATTTCGTGCACATTAGATGCACCTGATTTTGATTTAAGTGCACCTTAGATGCACTTGCTGCTGTTTTCATGCGCATTTGTTGCATTTGACGTTGTTGTCGCGGATACCCGTTGCACTCGACAGATATTTTCGTACACACCCGTTGCACTCGATTTACATTTTCATGCATGCTCATTGCACCTGATTTTTACGTCGATTTTCATGTGCAACCGTCGCACGTAGGTTGGTTTTCATGCACACCTATTGAGGTTGATTTCTTTTTTGGCATCACATTTTTATGAGATAAATTATGTTATATAGTAGCCTAACGGGACTTGTCTGAGAGACGGTACCTGAAATATTTTGCATATATCGAGGTATACAGAAGAGATTTTCAAAGGATTTATGGTCTCATTATTTTTCTACGTGTGTATGAGCGACACATGTTTTTTATAAAAGAAAACCCTTGTAGATCATTTTCAAAAGACGGGACGTATATCATAAGTGAAACGTGTGTGTGTATTTTTTTATAAATGTATGTCCGCTACTTATGCCGTGATGTACGCATCATACGGCTATTTTGAAAGAATTTTTCATAAATACATCTTTCAGCTACTTGTATGATTTCACATGGACGCGTGCTATATATGTATTATAGCCTTGATTATATTTGTGTTTGGTCGTGTGCTTGATTTAAACAGTTGATTTCGCAATTGCATTTTCATCATAACTTGTGCGATTCTCATAACACTTGTTAGAGTTTCAGTATTTGGGTTTCATACTTTGTTTTCATGTGCATGCGTTGCGCTATGGTATTTCTAGCTCGTTCGTAATTTTGGAGCCCCGTTGATTTGACGTGATTTTAAAAAATGTTTTAAGGACTCGGGGTTAAATTTAAATTCGGAGACTGAATTTTTTTAAGTGGTGGATATTGTAACATTTTGAAAAGTATAAATATTATTTTTTAATTTAAATAATAATATTATGGGTTTTATGGATATGATAACCAGTATGGATTTGGGTTTTCATGGATTTGTATAGTTATATACCTTCATTTTTTTGAAATTTGGTATTTCGAGATAATTGGCATAACAAATATTTTGTATTATGAAAAGATATGGGATTTTAGTGTTAATTGATAGATTTACTTTTAAACTCATACTTAGTGTTCCATGAAAAGTTAACTAGGTGTTAGTTATTTCATTGTATTTTGAGTTTAAAATTATTCTTACTTTTTAAAATATCATGGAGAAAGGGGAGGGCATGGAGGCATGGATGGAGCCTCGATTTCTTTTTTTTATTAGGAATAAAGGAGGGGCATGGCTAAGTCCCTCCCTATTTTCTTCATCTTCTTCTTTTCCTTCTCCATCTCCAAACTCCCCTCACCCACACAACCACACACCACACCCCAACCTCAAATCCAAACACTAAAATCTCAAAAAAAATTGTCGGTGCAACCCTCTTCTTTTGTCAAGTCTTTCAAACTTGATCCATTGGTAGCTCCTAAAACATAGGTCTTCTCCTTCTTTTTTCAAATTCAAGAGAGGTAAAATTTCATGTTTCTTATGTTTTAAAGATACTTGCCATGCAAACCATTTATTTGCGCTAGAGTTCATTCTTTTAGTGAATTGATCTTTCAAAATTGGGGTCCTGAGATGTATATGAGTTGAAGTAGTTTAGTGTTTACAAACTATTTTTTTAGTTAAGAGTAACTAGATGCAAAATTCATGGTTTAAAGACTTAAAGTTTTAAAAAAAGGTTTTCATAGGGTTTTTGATGTTCGTTTTAAATCTGTAGTTGATTGGGTTCATAGAAAAATTAAAGAAAAATATCTGGAGATGCTTAGACTAACACGAGACCATCCCCGAAGCCCAAGGCCCATTAGCCGCTTTTGGGCCGCCCAAAGGCCGCATCTGTCGGCCCAATTTTCTAGTTAGGGTTTGAATTTTGATTAGTAGCTCTATTTCATGTTAATTAGGCCACCAGTATACCTCCTTTTGTCCCAGATTCCCTGTAGGAAAATCTGGATCATTTTGAGTAGGTTTTTTATGATGTTTTGCAGGTTTTAAACTTGGTTTTTGGATTTCTATGTCGTGACTTGATCGTTCGACGTTCGTATGTTGACTTCGGGGTATTTTGTTGTATTAAACGTACGTTGACCATAGGTTCTAACCTATGTACTCTTCACTCGTTATTTCAATTTCGATGTGGATTTTTATGCGGTTTCGTTATGATTTCGATTGTAGGTACGATCGTGAGAACTTCCGAGACAACGAGGACGGGTAAGGCGGTCGTATGTTTCGGGTAGTTCGAGAAGTCGGTGAGTTGATGTGTATATATGGGGAAAGTCGGATGGATGGCGTATAGCACCCCCGCAACCATAGTAATTAGAATACTATATATTAGAACCATATTCCTAACGTATTGGGTCATGCTAGAGCACCCATATGCGTATATTCGTATACTTAGTAGATAGTTATATATTTAGTCTCTATTTCATAGCTATTAGGCTATATATATATATATATGAGATTATTGTTATGTATTGTACGCGACTAGATGTCCGTACTGTATGAGATACGTTGGAGTACAAGACTATAGATCCGTACTACATTGGTTGGATGATATCGTACGAGGAAGATTCCGTACATGATGTGATGAGGATAGATTGCTGAATACGGTCGATATTTATTTGACTCGGGAAGTCTTGCTAAATCCCGAATTAGGACTTTATGAGATTTTTAGAGCTATACATATTTTAAAAACTAACGATCCGTTTCATACTTTAAAATGATAATGTCAAGAATGCGCTATGAATTTTCAAATGATATCTATTTCAAAAATATCGTAGCCTTCTTATTTCCAAAAGAATGTTTCGTTTTATTTTAAACTATAACCGTATAACTCGTAAGTAATTATCTATATTAACACATGTTCGCGTTATGATTATTCTACTCTTTATACGCTCGCACATTGATTACTTTATTGTATATGCTACGCTAACACTATAAGTTCAAATTAGCTTTGTAAGCTAGTTTACAATTGACATGTTATACGAACACACTTGTAGAACACTGCACAACAACCAATGATTTGTATGTTTCACATATCACAGACGCGCATGTTACACATGACATCATTGGTACTACCATGACATTGTAGAACTGTTATACCACGTTATATCCATATAGATGTCGATACGGTTTATCATGACTTCCCTATATACAGGGGTTTGATTTGTGTGTATGTGTGTGTATGTGTGTGTATGCTGTTGATAGGAATTGAGAGCTATTCTTATGCGAATATATTTATAGAATACTTGCACAACTACTAATGATTGCTATACTACACAAGTAAAGACGCGTATGCTACACTACACATCATTAGTATTGCCACGACACGGTAGGAACTTCCATGCCTGTTCGTGTGTTGATATATATATATATATATATATATATATATATATATATATATATATATATATATATGCATGATGCATTATGATACTTGCTGGTTTGAGATGCGAATACCATTCTCATGGGTATTCGTATATGATCGACATGGATTTTATGATATTTTTATTTTTGATGATATATTTCAGTGGTATGGGACACTCCTACACACACACACACATCATCATCATCATCATCAAAATGAATTATGCAAATGTTATTCCTCGGAACTTGATATTTTCCATGAATTTGAGAAACCGCGATGTGATTTATAAAATTTGAGTATGTTTTAAAAATACAGTTTTCTCTTGTTATGATGATTTAATGTCCACCATGAGCTTGATATTTTCTGATTTGATTTTATTCCGAACCGAGTGGGGGAGATATACGGTTGCGGACGTGCTACATTATCCGGACTGAGTGGGGGAGTATATAGTCAGATACATGGTAGACCCGGTCAAGACCGAAAGGCAGGAAAGCTGCATATGAGGAGGGGAGCCTAGTGAGGACACTCGATACCGGAAATAGATTAGAGCACGGCGGATATCCAGGGGATGCCGACCGGGGCTATACTGATATTGAGAGAGGACCAATCCGGGAGACAGTGCCTACGATATCTGGATTTCATGCGTCGATGCTGGACATAGTTTAAGATGATTTCGAGTGTCGATGCTGGACACTCAGTTGATGAGGATTTAGAGTGTCAATGATGGACACTCAGTTGATGATATATACATGTTATAGATGACATATTCCCATATATTGATGATCTCATGGATCCTAGGTGTGGTGCGCGATTCGATATGAAGCGCTCATAGATACCGATGTGATATATATTTGAGTGTGTATTTATATTCGTTATCACATAATATGATAGTATTACACTGTATGACCTAGGTAAATCGTTATGCATTTCGATTTCTACCCTTTGATATCTTTCTACTCACGAGTTGGCAACCCACTCCCATTGTGCCTTAGTTTCTTACAGGACCGATCGCTCGGATCAATAGCGGATTGCCCACACACTTCTTATTTTGGTGATTGCTCTGGTAGGTTGGTTTCATGTTGAATCTTAACCGCCTTTCGTATATGTATATTCTTTTGTGATCTGGTTAAAAACTCTATCGACCAAAACTTGTATATTTTTATGGGCTTAGAGAAGAGACTTGTATATTATTCTTTTAGATGTCGAGTTTATATATAGTCAATTTGATGATGCTTATAGTATTTTCTTTCTTGTTTTTGTGATGAATCTTGACCTTGGGCATCGTATATTACTGCATGGTTGTGTTTTCGCTGATTGGGTGATGTGATAGCTCCCGATTGGAGACACTGATATATATGCGTGTGTGTACTGGTTTTTATCAAAATTCACAAAGGAGGTGTTGCCCGATTTTTAAACGACGTATGTGTTTTCAAACAAACATTACTTTTACTTTAAAAAGAAACTTGATTTCATTTAAAATACCTTTTTAAAACTTCACCTCCGCTATTTCTTTAAAAATATGTAGATTCCTGGTTTTGGCTTACTTAGGTTATGGTGGGGTCCTATAGATTTTATGTGATTCAAGTGCTGGTCACGTGTCTTTTCCGGATCATGACAATGATATCCATACTGGTCTCTCCCCCTTCCTCGATAACGGGATATCACCAAACATAAATATAACATACGCATAACAAAAATCCAAGCATGTTTTATAATTAATAATATATATATATATATATATCAGTGTCACATACCACTGATATATATCATCATCAATAAAGACTACAATATTAACCATATATAACGCATAACGAAATCAGGGTAAGCAACAATTAATACTTGCTAATAGCATTAAGACAATCTAATACTAAGTGCATGATAATTTCTAAGTGTCATGACAGTACCAACGATGTATAGTGTAGTATACGCGTCTGCGATTGTGCTACATGGCAATCGTTGGTATTTGTGCGGTGTTCTATCAAATGTATTCATATAAGCATTCTAACATGGGATTATATTGACCAAGTATTGATATGCAATATGGGGTGATACTCAATACAATACTACTTGTATGGTAATCCTATCAAGGGTTGTGAATATGGTTTAAAAACTACACGAAGTTTTATTAAAATTTCTGATAGTCGGGAGTGCTATACGCCATCTGTCCGATTTCACACTTGTAGATGCTATTGTACTCACAAAAGACGACTCGTGTTGGTCGAATTGTCACGCCCTGCTTCCCAGGGAACGGGCAGAGGACGCGACGAGGCCGCTACGTATGCACTCTAAAGTAAATACGCTAAGCGTATCTAAGCAATATAAATATAAATGCACAAGAGACAAGATATAATAAAACAGCAACTTTATTTATTCATATTCATTTTGTACAATACATGGAAAAGTAAATACATCTGAAGGAAAGCAATGCCTAAACAGTGGCATAACAGAAATGAAAAATACTGAAATAAAAGTGTGTACAATAAAGCTAGAGCTCTGGGTCGTAGGAAAGCTGGTCCAAGTCCTCGCTAGTAGGCTCGATCTCTGGAAGATCCGAATCATCTGACGACATTCAAAGAAGAAAGAAAGAGAATGTCGTCGGCGAACAAATCGCTCGGTAAGTCCCAAGGATAAGGGAGAAATAGAATAGACAGAAAGAGAAGGTAGCTTTTAAAGTTGTATTATATGAGTATTTGGTGTTAACGTTGTTGTTTGCAGTTTGGTACAGAAGAATACCAGTGTATACGAGAAGAGTCTCTATATGCTAGAGACTAGGGTAAAAGGAATGTACAAGGCTCCGTTATACAACCCGGAACAACGGCAATTGGATTCATGTTAGGTGTCTTAATCTTGCAGTCTCGTGCCACTTTTAACACCTTCCGTACCAATCTACCCCTTAAACCTTGCGATGTCTTAATTGTATTGTTTGTATTGTATTTCAACTTGTAATTAAATTATAAAATAAATTGTATATTTGGATGACTTGCCAAAACCATGATATCAGTAAAATGGATGTACTGGAGAATCATGGATGTAACTGGAGAATCATGTAAATGGAAGTATATCCATGGTTCGGTTCGGTCAATACAGATTGAATAGTTTGAACAGATTGAATATATGTATTCATGGATTCATGTTAAATTATAATATTGTAGATTGTACTTGAATCATATTCAAGTCAGATTATTAAGAAGAGACTCAGTCTGAGTCAGAATAATTAGAAAAGAAATTGAAGTCCTGATTGTTTTGATGTTATCGGTAACCGCTGCACATGGGCGGCAGGATTTGTGTCTTTTTCAAAGACGATTACCGTGTTGATAACACCGTTGTTAAGTTGTCTACCTTAAATAGGCAAGCACCCACTTCTCCGGCACCCTGAGGCTCAAGAGATTGGTCCCGCTTAAACCTATATTTACTAGGGTCCTTAGAGTAATTTATAGAACTTGAGGGGGTTTTATGTAAAAATACTTTTGTTTAATTTTCAAAATACACCCAAGTATATAATTATCATTTTTAGAGTTGTAATAAATGTAGATTTTATATTTTGTGACATTTCTAGTGAGAATAACCTAATTTCATAATATAGGGTATTTAATTTTAATAGTGAACTTGTATGGATTTCATGGTATTTTAATGTAAAGTGATCCTTGTGATTTTAGAAAAAGTTGGAATATTTATATTATTACAAAATAGATATTTTAATGATACATATATATATATATATATATTAATATATATATTATATTTCTAGAAATCTCATTTTCTTAAGATTTTCGTATTTTAAATCTTTCGAGACCGAATGCTCCTTGCGGTGGTTTGTATCTAGCACTACTAAGCCCAGGGATGTGCGATAATCCGCACCATCCCAGTCGGATTCCCCAAAATGGGTTGTAGCGGCACTTTGCAAAGATTTATAAAAATACTTAATCCTTTAGAAAACAGTTTTATTAATTCATGGTATTTATTTGAAATGTTTCGTTTTCCCGTATTCTATGTTCCCGAAAGATATTGTGCTATGTTGCATATGAGTGTTGTGAGGAGGTAGGTCATTACCTCGTGATCTACTTAAAGGTATAGCAAGTTTGTGATGTTTAAATGTCGAAATGAAACTATATGGTATTTTAGTGAAAAAGTACGGTAAAAGTTACAAAATGAATTAGATTGTCGTGAAACATGATCAACATGTTTATTAATGTTTAATAGTTAACATGTAAGAGTTTTGTGTGAATGTATTTATAATACCCGGCCCCTTTATACCAAAATCTGTATTTTGTTACTTTATAATTTTATTTATTTTAGTTACAATTTTACTTATCTTATTTATAATTTTACTTATCCTAAACCTAAAAAGAATTTCTCTTAACCCAAACTTATCCTTTCTCTAGCCCAGCAACCCATTCTATTATTAATAAACTTATTCCTTTTTCCCTTCAGCCCGGCCCGTTTCCTTTTTGTTTTCCCATTTAAATTTATTTTTTTCTTCCTTGTACCGGCCCGGCCCAATCTTCCTTCACCGGCTTCAGCCCTCACCCGACCCGCACCAACAGTGCCTCCTTCATCCAACGGCTACTTTCTTTCCCTCACACGCGACCCGTTCCTTTGCCGTAACCCACGCCGCCTCCTCCGCCATCGCTCGCACGCCGTTACTCCCCACGACGCGCGACCCCGTCTCCATATCTTTCCTCTCGTACACACCCACTCACCCTTTTCCTTACCTCGCTATCTCTATCTCCCTCGTTCTCCTTCTTCCTCCTCTCTCGACCCGCACTCGCGACCGCCACCATCGCCGGCATCACCCCCTCTTCTCGCTTCTCCCTCGCTCTCCCCTTCGTCTACTCACTTCCCTCCCCCACTCACTTCCTCTCTCTTCCCTGCACCCATTAACCGTCCCCTGCACCCCGATTCCCTCACTCGCTTCCCTCGTCGACGGCAGCCACCATCATCACCGACCACTTCACCTCTTCCACATCCACCTCGTCGACACTTTCACCCTCAGCATCATCATCGCCATCATTCACGACCGCTCTCTCCTTTTCCCCTGCTTCTCTCTCCTCCTGCTCACCTACCCTCAGGCCACCGCACCCGAGCTCGGCCACCGTTCCTCTCGCCGGCGAGCCTCCCCTACACCCTCCTCATCATCACCATCATCGTCGTGATCTCTCTCTGTCTCTCTCTCTCTGATCCCTCTCTCTCTCTCTCGCTGTCTCTCTCTCTCTCGCTCGCTGTCTCTCTCTCTCTGTGTGATCTCTCTCTCTCTCTCTCTCTCTCTCTCTGTGATCTCTCTCTGATCCCTCACTCTCTGTCCCTCTCTGTTTTCTCTCTCACTCACTCAAATCTCTCAATCTCTCACTCTCTCTACAACCCTCACACTCTATCTCTCTCTCACTGCACACTTCTTTTCTCTCCCTCACTCCCATCACTCTCTCTCCCCTCTCTCTTCCACTCCCTCTCTCGAACTCACATCCCGAGCACCTCACCTGAACCCCGCCAGCAACCACCCTCGCCCCCACAAGCCGAGTCGAGATCACCGCAAAACATTCAAGCTTTGACATTTCATCGAGCACTTTTCATACGTCGTCGATCCCTGCTGTCTCGGTCGTCGCCGCTGCTGTCGTACAACCCCGAGACGTTCCCAGGCAAGTATTTTACTTGCTTACATGCTATTTCCTTAAGTTACAATCGTTAAGTACATAGATTATAAAGTTACAAGTTTAAACCAATTATGTGCCATACCTGTTCGACGCGTGTTCCCAAAGAAAATATTTTTCTAAATTGACGGGACTGAATTACTTTTATTGGCCCTTGCTATGATGAATACCTTGTGCAAGTTTCGCTGGAAAATATGACCGTTAACGACTAAAACAACTACCCCCAAGTTTAACCGTAAAACTGGAATTTTCTTGTACCTGAAAACCATTAAAATCACCATAAATTATATACATACTGGAATGATGCGCTCGAGGGCTCAAATCGAAGCCAACTCGACGAACTTTAACCCTAGACTAGTTTCCAGATATTTCTGTACTCAACTGTGACAATATTTGGATCGGAGTGCGACTCTGGACTGCAGTCCAGAGCGACTCCAGTTGTGGTTCACTGTCCCGTAATGAACACCACCCTGTTTCCTTAATTCGTAGGTCATGGAACTCCTCTGTTTATTATAGGTAAATCTGTTAGCTAGACAACACAATTGGTTTCATTCTGTTTCGTTATCGTTTGATATTAAATCTGCAATTTAATAGATGTGGACGTATAACAGTCCAGAACAGTTTCTGAGATGACATATTAATGTTAAACAGTGTATAACTCCTGACGTACAGATGCGATTGACAATCCGTATATTGCGTTGAAAACCTAACTGAAAACCCTAGATTTCATTCAACTGTAGCGTCGCTAAAATCTGATCCCAACTGGGATTAAAATGCGTTGCGAAACGAATTTCTGATTCTGAAACCAGATTTCCAGCCGTGAACGCTTAAAATGAAATGGCTATAATTAGTGATCCTGGAACCCGATTGGCATGAAACTAAATTCAATGGGTAGATAACTGAACATACTAATTATTACCTGTTTATCGTTTCGCTAAACCGTAACCGTATGATTTATGATACATTATTCAAGTGGTAGATTACTAATTCATGACACCTTAATCACGCTTTATATACTGTTTACGCATCATATCATATACATGTCATTGCATTGATAACATAGTGATAACGTGCATTTACCCAGTGTTAGGTTTTAGTGATGATTGTGGCAAGTACGTCAGTGTTCGTGTATCAGTGAATAAGTGAAAGTGATACGTACTTGTACACAATCAGTGAACCTTATTGTTATATTGCATTGTCGACGTCTGTGAGACGCGTGTACGTGTGACTATAAGTGGTATGGGACACTTATGGAAGCTCTTGCACGGGTGTCACAGATAAGGCACCAGACACTGCCATTTATCTTAGGTATTAGTCGGGACGTGCTTGATGGAGGTCCTGCCTCCAGTTCTCGCGCAGACTTGTCACAGACCGATTGGTATTTAGGGTTATGGTTGGCGTTTGATGTAGACCACGGGGTGTGGGGTAGTTTGAGTGTGAGTTCAACAGAATCTCGGGAGTCCCATGCCGGCTTATATATTTAGGGAGATATATGGAGATTTACAGGGTATGTGATTATCACCGTGATATACATGTTGGGCCCGTGGTCCCTTGCCCTTGGGTTCTACCCTTGGGTGGAGGACACTCGTGAGTGGTTGACTCTCACACTTGGACTGACGATAGGTTTAGTGACCTGTACAGTGAGACTTAGAGACTGATAGGGATACTGGCATTGATATATCTTACTTACTGTGTTGACATATGTGGCATATCGTTCTACTGCTTTTACTGTTCCGCTGCATTGATTACTGCATATGCATATCCATGTTGTCATTGATTTACTGTCATACATATCTATTACTACCATTAGAATTGTCACATGATTTTATATATATTATATTGCTATTGTGTCGCTCTGACGACCTGAGTATGCATGCTCAGTGTGAGGAGAAGATTTAGCCTGGACCAGAACTAGACGTGTATCACAGGCATCTTGACTTGCTATTCAGAGTTACATTCGTTTGTTTCCCATCAGGTCAGTTTATATTACTGTTTTGTTCCAGTTACTGCATTTCTCATTACCTGCGCATCATTTACTGTTTACCATGAAAAAATAGAAGCCGAAGTGTGACTACGGCAGGACATTTCCTCGACCGTAGGAGCATGGCTGGCCTTGTCTACCCCTCGTATTCCGTATTTTGGGAAGCGGGGCGTGACATGGTTTAGTTGGTATCAGAGCCCAGGTTTTGCTTCGATTGGGATTGCAGTCTTCCGTGTATAGCTTGGCAATCTAAGACACTCCTTGGTCTAGGTTGTAAACTTGTCATTCTTGATCCATATTCACATCGTGTGTTCAGCTATCCATTCGCTAGGGTTTCGGGTGACTAGGCAAGGTTACGTGGTTGCAATTGCACTACCGTACTCTGTTTAAGTGACTCAGATTCATACAGTTGATTTTTTCCATTTGCAATAAATTTCATCACATCTGATATTCTTGAACCTTTGTCCAATCCATATTATATCTTGATTCTATTAGCTTGTGCCTTATATCATCTTCAAAATTTTCGTTTCAGGATCATGTCTTCCAGCAACTCTTCCTTTATCTCCACTCCCCAAAATCAGACCATTGAGATCCTGAGTGTACTGCAAGGTCTGAAGGAAGCCCAGGAGCGAACGAACGACTTGTTAGCTGAAGGACTGAGAAGGCAGGTGAATCAGGCACCAGCGGGAGTCTCCAATCATAAAGGGATCCCCGTTAGACGAGGAAAAGAGAAGATGTTGAAGCGCCAGTTTGTTTCCCCGTGACAGAAGCAGCAGAAGACCCCATGTTGTGGGTACTGTAAGAGACCAGGAGATCTTCAGAGGGATTGTCGCCGCGCCCAAGGAAAATGTCTGATATGCGGGTCCAACAAACATCTCATCAACGGTTGCCCAGAAAGGAAAGAACTACAGGGAGGAGACTCGTACACACTCCCTACTTCTGCCAAGTGAGGATTATCGCGTAGTTCGAACTTCGAAGATAAGGCGGACCTAACGCAGGATTCAACTCACGCGACGAGAATGCAACGTTATAGTAGTCAAGGAAGAAATTTTCATGTTTTCTACCTTCAGTAATAATGTTGTCATCTTTTTATGAATATTTCTTTCCGTTTGAAACCTTGTATCCGTTGAATTTTTAGTTGAATGCAATAAAACTTTGAATCGTAATATATGTATCATTCTCTTGCTTTCTCCTTATTTATACTATTCATCATCACAGCATTGTTATCCTGATATTTTTCAATTCCTGCCACCGCATATCTTTCTATACTTCGTACACTTAACTATTTTCTTGATGTGTTACGTTGTCTAATCATGACACTTTCTTTTAAGGTCATGGCCCACCCTGGAGCAGCGCCGCATCTAGATGAGGATGCACAGTCATGCGTTTCCTTAGACCACACACTGATGAGTTCTGACGATGAGATCAACGGTCCCCAGGTCAATTTCGAAAACAACGATTCAGAGGACGAAGGAGTAGCCGCCCCAGAGTTTGACATGATAGGCGATTCCGACGAAGAGGAAGGAGACCCTGAAGAAAACCCAATAGAAGAAGATCCCGAGGAAGAACCGATAGAAGAAAATCCAGTGGAGGAAGACCCCATGGAAGAGAACCCAGAAGGAGAGGAACACATGAAATCGGACCTCGATGAAGAAGCTCCACCCGAGGAAGAAGGACCGGAAGATCAAGACCCTACTGTGGAAGAACTTCCAATGGCGATGCCCGCGAGGCGATATGGGAATGGACGCCTCTACCTGAGCGCGCGAGCCTACCGCAACCTGCTGAATCTCCACAACCACGACTGACGGGATTTCTTTTAGATGTTGTTTTCCTTGGCCAAATAAAATCTGTGTATAGTTTAGGGCCATATTTCGTTTTTGATGATGCTTTGTTTAAAATCTTCTGGAATAAAATAAATTGCTGGGTTCGCAAATCTTTCGATCTCCTTAGTTCACTTGCTACTTGATTATTCCTTATGTACAATTATTTCCTCTACTGAGATCTGTCCACCTCTACTCCTTACTTTCCCTTAACCCTCACTCAGACTAACAAATACCACACCCGATCTTTTAGAGGTCCACCCTTCATCCTTCCTCTGTGCCCCGTTTGAGATCCTTCTGGGAGGAGGACCTTTCTTGTGAAATTTCTGAATTTGCTAAGTTTTCAAATTCTTGATTCATAGGATGTACCGACCGTTATCCTTCCCATATTTTTCCCTTGCAGTCCTTTGTTCCTGTGCTGACCCGATTCCAATCTCCCTAACATTCAGCTTAAAGCCGTCATACTCCAACCTCGTAATCCTTACCCTAACTAGCCTTATACATTTCTGGTTTCCTTTTACCCTATATATATATATTTAGGGATTTTATTATTCGAAATTTGGTTTCCATTATCTTGTATTTGTCGAAGAGTGCGTGTTATTGATTAATTAGTTTTATGTATTGTAATCACACTATTATTATCTTCAGTTTTCAATAGCGCAACCTTACACCGCGCATACTTTTGGTCCATGTTTCTTAATTTCAATATACAAGTTTTCTAAAATATTTTAAACATATTTTATCGATACATTACCCTAAAATGTTTTAACCTACCGACTAATTTTCACTACTTTATTGTCGTTACTTTATTTTCGGGTTTTGTGCCTATGATTACTATGATAAATGGTTGATATTTTCTGCTTGCTTTTGATAGGCCTAGATGTGCACATAATTGGGTTTCGACTTTTATCGAACACACTTTGATTATTATTGTTCGTTATTGTTACATATATTCTCGTACACGTGTAATTGCCCTTATAGTGTTTCTGCATTATACATATTAGGCCTATCTTTTGTATGTGGTTCTTACATATATATATATATGTAACTTCAAAATTTTGTCTGCCCGTTTTAAATAAATCAACATGTATTAGTGTTCGATATGATACCTCTTCGCTTATTATTTTATAACTTGTTGTTTCTTTTAAATTTCGAGGACGAAATTTTTATAAGGGTGGTAGGATGTAATACCCAGCCCCTTTATACCAAAATCTGTATTTTGTTACTTTATAATTTTATTTATTTTAGTTACAATTTTACTTATCTTATTTATAATTTTACTTATCCTAAACCTAAAAAGAATTTCTCTTAACCCAAACTTAGCCTTTCTCTAGCCCAGCAACCCATTCTATTATTAATAAACTTATTCATTTTTCCCTTCAGCCCGGCCCGTTTCCTTTTTGTTTTCCCATTAAAAAAAATTTTTTCTTCCTTGTACCGGCCCGGCCCAATCTTCCTTCACCCGCTTCATCCCTCACCCGACCCGCACCAACAGTGCCTCCTTCCTCCAACGGCTACTTTCTTTCCCTCGCACGCGACCCGTTCCTTCGCCGTAACCCATGCCGCCTCCTCCGCCATCGCTCGCGCGCCGTTACTCCCCACGACGCGCGACCCCGTCTCCATATCTCTCCTCTCGTACACACCCACTCACCCTTTTCCTCACCTCGCTATCTCTATCTCCCTCGTTCTCCTTCTTCCTCCTCTCTCGACCCGCACCCGCGACCGCCACCATCGTCGGCATCACCCCCTCTTCTCGCTTCTCCCTCGCTCTCCCCTTCGTCTCCTCACTTCCCTCCCCCACTCACTTCCTCTCTCTTCCCTGCACCCATTAACCGTCCCCTGCACCCCGATTCCCTCACTCGCTTCCCTCGTCGACGGCAGCCACAATCATCACCAACCACTTCACCTCTTCCACATCCACCTCGTCGACACTTTCACCCTCAGCATCATCATCGCCATCATTCACGACCGCTCTCTCCTCTTCCCCTGCTTCTCTCTCCTCCTGCTCACTATCCCTCAGGCCACCGCACCCGAGCTCGGCCACCGTTCCTCTCGCCGGCGAGCCTCCCCTACACCCTCCTCATCATCACCATCATCGTCGTGATCTCTCTCTGTCTCTCTCTCTCTGATCTCTCTCTCTCTCTCTCGATGTCTCTCTCTCTCTCTCTCTCTCTCTCTCTCTCTCTGTGATCTCTCTCTCTGATCCCTCACTCTCTGTCCCTCTCTGTTTTCTCTCTCACTCACTCAAATCTCTCAATCTCTCACTCTCTCTACGACCCTCACACTCTGTCTCTCTCTCACTGCACACTTCTTTTCTCTCCCTCACTCCCATCACACTCTCTCCCCTCTCTCTTCCACTCCCTCTCTCGAACTCACATCCCGAGCACCTCACCTGAACCCCGCCACCCCCAAAAGCCGAGTCGAGATCACCGCAAAACATTCAAGCTTTGGCATTTCATCGAGCACTTTTCATACGTCGTCGATCCCTGCTGTCTCGGTCGTCGCCGCTGCTGCCGTACAACCCCGAGACGTTCCCAGGCAAGTATTTTACTTGCTTACATGCTGTTTCCTTAAGTTACAATCGTTAAGTATATAGATTATAAAGTTACAAGTTTAAACCAATTATGTGCCATACCTGTTCGACGCGTGTTCCCAAAGAAAATATTTTTCTAAATTGACAGGACTGAATTACTTTTATTGGCCCTTTCTATGATGAATACCTTGTGCAAGTTTCGCTGGAAAATATGACCGTTAACGACTAAAACAACTACCCCCAAGTTTAACCGTAAAACTGGAATTTTCTTGTACCTGAAAACTATTAAAATCACCATAAATTATATACATACTGGAATGATGCGCTCAAGGGCTCAAATCGAAGCCAACTCGATGAACTTTAACCCTAGACTAGTTTCCAGATATTTCTGTACTCAACTGTGACAATATTTGGATCGGAGTGCGACTCTGGACTGCAGTCCAGAGCGACTCCAGTTGTGGTTCACTGTCCCGTAATGAACACCACCCCGTTTCCTTAATTCGTAGGTCACGGAACTCCGCTGTTTATTATAGGTAAATCTGTTAGCTAGACAACACAATTGGTTTCATTCTGTTTCGTTATCGTTTGATATTAAATCTGCAATTTAATAGATGTGGACGTATAACAGTCCAGAACAGATTCTGAGATGACATATTAATGTTAAACAGTGTATAACTCCTGACGTACAGATGCGATTGATGATCTGTCTATTGCGTTGAAAACCTAACTGAAAACCCTAGATTTCATTCAACTGTAGCATCGCTAAAATCTGATCCCAACTGGGATTAAAATGCGTTGCGAAACGAATTTCTGATTCTGAAACCAGATTTCCAGCCGTGAACGCTTAAAATGAAATGGCTATAATTAGTGATCCTGGAACCCGATTGGCATGAAACTAAATTCGATGGGTAGATAAATGAACATACTAATTATTACCTATTTATCGTTTCGCTAAACCGTAACTGTATGATTTATGATACATTATTCAAGTGGTAGATTACTAATTCATGATACCTTAATCACGCTTTATATACTGTTTACGCATCATATCATACACATGTCATTGCATTGATAACATAGTGATAACGTGCATTTACCCAGTGTTAGGTTTTAGTGATGATTGTGGCAAGTACGTCAGTGTTCGTGTATCAGTGAATAAGTGAAAGTGATACGTACTTGTACACAATCAGTGAACCTTATTGTTATATTGCATTGTCGACGTCTGTGAGACGCGTGTACGTGTGACTATAAGTGGTATGGGACACTTATGGAAGCTCTTGCACGGGTGTCACAGATAAGGCACCAGACACTGCCATTTATCTTAGGTATTAGTCGGGACGTGCTTGATGGAGGTCCTGCCTCCAGTTCTCGCGCAGACTTGTCACAGACCGATTGGTATTTAGGATTATGGTTGGCGCTTGATGTAGACCACAAGGTGTGGGGTAGTTTGAGTGTGAGTTCAACAGAATCTCGGGAGTCCCATGCCGGCTTATATATTTAGGGAGATATATGGAGATTTACAGGGTTTGTGATTATCACCGTGATATACATGTTGGGCCCGTGGTCCATTGCCTTTGGGTTCTACCCTTGGGTGGAGGACACTCGCGAGTGGTTGACTCTCACATTTGGACTGACGATAGGTTTAGTGACCTGTACAGTGAGACTTAGAGACTGATAGGGATACTGGCATTGATATATCTTACTTACTGTGTTGACATACGTGGAATATCGTTCTACTGCTTTTACTGTTCCGCTGCATTGATTACTGCATATGCATATCCATGTTGTCATTGATTTACTTTCATACATATTTATTACTACCGTTAGAATTGTCACATGATTTTATATATATTATATTGCTATTGTGTCGCTCTGACGACCTGAGTATGCATGCTCAGTGTGAGGAGTAGATTTAGCCTGGACCAGAACTAGACGTGTATCACAGGCATCTTGACTTGCTATTCAGAGTTACATTCGTTTGTTTCCCATCAGGTCAGTTTATATTACTGTTTTGTTCCAGTTACTGCATTTCTCATTACCTGCGCATCATTTACTGTTTACCATGAAAAACTAGAAGCCGAAGTGTGACTACGGCAGGACATTTCCTCGACCGTAGGAGCATGGCTGGCCTTGTCTACCCCTCGTATTCCGTATTTTGGGAAGCGGGGCGTGACAGTATTTAAGAAAATGTTGGATATTGGGAAAGAACCGAATTGGAAATCGGTTTAACACCGATTCCTTCGGGTTTTGAAATTTCATATTTTTAGAACAAGATTAGAGAAGAGGAAGGGGACTTACGGGTTTAGAAGTTAGGGAAGAGGAAGAGGAGACGGGAGGAGGCGCCGGTGCGTCGTTTCGTCGCCAGGAACTCCTAGGGTTGTCGTAGGAAAATTGCCGAAGCTTTCGCCCTTCGCTACTCCAAAAGTACACTAAGATTTTAGGAATTTTCTTGAGAGTTTTGTTCAGAATTTTGGAGTGAGAGGGATGTGTCTAGGGGTTGTATTTATAGGGTAAGGCTAGGGTTAGGATAGGTGAAACGTTTAATTGAAAAAATATAATAAAATGGAGTAATTGTTGTATTAAAGGGTCTCTGTTACTAGTCTGCACATTTAAACTATACATAAGTACAGGAGAGATGAAAAGCCACAACTCTCATGTTGGGGACTCGGCGGTCCGGCCGAGTTTGGCCGGCGGCGACGGCCCGAGTTGGCCGAGTCGCCGGCTGATTCGGCCGAGTCAGGCGGCCGTTCGGTTCCTCGTCGCTTCATTAGTCTCCTGGTACAGTTAGTTTTCCATGTGTAGTGGGTTTTTTGTGAGTTATGCACGTGCAAACCATTGGTATTCTAAAAATTCAAAATAAAACAATATTAAAAATAATGTGGGGTATGGGATTTGAACTCTGGTGGCTTGGTTCAGCAGTGCAAGATATTACCAATGAGCTACAAGCTCCTTCTTGCTATTAATTAGCAAAACAAATTTATATCTTGTGCTCAGGCCAAAATACCCCTTTCTGTAATTTTGAAAAAAAATTGTACAGAAAGTTTGGGGTTGTTACATTCTACCCTTCTTATAAAAATTTCGTCCTCGAAATTTGTAAAAGCAAAGTGTAACAGATTCAAGGAAAGTTGGGTGATAGAACAATTGGTAGTGTATGAAAAATATGTGAAAGAACGAAAGAATGCGAAGGTTTTGGTAAGATTGTAAAAAAGGTGATGGGATTTTGGGTCAAGACAGATTCAAGATATATGAAATTGGAAGATTCAAAGAAGACGAATTGTAAAGAATTTTTTAGTTGCTGTTTCTTGTGTTATATTGCTTAGCTTATTCACGCAGAACAGAATTGCATTACAGTGTTCCATACAATTCTGACCTGCATGGGCCACCAACAAAACCTGTCACGCCCCACTTCCCGGTGTACGGGCAGAGGACGTGACGAGGCCGCTACGTGTTTACTCTGAAGTAAATACGCTAAGCGTATCTAAGCAATATAAATATAAATGCACAAGAGACAAGATATAATAAAACAGCAACTTTATTTATTCACATTCTTTTTGTATAATGCATGGAAAAGTAAATACATCTGAGGGAAAGTAATGCCTAAACAGTAGCATAACAGAAATGAAAAGTACTGAAATAAAAGTGTGTACAATGAAGCTAGAGCTCTGGGTCGTAGGAAAGCTGGTCCAAGTCCTCGCTAGTAGGCTCGATTTCTGGAAGATCCGAATCACCTGACGACATTCAAAGAAGAAGAAAAGAGAATGTCGTCAGCGAACAAATCGCTCGATAAGTCCCAAGGATAAGGGAGAAATACAATAGACAGAAAGAGAAGGTAGCTTTTAAAGTTATATTATATGAGTATTTGGTGTTAACGCTGTTATTTGTAGCTTGGTACAGATGGATGTCAGTGTATACGAGAGGAGTCTCTATATGCTAGAGACTAGGTTAAACGTAATGTACAAGGCTCCATTATACAACTCGGAACAATGGAAATTGGATTCAGGTTAGGTGTCTTAATCTTGCAGTCTCGTGTCACTTTTAACACCTTCCGTACCAATCTACCCCTTAAACCCCGCGATATCTTGATTGTATTGTTTATATTGTATTTCAACTTGCAATTGAATTGTAATATAAATTGTATATTTGGATGACTTGCCGAAACCATGATATCAGTAAAATGGATGTACTGGAGAATTATGGATGTAACTGGAGAATCATGTAAATGGAAGTATATCCATGGTTCGGTTCGGTCAATACAGATTAAATAGTTTGAACAGATTGAATATATATATTCATGGATTCATGTTGAATTGTAATATTGTAGATTGTACTTGAATCATATTTGTCACGCCCCGCTTCCCAGTGTACGGCGAAGTGGACGCGACGAGGCCCGCTACGTATGTACTCAGAAATACATACGCTAAGCGTAACTAAGCAATATAAAATAATCACAAGAGACCAAAGATGGAAAATAACAGCAACTTTATATTCTATTGCAAAGCCTATATCAGGTTGTTTCATGCATTCCTAAGTAATATAATATACATAAAATTATAGTTCTATCAATGGTGCATCTACACATCTAAATTTTGTCACAAACGGACATCGGGTGTTCGAGTTATGTCCAATTTAAAAACAGTGTGCGAATCGGAACAGATTCTGTCCAGATCCATCACTTAATATTGTAATGCAGTTTTCTTTATCTTAGATATGTTTTCGGTAAAACTATACAACTAAGAAAATCTAGATCATTCGATGTAGATATCAAAAACACCTGAGTTTGCTCAATTTGGATACCGGTATACCAAGTTATATGTCCTAGAAGTTGACCGATAACTGCAGTTTTCTGTTTTACGATCAGTGAATAAATACGATGTAATTCCTAAACCGTTATGCGGATCGATCTAAAATTTTTACAGAGTGTAAAAAATAATATAGTCTATCATATGTAAATTCCGTGAAATTTTCAGAAGTAAAAATTAATTTCTAAAAATTATTTTAAAGCTAAAGGTATTGATGTGTATACTAAAATCGGCAAAAAGATTAACTAGAATTTTTACGCAAGCTTCATCTTTTCTTTTAATAACCAAACCGATTCCATGAGATATCGTAAATATATTGTGGCATGAAATCTATGTTCTCACTACTCATAATAAACATTTATAGTCATGAACAAAGAATTGAAAACACTTTAATTTGAACAAGAGGTAATAAGATATTATTAAACCATATAGAATCATATGTATCTAGACTTATATATATGTATATGTTTATGTTTATTTTTCTCTTAAGGATTACGGTATGGATAAAAACGGGTTCACGAGATATGAAAAGAGAAGAATAAAGAGATGGAGGAAGGGAGAGAGAAGGGACTTACATGCACAAGCCGGTATTGCCACCGGGCTTGTCTATCCGCCGATAGCCTCGCGTTACTAGCGAGACCTTCTTGAAGACTTCTTCATGTTCTTCTTGGATTCTAGGTGAAGAGGAAGAAGTGAGAGATAGAAAAATATGAGGAAGGAAAAGATGGAGGAGGACAATAAAGATGGTGTAATGGTGAATTATGTATAATAATATATGCATTCAACATGAGAATTAAAAGAGAAATGAAAGGTCACCATTCAATTTGGAAATGAAAGGTCTCATTTGTAGGTTATGAGAAGAATAAAAAAATGATAAAAATAATTGCAAGAATGGGGATTTGAACATGCGACTTAAGGAAAAACAATGCAAGGACTTAACCAATGAGCTATAAGGTTGTTCATGCATATATTTAATTAGAATTAAATATATGATGTTGCTTAAAAAGGAAATGGGCTTTTTAGATGGGCTGTAGAGAATAAGAATAATGGATTTGGGTTAAATATTTATGAAAGGAAAAATAAGAATGAGAAGTTAAAAACTTAAATATAAGAAAAAGAAATTGTACCTAAAAAAAATACATAATAGATTGAGGAATAAAATAATAATAAATTTAATAGAAGAAGGAAAATACCAAGTACAAATAAATACGGTATATTATTGAAGAGGGATAATACAAATGTATAAAGATTTTGGGGTCATTACAATATTCAAGTCAGATTATTAAGAAGAGACTCAGTCTGAGTCAGAACAATTAGAAAAGAAATTGAAGTCCTGATTGTTTTGATGTTATCGGTAACCGCTGCACATGGGCTGCTGGATTTGTGTCTTTTTCAAAGACGATTACCGTGTTGATAACACCGTTGTTAAGTTGTCTACCTTAAATAGGCAAGCACCCACTTCTCCGGCTCTCTGAGGCTCAAATGATTGGTCTCGCTTAAACCTATATTTACTAGAGTTCTTAGGGTAATTTATAGAACTTGAGGGGGGTTTATGTAAAAATATTTTTGTATAATTTTCAAAATACATCCCAAATATTTAATTATCATCTTTAGAGTTGTAATAAATGTAGATTTTATATTTTGTGACATTTCTAGTGAGAATAACCTAATTTCATAATATAGGGTATTTAATTTTAATATTGAACTTGTATGGATTTCATGGTATTTTAATGTAAAGTGATCCTTGTGATTTTAGAAAAAGTTGGAATATTTATATTATTACAAAATAGATATTTTAATGATACATATATATATTTATATAAAAATAAATTTTAATATATATATTATATTTCTAGAAATCTCATTTTCTTAAGATTTTCGTATTTTAAATCTCTCGAGACCGAATGCTCCTTGCGGAGGTCTGCATCTCGCACTACTAAGCCCAGGGATGTGCGATAATCCGCATCATCCCAGTCGGGTTCTCCAAAATGGGTTGTAGCCGCACTTTACAAAGATTTATAAAAATACTTAATCTTTTAGAAAACGGTTTTATTAATTCATGGTATTTATTTGAAATGTTTCGTTTTCCCGTATTCTATGTTCCCGAAAGATATTGTGCTATATTGCATATGAGTGTTGTGAGGAGGTAGGTCATTACCTCGTGATCTACTTAAAGGTATAGCAAGTTTGTGATGTTTAAATGTCGAAATGAAACTATATGGTATTTTAGTGAAAAAGTACGGTAAAAGTTACAAAATGAATTAGATTGTCGTGAAACTTGATCAACATGTTTATTAATGTTTAATAGTCAACATGTAAGAGTTTTGTGTGAATGTATTTAAGAAAATGTAGGATTTTTGGAAAGAACCGAATCGGAAATCGGTTTAACACCGATTCCGTCGGGTTTTGAAATTTCATATTTTTAGAACAAGATTAGAGAAGAGGATGGGGGACTTACGAGTTTAGAAGTTAGGGATGAGGAAGAGGAGACGGGAGGAGGCACCGGTGCGTCGTTTCGTCGCCGGGAACTCCTAGGGTTGTCGTTGGAAAATTACCGAAGTTTTCGCCCTTCGCTACTCCAAAAGTACACTAAGATTTTAGGAATTTTCTTGAGAGTTTCGTTCAGAAATTTGGAGTGAGAGGGGTGTGTATAGGGGTTGTATTTATAGGGTAAGGCTAGGGTTAGGGTAGGTGAAAAGTTTAATTGAAAAAATATAATAAAATGTAATAAAATGGAGTAATTGTTGTATTAAAGGGTCTCTGCTACTAGTCTGCACATTTAAACTATACATAAGTACAGGAGAGATGAAAAGCCACAACTCTCATGTTGGGGACTCGGCGGTCCGGCCGAGTTTGGCCGGCGGCGACGGCCCGAGTTGGCCGAGTCGCCGGCCGATTCGGCCGAGTCAGGCGGCCGTTCGGTTCCTCGTTGCTTCATTAGTCCCCTGGTACAGTTAGCTTTCCATGTGTAGTGGGGTTTTTGTGAGTTATGCACGTGTAAACCATCGGTATTCTAAAAATTCAAAATAAAACAATATTAAAAATAATGTGGGGTATTGGATTTGAACTCTGGTGGCTTGGTTCAGCAGTGCAAAGTTTTACCAATGAGCTACAAGCTCCTTCTTGCTATTAATTAGCAAAACAAACTTATATCTTGTGCTCAGACAAAAATACCCCTTTCTGTAATTTTGAAAAAAAATTGTACAGAAAGTTTGGGGTTGTTACATTCTACCCTTCTTATAAAAATTTCGTCCTCGAAATTTGTAAAAGGAAAGTGTAACAGATTCAAGGAAAGTTGGGTGATAGAACAATTGGTAGTATATGAAAAATATGTGAAAGAACGAAAGAATGCGAAGGTTTTGGTAAGATTGTAAAAGAGGTGAGGGGATTTTGAGCTAGGACAGATTCAAGATATATGAAATTGGAAGATTCAAAGAAGTTGAATTGTAAAGAATGTTTTAGTTGTTGTTTCTTGTGTTATATTGCTTAGGTTGTTCACACAGAACAGAATTGCATTACAGTGTTCCATACAACTCTGACCTTCATGGGCCACCAACAAAACCTGTCATGCCCCGCTTCCCAGTGTACGGGCAGAGGACGCGACGAGGCCGCTACGTATTTACTCTGAAGTAAATACGCTAATCGTATCTAAGCAATATAAATATAAATGCACAAGAGACAAGATATAATAAAACAACAACTTTATTTATTCACATTGTTTTTGTACAATGCATGGAAAAGTAAATACATCTTAAGGAAAGTAATGCCTAAACAGTAGCATAACAGAAATGAAAAGTACTGAAATAAAAGTGTGTACAATGAAACTAGAGCTCTGGATCGTAGAAAAGCTGGTCCATCCTCGCTGGTAGTCTCGATCTCTGGAAGATCCGAATCACCTGACGACATTCAAAGAAGAAAAAAAGAGAATGTCGTCAGCAAACAAATCACTCGGTAAGTCCCAAGGATAAGGGAGAAAAAAAATAGACAGAAAGAGAAGCTAGCTTTTAAAGTTGTATTATATGAATATTTGGTGTTAACGCTGTTATTTGTAGCTTGGTACAGAAGAATGCCAGTGTATACGAGAGGAGTCTCTATATGCTAGAGACTAGGTTAAACGGAATGTACAAGGCTCTGTTATACAACCCGGAACAACGGCAATTGGATTCAGGTTAGGTGTCTTAATCTTGCAGTCTCGTGCCACTTTTAACACCTTCCGTACCAATCTACCCCTTAAACCCCGCGATATCTTTATTGTATTGTTTGTATTGTATTTCAACTTGTAATTGAATTGTAATATAAATTGTATATTTGGATGACTTGCCAAAACCATGATATCAGTAAAATGGATGTACTGGAGAATCATGGATGTAACTGGAAAATCATGTAAATGGAAGTATATCCATGGTTCGGTTCGGTCAATACAAATTGAATAGTTTGAACAGATTGAATATATGTATTCATGGATTCATGTTGAATTGTAATATTGTAGATTGTACTTGAATTATATTCAAGTCAGATTATTAAGAAGAGACTCAGTCTGAGTCAGAACAATTAGAAAAGAAATTGAAGTCCTGATTGTTTTGATGTTATCGGTAACCGCTGCACATGGGCGGCAGGATTTGTGTCTTTTTCAAAGACGATTACCGTGTTGATAACACCGTTGTTAAGTTGTCTACCTTAAATAGGCAAGCACCCACTTCTCCGGCTCCCTGAGGCTCAAGAGATTGGTCCGGCTTAAACCTATATTTACTAGGGTCCTTAGGGTAATTTATAGAACTTGAGGGGTTTTTTATGTAAAAATACTTTTGTTTAATTTTCAAAATACACCCCAAGTATTTAATTATCATGTTTAGAGTTGTAATAAATGTAGATTTTATATTTTGTGATATTTCTAGTCAGAATAACCTAATTTCATAATATAGGGTATTTAATTTTCATATTGAACTTGTATGGATTTCATGGTATTTTAATGTAAAGTGATCCTTATGATTTTAGAAAAAGTTGGAATATTTATATTATTACAAAATAGATATTTTAATGATACATATATATATTTATATAAAAATAAATTTTAATATATATATTATATTTCTAGAAATCTCATTTTCTTAAGATTTTCGTATTTTAAATCTCTCGAGACCGAATGCTCCTTGCGGAGGTCTGCATCTCGCACTACTAAGCCCAGGGATGTGCGATAATCCGCATCATCCCAGTCGGGTTCTCCAAAATGGGTTGTAGCCGCACTTTACAAAGATTTATAAAAATACTTAATCTTTTAGAAAACGGTTTTATTAATTAATGGTATTTATTTGAAATGTTTCGTTTTCCCGTATTCTATTCCCGAAAGGTATTGTGCTATGTTGCATATGAGTGTTGTGAGGAGGTAGGTCATTATCTCGTGATCTACTTAAAGGTATAGCAAGTTTGTGATATTTAAATGTCGAAATGAAACTATATGGTATTTTAGTGAAAAAGTACGGTAAAAATTAAAAAATGAATTAGATTGTCGTGAAACTTGATCAACATGTTTATTAATGTTTAATAGTCAACATGTAAGAGTTTTGTGTGAATGTATTTAAGAAAATGTTGGATTTTTAGAAAGAACCGAATCGGAAATCGGTTTAACACCGATTCCGTCGGGTTTTGAAATTTCGTATTTTTAGAACAAGATTAGAGAAGAGGGAGGGGGACTTACGGGTTTAGAAGTTAGGGATGAGGAAGAGGAGATGGGAGGAGGCGTTGGTGCGTCGTTTCGTCGCCGGGAACTCCTAGGGTTGTCGTCGGAAAATGGCCGAAGCTTTCGCCCTTCGCTACTCCAAAAGTACACTAAGCTTCTAGGAATTTTCTTGAGAGTTTTGTTCAGAATTTTGGAGTGAGAGGGGCGTGTCTAGGGGTTGTATTTATAGGGTAAGGCTAGGGTTAGGATAGGTGAAAGGTTTAATTGAAAAAAATATAATAAAATGGAGTAATTGGTGTTTTAAAGGGTCACTGTTACCGGTCTGCACATTTAAACAATACAAAAGTACAGGGGAGATGAAAAGCCACAACTCTCATGTTGGGTACTCGATGGTCCGGCCGAGTCCGGCCGGCGGCCCGAGTCGGCCGAGTCGCCGGTCGATTCGGCCGTGTCCGGCGGCCGTTCGGTTCCTCGTCGCTTCATTAGTCCCCGGTACAGTTAGGTTTCCATGTGTAGTGAGGTTTTTGTGAGTTATGCACGTGTAAACTCTTGGTATTTTAAAAATTCAAAATAAAACAATATTAAAAATAATGTGGGGTATGGGATTTAAACTCTGGTGGGTTGGTTCAGCTGTACAAGGTATTAACAATGAGCTACAAGCTCCTTCTTACTATTAATTAGCAAAACAAGCTTATATCTTGTGCTCTGGCAAAAATATCCCTTTCTGTAATTTTGAAAAAAAAAATTGTACAGAAAGTTTGGGGCTGTTACATTCTACCCTCCTTATAAAAATTTCGTCCTCGAAATTTGTAAAAGAAAAGTGTAACAAATTCAAGGAAAGTTGGGTGATAGAACTATTGGTAGTGTATGAAAAATATGTGAAAGAACGAAAGAATGCGAAGGTTTTGGTAAGATTGTAAAAGAAGTGAGAGAATTTTGGGTTAGGACAGATTCAAGATATATGAAATTGGAAGATTCAAGGAAGATAAATTGTAAAGAATGTTTTAGTTGCTGTTTCTTGTGTTATATTGCTTAGGTTGTTCACGCAGAACAGAATTGCATTACAGTGTTCCATACAACTCTGACCTGCATGGGCCACCAACAAAATCTGTCACGCCCCGCTTCCTAGTGTACGGGCAGAGGCCGCTACGTATTTACTCTGAAATAAATACGCTAAGCGAATCTAAGCAATATAAATATAAATGCACAAGAGACAAGATATAATAAAACAACAACTTTATTTATTCACATTCTTTTTGTACAATGCATGGAAAAGTAAATACATCTGAAAGAAAGCAATGCCTAAACAGTGGCATAACAGAAATAAAAAGTACTAAAATAAAAGTGTGTACAATGAAGCTAGAGCTCTGGGTCGTAGGAAAGCCGGTCCAAGTCCTCGCTAGTAGGCTCGATCTCTGGAAGATCCGAATCACCTGACGACATTCAAAGAAGAAAAAAAGAAAATGTCATCAGCGAACAAATAGCTCGGTAAGTCCCAAGGATAAGGGAGAAATACAATAAACAGAAAGAGAAGGTAGCTTTTAAAGTTGTATTATATGAGTATTTGGTGTTAACGCTGTTGTTTGTAACTTGGTACAGAAGGATGCCAGTGTATACGAGAGGAATCTCTATATGCTAGAGAATAGGGCAAACGGAATGTACAAGGCTCCGTTATACAACCCGGAACAACGGCAATTGGATTCAGGTTAGGTGTCTTAATCTTGCAGTCTCGTGCCACTTTTAACACCTTCCGTACCAATCTACCCCTTAAACCCCGCGATATCTTTATTGTATTGTTTGTATTGTATTTCAACTTGTAATTGAATTGTAATATAAATTGTATATTTGGATGACTTGCCGAAACCATGATATGTACTGGAGAATCATGGATGTAACTGGAGAATCATGTAAATGGAAGTATATCCATGGTTCAGTTCGGTCAATACAGATTGAATAGTTTGAACAGATTGAATATATGTATTCATGGATTCATGTTGAATTGTAATATTGTAGATTGTACTTGAATCATATTCAAGTCAGATTATTAAGAAGAGACTCAGTCTAAGTCAGAACAATTAGAAAAGAAATTGAAGTCCTGATTGTTTTGATATTATCGGTAACCGCTGTACATGGGCAGCTGGATTTGTGTCTTTTTCAAAGACGATTACCGTGTTGATAACACCGTTGTTAAGTTGTCTACCTTAAATAGGCAAGCACCCACTTCTCCGACTCCCTGAGGCTCAAGAGATTGGTCCCGCTTAAACCTATATTTACTAGGGTCCTTAGGGTAATTTATAGAACTTTAGGGGGTTTTTATGTAAAAATACTTTTGCATGGGCCACCAACAAAACCCGTCACGCCCCGCTTCCCGGTGTACGGGTAGAGGACGCGACGAGGCCGCTACGTATTTACTCTGAAGTAAATACGCTAAGCGTATCTAAGCAATATAAATATAAATGCACAATAGACAAGATATAATAAAATAGCAACTTTATTTATTCACGTTCTTTTTGTACAATGCATGGAAAAGTAAATACATCTGAAGGAAAGCAATGTCTAAATAGTGGCATAACAGAAATAAAAAGTACTGAAATAAAAGTGTGTACAATGAAGTTAGAGCTCTGGATCGTAGGAAAGCTGGTCCAAGTCCTCGCTAGTAGGCTCGATCTCTAGAAGATCCGAATCACCTGACGACATTCAAAAAAGAAAGAAAGAGAATGTCATCAGCGAACAAATCCCTCGGTAAGTCCCAAGGATAAGGGAGAAATACAATAGACAGAAAGAGAAGGTAGCTTTTAAAGTTGTATTATATGAGTATTTGGTGTTAACGCTGTTGTTTGTAGCTTGGTACAGAAGGATGCCAGTGTATACGAGAGGAGTCTCTATATGCTAGAGACTAGGGCAAACGGAATGTACAAGGCTCTGTTATACAACCCGGAACAACGGCAATTGGATTCAGGTTAGGTGTCTTAATCTTGCAGTCTCGTGCCACTTTTAACACCTTCTGTACCAATCTACCCCTTAACCCCCGTGATGTCTTGATTGTATTGTATTTCAACTTGTAATTGAATTGTAATATAAATTGTATATTTGGATGACTTGCCGAAACCATGATATCAGTAAAATGGATGTATTGGAGAATTATGGATGTAACTGGAGAATCATGTAAATGGAAGTATATCCATGGTTCGGTTCAGTCAATACAGATTGAATAGTTTGAACAGATTGAATATATGTATTCATGGATTCATATTGAATTGTAATACTGTACATTGTACTTGAATCATATTCAAGTCAGATTATTAAGAAGAGACTCGGTCTGAGTCAGAACAATTAGAAAAGAAATTGAAGTCCTGATTGTTTTGATGTTATCGGTAACCGCTGCACATGGGCGGTAGGATTTGTGTATTTTTCAAAAACGATTACCGTGTTGATAACACCGTTGTTAAGTTGTCTACCTTAAATAGGCAAGCATCCACTTCTCCGGCACCCTGAGGCTCAAGAGATTGGTCCCGCTTAAACCTATATTTACTAGAGTTCTTATGGTAATTTATAGAACTTGAGGGGGTTTTATGTAAAAATAATTTTGCATGGGCCACCAACAAAACCCGTCATGCCCCGCTTCCCGGTGTACGGGCAGAGGACGCGACGAGGCTGTTACGTATTTACTCTGAAGTAAATACGCTAAGCGTATCTAAGCAATATAAATATAAATGCACAATAGACAAGATATAATAAAACAATAATTTTATTTATTCACATTGTTTTTGTACAATGCATGGAAAAGTAAATACATCTAAAGGAAAGCAATGTCTAAATAGTGGCATAACAGAAATGAAAAGTACTGATATAAAAATGTGTACAATGAAGCTAGAGCTATGGGTCGTAGGAAAACTGGTCCAACTCCTCGCTAGTAGGCTCGATCTTTGGAAGATCCGAATCACCTGACGACATTCAAAGAAGAAAGAAAGAGAATGTCGTCAGCGAACAAATCGCTCGGTAAGTCCCAAGGATATGTGAGAAATACAATAGACAAAAAGAGAAGGTCGCTTTTAAAGTTGTATTATATGAGTATTTGGTGTTAACGCTGTTGTTTGTAGCTTGATACAGAAGGATGACAGTGTATACAAGAGGAGTCTCTATATGCTAGAGACTAGGACAAACGGAATGTACAAGGCTCCGTTATACAACCCGGAACAACGGCAATTGGATTCAGCTTAGGTGTCTTAATCTTGCAGTCTCGTGCCACTTTTAACACCTTCCGTACCAATCTACCCCTTAAACCCCGTGTTATCTTGATTGTATTGTTTGTATTGTATTTCAACTTGTAATTGAATTGTAATATAAATTGTATATTTGGACGACTTGCCGAAACCACGATATCAGTAAAATGGATGTACTTTAGAATCATGGATGTAACTGGAGAATCATGTAAATGGAAGTATATCTATGGTTCTGTTCAGTCAATACAGATTGAATAGTTTGAACAGATTGAATATATGTATTCATGGATTCATATTGAATTGTAATATTATAGATTGTACTTGAATCATATTCAAGTCAGATTATTAAGAAGAGACTCGGTCTGAGTCAGAACAATTAGAAAAGAAATTGAACTCCTGATTGTTTTGATATTATCGGTAACCGCTGCACATGGGCGGTTGGATTTGTGTCTTTTTCAAAGACGATTACCGTGTTGATAACACCGTTGTTAAGTTGTCTACCTTAAATAGGCAAGCACCCACTTCTCCAGCTCCCTGAGGCTCAAAAGATTGGTCCCGCTTAAACCTATATTTACTAGGGTTCTTAGAATAATTTATAGAACTTGAGGGGGGTTTTATGTAAAAATACATTTGTATAATTTTCAAAATACACCCCAAGTATTTAATTATCGTCTTTAGAGTTGTAATAAATGTAGATTTTATATTTTGTGACATTTCTAGTGAGAATAACCTAATTTCATAATATAGGGTATTTAATTGTAATATTAAACTTGTATGGATTTCATGGTATTTTAATGTAAAGTGATCCTTGTGATTTTAGAAAAGGTTGGAATATTTATATTATTACAAAATAGATATTTTAATGATATATATATATATATATATATTTATTTATATAGAAATAAATTTTAATATATATATTATATTTCTAGAAATCTCATTTTTTTAAGATTTTCGTATTTTAAATTTCTCGAGACCGAATGCACCTTGCGGAGGTCTGCATCTCGCACTACTAAGCACAGGGATGTACGATAATCCGCACCATCCCAGTCGGGTTCCCCAAAATGGATTGTAGCGGCACTTTGCAACGATTTATAAAAATACTTAATCCTTTAGAAAACGGTTTTATTAATTCATGGAATTTATTTAAAATGTTTCGTTTTCCCGTATTCTATGTTTCCGAAAGGTATTGTGCTATATTGCATATGAGTGTTGTGAGGAGGTAGGTCATTATCTCGTGATCTACTTAAACGTATAGCTAGTTTGTGATATTTAAATGTCGAAATGAAACTATATGGTATTTTAGTGAAAAGTACGGTAAAATTTACAAAATGAATTAGATTGTCGTGAAACTTGATCAACATGTTTATTAATGTTTAATAGTTAACATGTAAGAGTTTTGTGTGAATGTATTTAAGAAAATGTTGGATTTTTAGAATGAACCGAATCGGAAATCGGTTTAACACCGATTCCGTCGGGTTTTGAAATTTCATATTTTTAGAATAAGATTAGAGAAGAGGGAGAGGGACTTACGGGTTTAGAAATTAGGTATGAGGAAGAGGAGACGGGAGGAGGCACCGGTGCATCGTTTCGTAGCCGGAAACTCCTAGGGTTGTCGTCGGAAAATTGCCGAAGCTTTCGCCCTTTGCTACTCCAAAAGTACACTAAGCTTCTAGAAATTTTCTTGAGAGTTTTGTTCAGAATTTTGGAGTGAGAGGGGTGTGTCTAGGGGTTGTATTTATAGGGTAAGGTTAGGGTTAGGGTAGGTGAAATGTTTAATTGAAAAAAATATAATAAAATGGAGTAATTGGTGTTTTAAAGGGTATCTGTTACTGGTCTGCACATTTAAACTATACAGAAGTACGAGGAAGAAGAAAAGCCACAACTCTCATGTTGGGGACTCGGCGGTCCGGCCGGTCCGAGTCAGCCGAGTCCGTCGGCCGTTCGGTTTCTCGTCTCTTCATTAGTCCCCTGGTATAATTAGTTTTTCATGTGTACTGAGGTTTTTGTGAGTTATGCACGTGTAAACCCTTGGTATTCTAAGGTTTGGTTCAGCAGTGCAAGGTATTACTAATGAGCTACAAGCTCCTTCTTGTATTAATTAGCAAAACAAATTTATATATTGTGCTCAGGCAAAAATACCCGTTTCTGTAATTTTGAAGAAAAAAATTGTACTGAAAATTTGGGGTTGTTACACGAATCCTACGACCTCTTTTTCTCGTCTCAACGCCTCCAGTGCCTCCGCTAACACTCTATCAAACATAAGGACACACACTTCAATAACATTATCCTACCGGTAATATGTAGCGAGGAAAACACAATACTCGGATGCATGGTAGTTCAGAAAACGGCGATTATTAGGCTCGTTTTGAAAAATCTTCAAAAATCGTAATTACGATATTTGAAATCAAACTAAAATTCTACATATAGATAAATGTGACTTTGATATCCCAAAATCTCGTTTGCAAATTCTAAGAATAAGATATTAAATAAAATACAAACTTAAAATATGTTTCTGAATTTGTTTCACAAACCAAAAAACAACATTTCACTAAAAAATTGATATCTATAGATTTTGTAAAATGAATAAGGTAAATAAAAATTCTAGAGATATCTACACAAAATTATATACAACTTTCAATTTTTAGAATTTCCAAATTGTTAATAGAAAAATTAAGAAAATGTTTACAGGTTGGGTGAAAAACAACCATGGAAAATGAAATTTCCAGCTTGAAAGCTCTTCATTTGAAAATGCGTAAGAAATTCATTTTACAGTAAAATTCAACCAAAAGCTTTTTTCTAAAAGATAAACCAATTACCTACAAATTTTTAGTTTTATAAAAAAGCTAATTATCAACCCAAGAATATTCTAAAAATTTTGAAACTCTACCATGTCACTAATTTTCAGCCATAAAAGAGAACAATTGCAATTACTAAAACTTTCGAAATTAACTCATAAATATTTATCATCATTTTAAAAATTAATCACATAAAAACCCATCATTAACTATAACTAAATTTAAAAAATATGATTTTTACCTTATAATTTATTTAAGAGAGAGATGATTCAAGCTTGAAAATGACCTCAAAATGAAGACTTGATCACTGCCTCAAGAAATTGGAGTAAAAATTGAGTTTTTTGGTGAAGCCTTCATGGTGATGGAGGGATTGTATATATGTGTGTGATGAGGGTGGCTTGAAGATGGAGAAGGAGAAAAAGAGATGAGGGGATGAAGGGAATTATGAAGAGGGAAAATGATTGAGCAATAACCCTTTTTTCTACCATTCCTATTATTAATAAAAATATACCATACCCTTCCATGTCCTTTCGTCTCTCCCTCCCTCCCCCTCTCCCCGCCAACCCCCATCCTTCCCGCCCTCAATTACAGTAAAGAAAACAATGTAGCCTTGCCAAAACAATTGAAAAACCTAATTTCATTTAAAATTTTAAAACAAGATATTAACACAATTAAATACTTGTCATACCCAAATTAAGTGTTAACGTAAATTTTGAAAATATTGGTTTTACTATTAGCAATTTGTATAGATATATACCAAATTATGATAAACCCCTTCCATAATTATTATCAATTAAATAAAGCTCATATTATCATTATAATTATTCTAAAATAATCTTAAACATTTTTCTGAAATGTTATAGTGGCAGAAGAACTGTGTCGTGATGAAAAGAGTCAGAACCTTTAGCGACATATATCAAGTTATGGAGAAGGCTGTGTATGTAAGAACAATTTGGAGCAATGTGGAGTAAATTTAAGTCAAGGTGGAACTTTGTGTAAAGCTCAGAAGATGTCGTGGGCGGAAGTTGTGAAGAGAAAATAGAAACCGATTTGTTGAATGCATGCCAAGGTGAAGATTGTTAAAATTTGTCTTGCATTCAAATCTTTTAGGAGGGAAAGTTACGGATTTAGATTTAGATTGGATCTAAATTTAAATTGTTAGTTGAATGAGATTAATTATGAAGATATTTGAAGATTTATTTAGAGATAAGATTTAGTTAATTATTTAGAAATAAATCCTAATTAAATCAATATTATCTCTGAGCATCATTGTCTAGATCTATAAATATAGATTGATCAGGGTATTTTATGTAGAGAAGAAGAAGAAGAAGAGTTGAATAGAAGTATTGAAAGAGGGAGATTTTGTAATTCGTATTGAAGTTGAATAAAAATGAGAAGTTTGAAGATAATTATTTTTTAATTTGTGTTTGATTGTATTTTATATTTTCCTTTCTTCTCATACATCTTTATGAATTGTTTGGTACCTAAAAATCCTATCACACTCTTGCAAATCTTGAAGAACTTATTGAGCCAATATACATCAACTGGTTATTTTATTTTTTTGAGAATTGTCATATCTGTATCTAAATATATGGTCATATAAATGAAAGGAAGCATATAAAAACTTTTTAATTTAGTAAAAATTTGAAAGTCTTCTTTTTGTTGTAACAACATGTGAATCCTCACTGGTTTGAATACAATATCAACTATATGTCCATATATGTGTTGTGGAATGTACACAAAGAGTCACAAACCTCATAAATTTGGCATTGTCTTCAACACTGTTGTCCACATCGGATTTGTAAAATGTACATGAGCAATTATATATTTTCTGCTTTTTCGGCATCAACCTTCTATGTTTTACAAAATTATAGAGAACAAACAAAAGAATAAACACATGCCCAGGCCATAAAACTCAACAAGTGATTTTGTTTAATTATGGGGAAAAAGCTGCAGCCCGGCAAAAGAGATGCTCCCTGACATACAAGGAAAATTTTTCTCGCTTAAAGATAAAACATGAAGTTAGAAAATGAATAGAAAAAGAAAATTTAAAACAAGAATCGAGATCGAAGGCCTAGAGGAAGAAGAAATGTCAGGTAAATACTAATGGCCTATGGATGAATTTGAATCAATATATAGAATTCTTTCATACCATATAATAATTGTCATATAATTACTAATATTTAATATCAAGAGTTAATAAAATGTAGCAATGCCAAAAATTTATACTCTAGGGAGTTTGAGGGGCATGCATCTGTATTAAATCCAAATGCAGTCCCTCTTCGCATTTCAAAGCACCGATAATTTATGGCATATATAATTAATTTTTGCTGCCATCTCTTAATAAATGATATTTCATCTCTAGAAATTAACCATCACTTGGATTATAAAGGAAACACGTACTCATTATAATTAAAACTGACCATTATTTGGACTTTAAAGAGACCATATATACAAAGGGACATTTGTAAAAACTCCTCTAAAAAGCCTTGCGTTTTTTCATATTCTACATTCACTCATCTCTTTCTATTTTTAAAGCATTCTTCTTAATGCATATTAATGCATGCAAATCAATAATGCTATACCAACCAAATTATGTTAAATCTACTTCTCAAAACAAATAGTGATTTTAAAGCACACAACAGATGAAGCAACTAAATTAAGAAGACAGTGGACATAGAGAAATGATTATCCCAAAAAAAATTGCTTATGGCTTTTAAGAGTATGTTTAGATAAATAAGTAAACTTTCAAGAACTAGATTTCATATTTTCCTTATCCCACATCCTCTTGTATATGAGGTGGTAGGCTGTAAAGTAGAGATAACTCATCATAAGTAACGAAAATAAACATGATTATTGTAAAATATACCTCTTCATATTCTCTAGTTTTTTTCAAACCATGACTATAAATAGTATTAATGAACCATAAACAATTAAGATATGTGATGATAAATAACGAAACATATATTCTTATTAAATTTTATTTTTCCAATTCTATTTTCGTTTATCTAGTCAGCCTCATAATTATCTTTGCTAATATCACTCTATATTCAGTAAATCCAATATTATAATTATATAAAATAACGACTTATAATATAATTGGATGTGTATATATAAAAAGGACGGCCAAAATTGGATTTCTCGGTTTCATTTAGTAAAATACTTTAGATTAGATAGATTTAGTTAAGAGAATAATGGAGGAAAGATGTTATAGCAGAGAATTTTCTTCTATGGCGTCGTAAAAATACAACCGTCCTCATTTTTTCCGCCGATCGGCACCCACTATCTTTATCGTTATCATCTAAGATATGGGTCCACCAAATTTCATGTGATTCTACAACCTTTTCACCGTTGATTTAGCAATGTAAAAAGTTCTATTGTCGGTAAACCGTTAATTTTGAACCCACTAAATCAACGGTGAAAAGGTTGTAGAATCACATGAAATTTGTTGTACCCACATCTCAGATGATAACGATGAAGATGGTGGGTGCCGATCGTCGGAAAAAATAAGGAAGGGTGTATTTTTAAAACGCCAAAATAGAAAATTCTCTAATATGGCTTCTTTCCTCTGTTAACCTCTGTATAGATAAATAGATAATTTAGTTTAGACAATAAATACAACTTCTGTTATTTTTTCCCTTTTTTTTATTCTACTGCTTAACTATCACATTCACTAGTAAAATAAGGGGTTGCCCCTACGGATAATATCATCCGTAGGGGCAATAAAAGTTTGGCCCTACGGATTAATACGTAGGGCAAAGTGGTTGCCCCTACGGTCGTTCAATATTTATTTAAAATTTATTAAATCTTAAAGTGTTTTTTGCCCCTACGGTGGCGCAAACCAAGCACCTACGGGTATATCCGTAGGGGCATCTAAATAGCGATTTAAGTGATCGATCCCTACACTGATTATTTCTTATTCCCTTTATCGTTGCGCGCGAACCCAAATCCCCAAACCTTGACGTTCCCGCCGATCGCCGTTCTCGTCATCGCCAGCGCCGGCCGAATCGTCGTCGCCACCGCCTGCAATGATCTCGTCGTCGCCAGCGCCGGCCGAATCGTCGTCGCCACCGCCTGCAGTGATCTCGTCGTCGCCACCGCCCTCGTCGTCGCCGATTGCGTCTCCGTCGTCTCCTCCACCGCCTAGCCTACAGGTTAGTTAAACATTATTTTAATGATGTTAGGGTAGCGATGAGGGTTAGGGTTAGGTATCGGTTGGGGTTAGGGTTAGGATTAGGGTTAGGGTACGGGTTCGATCGGTTGGGGTTCGACTGGTGTTGGGGTTAGGGTTAGGGTCAGGGTTCGGTTGGGGTTTGGTGTTGGGGTTGGGGTTCGGCTGGGGCTGGGTTGGGGTTAGGGTTTGGTGTTGGGTTGGGGTTCGGCTGGGGCTGGGTTGGGGTTAGGGTTAGGCCGGGTTAGGGTTTGGGGCTGGGTTGGGGTTCGGCTGGGGCTGGGTTAGGCTTAAAAAGGTGAAATTTTAGGGGATTGATCTGGAAAATAGTGAAAGTCGATACTGTTTATTTGTGAATAACACAGTCCATGATTTTTATATGAGAAAATGGTCCATGAAAGTCTATGGGATTTATCTAAAAAACGCTGAAAGTTCATGTATTTATTTGTAAACAACAAAATTCATGGTATTTATCTGGAAAACGTTGGAGGTCAATGGTATGTATTTGTAAACAACAAAATCTATGAAAATTATGTGAAACGTTAAAACTTCATGGTATTTATTTGTAACAAACAAAGTCTATGGTATTTGTTTGATAAATATTGAAAGACCATGACATTTATATGTAATGGGTCAAAGTCATTTGGGTTATGTCAATCTTATTGGCGATACTTTCTTTTTGTGCATATCCAAAAACTTTGAAAGTTCTTGGTACCTATTAGAAAATATAAAGGGTTTTGTAGTGAAAGGAAAGAATTGGATTTAGAAAAACCGTGTGTAACTTTTAGAAATTCTATACGCTCAAGTATATAGAAAAGGGTTAATTGCGGATACAGCCTATGTACTATGGGGATCAAGCACTTATAACCTCTGAAGTATAATAATAAGCACTTTTGTTTGTTTTTCATTAGTGATTAATTTTTAGTTTGCTATTTATTCTTTTTCAGTATGGATACTTGATAGAATTATAATTGCTTTACTATTGTTTGCCTTTTTCCTTTTGTGTAGAAAATATATCCATTGTGTCATATGGACACTATTAATTTCACATCGATTCAAGGGAAAAATTGTGGAAGATTGTGTTTGTTATATCAAAAAACTTTTTGTTGAACCCAACAGGTGAAACTTTAGAGTTGTTATAGATAGCTCTACATGTTTAATGCATGTACCATTGTTAAGAGAGTGCAAGGTGGAGAACAATAATTTGTTTCAACGGCACGTTTTTCAAGTTATAACCAATATATGATACTCGATGATAATATGAAACCTTCATATTCCCATCGATACCCATATATGAAACTAAAAGCGCCACTTAGTCCCCGTCTATCGGTTAACATACGTGCGATGCTCGTCGTGACCTAGAACTATACGAAGGTTGTTAAATATCGGACAGTATAGCTCGATACTAACAACCGTCGTATAGTCTACGCGACGAGAAAATTCAATCGTATGGTAACCCATAGATTTGTCCCGTGTGGACAAGTTAAGAATGTATAAAGCAAACGCCTTCATTCACTTGTGTTTTCATCCGTTTCGAGATATTTCGTCGGTATCTTTCCGCTGGTTCTCCATGTACAAAGATAGATTAGATGTTCATTTCAACGTTGTTTCACAGCTTTGAAATGATTATCTATTCTATTACAGTGTACTCGGAGAACAGCGGGGAGGTGCTGCCGAAATTTACTCGAAACGGTTGAAAGCACAAGTGATGGGCGTTCGCTCTATACATTCTTAATGGGATAGAAGCCTACCCCCGACAGCCGGAACACATACATACAAACGCATAATCAGAGAGCGATTCGAGATGTTCGGGTTAAAACCAATATATGATACTCGATGATAATATGAAACCTTCATATTCCCATCGATACCCATATATGAAACTAAAAGCGCCACTTAGTCCCCGTCTATCGGTTAACATACGTGCGATGCTCGTCGTGACCTAGAACTATACAAAGGTTGTTAAATATCGGACAGTATAGCTCGATACTAACAACCGTCGTATAGTCTACGCGACGAGAAAATTCAATCGTATGGTAACCCATAGATTTGTCCCGTGTGGACAAGTTAAGAATGTATAAAGCAAACGCCTTCATTCACTTGTGTTTTCATCCGTTTCGAGGTATTTCGTCGGTATCTTTCCGCTGGTTCTCCGTGTACAAAGATAGATTAGATGTTCATTTCAACGTTGTTTCACAGCTTTGAAATGATTATCTATTCTATTACAGTGTACTCGGAGAACAGCGGGGAGGTGCTGCCGAAATTTACTCGAAACGGTTGAAAGCACAAGTGATGGGCGTTCGCTCTATACATTCTTATGGGATAGAAGCCTACCCCCGACAGCCGGAACACATACATACAAACGCATAATCAGAGAGCGATTCGAGATGTTCGGGTTAAAACCAATATATGATACTCGATGATAATATGAAACCTTCATATTCCCATCGATACCCATATATGAAACTAAAAGCGCCACTTAGTCCCCGTCTATCGGTTAACATACGTGCGATGCTCGTCGTGACCTAGAACTATACGAAGGTTGTTAAATATCGGACAATATAGCTCGATACTAACAACCGTCGTATAGTCTACGCGACGAGAAAATTCAATCGTATGGTAACCCATGCCGAGAGGTTCGGCCGGTATTTGGGGGACGAGAGCCGGATCGTGAAGAACTATCCACTTCACGTTGAGTGGGGCGAGCAGCACCAGCGCTCATTCGCCCTCTTCTTTGAACAGGCTCGGGTATGTATTAATATATATTTTCATTTGATCTATCCAATATATTTATTATTAACACTTGCAATCTAATAACAATGTTTTTTTTTGTATTTTCAGTTGGATTACGATTTTCAGCCTGTAGCCGACCCTGATCACCCGGGGAGGGTGCTCGACCTTCATGCTCTGTACAATGGCCTGATGAAGAACATGCAGGCCAAGGTCCGATACAACAGGAATGAGCTGAAGGCCGACTGCTACTCCCTGTGGATAGCGACCCCCGAGGCAGAGAGAGCGGCCCTCCTATCTACTCCGGCGTTTGCGAGAGTCGACGTAGAGACATGGCCTATATTGTGCGCTTATTTCGACTCCGAACGCAAACGAGTATGTATTTTAAATTTAATTCATTATTTATAATATAATTTATTTCTTTGTGTTTCTTAATTAGAAAACTAAATGTTAATGCGTTGTGCAGAAACAGGCCGCTCAGAATACGGAGAACAGGAAGTCGGCGAAGAGGGGTCGCCCCACTTACACAGGTGGCTCGAGGAACATTACTCGAGCCATGGAGTTATCGGTAAATTAAGAGTTATTCTCTAATATTCTGCAATATTAAGAGTTATTCTCTAATATTTCTAATATTAAGAGTTACTTTCTAATATTGCAGACATCTCGGACCGTGGCGTCAGGTGGTACACCGAGCGTGCTGTCCGCATATCTTGCCGTCCACGGCACCTCGACAGATCCCGCCACGGGCGAGCTTCGATGTCCCGACGTCGCTACCCAGGAGTACTGCGTAAGTGTTAATATTTTTTCTACCCAAATTTGAAATTTTAGTTTTGGAAGGTTCAAGTTTAAATTTTATACTTATACTTTACTGCTTAATGTGGGTGTAGGAGCGGGTGGTTGAGCAGGCCCAGGCCTCGGGGATCGATTTTACCGAACAGAACGATCCGAGGCTGCTGACCCCAGTTATGAACGCCGCACACGGAGGGCACCACGGAGGTTGGGAGAGAGGCCGGGGATTGGGCCCTAGCAGGGCCCATATGAGGTTGGACTCCACCCCGGCGGTTACTTCCTCCGTCTCCAGTGGCCGGCATGTCCATCAGGAACTGGATAGCTTGAGGGCCACCGTTCAGGAGTTGAAGGAGATGCTGGTATGTATACTACTTTATAGTAAAATATCATTTCATATTATATACATATCAACATATCCATAATTAGTACGTAGCTTGAGCTTATTTGGTTTTAGAATTAAGTTTGATTAATCATACATACATATGTAATTAAAATAAACAACGCTTTTCCAAACTAGATATCCAAACAGGGTTTCGAAATAACTTAATAATGAAACGAATTCGAATAATACACAGTTCTTACACGCTTCTTACACACGTTATGTCCAGACGCGACAGGGTAGATCGGCCGAGCCTCCACATGCATCTCCTTCGGCTGCGGCTCCGCAAGCCACTACATCGGCTGCGGTTCCGCAGACAGCTCCTGTAGCTCCACCGCCCACTCAGACTCCCGCAGCCGCGGCTCCGCAAGCGACTACCTCGACGGCGGCTGCGCAGACCACAACGCCAGCTCCACATGCCGCTCAGACTCCCTTATTTGTAGCATTGGAGAGTGTATTTACCGAGGAGCAGGCGCGCGTTATTTTAACGTTATTCGGAGGTGGAGCTGGACCGAACTAGGGTAGCTTTTTGGTTCTTATTTTTTGAAACATGTATTTATTTATATCACATTGTACTACATTTTGAAACGATATTGATATTGGTTTGTATTTATATCATATTCAGTTTTTGGGTTTCTTTTGTATATTATATATATGCGTGAGATGTGATTATGAATACTGCAATATATGATTTGATTGATGTATATAGTATTGTGCACAGGGTGGGAAAAAATCTAGCAGCCCATTTTTAAAAAAAAATACAGACAATATGTACCTACGGATTAATCCGTAGGTATATAGGTTGCCGCTACGGCGTTATCCGTAGGGGCAAACTATCAGGAAACCTGATATTTTCCCACCTGATATCAGTGCAGGGTGTTGGGGGTGCCCCTACGGATATGTCCGTAGGGGCCACTGTTTATCCCCTACGTATTTATCCGTAGGGGCAAAATATCAGGTTTCCTGATATTTGCCCCCCCCCCCCCCCCCCGATCTCAGTGCAGTGTGTTGGGAGTGGCCCCTACGGGTCAATCCGTAGGGGCTACGTTATATCCCCTACGGATGTATCCGTAGGGGTCTAAATAGGACCTACGGGTATATCCGTAGGTATATACAATATATTCAAAAAAAAAAATTAAATATATGATTTTATTACCCCTACGGGGTACTCCGTAGGGGCTATAGCACCTACCGAGGTATCCGTAGTGGCATAAATTTGTCCGTAGGGGCAAGTTCAGGGCCTCAACTTGCACCTGCGGCGTTTGCACCTACGGGGTCTTTTTTCGCCCCTACGTATATATCCGTAGGGGCAGTGGGTTGCCCCTACCGATAAATCCGTAGGGGCAACCCTTATTTGTAGTAGTGATTATTACTTTCACGGTCACCACTCGCTTTTTATAATTCCACCATTATAACCATAATAATGTAATTAATATAAAGGATTGAGACTAAATAATTGAGGATGCAAAGGGCCTACAACGAGTTTTATTAAATGAATTGGATAAACAAATGCATTTAAATATACATTAAAGTAAATATACATATGCTATAACCACTCTACTCTATCTAATGGATCCATTTCAACATTAATTATCAAGGATCCTTACAAAGTTTAAATATACACTCCTAACTGTGCCGAGCAATCAGATTTTAAGAAAACAACCCGAGGAAATTTTTTCTTCCCAAAAATTAAAGAAAACAAAAACGGAAGATGTGAAACTCAAAAAAATAAAAGAACCTAATAAATATATAACGAATTCAGTTCTTGCCGGTTCCATCAAATCAAATATTACTATGAATCGATTATTTTCTTTTCTTTAATGAGTACAAGTCAAGTTAATCGGTTAAACCGACCATAGATTTGATTTAGCGCGGCACGATTATTATTAGAAAGTTTTGGCTTAAAAATAATAAAAGAGATATGGATAACAAAAACTCAATATTTAAACAAACAAACCAACAACCATAGGAAGTCCTACCTTAAACCAAGCTGACAAGGCAGGGATGTCCTGCCACCGGCGCGGATGGAATGCCAGCCAACAAATTACACTCACCAAAAAAAAGGACAGCTTAGGGTTTCATGACCGTTTGATTATTCTCAACCAATCCCCGCCCCCTCAAGATTTTTGTCCTCATACGTATTCGTTTCTTCTTTAAATTTTAATTTACTTTTATATTTAATTTCATCATGATTTATTATTATATATATTATTATATTTTTATATATAATACAAATACTCTTGTTAGAGGTTCATTCTTCTAATTTTTTTCCAGAAAAATAAAAAAAGAAAGAAAAATTCTCACTTCTCAAGACCTCCACATCATCTCTCTCACATCTTAAGCTCTTCACGTCATCCCTCTCTCTCCAAAAAAACAATTAATTGTTTATCTAGAACCTTCCATACCATCTCTCCCAATATATATATACTCTCTATCTTCTAAAAATCAATTAATTAATTATCTAGAACTTTCCATACCATATCTCCGAAAATATATATATATATACATATAAATATATATATAATATGCAAACATGGGTGGATTAGAGGACCTTCTTTCAATTATAAAATGAAATAAAAAAAATTTGTACTACCCTCCATATTTCTCTCTCTTTTCCATCTTAAATTTTTTAAACTAACCTGTGAAACTCAGTGCATAAATTCCAGTTAGGAATAAAGTCAGCTTATACTCACTTATGTGCTAAACAACAGACTGACATCTGTCATGCATTTGTTCACCTAAGAGCTTAGCTATGAATTTTGCTGGTTTAAAATATCAAATGTTAGTTAGTAGGGATGCTAAACCAATCGGGCTGGCTCCGGTCCGGCTCGGTATTGACTCATTTAAGTTCGGTTCATTTGCTGATAAACGGAAACTTGGAGTAAAATACCAGCTCGTTCGATTAATGAGACAAACTCAAACTTAACTTAACCCATTCGTTGTAAGCACTAGTTTGGCTCGTTCGACAATATTTATGTTTTGAACTTTACAGCTGAACCAACTAATAAAAACACCTTATATAAATATGCTATAGGCGTTAAGTTCAAACCCGATAACCAATAAGCAACTATGCAAATATTAAATGAACCAAGTCCATAAATGAGCCTATCAGCTCGCAAACCAGCCAGTGAGCTTGATAGCGCTTCAGCGCTCGTTTAACTAACGAGCTGAAACGAACTCTAGATAGGGTGAAATTAGATAAACAACTTGAGATAGTTTAAAAAAATAAAAATTTGATTTGTTTAATTAGCCACAGCTAAGAAGTGTTATAATATATTTTTCTTTCTTTTTGGGACCAACATTTTTTCATTCAAGAAAACAAGACGGCCGCGAATATTTTGGCAACTCAATGTACCGACGTGTTAAATGTCTTCTATAAACCGATTACTTGATTATCGGGTTTCCGTTTCTACATCCATTTCTCCATTTTCTTTGGTTGTATTTAGTCGTCCAGTTGATACAGGTTGCAATAAAACGACATGATTGCAACCCGTACTGACATATTAAATTTCTTCTAAAAACCGATTACTTGATTATGGATGTCCGTTTTAACATTCGTTTCTTCGTTTTCTTTAATGAAATGACACGATTCTGAAAACGCCGAAAATGCATGACTCATGGGTAGTAGAAAGAGAATACCAAGAAAAAATCAAAAGATAAAATTATGTTGGCATGTATGTCCCCACCATGAGCAAAACCATGTGTTTATCACTAATAAGGAAGACAAAGACCTCGATACAAATATTGCAAACTAATAAAATGTGTTGGTCCTATATGCAAAATCCACAACAAAACTGCCTAATTTTACCGAGCGCCAAAAGCGACCGCTAAAATTTCCCCATTTTCTTTTTCCCTCTCTCTCTTTCTCGGTTTCTCCCTAGTTTCCCCAAAAAGAGCAAGAAGAGAGGGCCACAGGCCACTCCTCTCCTCTCCTTTTTGGGGCCAAATATGCAAATTTAAAAAATTACAAAACAGGTCAGCTCTCTCGGTAAACCCCCTTCAAAACGCAAAAATAAAATTACAAAAGTTACTCCGATTAATTTAGTAATAATAAATATTATTTATTCCTCCTTCTTTATCCTTCGTCTTCTAGCTTCAAAAGCCCTAAGTTTTTTGCTCTTCTCAATTTCCATGGATTCTAGAAATCGCTGAGATCGAGGCGAAGATTCGATGGATCAAGACGAGCTGAGGTCGGTTCTGAGGTCAGCTGGCGTAGATCTGTGGACTTTGATCGAATCGGCGATCTCCGTTGCTGTCTCCGATCATGGTGCTGAGCTCCGATTGAGGCGAGATGGACTCGTCGAGCGGCTGTACGCGGCGGCGCCCGTGGCGGCGCCGACGCAGGATCTGAACCAGATCGAGCTGTTCGAAGCGGAGAAGATGAGATCGAGGGCGAGGGAAGAGGAGAAAGGGAGCAGCTCGCCTATCGAGAAAGTGTTCGGATCCTCGCCGTTGACGCCGCAGTCGAATCATCGAGACGAGGTCGACGTGGTCGAGGAGGAAGACGAGGATGACGATGCTGTGATCGATCAAGAGCAGAAGAAGATTTTGGAGATTAAGGAGGGGCTCGAGGATCCTGATCAAGTTCGTTTCTTTCGATTTTGGGTCGATTTTTGGCTGAGTTTTGATCTGCTTTTGTTGTTTGATTGCTTAAATTTGGTGTTTTTGTTGCAGTCGGATGATTCTGTTGCTGGCCTTCTTCAAACTCTCACAGACATGGATATTACATTCAATGCTTTGAAGGTAAATTACACGGGAAATTTCCATTTTTTAAAATCAAATTGACTTTTTTTATTTATAAAGGAATTTAATTGTAATTTTAATTTGACAGGAAACTGATATTGGAAGGCATGTGAATGGCCTCAGAAAGCATCCATCAACCGATGTACGAAGACTGGTGAAGCAACTTGTCAGGTAATGATAATGATGAAATTATACAGAATTGAGCTAATATCTTTATGTTTTTCACTGATTTTTTTTTGGAATCTGATTATTAAATTTTCATTTCTATTTATTAGGAAGTGGAAAGAGATTGTTGATGAATGGGTGAAGACAGAGAATTCATCACCTGCAATTATCAGTAGGTTACCTAAGCTCAAAGATAGTAGTTTTAAGGTGTTGTCTCTGAAATCATAGTTGCTTATAACCTAAGGGGCTGTTTGTTTCATGAACTAGAGGCTTGAATATGGAGTCAAGGAGAAAAACGATTTTTCTTGTCCCCTTGAGTTTGGAGTCTTGAGTTTATTTCATTGAGTGAAATTATTGACTAGAAAGTCGACACATCATCATACATCATCAAAACCCAATAGTTGATGCCGGCTCTTTTTGGGCCCAACTCTTGGCTTGACTCTTGCATCCAGCAGTTTTAATAATAAAAAAATAAAAAAAGATATCGTTACCCTCCACCCTCCATACCATAGATACGGTTACTTTAATAATTATTAGTGCAACATATTAATATGGTTGGAGTGACATGATTTATTCTCGTCTTAAGCTCTCAAACTACATCATTCTTTGGAAAAAGAGTCCTTGTTATTGGGGAAAAAATAGCATGGGCGCTCTGCTATTATCATAGCCACAAATCCAACGTGCTTTGCACGCAAGATACATCAATACCAAAGGCCCCTGTTTGACATAAATCTCGACCGTTGGTTTCGATTCTAGATGAATCTAGACAGTTCCTTCCAACATCATGAGTGCTATTTTGCTGCTCATAGCAGCCACTCAAAATCCCAATTTTTTTAACTCCAAAAAACAACTCAATCTCCAAACAAACAAAAAACTCTTCCAATTTTGCTACTCAAGGAAACAAAATACTCCAAACAAACATTAGGCTTCATACTCAAGGGGACAAAAAATTCTCGACTCATGACGCAAAGTACCGTCATGTTTTTGGGACTCAATTTGCCAAACAGGCCCTAAATTACAATGACAAATCCCAAGTTGTGGAGTTTTTTTTTGTTTGGGAAATTACACTCAGATAGTATGTTTCTTTAAAAGCCTTTGTTTCACTTACTTTGGGCACCCACATTGCATGCTGGAAACTTCAATTTTGATGTTAAAAACACAGTACAATATCAAACTTTGGAGTTTGGTGGCCAAATTTCACCAAACAAAAATTTTGGTGATTGAAACTAAAGAAAACAAATGAACAAAATGAACACTACTATCATGTTAAATATATCTAATGCTCCTCGGAAAATGGCATTGCAGCTGATGTAGATTCACCTCAACAAATCCCAGCAAAGAGCAATCAAAATGGGCATCATGTATTCCCTTTGAATTCACTCAAAATTCGATTTTTATTGTCATTTGATCAACTGGGTATTGATGTTTCTTGTGTAAAATTGTGTGCAGGTTCCTGAGTTTGCTTACTCTCCTGATCCTCACAGTGAGTAATTAGAGCTTTAAAAGTGATATTCAAGTTGACAACAATTTCTATTATTGATAATTGATTGATCGATTCGGTTTCTTTTTTAAGCAGATGGGCGTTTGAGCTCAAATAGAAGTAGCTTGGAAATTATAGAACCTAAATCAAAGCCAATTCCAAAAAGAGAAGCTCCATCAAAGCCCATCCACTCTACTCCCTCATCTGCAACTCCAGCTGTAAGCTTACCTAAATTATTATTTATGTAATATGGGTTTAATTGTTAACTTCGAAGTCTAGTCTTATTATTATGATTATTTTATTTTAATTATTTTATTTTGCTCACAAGTTGAAGGAACAGAAAGAGGGCTTGCTTGCCAAACAAAGGCTGGATAATGCTAGGAAGAGGCTCCAGGAGAATTATCAAGAAGCCCAAAATGGTAATGCTAACTTCAGTTCTGTTGGAATGTGCTTTGTTACAAAATTGAACATAATTTACAATTGAAAATGCATGGGTTTTTTTCCTTTTCCACACTCTATCCCCATTTTTGTTAACATTCCTTAAACCACACTAAACTTCCAAGTTGTGGGCAATTTTTTTTATCTCTAGTAAAAAATGGGGTAGGTCGAGCACAGCCTCATGGCCGCGGTCGCGTTATCTAGCCCTGAGGGTGAGGGGCTCTCCCTCATGTTTTACCCTCTAGCATGTAGCGATAGGGACTTGTTTGCCCGCAGCAATGAGATTGAGCTCAACCGCACCCATTTAACTCTTATCTTTATAAAGCAAAATATAGTCTTGAGGGTATGGTGTATAATATGTTTTGATTCCATTACCCAGTCGATCTGAATCCAGACACTGTATGGAAACTCCAAAGTCGTAAGAGCGAATTATATTTATATTAGCGTCAAAATAATTAATTTGTTTTTTTGGGGGTGAAATTGAAGCTAAGAAGCAAAGGACAATACAAGTGATGGACATACACGAGATCCCAAAACCCAAGAATGGGTTCATATCGCGAAACAGAGGCGCGCACCACCCTCACCAAACGAAGCGCTGGTGATACATTCATCAATTGGGCCCCGTCACCGGTCTCCCCGGTCTGCTCACCGCATCTCAAGTGTTATATTTACCCTCTGTTTTCTCATGGATTGTGATTTAAAATTGTTGCTTATTTTTGACTTTAAGTTACATATATTATTTACTCTCACTTGGGCTTGGGAATCCCCAGAAAAAGGAATCCCCAGAAAAAGGCGAGAAAATTTTTGGTTGGATGTGTAAATGGGATGGGGCTATTAAGGGGTCCTGCACGTGTCTTCCACTTTTGGCTAGAGTTGAATACAATGAATGATCCGTCGTCTTATGTTGGTTTTATCAAAATACAGGGAGCAGGTTGCTTTGTGTCTGTGGGCTAGGGTGCAGTGAAATAATGGGGAGTGCTGGTGGAAATTTTTATTTGTCAAGGTTTTTGTGTATTTTTTGTTGCAAGTTTTACTTTTAATTCAGTTAAAATCTCGATAGCATTCTAATTTGGGAAAATACTTTTACTATGCGGGTTTTTTTTGAAATAGGTTATTTTGATTTTTAAATTATAAATATAGGATAGTTAGATTTATTTTTGTGAAAATAGGATGGTTTGGCCCTCCGTAATTTTTTTTTAACAGAGGACGGGTTCCGTCCTCTCCTTTATAAGGGAGAGGGCGGGTGCCCTCTTCAAACATGAGGGGAGGGCGGGTTTCAGAACCCGTCCTTCCTCATAATAGGTAGAGGGCGGTAATAGGTAAAGGGCGGGTTTTAGGAACCCGTCCTCTAAACTGGGGATGGGGATGGGGTTCATCAAACCGTCCTATTTTCATAAATATAAATCTAACTGCCTTATTTTTATAATTTAAAAATCAAAATAACCTATTTAACAAAAAACCCTTACTATGCGCATGGAAACCTAATAGACTATTATGTTCGGTAAGGTGCTAGACCATTTTATCTTTTGGGTAAACACGGATAGGTCTTGAAGTGGGTAGGTAAAGTTTTGTTTGGCACTAATTTACTAATTTTTCCGTCGATTCAGGAAGCAAGCGAGAGTCAATTATTAAATCTCTCTTATTAATTGATTTTGATTTTTTTTATAAATATCCATCTTAGAAAGCAACGAACAGAAAGTTTCTTGTGTTGTTTCTATTATGACTTGCTGTATAAAAAGAGAGGTGGATACAAAAGGTGACTTTTTGAGGTAGGCATCTTTTATCTCTTGTTATGAAGCTATGTTTTTATGGCAAGTAAATTGCATGCAGACATTTATTTTTTTTAAAAAAAATGTTTAGTCTTACACTCGTCATCCCTTAAATTGCTTATTAGCATGTAATAGTCCAAGAGTTTAGTAATGCTCTGGTCAAAGTTGTTAATTCCCAAAGCCATATCTAAATTGATTATTGGTTTCGATTTGGTTGAATTATCACATCACATGTCTATGTTAATCTATTTCGAAATGTATCAAGAAGTGCTATAAATCAGCTGAGCCAAGTAATGGCTACACCTGCTATCGTATTTTTATGGGTCTCCTGCCAATGAAAACGTGCATACATGCAAGGGGATAAATGCTCGAAGCCTTCGCAATTCAACTTTTAAAAGGATGAGCATTTGTTTGGAAGCAGATTTAGTTTGTATCAGAATGTTATTGGAAATGGCTTTTGTATCGATAAGTGTAAGATAAGTGTAAAATTTTGCTTGTAAATAGTAACTCAGAATTCCGAAGGATCAATTTGCTTTAAGGAAAAAAATCCTGCTGGAAATGAAAAACTTTCTTGAAGATATTGGAATTTTTATTGGAACTTGCACTACTATAATAAATTTAAATATAAAATTATGAATGTACTTGTAAGATGATATTTGCACAATAACAGAAAAATTTAATGGAATCAAGTACTTTTAAATGCCTTTTGCCTGTTGTTGTGAATGAGTATGCTGTCACCGAAAACAGGTGACGATTGAGACAAAGTAGAAAGGCTGAAGTGGGCCCACTTCCTAATAATCCAAACTAATGGGCCCCCAACTACTTTTTTTCTGCCCTATGTGGAGGATAAACGACCACATCGTTTTGGATCCGCATCCACAATAGTTTTTTTTTTGTAATTTTATTTCTTTAAGAATTGATGCCAGAAACATTTATGTTTTTTAAATTACAATTAAACCATTGCAGAAATTAATTTTTTTTATTCTATAAAACACAATTTTACTGTAAAAGCTGTAATTATTTGGTTAATTATGTTATTGTTGTTCTTAATTGTTAATTTAACAAAGAAAATGATCTTTGACAGAGCTGAGTAGAAATCATATAGTGTACCTTAAAAATTTGAGATGAAGGTTTGTTGTTGTATATTATTTTTGTTCTGTTTGCTTGAATTCGTAAAGCGAAGGGGCTGTTTGGCAGCTGCAAAATGGAGATTCATGCAACATTTGTTGCAAAAATCTTCATTTCCTATGTTTGGTGAGCAACAAACTTGGGTTGGAAATGGATATGAAGATGCAAAATGTATTATATCCTTGAAACAATTGTATAACAATACTTAGTAAAATATTGATATAGCATTATTTTATCTTTCATGGATGGACACGTGTGTTCGAATATTTCTTTATCTTTTAATATTTAGTGAGAAAGAAGCCAACAAACCAATATCTTAGCTCATATATCGTTTATATAACATGACCGATACTTTTCCCCCACAATGTATAAACACGGTTTGTTTTAATAAAAAAAAACTTATTTTTATTGTTGTGGAGATCCTTATGTTTTCAGTTTAGTAATTGCTGTAAACTCAACAATAGTCCTTGTTTTGAAAAGCAATATTTACTTATAATCTTTTAAATAATAGGGTCTTTGACTTGGTCTGCATTTTAGTTTTTTTTAAATATGAAAAGTTGAGTCATAGCTCACCTCAATAGTATATTAATGGTAAAAAAATCATTTAGATCAAAAAAGTGAAAAGTTGTACTTTTAGGTTTAATTCGGATTTAGATTAGTGTCTGGATGAACGTTATTTATTTAAAGCGGGTTGAATTTAAACTCATAAACAAACATATATACTTATACTCAAGCTTATGCATGTCTAGCCAAAATGATTTTCGAATGATTTCATCATCAAACCTAGTTAGCATTTCATTCATCATAAACTTGTTGCCTCTCCTTAAAGAGGTATATAAAATAAGACTTTTATGTTCTAATTATCATATATGGATTAAGCTAAATAAGATTGATTTTAGATAAATCAAATTTTGCAATTTGTCAAGCACATTTTTTTTTGGGTTTTTTGTTATTGGTGAGATATTAGAGAAAATCAATATGTTCTCTGTAGCTTTGCTCAAGTTGACTTTACATTTGGATGCAATGGATCATGTGCTGTTTCTTTATAATTATTATCCATATATATATAGATAGGAAGAACAAATATAAGCTTTCTAGAGTCCTATGCAAGATACTTTGGAGCTATGTTCATTATTTTTCTGTGAAGAAAAAGTTAGGGTGGGGTAACTGACCTCTAAATTAATTAATTGATGAAAATAAAAACATTAAGAAAGGGCTTATCGACTATATATAACAAGAAGGACAAAAAAGATGTTATCGATCTAAATCAATCTACATTCATTAATTAACTAAATAAAGAAACATAACTAGTTATAGATATTGCTGCTGCATCAATGTTACAAGTCTAATGGCTGGTAGGCCTGGGAAATATTCAAGCATGGTGCCCACTTTCTGAGTTCTTTCTTCGACTCCAAGTTGTAATTAATTTAGGTGTTGAATTCCATATATTTTACCTACATGAATATTCACATGTTTAAACCGCACATGTACATATTCCATTAATGATTCTACTCTGTTATAATCTTTAACGTTCAACCATTTTTGTTGGGCAAGATATTTGGTACATAGCAAGCTTGGTTTTATGTATTATCTCAATTAATTTCATTTATATATATCTTCTCAATTCTTTATTATTTGAATGATATTCAACTCCAAAAGACCTTAAAAATTTTGTTTGTTTGCTTAAGATATGAATATATATAGAATGATGAAAATAATTGATAAAAGATAGAAGAGATACATTCCTGTTAATTATTGACCTATATCTGTATGTATAAGGAAAATACACACGTTAATATTTAGATGACGTGTGACTCAATACTTTTATTATTTGGATACATATGGATAACGATCAGTTGCCTGTAATTAAAATATTTCTCAGAAAAAAAAATGGCACCTTGTAATCTTTCACATGGTTTTGTAATCTATTTGGGGAAGGAACAAAAACCAAACCAAACATTTATATTTTGTGATGTAAACGACTCAAAAGAGCCAAAGCCCAAAGGCATAAAGAATACTTTTTCATTCTAATCTCTTTATCTCTTATCTCTTTTCAATCAAAACCATAATTAATATATCTCGCACGTACCTTTTATTGCATCACAGACCTCTCTTTTCATTGAAAATAAGTTTTGTTGCAAGTGTAAAGTTGCACGTGGTGGTCAATATCATGTTCTTAGAATTTTCCTCATTCAAAATTTTCCTTGCTGTTCTTAATTTATAGCAACTCGTTGACCAATTTCAAAGATAAATATCTTTATTCTTCTTTGTCGAGATCATGGTAATCGTGTCAGCCGAGCTTAGTCCAATTAATTGCACACAGTTAGTAATTTTAAATTAACATGAAATATTACTATTTTTATTTATTTAGGTTTATTTATGTGTAAAAGATATTTTCGAAAATATAGAATTACAATGGTAATCAAATGACCCAATTTATTGGCAATCCTATTCCCCAAAACATGTGTCCATTTTAGATTACAACGAAATATTCCATTCTAATATGAATGAGCCATGACCATCCACCGTAGGCTTCTCTCGCCATCCGCCGGCCGGCCGGCCGGCCCCACCGCCCACCGTCATCGCGATCGTTCACTGGCCGCCCGGCCGCTGGTCATCGCCGATTGTTCATCGGCAGTCCGGCTCGCTGCCGGTTGATCGTAGTTAGTCACCGGCTGTCCGCCGACTGACCATTGTCCCCATTCACTGGCCCGCCGTCTATCAGACGTTCTCCGTTGTCCGACCGTAGTTAGTTGCCGGTTGTCCGCCGATCGGCCGTTGCCGGCCAATCGCCAGCCCGCCGCCGATCGGTCGTGCCGGCCTCACCGTCAATCGATGGTTGTACATACATATATTACTGGGAATGATTAAAGTATACCAATCACGCTAATGCAAAATTCTTTGAAATTAGATGTCGGGTTATCCCATTTTCGGGAATGCAAGGATTCCCGATAATCTTCCATTTCATGTACCAAGCACAGCCTAAGGTGTTTATGTAGGAACATGGATGCAAATAAAATCTGAAATTAAAATAAACCGAAATTAGATTAATAATAAGAGTGAGGATCTTATTGAGACACGTCAAATTCCCAATTGATGCATCAAGATTATGGCACACGTACACAACGAAATCCCATTCAAGCTAAGCCTTCACGCTGTGCACTCGAGGATCTGCCGAGTTGATGCGCTCTCAAACTTTAACCAAAAACAAACAGAAATTTTTGCTATCTAATTTGCAGCACATTTCACAAAAAGATAAGAAGGAAAGAAAACATGTTAGTCATATTCTAAATGACTACGTACGTACCGTGCATGTCTCAATATTTTCCGAACTAAAAATAAATTACCTCCAACCATACTATTCAGATAGCAAACGTAGCTTTATTCCGATTTAATCAGAATTAGTTTTCAACAATATGTGTGCATCTGAAATTAAAATTTCATTGGGAAAGATGCGTAAATCCTTAATTACCAATCAGTTCGAAAATAGAAATTCGAATTCTAGATATTTTATGTGTATTTGAAAGTAATAAATGGCCCCTTTTTTCAGTTTTCATAGACAATCCGATGGAGGTCGGAATCTCCCTCAGATGTTGTCCTCCGTCGAATCTAATACAAGCTCTGCTGAAAGGTTGAAATTGGGAATGAGAATTGAATGTGTGGATCTCAATGGGTTGTTGGATGCTGTTGACACCGGGCTACCTGCAAGAGAAGTTTCGGGATGGGAAACCACCGTAGGACCCTCCGACGATCAAGTAACTACCGAGAAATAATGGCAGGGCAGCGGCGTATTGTAATGAATTCGAGTTACCTGAGTCGTCTGGTGGAGGGAGTTTATATAACGGTCGCATGAGGTGAACCGACATGAGATTCTCGCCGTCTGTTACGCCCCCGAGGCACGTTGGCGTAGATGGCGGGATATGTCCATTAATAGCGGGATGCGCTCGTTAATGGAAGGACGTGCCAGCGTGGGACGTGGAGCGGCGGAGATCTCGCTTTGGCGAGATATACGGAGCCGTTATGGGGACGCTTAGACTCCGTGCTCTCGGTTGAACAGGGGAGCCAAGGAAGTTTGGCTCGGTGGGTAGCTCGGAGATGAGCTAAAAGTTCATAAAAGCTCGGATGCCAGATTGCTCGGGGGCAAGTTGTTGGCTGGCTGCTAATTGCATATGGAAGGTACTCCGGGGAGGTTTCCGAAAGGTCGAATGCAACCTCAGAGACGAGATGCCGAGGAAGGTCCCCAATGCACCATACTAATTCTCCCTCCGTAGCCCCTAGAAATCTAGCGGGCTTATATAAACGACACCTCATCTCGTAATCTGGGGAATTCGCGTTAATGAACCTCATCATTAGCCCCTCACTCTTGCCCTGACCTATTTATGGGTTAGGGTCGAGAGTGGAAAGCCTGGTTTTTAACGATTCAGCCTAAGATTCCCCTGCAATGGGTTGTCCGACGAAGATCCGACATTTTGCAACTACTCATCTTGAATCCCTGGATGCACGCGGCGGCTCACAAAGCGCCTCAGTTCCCGCGCGTATCTTTGGTGACGTCAGTGTGTCGGTAAAATCATTGCGCTTTAAAAGGGGGGCGCCGTTTCGCTCACTCGGTTGGTTGGACTACGTGCCACATGTCCACCACTGGGTGGCGGGACGTGAGGGGCTGTCACCCGAACCCTGGCGAGAGGGGATGTGTCCAATGGCCGGTCGCTATGTAGAGTCCCGGTGGCCGCTAGGTATGACGCTTCGTTTTGGCAGGAACGGATTTAGGCCGTTGGGTGCCTTCTTGCTGAGTGTATAAATAGGGGGGTCATCTCACGGCCGATACTTTACCCTAGCCGTCTCTTGTCGTCTAAAGATTGCCCGGTGCACATCCGCTTAGGTCAGAACTTCAGCTAACAAAACTTTCCTCAGCCAAACCTTTCTTGAATCAGGTTAGATGTCTTCCTCCGAAATATTTATTGATGTAGCAGGGGTTGAGTCGGAGGATGAGGCTTCAGCTTCTGAAGCCGAGCCCAGCGGGTCTTCTTCCTTCTCGGCTTTCGACAGCCGAAAGAGTTCTTCTTCTTCTTCATCTTCGTCTTTTGTGTCGGGCTCGCCCCCAGGGGGAACGACGCCTTCGTCTCTCGTTATCGGGGAGAGAAAAGGGCCCCCAAGGTGTGCATTGGGAATACCCGCGATGCGCCCTCAGTTTTGAACCGTCTAGATAAGCTTTCTCACATCCGAGCTTGTTTTCATATCCCCTCTGGCTATTCACTCCGTTTAGCCAGGGAGGGCGAGCGGGCAGACCAGTTGCAGGGCAAAAAGATTGCTCTGTACTTGGAAGCGTTCCGGGCAGGGATGCATCTGCTCTTCTCGTCCGAAGTTTGTTCCGTGCTCCATTGTTTTTGTCTCGCTCCGGGCTAGCTAGCGCCGAATTCGTGGAGAATCCTTCTCGGGTTTCTGGTCTGGTTGAAAATTGATTGGATCTCTTTTGATTTGAGCCTTCTCTTCTTCTTTCTTTGCTATAAAATCACCCCGGTACCAGTAAGGAAAAACCGAGCTGGGTGTACCTTTCATTTAAAAAATATATGGATAGGGCGACCGGGTCGGAGGTAGTGGTTGTCCCTTCTTCCATCCGCGATTGGAAGGAGAAGTTTGTCTTTATCGGGCCACCAGAGGGTGAGGATTGGCCTGTGCCTGTCAAGTGGTATAGGACCGATTGTCTTAGAGTTAGGCCGTTGAATTCCCCCGAAGCAAGAGTGGTGTCTCAGCGAGAACCGATCTAGCGGGCTGATGTCCTGCTTTCCGAGTAGGTTTTGAGCTTGGAGGGACTCAGTCCCATGCGCTTCGTAGGTAAGTTAGGGCTTTTGCCGATCTATTTCTTATGTTGCTATTTTTGGTCGCTGATCTTTTTCTTATATGTATCTCGCAGAGATGATGAATCGCTCGAAGATTATGGCCGCCAAGGCCCAGGGGAGGAAGGGCGGAAGCGCAAGCTCGTCCCGGCCTGCCCCGGGCGTGGGACCACGGCAAGCACCTTCGGCTAAGGCTTCCGTAGCACCCCCGTTTCGGAGGAACGCCGCGGGGGAGGGCAGAAGCAAGAGCGGGATCCGGTGCTTCAGGCTAGGACGGAGGTGCCGCCCCCTGCCGAATCCTAACTCAAGAGGCAGAAGTGGGTGGTTTCTCGGCCACCCCCTGCCGGGATTCAGAAGCAGGAGGGCGACTTCTGCATCGAGGTGCCCTCATGGCTCTCTGTAGCCGACAGTTTACTGGCGGACATGGAGAAGGCAGCGGGGACCAAGATCCCCCGAGGCACCATGAAGGCCCAAGTGGCGGCATAGCTTAGCAGGCTGTTCAGGTCGGCAACTCTCCAAGAATTTCTCCAACTATTTTTTACTCTGTTTTAGCTCCTAACATGGCTCCCGTTTCCCCCAAGTCCTCCATCTTTGCACCCTCCTCGCTGCAATGGAGTCCGAGGAGGTGGCCCCGGCGATGAAGAAGGCGGGCGAATCTTCCTTGCGAGAAGAAGAGCTCCTCGTCCACCCGTGACAGGCGGAAGAAAAGGCTGCCCTTCTCGACTCGAGGTTGGTCACGGAGAGCTTGACGGTCGCTAAACTGCAGGAGTCCCATCGGCTTCTAACCGAATCTTACCGAGTTATCCAGGCCCAGATTGGGGAGGTCAATGGGCTCTTCAATGCCATAAAGAGGCAGAGGGACTCGTTTAAACAGGATGCTCGGGCTCTTGCGAGGTGGCGAAGCTTGCGGAGAGCAGAGCAGAAAGGGCGGTGGAGGAGTATAAGACTTCCAACCAGGTCCACCTCGACCTCCCCGACTCCGCGGCCGTCGGGTGGCAAAACACCCTCGATGTCGTTAAGGAAGCCATGCCCGGGTTCAATGATCAGGTGATTCGCGCTAGGTATCCCCTCGCTGAGGAAGCGCCACAGGGGGGCGGTGCCGAGCCGGCCGGAGGAGGCGAGGCAGTGGGCGGAAGCACCGAGCCGAAGGTTGCTATCGTAGCCACAGACGGAAGCGCCGATCAAGGGGAAGCGGAGGCCGAGAAGGCAGTTTGAGCTACCCCTGTTTTGGTTACCAAATTTTGTATGCCTCCGGGCATTTTGTAAAGCTGGGGAGCCCATAGTACCTTGCACATAGTGTTGAATATAAATAAAGTGTTTTTAGCTTATGTATAGAGCATTTCCCTTTTATTTTTATATTTTGCAAGTGTAGATAAGTCGGTGTCCAGCAGACGTCCAGTATGTGCAAAGTCGAGTGTTGAGTGCTGGGCGAGCGCGATGTAAGAGCTAGCGAAAGCGAAGCATCGGTAGACTGGTGATTGGATGTTTTTTTAAAAAGATGTATTTTGTAAAGTAAAGTAGTAACCACAATCAATAACGGTGTTGCTAGTAGCTTGCCACGATGAGTACGGGTCATTCTCAGGGAAACGTCGAACCTTTTACTTGCTTTAGACGAGTTGATTGAAAATAAGGAGAATAGTTTTTAGATATATGTTGAACACGAATGTAGAATTTATGAAGAAAAGGCTTGTAGGGTTCATAGAATTTAGTAGGAATGGATGATTAATTAAAGACGACTCTTTTTATCTTTCAATAGATTTAAAACTAGATTGATAGTGGTGAATGCATATTAGCGTTTTGGAGGGAATATGGTTCCCACTCGTAACCCTTATCTTTTCATTGACCTCTATTCATGTCTAGTCTTTACCAAAACAATTGTTAATCTAATCTCAAATCGCGGTCGAGACTATCAATAAATTGGTAGCGCGCCCGATAAGGATGTTAATATTTATTTTGCTAAAGTTTATAAAATTTAAAAGATGTAAAAGAAATTAAGAGATTTTATCATTAATGGATCTACCCTAATCCTACAAACCCTATCAAGCGAGGAATTACTCACGCATGGTTGATATAAAAAAGAAGATGAAGAGGGAGATCATAATGTAAATGCAGAAATTAATACAGAAAATTAAACTAAAAATCCACCTTTTTATTAATCAACTATCATTTACAAATCCGTCGAATTTAGAGTACAAGAACCCTAGTTTATTCTCCCGATCTCTGTTCTCGTTGGAAGTAGATGATGCGTCGATTGATCTCCTGGATTCATGGATCACTGTGGACCTCTTGATCACTTCGGATTGATCCTTTTCTCGTATGAAGCTCTCGGTCCTTTAAATAGTCTTAGAAGTAGAAACCCTAAATCCCATGTGTTAGGATTTTTTGTTGTGATCACACACGAAAAATCTCAGATCCTACGGCCACAAAAGCGTCGCGGATCCGCCGCAAATGTGCCATTTTGGCCGCTAAACCGCGGCGGTTTAGTGAAATCAGATCATGAAATTTCTTTTGATGCTTGGTGTTGAAACGTGGAGATCATTCTGATGTATGGATTCTTCAAATCTTCATCTGAGTCTCTGTCGTTTATGATTTACGGTTCGATTTAACTTTATCGGCAGATTTCATTCCCGACATCTCGGATATTTCGATCTCCAGACCTGAGCTCATATTCGCACAATATCTCAATTCATAATATTAGTAATATTTGTAATTATTTTGAGATATTATCCTAATCATTTTATATGATACAATATTTTAAGAATATTGATTAGGGATATTTGATATGATAAACATATTTAAATTACTAAAATATTATATAAATATTATATGCATATATTTTCCTTCATAATATTAAGTATAGTGTATGAACATATGATAAAGAGTATTTTGCAGATAAACCCACATATGTTTCATATTTACGATAAACACCTTTAAGTACTTAACAAAAGTAAGGAAAATGGTCTATCAAATGTGCAATATTTTTGACTGAACAAATACTCCCAAACTTAACTTTGATCGTCCCGAGCAAACTAGTTATTCAAGAGAGGGAGAAAAAGAAAAACCTAGCACACTTTCATAGGCAATCACGATTGCACTGAGCACGTGCAACAAACCTTTAAATCTCTAGGTGTCCATAGTAGGAGGAGTGTTTTCTTCTGAGGGTTTTCAGCGGATTACATCCACAAAATCTCATAATAAAAAAAAGAAGATAAGGATCATATAAAAGAAAGAACTTGAAAAGAAGAGTTTCCAACTACACTAGCTTTTTGGTTGCCATGAGGCCTATCTTAATGGTCATGAAAAGATGTCGGAAATCACATCATCCCTCAATAAAACATCGCCTATAGTCTTCCTCCCTACCTTTCTTCCAAATATCGATCATATACCCCTACGTGTGTGTAAAAGATATCCCTACACTTAGAGAATTCAATTCAACCTATCATACTCTTGTCCATCTTGCTTAGTACTTTTTAGTCGGTGAATAGTTTCGATGGAATTACTCACACATTCTTCATGTGACCGTTAATACTTCTTGAGGTACTAACCGGCCGATTACCAAATGTGCTTACTTATTTAGGCGTAATTAGCAATTTTCTCGTCTTGCGACACCTAAGGCTTAGCAGTGTTTCCCAAACCAGTTGGTCTAAGGCACCAGGTGATAAACCACCCTCCCTATATTTTTTATGCTGCCTTAAGTAATTACAAAACCAGTGTTCATTTTTCTTCACCATTTTTTTTATATTTATATTTTTGTTTATATATTTATTTTTCTTCATACTAGGGCTTTTGGACAAGAGCATTTCAAGATATTCTTTACCATCCCAAGTTTCAAGATGTGTGCAAGTGCGTATAGTAGAGTATCAATGTTCAGATGTTTGGACTCAAGAATATGAACTATTTTTCAGACTCGGATTAGTGATTCCCTTTATCTTACTAACCCTTGGGACAACAGCTCATGACTATTTATTACTACCTTCGTTTAAGAAAATATCTAACTTTCTTGCTTTTCTCAAACTATTCCTATCTTTCATATGTAATATTTCATTTTCAAAATTTCATTATCAATAAAAAAAATTCATACATTCATCTAATTTTTTTTATATATAGTGCCTAGTGCCAAATGTCATATCATTAAATACAAACCTTCCTCCAAAGCTGTTTCAGCAGTGTCCTCACTGATGTTGTTCTTTAAGCACAAGGACTTGTATACTTGGGAGGAAAATAATAGGGGTGAAATAATAATTAAATGAAAACTACCCCCAAACTTGTTCTTTGGCATGCACAGATATTCAGTTATATCTTAACTCACCCACCTCCATTCTTAGATTAAACATTGTTATCGAAACATGGAGGTGAGGCGGAGGAAAATTAGTTATGATAAAGCGGCTGCTGTAAAAACAAGAGCTCCTCTGCTGGGTCAGCGGAAAAATACGGTTTTAATCTATGCCCATTTACTTTAAAAATAGAACCGTTTTTAACATTTTCAATATCCACTACCCCTGACGGGTACACATACCGCACCATGAAAGGTACTTTCCAACGAGATTTAAGCTTACCCGGATGAAGGTGGAGACGGGAATCGTAAAGAAGGACTTGTTGTCCCGGTGTGAAAGATTTTCTAAAAAGGTTTTTGTCGTAGAACACTTTAGTCCGTTTTTTTTTACTATAACCGCATTATCGTAAGCTTTATCACGGAGTTTGCTTAGCTTATTTAATTCCAGCTTCCGATAGCTGCAGGTTTGATCAAAATCAAAGTTAAGCTCTTTAATAGTCCACATTTCTTTATGTTCGATCTCGACAGGAAGGCGGCAAGCCTTTCCAAACACAAGTCTGTATGGAGACATACCAAGATCGGTTTTATAAGCGGTGCAGAATGCCCAAAGAGCATCTGTCAATTTGGTGGACTAATCTTTACAGTTCTTAGAAACCATTTTCTCCAATATTTGTTTGATCTTTCGATTGGAGATCTCAGCTTGCCCGCTCGTTGGAGGATGATAGGGCGTAGAAAACTTATGGTTGATTGAATATTTCCGCATCAAAGTCTCGAAAGACCGATTACAGAAATGCGTCCCGTTGTCGCTAATTATAGCATGAGGGTGTCCAAATCGCGAAAAGATATTTTCTTTAAGGAACTTAATAGCAATCTTGTTGTCATTAGTACGACACAGTACTGCTTCCACCCATTTAGAGACATAATCAACCGCAAGCAAGATGTACAAATTCCTAAAAGAGTTAGGAAAAAGGCCTATAAAATCAATTCCCCAAATGTCAAATATCTCCACAATCAAGATAAGTTGGAGCGACATCTCATTTATCCGTGAAATCTGACCCATGTGTTGACACCGAGGACAAGTTTTGCAATGATCATATGCATCTTTAAATAATGTTGGCCAATAAAAGCCATATTGCAAATCTTTCTCCGCCGTTTTACGTGGACCAAAGTGACCACCACATCCCTGATCATGGCAGGAAGACAATACACTCTTGAATTCATCATTGGGGACACATCGGCGAATGATTTGATCGGGAAAATACTTAAACAAACAAGGTTCATCCCAGTAAAAATGTTTTACTTGAGATAGAAATCGATGATTGTCTTATTTCGACCAATCGCTGGGTATAACTCCCATCGCTAGATAATTCACAATATCCACAAATCAAGATTCGCAGGATACGGTCAAGAGCCGTTCGTCAGGAAAGGATTCGTTTATTGGCACGGTCAATGTTGGTGAAGAAGAGATGCATGAAAAATGGTCGGCTACTGCGTTTTCACATTCACTTTTGTTTCGTATGACAAGATCAAACTCTTGTAACAACAGGATCCAACGTATAAGCCTGGCTTTAGCATCTTTCTTTGATAAAAGATGTCGTAGGGCGAAGTGATCGGTGTAAACCACTTCAGGCGAACCAATCAAGTAGGGCCTGAATTTTTCTAATGCAAACACAACTGCCAAGCGTTCTTTCTCGGTAGTTGTATAATTAATTTGGGCATCATTCAAGGTCCTACTTGCATAGTAAATTACATGTGGTATCTTATCAATGCGCTGTCCTAAGACTGCACCAATAAAAAAAACCTGATGCATCACATATAAGCTCGAAAGGGTGGTTCTAATCCGGAGATGACAGAACGGGGGCTGTAGTGAGGGAACTTTTAAGTGATTCAAAAGCAGCCTCACAATCCGAATCGAAGTGAAATGTTGTATCTTCGGCCAAGAAAAGAGTTAAGGGTCTAGCAATTTTGCTAAAGTCCTTAATGAATCTCCTATAAAATCCTGCATGACCAAGGAAGGATCGTACATGTTTGACGCATTTGGGAGGAGGAAGGTTATGGATGGCATCTATTTTAGCTATGTCTACCTCCATGCCTTTTCGTGAAATGACATGCCCAAGGACTATATCTTCTTGAACCATGAAATGACATTTTTTCCAATTCAAAGTTAAATTCTTATCCTTACAGCGGGTAAGATCAGTGTCAAAATGACGTAGGCATTCCTCCAAGGAGTCCCCAAATATGGAGAAATCGTCCATAAATATCTCCAGAAAATTCTCGACCATGTCCGAGAATATCTCCATCATACACCGCTGAAATGTAGCGGGAGCATTGCATAACCCAAAGGGTATGCGTCTATAAGCAAAAGTACCGAAATGACAAGTAAATGTTGTCTTATCTTGATCCTCTTCGGCGATGGGGATCTGGTTATAGCCGAAGTATCCGTCCAAGAAACAGTAGTATTCATGCCCGGTTAATCGTTCTAATATCTGGTCAATGAAAGGTAGAGGGAAGTGAACTTTCCTCGTTGCGGCATTGAGTTTTCTATAATCAATACATACCCGCCACCCGGTTTGGGTGCGTGTTTGGATCAACTCAATAGTCTCATTAGCTATGACCGTGATGCCAAACTTTTTAGGGACTACATGAATAGAACTTACCCATTGGCTATCAGATATTGGGTAAATTATGCCACTATCTAGGCACTTGGCGATTTCTTTCTTTACCGCCTCCTTCATGACGGGATTCAATCGTCTTTATAGGTCTCGGATTGGTTTGGTTTCATCCATCAAATGTATGTGATGTTCAACAATCAAGAGACTAATCCCTTTGATGTCCGCTATTGTCCAACCAAAAACTTGCCGATTTGATATCAAGACCGACAAAAGAGCGCTCTCTTGCTCTAAAACTAGAGAAGCGGATATGATCACGGGTAAAGACTTATTCTCACCTAAATATGCATATTTAAGATGAGAAGGTAGCGGCTTGAGATTTAGTATCGGTGGAGAGACGATAGAAGGTAGGGTAGGGGAATTATACCCGGACTCTCTGAGAGGTTCATAACTAGCGTAAGATATTGACTCGGAAAGCTCAACTGACTTTTGCGACGAGTCAAAGGATTCAAACTCGGGGGTGGACTCGTCAAAGGTCTCCTCACTAGTATAGTAATTTGCTAGATCAAATAATGACTACTAGTGTCGTCGAAATCATTGTCGCAAAGTCCCTCAACTTCGCAGCTGTCGGAAGCTATCTCGTTGAAAAAACATATTTCGATTAGATGAGAAGAAGGTTCAAATGGTTGAATTCCTAGCTTGTAAATATTAATCTAAATTTTCATCTTCCCGAATGATAAGTTCATAGAACCGTTACGACAATTAATTACAATATTGGAAGTTGCTAGAAAAGGCCGACCGAGAATCACCAGAATTTGGTTTCGTGGGTTCGCCATAGGCTGTGCATCTAAAACAATAAAGTCCACAGGGAATATAAATTCCTCGACTTTGATTAACACTTCCTATAGCTCATCCCTAGGTTGGGTGATAGATCGATCGGCCATCTGGAGAGTGCAGTGTGCATGTTTCAACTCTCCAGTACCTAGTTGCTCATAGACAGAATACGGGAGCAAGTTAACACTAGCGCCTAGGTCAAGTAGAGAATGATTGATGCTTTTACCCCCAATAGTTATAGATATTGTAGGACAATCGGGGTTCTTACGTTTCTTAGGCAATTGTTGGGTAAAAGTCGTGCCCACATTGCTAGTTAAGGACATATGAATGATTACAATTGCTCATGATCAAACTGAGAGAACTTATTTTTGTATTAGATATTATTGAGGCAACTTTATTTATTTTGGAATAAAAAACTAAAAACATAAATGAAGATAAATTTTGGATCGAACCATTGGCCCCGGTACCAGGTTAAATTTAAGAGAAATTTGGTAAAGAAACAAATATTTTTATTGATCCATATGAATGATTACATGGTTATATAAATAGTTTCTTTACAACGGTTTGGATGCGTATCTAACAAACAAATAGCAAATCTAATCAAATAAAAACAAAAAAAAAATCAAATCTTCAACTATATGATATTCTATCAACCAACAATCATATATTCAACATATCAAATCTTCAACACATATTGAAAAACACACATGCAAACAGGATTTACAGACGAAATGAAGTCTAAGAGCTAGGCGTTGAAAAATGTTGCAAAAATTTGCTACTTTTTACTTCTCCATTTCCATTTCTAACTCAAAGCGGGTTGCTAATCTAACATAAGAAGTGATGATGATTTTCTTGCAATAAATGTTGTATACCATCTCCATGCTGACAGGGCAACATTATGTGCAATGGTAATTTAGACATTTAATCTTACATCTCCAAGGTGGCAAACGGGCTGGGCCGGTCTGAAGCTCGTCGGGCTTGGCCGATCAACGGGCCGGACCAAGCCAGGTTGACCGGGCTTCAGGCCGGGCCTTGGATGCCCCAAATCCGAGCCCGGCTCGGTCCTAGGCTAGGCTTGGGCCGGGCCGGACCGGTCCAAACGCAATTTAAATATTATTTTTTTAAAAACTAGTTTTTTAAGGATTTTTTTCTTCTGATTAACATGTAGTTGCAGTATAAAATAAATGTTCATTAATAATTTCACCAGCATAAAACAATTGTTATATTGATAAACGTGTAGTTGGGTAGTAAATACTAGATAAATTTTTAGTTCCAGTATAAAATATTTCTAAAAATTCCATAACATATCCATAAACAAACCAATAAAACTACTCTAAATCATTAACATGCATTTGAAATTTCGAAAACATCACATCACACAGTTATCTCTATAAATTCAAGTGAATTTCTTATTTCAAATTAACTTTTCTAATTTTCTTCCAAAGCCTGCATATACATTAACCATGTCAAAGAGAACCAAATCAACAAGTTGCACCCCTATTGTTGAGAGAGTGTCGCCTTCATCTGATGTCAAGAAAGAGCTCATTTCTTCTGCACAACCGACACCGAATCCCTCACGGATTCTGCCGTTCACTTTGTCTCATTCTTCTTCAAGTTCGTCTACTGAGGACCATTTGGAGGATCCGTCTGAAGAACCCATTGAGGAGTATATACCTTTTATGCACCTCCACAGAAGAAATCCCTGCAGAAAATCCCCCTCCTACCGATCCTCTCGAACAAGGACCGCCACCAAATGGGAATAATTACACTCGGTATCACTTTGATCCCACCGTACATGAAACCGGCGCAGATGATCCTTTCTATATTCATCCTCTTCCTGATCAACGTTTCATATTTATCGCACGGTATGAAGTAAACGGCGTTCATATCCAGATATTTGACTGGGTCAAGAGGATTTTTTAGTCAAGGAACGGGAAACGAAGACAACGGAATACTAGAAGTATCTTCCAGGCCTCTACGAATCCGTTCTTTCTTTCAATTTGTCGTAGGGTGTTTTTAGTATTTTATGTTTGTATGTTCTTTGTTTGTTTGTTTGTTGTTATATTATATTTGTATTTTTATATTTTTATATTTCTATCTATATCATATTATGCTTGTACTATGAATGTTAAGTTATTTCCTATATTTAGACTCTCCCCTGATTTTTTTGAAAAATCTCACCACCTTAAAAATTCCTATCCCTTTATGGGAACTCCCCCAATTAGGAGCCCCCGAATTCAAAATCCATCCCTCCCGGCCGAACAACCCCAAAAGTCCAAAGTTCAAAAAATCCCCACCCTCAAATTCAAAAAAAAATTGAATTATGTTGTCCGGGCCCGGGCTCATGGCCGAGCCGGGCCGCCAGGCTGCCTTAGCCCATTTGCCACCTTGACATCCCCTTCTAGAATTAGCATCCAACTGGGACAGCTGGCCTAGGCAAATTATCACTTTCTTCCGATTGATAGATAGATAGATAGCCGCCTTGTCCAGATTTAAAGTTAGTACAGAGCAGAACAAGAACAAGAGGGGAGAGAGAGAGGGGAAGAGAGAGAGAGAGAGTTTCAATGGCAAGAGGAGAAGAAGAAGAGCAAGAGATTGTTATGGTTGGAGCAGGGATCGCAGGCCTTGCAACTGCCTTGGCTCTTCAAAGGCTTGGGTTGCAATGCCTCGTGCTCGACCGATCCCACGAGCTTCGAACTACCGGCGCTGCCCTCACTCTCTTCCCAAACGCGTGGCGAGCTTTGGATGTTCTTGGAGTCGCACACAGGCTCATCTCTGTTTATGATGTCTCTGAGTCGTAAGTCCTTCTCTCTGGACGATAATTTTCATTTCCAACAAATGTCTGGTATCCGTATTCAAATCCGGAAATGACTGCCAGAAATGGATATGATAACACATATTTCTGTGCTGTATCCGATCCATTTGCATCCCTAACAATTTTTAAATCTCCAATGGTTGTTTTTTTTCTAACGGGTTAATTGAATTTTGCAGTGGCAGTGTTACAAATTTTGACACCGGGGTCAAGATTCCAATCAATTACACTCAGGGCAGGTAAAAAAACCGATCTTCTTGGGTATTTAAAGTAATTTATTCTAAGTTATGAATTTATATTTGTGATGTATTATTTGGATAACTGATAGATATATTTACCCAATTTAGATAATAGGCAATGAATCAACTACAAACCAACTGGACTCACCTCAGTCGGTACCAATTTCATATAAAACGTGAGAAGTCGCAAGTTTGATTCCTTGTGAGAGTTGATTCCAGAAAAAAGAAAAAAGAATCAACTACAATGCTATATTAACAGCTGCAACTTAAAAGGATAGGTTTACTCCTTTGAGTAGGTCCCATGTATATTTTTATCAAAGAGACGAAGAGGATTATATTTTCTCAAAGATTAAAAATTATAATTCTCTGAAATAAGAAACTAAAAGGTAGTTGAATTCAAGGATTTTGGTTTTGAAAACCTAAACAGAAGTTGGAGCAACCAGACAATAAATTTACGATCTTTTTGTTTACTTAAAACAAATGCTACATACAAAGAATTGTGTGATTTTATTTTTTGTAGAAAAAGGTGGGTAATTAGCTTATAGTTACATAAAGATCGTGTAACAGACATGTTACTTTATGTTGTTCATCATACAAGAAGCGGAATGCAGGGTGGAATGGGGGTGAGAGCCGTGCATAGAAGCCTCTTACTGAAAGCATTAGCCGAGGAACTTCCACCCGATACAATTCGGTTTTCTTCGAAATTAGTGTATATCAGGAGTGAAGTCTTAAAAGATTCGTCAACTATTACCATTCTCAATCTTGAAGATGGGACCATCATCAAAACAAAGGTAACCCACCATAACTATATTCTCTTGGCTAGACTGCAGAGATCAATTTTCTTTTGTTGGCGCTCGTATGGAGAAAATTACACAGACGTGTAAAAAAAAAATTAAGAAATATTTTAAAATAAGCTCTGCGTAAACCCCATATGTTTGTAGGATGTTTATAGGAGCTGTAAACAGCCATGAGGGGGTTCGGGGAGTTGTAATTAACCGATACATTTTAGCTCACTTGTCCCACAAAACGGATGATTGTATTTTGATATCCTAAACTAAAGCAGACTGAGAGTTCGAGGGATCCCAATCGAGAGTCATCTTTAAATTATAATCTAAAGATGTGCTGGTAATTACAGGTATTGATAGGCTGTGATGGAGTGCAATCTGTGGTGGCACAGTGGTTGGGACTATCGGCTCCTATAAATTCCGGAAGATCAGCGATTCGTGGGCTAGCCATATATGAAGAAGGCCATGGTATGAAGCGCGGAGCAGATCAGTTCCTTTCATATGGCAAAAGGGCGGGAATTGTTCCTCTAAATGACCATGGCATCTATTGGTTCCTCGTTAATTACACCGCACAAAAAGGTGAAGAATGAAACTACATTTCATATCGCTTTTTTTATACTCATGTAATAGGATTTCCTTTTACCGAAAAAGTTAGCCGAAGGCGCTCATCCATCATTTAATGGGATCCTTCTTTATCCGCCCACTTCATGAATAAGTTTCCATCATTGACACACCTTCGGAATTTGTAAACAAGACCAGAGTAGACAACTGCTATGCTGGAAAGGAGCAATAGCAAATCGTGCCGTTGTACCCATTTCCAGTGTTTGAATCGCTAATGTTGCAAGTTTTATCCTTTTCTTAAAAACCTAGCAAATGCAAAATATTTTTGCTTCAAAAAAGCAGCAATTAATCCAATGTCATTTCAGCATTTTACAAAAAATATATTTCAAAACTGATCTAAAAGGCCAATTTTCACTGTTAATAATGTTTTACTTCAGTTAATTATTTATTAATTACTTCACTAACTAATCTTTCATCATTACAGAAAAAAGACATGGCAAAGGACTTCGCAAGGGACCCCTCACTAATTCTAAAAGAAGTCACCAACAACTTAGCCAAAGATTTTCCTCAACGATACCTTGATGTTCTCTAACATTCTGATCTCTCCTCACTATCATGGGCCCCTTTAATGTTCCGGGGCCCATGGGCTGTAATCCTCAGGCCCAATTACAAAGGATCGGTGACACTGGTAGGCGATTCGATGCATCCGATGACTCCGGACCTCGGCCAAGGTTGGATGCGCAGCGCTCGAGGACGCTGTCGTGCTCGCCAGAAGTATCCGGGATTCACTGAGCCCAGATGGAAAGATAATCGTTACTCAGAAGCTTGTGGAATGGGATTCGAAAATTTTGTTATGGAGAGGAAGTGGCGGGTTGCGGGCCTTATCACAGCCTCATATTTATCGGGTTGGGTTCAGCAAGGCGGGTCCGGGCTTTGGGTTTGGGTTGTTCGGATGGTTCGAGATCACGAGTTTTATAGGTTTTTTATCCTCGGATAAGCACTATCGTACAGTATGATTGCGGAACATTGTCTCCTGTTTATTAATGAGACATTTGGAAGTTGTGTGTACTTTGAAATTGAACAACAGTCTTAATGGAGGAAATGGTAAGGGCTATGTAGTGTATTTCAAAATCCTAAAATAATGGTTTGTTTTTTGTTTCTGTAAATATTTTGAATTTTGACTTGTTGTTCGATCGAAAATGCGTGGATTGAAGTTGTTTATGCTTGTGTACCTTAGCTTTGTAAATTCTTATTCACTATTTATGTATATCTAACGTACTTTCAGAAGAGAAAACGAAACCATGATTTGTTAGTCTTCTCTGATCTTTTCGTGGTTTTAAAGTTACATGCTAAAGAAAAGGGATTTAAAACAAAATTGGTATGCCACAGCTTAGTTGATCATATCATTTTTCCTTTGAGGAGTGTGCGGGAATCAATTCCTTAAGTGCTCGCAATTTAACATGATCGGCGCAAATCTTTGGGACTCCTGGATGCATGTGTGTGTGTGGATTAGGCTTAAAGTTAGCCGAAACTAGCAGTTATATTTCTCAAAAACATAAAAGAAAAAAGAAAAGAAAAAGAAAAAATAGGTATAAATCACCGACATATTCAAACATTTTAAACCGTGGATTGAGAAATAGAACGCGAGCGGTTTAAATTTGTTATTCAGAAGAAAAATTGTACTGAAATGAAAGAATAATTAGCGAGCTCTTCTTTTTTGCAATTTATGATGGAGTGATCCTTCCGAAGACCAATGAATTAGTTTTACATAACTCATGCATAAGCTTATTTCTTGAAAACCCCCATATGGTTTACTCAAATTCCTAAAATCCTATTTGAGCTTTTTTTCTTACCCGTTACCATTCTGTACTTTAATTCGGTTATCTACTTGATCCCCTCTATTTTGATTCTGTTAATTTTTTGTGATAAATCAATGGAAATGGATTACGCGGACCCTATTTTTGCAACTTTAATTTCGTTACCTACGTCGCCATCACTTGGGCCTACCCCTACAAATATAAAAAATCCCTCAAGAAGAATGGGGATGGTTGTGATTTTAATTTGAAAAAGAAGATATCGGCCTTAATGGATATGAAAGGCATTATTGAAAGAAAAAACAAAAATAGGGTCACATGCATGATGACTCATTTCCATCGATTTATCGCAAAAACTTAATAGAATAAAAGTAGAGGGGGTCAATTACGTAACGGAATTAAAGTACATGGGGAAATTGGGTAAGGAAAAAAGCTCAAGTAGGTTTTCAGAAATTAGGTCAAACCGCAGGAGTGTTTTCAAGAAACAGGTCTAATGCAAAATCCAAAGATTATTGCTAGCTTATCAATTTCTAGTCATGAATGCATAAACCCCAGTCCCTTTTGTAACAACTCTAATTTCACTGTATGAAATTTTTTAAAATTAATGTACAGAATAGATTTTACTAGTCTGAGCACAAATTATAAATTTAATTTGTTTAGCTTATTGGTAAAGCCTTATACTGCTGTGACATAGCCCCTGCGCTGGTTTTTCATCATTCTTCCATCCAGTAATCGATCGCTTTCGAAATCGCCCCAAGAGCGTTATGCCGATCACCCTTGACTAATAGGGGGACTTGCGCTAAAGACCGAGGGATCTTTCCCCCCCTTCGTCGAGTGGTGCTGGTTTGGGGGGTGTGCCGCCAGAAATCGGGCTTGAAGCTCTCACCTGCTTGCGCGGGCGCTTCCCTCTAAGACGGAACGCTCCCCTACCGATGCATTTTGACATCCCACAGCTTCGGCAGATCGCTTAGCCCCGTTCATCTTCGGCGCAAGAGCGCTCGATCAGTGAGTTATTACGCACTCTTTCAAGGGTGGCTGCTTCTAGGCAAACCTCCTGGCTGTCTCTGCACCTCTACCTCCTTTATCACTGAGCGGTCATTTAGGGGCCTTAGCTGGTGATCCGGGCTGTTTTCCTCTCGACGATGAAGCTTATCCCCCATCGTCCTCTTTTTATTGAGTGAGAGTTAGGAGTTCGAGCTCTAGTTGATGAATGACTCCTGCCGGGTTGCTTCGGTGAAGAATCAATCTCGCTTTTTGGTTTCAATTACTTTAAAGCTCTTTCGAGTAAGGATGGTACCGAAGGTTGAAGTGATTCAAGTGCCTAAATGCCCTGTGTTTGAATCCCATCAGTCACATATTATTTTCCTGGATTTTTATTTTAAACTTTTTGGAAGCCCAAAAGTTTATACGTGCAATACATGTAAAAATGAAAAGACAGAAGAAATAAACATGTGTAAAATGTTGTATGAGCAGACTAGGACACGTGCCTCAAATCCCAGACCTAACCCCATCACTTGGCCGACGAGATTCATCATTGGGCTAGCGCTGTCGTGCCCCCCGGTTGGTAATGCCCCCAAACTCTGCACACTAAATCCCTTAGCTTACCCCATTACCCCCATACTGTTTGATTTCTCTGTAAATTAACAAAGAACTTAAATTCACCCTTTAATCCCATTTTTAATGCATTTTAATTCAATATTTCAATTCCAAAACACTAATTCCACACTATAAATACAACCCCATATCCCAACCCTCTTCATTCTGAAATCTCTTATCAAAAATTCTCAAAATTTTCTAAGTCAAAAAAGAGTACAAGTGGAGTTAGCCCTAGTTCCATTTCCGGCGAGAATTCGAGACGTTTCCGGCGACTCTGCGACACCACGACGATCTCAATCCCTTCCTCCCTCTATTCTTAACCCACACAACTTGTAAGTCCCACTTCTTATTCTATTCTTTCACCTTAAAAAGTTCTTTTTTCAAAACATGTCGGTAGTGGAGTTATCCCAACATTTGATTCTAAAATCGTTAAAATCACAAGTTTTCTTAAGAATCACTCATCCATATCATAATATCTTGCTTATTAATCATGAAACAAATATTGAGAACAATTTTCATCTTAAAATATCATGTTATGTATCTTTAATTTACATTTTTCGTTTAAATACCATAAACTTTACATATGACATCTTTTAAGTATTTAGTTTAAAATACCTTTAGAATATCTCACGAGGTAATGACCTACCTCTCACATACACATATCTTGATATAACACGATTCGTTTGAAACCAACATCTTGTGGCAAAATACGACTTTTCAAATAAATACCTTAAACTATTAAAAACCCGGATTTCTTTAAATTGTGTTAATTCATTCCTTACGATTATGCCTCTACAACCCATTTTGGAAAACCTGGTCGGGATGGTGCGGATTATCGCATGTCATCGAGACTAGTAGAGCGAGATGCAGACCTCCTCACAGAGCATACGATCTCGATAGAATTTTAATACAATTTTTAAGAAAAACGAGAATTTCTATTTAATAATATAAATATTATCAAACCATATATTTTTAATATATGATTAAATTCCATGTTTTCTAGAATTACAAGTATCATGAAAATACCATCAAGAATCAATACAGGTCAAACTTTACATTAAAATACCATGAACTATTTAAGCTAGGTATTTATTCACTAGAATACCTCACCTTTTAAAAGTTGTATCCATAAAAACCTTAAATACGATAAATAAATACTTGAGGTTTATTTTGAAAGTATACTAAAAATATTTTTCATAAAACCCTCTCAAGTTATATAAAATTACATTAAGGATCTTAGTAAATATAGGTTTAAGCGGAACCAATTCTCTTGAGCCTCAGGGAACCGGAGAAAGTGGGTGCTTGTCTATTTAAGTTAGAAAACTAAAACGAGGTTATCGATGGTAATTGTCTTGGAAAAAAGCATAAATCTTGCCGTCCATGTGCAGCAGTTACCGATAACTCCAAAACCTATATCAAAATCTGTTAAAGTGTCTGACCCAATCTGAGTTTCAGTCTAATCTGAATACAATCTAAACTTGAATACAATCCAAACATAACTCCACTCCAACATGAATCCATTATATACTTGAATCTGAACATGAATACTAAACAATACAAACATGCAACTTGACTTGACTTGACCGAACCATGGATATCTTGACTTGACTACATGACTATCCGTTTACATCCTGAACAGTTTAAATGAACAATTTATACCATGGTTTCGGCAAGTTTTATATCTACAAAACAATACAATATACACTACGGGGTCTTTAAAGGGGTAAACTGGTACGGAATGTGTTAGAAGTGGAACAAGAATGTCACTATAATACACCCACTAGTAAAATAAGGGGTTGTCCCTACGGATAATATCATCCGTAGGGGCAATAAAAGTTTGGCCCTACGGATTAATCCGTAGGGCAAAGTGGTTGCCCCTACGGTCGTTCAATATTTATTTAAAATTTATTAAATCTTAAAGTGTTTTTTGCCCCTACGGAGGCGCAAACCAAGCACCTACGGGTATATCCGTAGGGGCATATAAATAGGGATTTAAGAGATCGATCCCTACGTTGATTATTTTTTTTTCCTATTCTCGCGCGAAACCAAATTTTCCCAAATCGAGATCGTCGTCGCCGCCGCTGCCGCGGTGATCTCGTCGTCACCGAATCCAAGCCGAATCGTCGTCGCCACGCCTACGCAGTGATCTCGTGGTCGCCACCGTGCTCCGTTCTCGTTGTCGCCACCGCCCTCGTCGTCGCCGATTGCGTCTCCGTCGTCGCCTACAGGTAATTAGTTAAACATTATTATAATGATGTTAGGGTAGCGATCAATGAGGGTTAGGATTAAGTATCGGTTGTGGTTAGGGTTAGGATTAGGGTTAGGGTACGGGTTCGATCGGCGGTTGGGGTTCGACGACTGGTGTTGGGGTTAGGGTTAGGGTTAGGGTTTCGGTTGGGGTTTGGTGTTGGGGTTGGGGTTCGGCTGGGGCTGGGTTGGAGTTAGGGTTAGGCCGGGTTAAGGTTTGGTGTTGGGTTGGGGTTAGGCTGGGGCTGGGTTGGGGTTAGGATGAGTTGGAGAGATTGAAGGCGAGCTGGGTTTTTGGAGAAGAGAAGGAAATGGCACTGCTTGCTGCTTCAATTTTTTGATATAGATAGATAAGGTTCTTTTGGGATTTTGGAGGGGTTTTAATTTGGGGGAAATAAATAGCTTTGGAGATGAAATGGGGCATTTCGGTAATTTGATTCTCTGTTGCAAATATTATTTATCAATATATTTAATTATATATATTAAATAAAATAAAGTAAACTATAAATAATATGAAACCAATATATGATACTCGATGATAATATGAAACCTTCATATTCCCATCGATACCCATATATGAAACTAAAAGCGCCACTTAGTCCCCGTCTATCAGTTAACATACGTGCGATGCTCGTCGTGACCTAGAACTATACGAAAGTTGTTAAATATCGGACAGTATAGCTCGATACTAACAACCGTCGTATAGTCTACGCGACGAGAAAATTCAATCGTATGGTAACCCATAGATTTGTCCCGTGTGGACAAGTTAAGAATGTATAAAGCAAACGCCTTCATTCACTTGTGTTTTCATCCGTTTCGAGATATTTCGTCAGTACCTTTCCGCTGGTTCTCCGTGTACAAAGATAGATTAGATGTTCATTTCAACGTTGTTTCACAGCTTTGAAATGATTATCTATTCTATTACAGTGTACTCGGAGAACAGCGGGGAGGTGCTGCCGAAATTTACTCGAAACGGTTGAAAGCACAAGTGATGGGCGTTCGCTCTATACATTCTTAATGGGATAGAAGCCTACCCCCGACAGCCGGAACACATACATACAAACGCATAATTAGAGAGCGATTCGAGATGTTCGGGTTAAAACCAATATATGATAATATGAAACCTTCATATTCCCATCGATACCCATATATGAAACTAAAAGCGCCACTTAGTCCCCGTCTATCGGTTAACATACGTGCGATGCTCGTCGTGACCTAGAACTATACGAAGGTTGTTAAATATCGGACATTATAGTTCGATACTAACACCCGTCGTATAGTCTACGCGACGAGAAAATTCAATCGTATGGTAACCCATAGATTTGTCCCGTGTGGACAAGTTAAGAATGTATAAAGCAAACGCCTTCATTCACTTGTGTTTTCATCCGTTTCGAGATATTTCGTCGGTACCTTTCCGCTGGTTCTCCGTGTACAAAGATAGATTAGATGTTCATTTCAACGTTGTTTCACAGCTTTGAAATGATTATCTATTCTATTACAGTGTACTCGGAGAACAGCGGGGAGGTGCTGCCGAAATTTACTCGAAACGGTTGAAAGCACAAGTGATGGGCGCTCGCTCTATACATTCTTAATAGGATAGAAGCCTACCCCCGACAGCCGGAACACATACATACAAACGCATAATTAGAGAGCGATTCGAGATGTTCGGGTTAAAACCAATATATGATAATATGAAACCTTCATATTCCCATCGATACTCATATATGAAACTAAAAGCGCCACTTAGTCCCCGTCTATCGGTTAACATAACGTGCGATAATTTATTCTTTTCAACGACAAACGCACACACAAAGCATATACACGGATTTTCTCCTTTGTCAGTAACTATCTCGTTCTTATATTTCTCAATATAGTCAGCATAACCTACAATTTATATGTTATTCAGTCTAACATGGCCCATGAGTACGTCAGAGTTAAGGACTGGATGTATGTGAATTGGAAACAACGTATGCAACCTAAGTTTGTCGCAGGAGTTGCTGCTTTCCTTGAATTTGCACGAGCACATAATAAGATCATAATAGAGAAGATTCTCTGTCCGTGCGATAGATGTGACAATAAGTACTGGCAGAAGGTAGAATTGGCAGAGCTTCATATTGTAAAACATGGGTTTACTAGACTTTATTCAACTTGGAAATATCACAGGGAAGGAGAAGAATGCAGTACTGCGGTAGAAGAAGAAGGAGAACACGATAATGCGGCAGGAGAAGAAGAAGAATTCGGTAATACGGCAGGAGACGGAAATTTATTTCCATCAGAAGAAATGGAGGATATGGTAGAGGCTGCCCTAGGTGAATCTATTCGTACCGAAGATGACATTCCTTCCGGTCAAGGACCGCGTGCGGATAAATATGAAAATTTCATGAATGATGCTAGGAAACCAATTTATGAGAATGCGAAGTATTCCACCCTCTCATGGTTCGTCCAACTTTTCCAAATTAAGTGCCTAAATGGATGGAGCAACAAGTCATTCACAATGCTTCTTTCGTTCTTGAAAGATTCTATGCCTCTGGGAAATAATGTGCCCGAAAGCTGGTACGAAGCCCAGAAAATGATGTCTGATTTGGGTCTAAAGTGCGAGAAGATTCAAGCATGTCCTAAAAATTACGTGTTGTACCGGAAAGAGAATTCAGATTTGAAAGAGTGTCCAACATGCGGAGAGGCCAGGTATAAGCCAAAAGATTCTGATAAGAAGCCTGATATACCTGTGAAGATAGTACGATATTTTTCCATAACACAGAGGCTACAGAGGCTATTCAGGTGCAAGAAAACAGCCGAGGCAATGATTTGGCATCACCGTGCTCCTCCAAGCGAAAATGGAAAAATGAGCCATCCAAGAGATTCACCGGCATGGAAGGATTTCGATAGGAGGCACGCAATATTCAGTAGCGATCCTCGCAATATACGGCTCAGACTGGCTGCCGATGGCTTCTGCCCATTCAACTATATGGCTGGAAGTCACAGTACATGGCCCGTTGTAATAATAATTTATAATCTGTCGCCTTGGTTGGCTATGGACTAATCATACTTTATGATGCCTCTTCTTATCGACGGACCAAACTCACCGGGGAACAATATCGACGTCTATCTCCGACCTCTGATCGAGGAGCTGAAAACTTTGTTCATTGATGGTGTAGAGACATATGATTCAAACACAAATACAACCTTCATACTGCGTGCGGCTTTAATGTGGACAATTAATGACTTTCCTGCGTATGGAATGCTATCAGGTTGGTCCGTACATGGTCACAAAGCATGTCCTCATTGCCATGAACACACAACATCAAAATTTTTGAATTTTAGCAGGAAGGTTTGTTATTGCGGCCATCGACGTTTTCTGCCTCCAGACCACCCCCATAGGTTAGACACGGTTCACTTTGATGGTCATCAGGAGCTTCTTGGGCCTCCATCCCCATTGTCCGGAGAGGACGTGACTGCTAAATGGGATGGTTACAATAACGTGACCTTCGGGATGGATCCGACGAGACAGGTCAAACCACAATATTGGAACAAGTTAAGCATTTTCTTCGAGCTTCCGTACTGGTCTACAAATTCAGTGCGTCATTGTCTGGACGTCATGCATATAGAGAAGGGAATATCAGAGCACATACTTACTTGCTTCTGTGTAAAGACGGGAAATCGAATGACAACATGAATGCCCGGATGGATCTACAAGAGTGGGGAATAAGAAGTGAACTGCACCCTAAACCGGTAGCGGGTAAACCGGGCAAGTTTGTACTTCCCAATGCCGCTTATCATATGTCACAACCGGAGAAGAAAAGATTCTTGCAGGTGTTGCATGATTTGAAAGTCCCCACAGGTTTCTCAGGATCATTCAGCAAGAAAATAAAAATTGTGAAGGGCAAGATTGATGGGCTGAAAAGTCATGATCACCATGTTATCGTGGAGCACCTTCTTCCATTAGCCCTCAGGACTTCTCTCCCCGACTCGGTTGGTCTAGTAATCAACGACCTATGTTGTTTTTTCAGGGAGTTGTGTGCTAAAACCCTGGAGGTTGCGACGCTGGATAAACTAGAAAATTCTATTGCGTTGATACTTTGCAAGTTTGAGCGTATTTTCCCACCGTCATTCTTTGATATCATAATACACTTGACGGTTCATCTTGCAACTGAGGCGAAGTTAGCCGGACCGGTACAATATCGATGGATGTATCCCGTCGAGAGGTACGTGTAATTTTTCGTTTCGCGCAATTTATAAATTTATTGTTGTCCTGTATGCCCGTGTTTATTTATTCAATATATTCTCATTAGGTACCTTTACACTCTTAAGAAGTATATACGCAATAAAAATCGACCAGAGGGTTCTATCAAGCAAGGTTATCTTCTTGATGAAGCAACCACATTTTGTTCCCGCTATCTGGACGAGAACATTGAGACAAGGCTTAACCGACCACGAAGAATTCAAGACGGGCCATATGGTAAAGCCGAGTATAAGAGGGTAGACATTATGTTTATCAACAAGATATACCGGTTTATCTTGCTTAATTGCGCATGTTTTGAACAAATTAGAGAGTAAGTTCTTTTGGATTAATTGTTATATCTGTGTTTGTGTGTGTATGAAATGACATAATATTAATGTCACAATTATTTGTCGAAAACAGAACTCATTTTAACGAGGTACTGTTCCCCTCCGAACGGCGGCCGAGACGTCGCGTCTGTGCCTGAGGTTCGGGGCAGATGTTAATAGGTGCTATCCGTCTACCTCTCCGAAGATGCCAAGTTGAGTTATGGCACCGTGTATCGGAGGTTTAGACGGATGCGGCCGATGTAGCAGACTTCGTCAGATTCCCCCCTCAGGGTGAGGGGTTTTTGATTGTGGGGACGCTCTTCCCTGCAGGCGCAAGCCCCTGCAGTTAATTACGCTACCGCATCGCGGTAACAACTTTCTCCTTCTCCAGAATTTCACTTCGTGTCGTGTGTGTTTGTTTTGTTTGTGGTTGCCCGTGGATTGTATACGAAGACTGAGTAATGCCGTCGCCCGTAGGACGTGGATTAGTCCAAATCCGTATTTACTTAGATTTGGGTTTGGTGTTTTTAGTTTAAGGATGCATTAGTCGCGTTGCGGCCAAGATCAACTTAAACGTTCGTTAAGGATACGTTAGTCCTGTTTGAGACTAAGATCAACTTAACGTGATCGTTTAGATCCGACAAAAGAGCGTTTGGGCTCTATTGTTCCAGTTTGGGAGATTCATAGTCCAATTTGGGACTAAAGTCTGTTTGGAGGATACGTTAGCCATTTTTGAGGCTAAGATCGACTCAAACGTTTGTTAAGGATACGTTAGTCTAGTTTGAGACTAAGATCAACTTAACGGGACCGTTTAGATCCGACAAAAGAGCATTTGGGCTCTATTGTGCCAGTTTAGGGACGTGGTGGTCCATCGCCAGTTTTAGGGACATGGTGGTCCATTATTAGTTTAGGGACGTTTCGGTCCGTCGCCAGTTTAGGGACGTTTCGGTCCGATATTAGTTTAGGGACGTTTCGGTCCATCATTAGTTTAGGAACGTTTCGGTCCGATATTAGTTTAGGGACGTTTCGGTCCATCATTAGTTTAGGGACGTTTCGGTCCGATATTAGTTTAGGGACGTTTCGGTCCGATATTAGTTTAAGGACGTTTCGGTCCACGAGTTTAAGGACCCCGCAGTCCATATCGATGTATGGTCGTTGGGACCCGTCACCTCTTTGACGTCGTTGAGGAATTACAACGACGGATGTCAAAAGAGTTCGGAGATGTACCCTCGAACCGGATGTAAATTGATTTAGAAGAGCAATTTTGCTCAGTCAATTTAATTTAAGGACTTATGGCCAAAATTGGGCTAAGTCCAGTTGAAATGTTCAACATTTTATTTGCTTTTGCATTGCATTTCTTTTTTTTTTTATTTTTATTTGGGCCTTGCCCAGAAAAGATGCAGAGCATCAATTTATTTTGGGCTCTGCCCTTTTAGAAATGATGCAAGGCATCAATTTTATTTGGGCTCTGCCCTTGTATAAAGGATGCAAAGCATCAATTTATTTGGGCTCTGCCCATTTATTGCCTTGCAATTTATTTTGGCCTGTCAGGTCATTTTGATTTGGGCCTGGCCCTTTAATTAATGCATTGCATTTGTGCAAAATACTGTTAATTTGAGAATGTTTTAGATTCAAGAACCGATGGTTCATAAAACAAGTGCAAGGCACTATTTGATTTAGATCTAAGAAAAAAACAAGTTTTTCTTATATCAGAGAACCAAAGGTTCATAGCAAGTGCAAGGCACTATTAATTTAATAACCTTTTAGGTTCAAGAACCGATGGTTCATAAAACAAGTGCAAGGCACTATTTTTACTTATTTATTTATTTATCGTTAAAGATCTATGATCTTGTTCATAAGAGAATTTTCTCTTCTTTAAAAGGTTTTTACCTTTTTTTCTTTATTCTTCAAGAGTTCTCTTCTCTTTTTTTTTTAGCAAGATGTTGATATGTGGTGCGCACGTGCGTTGCACGTGGTGCCGCATGGCGGGCACACGTGCGTTGCACGTGGCGCACATGCGCATTATGAGGAGAAGCAAAGCTTCTATATATGGAGAACAAGCTCCTTTTAATATTATTAAATATTCTCATATGGTGCGCACGTGCGTTGCACGTAGTGCCGCATGGCAGGCACATGTGCGTTGCACGTAGCACACATGGCGCTTGCGCATATGCGCATTATGGAGGAGCATGCTCCTATCTTGGAGAACTAAGCTCCTTTGAGTATTGAATCCTTTGAGGATTTTTAACTCTACCTTTCTAAGAGGTATCCCCTCTTATTTATATGGGAGTGGTAGAGGAGCCATCTCTCCTTTTCCCGATGTGGGACTAAAAAATGCATTCCCCATGTAGTAGAGCATTACTTTAGGTTACACGTGCATAACACATTTGCTCATAACTTTTGATCCCGAATGAATTATGAGGCCCATAATATATCAAATCGAAGGTCTTTTCGAGATGCTTTCAATATCATCAGAATTTAGCCATTTCTCATTCCGGAGTTTGTCAAAATACAGCTCGGAAAATACTGGTTCGCATCGTCTTCCTTATATCACATGTGCATAGACATTTGCTCATAACTTTTGATCCCGGATGAATTATGAGGCCCATAATATATCAAATCGAAGGTTTTTTCGAGATACTTTCAATACCATCATAATTTAACAGTTCTTCATTGGGGAGTTTATCAAAATATAGGCCGGAAGATACTGGTCCGCATTTTCTTAAGCGTATCGCTGCCATTTGATACCTTGGACTCTTTTGCGCAGAAATTTTTGGCGGGAACAAATGCCCCCCACTACTTTGCCCACGTAAGTATGTACGTGGGTGAAGTAGTGCAGAGTTATGCAGAGTTATGCATGGCGTATGACCAGTTTTGGGTTGATGTATCACTTTCAGAATCTTGATCTAAGAAGATAACGAGCGGACACAAGCGTCGTCATTTATCATTGACTCAAATCTCAACTCTTAAGGGATATAGTTCCAACCCTTAACTCCATGAGCCGCATCCTTCTATTTCTTTTTTTTGTCTCACTCTGGCGTGGAGTAGTTCATACGCTTATGAGTAAGTTCTCCATTTCAGTGGCATGTAGTTTTGGCAAGTGTGGCCCATAGATGGTCGGCCCATCTTGACTTCTTTGCAGGGCAGTGATGGCTTAGGAGACAGGGGTAAGATTTGCCACCTAAGGCTTTTCAACTTTACGAGCCGTGAGGGTCTCATAAAGACTTTTCTCCCTACGAGTCGTGAGGATCTCGTAGGTGTATTTTCTCCTTGGGAATCGTGAGGATTCCTAAGTGTGTTTTCTCTTATAAGTCGTAAGGATCCTATAAGAGAGTTTTCCCTCTTACGAGTCGAGAGGACACGTAAGCGGTTGTTTCCCTCCTTATCGAGATTCGACTTTGGAGAGTGTGACCCGTGGATAGTATGCAAGAGACCGTTTTGGGCCGACTTGCAGGGTCCCAGTGCTTAGGAAACAGGTTTTTTAATCCCTACTGCCTAAGGCTTTATCTCACGAGTCGAGACGCATCGAGAAAATCTCGCAAAGACATCAATTTCCTCACGAGTCGAAACGGATCGAGCAGATCTCGCAAGAACATCTTAACGTCGCATTTAACCTCTGCTCTTTACGACAGAAGTCCGTTAAGGTTGGTGGTAGTTAGGGTTTTGGCCATCGTACCGTCGCATAAGCTGATATAGTCCTCGATAGGCAATCGTGCTGTTCGAGTAGCCCTGCGACTGCCGTGTCTCTGATCCCTTCGGGGGCTGGACAAGACGTCTTCAAGCAATCCTTCTTGGCAGTTTGACCGTCAGAAGAGCAAGCGCTAGGAATTTGCCATGCCGCTTTTTACTTGAGGTTAGGCTCATTTTGGAGAGCCCCGATGAGTCATAACCACTCCGCGCTGGTGTGGGGATGATCTCCGATAGTCTTTCGGGCTTTATATGAGTTGCCGTTAAGACCCTGAAGCTAGGAATTTGGCCTTTGCTTCGTTTGCTGGCATTGCGTCTGCTGTATCGAGACGAATGTTGCGGTGGGAACTAGGGATTTTGCCGTGGCTCCGTTTGTTTAATGACGTTACGTCTGCTGTGTCGAGACGAACGTTGGGGTGACATCTCGTCTGCTGTATCGAGACGGACGTCGAAGTGGTGACCACTCCACACTGGTGCGAGATGATCTCCGATTGTCTTTCCGGTTTTATATGACTTGCCGTTAAGACCCTGAAGCTAGGAATTTAGCCTTCGCTTCATTTGCTGGCATTGCGTCCTCTGTATCGAGATGAATGTCGTGGTTGTCTCTAGGTTACTGGTGAACCGTCGAGGTTTGGAACTAGGGATTTTGCCGTGGCTCCGTTTGTTTAATGACGTTACGTCTGCTGTGTCGAGACGAACGTTGGGGTGACATCTCGTCTGCTGTGTCGAGACGGACGTCGAAGTGGTGACCACTCCACACTGGTGCGAGATGATCTCCGATTGTCTTTCCGGTTTTATATGACTTGCCGTTAAGACCCTGAAGCTAGGAATTTAGCCTTCGCTTCGTTTGTTGGCATTGTGTCCTCTGTATCGAGACGAATGTCGTGGTTGTCTCTAGCTTACTGGTGAACCGCCGAGGTTTGGAACTAGGGATTTTGCCGTGGCTCCGTTTGTTTGATGACGTTACGTCTGCTGTGTCGAGACGAACGTTGGGGTGACATCTCGTCTGCTGTATCGAGACGGACGTCGAAATGGTGACCACTCCACACTGGTGCGAGATGATCTCCGATTGTCTTTCCGGTTTTATATGAGTTACCGTAAAGACGTTGAAACTAGGAATGTGGCCTTCGCTTCATTTGCTTTGTCGTGTCTGAATCCCTGCTGGAAGAAGAACGCTGAGGTTGACATTTCGTCTACTGTATCGAGACGAACATCATGGAGGTGACCATTTCATGTGAGATGGTCTCCGATTGTCTTTCCGGTTTTATGTGAGTTACCGTTAAGACGTCGAAGTTAGGAATGTGGCCTTCGCTTCGTTTGCTTTGGTGTGTCCAAATCTTGTTGGAGGAAGAACGCTGGGGTTGATATTTCGTCTACTGTATCGAGACGACCGTCAAGGAGGTGACCACTTTCTGTGAGATGGTCTCCGATTGTCTTTCCGGTTTTATGTGAGTTACCGTAAAGACGTTGAAGCTAGGAATGTGGCCTTCACTTCGTTTGCTTACACTGCGTCTGGTATATTGAGACGAATGCTGAGGTGGAGCTGGGATTTTTCCATCACTCCGCTTTGTTTCGACCCTGGGGTCTTTTGTTAACTTTGCATGTACACCCCGCTGGGCTGCGAAGGAACGCCGTTGTTGACATTGCGTCTGTTGTAACGAGACGAATGCTAAGGTGGAGTTGGGATTTTGCCGTTACTCCGCTTTGTTTCGACCGTGAGGTCTTTTGTTGACGTTGCATCTGCCTCCAGCTGGACTGCGGAGGAACGCTGTTGTTGACATTGCGTCTACTGTATCGAGACGAATGCTGAGGTGAAGCTGGGATTCTGCCATCGCTCCGCTTGATGGTGTAACATCTGTGTCCTGTTGGAATGAGGAGGCACACCGTTGTTGGTCTCCAGGCTTTAGACGTGGCCATTGAGATTTGGAACTAGGGACTTTGTCATGGTTCCGTTTCGTTGCGATTCTGAGGTCAGTTGTTGACGTCATGTCTGCATCTAGTTGGAGTGAGGAGAAACGCCGTTGGTGATCTTTAAGTTGTCGATATTGACGTCGAGACCCTGAAGTTAGGGACCTTCCTTTGCTTCATTTGTTGACATCGTGTCTGTAATATTGCGACAAATGTCGAGATGGTCTCTAGGTTATCTATGAACCGTCGAGATTTGGCTTCGCTTTCTGGTGGAGCCTGTTGGGAAAGTATTGTTCCCTTTTTATCTGTGCCCCTGGATTATATACAGGGATCGATGTGATTTCACCTGTAGGGCAAAAGTTTCATTCTTTCATTTTTTTTTATTCTTTCCGCGATGCTCTATCATTTCAGCTTTTATATCGCGAAGGTCGCGATTGCCCAATCATTTCGGCTATTTTTCGCGGTGCCCAATCATTTCGGCTGTTTATTTTATTTTTACTCGCTACTTTTTATTGCGAGTTGCCCAATCATTTCGACTGTTTATTTTATTTTTGCTCGCTGTTTTTTTTTATTGCGAGTAGGGAATTTGGGGTCTGATACCAATCTTGGCATCAGCATCACTGCGGCTGGAATATTGCCAGGAGCGAATCATCATTTGCCGTAAAAGGACTTGGAATTTGATATCGGTCTAGGCATCAGCATCGCTGCAACTGGGATATTGCTAGGAGCGAATCATCATTTGCCTCTGTCGATGTTGAACAAAGGTGGCTTAGTAAACAGGGTTAAGGGTCCTGTCGGCTAAGGCTTTTGACTTCATGAACCGTAAGGGTCTCACAAAGGTATTTCTCCCTACAAGTCGTGAGGATCTTGTAGGTGTGTTTTCTCCTTGGGAATCGTGAGGATTCCTAAGTGCATGTTCTCTTGTAAGTCGTAAGGATCTTACAAAAGGGTTTTCTCCTTATAAGTCGAGAGGACTTACAAGTGTTGTTTGCTGTACAAGCATATCCCTAGTCACGGATGGGACTTTGTTAAGGAAATATTTATTCGTGCCCGTGGATTGTATATAAGGGTCATTATGAGCCGCTTGTAGGGCAATATTGGAAGTTTGTGGGGGTTTGCTTAAGCACGGGTTTAGGTCTCTGTAACTTAAGACTTTCAAGTCTTACGGGCCGTGGGGGTCCCATAAGAGAGTTCTCCTTACGAGTCGTGAGGATCTCGCAAGTGTATTTTCTCCTTAGGAATCGTGGGGATCCCAAGTGTGTTGCTCCTTTGTGAGTCGTAAGGATCTCACGCAGGTGGTTTCTCCTTACAGGGTCGAGAGGATCCTATAAGTGTTTCTTTAACGAGGTTGCGCCCTTTCGGATTTTCACAAACACTCGCCGGTAGCCCTGCTGTTTTTACTCACGGAGCCCTTTCGGGTTTTCATCCGTGCCCTTTTTGCTTATGGACATACCTTTATTTTTTTTCTTTTTTTTTTTACGAGGTCGCGCCCTTTCGGGTTTTCACGAACACTCGCCGGTAGCTCTGCTGTTTTTACTCACGGAGCCCTTTCGGGTTTTCATCCGTGCCCATTTTGCTTGTGGACGTACCGTTTTTTTTTATTTTTATCTTTTATTTTATTCTTTTTTTTTTTTACAAGGTCGCGCCCTTTCGGGTTTTCACGAACACACGCCGGTAGCCCTGCTGTTTTTACTCACGGAGCCCTTTCGGGTTTTCATCCGTGCCCATTTTGCTTGTGGACATACCGTTATTATTATTATTTTTTTTTATTTTTTTTTTAACGTCAGCCTGAAGATGCTGCGGGTTGGGAGTAGTTTAACGACGTTTCGGTCATTTGCAAGTTTTTAGGACATTGCGGTCCATCATTAGTTTAAGGACATCTCGGTCCTTTGTTAGTTTAAGGACGTTTCGGTCCGTTATCCAGTTTTAGGACGTAGTGGTCCGTTAGGCTTTCTCTATGAATGAGCATGATGCCCCCGGCGTGTCCATATTTTTCGGAGCATGCGGTTGTGGCGGGTTCACCTTCCAAATTTCGGACAACGCGAACTTGCCCTGTTGGTATTGGTCTTCAACCCAGTTTTTGAAGACGTAGCAGTCCTCGATCAGGTGACCTACTGTTTGGTGGTAAGGGCAATAATTAGGATTATTAATATCGCCTGGCCACAACGGACGTTTTGGACTCGGCAGATTGATGAGTCTGTTGCGCACTGCCAGCTCGAACAGTCCCCTTGTTTTATCTTGCGGAAACGAGTAAGGACGTTTCAACTTTTCCTGGAGGGATTGCCGCTTGTTGCTTTGGCAAGCAACCGGTCTAGGGTCACCTGATTGTTGGTGAGTGCTGGCGACAAGGGCCTTTTTTCCTTTTCTTTTATCCTTTTTGTTCGATCCTTTGTTTACGGGGCCGAGATTTTTTCCGAGTAGCATGCGATTGCACGGCTGAACGTTCTCGCAGCTTCTCAATTCCTTTATTTTTGAAATAGATTCCCCGATGGAAGAGTTGGGGGTAGCTTCTTCGTCAGAGTCGCTTCCAAAGGTGATAATTTGTGATCCCTTGAAGTCGGCTATATGACAATCGGCGGTGGCTCTTTTGCGCTCATCTATCGCATTTTTTCGATGTCCACAAGCTTCACACTTTGTTCTGTCGGAGTGTCGCTTTTGAGCGACATACCCTTGCCACCAACAGTTAAAGGATTCGCAGTCTTCGGTAGGATGTATGATCTTCTGATGATATAAACAGAAGTTAGGGTGCACCTCTACCTCAGAGAAAGCATTTTCTTCAGAGGGCGGTAGCTTCATTCCTACTGATAGAGCTTTGGCGAACCATTTCCTCGTCTTGAATTTGTTTTTATCCGCAGTGGATGGCTTTTGATTTGACGGGAATGCCTTGGCTTTTTCCAGTGTGGCCATTTCACGCTCTTGATTGGCTTTTGCTTTCAAACGAATTTCATTTAGGAAGACATCGATCAACTCGTCTGATGGCTGTAGAATCTCTGGCTCAGGGTTCGCCATTGATTTCTCAACGCAAGGAGCCTCCTCATCATCCGTCAGTGAATGAGAAATCACATGACAAGTCGCCACGTAGTCTTCGGATTCATCCGATAAGTTTTCTCTGTCGTTTTCATCCTCGACGAAAGAACAAGTTGCCCCCGGCGTGTCCATTTTCTTTGGAGAGTGTGGCTGTGGTGGGTTTACCTTCCAGTTTTCCGACAGTGCGAACTTGCCTTGTAGGTACTGATCTTCGATCCATCCCTTAAAGACGAAACAATCCTCAATCGGGTGACTTACCGTTTGGTGGTAAGGGCAATAATTGGGATTATTAAGATCGCCTGGCTGCAACGGACGCTTTGGACTCGGCAGATTAATGAGTCTGTTGCGCACGGCCAGCTCGAATAGTCTTCTCGTTTTATTCTGAGGAAACGAGTAATGACGTCCTAGCCTCTCTTCGAGGGATGGGCGTGGACGCACGTTGTTTTGGCGAGCGACCGGCTTTGAGTTGCTCGCCTGTTGCTGAGCGTTGGCGACGATGATCGCTTTTCCTTTCTCATTTCGGGGATCGGGTCTTGGAGGAGACGGTCTATGGCCCATCTGGTCCATTTGGGATAATTTGTCGATCAAGGCCTGGAAGGTGGTCGGCCTGAAGAACATCATGAATTGCGAGATGGTCGCCTGTGGATCGAGAGTGCCCACAAACATGCCTACCGCAGGTGCCTCTTCTATGCGTTGTTCGCATTTCGACCATAGGTTTCGCCATCGTGTTGCGTATTGGACCCACGTTTCGCTTGGCCTTATCCTGGCATTTATCAGTGCTGTTATCGGAGTGCGTTCACTAGCACTCGCGAATCTTTATGTAAACAGCAGTTCCATCTCTGCAAATGTTTTGACAGAGTCGTTAGGTAACTCCGAATACCATTCAAAGGCTGTTTCTGCTAAGCTGCCGACGAATTGACGTAGCAACAATTTGTCATCGCCTCCAGTATTGCCGCATAAGGCCCTGAATTGAGCGACATGCTGATGCGGATTCCCTGTCCCTTTATACACGTGGAATTTAGGGATCGTATATCCTGGCGGGTAATTGATTTGGTCATACCAGCTCGGATACGGTCGTCCGGTTCTAACAATTTGCCCAGCCGCTTCATTCGCCTGATGAACCCGGATCTGCTGAGCTATATATTCGTCTAGGTCGACTTTGGAGATTGCCTCCTCCTTGGCTGTTGATAGAGCCGGCGGAGGATTTGACGTTTCTTCCCTGTCGTTTTCAAGGACGATCGGAGGATCTTCAGCAGGAGGGTCCGGCTGTAACATCATCCCTACCATATCTTTGAAGAGGAGCGCCATCTGTTTTATGTTAGCCGCCTGCTCTGCAGCTTCTTTGTCCCTCTTTTCGAGGACTCTGCGTAAAAAGTCAGCGTCGGTTTCTTGTTCTTGACGCTCATCCGAAGACGTTTCAGAGCTTTCTTTTGGCTCAGTGAGTGCAGCCATTGTAGTCATCATCTCCTGAAGCTTCTGTTGCTGCTCCTGGGCTTTCGTCACGGATCGGGTGAGCGGTCGGTGGCCCGTAGAAGTGCGGCTTTCCTCCTTTCCAGAAGCCATATAAACAGTGTGCACCACCATGCCCCCAGACTTGGGGCGCTTGTGTTCGGTGTCTTTGCGATTTGCCGAAGACACAGGGGCTTTTTGCGGCCTCCTTTTTTGAGTGATTGGAGTTAAGGGAACCGTTGTAGTGGGCACCCGAGTAGCTTTTGTTTCTTGTGGTTTGACAGAGTAATCCTTCCCCTGCCGAACCTTCATCTTTTTCTGTCGTCGGAGGCAGTCTCGATCGATCACCGACTCTTGGACCTGTCGCCAGACTTTGTAAATTTTAGAGGACAGCCATTGAGGGGGCTGCTCTAACTTCTTCTCTGGAGTATTCTCCACAGGTGAAGGAGTTCGTTTCAACATCGCAGTAGGAGAGTTTCTGCGCACCTTGTTGAGCAGTTCAAAGCTGTTCTTGGTTGGAACAGCAGCATCGATCCTCACCATCGGAGCTGACGGAGTTATCCTAGAGGGGGAGTTGCCCCCAGCCTTCCTTACTCGACGCCAGTGGCGACGTCGGGCATGTCGTGCTGATGGAGTTGTTTCAGCTATAGGGGTGACCTCCTCATGCCCCCTGTGTTGGTCAGAATATACCGGTACCAGCTTTTTAAAGATCGACGTCCATTGAACGGGGACGGCCAACCTGTCAGAAGCGGGCTTCCGAACATGGGAAGTGACCCTGGTGACTTCGCTAAGAACGGGAGCTGGGATAGATATCCGTTTCGGGATAACGCCTTCTGGTATGGCAGGCTTCTTCATGGGCCCGTTAGAGCTCTGGCCTAGTCCGTTAAAAACTGAAGCAGTGGAGTTGGACGACCCGTTGAGAGGGGTCGCGGCAGTAGTAAGTCGATCGAAGACCGACTTTTTTGGAGCTTCTTACAATGTCATTGGGGCGTTGAAGCTCATTGGTGGGAGCATGGTCCCAAAAAATAGTCCAGTGGTGGCTTGAGCCATCTGCTCCACCGGCATTTTGAAAAGGGAGGCCGCTTGGGGCCCATAAGTCACTCCTCCAGCAACGGCGGAGCGAGAGTTATCGCTGCGGACGATGCAGTTCGAAGCCATTGATCTTCTGTTTTCTGCACGGAGCAAGACACCAAATCTTAGTACCTTGAATCCACAGGCAATCACAGCAAACCGCGATTTGTTCGCGAACACGACATACGAAGTGTGGAGTGGAAAGAGAAAGAGGTCCCACCGGGCGTGCCAGAATCTGTTCCCCTCCGAACGGCGGCCCGGACTTCGCGTCCGTTGCCTGGGGTTCGGGGCAGATGCTATTTGGTTTTATCCGTCTACCTCTCCGAAGATGCCAAGTTGAGTTATGGCACCGTATATCGGAGGTTTAGACGGATGCGGCCGATGTAGCAGACTTCGTCAGATTCCCCCTCAGGGTGAGGGGTTTTTGATTGTGGGGACGCTCTTCCCTGCAGGCGCAAGCCCCTGCAGTTAATTACGCTACCGCATCGCGGTAACAACTTTCTCCTTCTCCAGAATTTCACTTCGTGTCGTGTGTGTTTGTTTTGTTTGTGGTTGCCCGTGGATTGTATACGAAGACTGAGTAATGCCGTCGCCCGTAGGACGTGGATTAGTCCAAATCCGTATTTACTTAGATTTGGGTTTGGTGTTTTTAGTTTAAGGATGCATTAGTCGCGTTGCGGCCAAGATCAACTTAAACGTTCGTTAAGGATACGTTAGTCCTGTTTGAGACTAAGATCAACTTAACGTGATCGTTTAGATCCGACAAAAGAGCGTTTGGGCTCTATTGTTCCAGTTTGGGAGATTCATAGTCCAATTTGGGACTAAAGTCTGTTTGGAGGATACGTTAGCCATTTTTGAGGCTAAGATCGACTCAAACGTTTGTTAAGGATACGTTAGTCTAGTTTGAGACTAAGATCAACTTAACGGGACCGTTTAGATCCGACAAAAGAGCATTTGGGCTCTATTGTGCCAGTTTAGGGACGTGGTGGTCCATCGCCAGTTTTAGGGACATGGTGGTCCATTATTAGTTTAGGGACGTTTCGGTCCGTCGCCAGTTTAGGGACGTTTCGGTCCGATATTAGTTTAGGGACGTTTCGGTCCATCATTAGTTTAGGAACGTTTCGGTCCGATATTAGTTTAGGGACGTTTCGGTCCATCATTAGTTTAGGGACGTTTCGGTCCGATATTAGTTTAGGGACGTTTCGGTCCGATATTAGTTTAAGGACGTTTCGGTCCACGAGTTTAAGGACCCCGCAGTCCATATCGATGTATGGTCGTTGGGACCCGTCACCTCTTTGACGTCGTTGAGGAATTACAACGACGGATGTCAAAAGAGTTCGGAGATGTACCCTCGAACCGGATGTAAATTGATTTAGAAGAGCAATTTTGCTCAGTCAATTTAATTTAAGGACTTATGGCCAAAATTGGGCTAAGTCCAGTTGAAATGTTCAACATTTTATTTGCTTTTGCATTGCATTTCTTTTTTTTTTTATTTTTATTTGGGCCTTGCCCAGAAAAGATGCAGAGCATCAATTTATTTTGGGCTCTGCCCTTTTAGAAATGATGCAAGGCATCAATTTTATTTGGGCTCTGCCCTTGTATAAAGGATGCAAAGCATCAATTTATTTGGGCTCTGCCCATTTATTGCCTTGCAATTTATTTTGGCCTGTCAGGTCATTTTGATTTGGGCCTGGCCCTTTAATTAATGCATTGCATTTGTGCAAAATACTGTTAATTTGAGAATGTTTTAGATTCAAGAACCGATGGTTCATAAAACAAGTGCAAGGCACTATTTGATTTAGATCTAAGAAAAAAACAAGTTTTTTTTATATCAGAGAACCAAAGGTTCATAGCAAGTGCAAGGTACTATTAATTTAATAACCTTTTAGGTTCAAGAACCGATGGTTCATAAAACAAGTGCAAGGCACTATTTTTACTTATTTATTTATTTATCGTTAAAGATCTATGATCTTGTTCATAAGAGAATTTTCTCTTCTTTAAAAGGTTTTTACCTTTTTTTCTTTATTCTTCAAGAGTTCTCTTCTCTTTTTTTTTTAGCAAGATGTTGATATGTGGTGCGCACGTGCGTTGCACGTGGTGCCGCATGGCGGGCACACGTGCGTTGCACGTGGCGCACATGCGCATTATGAGGAGAAGCAAAGCTTCTATATATGGAGAACAAGCTCCTTTTAATATTATTAAATATTCTCATATGGTGCGCACGTGCGTTGCACGTAGTGCCGCATGGCAGGCACATGTGCGTTGCACGTAGCACACATGGCGCTTGCGCATATGCGCATTATGGAGGAGCATGCTCCTATCTTGGAGAACTAAGCTCCTTTGAGTATTGAATCCTTTGAGGATTTTTAACTCTACCTTTCTAAGAGGTATCCCCTCTTATTTATATGGGAGTGGTAGAGGAGCCATCTCTCCTTTTCCCGATGTGGGACTAAAAAATGCATTCCCCATGTAGTAGAGCATTACTTTAGGTTACACGTGCATAACACATTTGCTCATAACTTTTGATCCCGAATGAATTATGAGGCCCATAATATATCAAATCGAAGGTCTTTTCGAGATGCTTTCAATATCATCAGAATTTAGCCATTTCTCATTCCGGAGTTTGTCAAAATACAGCTCGGAAAATACTGGTTCGCATCGTCTTCCTTATATCACATGTGCATAGACATTTGCTCATAACTTTTGATCCCGGATGAATTATGAGGCCCATAATATATCAAATCGAAGGTTTTTTCGAGATACTTTCAATACCATCATAATTTAACAGTTCTTCATTGGGGAGTTTATCAAAATATAGGCCGGAAGATACTGGTCCGCATTTTCTTAAGCGTATCGCTGCCATTTGATACCTTGGACTCTTTTGCGCAGAAATTTTTGGCGGGAACAGGTACGTGAGGGGCATCCTGATTGGAACGAAGAGCGTTTGGAAAAATACCATCAGGATAATTTTTGTAATTGGGTCACAGAGCATGTAAGTTATTCGAATTACATTTTATTGCTATCAGTTTTAATCTAAACTTGTATCGTTATGTATTTATCGTAAAATTTGTTCTGTTAGATCCACGATCCGAACTTGTCTGCATCATTTGAGAGTGATTCAAGATGTTTAGCTTAATTTCCTAGTATGGAGGTTGCATATTACAAAGGATTTGGTGTCCTTGAATATAAATTCGAAGTTAAGGACATAGAAACATCTAGAACCACTCAGAATAGTGGGATTGCGACGGTAGGATCGGACGGTGTGATTTACTATGGGTACTTAAATTGTATACTCGGCATCCACTATCCCGGACGATCAGAACCCTTTTATATATTCCACTGTACTTGGTACGATCCGCGAACCGATACAGACAGGTGGAGAAGCAGTCTTGGGACTTGGAAAGATGAATATGGATTGACCAGTGTGAACACACTTCGATTTTACGGTCAGGACGATCCGTTTATCTTTCCGAACCAAGCGTTCCAAGTATACTACTCACAGTGTTTGAAGCATCCGGGGTGGAGTGTTGTATGCCGATGGAAACCTAGAGATGTCTACGATGTCCCAGAATACGAGGACAGCGATGAGGACGAAGAAGAGAGAAGGCTTAAAGTGCTCCGACCGTCTGTTTCGAAGGACGGGTTGTCTTCGACCGATCATGAAGTTACGTGGGTTAGAAATGACATCGACGATGAAATCCAAGTAGATATGTATGATGCGCCCACGAAACGAAAAAGGTTATCAGTAATGTTATATTATTACTTCACATTTTACGCTTTAGATCATATATAGTCAATACTTTTAATGATTGTCTAATGCGTCCACGAACCGTTTATCTAGATTTGATGACGATGTCGGGAGCAACGAGGGGCGGCAGGAGCTCCAGCCGCGGCAGAGGCAGAGGGAGAGGCAGAGCGGTTCTGCCGCCCGGAGAGCTCCGTAGGGAGCTTCAGAGGGCCGGTCTTGCACCCAGATCGGAGACCCCTTCGGATGCCTCCTTCCGTGTTGATTTGGCCACACCTCCAGGTATACTGCATGCATATCCATTTTGAATGTAATATTACAGATATTCATGCATGTTTATGTCAAAATTACTTATATTGTCAATGTTTGATTGTCTAGTTGTTGGTGATGCGTCCACATCTGGGACAGAGGCCACCCCCGCTCCTCCAGGTATGTTTATATATCATATAGTGTATGCATATTGATTTAGAATGCTATATCATAAATACACACATTCCTTTTGCTCTTACTTAGCAATTTTTATTATTGTCTAGCTGTAGGTGGTGACACCACCGCACCTGCGGGTATGTTTATATATCCTATAGTGCATGCATATTGATTTAGAACGTTATATTATTGATCTACACATTCTTTTTGCAATTACTTATATATTCTATTTTTAATTGTCTAATTATAGGTGGTGCGTCCACACCTTCCACAGGGGCCACTCCTGCCGCTTCCATACCTTCCGCATCGTCTGCAGGTTAGTATGAATAAATTTAAAATATTTATTCATTTTACATATGCTCTATAGAATAAATATGAACTTCATAGAAATTTAGCGTCGATGTTTATTTTATAGTTGGAGGGGATGCGTCCGAGTCCGGGACCCCGGTTGTTCCTCACTGGAGGAACTATCGTCCCGCTCGTGCTGCTGCTCGGGCCCAGGCTCGTGCGCTAGTCACCGTAGGTATATATCACACTTGAATTTTTGTTTAACCTTGATTTCTTAATACAACTTTGTCTTATTATTAATTGTCTTGATATTTCGTGCAGACGCAGGGCCTCTCCATCCCCAGAGGGAAACTCGAGGCCCGAATCAGTCCCATAGGCTGAGGCCTGATACAGCTAGGGGGGAGGCAGCATTCCCCCTATTTTTTACCCTTGACTATCGCTATACCGGTCCTCATGTCGAGAGGTTCGGCCGGTATTTGGGGGACGAGAGCCGGATCGTGAAGAACTATCCACTTCACGTTGAGTGGGGCGAGCAGCACCAGCGCTCATTCGCCCTCTTCTTTGATCAGGCTCGGGTATGTATTAATATATATTTTCATTTGATCTATCCAATATATTTATTATTAACACTTGCAATCTAATAATAATGTTTTTTTTTGTATTTTCAGTTGGATTACGATTTTCAGCCTGTAGCCGACCCTGATCATCCGGGGAAGGTGCTCGACCTTCATGCTCTGTACAATGGCCTGATGAAGAACATGCAGGCCAAGGTCCAATACAACAGGAATGAGCTGAAGGCCGACTGCTACTCCCTATGGATAGCGACCCCCGAGGCAGAGAGAGCGGCCCTCCTATCTACTCCGGCGTTTGCGAGAGTCGACGTAGAGATATGGCCTCTATTTTGCGATTATTTCGACTCCGAACGCAAACAAGTATGTATTTTAAATTTAATTCATTATTTATGATATAATTTATTTCTTTGTGTTTCTTAATTAGAAAACTAAATGTTAATGCGTTGTGCAGAAATAGGCCGCTCAGAATAAGGAGAACAGGAAGTCGGCGAAGAGGGGTCGCCCCACTTACACAGGTGGCTCGAGAAACATTACTCGAGCCATGGAGTTATCGGTAAATTAAGAGTTATTCTCTAATATTCTGCAATATTAAGAGTTATTCTCTAATATTTCTAATATTAAGAGTTACTTTCTAATATTGCAGACATCTCGGGCCGTGGCGTCAGGTGGTACACCGAGCGTGCTGTCCGCATATCTTGCCGTCCACGGCACCTCGACAGATTCCGCCACGGGCGAGCTTCGATGTCCCGACGTCGCTACCCAGGAGTACTGCGTAAGTGTTAATATTTTTTCTACCAAAATTTGAAATTTTAGTTTTGGAAGGTTCAAGTTTAAATTTTATACTTATACTTTACTGCTTAATGTGGGTGTAGGAGCGGGTGGTTGAGCAGGCCCAGGCCTCGGGGATCGATTTTACCGGACAGAACGATCCGAGGCTGCTGACCCCAGTTCTGGACGCCGCACACGGAGGGCACCACGGAGGTTGGGAGAGAGGCCGGGGATTGGGCCCTAGCAGGGCCCATATGAGGTTGGACTCCACCCCGGCGGTTACTTCCTCCGTCTCCAGTGACCGACATGTCCATCAGGAACTGGATAGCTTGAGGGCCACCGTTCAGGAGTTGAAGGAGATGCTGGTATGTATGCTACTTTATAGTAAAATATCATTTCATATTATATACATATCAACATATCCATAATTAGTACGTAGCTTGAGCTTATTTGGTTTTAGACTTAAGTTTGATTAATCATACATACATATGTAATTAAAATAAACAACGTTTTTCCAAACTAGATATCCAAATAGGGTTTCGAAATAACTTAATAATGAAACGAATTCGAATAGTACACAGTTCTTACACGCTTCTTACACACGTTATGTCCAGACGCGACAGGGTAGATCGGCCGAGCCTCCACATGCATCTCCTTCGGCTGCGGCTCCGCAAGCCACTACATCGGCTGCGGTTCCGCAGACAGCTCCTGTAGCTCCACCGCCCACTCAGACTCCCGCAGCCGCGGCTCCGCAAGCGACTACCTCGACGGCGGCTGCGCAGACCACATCGCCAGCTCCACATGCCGCTCAGACTCCCTTATTTGTAGCATTGCAGAGTGTATTGACCGAGGAGCAGGCGCGCGTTATTCTAACGTTATTCAGAGGTGGAGCTGGACGGAACCAGGGTAGCTTTTTGGTTCTTATTTTTTGAAACATGTATTTATTTATATCACATTGTACTACATTTTGAAACGATATTGATATTGGTTTGTATTTATATCATTTTCAATTTTTGGGTTTCTTTTGTATATTATATATATGCGTGAGATGTGATTATGAATACTGCAATATATGATTTGATTGATGTATATAGTATTGTGCACAGGGCGGGAAAAAATCTAGCAGCCCATTTTTAAAAAAAAAATACAGACAATATGTACCTACGGAGTAAGCCGTAGGTATATATGTTGCCCCTACGGACATATCCGTAGGGGCCAACTATCAGGAAACCTGATATTTCCCCCCTGATCTTAGTGCAGGGTGTTGGGGGTGCTCCTACGGATATGTCCGTAGGGGCCACAGTCTATCCCCTACGGATTTATCCGTAGGGGCAAAATATCAGGTTTCCTGATATTTTGCCCCCTGATCTCAGTGCAGGGTGTTGGGAGTGCCCCTACGGATATGTCCGTAGGGGCTGCTGCCTATCCCCTACAGAGTTATCCGTAGGGGTAGAATAAGGACCTACGGTTGTATCCATAGGTACATACAATATATTCAAAAAAAAAAATACATATATGATTTGATTATCCCTACGGCGTAATTCGTAGGGGCAATAACACCTACAGATATATCCGTAGGGGCACGAATTTGCCCGTAGGGGCAAGTTCTGGGCCTCAACTTGCACCTGCGGCCTTTGCACCTACGGGGTATTTTTTCGCCCCTACGCAGATATCCGTAGGGGCAGTGGGTTGCTCCTACGGATAAATCCGTAGGTGCAACCCATATTTGTAGTAGTGACCTAATCTGAACATCCGTGCCGTTGTCCCGTGGGTATTGACGGTGCCTTGTACTCCATATATCTTAGTCCACAGAATAGTTGGACTTCTCTTGTATACACTGATACTTTCTGTACCAAATTACAAATAATTAAGTTAACACAACAAACAGATAATTTAACAGTTTTATTCTCTTTACTTGTCAATTCCATTTTATTTTTTGGGACTTACCGAGCGCTAGTTCGCTGACGACATTCTTTTTTCTTTTTTCTTTGGAATGTTGTCAGGAGGACCCGACTCTCAGGAGATCGAGCCCAGACAGCACTATTTGGAGCAGTTTACAGAAGAGCCAAAGTTCTAGTTCCTACTTGTAGTTACTTTTCTTTCAGTTCATATGCCATTGTTTAGGCATCGCTTTATATTATTGTACTTTACTTTTCAGTTATATGTAAATAACGAATATAAATAAAAGGTTGTTTTATTACATCTCTTGTCATTCTTATGCTTTACATTTATATTGCTTATTTACGTTTAACGTGTTTATTTCTGAGTAAATACGTCGCGGCCTCGCCACATCTCATTACCCATACACTGGGAAGCGGTGCGTGACACTTTTGTTCCATCAACTTTGTGGAAAATTACCCAATGACGAAATTACAATTCTTGTTAAGTATTAAATTTTTTTAAAATGTTAGGCACATATGTTTTATTTTTTACCTTTTCTTTTGGCAATGGCCCGTATGCCCTAACCTAAACACACAACACACCCACGCACACCACACAACACACACAGGTAACCCATGAATTTGTCCCGAAAACGTTAATTTATAACCGCTTCCCCTTGGGATTCCTGGGTTCGGAACCCCGCACTCTCCTGAAGAAGGGAAACGCCCCTGCCAACTGAGCTATTGGTCATTGGTGTTGCACAATGTTAGGCACATATGTTAAAAAGGGTCATTACCGCAAAAAAAAATCCACATTTTTTCGGCTTGACAGACCCATATTGTCTTTGAAGACTGGTTGAATCTTCTAAATATGGTTAGTCTTGAGCATCATGGCAATCTTGTTCGGAGAGAAAGCACAACTAAAGATATAATTAAAAGATCTAACGTGATCCCAACATACTTTTGCCAATATCTACGATTTCAACGAAACCGCAATTTCGCAAACCCCGGTTTTTTTTAGGCCTGCGATATAATATTTAGAAGATTGGATTAGATAGTGTAAAAAAGCCTAGAAGCTAGTTGCCTGGTTGAGTGGGTGACACAGGACCCATTCTTACTCATCTTGCTCTCTTGTCCTTTTTGGTGGTGGGTTCGGGTCCAGATGACCAAATTTCGATTTACAATTCTCATGATCCAAAGTCTAAGCTTGAAAACAGGCATGAGATGTAATCTTAACAACAAACACTTTTTAGACGTGGAAGATACAGTTGATTGAAATAAAGATATTTCAAATTTATATATATATATATATATATATATATATATATGAGAATAATGGAGGAAAGATGCCGTAGGAGGGAATTCGCTTCTATGGCGTCGAAAAAATACCCACTCTCAAGTTTTTTCTGACGATCGGCACCCACCATCTTTATCGTCATCATCTAAGATATGGGTATACCAAATTTCATGTGATTCTACAACTTTTTCACCGTTGATTTAGCAATGTAAAAAGTTCTATTATCGGTAAACCGTTAATTTTGAACCCACTAAATAAACGGTAAAAAAGTTGTAGAATCACATAAAATTTGGTGTACGCACATCTTAGATGATGACGATGAAGATGGTGGGTGCCGATCGTCGGAAAAAACTAGAGAGAGTATTTTTTCAACGCCATAGGAGGGTGACCTATTCCCTCCATTAATCTCTCTCTATAGAAGGGGATTTACTCCTATGGCGTGGAAAAAATACAACCTCCGCCATTTTTTCCGACGATCGGCTCCCATCATCTTCATCGTTATCATCTAAGATGTGGGTAAACCAAATTTCATGTGATTCTCCAACTTTTTCACCGTTGATTTAGGAATGTAAAAAGTTCTATTGTCGGTAAACCGTTAATTTTGAACCCACTAAATCAACGGTGAAAAGGTTGTGGAATCACATGAAATTTGGTGTACGCACATCTTAGATGATAACGATGATGATGATGAGTGCCGATCGTCGGAAAAAATGACGTAGATTGTAATTTTTCCACGCCATATGAGGAAATCCCCTCATATGCCTTTTCCTCCATTAATCTCATATATATATATATATATATATATTATTTTTTTTAATGTAGAAGAGTATTAAAACTTTGAGCATGTGATAGATTTTTAATATGCGCCTTGAATTTGGTCATAGATATGAAATTTTTTTTAGACCTTAGATCCTAAATTAGTAAGCAAAAGGAAAGATTTTTGTAAGAGAATTTGTATCTTGAAAGATTAGCTTAGGTGGATAAGAACAAAGAACATTTTGCCACATGGACACTCATACATGCTAAGCCCCATCCCTATCTCAATTAAGATAATTGATGAAGCGTCTCACACACACGCTCTATCCTTTATGTGACTTATCTTGCCAATGAATTTACGGGGGTTCCTTGAGCTTCTCTCTCTCATTTCACTTGTATGTTTCTTGCCTTAAAACGAGGTGTGGCTCAGCATCATATATCCACACGAATTTTTCTGGGCAAATTGTCAAAAGCCTAGGCAATTTGTCCCGCGGATAAAAAATCCCTGACCCCAAAACGATTGTCAAAACCTCTTGAAAATGTTTTCAGCTGTCATAAACCCTCTGTCCGCGGTAGCTGTATATTTGCATGCTATATCTAATTTATGTGATATGTATGCAGTTGTTTGCGATATGTATGTAGTTGACTGCGATATATATGAACTAATTAGATAGATCGGACACATATAATAACACTGTTGGAAATTTTTCCGAAGGGTTTTGACAACCATTTTGGGATCAAGGTTTTTTGTTAGCACCGTCGGTTTTTTTTTTAACGAGAATATGCCCTTCATTTTTTTTATGTGGAAGAGAGGGGAGGGAGAGAATTGAAATCTATTGATTGTGACTTTAGTTTGGTGTGCAGGAATCAAGGGTTTGTTCAGAACTTGCAGTGCTTTTTATCCAGTGTTGGGCAAACCTAACGAACCCTCGAGAACCTTTGACAAGCTCAAGCTCATCCTTTGATGAGTGCTATTTTGTCCTCATCCTTATCATCTCATTTTGTTTGTCGAAATGAGATATGTTTAAAAAACATAACTTGCTTGGTCTATACAATATATTTCAAAATGTTCATGATGAAATTTCTGTTTCATATGTAATTAGAAATCCAAAAAGATACGTGGCGTTCTTACATTTAAATATAGGAATTAAGTATTAATAAAATGAGGCCCATATTACCAACTTAATTCTTTGATGAAAGAATACATTTTTCAATCACTAACGAGTAAAGTCATAATTAAGAAATAGTTTTAGGAAGAAGAAAATATATAAAAAGATTGCTATAATGATAAAAAAACTTCAATATTTATAGCAACTATGAAGCCCTATGTTAATCAACAAACAAATTTTTTTTAGTATACCCAATACAAAGATATCCAATAATTAACTGATAAAATAAGTTCAACTTAAATTACTTAGCCAACATATTCAATTATTTTTGAATACCTTATATGCAAATGTTTTTGAAAATTATACTCAACTTTAGGAGATTAACAACTAAGACCCAAGAACAAACAAGAAGCATGTGCAAGCTTCATCCTACATTAAAACCATCCATAAATAGGAAAGAAATGTCTAGAATATCCTTGTCATTTGGGCAACCTACTTGTTTTTGCACCATGCGCTTATGCATTCAAGCAAAACTACAAAGCATTTCAACATTTGGTATAGGTTACTTCCATACCCATCAATGACAGAAGCAACATTGTTCCCCAACCATTTCTTGCACGGCTCCCATCACATGGAAAAGGAATTTTCATAGTAATCATCATGGCAATAGCATGAGTTGTTATTACTTAAAAAAGAAAAAAATAGACCCCACCCGCGGAGCTTCACAGGACCGGTGCATGCGCGAACGCAGCACAAAGCTGGGACGGGGGGTTCCACCCACATTTGTGCCCGCTTTTGCAGGCACCGCCCGGCCCTGTGGAGCTCCGCGGCTACAAACTATATGTCTGCTTTATATGATTCAATGCATGAATGTAAGATGTAGCAGTGTTGCTCAACTTGAACAATGCCTAATTTTTCATGGATTGATGATTTGATATTAATGAATGTAAAGAAGAAAAATCAAAAGTCATGCAAAATCACTTATTAGGTTTGCAACTTAAAACTTTCATCCTAGGAAGTTAATGCAAACAATCATGGCAAACTGTCTGGTCACTCAAACACCGACAGATATGCATTGTGGATTCCCGATCGTTCAGGTGGTAACCTATTTAGATACAAGATTTTTGAAGATGTTAAGCCAACGGATTTGCAATTACCTATATAAGTCAGGTAAATCATGGAGACAGACAAAAGATAATCCACAGCGATCCGTTGAGAATGTGGTTAACATAGCCCAACATCTGGAAAATTGTGCGATGCATATGTGTATGAGATATAAAATGGGATAAACCCCCATAGGATTTGAGTCTTTTGGATGGAGCCCTCCTGCTGTATTAAAAGCCCATGTGTTGTGGGACCAAACCGAGTTTTACAGAATCATGCTTACATATATATGGAAAATGTCTTGATCGGAAGGCGACCACCTCGTGGTCCACTTTTTTGTATACTACATTCCATGCTATGGTTATTTCTACATCCCTGCTATATAGCATATGTGTTCTGAACAACAACATATATAGCAATTAATTACTAAAAGATGCATTACTGTTTCACATATAAAATGTAAATAGCAACATCATTTTCACAAGATAATTTGGATAATGATATATTAGGAAGAGTGACAAATATATGGCACTATTGTAATTTATCCCCACGGAAAAGCCTAATACTTTGCAAAAATGATCAAGATCAAACACCACACTCAAAGTTGTCAACCTTTTTATCATCAATGAGCAGATGCTCTACAGATTATTTATCTTTCAATTTTGTGAAGATATTTAGGAGGTTGAGGGGCGCAAGCTGCAATATTAAATAAAGAAAGAGAGAATTCTCCATGAAATTAAGTGTTAATTAAGAGCTCGCAACAAACAACTTGGAGAAGCAGAGGCTTTAATTTTTAGAGTAAAACGCGGCAAATTGATGGCGTGAAATATGAACTTGTAACTAACTTTTAGTTGCTTTAAAAGGGCTGAGGAGCCTCAAGAAACCCATTTTGCAGCCAAGTGTCTGCTCTTATCTTATTTTTTTTCATCTTCTCTTCAATTGAACCGAAATTTCCCAAGTACTCCATAAAAGATTGCTTTTCTTTTGATTAATTCATTCAAAGTGATCAAGATGTGGGGATGGGCAAGCACTTCTAAGAGAGCAAAAGGTGTGTGATATAATTCTTTTTCACATCCATTTTAAGTTTTTCTAGCTCTAGAATTTGAAATTATAATCAAGCTAAAGTATTTCCAACAAAGTTTTCTATAGGAAGAACGATGACCGTTTCCCTGTTGGAATTTTGAATTTCTGGTCTGGAATTCGTCGAAATTAGATGTATTCATATTCGTCAGGAAAGAATTCATAATGAATTGATCCCGATGTTATATTTTCATTTAGAAATTTTTAAATTTTTTTTGTCTATGTATTGTCTAAACTCTAAATATTTTATCAAATTAAAGCTAAAATTCTCCTTGAATTTCTGCGCAGATGAAGAAAAACTTTCAACAACAAACAGAAGCCTCAGTGTGAACGAAGAGTACCTGCATGCATTCAGAACTCAATCCTACGTTGATTTCTTCACAAAAGCGCAACAGCTGGTAAACGAGCCAACGAGGACTTCTCCTCAGTCAAGCCTCAACCTAAACCAATTCAATCTCCTGGAACCCGAACAGAATCTAATCCCATCGATGCTCGAATCGTTAATCCCGAATCGTTCTTCGTTACATCTCAAGCCTCTCATGCTTCGGTTCTTCGACACAAGCGCTCAAGCCTCGGAAATCTGCAGCAAGCTGTTAACAAGTATCAATGAGACACATGACAACTACAAACTGATACAGAGAGCTCTGCTTCGATGCGATTCTTCGATTACTGCGCTCGGTTCGTTCTGTTTCTTGGAAAACCCGTTCTCGGATCCAAACACGGATGATTTTAAGGCGATTTGCGAGAATTTTTTGTCGATTTCGAGCTGTATCAAATTGAAAAGAAAGGAGATTGCAAGGAGAGTAAAATTGGTGGAATTTATCAAGAAGGCTTCAGGGATTTGTTTAGCTGTTGGTTGTGGTGTGGTTACTTTGGTTGCTATTGGGATTGCAATGCACTCACTTTCTGGGATTGTTTTGGGATCAGCTCTTGTGGGATTTTCTCCAATTAAAGTGAAGAAGTGGTTCTCAAATTTAAATAACCTCAAATCTAGGTATGTGCATGTGAATTATCTTCTTATTTCAATATACATGTCACTGGGAAATTGCATATAACACCATTGAACTTTCCTCTTAATTATTTTTCTTCTTATTTCTTTTTCCCCCTTGAAAACACAATTAAAATTTAGAAATTTCATTGAATTACACCCTTGAACTCCAAAATAATGCATTAAAAATTTCATAAAACACAATTTGAACATTGCTTTAACGCGCAAGTGGCGTTATAAATTTTGAAGTTCAATGGTGTTCTGTGTAATTCTCTCTGCATTATTTTGGATATATAAGTCATGCAAAGGGAATAGGAAAAGGAAAGGATTACAAAGTCGAAGAATAACAACGAAAAAACTCGATCGGTAGAGATTTGAATATATATGCAAATACTAGTTATGTAAGTACTTTCAAGTATAAGTTATTGAGGGCGACTATATTAACTTGTTGTCAATTCTAATTTAATAGGTCTCTTCGAAAGCTAAGGGAGCAACTTGATGCCGCAGCGAAAGGAATTTACATACTGAATAGAGATTTCGATACCGTAAGCCGAATCGTAGCACGACTCCGCGATGAGGTTGAGCACAAGAAGGAGATGATAAGATTTTGCTTGGAGAGAAAAGAGGACAAGTTTCCTCTTCAAGAGGTTGTGAAAGAGCTTAGAAAGAATGGTTTAGGGTTTAAGAGGCAAATAGAAGAGCTTGAAGAGCATGTATGCTTATGCCTTGTCACAATTAACCGAGCTAGGGTTTCTTTGATTAAGGAGATGTCTAAGCCCTAGTTAATCAATCAAATTTTGTTATATGACCATATATTGTTATAGGATTTAACAAATTTTGTACATAATTGTATTATTTATCTTTTGGAAATTGATAGGGGTCTTGATCTCCTTTAGATGTTGTCCTCCGGAGATCTGGTTGCGAGCGGTTTTGAGCAGTTTAGATGGAGTATGAAAGTTGTTGTGTGGATCAGTGGGTTGTTGGATGTTGCTGAGGCCGAACTACTTGCAAGAGAAGGCCCAGGGTGGGAAACCACCGCAGGACCCTTCGACGATCAAGTTAATATCGTGGAATGAGAGCATAGTAGAAGTGTATTAGAATAAGTTCGCCTTACCTGAGTCGTCTTAAAGATGGGTTTATATAGCGGTCGCATGAAGCGAGCCGGCGCGAGTTCCTTGATTAGTCGAAAATATTGTATATTTTAACCGGCAATTTCCTCATCAATTGCATTCATATAGAAGTGTTCGGCATTCATATTCTACATATTAGCAAATCTATCACAGATTATCAGATTACATGTATTAGACCTTAAAACCGGCATTTCTAGGGAAATTGACTGCATTGCATGGCATCGCAATATTTCTATATGTCGAAACCCGTGTTTTGAAGTCTATGCAGGAAACTAGAAGCGTGCTCAAATCAACACTGCTCAAAAGATACGCCAATTCACTAACTTCAGATCTGGTATCAATACAAAGTAGCAATCACAATTCAGCATATCAGAAGAAGCCCCAAACTCCAGCACAAGTCCACACCAGAAGACCCAAAGGACAAGCCCATCAAAGAGCCGCGGATCCGCGGCAATGGCTTGATTGTGCCGCGGATCCGCGGTGGAACCAAGGATTCAGCAACTCAATTTTGGTCCACAATTCTTCATTCAGGGCCCACTGCTCAGAAATGTATCTCAGTTTCCAGAAGACTCCAGGGGTTTCTGCCAGATCAGCAAACTAGGGTTTCCAAGCCTAATTAAACCTTGCTTAAACCCTAAGCTAGCTCCTAACAAACTACCTTCTAGAAGACTCAACAAACTTTTGGAGGGAACTACCATTTCAAACCTAAACCTAGGGTTTGGGAAGTCTATAAATAGAAGCCTAGACCTAGGGTGAGAGATGATCATATATCATACATCCAAGAGAGGGTGTGATTCATTTTTAGTTCATTTTTAGCCAATCTCTTTCTTCATCCCCTTCCTCCACAAGTCTAGTGAGAGGGCTTGTGGGAAACCCTAACCCTAATTCCAATTAAAATCAAGATCCCGAGTACCCATTAAGCAAGAAGCCCTACAGCCTTTAGGAGCGGAGCCGATCTTCAACGGAGCAAGCGATCCGAGCCGATCCACGACTCACGAAGCCGAGCGATGCCCGATCAACAATTTAGATTCTTCCTCTTGTAGTTCTTGAAGCGAATGTAATCAAAATTGTTGAGATCAATAAAGGTGATATTCTTTTATCTTGTTTTCTTTAAATTCTGCATCATGATATCTTTGCAATTCGTGAATATTTTCTGTATGGTGATGTGTGAATAAAACTCCGCTCGTCGAGGAGTCGAGACGGTCAATAGAATGATGATGTAACATAGCTTTAATCGATTCTTGAGTCCTACGTGTTTTGAAAATCCTAGCAAGTTCAAGAAACGACGACCCATTTTGTTTTGATGCTTTCTTGATTGATATCGTTCGAAATTGGGGAGTTACGATCATTTCTTGAATTTGGTAGAGGCTAGAATGCGAATGAAATCAACAAAAGAACAAGGGTTATAAGATGAAACCCTAGTTTCATCAAGAAAGCCCTAACTCTCGTCGATCATCATCGATCTAGCATCAATCCTTCGAAGGACAAGAACACGAAATCTTGAGATTACATCACGTCTATAGATCCGATAGATTCCTACGAGCCTCATTTAGATTCTTGACTGTTGATTGGAAATATTATCGAAACCCAATTCTTGATTGTTTATCAGTTTAGTGATTCTTGATTAAACTCGTGACACTTGAATCAATTGATAAATTCTCGAGTTATGTTTTCTTTTCTGTTCAATTAACTTTTCAATTCAAACGAAGCAAATATAAAAGCGAATCGCACAATCCCTGTGGACGATCCGCATTCACTTATAAACTACATCCGACACCGTAGTTGATTGCGGTCAAATAATTCTTTGGTTGTGATTTCTTTACAATTTCATACTACACAGTCTTGAATTTTATTATCAATCAAATGGCGCCGTTGCCGGGGATCGCGCGCTAATTCGTTTCATATTATAGTTTGAATTGAAAGAATTATTTCATTGTTATTTTGAGATCAAAATTCGTGCAAACCCTAAACAATTTGTTGTGTTTCATTGCAAGGAGATCTGGAGCTTGCTGGAAATTGATAAAAATTTTTGGAAAATTCCAGAGAGCTGGAGTTATCAACAGAAAGCTCCTGAAGAAGTTTGGTTCATTGATCCCACAATTGAAGCGCGGAAGCGCGGCATAAGAGAGGATACGCGGCGGAACCGCGGCCTCTTTGAGGGTTCTCTGTGAAATTTTCCCTTCAGGTGATTTCTTGACTTCTCCTCTCTCCTCTTTTTAGCTCCAACTAATACTTTGCTGCATGATTCTTTGCAAAGAACAGCAGCTAGCAAATTGCAAATTAAAATTGTGCGTGATTTTGTTTCTTGGTTGTTTGCATTATAAATACGGATATTAAGGGGCACGGCCAAATCCAAATTAGGTGGGGATTTCATTACCCTTCCTAGGCCCCGAAAACCACCAAACTTGCATCCGCATTGACCCACATTAACTAAAAGAAATCTAGAGATGACTCTAAGGACTGTCGCGCTCAATTAGGACAGAAGAAGGCCGTGGGTAATTCATTGCTTATCCGCGTTTTCCTGTGGTGCCTAAGGCGAGTGTGTCTAAGGCTAGTGGTTATTAATTAGGCCCACTACTTACGTAGTGGAGTACCTTCCCACTTACCTGGCACTTATCCGGCCACAGGGGAACAAAGAGGCAGTGGAGGATTCTATCCCGTGACTTGTCTTTTGGCAGTTAGGAGCGGTCTAGAGCCGGACCTAGGTGACCATTAGATTCTAGGGTTTGTGTGCTGCATTTGTTGTGTCGCATCATTTTTTCAAAAATCCGTCCCTTTTTCAAAAGCAAACACCGCATTCATTTTACCCTTAATTATAAGCCAACGCTGCCACTTGTATTAACTCTTTTTAGTACAAGATAGGCTGGACACGGGATTCTAGTGCCCGTTTAGTCCGCGTACCTTTTATCGACCCCGAAGTCGATATTTCTCCATTTACCTTTCCTTTACCTACTACCATACCCACACCGATGGATCCGAATCCATCAAATTTCTTTAACCCTAATCTGCCGCCGTCCGTTGGTGCGCAGAATCCACCCCGCATTTCTCTCCAGGAGAGATGCTATCCACTTAGAGGTCCTCTTTCGACCTGCTTATCCACACCACCAGCCAATGGGGATAACTTTGAGATTAAGCCCCAGTATATCAATCTTTTACCCAAATACCACGGACTCGAGACTGAGGACGCTTACGTTTTCATTACCAAATTTGAAAACGTATGCGCAATGATGGGTACGTCACAACTTTCAGTGGATGCGATGCGTCTACGACTTCTTCCATTTACTTTGTGCGATATAGCCGAGAAGTGGCTATATAACACTACCGCACATTCTATTACGAATTGGGAAGAATTCGTCGCTGCATTCCTTAAGAAATTTTACCCAATCCAAAAGACGGCTCGAATCCGTAGCGAACTGAATCAATTTTCCCAGCTCCCTACTGAACCATTTTCAAAATGCTTTGAACGTTTCAAGGATCTATTGGTTCAGTGTCCTCATCACGGCATCCCGAGATGGGAGCTTTGCCGAATCATTTATGAGGGCATTAACTCAAACACTAAACAGAGCCTTGAAAACATATGTCAAGGTACATTTATGACTAAGGATGATGGGGAAGCTTGGAAGTACTTAGAAGAGTTCGCTGAAAAATCACTACAGTGGGAGAGTGGAACCCAACCATTGAATAGGGGTGGCGTACACCAAATAGATGTGTCCATAGGTGTTCGAGTTGAGATGGCAGCAATGCAAAAGAAGCTCGACGCTATGGAACACAAATTTTCTGCAGCCTCCCTAAACCCAATGTCGCTCCCCAAAACTGTTTGTGGGTGCTGTTCTGATCCGTCACATTTAACGGAAGAATGTCCATTAAACTCTGCGTTTCAAGGTCACGAGCATTCTAATGCCGCATTTCAAAGACCTCGAAACGATCCATATTCTTCCACGTACAATCAGGGTTGGAGGAATCACCCGAATTTCGCTTGGAACCAAAACCAATCTCCAAACACGGTTCCAAACACGAATCAATTTCAAAGGGCTCTTCCTCCACCACAACAGCAACCCCTTCAACTCACTCAGCACCCCTACCAGTCACAAAACTTCCAAAACCAGGGCAACAATCCTGCACAGTCTAATCCTATGCAGTTGTCCAGTTCTGACGAATTCTCTCAATTCACTCAAACCATGAAATCACTTTTATCAAATTTCATAGAGGTTTCGACTGAGGTTAGATCTTCCGTCAGTGAGATAAAGAAAAACTCAGCGTCCCAAGCTGAGAGTATCAGATCGATGGAAGCTGAAATCGCACGCCTAAAAGCCGAAATGAGTGCGAGAGAAAAAGGGAAACTTCCCCCTCAACCCCTACAGAATCCTGGGCATTAGAATGTAAATGCCATCACAACGTTGAGATCGGGAAGAGTGCTGAATAATAATGTCGGGGAAGGTATTGATGATACTGAAAATCATATCAACACCCCGGCTGAGACCTTTCCACACACACACACTTCTCCTTCTGATCCTTCTTCTTCTACCATACCACCTTCTCGTGAGCCTATTCTCCATTTCCCATTAGGCTCGACACCTTCTCCCAACCCTTATAGTTCTCCACAGACGGTCCCCACACCTCTTTTGGGACCTCGTCTACCCCCTCTTCCTTCTCCTGTGATGGACCCTGCGCTTATTGCGAAAGCTCCTTACCCGAACTGGTTAAGGGGTAATAGAACGAGTTCTCATATGGAGAAAATTATAGAAATGTTCAAACAGGTTAACATCAATATCCCTCTCCTCGATGCAATTCAAGAAGTCCCCGCTTATGCGAAAATTCTTAAGGACTTGTGCACTAGGAAGAGGAAGACTCAAGTGCCGAAGAAGGTCTTTATGTCTAATAATATCAGCACTGCTTTTATTCCCCAGCTACCAAAGAAACGAAAGGACCCAGGATGTCCTACAATATCGATTTCTATTGGGGGTAAAAACATAAATCGTGCTCTTTTAGACCTTGGCGCGAGTGTTAACCTGCTCCCTTATTCTGTCTATGAGCAACTAGGGATTGGAGAGCTGAAACCTGCTCACTGCACTCTCCAGATGGCGGACCGATCTATCACCAAACCAAGGGGTGAATTAGAGGATGTGTTGATAAAGGTCGGGGAATTTGTTTTCCCTGTAGACTTCATTGTGCTCGACACACATCCTGTAGCAAACCCCCGGGGCCAAATTCCGGTGATTTTAGGTCGTCCTTTTCTTGCCACTTCCAACGCTGTTATAAACTGTAGAAACGGTTCAATGAACTTATCATTTGGAAATATGACCATTGAATTAAATATTTACAAAGTTGGAAGTCAGCCATCAGAACCCTCTGCTCATATTTTAGATGTGTACTCTGTCCATGAGATCGCTCCCGATAGTTGTGGAGCTGAGGAACTTTGCTTTACTGATCTCGATGACATTACCACATCTCTGTTTGATTTCACACAAGATCTTAGTGATGACACTTTACCTACACTTGAGTCCTGCAATTCTGACTTTTCTCCACCCGAGTCTGTATCTTTCACAAGCTCTGAGCTTCTTTGTAAATCCAAAAATCATTCAATGATACCTCCTTCTATCATATCTCCGCCTGAATTAGATCTCAAAATTTTACCCTCTCATCTGAAATATGCTTATTTAGGTGAGAAGGAGTCTTTACCGGTTATAATTTCAGCTTCTCTAGCGTTAGAGCAAGAGAATGCATTTTTATCGGTATTGAGATCTAACAAAGAGGCGTTTGGTTGGAGTATGGCGGACATCAAAGGGATTAGTCCCTTGATAGTTGAACATCATATACATTTGATGGATGATGCCAGACCAACCCGAGAACCACAGAGACGGTTGAATCCCGTCATGAAGGAAGCGGTCATGAAAGAGATCGTCAAATGCTTAGATAATGGTATTATATACCCCATCTCCGATAGCCAATGGGTGAGTACTATACATGTCGTTCCTAAGAAATCCGGCATCACAGTTATAACCAATGAGGAGAATGAGTTGATTCAGACACGCACCCAAACTGGGTGGCGTGTATGTATCGATTATAGAAAACTCAACGCTGCCACGAGGAAAGACCATTTTCCTCTACCATTCATTGATCAAATGCTGGAACGCTTAGCATGACGAGAGTATTATTGTTTTATGGACGGATACTCAGGCTATAATCAGGTCCCCATCACCAAAAAGGATCAAGATAAAACCACTTTTACTTGTCCTTTTGGTACTTTTGCTTACAGTCGTATGCCCTTTGGGTTATGCAATGCTCCCACTACCTTTCAGCGGTGTATGATGGGGATATTCTCTGATATGGTAGAGAATTCCCTGGAGATCTTTATGGACGACTTCTCGATTTTTAGAGACTCTTTTTCCGATTGCCTAGCGAATCTTGACGCTGTTCTTACTCGTTGCAAAGAGAAGAACTTGACTTTGAACTGGGAAAAATTCCACTTTATGGTCCAAGAAGGAATTGTCCTTGGACATGTCATTTCACAGAAAGGCATTGAGGTTGACAGAGCCAAAATAGATGTCATTCAAAACCTCCCTCATCCCAAAAGCGTCAAAGATATTCGCTCTTTCCTTGGCCATGCGGGCTTTTATAGGAGATTCATTAAGGACTTTAGCAAAATTGCTAGACCTTTAACTCTTCTCCTGGCCAAGGATACGACCTTCCATTTTGACTCGGATTGCGAGACAGCTTTCGACTCACTTAAACACTCACTCACTTCAGCCCCCGTTTTATCATCACCAAACTGGGATTACCCTTTTGAGCTGATGTGTGACGCATCTGATTTTGCAGTAGGTGCAGTCTTAGGACAGCACATCGAAAAGATGCCACACGTGATTTACTATGCTAGAAAGACCCTGAATGATGCGCAAATCAATTATACAACCACAGAAAAAGAACTCTTAGCGGTTGTATTTGCATTAGAAAAATTCAGGCCTTACTTAATCGGCTCACCTATAGTTGTGTATACTGACCATTCCGCTTTAAAACATCTTCTGGCAAAGAAAGATGCAAAAGGTCGACTAATACGTTGGATCCTACTGTTACAAGAATTCGATCTTGTTATCAAAGATAAGAAAGGATGTGAAAACGTAGTAGCTGACCACCTTTCACGCATCATTTCTTCTCCTGTGACCCTGCCGATCAATGACTCGTTTCCTGACGAGCAACTCTTGAGCGTATCCGCTGAACCATGGTTCAGGGATATCGTGAACTATCATGCCACGGGACTTATACCCAGTGATTGGTCAAAACAGGATAAATACCGCTTTCTATCCCAAGTAAAACACTTTTACTGGGACGAGCCCTATTTGTTTAAATATTGTCCTGATCAGATCATTCGCCGGTGTGTCCTGAATGAAGAGTTCAAGAGTGTTCTTTCTTTTTGTCATGATCAGGCCTGTGGGGGTCACTTCGGTCCTAGAAAGACAGCGGAGAAGGTTTTGCAATGTGGATTTTATTGGCCGACCTTATTCAAGGACGCATTTGAACATTGCAAAACCTGTACACAATGTCAGTATACGGGTAGAATATCCCAGAGGAATGAAATGCCTCAGCAACCCATTCTGGTTGTTGAATTGTTCGATGTTTGGGGCATAGATTTTATGGGTCCTTTTCCCAACTCCTTTGGGAATCTGTACATACTGCTGGCGGTTGATTATGTCTCAAAGTGGGTAGAAGCCATTCCATGTCGCACTAATGACAAGAAAGTTGTCATTAAGTTCTTAAAAGAGAATATCTTCTCGTGATTTGGACACCCACGCGCTATTATTAGCGATAATGGGACACACTTCTGCAACAGGTCTTTCGAGACTCTGATGCGGAAATATTCAATCAACTACCGACTTTCTACACCCTATCACCCCCAAACAAGCGGGCAGGCTGAAATCTCAAACAGACAAATCAAACTTATCCTGGAGAAAACTGTTGCTAAAAATAGAAAAGACTGGTCGACCAAACTGACGGATGCTCTTTGGGCATTCTGAACTGCATATAAGACCGACCTAGGGATGTCTCCATATAGGATAGTGTTTGGAAAAGCATGTCATTTACCCGTCGAGATAGAGCATAAAGCATTGTGGGCTATTAAAGAAATAAATTTTGATTTAGACCTTGCTTGCAACTTTCGGAATCTGCAATTTAACGAGCTAAGCGAACTCCGCGATGAAGCTTATGATAACGCTGTAATCACAAAGAATAGGACTAAGGTTTTTCACGATAAAAACATTTTGAGAAAAACATTTTCACCTGGTCAACAAGTCCTTCTTTATGATTCACGACTACACCTTCACGCGGGTAAGCTCCGATCTCGATGGAAGGGACCTTTTGTTGTGCGGTCTGTATACCCGCACGGGGCAGTAGAAGTTGAAAATGTTAAAAACGGTACTGTTTTCAAAGTAAATGGACATAGATTAAAGCCGTATTTTTCCACTGACCCCACGGAAGAGCTCTTGTTCTTACAAGAGCCAGTTTATTTGGATTAAAATTCCTCCGTCTCACCTTCATGTCCAGTATATCATTGCATCATTTTTTTGAATGAAGGTGAGTGAAAAGAATAAGTTTGGGGGAAGTTCTTCACTTATATATTTTGCCCCCACTAATAATTCCTCCCAGATTTACAGGTTTTTGTAGATATAACTGTTTTCAACAGTGAGGACACTGTTGAAAACAAGTTTGGGAGAGGTTTGTGCTTATTTTCGCATCATTTGCACATCATTTGCATAAGCACAAAACATTTCTTTTAAGAAAATCTATAAAAATTAAAAAAAATTTCAAAACCCATAAAAATTTAAAAATTTTCAAGTATAAAAATAATTTTAATATTTACACTTTTTTGTATATAAATAAGATAATGAAAGTTTAGATAGTGAACAATTACATCCATGAGATTAGAAAAATTTAAGAAAACTAAGAAAATTAGAAGTTTTCTTATACGAACTAGTAATAAGTAATTATGAGCCGTTGTCCCAAGGGTTAGTAAGATGAAGGACGTCATTAATCTGAGGATAAAAATAAGTCTGAAAAATAGTTTCTATTCTGGAAGCCAAACATTTTGAACGTTGCTACCCTGCTATTCGCACTTACACACGTCTTAAAGCCTGGGATAGTAGAGGATACCTTGAAATGCTCTTGTCTTAAAGCCAAAAGTATGAAGGAAATAAAAAAATGAATAAAGAAAATATAAAGTGGTGAGAAAATGGACACTGGTTTTGTTATCACCAAAGGCAATAAAAAATATATAGCAAGGGTGCTTCTTCACCTAGTGCCCTAAGGCCAACTGGTCTGGGAGTCACTGCTATGCCTGAGGTGGTGCAAGACGAGAAAAATACACCAAATAAGCAAGCACATGAGTAATCGGTCGGTTAGTACCTCAAGAAGTATTAACGGTCGCATGAAAGTGTGTGAGCAATCTCGTTTAAATATTCATTAATCAAAAAGTACTGAGGCTGATGGGCAAGAGTATGATAGCTTGAATTGAATTCTCCGGGTGTAGGGATGTCTTTACACACACGCAGGGTGATATGATCGATGTTTTGGAAGAAAGATAGGAATGAAAAATAAGACGATGTTTTATTGAGGGAGGACGTGATTTCTGACATCTTTTCATGACCATTAAGATAGGGCTCATGACAACCGAAAAGCTAGCTCAGTTGGAAACCCTAATTTTCAAGGCTTTTCTTTTACAATTCTTTTCTTTAAATGTAATATTCATGATCTTTCTTTTATTATTGGATTTTGTGGGTGCAATCCGCTGAAAACCCTCAGGAGACAACACTCCTCCTACTAGGGACACCTAGAGGTTTAAAGGCTTGTTGCACATGCTCAGTGCAATCGTGTTGCCTACGAAAGTGTGCTAGTTAGTTTTTCTCTTTCTTTATTTTCTCCTTCTCTTTTTAATAAAACATTCGCTCGAGACGATCGAAATTAAGTTTGGGGGAATTTGATTAGTCGAAAATATTGTATATTTTAACCGGCAATTTCCTCATCAATTGCATTCATATAGAAGTGTTCGGCATTCATATTCTACATATTAGCAAATCTATCACAGATTATCAGATTACATGTATTAGACCTTAAAACCGGCATTTCTAGGGAAATTGACTGCATTGCATGGCATCGCAATATTTCTATATGTCGAAACCCGTGTTTTGAAGTCTATGCAGGAAACTAGAAGCGTGCTCAAATCAACACTGCTCAAAAGATACGCCAACTCACTAACTTCAGATCTGGTATCAATACAAAGTAGCAATCACAATTCAGCATATCAGAAGAAGCCCCAAACTCCAGCACAAGTCCACACCAGAAGACCCAAAGGCCAAGCCCATCAAAGAGCCGCGGATCCGCGGCAATGGCTTGATTGTGCCGCGGATCCGCGGTGGAACCAAGGATTCAGCAACTCAATTTTGGTCCACAATTCTTCATTCAGGGCCCACTGCTCAGAAATGTATCTCAGTTTCCAGAAGACTCCAGGGGTTTCTGCCAGATCAGCAAACTATGGTTTCCAAGCCTAATTAAACCTTGCTTAAACCCTAAGCTAGCTCCTAACAAACTACCTTCTAGAAGACTCAACAAACTTTTAGAGGGAACTACCATTTCAAACCTAAACCTAGGGTTTGGGAAGTCTATAAATAGAAGCCTAGACCTAGGGTGAGAGATGATCATATATCATACATCCAAGAGAGGGTGTGATTCATTTTAGTTCATTTTTAGCCAATCTCTTTCTTCATCCCCTTCCTCCACAAGTCTAGTGAGAGGGCTTGTAGGAAACCCTAACCCTAATTCCAATTAAAATCAAGACCCGAGTACCCATTAAGCAAGAAGCCCTACAGCCTTTAGGAGCGGAGCCGATCTTCAACGGAGCAAGCGATCCGAGCCGATCCATGACTCACGAAGCCGAGCGACGCCCGATCAACAATTTAGATTCTTCCTCTTGTAGTTTTTGAAGCGAATGTAATCAAAATTGTTGAGATCAATAAAGGTGATATTCTTTTATCTTGTTTTCTTTAAATTCTGCATCATGATATCTTTGCAATTCGTGAATATTTTCTGTATGGTGATGTGTGAATAAAACTCCGCTCGTCGAGGAGTCGAGACGGTCAATAGAATGATAATGTAACATAGCTTTAATCGATTCTTGAGTCCTATGTGTTTTGAAAACCCTAGCAAGTTCAAGAAACGACGACCCATTTTGTTTCGATGCTTTCTTGATTTATATCGTTCGAAATTGGGGAGTTACGATCATTTCTTGAATTTGGTAGAGGCTAGAATGCGAATGAAATCAACGAAAGAACAAGGGTTATAAGATGAAACCCTAGTTTCATCAAGAAAGCCCTAACTCTCGTCGATCATCATCGATCTAGCATCAATCCTTCGAAGGACAAGAACACGAAATCTTGAGATTACATCACGTCTATAGATCCGATAGATTCCTACGAGCCTCATTTAGATTCTTGACTGTTGATTGGAAATATTATCGAAACCCAATTCTTGATTGTTTATCAGTTTAGTGATTCTTGATTAAACTCGTGACACTTGAATCAATTGATAAATTCTCGAGTTATGTTTTCTTTTCTGTTCAATTAACTTTTCAATTCAAACGAAGCAAATATAAAAGCGAATCGCACAATCCCTGTGGACGATCCGCACTCACTTACAAACTACATCCGACACCGTAGTTGATTGCGGTCAAATAATTCTTTGGTTGTGATTTCTTTACAATTTCATACTACACAGTCTTGAATTTTATAACCAATCAATCCTCGCCGTTCGTTACGCCTCTGCGTTATGCCCGCGTCGATGGCGGGATCCGTCCGTTAATAGCGGGATAGGCTCATTAATGCGGGGACGCACCAACATGGGACGTGGAACGTGGGGCGGCGGATATCTCGTGTTAGCGATATACACGGAGTCGTTGCGGGGTCGCTTGGGCTCCGTGCTCTCGGTTGATCGGCGAGGCCGATGAAGCTCGGCTCGACGGATGGCTCGGAGACGAGCCGGGAGGCCGAGAAAGCTCAGCCCTGCAACAGCTCGAAGACGAGCAAAGGAGGCGTAAGTTCGACTGCTGGATTGGTCGGGGGCAAGAAGTCGGAGTGTAAGTGTCGAGACTCGGTTCTTCCTCACGAAACAAAGTGCCACACGGAACAAAATGCCACGCCAAGTGTCATGCCAAGGGCGCGGGGGCCACCTCTTGAATCCGTGGGGACCACCTCTTGAGTCTGTGGAACCCACTGTAGAACAATGGTGACTCTTCGGAATACATTCCGAAAGAGAGCAGATCTATACTATAAATAGAATGATACAACTTCTCAATACAGAGGCGCCTTTTAAGTGAACCGGCACTATAGGAGCTTGAAAACTCCGTAGTTAAGCGTGCTCGAGTCAGGGAAGTTCTGGGATGGGTGACCTCCTGGGAAGTGGCCCCTGGTCGGATCCGATTCGTCCGAAAGGACAAAACCGTGCGGCTTCGATAGAACGGACAATACTCTCTGTATTGGGGATGGGGTGTGACAGAATGGTATCAGAGCTGGTCCCTCAATAGTAGGTCTGTAGTTCGAGGACGTACCATTGTTCAAAGGTGCGGAGAATGTCGGGACCCGGTTCTTGCTCACGGAACAAAGTGCTACACGGAACAAAGTGTCACGCCAAGGGGGCGGGGACCACCTCTTGAGTCTGTAGGACCCACTGTAGAATAAATGGGGACTCTTCGGAATACATTCCGAAAGAGGGCAGATCTATACTATAAATGGAATGATACCACTTCTCAATACAGAGACGCCTTTTAAGTGAACCGACACTACAGGAGCTTGAAAACTCCGTAGTTAAGCGTGCTCAAGTCAGGAAAGTTCTGGGATGGGTGGCCTCCTGGGAAGTGACCTCCTGGGAAGTTGCCCCTGGTCGGATCCGATTCGTCCGAAAGGACAAAACCGTGCGGCTTCGGATAGAGCGGACAATACTCTCTGTATTGGGGATGGGGTGTGACAGAATGGTATCAGAGCTGGTCTCTCAATAGTAGGTCTGTAGTTCGAGGACGTACCATTGTTCAAAGGTGCGGAGAATGTCGGGACCCGGTTCTTGTTCACGGAACAAAGTGCTACACGGAACAAAGTGTCACGCCAAGGGGGCGGGGACTACCTCTTGAGTCTGTAGGACCCACTGTAGAATAAATGGGGACTCTTCGGAATACATTCCGAAAGAGGGCAGATCTATACTATAAATGGAATGATACCACTTCTCAATACAGAGACGCCTTTTAAGTGAACCGACACTACAGGAGCTTGAAAACTCCGTAGTTAAGCGTGCTCGAGTCAGGAAAGTTCTAGGATGGGTGACCTCCTGGGAAGTGGCCCATGGTCGGGTCCGGTTCGTTCCGAAGGACAAAACCGTGCGGCTTCGGCCAGAGCGGACAATACCTCTGTATTGGGGGTGGGGCGTGACAGAATGGTATCAGAGCTAGTCCCTCAACAGTAGGTCTGTAGTTCGAGGACGAACCATTATTCAAACGTGGGGAGAATGTTGGTACTCGATTCTTGCTCACGGAACAAAGTGCCACGCCAAGTGTCATGCCAAGGGGGCGGAGGCCACCTCTTGAATCTGTGGGGGCCACCTCTTGAGTCTGTAGGACCTACTGTAGAACAATGGGGACTCTTCGGAATACATTCCGAAAGAGAGCATATCTATACTATAAATGGAATGATACCACTTCTCAATACAGAGGCGCCTTTTAAGTGGCCCTGGTCGGGTCCGGTTCGTCCCGAAGGAAAAAACCGTGCGGTTTCGGCCAGAGCGGACAATACCTCTGTATTGGGGGTGGGGCGTGACAGAATGGTATCAGAGCTGGTCCCTCAACAGTAGGTCTGTAGTTCGAGGACGAACCATTATTCAAACGTGGGGAGAATGTCGGGACTCGGTTCTTGCTCACGGAACAAAGTGTCACGCCAAGTATCATGCCAAGGGGGCGGAGGCCACCTCTTGAATCCGTAGGGGGCACCTCTTGAGTTCGTAGGACCTACTGTAGAACAATGGGGACTCTTCGGAATACATTCCGAAAGAGCGCAGATCTATACTATAAATGGAATGATACCACTTCTCAATACAGAGGCACCTTTAAGTGAACCGGCACTACAGGAGCTTGAAAACTCCGTGGTTATGCGTGCTCGAGTCGGGGAAGTTCTGGGATGGGTGACCTCCTGGGAAGTGGTCCCTGGTCGGGTTCAGTTCGCCCCGAAGAACAAACCCGTGCGGTTTCGGCCAGAGCGGACAATACTCTCTGTATTGGGGGTGGGCGTGACAGAATGGTATCAGAGCTGGTCCCTCAATAGTAGGTCTGTAGTTCAAGGACGAACCATTGTTCAAAGGTAGAGAGAATGTCGGGACATGGTTCTTGCTCACGGAACAAAGTGCCACGCCAAGTGTCATGCCAAGGGGGCAGGGGCCACCTCTTGAGTCCGTGGGACCCACTGTAGAACAATGGGGACTCTTCGGAATACATTCTGAAAAGAGAAGATCTATATTATAAATGGAATGATACCACTTCTCAATACAGAGGCGCTTTTTAAGTGAACCGGCACTACAGGAGCTTGAAAACTCCGTAGTTAAGCGTGCTCGAGTCAGGGAAGTTCTGGGATGGGTGACCTCCTGGGAAGTGGTCCCTGGTCGGGTCCGGTTCGCCCCAAAGGACAAACCCGTGCGGTTTCGGCCAGAGCGTTACAATACTCTCTGTATTGGGGGTGGGGCGTGACAGTAAGCTTGGAGACGAGGTCCGAGGAAAGTCCCCAATGTTACACACGGATTCTACTTCCCCAGCCCCCAGGAGCCTAACGGGCTTACGTGGAAGACACATCATCCGCTACGTGTCGTGATATGAGAAATTTCCACTTATGAGCATCATCATTAGCCCCATATTCTTGTTTCGACCTATTTATGGGTCAGATCGAGACTAGCCTGCTTGATTTTCTCTACTCAGCTTGGCGCCGAGAATTCTTCGTGGTGGATTGTCCGGGAACAACATGGCATTTGGCAGTCATGTCGTTTCGATTTTCGAGTCCACGTGGCGTCTTCCCGTACGCCTTAATTTTCGCGCGTATCCCTGATGACGTCAGCGGATCGGTGAAATGATTGCGCTTTAAAGAGGGGGTGCTGTTTCACTTGATCGTCAGTTGGGCTACATGCCACATGCCCAACATTAGTTGGCGGGATGCGACAGACTGTCTCTGACTCCTGCCACGAAGAGACGTCTCCAATGGTCGATCGCCATGGAGCCTCGATGTCCGCTAGGTGTGACGCTTCGTTTTGGCGGGAATTGATCTGGGTCGTAGGATATTTTCTTTGGAGTGTATAAATAAGAGGGGACCATCTTAGGGCCGACATTTTGCCTTAGTTGTCTTTCATCGTTTGAAAATTTCCCTGCGCACCTCCGCTTAGGTCGGATCTTCTACTGAATTTTCCTCGGCAAACCCTTTCCTTGAATCAGGTTAGATGTCTTCCACCGAGACGTCTATGGATGTAGTAGGGATAGAGTTGGGCAATGAGGCTCCAGTTTCTAGGGCTGAGTCCAGCGGGTCTTTCTCCTCCTCGGCTTTAGATAGCCGAGAGTGCTCTTCTTCTACTGCGTTTTCTGTGTCGGGCTCGCTGTAATGACACTGAATTTTCTGTACAAAATTCTTTTTCTTAAAATACAGAAAGGAGTTTGTAAGTCTGAGCACAATTTAAAAGTTATTCTTGTTTAAGAATAGCAAGAAATAACTTGTAGCTCATTGGTAAAGCCTTGCACCGGTGTGACGTAGTCCCTGTGTTTGAATCCCTTCAGGAACATATTATTTTTCATGACTTTTCTTTTAAACTTTTTGGGAAGCCCAAAAGTTTACACGTGTACTGCACACAAAAATGAAAAGTCAGAGAAATCTAACATGTGAAAAATTATATTAACAGCGAGTAGAACACGTGGCAAGCATCCGACGGCTCCCCTCATTAAGATGGCCGGCGAGATGGGGGTTTGAGCCGGTGACGCCGGTCGGTCCGTAGGGAAAGTCCCCATACTCTGCTAACTTGACTTTTGGCCTACCCCCATTACCCCTGCACTATTTGTTTTCTCTGCAATTTAACAGAAAATTCAATTTCCTAATTAATTCAATTTTAAACGCATTTTAATTCAATCTTTCAATTCCAAAACCTTAATTTCACACTATAAATACAACCCCATACCCTAGCCCCTCCTCATTCTGAAATCTCTAGCCAAAATTATCAAATTTTTCTAAGTACAAGTGGAGTTAGCCCAAGGTCAACTTCTGGTGAGGATCTACGTAAGTTCCTGTGACCCCACGATGCCACGAAGGGTACAACCTTTTCTTCTACCTCTCCTCCCTCTCTCTAGCTAGTAAGTCCCACCCCTTCTTCTCTTTCTACATAAAAATCACTTTTCATAAAACATGTCGGCAAGTGGAGTTATACCGACATCTTATTCTAAAATCCTTGAAACTACATTTTTTAATAAGCCTTGCTCATTCATATTCTACACCTTACTTGCTAATCATGAAACTAATAATTAGAAATAACTTTCACCATAAATCATCATGTTAAACAACTTTAAATTGAATTTTACGTTTAAATACCATGAACTTTGTATCTACCATATTAAGTAGTTTTACTTAATTATACCACTAGAAAACTTCACGGGATAATAACCTACCCTTCACATACACACATATTAATATAGCACGATACTCTTTGAAACATATTTTTGTGACGATTACAACTTTTCATCAAAATACCATGAACTATAAAAACCCGGTTTTCTTTAGAATTGTATTTCAAACCCTTTGCGATTATGTCTATATAACTCATTTTGGGGAACCCGTTATTGGATGGTGCGGATTATCGTACATCCTCGGGCTAGTAGAGCGAGATGCAAACCTCCTCACGGAGCATTTGGTCTCGAAAGAATTTTAATACGATTTTTAAGAAAAAACAAGATTTTCTATTTAATAATAAAAATTAATTTTTTATAATTATATAAATATTGTCTAACCACATATTTTCAAGTTATAATAAAATTTCATGTTTTTTCTAAAAATAATAAAATGAAAAGTTTCACTAAAATACCATCAAGTATCAATGCAAAACAAGTTTTACACTAAAATACCTTGAACTATTCAAACTATATAAATATTCATTAATATACCTCACTCTTTAAAATTTACATCCATAAAAAGCCTAAAGAATATAAATAATTACTCGAGTTTTATTTTGAAAATATATAAAATATTTTTCATAAAACCCCTCGAGTTATATAAAATTACAATTAAGGACTTTAGTAAATATGGGTTTAAGCGGGATCAATTCTCTTGAGCCTCAGGGAGCCGGAGAAAGTGAGTGCTTGCCTATTTAAGGTAGAAAAACTTAACGGAGTTACCAATGGTAATTGTCTTGGAAAAATACACAAATCCTGCCGTACATGTGCAGTAGTTACCGATAACACCCGAATATAATTCAGGATCCAAATCTGTTTTAAAGTGTCTGACTCAATATGGGTCTAAGTCTAATCTGAATCCAATCCAAACATGAATCCAATTCAAACATAAATTCAATATACTAACATGTATATTTGAACTTGAACCTGAATACCAGAACAATATCAACATGACTTGATTTGACCGAACCATAGCTATGACTTGACTTGACTATATGACTATTTGATACATCCTGAAACTGTTTACATGAACAACTTATATCCATGGTCTCGGAAAGTCTGATAACTACTAGTTATATAATATATATTACGGGGTTTAACGGAGTAGACTGGTACGGAATGTACTAGAAGTGGAACGAGATGGTCACTAAAAGACACCTACCTAAACATCCATGCCGTTGTCCCGTGGGTTTTGACGGGGCCTTGTACTACTAATTACCATAATTCATGGTGCAAGTTGGACTCCTCTCGTATACACTGATACATTATGTACCAAGCAACTACGTTAGTATAACAAACATATACTTGTTCAGATTACCAGTCATATATTCTTTACTTATACTATTCCGCCCTTATCTTTCGGACTTACAGAGCTCTAGTTTGCTGACAACATTCATGTCTTTTCTTTCTTTAGAATGTTCGTCAGGAAGACCCGACTCTCGGGAGACCGAGCCCAGCCAGGAGGACTTGGATCAGTTCACAGAGGAGCCAGACTTCTAGTCTTTACTTGTACATACCTTTTCTTTTGTATGCCACCGTTTAGGCATTACTTTTATCATTGTACATTTCCTTTTCAAATCAGTTGTAATGTAAAGAATGGATATTAATAAAAGTTGTTGTTTAGATTACATCTCTTGTCATTCTTGTGCATTTATTCAGATTACCAAGCATATTCTTGAGAACGGAGACAGTGGCATTGATGAAAGAGACGATTCTTCGGAAGAATCTGAGAATCATGTAGCGAGTTGCCACATAATCTCCCATTCGTCAATAAATAGCAAAGAAGCTCCTGACGTAGAGAAACTAGGGGCAGATCCAGAACCAGAATCCATAGAACCGTCAGATGACCTCATCGACAAGCTGCTGAACGAAGCTCTTCAAAAGAGCAAAGCTGATCGAGAACGTGAAGCGGCCATTTACGAAAAGGCCAAGCGTGGTTGATGCCATCCCGACAAGAGCAAAACCTCAGGTTCTTACCTTTGGGAGCGATTCTGACGAAGAAATAGCCCTCGGCCCTCTCTTCAAGAAACTCGTCTCTGAAAAAGAAGAAGAGATGAAGAACTGTGAGAACATTCAGCTGCGTAACTGTACGTTGCCAGAAAAGAATCTCGGACCTTCAGACAAAGGTTCGGGCAGAAGGGACAAAGGGAAGGAAAAAGTCCCTGAGGAGATTGCCCTCGATGATAGAGTCGTTGAAGAGCTCACAGCCAAGGACACGCCCAAGAAGAACAAGGTGGATTACAATGTTCTGGCACATCTGAGGAAGATACCTTCACAATTGAGTATTTTGGATGCCCTTCTCCTGTCTAAAGAGGCACGAGATTCCATGATCAAGGCGTTACAAGAGCCCGACCAGTTTCAAGCCTACCTGGCAGAAGAAAAGATGAAGGACGAGCTGGAAGAAGTCCACACGGCTGATATCACCTTCAGTGATGAAGACCTCCTTCTGGGAACGTGCGAGCACAATCGCCCGCTGTACGTCACCAGGTATTGTCACGATATCAAGATAGGGAAGGTCCTGGTCGACAACGGGTCATCCGTCAACCTTCTCAATGTAAGGGTGTTGAAGGAGATTTGCATGAACGTTCAACACCTGGCGCGGGACAAAATTACTATCTCCGGGTTCGACTCGCAGTCATCACAAACGCTCAGGTCTATAATACTAACATTACATTTCGGGCTTATCGTCACTGACATCAAGTTCCATGTTATTGACGCCAAGACTTGCTACAACACTTTGCTCGGCAGGCCTTGGTTACATGAGTACAAGTCATCCCTTCTACACAACATCAGTGTATGAAGTACTTCAAGGACGACCTCGAGTACACAGTTACAGGGGAGCCGAACCCATTCTCCGTAAATGAAGTTCGCAAATACGAAGACGCCAAATACTTCTTACCAGACTTCGAAGACATGGAAAGATGTCGCAAACCGGAGAATGAACAAAAATCCATCGCCATTATCCCAATATTCGGGAGAGATACCGAAGAAAAAGAAGAGATGGTCTACTCGGGACAACCCTAAGGCAATAGGCCAGGACCATCTACTCCTATGCTGGTCTTTGGCAGTGACTCTGAGGACGAGACCAACGCAGTGTTTTCCGTCCGCTCGTCAATACAGACCTTTGCTGGAGCTGACTAGAGTTTACAGATTATCCTGGTCCCGCAACGGCATTATAAAGAACTTGATGCACTTGATACGTACATCATGTAAGAGCTGCAGACCTTCTATGTCCTCCTAAGAAAAGGGGTGAGAAGGAGATCCTTTTCTACCAATCCATGGAGACTAAAGTGGAGAAAGAAGTATGGCACGGTGCCGAACTTGCGCTCGACAGGCTTCAACCAATCCGTCTGTCCAGGTATTACGCAGAGGGACTGAAAAGGCTATTGAGATGCCAAGGTGTACCCTTCAAACAGACTGCTCGATAAGTTCAGTTCTATAATAAGATTTGGAACGTTCCCGGGACTCAGCGAAAAATGCCCAACGGGAGAATGGAGACGACTGGCCTTGGATACGTTCGGTCCAAGAAATGGGAGTGATTCCATGGCTGCCATGTCATTAATAACTCCAGTGGAGAAGTGAATACATTTCTAGATAGCATTGATGTCGAACCAAAGCAAGATCCCGCCGTACGAATATCAAGTCCGTCATTCGAAGAGCAGATTGACAAGCTAATAAGAGAAGCGGGTCAAAGGGTTCGGGATGACCACAGCCGTGAAATGGCCATTTACGAAAAAGCCCGGACGCAACGTATCATTCAGCAGGCTGCAGAAGGAGAAGACGACGATGGCTTTCACCCTCGGCCTGCTGTGCGCTCTCGCGGCAAGGGAAAAGTCCGACGCAGAGGCAATGATAAGATCAAGAACGAGGATGGCATTCAAAGACAGCGAAGCGGATCCAAGAAGCCACGCGAGCGAGGAAAAGTCAGCTGGAACCATGTTCCCCCCAATAAGAGTGCAAAGCTCTGTTCAAAATTTGAACTGAGGCAGCGCCTCACGTGCAAAGCACTAGAGCGCCAGCGTCTAAAGTTAAAAACTCTGAGGCAGTGCATCACGTGCAAGGCACGAGAGCGCCCGCGCTCAGAGTTAAAAACTCTGAGGCAGCGCTTCACGTGCAAAGCACGAGAACGCCAGCGCCAGAACTAAAAGTTCTCCACCCTTGGTTCAAAGATCCAACGGAGATGATAAATCACCAGAGCACAGAATTAAATTTTGATTGAGGAAATACTCCTCAAATCTTTCTAAATAAGAAAGATTGTGCTCTGTAAATCAGAACACCATTGAATCAAAGATCCAATAGTGATCACCAAGATACAGAATAAACTCTGTATGGGAAAATATTTTCCCAATCTTGTTAAAAACAAGAAAAATGTCTTTTGTAAAACAGAAGCCCTTGGATCAAATATCCGATGGTCGATAAATTCCCCAAATCAATTAAGAAATCTCTCAATGAGAGATTTCCTTAACTGAATCAACAAATCAGCCTCCCCTATATAAAGGACCCAAGACTTTAAGTCTTGTACAGAGGAACCCCCCCATAAACTTCAAATTCAAAAAAAAGAAGAGCAAGTAAAAAGAGCTTTCAGAGAGAAGAAAGAAGAAGAACTATCTTCAAGATAAATAGAGATCAAAGTATCTCATCTGCACACCCAATGGTTTAACCCTTATAAAAGAACATAGTTTTTTTCCTGGATCTGAGATCCATGAGACAAGTCTCCCACAAATGAGAATTTAATCCTCGCAGGGATGAATTTGTTCTTGGAGATTGAAGATCCAAGGAAGAACAAAGAATTGAACTCTTCATAAAAATGCACAAAGAAGGAAACAGCGCTGAGCGCCTTATGTGCCCCTCACGTGGGGGCTGCTAATAAAATAAAGAATGATTTGCACTCAGTGGTTGGCGCCCAGCGCCCTACGTGCTCCTCACTTGGCGCTGCTAATAAAATAAAGAGTGCTTTGCACTCAGTGGTTGGCGTCCAGCACCAAGCGCTCCACGTGCCCCTCACATGGGCGCTAATAAAATAAAGAGTGCTCTGCACTCAGTGGTTGGCACCCAGCGCAAAGCACCCCACGTGCCCCTCACGTGGGTGCTAATAAAATAAAGAGTGCTCTGCACTCAGTGGTTGGCGCCCAGCGCCCTACGTGCCCCTCACGTGGGCGCTGTTTAACATATAGCTCTCTATAAATAGAGCCCAGCACCATAGAGAATTTTTAACACTGCATAAAAAACAAAGAAATGGGGTGAGAGTCAGATCCCAGCATTGTTGCACATAGAAAGGACCGAGCACAAACAAGTGTTTAACACTTTATTCAATACTAAGTGGACTGAGTCCAAGTTGACCAAAAGTTCCTAATTCAGATCAACCGAGCCCGTGTGCTCACATTCTTTCTAAATTGGTCTTAGTCCCAAATCTAACTACAGATCTCCCAACCGACATTGGTTCAAGGGTACATCTCCCCACACCTCTGATATATGTCGTTGTAATTCTTCAACGTCTTCAGAGAGGTGGCGGGTCCAGACAACCAACAATTCCATGGACCGTAATGTCTTTAAACTAACTTTGGACCGCAACGTCCCTAAACTAAACTCTATGGACTATGATGTCCTTAAACCCAATAGACCGCAACAACTAAACTACGGACCGCAACGTTCCTAAACTAAACTCCATGGACTATAATGTCCCTAAACCCAAAACTCTATGGACTATGATGTCCTTAAACCCAATGAGCCGTAATGTCCCTAAACTAAAACGATAGAGCCCAAATGCTCTTTCGTTGGATCTAAATGATTCTAAAACCTTGTTTAGTAGATCTTAATCTAAAATTAGACTGCTTAATAAACATTTAAATTGATCTTAATCTCAAACGAGATTAACGATCCTTAAATCCAAACAAATCCAAATCTAAGAAAATATGGATTTGGACTAATCCCCGCACTACGGGCGACAACACAAATTAGTCTCCGTATACAATCCACGAGCAACCAAAAATAAAACAAACACACCGGACACGAAGTGAACATCTGGAACAGGTGAAAGTTGTTATCACTGCGCGGTAACGTAATTAACTGCAGGGGCTTGCGCCTGCAGAGAAAAGCGTCCCCATAATAAAAAACCCCTCGCAAACGAGAGGGAATCTGACGAACTCTGCTACATCGGCCGTATCCGTCCAAACCTCCTATATAGGATGCCATAAATCAACTTTGCATCTTCAGAGAGGTGGATGGATAAACCTAAATAGCATATGCCCCCAAATGCCGGCGAGACGTTTGTATTTCCCGGTTTCCGGTGGTAAACAAACCCGTCTTTTATGAAGAAGATGGGTCGGAAGTACTCTTTCCCTCAAGACAAAACAAGGGAAATATTCAACTTTATCATGAAGTATCAAATGATGACGCTTCCGAGTCTCGATACCCCGAACAGATAAACGAGGTCCATCATCCGGATTATTGCTCCTACCACCGAGTAGTGGGACATCCTCTTGAAGACCGCTTCACCTTCAAAGACTGGGTTGAAGATCAGTATCAGCAAGGCAGGTTTGCTCTATCCGACAGTTTGAGGGTAGCCCCGCCACGAAAGCATGAGCCGAGAATAACCTACACTGCGAGGGAAAGTCTAGATCGGCATCGAGCTTTGAAACGAGCTCGTACCTGCCATATGATAACATTCTCAAAGAAAGGAGAACACGAGAATACGAAAAACCTCCCCCAGTGCTTCGCAAATGAAGATGAGAAGGAAGTGATGTCACGACCCGAAATTGGCACCTGACAGCCCTTAAACCACGCAACGTCTACACGCGTAACGCAATTTAAGTAAGCCGAAAACCCAGCAATCTAAACCATCAAAAGTAGTAAGAAATAATAACATTTTAAAAACCTTTGAAATCACAACCCAATTTCTTTAAAAGTCCAATTTTATTTCCTTTAAAATTTTGGCAGCACCTCCTTTGTAAAAACCAGCCCCGAAAATGGGTACAATATAAATATAAGTAAAGTATCCCCAAACGGGAGCAAAAACACGCCCAAAGGCGCAAAACAACTACCACAACAGATATACGACGCCGTAGCGAAGAAATAAAAGACGATATAAATAAAACTGCATAAAGACCTCCAAGTCACAAAATAATATACAATATCGTCCTCACATCAAGTCTCTAAGTCATACAAGATAATGGTAGATGGAGAGTACAGGATACAACGAATATACAATAAGCAACATGAACGGATAACCACAAAACCCACCAAAAGCAAAACTGCACACTGTGAGCCGAAGCGGTATCCGCAGCAAAAGATAATATGATAGAAGATAATAGCCCTGCCTCTGACTACTGTGAGGATTAACCTGCAAAACACTGTGGCACAACGGGGGTGAGTTGCCAACTCGTGAATAGTAAATAACATATGCAGGTAATCGCAAGTATGCACGTACAGCGCGAATCTAACATATGCAAGCTAATAGCAATAAATGGCCATATGTATGCAATAGTCATGAAAGGTACACTAGCAGGTATAACTAATACATGAAGTAATAATATAACAATCTGTATGCAACAATCATGTAAGGTACTCCATCAGGTACTACTAATACATGAAGTAATGATATGACAATGTATATATGCAACAGTCATGAAAGGTACTCTAGCAGATACAACTAATACATGAAGCAATGCATATAAAATAAAGTATGTAAATGCAACAGTTATGAAAGGTACTCTATCAGGTACAACTAATACATGAAGTAGTGCATAAACAATAAATGTGGAGTATGGGATAAAACATGTCATTTCCACGGAATCCTGATATCGTGGTAGGATCAAAATCCATCAAGACAATCCAAATCCCAATTCCTCAAATCAGCCCCCAAATTGGCTCCCATATCATGTAATTCTCACAAACCCTGAATGTACAATATCAAGTAAATCTCATATATCCTGAATGTACAAAATCAAGTAAATCTTATATATCCTGTTGTTTCCCCCAATCAGAGCAAAGCTCTGTTGAAATTCAAAATTCAAATTTTGAAGCAACGCTTCAAATACCGGGCGCAACGCGCCACGTGTCAGGCGCTGATGCGTCAGCGCAGCGCCCAAGACAGCGCGCCCAATCAGAGCAAAGCTCTATTAAAAACAAAATTAAAGAAAGCAACGCTTCAGTTGCAGATGCGCTAGCGCAATTGCGCTGCGCTATGCGCTGCGCGACACGTGGCAGCGCAGATGCGCTAGCGCAATTGCGCTGCGCTATGCGCTGCTTGACACGTGTCACACGCTGGAGCATTTTACGCCAAACAGAATTAAGATTTTAAAGAAATCTTTCTGTTCTTATTAAAACAAGAAGATTTTCTTCTGAAAAACAGAAGTCCTTGGATCAAAGATCCAACGGTGGGGAAAATTCCCCAAATCACTCAGAGAAAGATCTCTTTAACAAATTTATGGGCACTATATAAAGACCCCCAGACTTCAATTCAAAAGGATCAACATTTTGTGAAGAAATCAAGAACTTCAAACAGAGAAAACTCTGAAGGAATTTCAAGAAGAAAAAAGGTAAAAACCTTTAAGATAGAAGGATTTCTTCTAATAGATCATTGATCTAAGAACAAGATCAATGATCTTCAATAAAAAAACAAATAAAAATAGTGCTTTGCACTTTTTATGAACCTCTGGTTCCCTGAAATAAAAAAAACAAGAGAAACTTGTTTTCTTTGATCTAAATTAGATCAAGAAAACAAATAGTGCTTTGCACTTCTTTTATGAACCATTGGTTCTGGAATCTAAAAGATTCTCAAATAATAAAACAGTGCCCTGCACTTGCAAAATCTACACTGTTGCGCTCTCGGGTCGGCGCAAGCCACCAGAGAGCGCCACGCTTCAGCCCCATGATGATCTGCGTATGCGCTTCTAAAAACAGAGCACTGCTCTCATGAATTGGCGCAACTCACCAGAGCGCGCCACGTGTCAGCAGCGCAATAGCGCAGCGCGCTGGCACAGCGCACTGCACTTGCGCTCTCCTGAGCGTGACACATGTCACTTCCCCATGGACTTGCGCCTTGCGCTCCTCAATCAGCGCAAAGCGCCTGACAAGCCATATGGCACTTTGTCAGACTAATTAATGCAATGCATTATCAAGCGCCAGCCCAATAAAGAAAGGTCTATCAGACCAAACAAAGTGCTATGCACTATTAAAAGGGATAAAGCCCAAATAAAAGTCTATCGGACCAAAATAAAGTGCTCTGGGCCTAAAAGGCCAGAGAAAATGCACTGCATTATTAAACAGGGGCAGAACCCTCGTAAAGGCCTAACAGGCTAAATGCAAATAAAACATTGAATATTCTCAACTGGACTTAGCCCAATCGTGGCCGTAAGTCCTCAAATTAAATTGACTGAGCATAGCTGCTCTCTTAAATTAATTTATATCCGGTTCGAGGGTACATCTTCGAACTCCTTTGACTTCTGTCGTTGTAATCCTTCAACGTCGTCAAAGAGGTGACGGGTCCCGACGACCATATATTAAATGGACCACCACGTCCCTAAACTGGAATATGGACCACCACGTCCCTAAACTGTAATATGGACCACCATGTCCCTAAACTAGCAATGGACCGCAATGTCCTTAAACTACCTATGGACCACTACGTCTCTAAACTGGAACAATAGAGCCTCCAAATGCTCTTTTGTCGGATCTAAACGATCCCGTTTAAGTTGATCTTAGCCTCAAATATGGCTAACGTATCCTGAAACCTTCAAACAGACTTTAGTCCCAAATTGGACTATAGATCCCCCAATCAACTTTGTTTCAAGGGTACATCTCTGAACTCCTCTGACATCTGTCGTTGTAATCCTTCAACGTCGTCAGAGAGGTGATTGGTCCCGACGGCCGTACATGCAATGGACCACCATGTCCCTAAACTGGAAATGGATCTAGACGATCCCGTTAAGTTGATCTTAGTCTGGAAATTAGACTAACGTATCCTTAACAAACGTTTAAGTTGATCTTAGCCTCAAAAATGGCTAACGTATCCTTAAACCAAAACCCAAAACCCAAATCTAAGAAAATACGGATTTGGACTAATCCACGTCCTACGGGAGACGAAATAAATAGTCTCCGTATACAATCCACAGGCAACCACAAACAAAACAAACACACACGACACGAAGTGAAATTCTGGAGAAGGAGAAAGTGGTTACCACGATGCGGCAGCATAATTAACTGCAGGGGTTTGCGCCTGCAAGGAAGAGTGTCCTCACAATCAAAAACCCCTCTAGCGAGGGGGAATCTGACGAAGTCTGCTACATCGGCCGCATCCGTCTAAACCTCCGATACACGGTGCCATTAATCAACTTGGCATCTTCGGAGAGGTAGACGGATAAAGCCAAATAGCATCTTCCCCGAATCTCAGGCAAGACGTCCTAACGTCGCGGCCGCCGTTCGGAGGGCAAAGATTCTGGCACGCCCGATGGGACCTTTTCCTATTTCCACTCCACACTTCGTGTGTCGTGTTCGCGAACGAATCGCGATTTACTGTGGTTGCCTATGGATTCAAGTACTAAGATTTGGTGTCTTGCTCCATGCAGAAAACAAAAGATCAATGGCTTCAAACTGCACTGACTGCAACTGAAACTCTTGCTCAGTCCCTGCTGGAGGAGTGACTTACGGGCCCCAAGAGGCCTCTCTTTTCAAGATGCCAGTAGAGCAAGTAACTCAAGCCACCACTAGACTATTCTTCGGGACCATGCTCCTACCTATGAGCTTCAATGCCCTAATGACGTTGCAAGAAGCTCCGAAGAAGTCGGTCTTTGATCGGCTCACAACTACTGCGACCCCTCTCAACGAGTCGCCCAAATCCAGTGCATCGGTTTTCAATAGACTGGGTCAAAACTCTAATGGGCCCGTGAAGAAGCCCACAATACCAGAAGGTGTTATCCCCAAGCGGATAGCCATTCCTACTCATGAAATCGTCAAGGCTACTTCACCTGCTCGGAAGTCTGCTTTCGATAGGTTGGTTATCCCCATTCAACGGACGTCGGTCTTCAAGAGGCTAGTCCCAGCAGCGCCTCACCAGAACATGGGGCATCACAAAGCCATCCCCATCGCTGAACCAACTCCATCTGCACGACACGCTCGACGTCGCCACTGGCGCCGAGTAAGGAAGGCTGGCGGCAACTCCCCTACTGGATTTACGCCACCAGCTCCGATGGTGGAGATCGAGGTTGCTGTTCCAACCAGGAACAGTTTTGAATTGCTGAACGTGGTGCGCAGAAACTCTCCTACTGCGGTGTTGAAACAAACTCCTTCACCTGTGAAGAATACTCCAGAGATGAAGCTAGAGCAGCCCCCTCAACGGCTGTCCTCTAAAATTTACAAAGTCTGGCAACAGGTCCAGGAGTCGGTGATTGATAAAAACTATCTCCGCCGATAGGAAAAGATGAAGGTTCGGACGGAGAAGGATTACTCTGTCAAGCCACAAAAAGCAATAGCTACTCGGGTGCCCACTATAACGGCCCCCTCAGCTCCAATCACTCAGAAGAAAAGGAGGCCGCAAGAAGCCCCTGTGAACATGGCGAACCGTAAAAGCGCTGAACACAAACGCCCCAGGTCTGGGGGCATGGTGGTGCACACTGTTTATATGGCTTCCGGAAAGGAGGAAAGCCGTGCTTTGACGGGTCACCGACCGCTCACCCGATCCGTGACAAAAGCCCAATAGCAGCAACAAAAGCTTCAGGAAATGATGACTGTGATGGCTGCACTTACCGAACCGAAAGAAAGTTCAGAAATATCATCAGAGAAGCGTCATGAACAGGAGACTGACGCTGACTATCTACGCAGAGTCCTCGAAAAGAAGGACAAAGAGGCAGCCGAACAAGCTGCCAACATAAAGCAAATGGCGCTCCTCTTCCAAGATATAGTAGGGATGATGTTACACCCGGACCCTCCAGCTGAAGACCCTCCGATCATTGTTGGAGACGACAGAGGGGAGACATCTAATCCTCCGCCGACTCTTTCAGCGGCCAAAGATGAAGCCATTTCCAAGGCCGCGCTGGATGACTATATAGCTCAGCAAATACGAACTCATCAGGCGAGTGAAGCGGCTGGGCAAACTGTTAGAACTGGACGACCCTATCCGGGCTGGTATGACCAAATCAGTTACCCGCCGGGATATACGATCCCTAAGTTCCACGTATATAAAGGGACAGGAAATCCACATCAGCACTTCGCTCAATTCAGGGCCTTGTGCGGCAATACTGGAGGCGATGACAAATTGTTGCTTCGCCAATTCGTTGGCAGTTTAGCAGAAACAGCCTTTGAATGGTATTCGGAGCTACTTAACGACTCTGTCAAAACATTTGCGGAGATGGAGTTACTGTTTACACAAAGATTCGCGAGAGCTAGTGAACGCACCCCGATAACAGCAATGATAAATGCCAGGATAAGGCCCGGCGAAACATAGGTCCAATACGCAACACGATGGTGGAACCTATGGTCAAAATGCGAACAACGCATAGAAGAGGCACCTGCGGTAGGCATGTTCGTGAGCACTCTTGATCCGCAAGCGACCATCTCGCAATTCATGATGTTCTTCAGGCCGACCACCTTCCAGGCATTGATCGACAAATTAGCCCAAATGGACCAGATGGGCCACGGACCTTTTCCTCCAAAACCAGACTCTCGAAATGAGAAAGGAAAAAGGAAAGCGGCTGTCGTTGCCAATGCTTAACAACAGCCGAGCAACTCAAAGCCGGTCGTCCGCCAAAATAACGTGCATCCACGCCCGTCCCTTGAGGAGAGACTAGGACGTCCTTATTCGTTTCTTCAGAATAAAATGAGAAGGCTGTTCGAACTGGCAGTACGCAACAGACTCATCAATCTGCCGAATCCAAAACATCCGTTACAGCCAGGCGATCTCAATAATCCCGATTACTGCCCTTACCACCAAACGGTAAGTCACCCGATCGAGGATTGTTTCGTCTTCAAGGGATGGATCGAGGATCAGTACCTACAAGGCAAGTTTGCGCTGTCTGAAAAGTGGAAGGTAAACCCACCACAGCCGCATACTCCAATGAAGACGGACGCGCCGGGGGCAACTTGTCATGTGATCTCTCACTCATTGGCGGATGATAAAGAGGCTCCTTGCGCCGAGAAACCGAGGGCGGACCCTGAACCAGAAATTCCGCGGTCATCAGACGAGTTGATCGATGCCTTCCTGAATGAGATTCGTCTGAAAGTTAAAGCCGATCAAGAGCGTGAGATGGCCATACTGGAAGGAGCCAAACGCCGACTACTAGACCAAAGAGTCGAAGCACTTCCATCAAATCAAAAGCCATCCGCTGCGGATAAAAACAAATTCAAGTCGAGGAAAAGGTTCGCTAAAGCCCTGTCAGCAGGAATGAAGCTACCGCCCTCTGAAGAGAATACTCTCGGTGGAGTAGAGATGCATCCTAACTTCTGCTTATATCATCAGAAGATCATACATCCTACCGAAGACTGCGACTCCTTTAAGTGTTGGTGGCAAGGATATGTTGCTCAAAAGCAACACTTCAACAGGACAAAATGTGGAGCTCGTAGACATCGGAAAAATGCGATAGATGAGCGCAAAAGAGCCGCCGCCGACCGTCACATAGCCGACTCCAAGGGATCGCAAATTATCACCTTTGGAAGCGACTCTGATGAAGAAGTTGCCCTCAACCCTCTCCTCAAGGAATCCATTTCAAAAATGAAAGAATTAAGGAGTTGTGAGAACGTTCAGCCGTGCAATCGCCCGCTACTCGAAAAAATCTCGGCCCCGCAAACAAAGGATCGAGCAAAAAGGATAAAGGAAAGGGGAAAATGACCTTCGTCGCCAACACTCAACAACAGTCGAGTGGCCCTGGACCGGTTGTTCGTCAAAACAATATGCGTGCACGCATATCCCTCGAGGAGAGGCTAAGACGTCCTTACTCATTTCTTCAGGATGAAACAAGGAGGCTGTTCGAAGTGGCAGTGCATAACAGGCTTATCACTCTACCGGAGCCGAAACACCAACTACAACTGGATGATGTCAACAGTTCTAATTATTGCCCTTACCACCAAGTATTGGGACATCAGATCGAAAACGGTTACGTCTTCAAGAACTGGGTTGAAGACCAATACCAACAGGGCAAGTTCGTCATCTTTGAAAACTGGAAGATGAGCCCGCCACAACCGCACGCTCTGAGAAAGATGGATACGCCGGGGGCATCATGCTCAGTCGTAGAGAAAACCCCATAGACCGAAAAGTCAATAAACTAGAGCTTCGCCTCAAATACGGCGATGATGGACCGAAACGTCCTTAAACTAATGACGGACCGCAACGTCCTTAAACTAATGATGGACCGAAACGTCCTTAAACTACTACCGCAACATCTTCAGGCTGACGAGATGAATAAAAGAAAAAGGAAAAGAAAATATAAAAATAAATAAATAAATAAATAAATAAACGGTATGTCCATAAGCAAAATGGGCACAGATGAAAACCCGAAAAGGCTCTGTGAGTAAAAACAGCATGGCTACCGGCGAGTGTTCGTGAAAATCCGAAAGGGCGCAACCTCGTAAAAAAAAGAGAGAAAACAAAAGAATTAAAAAAAAACGGTACGTCCATAAGCAAAAAGGGCACGGATGAAAACACGAAAGGGCTCCATGAGTAAAAACAGCAGGACTGCCGGCGAGTGTTTGTGAAAACCCGAAAAAGCGCAACCTCGTTAAAGGACACTTACAGGGTCCTCTCGACCTTGTAAGGAGAAACCACCCGCGTGAGATCCTTACGACTCACAAAGGAGCAACACACTTAGGGATCCCCACGATTCCTAAGGAGAAAATACACTTGCGAGATCCTCACGACTCGTAAGGAGAACTCTCTTATGGGACCCTCACGGCTCATGAGATTTGAAAGTCTTGAGTTACAGAGACCTAAACATGTGCTTAATCAACCTCCACAACCCTCGATTTGGCCCTACAAGTGGCTCAATACTGACCCTTGTATACAATCCACGGGCGCGAATAAACATTTCCCTAACCAAGTCCCACTCGTGACTGGGGATATGTCCATATGGTGAGCAACCCTTGTAAGTCCTCTCGACTTGCAAGGAGAAAACCCTCTTGTAAGATCTTTACGACTTATAAGAGAACACACACTTAGGAATCCCCACGATGCCTAAGGAGAAAAAGCACCTACGAGATCCTCACGGCTCGCAGAGAGAAATACCTTTGTGAGACCCTTACGCTCATGAAGTCAAAAGCCTTAGTCGACGGGATCCTAACCTTGTTTGCTAAGCCACCTTTGTTCGACATCAATAGAGGTAAATGATGATTCGCTCCTGGCAATATCCTAGTTGTAGCGATGTTGATGCCTAAGCCGGTATCAAATTCCAAGTCCTTCCATGGCAAATGATGATTCGCTCCTGGCAATATCCCAGTTGTAGCGATGCTGATGCCTAAATCGGTGTCTAATTCCTAGCTTGCAGCGAAAAGCCAACGAACCACACATGCATACGAAATAGCCGAAATGATGGGGCAACTTGCAATGAAATCAGCAAGTAAAAATGTATGCATATAAAAACAGCCGAAATGATTAGGCGACTCGCAATAAAAAGCAGTGAGTAAAAAATAAGATAAAGAGCCGAAATGGTTGGGCAACTCGAAATAAAAGAACAGCGAGTGAAAAATAAAATAAATAGCCGAAATGATTGGGCACCGCGAAAAATAGCCGAAATGATTGGGCAATCGTGACCTTCGCGATATAAAAGCTGAAATGATAGAGCATCGCGGAAAGAGAATAAAAAAAATGAATGAAACTTCTGCCCTACAGGTGAGATCACATCGATCCCTGTATACAATCCAGGGGCACCAACAAAGAGGGAACCATACCTTCCCAACAGGCTCCACCAGAAAGCGAAGCCAAATCTCGACGGTTCACCAACAACCTAGAAACAACCTCGACGTCCGTCTCGATACAGCAGACGAGATGTCATTCGTCTCGACACAGCAGACGCAACATCATCAAACAAATAGAGCCACGGCAAAATCCCTAGTTCCAAACCTCGACGGTTCACCGACAACCTAGAAACAACCTCGACGTCCGTCTCGATACAGCAGACGAGATGTCACCCCAACGTTCGTCTCGACACAGCAGACGCAACATCATCAAACAAATGGAACCACGGAAAAATCCCTAGTTCCAAACCTCGACGGTTCACCGACAACCTAGAAACAACCTCGACGTCTGTCTCGATACAGCAGACGAGATGTCACCCCAATGTTCGTCTCGATACAGCAGACACAACATCATCAAACAAATGGAGCCACGGCAAAATCCCTAGTTCCAAACCTCGACGGTTCACCAGCAACCTAGAGACAACTACGAAGTTCGTCTCGATACAGCAGACGAGATGTGACCCCAACGTTCGTCTCGACACAGCAGACGCAACATCATCAAACAAATGGAGCCACGGCAAAATCCCTAATTCCAAACCTCGACGGTTCACCAGCAACCTAGAGACAACTACGACGTTCGTCTCGATACAGCAGACGAGATGTCACTCCAGCGTTCTTCCTCCAATAGGGTTCAGACGCGACAATCAAACAAATGGAGCCACGGCAAAATCCCTAGTTCCCACCGCGACATTCGTCTCGATACAGCAGACGCGATGCCAGCAAACGAAGCGAAGGCCAAATTCCTAGCTTTAGGGTCTTGACGACAACTCATATAAAACCTGAAAGACTATCGGAGATCATCTCACACCAGCACGGAGTGGTTATGACTCATCGGGGCTCGCCAAAATGAGCCTAACCTCAAGTAAAAAGCGGCATGGCAAATTCTTAACGCTTGCTCTTCCGACGGTCAAACTGCCTAGGAAGATTGCTTGAAGACGTCTTGTCCAGCCCCCGAAGGGATCAGAGACACGACAGTCGCAGGGCTACTCGAACAGCATGATTGCCTATCGAGGAATATATCAGCTTATGCGACGGTACGACGGCCAAAACCCTAAGTACCACAGACCCTAACGGACTTCTGTCATAAAGAGCAGAGGTTAACTGTGACGTTAGGATATTCTTGCGAGAAATACTCGATTCGTCTCGACTTGTGAAGAAATTGATGTCTTTGCGAGAAATTCTCGATGCGGCTCGACTCGTGAGATAAAGCCTTAGGCAGTAGGCATAAAAGGAGCCTGTTTCCTAAGCACTGGGACCTTGCAAGTTGGCCCAAAACGGTCTCTTGCACACTATCCACGGGTCTCACTCTCCAAACTCGAAACTCGACAAGGAGGGAAACAACCGCTTACGGGTCCTCTCGACTCGTAAGAGGGAAAAATTCTCTTATGAGATCCTTACGACTTATAAGAGAAAACACACTTAGGAATCCTTACGATTCCTAAGGAGAAAATCCACCTTCGAGATCCTCTCAATCCGTAGGGAGAAAAGTCTCTATGAGACCCTCACGGCTCATAGAGTTGAAAAGTCTTAGGCAGCAGATTTGAACCTACGGCCTAAGCCATCGCTATTTCTTGAGGAAATCAAGACGCTTGCTCTATTATCTGTCAACCATGTTTACTAAGGTAGCATGCTGATAATAAAAGAAAGAAAAAGGCAGAGAAATGACACAAGATATTACAAAGAATGTGTATCTTTTATTCATAAACTTGATTGAGTATAAGATACATTGTGTTAAAGAAAAAAAATATATACATTTTTTTTACAAGTACAAATGATACAAAAAGGGATAGCTACTGGGGAGGAAGTGTCTTTAACAAATCTGCAAGCTACTCTCGCACTTCTTTCAGCGCCCCCTCCTGAGTGGCTGCCGCGGCCACTTCCGCTTCCACCTGGGCCCGCTGCTGCAAATAGGATGAAAGTTGCTCCTCAGCCGCCTTCTGGGCTGCTTCCTGGCTAGGTGCATCCCGCTCGACAACGTCAAGCTGTTGCCTCAGTGATAACCCTTCAAAGACAACCTTCAGCCGTACGGCAATGGCCTCCACCCGAGCATGCAGTTGGGAAGACTTGCTCGAAGTCTCACCGCGCTCCTTACGCCTTGAAATGACTTCTTGTTCGAGATGGCGGAGGTAAGAAGCGCTCTGCTCTTTGATTACTGGCGGCTAAGGTCTCGGGAGCGGAACACATCGACTCCAGCTGATGCAGGCGGGCCTCGATCTCCCTGCAATGGTTAACCCAAGATGCGATGATGCCCTCGTCATGAAAGTTCACGAGTATCACCAGCATCGGGTTAACCGCCGTAGCGAAGTATGCGGAAGATGTAGGAGTTTCAACGTCGAGTTCCTCGACGTAGTCACTCAACATGCGCAGACTATTCGCAGCGCCTTTCGAAGATGGACGTCTCAGATAAGGACCTGCCAGCATTGTGATGCGAGGCTCGAAGGGCACCGAGACCGGAATGACAGCTGAAAAGAAACAAGATGTGATCAGATAACAGTTCAGGAAATAAAAAGGGGGGTTATCAGTGTAATAATCGTTGTACCAGCTGAGGTAGATGGCAAGGCCAGAAGGGTCGGTGGCGCAGCCGATCTTTCATCCCCTCATTCGATTTGTAGCACTGCAGTCGGGACAAAAAAGAAGTTAGAAGTAATCCCATCAACGAAAAAGAAAGATATCAATGGAAAAACATACTCACCAGCGCCACTAGAGGAAGAAGCAAGTTCAGATGGGAAAGAGAAGTGTGGGAGCAACACCTGATAAAGATGGTCAAAAAGTACTCCTGAAAGGCACAACAGTATGACTTTAGTACACAAATTATACATCTGAAGGATAAGATTAATAAGTTGCAAACCCATAACTTCCAACATCTTCGATGGTATGAGAGAGGGCTGAGAGGTGACCACCGCCAAGGCAGTAGTTGAAGGCGCTCTCTCGAGCAATGGCGCATCGGCACTAGCTGCACCTGCGTTACGAACAAATGTGAACTTGTCAGAAAAGATTGTAAGATAAAGAGGACAGTAACTTGGGATTTACCTGATGAGCTGCCGGCCGAAACGGAGGCGACTCCCTCCTCCATCGACATGAGGCCACCACCTGTGGCCTCATCACCCGACTCAATGGGAACCGTTGTCGTGCTCACGAGACCTGGAGACGGCGGGGGACCATAGGCGGGGAGGGCTATGACAGGAGCATTACCAGATTCCTGAGAAAGAGCAATTGGCTCGTCCTCAGGAATCATGTCTACCTCACCCGCTGCTCCCTCGGGCTCAGCAGTCACGGTTGCCTCGTCCACCGTCACCACGAGGTCATCGGCCGCAGGCACTCCGCCCGCTGCTACCTCGGGCTCAGCAACAACCGCTTGCTCAGGCATAGTGGACGTGACCAGTTCGTCAGCCACTATTTCGGGCCCAGCAATCCCGGCTGTGTCATCCGCCACCGGCTCAGGCTCGACCAATGCCTCTTCCCTTAGCCCCTCAGGTTCGACAGTCTCCGCCTCCCCCTCGGTTGGGCTTGGCCCTACAAGATAGAATGTATAAGAACCGACGGCTTTATAATTCTTACAACAAAATTCTGAAAGAAGTATTACCTGAGGTGGACTTGTCGTTAGCCTCCCTGTTTGCGCGGATCGCCTGTCTATGAGCTGTAGATAAGGCGACCGGGGACTCTTCTGACGGAGTGTCGGCTCGAGGAACGGTGCTGGGGCCCGCTCCAATAGCCAAGGCAGCCCTGCGTGCCTTTGCTTCACGCCTCAACCGCTTCCTCTCCTCCCGGGCTGTCACGATGGACCTCTTTGACGCTTCCTTCATCGAAGCGTCGTCGTCCTCATTCAAAGATGCCTCTAGAGCCTTTAAGGCGTCTCTCATCGGCTCTTCAAGACGGACCTCCTGCGGTAGCCCAGAGGAAGCAGAAACATCGGCAACCGGCAGAACATTTGCGTCACTTGGCGGGCACGGCATTGAGGTTTCTGTGATAAAAAGGGAGAGGTTAAATTGACCATAACACAAGGAAAACGAAAACTTGATGAATTGAAACTTACTAAGGCCTAAAGACGCTCTGAGACGTTCCTCCTCTTGGAAGGTCTCGAGGGAAGCGGCAATGGCTTCTTCATCGGTGATGCCTGTTGGAAGAAAAGAAGGAAAAACGTTAGTCAAAGGCAATAAAGAGGATATGATACAATAAAGAAAATACGACTAGTAGTTACCTGATTGCGCAAGCTTAGCTAGCCACGCGTCACGCTTTGCCAACCACGCTGAAGTTTCGAGGGCGGCCTCCAAGTCTGTGTCATCCGGCGGCGGCATGACTAATCCTTTGTTAGTCCCATATTCACTCAGGCCCTCGGCATAGGGAGCGTGGGGTTCCTGACTGAATACGACGTCGGCGGCGAAGAGCGACTTCTTTTTCTTCTTCTGCCCACCAACCCTAGCGGCACCAGGGATCGACTTACGCTTAGCCGCCACCTTGGGATGGTGGGTCCCGATGTCCGCACCCACGCCAGACTCCGGCGAGGCTACAACCACTGTCTCTACTGGAGCACAGGGCGCTGGAGGTGCATCTGCAATATCGGGGAGCGGCACTCCGTGCGGAGGACTTTGCGCACGCGATGGCCCGGCTCTAACATCTTTTAAAGGGGCAACTACCGAGGTCCTAGGCACTAAAGGAGCATTGCGGTCGCTGCCTGGAGGCGCACCCTTACGGTCGACCAGCAATCGCCTTTCCTCCTTTATAACGGCTCCTGTTGCATGATTGTACCATTCTTTATATACGTTGAGGAGTCGTGGAGCGCAAGCCGGCGCACTGATAAAAAAATGAGAACCCGTATTCAGGCGCATGAAATGATGCAGCGTGTTTTTCATCCCTTCCTCAGTGGCAGCGGGTTCCAGTAGGAAAGCTTCCAAGGGTACCCCTTGATTGTAGCTTAGTTGCTGGCCGAAGCGATGCGGGTTGTATCTCATGAAAATCGTCGCACCGTTCTGCCTGAATACTAGGAAGCCCGGTCTAATAGAATATAAGTGAAGGGTCTTTCGGGCCGTCAAAATTAAGGCTCCATCCTTGAAAGCGTCTTGTAATGGCCGCATCGCAGTGGTAGACGCCTTTCCAATAGTCAACACCTTATCAACGAAAGACATCCCATCTCCAACGGTGTGGGGGCGAAGGAGTAAACCCCTGGCGTTCCGTGGTGATGGAGTCACAATTGATGCGCCAATCAACTGTATGATACGAGGGAAACCGTACTTGTCATAGAACGAGGGCCTTTTGTGCATGCCGAAGACACCTGACGTGTGTAGCTCGAGCCACGATACGAAGTAGTGCATCGGGAAGACCACGTGCAGTACCCCAGGCTCATTAGCGTCCGCTGCTCGACTGAGGCCATGATACAAGTGTGCCAAGCCGGCGATCCCAACGGCCACTTTTACCCCGATGGCCATCCGGTGGGCTGGGTAAAAGACAGAGGGCCGCATATGGCGAGAATGCATTGGGATCGCAAACCAACTCAGCCATAGCCCAAGAAATCCTAAGAAAAAGGCCTCCTCGTCCATCCCAGGAGCTGCAATTTCTGCAAAAGACATAGTCGGGAAGTCCGGAAGGAAAAAACCCTTTTGGTATGTTTCCTTCGCCGGCAGGTTATCCAAACCTAGACCGAAAGGGTCATCTAGGATAGCAAACTTGGCAGCTTCTGATGAGAGGACGCTTGGGCGAAGGAACCGAGCGATGAGATCCTCAAAGCTAACTCCGCGACTCCCATGTTCGATGAAAAGGCCCTCATAAATGTTCAACACTTTGATCAAACTTGGGAATTGGTATTGAACAGCATTTTCCGACGTGAGGCCCCTTACCACCGGCTTAGCACCGAAGACATACTCGTCTATCAGAAGCAATTTCTCATAGTGCTCCCCAATAACCGGCAAACCGAAGACCTCTGTGAACTCCTCCAGAGAAATTGACACTTCCCGATCCATTGCAAGGAAAGTGTGGGTAGGAATGTTCCACTGCTCCAAGAAAGCCTTGAACCACCAGGTGGGAAGCACGGGATACTGGAAGAGAGAGACGTAAACCGCAGTATATAATCCTAATCTTATCAACTGCGACTTCTTCGTCGACAGGATATACCGGGCCCACGGCAGATAGCCGATTGGGTGGCGGGGGATCAGACCGATGTTATATGATTGCCCCCAAGGTCGCGCCTCGCCTTGACAGATACGGCGTCCTAGGATATCCAAAACCATAGGACGCTGGACCGGAATCGCATCTATGGCGGGATGAAGAAAGCCCTTCGAGGTCCAATCAACCATCTCCACGGCATACTGCACCGAGGGTGGAGTGACATAATGAATCGCCGTGATGGGTTCTGACGGTACTGCGCACGTGAAACTCCGTCGATCCATGATAATTTGGTTATACCACGACCCCCAAAGGTGGAGACTCTTATATTCCGGGTCGTGATCCCTAATCATAGCCAAGACTTCACGGTCCGTGATCCCTAATCATAGCCAAGACTTCACGGTCCAAAGGCGCTTCGGGAAATCCCTCATCTGAACGAGCAAACGGGAATGAGGTGTCGAGAGACATGATCGCTGCAAATGAACAGAAATTAGCCGTTAGTGTTGTAATTCCAACGCTTGGCGCTTAAGAAATTTTTTCACTAATTAATTAATTAAATTAAAAATCAATTAAATTAAAATTAATTAATTACACTACAGTGCAGTGCAGTGGGTAGGGGACCAAATGGGGACCCACAAGATCTGGATGAAAATGCCTCATTTAATAAGACAGCCCCATCATTGGGTGAGACTGTCAGTTAAAGAAAAGATCCCCAAGAGAATATTCTCATCAGTGGGGAATCCCTAGAGACAAGGAGAAAATCTCCTCTTTCAGAGCAAAGCTCTGTTACAGAATGACACTTGTCAAATTCTGGTCTCAAAGGAATAAAATTCCTTAAAAAGAGCTTAGCTCTGTAATGGTGATAAAAAAAAATCCATCAAAAGAAAATTTTAACTTTCAAAGAAATTTAAAATTAAAAATTTTGGGATCTTGAAAATCCAAGAAAACTCTTAAGAGTTCATCATCAGAAGATCCAAAGATCTATATTTTGTCAATGAGCAAAGCTCTGTTCATGGGTCAAGAAACCCTCAAACAAATTTGTGAGAGCAAAGCTCTGTTTATGAAACCCCAATGGGGATCTCTTTAGATCAAAAGATCTGTGAGAGCAAAGCTCTTTTGGTTAAGATTGATTTGATTTGAATTAATTTAATTTAAATTAATTTTACCTAAAAGTTTTCTAACTTTGGAAACGAGCAAAGCTCTGAAGTTCTTAAGCAAGAGCAAAGCACTGGAAAATCAAAATCTTGAAATGGTGAATATTTTTTTTAAGGGCCAAAAGTCCTATTTATAAGGCGCTTGCGCCCCTTCAGCTCACCCGTTGATCCAACGGTCAGGAGCTTGCCACCGCCGCACTCACGTGCGCGCCACGTGAGCGCAACGGTGGGGGGGCATTTGTTTCCCCCAATCAGAGCAAAGCTCTGTTGAAATTCAAAATTCAAATTTTGAAGCAACGCTTCAAATCCCGGGCGCAACGCGCCACGTGTCAGGCGCTGATGCGTCAGCGCAACGCCCAAGGCAGCGCGTCCAATCAGAGCAAAGCACTATTAAAAACAAAATTAAAGGAAGCAACGCTTCAGTTGCGCTGCGCTTAGCGCTGCACGACACGTGTCAGCGCAGATGCGCTAGCACAATTGCGCTGCGCTTTGCGTTGCGCGACACGTGGCAGCGCAGTTGCGCTGCGCTGGGCGCTGCTTGACACGTGTCACGCGCTGGAGCATTTTGCGCCAAACAGAATTAAGATTTTAAAGAAATCTTTCTGTTCTTGTTAAAACAAGAAGATTTTCTTCTGAAAAACAGAAGCCCTTGGATCAAAGATCCAACGGTGGGGAAAATTCCCCAAATCACTCAGAGAAAGATCTCTTTAACAAATTTATGGGTACTATATAAAGGCCCCTAGACCTCAATTCAAAAGGATCAACATTTTGTGAAGAAATCAAGAACTTCAAACAGAGAAAACTCTGAAGGAATTTCAAGATGAAAAACGGTAAAAACCTTTAAGATAGAAGGATTTCTTCTAATAGATCATTGATCTAAGAACAAGATCAATGATCTTCAATAAAAAACAAATAAAAATAGTGCTTTGCACTTTTTATGAACCTCTGGTTCCCTGAAATAAGAAAAACAAGAGAAACTTGTTTTCTTTGATCTAAATTAGTTCAAGAAAACAAATAGTGCTTTACACTTCTTTTATGAACCATTGGTTCTGGAATCTAAAAGATTCTCAAATAATAAAACAGTACCCTGCACTTGCAAAATCTACACTGTTGCGCTCTCGGGTCGGCGCAAGCCACCAGAGAGCGCCACGCTTCAGCCCCATGATGATCTGCGCTATACGCTTCTAAAAACAGAGCACTGCTCTCATGAATTGGCGCAACTCACCAGAGCGCGCCACGTGTCAGCAGCGCAATAGCGCTGGCGCAGCGCACTGCGCTTGCGCTCTCCTGAGCGTGACACGTGTCACTTCCCCATGGACTTGCGCCTTGCGCTCCTCAATCAGCGCAAAGCGCCTGACAAGCCATGTGGCACTCTGTCAGACTAATTAATGCAATGCATTATCAAGCGCCAGCCCAATAAAGAAAGGTCTATCAGACCAAACAAAGTGCTATGCACTATTAAAAGGGATAAAGCCCAAATAAAAGTCTATCAGACCAAAATAAAGTGCTCTGGGCCTAAAAGGCCAGAGAAAATGCACTGCATTATTAAACAGGGGCAGAACCCTCGTAAAGGCCTAACAGGCCAAATGCAAATAAAACGTTGAATATTCTCAACTGGACTTAGCCCAATCGTGGCCGTAAGTCCTTAAATTAAATTGACTGAGCACAACTTCTCTTTTAAATTAATTTACATCCGGTTCGAGGGTACATCTCCGAACTCCTTTGACTTCTGTCGTTGTAATCCTTCAACGTCGTCAGAGAGGTGACGGGTCCCGACGACCATATATTAAATGGACCACCACGTCCCTAAACTGGAATATGGACCACCACGTCCCTAAACTGGAATATGGACCCTAAACTGGAATATGGACCACCACGTCCCTAAACTGGAATATGGACCACCATGTCCCTAAACTAGCAATGGACCGCAATGTCCTTAAACTACCTATGGACCATTACGTCCCTAAACTGGAACAATAGAGCCTCCAAATGCTCTTTTATCGGATCTAAATGATCCCGTTTAAGTTGATCTTAGCCTCAAATATGGCTAACGTATCCTTAAACCTTCAAACAGACTTTAGTCCCAAATTGGACTATAGATCCCCCAATCAACTTTGGTTCAAGGGTACATCTCTGAACTCCTCTGACATCTGTCGTTGTAATCCTTCAACGTCGTCAGAGAGGTGATGGGTCCCGACGGCCGTACATGCAATGGACCACAATGTCCCTAAACTGGAAATGCATCTAGACGATCCCGTTAAGTTGATCTTAGTCTGGAAATTAGACTAACGTATCCTTAACAAACGTTTAAGTTGATCTTAGCCTAAAAAATGGCTAACATATTCTTAAACCAAAACCCAAAACCCAAATCTAAGAAAATACGGATTTGGACTAATCCACGTCCTACGGGCGACAAAATAAATAGTCTCCGTATACAATCCACGGGCAACCACAAACAAAACAAACACACACGGCACGAAGTGAAATTCTGGAGAAGGAGAAAGTGGTTACCACGATGCGGTAGCGTAATTAACTGCAGGGGCTTGCGCCTGCAGGGAAGAGCGTCCTCACAATCAAAAACCCCTCTAGCGAGGGGGAATCTGACGAAGTCTGCTACATCGGCCGCATCCGTCTAAACCTCCGATACACGGTGCCATAAATCAACTTGATATCTTCGGAGAGGTAGACGGATAAAGCCAAATAGCATCTGCCCCGAATCTCAGGCAAGACGTCCTAACGTCGCGGCCGCCGTTCGGAGAGAAAAGACATGTATTCAATATCAAGTGAATCTCAAATATCCTGAATCCAATATCAAGTGAATCTTTAATATCCTAAGTATGTTTGCATGAATAATTAAGATGATATATCTATATGCATATATAACAGTGTCCCATTCCACTGTTATATATACTTAGGAGTAAAAATACCATGAAAACCTGTACCAAGTATCGACACATAAAAGCTGATCTATCAGGTGCTGTCACTACGACTGGCACCCTGATAGGTACGTATCATACGCTATACCGAAAGATCGAGTGCCTAGCTCTGACCCTCGCCTCTCGACATATCCATACATACATGACTCCCGTCGGTATCCCCACGATAACCGCCGAGTCATTGGTACTGTCACCGGTAGGTATGGTTCCCCTGTCAGGCCTCATCGGCATGTTACATCAAAATCCCTTTCTTGCCCCCGGGTACCTCCGGGCCCCACCATGTACCCTCATACGGCCCCCGACTCCTCCTCGCATGGGGTATATATATCAGAACCGATAAAACTCATGGTGGATCCTGAAATATCATATTAAGAGAAACCGGGTTTTTCAAATAATGCATAGTTTCATGAAACTACCACGGTCCTCAAATCCAGAAAACATCATGAAAAATCCATATCTCAATACGAAAATCCATGAATATAATATATGCAACAGAAAACTGTAATGTAAGCATATAAAGGAAAAGTCGTTATTTAACTGCAACAAGTTAAAATATATATTACGCGGTTCCTAATTTCTCCAAGTTTATATAACATCAAGTAAAGATAAACATGTAGCTATAACCAGATATATGTGTAAACATAAGGGTATAGCAAGGTATATGTATCTACCTATCAGTAATGATGTAATATACCCTCAGGTATACATGTAGCTATGTTATTATGTGTGTATGTACCTATCGCTAATGGTACAATACCCTATAGGTATACAGGTAACTAGCATGTAAGCATGTCAAGGCATATGTGTAAGCATGTAGGTATACAGGTATGCTATATGTCATATGCATAAAGAAATATGAATCAATGTTTCAATGTCCATAACCAAACCATATTATATAGGTATGTGTGTTGTGCGTGTCATGGCAATTATTGACGGTGTGCGTGGCATACAATCAGTGCTCGTGCAACATGAGCCGTCAATAATAGTGCAGTGTCCTAAAGGTACTAGTCCAAGCACAATAAGTAACTAAGCAATAAGGTGTATGCGCAACTCTATATATGAAATAGAATATGCGACAACAACATAACATCTCTAGTCTAGATGCATAACGCCATGCGGGCGATTCCCCTGTAGATGTTAAATCTACTCACCAACGCTCCTGGCTAAGTGAAGACAACCACCTGTTTCCCCTTCTTCGCAGCGCCCGAAGTCCCCGCCTGCGAACTTATAACATAAAAAAATATAACAGGTATATATTAGCAATAGACCCAAAACACGTACAAACTACTTTTGACCGACGCAACAACAGAAACGTACTCTCAAGTGTTCGTATTGTGGCTAACGTGCGTAGCGACACGACGAAACCAACCCAAGAGCAAAACCACACAAAGTGCACGATCCGTGTCGTATAACGTATCGCGCACAAACGTAACACAAGAAACTACCCATGTGATCCCAGATTTTGTATACAGAGAAAACTCAACAACCAAACAAGACCAAACACACCTAAACCACTGCAGACACCTACCCACAAAAACCCACACCCAAACTCCTACGCAAATCCGGCGTCGCCAGAAATCTCCTTCACGTCGCCGGCCGAGATCCGAGCAGGTGGGTTCGTACTCCAGGTGATGTCCTATGGTCTAAAGTACAACACAATTACTTTGTTTGGTTTTCTAGTAAACTCCCGGGGTCACAGCAGATCACAGATGTCATATATTGACACTAAAAATACGATATTTGCATGAAAACTTAATTTTAAACATTCTAAACTAAAACTAAAAGTCTACACAACACAATAAACAGTTAACTAACAGCAAGAGATCATTACCTAACCTAAAGAACTCAAAGATCCTAGCTTCGCAAGCTCCAAGGCATCCAAGAGGCAAATCAAGTCCAAAGATGTGATTTTTGTGAGTTTTTGTGAATATTTGTGATGGATTGTGAAGGAAATGAAGAAGTGTTCAGTTGAGATGAGAGAGGAATGAGAGAATAAAAGAGATAGAGAAAATGAGAGAGAGTGAATGATAAAGAGAGTGAGAGAGAGAGGTGAGTGTAGGATGAGAGGGTAAGTGCACCATTAGCATTAATTCACCATTAATGCTTTCACACACACCATGCCACCTCTTCACTTACAAAACGAATATCTCTCTTCTCACACAAATATCTTGAGGTTTAGGGTTAAGGATAAGATTAAAGCAAGGGATTAGATTAAGGGTTAAGTTGTCATGGTTGCTAAGAACAAGATTAACACAAAATAAACCCTCACATTAACGTGCACACGTGCGTGCGTGCCATAACAAATAATAATAAATTATTAATTAAATGTTATAAAATGTGAGAAACCCAAATTGGTAAACTTTTTACCAAAAACCCGCATTATCGTCTAAACTAACACTAACCGAAATCTAAGGCGTTACAATCTCCCCCCTTATAAAAATTCGTCCCCGAATTTAAAATTCTCACTAAGCGTACCTCCAAAGAGAAGATTAAAAAACTCACATATCTCGCTCGCAGCTTTCCAAGTGATCACCTCACCATACGGCTACGCCCAAGAAAACTCTCCACAGATGGCAAGACCTTTGACCGAAGTTTCTCCACCTGCCGAGCTATTAACACAATTGGTTGCCGGTGAATGAAAAGATTGCGTCTCAAATAATTGGTCTGGTGCTGAATCATGTGAGAAAGGTCATGAAGGTATTTGCAAAGTATCGACACACGGAATACGGTGTGAATACTCAATAATCTGGGCGGAAGTGCCAAATTAAAGGCAATGGAACTAACTCTCTTTAAGGATCTCAAAAGGACCTACAATCCTGGGATAAGCTTTCCAAAACTCAACACGTCATTCATCGGAAAATCCGTAGGAATATATGATCTCCCATTGCGAACTCAAGTCTGCGACCACCACGGTCGGCATAAGATCTCAGTCTGCACTGGGCTGTCCTCATCCTGACCTGAACCAACTGGATCATCTCCGAAATTTCTAGACTAGCTGGGTCCAAAAATCCTACTCTCGCAGAGTCAGAAAAACAGACTGGCGATCGACACGACCTGCCAAACAAAACCTAAAGGTTGCCAATTAGAATGTCTCCTGATAACTGCTATCGAAGAAGAATCCTAACAATGGCAAGTGACGGTCCCAACTGCCAACAGCAACTAGTACGTACGCACAAGCATATCCTCCAGAGTCGGTATAGCCCACTCTCACAAAACCATCATCCTGCGGATGGAAAAACGGAGCTAAAGCTCAACCAGTACCCAAGGCTTCCTGAAGCTCCTGCCCAAGACGGCAAGCGAACAGGGTGCCTCTATTGGATACAATGCATGAAGGAACTATGTGCAAACGCACAAACTTAACAAAGAACAACTGAGCATAACCGGACAACAAACACCCGAATGGAGTCACACCCTGACTAAATCTGGGTAGACGCCACAACGAATATTCATGGAGATCTGCTCCCATTCCCACTCTGGAACAGTTAAAGGTTGCAACTCTCCAGCCGGTCTCAAATGCTCAACCTTAGCTCACAACAAGACAGACACCTCGAAACGAAATCTGAAACTTCACTCTTCATCCCTGTCCACCCGTAACTATCTCACAAGTCACATCAAATGTTGGTGGAACTTGAATGAACACAGAAAGCTGACTGATGTGCCTGCTCTAGGATTTCGCGTCTCTATCCATCAATAGTAGGTACACACAAACGCATCCCTAAACGTAGCACACCCTGGTCACAAATCAAGGATTCCGAATCTTTACCCAGCCGAGTATGCTCAAGAATCTCTGAAAACGAGTATCGGCGGGCTGTGCCTCGCGAAAACGATTAAGGAAAAATGGACGGGCGTGGACATGAGCAAGTTGTCCCCTCAGTAGAGGTGAACTTAAGCTGTACTCAACGATCGCACAAGAACTGTAAATCTGCAGAAGACCGTTTCAACACTCAAAACCCACTGCAGGAAGATGTACATTAAGCTCTGGTGGTCCATGAAAATCTAACACGACTCTCCGAATAAGTAGTGTCCTCAGATCTTCAACGCACTACCACCGCGGCCATCTCCAGATCATGAGTGGGATATCCTGCTCGTACTTCCTCCAACTGTCGGGAAGCATAAGTGATAACTCTATAGTGCCACATCAGCGCAAAATCGAGCCCCACTCGCGAAACAACACAGTTAAACAACAAAGTCGCCCGAACCAGAAAGCAAAGAAAGAACGGGTGCAGTTGTCAACCGAGTCTTCAACTGCAGAAAACTCCGCACACATGCCTCGGTCCAAAGAAAAGGAACCTCCTTTCCGGTCAGTTCAGTCAACGGTGTAGCGATACACAAACAATCCTGCACGAAACGACGGTAAAAACCTGCTAAGCCCAAAAATCTGCGGACCTCCGTCCCGTACACAAGTCTGGGCCAAATCTATATGGCCTCGATCTTCCTCGGGATCATACGAGAACCGTCTCCCGTAACTACCAGACCTAGGAGTCAACACAATCAAGCCTGAAGGAACATTCCGAGAATTTAGCAAACCACTGGGGCTCTCCCAATGTCTGCAAAGCAAATCCTCAAGTGCTGCTCAAGTTCCTCACGACACATTGGAATATACCAAAATATTATCAATAACACAACAATAAACTGGTCGAGGAACGGCCTGAAAAAATCTGGTTCATCATATCCATGAATGCTGCTAGGGAATTGGTGAGTCCAACGACACCACCAAAACACACACTGCCCGTAGCACGCATAAAAGCAGTCTTCGGAATGTCATCACTCTGAACCCGCAACTAATGATGACCTGATCCCAAACAAACTTAGAAAATATATCGCACTCTGGAGCTGATCGAAGAAATCGTCAATGCGAGGTAAAGGATACCTATCCGCACCGTAAGCCGGTTCGATTGACGATCAATCAATTACATAACCTCAACTGTCGTCCTTCTCCCGACGAACAGAATAGGAGCTCCCCAAAGCGAAACACTTGGACGCACAAGCCCCCCAACAAACAACTCTGCGGCTGATCCTTAAGCTCCTTAAGCTCCGCCGGCTCATCTGGAACAACGTCGGAAAACTCTCGCACGATAGGAACCCGGTCCAACAATCCCACTGTGGCTCCGGTATCACGAATGAAGGCCAAGAATCCTCGACATCCACTCCTCAAAAGCCGATTAGCGAAAAAAGGCTGAATTCAAGCTGTGAGAGGCGGCACCACTGTCCCCCTGCACAACGAGAACTGACTCGCCGGGAAAACAAAACCTGACTGTTTCCTCGCGGCAGTCCACAGACGCCTAGCACGTAGCTAACCAGTTTGTTCCCAGGAGAACATCAAATCCAACATCTCTAGAAGGATCATAACGACGGACGAATCTCTATCTCCTATCTGATTGGCACACTACCGAAACACGTGTCGCGCAACTAAAGAATCACTGACAGAAGTTAACACAACGAATCGCTGATCCAGCTAACCGACTCTCGGCCTAACCACGGCGCAAAGCGTGTAAAATAAACAAGTGCATCAAAAGAACATACGAATTAAGAATACTTGAAAACTCTGAATTGGACGCCCGCGCGTCCCGATGAGTAGAAGCAAACTCTCGTGTCTTCCCCCTACCCGCAACTGGCTGAACTCCTCCTCTCTGCGGTACAGCTGCCCCGCGTTCAAGTGGCTCCGTACAAACTCGAACCCGATGATCCAAACTCCCGCACCGATAGGATCCACGCGATGACTGCTGACCCTCCTGGGGATGAGAGCTGAACGACTGTCCTCATCCTAAGCCTCTGCTACTCCCGCGACGGTCACGAAATCTGTCTCGACGACTGAACCTCTGTCTCGGGGCTGGTACACCTGCACTAGCCCTCCTCGGTCCTCGAACTCCCAAAGTCTCGGAAAGACGTGCCTTGTCAACTATGGCTGCATCCACTGGTGCTGTGTAAGTAACACTATGCTGAGTGCTGATCGCAAGGAACAACTGGGTAACAGGGGTGACAACCTCCTGTCGCTGCGCTCGAATGGCCTCAACCAATGAACTCATCGTCTGGAGCAAGTCCTGCATCTCTGCCACAAGCATATCGATACGATCTGTCGAAGGCGGATCCATTTGCTCCTGTGCAACGAGCGTGCCATCCTGGTCAGTCCTTGACCCACCCGAGTCAACTCTGACCTCGGCCCTCGCTGCATCACTCTGAGTCCCCATAGTCATCGGCGGCAAGGCTATAAATGGAAATAAGATTCGATAAGAACACGGAAATCGAATCACAAGGATATGTATCATCAAGGAAGGAATTTCAAGCAATTAGTACTTAGGTCGCTTTAGGCGGAGTACCGCATCGTGGGTATGCCGCGGACATACACACACTACGTTACTCTGCTTAAGATACCTACTCCATCATACCAAGGTCATCCTACACTCCGAAAGATAAAACCTAGCGCTCTGATACCAACTTTGTCACGACCCAAAATTGGCACGTGACGGCCCTTAAATTACGCAACGTCTACAGGCGTAACGCAATTTAAGTAAGCTGAAAACCCAGCAATCTAAACCATCAAAAGTAGTAAGAAATAATAACATTTTTAAAACCTTTGAAATCTCAACCCAAATTCTTTAAAAGTCCAACTTTATTTCCTTTAAAATTTTAGCAGCACCTCCTTTGTAAAAACCAGCCCCGAAAATGGGTACAACATAAATATAAGTAAAGAATCCCCAAACGGGAGCAAAAACACGCCCAAAGGCGGAAAACAACTACCACAATAGATATACGACGCCGTAGCGAAGAAATAAAAGACGATATAAATAAAACTGCATAAAGACCTCCAAGTCACAAAATAATATACAATATCGTCCTCACATCAAGTCTCTAAGTCATACAAGATAATGGTTGATGGAGAGTACAGGATACAGAGAATATACAATAAGCAACATGAACAGATAACCACAAAACCCACCTAAAGCAAAACTGCACACTGTGAGCCGAAGCGGTATCCGCAGCAAAAGATAATATGATAGAAGATAATAGCCCTGTCTCTGACTACTGTGAGGATCAATCTGCAAAACACTGTGGCACAACGGGAGTGAGTTGCCAACTCGTGAATAGTAAATAACATATGCAGGTAATCGCAAGTATGCACGTACAGCGCGAATCTAAAATATGCAAGCTAATTGCAATAAATGGTCATATGTATGCAATAGTCATGAAAGGTACACTAGCAGGTATAACTAATACATGAAGAAATAATATGACAATTTGTATGCAACAATCATGTAAGGTACTCCATCAGGTACTACTAATATATGAAGTAATGATATGACAATGTATATATGCAACAGTCATGAAAGGTACTCTATCAGGTACAACTAATACATGAAGCAATGCATATAAAATAAAGTATGTAAATGCAACAGTCATGGAAGGTACTCTATCAGGTACAACTAATACATGAAGTAGTGCATAAACAATAAATGTGGAGTATGGGATAAAACATGTCATTTCTACGAAATCCTGACATCGTGGTAGGACCAAAATCTATCAAGACAATCCAAATCCCAATTCCTCAAATCAGCCCCCAAATTGGCTCTCATATCATGTAAGTCTCACAAACCCTGAATGTACAATATCATGTAAATCTCATATATTCTGAATGTACAAAATCAAGAAAATCTCATATATCCTGTATTCAATATCAAGTGAATCTTAAATATCCTGAATCCAATATCAAGTGAATCTCTAATATCCTAAGTATATTGCATGAATAATTAAGATGATGTATATGAATTGATATGTATACATATATATTAGCGTCCCATTCCACTAATATATATCTATATGCATTTATAACAGCATCCCATTCCACTGTTATATATACTTAGGAGTAAAAATATCATGAAAACATGTGCCAATCATCGACACATAAAGGCTGGTCTATCAGGTGATTTCACCACGACTGGCACCCTGATAGGTACGTATCATACGCTGTACCAAAAGCTCGAGTGCCTAACTCTGACCCTCGCCTCTCGACGTATCCATACGTACATGACTCCCGTCGGTATCCCCACGATAACCGCCGAGTCATTGGTACTGTCACCGGTAGGTATGGTTCCCCTGTCAGGCCTCATCGGCATGTTACATCAAAATCCCTTTCTTGCCCCCGGGTACCTCCGGGCCCCACCATGTACCCTCATACGACCCTCGACTCCTCCTCGCATGGGGTATATATATCAGAACCGATAAAACTCATGGTGGATACTGAAATATCATATCAAGAGAAACCGAGTTTTTCAAATAATGCATAATTTCATGAAACTACCACAGTCCTCAAATTCCAGAAAACATCATGAAAAATCCATATCTCAATGCGAAAATTCATGAACATAATATATGAAACAGAAAACTGTAATGTAAGCATATAAAGGAAAAGCCGCTATTTAACTGCAACCAGTTAAAATATATATCATGAGGTTCCTAATTTCTCCAAGTTTATATAACATCAAGTAAAGGTAAACATGTAACTATAACCAGATATATGTGTAAACATAAGGGTATAGTAAGGTATATGTATCTACCTATCAGTAATGATATAATATACCCTCCAGATATAAGTGAAGTATGTACGCAAGGTATACATGTAGCTATGTCATTATGTGTGCATGTACCTATCGCTAATGGTACAATACCCTATAGGTATACAGGTAACTAGCATATAAGCATGTCAAGGCATATGTGTAAGCATGTAGGTATACAGGTATGCTATATGTCATATGCATAAAGAAATATGAATCAATGTCTCAATATCCCTAACCAAACAATATCATATAGGTATGTGTGTTGTGCGTGTCATGGCAATTATTGACGATGTGTGTGGCATACAATCAGTGCTCGTGCAACATGAGCCGTCAATAATAGTGCAGTGTCCTAAAGGTACTAGTCCAGGCACAACAAGTAACTAAGCAATAAGGTGTATGCGCAACTCTATATATGAAATAGAATATGCGACAACAACATAATATCTCTAGCCCAGACGCATAACGCCATGCGGACGATTCCCCTGTAGATGTTAAATCTACTCACCAATGCTCCTGGTTAAGTGAAGCCAACCACCTGTTTCCCCTTCTTCGCAACGCCCGAAGTCCCCGCCTGCGAACCTATAACATAAAACAATATAACAGGTATATATTAGCAATAGACCCAAAACATGTACAAACTACATTTGACCGACGCAACGACACAAACGTACTCTCAAGTGTTCGTATTGTGGCTAACGTGCGTAGCGACACGACGAAACCAACCCAAGAGCAAAACCACATAAAGTGCACGATCCGTGTCGTATAACGTATCGCGCACAAACGTAACACAAGAAACTACCCATGTGATCCTAGATTTTGTATACAGAGAAAACTCAACAACCACACAAGACCAAACACACCTAAACCACTGCAGACACCTACCTACAAAAACCCAAACCCAAACTCCTACGCAAATTCGGCGTTGCCAGAAATCTCCTTCACGTCGCCGGCCGAGATCCGAGCAGGTGGGTTCGTACTCCAGGTGATGTCTATGGTCTCAAGTACAATACAATTACTTTGTTTTGTTTTCTAGTAAACTCCCGGGGTCACAGCAGATCACAGATGTCATATATTGACACTAAAAATACGATATTTGCACGAAAACTTAACTTTAAACATTCTAAACTAAAACTAAAAGTCTACACAGCATAATAAACAGTTAACTAACAGCAAGAGATCATTACCTAACCCAAAGAACCCAAAGATCCTAGCTTCGCAAGCTCCAAGGCATCCAAGAGGCAAATCAAGTCCAAAGATGTGATTTTTGTGAGTTTTTGTGAATATTTATGATGGATTGTGAAGGAAATGAAGAAGTGTTCAGTTGAGATGAGAGAGAAATGAGAGAATAAAAGAGATAGAGAAAATGAGAGAGAGTGAATGATAGAGAGAGAGAGAGAGGTGAGTGTAGGGTGAGAGGGTAAGTGCACCATTAGCATTAATTCACCATTAATGCTTTCACACACACCATGCCACCTCTTCACTTCCAAAACAAATATCTCTCTTCTCACACAAATATCTTGAGGTTTAGGGTTAAGGATACGATTAAAGCAAAGGATTAGATTAAGGGTTAAGTTATCATGATTGCTAAGAACAAGATTAACACAAAACAAACTCTCACATTAATGTGCACACGTGCGTGCATGCCATAACAAATAATAATAAATTATTAATTAAATGTTATAAAATGTGAGGAACCCAAATTGGTAAACTTTTTACCAAAAACCCGCATTATCGTCTAAACTAACACTAAGCGAAATCTAAGGCGTTACAAGTGATCTCAGAATTTCCACCAGCGCCAAAAGACCTGGAAGATAGGATACACACCACAGCAGACAACCTGAGAAAAATTGACTTGGGGACGACAAACGAGCCAAGGCCAACGTTCGTCAGTGAGCTGCAGTCTGAGAAACAGGTAGCCACGTTAAAGGACGTGCTTATGCAGTATAAAGACTATCTCGCATGGAACTATTCCGAGATGCCGGGATTAGATCCAGAGATAGCTGTGCATAAACTGGCGATATCGCCGAACGTCAAGCCAGTCAAACAGGCGTCAAGAAGAATGCGGCTCGAGCTTGAGATGAGTATCAATGCCGAAGTCAAGAAGCCAATCGACTCCGGCTTCATCCAAGAAGTTCAATACCCTGACTGGATCGCCAATATCGTTCCGGCAATGAAGAAATATGGGACAGTACTATCTGCGTAGATTTTCGGGATCTCAACAAGGCTTGTCCGAAAGATGACTTCCCAGTGCCTGTCACCGAGTTGATGATCGATAACACATCCACCCATGAAGTCTTCTCCTTCATGGACGGATCCTCAGGGTACAACCAAATCAAGATGCATCCTGAAGACCAAAAGCACACTGCTTTCCAGATCCGCTGGGCATATTCTGCTATAAAGTGATACCATTCGATCTAAAGAACGCTGGTGCCACCTACCAGAAGGCCATGACAAAGATCTTCGATGACTTCGTACATAAGATTGTTGAATGTTATATCGACGACCTCGTGGTGAAAAGCAAATCATACGAGGAACACTGGGAGCATTTGAAAATAGTGTTCCAACGTCTTCGGAAATATAATCTGAAGATGAACCCTCTGAAATGCGCATTTGGAGTTTCCTCAGGCAAATTTCTAGGATTCATCGTACGACACCGGGGCATCGAAATAGACCCGTCGAAGATCAAGGCGATTATGGAAATGCTCGCGCCAAGAACTCTCAAACAATTGCGGTCTCTCCAAGAAAAGATCGCGTATATCCGGCGGTTCATAGCTAACCTCTCCGGCAAATGCCGCCCCTACAGTCATCTAATGAAGAAAGGGACCTCATTCATTTGGGATCGCAAATGCCAAAGCGCACTGGACAAAATCAAGCAATATCTGCAGAACCCACCGGTACTGACCGCTCCGGTCAAGGGAAATCCCCTCATCCTGTACACAACAACCCTTGAAGATTCTTTAGACGCGTTACGGGCACAGGAGAATGACCAGGGGAAGAAGAGAGCTCTCTATTATTTGAGTCGAGTTCTCCTGGGGGCAGGAAATAACTACTCCCCCATCGAAGAGCATTGCCTAGCACTGATCTTCGCGGTAACGAAGCTTCGACATTATGCATTGGCACATGAGGTCCATCTCATATCAAAGGTGGATCCTCTCAAGTATTTGATATCAAGAGCCATACTAACAGGAAGGCTTGCCAAATGGGCCCTCCTTTTGATGGAGTTCTCGATAGTATATCGACCCCTCAAGGCAATAAAAGGCCAGGCCATCGCCGATTTTCTCGCTGAGCATCCGGTACCCGCCGACTCTCCCTTAAACTGCGAATTGCCAGAGGATCACGCGTTTGACGCAATTGATAGGGAGAAAGAAGGGAATGATACCTGATGCGAACTCTACTTCGATGGAGCGTCCTCCTTGAAGAAGCGAAAGCAAAACACCCCCATGATTAAAGCTGGGATGGGCCTTATCTTCGTGACTCCACAAGGAGGGGTTATGCATTTTGCCCTTTCCTTAACGGAGCCAAGAACAAACAATGAAGCCGAGTATGAGGCTTTGATAGCAGGTCTCGAGATTGCTGTCGACATGGGAATCGAAAACCTCCTCATATACGGAGACTCCCAGCTGGTCGTTAGCCAAGTAAATGGCGACTACCAGATATGCAAACCGGAACTGATCAGGTATGGTGAAAGAGTGCAGCAACTGCTGATGCAAATCCCCTCCTACACCCTGGAAAGCATACCGCGTGCGGAAAATAGCAAGGCGGATGCGTTAGCCAAGCTCGCTAAAGAACTGGCCGACGAAAACCTCGATGATGTAAAGATCATTGTGCAAAGTCGCCGGATTCTCGCACCAGCAGAAATATCTCCGAAGATGTCTAAAGGAGAGGAAGCAACCAAACAAGCAGTCTGCCGAATACAAGACGAAGAAAAGACTATGGATTGGAGAGAAGTCTTCATAGACTACTTCAAATCTCATCGAAGGCCCGAAGACGCGTCATCAAGACATCAGCTCATGAAGCGAGCCCTGTCTTTTACCTTCGTCAATGGTACTCTTTATAAGAGATCGTTCGATTGTCTATGGCTGAGATGCCTGGGACCAGAAGAAGCAAGAAGGGTCGTTCAAGAAACTGATGACGAACTCTGCGATTCCCATCAAGCTGGGCCAAAGATGAAACTGAAGATCAAAAGAATGGGTTCCTATTGGCCCGCGATGATTCAGGACTGTCTTGAGTATGCGAAGCAGTATCACTCATGCCAAATTCACGGAGACTTCATTCACCAGCATCCGAATCCATTACACCCAACATTGGCTAGCTGGCCATTCGAAATGTAGGGAACCGATATAATCGGGCCCATCGAGCCAGCTTCGTACAAGGGACATCGGTTCATACTAGCAACAACCGATTACTTCTCTAAATAGGCAGAAGCAATACCGTTAAGAGAGGTGAAGACGGAGAAAATCCTCCATTTCTTCAAGACACATGTCATCTACCGGTTCGGCACTCCACGGCGGATCATCTCGGATAACGGGCCAGCCTATAGAAGCCATAAGATCAGCCGCTTCGCGCAGCAGCATAAAATAGATTGGAGATATTCTTCGGTTTATAATCCCCGAGCTAACGGTCTAGCCGAGACTTTCAACAAGACCTTGACAAAGATCATAAAGAAAACGGTATCCAGAAATAAAAAGGACTTGCATGAGAGATTGCATGAAGCTCTCTGGGCCTATCAGACTACGTTCAAGACGGCCACGAACACAACGCCATTTGCGTTAGTATTCGGCACGGAAGCGGTACTTCCCTTGGAGATAGAGCTACCCTTTCTACGAGTGGCGGTTCGGTACGAACTAACGGATGATGAAAATGCCCATCTTCGGCTCGAGGAACTTGACGCCCTCGATGAAACTCATCTCATGGCGCAGCAAAACCTAGAAGCTTACAAAGCGAGGATGACGCGCTCATACGAAAGACTGACTAGGACGAGAACATTCCGCCAAGGCGAACTCGTGCTAGTCGTAAAAAGACTTATGATCCCCAACCGTACCAAACGGGGGAAATTCGAGCCAAACTATGAAGGTCCGTACATCATAGACAAGGTCTACCAAGGTGGGGCCTATTTGCTCATGGATATGCATGGCGAAAGACCCTTCGGCCAATAAACGTCCAATTCCTGAAAAAATACTATGCCCGATGAGTCACGGCCCAGGTCAATGATAGATGACGACGCCTATGTCCGCTCGCTATCTTCTTGAGTCAAAACTCTAAGAGTAGTACCCAACAGTACTCAGTCTCAAATATGGAGAGCTACGGACCGCACGTCCTTAAACTAGTTATGGACCGTAACGTCCTTAAAACTAACAACGGACCGCAACGTCCTTAAACTAACGTCCTTAAACTAGCTATGGACCGTAACGTCCTTAAAACTAACAACGGATCGCAACGTCCTTAAACTAGCTACGGACCGTAACGTCCTTAAACTAGCTACGGAACGTAACGTCCTTAAAACTAACAACGGACCGCAACGTCCTTAAACTAGCTGTGGACCGAGATGTCTTTAAACTAACAACGGACAGAGATGTACCTAAACTAACAACGTCGCCTCAAACACGGCGATAGTGGAGTGCAAGTCCACAAGTCCCAGCGGTGAGGACTGCAACTCAAATCCCACCGGCAAACGGATGGATCACATGCGGCGAAACTATTCTCGAGAGTTTCATCGTGCAAAAAAAAAAGAAAAAAAGGGGTACGTCCACAAGCGAAATGGACACGGATGAAAACCCGAAAGGGCGCCGTGAGTAAAAACAGCAGGACTACCGGCGAGTTTCTGAAAACCCGAAAGGGCGCAATCTCATTAAAATAAAGACACATGCAAGATCCTCTCAACCTTGTGAGGAGAAAATACTTGCGTGAGATCCTTACGACTCATAAGGGAACAACACACTTAGGGATCCCCATGATTCCTAAGGAGCAATTGCACTTACGAGATCCTCACGACTCATAAGGAGAATTACCCCTATGAGACCCTCATGGCTCGTAGGATTCAAAAAGTCTTAAGTTGCAGAGATCTGAACCTGTTCTTAAGCCATCACATTCCCCAAGTTTCCCTACAAGCGGTTCAATATTGACCCTTGTATACAATCCACGGGCATAAATAAATGTTTCCCTCACCGAGTCCCACCAACGACGAAGAATGTCCTCATGTGGTGAACGACACTTGTAAGCCCTCTCGACTTCTAAGGAGAAAACACTCTTGTAAGATCCTTACGACTTATAAGAAAACCACACTTAAGAATCCTCACGATTCCTAAAGAGAAAACGCACCTACGAGATCCTCACGGCTCGTAGAGAGAAACATCTTTATGAGATACTTACAAATCATGAAGTCAAAGGCCTTAGTCGAAAGGATCCTAACCCTGTTTACAAAGCCACCTTTGTTCGAACCAACAAAGGCAAATGATGATTCGCTCCTGGCAATGTCACAGTGGTAGCGATGTTGATGCCTAAATCGGTATCAAATTCCAAGTCCTTTCACGGCAAATGATGATTCGCTCCTGGCAATATTCCAGTCGCAGCGATGCAGATACTAAGATTGGTATCAGGTATTGAGTTCCATACTCGCAGCAAAAAATTAGCGAGCCAAAAATGCATATGAAATAGCCGAAATGATAGGGCAACTTGCAAAAAAAATCAGCAAGTAAAATATATGCATACAAAAATAGCCGAAATGATTGGGCAACTCCCAATAAAGAGCAGCGAGTAAAGAAAAAGAAAATAGCCGAAATGATTGACCGAAATGATTAGGCAATCGCGACTTTCGCGATATAAGAAGCTGAAATGATAGAGCATCGCGGAAAGAAATAAAAAATGAAATGAAATTTCTGCCCTGCAGGTGAGATCACATTGACCCCTATATACAATCCATGGGCACAAACAGAAAGGGAACCATATCGTCCTACCAGGCTTCGTCAAAGGGAAGCCAGATCTCGATGGCTACACCTACAGCCTAGTAATCAACAACAACGTTCTTCTTCTCGTTCCAACCAGAAGCAGATATGATGTCAGAAAAACGGAGCCACGGCAAGGTCCCCTAGTTCCAAATCTCGACAGTTCACAGACAACCTAGAGACTACCTCGGAACCATGGCAAAGCCTCTAGTTCTAAGTCTCGAAGGCGGCATCCACAGCCTAGAGATCAACCAACAGCGTTCTTCCTCCCTCCAGTAGGATACAGGCGCGACATCAACAAAACAGAGCCATGGCAAAGTCCCCTAGCTCCAAATCTCAGCGGTTCACAAACAACCCAGAGACAACCTCGATATTCGTCGCAATATTGCATACACAATGTCAACCAACGAAGCAAAGGAAGATCCCTGGCTTCAGCGTCTTGGCGGCAAATCAAATAAAACCTGAAAGACTATCGGAGACTATCCCACTCCAGCGTGGAGTGGTCATGACTCATCGGGGCTCCCAAACTGAGCCTAAACTTAAGTAAAAAGCGACATGGAATATCCCTAACGCTTGCTCTTTCGACGGTAATATTATCTGGAAGATTACTTGAAGATGCCTTCTCCAGCCCCCGAAAGGATCAGAGACACGACAGTCGTGGGGCTACCCGAATAGCAAGATTGCATATCGGGGAATATATCGGCCAACGCGACGGTGCGACGGGTAAAAAACCTAGTACCACAGACCCTAACGGACTTCTATTAGCAGGAGTTAACTGTGACGTTGGGAAACCCTTGCAAGAAATTCTCGATTCGTCTTGACTCATGAGGAAATTAGTGTCCTTGCGAGAACTTCTCGATTCGTCTCGACTCATAGGGAAAAGCCTTCGGAAATGGGGATAAGGACCTGTTTCCTGAGCACTGGGGCCCTGCAAGTCGGTCCAAGATAGACTATTGCATACTATTCACGGGCCACACTCTCCAAAGTCGAATCTCGACAAGGAGGGAAACAACCACTTACGAGTTCTCTCGACTTGTAAGCGGGAAAAATTCTCTTATGAGATTCTTATGACTCTCAAGAGAAAACGCACTTAGGATTCCTCATGACTCCTAAGGAGAAAAGACACCTACGGGATCCTCTCGACTCGTAGGGAGAAAAGTCTTTATGAGACCCTCACGGCTTATAAAGTTGAAAAGTCTTAGGCGGAAGATCTGAACCTGTTTCCTAAGCCATCGTTGCCCTGTAAGGAGATCAAGGTAGACTATCTACAAGATGCATTTGCTAAAGGGACACACCCATATAAAATGAAATATGTCTTTTATTCATGAATTCAAGTGAATACATGATACATTTCACAAAGGAATCAAAATGAATACATGTTATTCATAAACCGCAAGTCTACAGTAAAAAAAAGGGGGTATAAAGATGGTTATTGAGGAGGAGGCGTCTTCAATAAACCAGCAAGCCGCTCGCGCGCTCCTCTCAATCCTTTCTCGTGATCAGCCGCCGCAGCCAACTCCGCTTCCAGTTGAGCCCATTGCCGTAAACAGGACGAAAGCTTCCCATCGGCTTCTAGCGTGGCAGCTTCACAGTCTTGCATGACCCGCTCAGCAAAGTCAAGCACACGCCTTAGCGTCAACCCATTCGAAATACATCTCTGGAGACTGTCGAAAACGGCTTTCGGCTGTGCGGCATTCGCTTCAATCTGAGCGCGCAGTCGGACGGATTCGCTGGAAGCCACCTCATGTTCCTTTCGTCTCAAGGTCGCTTCTTGTTCAAAATGGTGAATGAAAGTAACACTACGCTCGATCCAAGCGGCCCGCTGAGAGTTCGAATTTAATATTTCAGGAGATGGATGTTGGAGCTCAATCTCGTGCAGGCAAGCCTCGATCTTTCTGCAGTAATCAACCCAAGAGCCGACAAGATCTTCATCATGGAAGTTCACAAGTGTCGCTTGCATTGAGTTAACTTCGATAGAAAAATCTGCAGCTGATGTAAGGGCCTCGGCATCAAGATCTTCGATGAATTCGCTCAACATTCGCCGGCTATTCGCAGCGCCCCTAAAAGATGTGCGTTTAGCAAAGGGCCCTGCAAGCATTGGAATGCGAGACTCAAAAGGAGCTGGAGCCGGTGCAATTGCTGCAAAACAAATTATGGTTAAATGTCGACTCGGGAGGTAAAGAAAAATACATGAGAGATGGAGTCTATTATACCGGCTCTGGCAGGTGGCAGAATGGGGAGTATCGGAGGCGCGGCTATTCTCTCGTCTCCTCCTCCGATCCGTGAAGCTGCGATCAATATAAAGAAGACTTAGCAACAATACGGCTATTCATAAAAGAAAGAGGGAGACATTAGCTGAAGAATATACTAACCAATACCAGAAGGTGGAGCGATTCCCAACTAGAAGGAGAAATGTGGATTCAACACCTGGTATAAATGGTCGAAAAGGACTCCTGCAGGGTTGCGACAGTATACTGTCAATACAAAGAGGGTGGTACCACAGTAAAACCGATAAGTCACAAACCCATACCTTCCAATATTTGAAAGGGCATAGGAGAAGGTGAAGGGACGGCGACCGTCAGAGCAGCGACTGGTGACGCTTCTTCAGATGGCACAGCCTCAGGATTCACCGCGGCTGTACTCAAGACAAACAAAATATCATTAGAAGGGCTGAACAAGATTGAAAAGCTTGAAAATAGCGACTCAGCGATTACCTGATAAATCATGGACCGAAACCATGACGGAGGCGTCACCGGGTGTAACGGCTTCTTCGCTCTCTCTCAGAGGAGTAGATTCCACACCTATAGCTTAATCCCCTGACTCGACAAGGGCCATCATGACGCTTGCGACGCACGCCGATACCAAAGAGCCACAGGGAGAAAGGGCAGCGGTTTGGACAGTCCCAAATTCCAGAGAAAGGATAGCAACTTCGGGCACGGTAACCGCCAGGGTTTCACCCGTCATCCCATCGCCAAGACTTGGCCCTGCAGAAAATGCATATGTCTGTTTACCACCGAAAACAGAGACGAAACCGCATAGGTTGTCTTGCCTGAATTTTAGGGCAGATGCTATTTGGTTTTATCCGTCCACCTCTCCGAAGATGCCAAGTTGATTTATGGCACTGTATATCATAGGTTTAGACAGATGCGGCCGTTGTAACAGACTTCGTCAGATTCCCCCTCGTGTACGAGGGGTTTTTGATTGTGGGGACGCTTTTCCCTGCAGGCGCAAGCCCATGCAGTTAATTACACTACCGCATCGCGGTAACCACTTTCTCTTTCTCCAGATAGTCACTTCGTGTTGTATGTGTTTGTTTTTTTTTTGGTTGCCCGTGGATCGTATACGGAGACTAATTTATGTAGTCGCCCGTAGGGCGTGGATTTGTCCAAATCCATATTTTCTTAGATTTTGGTTTGATTTGGGTTTAAGGATCGTTAATCTCATTGAGATTAAGATCAACTTAAATGTTTGTTGAGGATACGTTAGTCTAATTTTAGACTAAGATCTACTCAACAGGATTTTGGGATCATTTAGATCCAACGAAAGAGTATTTGGACTCTATCGTTTTAGTTTAGGGACATTGCGGTCCACCGTTTAAGAACATCATAGTCCATGAGTTTAAGGACCTCATAGTCTATAAAGTTATGGTTGTCGGGACCCACCACCTCTCTGAAGACGTTGAAGAATTACAACGACACATATCAGAGGTGTGAAGAGATGTACCCTTGAACCAATGTTGGTTGAGAGATCTGTAGTCAGGATTTGGGACTAAGAGATTGTGAGCACACGGGCTCAGTTAATCTGAATTGAGGACTTATGGCCAACTTGGGCTCAGTCCACTCAGATTTGAATAAAATGTTGAACATTTGTTTGAGCTCAGTCCCTTTTAGGTCAATAATGCTGAGCATTAATTTAGGTTCTGACACCCCTCTTTCTTTTGTTTTTTTTATTAGGTGTTGAACACTCTTTATGGCGCAGAGCGCTTTATGTACAGAGCGCTTTATGTTTCCTCAGCGCCCACGTGAGGAGCACGTGGTGCGTTTGGCGCTGAGTGCCAGACCTGGAGCGCTAAGGCGCTTCTTTTGAAATAGCGCCCACGTGAGGAGCACGTGGCGCGCTTGGCACTGAGCGCCAAACCTGGAGCGCTAAGGCGCTTCTTTTATAATAGCGCCCACATGAGGAGTATGTGGCGCGCTTGGCACTGAGCGCCAGACTTGGAGCGCTAGGGCGCTTCTTATGAAATAGCACCCGCGTGGGGAGCACGTGGCGTGCTTGGCGCTGAGTGCCAGACTTGGAGCACTAAAGCGCTTCTTTAGCAGCTCTGATCAGTTCTGTGCTCTGAGAATTAAGTTCTCATTTATAAGAGACTTTGTCTTACAGATCTAAGTTCTAAGTTCTTCTTTTTGTGAAGAGAGACTTTGTCTCATGGATCTAAGAACTAAATTCTTCTTTTTATGAAGAGATGCTTTGATCTCTTCTGTTTCTTGTGAAAGACTTGGTCTTATAGATCTGTGATCTAGCAAAAGAACTAAGTTCTTTTGATGTGAGGATTAAACTCTCAAGAATTGAAGAGATTTTATGATCTCACTTCTTATCATTTACCTTGAAGAAAATTTCTTCTTCGGAGAGCTTGCTCTTCTCGTTTTCTTTTTTGAGAACTTGAAGTTTATGAGGGGGTTCTTCTCTGCAAGATTTGAAGTCTTGGGTCCTTTATATAGGGGAGGCTGATTTGTTGAATCAGTTAAGGAAATCTTTCTCTAATTGATTTGGGGATGTTTCCCCACCATTGGATCTTTGATCCTAGGGCTTCTGTTTTACAGAAAACAATCTTCTTGTTTTTAACAAGATTAGGAAAATATTTTCCCATACAGAACTTATTCTGTATCTTGGTGATTTTTAATCACCATTGGATCTTTGATCCAACGGTGCTCTGATTTACAGAGCATAATTTTTCCTGTTTGGAAAGATTCGAGGAGTATTTCCTCAACAGAATTTATTCTGGTAATTTGATGATTTTTAATCATCTTCGTTGGATCTTTGATCCAAGGGTGGAGAACGTCTAGTTCTAGCACTAGCGCTCTCGTGCTTTGTACGTGAGGCGCTGTCTAAGAGTCTTTGACTCTTGGCACTAGCGCACTTAGCGCTGGCGCTCTCGTACTTTGCACGTGAGGCGCTGCCTCAGAGTCATCAGCGCTGGCGCGAGCGCTCTTTGCTTTGCACGTGAGCGCTGCCTCAGAGTCTTTGACTCCTAGCGCTGGCACTCTTGGCGTTAGCGCTCTTATGCGGAGCTGCCTCATTTCAAATTTTGAAATTTTAATTAGAGTTTTGCTCTCTGATTGGGGGAAACAAATGCCCCCCTACCGTTGCGCTCACGTGGCTTATACGTGAGTGCAGCGGTGGAAGCTTTTCCACCATTGGATCAACTTGGAAGTTGGATCGGCTCCCGGCGCCTATAAATAGGGACTTTGGCCCTTGAGATGACTGTTTATTCATCTTCTTATTTTTCTTGAGAATTAATTCTCCTTCAGAACCCAGCTCTCTGCCTTAAGAACTCTCTTAGAGTCGGAACCCTGTCAAAAATTTATGTAAAGATCAAACCTTTGAAGGGATTACTTCATAATCTAGGGTTTCACCCATTAACAGAGCTTTGCTTTTCTCAAATCATATAGATTTTTAGGGTTTCTAAAGAGATCATTTTTAGGGTTTCTTAACCCATTAATGAAGAACTCTCAGAGTTCATTTTGCAGATCTTAAAGATCTCGGAGTTTTTAACTCAGTAAAGCTTTGCTTTTTTAGGGTTTTGATGGATGATTCCATCGTCTTCACAGAGCATAGCTCTTCAGAATTTTTTTTGGGGGAATTTTTATTCCCTTCATCATTAGAGTTGACAGATGTCACTCTTTTGCAGAGCACTGTTCTCAAGGGAGTTTTACTCCTCGGCCCGAGGGGTTTCTCATTGATTGAGAATCCTTCTAGGGATTTCTATTTAATGAATTGACTGTCTCATCAATGATGAGTCTGTCTCATCAATGATGATCCGTCATCTTGATTGTGTGGATCCCCTTTGGTCCCTTTCCACTGCATTGCAGTGTGGTACAAATTTTATGTACCAAGTGTCAGCATTTGAATTGTAGCCTTAACAACTAACTCTTGTTCTTTTTCGCATAGGTACTATGTCTTTTGATACTTCTTTCCCATTTGTTCATCCGGAGAGCGCATTCCCTGACGCGCCAGTAGACCGGGAAGTCTTCGCTCTGATCAAAGATCATGACCCGGAGCAAAAGAACCTTCATTTATGGGGGACGTGGTACAATCAAATCATCTGGGGTCGACGCAGCTTCTCTTGTGCGGTGCCTTCGAAGCCCATTCCGGCGATCCACTACGCCGACCCACCCCCAGTGAAATTTGCCGTAGAGGAGGTCAATTGGACTTCGGAAGGTTGCCTTCAGCCCTCTATGGCCGCGATACCCGTACAGCCGCCGATGGCTTTGGATACTCTAGGGCGGCGTATCTGTCAAGGTGAGTCGCGCCCTTGGGGACAGCCGTATATGATAGGTTTGACTCTTCGCCATCCAGCCGGATATTTGTTGTGGGCCCGGTACATATTTTCGTCCAAGAAATCGCAGCTGCTGAAGCTTGGGCTGTACCCCGCAGTTTACATGTCTCCCTTCCAATATTCTACGCCTCCTGTATGGTGGGTCAAAGCTTTTCTGGAGCAATGGAATATTCCGACCTACACCTTCATTCTGTCGGATTGGGAAGTTTCAATTTCTTTGGAGAAGCTCGCAGAGATTTCCGGCTTACCCGTCAGGAGAGAACACTACGAGGAGCTACTTTCTCCAGACGAATACATCTTTGCCACCAAATCAGTGGTAATGGGCCTTACCCCGGAGAACGCCATTCAACACCGATTCCCGAGCTTGATCAAGGTGTTGAATATCTACGAAAGTCTATTTCTAGAGTCTAGAGGGCACGGAGTTAGCTACGCAGACTTCATCGCTCGCTTTCTTTGTCCGGAAGTCTTATCGAAGAAAGCTGCGCTATTCGCCAAGTTTGAAGATCCGTTTGGTTTTGGTTTGGATAACCAATCGACGGTGGAGGCGGATTTAAAAAAACTTCTTTATTCCGGATGCCCCTGTCGTTCCTTTCGCAGAGCTTGCTGCTTCGGATGTCGATGAAGAGACGTTCTTGCTGGGATTTATTGGCCTATGGCTAAACTCGTTCGTGCTTCCGATGCACCCTCGTTATATGAGGCCATCAGTCTTTTACCTAGCCCATCGTATGGTTGCACGAACTCAAGTAGCCGTGGGGATCGCAGGGTTGGCACACCTGTATCATAGTCTCAGCTTAGCGGCGGACACCACTCAGCCAGGCGTACAGCCCATCACTTTCTCGCTGCACTATTTTACGTCATGGATCGAGCTGCACGTGCTTGGCGCTTTTGGAGCCGACAAACGGCCTCGTTTCTACGACAGTTATAACTTCCCTCGGATTATGCGGCTAGTTGACGCTTCCGTTTTAAATCCGACACAGCGGGAGGCTAGGGGTGTGGTCTTTCGTCCGCGTACGGTCGGAGATGGCATGACCTTTGTCAATAAGGTTTTAACTATCGTCAAAGAGTCCTCTAAGACGGTGCATCCGCTGCAGGATACCTTCAAAGACGGGGCTTCTACATTGAAGGCCCGGGAGATTCTGCACCTGTACTCAATCAGGCCGGGCTTTTTGGTGTTCAGGAAGAATGATTCGACATTGTTTATGAAGTATAACCCGCATCGGTTCACTCAACAATCGAGCTACGATCAGGGTGTTCCGCTAGAGGCTTTCCTGGCTGAGCCGGCTGCTACAGAGGAGGGTATTCGTAGCGTACTGCACCATTTTATGCGGCTTAACACCGGGTCCAGCTTTTTTATCAGTGAGCCGAGCTGCATTCCAAGGGTCTTGAACGTATATGTGGTGTGGTACCAGCATTCGATGGGCACCGTTATTAGGGAAGAAAGACGGCTTTTTCTCGATCGCAAAGGTGCGGTCCCCGCCGGCAATCCAGCTGTTCCTTTAAAGCAACGGACCACTGTTGGTCCTACTTTAAGAGAAGCTGATGTGGCTGTTGTCCCGCTTGCTTTTCCTGATAAGCCTCTACCTCGTGCGCCTGTAGAAGCGGTGACTGCAGCATCTTCCGATTCTGGCGTGGGTACGTAGATCGGGACTCGTCGCCCAAAGTTGCCCGCCAAGCGCAAGCTCCTGTTGCCGGTTGCCAGCGTCCGCTCACAGAAGAAGAAGAAGTTGCTATTTTCTGCGGACGTTGCATTCGGCCAGGAGCCTCATGCTCCTTACAACGAAGGTTTAAGTGAGTACGGGACTAATGAGGGTCTATTCATCGCGCCTGCAGATGATACCGATCTTCAAGCTGCCCTTGTGGCTTCCGAGTGAGTGGCTCGCGATGAAGCAGCGCTGATTACTATCGCACAGTCAGGTAGACTTCAGTCGTATCTTTCTGCTGTTATCTTTTTTATTATGCTTTGACTGACGCTTTCTTCTTCAACAAGTATCTCTGCCGAAGAGGCTCTCGCTGCTTCCCTCAAAACATTTGAAGAGGAAGAGAGGCTCCGTGCTTCTTTAGGCCTTGGTATAATTCGGCTTATTATGCCTTCATTTTCTTTTTCTTTATTTGTAGTCTGACCCCCTCTTTCATTTTGTTGCAGGGACTACTTTGACGCGGGTTATCCCAAGCGCGGTGCCGATCCTGAGCGGTGATGCGACGACGCTTCCAGAGCCGGCTATCGTGGCCCCAGCTCCCCCGTCAGTATCGCAAGAGGTTTCACTTAAACAGCCGATGACAAATGCCGTAGCGGCTCCAGAGGCAAAACTTGGTTCGGACGATGACGTCCCTTTGACGGAGGTCTTGCGGAGATCGCTTCTCACCGCTCAGACCGAAAGGAAGCATAGGAAGCGTGCGGCGAGGGAACGTGATGCCAGCTTGGCTGTGGGTGTAGGCTCAAGTACTACTCCCTCTGTCGCCATTTCTTCAAAGGATACTCCAGCTGCCCTGTCTACCGCTTATAGACAGGTTGTGCGCGCGGCTCGAGAAGAAACCGAAAAGCCGCCCTAAGGTAACGTAATACTGGGTCTTTTTATTAGAATTTGATCTTCGAATTCTTATATATCATATCCTGCAAGGCCAAGTCCTGGCGATGAGGTGGCAGGTGAGATGACGGCAACCACTGAGCCCGAAGCGGCTACTCTTTCTCAGGAGTCTGGGACTGCCCTAATTGCTGCTCTTTGTCCTTGTGGTTCCCTGCTATCGGCGGGCATTACAAGTGTCACGACGGCCCTTGTAGAATCAGGGGATGAAGCCACCGGTGCCGAAATCATTCCACTGAATGAGAGCGAAGAAGCCGCACCGCCCGGTGATGCTTCCGTCGCAGTTTTGGCTGATGACCCATCAGGTAGGCATCGGGTCGCCGTTTACTTTTTGTTTCGTAATCCTTTTCAGTCCCTTCTGATGACATTTTGTCTTTTTTGAATGATGGTGTGGTGAGTGCTGAGGTTGTGCCACCAGAAAAAGCGTCACCAATTGCTGCTCCGACGGTCGCCGTCCCTTCGCCTTCTCTTGTGTCCTCTTAAATGCTGAAAGGTATGGGATTGCGATTTATCTAATTTAATCCTTCCTTGTACCGACAATGCATTGTCGCAACCTTGTAGGAGTTCTCTTTGATCATCTGTATGAGGTGCTGAACCCGCATTTCTCCTTCCAGTCGGAAGTCAATCTGCCTGCTAGTGTCGGTGAGTATAGTTTTTTAACCGACATCCTTTCCTTCCTTTTACGGGTGACCATGTCATTTTTAATTCTTCTTTACAGCGTTAAAAATTAAAGGAGGGGACGTGAGAATAGTCGCGCCACCGGTACTCCCAACTTTGCCACCTGTCGCAGCCGGTATAGTAGACTCCATTGCTCGTGCATTTTCTTTATCTCTTGAGCCTACCTTTGACCATAACTTGTCTTGTAGCAATCGCACCAGCTCCAGCTCTCTTCGAGTCTCGCATCCTGATGCCGACAGGGCCCTTTTCTAGACGTCCATCTTTTAAGGGCGCTGCGACCAGCCTGCGTATACTGAATGAATCCATCGAGGAGCTTGACGCGGAGGCCCCTGCATTCGCTGCAGATTTTGCTGCTGAGGTTAATCCCATGCTGGCGACGCTCGTACACTTCCATAGCGAAGACGTCGTTGGGTCTTGGGTTAATCACTGCAGGAAGATTGAGGCATGTCTGTATGAGATTGAGCTCGGGCGTCCCGCTCTGGAAGTGTTGGCTTTGAATTCCCAGCGGGCTGCATGGGTTGAGCAGAGCGTTTCTTTCCTTCGCCATTTTGAACAAGATGCGGCCTTGAGGTGGAAGGAACGCGAGGAGGCTTCAAGCGAATCTTCCCGGCTGCATGCCGAGGTCAAAGCGAATACTGCGCAACTGAGAACCGTCTTTGATAATCTGCAGCGATGCATTTCGGACGGGCTGGCACTGAGGCAGAAGCTTGACTTCATTGAGCGGGTTACGCAGAGTCGCGAAGCTGCCCAGCGGGAAATCGATGAGAAGGTTTCATTCTGTTTGCAGCCACGGGCCCGAGTCGAAGCCGAGCTGGCCGCGGCGGCTGCTCATGAAAAGGAGCTGAGAGGAGTGCGCGAGCGGCTTGCTGATTTGCTAAAATCGTCTCATTCTCAATAGTCGTCTTTGTATCGATTGTAATTTATGAATAACATGTATTCATTTCATTTTTTATTTTATATGATGTATCTCGTATTCAACTGAATTTATGAATAAAAGACACATTTTTTATCTCCGACTATCGCTTTCTTTCCTTTATTGTGTTGTTGGCATGTGATTTCAGCAAGTGTAACTTATAGATGATAAATAACAGTTCATCTTGAACTCTTTGTAGGGTAGTGATGGCTTAGGAAACAGATTCAGATCTGTCACCTAAGACTTTTCAACTTTATGAGCCGTGAGGGTCTCATAAAGATTTTTCTCCCTACGAGTCGAAAGGATCTCGTAGGTGTATTTTCTCCTTAGGAATCGTGAGGATTCCTGATTAGTCGAAAATATTGTATATTTTAGCCGGCAATTTCCTTAACATTTGCATACACTTAGAAGTATTCGGCATTCATATTCTACATATTAACAAATCTGTCACAAAATATGAGATTTCATGTAGTAGACTTTTAAACCGACACTTTAAAGGAAATTAACCGCATTTCATGGCATCGCATCATTTCTGTATTTGCGCAACACTTGTCTTGAGTATGTGCAGGAAATACGGAAGGAAAACCAAAGAGCTGATCAACATTACGCCAGCTAAATCATTTCAGATCTGGTAGCATTTCAGAGGGAGAAATACAATTCTATATATCAAACAGAGGTCCAAAAGTCAGCCCAAGACTACCACAGTGAGCACAAGCCCCAAGGCCCCAAGAGCGCCGCGCTTCCGCGGCAGGAGCTTGCATGCGCCGCGGAAGCGCGGCGGTTATGCCACGTCAGCAGGAAATGTTTTGGCACTATTCATCTCTCTGGTCCCACAGTCCTTTCTGACACTTCAAAGTCCAGAACTATCTCGAAGCTACTGCCAGATCAGCATAGAAGATTAAGAAAGGCTAATCCTAATTAAGCTCCTAACTAATCCTCTTCTAGAAGCTCCCTCCTAACTAATCACATCTAGAAGCCTCCCTCCAACAACCTTCTTCTAGAAAGCTCTCTCCAACAACCTTCTTCTAGAAGCCTCCTTATAACAACCTCATTCTAGAATATTCCTTCCAACAAACTTTTTCTAGAAGATTCTTTCTAACAACCTCATTTTGGAGGGAAAAGTTGTTCATTTTGGAGGGAAAATTCAAATTCAAATGAGGTAGTTCATTTTGGAGGGAAATTCAAATTTCATCTAACTAACTTTTGGAGGGAAATTCAAATTTCATCCAACAAACTTTTGGAGGGAAATTTGAATTTCACTCAACAAACTTTTGGAGGGAAATTTGAATTTCCTCAACAAACTTTAGGAGGGAAAGTTAGAATTTGAAATCCTAGATCTAGGGTTAGTTATCTATAAATAGGAGCCTAAATCTAAGGGTTGAGGTTGTTCATCATTAGGACCATTAGTTCATTAGTTCACCATTAGTTAAAAATAATCCCTCTTTCATCATCTTCTTCCACAAGTCTCGTGACAAGGCTTGTGCGAAACCCTAACCCTAATTCCACTCCAAATCCAAGATCTTGAGTACCAAATCAAGCGAGAAGCCTTCAACCTTTTAGGAGCCGAGCCGATCTTCAATCGGGCAAGTGATCCAAGCCGATCCGCGATCCACGGAGACGAGCGAAGCCAAGTCGACGATCAAGTTCCTCCTCTTGTAGTTCTTGAGCGAATGTAACTAAATTGTTGATATAAATAAAAGGTGAAATTCGTTAATCTTGCTTTCTTTTAATTCTTGCATCATGATTAGATCTCAATTTGTAATTGTTGCTCTTGTTGTGATGTTCGAGTAAAACTCCGCTCGTTAAGGAGTCGAGACGATTATAGAATGATGATGTAACAAATTTAAATACTATTTTTAAGTCCTACGAGTTTTGTAAACCCTAGCAAGTTCAAGAATCGATGACCTAGTTTCGTAGCGATGCTTCCTTGATTGTAATCGCTCGAAATTAGGGATCTACGATCGTTTCTTGAATTTACTAGAGGCTAGAATGTGAATGACATCGACGAAAGAACAAGGGATAAGATGAAACCCTAGTTTCATAAGAAATCCCTAATTCTCATCGATGATCATCGATCTAGTATCAATTCATCGAAGGATAAGAATACGTAATTGTAAGATTACATCACATCTATAGATCCGATCGATTCCTACGAGCCTCATTTCGATTCTTGAGATTTGGTTTGGAAAAATCAACAAACGATCAATTCTTGATTCTATCTTTTCTTGTTATTAGATCTAGTTTTTTCGAGTTCTTGAACTTCAAATACAAATCTTGAATCGTTTTGTTTCCTTTCATTAAAGTTTTGACTCATCTAATTCAAAAGACGAACGATTACACTTTCCCTGTGGACGATCCGCACTCACATACTAACTACAATCCGACACCGTAGTTGATTGCGGTCAAATAATTTTTGGTTGTGATTTCTTTACTATTTGATTCGATTTACACACAATCACAGAAATTTATTACAATCAAATGGCGCCGTTGCCGGGGACTATTTGATTAGATATCACACAACACAAATTTATTACAATCAATTCCTAAGTGTGCTTTCTCTTGAGAGTTGTAAGAATCTCGCAAGAGAATTTTCTCCCTTACAAGTCAAGAGGACTCGTAAGTGGTTGATGAGTTGACTTGTTCCCGAGTCGAAGCGTTTCTTCGACGGGGAGGTTGAGGGATCGACTTTCTCCATTTTCTACGGTGTCGGGATCGACTTTCTCCATTTTCTACGGTGTCGGGATCGACTTTCTCCGTTTTCTACGGTGTCGGGATCGACTTTCTCCGTCTTCTACGGTGTCGGGGTCGACTTTCTCCGTCTTCTACGGTGTCGGGATCGACTTTCTCCGTCTTCTATGGTGTCGGGGTCGACTTTTCCCGTTTTCTACGGTGTCGGGGTCGACTTTCCCCGTTTTCTACGGTGTCGGGGTCGACTTTCCCCGTTTTCTACGGTGTCGGGGTCGACTTTCTCCGTTTTCTACGGTGTCGGGGTCGACTTTCTCCGTTTTCTACGGTGTCGAGATTGCCTTTCTCTGTTTTCTACGGTGTCGAGATCGACTTTCTCCGTTTTCTATGGTGTCAAGGTTGACTCTAGGTTGTCTGTGAACCGCAGAGTCTTAGAACTGGGGGCTTTGCCGTGGCTCCGATTGGTAGTGTCGCGTCCGTGTCCTGCTGGCACGAGGAGGAATGTCGTTGCTGGTCTTCTGGGATGCAGATATTGCCGCTGAGACCTGACTTTCCATTTGATAGAGTTTGTTGGGACATGTGGTTCCCTTTTCGTTTATGCCCATAGATTGTATACAGGGGTCAGTATGGACTTACCTGCAGGGCAAGGTTTCATTTTATATGTATTTTTTATTTTCTTTCCGCGATGCTCTATCATTTCAGCTTTTTGTATCGCGAAAGTCGCGATTGCCCAATCATTTCGACTATTTTTCGCGGTACCCAATCATTTCGGCTGTTTTTTCCTTTTTACTCGCTGCTTTTTATTGCGAGTTGCCTAATCATTTCGGCTATTTTTGTATGCATATATTTTACTTGCTGATTTTTATTGCGAGTTGCCCAAACATTTCGGCTATTTCATATGCATTTTTTTTAGTATGGAACTCAAGGTCTGATACCAATCTTGCATCAGTATCGCTGCGACTGGAATGTTTCCAGGAGCGAATCATCATTTGCCATAAAAGGACTTAGAATTTGATACCGATTTAGGCATCAGCATCGCTACAACTGAAATATTGCCAGGAGCGAATCATCATTTTCCTTTGTCGGTTCGAACAAAGGTGGCTTAGCAAACATGGTTAAAATCTTGTCGACTAAGGCTTTTGACTTCATGAGCCGTAAGGGTCTCATGAAGGTGTTTCTCCCTAGGAGTCGTGAGGATCTCGTAGGTGTGTTTTTCCCTTAAGAATCATGAGGATTCTTAAGTGTATGTTCTTTTGTAAGTCGTAAGGATCTTGCAAGAGTGTTTTCTCCTTGTATATCGAGAGGACCTACAAGTGTTTGTTCAACAAACGAGGGCATTCCTCGCCGTCGGTGGGACTCGGCATGGAAATGATTATTTATGCCCGTGGATTATATACAAGGGTCAGTATTGAACCGCTTGTAGGGTAAACTGGGAAATGTGATGGCTTAAGAACATGTTCAGATCCCTGCAACTTAAGGTTTTTGAATCTTATGAGCCGTGAGGGTCTCATAAGAGGTTTCTCCTTACGAGTCGTGAGGATCTCGTAAGTGTAATTTCTCTTTAGGAATCATGGGGATCCCTAAGTGTGTTGCTCCCTTGTGAGTCGTAAGGATCTCACACATGTGTTTTCTCCTTACAAGGTTGAGAGGACCTCGCAAGTGTGCACGAATATTTTTTTTTTACGAGTCTGCGCCCTCTCGGGTTTTCACAAACTCACCGGTAGTCCTGCTGTTTTTACTCACGGAGCCCTTTCGGGTTTTCATCCGTGCCCATTTTGCTTGTGGACGTACCGCCCTTTTTTTTACGAGTCTGCGCCCTTTCGGGTTTTCACAAACATCGCCGGTAGCCTTGCTGTTTTTACTCACAGAGCCCTTTTGGGTTTTCATCCGTGCCCATTTTGCTTGTGGACGTACTGTTTTTTTTACGAGTCTGCGCCCTTTCGGGTTTTCACAAACATCGTCGGTAGCCTTGCTGTTTTTACTCACAGAGCCCTTTCAGGTTTTCATCCGTGCCCATTATGCTTGTGGACGTACCGTTTTTTTTGGTCAGCCCTAGGATGCTGCGGTTTGTAGTAGTTTACAGACGTTTCGGTCAGGCGTAGTATTTTTTTAAGAACCGATCGTTTATTGTCCTGAAGGGACTTTCGCCATGCATATTCATAAGCAAGTAAGCCCCATGATTGATCTTAAAAGTGTTTGTAGAATAACCGCAATCAGAACGGTGTCGCGCGTAGATAGACCGAGGTGAGTACGGGTCGTCCTCAAGGAAACGTGGAACCTTTTATTTTTACTTTAGATGTGTTGAGAAAGAGAGGAGGAAGAATAAAGAATGGTTGTAGGTTCTAGATCTATGTTAAACACGGATGCAAAATATAGATCTAGATTAATTATGGATGTAAGTTTAATATAAAAAGGGGCTTGTAGGGTTCCTTAGGATTTAGTAGTTATGGATGATTAATTAAAGATTACCCTTTTTATCCTTTAATAGATTTAAAACTAGAACGACAATGATGCATGTAGATTAGGGTTTCTGGAGGGAAAAGGGTTCCCACTCTTAACCCCTATCTCGACATGGAACTCCGTTCATATTTAGCCTTTACCAAAACAATCATTAATCTAATCTCTAATCGCGGTCGAGACTAACAATAAATTGGTAGCGCGCCCGATTAGGATGTTAATGATTCTTTTGATAAAGTTTATAAACTTTATAGGACGTAAAAAGGGTTTAAAGATCTTCATCATCCATTAACCTACCCTAATCCTACGAACCCTAACAAGCGGAAAATTACTCGCGCATGTTGGGAGAAGAAGAGATCGAGAGAGAATTCATAATGAAACTACAAAGAAATAGAATAAGAAAAAGAACCACCTTTATTAATCAACAAAACTCATTACTCTTTGTTCCCTTAGAAAATGATTACAAATACTAGTTTGCTTCTCGATCTCTTCTAAGGAGGTAGATGAACCGTTGATGATCAGTCTGGATGCGTGAGCCGTCTTGGACTTCGTGATCGCGTCGACTTGATGATTTTTTCAAGAGCCTCTCGGTCCTTATTTATAGTCCCAAAGCCAGAATCCTAGATGCCAAAATTGGAAACTAGTAGTTAAGATCCAAACTGAAAAATCCCAACTCCTAACTCGTCAAAACCGCGGTGGATCCGCGGCCAAAAGGTGGGTTTGGCCGCAGATCCACGACCAAACAGTGACATCTTGGGCCCAATCTTCTTGTGGGCTCTTCTGGTGATATATGGTGATCTTTTGAATATCTGGAAACTGAAAATCTTTTCTACATCACTGTCAGAATTGATTTATTTAATTTACTTTCTTAATTAGGCAGGTTTGTTTTAACAACTTTGATTTCCTTGATTTCAGCCCTGCAAATTCTGCACAGTAACTCAACAAATAATATTAGTAGAGTTTATTTTATTGAGATATTTAACTTAACCATTAAGTATTGGTCAAAGGCTTTTAATAAGGTAAGCATAATTAAATGGGCCAAATGTCACATGAATATTATATGCTTACTTTTTCCTACAAAATATTAATTATAATATAGAAACATATGAAAATAGTATTTTTACAGATAAACCCTCACATGTATCATATATCATAATAAACACCTTTTATTATATAGAAATAGTAGGGAAAATGGCATATTAAATGTGCAGTTTTATCAACTGAACAAATACCCCCAAACTTATCTTTGATCGTCCCGAGCAAACTAGTTTATTCAAGAGAAGGAGAAAAAGAAAGGAGAAAACTAAGCACACTTTCGTAGGCAAATACGATTGCACTAAGCACGTGCAACAAGCCGTTAAACCTCTAGGTGTCTCTAGTAGGAGGAGTGTTGTCTCCTGAGGGTTTTCAGCGGATTACACCCACAAAATCCTATAATAAAAAAGAGATGGTGAAATTTACATATAAAGATAAGAACCATAAAAGAAATACTTTGAAAATTTAGAGTTTCCAACTACACTAGCTTTTCAGTTGTCATGAGCCCTATCTTAATAGTCATGAAAAGATATTAGAAATCACATCATCCCTCAATAAAATATTGTCTTTATTCTTCATTCCTACCTTTCATCCAAACATCGATCATATAACCCTACGTGTGTATAATGGAACATCCCTACACTTGGAGAATTCAATTCAAGCTATCATACTCTTGTCCATTTACCTCAGTACTCTTTAATTTGATGAATATTTATGAATTTGCTCACCCATTTTCATGCGACCGTTAATACTTCTTGAGGTACTAACCGACCGATTACTTATGTGCTTGCAGATTAGGTGATAGTATTTTCCTCGTCTTGCACCACCTAAGGCTTAGCAGTGACTTCCAGACCAGTTGGTCTAAGGCACTAGGTGATGAAGCACCCTCGCTATATTTTTTTATTGCTGCCTTGGCGATAACAAAACCAGTGTTCATTTTTTCTTCACCATTTTATATTTTATTCATTTTTTATTTCCTTCACACGTTGGCTTTTAGACAAGAGCATTTCGAGGTATCCTCTACTATCCCGAGTTTCAAGACGTGTGTAAGTGTGTATAGTAGGGTATCAACATTCAAATGTTTGGCTTCCAGAATAAGAACTATTTTTCAGACTTATTTTTATCCTCAGATTAGTGACTTTCTTCATCTTACTAACCCTTGGGACAACAGCTCATAACTACTTATTACTAGTTCGTTTAAGAAAACTTCTAATTTTCTTGGTTTTCTTAAACTATTCCTATCTTTCATATATAATTTTTCACTTTCTATTCTTTTATTATCAAAAAAAAAATTTGTGCTTATATATAGTATAATGCAAAGTATCGCGTAAATAAGCACAAACCTCCCCCAAACCTGTTTACAGCAGTGTCCTCACTAATGTCATCCGTTAAGCTCAAAAACCTATAGACTTGGGAGGAAAAAGGGGACAAGAAATAATGCAAGTGAAATCCTTCCCCAAACTTATTTTTGGCTCACAATCCTATAAAAAATTTCTTTTAAGAGCCAAAATATAACCCCCCCCCAAACTTGAGTTAAGCAATGTTAATCTTTTAAAATCACACGAGGGGGTCAAGGTTATTGGTCAATGCCAAGCTTTGCAAAGACCGAAGGTCAACATCAACCATTCAAAAAATTTATCGATGAAGAACAAAGGTTGGTGGAAGAACATGTCACCTTTCGACATGAAGAAGTGGGAAGGTGATAAGAGGTGTAATGGAAAAGGATTGCGTCTCAATTTGGAGAGACGACACAGTGATATTGATGATGGATTACTCGCATTATCATGATTGTCCAGAAGGGGTGGAGGTTCAATTTCTTTATCTTGGAGTTGATTCATCTCAACACCCATATCTTTTAAAAATGCGAGTTCATCAGCGAAAATTTCCTCAAAGCTTTCATCGATACCCCGAAGAATAATGTCATCAGGAAAAACAGGGTGATCGTCAGACTCTATAAAAAGTTCCTCATCAGCGTTAGATGTTGACCCGGACAACTCGGTGGAAGAGTCCGTGTATGTATAATACATGGTTGGGTCAAACAATAACATATGAAAAGAGTCAGTATCATGAGGTTGATCAAATTCGCTGCTGTCGACATCCATTAATTCGACAGAACACACATGAGCATAGGGTTCGGAGGGTTCACTTCCCAACTTGTAAATGTTAAGCTCAATTGACTTCTTTCCAAAGGATAGGGTCATAGAGCCGTTTCTACAATTGATTACTGCGTTGGAAGTTGCTTGGAAGGGTCGACCGAGTATCACCGGGATTTGATTGCGTGGGTTTGCCACAGGCTGTGTATCTAAAACAATAAAGTCCACAGGGAATATGAATTCCCCGACTTTGATTAACACATCCTCTAGCTCACCCCCAGGTTGGGTGATAGATCGATCGGCCATCTGAAGAGTGCAATGCGCCGGTTTTAACTCTCCGATCCCTAATTGCTCATAAACAGAATACAGAAGCAAGTTAACACTAGCACCTAAATCGAGTAGAGCACGATTGATATTTTTACCCTCAATAGAAATAGAAATTGTAGGACTTCCGGGGTCCTTTCGTTTCTTAGGTAGTTGTTGTGTAAAAGCAGTGCTCACATTACTCGCAAGGAAAACTTTTTTAGGTACTTGAACTTTTCTCTTCCTAGTGCACAAGTCCTTTAGGATTTTCGCATAAGACGGAACTTGTTGGATAGTATCTAGGAGAGGAATGTTTATGTTAACTTGCTTAAAAATTTCCACAATCTTCTCCATTTGTGGACTTGGTCTGTTTCCCCTTAACCTGTTTGGATAAGGTGCTTTATCAATAAGGGTTTGGTCCAACATTGGAAAGGATTGTGGGGATGGAGTGGATCCCAGAATTGGAGTGGGGATCATTTTAGATAGATTTGTGGAAGTGGGCTGAGGGTTCGAGCCTTGGGGAAAACGGAGAATAGGCTCGGAAGAAGGTGGGAGATTAGACGAATTTGGGGAAAAAGTAGAAGCTGGGGTTTCATTGGTATCACTAACATCATCAAATTGCTCACCCACTCGGTTATTCAGCACTTTTCCCGATCTCAACGTAGTAACGGCACTCACATTATAACTTTGTGAGTGTCCAGGATTAGGTATGGGTTGAGATGGGAGTTTCCCTTTCTCTCTCGTACTCATTGCGGCGTTCAACTGTGCAATTTGGTTTTCTATTGATTTAATACTCTTACCGTGAGAGACGGAGTCTTTCTTTAGGGTATCAATAGAAGAATTCATATCAGCCGACATTTGCATGAAATGTTTCATAAACAAATCCAAAGTTTGTGCGAGTGAAGAGTTATCAGTACCGGCCAATTGCGGTGCAGAAGAGTTGGCCGGATTATGAAAATTTTGTGACTGAAAGGGGTGCTGACTTTGTGGTTGTGGTTGCTATGGAGGAGGTCTTTGATAATTGCTTTGTTGGTTTTGGTTCCAAGCAAAGTTAGGATGATTCCTCCATCCTTGATTGTACGTAGAAGAAAAATGATCGTTTCTAGGTCGCTGCTGAAAGGCAGCATTAGTTTGCTCGTGACCTTGAAACGATGCATTCATAGGACATTCTTCCGTCAAGTGTGAAGGATCTGAACAGCAACCACACACGGTTTTGGGAAGCATAACCTGGTTTAAGGAGGCTAATGAAAGTTTGTTCTCAATAGCGTCGAGTTTCTTCTGCATCGCTGCCATTTCGGCTTTTACTGCGATGGAAATATCGATCTGATGAATACCTCCCCTAGATGAAGACGGTCTTACGCTTTCCCACTGCAAAGTGTTTTCAGCGAGATCTTCCAAATATTTCCAAGCTTCGCCATCGTCTTTAGACATGAAATTGCATTGACAATTTGTTTCAAGTATCTGCTTTGTTGCTGGATTAATGCCCTCATATATAATTCGGCATAAATCCCATCTATTGATTCCATGATGAGGACATTGGACAAGCAGATCTTTGAAACGTTCAAAGCACTTCCAAAATGGTTCATTGGGAAGCTGGGTAAACTGGTTGATCTCGCTCCTAACACGGGCGGTCTTATGGTTTGGGTAAAACTTCTTAAGAAATGCTATTACGAATTCATCCCAATTAGTGATAGAGTGTGCGACAGTATTATAAAACCATTTTTCTGCCAAGTCGCACAGAGTGAATGGGAGAAGACGCAAGCGCATAGCATCCACAGTCAATTGTGAAGTACCCATCATTGCGCATACGTTTTCGAATTTGGTGATGAAAACGTACGCATCTTCCGACTCAAGCCCGTGAAATTTGGGCAGCAGATTGATGTAGTAGGGTTTAATTTCGAAATTATCCCCGTTAGCTGTTGGAATGGATAGACAAGTGGGAAGAGGACCACAGATAGGATAGCATCTCTCTTGGAGAGAGATGCGCGGTGGATTCTGTGCACCTACAGGCGGTGGCAGCGTGGTGTTATAATATGATGGAGTACCGTCCATCTCGGTCGATGTGGTGTGTGGTGGGGGAAAAGAAGATGAAGAAGCACGGACTTCGGAGTCGATAGCAGGAACGCGGACAAGACGGGCAATAGAATCCCGTGTCCAGCCAAGCATGCACTAAGCGGGTTTAGCGTAAGTGGCAGCGTGTGTGTGCTTTAAAATTGGTCTGTTTTGAAAAAGTGGGACTTTAAGACAAATCACACAAAAATGCACAAACAACCCTAGAACTAAGGTTACCTAGGTCCAGTTTCTAGACCGCTCCTAGACTTCCAAAGGACAAGCCGTAGGATCAATCCTTTACCACTACTTTACTACTCTTATGGCCAGGTAAGTGCCAGGTAAGTGGGAGGTATACGCTATACGAATCACCAAAAATAGCGGGCCTAATTAAGTAACCACTTTCCTTAGACACACTTGTCTAGACACCACAAAAGTAATGCGGATAAGCGATAAATTACCCACGACCTTCCTCTGTCCTTATTGAGCGCGACAGTCCTTAGAGTCTGGTCTAGATATTTTTTAAATTAATGTGGGGTTGATGCAGATGCTCGGTTTGTGATTTGTGGGGCTTAGGAAGGGTGATGAAATCCCCACCTAATCTGAATTTTGGTCTTGCCTCTTAAAATCCGTTTTAAAATATGCAAAACAAACCAATCACAAAACTTTGCAAAAAGATTTTTGAGCGGCAATATTTTGCAAAGAATCCTGCAGAAAAGATATTTTATTAGATTTTATAGGAGAGAGAAAGAGTTGAGAATCTTACCAGAGAAGTTTGGAACCCTAATTCCCCTCTCCCGCCGCGCTTCCGCCGCCAATACGCTCCTTGTACCGCGGTTCCGCCGCGAGAAAGAGGGTTCGGTGATGATTTTAGCTACGTGGCCTTCTGTTCTCCTCTGGATCTCAATGAATTTCTCTTTCTCCTGTTTCCTCAAGTCCGTGACTCCAGGTCTCCTTGCAAAAATTTCACACACTTCGTTAAATATACGATTTGCAGTTTTGTTATAAATATGATATAGATCGAATAAGAATTCAACACAAATAATAAGAATAAAAAATTACGCAGTATCCCCGGCAACGGCGCCATTTGATTGATCTTAAAAAGTGTTTGTAGAATAACCGCAATCAGAACGGTGTCGCGCGTAGTTAGACCGAGGTGAGTACGGGTCATCCTCAGGGAAATGTGGAACCTTTTATTTTTACTTTAGATGTGTTGAGAAAGAGAGGAGGAAGAATAAAGAATGGTTGTAGGTTCTAGATCTATGTTAAACACGGATGCAAAATATAGATCTAGATTAATTATGGATGTAAGTTTAATATAAAAAGGGGCTTGTAGGGTTCCTTAAGATTTAGTAGTTATGGATGATTAATTAAAGATTACCCTTTTTATCCTTTAATAGATTTAAAACTAGAACGACAATGATGCATGTAGATTAGGGTTTCTGGAGGGAAAAGGGTTCCCACTCTTAACCCCTATCTCGACATGGAACTCCGTTCATATCCAGCCTTTACCAAAACAATCATTAATCTAATCTCTAATCGCGGTCGAGACTAACAATAAATTGGTAGCGCGCCCGATTAGGATGTTAATGATTCTTTTGATAAAGTTTATAAACTTTATAGGACGTAAAAAGGGTTTAAAGATCTTCATCATCCATTAACCTACCATAATCCTACGAACCCTGACAAGCGGAGAATTACTCACGCATGTTGGGAGAAGAAGAGATCGAAAGAGAATTCATAATGAAACTACAAAGAAATAGAATAAGAAAAAGAACCACATTTATTAATCAACAAAACTCATTACACTTTGTTCCCTTAGAAAATGATTACAAATACTAGTTTGCTTCTCGATCTCTTCTAAGGAGGTAGATGAACCGTTGATGATCAGCCTGGATGCATGAGCCGTCTTGGACTTCGTGATCGCGTTGACTTGATGATTTTTCCAAGAGGCTCTCGGTCCTTATTTATAGTCCTAAAGCCAGAATCCTAGATGCCAAAATTGGAAACTAGTAGTTAAGATCCAAACTGAAAAATCCCAACTCCTAACTCGTCAAAACCGCGGCGGATCCGCGGCCAAAAGGTGGGTTTGGCCGCGGATCCGCGGCCAAATAATGACATCTTGGGCCCAATCTTCTTATGGGCTCTTATGGTGATATATGGTGATCTTTTGAATATCTGGAAACTGAAAATCTTTTCTACATCACTGTCAGAATTGATTTATTTAATTTACTTTCTTAATTAGGCAGGTTTGTTTTAACAACTTTGATTTCCTTGATTTCAGCCCTGCAAATTCTGCACAGTAATTCAACAAATAATATTAGTAGAGTTTATTTTATTGAGATATTTAACTTAACCATTAAGTATTGGTCAAAGGCTTTTAATAAAGTAAGCATAATTAAATGGGCCAAATATCACATGAATATTATATGCTTACTTTTTCCTACAAAATGTTAATTATAATATAGAAACATATGAAAATAGTATTTTTACAGATAAACCCTTACATGTATCATATATCATAATAAACACCTTTTATTATATAGAAATAGTAGGAAAAATGTCATATTAAATGTGCAGTTTTATCAACTGAACACCCCACCTTAGCAGACCTTGTCTATGATGTACGGGCCCTCATAATTCGGCTTGAACTTCCCACGTTTGGCATGATTGGGGATCATGTGTCTCTTGACCACTAGCATGAGTTCGCCTTGGCGAAATGTCCTTGGCCTAGTCAATCTCTCATATGAGCGCGTCATCTTCGCTTTATAAGCCTCCAAGTTTTGTTGTGCCATGAACCGAGTTTCATCGAGGGCGTCGAGCTCCTCGAGCCGAAGATGAGCATTCTCTTCGTCTGTTAGCTCGTAATGAACTGCCACTCGTAGAGAGGGTAACTTTATCTCCAATGGGAGTACTACTTCAGCGCCGAATACCAATGCATACGGAGTTGTGTTTGTGGCCGTTTTGAACGTGGTCCGATATGCCCAGAGAGCTTCATGCAGTCTCTCGTGCCAGTCTTTCTTATTTTTGGACACCGTCTTCTTTATGATCTTCGTCAAGCTTTTGTTGAAAGCCTCAGCTAGACCGTTAGCTCGGAGATTATAGACCGACGAGTATCTCCAGTCTATATTATGTTGTTGTGCAAAGCGGCTGGTTCTGTGACTTCTGTAGGCCGGCTCATTATCGGAGATAATCCGTCGCGAAGGGCCGAACCGATAGATGACGTGTGTCTTGACGAAATGGAGGATGTTCTCCATCTTAACTTCCCTTAGCGGCACTGCTTCTGCCCACTTAGAGAAGTAATCGGTTATTGCCAATATGAACCGATGTCCTTTGGATGACGCTGGTTCGATGGGCCCAATTATATCGGTTCCCCATATTTCGAACGGACAGCTAGCCACCGTTGGGTGTAGCGGGTTTGGATGCTGGTGGATGAAATCTCCGTGAATTTGGCACGAGTGGCACTGCTTTCCATATTCGAGGCAGTCCTGGATCATCATGGGCCAATAGTACTCCATCTTTTTGATCTTCAGCTTCATCTTTGGCCCGGCTTGATGAGAACCACAGAGTCCATTGTGAGTTTCTTGGACGACTCTCCTTGGTTCTTCTGGTCCCAGGCGTTTTAGCCACAGTGAGTCGAACGATCTCTTATACAGAGTATCGTTGACGAAGGCGAAAGACAAAGCTCGTTTCATGAGCTGATGTCTTGAGGATGCGTATTCAGGTTTTTGACGGGATTTAAAGTAGTTTATAATGACTTCTCTTCAATCCTTAACCTTTTCTTGGTCCTCCATTTATAGGGTCGTTTGCTTGGTCGCTTCCTTTTCTTCAAACGAATCCGGAGCTGGTGCAAGAACCCGACGGCTTTGTACAACGATTCTTACGTCATCGAAGTTTTCGTCAGCCAGTTCTTTAGCAAGTTTGGCTAATGCATCCGCCTTACTATTCTCCGCTCGCGGTATGCTTTCCAAGGCGTAGGAAGGGATTTGAGTCAGCAATTATTGCACTCTTTCGCCATATTTTACCAACTCCGGTTTGCACGTTTGATAGTCGTCATTTACTTGACTAACGACCAACTGGGAGTCTCCGTATATAAGGAGGTTTTCGATTCCCATGTCGACGGTGATCTCAAGACCTGCTATCAAAGCTTCATATTCTGCTTCATTGTTTGTCCTCGGCTCTGTCAAGGAAAAGGCCAAGCGCATTATCCCTCCTTGCGGAGTCACGAAGATAAGGCCTACCTCTGATTTGATTATAGGGGTGTTGTGCTTTCGCTTCTTTATGGAAGATGCCCCATCAAAGTAGAGTTCCCATCAGGTATCACTCCCTCCTCTCTCCATGTCGATCGTGTCAAACACGTGCTCGTCAGGCAATTCACAATTTAAGGGTGAGTCGGTAGGTATCGGATGCTCGGCGAGAAAGTCGGCGATGGCCTGGCCTTTCACTGCTTTGAGGGGTCGATAGATTATCGAGAACTCCATCAAGAGAAGGGCCCATTTAGCGAGTCGTCCTGTTAGTATGGCTCTTGACATCAAATATTTGAAAGGATCCACCTTTGATATGAGATGGACCTCATGCGCCAAAGCATAGTGTCTGTGCTTCGTTATCGCGAAGATTAACGCCAGTCAGTGTTTTTCGATGGGGGAGTAGTTGTTTTCTGCCCCCTGTAGAACTCGACTCAAATAGTAGAGGGCTCTCTCTTTCCCTTGGTCATTCTCGTGTGCCCATAACGTGCCTAAAGAACCTTCAAGGGCTATTGTGTACAGGATGAGGGGCTTTCCTTTGACTGGAGCGGTCAGTACCGGCGGATTCTGCAGGTATTGCTTGATTTCATCCAGTGCGCTTTGGAATTTTCGATCCCAGACGAACGGGGTCCCCTTCTTCATTAAATGGCTGTAGGGACGGCATTTGCCGGAAAGATTGGCTATAAACCGCCGGATATACGCGAGCTTTCCTTGGAGAGACCGCAATTGCTTGAGAGTTCTTGGAGGAGGCATGTCCATGATCGCCTCGATCTTCGACGGGTCTATCTCGATGCCCCGGTGTCATACGATGAATCGTAGGAATTTGCCCGACGAAACTCCAAACGCGCATTTCAGAGGGTTCATCTTTAGGCTGTATTTCCGAAGGCGCTAAAACACGATCTTCAGATGCTCCCAATGCTCCTCGTACGACTTGCTTTTCACAACAATGTCATCGATATAGCATTCAATGATATCATGTATGAGGTCATCGAAAATCTTTATCATAGTTCTCTGATAGGTAGCGCCGGCGTTCTTCATGCCGAAAGGCATCATTTTGTAGCAGAATATTCCCAGGGGAGTCCGGAAAGCAGTATGCTTCTGGTCTTCGGGGTGAATCTTTATTTGATTGTACCCTGATGATCCATCCATGAAGGAGAAGACTTCGTGAGTGGACGTGTTGTCTATCATCAGCTCGGTAACCGGTACGAGAAAATCATCCTTCGAGCAAGCTTTGTTGAGGTCCCGAAAGTCTACGCAGATGCGCACTATCCTATTTTTCTTCATCACTGGGACAATGTTGGCGATCCAGTCAGGATACTGAACTTCTTGGATAAAGCCGGAGTCGATTAGCTTCTTGACTTCGGCGTTGATGCTCATTTCAAGCTCAAGCCGCATCCTTCTTGGTGCTTGTTTGACTGGCTTGATGTCTGGAGATATCGCCAATTTATGCACCGCTATCTCTGGATCTAGCCCCGGCATCTCAGAATAGTTCCATGCGAAGCAGTCTTTATACTGCATGAGCACGTCCTTTAGCGTAGCTACCTGTTCTTCGGACAGCAGCTCGCTGACAAACGTAGGCCTTGGGTCGTTTGCCGTCCCCAAGTCGATTTTCCTTAGGTTGTCCGCAATAGTATGTATTCCATATTCCAACTCTTTTGGCGCAGGTGGAAATTCTGAGATCAACTCATCTTCATCCCTATTTTCGAAGCACCAGGAGAGGCCATCCACATTATCGTGCTCTCCTTCTTCCGACATCGTTACCGCGTGACAGGTGCGAGATCGCTTCCAAGACCGATCTTGATCGGGTTCTACTGTCGCTGCATAGTGGCTTTCGGTTCATGCATCTGTGGTAAGGTGACCCTCCAACTGCTGGATAGAGCGAACCTGTCTTGCTGATACTGGTCTTCTACCCGATTTTTGAATGTGAAGCGGTCTTCGAGAGGATGTCATATCGCTCGGTGATAGGAGAAATAATCTGGGTGAGAGACATCGTCTGCTTGTTCAGGGTGTTTGGACTCTTGGAGCGTAATCATTTGATATTTCATGACAAGATTGAATATCTTCCTTGTCTTGTCTTGGGGGAAAGAATATGCTCGACCCATCTTTTTTATAAGAGACGGATCCCAGCTGCTCAATTCTCGATCGCGTGGCTTCTTGGACCTGTTTTTCCGCTGTCGAACGTTTATTTCTGTTCTTTAGTTTGTTTTTGCCTCCGCGTCGGGTCTTCTGTATGACGGGCTGGCGACGAAGGGCATCATCATTCTCCGTAGCCTGTTGAAGGAGGTGTTGCATCCTGGCTTTCTCGTAAATGGCCATTTCACGGTTGTGGTCATCCCGGACCTTTTGACTCGCTGCCCTTATTGGCTTGTCCATCTGTTCTTCAAACGACGGACTTGGCATTTTTAGGGCAGGATTTCGTTTTGGTTCAATTGCAGTGTCTTCTAATAGAGCATCTCATCCTTCATTAAAATCATGTATAACGTAGCAGCCATGGAATCGCTCCCGTTTCTTGGATTGAACATATCCAAGACCGACCGTTTCCATTCTCCCGTTGGGCAATTTTCGCTGAGTTCCGGGGACGTTCCAGTTCCTGTTGTAGAACTGAGCATGTCGAGCAGTCTGTTTGAAGGGTACGCCTCAACAGCCTTTTTAATCCTTCTGTGTAGTATCTGGGCAGACGGATGGGCTAGAGCATGTCAAGCGTAGAATTGGCACCATGCCAGATTTCTTTCTTCACTTTGGTTTCTGCGGATCGATAAAAGAGGATCGCCTTTTCATCTTTTCGCCTGGGAGGGATGTAGAACGTCTGCAGTTCTTGCACACTATAGGTATTAAGTGCGTCGAGATCTTTGTAATGCTTTTGAGGGACCATTGCGATTTTCAAACTCTGATCATCTCCAGTGAGGGCCCGCATTGATGGACGGACCGAGAACACTACGTTGACTTCGTCTTCAGAGTCACTGCCAAAGACTAGGATTGGGGTAGATGGTCTCGGCTTGCTGCATTGGGGCGGCCCTGAATAGACTATTTCCTCGTCCTCTTCGGTATCGCTCCCGAAGACCGAAATAGTGGTGATAGCTTTTTGCTTATTCTCTGGTTTATGGCATCTTTCCGTGTCTTCAAAGTCTGGTAGGAAATACTTTGCATCTTCGTACTTTTGGACTTTATTCATGGAAAATGGGTTCAGCTCTCCTGTCACGGTATACTCGAGACCATCTTTGAAGTACTTCATACACTGATGTTGTGTAGAAGGGATGATATTGTACTCGTGTAACCAAGGCCTGCCGAGCAAAGCGTTGTAGCAGGTCTTGGCGTTAATGATATGAAATTTGATGTCAGTGACGAGCAGCCCAAAACGTAGCGTCAGTATCACAGACCCGGGCGTCCGTGACGACTGGAAGTTGAACCCGGAGATAGTGATTTTATCCCGAGCGAGGTGCTGGACGCTCATGCATATTTCTTTTAGCACCCTCACATTTAGGAGATTGATAGAGGACCCGTTGTCAACTAGGATCTTTCCTATCTTGATGTCATGGAAATATCCGGTGACATACAAGGGACGGTTGTGCTCGCATGTTCCGAGGAGGAGATCTTCATCGCCGAAAGTGACGTCAGCCGTGTGAACTTCTTCGAGCTCTTCCTTCATCTTTTCTTCGGCGAGGAAACCTTGAAACTGTTCGGGCTCTTGTAGTGCCCTGATCAGGGAATCTCGTGCCTCTTTAGACAATAGAAGGGTATCCAAGACGCTCAGCTGTGAGGGTATCTTCCTCAAGTGTGCTAGGATGTTGTAATCCACTTTGCTTTTCTTGGGCGGGTCCTTGGCTGCAAGCTCTTCGACGACTCAATCATCGAGGGCGATATCCTCAGGGACCTTTTCCTTCCCTTTAACTTTTCTATTCGATCCCCTATTTGCAGGTTCGATATTCTTTTCGGGAAACGTACGGTTGCGCAACTGAATATTCTCACAGTTCTTCACCTTTTTTTTCCTGAGGTGGATTCTTTGAAGAGAGGGCCGAGGGCTGTTTCTTTATCAGATCGCTCCCGAAGGTGAGAACTTGCGATCCCCCAGAATCAACCATGTGACAGTTGCCGGCAGTTCCTTTATGCTCATCTGTCGTGCTTCTCTATTCCCGACGAGCCTTGCGCTTCAATTGCCTGACGTGTTGTCGGTGGGTAACATATCCCTGCCACCAGTTTTTAAAGGCGCGACAATCTTCGGTAGGGTGCGTGATCCTCCGATGGTATAAGTAGTAATTTGGATGTGCATCCGCTTCGTCAAGGTGTATGCTGCCAGGAGTATTTCCTTTAAAAGACGGCAGCTTCATTCCCATTGACAGGGCTTTAGTGAATTGCTTCCTTGTCTTAAGCCTGCTTTTGTCTACTGTAGGCGTGCTTCGATCTAGCTGGGGTACTCTAAGGTTTCTCAATACCGGAGCTTCTTCAACTTGACGCCGACACTTGGCCCTCTCGTATATGGCTGTTTCCCGCTCTCTCTCAGCTTTACTTTTCTGAAGAGCTTCGCTCAGCAGCCTGTCAATCAATTCGTCTGATGGCTCCAGGGATTTTGGTTCCGGTTCTGGATCTGCCCCCAGTTTTTCTGTATCAGGATCCTCTTTACCGTCTATTGATGAGTGAGAGATCACGTGGCAGCTTGCCACATAATCCTCGGGCTCTTCTGAAGAATTGTTTCCTTCATCAGCGTCATCGTCTTCATTTTCAAGAACATGCTTAAAGAATTCGTCCAATGTGATTGGGGTCCATGCCCTCTGGTTATATTCTTCCAGTGCATCGATGTATTTCTGCAGACCTGTACGGCTATCGTCGGGTTTGACGGGCTTCTTGGCCTTCTTATTTTTCTTTAAAAACTTTGGAGGCTTGGCCTGAATGTTTTGTCCACCTTCACCAACTTTCAACGTTGGGCGCGGCTTCAGCATCCCCTCAATAATCTTGGGCTCCAGCGGGCTCTTCCACCTAATAGTCGGACATGCTTGGAGATCTTTCAGCATTCTTTTAGTTTTTGTCGAAAGAATAACTTCCCATAGAGCTTCCTCTATAAATGAGCATGATGCCCCCGGCGTGTCCATCTTTTTCGGAGCGTGTGGTTGTGGCGAGTTTACCCTCCAGTTTTCAGACAACGCGAATTTGCCTTGCTGGTACTAGTCCTCAATCCAGTTTTTGAAGACAAAGCAATCTTCAATTGGATGGCCCATTATTCGATGGTAGGGGCAATAGTTGGGACTGTTGACGTCACCGGGCTGCAGTGGGCGTTTTGGATCTGGCAGGGTGATGAGCCTGTTGTGCATCGCCGGCTCGAACAGTCTTCTCGTTTTATCCCAGGGAAACGAATACGGGCGTTTTAGCTTCTCGTTGAAGAATCGTTGTTTATCGTTTTGGCGATCAGCTGGTTTTGGACCACTGGACTGCTGCTGAGCATTGGCGACGAAGGTCACTTTCCCTTTCCCCTTTTCGTTTCGATGCTCCATTTTCGAGGAAGACGGTCTATGGCCCATTTGGGCCAGCTTGTCAATCAAGGCCTGGAAGGTAGTCAGCTTGAAAAACATCATGAACTGGGATTGGTCGCCTGAGGATCGAGGGTTCCTACGAACATGCCCACAACAGGAGCTTCCTCTATGCGTTGTTCACACTTTGACCATAGGTTCCGCCACTGAATTGCATACTGAACCCATGTCTCTCCCGGCTTCACTCTGGCATTGATCAACGTCGTGATTGGGGTACGTTCGCTGGCGCTTATGAACCTTTGTGTAAACAGTAGCTCCATTTCTGCAAAAGTCTTGACAGAGTCATTCGGGAGCTCGGAGTACCATTCGAATGCTGTCTCCGACAAGCTGCCAACAAACTGGAGAAGCAGCAGTTTGTCATCACCCCCTGTATTACCGCACATAGCCCTGAACAGAGCGACATGTTGATGGGGATTGCATGTCCCCTTATATACGTGGAACTTAGGAATCGTGTATGCTGGCGGGTACTTAATCTGATCGTACCAGTTTGGGTATGGTCGCCCAGTTCTGATGACTTAGCCAGCGGCTTCGTTCGCTTGATGAGCTCGTATCTGTTGAGCTATATAATCATCGAGCGTAGCTTTCGAGATTGTTTCCTCCGTTGCAGCCGAAGAGACTGGAAGAAGGTTTGATGTCTCCCCTCGATCGTCTTCAATTATTACTGGAGGATCTTCGGCTGGGTGGTCTGGCTGGATCATCATGCCCACCATATCTTGGAACAAGAGCGCAATTTGTTTTATGTTGGCCGCTTGTTCCGGGGCCTCTTTGTCTTTCTTCTCAAGCATTCTTCGGAGGAACTCGACGTCGGTTTCCTGTTCCCGGCGCTGCTCTGACGACGTCTCCGGGCTTTCTTTCGGCTCAGTGAGCACGGCCATCTTCGTTAGCATTTCCTGGAGCTTTTGCTGTTGCTCCTGGGCTTTTGTCACAGATCGGGTGAGTGGTCGATGACCCATAGAGATACAGCTATCCTCCTTCCCGGAAGCCATGTAGATGGTGTGCACTACCATGCCCCTAGACTTGGGGCATTTGGATTCAGCACCCTTGAGATTTGTCGCAGACACAGGGATCTTCTCCGGCCTTCTCCTTTTATGGGTGGTGGAAGTTGCGGGGGCTGTTGAAGCCGATGCTTTCCGTGGTACGACGGCGGTGAGATTCTCTTCTTGCCGGATCTTCATTCTCTTCTGTCAGCGGGAGTAGCCTTGGTCGATCACAGAGTCTTGGACTCTTCGCCAGACCCTGTGGATTTTGAAGGACAGCCGCTGAGGGGGCTGCTCTGGCTTTGTTTTAGTAACATTTTCCACAGACGGAGGAGATCTTTTAAGCACGGCGGTCGGAGAGTTCTTGTGCACCCACCTGAGTGGTTCAAAGCTGTTTCCAGTTGGAACAGCAGCGTCAATTTCTACCATCGGAGCTGGTGGAGTCAATCCAGAAGGGGAACTGCCCTCAGCTTTCCTCACTCGGCGCCAGTGGCGACGTCGAGTGCGTCTTGCAGATGGGATCACCTCCGTTATCGGGGTAGCTGCATCGTGCTTCATGCTTTGATGAGAAACTGTTGTTGGTGTTAGCCTGTCAAAGACTGACGTCCGTAGAGAGGGGATGGCCAACCTGTCGAAGGCAGACTTTCGAGCAGGGGTAGCAGCCTTGGTGACTTCGCCTGGAGCGGGAGTTGGAACGGCCAGTCTTGCAAAGACTGATCCTTTAGCAGGAGAAGTCTCTCTGATGACTTCATTTACTGGAGAAGGGATGGCTATCCATTTCGGGATAGCCCCTTCAGGTAATGCGGGCTTCTTCACGGGCCCATTGGAGCTTTGGCCCAGTCTGTTAAAGACCGAGGCGTTGGATTTGGGCGACCCGTTGAGAGGGGCCGCGGTAGTTGCTAACCGATCAAAGACCGAGTTCTTTGGAGCTTCTTGCGATGGCAGTGGGGAGTTGAAGCTCATTGGTGGGAGCATAGTCCCGAAGAACATTCCAGTGGTGGCTTGAGTCACATGTTCCATTGGCATGGCGACGATGGAGGCCGCTTGGGGCCCATAAGTTACTCCTTCGGCGAGGACGGAGTGGGAGTTGTTGATGCAGCTAGTGCAGTTGGAAGCCATTTTCTCTGCACGGGAGCAAGACACCAGATCTTAGTACCTCGAATCCAGGGGCAACCGCATTAAACAGCGATTCGTTCGCGAACACGACACACGAAGTGTGGAGTGGAAAGAGGAAAATGTCCCACCGAGCATGCCATAATCTATTTACTGCCGAAAACAGAGACGAAACCGCGTAGGTAGTCTTGCCTGAATTTGGGGGAAGATGCTATTTGGTTTTATCCGTCCACCTCTCTGAAGATGCCAAGTTGATTTATGGCACGTATATCAAAAGTTTAGACAGATGCGGCCGTTGTAGCAGACTTCGTCAGATTCCCCCTCATGTACGACGGGTTTTTGATTGTGGGAACGCTCTTCCCTGCAGGCGCAAGCCCCTGCAGTTAATTACGCTACCGCATCGCAGTAACCACTTTCTCCTTCTCCAGATGGTCACTGATTGGTAGAATTTAAGTTATAACCGCAATCAAGACGGTGTCGCTTTGCAGCTAGCCGGTTGAGCACGGGTCGATCCGCAGGGAGATGGTTGTATGTCCTTTCTTGTTTTAGACGAGTCAATAAAGAATTGTATATATGTTTGTTCGATTCTAACCTATGTGTATTATTTGCAAGTATAAAGTTGTTAAGAAAAAGATACGAAATTGTAAGCTAAAAAAATCCGTACTCAAAACCTTTGAGCCGAGTCTTGACCAATTGAAGCTAAAGCAATCGGCAACAACGTGGATTAGGGGACTTAAACGCGGTATTCGTGGAATAAGGCTTATTTACCCTTATCCTTCCATTCTTGTCTCTTGCTTTCGCCTCCGGCCAAACCGAACGCAACCGGTCGCGGTTAGGAATCACCGTTACCTTGTTAGGGTAGGGTGCCTAACGGAGCGCTTGCGTATGGTTTGGGCGGAGTTCAATGGAAAATAACGGGAAAAGGAAATGAGAAAAGAAAATCTTAACTTACAATACCGTATTTCATCTTAACAACGATAATTACAACCATTCACAAAATGAACAAAAGAGAGCAAAAGAAAAGAACAAAGAAAAGAAAAGATTACAAGTATTAAGTGCATGAAATAAATTGCAAGAAAGAAAAGCAAGATAATAATAAGCAAGTAATAAAAAGCGATAAAAAGAACAAGAAAGTAGAACTCAAGACAAGTATGTGATCAATAGCCAACCCTTAAACTTGCAAGCTCAATCAAGAGGTTGCAAGATCAAGAGAAGGGTAGAGAACGCATGTGAAATGAAGCGCTAATTCCATAAGAAAAATACGACCCTTGAGATCAATAACTAACCCTTAACCATTCAAGCTCAATGAAGAGGTTGAATGATCAAAAGAAAGCAAGAATCTCAAGGGGAAGAAGAAACAAAAGAGAATGATACAAAAAGCCCTCATCTTCATTGATCTCCCACTCAAAAAGCTCTCACTACAATTTTCATGGAAAAAGAATGAAGAAGAAGAAGAAAAAGACTAAATCCTAAAAAGAAAGAAGAACAAAAGAATGACCCTTGGTTGGGCTCAGATCTGGAGTATTTATAGGCAGTGAATGGGAACCCTAGGGCCAAATTCTGATATAATATGGAGTACCCAAAGTTCCCCCAAAAACTCATCAGAAGAGGCGCCAACATGGCCGCGGATCCGTGGCCAATACCCCCTATTGGCCGCGGATCCGCGGCCCTTTAGTAGACTTGGGATGTCAACTTTTGTGGGTTTGCCTGGTTTCATTTGTCCTTGTGTTTGAAAACTTCATACTGCACAAAAGTCTTCCAGAATATCAGCAGAATTCTTAGTCCAAGATTGCTATCATTTCTTCACTTTTGACTTATATCTCTCTTGAGCTCCGCGCACCCATTGATTCTTGTGCTGCCCCCCTCGTGCTCTGTGCTTGTCCCAGACACGAATGACCACTGTCATATGTCTTGTCTCAGGAACTGGTACTCGGTACTGGACGGATATGGATGACCGGAACCCGGCTTTTATCTGCTGTCAACAGATGTTCTGCTTTTGGCGTAACTGTGGAGATTTTGTCTTGATTTGCAATATTTGGACTGGAAACCTGTACTCTGTAAATATGTAACAAACACGGATTAAAAGCACCTACCTATAAACACTCGAGCGTAAGAATGGGCGGTATAAAATGCAGTATTCTGTTATGAACAAATACCCCCAAACTTAACTTTTGCTCGTCCCGAGCAAAACCAATTATTCACAAAAATAAAATCCTAACCGCACTTTCGCAGGGAACGCGATTGCACTGAGCGCGTGCAACAAGCCGTTAAACCTCTAGGTGTCCCTAGTAGGAGGAGTGTTGTCTCCTGAGGGTTTTCAGCGGATACTACCCACAAATTCCCGTCAAGCTAGTGTCATAAGTTAACATTGATTCTACTCCTACAGTTCAGTATTTACGTTAGAAATTCTATCATCCTAAGTTAGAAATATCCAACCCTTATTTTTCACACCTCCTATCTATTTAACCTTAGGTCCTATACGTTCCCAAAAAGTTTAGAAAGATGTTGGTTCTCCTGAGTTTTCCTTCTAAAGTGAGACCTCAAATCAGGGATTTTTATCAACTTTACAGAAGACATAAGTCTTATCCTTCATTTCCATCTTTTATTCAAACATCGATTGTATACCCCTACGTGTATGTATATTTGCACCCCTACACTCAAGAATTCAATTCAAGCTATAATACCCTTGCCCTAATACCTAATACTACTTCTTTTCATTAAGGATGGACGGATTTGCTCACACACTTTTCATGCGACTATTAATGCTTCTTGAGGCACTAACGACCGATTACTGAATGTGTGAACTTTTAAAGCGTAAATAGCAGTCTCCAGGTCTTGATTTTATTCTATTTTTTTTTTCTTTTTTTTTTCTTTTTTCAAGACCGGATATATTTTTCAACATGCTCTTTTGGTGTTTAGCTTTAAATACCGTTTTTTCTTTCATACTAGGCTTTCAGGCAAGAGTATTTCTAGGTATCCTCTACTATCCCAAGTTTCAAGGTGCGTGTATGTGCAGTTTGTAGGGTATATACTTTCTAAATTTGAACTCAAGAAAAGAAACTATTTTTCAGACTTATCCTCCGGTAAAGCTTCAATACTTTCCCTTCATCTTGACTTAACTCAAGATTACCTAGTTCTTAAAAAAAACTGTAAGGACGTATACTTACCAAGTTTAAACAGAATGAGGGTTATTTTTAGGGTTTTCAATTCCTAAGCCTAGAATTTAGTTATTTCTATCATATCAACTAAACTTTCGGAATAAAGATCTAAGTTACCCTATTAGCTAACTTGACGACAAAGTTTTTATATTTTTTTGGAAAATTTTGATTTTTGTGGGTTTTTAATAAGGTATGCAAATGCAAAATATACAAATGAATGCGAAGGAAGAAAGCTTACCGAGCACACCCCCAAACTTAAACTTGACAGTGCCCTCACTGTCAGGCTATACCAAGAGGGTCAAAATTGTCGGCGCTCCCCCTAAAAACAAATTATATACAAAACAAAAAAGGAAAACAAAAAATATATACAAAAAAGGTGTCCCCCCCAAACTTAAGTAAAACTGTGTTTCCACTGTTAAGCGTTGAAATTCAGGATTAGGGGGGAAAGAGAACAGTATCAAGCTATACAAGGCCTTACACAGGCCAAAAGTTAGTACCAACCATTCAAAGATCTTATCGTGATAAAGCAGTGGCTGGTAAAAGAAGGTGAAGAGGAAAGAAATGGAGAATACGCGAGACCGTATGGAGATAAAAGCGGGATACGGTCTCGGTATATGAGAGGAAGAAGAATGGCGGAAGGGAGAAAGAAAGGGAATACGAACTTGAGGGTGCAAATGGAGTAAATAGATTAGCACAATTTGTGATGACCGATGTGTGAAAAGTGATTGTGCTAATATATTTACCCGTCGAGAAATTGGGTCAAATCCCTCAAGATTCGTAAGAACCCATGGGTACGCCGAACTTGGTAAACCAGACACCGGAAGTGAAAATAATACGGGTTCTTGCAAGGTCGGAACGATGGAAAGGATGGAGGGAAGTGGTTGAGGAAGGGTATCGGTTAAGGGTTCTGGAGGGTGTACACAGTCAGTGAAAGGAACAGGATGAATTGGAAAATCCGACTCATCAACTAGAACTGTTTGATCCTCAAAATTCTCCTCAAAGTTAAGCTCATCCATGCATATTTCATCAAAGTCCAGACGCATATGGGGTTCGGGAAAAACTTTTAATGACTCGGGATGATGATTTGAAGAGACAAACTCAGCCAAATCCACGGGTTCATCATCCAAAATGTTCCCAGCGTCAATATCCTCGCTCAAGTGAAAATCAAAATTCTCAGACACCTCATCAAAAGCATGGATTTCAATCACTTCAGATTCTAAGATGGAGGTGTAGAGGTTAAAAGGATTGGGTGTGGTTTCACTTGGCAAGGTCCCTTCACAATCTGGCAAATCAAACACTACAAAGTCACACAACTCATTAAACATTCTATCTTCAACTGATAATTCATTTGGGACACTTGATAGACTTTCAACACAGGAGTTGTGGGATTCAATTTGAGACGGGTAGGTTTGATTTGGAAGGGTATACAGCTCACTTTCTCCACTCAAATTCACAGCCTGTCCTGCCGCCTCATCATACATTAAAAAATTTGGAGCTAGTTGAAAACTAGCTACCGGGTCACTAGGTTGCATGAGAGTGGCCATGGACGCATTCAAATCCATCATCTGTTGGCTTGACGCTACCCTAAAATCTTCCAACGACTGTTCCAGACTAGACATGGGTTGTGAAGGGGTTTCAGTAAAAGATTCAAAGTTGTTTGGATACTGAAAATTCCCAAAAGGCTGTGTAGAAGCAATGTCTAGGGAAGGTGCAAAAGTTGGGTAGGACTGGTAGGAATTGAATGGATGGACAGGGGTAGGATCAACAGTTGGATAAGAAGGTGAATGAAATTGTTGATCCCAAGAATTTGAAGTGGTGAAAGGAGTGAAAGATCGGCTACGGGATTGTTCAATACGTTCAGCGATGGACAAAGGACGACTTGCAGAAGGGGTATCAACATAAGCGGGTGCGGGAGGTTGAAAAGGTTGATACAAAGTGGAATGAGGAGTGCAAGTGTTTGTCCTAGACGCTGCTATGCGATTGTTTGTCCCAATCAGAGCAAAGCTCTGTTTAAATTCCAAGGTAGAAAAAGAAGCAATGCTTCTATTTTTCTCCAATCAGAGTAAAGCTCTGTCTTGAAAATTAAAAAGAAAATTAAAGTTAAAATATGCTCCACAAAAGCTTCAGAGCAAAGCTCTTAAAAAAAAAAAAAAAAGCGCGCAACTGCGCAGTTTCGCGACACGTGTCATGCAGCTGCGCAGTGCGCAACTGCGCGACACGTGTCACGCAGCTGCGCAGTTGCGCGACACGTGTCAACGCGCAGTTGCGCAAGCAAAAAATAAAAAAATTAAAAAATTAAAAAAAAATAATAAAATTCTTTATTGCAAAAACAGAATAAAGATTTGAGAAAATCTTTTCTGTTTTTGTTAAAACAATAAGATTTCTTCTGTAAAACAGAGACCTTTGGATTAAAGATCCGACGGTGGGGAAAATTCCCCAAATCACTTAGAGAATAATCTCTTTAACAAACTTTAACTAATTTATGGGCACTATAAAAAGGACCCTAGACCTCAATTCAAAATCATCAATCATCATCAAGAGAAGGAAAAACTTCTGAGAAAAAAAAAGGGAGAAGAGAAAGAACTCTTGAACATTATTCAAGAACAAAAAAGAGGTAAAATCTTCTTTTTGAAGAATAAAAAAAGAGAAAAATCTCTGAAGAACAGGAGATAAAAAAAAATGAATAATAAATAGTGCCTTGCACTTGATATGAACCCCTGGTTCTGAAAAATCAAAGAATAATAAATAGTGCCTTGCACTTGATATGAACCCTTGGTTCTGTAAAATCAAGGAAAACAAGAAGAACTTGTTTTCCTTTGATCTAAATTTAGATCAAAAGTGCTATGCACTTTTTGTTCTCAAATCAAGAAAATTCTTGAATTTCTGCACAAGTGCAACTCATCATGCAAAAGGGCCTGGCCCAACTCAAGAAAATTATTGAGTTTCTGCAACTCATTATTTAAGAGGGCCTAGCCCAATTGCAGGAAAATAAAAGGGCAAAGCCCTGTTCAGAAAATTCCTGAGTTTTTTGTAACTCATTATTTAAGAGGGCCTAGCCCAATTGCAGGAAAATAAAAGGGCAAAGCCCTGTTCAGAAAATTCCTGAGTTTTTGTAACTCATTATTTAAAAGGGTCTGGCCCAAATCAGATTGCAAAATAATGAAGGGGCAGAGCCCTGTTTAGGTTGATTCTTTTAATCGGGCAGAGCCTAAAAATTGGACTTAACCCAATCCTGGCTGTAAGTCCTTAAATTAAATGCCTCTCATAAACCAAGTCACGACCGGTCCGAGGGTACATCTCCGAACTCCTTTGACATTTGTCGCTGTAATTTCTCAACGACGTCAAAGAGGCGACGGGTCCCAACGACCACTCATCTAATATTGGACCGAAACGTCCTTAAACTAATATTTGCCCCAAAATGAGAATATTGGACCGAAACGTCCCTAAACTAATGTTGGACCGAAATGTCCATAAACTAACATTGGACCGAAACGTCCCTAAACTAATGTTGGACCGAAATGTCCATAAACTAACATCGGACCGAAACGTCCCTAAACTAATATCGGACCGAAACGTCCCTAAACTAATATCGGACCACCACGTCCCTAAACTGGAACATGGACCACTACGTCTTTAAACTGGCGACGGACCGAAACGTCCCTAAACTAATATTGGACCGAAACGTCCTTAAACTAATATTGGACCGAAACGTCCTTAAACTAATATCGGACCACCACGTCCCTAAACTGGCGATGGACCACCACGTCCCTAAACTGGAAAGTGGACCACTACGTCCCTAAACTGGAATAATAGAGCCTCCAAATGCTCTTTTGCCGGATCTAAACGGTCCCGCACCCTTAGACATTTAAATGAATGATAAAACCCCAAATCAACTCTGGTTCAAGGGTACATCTCTGAACTCCTCTGACACCTATCGTTGTAATTCTTCAACGACGTCAGAGAGGTGACGGGTCCCGACGGCCATAAATGCGATGGACCACCACGTCCCTAAACTGGAATATGGACCACCACGTCCCTAAACTGGCACAATAGAGCCCAAATGCTCTTTTGTCGGACCTAAACGATCCCGTTAAGTTGATCTTAGTCTCAAACTGGACTAACGTATCCTTAACAAACGTTCGAGTCGATCTTAGCCTCAAAAATGGCTAACGTATCCTCCAAACAGACTTTAGTCCCAAATTGGACTATGAATCTCCCAAACTGGAACAATAGAGCCCAAACGCTCTTTTGTCGGATCTAAACGATCACGTTAAGTTGATCTTAGTCTCAAACAGGACTAACGTATCCTTAACGAATGTTTAAGTTGATCTTAGCCGCAACGCGACTAACGTATCCTTAAACTAAAAACACCAAACCCAAATCTAAGTAAATACGGATTTGGACTAATCCACGTCCTACGGGTGACGACATCACTCAGTCTCCGTATACAATCCACGGGCAACCACAAACAAAACAACCACACACGACACGAAGTGAAATTCTGGAGAAGGAGAAAGTTGTTACCGCGATGCGGTAGCGTAATTAACTGCAGGGGCTTGCGCCTGCAGGGAAGAGCGTCCCCACAATCAAAAACCCCTCACCCTGGGGGGGAATCTGACGAAGTCTGCTACATCGGCCGCATCCGTCTAAACCTCCGATACACGGTGCCATAAATCAACTTGGCATCTTCGGAGAGGTGGACAGATAAAACCAAATAGCATCTGCCCCGAATCCCAGCGTCAGGACATCGCGGTCCTGTGCGCCGCCTTTCGGAGGGGAACAGATTCTGGCACGCCCGGTGGGACCTCTTCCTCTTTCCACTCCACACTTCGTGTGTCGTGTTCGCGAACAAATTGCGGTTTGCTGTGATTGCCTGTGGATTCAAGGTACTAAGATTTGGTGTCTTGCTCCGTGCAGAAAACAGAAGATCAATGGCTTCGAACTGCATCGTCCGCAGCGATAACTCTCGCTCCGCCGTTGCTGGAGGAGTGACTTATGGGCCCCAAGCGGCCTCCCTTTTCAAAATGCCGGTGGAGCAGATGGCTCAAGCCACCACTGGACTATTTTTTGGGACCATGCTCCCACCAATGAGCTTCAACGCCCCAATGACATTGCATGAAGCTCCAAAAAAGTCGGTCTTCGATCGACTTATTACTGCCGCGACCCCTCTCAACGGGTCGTCCAACTCCACTGCTTCAGTTTTTAACGGACTAGGCCAGAGCTCTAACGGGCCCATGAAGAAGCCTGCCATACCAGAAGGCGTTATCCCGAAACGGATAGCTATCCCAGCTCCCGTTCTTGGCGAAGTCACCAGGGTCACTTCCCATGTTCGGAAGCCCGCTTCTGACAGGTTGGCCGTCCCCGTTCAATGGACGTCGATCTTTAAAAAGCTGGTACCGGTATATTCTGACCAACACAGGGGGCATGAGGAGGTCACCCCTATAGCTGAAACAACTCCATCAGCACGACATGCCCGACGACGCTACTGGCGCCGAGTGAAGAAGGCTGGGGGCAACTCCCCCTCTGGACTTACTTCTCCAACTCTAATGGTGGAGATCGATACTGCTGTTCCAACCAGGAACAGCTTTGAGTTGCTGAACAAGGTGCGCAGAAACTCTCCTACTGCGGTGCTAAAGCGAACTCCTTCATCTGTGAAGAATATTCCAGAGAAGAAGCTAGAGCAGCCCCCTCAACGGCTGTCCTCTAAAATTTACAAAGTCTGGCGACAGTTCCAAGAGTCGGTGACCGATCAAGACTGCCTCCGACGACAGAAAAAGATGAAGGTTCGGCAGGGGAAGGATTACTCTGTCAAACCATAAAAAGCAAAAGCTACTTGGGTGCCCACTACAACGGCTCCCTTAACTCCAATCACTCAAAAAAGGAGGCCGCAAAAAGCCCATGTGTCTTCGGTTAATCGCAAAGACACCGAACACAAACGCCCCAAGTCTGGGGGCATGGTGGTGCACACTGTTTATATGGCTTCTGGAAAGGAGGAAAGCCGCACTTCTACGGGCCACCGACCGCTCACCCGATCCGTGACGAAAGCCCAGGAGCAACAACAAAAGCTTCAGGAAATGATGAATACAATGGCTGCACTCACTGAGCCAAAAGAAAGCTCTGAAACGTCTTCGGATGAGCGTCAAGAACAAGAAACCGACGCTGACTTTTTACGCAGAGTTCTCGAAAAGAGGGACAAAGAAGCTGCAGAGCAGGCGGCTAACATAAAGCAGATGGCGCTCCTCTTCAAAGATATGGTAGGGATGATGTTACAGCCGGACCCTCCTGCTGAAGATCCTCCGATCGTCCTTGAAGACGACAGGGGAGAAACGTCAAATCCTCCGCCGGCTCTATCAACAGCCAAGGAGGAGGAAATCTCCAAAGTTGACCTAGACGAATATATAGCCCAGCAGATCCGGGTTCATCAGGCGAATGAAGCGGCTGGGCAAATTGTTAGAACCGGACGACCGTATCCGAGCTGGTATGACCAAATCAGTTACCCGCCAGGATATACGATCCCTAAATTCCACGTATATAAAGGGACAGGGAATCCGCATCAGCATGTCGCTCAATTCAGGGCCTTATGCGGCAATACTGGAGGCGATGACAAATTGTTGCTACGTCAATTCGTCGGCAGCTTAGCAGAAATAGCCTTTGAATGGTATTCGGAGTTACCTAACGACTCTGTCAAAACATTTGCAGAGATGGAACTGCTGTTTACACAAAGATTCGCAAGTGCCAGTGAACGCACTCCGATTACAGCACTGATAAATGCCAGGATAAGGCCCGGCGAAACATGGGTCCAATACGCAACACGATGGCGAAACCTATGGTCGAAATGCGAACAACGCATAGAAGAAGCACCTGCGGTAGGCATGTTTGTGGGCACTCTCGATCCGCAGGCGACCATCTCGCAATTCATGATGTTCTTCAGGCCGACCACCTTCCAGGCCTTGATCGACAAATTAGCCCAAATGGACCAGATGGGCCATAGACCGTCTCCTCCAAGACCCGATCCCCGAAATGAGAAAGGAAAAGCGATCATCGTCGCCAACGCTCAGCAACAGTCGAGCAACTCAAAGCCAGTCCCTCGCCAAAACAACGTGCGTCCACGCCCATCCCTCGAAGAGAGGCTAGAACGTCCTTACTCGTTTCCTCAGAATAAAACGAGAAGACTGTTTGAGCTAGCAGTGCGTAACAGACTCATCAATCTGCCGAGTCCAAAGCGTCTGTCGCAGCCAGGCGATCTTAATAATCCCAATTATTGCCCTTACCACCAAACGGTAAGTCACCCAATTGAAGATTGTTTCGTCTTTAAGGGATGGATCGAGGATCAATAGCTGCAAGGCAAGTTTGCGCTGTCTGAAAGCTGGAAGGTAAACCCCCCACAGCCGCACTCTCCAAAGAAGACGGACACGCCGGGGGCAACTTGTTCTTTCGTCGAGGATGAAAACGATGGAGAAAACTTATCGAATGAATCCGAAGACTACGTAGCGACTTGTCATGTGATTTCTCATTCACTGACAGATGATGAGGAGGACCCTTGCGCTGAGAAATCAACGGCGGACCCTGAAACAGAAATTCCGCGGCCGTCAGACAAGTTGATCGATGCCTTCCTAAATGAAATTCGTCTGAAAGAAAAAGCCAATCAAGAGCATGAAATGGCCATACTGGAAAGAACCAAGGTATTCCCGTCAAATCAAAAGCCATACCCTGCGGGTAAAAACAAATTCAAGACGAGGAAACGGTTCGCCAAAGCTCTATCAGTAGGAATGAAGCTACCGCCCTCCGAAGAAAATCCTTTCTCTGAGATAGAGATGCACCCTAACTTCTGTTTATATCATCAGAAGATCATACATCCTACCGAAGACTGCGAGTCCTTTAACTGTTGGTGGCAAGGGTATATCGCTCAAAAGCAACACTTCGACAGGACAAAGTGTGAAGCTTGTGGACATCGGAAAAATACGATATATGAGCACAAAGGAGCCGCCGCAAACTGTCATATAGCCGACTTCAAGGGATCACAAATTATCACCTTTGGAAGCGACTCTGACGAAGAAGCTATCCCCAACTTTTCCCTCGGGGAACCTATTTCAAAAATAATGGAATTGAGAAGCTGCGAGAACGTTCAGCCATGCAATCGCATGCTACTCGGAAAAAATCCCGACCCCGTAAGCAAGGGACCGAACAAGAAGAACAAAGGAAAAGGAAAAAAGGCCCTCGTCGCCAGCACTCACCAACAATAAGGTGACCCTAGACCGGTTGCTTGCCAAAGCAACAAGCGGCAATCCCTCCAGGAAAAGTTGGAACGCCCTTACTCGTTTCCGCAAGATAAAACAAGGGGACTGTTCGAGCTGGCAGTGCGCAACAGACTCATTAATCTGCCGAATCCAAAACGTCCGTTGCAGCCAGGCGACGTTAATAATCCTAATTATTGCCCTTACCACCAAACGGTAGGTCATCTGATCGAGGATTGCTACGTCTTCAAGAACTGGGTTGAAGACCAATACCAACAGGGCGAGTTCGCGTTGTCCGAAATTTGGAAAGTGAACCCACCACAACCGCATGCTCCGAAAAATATGGACACGCCGGGGGCATCATGCTCATTCATAGAGAAAGCCTAACGGACCACTACGTCCTAAAACTGGATAACGGACCGAAACGTCCTTAAACTAACAACGGACCGAGATGTCCTTAAACTAACGACGGACTACAATGTCCTAAAACTTGCAAATGACCGAAATGTCGTTAAACTACTCCCAACCCGCAGCATCTTCAGGCTGACGTGTAAAAAAAAAACAAAAAAAAAACAAAAACAAAAACAAAAAAAACGGTACGTCCACAAGCAAAATGGGCACGGATGAAAACCCGAAGGGGCTCCGTGAGTAAAAACAGCAGGGCTACCGGCGAGTGTTCGTGAAAACCCAAAAGAGCGCGATCTCGTAAAAAAAAAAGAAAGAAAAATAAAATAAAAATAAAAAGAATAAAAAAAAACGGTATGTCCATAAGCAAAATGGGCACGGATGAAAACCCGAAAGGGCTCCGTGAGTAAAAACAGCAGGACTACCGGCGAGTGTTTGTGAAAATCCGAAAGGGCGCAACCTCGTTGAGAAACACTTATAGGGTCCTCTCGACCCTGTAAGGAGAAACCACCTACGTGAGATCCTTACGACTCACAAAGGAACAACACACTTAGGGATCCCCACGATTCCTAAGGAGAAAATACACTTGCGAGATCCTCACGACTCGTAAGGAGAACTCTCTTGTGGGACCCTTACGGCTCATAAGATTTGAAAGTCTTAAGTTACAGAGGCCTAAATCTGTGCTTAAGCAACCCCCACAACTTTCGACATTGCCCTACAAGTGGTCCGATATTGGCCCTTGTATACAATCCACGGGCGCGAATAAACATTTCCCTAACCAAGTCCCATCCGTGACTAGGGATATGTCCACACGGTGAACAACCCTTGTGAGTCCTCTCGACTCATAAGGAGATAACACTCTTGTAAGATCCTTACGACTTATAAGAGAACATACACTTAGCAATCCTCACGATTCCCAAGGAGAAAACACACCTACAAGATCCTCACGACTTGTAGGGAGAAATACCTTTGTGAGACCCTTACGGCCCATGAAGTCAAAAGCCTTAGCCGACAGGACCCCTAACCCTGTTTACTAAGCCACCTTTGTTCGACATCGACGGAGGCAAATGATGATTCGCTCCTGGCAATATTCCAGTTGTAGCGATGCTGATGCCTAAATCGGTATCAAATTCCAAGTCCTTTCATGGCAGATGATGATTCGCTCCTGGCAATATCCCAGTTGCAGCGATACTGATGCCTAAACCGGTATCAAATTCCAAGTCCTTTCAAGGCAAATGATGATTCGCTCCTAGTAATATTCCAGTCGCAGCGATACTGATGCCAAGATTGGTATCAGACCCCAAATTCCCTACTCGCAAAAAAAAAATGCATACGAAATAGCCGAAATGATGGGGCAACTTGCAAACAGAATCAGCAAGTAAAAATGTATGTATACAAAACAGCCGAAACGATTGGGCAACTCGCAATAAAAAGCAGCGAGTAAAAACATAATAAACAGCCGAAATGATTGGGCAACTCGCAATAAAGAGCAGCGAGTAAAAATAAAGTAAACAGCCGAAATGATTGGGCATCGCGAAAAATAGCCGAAATGATTGGGCAATCGCGACCTTCGCGATATAAAAGCTGAAATGATAGAGCATCGCGGAAAGAATAAAAAAAATGAAAGAATGAAGCTTTTTGCCCTACAGGTGAAATCACATCGATCCCTGTATACAATCCAGGGGCACAGATAAAAAGGGAACAATACCTTCCCAACAGGCTCCACCAGAAAACGAAGCCAAATCTCGATGGTTCATAGATAACCTAGAGACCTTCTCGACATTTGTCGCAATATTACAGACACGATGTCAACAAATGAAGCAAACGAAGATCCCGAGCTTCAGGGTCTCGACGTCAACGTCTACAGCCTAGAGACCAACAACGGTGTGCCTCCTCATTCCAACAGGACACAGATGTTACACCATCAAGCGGAGCGATGGCAAAATCCCAGCTTCACCTCAGCATTCGTCTCGATACAGTAGACGCAATGTCAACAACAACGTCCTCCCTAGTCCAGCTGGAGGCAGATGCAACGTCAACAAAAGACCTCACGGTCGAAACAAAGCGGAGTGATGGCAAAATCCCAGCTCCACCTCAGCATTCGTCTCAATACACCAGACGCAGTGTAAGCAAATGAAGCGAAGGCCACATTCCTAGCTTCAACGTCTTTACGGTAACTTACATAAAACCGGAAAGACAATCGGAGACCATCTCACATGAAGTGGTCACCTCCTTGACGTTCGTCTCGATACAGTAGACGAAATGTCAACCTCAGCGTTCTTCCTCCAGCAGGGATTCAAACATGATAAAGCAAATGAAGCGAAGGCCACATTCCTAGCTTCAACGTCTTTACGGTAACTCATATAAAACCAGAAAGACAACCGGAGATCATCTCGCGCCAGCACAGAGTGGTCACCACCTCGACGTCCGTCTCGATACAGCAGACGAGATGTCGACCCCAGCGTTTTTCCTCCAGCAGGGATTCAGACATGACAAGGCAAATGAAGCGAAGGCCACATTCCTAGCTTCAGCGTCTTTACGGTAACTCACATAAAACCGTAAAGGAAATCGGAGATCATCTCGCATCAGCACAGAGTGGTCACCACCTTGACGTTCGTCTCGATACAGCAGACGAAATGTTAACCCCAGCGTTCATCCTCCAACAGGATTTGGACACACCAAAGAAAACGAAGCGAAGGCTACATTCCTAGCTTCGACGTCTTGACGGTAACTCATATAAAACCGGAAAGACAACCGGAGATCAGCTTGCACCAGCACAGAGTGGTTACCACCTCGACGTCCGTCTCGATACAGCAGATGAGATGTCGCCCCAACGTTCGTCTCGACACAGCAGACGCAACGTCATCAAACAAATGGAGCCACGGCAAAATCCCTAGTTCCCACCATGACATTCGTCTCGATACAGAGGACGCAGTGCCAGCAAACGAAGCAAAGGCCAAATTCCTAGCTTCAGGGTCTTAACAGCAAGTCATATAAAGCCTGAAAGACTATCGGAGATCATCCCACACCAGCGCGGAGTGGTTATGACTCATCGGGGCTCTCCAAAATGAGCCTAACCTCAAGTAAAAAGCGGCATGGCAAATTCCTAGCGCTTGCTCTTCCGACGGTCAAACTGCCAAGGAGGATTGCTTGAAGACGTCTTGTCCAGCCCCCGAAGGGATCAGAGACACGGCAGTCGCGGGGCTACTCGAACAGCACGATTGCCTATCGAGGACTATATCAGCTTATGCGACGGTACGATGGCCAAAACCCTAAGTACCACCGACCTTAACGGGCTTCTGTCGTAAAGAGCAGAGGTTAAATGCGACGTTAAGATGTTCTTGCGAGAAACGTTCGATTCGTCTCGACTTGTGAAAAATTGTCGAGGCGGCTCGACTCGTGAGATAAAGTCTTAGACAGCAAGGATTGAAAAGCTTGCTTTTTGAGCAATGGGGCCCTGCAAGTCAATCCAAACTGGTCTCTTGCATACTATTCACGGGTCTCACTCTCCGAAGTCGAATTTCGACGAGGAGGGAAACAACCACTTACGAATCCTCTCGATTCGTAAGAGGGAAAATTCTCTTATAAGATCCTTACAACTTATAAGAGAAAACCACACTTAGGAATCCTCACGATTCCTAAGGAGAAAATCCACCTATGAGATCCTCTCGATCCGTAGGGAGAAAAGCCTCTATGAGACCCTCACGGCTTATAGAATTGAAAAGTCTTAGGCATTAGACCTGAACCTGCGGCCTAAGCCATCGCTATTTCCTGAGGAAGTCAGAATACTCGTTTTAAACATCCATCAACCATGGTTATTAAGACAGCCTGCTGACTTTAAAAGAAAGAAGATGACAGAGAGAATATCCGGTCTACATTTGATCTGGCATGCGTGACGCATTCATTTATGCATGGACAGAAAACTCAGGACGGGAGATAAGAGAAGCTGAAGTAAAAAGTTTCCATTCATATTGGCAAAAATTCTTACAATTTTGAAAAGCGGTAAAAGGAAAACATTATTACAATGGAATAACTTCAGATCCGGGGCAGGGATTGAGGAATTCAAAAGTAAGGCCGTCCAAACTTCTTTTGGCCTTTCTAATTATTCTTATGCGCAGCCTCTCGCGCTCCTCGGTGTCAATATCATCGGCAAGCCCCTCCGGCCTTCGATAAGCAGCAAAAATTGTCGTCTGCTGAAAGATTTGATGTAGGATGTCAACGAGGTTGTTTCGCCGTTTCTTCGAAATCAGCCCCGTCAGGTACACTGAATGCACCTTGTCTTCGGCATCATCTAGCGCATTGAGCGGTAAGGCCTCGTGAAGACCTGGGAGTGCTCTCCATATTGACCCCAGCACGACTTTCAAAAGGACCGAACGACGAGGTAGCAGCCAGCCACCGCTGGCATTCAGGCGACCCATGACCTCTGCACATTGAGCGTCCGTAAACTCCTGGTTCTGTTGACGGCCCTGTACACGGATATCCTCAGAAGTGATGAACTCGTGCAAGCTGTATAGACGCACCGCCATAATACCTGAAGAAAACAATACAGGGATATTAACAAACAAGAAAATACAGAAAGTTAAAAGTTAAACTCCTCGAGAGCAATGCTCTGCAGACAGGAGCGACACCAGTCAAAATCAGTTATGAGGAGAATTTGAGGAAAATTCCCTGAAAATATTGAGAGCTCCGCTCTGGACATTTAAAAAAAAATGATATAATAATAATAATATTCTCAAGTGCCATATAAGTTGGGAGAAGCAAAACTCCATTAATTAAGAAGATATAAGAAAAATCTTTTATAGAGCAAAGCTCTATTAATGGAACTCTAATAGGGCTCTCCTCAGTCTTCTATAGACCCCCTTAGAGCAAAGCTCTACTAAGTGAAACCCTAAATGGGTCTTCTTTAGATCTGGGATCTATTGAGAGCAATGCTCTTAAAATTGATTTAATTTAATTAAAATTAATATTTTTACCTAAAATTCTCTAAAAGTTTGAACTTTTAAAAGTGTTTAAATAAAATAGCAGGGCTCTGAGTTCTGAAAGTAAAATTTTAGAGATGAGAATCATCTAAGGGACCAAAAGTCCTATTTATAGGCATCAAGTGCCCTTTCAGCTTCCAAGAGATAGCGCGACGGTTCGGAGTCTGCCACCGCTGCGCTCACGTTAGGAGGCCACGTAAGCGCAACGGTGGGGGGGCATTTGTTTGTCCCAATCAGAGCAAAGCTCTGTTTAAATTCCAAGGTAGAAAAAGAAGCAATGCTTCTATTTTTCTCCAATCAGAGTAAAGCTCTGTCTTGAAAATTAAAAAGAAAATTAAAGTTAAAATATGCTCCACAAAAGCTTCAGAGCAAAGCTCTTTAAAAAAAAAAAAAAGTGCGCAGTTGCGCGACACGTGTCACGCAGCTGCGCAGTGCGCAGCTGCGCAAGTGCGCAGTTTCGCGACACGTGGCACGCAGCTGCGCAACTGCGCAAGTGCGCAGTTGCGCGACACGTGTCACGCAGCTGCGCAGTGCGCAAGTGCGCAGTTTCGCGACACGTGGCACGCAGCTGCGCAACTGCGCAAGTGCGCAGTTGCGCGACATGTGTCACGCAGCTGCGCAGTGCGCAACTGCGCAGTTTCGCGACACGTGTCCCGCAACTGCGCAACTGCGCGACACGTGTCACGCAGCTGCGCAGTGCGCAACTGCGCAGTTGCGCGACACGTGTCAACGCGCAGTTGCGCAAGCAAAAAATAAAAAAATTAAAAAATTAAAAAAAATAAAATAAAATTCTTTATTGCAAAAACAGAATAAAGATTTGAGAAAATCTTTTCTGTTTTTGTTAAAACAATAAGATTTCTTCTGTAAAACAGAGACCTTTGGATTAAAGATCCGACGGTGGGGAAAATTCCCCAAATCACTTAGAGAATAATCTCTTTAACAAACTTTAACTAATTTATGGGCACTATAAAAAGGACCCTAGACCTCAATTCAAAATCATCAATCATCATCAAGAGAAGGAAAAACTTCTGAGAAAAAAAAAGGGAGAAGAGAAAGAACTCTTGAACATTATTCAAGAACAAAAAAGAGGTAAAATCTTCTTTTTGAAGAATAAAAAAAGAGAAAAATCTCTGAAGAACAGGAGATAAAAAAAAATGAATAATAAATAGTGCCTTACACTTGATATGAACCCCTGGTTCTGAAAAATCAAAGAATAATAAATAGTGCCTTGCACTTGATATGAACCCTTGGTTCTGTAAAATCAAGGAAAACAAGAAGAACTTGTTTTCCTTTGATCTAAATTTAGATCAAAAGTGCTATGCACTTTTTGTTCTCAAATCAAGAAAATTCTTGAATTTCTGCACAAGTGCAACTCATCATGCAAAAGGGCCTGGCCCAACTCAAGAAAATTATTGAGTTTCTGCAACTCATTATTTAAGAGGGCCTAGCCCAATTGCAGGAAAATAAAAGGGCAAAGCCCTGTTCAGAAAATTCCTGAGTTTTTTGTAACTCATTATTTAAGAGGGCCTAGCCCAATTGCAGGAAAATAAAAGGGCAAAGCCCTGTTCAGAAAATTCCTGAGTTTTTGTAACTCATTATTTAAAAGGGTCTGGCCCAAATCAGATTGCAAAATAATGAAGGGGCGGAGCCCTGTTTAGGTTGATTCTTTTAATCGGGCAGAGCCTAAAAATTGGACTTAACCCAATCCTGGCTGTAAGTCCTTAAATTAAATGCCTCTCATAAACCAAGTCACGACCGGTCCGAGGGTACATCTCCGAACTCCTTTGACATTTGTCGCTGTAATTTCTCAACGACGTCAAAGAGGCGACGGGTCCCAACGACCACTCATCTAATATTGGACCGAAACGTCCTTAAACTAATATTTGCCCCAAAATGAGAATATTGGACCGAAACGTCCCTAAACTAATGTTGGACCGAAATGTCCATAAACTAACATTGGACCGAAACGTCCCTAAACTAATGTTGGACCGAAATGTCCATAAACTAACATCGGACCGAAACGTCCCTAAACTAATATCGGACCGAAACGTCCCTAAACTAATATCGGACCACCACGTCCCTAAACTGGAACATGGACCACTACGTCTTTAAACTGGCGACGGACCGAAACGTCCCTAAACTAATATTGGACCGAAACGTCCTTAAACTAATATTGGACCGAAACGTCCTTAAACTAATATCGGACCACCACGTCCCTAAACTGGCGATGGACCACCACGTCCCTAAACTGGAAAGTGGACCACTACGTCCCTAAACTGGAATAATAGAGCCTCCAAATGCTCTTTTGCCGGATCTAAACGGTCCCGCACCCTTAGACATTTAAATGAATGATAAAACCCCAAATCAACTCTGGTTCAAGGGTACATCTCTGAACTCCTCTGACACCTATCGTTGTAATTCTTCAACGACGTCAGAGAGGTGACGGGTCCCGACGGCCATAAATGCGATGGACCACCACGTCCCTAAACTGGAATATGGACCACCACGTCCCTAAACTGGCACAATAGAGCCCAAATGCTCTTTTGTCGGACCTAAACGATCCCGTTAAGTTGATCTTAGTCTCAAACTGGACTAACGTATCCTTAACAAACGTTCGAGTCGATCTTAGCCTCAAAAATGGCTAACGTATCCTCCAAACAGACTTTAGTCCCAAATTGGACTATGAATCTCCCAAACTAGAACAATAGAGCCCAAACGCTCTTTTGTCGTATCTAAACGATCACGTTAAGTTGATCTTAGTCTCAAACAGGACTAACGTATCCTTAACGAATGTTTAAGTTGATCTTAGCCGCAACGCGACTAACGTATCCTTAAACTAAAAACACCAAACCCAAATCTAAGTAAATACGGATTTGGACTAATCCACGTCCTACGGGTGACGACATCACTCAGTCTCCGTATACAATCCACGGGCAACCACAAACAAAACAAACACACACGACACGAAGTGAAATTCTGGAGAAGGAGAAAGTTGTTACCGCGATGCGGTAGCGTAATTAACTGCAGGGGCTTGCGCCTGCAGGGAAGAGCGTCCCCACAATCAAAAACCCCTCACCTTGGGTGGGAATCTGACGAAGTCTGCTACATCGGCCGCATCCGTCTAAACCTCCGATACACGGTGCCATAAATCAACATGGCATCTTCGGAGAGGTGGACGGATAAAACCAAATAGCATCTGCCCCGAATCCCAGCGTCAGGACATCGCGGTCCTGTGCGCCGCCTTTCGGAGGGGAACAACGATCTTTCAGTGAAACTTTGGGCATGGAGGGGTCGTTCGATGTTCGGCCAAAGCAAGAACCGTAAGAAGAAAATTTCTTCTTCGGAGAGCTTGCTCTTCTCGTTTTCTTTTTTGAGAACTTGAAGTTTATGGGGGGGTTCTTCTCTGCAAGACTTGAAGTCTTGGGTCCTTTATATAGGGGAGGCTAATTTGTTGAATCAGTTAAGGAAATCTTTCTCTGATTGATTTGGGGATATTTCCCCACCATTGGATCTTTGATCTTAGGGCTTCTGTTTTACAGAAGATAATCTTCTTGTTTTTAACAAGATTGGGAAAATATTTTCTCATACAGAACTTATTCTGTATCTTGGTGATTTTTAATCACCATTGGATTTTTGATCCAACGGTGCTCTGATTTATAGATCACAATCTTTCCTGTTTGGAAAGATTCAAGGAGTATTTCCTCAACAGAATTTTATTCTGGTAATTTGATAATTTTTAATCATCTTCGTTGGATCTTTGATCTAAGGGTGGAGGACGTCTAGTTCTAGCGCTAGCGCTCTCATGCTTTGCACGTGAGGCGCTGTCTCAGAGTCTTTGACTCTTGGCGCGAGCGCACGTAGCACTGGCGCTCTCGTGCTTTGCACGTGAGGCGCTGCCTCAGAGTCATTAGCGCTGGGGCTCTTGTGCTTTGCACGTGAGCGCTGCCTCAAAGTCTTTGACTCCTAGCGCTGGCGCTCTTGGGGCTAGCACTCTTATGAGGTGCTGCCTCATTTCAAATTTCAAATTTTGAAATTTTAATTAGAGCTTTGCTCTCTTATTGGGGGATACAATACCAAAATTCAAAGATCAAGTTCTAGTAAAAGACTCAGCGTTACGCTACCTTGGAGCAGCTTTTCAGTTTCTTCCCGAGCCGCGCGTGCAACCTGTCTACGAGCGGTAGACAAAGCGGAGGGAACATCCACCGAAAGAGTATTAGCAAGCGGAACGCTGCTTGAGCCTGCATCTACGGCCAAACTGGCATCAAGTTCCCTCGCCGCATGCTTCCTTCGCTTCCTCTTGGTCTGAGCAGTGAGAAACGATCTCCTCAAGACCTCTGACAAGGGGACGTCATCGTCCGAACCAAGCTCTACCTCTGGAGCCGTTATGGCGTCCTTCATCGGCTGCTTCAGCAAAGCCTCCTGCGGGGACGTTGGGAGAGCTGGGGCCACAATAATTGGCCCTAGAAGTTTTACCGCATCGCTGCTCGAGATCGGTACTGCACTTGGAATAACCCGAGTCAATGTAGTCCCTACAACAAGATGAAAGAGAGGGACAGAACACAAATAAAAAAAAGAATAAAGGCATAATAAATTGAATTTTACCAAGGCCCAGAGAAGCGCGAAGCCTCTCTTCCTCTTCGAATGTCCGAAGGGAAGCCGCGAGAGCCTCTTCGGCAGAAATACCTGTGGGAAAAGAAAGCGTTAATAAAAACATAACGAAGGGAAAAGAGATAACCGCGGAAGAACATAACTGAAAGTATACCAGATTTCGGGATAGTAATCAGAGGCGCTTCTGCGCGAGCTAGTCACTCGGAAGCCATAAGGGAAGCCTGGAGGTCAGTATCATCCGCAGGCACGATGAATAAACCCTCATTGGTCCCATACTCACACAAACCCTCGCTGTAAGGAGCATGTGGCTCCTGGCCAAATATAACGTCGGCAGAAAACAGTGACTTATTCTTCTTTTGCAAGTGAGCACCAGTAGCCGATGATAAGAGCTTGCGCTTAACGGGCATTTTTGGGTGGCGGGTCCCGATTTCCACACCAACGCCAGACTCCGGGGACGCTACAGCTACAGTTTCTACAGGAACACGGGGTACAGGCTTCTCAGGGAAGGCACGCGGTACCACAACTGCAGCAGCTTCTCTTAAGAAAGGACGAACGGTGGTACGCCGCTTCAAAGGAACTGCTGGGTTACCAACTGGGACAACATCCTTATGATCAAGTAGTAGCTGCCTCTCTTTCCTGATAACAGCACCTATCGAATGCTGATACCACGCCACGTATGCATTTGAAGCTTTTGGCACGTAGCTTGGCTCACTGATGAGAAAGCTAGACCCCGTGTTTAGACACATGAAGTGGTGCAGTGCACTGTGGATACCCTCTTCCGTAGCAACCGGCTCAGCTAAGAAAGCCTCAACCGGGACACCCTGATCATAACTCGACTGTTGACCAAAACGGTGCGGGTTATACCTCATGAACAATGTCGAGGCGCCTTGCCTAAATACTAGAAAGCCTGACCTGATCGAATATAAATGCAGGATCTCCCGAGCCTTCAACGCAGGAGCCCCGTCTTTGAAAGTATCACGCAACGGTTGCACCGCCTTGGTAGATTCCTTGCCGATAATTAAGACTCTGTCGACGAAAGTCATACTATCCCCGACCATACGCGGGCGAAGGACCAGACGTCGAGCCTCTCGCTGCGATGGATCTAATACGGAAGCGTCAACTAGAAACATAACCGGGGAAAGTTATAGTTGTCGTAGAAGCGGGGGGTTCGTGGACTCCAAAATCACCAAGCACGTGCATTTCGACCCAGGACGTAAAGTAGTGCAGTGGAAGATGTACAGGTTTTACTCCAGGTTGAGTAGTATCCGCTGCTAAGCTCAGGACGTGGTATAGATGAGCTAGCCCCGCAATCCCGACGGCCACACGCGTCCCCACAACCATGCGGTGGGCTGGGTAAAAGACTGACGGCCTCATATAGCGAGGGTGCATCGGAAGCACAAACCAGTTCAACCACAATCTAATAATCCCCAGGAAGAACGTCTCTTCATCGACTTCTAAAGCAGCAAGCTCAGCAAAAAGAACAACTGGGGTATCCGGAATGAAGAAGCTTCTTAAATCTACTTCAGTCGTCGGCTGGTTATCCAAACCAAAACCAAACGGGTCGTCAAATGATTGAATGTTTTTTCGGTGTGTATAGAAGAAAATGTATAGAAATCACAACCAAAGAATATTTTGACCGCAATCAATAACGGTGTCGATTGTAGCGCGTTAGCGAGTGCAGATCGTCCACAGAGAAAGTGTAATCCGTTCGTAATTCGAATTAGATGAATTGAAAATTAAAGAAAAGATAAAACAATTCAATTTAAGATTTTAAAGTTGAAGTTCAAGAATTAACTAGATCTAAATCTAAAATCAAGAAAACATTAAATTCAAGAATCAAGAATCGATGATTTCCAAATCCAATTATCAAGAATCGAAGTGAGGCTCGTAGGAATCGATCGAATCTATAGACGTGATGAAATCTATTGATTACGTATTCTTATCCATTAATGATTTGATACTAGATCGATGACGATTAATCGAGGTTTAAGGATCTTTCGAAGAAATTAGGGTTTCTTCATCTCATCCTTTGTCCTTTCGATGAATCTCATTCAAATTCTAGTCTCGAGTAAATTCAAGAATCGATCATGGATCACTAATTAAGAGCGAACACAATCAAGAAAGTATCGCTCGAAACTAGGTTGCCGATTCTTCAATTTACACGAGTTTACAAAACTTATAGGAATTAAGAATTGTTTCAAGATTTGTAACATCATCGTCTATTGATCGTATCGATTCCTCCACGAGCGGAGTTTTACTCAAACATCATAACAAGAAACACAATCACAAATTGAGATCGAATCATGATGCAAGAATGTAAAGAAAGCAAGATATAGAAATTTCACATTTATTTATCAACTATTTTGTTACAATTCTCTCAAGATCTATAAGAGGAAAGAACTCGATCGTTGATTTCGGCTTCGCTCGTCTCCTTGAGTCGCGGATCTCCTTGGATCACTTGCTCCAATGAAGTCCGGCGTCGCTTTCTAAAAGATCGAAGGCTTCATGCTTGATTTGGTACTCGAAGTTCTTGATTTTTGGCTTTGGATTTTGAATTGGGGATTAGGATTTACAAGTCGTGTCACTCAACTTGTATTGGGAATTGATGTAGGAATCAACAACGAACAACCTTTGAGAAGAAGCTTTAGGGTCCCTTTTATAGCCTTGGTTAGCTTTGGCTTCCTTTAGAAACTAGGTTTAGTTTAGCTTTCCTTGTAAGCTAGGTAGTTAGGTAGAAACTTCTAGAGATAGTTAGTTAGGCTTTAGCTTCCTTCATAAGCTTGGAGGTTAGGGAGAAGCATCTAGGCTTAGTTTGTTAAGTAGCTTGCTTTGGAAGCTTGAACATGATTAGCTTAATCAAGGAGCTTTGCTGATCTGGCAGAAGATTCTGGAGTGGTTTGGAATTTGCAGTGGCTTGAAGAGGTTCTGGCCTTGTGAGAAGAAAACTGGAGCAGAGCATTGCTGATGACGTGGCAAGAAGGCCGTGGATCCGCGGCGCCAAGAAGGTTCTGGCCGCGGATCCGCGGCCCATTTGGTGCCTTGGTGCATGAAAATTGCTGTAGTGCTTTGTGCTGACTTTAGGTGTATCTTCTGATGTGTGGAATCTTTTATTTATCTTCAGTTCATTGCCAGATCTCAAGTCTTTGAGTTGGCGTATTTTATCAGCACTTTTTCACAGATTTGGCTTTTCTCCTGGAATTTCCTGCACAGATTCTCAAAACAAGTGTTGCGCTATACAAAGATGATGCGATGCCATGATAAACACTCAATTTTCCTCGAAATGTCGGTTTTTAAGGTATAACACAGGTAATTTGGTATTTTACGGCTGTTTTGCTAATATGTGTTATATTAATACCGAACACCTCTAGATGAGTACAAATGGTAGGGAAATTGACGTGTTAAAAATGCAATATTTTCGGCTGATCAAATTCCCCCAAACTTATTTTCGGTTGTCTCGAGCGAACTGTTTTATTAAAAAGAAAAGGAGAAAATAAAGAAAGAGAAAAACTAACTAGCACACTTTCGTAGGCAACACGATTGCACTGAGCACGTGCAACAAGCCTTTAAACCTCTAGGTGTCCCTAGTAGGAGGAGTGTTGTCTCCTTAGGGTTTTCAGCGGATTGCACCCACAAAATCCAATAATAAAAGGAAGACCGTGAAAGTTAAATTTAAAGATAAGAATTGTAAAAGAAAGACTTTGAAAATTAGGGTTTCCAACTATGCTAGCTTTTTGGTTGTCATGAGCCCTATCTTAATAGTCATGAAAAGATGTTGGAAATCACATCCTCTCTCAATAAAACATCGTCTTTATTCTTCATTCCTATCTTTCTTCCAAACACCGATCATATAACCATACGTGTGTGTAAAGAACATCCCTACACCCGGAGAATTCAATTCAAGCTATCATACTCTTGTCCATCTGCCTCAGTACTTTTTAATTAATGAATATTTAGATGAATTTGCTCACACATTTTCATGCGATCATTAATACTTCTTGAGGTACTAACCGACCGATTACTCATGTGCTTGCTTATTAGGTGTATTTCCTCGTCTTGCACCACCTAAGGCTTAGCAGTGACTCCCAGACCAGTTGGTCTAAGGCACTAGGTGATGAAGCACCCTCGCTATATTTTTTTATTGCTGCCTTGGTGATAACAAAACCAGTGTTCATTTTTCTCACCACTTTATATTTTATTCATTTTTTTTTATTTTCTTTATACTTTGGCTTTTAGACAAGAGCATTTCAAGGTATCCTCTACTATCCCGAGTTTCAAGACGTGTGTAAGTGCATATAGTAGGGTATCAACGTTCAAAATGTTTGGCTTCCAGAATTGGAACTATTTTTCAGACTTATTTTTTCCTCAGATTAATGACTTCCTTCATCTTACTAACCCTTGGGACAACGGCTCATAACTACTTATTACTAGTCCGTATAAGAAAACTTCTAATTTTCTAGGTTTTCTTAAATTTTTCTAATCTTTTGGATGTAATTTTTCACTATCTAATATTTTATTATCTTATTTATGTACAAAATATTTTTATTTTTATTTTTATTTTTTTTTGAAATTTTTTAAATTTTTATAGGTTTTAAAAAAAAATTGTGCTTATGCAAAGTATGATGCAAATGATGTAAAAATAAGTACAAACCTCCCCCAAACTTGTTTTCAACAGTGCCCTCACTGTTGCCATCCGCTAAATCTTGAAAAACCTATAGGCTTGGGAGGAAATTTATTAATGGGGGTAAAATATTTAAATGAAGATCCTCCCCCAAACTTATTCTTTTCACTCACCTCCATTCAAAAGATGATGCAGTAATTTACAGGACATGGAGGTGAGACGGAGGAATTTTAATCAAGATAAAATGGTTCCTGTAAGAACAGGAGCTCCTCCGTGGGGTCAGTGGAAAAATACGGCTTTAATCTATGTCCATTCACTTTGAAAAATGTGCCGTTTTTAACATTTTCTACCTCAACTGCCCCGTGCGGGTATACAGACCGCACAATAAAAGGTCCCTTCCACCGAGATCGTAGCTTACCCACGTGAAGGTGTAGTCGTGAATCATAAAGAAGGACTTGTTGACCAGGTGTAAACGTTTTCCTCAAAATGTTTTTATCGTGAAAGCCTTAGTCCGATTCTTTACAATTACAACGTTATCATAAGCTTCATCGCGGAGTTCGCTTAGCTCATTTAATTGCAGCTTCCGAAAGTTGTAGGCTTGATTCAAGTCAAAGTTGATTTCTTTAATAGCCCATATTGCTTTGTGCTCAATCTCGACTGGCAAGTGACAAGCCTTCCTAAACACTATCCTATATGGAGACATCCCTAGATCGGTTTTATATGCAGTTCGGAATGCCCAAAGAGCATCCGTCAATTTGGTCGACCGATCTTTTCTATTCTTCGCAACAGTCTTCTCCAAGATTTGTTTGATCTGTCTATTCGAAATCTCGGCCTGCCCGCTCGTTTGGGGATGATAGGGTGTGGAAAGTTTGTGGTTGATTGCGTAATTCCGCATCAATGTCTCGAAAGACCTGTTGCAGAAATGTGTCCCGTTATCGCTAATGATAGCGCGTGGGTATCCAAATCGCGAAAAGATGTTTTCTTTTAAGAACTTAATGACAACCTTCTTGTCATTAGTGCGACATGGAATAGCTTCAACCCACTTTGAGACGTAATCAACCGCAAGCAGTATGTACAGATTCCCAAAGGAGTTGGGAAAAGGACCCATAAAGTCAATGCCCCAAACATCGAAAATTTCAACCACTAAGATGGGTTGTTGTGGCATCTCATTTCTCCGGGAAATCCTACCCATGTGTTGACACTGTGTACAGGTTTTGCAATGATCAAATGCGTCTTTGAACAAGGTCGGCCAATAAAAACCGCATTGCAAAACCTTCTCCGCCGTCTTTCTAGGACCGAAGTGACCCCCACATGCCTGATCATGACAAAAAGATAGAACACTCTTGAATTCCTTATTCGGGACACACCGGCGAATGATCTGGTCAGGACAATACTTAAACAGATAGGGTTCATCCCAGTAAAAATGTTTTACTTGGGATAGAAAACGATGTTTGTCCTGTTTTGACCAATCGCTGTGTATCAGTCCCGTGACAAGATAGTTCACAATATCCCTGAAACAAGGTTCATCGGATACGTTCAAGAGTTGTTCATCCGGAAAAGAATCATTGCTCGGCAGGGTCACAGGTGAAGAAGAGATGCGTGAAAGATGGTCGGCTACAACGTTTTCACATCCTTTCTTATCTTTAATAACAAGATCAAATTCTTGTAATAGAAGGATCCAACGTATTAGCCTACCTTTAGCATCCTTCTTCACCAAAAGATGTTTCAAGGCGGAGTGGTCAGTGTACACAACTATTGGTGAGCCAATCAAGTAAGGCCTAAATTTTTCTAATGCAAATACAACCGCCAAAAGTTCTTTTTCGGTAGTTGTATAGTTAATTTGAGCATCGTTCAGGGTCTTGCTTGCATAATAGATCACGTGTGGCATCTTTTCAATATGTTGTCCTAAGACTGCACCGACTGCAAAATCCGATGCATCACACATAAGCTCAAAAGGGTGGTCCCAATCTGGAGACGATAGAACGGGGGCTGTAGTGAGGGAGTGTTTGAGTGAGTCGAATGCTGCCTCACAATCCGAGTCAAAGTGGAAGGTCGTATCCTTGGCCAAGAGAAGAGTTAAAGATCTAGCAATTTTGCTAAAATCCTTAATAAATCTCCTGTAAAAGCCCGCATGGCCAAGAAAAGATCGGATATCCTTGACGCTTTTGGGATGAGGAAGGTTTTGAATGACATCTATTTTAGCTCTGTCAACCTCAATGCCTTTTCGTGAAATAACATGTCCAAGCACAATTCCCTCTTGGACCATGAAATGGCATTTTTCCCAATTCAAGGTTAAGTTCTTCTCTTTGCAACGAGTAAGAACTGTGTCAAGATTCGATAGGCAGTCAGAAAAAGAGTCTCCGAAAGTCGAGAAATCGTCCATGAAAATCTCTAAAAAATTCTTGACCGTGTCCGAGAATATCCCCATCATACACCGCTGAAATGTAGCGAGAGCATTGCATAACCCAAAGGGCATGCGACTATAAGCAAAAGTACTAAAAGAAAAAGTAAATGTGGTTTTATCTTGATCCTTTTTGGCAATGGGGACCTGATTATAGCCAGAGTATCCGTCCATAAAGCAATAATACTCACGTCCAGCTAAGCGTTCCAGCATCTGATCAATGAAAGGTAGAGGAAAGTGGTTTTTCCTCGTAGTGGCATTGAGTTTCCTATAATCAATACATACACGCCACCCAGTTTGGGCGCGTGTCTGAATTAACTCCTCATTAGTAATAACAGTGATGCCAGATTTCTTAGGGACGACATGAATTGGACTCACCCATTGGCTATCGGAGATTGGGTAAATAATACCATTGTCAAGGCATTTGACGATCTCTTTCTTCACCGCATCCTTCATGACGGGGTTCAACCGTCTCTGTGGTTCTCGGGTTGGTTTGACATCATCCATCAAATGTATATGATGTTCTACAATCAAGGGACTGATCCCTTTGATGTCCTCCATGGTCCAACCAAACGCCTACCTATTAGATCTCAATACCGTCAAAAGTGCATTCTCTTACTCTGATGCTAGAGAAGCGGATATGATAACCGGTAAAGACTCATTCTCACCTAAATATGCATATTTAAGATGAGAAGGTAAAAGTTTGAGATCTAATGCTGGCGGAGAAATAATAGAAGGTGGGATCATCGAATGATTTTCGGAGTCACAAAGAAGCTCATAACCTGTGAAAGATACAGACTCGGATGGTGATGAGTCAGGAGTGTCGGACTCAAGCGTGGAAAATATGTCATCACTAAGATGTGTAAGATCAAATATTGATGTGGTAGTATCGTCGAGATCTTCAAAGCAAAGTTCATCAACTTCGCAACTTTCGGGAGCAATCTCGTGGACAGAGCACACATCAAGTATATGAGCAGAGGGTTCAGATGGCTGACTTCCAATTTTGTAGATGTTCAGTTCAATTGTTATATTTCCAAATGATAAGTTCATTGAACCATTTCTACAGTTAATGACAGCATTGGAAGTGGCAAGGAATGGTCAACCCAAAATCACCGGAATTTGACTCCGTGGGTTTGCTACAGGTTGTGTATCTAGAACAATGAAGTCCACAGGGAATACAAATTCCCCGACTTTTATCAACACATCATCTAGTTCACCCCTAGGTTTGGTGATTGAACGGTCTGCCATTTGGAGAGTGCAGTGAGCTGGTTTCAACTCTCCAATCCCTAGTTGCTCATAAACAGAATATGGAAGCAGGTTAACACTTGCGCCAAGGTCTAAAAGAGCACGGTTGATGTTTTTACCCCCAATAGAAATCGATATCGTAGGACATCCTGGGTCCTTACGTTTCTTTGGTAGCTGTGGGATAAAAGCAGTGCTAACATTATTAGACATGAAGACCTTCTTTGGCACTTGAGTCTTCCTCTTCCTAGTGCACAAGTTTTTAAGAATTTTCGCATAAGCGGGGACTTGTTGAATAGCATCTAGGAGAGGGATGTTGATGTTAACCTGTTTGAACATTTCCATAATCTTCTCCATATGTGGACTCGATTTGTTACCCCTTAACCGATTAAGATAAGGAGCTTTAGCAATAAGCGCTGGGTCCATCATAGAAGAAGGTGGTGTGTGTAGACGTGATCCCAGAATAGGAGTGGGGATCGTCTGTGGAGGGATAGAAGAGGTGGGCTGAGGTGTCGAGCCTAGAGGGAAACGGAGAATAGGCTCGTGAGAAGGCGGTGGGGTAGAAGAACAAGGATTAGAAGTAGAAGTGTGTGTGTGAGGAAAGGTCTCAGCCGGGGTGTTATTGATAGATCTTTCAGTATCATCAAACTCTTCCCCGACATGATTATTCAGCACTCTTTCTGATCTCAACGTTGTGATGGCATTTACATTGTAATGCCCAGGATTCGGTAGGGGTTGAGATGGAAGTTTCCATTTTTCTCTCGCACTCATTTCGGCTTTTAGTCGTGCAATTTCTGCTTCCATCGATTTTAAACTCTCAGCTTGGAGGTCAGAGTTTTTCTCAAATTTATCGAGGGAAGACTTAACTTCAGCCGACATTCGTTTCATGTATGTTTCAAAAGTCCGTTCGAGTGAAGTAGAGAGATCAGTACCAGTCAACTGTGCAGGATTATACGGTGCATGTGTGTTGACTGGATCTTGAAAGTTGTGTGATTGGTAGGGGTGCTGAGTCAGGTGAAATGGTTGCTGTTGTGGTGGAAGAGCCCTTTGGAAATTGTTTTGGTTTGGAACCGTGTTTTGATTGTGTGATTGGTTCCAAGCAAAATTAGGGTGATTCCTCCAACCCTAATTATAAGTGGAAGAAAATGGATCGTTTCTAGGTCTTTGAAAAGCAGCGTTGGTATGCTCATGACCTTGAAACGGACATTCTTCCGTCAAATGAGAAGGATCAGAACATCATCCACATACAGTTTTGGAGAGTGACATTTGATTTAGGGCGGCAGCTAAAAATTTGTTTTCCATAGTATCGAGTTTCTTGTGTATAGCTGAAATTTCAGCTCTAACTCCTATGGAAACATCTGATTGGTTACTGCCACCCCTAAACGATGTACTCTCCCACTGTAAAGATTTTTCAGCGAAATCTTCTAAGTATTTCCAAGCTTCCCCATCGTCTTTGGTCATAAAATTGCCTTGACATATGTTTTCAAGGCTCTGTTTAGTGGTAGGGTTACTGCCCTCATATATGATTCGGCACAGATCCCATCTAGGGATTCCGTGATGTGGACATTGAACAAACAGATCCTTGAAGCGGTCAAGACATTTTGAAAATGGTTCATTTGGAAGCTGGGTGAATTGATTTATTTCGCTACGGACTCGAGCTGTCTTGTGATTAGGGTAGAATTTCTTAAGGAATGCTGCAACGAATTCTTCCCAATTCGTAATGGAATGTGCGATAGTGTTATACAGCCACTTCTCGGCTATATCGCACAAGGTAAATGGAAGAAGACGTAGACGCATAGCATCCATAGAAAGTTGTGACGTACCCATCATTGCGCATACATTTTCAAATTTTGTGATAAAGACATATGCGTCTTCAGTCTCGAGACCGTGGTATTTGGGTAGAAGGTTGATGTATTGGGGTTTAATTTCAAAATTATCCCCGTTGGCTGGAGGAATGGATAAGCAGGTCGAAAGAGGGCCTCGCATAGGATAGCATCTCTCCTGGAGAGAGATGCGGGGTGGATTCTGCGCACCTACGGACGGCGGCAGATTAGTGGTAAAGAAGTTCGATGGAGAAGGATCCATCGAAGTGGGTGTGGTGGTGGGTAAAGAAGAGGTAAATGTAGAAATATCGACTTCGGAGTCGATCGGGGGAACGCGGACTAAACGGGCACTAGAATCCCGTGTCCAGCCTATCTTGCACTAAAAGGGTTTAGTACAAGTGGCAGCGTTGATATAATTAGGGAAATGAATGAATGTGGTGTTTGTTTTGAAAAATATACGGATTTTTTTTGAAAAAAATGATGCAAATAACAACAAATGCAACAAGCAACCCTAAGCCTAGTGGTCACCTAGGTCAAGGCTCTAGACCGCTCCTAACTGCCAAAAGACAAGTCGTAGGATCAATCCTCCACTGCCTCTTTGTTCCTCCTGTGGCCAGGTAAGTGGGAGGTTCTCCACTACGTAAGTAGTGGGCCTAATTAAGTAACCACTTGCCTTAAACACACTTGCCTTAGACACCACAAAAGAAACGCGGATAAACAATGGATTACCCATGGCCTTCTCTTGTCCTAAGTGAGCGCGACGGTCCTTAGAGTCATGTCTAGATCTTTTTTAGTTAATGAGGGTAATGCGGATGCATGTTTGTGATTTTCGGGGCTTAGGAAGGGTAATGAACTCCCCACTTAATCTGAAATTGGCCGTGCCCCTTAAATTCCGTATTAATATGCAAACAATCAAGAATCAAAAACACGCACAATTTTTATTGCTTTTTGCAGCGCTGCGAATTTTTGCAAAGAAACCTGCAGCAAATTTGTTATTGGAGCAAACAGAGGAGGAGATAAGAAAGTCAAGAATTATACCTGCAAATTTTGCAACAGTGATGCTACAGTTCCGCCGCGCTTCCGCCGCGGGAGGCTCCTAATGCAGCGGATCTGCGGTTGAAAGAAGAGTTCACTGCAAAAAAAAACTTACAGAATGCCTCTGTTCATCTCCTGAGCTCTCTGGAATATTCAGAAAAATTTTCCACAAGCTCCACAGATTCCAGATTTTCTTGCAACAAATCACAACGAATCGTTTAGTGTTTGCGCGAATTTTGATCTCAAAATTATGATGGAATAAACTTTTTAACTCAAATTTCAAAAACGAACAAATTAGCGCACCATCCCCGGCAACGACGCCATTTGATTGAATGTTTTTTTCGGTGTGTATAGAAGAAAATGTATAGAAATCACAACCAAAGAATATTTTGACTGCAATCAATAACGGTGTCGATTGTAGCGCGTTAGCGAGTGCGGATCATCCACAGGGAAAGTGTAATCCGTTTGTAATTCGGATTAGATGAATTGAAAAATAAAGAAAAGAGAAAACAATCCAATTCAAGATTTTAAAGTTGAAGTTCAAGAATTAACCACATCTAAATCTAAAATCAAGAAAACATTAAATTCAAGAATCAAGAATCGATGATTTCCAAATCCAATTATCAAGAATCGAAGTGAGGCTCGTAGGAATCGATCGAATCTATAGACGTGATGAAATCTATTGATTACGTATTCTTATCCATTGATGATTTGATACTAGATCAATGACGATTAATCGAGGTTTAAGGATCCTTCGAAGAAATTAGGGTTTCTTCATCTCATCCTTTGTCCTTTCGATGAATCTCATTCAAACTCTAGCCTCGAGTAAATTCAAGAATCGATCATGGATCGCTAATTAAGAGCGAACACGATCAAGAAAGCATCGCTCGAAACTAGGTTGCCGATTCTTCAATTTACACGAGTTTACAAAACTTATAAGAATTAAGAATTGTTTCAAGATTTGTAACATCATCGTCTATTGATCGTCTCGATTCCTCCACGAGCGGAGTTTTACTCAAACATCATAACAAGAAACACAATCACAAATTGAGATCGAATCATGATGCAAGAATGTAAAGAAAGCAAGATATAGAAATTTCACTTTTATTTATCAACTATTTTGTTATAATTCTCTCAAGATCTACAAGAGGAAAGAACTCGATCGTTGATTTCGGCTTCGCTCGTCTCCTTGAGTCGCGGATCTCCTTGGATCACTTGCTCCGATGAAGTCCGGCGTCGCTTTCTAAAGGATCGAAGGCTTCATGCTTGATTTGGTACTCGAAGTTCTTGATTTTTGGCTTTGGATTTTGAATTGGGGATTAGGGTTTACAAGTCGTGTCACTCAACTTGTATTGGGAATTGATGTAGGAATCAACAACGAACAACCTTTGAGAAGAAGCTTTAGGGTCCCTTTTATAGCCTTGGTTAGCTTTGGCTTCCTTTAGAAGCTAGGTTTAGTTTAGCTTCCCTTGTAAGCTAGGTAGTTAGGTAGAAGCTTCTAGAGGTAGTTAGTTAGGTTTTAGCTTCCTTCATAAGCTTGGAGGTTAGGGAGAAGCTTCTAGGCTTAGTTTGTTAAGTAGCTTGCTTCGGAAGCTTGAACATGATTAGCTTAATCAATGAGCTTTGTTGATCTGGCAGAAGATTCTGGAGTGGTCTGGAATTTGCAGTGGCTTGAAGAGGTTCTGGCCTTGTGAGAAGAATACTGGAGCAGAGCATTGCTGATGACGTGGCAAGACGGCCGCGGATCCGCAGCGCCAAGGGGGTTCTGGCCGCGGATCCGCGGCCCATTTGGTGCCTTGGTGCATGAAAATTGCTGTAGTGCTTTGTGCTGACTTTAGGTGTATCTTCTGATGTGTGGAATCTTTTATTTATCTTCAGTTCATTGCCAGATCTCAAGTCTTGGAGTTGGCGTATTTTATCAGCACTTTTTCACAGATTTGGCTTTTCTCCTGGAATTTCCTGCACAGATTCTCGAAACAAGTGTTGCGCTATACAAAGATGATGCGATGCCATGATAAACACTCAATTTCCCTCGAAATGTCTGTTTTAAGGTATAATACAGGTAATTTGGTATTTTACAGCTGTTTTGCTAATATGTGCTATATTAATACGGAACACCTCTAGATGAATGCAAATGGTAGGGAAATTGACGTGTTAAAAATGCAATATTTTCGACTGATCATCAAACTTGGCGAATTTCGCAGCTTGTTTTGATCAAACTTTTGGGCGAAGAAAGCGAGTGATGAAGTCTGTGAAGCTGACTCCATGCCCTCCAGACTCTAGAAATAGGCTCTCGTAAATGTTCAACACCTTGATCAGGCTCGGGAATCGATGTTGAATAGTATTCTCCGGGGTAAGGCCCATCACCACTGATTTCGTGGCAAAGATGTACTCGTTAGGGGGAAGTATCTCCTCGTAATGTTCCCCTATGACGGGTAAGCCGGAGATCTCCGTGAACTCCTCCAAGGAGATTGAAACTTCCCGATCTGATAGAAGAAAGGTGTGAGTCGGGATGTTCCATTGTTCCAAGAAAGCTTTGACCCACCATATAGGGGGCGTGGAATACTGGAAAAGAGAAGCATAAATTGCGGGGTACAACCCGAGCTTCAGAAACAGTGATTTCTTGGCCGACAAGATGTACCGAGCCCACTGCGGATATCCAGCTGAATGGCGAGGAGTCAAGCCAATCATGTATACTTGTCCCCAAGGGCGCGACTGGCCTTGACATATGCGCCGCCCCAAGATATCCAAAGCCATTAGCGGCTATATAGGTATTGAGGCCATAGAAGGCTGAAGGCGACCCTCTGAGGTCCAGTTGACCTCCTCTACGGCGTAATTCACCTGAGGCGAGTCGGCATAGTGAATCGTTGAAATGGGCTTCGAGGTTACTGCGCAAGAAAAACTACGCCGACCCTGGATGATTTGATTGTACCACGACCCCCATAGATGAAGAGATTTCTGCTCCGGGTCATGATCTTTAATGAGCGCGAAGACTTCCCTATCCACTGGTGTATCAGCGAAGGCGCTCTCTGAACGAACAAAAGGAAAGGAAGAATCGAAAGCCATGATACCTGCACAAAAAAAGGAGAGGGTTAGTTGCCAACGCTATTCGGACACTTGGTACTTTAAAATTGTACCACACTGCAATGCAGGAGAAAGGGACCAAGGGGGACCCACAAAATCAAAATGACGGCTCATCATTGATGAAACAGTCACTTATTAAGAAGGGAATCCTAAAAGGATTCTCATTTAATGAGAAACTCATTAGGCCAATGAGTTGAACTCCCTCGAGAGCAGTGCTCTGCAGACAGAAATCATATCTGTCAAATGTAATTAAGAAGGGAATAAAATTCCCCAAAAATTTCTAAAGAACTATGCTCTGTAAAACCCAAAGATCTTTAAAGATCTGAAATAAAAATCCTAGAAACTCTAAGAGTTCTTCATTAACGGGTTAAGAAACCCAGAAAAAGATTTTTCAGACCTATGATCTAAGAAGAGCAAAGCTCTGTTTTCATTTAACGGGTTAAAGAAACCCTAAATACGAAGAGCAAAGCTCTGTCGAGAGGTTCGATTATAATCCTTACCAAATTTTTGGCAGAGTTCTAACTCTAAGAAGAGATTTCTTTGGGCAGAGATCTAAGCTCTGAAAGAAGAATTAAATTCTCAGAAGAAGGAAGAACAAAAGAAGATGAACAGCAGTCATCTCAATGGCCAAAGGCCCTACTTATAAGCATGGGAAGATTATTCAACTTCCAAGATGATCCAACGGTGGAAAAGCTGCCACCGCTGCACTCACGTGTGAACCACGTGAGCGCAACGGTGGGGGGCATTTGTTTCCCCCCAATAATAGAAGAGCAAAGCTCTGTTCGAAATTTGAAAGAGGCAGCGCCTCACGTGCCTTGCACGAGAACGCCAGCGCCAAGAGTTAAAAACTCTGAGGCAGCGTCTCACGTGCCCCGCACGAGAGCGTCGACGCCAGAACTAAAAGTTCTCTACTGTTGAATCAAAAATCCAACGGAGATGATAAATCATCAAAACACAGAATTAGATTCTGATTGAGGAAATATTCCTCAAATCTTTCTAAACAAGAAAGGTTATGCTCTGTAAAACAGAGGACCATGGGATTAAAGATTCAATGGTGATTAAAAATCACCAAGCTACAGAATAAGCTCTGTAGGGTAAAATATTTTTCCAATCTTTCTAAACAAGAAAGATTATGCTCTGTAAAATAGAGCACCGTTGGATTAAAGATCCAATGGTGATTAAAAATCACCAAGATACAGAATAAGCTCTGTAGGGGAAAATATTTTCCCAATCTTTCTAAACAAGAAAGATTATGCTCTGTAAAACAGAGCACCGTTGGATTAAAGATCCAATGGTGATTAAAAATCACCAAATTACAGAATAAGCTCTGTAAGAAAAATATTTTCCAATCTTGTTAAAAAAACAAGAAAAATATCTTCTGTAAAACAGAAGTCCTTAGATCAAAGATCCAACGGTGGATAAAATCCCCAAATCAATTAAGGATCTCTCAATGAGAGATTTCTTTAACTGAATCAACAAATCTTCCTCTACTATGTAAAGGCCCCAAGACTTCAAGTCTAAAAAAGAAAGAACCCCCCATAAACTTCAAGTTCAAAAAGAAGAGCAAGCAAAAAGAGCTTTAAGAGAGAAGAAAGAAGAAGAACTTTCTTCAAGGTAAATAGAGATCATAGTATCTCATCTGGGTTTAACCCTTATAAAAGAACATAGTTCTTTCCCTGGATCCGAGATCCATGAGACAAGTCTCCCACAAATGAGAATTTAATTCTCATAGGGATGAATTTGTTCTTAGGGATTGAAGATCCACGGGAGAACAAAGAATCGAACTCTTTGGAAAAATGCACAAAGAAAGAAACAGCGCCTTACGTGCCCCTCACGTGGGCGCTGCTTAATAAAGAGTGCTTAGCACTCAGTGGTTGGCGCCCAGCGCCAAGCGCCTTACGTTCCCCTCACGTGGGCGCTGCTTAATAAAGAGTGCTTAGCACTCACTGATTGGCACCCAACGCCAAGCGCCCCACGTGTCACTCATGTGGGCGATACTTAATAAAGAGTGCTTAGCACTCATTGGTCGGCACTAAACGCCAAGCGCCTCACATGCCCCTCACGTGGGCGCTGATAAAATAAAGAGTGCTCTGCACTCAGTGGTTGGCATTAAGCGCCCCTACGTGTTCCGCACGAGGGCGCTGTTTAACATAAAGCGCTCTGTAAATAGAGCCTAGCGCCATAAAGAGTGTTCAACGGTCCATAAAAAATAAAAAAAACAAAACAAAAAGAGGGTGAGCGTCAGAGCCCATATTAATGCTCAGCATTGTTGCACAGAAAAGGGACCGAGCCCAAACAAATGTTTAACACTTTATTCAAAAACCGAGTGGGCTGAGTCCAAGTTGACCAAAAGTTCCTAATTCAGATCAACCGAGCCCATGTGCTCACAATTTTTCTAAATTGGTTTTAGTCCCAAACCCGACTATAGATTTCCCAACTGACATTGGTTCAAGGGTACATCTCCCCACACCTCTGATATATGTCGTTGTAATTCTTCAACGTCTTCAGAGAGGTGGCGGGTCCTCACAACCAACAATTCTATGGATCATAATGTCCTTAAACTAGCCATGGACCGCAATGTCCTTAAACTAGCTATGGACCGCAACGTCTTTAAACTAAACCTTCATACCAAAAATGGTGATCCCTGGACCGTAACGTTTCTAAACTAAAATGATAGAGCTCAAATGCTCTTTCGTTAGATCAAAAATGATCCTGAACCCCCGTTAAGTAGATTTTAGTCCAACATCGGATTAACGTATCCTTAACCAGTATTTAAGTTGATCTTAATCTCAAACAGGGTTAATGATCCTTAAATCAAACCAAACCCAAATCTAAGAAAATACGAATTTGGACTAATCCATGCCCTACGGATGACAATACAAATTAGTCTCCGTATACAATCCACGGGCAACCAAAAAATAAAACAAATACACACGACACGAAGCGACCTTCTGGAACAGAAGAAAGTGGTTATCGCTATGCGGTAACGTAATTAACTGCAGGAGCTTACGCCTGTAGGGAAGAGCGTCCCCACAATCAAAAACCTCTCACAACGAGGGGGAATATGACGAAATCTGCTACAACGGCCACATCCGTCCAGACCTCCGATACACGGTGCCATAAATCAGCTTGGCATTTTCGGAGAGGTGGACAGATAAAACCAAATAGCATCTGCCCCCAAATTCAGGCAAGATGACCTACACGGTTCCGTCTTTATTTTCGGCGGTGAACAGTGCGGTCTTATGATTTGGATAGAACTTTTTTAGAAATGCTTTTACAAACTCGTCCCAACTGGCTATCGAATGAGATGCGGTGCTATACAACCACTTTTCAGCAAGGTCACATAAAGTGAAAGGAAAAACTCGTAGCCGTATAGCATCATCAGACAGTTGGGTTGTCTTCATTATCGCACAAACGTTCTGGAATTTATTGATGATGATGTAGGCATCTTCGGATTCAAGCCCGTGAAATTTGGGCAACATGTTGATGAAGTGGGGCTTAATTTCGAAATTATCCCCATTGGCCGATGGAAGTGAAAGACAAGTCGGAAGTGTAACGCGGGTAGGATAGAAACGATCCTGGAGCGCGATTCGCTGTGGCGCTTCAACAAGGGGTGGTTGCGGGTTATTCGCACCTAATGGAGGTGGAATTATTCCCGGGGGAGGTAAAGTGATGTTAGGAGGAAATCCCGACATCTCGTAAGAAGAATTTGGTGACGGTGAAAGTGAAGGTGAAGGTGAAGATATATGAACAGAATCGCGGTCAACGTCGAAGTTGGCCGGCAAAGGTAAGGGTGAAAGAGGCGTGGAAGGAGTTTCGACGTCGAAGTCGATCGCATAGTCGGTAGCGACTAACGTAACGCGGACCAGACGGGCACTAGTGTCACGAATCCAACCGGACATACACTAAACGAGTTTAGTATAGTCAAAGCGTAGAATGTGAGGGTAAGAAAATATTGGAGATAGTGCCCTCAAAGTCAATTATTGGATCGCAGGTACGTGATTGCAATGATTGAGGCAGGACCTATACCGATATGACAGTCTTGCTCGAGATGATAGTATGCTATCTGGTTTGTCTTTATCATCGTATACATGCTTTAGTTCACTATTGCATGATGATAGAGCCCATAGGATTCTTGCTTGACTACCAGCAGTATGATGGCGATCATATACGTGGGAGCCGGGGTATGTATGCACATCCTTAAAGTGTCCCTAGTCGTGGGAGTTTCGAGACAGGGCATCGATACTCCAGAATAGACTAGTGTATACAGTCGAGACCCCGACGAGGGGCGGTGGCCGGTCTCACAAGCCACTGGTGTTAGTTTGATCACCTAAGATGTATACAGGTGCTCATTGGGTTATGAGTACACCGGACAGGACTCGCCGGGAACATGCTAGTTGGTATTATACATATCGTCAGATAGCAGTTCCCTGGTGACATGTGTACAGATTAGTTCATCGACCTGAGATCGTCATTTGTCTCATGTGTGTTCCCACTGTGCTTAGATTACTACCCTACCACGCTCAAAGGAGTTGTGCAAACAGGTTTTAGTTGGGTACAGTCCCGAGCCACATTGGAGGCAAGTGAGCAGATCGGCAGGGGATTCGTCTCTTCCGGTATTGGGGGTGAGATCGCGCTGTGTCTAGGAGAGCCATTACACAAAGCCCTCTGCCGAGGCGGAGATTTACTGGTAGATACTCCAGTAGTATCTCAGGGTGTTCTGGGCTACTCTCTGACACGACTTATACCGCTATTGGGGGTCTAACGTTACTAGCCCTCTAGGCCAGATATGCGATACTCTTAGACGAAAGGACCGGACTGTATGTATATTATCACTGTTAGGCTCAGTAGGGTTTATGGATGAGTTCGCTCGTCAGCTTCCCTTCCAATCAACACATAGGCAAACCGTTACGTACAGCTTGTACCTCTGACGTGCTAGTGGTTATACCCAGTGCCAATGTGTTGATGAGTCATTAGAGTCCCCCACAGACACTTTCCCAAGTTCGGGCGAAACGTTGTAGAGGCCGTATGGGTTTATGGCAGGGTTCGGAAAAAGCATGTGCGTTTTTGCACGTGTCGTTTTTCGGGCAGATAATACTGGTCGGCTTTGGTTTAAGCCGGATCCGAGTATTATGCTGTGTAGATATAATATCTTTGTTTCAGATGCGTTTGTATTCAGTCGTAATACAAATGTGGGTATGTTTATACCATTACGGGGTTATCCTGAAATTCGTTTCAGGATCACTTTTGGAAGTTGCCAGTTTCCAGTTTTCTATCAGCCGTATTTAACATTCGGTTAAATACGGATTTATCTTTTCTTGAGATGAGTGTGGAAGCTTCTAGAGGCGTCTAGAAGGTGGTGACTAGGTTCTTGCATCTTTGTGACTCATTAGTGCATTTAATGATGTTTGATGACTAGGGTTAATGATTCATCACTTGCATTAATGGTGTTCATACTAGGTGTTATGTGACTCATTCTTTCTTTTGCTTTGTGGTCACCACTCCCTCCTCCTACACTCACCCCCCCTCTCCTATATATGGCCGGCCCCTTGCTTGTGAAGAAAATGGTTGTTGTTTTAAGAAAAGATTATAGTTTATGTGTATGGAAATTTCATAGCTATTTTCATTCCATCGCCCGATCCAAAAGGCAACTTCATTAACCGTTCGTCCGTGATTTTGGACGTAACGAGACAAAGTGTTCTACTCATTCTCTACATCATCTTGGTCGTCTCTTTTAGCAAACTTGACGATCGAGTTGCCTCAGTTCAGAGGCGAGAGCCCGTTTAAAGATCCGTCGACGTGGTGCCATCTGGACGAGAAGATTGGAGATTCAGCAGATCGGAGCAGCCGCAATAAAGCATGGGGTGATGGTTGAAGACCGAAGGACTTGGATCGTTCAGTATAACTCTTCTACCCACTTTGTAGTTTGTTAGTTTAGCTTTAATGGCAGATCCGGGCTATAGTACGCGATAGCGCCAGTTGTAAAAAGATTTTATTCCGCGTTTGGTGTCTGTTAGACGGCCGGGGCGCTACTGTGGACTTACAGAATACGTCAATGGAGAAAAAATGTTGGTGAAAGGTAAGTGAAATGGAAATTTGGTGACAAATGGCAAGTTTTTATAAATGTTTTGGTTTTTTGTTTTTTTTAGAAAGTTTTGCAAAATATATACGGATTTAATGACACAACTTCAAACAATCACAGTCACAACATGCACAATCACACCAAGAGCTATGGTCTTCAATCCACTAAACTGCTCCTAACTGTTCCAAAGTGACAAGTTGTGAGATAACCCTCAAATCGCCTCTTCACTACCAATTGTGGCCAGGTAAGCACAAGTGAGGTAAGGAGAGTTCCGCTCATGAATCACAGCGAAACGGGCCTTTTAAAATTATCTACTCACTTGTTTAGCCTAGGCACTACAAAGTCAAGTTTAGATAAACGATTGAATGCCCACAACCTTCATCTATCCTATTGAGCACGACAAGTCCTAGTTGGCTGAGTCTAGATATTTTTTATGAATCTCAAGGGTAATGCGTATGCTTTTAGTGATTTTTGGGGTCTTATGAAAGGTGATGAAATCCCCACCCAATCTGAATTGGTGTTATAGTCCCTTAAAGTCCGTATTATTTATGCAAAACAGTAACAAACAAAAATCTAAAACACTTGCAAAAAATTTTATTTGGCGACGGCGAAAAAAAACCTGCACAAAAACAGTTTTATTGGAGAGGGGAAGAGAGTTTGGGCAAAGAATACTGCAGGAAGAATAGTTCAGTAGTTTTCAGAGGGGGTGAAAAGAAGATTCGAATACTCCCAAAAGTTTTTGGATGCTGATGTCACAGGTTGACCGCGGTTCCGCGGTCAAACCTACCCTTTTGTCGCGGTTCCGCGGTTTGATAGACGATTGGGAGCTTCAAAATTCTTCACTGAGCTAAATGTAATCTCCTCTTCTTGGTTAGAGCCCCTGAATCTTTAATTGGTCTCTGAATTTGCTCCAGAATTGTACAGTTAACCGCGGTTTCGTTTTGATCCGCCGCGTTGTAGCCGCGAGATATGGGTCTAACTCCCCACGACTTTGGCACTGAACTTGATCTTCTCTCTATTCTGCACACTTGCACTAAAAAGAATAAAAAATAACAATATGATTTTTACAGTTTTTTATATATATATTCACAAATTAACCCGAAATGACACAAAGAACTAAACTATCGTCTCCTCGGCAACGGCACCATTTGATTGATAGACTTATAGTGTGCTAGTTTTAATTACCGCAATCAAGACAGTTTCGCTTGGTAGCTAGCCGGATGAGTACGGGTCGGTCCACGGAGAGATGGGAATTTTTTTTCTTAGTGTTTTAACGAGTTAAGTCCAAATTGTCCAGGTTTGTTTAAGATTAACTATGTGCTAAATATGTATAAAAAGAACTTGTTAGGGTTAGGATTAGGTTAGTTTGAGTTAGGAGTTCGCTCACTTCTTTCGTTGCCACTCTTAATATCTATGTGACGGTAATCGGCAATAACGGGGATTAGCATGACTAGGAAGAAAACTTGCGAGTATAAGTTAGGCTTTCCAACGCTTAGTTCCTTCCTTTTGATCATTATATGTCCGTTCTTGGCTCTTAGCCATAACCTCCGGTCAATTCAACCACAACCGGTCTCACTAGGGTGTCACCACTATCATGTAGGATAGGGTGCCATAAGGAGCGGATTGTGGTTGAATTGACGGAAGTTCGAATCAAGATGTTTGGCAAAAAAACGAGTGAGAAAGATTTCCTTCACTCAAACTTCCCTTATCCTACCCTAACAAGTGAGAAACTACTCACCCATTATAAAGAAGAAAAAAATAAAACAAACAAAAAAGATAGAAAGAAATGAGGTAGAGAATCACAACTAGCTATTTGGGACCTTATTTAAGCAAGGATCACACTTAAGCATCATTGTTGTAAGGATAAAGGAAAAGAGAAAAAGAAAACAAACAAACAAACAAAAAACAACAACTACTTTAACAAAGAGAATTACAAGCAAAATATAAGAACTCAATTATAAGACATGCAAAAAGAACTTTTCTTTATTCATCATTCACTCAAAAAGCTCACTACAATATTAATGGAGAATAGATGAAGAGGAAAAAGTTACAAACTACTATACTAAATCCTAAAACAAGAAATAAGCATCCTTTACTTGGCTTGAAACTGGGCTATTTATAGGCAGATAGATAAAACCCTAGGGCCAAAATCTGAGCCCTTACACAATTACAAAACTACCCTAAAAATATCTCCCGACTCCGAGTCAACTCGGCCGCGGAACCGCCGCATAAGTGCCACATCGGTCGCGGTTCCGCGGCTCTTTGGGTGAGTTTCTGTGTCGTTTTTTCTAGGTTTTCCATGTTGCTACTCTTATCTGTTTAGTACACTTGGTTTTTCAGAATCACTTCATTTTTCTCCCAGATTCTCAACAGTATAAAAAGATGAAATAATATGGACTTTTGCCTTGATCTTCTTGAGCTACGCGTTATGAACTTGATTCTTATGCTGCCTCCTTGTGCTTTGTGCAAGAATAACCCTTGATTGCCATTTTGTCTCTCGAACTGGTAGGCGATATCTGACGGATGGTGAGCGGAAACCCGTATTTTTATCTGTTGTTTGCAGTTGTCCTGAATTTGTCGCGACTGTTCTTGATTTTCATTGTTTAGAGCTAAGAATCTGTAACCTGCAATTATTTAGCAAATATGGATCAAGAGTACCTACCTATATGCAATGCGATCAAGAATGGGCGGTATAAAAATGCAAAATTCTGATATGAACACACTTGTACATATTTATTTCATTTCAGTTATGTCATTGTTTAGGCATCGCTTTCTACTCATGTATCTACATTTCAGTTGTACCTGTAAAAGAATGTTTAATAAATAAACTTGTTGTTCATTTACATTCATATCTCTAATGTACTTTACTTTATATTGCTTAGATACGCTTAGCGTGTTTACTTCTGAGTAAATACGTAGCGGCCTCGTCGCGTCCTCTTGCCGTACAGCAGGAAGTGGGGCGTGACATATACCTATTGTCAGATAGCAGTTCCCAGGTGATATGTGTACAGGTTAGTCTGTCGACCTGAGATCATCATTTGTCTCGTGTGAGTTCCCACTTTGCTTTGATTACTACCCTACCACGGCTCAAAGGAGTCGTGCAAACAGATTTTAGTTGGGTACAGTCCCGAGCCATACGGTGAGCGGATCATCGAGGATTCTTCTCTCCCGGTATTAGGGGTTGATGTCGCGTTGTGCGCAGGTGGCCATCACCAGAAATCCTTGATCAAGGTAGTCGAGAATTACTGATTTCAATCAGTAGTTTCTCAGTTTCTGATGGGCTTCATATCGACACGAAATGTCGCGTTATTAGGGGTCTGACTTTATCCACCCCCTAGACTCGATATGCGATACTCTTAGACGAACAGACCGTACTATACGGATATTGTCACAGACAGGCTCAGTAGGGGTCAGAATGGGTTTGCTCGTCGGCCTTCCTTTCGCTCAATACCTGGGTAGCTGTTACGTACAGCTAGTGCCGCTGACGTGCTTATGGTTAAACCCACCTCCAGCATATTGACGAGTCTTTAGAGTCCCATATAGAGGGTTTCCCTGCTTCGGGCGAAACGATGTAGAGGCCGTATGGTTTTACGGCAGTGTTCGATCATATGCATACACTTGTGCACGTATCATGATTCGGACGGATAATACTGGTGGGCTTTGGTTTAAGTCGAATCCTAGTATTATATTGTTGGATTATTTTCGTCTCATTGTATTCGTATTTTTCGGAATACGGATACATGTATGTATATACGGATGAGGGGCATTCTTGTAATTTATTACAATATTGTTTCTAGAAGAAAACACCTAATTTTGTTTATTAACCATTTTAGTTTAAATGGTTAATTGAGGTGAGAGATGAGTGTGCTTAGCTTAATTCAAGCATGCTTGATTTAGTGACTCATTTTAGTGACTCGTGGTGGTGACTTATTGGGTGACTCATGATACACTATTCTTGCATGCTTGATATTTTTGTTTTGTTGTGTGAGATATTTTGTGGTGGTGAGATATTTTTATTTGATTTGAGATATTTTTCTTGACTTGCTATTCTCACACACTCTCACAACAAGCCATCTTCATTCTTGAGTTGCTCAAGCTTCACACTCTCATCTCTCATGGCTTCTTCTTTTTCCTCCACCCTAACCCTCTCATGTGTTGAGAAATCTAGGGTGTTTAGAGACAAATTAATCCCTCATTAGACTCTACATCATCTTTTCTATCTAGTTTAGCAAACTAGATACCCTAATTACTTCGGTTATGAAGTTGGAGCTCGATTCATAAACTCTTGGGTGGATCATCTTCAATGGAGGGAGACCGGCGACCAAACTTGATCATAGTGGCCACTAGGAGCTTAGGAAGAGGTTAAAGACCGAAGGACACGTATCATTCGGTATAACATTCTAAACTCCTTTTATTGCTTGCTAGATTTAGGGTTAATAGTCGATCCGTATTCAGGGGTTGTGGTAGCGCCGGTTTAGAAAAAATTTGTTCCGCATTCGGCCACGGTTTGATGACCAGGGCGCTGTCGTAACCCAACATGGTATTGGAGCCAACCCTTTAACCCTAATCTAGCTTGTTCTTACGTGGTTAAAAGATCGATCGAGCAAAATTCCCGAAATCACGATTCCAAATTTTCTAGTTTCTGCCGATTTTTCAAACTGTTCAAAAAGTTATTTCCAGACTCTCAAAAATTCGTGCAGGGTTTTCTACGAAGCCAGAAGAAATTTGGGGACACAATACTATAATACGGCCGCGGAACCGCGGCAGAACAAGCATGTTTGCCGCGGTTGCATGGCGGAATTTTGGTATCTGTGCACCAAATTTCTACTGTAGTTCTATTATTTGGAAATATGGTTTCTGGGATATTTTGTTTTCTGGCCCAGATTTGTTTGAGTATTGAATTGCACTTGGGGCCAATACGAAAGCTTTTGTCGATCGAAATTTTAAATACGTAAGTTTACAGTACATGCATTACTATCTACGACCGTGAATGTCATTAGAGCGGTACAACTCGTCTAATTGCTATATGTCTTTTAGACGGGTTTGTGAACATGACATTCACGTTGATGTTCTGTGTTGTGCCGTGGTTGTGGTTGGATCGTCGTGGTGGATAACCAGGTGGTGCAATGATAGTACGGTTTAGATTTAGTTTGTACATTTGATATTACGGGGCGAGCGTTCGACATATGGACTGCCGTCTCTTCCCGTTTGTATATTATTTGTTTGGGGCACGACCGGGTTGAGGTCGATGTCACCCTTGTACTTATTTTCTTTTCTGTACTAGGATTACCCCGCAATGGAGTGCACGAATAGCCAGATTCTAGAGGGCAACGAGCCCGCATCTCATGGCGTTGATATGGAGGGGGCCTCACTCTAGAATTGGCGGGCTATTCGCCGCACTCGTAGGGGGTATAGGTTGACCCACGGTGGGGTGCTCAAGTTACCGGATTCTGTGAAGTGCTGGGTGGCCCATTCACGTTGTTGATTGGGGTTGCCTCGCTTCTGGGATTGGCGGGTAACTTTCCGCATTCGTAGGGGTCTAGGTTTTCATTGCACAAGCTATCCACACGACAGGGAACGTCGGGTCTCATTTGCGGCTCAAGTGAAACCTGGGACTCCAGGATTATCCACCACTCTGTATTGTTTGGCTGAGATTCTGTGTTGCTTTATATCATGCCTGGGATGATTGTTATATATATTTATATATATATACTAGTAGATGTTGTATATGTTTTGCACCCGCGCTGGTTCAGTCCCCGCTCTGCCTTTAGTTAAGTAACCTAACGGGTAGTGACGGACCTAGTGGCGAATGCGGGTGGCATACACGTACATCATATTTTCGTTTCTTTATCTGGTGTGATATGTTTATTGATAGGACTATGTTGATCCTGATCAAAGCAAGGATAAAACAAACCTATATGATGTTGTTGGAACCAAGTTTTAAAAAACAGACATTACAGACGTTCTCTTTTGCTTTGCATAGTGGTATTCAATTTGGAATATCCTGCACCTCATTCGACGAGGCAAGGGCTGAGATCCCTTCATCGGGAGTGACCCCTTGGACGATAGTTTCCGTCTTCGTAATAACTTCACTATAGTCGATTCTTTTGCTTTGCATCATGGTATTCAGTTTGGAATATCCTGCACCTCATTCGACGAGGAAAGAGCCGAGATCCCCTCATAGGGAGTGACCTCTTTAGCAAAAGTTTACACACTATATATTTGTAAAACTACCCGGTTCCTTTAACGAGATCAAGTTCATTACGTTAAAGGTCTTTCGCCAAAAACCAGTCGTAGCCCTCTGTCATTTCCTACGAGTAGTATTTAGTATTCATGATGCGTTTGTTGACTCCGTCAAGGCGTAGTGTGCGGTAGCTGGGTGGTGCTTGTTTGTAGTATGGATATGCAATTGGTTAGGACGGTCGTGCAGCCTTGTTGACTCCGTCAAGGGCTCGCACTGGTGGGTTTAATGCAATAAAGATAATGATGGGTTGAACTTAACTAGAACTCTTTGATTTGTTGACTCCGTTAAGGTCATTTGGGTCCTAGGGGTAAAAACACACATCGGGAGTTTCAAACATACAGGAATCTTGCCAGGCATGCGCATACCTTTTGGAGTGTGGTGGCTTGAGTGGATTCCATCAAGTTATCATGCTATGATAGTTGGATCCAAATTCCCACTGATGAGTAGGTTTACTCCTCGGGTGATTTTAGATGATCCCGGCTAATTCTTCTTTTGGGTTTGGGGAGAATTCGAGGAAACAGTGGGAGACATACTGATTAGATAAATAAATAACCAATCTAATCTAGTTTAGAGTGCACGCAGAGTGCTTCTTTTCTCTCTCTCTCTGGCAGCTACCTTGGCTCGACCTAAACTAACACTCATAAACCAAGTTAACCAAACCTTCTTAAAACACTTTGGCCTTTGGATTGTCTGAGTCGCATATATCATTACCGCTCTTTCTTTTACCCTTTGGATTTCTCCGGAACATTTCGTATCTTTACGAAGATCCATATCTATTGGATATGTCATCGTATAGTTATATAAGAACTCGAAAGAACTTGTTCCAGTTTGAGGATGGTTTCCGGTTCTGCAGAAATAGAATAGGACTATTCAGTTGTCTTTTCTTTTTACCTTCTCTCAGATTGCGTGGACTCCTGGTATTTAAGAGAGTACACCTATTGCGCTTATTGGATAGTCTTCTTCCAAACCATAGGCTGGTGCCGAAAGGTAGGGAAGGAAGAAAACCAATTAGTCTAAGTGTGGTGTACAGAAGGTAATAAGTAAAGACATATAAAGGGATTAGAAAGAGAGCAAAGGAAATTGCGACTGCTATTATTCATGACGAAACCGCGTATATCATTGCCACTCCTACTTCACCTTTGCATTTCTCCAGAACACTCCGTATCACTACGAAAATCTATATTTATTGGTTACGCCATCATATAGTTGTTAGGGTAAAAATTTATACCCCGGTTGACCAAGTCAAAATCAAAGTCAACCCCAAGCCAAGTGGACCCAAGCCCAGATCCAGTGGGCCCATGCCCGGGTCGAGCCAGAACATGAAGCGGTCGACCTCCCCCCATGCCAAGATAAAAATTTTGTAATAAATAATTTTGTTGCATTTCTTTTATTTTATTTTATGGATAAATGTAAGAAAAATAGGCATAAAGCCAAATTTTTGTAAAGCCCATGGCTTATGTGCAAAAAGAAATGGCACATGAGCCATGGGATAGGCAAAATGCCATTTTGTGAAGCCCAAGGGGCTATGTGTAAAGTGTATAGCCTATAAAGGCAAAGATAATGAAATATCTCAACAACTTTTTCTCTCTCCAAAAAAAAGTTTTAGATCTGAGATCTTTTCTCCTTCTTCAAGGTTCCAAAACCTTCTTTTTTGTCTTGAATTAAATCAAGAGTTTTACTCTTCTTTTTATAAAACAAATTAGTTTTTCACCACAAAACCCATAAAGGGGAACTCAGATCTTCCATTAGATCACAAAAAGAAGAGATTTTTAAAAATCCTATATCTCTTGATCTTCAAGATCCAGCTAACAGAGGAGGAAGAAGAAGAACATCTTTGACTAAACCCAAAAAAAACACACTCAGGAGTCCAACTCCTCTCTGATTTCTCTTCGGAGAAATTTTTTTTTTTAGGCTCAAAGCCTCTTTTTCTCGCCGGTGCTCAAGCGCAGAGCGCCCGCGTGCCGACACGTGGCGCGCTTGCGCTCCAGCGCTCAGCGCTCGAGCGCAAAGCGCCCACGTGCCGACACGTGGCGCGCTTGCGCTCGAGCGCTGAGCGCTGGAGCGCAAGTCGCCCCGGTGCCGACACGTGGCGCGCTTGCGTTCAAGCGCAAGCGCTCGAGCGCAAGTCGCCCCCATGCCGACATGTGGCGCGCTTGCGCTCGAGCGTCAGGCGCTGAAGCGCAAAACGCTCACGTGCCGACACGTGGCGCGCTTGCGCTCAAGCGCCCAGTGCCCACGTGCCGACACGTGGCACTCTAGCGCCTGAGCGCACAGCACCTAGGCGCACAGCGCCCAAGGTGCTGCCCCATGCATACTTTGGATGTCTTTTCCCCACTTTATATATATATACATGTATATACATACATATGTATACATATGTACATACACACATACTCCACGACACTGTCCCTGTTAGAAAAAAATTTCTAACGAGGCGCTGCCCCGCACCCCGCAAGGGGGCTGCTCGCCCCCTTGACCCCCAGCCCGCTATCCGGGTAGCGGGACCCCCGTAAAAAACTCTGCGTGGCTCCTGATATATTTTAAACCCCCCTCCAAAACAAAACACACGTACACTGCACATTGAGTTCGCATGACCAGTTTAACCCATTAATCGGAGGTTCCCTCGCCCCAAAGGCGAGGGGTAATTAACGGCAGCTTAGTCCGCGGCTGCCGGAGATTCGGATCCCCACAATCAATAAACCCCGGTCTACCCTAGGCAGGGGGAATCTGTAGTGTGCCTGACAAGCGCGCGCGTATTCCCATCTCAATGGGGTGACGAAAAACACCCTACAGATTCTGGCACGCCCGGTGGGACTGCTTCTCTCCTCCCATATTTCGGGTTAAACGTTCATGCTAACTCAATCAATATACATATCGATTGCCTATACTGAAATGATGTTTTCTTTTCATGCAGCAATCAACTTTCAACGACAATGTCTCCCAAGACGAATTCAACTTCCAAAGCGACCCCGATTCCGTACGTAGTCAAGATCAACGCTCGTGTGGTTCTCCCCGCAAGCCTCAGTCGACAGTGGGAGGAACCGCCCCGCCAGTTTGGCTCCGTCATCATCTACCCTGCCGGAAGCGCTCATCCGGCGGAACAGGTGGCCAAGCCGGTCCCAAGGGACAAGAGGATGAATGTTGTGATTGCTAAGGCACCACAACCGAAACTTAAGATGGTGTCTGAACGACTCCCTGGTGCTCCAGCGGGGGGCAAGAACTTCGGTACAAAGGGCAACATCAAATGTTGCGGACGAGCTTAGGCAATGACTCCAACAAATGCACAATCGAGCGTATCTCCAAGTTCCTCCATCGACTGGTCTGCGGCGTCTTCCCAAAGAGCCGAAGTCTGCCAGGTGCTTAGAACAGAGAAGTTAAGGCAGAAGCGGCTCAGGTATCGAGCCAACAAGAGGGCCAAGGCTTCGGCCAAATGGAATCGTGTGAAGTTCCAAGTGCAGGGTTGCCCCGCGACGACGGCTGAGTCGGACGTAAGAATCAGCAATTCCTTCGAGCCTCTGAAGTGGGTTCAGAAAAATGCCATGACCGCCAGAATCAAGAAGACAGCGGTCCGAATAGTGCCACAAAGAGACGTGTCCCGGCCCCAACAGAAAAAGTATGACACTGTCTCTTCAAGAGTGTATCAAGCACTCTGTGCCGCACGAAAGCAGCGGGGGCAAACCCAGAAAAGAAGCGCCGGCACCATTCAAGAAACTGTTTAGGCCAGCCGCCTTCAATCGACTACCAGCTACCAAAACAAGGGGGTCAAGACAGCGATCCGTGAAATCAGCTGCTAATGATAGAAAGACGGCCGGATATATCATCCATACGGTCTATATGGCGGGCGGGCGCCCCAGCGACAACCTTCGCAGCAAAAGCAAGGATGGGGCCACCACATCTCAAGCCCAATCTAGCCTGAATGTGGTCGCCGCTGCCCAAGAACAGCCGCCCCCGCTGGATGAAGAAAACCCTCTCGATGAGGATGATAGGCAGAAAGACCCCTCGGTCCATGCAGAGTCAAGCTCGGACAGCGAGGAAGTGCCAACTTTCCGCCCCAGGACTGCGGAGCAAGAGCTGCTTCAAGAGCTTCGAAAACAGCTCAGGAGCAAAGATAAAGAGATGGCCAAGCTCCATTCGAAGATTGACGACTTAACGAACGTGATGATGCAGCTTACGGCTCAAATTGCTCGAGCGCTTCCCAATCAAGCACAAGCACTACTAATCAGCCGGGTGATGACAATCCGAGGCAGCCAATGCCTGTTCCTTCGGGTCCAAGACTGGTCGAGCCACATGAAAGCCGGCCACACTCCGCTTCTAGGGACGCCTTGGCCCCAGATAGCATTATCCCGCTAACACAGGATCGGATAATGGATTTGGTCACCAGCAAGGTTAAAACATTGGAGGCCGAAACTGAAGCTCAGAAAGAAATCGGCAGTAGTGGGCGGCCATACCGTGCGCAGTACGATCTGATTGAGTTCCCAAGCGGCTACGTCATTCCTAAGTTCAGAAGATTTGATGGAACGGGGAATGCAAATCAGCACGTCGCCCACTTCAAAGCATCGTGCGGAAATACAGGGGGCAATGACGCGCTCTTTCTTCGTCAGTTTGTCAACAGCCTGACCGGTGTCGCTTTCGACTGGTACGCGAGCATACCAGACGGGTCCGTCATTACCTTTGCCCAAATGGAGTCTCTGTTCCGGCAAAGGTTCATGAGCGTCAGTGATAAAATCTCCATTGCCGACCTTGTGAGGACCAAGCCGGGGAAGAATGAAAGCAACACTGACTTTATCGTCCGATGGCGTAATCTCACGGTCAAGTGCGAACCGCCGCTGGAGCAGGACCAGTCCGTCAGCCTTCTCATTGGGAACCTCAGCAATTGGATGGTCCCATTCTTGTGTACAGCGGGCCTCAAGACATTTCAGGAGCTAACCAAGAAAGTCCAAATGCTGGAACGCTCGAAGCAAGAGTCCCCGCCGGACTCTCAGAAAGACAAAACTTGGAAAAGCAAGCAGGACGACAGCCGTAGAAGCGGGAGTTCCAGCAGTACCAATGTCTTCAATGCGTCCGACAATGAAGAAAAGCGAAGGGCGGGCGAATCCAAAACCAACCGGTCTCGAAAGCCATTGCTGGGAGGAGATGGGCCTTCCCTAGAGGAGAAGAAGAACAAGGTTTACTCTTTCAGAAGGGACAAGGTCCGTAAGATATTTAAAGATGCGTCGAAAAGACCCCAAGAAGCAAAAATGACCGACAATCCTCTGTATTGCCCGTACCACCGAGTAGTGAGCCATGCGATCGAGGATTGCTATATCTTCAAAGACTGGGTCGAGAAGCAGTACAAGGCTGGAGAGATCGAGCTGTCCAAAAGTGTGTTGGTGAACAATCAAGTTGCAACCACCAACTTTATACAGACAGAAACTGAAGCCTTCTGGGAGCAGATAGCCGAACCCGCTTCCCTGAGAAATGAAATGGACTCGCCGCAGCCCCCTTGGAGTAAGCACATATCTAATAAGACAAAGAAGATGCTAAAGCTTCTTCAGAAAGAGCCCAGGACGGAATGGGAAAGACAGAAGAAGCCTACCAGCCCAGCTGCCAATGCGGCTTCATCAGGCTCAAAATCCAAGAAGCTCAAGAAGAAGAAAAGTGCAGCTCGGCGCGAAAAGGAGTCTGCAGGGAGATCGACCATTCAAAAATATATCGATTCCCTCGAAGAATATGAACAGAAGGAAAGAACTCTAATTCGGTTGAAGGAGTTCCTCCCTGTACGAGCGGCTGAAATTCTAGAGGAGTTAGAAGAAGACTCCAATGAAGAGATCCCTATAGTTACCTGCTACGCCATCCATCTGGGCAGCGACTCTGAGGAGGATCTCTATTTTCCCGAAGAGGATGAGGAGCTCGCCACAAAGGCCAATCAAATCTAGCTCAGAAGCGGCAGGGCTCTACCGCCAAATCAGGGCAATGCCCCAAAAGGGAAGGAAAAACAGGTGGCTAATGAGTAAGATGGCAGAGAACTGGCTGATGAAAACATAAGTCCTTCCTCGGTGGACTATAATGTCTTGGCACATCTCCGGAAGCTTCCGTCTCTCCTGAGCATCTACGACGCCTTGGTCCTATCTAAGGAGCTTAGAGATGTTCTCATTCACGCTCTACAAAACCCCGAGCGGTATCAGGCTCACTTTGCAGAAATTAATATGAAAGAAGCCCAGCACGCTTTGCATGCCGCCGCAGTCACATTTAAGGATGAAGACTTGCTACTGGGAACGGCTGAGCATAATCGGCCGCTTTACGTGACCGGGTACAGCGACGGAGATTGAATTAATCGCATATTGATTGATCCGGGGTCCTCAGTGAACATCATGAACTTGCGAACTCTGAAGAGTTTGTCAATGGACATCCGACACCTGTCAAGGGAAAGGATTGTCATTCAAGGCTTCAACCAAAATTGCCAGCAAGTTCTGGGGTCTATAGCTTTGCCAATCAAATTCGGGGATCTGCAAACTGAAGCTAAGATATACGTGATCGACGCCGACACGTCTTATAAGAATCTCTTGGGGCGGCCGTGGCTCCATGATTACGGCATCATTCCGTCAACTCTCCATCAATGCATGAAGTATACTAAAAATGGCGAAGAAAGACGAATTGACGGAGACATCCAGCCGTTCGGTGTGCATGAAGTCCGATATGAAGATTCTCGGTACTTTATGAACCGCCAAAATGCTAAGCCACAACTGACTAAGGATAGACCGGCCCCAAGACTCAAAAGCAAATCTGTGCCGGCTGTCACTTTCAAAAGCAAAAATACCCAAGTGCGCCAGCATTTCGGCAGCGACACTGATGAGTCCGATGCTGGAAGCCCGTCCTTCCATAAAACTCGCCCTCATTTCGGCAGCGATATGGACGAATCTGTTACTGAAGGCCCATCTAGCAGCAAAGTCCGCCCTCATCTTGGCAGTGACACTGAAGAGTCAGAAGAAGAGGACCTGCCGTGCAACAGCTGTGCAGATTGGCCCCCCATGCAGCAAGCGAAACTACGAGAGACCTTCGAAGTCGTAGAAGGGTCCCTGGCCATCACAAGGGTGCCGGAACGGATGTGCAAAGAGCTCGACGCATTGCCAGTCTCTACCGTGGACCAGCTGAAAACATTCTACGTGCCCGGGAGGAAAAATGGACAGAAGGGCATCCTGTTTTACAGGTCAAACCCCGTTGTGCACCCGGACGATCTTTCTGTCGCGTGCCTTCCCTATGAGAGAGGCATAAGAGCCGTCCTCAATCCCAGATACTATGCGCCCGAGATGCGGGAATACTTTAAGAAGTGTGGATGCCGGTTATATCAAACGGAGTCCCAAGCAAAGTTTTACGAAGGGCTATGGTATCCGCCCCAGGTCCGAGCACTCATCGATGGACGAATTCTAGATAGACGGGGCATAGGCTACATTCAACCTGATTCCAAAGCGTGCTACATGATCCATGTTGGTGAGGCCGGCGAAAGATCAAATGATGACGACGAGATAGCCGAGCCAGAAGAAGCTCCTCAAGAGCTCGAAGATGGCGGACAAGCAACCTTTGACAAGCTACCCGAGATTGACTTAGGAACGCCCGATAATCCAAAGCCGACCTACATCAGCTCGCTCTTTTCAGAGGAAATGAAAGCGCAGATAATTGCCCTGCTGCATGAGTTCGTCGACTGCTTCGCGTGGACATACAAAGAAATGCCTGGCCTTTCCCCAAAAGTGGTCGTACATAAGTTGGCTATATCTCCTGATGCTAAGCCAGTCAAACAAGCTCCTCGAAGAATGAGAAGGGAACTAGAAGAAAAGGTTATCGAGGAAACTAAGAAGCTCATCGATGCCGGCTTCATCAGGGAAGAGAAATATGCGAACTAGATCACATGCATAGTCCCAGTGAAGAAGAAAAATGGGCAGATCCGAGTTTGGTGTCGATTTTAGGGGACCTCAACAAGGCATTTCCTAAAGACGACTTTCCGCTACCGGTCATGGAAATGATGGTCGATGACACCTCAAATTACGAGCTGTTCACCTTTATGGATGGCTCGTCTGGATACAATCAGATCAAGATGTCGCCTGAGGATGAGAAGCACACGGCATTTCGAACCCCGATCGGAATATATTGCTACAAGGTAATGCCATTCGGACTGAAGACGCATGTGCTACATATCAAAGAGCAATGACTAATATCTTTGATGACCAAATCCATAAAGTCGTCGAATGCTATGTTGATGATCTGGTCGTCAAGACTAAAGCCAAGGCCGATCATATCCAAGATCTTAGGACCGTTCTCAACAGACTGAGGGAATACGATCTGAAGATGAATCCTCTGAAGTGCGCTTTTGGCGTGTCATCGGGAAAATTCCTGGGCTTCATAGTCCGACATCGAGGGATCGAAGTTGACCCATCAAAGATAAAGGCCACCATGGAGATGCCCCCTCCGAAGAGTCTGACGCAGCTAAGATCTTTTCAAGGCAAGCTTGCTTATATACGGAGGTTTATCTCAAATTTATCGGGGAGATGTAGGCCCTTCTCAAAGCTCATGAAGAAAGGAGCTCCTTTTATCCGGGATGACGAATGTCAAGCAGCGTTTCGAAAGCATCAAACAATACTTGTTGCACCCTACAGTGCTGGCCGCTCTCATTCCAAATAAACCGCTGATTTTCTACACTGCCGCGCTGGACGAGTCACTCAGTGCGCTCCTTGCCCAGAATAACGAGGAGGGAAAAGAAAATGCCCTCTACTACCTCAGTCGAACTCTAGTCGGGGGCGGAACACAACTACTCCCCAATCGAAAAGCAATGCCTGGCTCTAATATTTGCTGTGAAGAAGCTGAGGCACTATTTGCTCGCTCATCGGATTATACTGATCTCCAAGGTCGACCCGCTCAAACACTTGATGACCAAAGCAAGCCTAGCCGGCAGAATGGCAAGATGGGCTGTCATGCTACTCGAGTTTGACATAGTTTATACCCCTCAGAAAGCAGTAAAAGGGCAAGCTCTAGCAGACTTTCTCGCTGCTCATCCCATACCAGAAGGGTCGCCGCTAAATTGTGAGTTACCCGACGAACAAGTGCTGCACCTCGAGTAAGATGGGCCATGTTGGGAGCTCTACTTCGATGGAGCCTCATCAATAAGGACCTCCAGTAAATCAAGCGTCCCGGAGATAAAAGCAGGGATAGGATTGGTGTTCATCACACCATCAATGGGAACCCTACGACGTTCTTTCGCTCTCACCGAGCCTCGAACGAACAACGAAGCTGAGTATGAGGCCCTGATAGCTGGTTTGGAACTCTCCATAGAAATGGAAATCCTTCGGCTATGGGTTTACGGTGACTCCCAGCTTGTCGTCAACCAAGTAAGCGGCGACTATAAGATATACAAACCCGAATTAGCTCGGTACAGAGGCCGAGTGGTGGAACTCATGAAACGGTTCACTCATATTGAACTAACGAGAGTCCCTAGAGCGTTGAACGGAAAGGCTGATGTACTCGCTCGCTTGGCCAAGGAGCTGGATGATCCTGACATGGACGAAATTCTGATCACAGTCAGGAGCCGGCAAATTCTACCCCCAGTCTCTCTACGAGAAGAGGAAAGCCCGGAACAGAAGAGCAGTCCTGCAGAAGAAGCTTCGATCATCCAAGACGGGCCCGATTGGAGAGAACCCTTCATAGAGTACCTCCGATACGACAAGCTGCCCGAAGAAAAATCTGCGAGGATTCAGCTGAAGAAAAGAGCTCTCCGATACGTGTTTGTAAATGACACGTTATACCGCAGGTCATATGACCAACTCTGGCTCAGGTGTCTGTCATTGGCCGAAAACCCAAAAGGTCATGAAAGATGTTCACTCGGGCGTTTGCGAGTGCTCACCAATCTGGCCCCAAGAAGCGACTACCTGGCCCCAAGATGCGTCTCCGATACGGGTTTTCATCCGTGCCCAAAAGGAGAAAATGCTTTTATGGGACCCTCACGGCCCATAAAATTGAAAAGCCTTAGGTGATAGGGACCCAAACCTGTCTCCTAAGCCATCGTTCCCCAACGGGCAACGGCAAATGATGAGTCGCTCCTGGCATTTCGCTTCAGTGTTAGCGGTGCTGATGCCGACCAAAAACCCAAATCCCAAGTCCTCCAAGGCAAATGATGAGTTGCTCCTGGCATTATTCCAGTGCAGCAATGCTGATGCCAAACAAGATCCAAATTCCAAGTCCCCAAACGGCGAATGATGAGTCGCTCCTGGTACCACATTCCAGTGCAGCGATGCAGACGCCAACCAAAATCCAATTTCTCAAAATTCTCCCAGCCCTACGGTTAGTCCCCAAATTGACTACCGTATACAATCTACGGGCTCAAATAATTCTCGTCATTACCCATGCCCCATCACAATTACCAGTTACGTGGCTGGTCTCCGCCTTTGGAATTATGCTCCATTGAGAAGACCCACTCATGTGTCCTCACGATACATGAGGAGAACAAACCTTTGTGGGATCCTTACGACTCATAAAGGAAAAACACACTTAGGAGTCCTCACGACTCCTAAGGAGAAAATACACCTGCGGGATCCTTACGACTCGTAGGGAGAAAATGCTTTTATGGGACCCTCACGGCCCATAAAATTGAAAAGTCTTAGGTGACGGGGATCTAAACCTATCTCCTAAGCCATCGCTCCCCAACCCAAAGTGGCGAATAATGAGTCGCTCCTGGTACCATATTCCAATGTAGCGATGCAGACGCCAACCAAATTCCAAATCCTATACCCCCAACGGCGAATGATGAGTTGCTCCTGGTACCACATTCCAGTGTAGCGATGCAGACGCCAACAAAGCCCTGAAATTTTTCTGGCCCTACGGTCTGGATCATACATCATGCAAAACCGTATACAATCCACGGGCCTAAAACAATCCCGATCTCTCCAAAAAAAAGAGAAAAAGAAGAAGGAGAAGAAAAAAAAAGAACGGTATGTCCACAAGCAAAATGGGCACGGATGAAAACCCGAAAGGGCTCCGTGAGTAAAAACAGCGGGACTTGCCGCCGAGTTTGTGAAAACCCGAAAGGGCGCAAACTCGTAAAAAAGAAAAGAAATGAAATGCACTCGCAAAGTCCTCTCGACTTTGTGAGGAGAAAATTCCCGCGTGAGAGATCCCTACGACGCACAAAGGAGCAACACACTTAGGAGTCCCCACGACTCTTAAGGAGAAAATACACCTACGAGATCCTTTCGACTCGTAGGGAGAAAATGCTTTTATGGAATCCTTACGGCCCATAAAATTGAAAGGTCTTAGGTGATAGGGATCTAAACCTGCCTCCTAAGCCATCAATTCCCAAATCCTCTCGGGGCAAATGATGAATTGCTCCTGACATTATTCCAGTGCAGCAATGCAGATGCCAAACAAAAACCAATTCCCAAACCCTGTCATGACAAATGATGATTCGCTCCTGGTACCATACTCCAGCGTAGCGATACTAATGTCAACCCAAATCACATCAGGTCGGCAAAACAACCAATGACCTCCCTGGCAGAACCAAATTCCACCTCGGAAACAAGTCAACTTCATCCCTGACGCCGCAAGAAGCGGGGCAAGTCAAATCCAGAACCGACCGTCCACGTCGCAAAAAGGGCAGCATCGACCGTCCAAGTCGCAAAAATGGCAGAACCGACCGTCCACGTCGCTAAAATGGCAGAACCAACCGTCCACGTCGCTAAAATGGCAGCATCGACCGTCCAAGTCGCAAAAAGGGCAGCATCGACAGTCCACGTCGCTAAAATGGCAGCACCGACCGTCCATGTCGCAAAAAGGGCAGAACCGACCGTCCAAGTCGCTAAAATGGCAGCATCGACCGTCCAAGTCGCAAAAAGGGCAGCATCGACCGTCCACGTCGCTAAAATGGCAGCATCGACCGTCCACGTCGCTAAAATGGCAGCACCGACCGTCCACGTCGCAAAAAAGGCAGAACCGACCGTCCAAGTCGCTAAAATGGCAGCACCGACCGTCCAAGTTGCAAAAAGGGCAGTACCGACCGTCCAAGTCGCTAAAATGGCAGCACCGACCATCCAAGTCGCTAAAATGGCAGCACCGACCGTCCAAGTCGCAAAAAGGGCAGCACCGACCGTCCACGTCGCTAAGATGGCAGCACCGACCGTCCAAGTCGCAAAAAGGGAAGCACCGACCGTCCACGTCGCTAAGATGGCAGCACCGACCGTCCAAGTCGCAAAAAGGGCAGCACCGACCGTCCACGTCGCTACGATGGCAGCATCGACCTTCCAAGTCGCAAAAAGGGCAGTATTGACCGTCCAAGTCGCAAAAAGGGCAGCGCGGGATTCCTACAAAGCGGGAACCAGATGACTCTGGGCCAGGGAAAACGTCTATCACGGACACTCCGTCTCGGAGACATGTCAAGCAACGACCGTCCATGTCGTAAAAAGGGCAGTGCCAGCTTCCCAAAAAGTGGGAACCAAATCAAGTCGCCTCCACGTGAAAGAAGATCAATCAATTTCATGCACACGACCCACATATGTGGTGTGCATTTATTGATGGGGGGCAATTTGTTGGGGTAAAAATTTACACCCCGGTTGACCAAGTCAAAATCAAAGTCAACCCCAAGCCAAGTGGGCCCAAGCCCAGATCTAGTGGGCCCATGCCCGGGTCGAGCCAGAACATGAAGCGGCCGACCTCCCCCCATGCCAAGGTAAAAATTTTGTAATAAATAATTTTGTTGCATTTCTTTTATTTTATTTTATGGATAAATGTAAGTAAAATAGGCATAAAGCCAAATTTTTGTAAAGCCCGTGGCTTATGTGCAAAAAGAAATGGCACATGAGCCATAGGATAGGCAAAATGCCATTTTGTGAAGCCCAAGGGGCTATGTGTAAAGTGTATAGCCTATAAAGGCAAAGATAATGAAATATCTCAACAACTTTTTCTCTCTCCAAAAAAAAGTTTTAGATCTGAGATCTTTTCTCCCTCTTCAAGGTTCCAAAACCTTCTTTTTCTCTTGAATTAAATCAAGAGTTTTACTCTTCTTTTTATAAAACAAATTAGTTTTTCACCACAAAACCCATAAAGGGGAACTCAGATCTTCCATTAGATCTCAAAAAGAAGAGATTTTTAAAAATCCTATATCTCTTGATCTTCAAGATCCAGCTAACAGAGGAGGAAGAAGAAGAACATTTTTCACTAAACCCAAAAAAAAACACTCAGGAGTCCAACTCCTCTCTGATTTCTCTTCCGAGAAATGTTTTTTTTAGTCTCAAAGCCTCTTTTTCTCGCCGGCGCTCAAGCGCAGAGCGCCCGCGTGCCAACACGTGGCGCGCTTGCGCTCGAGCGCAAAGCACCCACGTGCCGACACGTGGCGCGCTTGCGCTCGAGCGTCAGGCGCTGAAACGCAAAACGCTCACGTGCCAACACGTGGCGCCCAGCGCTCAAGCGCAGAGCGCCCACGTGGTACTCTAGAGCCTGAGCGCACAGCACCTAGGCGCACAGCGCCCAAGGTGCTGCCCCATGCATACTTTGGATGTCTTTTCCCCCCTTTATATATATATACATGTATATACATACATATGTATACATATGTACATACACACATACTCCACGACACTGTCCCTGTTAGAAAAAAATTTCTAACGGGGCGCTGTCCCGCCCCCGCAAGGGGGCTGCTAGCCCCCTTGACCCCTAGCCCGCTATCCGGGTAGCGGGACCCCCGTAAAAAACTCTGCGTCGCTCCCGATATATTTAAAAACCCCCCTCCAAAACAAAACACACGTACACTGCACATTGAGTTCGCATGACCAGTTTAACCCGTTAATCAGAGGTTCCCTCGCCCCAAAGGCGAGGGGTAATTAACGGCGGCTTAGTCCGCGGCTGCCGGAGATTCGGATCCCCACAATCAATAAATCCCGGCCTACCCTAGGCAGGGGGAATCTGTAGTGTGCCTGACAAGCGCGCGCGTATTCCCATCTCAATGGGGTGACGAAAAACTTGTTCCAGTTCGAGGATGGTTTCCGACTCAGAAGAAATCGAATAGGATTATTCGGGTTGTCTTTTATCTTTACCTTCTCTCAGGTTGCGAGGGCTCCTAGTATTAGGAGGGTACACCTATTACGCTTATTGGATAGTCTTCTTCCAAATCTTAGGCTGGTGCCGAAAGGTATGGAAGGAAGAAAACCATTTAGCCTAAGTGCGGTGTACAGAAGGTAATAAATAAAGACGTATAATAGGATTGGAGAGATGGAGAGTAAATATACGGTTACGGTCATGAATCAGGATAGTGGAAGAGGCATTACTAGGAATACCTGGATACCCCTTCGAACCATTTTCATGTTTCAGTTTCACTGTGCAGTATTAATTGAAAATTGTATTTCCAATTAGATTCTGACTCCAGGGTATGTATTTACCAGATTCGATTCTCACATCTGTATAGTGTTACAGATGATGAGTGGGAGTAGAATATTAGGAATTGGGTGATTATATCCTCATTATATCGGAATTCTTTGTAATTAGTGATATTTGAGGAAATCATCTGGGTTTTGCCTGACGGCAAATTTTTGGTTTTGAATATCCGTTGTTATGCACCAATTTCAAAATGATATATCTGTACGTTTATTTTATAAAGTGAGATATAAATTTTTGGAATTATGTCTGTGACATTTATCTATATCAGTTGATGATTAGGTAAGGAGCATTCAACAGCGGTGTAATTCTTCTTAACCATAATACAGTTTTCAACTTATGACGCACAGGGTTTGAGTTATTGAACTCAGGGGACTTATACAAAATATTGTATGGTGTCCAGTGTCCATTAGGACAAAGGGGGCGGTACTCATACTATATTCTATATACTTGTGGCTTCTCTATTTTTAGACAAGTATTTCGTTGAAATGCAAGGTTCAAGTTTTGAGAAGTCATAGGTATAAGAATAAAGTAAATAACCATGTGTTGCAAAGTATCAGGATCTTCAAGGTGATCGAAGATGTAGATACTTGTGCTAGATATTCCGTTGAAAGTAATGGTTTTGAGAACTTGCTTCTCTTTCAGGTTACTCATATATGGATGTATTCCTAGATGAGTAATATTGATCGGCCTCCTTCCATTTGGTTGATATGCACTGGAGACAGCTGCATGATTTTGAATCTGGTTCCAATTAAATTAGTGCCCTTGTTTCAATAGTGGATATAGAATGGATCATATCTTAACTATGTTAAGGTATATGGAGTTGTCCGGCTTATGCTTAAAACTATAATTCGGATAAACTCAAGGCACGTTTCAGTAATGGCAGTTTGTGGGTTATCCCGGGGTTTGACCAGGGTTAATATTCTACCATCTGGGAGATCAATAGTTATATTGTTCTTGACTCGCCACCAGTTTTAGTAAAATGGATTCTTTTTAGAAAATATTAGTGGGAGTATGGTAGAACTGGATGTGGTTCCAGAACCACAAACGATTACTGAAAATTTAGTAGAACCTAAAGATTCAATTGGATTCCACATTCCATTAGCCACTCCGCAGATTTGGTGGGTAACCTCAGGCACCCGAGAGGTACTTAAGTCTTCTCAGAGAAGGTGAAAGGGAGGTTCTTGTTTACCCAAACTTGCCACTACTGTTGTTCTAGACTATGAGATCCGGTATAAGGATGAGTATAGTGTCGTTCTAAATTGTCTTTAGAAGTGCACGTGTATATGAATCTGCCAGAGGGTTGTTGTAGTCAGTGGGAGCACCGGAAGCATAGTGGGCAAGTAGCTTATGTCTATTTATAGACTAAAGCAGGTATGGCGGAGATAGATCATTTATTTTTGATGTGACAGTCATAGAGTTTGACCTCATCAGAATAAAAGATGGATCTGGTAAGAAGGTAGTAGGGAGTGATGTTCTGGTTTATTGGATGACATGCACTTGATAGGAAGTGAAATTCCTATACTACAATCTGTTATATGCTGTGATTGTCACAAGCTGTTTCTCCACATAGGATATGGTTAAAATATCATGATTCTGGTCACTGGATCTATGGTTTTAGATCTAGATTTGGGAAGTGTCCCAATCTGGGTACTTTGACATTATTCTAAAGGTGTTTTAGAATGATTGACTCCTGACGTGGAAGTGTACTCGCAGGTGATGGAGTCACCCTCTCTAAAGGATGTCTTGCAGACTAAAGGGGAGAGGGATTTGCATGATTAGCATATCACTTGCTTAGACAATTGAGTTAATCATGTAATGTCAAGTACCACACCAGATATTATTTTTGCACTAGCTAAAATAAGTATATATATTAATCTAATTCTGGAGAAACGGTAGGAAGCAGTTATGAACATAAGTGGATGTTCTTTGGTAATTGGTAAAGGCAGCCTCCTTCGGAAGGCGGTTATCAGTTCAGGCTTCCAAGGTGACCCGGATGACAGATAGGCTGTCAGAGTTATAGTTTTCCCTTTTTGAGGGGCAGTAAGTTGGACAGGTGGTCCAAGCGGATACCGAGGAAGGCATGGTGCATGATACTGATTAAATTCAGTAGATGATACAGTCTAAGAAGTTTGATGGTTTGGAGTTCACTTGTGAATTAGGTCCCATCAGATATCCAGACAAATTCGTATTGCTCATTTCGGGAGATAGTCTTTCTCCGCAAAGTTGAAATAAAGAGAGATATAAAAAGAAACATTGGAGTGGATCCACTCACTGAGGCTATTTCTCGAACACAATAGTTTCACAAACGAGTTTTGTGAAACTGATTAGTAGAGAAGTTGGGTGTTCGGTATCACACAGGCTGTGAGTATGCGACATCGCAATAATTAGCCTTAAGTGCAAGTGGGAGATTGTCAGCTATAGTGCCCTCAAGTCAATTATTGTAATCGCAGGCATGCGATTAGATGATTGAGGGAGGACCTATACGGGTAGAACAGTCTTACTCAAAATGATAGTATGCTATCTTGTCTGTCTTTATCATCATGTACATGCTTTAGGTGGCATTACAGTTCACTATTACATGTTGATAGAGCCCATAGGATTCTTTCTTGACCACCAACATTATGATGGCAATCATATACGTGGGAGCTGGGTAGTTTATGAGCATATCCTTAAATGTCCTTAGTCGTGAGATTATCGAGACTAGGCATCGATGCTCCAGAGTAGACTAGTGTATACTGATCGAGACCACGACGACGGGCGGTGGCTGGTCTCACAAGTCATTGGTGTTAGTTTGTTCACCTAAGATAGTATGCAGGTGCTCATTGGGTTATGAGTACACTGGACGGACTCGCCGGGAACCTGCTATTTTGTATTATACCTATTGTCAGATAGCAGTTCCCAGGTGACATGTGTAAAGATTAGTCTGTCGACCTGAGATCGTCATTTGTCTCGTGTGAGTTCCCACTGTGCTTTGTTTACTACCCTACCACGGCTTAAAGGAGTCGTGCAAACAATTTTTAGTTGGGTACAATCCAGAGCCACATGGAGGCAGTGAGCGGATCGTCGGGGATTTGTCTCTTCAAGTATTGGGGGTTGATGTCCCATTGTGCACGGGTGGCCATCACCAGAAATTCTTGATCAAGGTAATCGAGAATTACTGATTTGGATTAGTAGTTTCTCAGTTTGTGATGGGCATTATATCGACACGAAATGTCGCGTTATTATGGGTCTGACTTTATCCACCCTCCTATACTCGATATGCGATACTCTTAGACGAACAGACCGTACTGTACGAATATTGTCAAAGATAGGCTCGGTAGGGGTCGGGATGAGTTTGTTCGTCGGCCTTCGTTTCGCTCAATACCTGGGTAGCCGTTACGTACAGCTAGTGCCGCTGACGTTCTTGTGGTTAAACCCACTGCCAGCGTATTGATAGGACTTTAGAGTCCCACATAGAGGGTTCCCTACTTTGTGAGAAACGATGTAGAGGCCGTATGGTTTTACGACAGGGTTCGATTATATACGTGCACTTGTGCACGTATCATGATTCAGACGGATAATACTAGTAGGCTTTGGTTTAAGCCAGATCTTAGTATTATATTGTTGGATTATTTTCGTCTCATTGTATTCGTATTTTTCGGAATACGGATACATGTATGTATATACGGATGAGGGGCATTATTGTAATTTATTACAAGATTGTTTCTAGAAGAAAATACCTCATTTTGTTTATTAACCATTTTAGTTTAAATGGTTAATTGAGGTGAGAGATGAGCGTGCTTAGCTTAATTCAGGCATGCTTGATTTAGTGACTCGTTTTAGTGACTCATGATGGTGACTCATGGGGTGACTTATTTGGTGACTCATGATACACTATTCTTGCATGCTTGATATTTTTGTTTTGTTGTGTGAGATATTTTGTGGTGGTGAGATATTTTTATTTGACTTGAGATATTTTTCTTGACTTGCTATTCTCACACACTCTCACAACAAGCCATCTTCTTTCTTGAGTTGCTCAAGCTTCATACTCTCATCTCTCATGGCTTCTTCTTCTTTCTCCACCCTAACCCTCTCATGTGTTGAGAAACCTAGGGTGTTTAGAGAAAAATTAATCCCTCATTAGACTCTACATCATCTTGGCTATCTAGTTTAGCAAACTAGATACCCTAGTTACTTCGGTTATGAAGTAGGAGCTCGATTCATAGACTCTCGGGTGGATCATCTTCGATGGAGGGAGACCGGCGACCAAACTTGATCATTGGGGACAATAGGATCTTGGGAAGAAGTTAAAGACCGAAGGACACGGATCATTCGGTATAACATTCCAAACTCTTTTTATTGCTTGCTAGATTTAGGGTTAATGGTCGATCCGTATTCGGGGGTTGTGGTAGCGTCGGTTTAGAAAAAATTTGTTCTGCATTCGGCCACGATTTGATGGCCAGGACGCTGCCGTAACCCAATAGTTACGACTCTGATTTTACTGTACGATAATTTTTAAGTTAATGTACAGAAAAAGGTTCCTTAGCCTGAGTACAAGTTATAAATTAAATTTGTTTAAGAACAGCAAGAAACAACTTGTAACTCACTGGTAAAGCTCTTGCACTGCTGTGACGTAGCCTCTGTGTTCGAATCCCATCAGCCACATATTATTTTTACTGATTTTTTCTTTTAAATTTTTAGAAGCCCAAAAGTTTACACGTGCACTACATGTAAAAATGAACAGTCGGGAAAAATAAACATGTATAAAATGTTGTGTACACTGAGTAAAACAGGTGGCAAGAATCCGACGGTCCCCTTTCAAGCACTTAGCCGGCGAGATGCCTCTTTAGGCCGGCAGCATCGGGTCAACCGTGGGTAAAAGCCCCCGTGCTTTGCCTACATGACACTTGGCCTACCCCCATTACCCCCATACTGTTTTTTTCTCTGAAAATTAACAAAGACTTCAATTTCATTCATTAATCCAATTTTTAATGTATTTTAATTCATTCTTTCAATTCCAAAACTCTAATTTCACACTATAAATACAACCCCATACTCTAACCCCTCCTAATTCTGAAAATTCTAGTCAAAAATATCAAAATTTTCTAAGTACAAGTAGAGCTAGCCCAAGAACAACTTCCGGCGAGAATCTACACAAGTTACGGCGACCCCACGACGCCATGAAAGCTATCACCCTTTTCTTCTACCTCCCCTCCCTCCCTCTAGCTAGTAAGTCCCACCCCTTCTTCTCTTTATATTTAAAAAAGTCTCTTTTTATAAAATATGTCGGTAAGTGGAGTTATACCGATATCTGTTTCTAAACCCTTAAAACTACATTTTTTATTAAGCATTACTCATTCATATTCTATACCTTGAATTGGTAATCATTAAACTAATATTTAGAAACAATTTTCATTCTAAAACTCCATGTTAAATAACTTTAATTAAACTTTTACATTTATATACCATGAATTTTATATACGTCATCTTTTAAACATTTTGTTTAGCATATCTTTAGAAAACTTCACGGGGTAATGACCTACCCTTCACAACACACATGATTTCATAGCACGATTCTCTTGCAACATAATTTTTGTGGCGAGTAATACTTTTCATTAAAATACCGTGAACTATAAAATCACGGTTTTCTTTTAAATAGTATTATTAAACTCTTTGCGATTATGCCTCTACAACCCATTCTGGGAAACCCGCTATTGGATGGTGCAGATTATCGCACATCCTCGGGCTAGCAAAACGAGATGCAGACCTCCTTACGGAGCATCCGGCCTCGAAAGAATTTTAATACGATTTTTAAGAAAAATGAGATTTTCTATTTAATAATAAAAAATTTAATTTTTTATAAATATATAAATATTATCAAAACACATATTTTCAAGATTTAAGAAAATTCCATGTTTTCTAAAAAGATAAAAGAATGACAAGTTTCACCAAAATACCACCAAATATCAATACAAGACAAGTTTTACGCTTAAATACCATGAACTATTCAAGCTAAGTTAGTATTCACTAAAATACCTCAAATCTTAAAAGTTACATCCATGAAAACCTTAAATAAAATAAATAAATACTCGAGATTTATTTTGAAAGTATATAAAATATTTCTCATAAAACCTATCGAGTTATATAAAATTATAATTAAGAACTTTAGTAAATATGGATTTAAGCGGGATCAATTCTCTTGTGCCTCACGGAGCCGGAGAAAATGAGTGCTTGCCTATTTAAGGTAGAAAAACTTAACGGGGTTATCAATGATAATTATCTTGGAAAAAGACAAAAATCCTGCCGTTCATGTGCAGCAGTTATCGATAACTCCCAAACCTAATTCAGGATCGAAATTCTATTTAAAGTGTCTGACTCAAGTCTGAGTCTAAGTCTAACATGAATCCAAATCCAAACATGAATCCAAATCTAACATGAATCTAACATGTGTACTTGAACCTGAACTTGAATATCAGAACAAGATCAACATGCAAACATGACTTGACTTGACCGAACCATGGCTATAACTTGACTTGATTACATGCCTACCTGATACATCCTGAAACCGTTTACATGAACAACTTATATCCATGGTTTCGGCAAGTCTGATAACTATAATTTATACATTATATATTACGTGGTTTAACGGGGTAGAATGGTACGGAATGTATTAAAAGTGACACGATGATGGACACTAAAAACGTAGATAAATATCCATTGTTGTTGCCCCGTGGGTATTGACGGGGCTTTGTACTTTCATGTTCCCATAGTCCACGGGATAGTTGGACTCCTCTTGTAAACACAGATACATTCTGTACCAAGGTACAAATAACTACGTTAGCGTAACAAACATATATTTGTACCAATTACCAGTTCTATTATCTTTACTTGTCTATTTCATTCTTTCTTTTGGGACTTACCGAGCGCTAGTTCGCTGACGACATTCATGTTTCTTCTTTCTCTGGAATGTTCGTCAGGAGGACCCGACTTTCAGGTGATCGAGCCTAGCCAGAAATACTTGGAGCAGATTGAGGCTCAGATAGACTTCTAGATTACTAGTACTTATTTCCATTTCATATGCCACTGTTTAGGCATTGCTTTCAGCATTGTATTTTTCTTTTCAAAAGCAATTGTAATGTAAAGTTGAATGTTAATATAAGTTGTTGTTTTATATTACATCTCTTGTCATTCTTGTGTATTTAATTATATTGCTTATTTACTCTTAACGTGTTTACTTCTGAGTAAATACGTCACGGCCCGTCACGTCTACTTCTCCATACACTTGGAAGCGGGGTGTGACAGAACTGATCCAGCGGGCTGATGTCCTGCTTTCCGAGCATGTACTGAGCTGGGCCGGGCTCAGTCCTGCGCGTTTTTTGGGTAAGTTAGGGTTCTTGATGACCTGTTTAGACTTCGCCAAAATTCTTTTGTCGTTTCAGTGTTGCTGACTTTTTTCTCATTTTTGCAGAGCCCATGGATCGATCAAAAATTATGGTTGCTATGGCCGCCAAGGCCTAAGGAAGAAAGACCGGTGTCACAAGCTCGTCCCGACCCAGTCCGAGCGCGGCTCTTAGGCAAACTCCTCCGGCGAAGTCTTCCGCAGCGCCCCAGTCCCGGAGGAACGCCGCGGGGGAGGACAGAAGAATGTACAGGACCCGGCGCCCCCGGCTAGGGCGAAGGCGACTCCCCCGTCGAATCCCCCCTCAAGAGACAGAAGTGGGTGGTTTATCGGCCACTCCTGCCAGGATTCAAGTGCAGGAGGGTGACTTTTGCATTCAGGTGCCCTCGGGGTATCTGTGGCCGACAGCTTGCTAGCGCACATAGAGAAGGCGATGGGGCTAAGATTTTCCGGGGCACCATGAAGGCCCAAGTGGCCGCAATAGCTCAGGAGGCGATTCAGGTCGGTAGCTTTCTTTAAAAATTTCTTAAGCTTTATTTTCTCAGTTTCAGTTTTTAATATGCTTGTTGTTTTCCTCAGGTCCTTCAGCACTGCGCTCTACTTGTCGCCATGGAGTCAGAGGAGATCGCCCCGGCAATGAAGAAGGCAGGCGAATTCTCCTCACGAGAGGAAAAGCTTCTTCTTCTGTCACGCCCCTCTTCCCAGTGTACGGGGAAGGGACGCAGCGAGGTCCGTGACGTATTTACTCAGAAGTAAACACGCTAAGCGTATCAAAGCAATATAAGTAAAGTACACAAGAGAAAGGAATGTAAATGAACAAAAACTTTATTTATTAAACATTCTTTTATAGGTACAACTGAAATGAAAATACATGAGTAGAAAGAGATACCTAAACAATGACATAACTGAAATGAAATAAATATGTACAAGTGTCTAAAGCTCCGGGTCAAACGCAAATTGCTCCAAATCCTCTGTGCTGGGCTCAGTCTCTAATGCGTCCGAAACACCTGACAACATTCCAAAGAAAGAAGAAAAGGAATGTCGTCAGCAAACAATCGCTCGGTGATTGAAAAGAATTCTTGATGTGTAGTATGAAATTGTAAAGAAATCACAACCAAAAATTATATTTGACCGCAATCAACTACGGTGTCGGATGTAGATTGTTAGTGAGTGCGGATCGTCCACAGGGAAAGTGTAATCGTTCGTCTTTTGAATTAGATGAGTCGAAACTTTAAAGAAAACAAAACAAAACAATTCATGATTTATATTTGAAGTTCAAGAATTAGAAAATATAGATCTAATAACAAGAAAAAGATAGAATCAAGAATTGATAGTTTGATGATTTTTCCAAACCAAATCTCAAGAATCGAAATGAGGCTCGTAGGAATCAATCGGATCTATAGATGTGATGTAATCTTACAATTACGTATTCTTATCCTTCGATGAATTGATACTAGATCGATGATGATCGACAAGAATTAGGGATTTCTAGTGAAACAAGGGTTTCATCTTATCCCTTGTTCTTTCGTCGATATCATTCACATTCTAGCCTTTAGTAAATTCAAGAAACGATTGTAGATCCCTAATTTCGAGCGATAATCAAGAAAGCATCGCAACGAAACTAGGTCATCGATTCTTGAACTTGCTAGGGTTTACAAAACTCGTAGGACTTAAAAATCGTTTTAAGATTTGTTACATCATCATTCTATTTATCGTCTCGACTCCTTAACGAGCGGAGTTTTACTCAAACATCACAACAAGAACAACAATTACAAATTGAGATCTAATCATGATGCAGGAATTAAAAGAAAGCAAGATTCAAGAATTTCACCTTTTATTTATATCGACAATTTTATTACATTCGCTCAAGAACTACAAGAGGAAGAACTCGATCGTCGATTTGGCTTTACTCGTCCCCGTGAGTCGCGGATCGGCTTGGATCACTTGCCCGATTGAAGATCGGCTCGGCTCATAAAAGGTTGAAGGCTTCTCGCTTGATTGGTACTCAAGATCTTGAATTTGGAGTGGAATTAGGGTTAGGGTTTCGCACAAGTCTTGTCACTAGACTTGTGGAAGAAGATGAAGAATTAGAATTTTAGGAATATCGAAGATTAATGATGAACAACCCTTTAACCCTAGGTCTAGGTTCCTATTTATAGATAACTAAACCCTAGATCTAAGATTTCAAATTCTAAGTTTCCCTCCAAAAGTTTGTTGAGGAAATTTGAATTTCCCTCCAAAAGTTAGTTAGAGGAGAAGTTTCTAGATGTGATTAGTTAGGAGCTTAATTAGGATTAGCCTTGCTTAATGATCTTTGCTGATCTGGCAGTAGCTTAGAGATCCTTCTGGAATTTGAGGTATCAGAAATGAATGTGGGCCAAGAGATAGGAGTTTTGCACAAAATTTTGGGAGCTGAAGCCTTGAAACCGCCGCTGATCCGCGGCGCAAGCAGGCTCCTGCCGCGGATCCGCGGCTCTTTGTGGGCCTTGGGCTTTGATCTTTCTGGTACAGTCTTGGGATGATTGTTGGGCCTTTTTAGGATATATTTATTTGTATAATTCCTTCTGAATTGCTACCAGATCTGAAATCATTGAGTTGGCGTATTTTTGATCAGCTCTTTGGTTTTTCTTCCGTATTTTCCTGCACAGACTCAAGACAAGTGTTGCGCAAATACAGAAATGATGCGATGCCATGAAATGCGGTTAATTTCCCTTAAAGTGTCGGTTTAAAAGTCTAACACATGAAATCTGATATTTAACGACTGATTTGCTAATATGTGAAATATGAATACCGAACACTTCTAAATGAGTGCAAATGTTAGGGAAATTGCCGTGTTAAAAATACATTATTTTCGACTGATCAAATACCCCCAAACTTAATTTCGATCGTCTCGAGCGAATGTTTTATTAAAAAGAGAAGGAGAAAATAAAGAAAGAGAAAAATTAACTAGCACGCTTTCGTAGGCAACACGATTGCACTGAGCACGTGCAACAAGCCTTTAAACCTCTAGGTGTCCCTAGTAGGAGGAGTGTTGTCTCCTGAGGGTTTTCAGCGGATTGCACCCACAAAATCCAATAATAAAAGGAAGATAATGAATATTACATTTAAAGACAAGAATTGTAAAAGAAAGACTTTGAAAATTAGGGTTTCCAACTAAGCTAGCTTTTCGGTTGTCATGAGCCCTATCTTAATGGTCATGAAAAAAATGTTGGAAATCACGTTCTCCCTCAATAAAACATCGTCTTATTTTTCATTCCTATCTTTCTTCCAAACATTGATCATATCACCCTGCGTGTGTGTAAAGGACATCCCTACACGCGGAGAATTTAATTCAAGCTATCATACTCTTGCCCATCAGCCTCAGTACTTTTTAATTAATGAATATTTAGACGAATTTGCTCACACACTTTCATGCGACCGTTAATACTTCTTGAGGTACTAACCGACCGATTACTCCTGTGCTTGCTTACTTGGTGTATTTTCCTCGTCTTGCACCACCTCAGGCATAGCAGTGACTCCCAGACCAGTTGGCCTTAGGGCACTAGGTGAAGAAGCACCCTCGCTATATATTTTTTTATTGCCTTTGGTGATAACAAAACCGGTGTCCATTTTTCTCACCACTTTATATTTTCTTCATTTTTTTATTTCCTTCATACTTTTGGCTTTAAGACAAGAGCATTTCAAGGTATCCTCTACTATCCCAGGCTTCAAGACGTGTGTAAGTGCGAATAGCAGGGTAGCAACGTTCAAAATGTTTGGCTTCCAGAATAGAAACTATTTTTCAGACTTATTTTTATCCTCAGATTAGTGACGTCTTTCATCTTACTAACCCTTGGGACAACGGCTCATAACTACTTATTACTAGTTCGTATAAGAAAACTTCTAATTTTCTTGGTTTTCTTAAATTTTTCTAATCTCACGGATGTAATTGTTCACTATCTAATCTTTTATTATCTTATTTATGTACAAAAATTATTTTTATAGTTTTGAAATTTTTTTTAAATTTTTATAGGTTTTCAAAAAATGTTTTGTGCTTATGCAAATGATATGCAAATGATGCAAAAATAAGCACAAACCTCCCCCAAACTTGTTTTCAACAGTGTCCTCACTGTTGCCTTCCGCTAAATCTCGAAAAACCTGTAAGCTTGGGAGAAATTTATTAGTGGGGGCAAAATATTTAAGTGAAGACTCTCCCCCAAACATATTTTTTGGCTCAAAATTTTGTAAAAATTTTCTTTTCAAGAGCCAGAAAAAAAATATATCCCCCCAAACTTGAGTTATGCAATGTTAATCTTTGAAAATCACAAGTGGGGGTCAAAAAAATCATTGGTCGATGCCAAGCTTTGCAAAGACCGAAGGTTAACACCAACCATTCAAAAATTTTATCAATGCAGTGCTCTGGTTGGTGGAAGAAGAAGTGGGGAAAGGTTAAGTGGTGGAATAGAATGTGTGTGCGTCTCGTTTTAGAGAGACGGTGCAGTGAATGTGATGGATTACTCGCATTCTTTTTACAAGTCAAAAGAAGGGGTGGAGGTTCAATTTCAATGATTGGGACATGATTCATCTCAACACCCGTGTCATTTAAAAATGCGAGTTCATCAGCGAAGATCTCCTCAAAAGTTCCATCAATACCCCGATGAATAATGTCATCACAAAGTGCGGGGTGATCTTCAGACTCTAAAAGCAATTCATAATCCATGTTAATTGTTGACCCGGACATCTCGGTAGAAGAGTCCGTATGTGTATGATACATAGTTGGGTCAAACAACAACAGATGAAAAGAGTCAAGATCAGTATCAGGAGGATCATCAAATTCGCTGCTATCGACATCCATTAAGTCGACAGAACAGACCTGAGCAGTAGGTTCGGAGGGTACACTTCCCAACTTGTAAATGTTCAGCTCAATTAACCTATTCCCGAAGGATAGGGTCATAGAACCATTACGACAGTTGATTATTGCATTGGAAGTGGCCAAAAAGGGGCGACCTAAAATCACCGGAATTTGATTCCGTGGGTTCGCTACAGGCTGTGTATCAATTACAATAAAATCTACCGGGAATATAAATTCTCCGATTTTTATTAACACATCCTCCAGTTCACCCCTAGGTTTGGTGATTGATCGGTCAGCCATCTGGAGAGTGCAATTGGTTGGCTTCAACTCTCCGATTCCTAATTGCTCATAAACAGAGTATGGAAGCAAGTTAACACTAGCGCCAAGGTCTAGTAGAGCACGGTTAATGTGTTTTTCCCCAATAGAAATGGAAATAGTAGGATATCCAGGATTCTTACGTTTCCTCGGTAATTGTTGGGGGAAAGCCGTGTGTATTGTCTTTTCCATGAATATTTTCTTGGGCGCTTGAGTCTTCCTCTTTCTAGTGCACAAGTTCTTAAGAGTTTTCGCATAGGACGGAACTTGTTGGATGGCATCTAGAAGAGGGATGTTGGTGTTTACTTGCTTAAAAATGTTCATAATCTTCTCCATATGTGGACTCGGTGTGTTAGCCCTTAACCGATTAGGATAAGGTGCTTTAGCAATAAGCGCTGGGTCCATCATAGGAGAAGGAAGTGGGTGTGGAACCGATCCCAGAATAGAAGTGGGGATCGTCCGTGGAGGAGTAAAAGAGGTGGGCTGAAGTGGCGAGCCTTTTGGGAAACGAAGAATAGGCTCGGAAGAAGGTGGTGGGGTAGAAGAACTGGGGTCAGAATTAGAAGTGTGTGTGTGAGGAAAAGTCTCAGCCGTGGTGTTATTGATTGATTTATCAGTATCATCAAACTCTTCCCCAACGTGATTGTCAAGCACTCTTCCGGATCTCAACGTGATTGCATCCACAAGATGTGAATAGCCAGGATTGGGTAAAGGTTGAGCTGGAAGTTTCCCTTTCTCTCTTGCACGCATTTCGGCTTTTAGTTGTGCAATTTGTTCTTCCATCGATTTGATATTATCATTTTGAGAGATAATGATCTTCATCACATTCTCGACGGAAGATTGCAAACTTGTCGTCCCTTGGATGGATTGTTTCATGAAAGTATCCAAGGTTTGTGCTAGTGCAGAGGTATTATCTGTACCGGTCAATTGCAAAGGACTAGACGGTGCAAAAGTGTTGGCCGGATTTTGAAAGTTTTGTGCTTGGAAGGGGTGCTGACTCAATTGAAGTGGTGGTTGCTGTTGTGGTGGAGGGACCCCTTGGAAATGATTCGTGTTTGGAACCGTGTTTTGAGATTGGGATTGGTTCCAAGCAAAGTTAGGGTGATTTCTCCAACCCCGATTATATGTGGAGGAAGATGGATCGTTTCTAGGTCTTTGAAATGCGGCATTGGTATGCTCATGACCTTGAAACGGACATTCTTCCGTCAAATGAGACGGATCAGAACAGCAGCCACATACAGTTTTGGAGCGTGACATTTGATTTAGGGTGGCGGCTAAAAATTTATTTTCCATAGTCTCGAGTTTCTTGTGTATAGCTGCAATGTCAGCTCTAACTCCTATGGAAATATCATTGCCATCCCTAGACGATTGACTCACACCCTCCCACTGTAAAGATTTTTCAGCGAAATCTTCTAGAAAGTTCCAGGCTTCCCCATCATCTTTAGTCATGAAGTTGCCTTGACACATGGATTCAAGGGTCTGTCTTGTGTTAAGTTTAATGCCCTCATAAATGATTCGGCACAGTTCCCATCTCGGGATGCCGTGATGTGGACATTGGACTAACAGATCCTTGAAACGTTCAAGACATTTTGAAAATGTTTCATTTGGAAGCTGGGTGAATTGATAGATTTCGCTACGGACTCGAGCTGTCTTTTGATGTGGGTAGAATTTCTTAAGGAATGCTTTGACGAATTCATCCCAATTTGAAATGGAATGTGCGGTAGTGTTATATAGCCACTTCTCGGCTAAATCGCACAAGGTAAATGGGAGAAGACGAAGACGGAAAGCATCCACAGAAAGCTGTGAGGTACCCATCATTGCGCATACATTTTCAAATTTCGTGATAAACACATATGCGTCTTCAGACTCAAGACCGTGAAATTTTGGTAGAAGGTTGATGTATTGGGGTTTTATTTGAAAATTTTCCCCGCTGGCTGGTGGAATGGAAAGACAGGTGGAAAGTGGGCCTCGTGTAGGATAGCATCTCTCTTGGAGAGAGATGCGAGGTGGATTCTGCGCACCAACGAACGGCGGCAGATTAGTGGAAAAGAAATTCGATGGAGGTGGATCCATCGATGTGGGTGTGGTGGTGGGTAAAAGAAAAGGTAAGTGTAGAAATACCGACTTTTGGGTCGATGAGGGAAACGCGGACTAAACGGGCACTAGAATCCCGTGTCCAGCCTATCTTGCACTAAAAAGGGTTAGTACAAGTGGCAGCGTGAATTTATAATTAGGGGAATGAATGAATGCGGTGTTTGTTTTAAAAAGTGGACGGATTTTTGAAAATATGATGCAAATCCCAAAATGCAACAAGCAAAACCCTAGAATCTAGTGGTCACCTAGGTCAAACTCTAGACCGCTCCTAACTGCCAAAAGACAAGTCGCAGGATAGAATCCTTCACTGCCTCTTTGTCCCCCTGTGGCCATGTAAGTGCCAGGTAAGTGGGAAGGTACTCCACTACGTAAGTAGTGGGCCTAATTAATAACCACTAGCCTTCGACACACTTTCCTAGGCACCACAAGAAAACGCGGATAAGCAATGAATTACCCACGGCCTTCTCTTGTCCTAAGTGAGCGCGACAGTCCTTAGAGTCATCTCTAGATATTTTTTAATTAATGAGAGTAAATGCGGATGCAAGTTTTGCGATTTTCGGGGCCTAGGAAGGGTAATGAACTCCCCACCTAATTTGGATTTGGTCGTGCCCCTTAAATTCTGTATTAATATGCAAACAACCAAAAGAATCAAAAACACGCACAAATTTTATTTTGCTTTTGCGGCGCAGCGATTATTTGCAAAGAAACCTGTACGAAATGTTAATTGGAGCAGATGAGGTAAGAGATAAGAAAGTACAGAGAGTTACTGAGAAAAATTGGTGCAGTGAATCAACAAGAGGGCCGCGGAACCGCCGCGGTTGGTAGGTGTTTGCCGCGGAATCGCCGCACTGTAGCAAGATCACAGCATCAAATTTTACAGAGAGCTTATGTTGGCTCTCTCAGCTCTCTGGAATTTTCACAAAAATTTAATCCACGCTCCAGTGATTCCAGATTTCCTCGCAATCAAATCACAACACACGTATTAGTGTTTGCACGAATTTTGATCACAAAATTTAGATGGAATAAAATTTTCAACTCAAATTTCAAAATACTAACAACTAGCGCACTATCCCCGGCAACGGCGCCATTTGATTGAAAAGAATTCTTGATGTGTAGTATGAAATTGTACAGAAATCACAACCAAAAATTATATTTGACCGCAATCAACTACGGTGTCGGATGTAGATTGTTAGTGAGTGTGGATCGTCCACAGGGAAAGTGTAATCGTTCGTCTTTTGAATTAGATGAGTCGAAACTTTAAAGAAAACAAAACAAAACAATTCATGATTTATATTTGAAGTTCAAGAATTAGAAAATATAGATCTAATAACAAGAAAAAGATAGAATCAAGAATTGATAGTTTGATGATTTTTCCAAACCAAATCTCAAGAATCGAAATGAGGCTCGTAGGAATCAATCGGATCTATAGATGTGATGTAATCTTACAATTACGTATTCTTATCCTTCGATGAATTGATACTAGATCGATGATGATCGACAAGAATTAGGGATTTCTAGTGAAACTAGGGTTTCTTCTTATCCCTTGCTCTTTCGTCGATATCATTCACATTCTAGCCTCTAGTAAATTCAAGAAACGATTGTAGATCCCTAATTTCGAGCGATAATCAAGAAAGCATCGCAACGAAACTAGGTCATCGATTCTTGAACTTGCTAGGGTTTACAAAACTCGTAGGACTTAAAATTCGTTTTAAGATTTGTTACATCATCATTCTATTTATCGTCTCGACTCCTTAACGAGCGGAGTTTTACTCAAACATCACAACAAGAACAACAATTACAAATTGAGATCTAATCATGATGCAGGAATTAAAAGAAAGCAAGATTCAAGAATTTCACCTTTTATTTATATCGATAATTTTATTACATTTGCTCAAGAACTACAAGAGGAAGAACTCGATTGTCGATTTGGCTTTACTCGTCCCCGTGAGTCGCGGATCGGCTTGGATCACTTGCCCGATTGAAGATCGGCTCGGCTCATAAAAGGTTGAAGGCTTCTCGCTTGATTGGTACTCAAGATCTTGAATTTGGAGTGGAATTAGGATTAGGATTTCGCACAAGTCTTGTTACTAGACTTGTGGAAGAAGATGAAGAATTAGAATTTTAGGAATATCGAAGATTAATGATGAACAACCCTTTAACCCTAGGTCTAGGTTCCTATTTATAGATAACTAAACTCTAGATCTAAGATTTCAAATTCTAAGTTTCCCTCCAAAAGTTTGTTGAGGAAATTTGAATTTCCTTCCAAAAATTAGTTAGAGGAGAAGTTTCTAGATGTGATTAGTTAGGAGCTTAATTAGGATTAGCCTTACTTAATGATCTTTGCTGATCTGGCAGTAGCTTAGAGTTCCTTCTGGAATTTGAGGTATCAGAAATGAATGTGGGCCAAGAGATAGGAGTTTTGCACAAAATTTTGAGAGCTGAAGCCTTGAAACCGCCGCGGATCCGCGGCGCAAGCAGGCTCCTGCCGCGGATCCGCGGCTCTTTGTTGGCCTTGGGCTTTGATCTTTCTGGTACAGTCTTGGGATGATTGTTGGGCCTTTTTAGGATATATTTATTTGTATAATTCCTTCTGAATTGCTACCAGATCTGAAATCATTGAGTTGGCGTATTTTTGATCAGCTCTTTGGTTTTTCTTCCGTATTTTCCTGCACAGACTCAAGACAAGTGTTGCGCAAATACAGAAATGATGCGATGCCATGAAATGCGGTTAATTTCCCTTAAAGTGTCGGTTTAAAAGTCTAACACATGAAATCTGATATTTAACGACTGATTTGCTAATATGTGAAATATGAATACCGAACACTTCTAAATGAGTGCAAATGTTAGGGAAATTGCCGTGTTAAAAATACATTATTTTCGACTGATCACTCGGTATGTCCCAAAGGAAGAAAAAAATAGAATAGATAGAAAAGAGAGTATATCTAGTATAATATTTGATTGTTAGGTTAACGTAGTGTTTGTAGCTTGGTACAGAAGATGCCAGTGTATACGAGAGTAGTCCGGCTTACACCGTGGACTTTGGTAACGTGTAGTACAAGGCTCCGTCGAAAATACCACGGAACAACGGTATGGATGTAATTACGTCTTAAGTGACCACCTCGTGCCACCTTTAATATATTCCGTACCAGTCTACCCCTTTATAAACCCCATAATGTCTTATTATATTGATTATATTGATTGTATTGATTGTACTAGTTGTATTGTATTGTCTTGTAGTAATTGGAAGACTTGCCGAAATCATGATATTAATAAATGGAATGGATATAAATGGAGAGTCATGTAGATGGAATATATCCATGGTTCGGTTCAGTCAATATGGATTGATATAGATTGAGTAAACAGATTCATGTATTCATGTTGTATAGTAGTTTTATACTTGAATCATATTCAAGTCAGATTGATTAGATTGAGACTCGGTCTGAGTCAGACACTTTGAAAAGAATATGAAATCCTGAATTAGTTTTGAAGTTATCGGCAACTGCTGCACATGGACGGCAGGATTTGTGTCTTTTTCAAAGACAATTACCGTGTTGATAACACCGTTTGTTAGATTGTATACCTTAGATAGGCAAGCACCCACATTCTCCGGCTCCCTAAGACTCGAGAATTGGTCCCGCTTAAACCTATATTTACTAGGGTCCTTATTGTAATTTAGTATAACTTGAGGGAGTTTTATGTAAAAATAGTTTGATATATTTTCAAAATACACCTCAAGTATTTAATAATCGTCTTTAGGGTTTTCATAGATGTATATTTTATAAAAGTGAAATTTCTAGTGAGTAGAACCTAGTTTTCATAGTATACGGTATTTTATTGAAATGTCGGTATTGTTTTGTATTTGGATGGTATTTTCATGTAATAGTGATTCCTTTGATTTAGAAAACTTGGAATGTTTATATAACATAATTAAAATAGATATTTTGATAATAGTTGTATACATATATATTTAATGAAAATAAATTTTATTTATTTTCTTGTAGAAATCTCATTTTCTAAAGAAAAATGCATTAAAATTCCATCGAGATCGAATGGTCCTTTCGGAGGTCCGCATCTCGCTCTACTAGGCCCGAGGATGTGCGATAATCCACACCATCCCGAACGTGGTCCCCCAAAGTGGGTTGTAGTGACGCAATTGCAATGAATTGTTTAATACACTTTTTAAAGAAATGGTTTTGCAAGTTAATGGTATTTATTTGTAAAGTCGTGTTATCCAATGAATAAATTCCCAAAACATCATCGTTCTATGTCAAAGATGTGTGTTGTGATGAGGTAGGTCATTACCTCGTGAGTTATCTAAAGGTAATATAAGTTTTATGTTGTTTTATGGCGAAATGTAAAGTATGTGGTATTTTACCGTAAAAATATGATAAAAGTTGCATAAAAGATTATTTTGAGATGAAACTTTTTTAAAGTGTTTGTTAACCCGCGATAAACGTCGGCGGGGAAACTCGCGACGGGCGCACGGTTCACGGAAAGAACCCAAACGACGAACAATGGAACCACACGGGTCGGGGCACCTCGCTGGAACGTCGGATCACGTCGTCGGCATCGTCAGATTCCGACCGAGGAATGAACAGTGAAAGTCAAGACTTGGGATCAAGAAAGGAACAGAAAAAAAGCGAAGAAAGGATGTAGGATCAGAGAAGGGTGCTCACGATGATCCGTGGGACGGGGGCGACGGTCGACCTCGTCGACGGAGCTCCGGCGGTGGCCTACGACGGCAGCGACAGAACCTGCAGTCCAAGAATTTTACAGAGACGGGAAAGAAAGAGGAAAAGGAAGAGGAGGAGAGGAGAAAAAGAGAAAGCGCTCACCGAGGGTTGCACGAGGCAAGGGAGAATGGAGACGAGGTCACCGGCGGCGAGAAGAAGAAGCGGGTGCAGGTGGTCGCGGCGGGGTGTGCAGGTGGCTGGAAACGCGGGGACTGGAGGAAGGAGGTGGACGCGGCTGCGACGAGGGCGAGGAGACGACAAGCCCGACGGTGCCGGCGCCGGCGATGGGGTTGCGGCGGCGACGGGAGGGCGAGGCGGCTGAGCAGTGCAATGGGTTAGGGTTTCGTTTTGAAAAGAAAAGAAGGAGGGAGAAACTGAATATATAGATGAGAGAGAGAGAAAGAGATACGTGAGAGAGAGGAATGGAGATGGGGCCCAAGGGAAATGAGAGAGAGAGATATTTAGGTGATAAGAAAATATTTAAAGAATATTTAAAAGATATAGGAAACAGTAAATATATTATATGTTTAAGGAAAAATTCGTTGGTTATAAAATATTAAAATTTGGGATTTTGGCGAAAAACAAAACATTTCCAAATCGCGCCCGGGTCGGGTCCAAAAATTTAAAATTGAAATAATAGGATTTTAAGCGGGATCCAAAATTTAAAATGAAGTGTTTTATGATTAAAAGCATACCCCCAAAACGGACACACGTACGTGCACGTAGCCGTCCGAACTCGCCCGTTTCACCGAACGGGACGAGAACACGATGCGCGGACGCTACAACAGGGTTAGGGGTGTCAAGTAGGCCAAGATGAATATTTTTAATTTTGTTTTAGATGCCAAAAATTGTTATATGCAGAAATGAATCTGCCGGGTAAAATTTACAGTAAGTAACAATCAAGCAAGGTAACTGAAATAATTGCCACACTACGTTCAAACGGTAACAGAAATAGTAGCATTGGGCTCGGGTGTTACATACATCAACGATTCATTAAATTGATTTCACAGACTTTAGAATAGATAACCCAGTAGCACGGTTTAGATTGATCACTGCACGTCACTCACACTGATATACTTCACTGTTATATATTCTGTTGACTTGTTACTGTTCATACTCGTGCCTGCATGTCCTGCTACCCCTTGATTATATTATTGTTGATATTATGACGCACTGACGTCTGGGTTTTGCATGGCCCAGATCCTCTACCTTTGCAGCTGACCGATCAGGAGTATTTCAGTGTACAGGCCGAGCAGTGAAGACCAGTTAGTATTTTAGTTTAGTTTTCTTCAAGCATTTTCATCGCTAATGTAAGCCCGTATTTGGGACGTACATTCCAGATTATTATTGTTTATTGGATTTATTGCTTCCGTATTTTATTTCTTGACTCGTTTATTCTGGTGGATGGACATGTACTAGATAGTTTATTTTATTTCTACTGTTCTTGATATCTCTAGATAGCCGTAATGTGACTGTAGAGGGATGTTTCCTATCCACAGGTAGTATGGTTGGCTCTGTCACGTGCCGATCTTAGCGCACTCTGGGAAGTGGGGCGTGACAGCAGTACCGGTGGAATTTGGCATTTCGCCGGTCCATTACCGTCGGGTGGAGTTGGGTTTGTTGCCACGTGTCCCTATCACTTGGTATAACCTAGTGCACGTGTTTGTTTATTCTGTGTCTCTTCAGTTTACGTGTAGTGCACGTGTAAACCCTTGGACTAATAAAAAGATTAAAAGAAAATTTAATAAAAAAATAATATGGCCGGGGGATTCGATCACAGGGGCTACGTCACAGCAGTGCAAGGCTTTACCAATGAGCTACAAGTTATTTCTTGCCGTTCAAAAGAAAAACAAATTTATAACTTGTACTCAGACTCAGGTATTCCTTTCTGTATTTTTTGAAAAATTCAATAAAGAAAGTTTAGGGTTGTTACATTCTACCCACCTTATAAAAATTTCATCCTCGAAATTTTTAGAAGGAAAGTGTAACAGATTCAAGAAAAGTTGGTGATAGAACTATTGATAGTGCATGAAAAATATGTGGAAGAATGAAATAATGTAAAAGTTTTGAACAGGTGTGAGGGGAGTACCAGGGTTACCTTGGTCTATAGTCTCGGTTTCTACGGCCGCTAATGTGAAAGCCTGACGCCGAGGTACATTCCTCCTAGCTGGAGGCACATTCCTCTGTCCTTGGGGTATGTTTCTCTGCCCTCGAGGTATGTTCCTCAGTGCCTAATGGAATTGGCGATTAGGTTGTGCAGGTGGTCCACGTGGAAGTGGAGCTTGGAGTGCAAGATGAGGTGCAGGAGCCTGGTTAGTTGGTCGTTGCGGATAGTGGGTGTGTGTGTGAGCTGAGTTACGTTTATAAGGACATGTTCCAATTCCGTGATCGGAAGCGCCACAAACTAAGCACAGGCCTTTTGCGCGCCTACAGTCCTTCCACAAGTGTCCATCCCTCTTGCAATAGAAGCAAAAATCTGGACTCGGCTGGTTATTGGTTTCTTCCGGTCTCCTGGGTTCAACTGTTAGCCTTGAAGAGGCTCCTCCTGCCATTTGAGTGGCAGGGCGCTTCACTTCGGCAGATTGAGGTCTGTCCTTCCTCTTCACTACTGCCTCATATTTTCGGGCAGCCTTCAAAGCCAAATTATGGGTTGGGAAATCCCCTGTAGCTAATGCAGCTTGGATCTCCTGGTCCAACCCTTGCTGAAATCTTCTAGTCCTGATCTCAGCAGTTGGTATCAAATGTGCCGCGAATCTGTTGCGGTCTTGTGTTAGCTATGTAATATGTGATATTTGAAAATTGAATATTGAGACATATCTTACCTACCAAGCATGGTAAACTCAGCGTCATACTCATCCACGGACTTGGTCCATATCGAACCCTATTGTAGATGGATGAATTGCTGTTCCATGTCAAATCGGGCAGTCTCTGGGAAATATTTCACATCGAACATGTCGCAAAAAGTCCTCCATTCGATAGGCTGGTCAAGACGGCTTTCTTCTGCCTTCCACCAGACTCATGCATTGTCAGTGAGTTGCAGCTTCGCAACTCGAACCCAAGCAATCTCTGGCACTTGTGCTGCTGATAGATCATCCTCAATACCCTGAGCCTATTTTTCAGCTTCCAGAGGTCTCTCTTTTCCCGAAAAGTTCTTAGGGTGCAGTACCCGGAATTGCTTCACTCCGGGTGCTTCTGCTTCTGGGCGGTTCATCAGAATAGCAGTCTGCTGCTGTTGTCCCTCCAGGAGGCTGCGGATCGCCTCAAGCAGTACCGTCTGCTCATTGATTGGAGCAACGACGGTAGGAGTAAGCGGTAGAGATGGTGTAGTGTTGTTGAAATTGGTGCTAGTGTTGTTTGGAGAATCCATAACCTTTAAAGAAAAATTTGGGTTAGGACAGATTCAGAATATATGAAATTGGAAGATTCAAGGAATATGTAAAGAATGTTTTTAGTTGCTGGTTCTTGTATTACATTGCTTAGGACTTCATGCAGAATTAACCCGCATGTCCATGAACAACCGCCCCGCATGTCCATACAGAGCTGACCTGCATGGGCCACCAACAAAACCTGTCACGCCTCGCTTCCCAGTGTACGGGGAGGGGACGCGGCGAGGTCCGCGACGTATTTACTCAGAAGTAAACACGCTAAGCGTATCTAAGCAATATAAGTAAAGTACACAAGAGATATGAATGCAAATGAACAATAGCTTTATTTATTAAACATTCTTTTACAGGTACAACTGAAATGAAAATACATGAGTAGAAAGCGATGCCTAAACAATGGCATAACTGAAATGAAATAAATATATACAAGTGTCTAAAGCTCCGGGTCAAAAGCAAACTGCTCCAAATCCTCAGTGCTGGGCTCGGTCTCTAATGCGTCCGAAACACCTGACAACATTCTAAAGAAAGAAGAAAAGAAATGTCGTTAGCGAACAATCGCTCGGTAAGTTCCAAAGGAAGAAAGAAATAGAATAAACAGAAAAGAGAGTATATCTAGTATAATATTTGATTGTTAGGTTAACGTAGTGTTTGTAGCTTGGTACAGAAGATGCCAGCGTATACGAGAGGAGTCCAGCTTACACCGTGGACTTTGGTAACCCGTAGTACAAGGCTCCGTCGAAAATACCACGGAACAACGGCATGAATGTAATTACGTCTTAAGTGACCACCTCATGCCACCTTTAACATATTCCGTACCAGTCTACCCCTTTATAAACCCCGTAATGTCTTATTGTATTGATTATATTGATTGTATTGATTGTACTAGTTGTATTGTATTGTCTTGTAGCAATTGGAAGACTTGCCGAAACCATAATTTCAGTAAATGGAATGGATATAAATGGAGAGTCATGTAGACGGAATATATCTATGGTTCGGTTCGGTCAATATGGATTGATATAGATTGAGTAAACGGATTCATAGATTCATGTTGTATAGTAGTTTTATACTTGAATTATATTCAAGTCAGATTGATTAGATTGAGACTCAGTCTGAGTCGGACACTTTGAAAAGAACTTGAAATCCTAAATTAGTTTTGATGTTATCGACAACTGCTGCATATGGACGGCAGGATTTGTGTCTTTTTCAAAGACAATTACCGTGTTGATAACACCGTTTGTTAGATTGTCTACCTTAGATAGGCAAGCACCCACATTCTTCGGCTCCCTGAGACTCAAGAGAATTGGTCCCGCTTAAACCTATATTTACTAGGATCCTTATTGTAATTTAGTATAACTTGAGGGGTTTTATGTAAAAACAGTTTGATGTATTTTCAAAATACACCTCAAGTATTTAATTATCGTCTTTAGGGTTTTCATAGAAGTATATTTTATAAAAGTGAAATTTCTAGTGAGTAGAACCTAGTTTTCATAGTATATGGTATTTTATTGAAATATCGGTATTGTTTTGTATTTGGATGGTATTTTCATGTAATAGTGATTCCTTTGATTTAGAAAACTTGGAATGTTTATATAATATAATTAAAATAGATATTTTGATAATAGTTGTATACATATATATTTAATGAAAATAAATTTTATTTATTTTCTTGTAGAAATCCCATTTTCTAAAGAAAAATGCATTAAAATTCCATCGAGATCGAATGGTCATTTCGGAGGTCTGCATCTCGCTCTACTAGGCCCGAGGATATGCGATAATCCGCAACATCCCGAACGGGGTCCCCAAAAGTGGGTTGTAGAGACGCAATTGTAAGGAATTGTTTAGTACACTTTTTAAAGAAATGGTTTTACAAGTTTATGGTATTTATTTGTAAAGTCGTGTTTTCCAATGAATATATTCCCAAAACATCATCGTGCTATGTCAAAGATGTGTGTTGTGATGAGGTAGGTCATTACCTCGTGAGTTATCTAAAGGCAATACAAGTTTTATGTTGTTTTATGGCGAAATGTAAAGTATGTGGTATTTTACAGTAAAAATACGATAAAAGTTGCATAAAAGATTATTTTGAGATGAAACTTTTTCTAAAATGTTTGTTGAACATTATGTGAGAGTATGGTATTTTGTTGATTAAGGAAAAATAAAGTTTTAAAGAAAAACCGAATCGGAAGTCGGATTAACTCTGCGGGTTTTAGAATTGAAAGCTTTTATAATAAGAGAAGAGAGGGGGAGAGGGGAATTACTGGCTATTGAACAAGAGGAGGGAGAGAGGAAACTAAGGAAGGCTTCGGGGCATCGTTTCGTCACCGGAATCCCCTTGGAACGTCGCCGGAACTTCGCCCTTCGCTAACTCCACTTGCACACTAAAAGGACTTGAGAATTTTTGAGAGTTTTGCCAGAGAATTTCTGAGTGAGGATGCGTGAAATGGAGTGTGGTATTTATAGGGAAAATTAGGGTTTAGAGGGTTAAAGAATGCATTAAAATTTTCATTAAAAATTGGATTAACGGAGGTTTTATTGTTCTCTGGATGAATGCAGAGAAAATAAGCAATGTGGGGTTAGTGGGGTAGCTGAAGAGGTGCTCGGGCAAAGAAATGGGGGGAATTACCCACGGAGGGCCCGGCAGTACCGGTGGAATTTGGCATTTCGCCGGTCCATTACCATCGGGTAGGGTTGGATTTGTTGCCACGTGTCCCTGCCGTTTGGTATAACCCAGTGCACGTGTTTGTTTATTCTGTGTCTCTTCAGTTTACGTGTAGTGCACGTGTAAACCCTTAGACTTCTAAAAAGATTTAATAAAAAAATAATGTGGCTGGGGGATTCGATCATAGGGGCTACGTCACAATAGTGCAAGACTTTACCAATGAGCTACAAGTTGCTTCTTGCTGTTCAAAAGCAAAACAAATTTATAACTTGTGCTCAGACTCAGGTATTCCTTTCTGTATTTTTTGAAAAATTTAGTACAGAAAGTTTAGGGTTGTTACATCTTCAATTGCAGCAAGCGGAAGAGAAGGCGGCCCTCCTTGACTCGAGATTGGTCGCCGAGGTGCTGACTGTTTCCAAGCTGAATGAGTCCTGTCGGTTTCTAACCGAGCTATCCAGGCCCAGATGGAGGAGATGAACGGGCTTTACAGTGCCATGAAAAGGTCGAGGGACGCCCTCAAAAAGGATGCCCGGGCGGCTTGTGATGCGGCGAAATTTGCTGAGAGCCGGGCGGAGAAGGCCGTGGAGGAGTACAATGCGTCTGATCTATTTTACCTCGATCTCGTCGACTCCGCTGCCGTCGGGTGACACAATGCCCTCGACGCCGTCAAAGAGGCTATGCCCGAGTTCGTCGACCGTGAGCTCCACGCAAAGTACCCCCTTGCCGAGGAAGCGCCACAGGGGGGCGACGCCGAGCCGGCTGTAGAAGGCGAGGCTGCGGGTGGAAGTGCCGACCCTGAGGTCGCCGTTGCGGTTCCCGGCGGAAGCGCCGAGCAGGGAGATGTGGCGGCCGAGCAGGAAGTCTGAGCTATCCCCCCTCCCAATTTTTTTCTTTCAGAATTTTGTAAGCCTCCGGGCGTTTTTGTAAGGCTGAGGAGCCCACAATACGTTGTATATAATTTTGATCGTAAATAAAGCATATATTTTTCTTTGCTCAAGTGTCTTCATTTTGCAAGTTCTTTTAGCTCGCAAGTCTTTTTATTTTTCTAGTGTTAGGCCGGTGTCTACCCTTTCTAGGTGACGATCGCGCATCGAGTATGAGTTGACCGATAGCCAAGTGTAGGAAGGTCGGTATCCTCCCTTTCTCCGGAGTCGGGGTGACGATCGCGCATCTAGTATGAATCGAACGATAGCCAAGTGTAGAAAGATCGGTATCCTCCCTTGATCGTATGTCGAGTGTGAATCGAGCGATAGCCAAGTTTGAATAGATCAATGTCCCTCGATTCCCTCTTGAAAGAGCCGAGCATGAGTCTGTTCAGTGGGTCTTGGATCCATGTCTTTGTAGGGCAGGAAGCTACCCGTTGGGGATGAATCGAGTAGGAATCTTCTCGGCGGCCTCGCGATGAGGGTTTTGGATCCACAGCGTAGTTGGGCAGGAAGCTGCCCGCTGTGGATAAGCCGAGCAGGAATCTACTCGGCGGCCTCATGATGATGGCTTTTGATCCACGGCGTTGTTGGACAGGAAGCTGCCCGCTGTGGATAAGCCGAGCAGGAATTTACTCGGCGGCCTCATGATGAGAGCTTTGGATCCACTTCTTTGTAGGGCAGGAAGCTACCCATTGTGGATGAGCCGAGCAGGAAGCTACCTGGTCGCCTCGTGATGAGGGCTTTGGATCCACAGCGTTGTTGGGCAGGAAGCTGCCCGCTGTGGATAAGCCGAGCAGAGATCTGCTCGGCGGCCTCATGATGAGGGCTTGGGATCCACTTCTTTGTAGGGCAGAAAGCTACCCATTGTGGATAGGCCGAGCAGGAATCTACTCGGCCGCCTCATAATGAGGTCTTTCTGAACTCCCTAGTGCCTCCGTGGGGCGTCGTTCAACTTTCCGTGGTCCATATAGGCGGGAATGGTGACCGTCATGGACGACATGTGGCAATACTATATCGGGAAATTGAAATATTCCGTGATTTGCGTCTTCGTAAGACCAAATCTCCCGTCTTGAAGGCCCGATGTTTAACTCGGGTATTGTAGTAGCGATCGGTTTGCTGCTGATAGACGGCTGCTCCGATTTGCGCCCGGTCTCGCTTTTCCACAAGATGTCCAAGTTGCTTCGGAGCGCTGAGGTGTTAGCTTCATCGTCAAAGTGTTCGACTCTATAACTAGGCAATCCAATTTCCGCGGGGACTATTGCCTCGGTCCCGTAGCAGAGGCTGAATGAGGTTTCTCCCGTGAGTGTTATTTTTGATATCCGCAACGCCCATAGCACCCGCGGCAGTTCCTCGACCCAGCTGCCTTGCCTTCCTTTTAAGCGGGCTCTGATATCGAGGATAACGCCTCGGTTCGCTATCTCGGCCTTCCCGTTGCATTGTGGATGCACGACCGCGGTAAATTTCATCAGTATGTGGTAATCACTGCAAAACTCTTTGATTTTATCGATTTCGAAGTTGGTCCTATGGTCGGTAACTATGTACCTCTCCGTTATGGAGGGTGGGGCGGCTCGTACTGGGATCGTCGTGGTTGTCGCTCGCCATCGGGTCGAGGGCCGAAGGTCAACTTTATGGGTGGAGAAGCTTCTGAAGTGTTCCCACAGACGGCGCCAACTGATGGAGGTCTTGATCTCCTTCAGATGTTGTCCTCCGTCGATCTGGTTGCGAGCGGTTTTGAGCGGTTTAGATGGAGCATGCGAGTTGTTGTGTGGATCTCAATGGGTTGTTGGATGCTGCTGAGGCCGAGCTACCTGCAAGGGGAGTCCCGGGATGGGAAACCACCATAGGACTCTCTGACGATCAAGTTAGTACCGTGGAATGAAAGCAGAATAGCGGCGTATTAGAATGAGTTCGCCTTACCTGAGTCGTCTGAAAGAGGGGTTTATATAGCGGTCGCATGGAGTGAGCCGGCGCGAGATCCTCGCCGTTCGTTACGCCCCTGCGTTATGCCCGCGTCGATGGCGGGATCCGTCCGTTAATGGAGGGACGCGCCAGCGTGGGACGCGGAACGTGGGGCGGCGGATATCTCGCGTTGGCAAGATACACGGAGCCATTGCGGGGACGTTTGGGCTCCACACTCTCGGTTGATCGGAGAGGCCGAGGAAGCCCGGCTCGACGGATGGCTCGGAGATGAGCCGGGAGGTCGAGAAAGCTCATCCTTGCAACAGCTCGGAGACGAGCAAAAGGGGCGTAGGTTCGGCGGCTGGATTGCTCGGGGTAAGAAGTGGGGGTGTAAGCTTGAAGACGAGGTCCGAGGAAAGTCCCCAATGTAACACACGGATTCTACCTCCGCAGGTCTCAGGAGCCTAGCGGGCTTACATGGATGATACGTCATCCGCTACGTGTCGTGATATGAGGAATTCCCATTTATGAGCATCATCAGAAATGTATATATACGAGCTATAATCCTTAAAAAATAGGAAAAATAGAGGGAAAAACCTTTGCTTAGCAACACATGCATTGTTATTACTTTTTTTTAATAAAAAATATTTCTTAATTATAGAAGCAGATGTGAGTCTATCTACAAAGTAACAACCTATGTCTTAAGGATTTGTTCCGTTCGCATGTAATTGTAGTTTCATGTGGTTCCACCCACACCAAATCCTAAAATGAGCTTTTTGGTTACAAACTTGGCCGCTTTAACACGCAGTTTAACACGCAGTTGGATCAAACCCCGCAAATTAGACGCTTTTCCAACTTGGACGGTTGTATTGCAAAAGGTCAAAGGATAATTAGTTATGGGAGGAGAGCTACACCTAATCAAACACATATTTTGTAAAACACATTGTTGGAACTCTGTCTCCACCAAGTAAATAATCCTAGAATCGATTTTAACAGCCAGATATGTATACAGCGGTAAATACATTGTATCTACAATTACATGCATCTAAACACATAACATGGAATTCAACATTATATAGTCAATTGAGGCTGCTTTTGTCTTCTTGTAAGCGGATTGCGGATCCGGGTCGAACAATCAAACGGGCCTCTTCACCCGAATAAGTCACGTGCTATGAGCATGCGCCTAGCCTTGAAAACCAACGTCTCTCTCGCTTCTCAGGTTTTCTCTCTCTCTCTCTCACACACACATTTCTAGGGCTTTAAGGTATTGGGATTCTAGGGTTCCAAGCTCTCTAGGGTTTCATTTTCCTTTTCTGTCCATATAATTTGATATTACATGTGGTAATCGACAATTTTTATGTGATTATTTGGCAGAAAAACACAATTTTTATTGTCCATGCTCCAATGTGGGTGGAATTGTATTGGAAACATACTCTTAAGGTAAGTTTTTTTTGCTTAATTACATGGATGCCATTGATCCTTCCCCTAGCTATAGAAATTAGGTTTAATGTAATGCTTGTATTTTATGTTTAATAAATAATAATGCAATTTGTTGGGTACATTCGTCATTTTGTTTTTTTCTTGCACGTTCGACGTAATTTTGGCAGTAGATAGTTTTGATGTTGCCAACATTGTACTATATCTTGAGAAATTTCCTGAGTTACTCCCGTTTGCTAATTTTGTGACATTATCTTGGCATTAATGTTAATAATGCTTTATTTCATTGTGTTTGGTGGCAAGCAAATTCTTGACTTTAGCGTTCTTTAGGTCGTGAGTGACTTTTTATCAGCCCAGATTGGTTGCTACTCTAAGGCTGTATCTGGTAACCAGGGAATGTGAGATTGGACACGTTGTGTTTAACTCATCGGCAGCACATCCAGGGTGATCCTGAAATTATGGATGATCTTAATGTGTGTAATATTTGCTTTTGTGTCATGTATCTGAGGCCCGTGCCTTGTTGGGTTTATGTTGGTGATTTCCTTTTATATATTTTTGTATATCTGAAGATAGCAACCAATCTGGGCTGGTTGGTTGAAATGGAGGCAAACATTGGAATCTCGGGGATTCAGATTGAGCAGGTCCAAGACAGCATATATGCACTGCAAATTTAGTAGCCAGAGAAGTCAAAACCATGTTGGTATAACATTGGAAGGGCAAGAGATATCACCGAGCGACCAGTTTAGATATCTAGGTTCCATCATCCAAAAGAATGGGGAGATCGATAGTGATGTTAATCAAAGGATCCAAGCTGGTTGGTTGAAATGAAGGAGTGCAACAGGGATTTTGTGTGATCGTAACTTTCCGTTAAAATTGAAAGGGAAGTTTTATCGGAGCGCTATTCGGCCTGCCTTATTATATGGTACAGAATGCTGGGCTCCTAAGAAGCATCATACACAGAAGATGCACGTAGCGGAGATGCACATGCTTCGTTGGATGTGCGGTAACACTAGAAAAGATAAGGTGCGGAATGGGGATATTCGTGCAAAAGTTGGTGTAGCACCTGTGGAGGAGAAGATGCGGGAAAACCGGCTAAGATGGTTTGGTCATGTGCGACGCAGACCTATGGAAGCACCGGTCCGACGAATAGATACTCTCGATATGGGCAATAGCAAAAGGGCAAAAGGGAGACCGAAGAAAACATGGATGGAGGTGATACGAAACGATATAGTTGCCAAAGGACTCAATGAAAGTATATTGTTCGATAGAAGTGAGTGGAGACAGAGGATTCATGTGCTGGACCCGGCGTGATTCTCATGTTGGTTCATGTAGCCTACACCATATGCTTGGGATAAAAGGCTCAGTTGTTGTTGTGTGTTGTATATCTGAAGATACTGTGGCTGCATACTCGAAGATCTCAAATTAGTTGATTGTCTCAATGATAGAAAGTTTGGAAAATAGGATGTTGCAAAACAAAAACTATCTTTGCCACGTGGCTGACTTTCTGTGGCATTGTGTCAGCCTCCCACGTTTGCCCATATAACATGCCATTTAATTCAAGGTCTATGACTCTCGAATCAAGGATTTAAGTAGTGTGCGTAGGCTTGTTAGGTTGTGCGGTTGTGCCTTGTGTATATGAGCCCCGTGACTTGCTAGGTTAATGTTCTTTTCAGACATTCTTGTATATTTGAAGATGTTGTGACCACAGAGTCAAGGATCTCAAATTAAGGATTTGATTAGGCGATTGTCAAAAAATAAGTTTGGCAAATAGGTCCCTGCTCATCAGTCATCACAACTCAAACTGTCTTTGGCATGTGGCTAATTAACTCTCTGCAGCCTAGACCAGGTCCCATCATATAAAGCTGTCATCGAGTCAACCTGCAATATTAACGCATATTACATGCCATTAGAGTCAAGGTCCAGTGCATGAACTAAACCATTTGTTTTTATATCTTTTGGTAGGGTGAATTCATAATGCATATGCATATAGATGTATAAGCTTTATTTAAACTTTATAGTCTGCCTATAGAGGTATGGTTCGCCTCTTCGCCAAGCTCCCTAGTGACCATCCAGTTCATTGTGATTCAAAACAATGAAGTAGTCAGTTCCTTTCTCATCCAGTTCAGCAGGCTGGTCCAGCCCGGGTTTCACAACACTGGTTCATTCTTTGTGCTTCTGATCTGTATAGCTTGAATTCAAGTTGGGACATATTTTCCTCTCCTGCAACAAAATTCCAAGAATATTGTTCCATTTTGTCATTTGATAGGGCCAAAGTTTCAATCTCCCCCCATATAGGAATTTACTTTCTCCGGACGAAAGGGATTTCTAAGGAACATAATAAGTAGACAACTTAGTGTTGATACAGAAGTGCTTTTACTAGTATCTAGGATGCAGTGATGCACCCCTTACTTTAAGATACATTAATATAAAGAGTTTCTTGTTCCATCACTGAATGATGGCTTAAATGATTACAATACACGTCTTACAACTTCACCCATCTTTCTTGAGCACTCTGATATTTCTCCACCTCGATTCCATGTAATGAGTTTCATCCCTCGGGCCATAAACTCCAACCTTGATGTAGAAGGTGTTCGGCCCATTTCCATCTTGCTCCAATTTTTGAACACTGTTGACGAACACCGTTATTTTATTGGCATCCACATCATGCATCACATTTATCCTCATCCACTTATTGAAGATGTTTGGTTCCACTATGGCATTGTGATAGTACTTTAGTTGACCGTCAACAGCCATCAGCATTAACGAGGTAGCTGGACTCGTAGTGCCATGGATCTGCATAATCGATGTACCGCTGGTGCCGTCAGGTACAAATCCATAACCTTCAAACTGCCATACACCTGTTGAGGAGTCATATTCCTGCATAAAATTAATATTAGAACCATACCACTTGTTGAGTTCGTCTTTTGTCAATCAAATTCTATTTTATTACTCTAGTTAACTCTAAACTTGCTATGGACTCGAGGACACTTTATACAAAAAGATTATCAACTTTACTTTGACACGGATCTCTGTTCGTGGTTTGGTTGTAGTATGGGGGTTGAACGGCTTGTCAGTTGAATACACCCAAAATTTGTGTACTCCATCAATTTAGCTGTATTGATCGCTTAGAGGTAGGTTGTATGGCCATTGCAGCTTAAAATTCCGTTCAGTTAATGGCACCTCTGTGAAGCCATTGGTTGGGTCAGCACTGCAGAAGAGACCAGTATCGTTCAGCAGGCTGAAGAAAGCAAGGAATGCAAACATAACCCATCTTAAAAATGCCATGTTTAAGAAGTGTTAAAGTTATTTTTAAAGTAGAGCAGAGTTCAAAATTAGATAAGAGTTGGAGGAGTGATGGGCTTTTACACATGAAATTTTAATGATAAGTGGGTTCCAACAATAAGACTCAAGTCTTGTTGAGGTATGACCCATTTTATATTTTATACCCATGTGTTTCTTTTGTTGTTTTCAATGTTTCTTTATTGTTTTCAATGTGGGACTATCATTAAAGTCTCATAACTTTTTCTTCGTGTGGATGTGTGGAAAGTACGAGTTAGAGTTACGAGCAACCATCACTTTTTCTTGGTGTGGATGCCATATGGAAAGAACGAGTTTAGATCGAGCCGTGGGCTTTGATACCATGTTAAAGTTATTTTTAAAGTAGAGTAGAGTTCAAAATTAGAGAAGAGTTGGAGGAGTGATGGGCTTTTACACATGGGCTTTTAATGATAAGTGGGTTTCAACAATAAGACTCAAGCTTTGTTAAGGTGTGACCCATTTTATATTTTATACCCATGTGTTTCTTTTGTTGTTTTCAATGTGGGACTATCTTTAAAGTCCTATTATTTTGTTTTTACTTTCAACAAGAAGCTTTATGGGAATGACAAGGTCAAATGCTGCAGATATTAGAAAGATGCAATGTGGTGTGTGTGTGTGTGTAAGATGGCAGGGAGGTAGATACCGATTTGTCAGGACTCAGGAGTGGTTGGTTTGAAAAACGTGGCAAAGGGCTCGATGGATTCCTATTGCCGCCTAGTAGGAAGAAGCTTTGTTTTAACCATTATTCTTGTTCTACTTAATTACTTATTTAGTTATAAAATTATTACTTGATGCTCGTAAATATAGTTCCGTAGAGAGTTGGTTTCTTCCTATATTTAGATGGTGTCCTTTTGTCCAATTATCACAAGCACATGCTTTTGACATATATTTGCTCTGCTGTGTCCTTTGGTGTAAATATATGCTTAATATAAGCCTTGTTACGAGTTCATCATAGGAAAAAGCGCATAAAACCCCAAATACTATTAGTTTTTTTAATCCATAACAAATTATATCAAATACAATTGCTGGTGGTGTGCTGGTGATTTCAAAATCAAATAGAACATGTAACTTCATTCTGGCATAATAAATAAAATGCTGAATCCATCACCCAAAAGCTACGAAGTTGGAAGTTCTAGATTTACCTGTTGTGCAGATTTGACCCAGGAACCTCATCTTATAATAACATAGATTAGTAGCTAATAATTTGATTCAATAGGCATCAGTCTATAAAAACTTAATTTTGTTTTCTGCCAAAGAAGTTGCTTGCAAGGCTACATCACCAAGGAACTCAGTGTTGAAGTGTGTATGGTTGATGAGTTCATGTTTATTAGTGGCTACTTTTCTTTTGCGACACTGTGAACATGTGTAGTTGAGTGCGTGCGTCCATATCTGTTTTGATTGATGCACACGGTGTTAAATAATATTTGTTTTCAAATGTATGACAAATTTTTCTGAATATAATTACTGGTGGTGTGCTGGTGATTTTAAAATCACAATAGGACATGTAATTTTTTTCTGACATGGTAAATAAAATGCTGATTCAAAGACCCAAAAGCCATGAAGTTGGAAGTTTTGGATTTACCTGTTGTCCAGATTTGACCCAGGAGTAAGGTTAACCTCATCTTATAATAACTTAGATAAGCAGCTAATTATTTGATTCAATAGGCATCAGTTTTTTAAAATTTAATTTTGTTCTCTCTCAAAAGAAGTTGCTTGCAAGGCTACATCACCAAAGAACCCTGTGTTCAAGTGTGTATGGTTGATAAGTTCATGTCTATTAGTGGTTACTTTCCTTTTGTGAATCTGTGAGAGTGCGTGGGTGCACCCATTTGTCTGTTTTACTTGATGTACACGGGTAGCTTGAACATCGGTAAGAGCCTAAGCTGTCAAGAGATGCATATAATAAGGATGTGCTGGTCAGGCTATTAAACAGTAACTTGGTCTATTTTCCATTCTTACGACTTCAATTTTATTACACACCCACCCACCCACCCACACACACAATTCTCATATATTCACTGTGAAATAGACAAACTATTTCATGGTAATTGCTTTATTTTTCCCTCTCAGAAGCTAAAAGGGTAAAGAAATGGTATTACTAACCTAGGAAAACAGACCTCTCTTTATTTATAATAAAAGCTAGGGTTCCACATTACATAGAAAACATAAACTCCTCTAACTCTTCTCTAATTTTAAACTGTATTCTACTTTAAAAATAAGACGGTTTGCAGTTGTTGTTGATGATGTCTATGTAGGTTATAACCAGATTCGGATATCTGGATCCTCATCTAGCTATTTTCCGGATACAGTTGTATATTAAAATATTTCCTGGATACAGATATGGATACGGTTGTAGCTAAATTTTCTGAATACAGATATTCGAATATATGAATTCGCATATGGATACGGATATATGAATTCAGAATAAGATATCCACACACGAATACAAGAAAATATTTCATTTTATATTCATTTTTATTTAATAATGCTTATTTAAACCATACATTTTTACTCATCTTATATGTTATGCATGTAAAAGAATATTTTGACATATTATTTTATAATGTTTGTTTCAACATATGCAAAATAGACTATATATATAGGAGCGATCCATTGCAAACTGGTCCGCGTTTTAAAAAAATGGGAACTTCCGATCTACGACATATTTTAATGATCCGATTCGTTCAAGTTGATCGTCATACCCTCAAATACATGTGCACGAAAAATCATGGAATTTAAAGACCTCTAGTCTATTCATTGCATCGATGGGTGTAAAAATGAACGTCTTTCGATAATGCAAGATAAACGTAATCCGTAATGCAATATAAACGTAATCCGATGCATATGTTAGAGGTCTTTAAATCTCTTGATTTTTCATACACATGTATTTGAGGGTAGGGTGATCAACTTGAACGGATCGGATCGTTAAAATATGTCGTCGATCGGGAGCTCCCGTTTTTAAAAAACGCGGACCGGTTTACAATGGATCACTCCTCTACATATATTGTTAACATATTTATTTAATCATATAATATTCATTTGGAATTTCCCTTGTCAAATATTTGAAGTAATCATATTAAATGAGTATTTAATGAAATGTATCATTAACATACACATTACTACCCCGCATACATATTTTTATCTTAAGTATGATTTTGACCTATATCCGATTCGTATCCGTATTTGTCTCATTAATATATTTGCTTCGTATCCGTATCCAATATTGCTAAATACAGACATGACTTTATATTAATGAACTATATCCATATCCGAATTTGTCTCTAGAAAACAAAAACAGATATGGTAATACTCATATTTGCTCCGTATCCGATTCCGATGCAACCCTACGTCTTGGGCTTACACACTAATATCATATAAACACAGTATTAGAGGCAAAACTACTCTAATTATAATAAATGGTAGGGTTCTACATTACCTTGAATATCTAAACTTTCCTTATTATCAACCTTTATTCTTAACATATATGTTTGTTATTTGTTTATGTTTTTATATCGGGCTCACTGATCACTTAAAGTAGAAGATTATTTTACTTTGTAAAGGATAAAATTAGTCTGTTTTGTCCGGTCATAAGAGGTCAGCAATAAAGCAAATTTGATAAATAATATATTATAGAACCAATAAGTTATTAGCATGGAAGAATGCAAGATCAAGAAATCCAGCAATCCTTGTATTATTATTTTTCCATGGGATGACACTTCAGGATTTGCTGTCAAGAAAACAACTTATTAAACAATTTGATGTTATTGGGGCTTATTTGAAACTGGTTTTTTTAACACCCGTTACTTCATTTATTTTCTCATTAGATTTAGAGAGGTTCAGATAAATTCCTTAACATGAAAGAAAACAAGAGAATACTAAAACATATAATAAACTAGTTTTAACTAGTCATAAGGGTTCAACAGAAAGTTGCTTTTTTTATATTAACAAATATGTAGTCATAGGAGGATTAGATGATCACTTGATAGAGAAGGGTATAAGTTATATGATTAGCTTGTTATATTTAGTCATATAAGTTCAATTATAAAATAGTGGGATAAAATTATTTTTAAGAACTCATTTAAGCTAATGAGAAGGTAAGAATGAAAACCGAGGAATCCATCAATCTTTGTTTTTTTTTGTCTTGAATGAAAGATGAGGGCTTGACTTAAATCTAGTACAAATTTGATGTGGTTGGGCCTTCTTTTGCAGCTGCTGCTTTCATTATTCTGAAATTAGATTTAGAAGGTTAAGATGATGGCATACCCTTAACCCTTTACACCCCACTAATTGTATCGGCGGCAGGACAGAAAAGGTAATGGCTTTCTGTGAAACTGGACACGCAAATGACAGATATTAACACATGTCACAATCACAATAGTAGTGTAAGTAGAACATTACCTTTGGCTAGTTTGTTCTGTCTAATTCTTTTTTTAGTTTATAAAGATTAGTTTCCTTGTTTCCTTCTAATATGGAAAAGAACAGCTTGGTGTCGATCCCATTTGTCTGTAAAGGATAAAATTAGTCTGTTTTGTCCGGTCATAAAAGGTCAGCAATAAAGCAAATTTGATAAATAATATATTATAGAACCAATAAGTTATTAGCATGGAAGAATGCAAGATCAAGAAATCCAGCAATCCTTGTATTATTATTTTTCCATGGGATGACACTTCAGGATTTGCTGTCAAGAAAACAACTTATTAAACAATTTGATGTTATTGGGGCTTATTTGAAACCGGTTTTTTTAACACCCGTTACTTCATTTATTTTCTCATTAGATTTAGAGAGGTTCAGATAAATTCCTTAACATGAAAGAAAACAAGAGAATACCAAAACATATAATAAACTAGTTTTAACTAGTCATAAGGGTTCAACAGAAAGTTGCTTTTTTTATATTAACAAATATGTAGTCATAGGAGGATTAGATGATCACTTGATAGAGAAGGGTATAAGTTATATGATTAGCTTGTCATATTTAGTCATATAAGTTCAATTATAAAATAGTGGGATAAAATTATTTTTGAGAACTCATTTAAGCTAATGAGAAGGTAAGAATGAAAACCGAGGAATCCATCAATCTTTGTTTTTTTTTTGTCTTGAATGAAAGATGAGGGCTTGACTTAAATCTAGTACAAATTTGATGTGGTTGGGCCTTCTTTTGCAGCTGCTGCTTTCATTATTCTGAAATTAGATTTAGAAGGTTAAGATGATGGCATACCCTTAACCCTTTACACCCCACTAATCGTATCGGCGGCAGGACAGAAAAGGTAATGGCTTTCTGTGAAACTGGACACGCAAATGACAGATATTAACACATGTCACAATCACAATAGTAGTGTAAGTAGAACATTACCTTTGGCTAGTTTGTTCTGTCTAATTCTTTTTTTAGTTTATAAAGATTAGTTTCCTTGTTTCCTTCTAATATGGAAAAGAACAGCTTGGTGTCGATCCCATTTGTGGCCAAGGAACTTGTTTACTGTGTGAACACTTTCTTATTTTGCAACAATTCAAAACTCCGAGGGATTTACTAATGTTTATTGCCATGTTTCCTCCTGCCCGCTGTCATCAATTTACGGAGGTGCGTAGACAAACCCATCTCTTGATAGGGCCAAAGTTTCCATCCCCCCATATAGGAATATACCTTTTGCTGACCAAAGGGATTTTCTAAGGAACAAAAGAAGTAGACAACTTAGTGTTGATACAGAAGTGCTTTTGCTAGTAACTAGGATGCGCTGATGCACCCCTTGCTTCAACATACATTAATATAAAGAGTTTATTGTTCCATCACAGAATGATGGCTTAAATGATTACAATACACGTCTTACAACTTCACCCATCTTTCTTGAGCACTCTGATATTTCTCCACCTCGATTCCATGTAATGAGTCTCATCCCTCTGGCCATAAACTCCAACCTTGAAATAGAAGGTGTTTGGTCCATTTCCATCTTGCTCTAATTTTTGAACACCATTGACGAACACCTTTATTTTACTGGCATCCACATCATGTATCACATTTATCCTCATCCACTTGTTGAAGATGTTTGGTTCCACTATGGCATTGTGATAGTATTTTAGTTGACCGTCAACAGCCATCAGCATTAACGAGGTAGCTGGACCTGTAGTGCCATGGATCTGCATGATCGATGTACCGCTGGTGCCGTTAGGTACAAATCCATAACCTTCGAACTGCCATACACCTGACGAGTAGTCATATCCCTGCACAAAATTAATGATTAGAACCATATCACTTGTTGAGTTCTTGTTTTGTCAATCAAATTCTATTATATTATTCTAGTCACTGTAAACTTGCTATGGACTAAAGACTACTTTATCCAAAGAGATTATCAACTTTACTTCGATACGGATCTCTGCTCGTGGTTTGGTTGTTGTATGGGGGTTGAATGGCTTGTCAGTTGAATACACCCAAAATTTGTGTACTCCATCAATATAGCTGTATCGATCGCTCAGAGGTAGGTTGTATGGCCATTGCAGCTTAAAATTCCGTTCGGTTAATGGCACCTCTGTGAAACCATTGGTTGGGTCAGCACTGCAGAAGAGGTCAGTATTGTTCAGCAGGCTGAAGGAAGCAAGGAACGCAAACATAAACCATCTTAAAAATGCCATTTTAAGAAGCTTTATGGAAATGTCAAGGCCAAATGCTGCAGATATTGGAAAGATGTAATGGGGTATATATATAGGATGACAGGGAGGTAGATACCGATTTGTCAGGACTCAGGAGTGGCTGGGTTGAAAAATGTGGCTAAGAACTCAATGGATTCCTATTACCACCTAGTAAGAACAAGCTTTGCTTTAACCCTTAATAACTTATTTAGTTATACAAATATTACTTGATGCTATGTAATTCCGTAGAGGGTTGGTTTCTTCCTATATTTAGATGGTGTCCTTTTGTTCAATCATCACAAACATATGATTTTGACATATATTTGCTTTGCTGTGTCCTTTTGTGTAGTTATATGCTTAACATATGCCCTGTTACGAGTTCGTCACAGGAAAAAGGGCATAAAACCCCAAAATACTATTAATTTTCAAATGCATAACAAATTATTTTGAAAATAATTGCTGGTGGTGTGCTGCCGATTTCAAAATTAAATAGAACATGTAACTTCATTCTGACATAGTAAATAAAACGCTGAATCCATGACCCAAAAGCTACGAAGTTGGAAGTTCTGGATTTATCTGTTGTGCAGATTTGACCCAGGAACCTCATCTTATAATAACATAGGATAGTAGCTAATTATTTGATTCAGTAGGCATCAGTTAATAAAAATTTGATTTTGTTTTCTCTCAAAGAAGTTGCTTGCAAGGCTACATCACCAAAGGACTCAGTGTTGAAGTGTGTATGGTTGATAAGTTCATGTTTATTAGTGGTTACTTTCCTTTTGTGAGAGTGAACGTGCGTGTGAGAGTGGGTACGTGCGTGTCTGTTTTGCTTGATGCACACGGTGTTAGCACCGGATAAATGCATAAAACCCCAAAATAATATTAGTTTTCAAACACATAACAGATTTTACTGAATATAATTACTGGTGGTGTGCTGGTGATTTTAAAATCACATAGGACATGTGACTTCATTCTCACATGGTAAATAAATGCTAATTCAAATACCCGAAAGCTATGAAGTTGGAAGTTTTGGATTTACCTGTTGTCCAGATTTGACCCAGGAGTAAGGTTAACCTCATCTTATAATAACTTAGATAAGCAGCTAATTATTTGATTCAATAGGCATCAGTTTTTTAAAATTTAATTTTGTTCTTTCTCAAAAGAAGTTGCTTGCGAGGCTACATCACCAAAGAACCCTGTGTTCAAGTGTGTGTGGTTGATAAGTTCATGTCTATTAGTGGTTACTTTCCTTTTGTGAATCTATGAGTGTGCGTGGGTGCACACGTGTCTGTTTTGCTTGATGTACACAGGTGTTAGCTTGAACGTCGGTAAGAGCCTAGGCCGTCAAGAGATGCGTATAATAAGGATGTGCTGGTCAGACTATTAAACAGTAACTGGTATATTTTCCATTCTTACAACTTCAATTTTATTACACACCCACCCACCCACACACATAATTCTCAGCTATTCATTGTGAAATAGAAAAACTATTTCATGGTAATTGCTTTGTTTTGCCCTCTCAGAAGCTAAAAGAGTAAGGAAATGGAAAGGTAACCCATAAGAAACAGGAGGGTCTCCAAGCAATGACAAATCTTGCAACCACTTTGGTGCGTGCTTTTTCTCAGCATCTAGCTATATGTTGTCTAATCTTGTCATCATATAATATTATGTAGTACTTTTATTTTGTTGGGATAGAAAAGGGTGCATTAATCCAATTCTTTAGCTTGTAAGGTTAATAGGATACATCTGGTTTAATTTGTATGTTTAATAAACTTTAGATGTTATACTTCAGAAAACTATTATTTATTGAATTATTTTAAAGAATTATCTGCTTTATCCCTATGCCGCTTTAGCATTCTTGTTTGTTAATAGCAGAACTCTATTAGCAACTGATCAAGCTAAATTATGTTGTAAACAAAGTATTGGAGGCAAAACAATTGAAATGAGGAAAAATAGACCTCTCTCTATTTATAATAAAAACCAGGGTTCCACATTACGTAGAAAATCCTAGTTATTGATGTAGATAGACAAATGGAGGTAGAGACATGGTTCGATGAAGGCAGCGGCTCCACTGGAGAGGCAACGATGGAGAGCGGCAACGACAACTTGGGTTTTGGACCTTTGGTGATGAAGTAGTGTCACGACCCGAAGGAGCACGTGACTGGCCCTTGAACCATATGAAGTCCATAGGACTCCATCTGATCCAAGTAAGCCAAAAGCCCAGAAATTTAAAACCATTTTAAGAGTAAGTAAAGAAAACTGGTTTAAAGAAGTGAAGGAAACGTGTTTGAAAATCAAGGTTTTTAAATAACTAAGCCGAATATGCATTTTTAAAATGTGTAACCTTTCCTGAAAATTTCGGCAGAGTTTCCTTTGTAAAAACTGGCCCCGAACGGGGTACAACAATAATAACATAAATATGCAATGATAAAAGGCATCCCCAAGCGGGAGCTAGCTCTTCGTCAATCGACGGTCACAACCACACAAGCAATAAAAATATACAACGCCGAATGGCGAGGATCAAACTCAAAAGAAAGCTCCAAAAATAAGAAAACCGCAATACTACTAAGCGCGACTCTATGGTCGAAATAAAACAACACTGAAGTCTAAGTCTGAAAGAATATATAAGTTTTGGTTGATGGAAATTCTAGATACAATGAATAATACAAATACAATAGCGGTTCTGATACAAAAGAACCCACCTAACCAAGCAAGTCACCCATAGGAAGCAGTGTGCCAGAAATGCCGCTATGGAATCTGTACGGCAAACCTGCAAGAACCGGGGCACAACGGGGGTGAGTTGCCAACTCGTGAATAGAAAGATATCTACAAGCAGAGATCGAATGCATGACCCATCCTAGGTCAATACGATCAGATATAAATAAACCTAAATATGAATAAAGCTGAAGCATGCTAAACTGGCAATATAACCTCTATACATGAGTGTAGTGCCAAGTGCTCATGCTAGTGCCTCAGGTAATAGTATGTCATGAATATGAGGTATAAACAATGTCATCAAATCTGCACACACGTGGATCCCGTCCACTCGTCACCCACTGACAATAACCATCATGCAAGTATATATCATAAAACCTGTGCATGGAAATATGAGGATATAATCCACCCGTGTCCCTCACGACACATCAATATCATGGAACCGGAGTGCCCAGCATCGGCACTCGAAAACATCATGAAAACTGTGCCCAGCATCGGCACAAAACATAAGTCTCAGTATCTCGACACCTCTGTATCTCGAAATCTCAATGTCTCAATCACAAAATCTAGGGCGCCGTCGGTCCAGATCGGCCCCTACCATCCATCTCATGACTACGACGGTATCCTCCGGATATCCGACGTGTCGGGTAATATCACCGGTAGGTAGTCTCCCCCTGCCAGGCTCATCGTCATCACCACGAGCTTCTTGCCCTGGGGTACATTACCGGGTCCACCATGTACACGTAATCGGTCTCATCCGCCTCCTCGATTCGGGTTTCACATGTCGCTCTCAGCACCGAGAAAACACATGGTGGACGCACTGAAATTCATATCAAGGGTAACCGGGTTTTTAAAGAAATGACATATCCTCTTTTGAAACACCCTCGGTTCCCAAATCCAGAAATATCATAGAAACAACATATCTCAATGCGTATAATCAAAAGCATGAAGTATGCGACATGTAAAGGAAGGTATGCACATCATCATGTCATGCAAGGATCATATACTGAATGTAATAGTACTACAGTGTAGTGGCATGGCAATTATCGATGATGAGTGTGTGAGCCGGCAACAAGTGTACGTGGAACATATGCATCGATAATGGTGCTGGTGTCCTAGCAGCATGACTGAAATATAACCACAGTACAAGCGATGCAATGCAGATAGCATGAATATGCGGAATCGAATAATCAACGCAAAAGTACAGAATCTACACCAATATGTACATGTCATGCAGTGGTGCCATTTGAAATAAGACGAATCGGATTTTTAGTAAAACAAGGGCTACGGTGTTTTAGGAAAAGATGCATCATTTGGAAATATCCGTATAACCCTTCTGCCTATCTTAAAAATATCTCCGATTCGTTAGTTTTGAAATAGGTATATCTCGGCTCAGTCTAAGGTCTACTAAGTAATCTAGACAGGAGGGATATGAAACCACCTACATCTGAGTCCATATATATAGATATAATAGTCGGTGATCCCGCCTCAATAACATATTGTAAGATATCCTCGAGTCATGAGTGCGGATCTATCATCAATATCGGCTCGTACGGTAAATCGTCATACGGCATCCCAATAGCTGGGTAGGGGTCAATATCACACTATCTCATCACATATCAGGTATCACTATCATCAGATCGCATAATCTGGGGTACTACTCCAAGTCTAGTACAAAACGATACCATCTATAAGAATATGAATGCGGGTAAAGCACATGTCCAAAGGCCCGCTAAAACTATCATCTCGCACCTCAAAGACAAGCTATGTCATATCGCCGATCTCACGGCCTCACATCAAGTATCATCTCAAACCCACGTATCATCCTCAAATCCCGTATATAAACACATAGTCCCATACCCATGTGTAGATATACGCATCATCATATGCACATAAACAAATGAAGGAATGTATGCAAGTATGTGTGTAAGTGTATGTGTGGGTGCAACCACTACTCTAGGGTTCACACTATACTAAACCAATACATTCCGATCATCAATAATACTATTATTACCATCACTAATCTAAACCACACATAATAAATATACGTGTGTATACGTATTCGTATACGACACCACGGACTGCGGGGGTGCAATACGCCATCCACCCGACTTCTCCTCGTAGATATAAATCTACTCACCTGAATCCTGCGTGTCGGTGTCGATATCACCGTCATCTTCTGCATCGCCTCGGATCGTCGCGGGGTACCTACACATATCACACGTATCGCATCGCATCAAAACCAAATCAAAACTTGAAACGACACGCTAAAACCAATACGATTCGCTAAAAGGCCTATAGGTTAGAACCTACGGTTAGCCTTCGCAAAACAACCCGAAATCACTCGATGCAGTCGTACAAACGTCACACGATCGAGATAACGTACAAACACCAAATTATGGAAATCAAAATGCGTAAAACCAAATACTGAAAGTAAGGCAGCAACCCAAGAAAACGATCCCAGATTTCACCTCGGGTCAAATTTAGCCAATTAAACAAGTCCAGGGTGATGTATATGATATATTTGAGCTACTGGACCAACCCCGAAGCATTCCATCACTACTTGGCCGGCCAAAACCTTCCCAAAACCGGCCTGGCCGGCCCCCCTATGCCCAATGGGGTTCGTCTGGTCAGGGTGGCCTCCTATGGTCTCAATTGGGTCCCTGGTGTTGTTTAATTTTCCTGAAAAAGTCCCAGTACATTCCAGATTTCCCTGCACACTCTAAACACTCACAAACCGACATGAAAGTCCTGTAATTCCGTATTTTTGGGTTTCCAGTGGGGTTGGTCTGGGTTTCTAGTCAATATAGGGTCTAAGGTCACCTTTTAAGTTCAATTGCAAAGTCATAACTCAAAATTACCCTAATCCTCTCTAATTTTGTCCAAAGTGCACCAATTCACACGATATCGATATGAAACTTGAATTAAAGCTTAAGCACAAGAATTAACACTCTAATTATGAAGGAATTACCTCACAAGACCCTCATGAATCCTCAACAGCACCAAAACACCACCTTTCTTGGTCCATAGCATAGATCTTGGGCTTGTGCATCATTTTAATGAAATGAGGGTAGGGTTTTGGAGTGATTTGTGAGATGATTTAGGGCTTTGAAGAGAGGAGGAGATGTGGTGCAGGAGCAGCAGCAGAAGGAGAGTGAAGAGGGAGGGAAAATGAGGGAAATGGCTAAGGTTCTAGTCAAAGTGCAACCCATACCTCTCTCTCACCAACCCCACTCTTTTCCCTTTTTCTTTTTCTTTTTCTTTTAATCCAATTCCTTCTCACACCAATAGTGATCCCAAAATAAAATCATGGCAAGAAAATGTAACACAAGTTCAAAGATGATATGTGCACATTTTGCACAAAAAGCCAAAAAATCCGATTAGCGATTTTTAATCGCGATTAGCGCTAAATTAGCATATAATTGATCACAAACACTTAAAAATGGCATAATTCCAATAAATAACCCGTTTTAGAATTTTCCATAATTTTCCATAATTTTTCTCCATTTATTTGCATTTAATTATTAATTTAATATTAAAATAATCAATAAAATAATATTAAATTATAAAAATTCCTAAAAATAATATTTTATTATTTTGGAAATGTTACAATCTACCCCCCTTAAAGAAATTCGGTCCCCGAATTTAAATTTAAAACCACCAAGTACTAAAACATTTCGATACAAATCCCAAGTCGTCGGGGCTCCGAAATCATCAACACATAGAACGTCATAGCGCAATGCATGCGCATGGGTACTGAGCAGATAACTCAAAAACAACGCTCCATCAAGCATCCCGCAATCATCGGAGTCAAGGTAAAAACACAATGTCAAATCCAATACAAAACCGATATGATATGGATCAGAACTACACATGTAGACATCCAATCTATACATGTGAATAGCTGATGTAAAAGCATGCCAAATCTTTTAAAATCGCTGCATGATGCACATAACACTGCACAGTGGCGGACGTTTTTCATAAGAAAAACTATATGTGTGTATATTTTTCGTTTACCAAGCACGTTCCGCCGTTTTGAAAACAATTTAGAAGGGTTTCCTTATTGTTAAAACGTTTCGTGTCATATCAGACACGTAGGTATATATACTGAGACTATAGCTCGCTCTTTGGAAATCCCTTCGATAACTATCGATGCATGCAAAATATATCCAGGTACCGTCCACTGACTAGTCCTGCTCAGTATGAAAGCAAAATCCATATCATAAAAAGTACTGCTCCAAAGAGAATAAATCTCAAAAATATACATAGCACCACCCTGTGCGTCTGGTGCGCACGAAAATAAAAAATCCATATATATGCTAAACAGGTGCACAAATCAACATCTAGGTGCAACGGGTGTGCACGAAGCATCTGTCATAGGCAACGTATGTGCCTGACAGCCCAAAAATCCGGTGCATCTGACATGCACGAAGAATCTCGATTTAGTGCATCGGGTGTGCACCAAAATCGTATCTCAAGACATGCGCCTAACAAGCGCGAAAATCCAAATCGGTGCATCTATCGCGCACGAATGAAAATCTAAACCCTGCGCACTCAACATGCACGAAATCACGAAATCCAATAGCAAACGCCGAACATGCGTAAGTCAAACCCAAAAGCACGGAGTGCAAGAATCAACCATCACTATCAGGGTCAAAATCAACGATATAATGCGGCTCAAACCAAAAATCAAGTGTACCGCAAAGGAAAATCTCACAACCGTGTGCATCAGCGTGCACAAATCAAATCAAAACACTAAAATGCATGAAAACTATGCTGGAAGCATAAATCAAATCACCGGCATGTAATAGGCACGAAATCATAATCAATACCTCAAGAATAATAATGATGCGCCAGGTATAAATGCCCAATAAGTGCAATCATGGTGCACGAAAACAGAAATCATAGAACTCAGTCATCGAAACCAAATCATGAAAACGGATCGCCAAAATACCGAAATCCCAAACTGACAGATACGTGATAGTCGAATCACAAAATCACAAATCATAAATACTGTCGTCGGTATATCCTCCCTCGAAGTCGAGAAGGTGCCGGTACATCCAATTCTAGCGGCGCAAGATCTCCACTTGCCTCTTGCTCGCGGCTGGCATCCTCTGCCTCTGGTTCCTGATCTTTCCTGTAGATTACCAATCTCGCAATCCATCGGCTCACCGGCCCGGTCAGGAGTGCTGACAGGAACGATTCCGTTCTGGCACTTCTTTGGAAATCTCTCGATCAATCCTCACGACTGCTCGTAAAGCCATATGTCACTGGCATCGGCCTCCGGCTCTCTGAATGCACATCACATATCTGATCCTGGGTGCAAACGTCATTGTAGCGGTGTCCTGGAAGGAATCCTGCTCAAAGTCTCTGCCGATCTTGCCTATGCCGATCTGTACGGGGGCTGGTACTCTTGCATAGTCTCTTCTCGTCCAATGGACATCTGTGTCCTCAGCACAGCATTTCCTCGGGAATTAGTCGCTTCCCTATGCTTCTGTAAGCATATCAGGCCTCTGGTCTCGACGGAAAGTAATGACAGCTCATCAGTGTCTCACACGAACCTCTGGTTCCGCTTGTCGGTATCATCGTCCATTTCGACATCGCGTCTCTATCTGCGCACTGCAATGCCTTCGGCTACGGTCCATCCGAAGTCCCTCACGCGGACTCAAAATCACGAATTCGGTATCTTCCTGACTCAATAGGAGATATCTAGCCGACCACGTCCTCAGCGTGCACGTCACATCTCTGATGTCAGCGGAGTGGAACGTCATCTCGTCGAAATCTCGTGCGAACTCTTTACTCCACCTTGCTCAAATATCGACTGATTCGGACTCAACTCATCGTGGCTACACGAACTGCGCTCCGACGGCTATGCTCGCATCTGGAGTCTCCCAAGCAGTGTCCCATCACAGTATCCGAAAGATGTCGAACCATCCGATCGACTCGTCAGAACCTCATAATCCCCCAAGAGCTCACATCTCGGGTACAGTTTAATAGTATCGAGTACATGCCACAACGTCGGTGGTCCAGCCGTAGAAGGGCAAACCCAAGCCTCATTAATGGCGCCGTGAAACCGCCGCAAACCCTAAGGTTCAAAGGCTTTCACACGGTCATTAAGTCGAGTTAGGGTTTCATTCTTCTAGAGGGTCCATAGAATCACCTGCATGTCTTTCCGAATACTTTAAACTTGGAAAATGGGTTCCTGACCTTCGATCGTCTCTATCGACTCTCAACAAATCTGCGTGAAGTCGCCTCTAGCTGGAATCAATCTATCTGATGACCTTGCATCGGGGTAAGCGAACGAACCACATGTCCTAGTCATTACTCCTCGGTGACTAGCGACTCGTTATCATATCTCTATGAATATGCTCATGCTGCAGTAGCTACAATCATCTGGGCGATATCTCATCATTCGCAGCAACAACTGGCTCATTCGTCGGTACGCTAAGCAGCGCCTCAACCATCATGAATAAGCGATATATCAACAGTCATCACATCCTGGCTGGCCTCCATCAGTGGCTCAATCCTCTGGTGCCGATCAGCACAACCGGAAAATCTCGCAACAGCGATCTGTCAAACGCTCATAGCGCGGAAACACAAAATACGAAGCCTCAATGCAACCGTATGTCTCGGAAATCATGCCCTGGTCAGTCCTCGTACACGACGAGCTCATGCTGACAACTCGAGCCGTAGCTCACCCTGCCCGTGCAATCGCGGCAGCAAAACCATAACCAGTATCGATGAGGATATATCATAGGAAGGAATATGACATAATGCAAGGAAATGTACAACCTAAGGTTTCTTAAGCGGAGTGGCGTGTCGTAAGTATGCCGCGGAACATACCAACGGTCCGTCACTCTACTTTAGTCACCTATTCCATCAACCAAGGGTCATCCTAATACGACGAAAGTTTGGGTCTAATACCCCCTCGACCAAGTCTAAGTTCCGTAAGGTCAAGCCTAAGTTCCGTATATAGATAACGCCCTAGGCTCCACATAGTCAAACTCAGACTCGAACCAAGGTCAACCTAGCGCTCTGATACCAACTTTGTCACGACCCGAAGGAGCACGTGACTGGCCCTTGAACCATATGAAGTCTATAGGACTCCATCTGATCCAAGTAAGCCAAAAGCCCAGAAATCTAAAACCATTTTAAGAGTAAGTAAAGAAAACTGGTTTAAAGAAGTGAAGGAAACGTATTTGAAAATCAAGGTTTTTAAATAACTAAGCCGAATATGCATTTTTAAAATGTGTAACCTTTCCTGAAAATTTCGGCAGAGTTTCCTTTGTAAAATCTGGCCCCGAACGGGGTACAACAATAATAACATAAATATGCAATGATAAAAGGCATCCCCAAGCGGGAGCTAGCTCTTCGTCAATCGACGGTCACAACCACACAAGCAATAAAAATATACAACGCCGAATGGCGAGGATCAAACTCAAAAGAAAGCTCCAAAAATAAGAAAACCGCAATACTACTAAGCGCGACTCTATGGTCGAAATAAAACAACACTGAAGTCTAAGTCTGAAAGAATATACAAGTTTTGGTTGATGGAAATTCTAGATACAATAAATAATACAAATACAATAGCGGTTCTGATACAAAAGAACCCACCTAACCAAGCAAGTCACCCATAGGAAGCAGTGTGCCAGAAATGCCGCTATGGAATCTGTACGGCAAACCTGCAAGAACTGGGGCACAACGGGGGTGAGTTGCCAACTCGTGAATAGAAAGATATCTACAAGCAGAGATCGAATGCATGACCCATCCTAGGTCAATACGATTAGATATAAATAAACCTCAATATGAATAAAGCTGAAGCATGCTAAACTGGCAATATAACCTCTATACATGAGTGTAGTGCCAAGTGCTCGTGCTAGTGCCTCAGGTAATAGTATGTCATGAATATGAGGTATAAACAATGTCATCAAATCTGCACACGTGGATCCCGTCCACTCGTCACCCACTGACAATAACCATCATGCAAGTATATATCATAAAACCTGTGCATGGAAATATGAGGATATAATCCACCCGTGTCCCTCACGACACATCAATATCATGGAACCGGAGTGCCCAGCATCGGCACTCGAAAACATCATGAAAACTGTGCCCAGCATCGGCACAAAACATAAGTCTCAGTATCTCGACACCTCTGTATCTCGAAATCTCAATGTCTCAATCACAAAATCTAGGGCGCCGTCAGTCCAGATCGGCCCCTACCATCCATCTCATGACTACGACGGTATCCTCCGGATATCCGACGTGTCGGGCAATATCACCGGTAGGTAGTCTCCCCCTGCCAGGCTCATCGTCATCACCACGAGCTTCTTGCCCCGGGGTACCTTACCGGGTCCACCATGTACCCGCAATCGGTCTCATCCGCCTCCTCGATTCGGGTTTCACATGTCGCTCTCAGCACCGAGAAAACACATGGTGGACGCACTGAAATTCATATCAAGGGTAACCGGGTTTTTAAAGAAATGACATATCCTCTTTTGAAACACCCTCGGTTCCCAAATCCAGAAATATCATAGAAACAACATATCTCAATGCGTATAATCAAAAGCATGAAGTATGCGACATGTAAAGGAAGGTATGCACATCATCATGTCATGCAAGGATCATATACTGAATGTAATAGTACTACAGTGTAGTGGCATGGCAATTATCGATGATGAGTGTGTGAGCCGGCAACAAGTGTACGTGGAACATGTGCATCGATAATGGTGCTGGTGTCCTAGCAGCATGACTGAAATATAACCACAGTACAAGCGATGCAATGCAGATAGCATGAATATGCGGAATCGAATAATCAACGCAAAAGTACAGAATCTACACCAATATGTACATGTCATGCAGTGGTGCCATTTGAAATAAGACGAATCGGGTTTTTAGTAAAACAAGGGCTACGGTGTTTTAGGAAAAGATGCATCATTTGGAAATATCCGTATAACCCTTCTGCCTATCTTAAAAATATCCCCGATTCGTTAGTTTTGAAATAGGTATATCTCGGCTCAGTCTAAGGTCTACTAAGTAATCTAGACAGGAGGGATATGAAACCACCTACATCTGAGTCCATATATATAGATATAATAGTCGGTGATCCCGCCTCAATAACATATCGTAAGATATCCTCGAGTCATGAGTGCGGATCTATCATCAATATCGGCTCGTACGGTAAATCGTCATACGGCATCCCAATAGCTGGGTAGGGGTCAATATCACACTATCTCATCACATATCAGGTATCACTATCATCAGATCGCATAATCTGGGGTACTACTCCAAGTCTAGTACAAAACGATACCATCTATAAGAATATGAATGCGGGTAAAGCACATGTCCAAAGGCCCGCTAAAACTATCATCTCGCACCTCAAAGACAAGCTATGTCACATCGCCGATCTCACGGCCTCACATCAAGTATCATCTCAAACCCACGTATCATCCTCAAATCCTGTATATAAACACATAGTCCCATACCCATGTGTAGATATACGCATCATCATATGCACATAAACAAATGAAGGAATGTATGCAAGTATGTGTGTAAGTGTATGTGTGGGTGCAACCACTACTCTAGGGTTCACACTATACTAAACCAATACATTCCGATCATCAATAATACTATTATTACCATCATTAATCTAAACCACACATAATAAATATACGTGTGTATACGTATTCGTATACGACACCACAGACTGCGGGGGTGCAATACGCCATCCACCCGACTTCTCCCCGTAGATATAAATCTACTCACCTGAATCCTGCGTGTCGGTGTCGATATCACCGTCATCTTCTGCATCGCCTCGGATCGTCGCGGGGTACCTACACATATCACACGTATCGCATCGCATCAAAACCAAATCAAAACTTGAAACGACACGCTAAAACCAATACGATTCGCTAAAAGGCCTATAGGTTAGAACCTACGGTTAGCCTTCGCAAAACAACCCGAAATCACTCGATGCAGTCGTACAAACGTCACACGATCGAGATAACGTACAAACACCAAATTATGGAAATCAAAATGCGTAAAACCAAATACTGAAAGTAAGGCAGCAACCCAAGAAAACGATCCCAGATTTCACCTCGGGTCAAATTTAGCCAATTAAACAAGTCCAGGGTGATGTATATGATATATTTGAGCTACTGGACCAACCCCGAAGCATTCCATCACTACTTGGCCGGCCAAAACCTTCCCAAAACCGGCCTGGCCGGCCCCCCTATGCCCAATGGGGTCCGTCTGGTCAGGGTGGCCTCCTATGGTCTCAATTGGGTCCCTGGTGTTGTTTAATTTTCCTGAAAAAGTCCCAGTACATTCCAGATTTCCCTGCACACTCTAAACACTCACAAACCGACATGAAAGTCCCGTAATTCCGTATTTTTGGGTTTCCAGTGGGGTTGGTCTGGGTTTCTAGTCAATATAGGGTCTAAGGTCACCTTTTAAGTTCAATTGCAAAGTCATAACTCAAAATTACCCTAATCCTCTCTAATTTTGTCCAAAGTGCACCAATTCACACGATATCGATATGAAACTTGAATTAAAGCTTAAGCACAAGAATTAACACTCTAATTATGAAGGAATTACCTCACAAGATCCTCATGAATCCTCAACAGCACCAAAACACCACCTTTCTTGGTCCATAGCATAGATCTTGGGCTTGTGCATCATTTTAATGAAATGAGGGTAGGGTTTTGGAGTGATTTGCGAGATGATTTAGGGCTTTGAAGAGAGGAGGAGATGTGGTGCAGGAGCAGCAGCAGAAGGAGAGTGAAGAGGGAGGGAAAATGAGGGAAATGGCTAAGGTTCTAGTCAAAGTGCAACCCATACCTCTCTCTCACCAACCCCACTCTTTTCTCTTTTTCTTTTCTTTTCCTTTTTCTTTTAATCCAATTCCTTCTCACACCAATAGTGATCCCAAAATAAAATCATGGCAAGAAAATGTAACACAAGTTCAAAGATATGTGCACATTTTGCACAAAAAGCCAAAAAATCCGATTAGCGATTTTTAATCGCGATTAGCGCTAAATTAGCATATAATTGATCACAAACACTTAAAAATGGCATAATTCCAATAAATAACCCATTTTAGAATTTTCCATAATTTTTCTCCATTTATTTGCATTTAATTATTAATTTAATATTAAAATAATCAATAAAATAATATTAAATTATTAAAATTCCTAAAAATAATATTTTATTATTTTGGAAATGTTACAAGTAGGCCGCTAGGGTTTTGGTTGATTTGTTTGGAGTTGTTGGAGATGATTTCTTGGAAGGTTGCAACTGGCTCCAAATATCCCGATCTAGATTTTTTTTATTGATACAGATATATTATAAAACATTTTCCTGGATATAGATAGGGATACGGTTGTAGCTAAATTATCCGGATATATGAATTCGGACATGAATACAGGTATATGAATTTGGATACAGTTATCCACAGGCAAATACAAGAAAATATATCATTTTAAATACCATTTATTTAATGGAAGGCGACCCATTGAGGCCGGTGCTCATTTTATAAAATGTGGCTATTTCCTCAAACTCTCAAACCATCGTGTTTTTCATTGATCTGACAAGTCATCGTGATTGACTTGTCATAGAAAGGTTATGTAAAAAATTATGAGATTTGAAGATTTCTAGCACATCGATTAGGTGGAGTAAAAAATTAGTGGCTTTTCGATACATGAAAGATACGATTACGTGATGGATATGCTAGAAGTCTTCAAATTTCATGAATTTTGGTACCTAAGCTATCCAGGACATGTAGATCATGATGACTGATCAGATCGGTGAAAAACACAACGGTATGGGAGTTTTAGAAATTGGTCTCATTTAAAAAAATGAGCACCGACCTTTATTGATCGGCTCGCTTTTAATAATGCTTATTTAAACCATATATTTTTACTCGTCTTCGATGTTATGCATGTAAAAGAATTTTTTGACATTATTTTCTCATGTTTGTTTCAAAATGTGCAAAGTAGATTACCGTTTCAACTACTAATATATATAAGGCTTATTTACTGAAAACTCCTCTCAGGTTTGGGCCCGTGACAGAAAACTACCATTACCTTTCAAAATTACAGAAAAATTACTATTGTTAAACATTGCCATGTCAGCATTGTCTGTGCGACATCACACCATGTCAACCAAATTTCCACATCATCAAAAAGATATAAAAGACCCTTTCTAACCCTAACACTAATCTCTAAAATAATTTAAAAACCAATCCTTTTCCCTCCGGCCATCCCCACCGGCGACAGATAGCGACGACGCCACCCCTGACCTCACCACCACCACCACCAACAGCATCACAATCACACACAGCCCCTAACCCCCACCCTGCCGCTGCCGTGATCCTCCTCCCCCAACCTCCACCTCTGACCCCTCCTTTTTTCTCTAAATTATAAATTTCTAATAGCAAATAATTATTTAAAATTATTATTAATATAAGGATTTTTTTTTGATTTTGGACCAACAAAATTTCATATTTTCAAAAAAGCAACCTTAAAGACGATATTTCCAAAAAAGACACCTAATTATTCTCTGTTAACTAAAAATGCCCCTTCAGTCTGTATAATGTTAGTTTAGGGTTTTTTTAGTTAAAGTTGAATTAAATATTTAATTTCATTTAACCCATCCTTTTCCTCCCATCTCCTCGTCTTAATCATTTCTCTCCTCTTTTCCCCCATTAAAACCAACATGGCCTTCGCTTCTCTCTCCCTATTAAAACTCTCTCCTCTCTCTTTCCTTGCTATCACCCTTTCTTCCTCTTCCCCTATTAAAACTCTCAACTCTCCGTCTCATCGCCATAACCCTCTTCTTCCTCCTCTTCTCCCCTCACCTTAGCCCCCAATCTCATCCCCACTACCTCCAAACACCACCTTGTTCTTCCTCTTGCCACTTCTCCCCTGCCGTCTTTCTCCTCTTCTCCGTCTTTCCCTTTTCATAAGTTTGATGTTAATTGGGTGTTAATTCACAAGTAAAACGACAATGATGACTATGATTAATATCTAATTGGTGGAGTTTGGATGTTAATTCGATGTCAGTAAACTAAGGGGACTTTTAGTTAAATTTAAAGAATTAGGTATCTTTTTTGGAAATATTGTGTTTGAGGTGTCTTTTGAAAATATGAAAGTTTGGGGGTCCAAAATAAAAAACCCTTAATATAATTAATAATTAAGTATTTGTTTTATGATAAGGCAAAATGGTCTTTTAATACGAAATTTAACACCATTAAAGTTGACAGTTAACTCATGGTAATTATCTGTATTTTGAAAGATAATGGTAGTTTTCTGTCAGGGGCCCAAACCCAAGGGGAGTTTTCAATAAGCCTATATATAATTATTTGTTCACATATTTATTTATTCATATTATATTCATTTGCAATTTGTGCTCATCAAATATTTTAAGTAATCATATTAAATAAATATTTAATGAAATGTATCATCAACATACACATTATCACTCCGCATACATTTTTTTCTTAAATCTGATCTATACCCATATTCGATTTGTATTCGTGTCTGTCTCTTTAATATATCCACTTCGCATCCGTATCCGATATTGCCAAATACGGATATGACTTTATAATGCTAAACTATATCCGTATCTCTATTCGTCTATAGAAAACCAATACGGATATGGTAGTGCTCATATCTACTCCATATCCGATTTGAATGCAACCCTACGTCTAAGGCTTGCACACTAATACCATATAAACACAAAACAACTCTATTTATAATAAATGCCAGGGTTATATATTACTTAGAATATCTAAACTACCCTTACCATCAACCTTTATTTTTAACATATATGTTTGTTATATATTTATGTTTTTTTTATCGGGCTTATTGATCACTTAAAGCAAATGATTATTTTACTTTGAAAGAAAATTCACTGAAGGATAAAATTAGCCTATTTTGTCCCGTCATAAGATATCAGCAATAAAGAAAATTTGATAAATTATATATTGTAGAACTAATAAGTTATTAGCAGGTCAGAATGCAAGATCAAGAAATCCAGCAATCCTTGTTTTATTATTTTTCCATGGGATGACACATCAGGATTTGCTGTCATGAAGACTTGTTAAAAAATTTGATATAATTAGGGCTATTTGAAACTTATTTCTTTTAACATCTGTTACCTCTTTTTTTGTCATTAGATTTAGAGGTTCAGATAAATCCCTTACTATGAAAGAAGACAAGAGAATACCAAATTATATATAATAAACTAGTCATAAAAGTTCAACCTAAACTTCTTTTCTTTTACATTTAGTCTTAGGAGGATCAGATGATCACTTGACAGATAAGGATATAAATATATAATTAGCTTGTTTTATTTAGTCATATAAGTTCAATAATAAAATAGTTGGATAAAATTATTTTTTAGAACCCATTCAACCTATAGGTAAGAATGAAAAAACCCAAGGAATTCAGCAATCTTTGTTTGTTTTTTTGTACAAATTTGATGTAGTTGCAGCTGCAGCTTTCTTTATTCTGTCATTAGATTTAGGAGATTCAAATGATGGCTTACTCTTATCCGTTTACACCCTCTAATCGTATCAGCAGCAGGACAGAAACTAGACATGCAGATGACAAATATTAACAGATTTCACAATCACAATAATAGTGTAAGTAGAACCTTACCCTTACTTTGTCTGTTCTGTCTAATTCTTTTTCTTAGTTTATAAAGATAAAGATTAGATTCCTTATTTCTTTCCAATATGGAAAAGAACAGCTTGGTGCCGATCCCATTTGTAGCCAAGGAACTTGTTGACTGTGTGAACACTTTCTGATTTTTCAACAATTCACAACTCTGAGGGGTCTATCTAACCTTTATTGCCATGTTTCCTCCTGCTGACTGTCATCAATTTACAGAGGTGCATTGACAAACCGATCTCTTGGTAGGGCCAAAGTTTCAATCTCCCCCCATATAGTTTGCACACACCTAATGTGAATTTACTTCCTGCTGACCTAAGGGATTTTCTAAGGAACATAAGAAGTAGACAACTAAGTGTTGACACAGAAGTGCATTTACTAGTCACTAGGATGCAGTGATGCATCCCTTACTTTAACATACATTAATATAAAGAGTTTCATGTTTCATCACCGAATGATGGTTTAAATGATTACAATACACGTCTTACTACTTCACCCATCTTTCTTGAGCACTCTGATATTTCTCCATCTTGATTCCATGTAATGAGTTTCATCCCTCTGGCCATAAACTCCAACCTTGAAATAGAAGGTGTTCGGGCCATTTCCATCATGCTCCAGTTTTTGAAAACCGTTGACGAACGCCGTTATTTTGCTGGCATCCACATCATGTATCACATTTATCCTCATCCACTTATTGAAGATGTTTGGTTCCACCAAGGCATTGTGATAGTACTCTAGTTGACCATCAACAGCCATCAGCATTAACGATCTAGCCGGAGCTGTAGTGCCATGGATCTGCATGATCAATGTACCGCTGGTGCCGTTAGGTACAAATCCATAACGTTCAAACTGCCATATACCTGATGAGTAGTCATATCCCTGCACGAAATTAATGTTGAGAACCGTACCATGTTTTGTCAATCAAAATTCTAGTTACTATAAACTTGCTATGCACTAAAGACTACTTTATACAAAGAGATTATTTACTTTACTTTGATACGGATCTCTGTTCGTGGTTTGGTTGTTGTATAGGGTTTGAACGACTTGTCAGTTGAAGACACCCAAAATTTGTGTACCCCATCAATATAGCTATATCAACCGCCTAGCGGTAGGTTGTATGGCCATTGCTTAAAAAAATTCCGTTCGGTTAATGGCACCTCTGTGAAACCATTGATTGGGTCAGAACTGCAGAAGAGATCAGTATCATCCAGCAGGCTGAAGGAAGCAATTAATGCAAACATAAACCATCTTAAAAATTCCATTTTTAAGAAGCTTTATGGAAATGACAAGGCCAAATGTTGCAGATAAAAGAAAGATGTAATGGGTATATATATAGGATGGCAGGGAGGTAGTACCAATTTGTCATGATTCTGGAGTGGTTGGTTTTAAAGCTGTGGCTATGAGCTCGATGGATTCCTATTGACACCTAGTAAGAACAAGCTTTGTTTAAACCATTATTCTTGTTCTACTTAATTACTTATTTAGTTATAAAAATATTACTTGATGCTTGTTAATTTAATTCCTTAAAGGGTTGGTTTCTTCCTATGTTTAGAGGGTGTCCTTTTGTTAAGTCATCACGGTTGATACTTGTGTCATACGATCTTCAGTTTTGATCATTTAGAACAAAAATATTACTATATTTAAAGAATTCTTATGACGTTTCCAAGTTCTTAACGAGTATAGCAAGCCCAATATCTCAACATATTGCCTTCAATAAGATTCACGCTTAGAACGTCGATATGGCATGAAGACTTGACGCAAGTAAACAATATGATGCAAGCTTTATCAAGAAATAAAGACGTCTCAAAATAACAAATCAAGGAAATGAAGACTAAAGAAGAATTGAATAGTCTTTAAGTTTTTCATTGAGTGTAGTGTTGATCTCACAAGTTTAGAAACCATTTTCCAACACATTTCTATTCTTCAGACGTCTCCTCTTTCATCAAAAGACGTCTAACATATTCGTTGGAATTTAAACTCTTAAATTTTTCTAAACTGATTTCAAATTTAGTCATACTACAGACGTCTGGCTCAGACGTCTCGTTAGGAATTTTTTAAATAACAGACGTCTGGCACATATATTTGCTGAAGGAAATTTTCATTTTCAAATCTCTTTTTCTATTTCAGAGATTTCTAAGAAGACGTCTCCTTAAGAAATTTTTGAATTACAGATGTCTGTACCAAACGTTTCCTAAAGGAAAATTTTCAACATGTCAGTTTCTGTTTTTAAAAGAAGACGTTTGGGGTAGACATCTCCAGGAAATTTTTGAATTGCAGACGTCTGGCTCCAGACGTACGTCTGACATAGCAGTTTCTGGTATTTATTTTTTATTTTGAAACCGAACGGGTGTTTACGCCATTTTGATTTCAAACCGTTTTTAACAGCCATTAACTGTTTTTGGCAGTTATGATTCTGTACAAATGGCAACCCCTACTATTCCTATAAATACTTATGAGACCAAACACCTTTCCAATCGCTAATTATTGGATCACTCATTCATCATTTTAACTCTCTTCTTGTGCTTAAAAGTTCACATTTTTTTTCATTTCCTCAAGAGCCTTAAACTTTAAATAATCTCTCAAAACAATTCTCAAGTCTAATTGGTATTAATCTTTTGAGATCATAGGATTGTGAGTGACATCAAATTTTGATCATTGTAAACGATTGTAAATCCTTGAAGAAGGATCAATTTTCATTCTTACGAGAAAAAAGGGTCTCTCATTGTTTGAATCGCAGTTTCAAGTGGAAAAAGGAGTTTTTCCTAGGAATCACGGATTCATGTGGGAAAAAGAAGTTTCCAAGGGTGATCCTAGTGAAGAAGGATTGTGTTCTTCACATTGGTATATAGTGGAAAATCCTGATAAAGTTGTCTTAGGCGGAGATTAGCCATATGGAGTGGTAAACGCTAGTCAACAATTCTCTTGTATTTGCATTGCTCTTTACTCGAATTTTCTTTTCTGTTTTGTGTTGATTATTGCAACAAGTTTCATTATTTAATTTGTTTAAATTATTCCGCAGAATCTTGTTAATCTAACACGATTAAGTAATTAAGTTTTTAAATTTGTCATAGAACACTTAAAAAACTTATTCACCCCCTCTAAGGAATTTTCAATCACAAGGATATGTTTTTGACATATATTTGCTTGCCGTGTCCTTTAATGTGCATATATTATTATTATATGCCGTTTTACAAACTCTGTTCGAGTTCGGCACAGGAAAGTGACTTGTATCCCCAAAATAATTTTAGTTTTCAAATGCATAACAAATTATATTGAATACAATTGCTTGTGGTGTGCTGATGATATTAAAATTAAATAGAACGTTTAACTTCATTCTGACATAGTAAATAAAATGCTGAATCCATTACCCAAAAGTTATGAATTTGGAAGTTTTGGATTACTTGCGGTCCAAATTTGGCCTTGGATTGAGGTTGACCTCATCCTATAATAAAATATATAAGTAGCTTATTATTTGATTCAATAAGCAACCGTTTTTAAAATTTTAATTTTGTTTTCTCTCAATAGAAGTTGCTTGCAAGGCTACATCACCAAAGAGCCCAGTGTTGAAGTGTCATTGTTGAAAAAATGAAATATTTGCCCGAATATTCGGATTTGGTGGCAAAACGGACAAACACTGCAATATTCGGTCAAATATTCCGTCAAACCGAATATTCGCCATACAAATATTCGGGTGAATAACGTGAATATTTGGCCGAATTGGCCTATTAGGCCCAAAATAATAAAAACTAACAACTAAAAAATCAAGTATGGAATCCACAACTTAATTAAAAAATAAGTGGGAGCTACACTTATTATTTCATAAACACTCTTCTCATTTCAGTCTTCTCATTCTTCTTTCTCAATCGAGACTTGAACCCAAAATCTTGCGATTTAGTTCGGATGCAGGGCACGAGTATATTAGTTTTCTATATCTTTATATTATTTTGAATTTTTTGTATTATATATATATAGTCCCACATTTGTCGAGGTTGTATGTTGAGATGTGTGGATTAAAATAGTCCCACGTTGGAAAAACTATGAGAGGTACATGTGTATAAAATATAAGATCGGCCAAATCTCAACAAGGCTTAAGTCTTATTGTCGGAACCCACTTTATTGTCGATGTTGTGGATCGAGCCATTGGCTCCGACACCATATTAGATTTTTTAATATATATTTTCAAGAAGGGGGGGGGGGCAGTTATATATTTATATTTGTTCGTGTATAATTAAATTTAATATGATATCACAGTTAGGTTAATAACATCCATGGAATAATCAAAATTATAACATGGTATCAGAGTAAGTGGGTTCCAACTAAAGTCTTATTGAGTTTTGGCCCATCTTATATGTTATACCCATGTACCTCTCATGGTTTTTCTAATTTGGGACTATTTTAATCCATACATCTCAACAATATGAAAATATTGATGGCCGCTTAATCTGAATAAACCAAATATTCACCGAATAAACCCGATATTCTTTATTCCCCAAACCGAACAGAATCCGTTCTTTACGACATTGGAAGCGTGTAAGGTTGACAAGTTCATGTTTATTAGTGGTTACTTTCCTCTTGTGAGCGAGTGAACGCGCTTGCGCCTGTTTCTGTTTTGCTTGATGCACATGGTGTTATCACAGGATAAAGGCATAAAACCCCAAAATAATATTAGTTTTCAAGTGCTTAATATATTTTATTGAATATAATTACAGGTGGTGTGCTGGTGATTTTAGAATCACATAGAACATGTAACTTCATTTTGACGTTGTAAATAAAATGCTGATCCCACGACCCAAAAGCTATGAAGTTGGAAATATTGGATCTACCTGTTGTCCAGATTTGACGCAGGAGTAAGGTTAACCTCATCTTATAATAACATAGATAAGTAGCTAATTGTTTGATTCTCAGTTTTTTAAAATTTAATTTTGTTCTCTCTCAAAAGAAGTAGTTTGCAAGGCTACATCACCAAAGAACCCTGTGTTCAAGTGTGTATGGTTGATAATTTCATGTTTATTAGTGGTTACTTTCCTTTTGTGAGCGTGCACGTGCACGTGCACGTGCACGCACATGTGTCTGTTTTGCTTGATGCACACTGGTGTTATTTTGAGCATGGGTAAGAGCCTAAGTTGTCAAGAGATGCATATGATAAGGGTGTACTTGTCAGACTATTAAACAATAACTTGTCTATTTTCCATTATTACAACTTCAATTTTATTATATACACCCACATGCACACCTAATTTTCTTATATTTATTTGAATATAAAAACTATTTCTTGGTAATTGCTTTGTTTTGTCATCTCAGAAGCTAAAAGAGTAGGGAAATGGAAAGGTAACCCATAAGGAAACAAGAGGAGCTCCAAGCAATGACAAATCTTGCAACTACTATGGTGCGTGCTTTTTCTTAGCATCTAGCGATATGCTTTCTAATCTTGTCATCTTAATATTATGTAGTTCTTTTACTTTGTTGCGATAGAAAAGGGTGCATAATATTATCTAATCTTTTGTATGTTTAAGATACCTTAGATGTTATACTTCAGAAACTATTATTTATGGACTTATTTTTAAGAAGTATATGCTTTATCCCTATGTCTTTTTAGCATTCTAGTTTGTTAATAGCAGAACTAGGGGCGGAGCCAGGGATTAGCTGCTTGGTGGGGGGAGGGGGAACAAGACTTATATCCAGATATGAGAAACCATTTATATATATAATATTAAGTTTGAATGCTTTTTAATTATATATGAAACCATTTATATATATAATATTAAGTTTGAATGCTTTTTAATTATATATAAGTGTTATGCAAGTGTTCCTACATATTTCTTAGTGCTGGAATCATCGATGTAAAAAAAAACACACACAATTAGCAAGTTTATCACAACCTCAATCACAAATGAAAAGATTTTGAATGGTTTTAGTTGTTAATATTAGATATAGGTTTACAATTAGAAAATTCTTTTCATAAACAAAAAATAATAAAAATTTGCTATTTTAGGAACAATTAAAATTGTTGAAGAAGCATAAATACTATGTAAAGTGTAGCGTGCCTATAAAAATTTCCTAGTTATAGTTGTGTGAAAAAGTAGAAATATGAAAAGTATGAGGTGTTTATTAGAATTTCCTAGTGAAAGTAATGTGGAAAAGTGAGAAAAAATAACGCCTCCTAGACTCGAACCCGACGCCACCACACCAAGAATCTTATATGACTGTGCCACTTTGACAACATGGATTACTTTTTTCTTCATCGAACTTTAAATATGTATACAGTAAAAACACTTATTTACGTATGGGTTTAATTCCAAAAAACTACCAAATACTTTGCCTCAGTTACGAGAAATTACCAAATTCGTTCAAAATTACGAGAAACTACCATGGTTAAAATTTTTATAAGTTTTTTGGTAGTTTCTTGCAATTAATTGCTAATGTGGCATCTTATTTATGGTAATTTTTCTAGTTTTTGAAAGTTTTGTGATAGTTTCTTGTGTATTTAACAAGAATTTGGCAGTTGCTCGTAATTAGGCCAAAGTGTTTGGTAGTTTTTTAGAATTAAGCGTATATATAGCAAACTTTCAAAATCTTTGCTAGGCGCCGGGCCCCAACAAGCCTCTAGGCCCTAGCTTCGTCCATGATCACAACTCTAATAGTAACCGATCAGGCTTAATTATGTTGTAAACCCAATATTGAAGGCTAAATAACTCAAATGAGGAAAATAGACCTTTATTTATAATAAAAACTAGGGTTCCATAAACTAATCTTATTACTAACCATTATTCTTAACACTCCTACTCAAGATGGAGTGCATTTATTCATATGCTTCTAGCTTGTTACAAATAAACTTCACTCTGAAAGCTCTCTGTGGTTTTGTAAAAATATTAGCCAACCAAACTTGCGACGTCACGTAAAACGTCTTGATAATTTCTTCTAATAATTTCGCTCGAACAAAATAACAATCAATTCATTCTTTCATGAAAGACGTAATCTTTAGCGTGTAGATAGCTGATTGATTGTTACATCTCAACATTATTGAATTTGAATGATAATAGCGGCCTTGTTCGATGAAGGTCGGGGCTCCGATGGAGAAGCAACGATGGAGAGAGGCGGCGACAACTAAGGTTGTGGTGATGAAGGCGGCAGCTAGGTTTTGGTGTATATGTTTGGACTTTGGAGTAATTGGAGATGACGTCTAGGTAGGTTGCAACCGGATCTGGATAGTATTCAGATACGGATACAATATATATTAAAAAAAATTCTTGGATACATGTACGTTTGTAGCTAAATTATTCGAATACAGATATAGATTTCTGGATATATGAATTTGGATACGGATACATGAATTCGGATACGGATATCTGCTAACAAATACAAGACAATATATCATTTTAAATTCATTTATTTAATAATGCTTATTTAGACCATATATTTTTTGCTCTTCTTTTATGTTATGCATGTAAAAGAATATTTTGACATGTTATTTTATTATGTTTGTTTCAAAATATGCAAAATAGACTAGTAATATATATATTTTATTTGATAACATATTTATTTATTCATATAATATTCATTTGCATGCATATTTGTCCTTATCAAATATTTTAAGTAATCATATTAGATACGTATTTAATGAAATGTATCTTTACATATACATTACCACTCCACATCCATATTTTTATCTTAAATCTGATTTATTTGCATATTCGATTCATATCCGTATCTATCTCTTCAATATACTCGTTTTATATCTGTATCCGATATTGCTTACTACGGATATGACTTTATATCACTGAATTATATCCGTTTTCGTATCCGTCTCTAGGAAACAAATACGAATATAGTAATGCTCATATTTATTCTGTATCCGATTCAGATGCAACCCTATGTCTAGGGTTTGCGCACTAATATCTTATAAACTCAGTATTTGAGTTTTGGCAAAAAAGCAACAACACAGTATTAGAAGCAAAACAACTCTATTTATAATAAATATTAGGGTTACACATTACCTAGAATATCTAATCTACTCTTATTATCAACCTTTATTCTTAACTTTTATGTTTGTTATTTATTTATGTTTTTTTATTTAGCAGGAAACATGCAATCTCTTAAAACAGAAAATTATTTTACTCTGAAAGGAAATTTACTAAAGGATAAAATTAGCTTGTTTTTGTCCAGTCATAAGAGGTCAATGATGAATAATATATGGCTTAATTCCAAAAATCCCAAACCTTTTAGCTAAATTATGAGAAACCCTCAAAAACTTTTAAAATAGGGCAATTTTTTAGAATAAGCCTATTTAATAAAATATTATTAAAAAAGCTACTTTCAAAATATATTACAAATGTAGGACACTTTTGGCCACTGGGCGCCACGTTAGCGCCAACTCAGTGCTGGCGTTGGCGGTTTTTAAATTTTTCTTATAGGGAAGTACTTTAGAAGCGCGTCCCGTACATTTGTATGGGGCTCCCAAGCAGAAATGTGTGGGGCGCACTTGAAAAGTGCACCCTATATATTTCTGCTGCTGCCCTAGCTGCAATGTATGGGGCGTGGTTTGAAAATGCGCCCCATACATTTTTGAATGGGGCGCAGTTAGCAGAAATGTATGCGGCGCACTTTTAAAGTGCGGCCCATACATATATATGCACACACACAAACATACATATTTATGAGCCTTCATCCCTACATTTTAATGCTTTCAATGAACTCTCTGTATAAGTTTGAAAAATAGACATCACCTCTTTGTAAATTTTGAATAAAATTCTTGTATATCAGCAGTAAAATAAATGCATCCCTACACGGGAGCTAATTCAACACCCACGCGACGGTGACAAAATCCACGCAAAATATACGACGCCGAAAGGCGAAAAACAAACGGAAAGCAATAAAGACAATATATAAATAAAATCAAGCCGACTCCATACGAGTTCGACTACAACATTACATCACAATACGACATAAAATTATACATAACATTACACTAACTTCTAACGAAGTCTTCACACCGCGTATGGTGTCTTCTTTTTCGCTACAGGATGCCGAGGCTTTGACGGTTCGGCTTCATCGGTAGCAGTTGGCTGAGACGGCTCTAGCTATGATGGTCCATGCTCGTACACACCGGGATGCCGAGACGACGGTGTCTGAGATGATTTTGCTTGTGCCTATCCACGTCTTCTACGTGCATTGTGATTAGTGGTGGAGGCACAAGAGGTGGACGCATGAATCTGTACCTCATGAACACACTTTTGATGAGGGACCTGACGTTCATAAAGCAGCTCGTTGAGTCCCAAGAGCCATGAAGCCCCTCGTCAACGATATCCTCCAACTCGTACATGGTTTGGACCTATATTGATAGTAAATAAGATAATGAATTTCATAAAAATAAGATTATAGTGTCATAAGGTTTGATATAAACTTACCAAATCTCTCTTTAGCGGTGCTCGAGGCGTATATGTGATCGGCGGAGATGAATCCTTGAGGATGAATTTGCGGGTAATCATCCAATACCAGGCAATGTACTCTTCTATCGCTATAACTGGCTGCATCTCATTACATATGTGGTTTGCCTGACCGTACCAGCGATCTACCCAAATATGATATTTCACGAGCCAAGCTTCTCTAACTAACATTCCACCTTCATGCGGTGTCCGTTCCACTGCGTCTGGTATGTGTTGCCTGAGACCGAACCGGTAAAGGATACGGTCTGACACGTGCATATGAATAATCTTATTACAGATGATTGGTGTCCTCACACGCCAAAAGTCGGTGCCTACCAAGCCTAACGAACAAAGAGTGGCCAACATGTCAAGTGTGTACGGTGTCCACATAACAAATGTCTCCACCATTGCGTTGAACTCGTTGCGGTAGAAGCGGAGTCTGTGATCCGGTGTCGCATCGAATGACCTGGCCACGTTCTACTTGCATACAGTTTGCACATAACAATATGTTAATATTAAAAAAACTTGAAATTTTAAATATGCGCACCTGGCCACGTTCTACCTGCATACAGTTTGCATACAGCAGCATGTTAATATTAAAAAAACTTGAAATTTTAAATATGCGCATATGTTCAATTACTTATCGGCAACCATATGGCCTTTGACCATCAAAAGCAAAATGGGCTGTAATGGTTGGGCGACCAATAGAGATGCTTATGACCATATCTGAAATAATATATGAATTACAATGGATATCAATTTAATTCAGCAAAATAAAAGTAATACTCAATTAAATATTTTATACATGAAGTAGCGTCAACAGTCCCCAAAACTGGTCTGCTCCATCAATGTAGTCATGCGCAACTCGTTATAGAGGAATGAAAGAAGTGCACTCTTCCATGATGCATCACACTGATCGAAATCCTCTAACAATGCCAGTCATTTAAGACTATCTCTGCTTTTGCTTCTGATAGGGAATAGGCGAACCCTTATCTGAAATAAAATATAGGCGCGTGTGCTGCTCAATTGTCGCAGGCGTAGCATCTACAGGAGGATCAACATTAAATGCCTCCTTGATTGATCCATTTGATTGATCATGAAAAAATATTTTTGTAGTAAATAACCGCAATCAATTACGGTGTCACATGTAGCTAGCCGAGATGAGTACGAGTCGTCCTCAGGGATTAGTGGAACTTTTGATCTTACTTTAGACGTGTTGATTAGAAAAGAGGAAGGAGAATAGAGAATAGTGAAGAATATATTCTATGGTAAATACAGATGTAGAATATATATTTTTGAGATCTAGTTTAAATAAGGATATAGAATATATAAGAAGGCTTGTAGGGTTCGTTAAGATTTAGTAGTCATGGATGACTAATAAAGATGACTTCTTTTATCTATTGATAGATTTAAAACTAGATTGATAGTGATGAATGAGAATTAGGGTTCTTGGAAGAAATTAGGGTTTCCACACTATTGACTTTTGTCCTTTCATTGATCTCTATTCATGTCTAGCCCTTAACAAAACAATTGTTAATCTGATCTCAAATCACGGTCGAGACTAGCAATAAATTGGTAGCGCGCCTGATTAGGATGTTAACGATTCTTTTGCTAAAGTTTATAAACTTCATAAGATTTAAAAAAGTTAAAATATTTTCTCCATTGTTCTACCTTAATCCTACGAACCCTAGCAAGCTAGAAATTACTCACGCACATTGTGAGAAGAAGAAATGATAGAGAATGAGATCATAATTAAAATGCAGAAAGTAAAAATACAGAAAATAAATAATTAAGCAAAATGATCTACCTTTATTAATCAACTTCACAAATACAAATCCTACGAATTTAGATTACAAGAGGAAGAAGTTGCTCTCGATCTCTGCCTCGTAAGAAGTAGATGCTCCGTCGATTTTCATGTCGTCCTATCACGTCGAATCGCGGACCTGTCGTGGATCTCTTGTTATTTGACGGTGATTTGCTTAGTGTAAAGGTGATGAGTTTTAACTTTAGCCCTCGGTCCTTTATATAGCCCTCAAATCAGAAATCCTAGATTTCATAGGTTTAGACTTGCCATAAAGATCCACTTTCCAAGTTTTCAGATCCTACGATTTTATTGGCAGATTTTTGATCCTGACATCTTGAATATCTTGATCTCTTGATCCGAGCTAAATCTGCATAAAATCTCCATGAATAATGTTAGTAATATTTATTAAATTAGAGAGAGTATCTTAATTACTTTATATGGTAATAAATATTTAAGAAACTTGATTAAGAATATTTGACATGCTATGCATTTTTTAATTACTAAAATATTATATAAATATAAAATGCATATATTTTCCTTCATACTGTTAATTATAATATATAAATATATGGTAAAGAGTATTTTGCAGATAAACCTAAATATGTTCTATATTTATAATAAACACCTTTAAATATTTAAGGAAAGTAAGGAAAATGTTATATCAAAAGTGCAATATTTTTGATTAAACAAATAACACCAAACTTAACTTTGATCGTCCCGAGCAAACTATTTATTCAAGAGAGAAAAAAGAAAAAGAAAAACCCAGCACACTTCGTAGGCAATCATGATTGCACTGAGCACGTGCAACAAGCCTTTAAACCTCTAGATGTCCATAGTAGGAGGAGTGTTGTCTCTTGAGGGTTTTCAGCAGATTACACCTACAAAATCCTATAATAAAAGAAAGATGGTGGAAGTTACATACAAAGATATGAACATATAAAAGAAAGAACTTGAAAAGAAGAGTTTCCAACTACACTAGCTTTTCGGTTGCCATGAACCCTATCTTAATGGTCGTGAAAAGATATTAGAAATCACATTATCTCTCAATAAAACATTGCCTTTAGTCTTCCTCTCTACTTTTTATCCAAACATCGATCATATACCCCTACGTGTGTAAAAAATATCCCTACACTTAGAGAGTTCAATTCAAGCTATCATACTCTTGTCCATCTGCCAAAGTACCTTTTAGTCGGTGAATACTTCAGATGGATTTGCTCACACATCCTTCATGCGATCGTTAATACTTCTTGAAGTACTAACCGATCGATTACCAAATGTGTTTGCTTATTTAGGCGTAATATCCTCGTCTTGCAACACCTAAGGCTTAGCAGTGACTCCCAAACCAGTTGGTCTAAGTCAATAGGTGATAAAGCACCCTCGCTATATTTTTTTTATGCTGCCTTAAGTGATTACAAAACCAGTGTTCATTTTTCTTCACCATTTATATTTTCTTTATATTTTTCTTCATACCAAGGTTTTTAGACAAGAGTATTTCAAGGTATCCTCTACTATAGCAAGTTTCAAGATGTGTGCAAGTGCGTATAGTAGGGTATCAACGTTCAAATGTTTGGCTTCTAGAATAGGGACTATTTTTCAGACTTATTTTTATCCTCAGATTAGTAATTTCCTCCATCTTACTAACTTTTGGGACAATGGCTCATAACTACTTATTACTAGTGTCATTTAAGAAAACATCTAATTTTCTTGTTTTTCTCAAACTATTCCTATCTTTCATATGTAATTTTTCACTTTCTAACTTTTATTATCAAAATTATTTTGTGCTTACATTTATGATCATGCTAAATAATACGTGAATAAGCACAAACCTCCCCCAAACCTGTTTGCAGCAGTGTCCTCACTGATGTCATCTGTTAAACTTAAAAAAAACTGTAGACTTGGGAGGAAAAGTTAGTAATGGGGACAATAATTAATGAAAGTGAAATTCTCCCCCAAACTTATTTTTGGCTCATAATTATGTAAATTTTTTTTTTGTTCAAGAGCCAAAATATATCCTCTCAAACTTGAGTAAAATAGTATTAAGCATTTAAAATCATGAGGGGGAGTTAAAGTTATTGGTCAATATAAAACTTTACAAAGACCAAAAGTCAACACCAACCATTCAAAATTTTGATCAATGTAGCACCAAGGTTGGTAGATCATGTCATCTATTGACGTGAAGAAGTGGGGAGGGGATAAGAGGTGGAATAAAACGGGTTTATGTTTTGGTGTATAGAGACGAAACAGTGATGGTGGATTACTCGCATTCTCGTTCTTGATAAGAAGAGGTGGCGGTTCAACTTCTTCGTGTTGGGGTTGATCCATCATATCGCCCATGTTTTCTATGAATGCGAGTTCTTCATCGAAGATTTCTTCAAAGCTTTCATCGATATCCCGAATAATAATTTCATCGGAAAAAACGGGATGATACTCGAACTCCATAAACGGTTCATATTTAATGTTAGATGTTGGACAGCTCGATAGAAGGGTCCGTATGTGTAATAAAAAACATGGTCAAACAACGTAATAGCGGAGTCGAGATCAGTATCGTGAAGCTTTTCAAGTTCGCTGCTGTCGGAATTTATCGCTTCGACAGAACATACTTGAGCATAGGGTTCGGAGGGTTCACTTCCCAACTTGTAAATGTTAAGCTCAATTGACATCTTCCCGAAGGATAGGGTCATAAAGCCGTTTCGACAATTGATTATTGCGTTGGAAGTCGCGAGAAAAGGTCGACCTAAAATCATCTGAATTTGGTTTCATGGGTTCGCTATAGGTTGTGTATCTATAACGATAAAGTTCATAGGGAATATAAATTCTCCGATTTTGATTAACACGTCCTCTAGCTCACCCCTAGATTGAGTGATAGATCGATCTGCCATCTGGAGAGTGCAGTGCGCCGGTTTTAACTTTCCGATCCCTAATTGCTCATACACAGAATATGTAAGCAAGTTAACACTAGCACCTAAATCGAGTAGAGCACGATTAATATTTTTACCCCCAATAGAAATATATATTGTAGGACTCCCGGGGTTCTTTCGTTTCATGGGTAATCGTTGGGTAAAAGCAGTGCTCACATTACTTGCTAGAAAAACCTTTTTAGGTACTTGAATTTTCCTTTTCCTATGCACAAGTCCTTTAGAATTTTCACGTAGGACGAAACTTGTTGGATAGCATCTAGGAGAGGAATGTTTATGTTAACTTGCTTAAAAACTTCCACAATCTTCTTCATTTGTGGACTTGGTCTGTTACCCTTTAACCTTGTTTGGATAAGGTGCTTTATCAATAAGGGTTTGGTCCAACATTGGAGGAGTTTGTGGGGATGGAATCGATCCCAGAATTGGAGTGGGAATCGTTTTAGATAGACTCGAGGAAGCGGGCGGAGGGTTCGAACCTAGTGGGAAATGGAGAATAGGCTCAGAAGAAGGTGAGAGACTAGACGAATTAGGGTAAGAAGTGAAAGCCGGGGTTTCGATTGATTCCTCATCATCAATCTGTTCGCCCACTTGGTTGTTCAGCACTCTTCCCGATCTCAACGTGGTTACGGCACCCACATTATGATTTTGTGAGTGACCAGGATTCGGGATTGGTTGAGAGGGAAGTTTCCCTTTTTCTCCCGCACTTATCGCGGCATTTATTTGTGCAAGTTGTGCTTCTATCGATTTTATACTTTCACCGTGGGAGGTGGTAGTCTGCGTTAACGTTCGGATAGAAGACTTTAATTCTTCCGTCGTTTGCATGGAATGTTTAATAAACATATCCATGCTTCGTTCGAGTGCGGAAACTTTTTCTGTACCAGCCGTTTGGAAAGAATCATTAATCAGTGCAGAAGTGTTGGCTGGATTTTGAAAGGATTGTGGTTGAAAGGGGCGCTGACTCGGTTGCTGTGGAGGAAGTCTTTGATAATTGCTTTGGAACTGGTTTTGATTTTGGGTTTGGTTCCAAGCAAAATTAGGATGATTCCTCCATCCCTGATTATATGTGGAAGAATAAGAAACGTTTCCAGGTCGTTGCTGAAAAGTAGCATTAATTTGTTCTTGCCCTTGAAAGGTGGACTTAAAGGACATTCTTCCGTTAAGTGTGATGGGTCGGAACAACTACATACGGTTTTGGGAAGCGTAATTTGGTTTAGAGAGGCTGAAAAGACTTTGTTTTCTATACTATCGAGTTTCCTTTGTATAGCGGCCACTTCGACTTTTAATGCGATGGAAACATCGAGCTGATGGATACCTCCCCTAGACGATGATGATCTAACGCTTTCCCATTGCAAAGTTTGTTCAGCGAGATCTTCCAGAAATTGCCAAGTTTCACCATCGTCTTTGGACATGAAATGGTATTGACAAATTGTTTCAAGCATCTGCTTTGTCGCTGGATTAACATCCTCATATATAATTCGGCACAGATCCCATCTATTTATTCCGTGATGAGGACATTGGACAAGCAGATCTTTAAACCGTTCAAAGCATTTCCAAAATGGTTCATTGGGAAGCTGAGTAAACTGGTTGATCTCGCTCCGAACACGGGCGGTCTTATGATTGGGATAAAATTTCTTAAAGAATGCCATGACGAATTCATCTCAATTGGAAATAGAGTGTGCGGCAGTGTTATAAAGCCATTTTTCTGCTAAATCGCATAAAGTAAAAGGATAAGACGTAATCTCATAGCATCCAGAGAAAGTTGTGACGTGTCCATCATTGCGCATATGTTTTCGAATTTGTTTATAAAAACGTATGCGTCTTTAGATTCAAGCCCGTGAAATTTGGGCAACAGTTCGATGAAGCGGGGTTTAAATTCAAAATTATTCCCATTGGATGGCGGAATAGATAGATAGGTAGGAAGGTGTCCACGCACGGGATAATATCTTTCTTAGAGAGATGCGCAGTGGATTCTGCGCACCGACGGGTGCTGGTGGTAAAATTTGATGGAGAACCGTTCATCTCGGTCGTTGTGGTGGGTGGAGGGGAAAAAGAAGATGAAGAAGTACCGACTTCGGAGTCGATAGTTGAAACGCGTAGAAGACGGACATTAGAATCCCGTGTCCAGCCGAGCATGCACTAAGCGGGTTTAGCGCAAGTGGCAGCGTGTGTACGAAAAAATGGTTTGTTTTGAAAAAGTTTCGGACGTGAGACAAATCATACAAAAAATGCACAATTAACTCTAGAACTAAGGTCACCTAGGTCAAGTCACTAGACCGCTCCCAGACTTCCAAAAGACAAGCTGCAGGATCAATCCTCTACCACCTCTTTATTACTCTTGTGGCCAGGTAAGTGGAAGGTATCCGCTATAAAAATCACCGAAAAAAGCGGGCCTAAGTAAGTAACCACTTACCTTAGACACACTTGTCTTAGACACCACGCAAGTAATGCGGATAAGCGATAGATTACCCATGACCTTCCTTTGTCCTAATTGAGCGCGACGGTCCTTGGAGTCTTGGTCTAGATATTTTTTAATTAATGTAGGATGATGCGGATGCTCGTTTTGTGATTTGTGTGGCCTAGGAAGGGTGATGAAATCCCCACCTAATCTGAATTTTGGTCTTTGCCCCTTAAAGTCCGTATTAAAATATGCACAAACAACCTAATTACAAAACTCGCAAAAATATTTTTGAGCGGCGATATTTTGCAAAGAATCCTGCAGAAAAATATTTTATTGGATTTTTCAGAGGAGAGAGAAAGAGATAGAAAAGTTACCAGAGAAGTTTGGAAACCTAAGTCCCCAACTATGCCGCGGTTCCGCCGTCAAAATGGACTTGTTGCCGTGGTTTCGCCGCGGAGTTGAGAGATCTTTTGAAAATTTTTGCTACGGTGACCTCCCTTGCTCCTCTGGTCCTCTCAGAAAGTCTCTGAATCTTTATTTACTCGCTACAGTGACTCCAGATATCCTCGCAAAAATCGCACACTAATCGTTAAATATGCAAGATGCGGTTTTGTTTTATTTTTATGATATGGATCGAATAAGAATTCAACACGAATAGTAAGAAAAAAAATTACGCACGTATCACCGGCAACGGTGCCATTTGATTCATCGTGAAAAAGTGTTTTTTTAGTAAATAACCGCAATCAATAACGGTGTCGCGTGTAGCTAGGCGAGATGAGTACGGGTCGTCTTCAGGGATTCGTGGAACTTTTAATCTTGCTTTAGACGTGTTGATTAGAAAAGAGGAAGGAGAATAGAGAATAGTGAAGAATAGATTCTATGGTAAATACGGATGTAGAATATATATTTTTCAGATCTAGTTTAAATAAGAATATAGAATATATAAGAAGAAGGCTTGTAGGGTTCGTTAGGATTTAGTAGTCATGGATGATTTAATAAAGATGACTTCTTTTATCTATAGATAGATTTAAAACTAGATTGATAGTGATGAATGAGAATTATGGTTCTTGGAAGAAACTAGGATTTTCAAACGATTGACCCTTGTTCTTTCATTGATCTCTATTCATGTCTAGCCCTTAACAAAACAATTGTTAATCTGATCTCAAATCGCGGTCGAGACTAGCAATAAATTGGTAGCGCGCTCGATTAGGATGTTAACGATTCTTTTGCTAAACTTTATAAACTTCATAAGACTTAAAAGAAATTAAAATATTTTCTCATCCATTGTTCTATCCTAATCCTACGAAACTTGATTAGTAATATATATTAAATTAGAGAGAGTATCTTAATTACTTTGTATGGTAATAAATCTTTAAGAAACTTGATTAAGAATATTTGATATGCTATGCATGTTTTAATCATAGTCACAAATTCGCCGTTCGGGAATAATTCGGCGAGGACGAAAATTCGGATTCGGAGAACTATTCGGAAAAAATTGGCAGGTATTCGGGAAAGATTCGGTAAGTGTTCGGGAAATGTTTGGGAAGGATTTCGAGCAATAAATTAATATATGAGACGCTAGGTTTTGATTTTGTGAATTATTTGCTGTTTTTTGAATTATTCGTTGTTTTTTCACATAATTCGGGAATAATTCGGGAATAATTCGTGAATTATTCGCGAATAATTCGGCGAGTTCGGCAATGGCGATTAATTCGCAGATTAATCCGTTTGATCAAAAATTCGCGAATAATTCGCGAATTCGGCGAATAATTCGCGAATTATGTGACTATGGTTTTAATTACTAAAATATTATATAAATATAAAATGCATATATTTTCCTTCATAATGTTAATTATAATATATAAACATATGGTAAATAGTATTTTTCAGATAAATCTAAATATGTTCTATAGTTATAATAAACACCTTTAAATATTTAAGGAAAGTAAGGAAAATATTATATTAAAAGTGCAATATTTCCGACTGAACACTCCTGCAGCCAACTCAACTTAATACTGCCGTCTTTCCTCTCCGGCGGAGTCTTATCCAACAAGCGAGGGCACAAATCTGCCCAATCGTGACTGTAGTTCACTGCAACCACATGTCCATCTATATTGAGACCAAGCAACACAGCGATGTCCTGCACGGTGATAGTCATCTCACCCAATCTGAAATGAAATGTAGAGGCTTCCGGTCTTCATATGTCTACCAACGCCGTAATCAAGTATCTATCCAGACGTATATACTCCAATCTGGATAGAAGATGAAAGCCTGTATGTTGCAGCTCCACCTGCACATGAGGATCTCCAGATGGGATCCTGCTGCTTTGGACCGAGTGGTCAACGCATGTAATCACTTGATGACTCTGCCAATTACAATAAGAGTACTTGTATCAATAACATATAAATAGCATATGAAATTCGAGATGTAAATATTATAATTTTTTCAATGCACTAATGTGGTGTTGGCTGACCCGTGTTTAGCCTGTAAGTACAGAACACTCGTATCTATAGAACCAGGCTTCACAAGTATATCAGCACAATGAGAAAGTCGTATTATACTTTGAAAAAATGAGCATGTATATCAAAGAATATATGTGTGCGTGTGTGTATATGTTTGTTTTTGTGTGCATGTGTTTGCATGTATTTATGTGTGTTTTGTGTGTGTGTATATATGTTTGCATGTGTGTGTGCATAATGTATGTTTTTGTATGTATGTGTATTTTTTGTGTGCACATAATGTATGTTTTTGTATGTGTGTGTTGTGTGTGTTGTGTTTCTCTGTGTGTGTTTGTGTTTGCATGTATTTATGTGTGTGTATGTGTGGATGTGTGCGTGCATATATATGTATGTTTGCGTGTATGTGTATGTGTGTATGCATATCAAAGTATATAATGTGATTACCAACGGCGACGTGGTGCTGGAGGATTTTTGCATCGTGCCTTGTTATGACCATACTCGTTGCAGATACTGCATCTATTTTACCTGTCATTCTCGTGATTCAGCCGCAACACTTTTGATACGTGTAGAACGTGGGCGTCCTGCTTGTCTCCTACCGATAGGTGGTAATATTATCGAACCGTTGTACGCCTTCCATTATCGTAATTTAGGTATAGGATGGAACAACGGAGCATAAGCAGCTCTGTATTTGGAGACAGCATACCACTTCGAAGAAAGATCGTGATGTGCAATGTTTTCCCTATCCTTTGCCTGTGTACATGCTGAAATTACATGTGAATAAAGCAAGTTTTGCAACTTAGGTATATTGCATGTACAACTGCAGTTCTTACCATCAATGACTATGGTGTAATTTTTTTCATTTTTGTCAGTTAGCTGCCATTCAGACTGGTTGAACCTCATGAGCCAAGCATACTTAACATCGGTAGCCTTGCTTCTTATTAACTGTTCGAACTTAGGACATAACTTCATCGTCCATTTTTGTCCTTTCTGACGTCGTGCAAAGAAATATTTGTTCACCTGGTAAAAAGTCTGTGCTACTAAGCTCTAAATAAGTTAAGATCGAGATCCTTTTAAGACCCCATTAAAGTTTTCTGAAGTATTCGTAGTCATCATGCAGAATCGTTTACCACCATCTTTCGAAAGAGCCTATTTTTTCTTCATTTTAAGACTATTTTCAATCCAAGCATCTGTTCTTGGATATGTACCTTCCTCTTTCAGCGCAATATATGTCAAGTCATCTGGTGCATATGATATTTGAGAGAACAAACTTTGCAAGGTTTGTTGGGGTCAAAAATTACACCCCGCTTGACCAAGTCAAAGTCATAGTCAACCCCAAGCCAAGTGGGCCCAACCCCAGATCAAGTGGGCTCATGCCCAAGTCGTGTCCGAACATGAAGCGGCCGGCCTCCCCCATGCCAAAATAAAAATCATGTAATAAGTAATTTTGATATAATTTTTTATGCATGAATGCAAGCAAAATGAGCATAAAACCAAATTTTTGTAAAGCCCATGGCTTATGTGCAAAAGAAATGAGCACATGAGGCATGAGATGGGCAAAATGCCATTTTGTAAAGTCCAAGGGGCTATGTGTAATTTTGTAAGCCTACATAAGGCAACATGATGATGAATAAAGCATACACAATTCATTCTCCCCAAAAAACTAGGGTTTGTGTGGCTCCTTCCCCTTTCTTAAGGGTCTAAAACCCTCTTCCTCTTTTTGAATTAAATCAAGAGTTTAACTTTCTTTCTAAAAAGGAAATAGTTTTTCACCACAAAACCCGCAAAAGGGAGCTCGGATCTCTCATCAAATCTCTGAAATGAGAGATTTTGAATCTCACCCCCTTTCCCCCAAGATCCGGCCAACCGAGAGGAAGAAGAAAGAGACCCATATCCAAAATCCCACGTTGGGAGGGTCCAAGGCTCAAAAGAAGAGCCAAAGATTCATAGGAGTTTAACTCCTTTCTAGATCTGTTGGAGTTTAACTCCATAAATTAAATTTCTGTTAGGAGTTCAACTCCAAAACCACCTGGGAGTTTAACTCCCCAACCTAGGGGCTAAGCCCCTTTCCGCTGGTGTTTCCCGTGGTCGCGTGCCGCGCATGTGACCCGCGGGTGCCCAACGGTCGTGTGCATGGCATGTGACCCGTGGGCGCTAAAGCGTCCAAGGGTCGCATGCAGCGCACGTGACCCCGGGCACTAAAGCGCCCACGTGACCCGCGGGCACGTGCCCACGTGCGAGCACCCCTCGCGATCGCGTGCAGCACACGTGACCCGCTGTCGCGTGCAAGGCACATGACCCGCAGGCACTATAGCACCCATGTGCGCTCCACGCGACCCGTTCAGCGCCCAGTGGTCTGGGGCAGCGCATGTGACCTGCGGGCGTCTCGCGGTCGTGTGCTGCGCACTTGATCCGCTGGTGTCTAGCGTCCACGTGCTGTGCACGTGACCAGCGGGCACCAAGCGCTTGCACGTGACCCGTGGGCACCATGCGCCCATGTGCCACGCACGCGTCTTTAAGACGCGCCTCCCCCTATTTTTTTATGCATTTCACACTAAACACCATCCTCAGTTAGAAAAAATTTCTAACGGGGCGCTGCCCCACACCCTGCAAGGGGGCTGCTAGCCTTCTTGACCCCCAGCCTGCTATCTGGATAGCGGGACCCCTGTGAAACATTGCGGGGATCCCGATATATCCAAAACCCCTTCAAAACACAACACTACATATTGAGTTCGCATGACCTGTTTGACACGTCAATCGGAGCTTCTCTAGCTCCAAAGACGAGAGGTAATTAACGGTAGCTTAGTCCGCGGCTGCCGGAGATTCGGATCCTCACAATCAATAAACCACAGCCTACCCTAGGCAGAGGGAATTTGTAATGTGCCTGACAAGCGCGCGTATTCCTATCTCAACGGGGTGACGAAAAATACCCTACAAGGTTTTGTCACGAAATTTGGAAGTTGAGAAGTTGTTTTTGATATGTCGCATAAAATAACGATGACTATAAGGTTCTAGCCATGAATTTCTTAGTGCAGCCGGAATCCTTTTCATCCGGTCAGATATGAAAGTAATGACTTTCCGCATGGATGGAATGTAGTTATAAATGCAAGCAATGAACTATTCTCAATTTTCTGTGGTTTCACTTTCAACTACAACATATGTCAAATGATAAAGATTATCATTTGAATCAGCACCGGTAGCAATGAGCAAAGCCCCTTTGTACCTGCCGTATAAATGTGTCCCATCAATACTGAGAACGTGATGACAATAAGCGAAACCTTCAATGGCCGGTCCAAATGCCCAAAATACACCAGTAAATATCACATATTTTCTGACATTGATGTGTTGGTAATTTTGAAGACAGTCCTGGTATTAGTTGATCTGATGGCGGCAAGGTATCGTGGCAAATTATCATACGAGTCCTCCCAATCTCTGTAGATTTTAGACAATGCCTTGTTGAATGCATTTCATGCCTTCATATAATTTCTATCGATGAAAAAGGTTTCTTTTATAAGTACTTGAATTATACGAGGAGTCATATTGACATCCGCTTTCACGAAAGGTAAGATCCTGTTATACAGAAATGTAGAAGTAGCCTATTTATGATTTGAATTCACAACAGGATTCATACAAGTATACGAGGAGTCATATTGACATCCGCTTTCACGAAAGGTAAGATCCTGTTGTACAGAAATGTAGAAGTAGCCTGTTTATGATTTGAATTCACTACAGGATTCACACAAGTATGATCACTCGCATACTTCTTTATCTCAAAATATCCTGTCTGTGATTTCTTCGACATATATGTATGAAGCCTCTAAGGGCAGTTCATGTCTGTTTTACAAACGCCGGTGTACTTGGTCATGGTAGTTTTGGTTGGTTTAAAAGAAACTCTGTGTTTAATTGATCAAACACCGACTGTCCGAATTAATTTTTCCTTATTCTCGAACACATCGTCCACTTTCAACCCACGGCCGGTATCAATTGCCAAAAGCCTATTATCATGAAAGTTGATATTCTCCATTATAACTGTGGATAACATGTGAGCATTCGTTATGTTATCGGTAAGTGGATCTTCAAACGCAACAAAGTCATTATTAACACATGAATTGGTAATCCTGCCTATCATTCTCATCATCAAGCACACGCGTAATTTGCATGCTATTTTGTGCTTGAATCTCGTTATCATCACCAGCATCAGCATTATCACAATCATCTTCATTATGTTCTAACACCGCTGGATCCGTAGAAGATATATCGATTGCATGCGCGGAACCAACATTAGGGACTTGCATGGTACTTGATGTTCCTGTTGCATACTGACGATCCGTAGGAGGTACATCGATTGCATCTTATCTGACTCTGAGATTGATTAGGGATTCCGTACTACCATATAAACTTATAAAGGATATCAATACTTTAGTCTAGGGGATAAATCCTGGTTGGTCATAGGAACACCGATTGAATTAAATTCGTTGGCTGACTGATTGTGTATGGGTGTCCATTGCTGGTCTCTTGAAATATGTGTACTCTGACATAGACAACAGTTTTAAACCTGAAATTATTATTGCACAAAGTAGTTAATTTTTCAAATCTCCCTGCTAAATACAAATAGGACCTCATGTTTCTGAGAGATTAGGCAGTTAAGTGGTCTATTTCATTTTCCGGTTGATAATTTCAGGACCTTAATTTCCTTCCAGCGAGATTCCATGCAGCAGGAGTTGTTATTTTGTGTATAAACACCAAATTTGAAGGAATGCATGCTCCCTCCCTTGTCGTCTACTGTTAACTTTTGTGCATCATCGATGAAAACCTTGACCAGCTTTGCATCTGTGTCATGGATTACATTCATTTTGAACCACCTATCGTAGATATTGTCTTCAACAATTTGTTGCTGGTAATACCATAATGCACCACTATAGACTCTCAACATCAAAGTTGTGGCCCTTACACTGGCACCAAATATTTGCATGACGCAGACACCTGTTGTTCCATTAGGCACATAAGCCTGCCCTTCAAACTGCCACACACCTGAAGAATAAGTATAACCCTGCACCAAAAAATAGATCTCATGATTATGATCCAAATTTCTACAAATTATATATATTTTTAGTAATATTAAAGTCGATTCTTGACTAGAGGTGCATTTAATCTATCAGGCTTTGGAATTTAACATTATCCAAATTTTCACAAACAATTTTCTTATAAATTTGAATTATCGGAAGTGATTGCAAATTTTGTAGAGACCCTCACGTCATTAATTAAGGTAATGCCAATTTCAGTACGAGGTTTGGTTATGCTGGAGCGGGAGTGTGGCTTATCTGTTGAATACACCCAAAGCTTGCGTACTTCATCGTTGTAGCTATAACGGTCACTCAGAGGTAGATCATATGGCCATAGCTTTGCAAAATTTGATTCTTCCAACGGCACTTCTATGAAGCCGTCGGTGGGCTCGCTGTTGCATAAGAGATGGTTATCCTTCACTAGGATTAGCGAAGCTAGGAATGCTAGTAAAAACCAAGCGAAGGATGCCATTTCCAAGAAAAATTTACTGTAAGAAGAGGTTTGAGCATGAAGAAACTACCAAGGAATCAGTGTCAATTATAGAGGGTTTGTTTGGTCATAGAATTCGCCATTTGGAAAGCTGTCAGTTTTTTTTATAAAAAAATCTTAATGCTGGAAAGGCTAGCCCTCGTTATTGTCAGTTCAATAAGGTCAACAATATAATGCAGATTATTTTATGCTTATTAGCTTAAAATAAGGGAACATATTTGGCATTTATTTGTTCAGATGAAAGTGAAGGAGTAGAATAGAGGACTATTTGCTCCCTCTGATTCAGGAGATATTTGTCTTTCTGTTTCTTTAGTATTTTTATCGACTGTATGAGATAGAATCTCTTTTATAGAAAATAATCGTGTTTTGTATGTGATTACTGATTGTAGGGTCGGTTCAGTCCAGCTGCATAGAAACGGTGAAGTGTGAACCGGTCAGTTTCTTTTCCTAGCTTGTCTAATATAAATGGTGGCCTAAAGGCTTGGTAAAAAAGGTATTTTTATAGCTGAATCAATTGTTTTATTTATGTTTTGCTAGTTGACTTATCCCATGATGTTCCATATGTGGTGGTCATAACCACATGAAAGAATATTACTTAGTTACCTTAAATAGGTGTGCTGAAAGCTGATAATGCCCAAGGTAAGAATAACATGTTGGTTGTATGCCTTGAACCTATGGCTTCTCTTGTCATAGAAAGTACTCGACAACACTCGAGTTTCTTTTTCTGGTAGCAACTACTGTTCAGAAAATCTGTCTAAAATTGTAACTTGATGGTTTCACCATTTTATTTCTTAGAAAATCTTTTCCAAGCCCAAGAGAAGATAAAGGGTGTGATAATGATTCTGGATACTGGTGATGTAGACTGAGAAGACGCCTGAAATGCTAATCCTATCTTTGCCAAATCTAATAAGATACTGGATAGGGTAACAATAACTCTGGACTGAGACGAAACTTCGTATATCTTGAGCTCATTCTTTAGTCAAGCCCATTTCAGATGCATGAGATTCTAAACAGATCATTGGTTTTCAGGCAGATCATTAATTAGACTCTTTCAAGAATGCTGCTGACAAGCTATTGCTCCCAAGAACATGGTTTATGAACATTGGGGGTTTAGTCAGTCAGCGATGCTATCTTAAAGTTTGAGAGCTGCTACCACCTACCCTTTATTCCAAAGTATATAGGGCTTTGTGCATCCATTCAGATGCGGTTTCCATCATAGGGATGACATTAAGATTTGCCGATGAGATTGTTCCAGGCATTTCGGGCTGGAAATCATCTGTTCTGAAAGTTATTTCAGGAGCTAAAATGCCCTTCAAAGCTGTTATTTTCTGTTGAAAGTAAAAAAAAACCAAATGATGGGACTTTAAAGATGGTCCCACATTGGAAACAATAAAAGAAACACGTGTATAAAATATAAAATGGGTCACACTTCAACAAGGCTTGAGTCAATGTTGGAGATGCATGAACTCTTTAGATCATTTGTTTTTGGAATTCACTAGCAGTAGATCAGTTTGGGGTTGACCTAGAGCTTTCAACATTACTCACTGTAACTAACATAGAATATGAAGTCATGTGTATGTACCCTTGGGAAGGTCATGAATAGTTCATGTCCGAGAGGGGAAGAAAGTTGCCATGATCTTATCTCATATTTTTTTTTACCTAATGTCTCTTATTTGGTACACATCGGATTGGTGATGTGCAACAAATGAACAAAGAGCTGAGTCCAGGATGGAGAGTGGGGAGTCTTGGGATTTTCGATTAGGGAACTTTTTACCCACTATTCACCAGGGCAAGCTGATGATTATGCATATACATCCTACAATGCTCTATTATTAATCACACTTGTTGGGCTTGTTACTTATTTTCTGAAGTGTTGTATCATATTTTGATTCAGTATTCTCTTTAATGGTACACTGGAACAGCGATGATGATTCACCTTGACATGGAAAAATATATTTTTAATTTTAGTCCAGGAATCATAACTTTGCGGCTAGCATGCTCTCCTTTCAATCAGCTAACTTATAGACCTTGATTCCCTTCTAGCGGGATTCCATGAAGTAGGAGCCATTATTCTGCATATAAACACCACATTTAAAGTAGTGATTATCTCCTCCTGTATCATTTTCTACCAACTTGAGCTTTTTGTTGATGAAGACTTTGATTAATGCTGCACCTATGTCATGGATCACCTTAACTCTGAACCATCTGCTGTAGATTTCATCAGCTATGAGTGCCCTCTATAATACATTAATGCACCATTTTTGTAAACCCTTAACATCAGAGTCAAGGCTCTGACGCTCGAACCAAACACTTGCATGATACACACTCCTGATGTACCACTTGGAACATAGGCATGCCCTTGGAATTGTCAAACACCTGAAGAATAATCATATCCCTACAAGAAAAGAGATTACCTTGTTAATTACAGTCCGAAAGAGTTGGAGCAATTGCTAATAAGCTTAATTCCAAAAAAACTACCAAATACTTTGGCCTAATTACGAGAAACTACCAAATTCTTTTTAAATGCACAAGAAACTACGACAAAACTTTCAAAAACTATGAAAAACTACCATAAATAAGATGCCACATCAGCAATAAATTGTAAGAAACTATCAAAAAACTTATTAAAATTTTAACCATGATAGTTTTTCGTAATTTTCAAAGAATTTAGTAGTTTCTTGTAATTTAAAAAGAATTTAGTAGTATCTCGTAATTTTGAAAGAATTTGGTAGTTTCTTGCAATTTTGAAAGAACTTGGAAGTTTCTCGTAACTAAGACAGTATTTGGTAGTTTTTTGGAATTATGCCTTGCTAATACTTAGTCTTATTTGATGAGTCATGGATAGTAGTACAAGGGCATCATATATATCGTAACCAAAATCCATACGGTTGGTTTAAGAGACAACCTCTAATCAGTTGGGTGACCTTTACATAATTTGAGTATTAATCGTGCCGATCTTATCAAATATATTTGTTGGGATAAATGTTGTAAAAAACGGATTCGGAGCTTGTTCGGTTGGCCACGAATAAGGAATATTCGGTTTATTCGGTGAATATTCGGATTATGCAGCCATCAATATTTTTATATAAATATTACATTTAAAAAAATTGAAAAAGTAATAAAGACATAAAATACTAATATACCATCGTCTAATAGTAAGGCGTCCGAATTAAATCGGAAGATTGGAGGACTAAGAACATAATCCTGAAGAGCAAATGTAACGCCCCAATTTCCGGAATACGGAAATTAGACCGAAACCGCCAGTGCTCATAGACAAAGAAAAATCGTCTTGCCATAGTTACACCTAAGGCTCTAGCTAAATCTGTACGATAATATTCAAGATATTATACTATCATCATGCTGTAAGAATAATGAGTAATATCAAAAATGGAATCATAAAATGATACATCTAATAAAATTTCCACGGAAGATAAAAATCCGAATAAATGAAATACATGGTCCAAAATAAACATACATCACTCTTAACGTACCACGAGGGTGCGCATTCTAACATCAATTGAAATAAAATAGAAATAAACCTACAAATATTATAAATCTTCGGCAAACTCCTGAAAGTCACCCTGATCATTCTCTGCCTATGAACCGGTCTTTAAATCTGAGATGGCAAGTTTCAGGAATGTCAGAACATCCCAACAAATACTCAATCGTAATAGTGTGTATATATATGATAGCATGAATATGTGAGTGTAGTGAAGCCCGCGTGCACATGTAGATAGAGATATAGCAGTAATATGAAACAAACATGTAAACATGTCAAGTCATAAATCTAGTAGGTCGCTAAAAGGGTAATCTAGCCTATCGCGAGTTCGAGTGTGTACGCCAATCTCTGCAGGAGTATTCCAAACTCAAGAGTAGGGCCTCAGGGGTAAAGAAATACGGGCCCAAATGTGGAATGAACAAGTGATCGTATAAAGCCCGGTACCGGCAATAATAACATGTGACCGTTTAAAGCCTGGTACGAGCTCCAATGACTGATATAGCCTGGTACGAGCTGTAGTAACAAGTGACCGGTATAGCCCGGTACGAGTTGCTGGAATGAGACTCCTAAGATCCTGTTGAACGAATGCACACTCAAACTAATCCAATATCCTGCGTATTTATAACTAACATGGCAGTAACCTGAATCACTAATTAGGAATGCTGAGTGGACGAGCACTTGTAACAACATGTTAATTGTACGGAAATGGAACTTATAACAATATAGATTGTGTCATGACATATAATTCAACATTCTAATTAGAGATCTCGTTTTAATATGAGTAGACTGGAACAATAAGTAGTCATGGCATGTCAAATACAGTAGTTATAATATGATAGTGTCCATAAACAAGAATATCATGTTAGAGTTGCTCAAGCATGTCGGCAATAATAGTCTCAAGTAAAATGTGAAATATAGGTGATATGATATGATAAAGTTAAAAATGTAAATAAGACTACATAAATATGCAAGCATCTGTATTTAGCATCCGGGTTTATTTATTGCATCAGATATAATCTAGAACATGATTCAAAGGGTTAATCATAGTTAAATATGAACGACAAATTACAGATGCATAAAGCAGTATTATTACGAGATAGTAGTAAGATAAAATAAGCGACAGATTGACTAAGTGATAGATTAACTAGTTATCATGTAAGTGCAAGTAATAAGTTTAATAATTTTATGATAGCAGAAAGCATTAATACAAATTATAGTGTCAATATAATTTATATGAGTAGGGCACATAGGGTGCAGTAATATTATAAGGAGTGGTAATGTAGAAAGTTCAATTTATATATATTAAATATTAAGCCCAAAGCATTTATCGATTAACAGTAATAATTGTATATTTTTATATTTTAGATTAGGGTATAAATGTTGACATTTTGCATACTAGTGTATACCAATTGGTTGCAACAGAAACATATTACTTATAAAGCTTTTTATATATTAAACCGTATCTACATGTTAATAATTATTTTATTATGCTTGCACTTTTACAGTTCACGTGATGAGTGGATTAATGGGTGCTCTAGATCCTAGGTTTTTTATCATGTGTACAAGTATTATAGGATATATTAATGAAGCAGCATAATATTACAATTTTATTTAAACATTGTAAGTTAATAATTTATTTAGAGAATTTCCGATGTTGTATCGACTAAAATAGAGAGCAAAAGTACTTACTTTGGAGACGAAAAACACGACATGAAGCAAATCTCCAAACTTTGATGCCTCGGCTAATTTTGAAGAAGAAAATATTGTGATGGGAAATTGAGAGAAAGTTGATTTATATAAGGAGAGAGATGATGATAATGAATATATATAAAGCAATAAGGTAGAAAAATAAAATATTGAGAAGAGAAATATATTTGAAGAGAGATCCAAACACTATTAAAGAGATTAAATTATGTGGGAGTTTGTAAAGGTTGTTTGGTGTATATATATGTTAGTTTAAATATCTATATGATTAAAATATGTATAGATTTGTTTGGGAAGATAAAATATATAGATTAGTTTAAAATATGATATGCTCGTATAAATAGGTTAGAGTTGGTTTAAAAGAGATAAAATAATACTAGATTTAGCAATACTTTCTAAATGTTAAATATCATAACTACTTAGACAACCATAATATATTTGGTTACATAAAATAATATTTGACAATATATTAGATGCAAATTAAAATAAGAGATTAATAAATTATCAAACAAACTTAAATACTAAATATATTTTGTTAAAACAATCATACTATTATTATCTATTTAGTTACAAAACTAAAGTAGACAATAAAATATTATAAGCATATTAAAATATGATACGACTTGATTAGAAAACAATTTCTAAATACTAATTATCATTTAATTAACAAACTTAGAAAGCCATAATTATATGTTTTATCTTAACTAAAATTATTAAACTCCAATAATAAAAGCAATAATTTTATTTGAGAAAAAATTAAATTGATGCTATTATATTGTACTTAAATTCTAAGGTGTTACAGCAAAGGAACAACCCCCATTTTTTTACTATTTCGAAGAGTTGATAGTATTTGTTGATGCTTATTTAGTGTAATTGCATGTCCCTACTTATTCTATTTATAGTGATCTAGAGCTAAATGATAACTTGTTTATTGTATATTTTAGTAAGAATTTTCGAGCCTAGCTAGATTCCACTGGATAATAAGACAATGCCGGTCACTAACTATAATCGGCTAATATCTTTAAATGATATTTTTTTTGGTTTATCCATTTCTCCTTTCCATCATTGTAGTTCCGTTCTTTGAATAGTCTTCATGACGGCTTAACCTCGTTATAATTAGTAGGTTGATGATCTGTTGGTTTTGATTACTTAAGACGCACGGATACTTGTATATGCTTCACAAATCGTCCCCGATCGCGTATCAGAGTCTGAAACTCTCGGAAACTCACGGATTCTCTCAGATTTGCTTGAACTTGTAAATGTCTGACTTGAATCGATCATCTTTTCTTTCTTTCGAAAATTAAGACACTTAAAAATTTGAAAGTGTTGAAAATCTAATATAATGCCATTATTTATTTATATTAATACATATTGGTATGCATACCTATATATTCATATTTAGTTAATTTAAATTCGATATAAAAACGTATCATGTATCCTAAGTTTTTGGAAAATTGTGATTCCGTGAATCCGTATCGTATCTCGTATCCGAACCCGTGCTACATAGTTGATTACAATAAAACATATTTGAAAATAGAGGACAATAGATTTGAAGGGTGACCTAAGATCATATGCGGTGAAATCGGTGCTAGTGCACACACATCACGTTTAATCACAATCGAAGTGAATGATCTATGAGGAAAAAGAATGGCCAACAATACTGATTGCTATAATTTGGGTTTAGATATAACCTAATAAATGATTGACAAGTATGGGCATGATTATTTCACTACTAATATAAGCAAGAGGTTTGCTTAGTTTAGTTCAAATAGTTTAATTTTAGGGAGAGAGAATAATGCAATGCACATCTCATTGCCATATCCTAGAGCTGTATCCACTACTACAGGGTATGGGTTTGGTCACGGTTTTAACCGTGATAAAAAACACATATGGTCACTGTTACAACCGTGACACGACCGTTGTGAAAACCCCCATCACCAGGAACCTGGTAACGAATAAAACCGTGACTATAGGTTTTTATGGTCACGGTTAACACCGTGACCATATCGTTTATCGTTACCAAATAAGGTCATATAACTAACCATGACCATATCGTTTATCGTTACCAACTAAGGTTATATAACTGAAACAGATCTGTATGGGGTCTACATATATCATCACGGTTTAAACCGTTCCCAGACATATGGTCACAGTTTTAACCGTGACTACATATATTCTATGGTCACGGTTACAAACGTGACCATATAGCCTACTGTAATGAAAGAATATCTGCTACTGATATATTTCAGATATCAATATCCTATGGTCACAGTTTTAACCGTGAACACATCATTTGGCAACGGTAATAACCGTGATCCAAGGTATTATATATATATTTTAAAATCTGAAATCTCCGTGCCCAATGCGAGCTGTTTTCATTTACAACCAACAATAGATAATAATATGATTAAATCTTATGCAATTATAATAATCAAAAATTAATATGATTAGAATCGCACGCAATTATAAACAAAATATGTATACCATACAGTATAATCAATAAACCAACAAAACAAATGTTTGTATCAACCAATCAACAAATCAATAAATCTATGGTTGTTTAGACGATCCACCTCCATCGTCCCCTGACTGGAACATACTTCCAAACTCCTCTTGTATGGCCTACCGAATAGACTTTGCATTCGATTGTCTTGGCTTCTCGATCTGTGCCGCAACCTTCTGCACCCACTCATTTTGCTGCTCCACCTGCTCGTGTAGCCGACGAATCTACTTCTGCGACGCAGCTGCCACATCTGTCCCCGTCTGGACCACGGCGTACTCGTGGAGGGACGAACGCCTAGCAAAGTGTCGGTGGGCCCTGGGACCAACCCCACATTTATACTTATCATGATGCCCGCCGGATATCGAATCCAGAATAGGGACAATGGCGGTAATCGAGTCGTCGGGACCAAGTCTTAAGGCGTCCGTCCTCTCCTAGATCAGGGTCTATGAAGAATATATATATATATATATATATATATATATATATATATATATATATATATATATATAAACGCGTTAACTTTAAATACAGAATCGACTTGATTATATGAAACTTACCATGTACTCATCCGTGTTCTTGTGTAACACGGACCATCCCTTGGCAGCAGTGTTGGCGGGGTCCTTCCTTTTCTGCGATAAAATTAGGATTTATTTTAATAAATAATTTGCGACAGAAAACATATATTCTTAAATGTCGAAATACTCACGAGCTGGTGCTGAGCGCTAGCCCGCAAACGCTTCCCTTGGATCGGGACAGCGCGGTCTCTGATGCCATTGTTCCGGTTCTCCTTATTACGAACCGACGCCGTCTTGCAAATATAAAAAAGATAATATTATATATCACATAATATGATTTTATGTTATATTATTATAATCTTAAAAATTAAATTTATACCCGAATATCATCGCGCTCGTAATACGTGACCAGCGGCGGCCAATCCTCTTTCGGGACATCCCGAAAAATGGCGTCCATCATCGCCCTCTGCTCCTCAGTCACCGCGGCCCAGGAATGTAATGATCCCTCTTTACTTCATATCGGCGTCTTCTCTTGATAGCCTAACACTCGGGTATGATCCAGTCTAGGGTGCGATGTGCATCGAATGTCACAGACATGCCAACCTCGGCGGTGACGCCGATGAATCTGTAATGTCCCTAAGTCTGAAATTACAAAAATTTAAATATATATATGAGATTAATGGAGGAAAGAGGCCATAGGAGGGAATTCCCTCCTATGGCGTCGAAAAAATACCCCCTCCACCAATTTTTCCGACGATCGGCCCCCATCATCTTCATCGTCATCATTTAAGATGTGGGTACACCAAATTTCATGTGATTCTACAACTTTTTCACCGTTGATTTAGTGGGTTCAAAATTAACGGTTTACCGACAATAGAACTTTTTACATTGCTAAATCAACGGTGAAAAAGTTGTAGAATCACATGAAATTTGGTGTACCCACATCTTAAATGATGACGATGAAGATGATGGGGGCCGATCGTCGGAAAAATTGGTGGAGGGTGTATTTTTTCGACGCCATAGGAGGGAATTCCCTCCTATGGCATCTTTTCTCCATTATTCTATATATATATATATATATTTATATAATGACGATTGAAATTTAAATGTATAAAAGGGTATGTGATACCGTTTGATGCAAAAAAACTCCCGAACATTGCCGTTCTGGCGCTGGATCCACCTAAGATAGAGCGGGTATTTATAGTAAGTACGGATCTCCGCTCCCATGTAATCCCCCACCTGGTCGGTTAATCGATAACAGACACATCTTGGCCGGTCCACTCCAGCGTCCATGTACCGGCATCTGGGGTTGGCTTGAAGGAGGGTCAGTAGGACCTTTCGTCCTAACACTGGTGGAGCCTGCAAAAAGATAGATATACATAATATTATAATATTCAGAGTTTGTATATAACATTTGACAAATTTAAATTACAATTGTTATTTAAAAACTTTAAGCAACCCGCTATCCCTGGCATGGCGCTAGAACCGGCGACGTACCCCATCTCGCCTATACTATACGGATTTGCAAACAATAAACTGTTAGATGATCAATAGAATTAATTTAATATATAACTAAAAATTCAATGGATAACCATATATGACTGGGGTAGGAGGATCTGCTATTGCGCTAATAGGAATAGGTGGAGTTGCTGCGGCTGCTTGGGGGCCTGTGGCGATAGGAGGTGGGGCACTGGTATGGATAGGTAGGGCTGTTGTGGCTGCTTGGACGGTAGTACGGGGGCATGGGTAGGGATAGGCGATGTTGCTGCGGCTGTTGCGGCTACTGAGCTCCTGCCAATCTTGTCTAGATGTTTTTTCTTATGACGTTTAGAGCTCGAGTATGTGCCTCCCATCAGACCCTATATATTTATCTAAATATTAAAAAATTAATTATAATTATTATACAATTTAAAACATTTATTTTATTATACAATTTTATTACCTAGTACGTTTCTTCGGTACATTAACTGAAGATTCGTTAGGTGGATTCTTGAAATCTTGATATGTGACAATCAATTGGCCGATGTCACGTCTTACTAATGTATTGATGGATGGTGCAGAATAGTTTGGATCATTGGTACGTTCAATAGAAGAATTGAGACGTGTTATTGCCACTTCCTTGTCACTTTCATATTCAGAGTCATTCAACGTCGGCACATTATAATAATCTCTCGGTTTCCAACGACAAATAACACTCCAGTCAACTTTCTTCAAGTCTCGAGAATAATATATTTGTGTTGCTATTGGGGGAAAAAATAAAGTTATTATATTCGTAGGCTGTCCGTTTAGTGTTTACCAAAGCGAGTTTTTATTTATCGACCTTCATATCCCGTTCAGACTCTGTATCGTACTATCTGCATTGAAATAAAAAAATGGGACAGTCTTATGCATGTATGAGACCGCTATAACTTTCCTCAAGAACCCTGTAATATGGATTTCCTCTGTCGGCGGCGGTTGCGACGTCGCTATTTTGTGTGGCTCTAATACGTTTCATCTTTTCGATCTCAAATTTATAGTCAGAAATCCCATACCCGTTGTAAAATGTAGTTGCAATCGATAACCGATTAAAATGTCATGAACCTCTCTATCAGTCTGCTCTCCACGATTTATTTATCTTTCAACTTCTTGTCTACACCAAGCGGCGATAGCGCGTCTATGTTCTTCTTCGATTCTTCATCTGACCACATCCTAGGATTTGATATATTGAGTATAGTTTTGTGCGCTTTGTTCGTTAATTTAAAGTTATATCACTTGGATTATATTTAATTTCGAATATTTAAATGGATGAAATTAGAAAAATTTAATCTGCATATTTCGCAAAACATTCGTTGTTTAGCAAGATGTACGCATGTATACCGCCCATGAGATCGTAAGACGTTTTTTTAGTTCTCCTGTTCCGATTAGACCGTCAGGCACACGCGGCAGTTTGTTCAGCTTCGTCCTAACATCGTTATTCAGGAAATGAGCACATAAAGATGTGACTTTTTCCAAGAGGTAACCTTCTGCAATTGAACTTTTAGGACGATACTTGTTGTGGATATAGTTTTTGAAGTTAATAGGCATCTGTTGAAAGATTATATATTAATTTACCACGATAATGTTTTGCAATTTAAATGATGAATAATAAACATTTTCATCTCTCTCGATAGGATACATCCAACGGTAATGCACTCTACCGCTAATCTTGACCTTGGTTGCCAGATGGACGGGCACGTGAACAATAACGTCAAAAAAGGAAAGTGGAAAGATAGTTTCTAGTTTGCACAGAATCAAAAGAATATCTTTTTTGAGCTGTACTATCTCACTGACGTCTACATTTTTGGAACACAATTGGCGAAAATACATACAAAAGTTGTTAGGAATGAGACCAACTTCTGATTTTACTGATGCTCTGAGGCATACAAGAAAAAGATGTTGCATCTATATGTGGTAATCGTGGCTCTTAAGTACTGTGATTTTTTCGTTTTCTACCTGCACCTGTTTGGCAATGTTTGATGAGAAACCGTCGGGACTTTCAATTCTTTCAACACCCGAATCGTCGCTTCTCCTCTTGTTCATGTTGTAGATTGCCGTTGGAATCTCGTAGTAGCCCGGTTTACCGGCCACAGGCCGAGATTGCAATTCTTTTCTATTGGACAAACCATCCAATTCGTCAAATCACGATGGGCGTTGAAATTGTCCCTTGTTTTTCATCCTTGCACAGCAGAAGATTGATGACGTTCTTAAAGACACCCTTTTCGATATGCATGACGTCTATATTATGGCGCATTGGTAGATCGGACCAGTACGGAAGTTGAAATAAGCCACTAAGTTTCTTCCAGCCGAGTGGGCATGACATTGTATCTTTGTTTAGTGTCTTTCCGAATATGATATTCTTATAATCTCTCTATTGTTGCAGTATGTCGTTACCAGACAATGGTTTAGGAGGCCTACGGTCTCCATTTTGTCGTTGAACAATTCTTCATTTCTTCTGAATTTATGAGCTATAGGAAAGAAACGTCGGTGACCCATATACGAATCTTTCCCGCTAAACTTCAACCGTACGTTGCTCGTGTTAATATGATAACAAGGGCATGCAAACTTACCATGAGTTTTCCACCCCGAAAGCATGTCATAAGCAGGAAAATCATTAATAGTCCATAACAAAGCATCACACATTTGAAGAAAATATTTATCATGTGCATCATAGATTCTCACGTCAGTTTCTCACAGCGACTTTAACTCATCGATCAAGGGTTGAAGGTACGGATCGATGTGTTTCCCAGGCGATGATAGACCGTCGATTAAAAGCGTCATCGTAAAATAAGATTGCATCATAGCCCTCCATGGCGGTAGCTTGTATATAGTCACTACAACGGGCCAAATACCATGAGTGCGCCCGCCGCGAACCATCCCAAATGGATTGAAACCGTCGTTTGCAATTCTCAGCCTCACATTACGAGGGCCTACGCTGAACGAAGGATATTTTTCATCGAAGACCTTTTCATGATATCGAATCTCTAGGATGACTCATTTTCTCTATCACGAGGCATTTTATGGCGTCATTGTATTTCAAACGCCGTCTCCTCATACATAAATAACCGTTGCAGTCTCGGTATTAGTGAAAAATGATGAAGAATCTTCACGAGCACATCGCTCGGACGCGAGTCTTTCTTAGGCTTGATCGATCCTTCCCACACACAGGGCACTTTATGAGTGTCATGTTTATTCTGGTACAAAACACAGTCATTCTCGCATGCATGGATCTTCTCACATTTTAGACCGATATTTGTGATTATCTTTTGTCTCTTATACCAGTTCAGTGACATTTCATATCCGTCGGGAAAAGCTTCCTTCAGCAATTCTAGGAGACCGGTGAAAGACTGGTTTCTCCATCTGTTCTTCTACTTGATCTGAAAGAGATATACGAAAATGGACAGTTTTGAAAACCTTGGACAATTTGGATAAAGCGGGATTCTTGAGTTAACCTTGTACTTCTCCAATAACGAGCGTCCAATGCGTTCCGCGTATCATCAGGAAGTCCCGCGGTATTTATAAGCCTATCCATGTCATCGATCGACACGAATACAGAATTATCTTCTTCGATGGCTTCGTCTTCTTCAAACTGCCATTCATCTTCCTCCTATTCTCCTACTATTCTTTGCTACTCTTCGGTTTCTGTTTCAATGAATTCGTTTTCTGTCTCTTGCATCCATGCCTCATCTCGCGTTACGACTTTTTCTCCGTGAAGTTCCCACGTAGCGTAATCTTTAACGAAACCGTATCTTACAATGTGTAACTCAACTTCCGACTTCTTGAGCAATCGCTTGTTCATATTCTTAGAGCAAAGACAATAGGTTTTGTGCTCTTTCGGTAACCCAAGGCCTGCGTAGGCAAAATCGGTGAAAAAGTTAACACTGTTAACGAAAAAGTTATTGACTCTAGAGGGAGTATCGGCGTACATCGAACTCTTGTTGTGGAGGTACGGAAGTGTCATATTGGAACAGTCCGGACGAAATAAGGTTTCTATAGACAAGAGTCATAAAATTAAGATTTCTTGGCAAATACGCGATAGACAAATATTAAGAAGCGTTAGTGTTAAATTTAATTGACGACTTGGTTCAGTTTGGTTTCAATTGTTAATGGATTGAGCTCTTCTCCAACTCCTATTGAGAACTTTCTCCAACTTCTATTGAGAACTTTCTCTTTCTAATCTCCTCCAACTTCTATTGAGAACTTTCTCTTTCTAATCTCAAAGCTCGAGAGTTGGATTCTTCTTTCAAGAAAGATGATGGTATTAATGGTTCTATATTGGATGTCGAGGGTAGCGGCTGTCGGGGGTAAGGCGCCCATCCCATTAAGAATGTATAGAGCATACATCCATTCACTTGTGTTTTCATCCGTTTCGAGAAAATTTTGGTAGCACCTCTCTGTTCTTCGGGTACACTGTAACAGAAAAGATGATCATTTCAATGCTGTCAAACAACATTGAAACGAACATTTAATCATCGTTGTACATGGAGAACCGGCGGAAAGGTACCGACGAAATATCTCGAAATGAATGAAAACATAAGTGAATGCAGGTGTTTACTTTATACAATCCTAAATTGTCAACACGGGACAAATCTATCGATTATCATACGATTGAATTTTCTCATCGCATAGACCTAATGACGGTTGTTAAAACCGAATGATACCGTCCGATATTTAATAATATTCATGTGGTTTTATGTCACGACGAATATCGAACGTATGTAAACCGATAGACGGAAATTAAGTCGCGTTTTGATTTTCGCATATGATTATCAATGAGAATATGAAAATTTCATATTATCATCGAGGGTCACACTTTAAGATTTAATTTGGATTGGTTTTACGTTTACGTTTCAATTTCAAGGCTATGAAGTTCTTAATTTAGGGTAAAGTTTTTTAAAGCCGATGGTTTTCTTAATCGAGTTTAAGATATTGGATTTAGGGTTGGGATTTGAAAAGAGTTCAATATAAAGGAGAATGATGATGAATCAAGGTTTGTCCTTGTTTATATGTGTGTGTCCGTGTCTCTCTGTATGTGTGTGTGCATGTATGCTTGTGTGTGTGCGTGTCTATATCAGTGTGTATGTGTATTTGGGGTGTGTGTATGCTTGTGTGTGTATGCACACACATACGGAGTATGTATTTGGTAACGGTTATAATCTAACCCTAATTATCCCTAATCCTAACCATTAACTCTAACCCTAATTAACCCTAACCTCCTAAACAATTCATCATCTTAAATTAACTAAATTGCTATAAATTTCACTAAAATACCCTTGGCTATTGTTGGTTTTCCTCTAAACTACCTTAAAATTTTACTAAAAACCTCTTTTGCTCAATTTTACATTTTTTTACACTGAAATACCCTTAACTATTGTTGCTATTTCACTAAAATATCCTTAACGACTATTGTTACAATTTTACGTTAAAATACCCAAAATCTTGGTCATATCCTTAATCCTAACCCTAACCCTTCCTGGCCCTAACCCCTAAACCCCCCTTCAGTTCTAACCCTCAACCCAAATCCTAACTCTCCCCTAGCAACACCACCACCAACACCAACAACATCAAAACCAACACTAACAACACCAGAAATGACATTAAAAACAATAGCAACAACAATTTAACAACCGAAATTTTAATTTAATTTTGGGAAAAAATATAATTAAACCGAAAAAATTAAATTCATACTTACCTCTTGACGATCGGCAGCGAGGTCTTCGATGGGGGCTCGACGATGGGGGCTATGATTTTCAGTGACGACGACGACCTCACTCTAGCAACAACTAGGGCTTTTATCGCGGCTTATGGCTTCGATCCACGGTGCTGGGCTTGACGACGGAGGAGAGGAGACGAGGGCTTCGAAGGGGACGACCACGATGGCGGCGACGACTGGAAGCTCTGGCGACGGACGAGGCGGCGGCGAGTGATTGAGGAGGTGACGGGAGATTTTTTTTGGAGGAAAAAATTAGGGCACGGGGGAAAAAGGGGGAGATTGGGGTTTATCACGAGTGGGGAGTGGGTCCCAGCACTTAGAGGATTTTGTCATGGTTATAACCGTGACTACATCAAAACAACTGTTATGAAAAATTGGTCACGGTTTAAACCGCGACCGATTTCTCGTTACTGTAGCCCCTTTTGTAGTAGTGATCCTTAAAGAGATGAGATAGAACCAAGGTCTATCTTTTTGATCAGAAGTTGAATCGATCATCAGAAGAAGAATTAGGCCAAAATTAGGATACATTCTGGGAAAATGAAACTTCCATGGAAGAGAAGCAAATGAAACGCTTTTATAAAAATTCTCATAGAATCGAGAATGAAGTTTTCATTCTTTACATGCCAGATCATGAATTAGTAACTGTATCCAATCTCTGGGCTCTTCTATTTTCTACTTATTTTTTTTTCTTTTATTCTTTATTTTATTTTATTTCAATTTTCTTTCCCTCTCTTTTCTTTTTATTCCCTTCCAACATTCCTTAAGTCCCATAGGTTTGTTGATCCTGTAGAATCTGACCCATTTTCTCATCGAGCGAGGTATGATAATTTCTATTTTGTATTATTTGTTGTTTAGTATGCTTTGCAATCATTATCAACAAGACTTCAGTTGTCAGTATGTTGTGAGTTAGGAATAGTGTCAAAGTATTGAATACTAAATTTAAAGATAGAACAAAATAAATATGTAACACAAAGAAGGATACACTATTCTCGGAAAAAGAAGAAGGATACGTGTTCCAACTGACCCAAATTGCCTGTATCCTGATATACTAGGCCTAACCTAATACAATAAAGTTGTTCTTGAAAATAATTTTTGTAGTTTGGAGGCATCTTACTTACAGTGTCTCTTTCGTGTCGTATGTTATGTTAATACTGCAATTTATTTTTAGAAAGACCGACTTATACGTAACATACACAGAATAATTTATGTGAATATTACTAGGAATTGGAATAATTTTATTTCCTTTTTGGAATGTTTACATATGGTTAATTCCTTTGCCCTTTGTGCTGCAGCAATTAGTTACATACATTCCGATAGAACGCCTTTGCAGAATGCTCAACCCATACAGCCACGGCATTAGGCATTTTACGTAATTATATGCTACTTGAGGTTAGTCTTCTGCCATGGACATGGAGGATGTTCTCATTTCAGAATGTTTGTTTTTTCCCTTAATATATATGTTTTGGCAATGGATTGAACCCTGATTTTACACCTCGCTAACTCCCTTTATATTTTTTTTACCAACTAAGCCCCTATTGTTCAGAAGATTTGCAATCACAAGTTCGTAAATCATATTGTCTTGCAAGTCATCATGTTTTTGTGCTCTCTATATTTTACCTGGAATGCACGCAATTACTGTTGCATTCATAATTTGGCACAAAGTGAATTCTATCTTTCTTTCTTTGTTCTTCTGAAAATGGTGGAGTTTTCCCTGTCATTTTCATGAGAGATGAGGATTTAAGTACAGTTAACTAGAAAATTAACCTAAAACAGTGGCATTCAAGAATAAAATGCGGTAGCTAGATTGTTGGCTTGTGCATCAATAAGAGGTGCTGGTTGTTTTTTCCTTCTAAATATACATGACTTTATGTTGTTGCGTTTTTTAATCTCTTTTACTTCAAAGTTTAAATGCACCACTCAGCATTTCCTCAATTGAAAAATCAAGGAAAAGCTCCGTGATATTTGTGTTATATATTTTAAATGAGGACAGTATTTTGACACATAGGAGGAATATAATTCTTATTTTATTAAGTGTTGGCGATTTTATGTTTGTTGAATAAAATTTGATGCATTGATGAGTATTTTTACCACTTCTCAAGTTATATCAGTTGTATCTTAAACCATAGTCACAAATTCGTCGTTCGGGTATAATTCGGTGAGGTCGAAAATTCGGATTCGGAGAACTATTCGGAAAAAATCGGCAGGTATTCGGGAAAGATTCGGTAAGTGTTCTGGAAATGTTTGGGAAGGATTTCGAGCAAGAAATTAATGTATTAGACGCTAGGTTTTGATTTTGTGAATTATTTGCTGTTTTTTGAATTATTCGCTGTTTTTTCACATAATTCGGGAATAATTCGTGAATAATTTGCGAATTATTCGGCCCGCCGATTAAGTCGGCGATTAAGTCGGCTGATCAAAAATTCGCGAATTATTCGTGAATTCGGCGAATAATTCGTGAATTATGTGACTGTGTCTTAAACTGCAGATTTGTCTCAAATGCTTAATGTCGAAGACAAGTTAGTTTCATAAAATATCTCAGGCGTTTAATCCAGTAACCATAACGTTGGGGTTATCATGCTCTCATTCAATCAGATAACTTCAAGACCTAGATTCCCTTCCAGTGAGAGAGTATGAAATAAGTATTCATTATTTTGCATGTAAACACAAAATTTAAAATAGTGACCTTCTCCTCCTGTATTATCTGCTACCAAGTTGAGTATTTTATCAATGAAAACTCTGACCAAGCCTGCACCAGTATCATGGATCACATTTACTTTGAACCGTCTCCAATAGATTTCTTTGGCAACAAGAACCCATCTGTAATACATTAGCGCACCGATGTGAACCCTTACAGATCAAAGGTGAGAAAATGAATGGGAAAACGATAATGATTTATAATTAATTTGGGGAAGATATAATCTCATAAGAGAATTGCAAATGCAGGCATGGCTAGTTTTCTTTATAATAAAAAGTGTTTAGCTTAATTTAGTTCACGTAGGTATTGGTTCTTGTCTCTTGTTCATATCATTCTATACTAACGAAAGAGGAAGTGAATCAGTCAATTCCTATTCTCAAAAAATTGGTTAAACTTTGGTGGGGATAAATAACTAATGCAATCCACATCTCATGATCAAACCCTATGGTAGATAATAGTTAGTGATAACTGCTATCTTGTATTATGTGTTGCTCGGTATGCTTTGCGATCGTTATCAACAACACTTTTGTTGTTTGTATGTTTTGAGCAAGCTCCAATATCAAAGTATTTCTCATAGTAAAAAATAATGTGTTATGTAGCATAAATAGCGCTCTACATGACGCAGCAAGGACTATTTCGCTACATGACGTTGCACATACCGCAAATTCACCGCAACTTACGCTATATAATTTAACCTATATAGCTAAGCTATTTAAGTTATGGAACATTTGGCTTTTTGCAGGTATTTTTTTAAAAAAAGAACATTGACCCAAATGCCTTGAACCCATAACAAAAGCACTCAAAAACCCAAAACGATCTTCTAGGACATCAATGTGGTTCTTTCTCTTCCCCCTTCTTTTCCCCTAAATCGATCTTTCTAACCATGGCCATCGTTGGCCATCCAAGACCTTGTCGCATCGTCGGCCTCTGAGGCTATTGCCTACCTCTTTCGATGCTATTTGAGCACCATCAATGCGTATATAACGTTCTAAATACTGAAGTTATTTGTTTATGTTATTTTCCTTTTAAAAATACATAATTTGATTGTCAATTTATATATAGCGGATGTGTATATAATGTTTTCGTGAACTATTGAAGATGGATAGATATGAATTCATGGATTAAACATTAGGAAAATTGTTGGTATGCCATCGCCTAGCAGCTCCTTAAATTTTTGAAAAAAATAATTCCTTAGTTTTTAGAATAAATTTACTATTGTTTAGTATAACTATATTTATATTTTTTAATTAAAATATTAATAAACTTTGTATCGGCTTTTTCAACATTGTATTTCTACCAATTAAGAGTACTAAAGTTCCTCAAAAACGGCCGAAGGGATTAAACAGCCAAGGGGACTATGTTCCTACGAGATTGACCCCAATTGTTGATCTCTAAATATCTGAGGCCCAACATTTCCATATTCCTAACATTATGGTTTAGACTTCTTCAAAAGAAATCTGTAAGCCTACAGGCATCTTGCTTACAGTTTTTTGGGAACTTGTACAAGTTGGTGTGGTATTCATGTAATAAATCTTGGAACTAAGAATTTAAATCTCGGTATGAGGATCGTATTGGACGATCACTTTTGGGATCGGAATTGGCAATCTTGGCCACATCAACCGTATTGGATTGGAATATCGCATTCTATATCGTTCAATAAAAAGATCTTTTATAAATTAAAAAAATATTTAAAGTGACAATAAACAATTTATCAAATTCTTTTATAATTAATGATGTCAAATCGTATAAATGATTTCACAATAACTGGAATAACCTAATAACCTATAATGAACCTATTTAACCACTAATGAACTCATTAACCCATCAGTAAATCCACTAACTCTTAATAAATTTAATACGAAAGACCCCATTATAAAATGGTAAAGACAATATTGCTTGCTATCGGACAAGATTGGTCTCGGAACTCGGATGGTCATTTTTTGGGATCATAATCGGCCATCTCGGATAGGGATCAGCTGATATTCCAAACCATGTATGGAACAACCAGTTATGCTTGAATAGAAACATCTGGAGCAATTGTTTGAGCTTCCATCAAAAGAATAAATCCTTTTTATGGAATGCATGTACATAGTTGCTGAATGCCTCTTTCCATTGTATATGCAGGAATTAGTTATGTTTGTTGCATAAGACGACTACGCAAAAAGCTCAACCTCAACAAACAGAGCATTCAGGCATTTATATAAGATTCAAAGTGCTATTCAAGGGAGTGCTTCTATCACTTTAACATTGTTAGTAAATTTCTTAACGAGTGGTATTATTTTTCTTGATAATATGTTTTGGTGTCGGAATAGAAAACTAAACTATCTCATTTATATATTTTTCTTTAATCAATCACTCTTCTCTTGTTCAGTAATCAGCTAATATCTAAAATCTGCATACTTTCATTCCATGAACTTTATTTTAATCAAGGTCCGAGTTTCGGCCAAAACCACCGATACGTGGTAGTTTCGTATCGGTTTCGGTGGAGACCGATACGAAACCCGAAACCGATACGAAACCAACCATACAATATCGTTTCAGCTCAAATTTTTAAACAATTATTTTTTATACCATTTTTACTATCATTGTGATCATTGTAGGCCTTAGTTGTTAGAAAACCGTAAAAAAGTGAACCCAAACCCTATATTAATATTTTATCTAAGTACACTTTTCAATATATTTTACATCATGGCTGGATTTTTAAACACTAGGATCATTGTCTTGTAATATAGAATCATAAATTTAAGTATTTAATATATCTATACTTATGTATGTTATATTACCATCGAAACCGAAATCCGAACCGAGATTAGCGAAACTAGCCGAAATCCAGCGAAACTAATAAAATTATGAGAGACCGAAACCGAAACGGAGTTCTTGAACCTTGATTTAATGATTTAATTCATATGGTCTTCAAATCTTCTTGTTTTTGTCTCTAATTTCACTAAAAATTAGGAATGCAAACAAACATACTGTGGATTAAAACTTTTATCATCCTGTATTCAGCTAACTCTCTCTTTTTATTACCGCCATTTCCTTTAAAACACATCGAGGAAACAAAAGTAGCACCATACACAAGCTTCAAAATAGGGTAGTCCGTGATTAGTTCGACAATTTCAGGACCTTAATTCCCCTCCAGCGAGATTCCATATATTGTGAGCTCCCTGCTTGCATATAGACACCAAACTTGAAGTAATATGTTTTCACCCCTCTGCTACTCACCGTCAACTTTAAATCTCCGTCAATGAATATCTTAGCCTGATTTGCTTCTGTGTCATGGATCACATTCAGTAGAAACCATCGATTATAGATATTATCGTCAATGATATTTTGTCGATAATACTTAATACTTTAGCATGCCATCATAGACCCTCAGCTGAAGAGTTGATGCGTAGTCTCCCGAAGCACCGAAGATTTGCATAATGCTCACCCCTGATGTCCCGCTCGGGCCATATGCTTGGCCTTCAAATTGCCACACCCATATCCCTACAAGAAAATAGCCGTACAATTTTAAGAGCCAAATAGTAGATTAATTAACATCTATGTTTAAAGAACCTGTATCCGGTATATATACATAGGAGAGTGATCCATTGCAAACCGGTCCACGTTTTTTAAAACCTTCGTATGGTATTAGAAACAAAATATTAAAAATGGAAAATTTTGATGTTTTTGAAAATTTCTTAATTTTCGTGTGCACAACATGCAAAATATTGAAGATTTGAAGAAAACGCAAAAATTTCATGATTTTTGTATGCCGGTACGCAAAATATTGAAAATTTTGGGATTTTGAAGATTGACTCGATTTTCTTGTAACATAGCAAACAAACTATTGAAAAACTGAAAAGCATAGAAAATTTTGAGATTATTGAAAGTTTTCATGTGTTATATTATAGAGTGCCAAATATTGAAAAATCAACTAAAAATCTGAGATTTTTTTTGAAATTTTCGCGATGTGTTCTAGGCGCTAACAAGCAAAATTTAGTGCCCAAAAATCAACCAAAATATTGAGAAACATAAAATTACGTAGTTTTTGTTTGATAACATGCAAAATATTGTAAATTTGAAGAAATAACATATAATTTTGGGATCGTCAACATGCAAAATATTAAAATACCAAAAAAGGAAATTTTAATATTGTTGAAAATTTCATGATTTTTGTGTTCTATAGCCTACATAATATCGAAAAGAAGAAAACATAAAATTTTATTAATTTTTAAAATTATGCGATTTTCGTGTGTAATATTATGGAAAATTTTGAAATACCTGAAGAAAACAAAAAATATTTTATTTTTGAAAATTTCATGATTTTCTTGTATTAGCAAGCAAAATTTTGGAAAACCCAAAGAAAACAGAAATTTTAAGATTTTTAAAATTTCGACATATTTGTGTGCAATAGCATTTAAAATATTGAAAATAAATTTTTTGAGATTTTTGTACATTTTGCTATTTTCGTGTGCTATATATAACAAGCAAAGTATTGAAAAACCGAAGAAAAAATCAAGATTTTTAAATTTTTTATGATTTTCATATGAAGCAAGTAAAGAAAATATTGAAAAGCTGAATAAAAATACTGAAGTATTTGCAAGTTAAGTCTTCATATATTTTACATATGGTGTTCATAAATATTATAAATTACAAATTAACAATAAAATTTAAAGTTAATATGATTTTTTTTTGATTTGGACTTTGTACTCCTACATTGTGCATGGGGTTCTTACTAATCTATAATCAAAAAAGAAAAGAAAAGAAAAGTCTATAGGCTAAATATCAACATAGCTGGTGTGAAAATGGGAGTAGTATAGTCGTTCAGGAATATACGAAGTACATATTGTCATAGTACTTGTTGGAAGAATAGAGTCTGACGTGGCATTCTTTCTAAATGCCGAACAATTATTGAAAATGTTTTAACTGGAGCAATTTAAGCAGTGTAACAAGCATAAATGTTTTTACTGGAGCAATTTAAGCAGTGTAACAAGCATAAAGATGTAGGGTTGATTTTATACGCTTTGCGTGTTCTTGTGATTACTATGCTAGTCTCTTATAATTTACTTCTTAATATAGGATCAATGGAATTATGATATTATTATGAAGGGAAATTTCATTAAAACCACCATGTATTGTAGCATATGTTCTCAAAATCATCCTGGTGTGTTTATCGTGTACAAAAACCCTCTAATGTTACCATTTGTTAAATCCGCCCCCCTCCCTCCCCATCCATGACCTCCTGCTGTTAAATCTCTTGTTAAATGACCAAATTACCCTTCATATTCACTAAATTAAAAGTTCAGAACTTCATTTAAAAAAAAGAATCCAGATTCAAGTTATTTCTTAGTGAAGATTCTTTTACCTCCATTTTTTGAGATTTTTTGGGTTATGAGAGGTTCATCAAAGAATGAGTTTGTTTTCTTGCGATGATCAGGCCAAACCCCCTCCGTCATGCTTTTCTCGATCCGCCGCCCCCTTAACCTTTGCACCGCGATTGATCTCTTGAAAATACTCTCTGGAGAGCTTCACGTGCCGCTCTCATCCGCCGCCTACCGCTACGTCATCGTATTACTGCTTCAGTCCTGCCGCAACGTGGACGTCCTCAAGTTTTTCGACAAAATGATCGAGAAAAGAATGAACCTTGATTTTAATTCGAACTCGATCGATGCATCACCTTTTGATTTCTTGTTGAGTTCTAGCGTCAAAACCGACAATTTGAACAGTTGCATGGAATTGTTCACTAGATATGGTGAGTTGAAGAAGTGTGGAATGGATGGAGATAATGGTACTTTGAATGTGTTTTTGTAAATGCTTGAGAGAGAGGGGGAGGGAGATTGAGAGTGAGTGAGAGATATTTTGGAATTTTTTTTTATTGTTTAGAATATATTTGTATAAATTTTGGAGATAATGATATTTGGAATGTGTTTGTTTAAATTTTTGAGATAATGATGCTTAATATGTATTTGTATAAATGCTTGAGAGAGAGAGAGATAATTCTTTTGAGTTGTTTACTGTGTAAATTGAAGATTGATTAAGCTAAATTGTATCGAGTATCCGAATGCATTATATTCTCATAGCTTAATATAATTTCTTTCATTTTACATTAGTAACCCAACTCCTAAATTAATAAAAAAAACATGTCACAATATCTATTTAAAATAACACCATCACAAAAAAATCTTAATTTGAAATCAAAGAGAGGATTGATCGCTTGTCTTGTCGCCAACGTAAGGAATCTTGAAGGTGGCCTCCTTGGCTCTAATGGTGGGATCTTGATTCAAGATGTTGCTGCCTTTGAAGTAAGACCACGAGTCGTTGTAGATGTCGAGCACTGCATCGCCTTTGCCAGATCTCAAGAGATTGTCGCCTCTGATGTTGGATTCGTGCTCCTCCTCATCTTTTGCTTCTGATTGTCGTCACTGCCGTAGCCTCCGTGTGCCCTGTAACGACTCTTACAACCCTTGTACAAAATTAACTTGTTTAATATATAGAACGTGTATTTCTGCGAGATTAGAAGTTATAAGTTAAATTTGTTTAATAAAAACAAGAAATAACTTGTAGCTCACTGATAAAGTTTCTACACTGCTGTGACATAGCCTGTGTGTTTGATTCCAATCAGTCCCAATTATTTTTAATATTTCGAAAGCCCAAGAGTTGAACGTATAATACACGGAGAATCGAAAAGTTTCAGAAAAATCAAACGGGATAAATGAGGAATTAACACAGAACAATATCCATGCCCAAAGCCTCGAGCCATGTGGCATAAATCCAACCGCCGGAATTGCCTCAAAAACTGCTACCGGCGGTCCGATCTTACCCAAACGACTCCGTGCTTCGTCCGTACACTCCTTCAGCTCCCCACTACTCCTTTGTAAGGTTTGATTTCTCTGCAATTGATCAGAGACTCTTCAAATCCCTCATTAATATCATTTTAATTCTTTTTAATTCATTTATTTTAATTCCTATATTCTCAAATTTCACTATAAATATCACCCCATCCACTAACTCTTCCTATTCTGAAAATCTCCATCAAAATTCTCTAAGTAAAAAGTGGAGTTAAGCAAGCCAAGAGGAGTAGCGATCCAATCTCGATGACCGGAGCTTTCCCGACGATACCACGACTCCCGAAGGCCTCCCCTCTCTCTTTTCCTTTCTTGTTAACGCTCTCTCTCGTTCCTTTCATCTCAAAATAATTGCTAAAACAATATCGACAAAATGGAGTTAGCGTTGATATCTATTCTTTTAAACCCTTCTATAGTCTTTGATAGGCCTAAAATGTCATTCAAATACTATAACTTCACTTTCCAATTTTTTCACATAATTTACCTTTTAATGAAATTAAAATTTCATGCGACTTAAAACACATATCGAACACTCTTTATATAAATACCATGAACTTTAAAAGTACGTTTTTTCCAATAATTAGCATATAGTTTCATTAGCTCCTGAGGTATTATAAACCTCTAGGAAAACTCACGGGGTAATAACCTACCCCATCACATACACTATGGTTTCATAGCACGAAGTTTTGGATGTATGGTTAATTTAAAGAATACGGTTTTTCAATAAAATACTATCGCCTTTACAAATAATACGTTTTTAATCGATATTTGAACGCGTTTTGCAATTACGTATCTACAACCCTCTTTAGGGGATCCGCTTGTGGATGGTACGGATTATCGTACGTTCTTGGGATAGTAGAGCGAGATGTAAAGCTCTTCACGGAGAATTCGGCCTTGAAATGAATGAAAATATGATTTAAAAGAAATACGACTTTTTAAAATAAATTGACCTTTTGAAATACGATTTAAAAGAAATACGACTTTTTAAATTGACTTTGGAAAATTATATATAATTATGAATCCGCATTTTCAATAAAAATAAATTGTGAAAATTATCTTGTAAAATGAAAGATTAAAATTTTAATAAAGTACCATCAAATTCCCAAAAGTAGCAGTTTTCATAAAAATACTATAAACTTTTAAAAGTTAGGTTTTATCATTAAAATACCACTAAAACTAAAATATAACTTCATAAAAACTCTTAATATTCTAAATCACCCTCGAGATTTATTTTTAAACAATATTAACTTATTTTTCATAAAACTCTCTCGAGAAATACAAACAATATAAATACAATGTAAGCAACAATAATAAATATTTAAGGACTCTAGATTAATATAGGTTTAAGTGGTATCAATTCTCTTGAGCCTCAGAGAGTCGGAGAAAGTGTGTGCTTGCCTATTCAGGTTAGAAAAATTAACAGAGTTATCAATGGCAATTGTCTTGGAAAAAGACACAAATTCTGCCGTTTATATGTAGCAGTTGTCCGATTTTTCCCGAACTTAAGATCTTCAAAAGTTAAATCCATTCACAGGAAATGTCTATAACTCGAATCCAAATTTGAATTTAAACTCGAATTCGAACCCAAACTTGAACTTTAATCCAACCCGAACCTAAACTTGAAATCAATCTACTCGACTAACTTGACTCGATTCATAATTGCAATTGACATGACTCGCATTCTACTCGATTTACTTGACTTCATTCTACAACTTTTGCAATTTACTTGACTTCATTCTACAACTTTTGCAATCTATGGTTTCGATCAAGACAAGTTATAATCAACCAATCAAATCAACTGAGTCAATACAACAGTTATAATTTATTATATTCGGAGTGTTTGGGATAGTTTCTTGTGTGAATCCAACGGAGCTTCAGGAGTCCCGTATTAACCTATTTTTCATTTATTTGAATCTCAGTCGGGTCGACTCCTCCACAGGTTGGAGCCCCGATGTTAACATATGAAATGAGCCCGTATTTCCTTACTCCTGGGGCCCCACTCTTGAGCTCGTGAAAAATTCTACGGTTGCGTTGACATTCACACTTGGAACTGTAAGTCGATGACGTGCACCTCGCGGGTTCGCGGGGAGGCGGAATTTACAAACAAAGATTTTCACAAAGGTCGCAATACCGACTAAACCCCAGGATCTTAATAGAAACCTTAACTAGCTAAACTATTCGGAGGTTTAACTACTATGAAGAGTGTTATACTCCTAGAACCTTGTCCTTCGGGTCTTCTTCTCCTCCTCTCCTTGAGCTCCTCGAAGATCCGGATCGAGCTTGCAATGTCGGCCTCCTCGCGTCAAACACGATCCACCCGGGAGTATGTGCTTCAAACTCCAACCTCTAAACCGAGATAATTAGGGTACCTAGTTTGTTAAGCTAAGTAGCCTAGATGATGTATAGTATCTAATGGAATGTTTTTATCTCATGAGAATGTATATTTCACAACTCATGTGAGGGTTAGAGTCTTTGAGTTAGAAGGAGAAGAAAATGGAGAGAGAATACAAAAATGCAAATGAGCTAGTGTTGGCAAGTGAAGAATGACTCTTCTCTCTTCACTCATTCAAGCATGCAATACTTTCCAATAGAAAATATCAACCATGCTTGAATAGTGAGTCCAAACAAATAAACAAATCCAAAGAGCCATGCTTTACCCATGCAAAGTATGTCTCCAAATTTCCACCTCATTAATCTATTTCCCAAAATAGATAATCCAAATAATGAGGCATCTCCTTCTAGAAGCATGTCATGTAAAGTTACAAGAATGCCCTTACCATATATACATATCCGAATTCGTATTTCGAAAAATACGAATACAATGAGATGATAACAATCCAATAATATAATACTAGGATCCGACTTAAACCAAAGTCTACTAGTATTATCCATCCGAACATCATCCGTGTAGCCAGTACACGTATGTGATCGGAACCCTGCCGTAAAACCATACGACCTCTACATCGTTTCGCCCGAAGCAGAGAAATCCTCTGTGTGGGACTCTAAATACTCGACAGTATGCTGGCAGTGGGTTTAACTATAAGTCCGTTAGCGGTACTAGCTGCACGTAACGGCTACCCAGGTATCTGTCGATAAGAAGGCCGATGAGAAAACTCATCCGAACTCCTACTGAGCCTATCTGTGATAATCTTCGTACAGTCCGGTCTGTTCGTCTAAGATACTCGCATATAGGGCCTAGGGGGATGGTACCCGTCAGACCCCTAATAGCGCAATAAGTCATGCCGGAGTAGAGGCCAATACATCCTAAGAAAATACTAGAGTGCCTACCAGTAAATCTCGCTTGCCCTAGCCAGGGACTTTGTGTAATGGCATTCCGAACACAGCACGATATCAACCCCAATACCGGGAGAGACGAATCCTAACTAACCGCTACTGCCTCCAAGTGCTTCGGGACTGCACCCAACCACTACCTGTTTGCATGCCTCATTTGAGCCATGGTAGGGTAGTAATCTAAATGCAGTGGGAACACACTTGAGACGAATAATGATATCAAGTCAACGGACTAGGGCATATATCACTAACAATCTCCCACTTGCACTAAGGCCATGTATTGGCATATCACAGACCTATAATCTTGATTAGCCTCTCGAGCTGTATCTGAGGGATGCTCTTTGTGAATGGATTTTCCGTGTTGTTCTCTGTCTCTAATTTCCGCACCTCGATCTCCCGGCGATCAACGATCTCCCTGATCAGGTGGAACCGCCTCAAGATGTGTCTGGACTTCTGATAGGACCTTGGTTCCTTCGCTAAAGTTATAGCGCCATTGTTGTCACAATACAACAGTATTGGATTAACAATGGACGGAACCACCTAAAGCTCTGTCACGAACTTCCTGATCTAGACCGCTTCTTTCACGGCGTCACATGCAGCGATATACTCCGCTTCCATCGTCGAGTCAGCAACGGTGTCATGCTTGTAGCTCTTCCAATAGACCGCCCCTCCATTGAGGGTAAAGACATAACCCGACATGGACCCGGAGTTATCCTTATCACTCTGGAAGATGGAGTCGGCGAAGGCCTCGACCTGCAGGTCTTCTCTGCCGTACACTAAGAACATCTCCTTAGTCCTTCTCAGGTACTTGAGAATGTTCTTCACCGCTGTCCAGTGCTTCTCCCCTAGGTTTGACTGATACCTGCTTACAACGCTTAGTGTGTAAGCTACATCTGGTCTGGTATATAATATCACATACATTATAGAGCCTACCGCAGAAGCGTAGGGTATAATAGTCATGCGATTCCTTTCCAAATCAGTCTTGGGAGACATTTCTTCGGAGAGGGTGATTCCGTGACAAGCTGGTAGATTACCGCGCTTTGAATCTTCCATACTAAATCTTTTCAGTATGGTGTTGATGTACCTTGACTGCGAAAGCCCCAATATCCGTTTAGATCTATCACGATAGATCTGGATCCCCAGAATGTAGGAGGCATCACCCAGGTCCTTTATGGAGAACCTTTGTGACAAGAAAATTTGACTGATTGTAGCATAGGAATGTCATTTCATATTAGGAGAATGTCATCCACGTACAAGACGAGGAACACCACAGTTCTCGCTACAATTTTACTATAGATGCATGGTTCATCTGGATTTTTGATAAAGTCGAATTCCTTGACCGTCTCATCAAAACAGATGTTCCAACTCCGCGATACCTGCTTCAATCCATAAATGAATTTAAGCAATTTGTACACTCTTCCGCTGCTCCCACTCTCTATGAAACCCTCCGGCTGATCCATATAGACACACTCTTTCAAATTTCCATTCAGAAAAGTGGTCTTTACGTCCATCTGCCAAATTTCATAATCGTGGAAGGCAACAATGGCAAGAAAGATCTGAATGAATTTGAGCATAGCTACTAGAGAAAATATTTCATCATAGTCCAAACCAGGTCTTTGATGAAAACCTTTTGCAACAAGTCTAGCCTTATCGGTTTCAACCTGTCCATCTACACCAATCTTCTTTCTGAAGATCCATTTGCAACCTACGGGTTTTACCCCTTTTGGAATAATGTCCAAAGTCCATACTTTGTTGGTGTATATGGACTCCATTTCGGTCCGCATTGTATCCAGCCATTTTACCGAGTCTCTGCTCTGAATGGCTTGCTGGAAGCTGATTGGCTCATCATCGTCGATGATGCAATCCTCTCTATCCCCATCTATGAGAAAACCGTAGTATCTCTCGGGCGGATGAGACTGCCTACTAGTCCTGCGGAGTGGCGCGGGGACGTCTGGTTCTTTCGAAATTTCTGGTTCCATCAAGCTTTCAGTAATAGCTTGTGGTTCTGGAATTTCGTCCAGTTCTATTGCGCTCCCACTTATTTCTTTTTCAAGAAATTGAGTTTCCAAAAAGTGGGCATGCCGAGAAACAAAGTCCTTTTGTTCCTCCGTGTAACAGAAAAGTTACCCCGTGGAGTTCTTTGGGTATCCCACAAACTTACACAGTACCGAGCGTGCCTCGAGTTTGTCCGCATGCTGCTTTTTTACAAAAGCTGGACATCCCTATATCTTCAGATACTGAAGATAAGGTTTCTTCCCACTCCACATCTGATATGGTGTGGTAGGCACTGACTTAGTAGGAACCTTGTTCAGAAGATATGCAGCTGATTCTAATGCATAACCCCAGAAGGATCACGGCAACTCAGCGTTACTCATCATGGAACTTACCATATCCAATAAGATTCGTTTCCGCCTTTCCGATACTCCGTTGTATTGAGGTGTGTATGGAGGAGTAAGCTGAGAGAGAATTCCATTCTCTTTTAAGTAATCCAGAAACTCGACACTTAAGTATTCACCACCTCGATCAGATCTAAGTGTCTTGATACTTTTGCCGGTTTGTTTTTCCACTTCATTCTTGTATTCCCGGAATTTTTCAAAGGCCTTGGATTTATATTTCATCAAGAATACATGTCCATACCTTAAGAAATCATCCGTAAAAGTAATGAAATAGAAATAACCACTTCTTGCATGTGTAGACATTGGACCACACACGTCGCTGTGTATGAGTCCCAATAACTCAGTGGCTCTTTCTTCGTGTCCAGTGAATGGAGTCTTTGTCATCTTTCCTTTGAGACATGATTGACAAGTTGCATAGCACTGATATTCGAACGGATCCAAATATCCCTCTTTATGTAACTTCTTCAACCATGTTTTATTGATGTGACCCAGTCTACAATGCCATAAGAAAGCCTGATTTAATTCTGGAGACTTTCTTTTGATCTAGTGAACCCGACCCAATCAAATTTTGATTAAGGTGGATGTGGACCACATTGCTTACAAGTATAAAATCATAATCTTCTTTAGAAAGTAAAGATACAAAAATGATATTACAAGCCAGACTAGGTACACACAAACAGTTATACAAAATCAAAATCTGCCCACTTGTCAATCCTAGGTGATATTCCCCTACGGATATAGCATCCACGCTCATTCCGTTAGCAACCCTGAGAGTCATATCATCTGCCTTGATAACTTTACGGTTTCTCAGAGCCTGTAAAGAATTACAGATATGAGATCCTGATCCGGTATCTAGTACCCAGGAAGTAGAGCTAATTGACAGACACTTTTTAATCATAAACACACCTGAAACCGAAACCACAACGTGTTTCGAATTCTGGTTTCTGGTTTTCCAAGCTCTGCAGTCCTTCTGCTAATGCCCTTTCCCATGACAATAGAAACATTCCTCCTTCGTTACTGTTAGCCCCAAAACTTTTGCCCTGCTCTTTCCTTCTACTTTACTGACACCGCCTATCGGCTTGGTGGAGGTCTTCTTCTTCTCTCCCTTGGCTTTTGCCCTGGATCTAGAAGAGGAAGATTCCCCAATAAGCTGAGCGGGTTGTTCCCTTATAAAAAAAAGAGAAGAAAGAAAAAAAGCAATGGGAAAAATTCCGCTGATAGAGCATCACGTGCCCGCATGTGATGCGCCTATAAACAAAATTCATAGGCATTGCGCTTAACTGTTAAGGCTGAAATTGAGCCTCACGTGCAAGCACGTGAGTATCTGTATACAAAGTATATAGGCATTTTTTTTAAAAATGAATAACAGGCCAGAGAAGCTCACGTGTAAGCACGTGATGCCTTTTTTTGGGCTGTTGCACATAAGCAAATGAGTTTCTGTGGGGTCACGTGCTATACGTGAGTGACCTTAAATGCCTTCTGAGCCGATAGAATTAAATTCTAAGTAAAGGGATCAAAAACCTATTTGGAAAATATTTCCTTGAATCTTTCTAAATAAGAAAGATTACTCTCTGTAAAACAGGGTACCGTTGGATTAAAAATCCAACGGTGATTAAAAAATCGCCAAACCACAGAATAAGCTCTGTATGGGAAAATATTTCCCCAATCTTTTTAAAAACAAGAAAAATATCTTCTGTAAAACAGAAGTCCTTGAATCAAAGATCCAACGGTGGATAAAATCCCTAAATCAATTAAGATCTCTCAATAAGAGATTTCTTTGACTAAATCAACAAACTTGCTTCTACTATATAAAGGACCCAAGACTTCAAGTCTTGTACAGAGAAGAGACCCCTCATAAGATTTGAGAAAAGAAGAAGAAGAAGAGCTCTCTTTTAGAAAAGGAAACCCTAGGTAAGAAGAAAGACATAGAGATCATTTTATCTCTTCTTCATCACTCCAAGAGTTTAACTCTTATAAAAAAGAACTTAGTTCTTCCTCTGCTTGAGGTCTGCAGAAGCAGGTCTCCCCACAAGTTAACAATTTAATTCTCATCGGGGAGTTCTGTCATGCAGACTTAAAATTTAAGGGAAAGAACTAAGTTTGAAGAATTTAATTCTTCCAAAAGATATAGGAATTTAATTCCTATGATAAAACTAGGGTTTAACCCTGCATAAGAATTTAATTCTTATAAAAAACAAGGGACCTGAAATTCTCAAAACTCAGATCAAGATCTCCATGCACATAAAAGAAACGATTAGCGTTCAACGCTATAACAACAGATTACGTGTTCCCACGTGAGCACCTCTGAGGAACAAAAAGGAATGACTGAGATCGAGTCACGTGATCCCACGTGACCCCCCAATAGTGCTTAGTACTTATAAAAGGAAAAGGGGAATAAATCAAGGACAATTCAGATTTTCGGGACGCCTCACGTTACCCCACGTGACCCCCTAATAGTGCTTAGCACTTATAAAAGGATAATGGGAATAAATCAAAGACAATTCCCATTTTTGGGGCGCCTCACGTGAGCCCACGTGACCCCCAATAGTGCTTAGCACTTATAAAAGGAAAAGGGAATAAACCCAGAGAAGCAGTGCCCAATTCTCAGACGCCTCACGTGCCACACATGAGCGTTCCCAATTTCAGTGTTTAACACTGCTTTAGAGCCTCACGTGGGAGCACGTGAGCGCTGAACAAATGTTAGTGTTTAACACTATGAGATGCCAACCTTAGCCTAAATTGGCCAAGTCTCCCGAGGCCAAAAACCCTTTTGACCATCAATCAACCGAGCCCTTCTATACTCAGGTCTTCCTAAATCGATCTTAGTTCCAAAGATGACTAATGATCTCCTAACACATCGCATCTAAAATGATGTTCGTTCCACCATGATCTCTCTCTTCAACCTGGAGTTTGGTTCAAGGGTACATCTCTCCATACCTCTGATACATGTCGTTGTAATTCTTCAACGTCTTCAGAGAGATGAAGGGTCCCAACAACCAACAGCTCTTTTGGTACACTCACAAATCCATGAGCACACCCCAATGGACCGCAACGTCCTTAAACTAAACCCTCACCTAAAAAATGGTGATCTACGGACCGTAACGTCCCTAAACTAAAACGATAGAGCCCAAATGGTCTTCTGTTGGATCAGAAATGATCCCAAACCCCCGTTAAGTAGATCTTAGTCCAATACGGACCAACGTATCCTTAACAAACATTTAAGTTGATCTTAATCTCGAACAAGGTTAACGATCCTTAAATCAAACCAAATCCAAATCTAAGAATATACGGATTTGGACTAATCCACGCTCTACGGGCGACAACATATATTAGTCTCTATATACAATCCACGGGCAACCAAAAATAAAACAAACACACACGACACGAAGTGACCTTCTGGAGCAGGAGAAAGTGGTTACAGCGACGCGGTAGCGTAATTAACTGCAGGGGTTTGCGCCTGCAGGGAAGAGCATCCCCACAATCAAAAACCCCTCGCAAACGAGGGGGAATCTGACAAATTCTGCTACAACGGCCGCATCCGTCCAAACCTTCGATGCACGGTGCCATAAATCAATTTGGCATCTTCGGAGAGGTGGACGGATAAATCCAAATAGCATATGGCCCCAAATTCAGGTTAGACGTTTGTCTTCCCCGTTTTCGGCGGTAAACAGATTCTGGCATGCCCGATGGGACCTTTTCCTCTTTCCACTTCGCACTTCATGTGTCGTGTTCGCGGACAAAACGCGGTTTGATATGGTTGCCCCTGGATTCAAGGTACTAAGATTTGGTATCTTGCTCCTATGCAGAAAAGAAGATATCGATGGCTTCCAGCTGTACTAACTGCAACAGCAACTTTCGCTCAGTCCCCGCCGGATGAGTGACTTATGGGCCCCAAGTGGCCTCCATCTTTGCATGCCGGTGGAACAGGTGACTCAGGCCACCACCAGACTGTTTTTTAGGACCATGCTCCCGCCAATGAGCTTCAATGCCTCAATGCCATCATAAGAGGCTCCAAAGAAGTCGGTCTTCGATCGGCTTGCAACCACCGCGGTCCCTCTCAACGGGTTGTCCAAATCCGCTGCCTCAGTCTTCGACAGGCTGAGCCTAAGCTTAAGTGGGTTCGTAAAGAGGCTCGCGTTACCTGAGAAGGCTATCCCAAAAAGGATAGTCCTCCCAACTCCTGCTGCGGGTGAGGTCGTTAAAAGTGCTTCCCCCACCCGAAAGTCAGTCTTTGACAGGTTAGACGTTCCCTCTCAACGGACGTCAGTCTTCGACAGGTTGATACCAACAGTAACCTCTCATCAGAGCAGGGGGCATGATGAAGGGCATGATGAAGCCACTCCCGTAAATGAACCAGTCCCATCTGCAAGGCATGCTCGACGTCGCCACTGGCGCCGAGTGAGGAAAGCTGGGGGCAACTCTCCCTCTGGACTTACCCCACCAGCTCCAGTGGTGGAAATTGATGCTGCCGTTCCAACTGGGAACAATTTCGAGCTGCTTAGGAGGGTGCGCAAGAACTCTCCAACCGCTGTATTGAAGAAGTCGCCTCCGCCTGCTGAAAACATGACACAGGTGAATCCGGAGCAGCTCCCTCAGCGGCTGTCTTTCAAAATCCACAGGGTCTGGCGGAAAGTCCAAGACTCTGTAATTGACAATATCTACTCTCGCTAACTAGAGAAAAAGAAGGCTCGGCAAGAGGATGACCACCCCTCCATCATACAACGGAAGGCCTCGTCCATATGGGTGCCTGCTGATCAGTCGAAAATATTGCATATTTTAACCGGCAATTTCCTTATCATCTGCATACATATAGAAGAGTACGGTATTCATAATTCACATATTAGCTAATCGGTCGCAAAATATCAAATTACATGTATTTGACCTTAAAACCGGCAATTCTAGGGAAATTAACTGCATTGCATTACATAGCATATTTTCCATATCTTGCAACCCCTGTTTCGGAGTCTGTGCAGAAAAGAGAAGCTTGCTCGATCAATACATTGCTCGACCATTACAATTGCTCGTAAACTCATTGAAAGCAAATCTGGTATCAACATAGAAGGGATTATACAAATCAAAACATCAGAGTAAAGCCCATACAGAAGTATAAGATCACTGAAGAAAGTGCAGATCCCAAGGCCACCAATGAGCCGCGGAAGAGCGGCCGTTACCTGGTATATGCGGCGGAAGGGCGGCGGCCCCAGGGAGTCAACTCCTCAAATTGCATCGAAACTCCTGTTTCAGTGGCTACAGCTCAAAAATACACACAAAAGTCCAGAATATTCCAGACACTTCCACCAGATCAGCAAACTCCTAAACTAGCCTAAAACTTCTAGAACTTTCCTAAACCCTTGCTTAAACCCTAAGCTAAACCCCAACAAACTTGGCCAACAAACTTTGGGAGGGAAAGTCCAATTCAAACCTAAACCTAGTTCTATAAATAAGACCCTAGGCTCACTCATTTCTCATCTTGGAAAAATCTTGTAACATCTTGGCATCTAGGAAAAGATTCAACATCTTAGATTTTAGCCATTCTCTCTTTCTTCATCTTCTTCTTCCTCAAGATTAGTGAGAAATCTTGTAGGAAACCCTAACCCTAAATCCAACCACAATTCAAGATCTTGAGTGCAAGCCAAGCAAGATTCCTTCAACCCTTTTATGAGCCGAGCCGATCTTCCATCGGGCAAGAGATCTAAAGTAGATCCATGATCCACGGAGACGAGCGAAGCCGAGTCAACGATCGATTTTCTTTCTTCTTGTAGATCTTGAAAGAATGTATTGAAGTTGTTGATTAAATAAAAGGTGATATTTTCTTCTATCTTGTTTTCTTTAAATTCCGCATCATGTTATCTTTACTATTCTTGAATATTGTCTATGTTGTGATGTGTGAATAAAACTCCGCTCGTTAAGGAGTCGAAACGATCTTTAGTATGATGATGTAGCAAATTTGTAATCAATTCTTGAATCCTACGAGTTTGTAAACCCTAGCAAGTTCAAGAATCGACAACCCAATTTGATGCGATGCTTTCTTGATCAACATCGCTCGAGATTGGGGTGATCCGATCGTTTCTTGAAATTGCTAGAGGCTAGAATATAAATGGTATCCTCAAAAGAGCAAGGGTTAAGAGATGAAACCCTAATTTCATCAAGAAAACCCTAACTCGCGTCGATAACCATTGATCTAGTATCAATTCTTCGAAGGACAAGAATACGAACTATTGTAGACTACAACACATCTAAAGATCCGATCGATTCCTACGAGCCTCTCTATTATTCTTGATTGTTGTTTGGAAAATACCATTGAAACCCCGATTCTTGATTGTTTATAATTTCTTGATTCTTTAATAGAGAATTGTGACACACAAATACAAATCACTCTTGAATCTTGTTTTCTTGTTTCTTAACATTTCATTTCAAACGAATTAAAATACAAACGAATCTCGAGATCCCTGTGGACGATCCGCACTCATTCATTAACTACATCCGACACCGTAGTTTGATTGCGGTCAATTTAAATATTTGATTCGATTTACGCATCGAGAATTTTTACAATCAATCAAAATGGCGCCGTTGCCGGGGATCGCGCGTTAATTCGTTTACATTTTATAGTTTGAAGTGAAAGAATTATTACATTTCATTTCTTGAAATCAAAATTCGTACAAACTCTTACACGTGTGTTGTGATTTGATTGCAAGGTGATCTGGAGCATTCTGAGCTGTGGAAAAATTATTTGGGATATACCAGAGACCTGGAGATAGGAACAGAAAGCAGCTGAAGAAATTTGGTACAGTGAACCAATCAACAAGCCGCGGAAGGGCGGCATATACATGGTTTTTGCGGCGGAAGCACCGCAATCTTGAGGGTTCTCTGGAAAATTTTCCAGCAGGTGATTTCTTGTTCTCTCCCCTCGCCCTTTTTAGCTCCAACTAATCCTTTCTGCAGGATTCTTTGCAAACAATAGCTGCGCCGCAAAAGCAAATTAAAATTGTGCGTGGTTTTGCTTTTCTTGGTTGTTTTGCATATTAAATACGGAATTTAAGGGGCACGGCCAAATCCAAATTAGGTGGGGATTTCATTACCCTTCCTAGGCCCTGAAAACCACCAAACTTGCATCCGCATTTACCCCCATTAACTAAAAGAAATCTAGAGATGACTCTAAGGACTGTCGTGCTCATTTAGGACAAGAGAAGGCCGTGGGTAATTCATTGCTTATCCGCGTTTTCTTGTGGTGCCTAAGGCGAGTGTGTCTAAGGCTAGTGGTTATTAATTAGGTCCACTGTAGTGGTGGTTCCTTCCCACTTACCTGGCACTTATCCGGCCACAGGGGGACAAAGAGGCAGTGGAGGATTGATCCTGCGACTTGTCTTTTGGCAGTTAGGAGCGGTCTAGAGCCGGACCTAGGTGACCATTAGATTTTAGGGTTGGTGTGCTGCATTTGGTTGTTGCATCATTTTTTTCAAAATCCGTCCCTTTTCAAAGCAAACACCGCATTCATTTTACCCCTAATTATAAGTCAACGCTGCCACTTGTACTAACCCTTTTTAGTACAAGATAGGCTGGACACGGGATTCTAGTGCCCGTTTAGTCCGCGTACCTTTTATCGACTCCGAAGTCGATAATTCTCCATTTACCTTTTCTTTACCTACTACCACACCCACATCGATGGATCCGAATCCATCAAACTTCTTTAACCCTAATCTGCCACCGTCCGTTGGTGCGCAGAATCCTCCCCACATTTCTCTTCAGGAAAGATGCTATCCACACAGAGGTCCTCTTTCGACCTGCTTATCCACACCACCAGCCAATGGGGATAACTTTGAAATCAAGCCCCAGTATATCAACCTTTTACCTAAATACCACGGACTCGAGACCGAGGACGCTTACGTTTTCATTACCAAATTTGAAAACGTATGCGCTATGATGGGTACGTCTCAACTTTCTGTGGATGCGATGCGTCTACGACTTCTTCCTTTTACCTTGTGCGACATAGCCGAGAAGTGGCTATATAACACTACCGCACACTCTATTACGAATTGGGAAGAATTCGTCGCAGCATTCCTAAAGAAATTTTACCCAGTCCAAAAGACGGCTCGAATCCGTAGCGAACTGAACCAATTTGCCCAGCTCCCTACCGAACAATTTTCAAAATACTTTGAACGTTTCAAGGATCTCTTGGTTCAATGTCCTCATCACGGCATCCCGAGATGGGAGCTTTGCCGAATCATCTATGAGGGCAGTAACCCTAGCACTAAACAGAGCCTTGAAAATATGTGTCAGGGTACTTTTATGACCAAAGACGATGGGGAAGCTTGGCGATACTTAGAAGAGTTCGCTGAAAAATCACTAATTTGGGAGAGTGGAACCCAACCATTGAATAGGGGTGGCATACACCAAGTAGATGTGTCCATAGGTGTTCGAGCAGAAATGGCAGCAATGCAAAAGAAGCTCGACGCTATGGAACACAAATTTGCAGCAGCCTCCCTAAACCCGGTATCACTCCCCAAAACTATTTGTGGGTGCTGTTCTGATCCGTCACACTTAACGGAAGAATGTCCTTTAAACTCGGCGTTTCAAGGTCACGAGCATTCTAATGCCACATTTCAACGACCTCGAAACGATCCATATTCTTCCACGTACAATCAGGGTTGGAGGAACCACCCGAATTTCGCTTGGAACCAAAATCAATCTCAAAACACGGTTCCAAACACAAATAACTTTCAAAGGGCTCTTCCTCCACCACAACAACAACCCCTCCAACTCACTCAGCACCCCTACCAGTCACAAAATTTCCAAAACCAGGGCAACACTCCTGCACAGTCTAATCCTATGCAGTCCTGTTCTGACGATTTCTCTCAATTTACTCAAACCATGAAATCACTTTTATCCAATTTCATGGAAGTTTCAACTGAGGTTAGATCTTCCGTCAGTGAAATAAAGAAAAACTCAGCGTCACAAGCTGAGAGTATTAGAACGATGGAAGCTGAAATCGCACGCCTCAAAGCTGAAATGAGTGCGAGAGAAAAAGGGAAACTTCCCTCTCAACCCCTACAGAATCCTGGGCATTACAATGTAAATGCCATTACCACGTTGAGATCGGGAAGAGTGCTGAATAATAATGTCGGGGAAGATATTACTGATAATCATATCAAAACCCCGGCTGAGACCTTTCCACATACACACACTTCTCCTTCTGATCCTTCTTCTTCTACCAAACCACCTTCGCACGAGCCTATTCTCCAGTTCCCTTTAGGCTCAACACCTTCACCCAACCCTTATAGTTCTCCACAGACGGTCCCCACACCTCTTTTGGGATCTCGTCTACCCCCCTTTCCTTCTCCTATGATGGACCCTGCGCTTATTGCGAAAGCACCTTACCCGAACCGGCTAAGGGCTAACAGAACGAGTCCTCATATGGAGAAAATTTTAGAAATGTTCAAACAGGTTAACATCAATATCCCTCTCCTAAATGCGATTCAACAAGTCCCCGCTTATGCGAAAATTCTAAAGGACTTGTGCACTAGGAAGAGGAAGACTCAGGTGCCAAAGAAGGTCTTTATGGCTAATAATATCAGCACTGCTTTTATTCCCCAGCTGCCAAAGAAACGAAAGGACCCAGGATGTCCTACAATATCGATTTCGATTGGGGGTAAAAACATAAATCATGCTCTTTTAGACCTTGGCGCGAGTGTTAACCTGTTACCTTATTCTGTCTATGAGCAACTAGGAATTGGAGAGCTGAAACCTGCTCATTGTACTCTCCAGATGGCAGACCGATCTATCACCAAACCAAGGGGTGAATTAGAGGATGTGTTGATAAAGGTCGGGGAATTTGTTTTCCCTGTAGACTTCATTGTGCTCGATACACATCCTGTAGCAAACCCCCGGGGCCAAATTCCGGTGATTTTAGGTCGTCCTTTCCTTGCCACTTCCAACGCTGTTATAAACTGTAGAAATGGTTCAATGAATTTATCATTTGGAAATATGACCATTGAACTAAATATCTACAGAGTTGGAAGTCAGCCATCAGAACCTAGTGCTCATATTTTAGATGTGTGTTCTGTCCATGAGATCGCTCCCGATAGTTGTGGAGCCGAGGAACTTTGCTTTACTGATCTCGATGACATTAGCACATCTCTGCTTGATCTTACACTTGATCTTAGTGAGGACACTTCACTTACACTTGAGTCCTGCACTTCTGACTTTTCTCCACCCGAGTCTGTATCTTTCACAGGCTCTGAGCTTCTTTGTAAATCCAAAAATCATTCTATGATCCTTCCTTCGATCATTTCTCCGCCTGAATTAGATCTCAAGGTCTTACCTTCTCACCTAAAATATGCATATCTTGGTGAGAACGAGACTTTACCGGTTATAATATCCACTTCTCTTGCATCAGAGCAAGAGAATGCACTTTTATCGGTATTAAGATCTAATAAAGAGGCGTTTGGTTGGAGCATGGCGGACATCAAAGGGATCAGTCCCTTGATAGTTGAACATCATATACATGTGATGGATGATGCCAGACCGACCCGAGAACCACAGAGACGGTTAAATCCCGTCATGAAGGAAGCTGTCATGAAAGAGATCGTCAAATGCTTAGATAGTGGTATTATATACCCGATCTCCGATAGCCAGTGGGTAAGTCCTATACACGTCGTTCCTAAGAAATCCGGCATCACAGTTATCACAAATGAAGCGAATGAGTTGATTCAGACACGCACCCAAACTGGGTGGCGTGTATGCATCGATTATAGGAAACTCAACGCTGCTACGAGGAAAGATCATTTTCCTCTACCATTTATTGATCAAATGCTGGAACGCTTAGCGGGACGACAATACTATTGTTTCATGGACGGTTACTCAGGCTACAATCAGGTCCCCATCGCCAAAAAGGATCAAGATAAAACCACTTTTACTTGTCCTTTTGGTACCTTTGCTTACAGTCGCATGCCCTTCGGGCTATGCAATGCTCCCGCTACCTTTCAGCAGTGTATGATGGGGATATTCTCTGATATGGTAGAGAATTTCCTGGAGATCTTTATGGACGACTTTTCGATTTTTGGAGATTCTTTTTCTGAATGCCTAGCAAATCTTGACGCTGTTCTTACTCGATGCAAAGAGAAGAACTTGACTTTAAACTGGGAAAAATGCCACTTTATGGTCCAAGAAGGAATAGTCCTTGGACATGTCATTTCACAGAAGGGCATCGAGGTTGACAGAGCTAAAGTAGATGTCATTCAAAACCTCCCTCATCCCAAAAGCGTCAAAGATATTCGCTCTTTCCTTGGCCATGCTGGCTTTTATAGGAGATTCATAAAGGACTTTAGCAAAATTGCTAGACCTTTAACACTACTCCTGGCCAAGGATACAACCTTCCACTTTGACTCGGATTGCGAGACAGCTTTCGACTCACTTAAACACTCACTCACTTCAGCCCCCGTTTTATCATCACCAAACTGGGACTACCCTTTTGAGCTGATGTGTGATGCATCTGATTTTGCAGTAGGTGCTGTCCTAGGACAACACATTGAAAAGATGCCACACGTGATTTACTATGCTAGTAAGACCCTGAATGATGCGCAAATCAATTATACAACCACAGAGAAAGAACTATTAGCGGTTGTATTTGCATTAGAGAAATTCAGGCCTTACTTAATCGGCTCACCTATTGTTGTATATACTGACCATTCCGCTTTAAAACATCTGTTGGCGAAGAAAGATGCCAAAGGTCGACTAATACGTTGGATCCTTCTTTTACAAGAATTCGATCTTGTTATCAAAGATAAGAAAGGATGTGAAAACGTAGTAGCTGACCACCTTTCACGCATCGTTTCTTCCCCTGTGACCCTGCCGATCAATGACTCATTCCCTGACGAACAACTCTTGAGCGTATCCTCTAAACCATGGTTCAGGGATATTGTGAACTATCATGCCACGGGATTGATACCGAGCGATTGGTCTAAACAGGACAAATACCGCTTTCTTTCCCAAGTAAAATACTATTACTGGGACGAGCCTTATTTGTTTAAATATTGTCCTGATCAGATCATTCGCCGGTGCGTCCCGAATGAAGAGTTCAAGAGTATTCTTTCATTTTGTCATGATCAGGCCTGTGGGGGTCACTTTGGTCCCAGAAAAACAGCGGAAAAGGTTTTGCAATCTGGATTTTATTGGCCGACCTTATTCAAGGACGCATTTGAACATTGCAAAACCTGTACACAATGTCAGTATACGGGTAGAATATCCCAAAGGAATGAAATGCCTCAGCAACCCATTCTGGTTGTTGAAATGTTTGATGTTTGGGGCATAGATTTTATGGGTCCTTTTCCCAACTCCTTTGGGAATCTGTACATATTGCTGGCGGTTGATTATGTCTCCAAGTGGGTAGAAGCCATTCCAAGTCGCACTAATGACAAGAAAGTTGTCATTAAGTTCTTAAAAGAGAATATCTTCTCGCGATTTGGACACCCACGCGCTATTATTAGCGATAATGGGACACACTTCTGCAACAGATCTTTCGAGACTCTGATGCGGAAATACGGAATTAACCACCGACTTTCTACACCCTATCACCCCCAAACAAGCGGGCAGGCTGAGATCTCAAACAGACAAATCAAACTTATCCTGGAGAAAACTGTTACTAAAAATAGAAAAGACTGGTCGACCAGATTGACGGATGCTCTTTGGGCATTCAGGACTGCATATAAGACCGACCTAGGAATGTCTCCATATAGGACAGTGTTTGGTAAAGCATGTCATCTACCTGTTGAGATAGAACATAAAGCATTGTGGGCTATAAAGGAAATTAATTTTGATCTAAACCTTGCTTGCAACTTTCGGAAGCTGCAACTAAACGAGCTAAGCGAACTCCGCGATGAAGCTTATGATAATGCTGTAATCACAAAGAATAGGACTAAGGTTTTTCACGATAAAAACATTATAAGGAAAACATTTTTACCTGGTCAACAAGTCCTTCTTTATGATTCACGATTACACCTTCATGCGGGTAAGCTCCGATCTCGTTGGAAGGGACCTTTTGTTGTGCGGTCTGTATACCCGCACGGGGCAGTAGAAGTTGAAAATGTTAAAAACGGCACTGTTTTCAAAGTAAATGGACATAGATTAAAGCCGTATTTTTCCACTGACCCCACGGAGGAGCTCTTGTTCTTACAAGAGCCAGTTTATTTTGATTAAAAATTCCTCCGTCTCACTTTCATGTCCAGTATATCATTGCATCATATTTTAAATGAAGGTGAGTAAATAAAATAAGTTTGGGGGAAGTTCTTCACTTATATGTTTGCCCCCACTAATAATTCCTCCCAGATTTACAGATTTTTATAGGTATAACTGTCGGCAACAGTGAGGACACTGTTGAAAACAAGTTTGGGGGAGGTTTGTGCTTATTTTCGCATCATTTGCATATCATCTGCATAAGCACAAAACATTTCTTTTAAAAATCTATAAAAATTGAAAAATTTTCAAAACCCATAAAAATTCAAAAATTTTCAAATATAAAAATAATTTTAATATTTACACTTTTTTTGTATATAAATAAGATAATGAAAGTTTAGACAGTGAACAATTACATCCATGAGATTGGAAAAATTTTAGAAAACTAAGAAAATTAGAAGTTTTCTTATACGAACTAGTAATAAGTAGTTATGAGCCGTTGTCCCAAGGGTTAGTAAGATGAAGAACGTCACTAATCTGAGGATAAAAATAAGTCTGAAAAATAGTTTCTATTCTGGAAGCCAAACATTTTGAACGTTGCTACCATGCTATTCGCACTTACACACATCTTAAAGCCTGGGATAGTAGAGGATACCTTGAAATGCTCTTGTCTTAAAGCCAAAAGTATAAAAAAAAAAAGAAAAATGTGTTTTAAAGTGGTGAAAAAAAATGGATACTGGTTTTGTTATCACCAAGGGTAAGAAAAATATATAGCAAAAGGGTGCTTCTTCACCTAGTGCCCCAAGGTCAACTGGTCTGGGAGTCACTGCTATGCCTAAGGTGGTGCAAGACTAGGAAAATACACCAAGTTAGCAAGCACATTAGTAATCGGTCGGTTAGTACCTCAAGAAGTATTAACGGTCGCATGAAAGTGTGTAAGCAATCTCGTTTGCCAAGAAGTACTGAGGTCGATGGGCAAGGGTATGATAGCTTGAATTGAATTCTCCGGGTGTAGGGATGTCTTTACACACACGCAGGGTGATATGATCGATGTTTGGAATAAAGATAGGAATGAAGAATAAGACGATGTTTTATTGAGGGAGGACGTGATTTCTGACATCTTTTCATGACCATTAAGATAGGGCTCATGACAACCGAAAAGCTAGCTTAGTTGGAAACCCTAATTTTCAAGGCTTTTCTTTTACAATTCTTGTCTTTAAATGTAATATTCATGATCTTACTTTTATTTTTGGATTTTGTGGGTGCAATCCGCTGAAAACCCTCAGGAGACAACACTCCTCCTACTAGGGACACCTAGAGGTTCAAAGGCTTGTTGTACGTGCTCAGTGCAATCGTGTTGCCTACGAAAGTGTGCTAGTTAGTTTTTTCTCTTTCTTTGTTTTCTCCTTCTCTTTTTCTTTTTAATAAAACATTCTCTCGAGACGATCGAAATTAAGTTTGGGGGTATTTGATCAGTCGAAAATATTGCATATTTTAACCGGCAATTTCCTTATCATCTGCATACATATAGAAGAGTACGATATTCATAATTCACATATTAGCTAATCGGTCGCAAAATATCAAATTACATGTATTCGACCTTAAAACCGGCAATTCTAGGGAAATTAACTGCATTGCATTACATAGCATATTTTCCATATCTTGCAACCCCTGTTTCGGAGTCTGTGCAGAAAAGAGAAGCTTGCTCGATCAATACATTGCTCGACCATTACAATTGCTCGTAAACTCATTGAAAGCAAATCTGGTATCAACATAGAAGGGATTATACAAATCAAAACATCAGAGTAAAGCCCATACAGAAGTATAAGACCACTGAAGAAAGTGCAGATCCCAAGGCCACCAATGAGCCGCGGAAGAGCGGCCGTTACCTGGTATATGCGGCGGAAGGGCGGCGGCCCCAGGGAGTCAACTCCTCAAATTGCATCGAAACTCCTGTTTCAGTGGCTACAGCTCAAAAATACACACAAAAGTCCAGAATATTCCAGACACTTCCACCAGATCAGCAAACTCCTAAACTAGCCTAAAACTTCTAGAACTTTCCTAAACCCTTGCTTAAACCCTAAGCTAAACCCCAACAAACTTGGCCAACAAACTTTGGGAGGGAAAGTCCAATTCAAACCTAAACCTAGTTCTATAAATAAGACCCTAGGCTCACTCATTTCTCATCTTGGAAAAATCTTGTAACATCTTGGCATCTAGGAAAAGATTCAACATCTTAGATTTTAGCCATTCTCTCTTTCTTCATCTTCTTCTTCCTCAAGATTAGTGAGAAATCTTGTAGGAAACCCTAACCCTAAATCCAACCACAATTCAAGATCTTGAGTGCAAGCCAAGCAAGATTCCTTCAACCCTTTTATGAGCCGAGCCGATCTTCCATCGGGCAAGAGATCAAAAGTAGATCCATGATCCACGGAGACGAGCGAAGCCGAGTCAACGATCGATTTTCTTTCTTCTTGTAGATCTTGAAAGAATGTATTGAAGTTGTTGATTAAATAAAAGGTGATATTTTCTTCTATCTTGTTTTCTTTAAATTCCGCATCATGTTATCTTTACTATTCTTGAATATTGTCTATGTTGTGATGTGTGAATAAAACTCCGCTCGTTAAGGAGTCGAAACGATCTTTAGTATGATGATGTAGCAAATTTGTAATCAATTCTTGAATCCCACGAGTTTGTAAACCCTAGCAAGTTCAAGAATCGACAACCCAATTTGATGCGATGCTTTCTTGATCAACATCGCTCGAGATTGGGGTGATCCGATCGTTTCTTGAAATTGCTAGAGGCTAGAATATAAATGGTATCCTCAAAAGAGCAAGGGTTAAGAGATGAAACCCTAATTGCATCAAGAAAACCCTAACTCGCGTCGATAACCATTGATCTAGTATCAATTCTTCGAAGGACAAGAATACGAACTATTGTAGACTACAACACATCTAAAATTCCGATCGATTCCTACGAGCCTCTCTATTATTCTTGATTGTTGTTTGGAAAATACCATTGAAACCCCGATTCTTGATTGTTTATAATTTCTTGATTCTTTAATAGAGAATTGTGACACACAAATACAAATCACTCTTGAATCTTGTTTTCTTGTTTCTTAACATTTCATTTCAAACGAATTAAAATACAAACGAATCGCGAGATCCCTGTGGACGATCCGCACTCATTCATTAACTACATCCGACACCGTAGTTTGATTGCGGTCAATTTAAATATTTGATTCGATTTACGCATCGAGAATTTTTACAATCAATCACCTGTTGCAACGGCCCCCTCAACTTCGACCTCCCATAAGAGGAGAAGGCCGGAGAAGATCCCCGTGCCTGCGGTAAAATTCAAAGGCAGTGGACCTAAGCGTCCCAAGTATAGGGGCATGGTAGTACACACGGTGTATATGGCTTCCGGAAAAGAGGAAAGCCGTACTTCCACGGGTCATCGACCACTCACACGGTTTGTGACAAAAGATCAGGAGCAACAACAAAAGCTCCAAGAAATGCTAATGAGGATGTTGGCAGTCATTGGGCAAAAAGAAAGCCCGGAAGCATCGTCTGAGCAGCGCCAGGAACAAGAGTCCGACACCGAGTTCTTGCGTAGGGTGCTGGAAAATAAGGATAAGGAGGCCGCGGAACAAGCCACTTATATAAAGCAGATGGCGCTCCTTTTCCAAGACATGGTTGGAATGATGATCCAGCCGGAACCTCCAGCTGAAGACCCTCCGATAATTATCGAAGACGACAGAGAGGAAATGTCAAATCCTCCATCGGCTTTCTTAGCAGACAAAGAAGAAACGATCTCCAAGGCTGCCCTTGACGACTACATGGCCCAACAAATATGAGCCCATCAGGCAAGTGAAGCGGGTGGCCAAGTCGTCAGAACTGGCCGACCTTATCCAGGCTGGTATGATCAAATCAAGTACCCACCGGGATATACGATCCCTAAATTCCACGTGTATAAGGGGACGTGCAATCCCCATCAACACGTCGCTCAGTTCAGAGCTCTATGCGGCAATACTGGAGGCGACGACAAACTGCTGCTTCGCCAGTTCGTCGGTAGCTTGGCGGAGACAGCATTTGAATGGTACTCGGAGCTTTCGAATGACTCCATCAAAACATTGACAGAAATGGAACCACTGTTCACGGCGGTCCGCAAGCGCAAGCGAGCGCACCCCGATTACGGCATTAATCAACGTCAGGGTGAAGCCAGGAGAAACCTGGGTTTAGTACGCAATTCGGTGGCGGAACCTATGGTCAAAACGCGAACAACGCATAGAAGAAGCTCCTGCTGTGGGTATGTTTGTGGGGCTCCTTGATCCTCAGGCAACTATATCCCAATTTATGATGTTCTTCAAGCAGACCACCTTCCAGGCCTTGATTGACAAGCTGGCCCAAATGGACCATAGGCCGTCCTCTTCAAAAATAGATCTCCGGAATGAAAAGGGCAAAGGGAAAGCGACCTTCGTTGCCAACGCTCAACAACAACCGAGTGATCCGAAACCGGTTTCTCGCCAAAACAACACAAGCCGATCCCTCGAAGAGAAGTTGAGACGTCCTTACTCATTTTCCCGGGATAAAACAAGGAGATTGTTCGAACTGGCAGTGCGCAACAGGCTCATCACTCTGCTAGATCCGATACGCCCGCTGCAATCTGGTGATGTCAACAGTCCTAACTACTGCCCCTACCACAGAATAGTGGGCCACCCGATTGAAAATTGTTACGTCTTCAAGAACTGGGTTGAGGACCAGTACTAACTAGGCAAATTCGCACTTTCCGAAAACTGGAAGGTAAACCCGCCACAGCAACACGCTCCTAAAAAGGCGGACACGCCGGGGGCATCCTGCTCGTTTGTAGAAGAAGCTCCGTGGGAAATGGTCCTTTCGGCTAAAACTAAAAGGATGCTGAAGGATCTTCAAGCATGCCCGGCGATCAGGTGGAAAAGCCCGCTGAAGCCTGAGATTATTGATGGGATCTTGAAACCGCGCCCAGCGCCGAAAGTTGGTAACGATGGGCAAAACCTCCAGTCCAAGCCTTCAAAATCTTCAAAGAAAAAGAAGAAGACCAAGAAACCCATGCAGCTCGACGACAATCATACGGGTCTGCAAAAATATATTGACGCGTTGGAGGAATACAACCAAAAAGCGCGGACCCCAGTCATACTGGAAGAGTTCCTCAAGCATATTCTTGAGAACGAAGACAGTGACATTGATGAAGGAGACGACGCGTCAGAAGAACCCGAGGATTATGTGGCGAGTTGCCACATGATCTCACACGTGTCGGTAAATGGCGAAGAAGCTCCCTCGGTGTTAGGAAATGACATAGAGAAACTGGGGGCAGATCTAGAACCAAAATCCTTGGAACCGTCAGATGACCTGATCGACAAGCTGCTGAACGAAGCCCTCCAAAAGAGCAAAGCTGACCGAGGACGAGAAACAGCCATATACGAAAAGGCCAAGTGTCGGCGTCAAGCTGAAGAAGCTCCGGTAATGAAAAGTCATAAAGTACCCCAACCGGATCGAAGCACATCTGCCACCAGCAAGGGCAAAATCAAGGTAGGGAAGCAGTTCGCCAAAGCCCTGTCAATGGGAATGAAGCTGCCACCTTTCGAAGAAAATACTCCCGGGAGTACGCGCCTTGAGGAAGCGGATGTACATCCAAAATACTGCTTATACCATCGGAGGGTCATACATCCTACCGAAGAGTTCAATGCCTTCGAGAAGTGGTGGCAGGGATACGTGGTCCACTGACAACAATTCAAGAGATTGAAGCGCAAAGCCCGTCGGGAGCAGAGAAGCACGACAGATGAGCGTAAAGGAACAGTCGGTAACTGTCATATGCTTGAACATCCTCCATTTTTTCAGGACACATATCATCTACCGGTTCGACACTCCGCGACGGATTATCTCGGATAACGGGCCAGCCTACAGAAACCATAAGATCAGCCGGTTCGCACAGCAGTATAATATAGATTGGAGATACTCTTCAGTCTATAATCCCTGAGCTAACGGTCTAGCTGAGGCTTTCAACAAGACCTTGATGAAAATCATAAAGAAAACAGTGTCCAGAAACAGAAAGGACTGGCACGAGAGGTTGCATGAAGCTCTCTGGGCTTATTGGACCACGTTCAAGACTACCACGAATACAACGCCATTCGCGTTGGTATTCGGCACGGAAGCGGTACTTCCCTTGGAGATAGAACTGTCTTCTTTACGAGTGGCAGTTCGATACGAGCTGACGGATGAAGAAAATGCCCATCTTCGGCTTGAGGAACTCGATGCCCTCGATGAAACTCGTCTCGTGGCACAGCAAAACCTGGAAGCTTACAAAACAAGGATGACGCGCTCATATGAAAGACTAACTAGGACGAGAACATTCCGCCAAGGCGAACTTGTGCTAGTTGTCAAAAGACCTATGATCCCCAACCGTGCGAAGCGGGAGAAATTCGAACCAAACTATGAGGGTTCGTACATCATAGACAAGGTCTATTAAGGTGGGGCCTACTTGCTCATAGATATGTATGGCGAAAGACCCTTCCGGCCAGTAAACGGTCGGTTCCTTAAGAAATACTACGTTTAACAAGTCACGGCTCAGGTTAATGAGGGATGACGATGCTCGTGTCCGCTCGATATCTTCCCGAGTCCAAACTCTATAAGTAGTATCCGGCAAAACCTCGCTTCGAAATCCCAACGAACCGCAACGTCCTAAAACTAGCTGTGGACCGAGATGTCCCTAAACTAACAATGGACCGAGATGTCCCTAAACTAACAATGGACCGTAATGTCTTTAAACTAAATACGTCGCCTCAAACACGGCGATAGTGGAATTCAAGTCCACAGGTCCCAGCGGCGAAGACTGCAACTCAAGTCCCGTTGGCTGCACAGCTGCCCCGGTGACGAAGTCCTCCATAAGTTCCATTGGCGGAAAGAGGGGTAAAAAAAACGATACGTCCACAAGCGAAATAGGCACGGATGAAAACCCGAAAGGGCGCCGTGAGTAAAAACAGCAAGGCTACCGGCGAGCTTGTGAAAACCTGAAAGGGTGCAATCTCGTGGTAAAAAAAAAAGAAAAAGAAAAAAAGGTACGTCCACAAGCGAAATGAGCACGGATGAAAACCCGAAAGGGCGCCGTGAGTAAAAACAGCAGGGCTACCGACGAGTTTGTGAAAACCTAAAAGGGCACAATCTCGTTAAAATAAAGACACCCGCAATGTCCTCTTGACCTTGTGAGGAGAAAACGACTGCGTTTGATCCTTACGACTCACAAGGGAGCAACACACTTAGGGATCCCCACGATTCCTAAGGAGAAATTATACTTACAATATCCTCATGTCTCGTAAGGAGAATTCCCCCTATGAGACCCTCATGGCTCGTAGAATTCAAAAGCCTTAAGCTACAGGGATCTGAACCTGTTCTTAAGCCATCATAATCCCCAAGTTGCTCTACAAACGGTTCAATATTGACCCTTGTATACAATCCACAGGCACAAACAAATGTTCCTTCACCAAGTCCCACCAATCGTGCGAAATTTCCCCATTTGGCGAACAACACTTGTAGGTCCTCTCGACTTGCAAGGAGAAAATACTCTTGTGAGATCCTTACGACTTACAAGATAAGATATCACTTAGGAATCCTCATGAATCCTAAGGAAAAAATACACCTACGAGATCCTCACGACTCGTAGGGAGAAATACCTTTATGAGACCTTTACGGCTCGTAAAATCAAAAAGCCTTAGTCAACAGGATCCTAACCCTATTTGCTAAGTCACCTTTGTTCAAATTGACAAAGGCAAGTGATGATTCGCTCCTGGCAACATTCCAGTGGCAGCGATGCTGATGCCTAAATTGGTAGCAAATTCCAAGTCTTCTCAAAGCAAATGATGATTCGCTCCTGGCCTTATTCCAGTCGCAGCGATGCTGATGTTGATGCTAAGATTGGTATTGGATTTCCACTCGCAACAAAATCAGCGAGCAAAAAATGCATATAAAATAGCTGAAATGATGGGGCAACTTGCAATAAAAACCAACGAGAAAAATACATGCATACAAAAACAGCCGAAATGTTTGGGCAACTTGCAATAAAAAGCAGCGAGTAAAAAGAAAAGAATAGCCGAAATGATTGGGCACCGCAATAAAAAAGCCGAAATGATTGGGCAATCGCGACTTTCGCGATATAAAAAGCTGAAATGATAGAGCATCGCGGAAAGAAATAAAAGAAAAATGAAAATTAATGAAACTTCTGCCCTGCAGGTGAGTCCACATCGACCCCTGTTTACAATCCATAGGCACAAACGAAAAGGGAACCACATTTTCCCACTGGGCTCTGTCAGAAGGGAGAGTCAAATCTCGATGGTTTATCGACAGCCTAGAGATTAATAACGGCGTTACTCCTCACTCCAGCAGGATGCAGATGCAACGTCAACAACCGACCCCAGGGTCAAAACAACGGAGCCATGGCAAAGTCCCTAGTTCCAAGCCTTGACGGTTCACCAACAACCTAGAGACTACCTCGGAGCCATAGCAAAGTCCCCAGTTCCAAATCTCGATGGATCACAGACAGCCTAGAGATCAACAACGACGTTTCTCCTGACTCCAGCGGGATGCAGATGCGACATCAACAAACGACCCCAGGGTCAAAACAACGGAGCTATGGCAAAGTCCCTAGTTCCAAGACTCGACGTTCACAGACAACCTAGAGACAACCTCGATATTCGTCGCTATATTGCAGACACAATGTCAACAAATGAAGCAAAGGAAGATCCCTAGCTTCAGGGTCTTGACGGCGACTCAAATGAGACCTGAAAGACTATCGGAGATCATCCCACACCAGTACGGAGACTCATCGGGGCTCCCAAACTGAGCCTAACCTCAATTAAAAAGTGGCATGGAATATTCCTAACGCTTTCTCTTTCGACGGTAACATCACCCGGAAGATTACTTGAAGACGTCTTGTCCAGCCCTCGAAGGGATCAGAGACACGACAGTCGTGGGGCTATCTGAATAGCAAGATTGCATATCGAGGAATACATCGGTCAACGTGACGGTACGACGGACAAAAACCCTAGTTCCACAGACCCTAACGGATTTCTATTAGCAGAGGTTAACTATGACGTTAGGACATTCTTGCGAGAACTTCTCGATTCGTCTCGACTCGTAGGAAAAATAATGTTCCTGCGAGAACTTCTCGACTCGTCTCGACTCGTAGGGAAAAAGCCTTAGGCAACGGGGATAAGGACCTGTTTCCTAAGCACTGGGGCCCTACAATTAAGTCCAAGATGGACTATTGTATACTATTCACGGGCCACACTCTTCAAAGTCGAATATCGACAAGAAGGGAAAAAACCACTTACGAGTCCTCTCGACTTGTAAAGGGGGGAAATTCTCTTGTGAGATCCTTACGACTCTTAAGAGAAAACGCACTTAGGAGTCCTCACGACTCCTAAGGAGAAAATACACCTACGGGATCCTCTCGACTCGTAGGGAGAAAAGTCTTTATGAGACCCTCACGGCTCATATAGTTGAAAAGTCTTAGGCGGCAGATCTGAACCTATTTCCTAAGCCATCGCTGCCCTGCAAGGAAATCAAGATGGATTATCTACGAGCCACATTTGCCAGAATTACATGCCAATATGAAATAAAATATGTCTTTTATTCATGAATTCAAGTGAATACAAATTTCATAAAAGAATCAAAATGAATACAAGATACTCTCATTCAGGAGTGAGTAAAGAAAAAGAGAGAAAAGAAGCACGACTTCAGATTATGAAGGGAGACATTTAATCCTAGGCACAGAAAAGGTTGAAGAGAAGTTTGACTCAGGAAAAGCAGAGAAAGAAGGTGTAAAGACACCTTCAGTAACGAGGCAGCGCCTCATATGCCTCGCATGTATAACACGGGGGCCCCAGCATTATATATATGTAAGTAACTACTACTTCACATGATGCACCTCTGGGCATTGGTATAAAAGAAAGAGAGGTTTTGCCATTCATGCTTGGAAAAATTTATACATCGGTGATAACAGCAAACAAAATATCATCAAAATGTTTACAATGGCAAGACACTGAATCCCGGACATGGATTTAGGAAGTCAGAAGCGAGTCCGAGTAAAATGCTTCTGGCTTCTCTGACCATTTTCTTATGCATTTTCTCACGAATGCAAGCGTCGAGGTTCCCGCTGATATCGTCCGTCTTCTGGTAGGCAAAGATTATCGTCGTCTGTTGGAAGACTTGATGCAAAATATCGACAAGATCATCTCGCCGTCTCTTCGAGATCAGGCCCATTAGATATACCGAGTGCACCTTGTCTTCGGCATCATCAAGTGCCTCAAGCGGCATGACCTCGTTAAATTCAGGAAGTGCTTCCCAAATCGCCCCCACGATAATTTTCAAAAGAGCGGAACGACGAGGGAGTAGTCGGCCGTTGTATTCATCGAAGCGACGCATCACCTCAGCACATTGGGCGTTCATAAACTTCTGACCTTGGCAGCGACCTTGGACGCGAATGTCTTCATAGGAGATAATCTCGTCAAGATCATACCCGTTAATGGAACCTATATATATATATATATATATATATATATATATATAACAACAGAGGGAAACGAAAAAAAGTTCGTTCCATAGGACCACTGATTGCAAAACTAATGGACCCCACAAAATCAATATGGCGGCTCACCAATGATAAGACAGGACAATCATTGTGAGAATAAAAAAAAGATTCTCATTAAACAGACACGGGAGTTTAAACAACTCTTGACATTCTCATAGAGAAAACAAGTTCTGTTAAAATACCCAACAAATTCGAATTTGTGCAAATAAGAGAAAAACCCTATGAAAATATTCTCAAGAGCACCAGGGAATGAAATTCCCGAGGGGCCCTCTTGATCATCAGAGCTTAAGCTCTTTGGTGAGGAATTAAATTCCTTTTATGCGGTGGAATTAAATTCCAGAAACCCCCATGATGAGGAAACGAAAAATAAAATTACAATGCCATGAATCCTTAAAGATCAGAGGAAGAATGCCCAAGACATCGAGATTTACTACTCAAAGATAACGTCTTTGGATATCTAAGAGATGGGTTTCAGAAGAGAGCAAAGCCCTTATGGTGGATTTAAAATCCAGAATTTTTTTTAAGAAAAGGGTTTCTTTGTTGTTCAAGATCTTTACCTAAAAAAGGTTTCTTTTTCTGATAGAGTTTAACTCTGAAATTTCAATGGGTAGAGAACTAAGCTCTGAAGAAGAGAATTAAATTCTCAAAGAAGACAAGGAAGGAAGAAGATGAAGGAACATAGGCTTCCTAAAGACAGGACCCTTGCATTTATAAGACGTGACGATGGCGGTTCATCTCCCCGTTCCCCCCTAGGCAGATCCAACGACTATAAGGGTGACAAGATTGCACTAACGTGCAGGCTACGTGAGAACAACACTGTGGGGGAATTTGTTCCCTTATATAAAAAAGAGAAGAAAGGAAAAAAGCAATGGGAAAAATTCCCCTGATAGAGCATCACGTGCCCACACGTGATGCGCCTATAAACAAAATTCATAGGCATTGCGCTTAACAGTTAATGCTGAAATTGAGCCCCACGTGCAAGCACGTGAGCATCTGTATATAAAGTATATAGGCGCTAATTTTTAAAATAAATAACAGGCCAGAGAAGCTCACGTGCCATCACGTGATGTCCTTTTTTGGGCTATTGCACATAAGAAAATGAGTTTAACTCTGTGGGGTCACGTGCTACACGTGAGTGGCCTTAAATGCCTTCTGAGCCGATAGAATTAAATTCTAAGTAAGGGGATCAAAACCCTATTTGGAAAATATTTCCTTGGATTTTTCTAAACAAGAAAGATTACTCTCTGTAAAACAGGGTACCATTGGATTAAAAATCCAACGGTGATTAAAAAATCGCCAAGCCACAGAATAAGCTCTGTATGGGAAAATATTTCCCCAATCTTGTTAAAAACAAGAAAAATATCTTCTGTAAAACAGAAGTCCTTGGATTAAAGATCCAACGGTGGATAAAATCCCCAAATCAATTAAGATCTCTCAATAAGAGATTTCTTTAACTAAATCAACAAACTTGCTTCTACTATATAAAGAACCCAAGACTTCAAGTCTTGTACAGAGAAGAGACCCCTCATAAGATTTGAGAAACAAAAAAGAAGAAGAAGAGCTCTCTTTTAGAAAAAGAAACCCTAGGTAAGAAGAAAGACATAGAGATCATTTTATCTCTTCTTCACCACTCCAAGAGTTTAACTCTTCTAAAAATGAACTTAGTTCTTTCTCTGCTTGAGATCTGTAGAAGCAGATCTCCCTACAAGTTGAGAATTTAATTCTCATCGGGAAGATTCTGTCATGCAGACTTAAAACTTAAGGGAAAGAACTAAGTTTGAAGAATTTAATTCTTCCAAAAGATATATGAATTTAATTCCTCTGATAAAACTAGAGTTTAACACTGCATAAGAATTTAATTCTTAGAAAAAACAAGGGACCTGAAATTCTCAAAACTCAAATCAAGATCTCCATGCACATAAAAGAAACGATTAGCGTTCAACGCTATAACAACAGATTACGTGTTCCCACGTGAGCACCTCCGAGGAACAAAAAGGAATGACTGAGATCGAGTCACGTGATCCCACGTGACCCCCCAATAGTGCTTAGTACTTATAAAAGGAAAAAGGGGAATAAATCAAGGACATTTCAGATTTTCGGGACGCCTTACGTGATCCCACGTGACCCCCCAATAGTGTTTAGCACTTATAAAAGAAAAAGGGGAATAAATCAAAGACAGTTCCCATTTTTGGGGCGCCTCACGTGTGCCCACGTGATCCCCAATAGTGCTTAGCGCTTATAAAAGGAAAAGGGCATAAACCCAGAGAAGCAGTGCCCAATTCTCAAGCGCCTCATGTGCCACACGTGAGTGTTCCAAATTTCAGTGTTTAACACTGCTTTAGAGCCTCACGTGGCAGCACGTGAGCGCTGAACAAATGTTAGTGTTTAACACTATGAGAAGCCAACCTTAGCCTAAATTGGCCAAGTCTCCCGAGGCAAAAAACCCTTTTGACCATCAATCAACCGAGCCCTCCTATACTCAGGTCTCCCCAAATCGATCTTAGTTCCAAAGATGACTAATGATCTCCTAACACATGGCATCTAAAATGATGTTCGTTCCACCATGATCTTCCTTCAACTCGGAGTTCGGTTCAAGGGTACATCTCTCCATACCTCTGATACATGTCGTTGTAATTCTTCAACGTCTTCAGAGAGATGGAGGGTCCCGACAACCAACAGCTCTTTTGGTACACTCCCAGCACACCCCAATAGACCACAATGTCCTTAAACTAGATGTGGACCGCAACGTTCTTAAACTAAACCCTCACCCCAAAAATGGTGATCTACGGACCGTAATGTCCCTAAACTAAAACGATAGAGCCCAAATGCTCTTTTGTTGGATCAGAAATGATCCCTAACCCCCGTTAAGTAGATCTTAGTCCAATATCGGACTAACGTATCCTTAACAAACATTTAAGTTGATCTTAATCTCAAACAAGATTAACGATCCTTAAATCAAACCAAACCCAAATCTAAGAATATACGGATTTAGACTAATCCACGCCCTACGGGCGACAACATAAATTAGTCTCCATATACAATCCACGGGCAACCAAAAATAAAACAAACACACATGACACGAAATGACCTTCTGGAGCAGGAGAAAGTGGTTACCGCGATGCGGTAGCATAATTAACTGCAGGGGCTTGCGCCTGCAAGGAAGAGCGTCCCCACAATAAAAAAATTCCTCGCAAATGAGGGGGAATCTTACGAAGTCTGCTACAACGGTCGCATCCGTCCAAACCTTTGATGCACAGAGCCATAAATCAATTTGGCATCTTCGGAGAGGTGGACGGATAAATCTAAATAGTATCTGCCCCCAAATTCAGGCTAGACGTTTGTCTTCCCCGTTTTCGGCGGTAAACACGGGTGTCTCCCTGGATTTCTGGAGGGTGCTCTCAGCGCTCCTTAACATGTTGAGGAGTCCTGGAAGTGAAACTTCCTTCCCTTGAATGTTGAAATTCAAGATAAACTGGACGTAAGTAGAGGGGAGGGACTGTAGAATCAAGTCAGTATATAACTCGTTCTCCAACGTAGTCCCTAGGTCCGCGAGCTTTTTAATATAGCTAATCATCGTAAGGACGTGGTCCCCCACAGATGACCCGACAGCCTAGCTCGCCTGAAACAATATCTTCGAGGTCTCATATCTTGCGATATGAGATTGCTCTCCATATAAATCCTTGGTGTGGAGGAAGATGGAAACTAAGTCCATTTTCTTGTGCTACCTCTGGTGTTCATAATCCATTGAGGCTAACACGAGGCACTTGGCTCTCGCACTGTTTTTTCCCCATGTCTTACTGATTTCAACATCCGCGATGGTGGAATCTGGACCTGGGACAGAGGGGGCTTTGGTAGTAAGGAGGTAGCCCAGCTTGTCATAGGTAATGTCCATTTGGACATTCCTAAGCCAATCTTTATAGTTTGGCCCAGTCTATTTATTATTATCTAGCAGTAACTTAAGCCCAGTTATTTTAGTTGCCGCTGTCAGGAGAGAGAAGAAACACTCAGTATGATGCTATTACAAGTTTAGATTGGTTATTAGTTTATCTAAATAGGATGGCTTCTACTGTTCCTCGAATCCTCCTTCAACCATAAAAGAAGAACTAGTCACGATTAATCTCCCCTTACAATTCTTGCTTAACCTTTCGGCCAGGCTAGTGTTGGTATTTCGAGGGAGCTTTTCCAACGCTTTCGCGAATTTCCTTAATTACATAATCTCTTTTTCCTGGAGGCATAGCCCCGCTAACACTGTTCTAGGCACCTACTTGGTTAATAACATTGATTGTTTAGTGAAAAATCTCCCGAAGAGTAGCGGATACTCACAGTAGGATCGGGATCCAAATATCATTATGTGATAACTTTGAAGGAATCCTACTAAAATCATCACATTCTTAATGGTATGTAACATCAGCAAGTTTCATTTTCCTTAGAAACTCCCGATGTGGATTTTTTTCCCAAGCTCTTATGACCTTGACGAAGGCCAACATATCATAAGACGCAAATCAAGTTCTATCCATCATTATCTAGGTTAATTTGAGCCTACCCATACAAACCCTTGACGAAGGCCAAAATAGCTGTACGACTGTCCCAAATCAACGCATCTATTTATGCTACAGATGAATACCCAGGAGCTACCAATCACTATGCCTTGGCAAAGGTCAAAATATATAGCTTGAATACTACTGACGGAGGGCTACGAATGGTTTCGGCGAAACTGTGAACGTAATGAACTTGATATAGTCGAAGGAACCATGATAGTTTTTAAAAAGAGTGGTTTAGGCTCCGCATTTAAAAGTTGTTTTTTCAAGAAAACTGAGTGGTTTTGAAATTGTTCCAATGATTTAAACTTTGGTTTGTTTTCTTTGTATTAATCAATGTTAATGCGGTCCCATCATTTAACCCTATCATTGCAGAAAAGAAACGAAAATAGAACGTACGCTTATGCCATCCGCATTCGCCACGGGACCCCGTCATGCACCGTTAGGTTATTTAACTAACGGCAGAGCGGGGGTTGGACCAGCACGGGTGCAAAACATAAGCAACGTTTATTATATATAACACACACATATATATATATATATATATATATATATATATATATATATATATATATATATATAGCCATTCGTCTCACGCAATAATAGGCATTCCAGATCACAGATGAAAATATTGGATACACTAAGAATACCATGTTTCGTTTTAGCCTAGAACGAAAGACGGATTCCACGGTCGTGATGAATAGCCAAACCCCACTCTAGACCCCTACGGATGCGGCAAACTACCCGCCAAATTCCCGAAGTGAAGCAAGCACTCTCAATAAAATGAGTAGGCCACTCGACACTTTAAGAACCCGGTAGTTTGTGCACCCCACCTTGGGTCTAAATGAAATAATATAACGGTGGCTACAACCTCAACCCGGATGTGCCCCGCAAAAGAATATTACATCAATTACAAATTTACATGAATGAAAGAAAAGAAACACTCTTCTCACATCCCCCTGCTAATCATCCACAACGATCTAATACTCCATATACACAAACCATCACAATACAGATATGTGAAACCCCCAATAATCGACATATATCGATTATCAGACGTTCAACATCATATATACAAACACAGAATCACAATTAGCCAAGAACTTTAGAATTTCGATCGATAAACATAAACCGTGTCTACCCCATGCACAATCCAGTACACAAACAAATCTGGGTAGAATCTACATATGCCAAAAATCAAAATTCCATGTCAAAGACCCACGGAAGAAAATTGGACCGACTCAGCCTTGACTCGGCCGCGGAACGGCGGCCAAACACACTGTTTTGCCGCGGTTCCGCAGTGGTCTTGGTGAACTACGAGCCCGTTTTTCTTCTGCGTTCTTATAAATGCCTGCTTGTATTTTTAAGGCCACTGAAATAATTTTTGAGCTGTTTTAAAAATCGACAACAAGCATGGTATGAAATTTTGATTTCGTGCAATTTTTCGTCGATCGAAGTTCTAACTACTTGCTAACTAACTAGTTAAGATTTAGCCTGGCTCTGATACCACTGTAAGTCGATGTCGCACACCCCACGGGTTCGCGGGGAGACAGAATTTACAAAATACGATTTTTATAAAGCTCGCAACACCGACTAAACTCCAGGATCTTAACATAAACCTTAACTAGCTAAACTATTCAGAGGTTTAACTACTATGAAGAGTGTTATACCTCCTAGAATCTTGTCCTTCGGGTCTTCTTCTCCTCCTCTCCTTGAGATCCTCGAAGATCCGGATCGAGCTTGCAACGTCGGCCTCCTCGCGTCAAAGACGATCCACCCGAGAGTATGTGCTTCAAGCTCCAACCTCTAAATCGAGGTAAGTAGGGTACCTAGTTTGCTAAGCTAAGTAGCCTAGATAATGTAGAGTATCTAATGGAGTATTTTATCTCATGAGACTCTATGTTTCACAACTCATGTGAGGGTTAGAGTCTTTGTGGAAGAAGGAGGAGAAAATGTAGAGAGAATACAAAAATGCAAATGAGCTAGTGTTGGAAAGTGAAGAATGGCTCCTCTCTCTTCACTCATTCAAGCATGCAATATTTTCCAATAGAAAATATCAACCATGCTTGAATAATGAGTCTTAACAAATAAACAAATCCAAAGAGCCATGCTTCACCCATGCCAAGTATGTCTCTAAATTTCCACCTCATTAATCTATTTCCCAAAATAGATAATCCAAATAATGAGGTGTCTCTTTCTAGAAGCATGTCATGTAAAATTACAAGAATGCCCTCACGTACATATATACTTGTATTCGTATTCCGAAAAATACGAATACAATGAGATGATAATAATCCAATAATATAATACTAGGATCCGGCTTAAACCAAAGCCCACTAGTATTATCCATCCGAACATCATCCGTGTAGCTAGTATACGTCTGTGATCGGAACCCTGCCGTAAAACCATACGGCCTCTACATCGTTTCTCCCGAAGTAGGAAACCCTCTATATGGGACTCTAAAGACTCAACAGTACGCTGGCAGTGGGTTTAACCACAAGTCTGTCAGCGGTACTAGCTGCACGTAACGGCTATCCAGGTATCTGTCGATAAGAAGGCCGATGAGCAAACTCATCCGAACTCCTATTGAGCCTATCTGTGACAATCTCCGTACAGTCCGGTCCGTTCGTCTAAAATACTCACATATCGGGCCTAGAGGGATGGTAACCATCAGACCTCTAATAGCGCAATAAGTCGTGCCGGAGTAGAGCCCAATACACCTTGAGAAACTATTGGAGTGCCTACCAGTAAATCTCGCTTGCCCTGGTCAGGGACTTTGTGTAATGGCTTTCCGAACACAGCGTGATATCAACCCTCAATACCAGGAGAGACGAATCCTATCTAACCGCTAATGCCTCTTAGTGCTTCGGGACTGCACCCAATCACTACCTGTTTGCACGAATCATTTGAGCCGTGGTAGGATAGTAATCTAAGTGCAGTGGGAACACACTTGAGACGAATAGTGATATCAAGTCAACGGACTAAGCTGTACTCTTACCACCTGGGAATTGCTACCTGACGATAGGTATAATACCAATCAGCAGTTCCCAACGAGTCCGTCCAGTGTAACTCATAACCCAATGAGCACCTGTATACTATCTCCGGTATGGCGTACTAATGGCTGTGGGACAGACCATCCCTCCTGCTGGGATGAGAAGCGTATACACTAGTCTATTCTAGAGTATCGATGCCTCGTCTCGATAATCCTACGACTAGGGACCTGTATAAGAATGTGCTTATAGACTATCCATCCCCCACTAGTGTGACTGCCATCACAACGCTGGTAGTCAAGCAAAAATCCTAAGGGCTCTACCAATATGTATAAGCGATATGCTAAAAGAAATATATGCATATATTGAGGTAGAATCAAACCAAGTAGCATACTACCATTTTGAGCAAGACTTTTATTATAACTGTGAATATCCCAAGCTTTCAATATGTAATATACAATTCAGTATGATACAATAATGGCCTCTAGGGCATATATCACTAACATGAACTTAATATTAACATAGTGACCATATAGAGACATATAGTGAATAACCATATTCCTTTATATATACTCTTACTCGACATATACATTACTCATGATTAGTTTATAATTGTCACTTTCACTTTTACCCTATCTTTGAGACTTACCGACCGCTAGTTTGCTGATGGGCATTTCACCAACCTTTGTTTTTTTGGAATGTTCGTCAGATACGGTCGAGATGGAGGAAGTGGACGCTAAAGAGGAGGATTATGACCAGATAGCTATTCAGGATTAGCTTAACTTCCTTTTCTTTTAGCTTATGTATGCCACCTGTTTAGGTATTTTCTTTTATTGTTTTTACTTTTCAGTTGAACACATGTACCTGTAAATATTTCAAGTTTGAATGTAAATAAAGATATTTGTTAAAAATTATACAGTCTTCATTTATTCTTATATTGTGTATTATTGTTTCAATACGCTTAGTATATTTATTTTGGGAATGATCTTCTCTAAATAAATATGTCACGGGCTTGCCACGCCATTGTTTCCGTCTACTGGGAAGCGGGGTGTGACATGCCCCGCCGTCATAGCCATCAATTCACACTTACAAACCATAATTCATACTCCAAACACCATCTAAAATGACATTAATATAAATAAAATCTAAACAACATCATCCTCATCATCATTCAAGTATTTATACAAACACATTTTAAGCACCATTCATTAATATAAAATTTATTACAACAAACAATATCATTATCATTTAATCATTTATACAAACACATTCCAAGCATCATTCAACAAACCCTTGGTAACCCACTTGAATTGGGATGAAATCACAAAATTAAAAGGAAAAGTAAGCAAGAATAGTTGATAACATAATTAGGATAAATCACATAATTGATAACCCACTTGAATTGGGATGTAATCACGTTGATGCGGTGGCACATTAGGGAGATGGTGTCCACGTCATAGTAGGAAGCGAGGAGAGCTCGTCGAAGACGACGAGCAAGTGGTGGAGGCGGTGGCACATGAGGGAGATGGTGTCCACGTCGGAGTGGGCAATTGGGAGTGGGCAGCGAGGAGAGGATGGTGTGATGGTGCTGTAGATCTTGAGCTTTGAGAAGCTTTGTGGCTGTGATGGAGTAACGGACAGTGATGATTACGCCTTCTTCGTCGATCTCGAACAATCAAATCCTAGAAATTATAGAGCTGAGGGGTTGAGAGAATACAGAGTATTAAAATGAGAAAGAAGGATACTTTGGAGATTAAAAAAGTAAAATGTCACATGAGAAGTGTAAAATAACTTTAAAAATTGGAAATCTAACGCCATAGGGGTCGCTGGGGAGGTGGGTTAATTTAACGGAAGAAAGCTTAGGGGGTTTTTGTGTTGGGAAATTTCTCCATGGTGATTTTTGAAACATATGCTACAGTACAAGGTGATGTTGGTGAAATTTCCCTATTATGAACTAGGGTAACACCCCTGCGCGATGCGAGGAGTTTAGGGTGATATTTGTTTATTATGTCTGCAAGTAATGATGGAATATATTTCTCAATTCATTTAATTATATAAGGAAGCTGCGGCTATAATTATTTGGTAAAAAAGTCTCTTAAAATCGTATACCACTTTTCTGAAACAGTGTAAATCATTATTTTGTACCTAGTAACAGTTGAAATTTCTCAGATGTTATGTAGAAATAAATAAAGCAATTGAAGATATGGAATTGGAAGTTCCGAGCAGAAAAAAATTACCTCTTGAAAGTTGTAACCTCTTGTAGGAAATTGTAAGAACCCATGTAAAAATTAACTCCTTTTCTTTCTTTTATATATATAACTCATCCTTATTTGCTTTTGCCACGCTTTTGCCACACATTTGTTAAACAGATCGAAAGTTCTCATCTTTTAGTATGTAGTGGTTGATTCTGTGGTATCATTTGTAGGTTTAAAGACTTATATGAGCTGGGGGGAACCAGCTTACAAAGGAGTAGTGGACTATGCTGAGGCACCCTGCAGCTTAAGTGAGCAACTGACAATTAATCCCAAAATATGACTTGATTGCTGAAAGGTTTACCAATGAATAACTATGGAAAGAATACTGGAGGAAGTTGAATCGACAAAATTTAAGAAGAAACCAAGATGGAAGTATTGAATATGCCTTGCTACATCTGGGGAAATCAGAAGAGATGCTGCATAAGAAAATGCACCAGAGACAATATTGTAACAAATGAACTTTGTGTTTTGTTAAGAGTGAGTGGGTTTAAGTCATGCTAATACCATTAGGGTTGTTAGGAGTTGAACTGTTTAGTGCCGGCCGGCTTATGCATTGGCTTATTTTGTTTCAATTTGATCTCTTGAGTAGTTTTTATGTTACTAAATTCTGAAGTTATATCCGCCGAGTTCTGATTTAAATGTTCAACTTGAGTTGTTCCAAGTACTTAACGATAAAATCTAAATCAACATTTAATCCGCTGAACTTGAGTTGTTCCAAAAACCATTATCGGTGTTCCTGATGCCATCGGTTTAGGATCGAGTTATATAGAGATATAAATCCGAAATAATTGCATTTAGATGGTTCCTTTAGTGATCTTATTTTTGTCTTGTCGACATTGGAACATTATGATAGATTTCATATTGAAGTTTAGCAACCGATATGGCTTTGCTTTCAGGTTTGAACTTAGTTGTTGATCTCATGTCTTGCAAGTCTCTTGATAATCAAAATTAGGGGTTTCTACTAAATTTGTCTTCATCAACACATTGTAACGGAGCTTGATGTCTTTATCCTTAAAAAGAAATAAGTTGGGTGATTGCTAAGTCATGAGGTTTGCCAAAGACCTTTAAAGAGGAGACGATGGAGCATGGAGAAACTATTTTGAGGGAGGTGTTATTTGAGAGAATGAGGAACAAAGATTTATTGGTTTACTATAGACCTTATTAAAAAATATATATTTTAGAGAAAACCCTAACCCTAGTTAAGTTTTGATGGAAGAAGATAGCTTGGGCATTTTGATTAACGAAAATAAATTTGGGGTGAAATATTAAAATATGAAAGTTTTTTGGAGTACCAAATAATTATAAAAAGTAGTGTTTAAATATGGTCTAAGCACTTTAAAAAAATTAGGTGGTTGTTGGAATTAATGCATAGACGAATCAAAGTTAATTACATTTTATTCACTTTGAAATTTGAGAAGTAATCTTAGTCACCAGAGATGCCAAAATGGGAGGTTGGAGGTTGGGAATTTTAAATCCATCCATGCCGGTCCCAGATCCGGATGAAAAAGGATGAGAGTTATGGTAGGCTTATGACAGCCAATGTAAAAGTTTGTCACATTCTATGGCATGAACCATAATAAGAATATCGTTAGGACGTCCTTTACTCAGCGATGCGCTACATCGGATCCCAGTGTAGTGTTAAGTATGCAGGGGCTTCTTAGTCGTCGTCCGGAAGCGGCGTACTATATCGGATCCCGGTGCAGTGTTAAGTATGCAATGTAGTGACAAATAAGTAAGGGTTTCATAGGATCCTTATACTTTCTTGGAACATAGGTTCCCTTACGGGTAGACTAACAGAATTAGCGGAGGTGATGATTAGGAGAAGAGTTGGTATTATGTGTTTGCAAGAAACTAAGTGGGTAGGTGAAAATGGTAGAGTCATAGAGCTTTGGAATTATAAGTTTTGGTATACAGGTAGAGATAAAATTCGTAATGGATAGGTGTAATTATAAATAGACAGTTGCTTGAGAATGTAGTTGAGATTAGGAGAAAAGGTGATAGAATTTTACTGGTTAAGCTTATTCTAACTAGGGAGATTCTTAATATTATTAGTGCTTATGCACCACGGATAGATCTTGATGACGCTAGTAAGCATCTATTCATGGAGGATTTAGACGAGATGGTGCAAAAGATACCCAGTGGAGAGAAGTTATTTATTGGTGGTGATCTCAATGGACATGTAGGCAGTAGTCGTAGTGGGTTTAATACTATCCATGGAGGTTTTGGTTTTGGACAAAGAAATGAAACAGGTAGCTCGATTCTAGATTTTTCCTTATCTTATGACTTGATTTTAGCAAACACTTGGTTTAGAAAAAGAGAATCTTATCTTATCATCTTTAGGAGCGGATCAAGTGCAGATCAAATAGACTTTTTTCTGACGTGAAGGATAGAGAGAGGTTGTTGTATCCACTGTAAGGTAGTGTCAGATGAGAGTGTAACCACTCAACATATAATTTTACTTCTAAAATTTCAATTTAGAAGAGAACCTAAGAAAATTAGATGTAAGGTAGAGCCTAGAATTAAGTGGTGCCGACTGAAGGAAAGTAACCAAAAGGCTTTTATAGATCGTTTACTTCAAGAGGCGGATTGTCAGCCTGAAAATAATTCAGACAGAACATGAAATAAGATGGCTTGTTGCATCAAGAGGGTAGCTGGATATCTATTTGGTGAGTCGAGAGGTGGTGCTCCACCATCTAAGAACACATCATGATGGAACAAAAAAGTAAAGACTGCTATTAAAATCAAGAGGGATTCTTATAAAGATTTGAAGAAAAGCAGAGATGCGGAGAGATTTGAGAAGTATAAAATGACTAAAAAAGAAGTTAAGAAAGCTGTTCAGGAAGCTAAAAATAATATCTATAAAGAAGTGTATGAGAAGTTGGACATTAAGGAGGCTGAAAATGATATATACTGGATTGCTCATATACGGAAAAAGAAAACCAGAAAGTTATGCACGGTGAAATGTGTTAAAGATGAAAATCAGAAGATTTTAGTTCGAGATGAGAATATCAAGAAAAAGTGGAGAGATTACTTTGACAAATTATTAAATGAGAGCTTTACTAAGAATTTGGATGGATTTGTCATTCAATCTCAAGATATAAACCATGATTTTATGCGTAAAATAAGAATACCTGAGGTCACTGAGGTTTTGAAGAGAATGAGATCAAGAAAAGCGGTTTGTCCAGACAAGATTCTTATCGAGATTTAGAGATGCTTAGGAGAAATAAGCGTTAAATGGATGACATATCTGTTTAATAAGATTTGATAGACAAAAAAATGCCAAATGAGTGAAGTAAAAGTACCCTTGTATTTATCTACAAGAACAAGGGTGAATTTCAAAATTGCTCAAACTACCGTAAAATAAAACTTATGTGTTACGCCATGAAGTTTTGGGAGAGAGTGATTGAACACAGGCTAAATAAGGATATTATGATAGCAGAGAACCAGTTTGGGTGCATGCCTAGACGATCAACGACAGAGGCTATTCATTTTCTTTGTCAACTTGTCAAGCATTTTCGAGAGAGGAGAAGTGATTTGCATATGATATTTATTGATTTAGAGAAAACGTACGACAAGATACCTAGAGAGGTATTATGTGGGACAATGATGAAGAAGAGGGTCCCCGTCAAGTACATTGACATAATCAAAGACATGTATGATGGAGTAGTGGCAAATGTCAAAACTTGCGGCGGCCGAACGAGTGATTTTCCGATTACAATTGGCTTACATTAAGGATCTGCATTAACTCCATTCCTGTTTACCATCGTGATGGATGAGCTTACTAGAACTATCTAAAATGAGATACCTTGGTGTAAGCTATTCGCTGATGATATTGTTCTAGTAAATGAGACGAAAGCAGAGGTCAATACCAAATTGGAGTTATGGAAGCAAACGTTAGAATTTCGGAGGTTCAGACTGAGCAGGTCCAATACAGCATATATACATTGCAAATTTATCAAAAGAGAAGACGAGAAAGGCAAGAGATATCACCGAGCGATCAGTTTAGATATCTAGGTTCCATCATCCAAAAGGATACGAAGATCTGTAACGCCCCACGTCCCAGTACAGATGGTATGACCGAAACGTACGGTTTTGTCCTTCGGAGCGAACCAGACCCGAATAGGGATCTAGTAAATGAGACGAAAGCATAGGTTAATACCAAATTGGAGTTATGGAGGCAAACGTTAGAATTTCGGGGTTTCAGATTGAGCAGATCCAAGATAACATATATACATTGCAAATTTAGCAAAAAGAGAAGTCGAGAAGGGCAAGAGATATCACCGAGCGATCAGTTTAGATATCTAGGTTCCATCATCCAAAAAGAAAGGAAGATCTGTAACGCCCCACGTCCCAGTACAGATGGTATGACCGGAACTGTACGGTTTTGTCCTTCAGAGCCAACCAGACCCGAACATGGATCACTTCCCAGGAGGTCACCTATCCCAGAATTTCCCAGGCCCGAGCTCGCTTAATTATGAAGTTCTCAAGCTCCTGTAGTGCCGGTTCACTTAAAAGACACTTCTGTAATTGAGAATGGTATCATTATATTTATAATGCAGTTTGGTCCTCTTTCGGAATATGCTTTAGGGACCCGATCTCATTGTTCTAGAGTAGTTCCTACGGATTCAAGAGGTGGTACCTGCCTTTTGGCATGACACTTTGTTCCGTGTGGCACTTTATACCGTGGGCAAGGACCGATGCCCGACATCCTCCTCATCTAGAACAATGGTTCGTTCTCGAACCACATACCTACTATTGAGGAAGGTGCACGGGCCGCCATAAATGTAACGCCCCATTATAGATGGTATTGTCCGTTCTGACTGAAACCGTACGGTTTTGTTCTTCGGAAAGAACCGGACCAGACCAGAGGTCACTTCCCAGGAGGCCACCCATCCCAGAATTTCCCTGGCCCGAGCATGCTTAACCACGAAGTTCTCAAGCTCTTGTAGTGCCGGTTCACTAAAAAGACGCCTCTGTAATTGAGGATGACATCATTACATTTATAATTCCGTTCAGTCCTCTTTCGAAATGTGTTTGTCATGCCCCGCTTCCCAGTGTACGGTAAGGAGACGTGACACGGCCCTTGACGTATTTACTCAGAAGTAAACACGCTAAGCGTAAATAAGAAATATAATGTAAATGTACACAAGAGAGACATAAGATGTAAATGAACAACAACCTTTTATTTATTAAACATTCTTTACAATGCAACTGAAAAGTAAATACAAGACTGGAAAAGCAAAACCTAAACAATGACATGAACTGAAAAGTAAAAGTATATACAAGTGACTAAAGCTCGGGGTCTTCTGCGAACTGCTCCAAATCGTTTGAGCTGGGCTCGATCTCCAGAGAGTCGGGTCCTCCAGACAAAAATCCAAACAAAGAATATAAAATGAATGTCGTCAGTGAACAATCGCTCGGTAAGTCCCAAAGAGAGATAGAAATAGACTGAACAGGTAAAGAGAATATATCTGGTATAATATTTGATAGTTATGTTAACGCATGTTTGTAGCTTGGTACAGAATATGCCAGTGTATACGAAAGGAGTCCAGCTTACCCCGTGGACTATGGTATATGGAGTACAAGGCCCCGTCAAAATCCACGGGACAACGACAATGGATATTCAGGTTAGGTGTATTAAAGTGACCGTCTCGTGCCACTTTTAACACATTTCGTACCAATCTACCCCCTAAAAACCCTGTAATGGATATTGTATTGTTTTGTAGTGATTTGTATAAGACTTGCCGAAACCATGATATCAATTGTTCATGTAAACGGATAAGGATATATAACGGATAGTCATGTAGACAAGTCAATGTATATCCATGGTTCGGTCAAATCAAATCTCTTTGATATAGATTGTATTCTGGTATTCATGTTTCAAGTTCCAGTATATAGATTCAAGTTGTATTGGAGTTATATTTGAATTGTTTTCAAGTATGGATTGTTTTCAGATTTGACTGAGACACAGATTGAGTCGTATTCTTTAAACAGAATTGAAGTCCTGAATTAGTTTTGGAGATATCGGTAACTACTGCACATGGACGGTAGGATTTGTGTTTTTTTCCAAGACAGTTACCGTATTGATTACCCCATTTTAGTTGTCTACCTTAAATAGGAAAGCACCCACTTTCCCCGGATCCCTGAGAATCAAGAGAATTGGTCCGGCTTAAACCTATATTTACTAGGGTCCTTATTGTAAATTAATATAACTTGAGGGGGTTTTATGAAAAATAGTTTTGATATATTTTGAATATAAAATTCAAGTATTTATTTATTGTCTTTAGGATTTTCATAGATGTAATTTTTATAAGATGAGATATTCTAGTGGATATAAACCTAAATTGAATAGTATATGGTATTTTCATGTAACTTGACTTGTATTGATTTCTTGATGGTATTTTCATGAACTTTGTGGTTCTTTTCTTTTGATTTAGAAAACATGGAATATATTATATATTTAAAATAGATATTTTGATAATATTTACATATATATATTTATTAAAAATAGAATTTATTTATTAATAGAAATCACGTTTTCTTAAAAATTGTAATAATAAAAATTCCATCGAGATCGTATGCTCCGTGAGGAGGTCTGCATCTCGCCCTACTAGTCTGATGGATGTGCGATAACCCGTACCAACCAAATTGGATTTCCCAAAATGGGTTGTAAGGACATAATCGTATGGAATTTGATTAAAACAATTAAAAGAAATACGGTTTTGATAGTTTATGGTATCTAACTGTAAATTCGTCTTAGCCACAAAAATATTGTTTTCAAGCCATTGTGCTATGTCATGATGGGTGTTGTGATGAGCAATATGATGAAGTAATGTCTTATGTAAATTTTGTGGTATTTAAAGGAAAAAGTGTAATACAAGTTGCATAGCATTTTATTTTGAATTGAAACTTGTTCTAAATGTTTTTTTATGGTTTCTAAACAAGATATAAAGAAATGGTTGATTTGTTGTTAAGAAAAGTTGGGTTTTTAATGAAATTAGAATCGAAAGTCAGAATAACTCCGCTTCCGACGAGTTTTAATAAAAGAACGTTTTAGCATAGAAAGAGAGGAGAGGAGAGGGAACTTACTGGTTGAGAAGAGAGAGAAGAGGTGGAGAAAGGTTTTGAAGGCGTCGTGGAGTCGCGGTGTCGCCGGATTTGTCCCGAATCGTCGCCAGAACTTGACCTTGAGCTAACTCCACCCGTATAACTTTTTGGACTTGTAAAAATTTGAGAGTTTTGACAATGAATTTCAGAATAGAGAGGAATATGATGTAGGGTGGTATTTATAGGATAGAATTAGGGTTTAAGGTAATAAAAATGAGAATTAAAATGCATTAAAATTTGGTTTTAAAGCTCATTTTAATTCTTTGGATATTTGCAGGGAAAACAAACAGACAAGGGTTAGTGGGGTTGGCCAAAAGGTGTCGGGGTCAAAATTTTGGAGCATTACCTACGGTCTGGACCGGCCCCGCCAGCCCAGAATGAGATTTCGCCGGCCAATTGGGGTGGGTCTTGACTTGGATTCTTGCCACGTGTCGGGGTCTGCTCATATGACAATTTCCACATGTTTGATTAACATGACTTTTCATTTTTACGTGTATTGCACGTGTAAACTTTTGGGCTTCCAAAAAGTTTAATAGAAAAATCAACAAAAATAATATGTGGCTGAGGGGATTCGAACACATGGGCTATGTCACAGCAGTGTAAGGCTTTACTAATGAGCTACAAGTTGTTTCTTGCTGTTTAAAAACAAATCAAATACTTATAGCATATTCAGGATTGCAAATACTCTATTTAGTACTTTAACTTTAAACAAATTTTGTACATTATAAACAGAGTCGTTACATTTTACCCTCTTTATAAAAATTTCGTCCTCGAAATTTACAATTTTTTTTAATGACTAATTTACAAACAAGTGAGGGTATCTTGCACGCATGTCATCTTCTCTTTCCCATGTTGATTCTCCTGGTGAGTCTTTCCTCCACATCACTCGAACCAAGTTTACTTCCTTGTTTCTAAGTGACTTTACCTTTCTGTCCAGGATTTCAACGGGTTGTTGTTCACAAGATAGATCCGTCTGTACAATGAGCTCGGAGTGATCAAGAATGTGACTAGGGTCACTCACATACTTTCTGAGTTGGGATATGTGGAACACATTGTGCACTCCTTCCAATGAGGGAGGAAGTGCCAAGCGATATGCCACTTCTCCGACTCGTTCGAGTATGTCGAACGGTCCAATGTACATCGGACTTAACTTACCCCTCTTTCCAAAGCGAATCACTCCACGGTTTGGAGAGATCTTTAGAAAGACATGATCTCCCGGTTGGAACTCCAAGTGTCGGCGCTTTGTATCAGCCCAGTGTTTCTGTCGGTCTTGGGCTATGCGCATTCGTTTCCTGATAGTGCGAACTACATATACAGTCGCCACTATCATCTTAGGTCCAAGGAGTTCTCTATCTCCGATGTCATCCCAACTTAATGGTGAACGACACTTCCTTCCATATAGAGCTGCAAATGGTGCCATTCCAATACTCGCTTGGTAGCTTTTGTTGTATGAAAACTCCACAAGGTGTAGGTGATCTTCTCATGATCCTACGAAATATAACATACACGCTCTTAAAATATCTTCAAGTATCTGAATCGTTCGCTCAGACTGTCCATCTGTTTGTGGATGGTAAGCCGTGCTAAAGTTCAGATTCGTTCCCAAGTTAGCTTATAGACTCTGCCAAAACCGCGATCGGAATCTGGTGTCACGATCGGAGACAATGCAAATCGGTACTCTATGTAATCTCACGATCTCCTGCATCAGTTCATGGGTATCAGAAATAGTACCCTATGAAGAGTTAAATCTTACTCAGATTCAAACTTACCTCCATGTACTTCTTTTCTAATGTCTCGGTAGATTGGCCAACTCGAAATGGAATGAAGTGAGCCGACTTTGTGAGTCGATCCACAATAACCCATACATCATCGTTACCTTTTGTGCTGCGAGGAAGAGCAGTCATGAAATCCATGGTGATGTGTTGCCATTTCCATTCCGGGATACGTAACGGTTGAAGTAAACCAGCAGTCCTGTGGTGTTCAGTTTTTACTTGCTGACACACCAAGCATTTGGCTATGCTTCTGGCTACTTCACGCTTCATTCCATGCCAACAGTAATGTTGCCGCAGATCTTTGTACATCTTTGTATCACCAAGGTGTACTGAGTATAGGAAGCTGTGAGCTTCTTTCATTAACTCTTACCGAACATGACCTTGTGGTACATACAATCTACTTCCGTATCTCAAAGAACCGTCTTCGTGAATGATGAAGTCTGTTCGAAGTACACTTTCTACTTGTTCTCTGATCTTTTGCAGCTTGGCATCATTTGCTTGAGCTGCTTTGATCTAATTGACAATTGTAGACTGAACTTGTAAGTTCATCAAACTTAAAGCGTTACCTGGCATGACCACTTCTATCTCCATCTGATGCAAACCTTGCTGTAATTTCCACTGTGCGGTGAGATTCATTGATAGTGGTTGGCGACTAAGTACATCAGGTACTACATTCACCTTCCTGGATGATATTGTAGATTGATGTCGAAGTCCGCCATGAGTTCTAATCATCTTCTCTGCCGCATATTCAACTCTTTCTGAGTAAACATATACTTCAGTCTTTTGTGGTCTGTGTAGATATCTACCCGTTCTCTAAAAAGATAAGAACGCCAAATCTTGAGTGCAAAGATAACGGCTGCTAACTCCAGATCATGCGTCGAATAGTTGCGCTCATGAACTTTCAGCTATCTTGATGCATAAGCTAAAACTTTACCGTGCTGGTGTAGAACACATCCTAATCCCTTACTGGATGCATCACAATGCACTACGAAACCTCCAGATTGGTTCGGTATTACAAGAATAGGCGTTGTTGTCAATCTTGACTTGAGTTCTACGAAAACTTGTTTGCATGCTTTTGACCACATGAATTCTTCATCTTTACGTATGAGCTTGGTCAGGGGTGTTGCAATTTTCGAAAATCCTTCAATAAATCTTCGGTAGTATCCCGCTAATCCCAAGAAACTTTGAATGTTCTTCACTGTTTTTGGTGTCGGCCATTCGCTTACTGCTGATACTTTAGATAGATCTACAGAGATTCCTTCACCTGAAATGATATGTCTAAGAAACTCGACTTGTTCTAACCAAAACTCGCACTTGCTGTCACGCCCCGCTTTCCAGTATACGGGCAGAGGCCGCGACGAGGCCGCTATGTATTTACTCTGAAGTAAACACGCTGAGCATATCTAAGCAATATAAGTAAAATGCATAAGAGACAGAGACAAAAGATATAATTGAACAACAACTATATTTATTAACATTCTTTTTACAATACATCTGAAAGTAAATACATGGAATGAAAGCAATGCCTAAACAGTGGCATACCAGAAATGAAAATGGAATAAGTACAAGTGGCTACAGCTCTGGGTCGAAGGCTATCTGATCCAAGTCCTCGCTATTGGGCTCTATCTCCAGAAGGTCCGAATCACCTGACGACATTCCAAAGAAGAAGAAAGAGAATGTCGTCAGCAAACAAATCGCTCGGTAAGTCCCAAAGATAAGGGAGAAGTAGAATAGACAGAGAGAGTGTTTAACTTTTAAAGTGGTATTATATTGTTATAATGTTGTATTTAGTGTTAACACAGTTGTTTGTAGCTTGGTACAGAAGAGGCCAGTGTATACGAGAGGAGTCTCAATAGACCATAGACTAAGGTGGACGGAATCAAGAATACAAGGCCCCGTGATAATACCCAGAACAACGACAATTGAATTCAGGTTAGGTGTCTTAATGGTTACAGTCTCGTGCCACTTCTAACACCTTCCGTACCAATCTACCCCTTAAACCACGCGATATCTTGATTGCATTATTTGTATTGTATTGTAAATTGTATTGTCTTGTATTATAGATTGTATAGATGGAGGACTTGCCGAAACCATGATATCAGTAATGGAACGGATATAATGGATGATTATGTAGATAGAATATATCTATGGTTCGGGTCAGTCAAGTTGTATAGATTGATAGATTGAACAGATTGAATTGTATGGATTCATGGATTCATATTGTAATGTAGTTTTATACTTGAATCTCATTCAAATCAGATTGTATATATCGAAAACTCAGTCTAAGTCAGACAATTAAAAAATAAATTGAATCCTGAATTATGTTTTGGTGCTATCGGTAACTGCTGCACATGGATGGCAGGATTTGTGTCTTTTTCAAAGACAATTACCGTGTTGATAACACCGTTTGTTAAGTTGTCTAACTTAAATAGGCAAGCACCCATATCTTCGGCTTCCTGAGGCTCAAGAGACTGGTCCCGCTTAAACCTATATTTACTAGGGTCCTTATTGTAATTTAGTATAACTTGAGGGGGTTTTATGTAAAATAATTTTGTATAATTTTCAAAATACACCTCAAGTATTTTATTATCGTCTTTAAAGTTTTCATTGATGTATATTTTATCATTGTGACATTTCTAGTGAATAAAACCTATTTTTCATAATATATGGTATTTAATTGTAAAGTATTGAACTTGTATGGAATTTTCTTGTAAATGGGATGTTTTTCTTGAATTTTGGAAATGTGGAATATTATAAATATTAAAAATAGATATTTTGATATTAATTACATATATATATATATTTATTAAAAATATAAGTTTTATTTATAATAAAAATCACATTTTCTAAAGAAAATTGTATTTTAAATCTTTCGAGACCGTATGCTCCTTGCGGAGGTCTGCATCTCGCACTACTAAGCCCGAGGATGTGCGATAATCCGCACCATCCCGAACGGGTTTCCCGAAATGGGTTGTAGCGGCACATTGCAAAGATTTGTTAAAATACACATCTTGTAGAAAAAGGTTTTGTAGTTTATGGTATTTATTTGAAAAATCGTATTTCCGTATTCTATATTTCCAAAAGACATCGTGCTATGTTACATATGAGTGTTGTGAGGAAGTAAGTCATTACCTCGTGAGTTTTCTAAAGCTATAGCAGGGAATTACAATAGTTTATGTCGAAACTAAACTATATTGTATTTTTCTGTAAAAGTGCGATAAGAATTCTTTTGATATGAAACTTGTCAATATGTTTTGTTAATGTTTAATGATCATGATGTGAGAGTTTGGTATTATAGTGTTTAAGAAAAATATGATTTTTAAGGAAAAACCGAATCGGAAGTCGGATTAACTCCATTTCCGTCGGGTTTTAGAATTCTAAGTTTTTAGAATAGTAAAGAGAAGGGGGAGAAGGGACTTACAGGATTGCAGTGTAGATAAGAGGAAAATGAAGAAGGGGGAGGTGCCGGTGCGTCGTTTCGTCGCCGGAATCTCCTCGGATCGTCGTCAGATGTTCGTCGGAGTTTCGCCCTTTGCTAACTCCACTTGCATACAAAAAGTCTATGGAATTTTCTTGAAAGTTTGGACAGAGATTTGTAAGTGAGGAGGGGTGATTTTAGGTATGGTATTTATAGAAAAAATTAGGGTTTAGGGTAGATGAAACGGTGTGATAAAAATTGTATTTAATTTTGCATTTAAAAATTTAAAAGAGGTGTATTAATTCTCTGTTTAATTTCAGAGATTTTAAATAGTGCAGGGGGAATGGGGTAGGCCAAAAGTCTCAGGGAGTTCAAGAAAATTTGGGTTCGGGCTGACTCAGGCCAGCGGCGGCGGCCGATTCACCCGAGTCACCGGCCCGAGTTGACCGAGTCAGGTTGCCATGTGTCCCCTGATGCCGTGTCTTGACTCGTGGACCCGTTAGTTTTATGCGTGACTCTTAGTTTTTACTAGTTATACACGTGTAGACTCTTGGGCTTCTAAAAAGATTAAAAGAAAGCAATGCTTAGGTTGTCCATACAGTGCTGAACTGCATGGTAGGGTTCCATACAGCTCGGACCTGCATGGGCCACCAACAAAACCTGTCACGCCCCGCTTCCCAGTATACGGGCAGAGAACGCGACGAGGCCGCTACGTATTTACTCTGAAGTAAATACGTTGAGCGTATCTAAGCAATATAAGTAAAATACACAAGAGACAGAGACAAAAAATATAATTGAACATCAACTTTATTTATTAACATTCTTTTTACAATACATCTGAAAGTAAATACATGGAATGAAAGCAATGCCTAAACAGTGGCATAACAGAAATGAAAATGGAATAAGTACAAGTGGCTACAGCTCTGGGTCGAAGGCTATCTGATCCAAGTCCTCGTTATTGGGCTCTATCTCCAGAAGGTCCGAATCACCTGACGACATTCCAAAGAAGAAGAAAGAGAATGTCGTCAGCAAACAAATCGCTCGGTAAGTCCCAAAGATAAGGGAGAAGTAGAATAGACAGAGAGAGTGTTTAACTTTTAAAGTGGTATTATATTGTTATAATGTTGTATTTAGTGTTAACGTTGTTGTTTGTAGCTTGGTACAGAAGAGGCCAGTGTATACGAGAGGAGTCTCAATAGACCAGAGACTAAGGTGGACGAATCAAGAGTACAAGGCTCCGTGATAATATCCGGAACAACGGCAATTGAATTCAGGTTAGGTGTCTTAATGGTTGCAGTCTCGTGCCACTTCTAACACCTTCTGCACCAATCTACCCCTTAAACCCCGCGATATTTTGATTGTATTGTTTGTATTGTATTGTAAATTGTATTTTCTTGTATTATAGATTGTATAGATGGATGACTTTCCGAAACCATGATATCAGTAATAGAACGGATATAATGGATGATCATGTAGATGGAATATATCCATGGTTCGGATCAGTCAAGTTGTATAGATTTATAGATTGAACAGATTGAATTATATGGATTCATGGATTCATATTGTAATGTAGTTTTATACTTGAATTTCATTCAAGTCAGATTGTATATATCGAGACTCTGTCTGAGTCAGACAAGTAGAAAAGAAATTGAATCCTGAATTATGTTTTGGTGCTATCGGTAACTGCTGCACATGGAAGACAGGATTTGTGTCTTTTTCAAAGACAATTACCGTGTTGATAACACCGTTTGTTAAGTTGTATACTGTTCAGTTGATAAAACTGCACTTTTAATATGTCATTTTCCTTACTATTTATATATAATAAAAGATGTTTATTATAAATATAACACATATAAGGGTTTTGTCACGCCCCGCTTCCCGGTATACGACGAAGGGGATGCGACGAGGCGCCACGTATTTACTGTGAAGTAAATACGCTAAGCGTATCTAAGCAATATAAAAGTAAGCACAAGAGACAAGAGATATAAACTGAACAACAACTTTATTTATTAACATTCTTTTGTACAATGCATGAAAAGTAAATACAACTGAATAAAAAGCAATGCCTAAACAATGGCATAACAGAAATGAAAGTACTGATTGGAAAGTGTACAATGACTAGAACTCGGGGTCTTCACTGAACTGGTCCAAGTCTTCAGCGCTGTGCTCGATCTCTGACGTGTCCAGATCACCTGACGACATTCAAAGAAGAAAGAAGGAGAATGTCGTCAGCGAACAGGTCGCTCGGTAAGTCCCGAAGATAAGAGGAAAGTAGAATAGACAGAATAAGAAGGTATCTTTTAAAGTTGTATTATATTGTTGTAATGTAGTGTTAACGCTGTTGTTTGTAGCTTGGTACAGAAGAATGCCAGTGTATACGAGAGGAGTCTCTATATGCTAGAGACTAGAGGCAAGTATAGTACAAGGAACCGTTTATGCCACGGCAACAACAACTGGATTCATTTTAGATGTTAAGTCTTACTGTCTCGTGCCACTTTTAACATCTTTCGTACCAATCTACCCCTTAAACCTCGAGATGTCTTGTTTGTATTGTATTGTAAATTGTATTGATTGTATAATTGGATGACTGACCGAAACCATGATATCAGTAAACGGATGTAACCGTAGAATCATGTAAATGGAATAACTGGAGAACTATGTAAATGGAATGTATATCCATGGTTCGGTTCAGTCAAGTTGTATAGATTGATAATTTGATTCATGGATTCATGTTGAATTGTACTATTGAAGATTGTAGATTGTAAATTGTAGACTGTAGATTGTAGATTGTAGATTGCACTTGAATCATATTCAAGTCAGATTATAATGAGACTCAAACTGAGTCAGACAATTAGAAAGGTAAATTGAAGTCCTGATAGTTTTGATGTTATCGGTAACCGCTGCACATGGGCGACAGGATTTGTGTCTTTTTCAAAGACGATTACCATATTGATAACACCGTTGTTAAGTTGTCTACCTTAGATAGGCAAGCACCCACTTCTCCGGCTCCCTGAATCTCAAAAGATTGGTCCCGCTTAAAACTATATTTACTAGGGTCCTTATTGTAATTTATAAAACTTGAGGGGGTTTTATGTAAAATACTTTTGTATAGTTTCCAAAATACACCCCAAGTATTTATTAATCGTCTTTAAAGTTGTAATAATTGTAGATTTTATACTTATGACAATTCTAATGAGAATAACCTAATTTTCATATTATATGGTATTAAAGTGTAATATTAAACTTGTATGGAATTCATGGTATTTTAAGGTAAATTGATTCTTGTGATATTTTAGAAAAAGTGGAATAATTATATCATAACAAAATAGGTATTTTAATGATAAATATACATATATTTATACAAAAATAATTTTAATATATATTTTATATTCTAAAAATCTCATTTTCTTAAGGTGTCGTATTTTAAATCTTTCGAGACCGAATACTCCTTGCGGAAGTCTGCATCTCGCACTACTAAGCCAGAGGATGTGCGATAATCCGCACCATCCCTAACGGGTTCCCTAAATGGGTTGTAGCAGCGCTTTGCAAAGATTTGTATAAATACTAAATCTTTTAGAAAATGGTTTTATTAAGTAAATGAAAATGTGTCATTTTCCCGTATTCTATATTCTAGGGTCTCCTAAGTCAACTAGACTGCTCCTAACTGGTCTAAAGCGACAAGTTGTGAGATATCCCTCAAATCGCCTCTTCACCGCCAATTGTGGCCAGGTAAGTACAAGTGAAGAAAGGAGGGATCCGCTCACGAATCACCGTGAGACGGGCCTTTTAAAGTTACCTTTCTCACTTGTCTAGCCTAGACACCACAAAGTCAGGTTTAGATAAACGACTGAATGCCCACAACCTTTCTCTGTCCTAATGAGTGCGACAGTCCTTAGTTGGCTGAGTCTAGATATTTTTATTATTAGCTCAAAAGTTATTTATTTGTAAAGATGTATCAATACTAAATCTTTTAGAAATGGTTTTATTAAGTAAAGGGTATTTAAATGAAAATGTTTGTTTACCCGTATTCTAAGTTCTCGAGGGTATCGTGTTATGTTGCATATGAGCGTGTGAGGAGGTAGGTCATTACCTCCTGGTCTACTTAAAGGTATAGCAAGTTTAATGAAGTTAAATGTATAATTGAAACAATGTGGTATTTAAATGAAAAATACGATAAAGTGAAATAGTCATCATTTTATGAAATGAAATTTGATCAATTTGGTTGATTAGTGTTTAATAGTCAACATGAGAGAGTTTAAGCATAATTGTATTAACGAGAAGTGAAGTTTTATAAGAAAACCGAATCGGAAATCGGATTTGTTCCGATTCCGTCGGGTTTTGTAAATCCGTATTTTTAGAATAGAAAAGAGAGATAGAAAATGGGACTTACGGGTTTTGGACAACTAGAAGAGGGAGATGGTTCGGAAGGAGTCGGCGGTGCGTCGTTTCGTCGCCGGGAGTTTGCCGGAAAATCCACCGAAGAACTCGCCGGAGCTTCGCCTTTCGCTCACTTTGATTGCACACAAAAGTTTCTTGAAAATTCTAGAGAGTTGGCTCAGAGTTTGAGGTGAGTGGGTAGAGGGTAGGGGTGGTATTTATAGGGTTAGGCTAGGGTTAGGATAGATGAAGGGTTTTTAAATTAAAAAATGTAAAAATAATGTTAATATTCATTAAAAATAGAGTAAATGGGGATTAATGGTGTCTCTGGAACCGATCCAATTAAATGGAGTGTGCAGGGGGGTAGGGAAGATGAAAAGTCACAACTCCCATGTTGGGGACTCGGCCGTCCGGCCGGCGGCGCCGCCCCGAGTCGGGCCGAGTCAGGGCATGGGGAGGTGGGGGGTCATCAGGTGTAGACTATGGTATATTTAGTTTTGTGGGTGTAGTGGGAAAATTCGAAGTTATCACGTGTTGACTGTTGGGCTTCTATAAAATTTAAAACAAAATAAATATTAAAAATAATGTGGGGTATTGGATTTGAACTCTGGTGGCTTGGTTCAGCAGTGCAAGGTATTACCAATGAGCCACAAGCTCCTTCTTATAATTAAATCGCTAATTAATTACTTAAGTCTTGTGCTCAGGCAATAAATACCTCTTTAAGGATTTTGAAAAAAAAACAATTTAAAAATTTGTATAGAAAAAGTGTATAAGAAAATTAGGGTTGTTACATTCTACACTCCTTATAAAAATTTCGTCCTCGAAATTTGTAAAAGGAAAGTGTAACAAATCCAAGGAAAGTTTGGTGCTGGTGTACTGACAGTATGTGAAAAATAATAAGGTGGTGCAAGAGTTTTAAAAATGTGAAGAATGTGTGAAGGAATGAAAGAATGCAAAGGTTTTGGTAAAATTGTAAAATAGGTGAGGGAATTTTGGGTTAGGACAGATTCAAGGTATATGATTCAAAGAACATGAAATTGTAAGATTCAAGGAACATGATTGTAAAGAATGTTTTAGTTGCTGGTTCTTGTGTTATATTGCTTAGGTTGTTCACGCAGAACAGAACTGCATAGTATGGTTCTATACAGCTCTGACCTGCATGAGCCACCAACAAAACCTGTCACGCCCCGCTTCCCGGTATACGACGAAGGGGACGCGACGAGGCCGCCACGTATTTACTGTGAAGTAAATACGCTAAGCGTATCTAAGCAATATAAAAGTAAGCACAAGAGACAAGAGATATAAACTGAACATCAACTTTATTTACTAACATTCTTTTGTACAATGCATGAAACGCAAATACAACTGAATAAAAAGCAATGCCTAAAAAATGGCATAACAGAAATGAAAGTACTGAATGGAAAGTGTACAATGACTAGAACTCGGGGTCTTCACTGAACTGGTCCAAGTCTTCAGCGCCGGGCTCGATCTCTGACGTGTCCAGATCACCTGACGACATTCAAAGAAGAAAGAAGAAGAATGTCGTCAGCGAACAGGTCGCTCGGTAAGTCCCAAAGATAAGAGGAAAATGGAATAGACAGAATAAGAAGGTATCTTTTAAAGTTGTATTATATTGTTGTAATGTTGTATTAACGCTGTTGTTTGTAGCTTGGTAGAGAAGAATGCCAGTGTATACGAGAGGAGTCTCTATGTGCCAGAGACTAGAGGCAAGTATAGTACAAGGAACCGTTTATGCCACGGTACAACAGCAACTGGATTTATGTTAGGTGTATTAAGTCTTACTGTCTCGTGCCACTTTTAACACCTTCCGTACCAATCTACCCCTTAAACCCCGAGATGTCTTGTTTGTATTGTATTGTATTGTAAATTGTATTGATTGTATAATTGGATGACTGACCGAAACCATGATATCAGTAAATGGATGTAACCGTAGAATCATGTAAATGGAATAACTGGAGAACCATGTAAATGGAATGTATATCCATGGTTCGGTTCGGTCAAGTTGTATAGATTGATAATTGGATTCATGTTGAATTGTAATATTGAAGATTGTAGATTGTAGACTGTAGATTGTAGATTGTACTTGAATCATATTCAAGTTAGATTATAATGAGACTCAAACTGAGTCAGACAATTAGAAAGGTAAATTGAAGTCCTGATAGTTTTGATGTTATCGGTAACCGCTGCACATGGGCGGCAGGATTTGTGTCTTTTTCAAAGACGATTACCGTATTGATAACACGATTGTTAAGTTGTCTACCTTAGATAGGAAACCACTCACTTCTCCGGCTCCCTGAAGCTCAAGAGATTGGTCCCGCTTAAACCTATATTTACTAGGGTCCTTATTGTAATATATAGAACTTGAGGGGGTTTTATGTAAAATACTTTTGTATAGTTTCCAAAATACACCCCAAGTATTTATTAATCGTCTTTAAAGTTGTAATAATTGTAGATTTTATACTTATGACAATTCAAATGAGAATAACCTAATTTTCATATTATATGGTATTAAAGTGTAATATTAAACTTGTATGGAATTCATGGTATTTTAAGGTAAATTGATTCTTGTGATATTTTAGAAAAAGTGGAATATTTATATCATAACAAAATAGGTATTTTAATGATAAATATACATATATTTATACAAAAATAATTTTAATATATATTTTATATTCTAAAAATCTCATTTTCTTAAGGTGTCGTATTTTAAATCTTTCGAGACCGAATGCTCCTTATGTAGGTCTGCATCTCGCACTGCTAAGCCCGAGGATGTGCGATAATCCGCACCATCCCTAACGGGTTCCCCAAATGGGTTGTAGCGGCGCTTTGCAAAGATTTGATTTAAATGAAAATGTTAAAATTCTAGAGAGTTGGCTCAGAGTTTGGGGTGAGGGTAGAGGGTAGGGGTGGTATTTATAGGGTTAGGCTAGGGTTATGGTATATGAAGGGTTTTTAAATTAAAAAATGTAAAAATAATGTTAAAATTCATTAAAAATAGAGTAAATGGGGATTAATGGTGTCTCTGAAACCGATCCAATTAAATGGAGTGTGCAGGGGGGCAGGGCAGATGAAAAGTCACAACTCCCATGTTGGGGACTCGGCCGTCCGGCCGGCGGTGCCGGCCCGAGTCGGCCGGTCCGCCGGTTTGCCGGCCGACTCGGCCGAGTTGGGACAAGTCAGGGCATGGGGAGGTGGGGGGTCATCAGGTGTAGGCTCTGGTATATTTAGTTTTGTGAGTGTAGTAGGAAAATCTGGAGTTATCACGTGTTGACTGTTGGGCTTCTATAAAATTTAAAACAAAATAAATATTAAAAATAATGTGGGGGTATGGGATTTGAACTCTGGTGGCTTGGTTCAGCAGTGCAAGGTATTACCAATGAGCCACAAGCTCCTTCTTGTAATTAAATTGCTAATTAATTACTTAAGTCTTGTGCTCAGGCAATAAATACCCCTTTAAGGATTTTGAAAAAAAAACAATTTAAAAATTTGTATGGAAAAAGTGTATAAGAAAATTAGGGTTGTTACAGGTTTATCCGTAAAAATACTATTTTCATGTGTTTATATATTATAATTAACATTATGAAGGAAAAATGTAAGCATATAATATTCATATAATATTTGGACTATTTTAATATGCTTACTTTATTAAATATTTTTGACCAATTCTCTTAAAACTAAATATCATGACAAATGGTTAAGATAATATCTCAATAAAAACAAATTTTACTAATATCATTATTTATTGAGTTATTGTGCAGAATTTATATCAGGACTGAATTCAAGGAAAATCCGAGTTGGCAAGAACAAACCTGCATAAATAAGAAAGTAAACTGAAGAAATCAATTCTGGCAGAGATATAGAGAAGATTTACAATTTCTAGATATTCAAAAGATCACCAAGTGCTACAGAGATGAAGCCCCAGAAATTAGAGCCCAAGATCCCACCAACAAGCGGCGGATCTGCGGCCAAAACCCACTATTGGAGGCGGATCCGCAGCCTGTTAGGGAAGTTGGGATGTGAGATTTTTTTGGTTAGTGTCATGCCCCGGTTCCCAGAGTATGCTAAGATAGACACGTGACATAGCCAACCATGCTACCTGTGGATAGTAAATATCCTTCCACAGTCACATTACGGCTGTAGAGATATCAAGAACCATAATAATAACTACCTAATACATGTCCATAAGCCAGAATAAACGAGTCAAGAATAAAATAATGCGGAAGAAAAAGATCCAATACAGGAATAAACTGGAATGTACGTCCCATAATGCGGGCTCACATAAAGAATGAAAATACCGAAAGTAAAATAAACTAACTACTAATAAGTCCTCACTGCTCAGCCTGGTGACTGAAATACTCCTGCTCGGCCTGCAGCAAAGGTAAAGAATCTGGGCCATACAAAACCCAGACGTCAGTGCGTCATAATATCAAGCAATAATATAAACAGGGGTAGCAAGACATGCAGGTATGAGCATGAACGGTAAAACAGGTAAAACAAAAATATAAATAAGGACAGTGAAGGGTAGTGTGTATTGAGTAATCTAAGCTGGTCTACTGTGTTAACTACTCTCAAGTCTTTTAAATCAATTTGATTAATCATCGATGTAACTCAATAGTATCCCGTGCGTGCCCGGGACCACGGTCAAGATTCTCGGGCTGAATCCGAGACGTGCCGCCAGACAGTAAAAGGGTAGTATGTAACGATGAGTGATGTCAGCATCATCACCCCGGGGCTGGCCTAGCCCGTAAGACTGATCAGTAAAGGTATCAAACTGTCGAGTTACAAGTCAGGTTTCATCATTGATTTCCCCATACCCCCAGGTTATGTGTTCAAGTCAGGTATTAATAAATCTGGAGCTAATGCCAACCCAGGATCAAGCAGGTACAGGTTTGTCTGGAAAGACGACAGGAAATGTCCGTAGGGACAACAGGTCAAGTTTGTTGGCATTAGTAACAAGATCAGGTAACAGGTCAAGCTGTGGTACATCAGGTCAAGTCAGGTAGTGTATATAAATCCAATCATGTCAAGAAGTGCACGGTATCAAGTCGTATCAAGTAGTAGTGTATCAAGTCATGTCAGGGGGTGCACATATGTCACGTGGGTGCTCATAATCAAACTATAATAAGCATGGGTATACAAAATAAGTATGGGGTACTAATGGAACAATAAAATGGAATATTGTGATGTGGTATGCAAATAGGTACAGATTAAAACATATGGATGCACAGTTATCGATTTGGGCTAAGGTTATAGTTCCAACACTAATTAAAATACATTTTTATCAAATATGGAATGTTAAAATCACATTATTATGTATTAAATGATCTAGGGATGCAATTGTATATATATTAGGCTAGATGGATGCAAACGGGTGTCCGAAAGGTTATAAACTATTAAAAAGGGTACTATGGGCTATACAACTAAGCAATATGTAATATAAATATGGACGTGGGTACAATGTATTGTAATCTATTATGCAACATGATATGTTTTCATGTTCTAGATCTAAAATGATATAAACGGGACATCGAAGTGTTAAAATGGAATATGGGGCACTAGATTTAAACAACAGGCTTAATACGTGTTTAAATAAGTATAAAATAATTTAAATAGCATGTAGCAAGTTTTACTTGCCTAGACGGATCAAGAAACGGGTGTACAGAATGTCTCACGTCGGCGGAAAAAGTCGCGACGCGCGCACGGTACACGGAACGGATCCAAACCACGCACAAGGTGATCACACGGTTCAGGTACGCTCGCTGGGTCGTTGGGATCGTCGACGTCGTCACGGCTCCGGCGATCTACAGAAATTAAAAAAATACAGAAAAGAAAATAAAAAAAAGAAAGAAGGGAAGAGAAGAAAGGAAAAAGAGAAGGAGTGAGAAGGAGAAAGCTCACTGTGGATTGGTGCACTGGAGTTCCAGGGGATTGAGGAGATGAGGAAGTGGTGTAGGGTTCACCGGCGATGAGCGGCGATCGAGATGGAGGTTAGGGTTTCGGTGTCTAGGGTTTGGGTTTTAGTTGGTTGGGTTCTTGTTAGGTTTGAGGGTTCTATGAGGGGAGAAGGCAGAGGAGAGAGGAGAGAAGAAGAAGAAGATGATGGTGACGTGGTGAGGTGGTTGACGACGAAGGAAAAGGCGATGGTGATGGGTTCTGCGATGGTGCAGTGGGTGTGCAGGCGAGGGTTTGGAAGGAAAAGAAGAAGAGGAAGATGGAGATGAGGAGGAGGAGAGGTTGAGGGAAGAGAGGCGATGAAGATAGGGTTAGGGTTTTGAGGAGAAAGGCTCGGCGATGGATTCGTGGTGATGGAGGCTCGGGGTTAAAAGTAGAAGGAAGGAAAAATATAGGAGGGAGGTGACGAGATCCAAGAGGCGGTGATCAGATTCGAGGAATCCACAGTAATTGCGAGATGAGAGAGGAAGTGCGAGAGGAGAGAGAAAGATGAGAGAGAGAGAGAGAGCTGTGAGGGGGATAGAGAAAGAGAAGAGGAAAGAAAGAGAGAGAGATTTGAGTGGGGCCCAGCGCTAGGAAAGGAGTAACCTGATTGGCTCGTGGTGGTGGGGCCAGAAAGATAAAGAAAGAGAGTTTGTGAGTTGTTAAAAAAAATATTTTTTGTTTGTTAACTCAATTTAAAACCGTTGAATAAAAATTTAAACTGCCGGCTTTAAAATTTAAAGATATTAATTTTAATAAAATTTGAATTTTGGTGGGATACAAAAAAATATTCCAAAATACGCCCGGGTCGGGTCCACAATTTCAGATTTCAAATACGAAAAGAGAAATGCGACTTCCAAATTTTAAAATGAATGCTTAAGTAACGAAATTGTATACCCCCAAGAACGGACGCACGTACGTGCGCGTAGCTATCCAAATACGTCCGTTTCACTGAACGGGACGAGAACAAGATGCGCGGATGCTACCACGGGGTTAGGGGTATCATGCAGGCTATGAAATGCAATTTTAATTTATTTTACGTGATCTAAAATGTTATATGATAAAATGTGCGATGTTAGATGAAATGTCAATATGCAGCAATCATGAGATGCACGTGTCTATGTAACAAGTCAAGGTAATCTATAAATATGAATCAAACAAGTTTAAGTAAACGGGTTGGGTCGAATGCGATGTAGAATGTACAATACCATTCGCACCCAAACACGATTAAATCAATAAAATACCACATATATAAATACGGAAACTGGAATTGGTATAAATGAACTAGGTTGTTACATTATACCCAACTACAAAAAGAATTTCGTCCTCGAAATTTCAAGAACAAGAAAGGATAAACAAACAACAACTATAGGAATAGATGTGGAAACTTCTGTCGGATTTTATCTTCTCGTTCCCAAGTTGATTCTCTATGCGAGCGATTTCCCCAAGAAACAAGTACAAGAGGGATAACCTTGTTCTTAAGAACCTTTTCCCTACGATCCATAATCGACATCGGTCGCTCCTCAAAAGTCAAATCTTCTCGTACAATCAGCTCCGAATGATCCAACATATGTGTTTCATCTCGAACATATTTACGGAGTTGAGATACGTGAAACACATCATGAACATTCGCCAAGGATTGCGGTAACGCCAATCGATACCCCACTTCTCCAACACGCTCCAAAATCTCAAAAGGTCCAACGAATCGAGGACTAAGCTTTCCCTGACTTCCGAAACGAATCACTCCTCTAGTTGGTGATATCTTCAAGAATACCATATCACCAACAGCGAACTCTGGAGGTCTTCTCGATATATCTGCACAACTCTTTTATCGGTCTTGTGCTGTTTTCATATGATTCCGGATAGTGTTAACCTTCTCAACTGTTTGCACGATCAAATCCAGTCCCAACAATCTTCGTTCTCCAACATCGTCCTAACAAACAGATGAACGACACTTGCGACCATATAAATCTTCGAATGGAGCCATCTGAATAGTCGCCTGGAAACTGTTATTATAAGAAAACTCCACCAGATGTAGATGATCCTCCCTTGAACCCTTGAAGTCTAACATGCAAGCTCTCAACATGTCTTCAAGAGTTTGGATCGTTCTCTCCGATTGGCCATCTGTTTGAGGATGATAAGCTGTGCTAAACTTCAATCGAGTCCCCAAACTTTCCTGTAAGCTCTTCCAGAAGTGTGATAAGAAACGAGTGTCACGGTCGGACACGATACTCATCGGTACTCTATGTAATCTTACAATCTCCTGCATGTACCGTTCTGCCAAAGCTTCTGTTGATTGACCAACTCGAAATGGTATGAAATGAGTTGCCTTGGTCAATCGATCAACAATCACCCAAAACGCATTGTTGCCCTTTGGACTCCGCGGTAAAGCCGTCACGAAATCCATGGTTATATGTTCCCACTTCCACTGAGGAATCGGAAGTGGTTGCAATAAACCAGCAACCCGTTGATGTTCAGCCTTAACTTGCTGACACCCCAAGCACTTTGCTACAAAGCAGGCAATCTCCCGTTTCATGCCTTCCCATCAGAAATGCTGTCGTATATCTCGGTACATCTTCGTGCCTCCTGGATGTACGGAATATGCTGAACTGTACGCCTCCTTCATAAGTTCTTCGTGAATATCTCCCTTTGGCACACACAAACGGCTACCATATCGCAACGAACCATCTTCATGAATTAACAAGTCCGTTCGAAGTCCAGCTTCAACCAGTTCTCGAAACTTCTGCAATCTTGGGTCCTGCGACTGCGCTTCTTTAATATTCTCGATCAACGACGACTGTACTTGCAGCTGCATCAACTGTCCCGAAGAATACGGTAGCATAACCTCCAAATCAAATCTTCAAAATTCTTCAATAAGTTTCTTCTGTGCAGTCAATATGTGAATTGCTGGCAACCGACTAAGCGCATCCGGCACAACATTAACTTTCCCCGGATGGTATTTAAGATCAAGATCGTAGTCAGCCATCAGCTCCAACCATCTACGCTGCCTCTTATTAAGCTCCTTCTGCGTGAACACATACTTCAAGCTTTTATGATCGGTGAATACTTCGAGTGTCTCCAAATCTTCAAAGCAAAAATCACAATTGCTACCTCCAAGTCATGAGTTGGGTAATTCTTCTCATGGGTCTTCAACTGTCTCGATGCGTACGCTATAACCTTCCCATGCTGCATCAAAACACATCCCAATCATTTCCCAGATGCGTCGCTGTGAATCACCAATCCTCCAGAACTGTCTGGTACGGTCAGAATAGGAGCGGTTATCAATCTCTGTTTCAACGCCTCAAAAGCTGACGCACATCTATCCGTCCACACAAATGGTACTTCTTTGCGCGTAGGATTGGTCAAAGGCTCAGCCAGACGAGCAAAGTTCTCCACGAACCTTCTGTAATACCCGGTAAGTCCAAGAAAGCTTCTGATCTCCGCAACGTTCTTCGGAATCGGCCAATCTCGAATTGCTGCAATCTTTTCGGGATCAACGATGATTCCATCTCCAGACACGACATGCCCCAAAAACTTCACTTCTTCAAGCCAAAACTCACACTTGCTCATCTTTGCATACAATCTTTCTTGCCTCAATGTCTGCAGTGCGATCTTCAAGTGTTCTGCATGCTCTTCAATACTCTTCGAGTAGACCAGAATATCATTAATGAACACCACTATAAACTGGTCCAAGAACGGTGAAAAGATTCGGTTCATCAAGTCCATAAATATCCCCGGTGCATTCGTTACTCCGAAGGGCATCACTAAATACTCGTAATGTCCATACCGAGTTCGGAACGCAGTCTTGCAAATATCTTCTATTTTAACTCGGACCTGATGATATCCGGATCGCAAATCCAGCTTAGAGAATACCCTCGCGCCACTAAGCTGCTCAAATAATTCGCCAATACGAGGGATCAGGTACTTGTTCTTAATAGTCACCCGGTTTAATTCTCGATAATCGATGCACATCCTCCTTGTGCCATCTTTCTTCTTGACTAGAAGAACTGGAGCTCCCCAAGGCGAGTTACTGCTGCGAATCCAACCCTTCTTAAGTAATTCAGTAACCTGGTTCTTGACTTCTTCCAACTCCACTGGTGCCATTGGATAGTACGCTTTAGAGACTGGCGCTGCACCAGGAACAAGATCAATTGTGAACTCCACGTCTCGCTTCGGCGGTAAACCTGATATGTCTTCGAACACGTCCATAAAATCTCGAACAACAGCTGGCGCTTCATCCTTATCAACCTCCATCGACGAAAGAACATTAGTCGTCAGCCTAGCCCTAAACTCGACTGCCCTGACAGAACTTCTTCCTCCAGTAAAGATAAACTCTGGATGTCCGGGAATCTGGAAAATTACTTTCTTTGCCCTACAATCAATGTAAGCGTGGAAAGTGCCGAGAAAATCCATTCCCAAGACGACTTCATAGCTGCCTGTATCAATCACCAAGAAATCTGCAAACAGCTCCCGTCCGCAAACAACAACTGCACAATCCTTACATTCTCTACTAGATATGATCTTCCCATTCCCAGTGTGTATGTCCTAGAAACTAGACAAGGTCGTGCAAGCAATCGAGTGTGTAGCAATAAACTTGGACGACATAAAACAATGGGATGCACCAGAATCGAATAACGCTAATGCGGGAAAACCATGAACAAGTAGAATACCTGAAACAACTTCTCCTGAAGCCTTGGCTTCCTCAGCCGTCAGGGTAAAATCTCGAGCTTGATTGGGTCCTTGAGTCAGCTGCTTCTGTCCTTGAAACGGTTTCTGCGGGGGCTTCTGAACATCATCTTTCGTGCGAAGCTTCGACGGACAAGCGTTGATAGTATGATCCGCCGATCCACAAACCAAACAGAGCCCCCGCATCCTTCGAGAATCTCTTTGCACGTGTCCAGGTAAATGGAAGTAGTCACAAATCACGGTCCTTCTTTGATCAACAACAACAGGCTTCTTCATCGGTGTTACGCCACGACGGTTCACTGGAATACCTCTGCGTCCATGCGCTTGGTTCGGTGCAAATGCCGGCTTCCGCACTGAAATTGCTGGCTGCTGCGTACTCCCAGTTTTCATAGATAGGCTCTGCTGCTCACGGGCCGCTGTAAGTACTTGTGAAAAAGTGGTCAAACCCAGGGATACAATTTGCCTCTGGATGTCCACATCCAAACTGCGCATGAACCTTCTTGCCCTATCAGCATCCTTGGCAACCAAAGGTCCAGTGAATCTACTGAGCCGCGTCCACTCAGCTACATGTACATCCACAGGTGCGCCGTTCTGCTTCAAATTGATGAACTTTTCTTCCATTTCCTCCCGTGCAGTCTACGGGAAGAACTTCTCCAAGATACTCCTCGAAAAATCCGCCCAACTGATCGGCTTGGGCAAGCGGGTCTCTTCCACAAGCCACCATTCACGGGCATAGTCCACCAACTGGATGCGTACCACATCCACCCTCTTATCCTCTGGAATCTGTGCCGAAATGAGTAAATTCTCCATATCAACCAGCCACTGCTCCGCTGGCAACGGCTCCTCCAAGCCAGTAAAAACAGACGGACCCAGTCTCCTGAAATCCGCCACGGTACCCACATGTTCAACTGGTCTGGCTACAACATTGTTCACGGACTGCTGAACGGTCTGCAAACCTTCCAGAAAAGCTTCGGCTTGATGCTGGTTCAGCTCGGTCTGTCGCTTTTGGTTCTCCAACATCCCACGGATTACTCCAAGCATATCGGCTTCGTCAACACGCCTTTGGTACTTTTCAGATTCTTTCCTGCCATGTTCCTGAAATCAAAACAGCAACAGGATTAGCATGATAACAGATTCAAAATGCAGATTAAGGATATGAATCAAGGCTAGAACTCCAAGTTACTTAAATAGAGTACCGCATTGTAACCATGCCGCGGTATCATAGCTACAATCACATAACTCCACCCAAGTCGCCTAAGTTCTAGAGATAACCAAAAGGAAACCAGGTTTCGAGTCGAGATGCAAAAGAGGTTTGCATATCGTAAAAGTAGAATCAGAAGGAAGTTAAGATTCAAAAATGGTAAGATGGTATTGTTAGTTATATGTATGCCTTAGAGGCCATTACTGTACATACGATGTATATTGTAGTGGATGCTTGGACATATATAGGGAGGACTTTCTTGCTCGACATGATAGTACGCTATCTGGTCGCTCTTTATCTTAACATGTACTCTAATTGTCTCTATGTTACATGTTGATAAAGCCCTTAGGACGAGTACTTGACTACCAGGACTATGATGCGGATCATACTAGTGGGGACAATGTAGTCGCCAAGTACATCCTTCAAATGTTCCTAGTCGTGGGAGTACCGAGACAGGGCATCGATACTCCAGAGTAGACTAGCGTATGCGCTTCTTGACCCATATGATGGGCGATGGATGATCCCATATCCATTGGTGTTTGAAATCAGAGAAGGTATACGGGTGCTCAGTGGAGACTGGGTACACTGGACGGACTCGCCGATAACTCCCAAATGGTATTATACCTCACGTCAGATGGCAGTTCTCTGGTGACACTGGTACAAGTTAGTCTATAGACCCGAGATCGTCATAGAGTCTTGTGTGATTCCCACTGTGCTTTGATTTCCATCATACCACATCCAAGAGGGCATGCAAAAAGGTGGCTTTTGGGTACAGTCCCGAATTACATGGAGGCAATGAGCGATAGGAGTGGATTCGTCTCTCACGGTATAGGGAGTTGATGTTGCGCTGTGTTCGATTGGCTATAACTGGAAATCCCTGGACAGGGTTGCTGAGATTTACTGGTAAGTGTTATCAGTAGTTTCTCGAACTGTTATAGACCTCATATCGACACGACTTATCAAGCTACTGGGGTCTGACGTTTACCACCCCTAGGCGAGATATGCGACATATCAGACGAAGAGACCGGACTGTACGGGAGTGTTACTGACTGGATTCACAGAAGAATGTACAGGCTTGCTTGTTGATCTTCTGAGCGCTCAATACCTGGGTGGCTGTTACGTTTAGCTGACCGCTTGCAGCTTGTGGGTGTTTGATATGATCATCACCTACTACCGGCGTATTGACGATTCTTTAGAGTCCTACACAGAGGTTTCTTGGCTCAGGAAAAATAGAGTAGGAGCATATATATGATATGTGCGGGACCGAGAACAATGCGTGTATGTGATACCGTATTAGATTCTCGTGATATGAGATATCGGCCGGGTATATGTGATATAGCCGGGTCATCGGATCAAGAGTTGATTCGATGAACTAATACAGATTATATTAGTCGGTTATTTGTGAAATTGCCGGATTATCGGATCAAGTGTTGATTCGATAATTTAATGTATAATTATATATTTGATATATTAAATTACATTAACTAATATAAGCTCACTAAAAGATTGTTTTTCTCACTCGGGAAATACATTGATATATATGTGATATATGTTAATAGTATTATTTTATTTTGTTACAATAAATATTGTATATGTGAAATATAATATTGTAACATGTTATGGTTATAAATGCAACATGTTTTGTGGAGTTTAATTGAGGTTAGGGTTTGGATTAGGGTTAAGTCTTCATGAAGCTTTGACTTTGACTTGGATATTTTGCATAGATATTTTCTTAACCCAACCCAACTCTTTACCCTAGTTAAATCTCTACATGGGTTAAGTCTTCATACTTAACCCATGGTTGCAATTCTAACCACACTTGACTTTCATTATTCATCACAAAAGAATAGATCTTCTTCTTCCTTCTTCTTCTTTCATGGAAAAGCTTTCTAGCTTTTTCAAAGGTGATGAAAATGAGTGAGAAATAGGAAAAAAAATGAGAGCTAAAATCCTACTTCATCATCCTAATCTATCCTAGACATTTAGATTAGGGTGTTCACTTCATTTGTGAGTGATAGCTTGTGTTAAAGAAACTTCAAGGTAGATCATCTTAGTTATCGAAAATCGGAAGCAAGCTTGCATCTTTCTCTTCGTGGAGCCTCTCTAGAGTTCGGGAACTTGATGATCACAGCGAAGGGACCACAATACGGAGCTTTAGAAGTGAAGGAACGGACTACAAAGGTTGTAATCCCTATCTCTTAGATGTAAAGTTGTTTACATGCTTTGTTTTCGCCTAATCTCTAGTTTAAAGATCTTGGTTAGGATTGTTCGGCATGTCCAAATTTTAAATCGGGCATGGTTGATGCCTTATAGACCCTTGTGAGAGTGCCTAGTAACCCTACAGTGGTATCAGAGCCAAGCTAGAGCTTTAGGCGAAGTCTAGGCGAAGTTTAAAGTCCGATCGAACTCCGAATACCCGTAAAACCCTAGTTTCTGGAAATTTTTTCAAAAGTTGATTTTTTCTGCATTAAAAATACTTAAAAAAATCAGCAGGGAATTATAAGGATAACCCTAAAACACGTGCCCCCAAGGATCTCAAAGAGCCGCGGAACCGCGGCAAGAACATGCTTGCCGCGGCGGTTCCGCGGCCAAAAGAGTGAACTGGGGACATGTGTTTGTACAGTATTATCCGTAGGTGTTTCTTCATTTTTCTGGGTATTTTTAATTTTTACTCAAGTGTTGAGTTTTCTGGGTTGTATTTGGGAGCTCGTTGATTCGATCGGAAAGTATAACTTCGTTTAGTTTGTCCGGGTAATTTTTAGAACGTGTTAAAAAGTTCGACCGGATATCAATAACTCACTTTTTCCCTTGCCGGAAAATTTTCATGTGTTGGATTTTTCCGTAGTTTAAGAACGTTCTAAGTTGTGCAAGTAACGCGGTGGACCCTCTAGAAGACAACAAACCTTAACTCGATTATGTGATCGTCTTGAACTGTCTCTAAACCTTAGGGTTTGGGGCAGTACGACGTTGCCACATGTGAGGTGTTGGTTTGACCCTTCTACGGCTGGACCATTGGTACTGTGGCATGTGATGGATACTTTTTAAACTCCGCTCAAGTGTTGAGCTATTTGGGAAAACTTGGGTGTTTGATTATTCGATCGGAAAGTTTAACATTGTCTATTTATCTGGAATGCGATACAATATTTGGAATCCACAAGTAGTTATGAGATAACTAATTTGAATGTTATAAATCTAGCAGTTTAGTCTCAGATGATCGCTTGCCACGGGATTTTGATGTGATCAAAAGTCCGTCGCAATCACGTAGCGTACGCGGATACTCGCCGGGTAAACTTAATAGACAGCCACGCCCCAAAGCCCCGACCAAGTGACTGTAGGAGAACCCCGTCGCCAAAAGCATCCGTTAGGGTGCTCGCGGCAGCGGTGTTCCGCCTTAGTGCACTTCGTCGAAGGCATCCCGGGGTGCGGCCGTCTACTAAAGTTTGCGACGAGCATTCGATCAGGATGTCGGGAATCTTGTTGAATTGCCCGACTTGATATTGAAAAGAGTTTTCGATAATGAGACTAAAATGCGGGATTTATAATTGTTAGGCATGCGATGTCTAAGGAATTCATTTGGTTAGGCATGAGATGCCTAAGGAGGTTGCGGATTCCAACTGTTGTAGTTTTACACTTTCTTTTCTTTGACCGTAAGCGTAGTATGTGGTGTATCGCCGGCTTCGTTGCTATACATCAACGACAATCGGGATATGCATACTTGCTTACGTTGATGATATGAGATATTATGTGTTGCTGTGATATGTTATATTGGATCGTCGTATTCTGAATAGTCGGGGGTTTTATGTGAGATGAGGGTTTTTATTCTCATTCATGTAAAATTCATTTGTATGTAATATTCTTTTATTGAGGCACTTCCGGGCTGAGGATGATGTCACCATTGTATATTATTTACTTTTTCGCATTAGGTAGACCCAAGGCGGGGAGCACAAGTAACTGGGTTCTGGGGTCTAGTGGGAGACCATCTCGAGGAGTCGAGATCGGGTCTCCTAACCCTAGAATTGGCAGTGTTGCTTACCTCTCTTGTAGGGGTCTAGGGATGTGGGTTTGGCTATTCATCGCGACCGTGGAATCCGTGTTTTATACAGGCTCGTATTAAAAACACGGACCTCCTAGTATATCCAATATTTCATATATGTTCTTCTGCTGCAATGTTCTGTGATGAGATCATATTACTGCCTGAGACGAATGCTTATATTATATATATGAGATATATGTTATATTGCAGATTTCGTTTCAAATGTGATGCTTATGAAGCATATTAAAATAAGACTTCATTAATGAGATTAATGAACTAAAAGAAACCTAAAGATGTTGTAGAAACTTGTCTAAAAAACAGTTAGCTCTAGTTCTTGCTTTGCATAGCGGTGTTCCTTGTAGAACATCCAGCACCTTATTCGATAAGGAAAGAGCCGAGATCCCTTCACCGGGAGTGACCTCTTTAGTGAAACTAGCAGATGCTACAAACTCGGTTTGTCTTTTGATTGCTTCTATAGTTCTTGCTTTGCACAGCGGTATTTGTGAAATATCCTGCACCTTATTCGATGAGGAAAGAGCCGATGATCCCTTCACCGGGAGTGACCTCTTTAGCAAAACTAGAAAATCCTAAAAAACACTCCATTCAAAATCACTCGATTCTACAACGATATAAAGTTCATTACGCAAAGGGTTTTCTTAAAAACCTGTTGTGGCCCTCCGTCATTTCAGATAAGTAGTATTTAGTATTCGTGCTGCGTTTGTTGACTTAGTCAAGGCGTAGTGTGCGGTTGCTGATTAGTGCTTATCTGCAAAGCATATGATGTGATTGGATTAGGGTAGTCATGCGGCCTTGTTGACTTAGTCAAGGGTCGTGCGGGTGGGTTTAATTCAATCGGAAAATGACGGGTTGAACTTTACTTGCGGTCTATGGTTTGTTGACTTAGTCAAGGTCATAGATCGTTTGGGGTAAAATATTATTGGGAATTTCAAGTGTTGAAATTTGCAATGAGATTGCATACCTTCTATGAGATATTGGATCCCGATACCCGCTGCGAGTAAGAGTTACTCCTGGGAAAGTTTTACACATTACAATTAGCTGATCAAGTAGGTGTCTAGAAAGGTGTTAACGGGTTACGCCCATGGGAAAACGAGGTTTATTTTAATTAGGTCCGTGCGAAAGCACGGGGAACCTCCCTCAAAGTACCGGCACTGGCCTGGCTGAAACATTGGCGAACTTGTAGCGTGTAATTAATCCCGGCTAGTCTTTCCTGTTAGGGTTTGAAGGAATATTTGACTAAAACAGTAGGAGCCATCCTGATTAGATAAATTGATAACTAATCTAATCTTGTAAAAGCGCAAGCTGAGTGTTTTCTTCTCTCCCTCTCTCCTAGTTGCGACTATGTCACGTCTTAATCAAGATAATAATACGGATGTATCGACCGAACCCGCTTGTTATACTGCGCTAAGGAACGTTGGTCCCGCTCCAACCTATAATTGTTATAAGACCGAGCGGGAAATTGGGGATTACCAGAATTCCCGTGCCGCCCAAACGAAGAAAGTACATGTTGATGCATCTTCTTCGGGTGTGTTCATTACCAAGAACCGTTTCTCAGTATCCTTTACGTCCTGGGTATGAGATACCGGATCAGGATTCCGCAAATGTAATTTGTTACATGGGCTAAAGATAGGTAGAGAACTGAGAACGGGTGATAAAATTCATGAGATAGAAACGGTGCAAGTGTTGGAGCCAAGTCTGTTGGTAGTTATCACCATGTATTACCAGAATACATTGATTCTGAACGAATGTTATTAGATACCGAACCTGATATACAACATCATATCAGTCTCTTTATTAGTAAAGAAGGATATAATTTTGTATTGTTGGATAATGTTTTGAACATTTCCTATATCAAGAGTTGATCAGATCAGGCACATTATCTAAAAGCATAGACGTTCTAAATCAAACCACAGTTCTTAGTGTACAGAACACACACAAGAGGAAAAGTTCAGAAATGAACGAATCCTTCTTGAGGCATTGTAGACTAGGTCATATCAATGCGACCCGACTAGCTGAAGTTACATATAGATGCATATTTAAATTAGTTTAAATTTACATCTTGTGAAACTTGCCAGTCATGTCACAGAGATAAGATGACCACAGCTCCGTTTATTGGAAACAGAGAAAGAGTTAGTGAACTCTTGGGATTGATACATGCTGATGTATGAAGGTCCCCTGTCTACACATGCCAGGACCGGTTCTTTGTACTTCATTATATTCACTGATGATCTCTCAAGATTCAGACATATGTTCCTATTGAAACACAAGTCCGAAACTTTTGAGATAATCACAGAATATAAGTTAGAAGTAGAGAACCAAAAATGGGTATAAGTATTATGTGCTTTGATGAGATTAAGGAGGAGAATACTTGAGCACGGAATTCCTGGACTATTCTAAAGGAGAATGAGATTCTCTCTCAGCATTACTCCTCCGAATACACCACAGCACGTCGGTGTATCGGGGCGGAGCAATCACACCCTATGTGATATGGTGTGCTCTATGATGAGTACTACTGAGTTGCCTATTTTCTTTTTGGGCTTATGCACTTGAGAAGTAGCATACCTATTGAATAGGGTTCCAACCAAATCGGATGCCTACCACTCCATATGTGATATGGTATGGGAAGAGCCCATATCTTAAAGATGTTAAGATTTGGGTTGTCCGGCCTATGTCAAAAGCAAAATCTGGACAAGCTCGAGGCAAGGTCAGTTTTGTGGAAGTTTGTTGGATATCCCAAGCATTCGCAAGGGAATATCTTCTACCAAACCGATGAACAAAAGATGTTTTGTTTCTCAGCATTCCACCTTTGTGAAAGGGAATTTCTTGTGAAGAAATTATTGGTCATGAGGTAGAACTGGAAAGAGTTCCAGCTATACAAACTGCAGCTGATGATTTGGTAGAATCAAAGGATTCAATAGTTTCCAACGAACCTCAGCCTCTCCGCCGATCTAGGAGGGTTCCTCAACCATATGAGAGATACTTCGGTTTTCTCTATGACAATGGGAGCGAGGATTGCATCATGAGATGATGACCCAACTAGTTTCAAGCTGTCCATCAGGAGTGGGACTCTGTAAGAATGGCTGGATGCTTAGCGATCTGAGATGGAATGCTTATACACCAACAAAGTATGGACTTTGGTTGCTTTATCTGAAGGGTTAAATCCCCATCAGGAGAAAGTATATCTTGAGAAGATTACTTGGTGTACATGGAAAAGTTGAGACTTTCAAAGCTATGCTTAAGTCCATTAAGATCCTACTTGCCACGGCTACATACCATGACTACGATATCTGGCGGTTGGGTGTCATGATTGCTTTTCTAAATGATGTTTTGGAAGAGAGCGTCTATAAGTACACAGCCAGAGGGCTTCGTAGACAGTAGGAGCAGCGGAAACGTGAGCAAGATGTTTTATATGATAAATCAGGCATCGCGGAGTTGGAACGTCTGTTTTGATGTGGTAGTCAAAGAGTTTGACTTCATCAAAATGGTAGATGAACCTTGTATATACAAAAAGGTAGTAGGGAGTATGGTGGTGATCCTCATAGAGTACGTGGATGACATACTCTTGATAGGGAAGGAGTTTCCTATGCTACGCTCGGTCAATCTCCGCTTATCACAAGGATTCTCCATATAGGATCAAGGTGATACCTCCTAAATCCTAGGTTTTATATCTATGAGATAGATCTAAATGGATGTTAGGATTCTCACTAGTTGTAGTGAGATGGTATCAATCGATCCTGGGGAGAATCACTGGAAAGGGTTCCAAGGTGATAAGGACGACTGAATGTCAGTCGCAGGCATTGTCTTTACCCTCAGTGGAGGGACGGTATGTTGGAAGAGTTCCAAGCTAGATACCGTGACTTACTAGATGATTAAAGGCAAGATACATCGTTACCAAGGATGCTACCAAAGAAGCAGTCTGGATATATATAAGTTCATGAGATGAACTTCGTTCCTACCATTGTGTGACAATGGTGTTGTGGCTTATGCCAAGGAACCCCCGTCCCATCTGAAATCCAGATATAATTCTTAGGAAGTATCACCTGATCATGGAGATGGTTGATCTCCAGGGAGATCGAGGTTAGGAGAGTAGACACAGAGGACAACAGCGCGGATCCACTCACAAAGGCCTTTTTCCCAGTAGAGACTTTTACGGGAAGGTTGAGTATGAGATACTTCAACCACAGCTAATTGTTAGGTATGCGATACCACAACAGATGGCCCTAGTGAAAGTGGGATATTGTTAGTTATATGTATGCCCTAGAGGCCATTACTGTACATACGATATATATTGTAGTGGATGCTTGGACATATATAGGGAGGACTTTCTTGCTCGACATGATAGTACGCTATCTGGTCGCTCTTTATCTTAACATGTACTCTAATTGTCTCTATGTTACATGTTGATAAATCCATTAGGATGAGTACTTGACTACCAGGACTATGATGCGGATCATACTAGTGGGGACAGTGTAGTCGCCAAGTACATCCTTCAAATGTTCCTAGTCGTGGGAGTACCGAGACAGGGCATCGATACTCCAGAGTAGACTAGCGTATGCGCTTCTTGACCCATATGATGGGCGATGGATGATCCCATATCCATTGGTGTTTGACATCAGAGAAGGTATACGGGTGCTCAGTAGAGATTGGGTACACTGGACAGACTCGTCGAGAACTCCCAGATGGTATTATACCTCAAGTCAGATGGCGGTTCTCTGGTGACACCGGTACATGTTAGTCTGTAGACCCGAGATCGTCATAGAGTCTTGTGTGATTCCCACTGTGCTTTGATTTCCATCATACCACGTCCAAGAGGGCATACAAAAAGGTTGCTTTTGGGTACAGTCCCGAATTACATGGAGGCAATGAGCGATATGAGGGGATTCGTCTCTCCCGGTATAGGGAGTTGATGTTGCGCTGTGTTCGATTGGATATAACTGGAAATCCCTGGCCAGGGTTGCTGAGATTTACTGGTAAGTGTTATCAGTAGTTTCTCAAACTGTTATAGACCTCATATCGACACGACTTATCAAGCTACTGGGGTCTGACGTTTACCACCCCTAGGCGAGATATGCGACATATCAGACGAAGAGACCGGACTGTATGGGAGTGTTACTGAATGGATTCACAGGAGAATGTACAGGCTTGCTTGTTGATCTTCTGAGCGCTCAATACCTGGGTGGCTGTTACGTTTAGCTGACCACTTGCAGCTTATGGGTGTTTGATATGATCATCACCTACTGCCGGCGTATTGACGATTCTTTAGAGTCCTACACAGAGGTTTCTTGGCTCAGGCAAAACGGAGTAGGAGCACATATATGATATGTGTGGGACCGAGAACAATGCGTGTATGTGATACCGTATTAGATTCTCGCGATATGAGATATCGGCCGGGTATATGTGATATAGCCGGGTCATCGGATCAAGAGTTGATTCGATGAACTAATACAGATTATATTAGTCGGTTATTTGTGAAATAGCCGGATTATCGGATCAAGTGTTGATTCGATAATTTAATGTATAATTATATATTTGATATATTAAATTACATTAACTAATATAAGCTCACTAAAAGATTCTTTTTCTCACTCGGGAAATACATTGATATATATGTGATAAATGTTAATAGTATTATTTTATTTTGTTACAATAAATATTGTATATGTGATATATAATATTGTAACATGTTATGGTTATAAATGCAACATGTTTTGTGGAGTTTAATTGAGGTTAGGGTTTGGATTAGGGTTAAGTCTTCATGAAGCTTTCAAGAAGCTTCTTAAAGCTCTGACTTTGACTTGGATATTTTGCATAGATATTTTCTTAACCCAACCCAACCCTTTACCCTGGTTATATCTCTACATGGGTTAAGTCTTCATACTTAATCCATGGTTGCAATTCTAACCACACTTGACTTTCATTATTCATCACAAAAGAATAGATCTTCTTCTTCCTTCTTCTTCTTTCATGGAAAAGCTTTCTAGCTTTTTCAAAGGTGATGAAAATGAGTGAGAAATAGAAAACAAATGAGAGCTAAAATCCTACTTCATCATCCTAATCTATCCTAGACATTTAGATTAGGGTGTTCACTTCATTTGTGAGTGATAGCTTGTGTTAAATAAACTTCAAGGTAGATCATCTTAGTTATCGAAGATCGGAAGCAAGCTTGCATCTTTCTCTTCGTGGAGCCTCTCTAGAGTTCGGGAACTTGATGATTGCAGCGAAGGGACCACAACACGGAGCTTTAGAAGTGAAGGAACGGACTACAAAGGTTGTAATCCCTATCTCTTAGATGTAAAGTTGTTTACATGCTTTGTTTTCGCCTAATCTCTAGTTTTAAGATCTTGGTTAGGGTTGTTCGGCATGTCTAAATTTTAAATCGGGCATGGTTGATGCCTTATAGACCCTTGTGAGAGTGCCTAGTAACCCTACAGGTATAGTTGTTGGAGATAGTGCCCTCAGAGTCAATTATTAGATCGCAGGTACGTGATTACAATGATTGCGGAGGACCTATACCGGTAGGACAGTCTTACTCGAGATGATAGTATGCTATCTGGTTTGCCTTTATCAGTCGTGTACATGTTCAGGTGACTGATTACATGTTACACTTTGATAGAACCCTTAGGATCTTGCTTTACTACCAACAGTATGATGGCGATCATATACGTGAGAGTTGGGTGGTTTATATGCATATCCTTAATTGTGGTCCCTAGTCGTGGGAGTTTCGAGACAGGGCATCGATACTCCGGAGTAGACTAGTGTGTACAGTCGAGACCCCGACGAGGGGCGGTGGCCGGTCTCACAAGCCACTGGTGTCAGTTGGATCACCTAAGATGTATACAGGTGCTCATTGGGTTATGAGTACACCGGACAGGACTCGCCGGGAATCTGCTAGTTGGTATTATACATATCGTCAGATAGCAGTTCCCTGGTGACATGTGTACAGGTTAGTTCATCGACCTGAGGTCGTCATTTGTCTCATGTGAGTTCCCACTGTGCTTTGATTTCTATCCTACCACGGCTCAAAGGAGTCGTGCAAACAGGTAGTTTTTGGGTACAGTCCCGAGCCATATGGAGGCATGTGAGCGGATCGGCAGGGGATTCGTCTCTCCCGGTATTGGGGGCGAGGTCGTGCTGTGTCTAGGAGAGCCATTACACAAAGTCCATGGCCATGGCAGGAGATTTACTGGTAGGTACTCCAGTAGTATCTCAGGGTGTTATTGGGCTACACTCCGACACGACTTATACTGCTATTGGGGGTCTGACCTTACTAGCCCCCTAGGCAGATATGCGATACTCATAGACGAATGGACCGGACTGTATATACATTGTCACTGTTAGGCTCAGTAGGGTTTCCGGATGAGTTCGCTCATCGGCCTCCCTTGAGGTCAGTCCATGGGCAGCCGTTACGCATAGCTAGTGCCGCTGACGGTTTGTGGTTAAACCCACTGCCAGGGTACTGACGAGTCATTAGAGTTCCCCATAGAAAGTTTCCCAAGTTCGGGCGAAACGTTGTAGAGGCCGTATGGTTTTATGGCAGGGTTCGGAAAATGCACGTGCGTTTACACACGTGTTATTTTTCGGGCAGATAATACTGGTCGGCTTTGGTTTAAGCCGGATCTGAGTATTATATTGAGTAGGTATAATATCTTTGTCTCAGTTGCATTTGTATTCGGTCGTAATACAAATGCGGGTATATTTATACAGTTACAGGGTTATTCTGAAAGTCGTTTCGGGATCACTTTTGGAAGTTGCCAGTTTCCAGTTTTCTATCAGCCGTCTTTTAACATTCGGTTAAAGACGAATTTATCTTTTCTTGGATGAGAGTGAGTCATGCTTCTAGAAGGTTCTAGAAATGATGACTTGGCATGGTGAGTCATTAGTGCTTTAATGGGGCCATTAATGCAATGGTGACTAGGTTAATGAATCACCATTTGCATTAATGAGGTTTTGTTTGCATGAAGGATATTTGTGGTTGATCTTTTCTCTTATGGTTACCTCCCCCTCTCCTACACTCACCCCCCACCTCCTATATATGGCCGGCCCCCTCCCCTCACTCTCATACACTCACTTGATGATTCATTTGGAAAAACATGATAGTTTTCGGTGTATGGAATTTCACAGCTCATTTCATTCCATCACCCGATTCGAGTGGCAACTTCATTTACCGATCGTCCACGGATTTGGACGAAGTGAGACAAAGTCATCTACTCATTCTCTACATCATTCTTGGTCGTCTCTTTTAGCAAACTTGACGACCGGGTTGCCTCGAGTCAGAGGTGAGAGCCCGTTTAAAGAATCAGTGACGTGGTGCCACCTGGACGAGCAGATCGGAGATCGACAAGATCGGAGCAGCCGCAACGGAGCGTGGGATGATGGTTAAAGAACGAAGGACTCGGATCGTTCAGTATAACCTTTCTACACTCTTTACAGTTTGTTAGTTTAGCAATAATGGCAGATCCGGGTTAAAGTATACGATAGCGCCAGTTTAAAAGTTTTTGTTCCGCATTTACCGTCTGTAGACGGCCGGGGCGCTAACGTAGACTTACAGTTGTATCAGAGCCTCACCATTTTGCTATACTAACTTGTGCTAACGCGTTTAAAATATCGATCGAACCGGAAATCAAAAACTGCAAAATTCTAGCTTCACAGTTTCTGTCGATTTTAAATGAAGTCCTAAAATTTTTCTACATATCTCAGAAATCTGTGCAGGGTTTTATTAGAACACCTTCCAAATTTGGGATCATGATTCGACAAGACTGCAGCGGAAACGCGGCCAAACCCATGGTTTGGCCGCGGATCCGCGGCCATTCTGTGTCATCATGCCCTCAAATTTGGTCAGTGGGTTCTTCTATGGAATTTGTGGTTTTTGGTATATATCTTTTGGGCCCAGGTTTTTTTACTGTTCACCAGATGTTCGTGGGGCCCACTTCTTGATATTTAGTCGATCGAAATTTAAACATGTTAGTTTACAGTGCTTACATTATATCTCCGACCGGGAATGTCATTTGATCGGTAAACCACGTCTGATTGCTATAGTTCTTTTAGACGGGTTTGCGAACGTGACATTCGCGTTGATGTTCTGTGTTGTGCTGTGATGTTGTGGATTTGTCGTGGTGGATAGCAGTGTGCAATGATAGTGCAGTTTGGATTTATTTGTACATTTGATATTGCGGGGCGAGCGTCCAACATGTGGACTGCCGTCACTGCCTGTTGTATAATATTCTTTTGGGGCACGACCAGGTTGCAGTCGATGTACCTGTTGTACTATTTTTCATTACTGTACTAGGTTTTGCCCCGCGACGGAGTGCACGGATAGCCGAGTTCTGGGGGGCAACGGGTCCGCATCTCATGGCTTTAAGAGGCAGAGGGGCCTCACTCTAGAATTGGCAGACTATTCGCCGCACTCGTAGGGGGTACAGGTTGACCTAAGGAGGGGTGCCCAAGATTACCGGATTCCGTGAAGTGCAGGGTGGTCCATTCACTTTGCTGTAGGGGGCTGCCTCGCTTCAGGTTTTGGCGGGTAACTTGCCACACCCGTAGGGGTCTAGGTTTCATTGCACAGGCTATCCACACGACAGGGGAACGTCGGGTTTCAGCAGCGGCTCTGTGAAACCCGGGGATCCCAGATTATCTGTATTGTTCTGTGATGCTTATTACTTTTCTGTAATGTTGCATACTATCACGCCTGGAGCGATTATTGTATATTGGTTTATATACTATTAGATGTTGTATATGTTTTACACCCGCGCTAGTCCAATCCCCGCTCTGTCGTTAGTTAAGTAACCTAACGGGTGATGACGGGACCCAGTGACGAATGCGGATGGCATATACGTACATTTTATTTTCGTTCTTTTCTGGTGTGATTGATTGATGGGACTGCGTTGATTCTGATCAATGCAAAGTAAAGCAAACCTGTTTACAGTTGTTGGAACAAATTTAAAAGGTGTTATTGCAAAGACGTTTCCTTTTATTATGCATAGCGGTATTCAGTGGAATATCCTGCACCTCATTCGACGGGGCAAGGGCCGATATCCCTTCACCGGGACTGACCCCTTGGGCAGAAGTTTGCGTCAGGGTAATAACTTCGCTATAGTCGATTACAAGTTGCTTTGCATAGTGGTATTCAGTGGAATATCCTGCACCTCATTCCACGAGGAAAGAGCCGAGATCCCTTTACCGGGAGTGACCTCTTTAGCAAAAGGTTTTCGCCACTATATTTTAAAAGCTATCAGGTTCCTTCAGCGATATCAAGTTCACTACGTTAAAGGTTTTTCGCCAAAAACCAGCCGTAGCCCTCCGTCACTTCTTTTGGGTATTTAGTAGTATTCAAGCTATGCATTTTAGCCAAAGTTAAGGCATAGTGTTTGGTAGTTGCTGGGTATTCATTTGTTGCATAGATAGATGAGTTGGTTTGGGACAGTCGTTCTGCCGATTGGCCAAAGTCAGGGGCATGTGCGGGTGGGTTCAAATTGACAAGATAGTGACGGGTAGAACTTGGCATGTGACTTATGGCATTTTGACCAAAGCCAAGGTTATAAGAGCATGGGGCAAAAATCATATCGGGAGTTTCTAAAGAAACTGAAACTTGCCAAGTATGCGCATACCTTCTGGAGTATGAGTAACGTGGATGCATTCCATCACGTTATCATGCGATGAGAGTTGGATCCCGATTCCCACTGATGAGTTGGTTTACTCTTCGGTTGATCCCGATTGATTCTTCTTTCAGGTTTGGAGGAGAATTTGACAGGACAGTGGGAGGTTTCCGGATTAGATAAAGTGATAACCATTCTGATCTAGGTTAGAGTGCACGCAGAGTGTTTCTTTTCTCTCTCTCTTTGGCAGCGACCTTTGACCGACCCTAGACTATGACTCAGTGACCAGGTTGACCGAACCTTCTTAAAATACTGGCTTTTGGATTGTCTGAGTTGCATAAGTCATTGCCACTCCTTCTTTTACCCTTTGAATTTCTTAGAACACCCGTATTACTACGGACATCCACTTCCATTAGATAGATCCATCGTATGGTTATATACGAACTCGAAAGGACTTCTTCGAGGATGGATCCAGGTTCAGGAGAAATAGAATTGGTTTATTCAGTTGTCTTTTATTATCACCTTCTCTCAGGTTGCGAGGGCTCCTTGGTTTAGGAGAGTACACCTATTACGCTTATTGGATAGTCTTCTTCCAAACCATAGGCAGGTGCCGAAAGGTAGGGAATGAAGAAAACCAATTAGCTTAAGTAGGGTGTGCAGAAGGTAATATGTAAAGACAAAATAAAGGGATTAGAAAGAGGGCAAAGTAAATTGCGACTAATATCATTCACGACCAAAACCGCGTACTTCATCGCCACTCCTATTTCACCTTTAAAAGAATAAGGTATTATTCAGATGTCTTTTATCATCACCTTCTCTCAAGATGCGAGTACTCCTTGGTTTAGGAGGGTACACCTATTATGCTTACTGGATAGTCTTCTTCCAAACCATAGGCTGGTGCCGAACGATAGGTAAGGAAGAAAACCATTTAGCCTAACGATGGTGTGCAGAAGGTAACGACTAAAGACAAATAATGGGACTTGGAGAGATGGCAGTGAAATATACGGTTAAAGTCATGAATTGGATTATGGAAAGGGCATTGCTATGAATACCAGGGTACCCCTACGAAACATTTTCATGTTTCAGTGCATTGTTAAAAGAAAACTGTTTTCCCGATTAGATACTTACTCCAAGGGTATGTATTTACCAGGTTTCATTCTCATATCTGTATGGTTTTACAGATGATGAGTGGGAGTAAGATATTGGGAATTAGGTGATCATCCTCATTATATCGGAATTCGTTGTAATTAGTGATATTTGAGGAAATCGCCAGGGTACAGTTTTTAACCTACGACGCACAGGTTTTGAGTTGCTTAAACTCAGCAGACTTATACAGAGTTTTGTATGTTGTCCAGTGTCTATCAGGACAAAGGGGTAGGTCCTCATACTATGTTCTGTTTACTTATGATTTCTCTAGTATTTAGACAAGTGTTTCGTAGAAATACAAGGTCTAAGTTTTGAGAAGTTGTGGGTATAAGAATAAAGTAGAGAACCAGGTATCACAAGTATCGGGATTCTTCAAAGAGATCGAAGATGTAGATTCTTGTGATTGGTATTCAGATGATAGTAATAGTTTTGAGAAACGTGTTTCTCTTTCAGGTTACTTATAATTGGATGGATTCCTAAGTTGAGTAATGCTGATTAGCCTCTTTCCATTAAGTTGATATGCACTGGAGACAGTTGCATGATTTGAATATGGTTCCAATTAAATAAGTGCCAAAATTTCTATATTGGATATAGAATAGTTCATACCTTAAAAGATGTTAAGGTACGAAGAGTTGTCCAGCTTATTCTTAAAACCAGACTCTGGATAACTCAGGGCACGTTTCTGTAATGGCTGTTTGTGGGTTGACCCTGGCTATGACGAGGGTTGATATTCTACCATTTAGAAGATCAATAGTTCTTGACTCGCCACAGTTTTAGTAAAATGGATCTTTTTCAGAAAACAGTAGTGGGAGTATGGTAGAACTGGAAGTGATTCCAGAACCGCGAACGATTACGGAAAATTTAATAGGACCTATATATTCAATCAGGTTTGACATTCCAATAGCCACTCCGCAGATATGGTGGGTAACCTCAGACACCCGAGAGGTACTCCGGTAGCCTCAAGGACGGTGACAGGGAGGTTATTATCTACCCAGACTTGACACTACTGTTGTTCCAGGATATGAGACCCGGTAGGAGGGTTGTCGTAGTCAGTGGGAGCAGCGGAAGTTTAGTGGGCAAGTAGCTTATGTCTATTTATAGACTAGAGCAGTTATAGCGGAGATTGATCATCTAATTTTGCTGTGACAGTCATAGGTTTGACTTCATCAGAATAGGGGATGGATCTGTTAAGAAGGTAGTAGGGTGTGATGTCATGGTATCTGGATGACACACAGAGTAGGAAGTAAAATTCCTATACTACGATCGGTTGTACTGTGGTCGTCACACAGTTGTTTCTCCAGACAGGATATGGATATAATATTTGACATTCTGGTTTCTGGATCTATGGTTTTAGATCTGGATTTGGGTAGTTTCCCAATGTGGGTACTTTGACAGTATTCTAATGGTTTTTAGAATAGATGACTCCTAGCATGGTGGTGTATCTACAGGTGATGGAGTCACCCTCTCTAAAGGTGTCTTACAGACTAAAGGGGAGAGGGATGTGCATGATTGGCAGATCACTTGCTTAGGCAATTGAGTCAATCATGAGATGTCAAGTACCACACCAAATGTTGTTTTTGCACTAGATGCAATAAGTTTGTATTAATCCAATCCTGGAGAAACATAAGGAAGCAGTTATAGAACATAAGTACATGTTTTACGGATTTGATGACGGCAGCCTCCTTCGGGAGACGGTTATCATTCCTGGCTTCAAAGGTGACATGGATGACACAGTTATTGTCAGAGTTATAGTTTTCCCTCTGACGAGGGACAGTATTATGGACAGGTGGTCCAAGAGGATACTGTGGGTGGCATGGTGCCGGATACTGATTAGGTTCAGTGATCGATACAGTCTAAGAAGTTTGGATTTGGAGTTCATTTATGAACTAGGTCCCATCAGATATCCAGACATATTCTAAGACGGGTATTACTCAATTCGGGAGATGGCTTTCTCCGCGAACTTGAGATTAAGAGAGATATAGAAAGAAACATCTAGGCGGATCCACTCACTGAGGCTATTTCTCGAACACAATAGTTTTACAAACGGGCTTTGTGAAACTGATTAGTAGAGGAGTTGGATGTTCGGTTTCACACGGGCTGTGAGTAGTCGACATTGCAATAATTAGCCTTGAGTGCAAGTGGGAAATTGTTGGAGATAGTGCCCTCAGAGTCAATTATTGGATCGCAGGTACGTGATTACAATGATTGCGGAGGACCTATACCGGTAGGACAGTCTTACTCGAGATGATAGTATGCTATCTGGTTTGCCTTTATCAGTCGTGTACATGTTCAGGTGACTGATTACATGTTACACTTTGATAGAACCCTTAGGATCTTGCTTTACTACCAACAGTATGATGGCGATCATATACGTGAGAGTTGGGTGGTTTATATGCATATCCTTAATTGTGGTCCCTAGTCGTGGGAGTTTCGAGACAGGGCATCGATACTCCGGAGTAGACTAGTGTGTACAGTCGAGACCCCGACGAGGGGCGGTGGCCGGTCTCACAAGCCACTGGTGTCAGTTGGATCACCTAAGATGTATACAGGTGCTCATTGGGTTATGAGTACACCGGACAGGACTCGCCGGGAATCTGCTAGTTGGTATTATACATATCGTCAGATAGCAGTTCCCTGGTGACATGTGTACAGGTTAGTTCATCGACCTGAGGTCGTCATTTGTCTCGTGTGAGTTCCCACCGTGCTTTGATTTCTACCCTACCACGGCTCAAAGGAGTCGTGCAAACAGGTAGTTTTTGGGTACAGTCCCGAGCCATATGGAGGCACGTGAGCAGATCGGCAGGGGATTCGTCTCTCCCGGTATTGGGGGCGAGGTCGTGCTGTGTCTAGGAGAGCCATTACACAAAGTCCATGGCCATGGCAGGAGATTTACTGGTAGGTACTCCAGTAGTATCTCAGGGTGTTATTGGGCTACACTCCGACACGACTTATACTGCTATTGGGGGTCTGACGTTACTAGCCTCCTAGGCAGATATGCGATACTCATAGATGAACGGACCGGACTGTATATACATTGTCACTGTTAGGCTCAGTAGGGTTTCCGGATGAGTTCGCTCATCAGCCTCCCTTGAGGTCTGTCCATGGGCAGCCGTTACGCATAGCTAGTGCCGCTGACGGTTTGTGGTTAAACCCACTGCCAGGGTACTGACGAGTCATTAGAGTTCCCCACAGACAGTTTCCCAAGTTCGGGCGAAACGTTGTAGAGGCCGTATGGTTTTATGGCAGGGTTCGGAAAATGCACGTGCGTTTACGCACGTGTTATTTTTCGGGCAGATAATACTGGTCGGCTTTGGTTTAAGCCGGATCCGAGTATTATATTGAGTAGGTATAATATCTTTGTCTCAGTTGCATTTGTATTCGGTCGTAATACAAATGCAGGTATATTTATACAGTTACGGGGTTATCCTGAAAGTCGTTTCGGGATCACTTTTGGAAGTTGCCAGTTTCCAGTTTTCTATCAGCCGTCTTTTAACATTCGGTTAAAGACGGATTTATCTTTTCTTGGACGAGAGTGAGTCATGCTTTTAGAAGGTTCTAGAAATGATGACTTGGCATGGTGAGTCATTAGTGCTTTAATGGGGCCATTAATGCAATGGTGACTAGGTTAATGAATCACCATTTACATTAATGAGGTTTTGTTTGCATGAAGGATATTTGTGGTTGATCTTTTCTCTTATGGTTACCTCCCCCTCTCCTACACTCACCCCCCCACCTCCTATATATGGCCGGCCCCCTCCCCTCACTCTCATACACTCACCTGATGATTCATTTAGAAAAACATGATAGTTTTCGGTGTATGGAATTTCACAGCTCATTTCATTCCATCACCCGATTCGAGTGGCAACTTCATTTACCGATCGTCCACGGATTTGGACGAAGTGAGACAAAGTCATCTACTCATTCTTTACATCATTCTTGGTCGTCTCTTTTAGCAAACTTGACGACCGAGTTGCCTCGAGTCAGAGGCGGGAGCCCGTTTAAAGAATCAGTGACGTGGTGCCACCTGGACGAGCAGATCGGAGATCGACAAGATCGGAGCAGCCACAACGGAGCGTGGGATGATGGTTAAAGAACGAAGGACTCGGATCGTTCGGTATATGACCGAACCTTGTCGCAAAACCATGCGACCTCTACTCTTTTGCCTAAAGGCGAATAGCTATCTGTATGGGACTCTAAATACTCGACACTACGCCGGCAATGGGTTTAACCACAGACCGCAAGCGGCACTAGCTGTGCGTAACGGCCCTCAGGTAGATGCCGATAAGAAGACGGACAAGGTGAAACCCATCTGAACTCCTACTGAGCCTGAATGTGACAATCTACATACAGTCCGGTCTGTTCATCTGAGAATATCGCATGGCGGGCCTAGAGGGGCAGTAAACGTCAGTCCCCTAATAGCGGTACAAGTCGTGTCGGAGTGTAGCCCAGAACACCCTGAGATAACACTGGAAACCTACCAGTATATCTCGCTTGCCCTGGCCAGGGACTTTGTGTAATGGCTCTCCTAGACACAACGCGATATCAACCCCTAATACCGGGAGAGACGAATCCTGTCTAACCGTCACTGCCTCCAAGTGCTTCGGGACTGCACCCAACTACTACCTGTTTGCACGACTCCTTTGAGCCGTGGTTGGGTAGTAATCTAAGTACAGTGGGAACACACTCGAGGCAAAGTGACAGTGTCAAGTCAGCGGACTAAGCTGTACTCATGTCACCTGGGAACTGATAACTGACGATAGGTATAGTACCAACCAACAGTTCCCGACGAGTCCTGTCCAGTGTACTCGTAACCTAACGAGCACCCGCATACTATCTCAAGTACGGCGTGCTGACGGCTGTGGGACAGACCGTCTCCCCTGCTGGGATGAGAAGCGCATACGCTAGTCTACTCTAGAGTATCGATGCCCTGTCTCGATAGTCCTACGACTAGGGACTTGCATAAGGATGTGCTTGTGGATTACCCAGCCCCTACGAGTGTGACTGGCATCACAACACTGGTAATCAAGCAAAGATCCTAAGGGCTCCACTAATGTGTATAGGTGATGTACTAAAAGAAACACATGTACACATTAAAGTAGAAACAAACCAAGTAGCATACTACTATTTTAAGCAAGATTGTCTATACAAGTTGAATATCCCAAGCTTCCATTAAGTAATATACAAACTAGTATGATACAGTAATGGCCTCTAGGGCATATACACTAACAATCTTGCACTTGCACTAAGGCCATGTACTGGCGTATCGAAGACCTATCATCTCGATCAGCCGCTCGAACTGAGTCTGGGGTAAGGCCTTCGTGAGTGGATCAACAGTGTTATCTTCCGTAGTAACTCTCCGAACCTCGATCTCCTGGCGACCTACGATCTCCCTGATCAGGTGATACGCCTCAAGATGTGTCTGGACCTCTGATAGGACCTGGGTTCCTTCGCTAAAGCTATAGCCCCATTGTTGTCGCAATACAGAGGCATTGGATCAACAATGGACGAAACCACCTGAAGTTCTGTCAAGAACTTTCTTATCCAGACGGCTTCTTTTGCGGCATCTGCAGCAGCGATATATTTCGCTTCCATCGTCGAGTCAGCAACGGTTTCCTGTTTGGAACTCTTCCAACATACCGCCCCTCCAATGAGGGTAAAGAAATAACCCGACATGGACTTGGAATCATCCTTGTCACTCTGGAAGCTGGAGTTAGCAAAGGCCTCGATCTGGAGGTCTTTTCCGCCATACACCAAGAACATCTCCTTAGTCCTTCTCAGGTACTTGAGAATGTTCTTTACCGCCCTCCAGTGCTTCTCCCCAGGGTTTGACTGATACCGGCTTACCACACTCAAAGCATAAGCTACATCTGGTCTGGTACACAACATCACAAACATTATAGAGCCTACCGCAGAAGCGTAGGGTATAATAGACATGCGATCCCTTTCCAAATCAGTCTTGGGAGACATCTCTTTGGAGAGGGTGATCCCGTGACAAGCCGGTAGATTACCATGCTTGGAATCTTCCATACTGAATCTTTTCAGTATGGTGTCGATGTACCTGGACTGAGAAAGTCCTAATATCCTCTTGGATCTATCACGATAGATCCGGATCCCCAGAATGTAAGAGGCATCACTCAGGTCTTTCATGGAGAACCTGTGTGACAAGAACCCTTTGACAGATTGTATCATAGGAATGTCATTTCCTATCAAAAGAATGTCATCCACGTATAATACGAGGAATACGACAGTTCTTTCTACAAATTTACTATAGATGCATGGTTCATCTGGATTTTTGATAAAGCCAAAATCTTTGACCGTCTCATCAAAACAGATGTTCAAACTCCGCGATGCCTGCTTTAGTCCATAGATGGACTTAAGCAACTTGCACACCTTTCCGCTGCTCCCACTCTGAATGAAACCCTCTGGCTGGTCCATATAGACACACTCCTCTAAATTTCCATTTAGAAAAGCGGTCTTTACGTCCATCTGCAAAATCTCATAATCGTGGAAGGCAGCAATGGTAAGAAGGATCCGAATGGATTTCAACATAGCCACTGGAGAAAAGGTCTCGTCATAGTCCAAACCAGGTCTTTGACGAAAACCCTTTGCAACAAGTCTAGCCTTATAGGTCTCAACCTGTCCATCTACACCAATCTTCCTTTTGAAGATCCACTTGCATCCTACGGGTTTTACCCCATCTGGAGCAACGTCCAACGTCCATACTTTGTTGGTGTACATGGACTCCATTTCGGTCTGCATTGCATCCAGCCATTTTACCGAGTCAACGCTCTGAATGGCCTGCTGGAAGCTAGTCGGCTCATCATAATCAATGATGCAATCCTCTCTATCCCCGTCTATGAGAAAACCGTAGTATCTCTCAGGCGGATGAGACTGCCTACTACTCTTGCGGAGCGGCGTAGGAATGTCCTGTTCTTTTGAACCCTCTGGTTTTACTAAGCTTTCAGTAATAGTCTGTGGTTCTGGAATTTCTTCCAGTTCTATTGCGCTCCCACTTATTTCCTTTTCTAAGAACTGGTGTTCCAGAAAGTGGGCATTACGAGAAACAAAGACCTTTTGTTCCTCTGCGTAATAGAAGAGATACCCCCTGGAGTTCTTTGGGTATCCCACAAACTTACACAGTACTGAGCGTGCCTCGAGTTTGTCCGCATGCTGCATTTTGACAAAAGCTGGACATCCCCAGATCTTCAGATATTGAAAATAGGGTTTCTTCCCACTCCATATCTCATATGGTGTTGTAGGCACAGTCTTAGTTGGAACTCGGTTCAAAAGGTATGCAGCTGATTCTAGCGCATATCCCCAGAATGATCGCGGTAACTCAGCGTTACTCATCATGGACCGTACCATATCTAATAGGGTTCGGTTCCGTCTCTCCGATACACCGTTATGTTGTGGAGTGTACGGAGGAGTAAGATGAGAGAGAATTCCATTCTCTTTTAAGTAATCCAGGAACTCGACACTTAAGTATTCACCACCTCGATCAGATCTCAGAGTCTTGATACTTTTGCCTGTTTGTTTTTCTACTTCATTCTTATATTCCTGGAATTTTCCAAAGGCTTCGGATTTATGTTTCATTAAGAAGACATATCTGTACCTTGAAAAGTCATCCGTAAAAGCAATGAAGTAAGAATAACCGCTTCGCGCATGCGTAGACATTGGACCGCACACGTCGCTGTGTACGAGTCCCAAGAGCTCGCTCGCTCTTACTCTGTGTCCAGTGAACGGAGTCTTTGCCATCTTTCCTTTGAGACAGGATTGACAAGTTGCATATGATTGATATTCGAACGGATCCAAATATCCTTCTGTATGTAACTTCGTCAACCTTCTCTCATTGATGTGACCCAGTCTACAATGCCATAAGAAAGCCTGATTTGTTTCCGGAGACTTTCTTTTGTGTGTATTCTGGACATTGAAAATCTGTGGTTGGTTTAACACGTATATACCATTGCTTAATGTACCTGACCTAATCAAAACTTGATTAAGGTGAATGTTTACAACATTGCTTACAAATGCAAATTCATAACCTTCTTTAGATAATAAAGATACAGATATGATATTACAGGTTGCATTGGGTACAAAATAACAATCACGCAAAACCAAAACGTGTCCATCTGACAATCCTAGGTGATAGTCCCCCACGGACTCAGCATCCATGCCAGCTCCGTTTGCAACTCTGAGGGTCATATCACCTGCCGTCAAAAACCCTACGCCTTCTCAGTGCCTGTAAAGAATTACAGATATGAGATCCTGATCCGGTATCCAATACCTAGGATGTAGAGTTTATTGATAGACAGTTTTCAATAACATACACACATGAAGCTGCAGTCGCAACTTGCTTCAGATCCTGGTTTCTGTCCTTCCAAGCCCTGCAATCCTTTTTCCAGTGTCCACTATTGTGATAGTAAAAGCACTCTTCCTTCCCCACAAGCTTTCCCTATACCTTTGTTACCTTTGCCTTTCCTTTCGTATCCACTTTACTAACACCGCCCCTTGGTTTGGTGGGGGTTTTCTTCATCTTTCCCTTGGCTTTCGCCTTGGACATAAAAGAGGAAGATCCTCCTACAAACAAAGTGGATGTTTCTCTACCTTTCTGTAGGGTGCCCTCTGCACTCCTCAGCATGTTGAGTAGTTCTGAAACAAGTTGAAGTTCAGGATAAACTGGGTGTAAGTGGAAGGAAGGGACTGGAGAATCAAGTCCGTGTAGAGCTCGTTCTCTAACGTGGTCCCAAGGTCCGCGAGCTCCTCAATGAAGCCAATCATCTTAAGCACGTGTTCTGCTACCGATGATCCGATGGCCAATCTTGCCGAAAACAGCTTTTTCAACACTTCGTATCTGGCGATACGAGATTGCTCTCCATACAGTTCCTTTGTATGGAGAAATATGGATTCGAGGTCCATATTCTCGTGCCTCCTCTGATGTTCATTGTCCATAAAGGCAAGCACGAGGCACTTGGCCTTCGCGCAATCGATCTCCCAAGTCTTACAGATTTCCTTATTCGTGACGCTGGAGGTAGGACCTAGGACAGGGGGAGCTTTGGTGGTAAGAAGATACCCCAACTTGTCATAAGTGATTGCCATTTTGACATTCCTGAGCCAATCTTTGTAGTTTGGCCCTGTCAGTATGTTTTTATCAAGAAGTAACTGTTAGTTGTATGTATGCCCTAGAGGCCAGTATTGTACACATGATGTATATTATATTGGATGCTTGGACATATATAGAGATGACTTTCTTGCTCGATATGATAGTATGCTATCTGGTTACTCTTTATCTTAACATGTACACTAGTCTCTTTAAACTGTCTTATGATTACATGTTGGTAAAGCCCTTAGGATTTGTACTTGACTGCCTGGACTATGATGCAGATCATACTAGTGGGGGCATGGTAGTACATAAGTACATCCTTCAAGGTTCCTAGTCGTGGGTGTATCGAGACGGGGCATCGATATACTAGTGTAGAGTAGCGTATACGCTTCTCGACCCATGAGATGGGCGATGGATGATCCCATATCCATTGGTGTTTGACATCAGAGATGGTGTACGGGTGCTCAGTGGAGACTGGGTACACTGGACGGACTCACCGAGAACTCCCAGATGGTATTATACCTCACGTCAGATGGCAGTTCTCAGGTGACACTTGTACAGGTTAGTCTGTAGACCCGAGATCGTCATAGAGTCTTATGTGATTCCCACTGTGCTTTGATCTCCACCTTACCATGTCCATGAGGGCGTGCAAAACGGTGGTCTTTGGGTACAGTCCCGAGTCACATGGAGGCAATGAGCGATAGTAGGGGTTTCGTCTCTCCCGGTATTGGGGGTTGATGTTGCGCTGTGCTCGATTGACCGTAACAGGGAAGTCCCTAGCCAGGGCTGATCAGAGATTTGCTGGTAAGTGTTACCAGTAGTTTCTCGACCCGTTATGAGCCTCACATCGGCACGACTTATCGGTTATTGGGGTCTGACGTTTACCACCCCTAGACTTGATATGCGACATATCAGACGAACAGATCGGACTGTACGGTAAGTGTTACTGGTTGGATTCACAGGAGTGTGAGCGGGCTAGCTCGTCGATCTTCTGATCGCTCAATACCCGGATGGCCGTTACGTTTAGCAGACCGCTTGCGGCTTGTGGGTGCTTGATATGATCATCATCTGCTACTGGCGTATTGACGAGTCTTTAGAGTCCTACACAGAGGTTTCCTAGCTCAAGCGAAACGAAATAGGGGCGCATATGAGATATGTGCGGGAGCGAGAATAATGCGTGTATGTGATACCGCATTTCATTCTCGCGATAAATGTTTCGATTGGTTATATTCGATATGACCTAGTTATCGAATCATTGATTCGATAAATCGATACATTGGATACTAGTCGGTTATGTGCGACATGACCGGATCATTGAATCAAATGTTGATTTAATGATTTAATGTATAATTATATATTTGATATATTACTTTGCATTAACTAGTATTGGTTCACTTTAAAAAGATTTTCTCACTTGATGTGCAAGTTGTATATGTGATATACTTTTGTGCACATATTTGTATCATGTTTGATGATACTTGATCATTTGGTTAAGTGTGAAGAATTAAACCATGGTTAAGTGATAATTAGGGTTTTGCTTAATCATTTATTTATTTATTTGTTCATTTATTTATTTGGAAAATGTTATGATAAGAATGGTGACTTTCTTTTGTTTCTAGTTGAAGCTTCATGAAGCTTTGACTTCTTAACCATTCTTGTCTTCATGCTTAACCCTAACCCATCCACTTACCATGGTCTATTCTCTACACTTAACCTTAGTTAGGATATGATAAGTATGGTTTTCTTTTTCATTTTAAAATAACTTATCATATTCTTTTCTTCTTCTTGACCTTCTTCTTCAAGAAAGAAACCTTGATGCCATCAATGGCATCTTGAGTTCCAAAGTGAGAAATCCAATTCCAAAGTCAACCCACCTCCTATTTCTTCACCCTCTACCTCTTGCCAAGTTGTTTTGGGTGTTTTGTTCATAAGTTTCACTACTTGGTGAAGTTGGAGCTTGAACTTGTGCAACCTCGACGTAGATCATCTTCGGCACGAAGCCGACGACCTATTCTGCTCATTTCGACGATGGAACCGATGCGAGAGTCCGAGATCCAACTAGGACAGCGAGAGGACGCCTACGTGGAGCTTAGGAAGTGGAGAAACGGATCTACAAAGGTTGTAGCCTCTCTCCTTTAGTTAATATGTTAACTAGATTCGTTTTTCACCTAGAATTCTAGTCTAAGATCCGTGTTAGGGTTTCTCGGCACCCACAAATTTTGAAATTGGCATGGTTGATGCCTTGTGATACCTCTTGAGAGTGCCTAGGAACCCTACAGTGGTATCAGAGCCAAGCTAGAGCCTTAGGCGAATAGACGACGTTTGAAACCCGATCGAACCGAAACCCAAACCCTAAAATGCTCTCTGTACTTTTTCTGAAATCGTGCATTTTTGTCAATTAAAAATAGGCAGAAAATTAAGCAGGGTGTTATATGAATTACTGTGAAATCCGAGGGCCTAAGACGACTTTTCCACCGCGGAACCGCGTCACCATCTATGCATGGTGCGGCGGTTCCGCGGCCGTACTGTTCCTTTATTTAATGATTTCTGCACAGTAACTCGTATAATTTAATGCTATATTTTCTGGGGTATTTTTATTGTGACTCTACAGAAGAGTATTCTGGGGTTGTATTGGGAATCAAAGATTCGATCGGATTATCAAATTTTGTCTGTGTGTTTTTCCGGATAATTTTTAGAATATGTTAAAAAGTTCGACCGGATATAAATACCCAATTTTTCCCCTGTCGGGAAATTTCCAAGTGTTGGATTTTTCCGTAGTTTAACGACGTTCTAAGTAGTGCAAGTAACGCGATGGACCCTCTAGAAGACAACAAACCTTAACTCGATTATGTGACCGTCTTGAACTGCCCTTTGAACCTTCGGGTTTGGGGCAGTACGGCGTGCCACATGTGAGGCGTTGGCTTGACCCTTCTACGGCTGGACCGTTGGTACTGAGGCATGAAGTGAATGTCTTTGAACCTATTTCATGTGTTGGACGGTTTCGGGAAAACTTGGGTATTCGAATGTTCGATCGGAAAGTTTAATATATTCTATTTATCCGGAATGGGATACAATAATTGGAATTCAGAAACAGTTATGAGATAACTGAATGAATGATATAAATCTAGCGGTTTAGTTTCATTTGATATTGAAAAGAGTTTTCGATAATGGGACTAAAATGCGTGGTTTATAACTGTTAGGCATGTGATGTCTAAGTATTTCATTTGATTAGGCATGTGATGTCTAAAAGGATTGCGGATTCCAACTGTTGTAGTTTTACACTTTCTTTTCTGTGACCATAAGTGTAATATGTGATATCGCCGGTTTCGTTGCTATATGTCAACGACAATTGGGATGCACATATTTACTTACGTTGATGTCATGTGATGTTATGTGTTGCTGGATATGTTATATTGGATCGTCGTGTTTGAATAGCCGGGGGTTTTTATGTGAGATGAGTGTTTTTCATTTTCATTCATGTAAAAACTTGTATTAAATATTCTTTTATTTGGGGCACTTCCAGGTAGCGGAAGTTGTCACCTTTTGTATATTATTTACTTTTCCGCATTAGGATAGACCCAAGGAGGGGAGCACAAGTAACCGGGTTCTGGGGTCCAGTGGGAGACCAACTCGAGGAGTCGAGTCTGGGTCTCCTAACCCTAGAATTGGCAGGGTTGCTTGCCGCTCTCGTAGGGGTCTAGGGGTGTGGGATTGGCTATTCATCACGACCGTGGAATCCGTGTTTTATACTGGCTCGTATTGAAAACACGGACGTCCTAGTATATCCAATATTTCATATGTTTCTTCTGCTGCGATATCTGTGATGTGATCATGTGATGTTCTGTGATGGATACAGTATATAGTATATATGATATATTATATAGACGTTACTTATGTTTTGCACCCGCACTAGCCCTGTCCTGCTCTGTCGTTAGTTACCTAACCTAACGGTGCACGAGGGGACATCCAGGCGAATGCGGATGGCATAAGTGTACGTCGTATTTATCTGTGATGTTTAGGTATTTAAATGATGGGACTTCATTAATGTGATTAATGAAAGAAAAGAAAGCTAAGATGTTGTAGAATCAAATTTTAAACAAAACAGGTAGCTACAGTTCTTGCTTTGCATAGCGGTATATATGATATACCCTGCACCTTATTCGATGAGGAAAGGAACGAGATCCCTTCACCGGGAGTGACTCCTTTAGCAATAACTGGCAGATGCTACACACTCGGTTTGCTTTTGACTGCTTTTGGGTTTTTGCTTTGCACAGCGATATATATGATATATCCCGCACCTCATTCGACGAGGAAAGGACCGAGATCCCTTCACCGGGAGTGACTCCGTTAGCAAAACTAGAAAAGCCTCAAAATCACTCCATTTCAAAACTTCATTTGATTCTACAACGATATCAAGTTCATTACGCTCATGGTTTTTATGAAAAACCTGCGTAGCCCTCCGTCATTTCAGATAAGTACTAGTTAGTATTCGTGCTGCGGTAGTTTGGCCTCCGTCAAGGCGCAGTGTACGGTAGCTAACTAGTGCTTATCTGCTAGCATATGATGCGATTGGATTAGGGTATTCGTACGGCGTTGTTTGGCCTCCGTCAAGGGTCGTGCGGGTGGGTTTGATTCAATCAGGAAATGACGGGTTGAACTTGACTAACGGACTATGGGTTGTTTGGCCTCCGTCAAGGTCATAGGACGCTAGGGGCAAAAGCATTATCGGGAATTTCAAGTGTTGAAATTTGCAATGAGATTGCATACCTTCTATGAGATAGTTGGATCCCGATACCCACTGCGAGTAAGAGTTACTCCTGGGAGAGTTTTACACATTACAATTAGCCGATCAAGTAGGTGTCTAGAAAGGTGTTAACGAGGTTACGCCTCTGGGAAAACGAGGTTTACATTAATTAGGTTCGTGCGAAAGCACGGGGGACCTCCCTCAAAGTACCGACACTGGCCTGGCTGAAAGATTGGCGAACTTGTAGTGTGTAATTAATCCCGGCTAGTCTTTCCTTTTAGGGTTTGAAGGAAGATTTGATAAAAAGCAGTGGGAGCCATCCTGATTAGATAAGATAATAACCAATCTGATCTTGCACGAGCATACGCTAAAGTGTTTTCTTCCCTCTCTCTCCAGGTAGTGACCATTTCATGCCTTAATCAAGATAATAATATGGATGTATTGACCGAACCCGCATGTTATACTGTGCAGGGGAACGTTGAACCCGTTCTATCTTATAAGTGTTATAAGAATGAACAGGAAACAGGAGAATATCTGGATTCCCACACCGCCCAAACGGAGAACATGCATGTTGATGCATCATCTTCGGGTGTGTTTGTCATTGAGAACTGTTTCTCAGTTCACCCTACGTCCTGGGTATTAGATACCGGATCAGGATCCCACATATGTAAGATGTTACATGGGCTGCGAAAAGGTAGAGAACTAGGAAAAGATGATCATTCCGTTCAAGTAAGGAACGGTGCAAATGTTGCAGCCAAAGCAGTTGGCGAATATCACCTAGTATTACTAAGTGGTGATACAATAATTCTGGATGAGTGCTATTATATACCGAACATGATGTGCAACATTATATTAGTTTCTTTATTGAATAAAGAAGGATATAATTTTGTAGTAAAGGATAATGTTATGAACATATTCCTAGATCAAAAGTTGATTACATCAGGCTCGCTACATAATGGCATATTCATTCTCAATCAAAATACAGTCTTCAATATACAAAACACACACAAAAGGAAAAGCTCAGAAATGAACGAATCCTTCTTGTGGCACTGTAGACTTGGCCATATCAATGAGACACGACTAGCTAAGTTGCATAAGGATGGTTATTTGAATCCGTTCGAATTATCATCTTATGATACTTGCCATTCATGTCTCAAAGGAAAAATGACCAAAGCTCCGTTTAGTGGACACGGAGAAAGAGTTACTGAACTCTTAGGACTGGTACATAGTGATGTATGCGGTCCCATGTCTACCCATGCCAGGAATGGTTCTTCATACTTCATTACATTCACTGACGATCTCTCTAGATTCGGATATGTGTTCCTGATGAAACACAAATCAGAAGCTTTTGAGAAATTTAGAGAATATAAACAAGAAGTAGAGAACCAAACAGGCAAAAGTATTAAGATCCTTCGATCTGATCGAGGAGGAGAATACTTAAGTAACGAATTCAGAGATTATCTAAAAGAGAATGGGATTCTCTCTCAGCTTACTCCTCCTTATACACCACAGCACAACGGTGTATCGGAGCGGAGAAATCGCATCCTATTAGATATGGTGCGCTCTATGATGAGTGCAGCTGAGTTACCTATTTCCTTCTGGGGATATGCACTGGAGACTGCTGCATACCTATTGAATAGAGTTCCAACCAAATCAGTGCCTACCACTCCATATGAGATATGGAATGGCAAGAGACCATGTCTTAATTTTATTCAGATATGGGGTTGTCCGGCCTATGTTAAAACACAAAATCCGGACAAGCTCGAGGCAAGGTCTGTTCTATGTAAGTTTGTTGGATATCCCAAACATTCGCGAGGGTATATCTTCTACCACTCCGAGGAACAAAAAGTGTTTGTTTCTCGACATGCCACTTTCTTAGAAAAGAGTTTTCTTATGAAACAGACAAGTAGCATTGAGGTAGAACTGGAAGAGGTTCCAGCAACACAAACTGTAACGAAGACTTGGTAGAACCAGAGGATTCAGTAGAACTCGACGAACCCCAGCCTCTCCGCCGATCTAGTAGGGTATCTCGTCCACCTGAGAGATACTACGGTTTTCTCATTGACGGTGGAAGCGAGGATTGCATCATGGAGGATGATGACCCGACTAGTTTCGAGCAGGCCATCACGAGTGGTGACTCTGTGAAATGGCTGGATGCAATGCGGTCCGAGATGGAATCCATGTACACCAACAAAGTATGGACTTTGGACGTTGCTCCTGAAGGGGTAAAACCCATTGGGAGCAAGTGGATCTTCAAGAAGAAACTTGGTGTAGATGGGAAAGTGGAGACTTTCAAAGCTAGACTTGTAGCAAAGGGTTTTCGTCAAAGACCAGGTGTGGACTATGACGAGACCTTTTCTCCAGTGGCTATGCTTAAATCCATCCGGATCATGCTTGCCATCACTGCTTATCATGATTACGAAATCTGGCAAATGGATGTTAAGACCGCCTTTCTAAATGGTGATTTAGAAGAGTGCGTGTACATGACTCAGCCAGAGGGCTTCGTAGACAGTGGGAGCAGCGGAAAGGTGTGCAAGCTGCTTAAATCCATTTATGGATTAAAGCAAGCATCGCGGAGTTGGAACATCTGCTTTGACGTCGTTATCAAAGAGTTTGATTTCGTCAAAAATCCAGATGAACCTTGTATCTACAAGAAGGTGGCAGAGAGTAAGGTTGTCTTCCTCGTATTGTACGTGGACGACATACTCTTGATAGGAAATGATATTCCTATGCTGCAATCGGCCAAGCTCTTCTTATCACAAAGATTCTCAATGAAAGATCTTGGTGATGCCTCCTGCATATTTGGAATTAGGATCTATAGAGATAGATCCAAACGGATTTTGGGATTGTCCCAATCCAGGTACATTGACACCATACTAAAGAGGTTTAGTATGGAAGAGTCCAAGTGTGGGAACTTGCCCACGATCTCTGGAGTCACTCTCTCCAAAGAGATGTCTCCCAAGACTGATTTGGAGAGAGCTCGCATGCAAGGGATACCCTATGCTTCGGCAGTAGGCTCTATCATGTATGCGATGCTATGTACCAGACCCGATGTAGCATACTCACTAAGTGTAGTGAGCAGGTATCAAGCTGATCCTTGAGAGAGTCACTGGACAGCTGTGAAGAGCATTCTCAAGTACTTACGAAGGACTAGAGATATGTTCTTGGTGTATGGTAACGGAGAGCTCCAAGTGGAGTCCTTTACCGATTCGAGCTTCCAGAGTGATAAGGACGACTCTAAGTCGCAGTCGGGCTTTGTCTTTACCCTTTACGGAGTGGCGGTTAGCTGGAAGAGTTCCAAGCAGGAAACCGTGGCAGACTCGACGATGGAGGCTGAATACATCGCTGCCAACGATGCTGCCAAAGAGGCTGTCTGGATCAAGAAGTTCATTACTGAACTTGGAGTGGTTCCATCCATTGAGCATCCAATACCTTTGTATTGCGATAACAATGGAGCGGTGGCTTTGGCCAAGGAACCTAGGTCCCATCAGCGGTCCAGGCATATTCTGAGGCGGTATCACCTGATCCGGGAGATAGTTGATCGCCGGGAGATCGAGGTCAGGAGGGTTGACACGAAGAACAACACGGCGGATCCACTCACGAAGGCCATTCCCCAGATACAGTTTGAGAGACTCTTCGGGATGCTCGGTATGCGATACTACAGCAGCTGGCCCTAGAGCAAGTGGGAGATTGTAGTTGTATATATGCCCTAGAGGCCAGTATTGTACACATGATGTATATTATATTGGATGCTTGGACATATATAGAGATGACTTTCTTGCTCGATATGATAGTATGCTATCTGGTTACTCTTTATCTTAACATGTACACTAGTCTTTTTAAACTGTCTTATGATTACATGTTGGTAAAGCCCTTAGGATGTGTACTTGACTGCCTGAACTATGATGCAGATCATACTAGTGGGGGCATGGTAGTACATAAGTACATCCTTCAAGGTCCCTAGTCGTGGGTGTATCGAGACGGGGCATCGATATACCAGTATAGACTAGCGTATACGCTTCTTGACCCATGAGATGGGCGATGGATGATCCCATATCCATTGGTGTTTGACATCAGAGATGGTGTACGGGTGCTCAGTGGAGACTGGGTACACTGGAAGGACTCGCCGAGAACTACCAGATGGTATTATACCTCACGTCAGATGGCAGTTCTCAGGTGACACTTGTACAGGTTAGTCTGTAGACCCGAGATCGTTATAGAGTCTTGTGTGATTCCCACTATGCTTTGATCTCCACCTTACCACGTCCATGAGGGCGTGCAAAACGGTGGTCTTTGGGTACAGTACCGAGTCACATGGAGGCAATGAGCGATAGGAGGGGTTTCGTCTCTCCCGGTATTGGGGGTTGATGTTGCGCTGTGCTCGATTGGCCGTAACAGGGAAGTCCCTGGCCAGGGCTGATCAGAGATTTGCTGGTAAGTGTTACCAGTAGTTTCTCGACCCGTTATGAGCCTCACATCGGCACGACTTATCAGTTATTGGGGTCTGACGTTTACCACCCCTAGACTTGATATGCGACATATCAGACGAACTGATCGGAATGTACGGTAAGTGTTACTGGTTGGATTCACAGGAGTGTGAGCGGGCTAGCTCGTCGATCTTCTGATCGCTCAAGACCCGGATGGCCGTTACGTTTAGCAGACCGCTTGCGGCTTGTGGGTGCTTGATATGATCATCATCATCTGCTACCGGCGTATTGACGAGTCTTTAGAGTCCTACACAGAGGTTTCCTAGCTCAAGCGAAACGAAATAGGGGCGCATATGAGATATGTGCGGGAGCGAGAATAATGCGTGTATGTGATACCGCATTTCATTCTCGCGATAAATGTTTCGATTGGTTGTATTCGATATGATCTAGTTATCGAATCATTGATTCGATAAATCGATACATTGGATACTAGTCGGTTATGTGCGACATGACCGGATCATTGAATCAAATGTTGATTTAATGATTTAATGTATAATTATATATTTGATATATTACTTTGCATTAACTAGTATTGGTTCACTTTAAAAGGATTTTCTCACTTGATGTGCAAGTTGTATATGTGATATACTTTTGTGCACATATTTGTATCATGTTTGATGATACTTGATCATTTGGTTAAGTGTGAAGAATTAAACCATGGTTAAGTGATAATTAGGGTTTTGCTTAATCATTTATTTATTTATTTGTTCATTTATTTATTTGGAAAATGTTATGATAAGAATGGTGACTTTCTTTTGTTTCTAGTTGAAGCTTCATGAAGCTTTGACTTCTTAACCATTCTTGTCGTCATGCTTAACCCTAACCCATCCACTTACCATGGTCTATTCTCTACACTTAACCTTAGTTAGGATATGATAAGTATGGTTTTCTTTTTCATTTTAAAATAACTTATCATATTCTTTTCTTCTTCTTGACCTTCTTCTTCAAGAAAGAAATCTTGATGCCATCAATGGCATCTTGAGTTCCAAAGTGAGAAATCCAATTCCAAAGTCAACCCACCTCCTATTTCTGCACCCTCTACCTCTTGCCAAGTTGTTTTGGGTGTTTTCTTCACAAGATTCACTACTTGGTGAAGTTGGAGCTTGAACTTGTGCAACCTCGACGTAGATCATCTTCGGCACGAAGCCGACGACCTATTCCGCTCATTTTGATGATGGAGCCGATGTGAGAGTCCGAGATCCAACTAGGACAGCGAGAGGACGCCTACGTGGAGCTTAGGAAGTGGAGAAACGGATCTACAAAGGCTGTAGCCTCTCTCCTTTAGTTAATATGTTAACTAGATTCGTTTTTCGCCTAGAATTCTAGTCTAAGATCCGTGTTAGGGTTTCTCGGCACCCACAAATTTTGAAATTGGCATGGTTGATGCCTTGTGAGACCTCTTGAGAGTGCCTAGGAACCCTACAGTAACTTAAGTCCAGTCATGATGATTGGTCGCTGCAATTAGGAGAGAGAGAAGAAACACTTTAGCATGATGCTCTTGCAAGTTTAGAGTGGTTTTTAATATATCTAAACAGGATGGCTCCCACTGTCTCTCGAATCCCTCCTCAAACCAAAAATGAAGAATTAGTCGGGATCAATCTCACCGTACAATACTTGCTTAACCGTTCAGCCAGGCCAGTGTTGCTACTTCGATGGGGGTTTTCCAACGCTTTCGCGAAGTTCCTTAATTAAATAACCTCTTTTCCCTGTGGGCGTAGCCCCACTAACACTTTTCTAGACACCTACTTGGTTTATAGCATTGATCGTTAAGTGAGAAAGTTCCGGAGGAGTAGCATATACTCACAGTAGGATCGGGATCCAAATATCATCGTGTGACAAAACTGAAGGAATCCTACCAGAATCATCACACTCCAAATGGTATGCAGCGCTAGCAAGTTTCAGTTTCTTTTGAAACTCCCAATGTGGATTTTTGCCCCATGCTCTTATGACCTTGGCGTGAGGTCAAAATGTCATAAGTCACATGTCAAGTTCTTCCCATCATTATCCAGGTTAATTTGAACCCACTCGTACCTACCCTTGACGTAGGCCAAAATGGCAGTACGACTGTCTCAAACCAACGCATTCTATCTATGCAACAGATAAATATCCGGCAGCTACCAATCACTATGCCTTGGCATGAGGTCAAAATACATAGCTTGAATACTACCGAATATTTAACTGAAATGATGGAGGGCTACGAATGGTTTTGGCGAAACCGTGAACGTAGTGAACTTGATATAATCGATGGAACGAGATAGCTTTTAAAAGGAGTGGCTTAGGCTCCGCGTTTAAAAGTTGTTTTTGAAAAGAAACCGAGTGGTTTTGAAAGTGTTCCAACGACTCAACTTTGGTTTATTTTCTTGCATTAATTTAATGCGTCCCATCATTTAATCCTACCATTGCAGAAAACAACGAAAATATGACGTACGCTTATGCCATCCGCATTCGCCACGGGGCCCCGTCATTACCCGTTAGGTTACTTAACTAACGACAGAGCGGGAACTGGACTAGCGCGGATGCAAAACATAAGCAACGCCTAAATAGATATCATATATAGATATACACATTCGTCACATGCAATGATAGCCATTCCAGATCACATATGAACACATTGGATATACTAGGAATCCGCATTCCGTACGAGCCTGTAACGAAGAGCGGATTACACGGTCGCGATGAATAGCCAAGACCCCACCCTAGACCCCTACGGGTGCGGCAAACTACCCGTCAAGTACCCGAAGTGAAGCAACCTCCCTCAACACCGTGAGTAGGACACTCGGCACTTCGAGATACCCGGTAGTTTGTACACCCCACCTTGGGTCTATCCTAGGAGCAAAAACAGTAAAAGAAATTATACAATGACGGCTACAACCCCATCCCGGTTGTGCGGCCATATAAATAATATTACATCAATTACAAATTACATGAATTGAAAAGATAAAGAAAACTCTCATCTCACAACCCCCCGGCTATTCATCCGCGACAATCCAATGAATTCATATACACATACCATGAACATTACAGATCACAGATATGTATAACCCCCACTAATCGACGTATAGCGATTAGCAAACGTTCAATACATATATCACATCAAAGATATAACCCGTTAGCTTAAGTCTTTAGAAGTTCGATTAAAATACGGATTTTTAAACCCCAAAATCAAATTTTTCTTTCTGGAAAATCTGGGCAGAAAAATCATATTCCAAAAATCCCAAAACACCCCAATAAATACACTGCAGCAAACCCGACCCACGGCCGAGTCAACTCGGCCGCGGATACGCGGCAAGAAGCTCTTCTTGCCGCATTTCTGCGGTGAGTTGGTCGGTTCGGTGGATCGTGTTTCTGCAGTGTTTATTAAAAACCCTGAGTCGATTTTTGGTATATGTCAAATAATTTTTACAGCAGTTTAAAAATCGACAGAAAGTTTGAATTCCGGGCATGTTTCGAGACTTTTTCTTCGATCGAACTTCTAGTTACTTTGCTAACATGTTAGATAGTGTTTAACCAGTCTCTGATACCACTGTAAGTCCACATTACCTCTCCCGGTTCTTTCGGGCTTGCGGAAATGATAAAAAACGATTTTTCTTTTGGTGGTAACATGGACTCAAAATACGGATCTTTGTTAAACAACTATCTAACAACCTGACTATGAGTTTTACCTACTCGGTTAGGGGTTATACCTTAACTTGAACTCCTTCTCTTGGACTCCTTGTGGTGGTCGGATGGTTCTCTCCTCGTCGTCTCTTTGTACCGAAGATGGATCCACCTGAAAGCTTCTACCTTTGGCTTCAACCTCAATCTTGAGGAAACTAGAACACTTGGTTTGCTAGACCTTGTATACTAGGATGAGTAGAGAAGTGTTTTGGGTTTTATCTCTATGGTTCTTGCTTCTCAACATATGAGACAAATAGAACCATGAACTAGAGAGAGAGCAAGAGGAAGAGGGAGAGCTTGAGGATGAGGAGAGCTTTCATGAGAGAGAAAGCAAATGATAGAATGAGCAAGACTTTTCTCACCCTTGCTCTCATAATCCAAAATAATCATAACAATAATAGTAATTGAGTATTATGTGATGGTTCAAGTCAAATGGCAATATCATTTCATGCACTCATTTTGTAAAGAATAACAAGAAAGCAAAAGTCTTTGCCATGAAATGATAGCCATTGTAATGATGATGGTCAACAAGTCCAACCTAGTCAACCGGTCAACAAAGTCAACAAGTCAACAAAGTCAACCTTTCAACCCAACCATGGTACAATAATACTTAATTAATATTATTATTAATCATATTTCTTATTCTCATTAGGGTTTAGCAAAAGTCAACAGTCAACAACCCTAATGAGAATCCTCTGTCTCTGTCTCTGTCAACCGTGCATACACACCCGCATCCGCGTTCCGAGGAACACGAATACAAACGAGATAAAACCAATCCCAAAACGTACACTAAGATCTGGCTTAAACCAAAGCCCGCTAGTGATAACTGCCCGAACACTAAACGTGCACAAGTGCACGGATGTGACCGAACCCTGTCGCAAAACCATGCGACCTCTACTCTTTTGCCTAAAGGCGAATAGCTCTCTGTGTGGGACTCTAAAGACTCGACACTACGCTGGAAGTGGGTTTAACCATAGAACGCAAGCGGCACTAGCTATGCGTAACGGCCCCCAGGTAGATGCCGATAAGAAGACGGACGAGGTGAAACCCATCTGAACTCCTACTAAGCCTGAATGTGACAATCTGCGTACAGTCCAGTCTGTTCGTCTGAGAATATCGCATGGCGGGCCTAGGGGCGCGGTAAACGTCAGTCCTCTAATAGCGGTACAAGTTGTGTCGGAGTGTAGCCCAGAACACCCTGAGATAACACTGGAAACCTACCAGTATATCTCGCTTGCCCTGGCCAGGGACTTTGTGTAATGGCTCTCCTAGACACATCGCGATATCAACCCCCAATACCGGGAGAGAAGAATCCTGTATAACCGTCACTGCCTCTAAGTGCTTTGGGACTACACCCAACTACTACCTGTTTGCACGACTCCTTTGAGCCGTGGTAGGGTAGTAATCTAAGTACAGTGGGAACACACTCGAGGCGAAGTGACAGTATCAAGTCAGCGGACTAAGTTGTACTCATGTCACCTGGGAACTGATAACTGACGATAGGTATAGTACTAACCAACAGTTCCCGACGAGTCCTGTCCAGTGTACTCGTAACCTAACGAGCACCCGCATACTATCTCAAGTACGACGTACTGACGGCTGTGGGACAGACCGTCTCCCCTGCTGGGATGAGAAGCGCATACGCTAGTCTACTCCGGAGTATCGATGCCCTGTCTCGATAGTCCTACGACTAGGGACATGCATAAGGATGTGCTTGTGGATTACCCAGCCCCCACGAGTGTGACTGCCATCACAACGCTGGTAATCAAGCAAAGATCCTAAGGGCTCCACTAATGTGTATAGGTGATGTACTAAAAGAAACACATGTACACATTAAAGTAGAAACAAACCAAGTAGCATACTACTATTTTGAGCAAGATTGTCTATACAAGGTGAATATCCCAAGCTTCCATTAAGTAATATACAAACTAGTATGATACAGTAATGGCCTCTAGGGCATATACACTAACATACTTAAGTCCATCCGGATCCTACTTGCAATTGCTGCATTCCTTGACTACGAAATCTGGCAAATGGATGTTAAGACCACCTTTCTAAATGGTGATTTAGAAGAGTACGTGTACATGACTTAGCCATAGGGCTTCGTAGACAGTGTGAGCAACGGAAAGGTGTGCAAGTTGCTTAAATCCATCTATGGGTTAAAGAAGACATCGCGGAGTTGGAACATCTGTTTTGATGTTGTAGTCAAAGAGTTTGACTTCATCAAAAACATAGATAGACCTTGTATATACAAGAAGGTGGCAGAGAGTAAGGTTGTCTTCCTCGTATTGTACGTGGATGACATACTCTTGATAGGAAATGATATTCCTATGCTGCACTCGGTCAAGCTCTTCTTATCACATAGATTCTCAATGAAAGATCTAGGTGATGCCTCCTGCATTTTGGAGATTAAGATCTATAGAGATAGATCTAGACGGATACTAGGATTATCCCAATCCAGGTACATTGACACCATACTAAAGAGATTTAGTATGGAAGAATCCAAGCGTGGGAACTTACCCACGATCTCTGGACTCACTCTCTCCAAAGAGATGTCTCCCAAGACTGATTTGGAAAGAGCTCGCATGCAAGGGATACCCTATGCTTCGGCAGTAGGCTCTATCATGTACTCGATGCTATGTACCAGACCCGTTGGAGCATACTCACTAAGTGTAGTGAGTAGGTATCAAGCAGATCCTGGAGAGAATCACTGGACAGCTGTGAAGAACATTCTCAAGTACTTGAGAAGGACAAAAGAGATGTTCTTGGTGTATGGTAATGGAGAACTCCAGGTGGAGTCCTTTACCGATTCGAGCTTCCAAAGTGATAAGGATGACTCTAAGTCGCACTAGGGTTTTGTCTTTACCCTCAATGGAGGGGCGGTTTGTTGGAAGAGTTCCAAATAGGAAACCATTGCAGACTCGACGATGGAGGCTGAATACATCGCTGCCAACATTGCTACCAAAGAGGCTATCTGGATAAAGAAGTTCATCACTGAACTTGGTGTGGTTTCATCCATTGAGTATCCAATACCTCTGTATTGTGATAACAATGGAGTTGTGGCTTTGGCCAAGGAACCCTGGTCCCATCAGAAGTCCATACATATTCTGCGGCGGTATCACCTGATCTGGGAGATAGTTGATCGCCGGGAGATAGAGGTCAGGAGAGTTGATACGAAGGACAACACTGCGGATCCACTCACAAAGGCCATTCCTCAGATAAAATTTGAGAGACTCTTCGGGATGTTGGGTATGAGATACTACAACAGCTGGCCTTAGTGCAAGTGCGAGATTGTTAGTTATATATATGCCCTAGAGGCCATTATTGTACATATGATGTATATTATAGTGGATGCTTGGATATATAAAGAGAGGACTTTCTTGCTCAATATGATAGTATGCTATCTGGTTTCACTTTATCTTAACATGTTAACAAATACTGTTTTGTGATCACTTGTTGATAAAGCCCTTAGGATATGTACTCGACTACTAAGACTATGATACAGATCATACTAGTAGGGCCAGGGTAGTCTACGAGTACATCCTATAACTGTTCCTAGTCGAGGGTGTATCGAGACAGGGCATCGATACTCCAGAGCAGACTAGCGTACACGCATCTTGACCCATATGACGGGCAATGGATGATCCCATATCCATTGGTGTTGGACATCAAAGATAGTGTACGGGTGCTCAGTGGAGACTGGGTACACTGAACGGACTCGCCAAGAACTCCTGGATGGTATTATACCTATCGTCAGATAGCAGTTCTCCGGTGACACTGGTACAGGTTAGTCTGTAGACCCGAGATTGTCATAGAGTCTTGTGTGATTCCCACTGTGCTTTGATTTCCACCTTACCACGTCCAAGAGGGCGTGCAAAACGGTGGCTTTTGGGTACAGTCCCGAATCACATGGAGGCAATAGCGATAAGAGGGGTTTCGTCTCTCCCGGTATAGGGGGTTGATGTTGTGCTGTGTTCGATTGGCTATAACTGGAAGTCCCTGGCCAAGGGTGATATGGAGATTTACTGGTAAGAGTTATCAGTAGTTTCTCGACCCGTTATGAGCCTTACATCAACATGACTTATCGGTTACTGGGGTCTGACGTTTACCACCCCTAGACTAGATATGCAACATATCAGACGAAGAGATCGGAATGTACGGGAGTGTTACTGATTGGATTCACAGGAGAATGTACAGGCTTGCTTGTTGATCTTCTGATTGTTCAATACATGGATGGCTGTTACGTTTAGCTTTCCACTTGCATCTTGTAGGTGTTTGATATGATCATCACCTACTGCCGGCGCATTGACGATTCTTTAGAGTCCTACACAGAAGTTTCCTGGCTCAGGCAAAACGGAATAGGAGTACATATGTGATATGTGCGGGACCGAGAATAATACGATATGAGATACCGTATTATATTCTCGAGATATGAGATATCGTCCGGGTATATGTGATATAGCCGGGTCATCGGATCAAGTGTTGATTCGATTAATTGGTACCTGTTATATTAGTCAGTTATATGCGATATAGCCGGATTGTCGGATCAAGAGTTGATTCGATAATTTAATGTATAATTATATATGTGATATATTACATTACGTTAACTAATATAAGCTCGCTTTATTGTTTCATTTTCTTACTGGATAATACATTGATGTATATGTGATATATGTTAATTGTATTATTTTTTTTGCTACAAAATATATTGTATATGTGGTATATAATATTGTAATAAGTTATGGTTACAAATGCAACATGGTTGTAAATTTTAAACAAAGTTAGGGTCTGGATTTGGGTTAGCTTTTTCATGAAGCTTTCCTTTTGTCATTTTGCCTTGATATTTTGTGTAGATATTTGTTAACCCAACCCAAACCCTTAACTCTAGCTTATTCCCTACATGAGTTAAAGTCTTCATTCTTAACTCATGGTTGCAATTTTATGCACAACAATCAGTTCATTATTCATCACAAAAGCTTTCTTCTTCTTCTTCCTCCTTGAAAAAGCTTTCTAGCTTTTTGTGAAGTGATGATTTAAAGTGAGAAATTGAAAACAAAAGAGAGCAAAATTCCTACTTCATCATCCTCATCTATTCTATCCACTTAGATTAAGGTATTCACTTCACTAATACTTGATTAGAGAAGTGAAAGCTTGAGTTTGAGATTCTTCAAGGTAGATCATCTTCGAAAAGGAAGACTTCAAACAAGCATGGATCATTCGACTTGTGGAGCCTCTCTAGAGTCCGGAAGTTCATGGATCGCGGTGAAGGCACTACTACTCGGAGCTTATGAAGCGAAGGAATGGACTACAAAGGTTGTAATCCCTCTCTCTTAGATGTAAAGTTGTTTACATGCAAGTTAACTCTAATTCTCTAGTTAAGATCTTGGTTAGGGTTTGTTTAGCACCCCAAAAATTTTAAAGTAGCATGATTGATGCTTGCCAAAACCTTCACAAGGTACTATGCTAATCCTACATCCTGGTCACGTAGAACACGGCTAAAGTCAATCTTGACCCCGTAGGAAATGGCCAGAGCAACCCCTGACTCCGTGAAATGCGGATAATGCCAACCTCATCCACCACTTACGTGTCTTCTCGACTTGTAAGAGAGAAAATTCTCTTGTGAGATCCTTTCGACTCTCAAGAGAAAACGCACTTAGGAATCCTCACGATTCTTAAGGAGAAATTACACCTACAGGATCCTCTCGACCTGTAGGGAGAAAATTCTTTATGAGACCCATACGACTCATAAAGTTGAAAAGTCTTAGGAGGCAGATCCTAACCCTGTCTCCCAAGCCATCGTTGCTTCGCAGAGAAGTCAAGGTAGATTTTCTGCAGGCCACCCTCTCCGACAAGAAAAGAAATAATCACTTACGGGTCCTCTCGAATTGTAAGCAAGAAAAACTCTCTCGTGAGAGTATTTCAACTCTCAAGAGAAAACACACTTACGAGATCCTCACGACTCGTAAGGAGAAATACCTTTATGAGACCCTCACGGCTCATAAAGTTGGAAAGCCTCAGGAGGCAGATCTGAACCTGGCTCCTAAGCCATGGCTCCTAAGCCATCGCTGTCCTATAAGGAAATCGAAATAGATTATCCACAAAATGCATTTACTAAAAAGGACACACCATCATGAAACAAAATATGTCTTTTATTCATGAATCAAAATGAATACAAAGTACAATCTATGAAAGAATCAAAAAATACTTTCATTCAGGAGTATGTACAAAAGAAGAATAAAAAATATACAATTCTTCAAGCCGGGGGACGATTTAATAGGTTTGCCAGTTCATCCTTTTTCCGCTGGGCCTCGGCTTCATGATTTATTATCGTTAAGAGACGGGCCTCCGCTTGAGCCTGTTGAGTCTGGTATGAGGCAAGCCGACTTTCAAGCTCTTTTTCGGTAACCTTATGAGCTTAGACCATGTCGCGAGTGAAAATGACGGCCTTATCAATGGCTACCACCTCCTTGATAGCCTCTTGAAGAACCCGCCAAAGTTCATATGCCCGAGTGGTCTTGGCCGTAAGATTTGCTTGAAGTTCCCTCAGCGCTTTGGAAGCCATCTCCCTCTCCGAAAACTTTCGGCTGAGCCTCTTCTCGCATGATATCATGTTCGCAGCACAACACTCAATCAGCCCCCGTAAGCTCTCCTTCGCGGCCATAACCTCTGAAGGAAGGCGTGTACATTCAAGAATATGCAAGCAAGCCTCCACCTGCCGATAGAACTCAACCCAGACTTGCACCAATGTTTCACTATGGTAAGTAGCAAGAAAGGGAAGAAAACCGTTGGCTTCAGCGGCAAACGCTTCGGCCGTGATCAGACTGCCAGCACGAAGGTCTTCAATCAGGGCTGACGAGGAGTGAAGGCTTAGCTTTGCCATCCGTTCCGAGGCACGTAGAGCATAGGGGCCGGGTGGCATGACGATGCGAGATTCCAGCGTGGTAAGAACCGACAAAGCTGTTAAGATTTATAAACAATCAGTGAGACTTGTAAGCAAAGAGCAGATGGAACAACATTGAAACTTCACTTACCCACAGTCATGCAAGAAGGGTCTGAAGACTCCCCAGGCCCGTCAAGAATCTCAATTTCGTCATCGGCCTCCAGAACTGGAGAAGATATCAATATCGTTATATGGAATAATGATAATGCCGTGAAGAAGGCGAATAACACTAACCTTGCCCGGAAGATAGGATGATACGTTGAGGGGATATTGCATGCGGAGCGGCCATCTCTAGCACACGTTGAAAAGAATTCCTGGGAGACAGATCAGCGATAGACGCCGCCAACCCGCGCAATTCTAAAAAGACAGAAAGGTTCAGATAATGGAGAGATTAATAAAATAAAAGATAGAAGAATACCTTCGATGCTCCTCCCACTCTGGACTGGAGGGATAGCAGCTTCGGCGGCCTTCTCCGTGCCCCCAAGCACATCATCGGGGACATGGGCCGGTATAATAACTTCCGATTGGGGAGCAGTGGCCATCTCTGTAGTCTCTAATGAAAGGACGCTGACCTCGACCACCTGTCCCACAGTCTCCGGGCCGTCCCCAGAAAGATCCATGGAATCCACGGCCAATGAAGATGCTTCTTCCGAAGGAGCAAGCACCTGGGGAACGAGAGTCACCGAGGGGAGCTCCGTGGCAGGAACAACAGTTGTGTCGACCCCCTCCACACTTATTAATGTCTCATCGGGGATATTTGCGGAGTCCACAGTCAAGGCGCAACTCGAACTCAGATCCTCTGCCATTGCCGAAGTCCTTGCAAAGTTTTCACAAGGATAAGGATGTATACATATAAAGCAGTGCAAAATATTACAACAAAAAAAAGAGGGGGAAATATAAATGTACCAATACGCAAAGGAGCTTCTAATATGGCTTTTTCAACCCGACGTTCCTTCCTGAGGAGGTATGCTCGACGGGGTTCAAGGGTAGACTCGTGGCCGCCAATCCACAACGACAGCGTGTCTTCAGCGTCGGCCGAGATGGGCTGCTTAAGGGCTCTCTCTCTCCTCCCTCCTCTAGAGGACCTATAAATATTCTCCTTATCGATGGAGGATCTTCGTAGAAGATGACGGCATGATAAGGCCTCTTCGGGACCCTTACATTCTCAGCTTCATCCTGAGAGCGTCTTATAGTCTCAGACAATTGCGCGGCTTCCTCGGCAGATGAACCAGGAAAAAGAAGACTACCATCCAGCTCTTGCATAGCTACTGGCTCATCCTGAAGAATAGGCTCGGATTCCACTAAAAAGTTGAGCAGATTGGTGGCCGTCTTCCTTCGCCTCTTGGACCCAGAACTAACACTAGAAGACGATCACTTCCTTCCCCTTAGTGCCTTGGCACTGCGTTGACCCACTTCGCCTTCGATATCCTCACTCGGCGGTGCTACCGATGATGACACCGCCATTGCTGACGCCACAGCTGATGATACGGCTACCGGCGCCTTATTGGCCTTTGTTTGAGCTCTAGTACGCAGCAGCATACCAGCTGTGGGAGTTAAATCCACTTCCGCCGTCTCAGGAATAAGCACAACACCAGCATCTCTCAGGGGAGGGCGAACCACTTCCCGCGGTCGCGGCGGGACTCCCGTAGCCTGGATCGGAGTGGGAATCCTATATCCAAGGAGCATCCTCCTCTTCTCAACAATAATAGGACTGACTCGGTGGAGGTACCAGCCCGTGAAAGCCCCCACACATCGAGGAATGTAGTCTGCCTCAGGAATTACGAAGCGTGAGCCGGTGTTCAGCCGCATGAAGTGATGAGCGGCATCACGAACAACTTCCGACAACGGGCTGGGCTCCACTGTAAATGCCTCAAAGGGGATACCCTGGTCGTATCCCAGTTTCCAAGCAAAGCGGTGTAGGTTGTACCGCATAAAAAGGGTCGCACCATTTTGACAAAATACCAGATAACCCGGTCTGATCGAATATAAGTGCATGGCTTCCTTGGGCTTCAGGGAGGGTGCTCCCTCTTTCGACGAGTCACAATGCTGTTGAATCGGTCGTGAAGGAGCAGAGAGGACTCAATCGTTAAAAACCATCCCGCCCGCATTGGCATAGGGATTGAGCAACACACGAATGGCTCCGGACTGAGTCGGATCAGGAGCCGAAGCATCCACCAACCTCATGAGCCGTGGAAAAGTGTAGGCATCATAAAAGCTGGGTCTCTGATGCGCAGCAAATGCCCCTAGCACGTGCATCTCAATCCATGACATAAAGTAATGAAGAGAAAAATTCACTACATTCACACCTGGGGTTGAGGTATTTGCTGCAACGCTTAGTCCGTGATACAAATGCGCTAATCCCGTAATGCCCACGGCTAGTCTCGTCCCTCCGGCGATGCGATGAGCAGGGTAAATGACCGAAGCTCTCATGAACCGACGGTGCATTGGAATAACGAACCAACTAAGCCAGACGCTGATAAAACCCATGAAGAAAGTCTCTTCATCTATGCCAGGAGCTGCGATCGACTCAAAAGGTACAGCCGACAGGATTGGAATGTAAAACTGCGGCAAATCCTCTTCTTTATCCGGTATCTTGTTTAAACCGAACCCAAAGGGGTCGTTGATACTCGCAAACTTTGGAGCCGTCTTTGATAGAACGTCTACGCGAAGAAAGCAGGCGATAAAGCTTTTGAAAGTGATGCCCTGCTCCTCTGACTCTATGAATAGCTTCTCAAAAATGCCTAGAGTCTTGATTAGACTTGGGTGCTTGTGGCGGACGGCATTTTCAGTTGACAGGCCGTCAAGCATAGAAGGTTCGGTTTCGATAACATACTCATCAGGAGGCAGCTGTTCTTCATAGAGCGTCCCCCTGATCGGCAGCCCCGAGATCTCACGAAACTCTTCCAGGGAAATTGAAACTTCGCGGTCCCCTAGCAAGAAGGTGTTGGTTGGAAGATTCCATTGATTTAAGAAAGCCTTAACCCACCAGACATGGGGGGACTGATAGTGGAAGAGAGACGCGTACACCGCCTGATAGAGCCCGACCCTCTGCAGTCGTGCACGATGGGCAGACAGGATATAACGAGCCCAGAGAAGGTAACCCGTGGGTTGTCCATGAGTAAGCCTTATTTTATAAACCAGTCCCCAGGGCTGGGCTTCACCTTGGCAGATACGACGCCCTAAGATGTCTATAGCTGGCACAGGGTGGTTTGGAATTCAAGTTGTTGACGGCTCAAGCCGTCCCGTAGGGGTCCAGTTCAGCATCTCCACGGCAAAGGCGGTCTGTGGACGCTCTATCGGCAAAAATGAGTAGGTAGGCTCCGTTGGTATCTCGCAAAAAAAGCCGTGGCGACTGCGGATGATATGACCATACCAGGTCGCCCATAAAAGAAAATTGGTGCAATTAGGGTCGTGAACTCTAATCATCGCCATCACCTCTTCATAAGACAGTGACTGAGGAAAGGCAGCCTCCGAGCGGGTGAAAGGGGAGTATGGAAGAGAAGCCATTGTTCCTGAAACAGATGAAAGGAAACTATTAATGAAGCCCACACGTGTATACACACACACACACAAAAAAAAAAGGACAGTGGAAGAAAACGATAAACAACTTATTTTATGGGACCATTGGTTACAAAATACAGGGGCCCCACAAAATCAAAATGGCGGCTCACTAATGATGAGGCAGGGTAATTATTATGGGAATAAAAGGAAGATTCTCAATAAATGAACAGTGGATTGCAAACAACTCTACACATTCCCCAAGGAGAAAACCCACTGCAAGAACTCTATGCAAATTATGAAGGGTCTCCTGGAAGCATTTTTGCAAAGAAAAACTCAGGGCAGGAAAATCACAAGAAGATCCCTGTAAAGAACTGAGTTCTTTAAAGGAATTAAATTCCTTTTGAATAGAGAAATTAAATTCCCAGAAAATATTTTTCATAGCTAAAGCTCTTTGGAATGGAATTAAATTCCAGAGTGAGGACAAGTATCACCATCGATCCCTGAAGACCAGAGAAGCCCTAAGGAGTTTATTATTTAAAGGTTGGACATTATCTTAAAGAAACTTGGATAGATGGGTTCTTGTTAAAGGGAAAACCCTTGGTGTGGATTTAAAATCCAAGAAGTTGTTTAGCCGTTCAAGATCCTTACCTGAAAAAGGAAATCTTTTGTTGACAGAGTTAAACTCTGAAAAATTTTGAAACAGAGAACTGTGCTCTGGGAAAGAGAATTAAATTCTCAGAGGAAAACGAGCAAGGAAGAAGATGAAAAAAGTGGAGGCGCTTCTGAAGGGACCCCTGCATTTATAGGATGTGATGGGAAACAGTTCATCTACTTCCTTCCCTAGGCAGATCCAACGGCCACAAAGATGACAGCGTTGCACTCACATGCAAACACGTGAGAACAACGCTGTGGGGGCATTTGTTCCCTCATAAAAATATCAGGAAAAACCCCAATGGGGCATCACGTGCTCACACGTGACGAAGGGTCACGTGCTGACACGTGATGGTTTCCTGGAGACTCTGTTATAAGATAATTGAATTCTAATCAACAGGAGTCACGTGATGGGCCTTTAAAAACCCACTGAAGGAATTAAAAGATATAATAAAACAATAAGGAAAAACCCCCAATGGGGCATCATGTGCTCACACGTGATAATTCCTGAGTCTTTTAAAAACAGAATTAAATTCTGGATAAAATGTTTAATCAGGGGGGTCACGTGTCAACACGTGATGGGTTCCTAAGCTCTTTAATTAATAGAATTAAATTCTATTTTAAATGATCAAACAATGGGATCACGTGCCAACACGTGATAGGCTCTTAAGCCTTCTGAACTAATAGAATTAAATTTTATTTAAGGGAAATCAAAGACCCTAACTGGAAAAATATCTCTCTAAATCTTTTCAAAAAAAAGGACGGTGCTCTGTAAAGTGGAGTACCGTTGGATTAAAAATCCAATGGTGGTTAAAAAATCACCAATTTATAGAAAGATTCAATATAAGGAAAGATTTCCCTGAAATTTACCAAGAATAACAGACAGAATATCTTTTGGATTGAAAATCCAATGGTGAATAAAATTCACTGGATGATCTAAAAGATCATGTTGGTTACAAAAACAACCAAAAATCTTTCAATGAAAGATTGACTAAATAAATTGATTCTTTTCTTTATCCTATTAATAGGAGCCAAGAAGAGAAGAGAAGGATCCTGGGAATTTTTTTTTAGAGAGATACAACAACATAGAGAAAAGAAGATTTCTTCAGAAGAGAAAAAAAACTCTATGTGAGAAAGGGGAAAGAGATCTAAGTTCCAAAAAACAAAGAGAATTTAATTCTCAATTTAAGAGTTTAACTCTTTTGAATAAAAAATTTGTTCTTCATTTGGTTGAAGATCTGCAGAAGCAGATCTCCGCACAAGTTGAGAATTTAATTCTCATCGGGGAAATTCTGCCATGCAGATTCAAAACTTAGAGGGAGAATTGAGTTTAAGGAATTTAATTCCCCCAAATTTATAGGAATTTAATTCCTCCAAATGAAACTAGGGTTTAACCCTATATGAGAATTTAATTCTCCCAAATTCATAGGAATTCAATTTCTCCAAATAAAACTAGGTTTTAACCCTACATAAGAATTTAATTCTTCCATATACATAGGAATTTAATTCCTCAAAACAGAATTAGGGTTTAACCCTACCAAAGAATTTAATTCTCAAACAAAGGACTTAAATTATCCATGCACGTAAACGTGGTCACGTGGCAACACGTGACCCTTCCTTTAATGATCAGAAAAGAAAGAATGAGACATGGCCATGTGCCCCCACGTGACCCTCAAACAGACTCCTCGAAATGAGAAAGAAAAAGTTTGGAGGCAATGCCTCACGTGCTCACACGTGACCCTCAAAACTAAAGGGAATAAAGCCAAAGGCAATACTGATTTAGGGCGCCTCACGTGTCCCCACGTGACCCCTGACTAGCACCTTTTTAAAAGGGTAAATGAAGGGAAACAGAAGAATTAAAACCCAATACATTAGCACTATCACGTGTTCACTGTTCATATCATAATTTTGCATTATTATATTCCCTATTCTGATTCATTTTACAAATAAACAGGTGCTTTTGATCCATGTCTACTACATAGTTGCAGGTTACAGGTTCTCGGAACAAAATAGTGAAAATGATGAAAAGATGATACAAAAGTGAGACTACGACCAACAAATGGAAGAATCTTGATCATGCCTACAGTTTGAAGAATACACGAAGATCAATGGACCATTTCACAAAGCACAAAGGCAGTGCAAGGTTCAAGACTTCGACACGAAGAAAAGGGTAAAATTCCACGACATTATACACTGTGGAATCCTGGAAGAAACTAGAAGACAATCTGAGATACCAAGTGAAGAAACAAGAAGCCAAATGCAACCAGAAGAACCCCAGAAGATTCCAACCAAAGACCCCTTCATATGGCCGCGGATCTGCGTCCAAACAAGGCATATGGCCGCGGATCCGCGGCCATGGTGAGCATGTGTCGGTGCAAAATTCAACGGTGTGGCGGTGCGTTGACTAGGATTCTTAAGGTAAATTTATAAATGTAGATAGGGATCGGATGTAACCCTAGGGTTTCTATGATCTATAAATAGAAACCCTAATGCTCTTTTTGGAGCATGCCTCTTCCTATGCCTATTTTTAATTATCAATTTCAGAATTTTAATTCTTGTAATGTTTGAAGAGTGCATCAAATAAAAAGTAAGTCGTTTTCTTTACCTTGCCTTAGTTTAATTTTCCTTTCTGCCATAGTATGACTTTTATTTATCTGCCCTAGTTTAGATTTTATTTATCTGCCGTAGATTAGATAATTAGGTTATTAAAAACAATCATAAAAATAAAATCTTTTTCCCTAATGAGTGAGTAGTTCCTCACTTGTTAGGGTTAGGAATAGGAATGGTTTGAGAGATGAAACTCTCCCACCCCTTTCTTGCCCGTCATATGTTTTAAATAGTACTCTATGCATACATACACACACCGCTCACTACGGCATCCTATCCCAAGAGGTAGCAGTGATACCATAGTTTAAAAGACCGGTTGTGTATGTTTTCCATGGAGGTTAGTGTAAGAGTTAAGAAAGGAAGGACAAGGACCTAGAGAAAGAAACCTAGTTTCTTCCCGATTGTACTAATCCCCTTTGTTAATTATTACCTTAACACCTAAATAGTTCTTAATTAGGGCATAGAAAGCAGTGAGGAATATTGACTTTCCAAACTTAACCTAAAGCTAACCCTAGCAAGATTTTAATCCTAATCAAACTCATTTCAGTTTTTAGTGATAATCCAATTCACCACAATTGGAATTAACTCGTTAGAACAATAAGAAAATACACAAAATCCCTGTGGACCGACCCGTACTCACCAGCTAGCTACCAAGCGACGCCGTTCTGGATTGCGGTTAAAATTCTTTGATTCATCTTTTGAAAGTGCATTAGCAAAATATCTTTAAATCAAATGGCGCCGTTTCCGGGGATGGCGTAGTTATTTTCTTTTTGCAATTTCGGGTTAATATAAAATTATAAAATTCATAAAAACTGGAAAAAAAATATAAAAATTTTATCATCTTGTTATTTTTTGAAGGGTGTTTTGTTTGAATTGTGCAGGATCGACGAATGGATTCAGATCTGGAAAAATCCAAAGTGCAAAACAGAAAACAGCAGATCTGAACAACAGAGGAAAATCAGAACCGAGGAACAGAAGAAATTTCGAGATCAGAACCGCACATTCCACCGCGTTTCCGCCGCGAAAAGCACATTCCTGCCACGCAACCGCGGTCTGTTGGTGACGTCAGCAAGTGGAAACCCCTCTGTAAGCCTTCTTTTCTTCTCTGTATAAACTCCTCTGGAAAAAATTTCCTGCAGGATTCTTTGCGCAAAAACTTCTCCCCTTCTCCAATAACTTGATCTTGTGCAGGATTCTTTGCGCCGCAATAAAAAAATTGTTTGCAAGTGTTTGATTGTGTTTACTGCTTTGCATATCTAAAATTGTTTTGAAGGGGCTTTTACACCAATTCAGATTGGGTGGGGATTTCATTACCCTTCCTAGGACCCCAAAAATCACAAAAAGCATTTTGTATTAACCATCAAGTTAATTAAAAAAGATTAGACTCAGCCTTAAGGACTGTCGCGCTCAATAGGATAAAGGAATAGTTATAGGCATCGATCGTTTATCTAAACCAGACTTTGTGGTGCCTAGGCTAGACAAGTAGGGAAAGGTAATTTTAAAAGGCCCGTCTCACGGTGATTCGTGAGCGGATCACTCCTTTCTTTACTTGTGCTTACCTGGCCACAATTGGCGGTGAAGAGGCGATTTGAGGTCCTCACAACTTGTCCTTTGGAACAGTTAGGAGCAGTCTAGTTGACCTAGGAGACCCTAGATCTAGGCTTGATTGTGCATATTGTGATTGTATCTAATCTTCTTATTTAAAAACCCTTTTGCAAAAAGCTCCTTATAAAAAAACACAAAACAGAAAATTTTTACAAAGACTTGCCAATTTTGTCGCTAGAAATCCATTGCACCCCACTTGAACCCACATTCTTTTTCTTCACCTTCTTACATCATAGGTACCCCACCTCACAAAACTCTTGCCGAACTTTGGTACCCTCATCCAAACATTGCTTCCTATGCGAATTGTTTTGGTCGAATTACGGACGACCCCTCCATGCCCAAAATTTCTTTGAAAGATCGAATAGAAGCGTATAGGAGAAACAACTCGACTCCGCAGTCCACTTTGTATCAACTATTTCAACCTTCACCACCTTCGTACGTTGATACTACTTTTTCGAGTTCTGTTGTAACTCCGAAACCCATGTCTACTGCTGAACATATTGAACAATCTCGTAATCAATCTTTCACTCATTTCAACACTTCCAATTCTTGGGATCAACAAGTCCATTCACCTTTTTATCTAAATGTTGATCCTACTCCTGTACAACCATTCAATTCCTACCAGTCCTACCCGACTTTCGCACCTTCCCTAGACATTGCTTCTACACAGCTATTTGGGAGTTTCACGTATCCAAACAACTTTGAATCTTTTACTGAAACCCCTTCACAACCCATGTCTAGTCTGGAACAGTCGTTGGAAGCTTATATTGTAGCGACAAACCAACAGATGAGGAATTTGGATGCGTCCATTGCCACCCTTATGCAACCTAGCTAGTTTCCAACTAGCTCCAAAAATTCCAATGTATGATGAGGCTGTTGGACAGATTGAGAATTTGAGTGGAGAGAGTGAGCTATGCACCCTTCCAAATCAAACCTACCCATCCCCAATTGAATCCCACAACTACGGTTTTGAATGTCTATCAAGTGTCCGAAATGATTCACCAGTTGAAAATAAAATGTTTAATGAGTTGTGTAACTTTGTAGTGCTTGATTTTCCAGATTGTGAAGGGTCCCTTTCGAGTGAAACCATCAACAATCCTTTCGACCTCTACACCTCCAATCTAGAACTTGAATTGATAAATATCTTTGCTTTTGATGAGGTGTCCAAAATAATTGATTTTCACTTGATTGAGGATATTGACGCAGGAAATACTTTGGATGATGAACCCGCAGATTTGACTGAATTTTTCTCTCCAATTCATCATCCCAAGTCATTAAATGTTTCTCCCGAACTTCATATGCGTCTTGATTTTGATGATAATTGCATGGATGAGATAACTTTTGAGGAGAATAATGAGGATTGTATTGAGGATTGTATTGAGGATAGTATTGAGGATGAACCAGTTTTGTTTGATGAGTCGGATTTTCCGATTCATCCTCCGGAACCTTTAACCGTTATACTTCCTAAATCACCCCCTTCATCCTTTCTATCGTTCCGACCACGCAAGAGATCAAGCAGGAGGACTGTGAGGTTGAAAAATTTCTGTTCGATCACAGCAGTTTTGACGCCACTAGTGTGTTCCTCCTTGAATCTGACACAGTTCTCACAACCGATAACGATTACGAGTGTTTCACTTTTTCGGATGATTTTGAAGACTCACCGCCCGAGTTTGAGTCCTTTGAATTTTCAGATGAGTTAGTTGAACCATCAGACTCAGTTGCTTACAGTCATTTCGAACCATTGATGGAATCCTTCGAGTTCGAGACAGTTTCACCAATTTCATCTTCAATTGTTTCACCTCTAAAACTCGAATTCAAGCTGTTGCCGTCTCACCTTACATACGCTTATTTAGGTGAGAATGAGACCCTTCCTAAATCACTCCCCTTCGTCCTTTCCATCGTTTCGACCGCCCTAAAGTCCTTCACGCTTCCATTTTCAATGGATGGTTTACCAAGTTCAACGTACCCATGTTTTCTTGCGAATCTTGAGGGATTTGACCCTATTTATCGACGGGTTGATAGATTAGCACAATCGCTTTTAACACATCGGTCATCACAATTTGTGCTAATTTATTCACTAAATTTACACCCTCAAGTTCGTACTACACTTCTTTCTCTCTTCCGCCATTCTTCTCCTAATATACCGAGACCATATTCCACCTTTCTTTCCATACGGTCTCGTGTGTTTCTCATTTATGTTGGGGTACGGCGGTGCCCCGGCCGTCTAAACGATGCAAAATGCGGAACAAAAACTTTTTACGGAACCGGAGCCACCGCGACCCAAATACCCGGATCGTTCCATTAACCATAAACTAACAAAATGTAAAAGGAGTTAAAAGATTATACCGATCGATCCGTGTCCTTCGGTCTTCAATCTCTGTGTCTAACTCCTCGCTGCTGCGCCGATGAAGTCCGCTTCACGATGAGGTCCGTCAAAGTGGCACCACATCGATGAATCTGTATACGGGCTCTCACCTCAAGATCGAGGCAACTCGGACATGAAGTTTGCTAGCCGACATGTCCAATAGTGAAGTAGAAAAGATGTAGAATACTTTGTCTCAAGACACCCGAGTGATTGGGTGCAGGTGAATTGGAGTTGCCATAGATAGAAAAGTGAGCTTTTAGAAATTTGCAGGTGGGGAAAAACAAGGGGGCTCGGCCAAGAGCTGCTCTCGGCCACATGAAAAAAAATTTGCTCTGTGGATTTCAAGGATGAAGTAATGAAGTGGTGGTCTCTCTCAATTTTACAGCAACGGAAGAATAAATATACCCTCTAAATTAATCCCCTTCAATCTTTCACCACAATAAACCCCCTCTCCTTCAATGTGCTGCCGAAAATGCAAAGAACCCCCCGCACTCCAAATTCAGCCACTCACCAAAAACAAAACCCTTTTCCACCCTCACCCATCACCACGAGAAACCCCTTGCATTTTAAAACAAGGCCACTTTGCAGAAAGCCCCTCGACCACCAAAATCAGCCCCAGGCACCTTGCGCACACACCAGTTCATGCTCAATAAATGTGGCCCCTGTTCAAGTGCTGATTTCAGTGCAAAGGCATGGCAAGGAATTAACAAAGGCATGGTCAAAGCTCACATTAAATTAAACATGGAGGGGTTTAAGACCGAAAAAGGAAACTGGCAACTCCGAAAATAATCCCGTAACGAATTACGAGATTACACCTCAACTGTAAATACATACCCGCATTTGTATTTTCAATGAGAAAAAAATATTCCTACACTATAATACTAGCATCTTACTTAAACCAAAGCCCGCTAGTATTATCCGTCTGATCCTGATCCGTGCACAAGTGCACGGATATGATCGGACCCTGCCATAAAACCATACGGCCTCTACAACGTTTCGCCCGAACTTGGGAAACTGTCTGTGGGGGACTCTAATGACTCATCAATACATTGGCACTTAGTATAACCACTAGCACGCCAGAGGTACTAGCTGTACGTAACGGTTGCCCATGTATTGATCGGAAGGGAAGCTGACGAGTGAACTCATCCAGAAACCCTACTGAGCCTGACAGTGACAATATCCGTACAGTCCGGTCCGTTCATCTATGAGTATCGCATATCGGGCCTAGGGGGCTGGTAAACGTCAGACCCTCAATAGTCGTATAAGTCGTGACGGAGAGTAGCCCAGAACACCCTGAGATACTACTGGAATACCTACCAGTAAATCTCGATTACCCTGGCCTGGGATTTCGTGTAATGGCTCTCCTAAACACAGCGCGATCTCATCCCTAATACCGGGAGAGACGAATCCCTGACGATCCGCTCACTGCTTCCATGTGGCTCGGGACTGTACCCAACTAAAACATGTTTGCACGACTCCTTTGAGCCGTGGTGGGGTAGTAATCAAAACACAGTGGGAACTCACACGAGACAAATGACGATCTGAGGTCGACAGACTAACCTGTACACATGTCACCTGGGAACTGCTATCTGACGATATGTATAATACCAACTAACATGTTCCCGGCGAGTCCTTTCCGCTGTACTCATAACGCAATGAGCACCTGTATACATCTTAGGTGAACCAACTGACACCAATGGCTTGTGAGACCGGCCACCGTCTCTCGTCGGGGTCTCAACTGTATACACTAGTCTACTCTGGAATATCGATACCCTGTCTCGAAACTCCCACGACTAGGGACACTTTAAGGATGTGCTTATAGATCTCAGCTCCCACATATATGATCGCCATCATACTGCTGGCAGTCAAGCAAGAATCCTATGGGATCTATCAACATGCAATAGTGAACTAAAGCATGTATACGATGATAAAGTCAAACCAGATAGCATACTATCATCTCGAGCAAGACTGTCCTATCGGTATAGGTCCTCCCTCAATCATTGCAATAACGTACCTGCGATCCAACAATTGACTTTGAGGGCACTATATCCAACAATCTCCCACTTGCACTTAAGGCTAATTATTACGATGTCGCGTACTCACAGCTCGTGTGATACCGAACATCCAACTCCTCTACTAATCAGTTTTACAAAACTCGTTTGTAAAACTATTGTGTTCGAGAAATAGCCTCAGTGAGTGGATCTGCCCTGATGTTTATTTCCGCGTCTCTCTTTTTCTCAAGTTTGCGGAAAAAGCCATCTCCCATAATGAGCAATACCTGTCTTAGAATATGTCTGGATATCTAATGGGACCCAGTTCATAAATGAACTCCAAATCCAGCAAACTTCTTAGACTGTATCGTCAACTGAATTTAATCAGTATCCTGCACCATACCTCCCTCAGTATCCTCTTGGACTACCTGTCCAAATTACTGCCCCTCGTCAGAGGGAAAACTATAACTCTGACAATCACTATGTCATCTGGATCACCTTGGAAGCCTGGTACGATAATTGTCTCCCGAAGGAGGCTGTCGTTATCAAATCCCTAGAACAACCACTTATGTTCATAAGCTGCTTCCGAACATTTTTCCAGGATTGGAATAATATATCAACTTATTGCATCTAGTGCAAAAAACAACATATGATATTATATCCATATCCTATGTGGAGAAACTACTGTGTGAAAACCACTGTATAACCGATCGTAGTGTAGGAATTTCACTTCCTACTATCTGTATGTCAACCAAGTACCAGGACATCACACCCTACTACCTTCTTAACAAATCCATCTTCTATTCTGATGAAGTCAAAACCTATGACTGTCACATCAAAAATAGATGATCTATCTCCTCTATATTCGTTTTAGTCTATAAATAGACATAAGCTACTTGTCCACTACGCTTCCGCTGCTCCCACTGACTACAACAACCCACTGGCAGAATAATATATACGTGCACTTCTAAAGTAAACTTTAGAACGACGCTATACTTATCCTTCTACTGGGTCTCATAGTCTGGAACAACAGTAGTGTCAAGTCTGGGTAAACAAGAACCTCCCTGTCACCGTCCTTGAGGATACCGGAGTACCTCTCGGGCGCTTGTGGTTACCCACCATATCTGCGGAGTGGCTAATGGAATGTCAATCCTGATTGAATCTTTAGGTCCTATTAAATTTTCCGTAATCGTTTGCGGTTCTGGAGTCCCTTCTAGTTCTACCATACTCCCACTTCTGTTTTTCTGAAAAAATACATTTTACTAAAACTGTGGTGAGTCAAGAACAATATCACTATTGATCTTCCAGATTGTAGAAAATTAACCCTCGTCAAAGCCCGGGTTAACCCACAAACTGCCATTACAGAAATGTGCCTTGAGTTATCCGGAGTCTGGTTTTAAGCATAAGCCGGAAAACTCCCCGTACCTTAACAACTTTAAGATATGAACCATTCTATATACAATATAGAAATAGAGGCACTGATTTAATTTGAACTAGATTCAAATCATGCAGCTATCTCCAGTGCATGTCAACTAAATGGAGAGAGGCCGATCAACATTACTCAACTTAGGAGTGCGTCCAATTATGAGTAACCTGTAAGAGAAACAAGTTTCTCAAAACCATTACTATCAACTGAATACATTATACAAGTATCTACATCTTCGATCACTTTGAAGAATCCCGATACTTGCAACACCTGGTTGTCTACTTTATTCTTTTACCTATAACTTCTCAAACTTGGACCTTGTATTTCTACGAAACACATGTCTAAAACTTGAGAAGTCACAAGTAAACAGAATACAGTATGAGGACCAACCCCTCTGTCCTAATGGACACTGGACCATATACAATACTTTGTATAAGTCTCCTGAGTTGAATAACTCAAACTCTGTGCGTCGTAGGTTGAAAACTGTAACCAGGCGATTTCCTCAAATATCACCAATTACAACGAATTCCGATATAATGAGGATGATCACCTAATTCCCACTAACTTACTCCCACTCGTCATCTGTAAAACCATACAGATGCGAGAATCAAACCTGGTAAATACATACCCTGGAGCAAGGGCCTAATTGGGAAATCAGTTTCAATTAACAATGCATAGTGAAACTGAAACATGAAAATATTTCGAAGGGGTATCCGGGTATTCCTAGTAATGCCTCTTCCATTATCATATTCATGACTGTAACTGTATATTTCCCTGCCATCTCTCCAATTCCCTTTATTTGTCTTTATTCATTACCTTCTGTACACCATCATTAAGCTAAGTGGTTTTCTTCCTTCCCTACCGTTCGGCACCAGCCTATGGTTTGGAAGAAGAGTATCCAATAAGCATAATAGGTGTACTCTCCTAATCCTAGGAGTACTCGCAACCTGAGAGAAGGTGATGATAAAAGACAACTGAATAAACCTTATTCCTATTTCTCCTGAACCAGAATCCATCCTCGAAGAAGTTCCTCCGAGTTCGTATATAACCATACGATGGATTTATCCAATGGAATTGGATGTCCGTAGTGATACGAGGTGTTCTGGAGAAATACAAAGGTGAAGTAGGAGTGGCGATGAAATATGTGGTTTGGTCGTGAATGATTAAAATCGCAATTTACTTTTCCCTCTTTCTGATTCCTTTATTTGCCTTTACTTATTACCTTCTGTATACCCAACTAGGCTAATTGGTTTTCTTCATTCCCTACCTTTCGGCACCTGCCTATGGTTTGGAAGAAGACTATCCAATAAGCGTAATAGGTGTACCCTCTCCTAATCCTAAGAGCCCTCATAACCTAAGAGAAGGTAAAAGGAAAAGACAACTGAATAATCCTATTCAATCTCTTCAGAACCAGAATCCATCCTCGAAGAAGTTCCTCCGAGTTCGTATATAACCATACGATGGATTTATCCAATGGAAGTGGATGTTCGTAATAATACGGGGTGTTCTGGAGACATGCAAAGGGTAAAAGAAGGAGTGGCACTGATCTATACAACTCAGACAATCCAAAATCCAAAGTTCGGTTAACTTGGTCACTGAGTTATAGTCTAGGGTCGGGTCATGGTTGCAGTCAAAGAGAGAAAAAGTAGAAACACTCTGCGTGCATTCTAACCTAGATCAGAATGGTTAATCACTTTATCTAATCAGGAAACCTCCCACTGTTTTCTCAAATTCTCCTCCAAACCTGAAAGAAGAATTAGTCGGAATCACCCGAGGAGTAATACAACTCATCAGTGGGAATCGGGATCCAACTATCATCGCATGATAACGTGATGGAAACCACTCACGTTATCACACTCCAGAAGGTATGCGCAAGCTTGGCAAGTTTCCTGTATGTTTGAAACTCCCGATATGATTTTTTACCCCAAACGGCTTATGACCTTGACTAGGTCAACATATCATAAGTCGCAAGTCAAGTTCAACCCGTCATTATCCTGTATTAATTAGACCCACCCGTACGAGTCCTTGACTAAGTCAACATGACCGTACGACTGTCCTAACCAATCGCATATCCATGCAACAGAAAAGTACTGCAGAGCTACCGAACACTACGCCTTGACTAGTTCAACATACGTATCACGAATACTAAGTAATACCCGTCTGAAATGACGGAGGGCTACGGATGGTTTTTGGCCGTCTGAAATGACGGAGGGCTACGGATGGTTTTTGGCGAAAAACCTTTAGCGTAATGAACTTGATATCGTTGAAGGAATCCAAGTGGTTTTATAAAAGTATAGTAGCGAAAACTTTTGCTAAAGAGGTCACTCCCGGTGAAGGGATCCCGGCTCTTTCCCCGTCGAATGAGGTGCAGGATATTCTAAACTGAATACCACGATGCAAAGCAAAAAGTAATTTACTATAATGAAGTTATTACCCTGACGCAAACCTCTGTCCAAGGGGTCACTCCCGGTGAAGGGATCTCGGCCCTTGTCTCGTCGAATGAGGTGCTCGATATTCATAACCGAATACTACTGTGCAAAACAAAAGAGAACGCCCTTGTAATAACAGCTTTTTGAAAAATTGGTTCCAACAACATCAAATATAGGTTTGTTTTTCTTGCATTGATAAGAATCAACACAATCCCATCAATTAATCACACCAGAAAAGAACGAAAATAAAATGTATGTATATGCCATCCGCATTCGCCACTGGGTCCCGTCATCACCCGTTAGGTTACTTAACTAACGACAGAGCGGGGACTGGACTAGAGCAGATGTAAAACATATACAACATCTACTAGTATATATATCAATATATAATAATCGCTCCAGGTATGATAAATGCAACATCACAGAAAAGTAATAAGCATCACAGAACAATACAGATAATCTGGGATCCCCGGGTTTCATAGAGCCGCAGATGAAACCCGACGTTCCCCTGGTCTTGTGGATAGCCTGTGCAATGAAAACCTAGACCCCTACGAGTGCGGCAAGTTACCCGCCAAAACCTGAAGCGAGGCAGCCCCCTTCAACAAAGTGAATGGACCACCCAGCACTTCACGGAATCTGGTAACATGAGCACCCCTCCTTGGGTCAAATTATACCCCCTACGAGTGCGGCGAATAACCCGCCAATTCTAGAGTGAAGCCCCCTCCATCTCAACGCCATGAGATGCAGACCCGTTGCCCAATAGAACCCGGCTATCCGTGCACCCCACCGCGAGATAATCCTAGTACAGAAAAGAAAAAAAATTACAACGGGTACACCGACCTCATCCCGGTCGTGCCCCAAAAGAATAATATACAAACAGGCAGTGACGGAAGTCCACATGTCGGATGCTCGCCCCGCAATAACAAATGTACAAATAAATCCAAACCTCACTACCATTGCACAGGAGCTATCCACCACGACAAATCCGCAACATCACAGCACAATACAGAACATCAACGTGAATGTCATGTTCGCAAATCCGTCTAAAGGGACTATAGCGATTAGACAAGATTTACCGATCAAATGACACTCACGGTCGCAGATAGAAATGTAATGCACTGCAAACTAACACTTTTTAAAATTTCGATCGACAAAACTTCCCGAAGTGGGCCCCAAGCACAAATCCAGTACTCAAAATAATATGGGCCAAAAATAAATGTTCCAGAAACAACATTTCCATGTTGAAGTCCCCCAGAAGAAAATTGGTGCAGCGAACCAACCAATGCGCCGCGCAACCGCGGCAAACATGCGCGTTTGGCCGCGGTTCCGCGGTCTAATGGTGAGTTTGTGCTACCAAATTTCTTCCGGTGTCTTCAAAAAGCGTGCCTGATTTTCTAAAACACTCAAAATAATTTTTCGACCAGTTTAAAAATTCGACAGAAACTTTAGTATTGAAATTACGGTTTCGGAAATTTTGTTCGATTGGGCTTTTAAACATGTTAGAACAAGGTAGTAAGCGGTTAATAGTTTGGCTCTGATACCATGTTGGGGTACGGCGGTGCACCGGCCGTTTAAACGACGCCAAATGCGGAAAAAAAACTTTTTACGGAACCGGCGCCACTGCGACCCAAATACCAGGATCGTTCCATTAACCGTAAACTAGCAAAATGTAAAAGGAGTTAAAAGATTATACCGATCGATCCGTGTCCTTCGGTCTGCAATCTCCGTGTCTACCTCCTCGCTGCTGCGCCGATGAAGTCCGCTTCCCGATCAGGTCCGTCAAAGTGGCACCACGTCGATGAATCTGTATACGGGCTCCCACCTCCAGATCGAGGCAACTCGGACATGAAGTTTGCTAGCCGACATGTCCAAGAGTGAAGTAGAAAAGATGTAGAATACTTTGTCTCAAGACACCCAAATGATTGGGTGCAAGTGAATTGGAGTTGCCATAGATAGAAAAGTGAGCTTTTAGAAATTTGCAGGTGGGGAAAAACAAGGGGGCTCGGCCAAGAGCTGCTCTCGGTCATATGAAAAAAATTCTCCTCTGTGGATTTCAAGGATGAAGTAATGAAGTGGTGGTCTCACTCAATTTTACAGCAACAGAAGAATAAATATACCCTCCAAATTAATCCCCTTCAATCTTTCACCGCGATAAACCCCCTCTCCTTAAATGTGCTGCCGAAAATGCAAAGAACCCCCCACACTCCAAATTCAGCCACTCACCAAAAACAAAACCCTTTTACACCCTCACCCATCACCGCAGGAAACCCCTTGCATTTTAAAACAAGGCCACTTTGCAGAAAACCCCCCAAGTCACCGGAATCAGCCCCAGGCACCCTACGCACACACCAGCCCATGCTTAATAAATGTGGCCCCTGTTCAGGTGCTGATTTCAGTGCAAAGTCATGGCAAGGAATTAACAAAGTCAAAGTCAAAGCTCACATTAAATTAAACATCGGGGGTTCAAGACGGAAAAAGGAAACTGGCAACTCCGAAAATAATCCCGTAACGAATTACGAGATTACACCTCAACTGTAAATACATATCCGCATTTGTATTTTCAATGAGACAAAAATATTCTTACACTATAATACTAGAATCTGACATAAACCAAAGCCCGCTAGTATTATCCGTCCGATCCTGATCCGTGCACAAGTGCACGTATATGATCGAAACCTGCCATAAAACCATACGGCATCTACAACGTTTCGCCCGAACTTGGGAAACTGTCTATGGGGGACTCTAATGACTCATCAATACACTGGCGCTGGGTATAACCACTAGCACGTCAGAGGTACTAGCTGTACATAACGGTTGCCCATGTATTGATCGGAAGGGAAGCTGACGAGTGAACTCATTCAGAAACCCTACTGAGCCTGACAGTGACAATATCCATACAGTCCGGTCCGTTCGTCTATGAGTATCGCATATCGGGCCTAGGGGGCTGGTAAACGTCAGACCCCCAATAGCCGTATAAGTCGTGACGGAGAGTAGCCCAGAACACCCTGAGATACTACTGGAATACCTACCAGTAAATCTCGATCACCCTGGCCAGGGATTTCGTGTATTGGCTCTCCTAAACACAGCGCGATCTCACCCCCAATACCGGGAGAGACGAATTCCTGACGATCCACTCACTGCCTCCATGTGGCTCGGGACTGTACCCAAATAAAACCTGTTTGCACGACTCCTTTGAGCCGTGGTAGGGTAGTAATCAAAGCACAGTGGGAACTCACACGATACAAATGACGATCTCTGGTCGATAGACTAACCTGTACACATGTCACGTGGGAACTGCTATCTGGCGATATGTATAATACCAACTAGCATGTTCCCGGCGAGTCCTTTCCGGTGTACTCATAACGCAATGAGCACCTGTATACATCTTAGGTGAACCAACTGACACTAATGGCTTGTGAGACCGGACACCGCCCATCGTCGGGGTCTCGACTGTATACGCTAGTCTACTCTGGAGTATCGATTCCCTATCTCGAAACTCCCACGACTAGGGACACTTTAAGGATGTGCTTATAGACCCCAGCTCCCACGTATATGATCGCCATCATACTACTTGCAGTCAAGCAAAAATCCTATGGGCTCTATCAACATGCAATAGTGAACTAAAGCATGTATACGATGATAAAGTCAAATCAGATAGCATACTATCATCTCGAGCAAGACTGTCCTATCGGTATAGGTCATCTCTCAATCATTGCAATCACGTACCTGCGATCCAATAATTGACTTTGAGGGCACTATATCCAACAATTTCTTTTCTCTACACTCTATTCTTTCACCACCCACACAATTATAACGATAAAATTTTTGAATGGTTGGTGCTAACCTTTGGCCTGTATAAGGCATTGTATAGTTTGATACTGTGTTTTTCTCCTCTCTAACTCTGAACTTTAATGCTTCAACAGTGGAAACACTGTTTCACTTAAGTTTGGGGGAACCTTTTTGTATAAATATTTTGTTTTGATTTTCTGTTAACAACAATAAAAAAAATTATAAAAAAAAATAAACAGAGGAGTACCGACAATTTTGACCCTCTTGGTGTAGCCTGATAGTGAGGACATTGTCAAGTTTAAATTTGGGGGTGTGCTCGGTAAGCTTTCTTCCTTCGCATTCATATGTATATTTTTGCATTTGCATACTTATTTTAAAACCCATAAAAATTGAAATTTTTTAAAAACTATAAAAATTGAATTTTAGCCATAATTGACTTGAGTTTGACAAGAATGTTAACTAGCTAGATCCTAGACTAGTAAATTAAAAACCCTAAAAATAACCTTTCTTAAAATTTAACGGTAGAAAGTATATGTCTTTGTAGTTTACTCAGAAATAGGAAAATTTTGAGTTCACTTCTTGGGCTAAGTTAAAACAAGGGAAGAGTATTGATATTTTTATTAAAGTATAAGTCTGAAAAATAATTCCTAAGCTTAAGTCTAAATTCTGAAAATATATACCCTACAAATTGCACAAACACGAATCTTGAAACTTGGAATAGTAGAAGAGACCTTGAAATGCTCTTGTCTAAAGTCCTTAGTATAAAGGGAAATAAAATAAAAATACAAGTGTGAATAAAGAAAAAAAAATGAACACTGGTTTTTGTAATTACTTAAGGCTGTATAAATAGAAAAAAATATTTAGCGAGGGTTCTTTATCACCTAGTGCCTTAGACCAACTGGTTTGGGAGTCACTGCTAAAGCCTTAGGTGTTACAAGACTAGGAATTACGCCTTAATGTGCAAACACATTTTGTAATCAGTCGTTGGTACCTCAAGAAATATTAACGGTCGCATGAAGAATGTGTGAGCAATTTCATCTAAAAATTCACCAATGTACTTTGGACAATGGACAAGAGTATAAGAGCTTGAATTGAATTTCCAAGTGTAGGGGTGATACATACAAACACGTAAGGGTATGTGATTGGGGTTTAGATAAGAGATATGAATGAAAAATATGACTTATATCTTTAGTAGAGATGATAAAAATTCCTAAGCTGAGATGGAAGCTTAGAAGGAAAACTGAAAAGATGCTAAAAGCTAAGTGAATCTACAGAACATATACAATCTTAATTTAAATGATAAGGAAGCGTGAAAAATACGGGTTGATAATTTCTGAGTTGAAGATAATATAGTTTCTTGTTAGAAAACTCAATTGGAGAACAAAAGTCAATAGGCCGAATTGATAGGATTTTGTGGGTAATATCCGCTGAAAGCCCTCATGAGACAACACTCCTCCTACTAGGGACACCTAGAGGTTTAACGGCTTGTTGCACGAGCACAGTGCAATTGTGTTTCCCTGCGAAAGTGAGGTTAGGTCTTTTTCGAGAATAAAACTAGTTTTGCTCGAGGACGAGCAAAAGATAAGTTTGGGGGTATTTGTTCATATCATAATTTTGCATTATTATATTCCCCATTCTTATTCATTTTACAAATAAACAGGTGCTTTTGATCCATGTCTGCTACATAGTTGCAGGTTACAGGTTCTCGGAACAAAACAGTGAAAATGATAAAAAGACGATACAAAAGTGAGACTACGACCAACAAATGGAAGAATCTTGATCATGCCTACAGTTTGAAGAATACACGAAGATCAATGGACAATTTCACAAAGCACAAAGGCAGTGCAAGGTTCAAGACTTCGACACGAAGAAAAGGATAAAAGTCTACAACATTATGCATTATAGAATCCTGGAAGAAACTAGAAGACAATCTGAGAAACCAAGTGAAGAAACAAGAAGCCAAATGCAACCAGAAGAACCCCAGAAGATTCCAACCAAAGACCCCTTCTATGGCTGCGGATCCGCTGCCAAACAGGGCATATGGCCGCGGATCCGCAGCCATGGTGAGCACGTGTCGGTGCAAAATTCAACGGTGTGGCGGTGCGTTGACTAGGCTTCTTAGGTTAATTTGTAAATGCAGATAGGGATCGGATGTAACCCTAGGGTTTCTATGATCTATAAATAGAAACCCTAATGCTCTTTTTGGAGCATGCCTCTTCCTATGCCTATTTTTAATTATCAATTTCAGAATTTTAATTCTTGTAATGATTGAAGAGTGCATCAAATAAAAAGTACGTCATTTTCTTAACCTTGCTTTAGTTTAATTTTCCTTTTTGCCCAACTATAACTTTTATTTATCTGCCCTAGTTTAGATTTTATTTATCTGTCATAGATTAGATAATTAGGTTATTAAAAACAATCATAAAAATGAAATCTTTTTCCCTAATGGTGAGTAGTTCCTCACTTGTTAGGGTTAGGAATAGGAAAGGTTTGAGAGATGAAACCGTCTCACCCCTTTCTTGCCCGTCATATGTTTTAAATATGACTCTATGCATACATACACACACTGCTCACTACGGCATCCTATCCCAAGAGTTAGCAGTGATACCGTAGTTTAAAAGAGCGGTTGTGTTTGTTTTCCATGGAGGTTAGGGTAAGAGTTAAGAATGGAAGGACAAGGACCTAGAGAAAGAAACCTAGTTTCTTCCCGATGGTACTAATCCCCTTTGTTAATTATTACCTTAACACCTAAATAGTTCTTAATTAGGGCATAGAAAGCGGTGAGGAATATTGACTTTCCAAACTTAACCTAAACCTAACCCTAGCAAGATTTTAATCCTAATCAAACTCATTTCAGTTTTTAGTGATAATACAATCCACCACAATTGGAATTAACTCGTTAGAACAATAAGAAAATACAAAAAATCCCTGTGGACCGACTCATACTCACCGGCTAGCTACCAAGCGACGCCGTTCTTGATTGCGGTTAAAATTCTTTGATTCATCTTTTGAAAGCGCATAAGCAAAATCTCTTTCATTCATTCACACGTGATGATTACAGAGGCTAAGTGTTTAACACTTATTTGCAGATTTTGAGAGTCTGGCCCCATCTTCAGATGCCTCACGTGACCCCACGTGATTATCTCATTTCTAGTGTTTAACACTACTTTAAATGCTTCGTCCCTAGTGTTTAACACTATCTTAAGCGCATCACATGGCAGCACGTGACCGCCAAATATCCTCTAGTGTTTAACACTATTTTAAAGCCAAGCTTAGCCCAAATTGGTTAAGTTTTCCAGAGGCAAATCTCCACTTCAACTGGACCTCAAAATTGGTCAGTTCATATGATACGCAAAGTAAAGTCCAGAGCTATAATGAATGGTTAGTGCTCAGTCAAAGACAAAATGTTGTTAGAGCCCCAAACCCCTGTTTAAGCATTGCTAAATAATGGGGGGCTGAACCCAGACAAATGTTCAACAGTCCAACAAAGGGCCAACATCTCAAATCTAATTGGACATAGCCCAAGTTGGCCATAAGTCCTCAATTCAGATTTAACTGAGCCAATGTGCTTATAATCTAATTAATTGATCTTACTTCCAAATTGGACTATAGATTTCCCAATCAATTTTGGTTCAAGGGTACATCTCTTCACTCCTTTGATATTTGTCGTTGTAATCTTTCAATGTCTTCAGAAAGGTGACGGGTCCCGATAACCAATCATTCCACGGACTGTGGGGTCCCTTTTAAACCCATGGACTATGATGCCCTTAAAATTTGACCACCATGTCCTTAAATTGGTAATTGACCGCAATGTCCCTAAACTAAACAATAGAGTTCAAATACTCTTTTGTTGGATCTAAATGATCCTGTTAAGTAGATCTTAGTCTAAAATTAGACTAACGTATCCTTAACAAACTGTTAAGTTGATCTTAGTCTAAAAATATACTAACGTATCCTTAACATATGTTTAAGTTGATCTTAGTCTCAAATGAGACTAACGTATCCTTAAACCCAACTCCAAACCCAAATCTAAGAAGATACGGATTTGGACTAATCCACGCCCTACAGGTGACAACATAAATTAGTCTCCGTATACAATCCACGGGCAACCAAAAGCAAAACAAACACACAGACACAAAGTGACCATCTAGAGAAGGAGAAAGTGGTTACCGCGATGAGATAGCGTAATTAACTGCAGGGGCTTACGCCTGTAGGGAAGAGCGTCCCCACAATCAAAAACCCCTCAAATGAGGGGGAATCTGATGAAATCTGCTACATCGGCCGCATCCGTCTAAACCTTCGATATACGGTGTCATAAATCAACTTGGCATCTTCGGAGAAGTGGGCGGATAGCACCAATTAGCATATGCCTCCAAATTCAGGCAAGACGGACCTACCCGGTCGCGTCTCTGTATTTTGGAGGAGAGCAGCTGGGTATTCATCTGTAGCATAAATAGATGCGTTGATTTGGGACAGTTGTACAGCTATTTTGGCCTTCGTCAAGGGTTTGTACGGTGGGTTCAAATTAACCTGGATAATGACGGGTAGAACTTGACTTGCGTCTTATGATATGTTGGTCTTCGTTAAGGTCATAAGAGCTTGGGGAAAAAATCCACATCGGGAGTTTCTAAGGAAAATGAAACATTCTAGTGTTACATACCATTTGGAGTGTGATGATTTTGGTAGGATTCCTTCAAAGTTGTCACACAATGATATTTGGATCCCGATCCTACTGTGAGTATCCGTTACTCTTCGGGAGATTTTTCACAAAATAATCAATGCTATAAAGCAAGTAGGTTCCCAGAACGCTGTTAGCGGGGCTACGCGTCTAGGGAAAAGAGGTTATGTAATTAAGGAAGTTCGCGAAAGCGTTGAAAAACCTCCCTCGAAGTACCAACACTAGCATGGCCGAAAGGTTAAGCAAGAATTGTAGGGTGAGATTAATCGTGACTAATTCTTCTTTTATGGTTGAAGGAGGATTCGAGGAACAGTGGAAGCCATCCTGTTTAGATAAACTAATAACCAATCTAAACTTATAAGAGCATCATACTGAGTGTTTCTTCTCTCTCTCTCTCTCTCCTGACAGCAGCAACCAAAATGACCGGGCTTAAATTACTGCTAGATAATAATAAATTGACTAGGCCAAACTATAAAAATTGGATTAGGAATGTCCAGATGGCCATTACCTATGACAAGATGGGCTACCTCCATACTACCAAAGCCCTCGCCGTGCCAGGTCCAGATTCCACCGTCGCGGATGTTGAAATCCATAAGACATGGGGAAAAAACAGTGCGAGAGCTAAGTGCCTCGTGTTAGCCTCAATGGATTATGAACACCAGAGGCAGCACGAGAAGATGGACTTATTTTCTATCTTCCTCCACACCAAGGATTTATATGGAGAGCAATCTCATATCGCAAGATATGAGACCTCGAAGATATTGTTTCAGGTGAGGTTGGCTGTAGGGTCATCTGTAGGGGACCACGACTTTACGATGATTAGCTATATTAAAAATCTCGTGGACCTTGGGACCACGTTGGAGAATGAGTTATATACTGACTTGATTCTACAGTCCCTCCCCTCTACTTACGCCCAGTTTATCTTGAATTTCAATATTCAAGGAAAGAAAGTTTCACATCCACGACTTCTTAATATGTTGAGGAGCGCTGAGGGCACCCTGTAGAAATCCAGGGAGACACTCTCTCTCCTTATTGGGGAATCTTCTTCTTCTAGATCCAAGGAAAAAGCCAATGGAGAGATGTCACACCCCGCTTTCCAGTGTACGGGCAGAGGACGCGACGAGGCCGCTACGCGTTTACTCCGAAATAAACACGCTAAGCGTATATAAACAATATAAAATAAAATGTACACAAGAAAAAAGATGTAAAAAAACAACAACTTTATTTATTAAACATTCTTTTTACAATACAACTGAAATGAAAATACATGGAATGAAAGCAATGCCTAAACAATGGCATAACAGAAATGAAAACGAAATGTAATGTACAAGTGAATCTAAAACTCCGGGTCTTCAGTAAACTAATCCAAGTCTTCGCTGCTGGGTTCGATCTTCAATGAGTCCGAAACACCTGACAACATTCCAAAGAAGAAGAAAGAGAATGTCGTCAGCGAACAAGTAGCTCGGTAAGTCCCGTAGATAGATAAGAATAGAATAGACAGAATAGAGTATAGCTGTTTAATGTTGTTATTTAGTGTTAACGCTGTTGTTTGTAGCTTGGTACAGAAGAGCCCAGTGTATACGAGAAGAGTATCACTATCCCGGAGACTAAGGTATATGGAGTACAAGGAACCGTTCAGCCACGGTACAACGACAATGGAGATTCAGGTTAGGTGTCTTATGGTTGCAGTCTCGTGCCACTTTTAATACCTTCCGTACCAATCTACCCCTTATAAACCCCGCGATGTTTTGATTTTATTGATTGTATTGTATTGTCTTGTAAATTGTATAATTGGATGACTTGCCAAAACCATGCTATCAGCAATGGAACGGATATAATGGGAGAACATGTAAATGGAATATATCTATGGTTCGTTTCGGTCAATACAGATTGATATAGATTGAATAGATGGATTCATATTGAATCATGTTGTATTGTAGTTTGTACTTGAATAACATTCAAGTTCAGATTGATTAGATTGAGACTCAGTCGGAGTCAGACACTTTTGAAAGAACTTAAAATCCTGATTGTTTTGGTGTTATCGGTAACTGCTGCACATGGACGGCAGGATTTGTGTCTTTTTCCAAAATAATTACCGTGTTGATAATACCGTTTGTTAAGTTCTCTACATTAAATAAGCAAGCACCCATATCTCCGGCTCCTTGAGGCTTAAGAGACTGGTCCCACTTAAACCTATGTTTACTAGAGTCCTTATTGTAATTTAGTATAACTTGAGGGGGTTTACGTAAAAATAGTTTTGGTATAATTTCAAAATACACCTCAAGTATTTAATTATCATTTTTAGAGTTTTCATTGATGTATATTCTATAAATATGACATTTCTAGTGAATAAAACCTAATTTCATAATATATGGCATTTATTTATAATATGAATATTTTTTTGAATTATCATGGTAGTTTCATGTAATATTTGAATTCTTTTCTTCAGTTTTGGGAACATGGAATAATATATATATATATATATATATATATATTTAAAATAAGTATTTTGGTAATATTTATATATATATATATATTTAACGAAAATAAATTTATTTATTTTCTTGTAAAAATCTAATTTTCTAAAGAAAAATGTATAAAAATTCCATCGAGATCAAATGTTCCTTGCGGAGGTCTGCATCTCGCTCTACTAAGACCGATGATGTGCGATAATCCGCACCATCCCGAACGGTATCCCCAAAAATGGGTTGTAGAGGCGCAAATGCATGGAAATTGTAAATACATCTTTTTAAAGAAAACGATTTTATAAGTTAAAGGGATTTATTTGTAAGGTCGTCTTTCCCGTATTCTATTGTCCCAAAATCAATCATGCTATGATAAAGATGTGTGTTGTGATGAGATAGGTCATTACCTCATGAACTATCTAAAGGTATAGTAAGATATAAAGGTTTAATTTCGAAATGAATAGTATGCGGTATTTTTATGTAGAAATGCGATAATTGTCACAAAAATGATTATTTTGATGTGAAACTTGTTTTGTTGAGTTTTTTTAATGTTTGTTAAGCAATATGTGAGAATGAAGTTATCTTGATTAAGAAAAATATAGTTTTTAAAGAAAATCGAATCAGAAGTCGGACTAACTCCGCTTCCGTCAGATTTTAGAAATGAAACTTTTTAAAGATGAAGATGAGAGGGGAAAATGGGACTTACTGGTTTATAAGGTAGAGGGGAGAAAGTGGAAGAGTGGGGAAGCTCCGGTATGTCGTTTCGTCGCCGGAAATTCCTTTGATCGTTGCCGGAACTTCGTGGAGTTTCGTCATTCGTTAACTCCAGTTGCACACTATAGGGACTTGAAAATTTCTTGAGAGTTTTGGCAGGGATTTGTGAGTGGGTAGGGGTGATATGAGGGGTGGTATTTATAGGAAAAGTTAGGGTTTAGTGTAGTGAATGGGTGTATTAAAATTTGTTATAAAATATGTTTAAATATGAATTTTATTGTGCTCTATACATGTGCAGAGTAAATAAATACTACTGGAGTTATGGGGGGAGTCCAAGGGTCTAGGGAAAAAGAAAACTTTAGGGTTGAAAACCGGCGGCACTGGCCGAACAGTATATCTCGCCGGTCCATTCATGGGGTTGGGGGCTCGGATTGGGGCACGTGTCCCTGACGCTTCAACTAGCCTATTTAACATATTTGATTATTCTGTAACTTACCCTATTACGTGTGTTGCACATGTAGATTCTTGGGCTTCTAAAAGGTTAAAAGAAAATTAAATAAAAAGATAATGTGGCTGGGGGGATTCGATCACTGGGCTACGTCACAGCAGTGTAAGGCTTTACCAATGTGCTACAAGTGTTTTCTTGATGTCTTAAATCAAAACAAATACTTATCGCATTCATAGGAATTGTAAATACCCCAATTGTACATTAACTTTAAATGAATTTTATGTACACAGAATTTGGAGTTGTTACAGTCTACCCTCCTTACAAAAATTTCGTCCTCGAAATTTACAATTTATTTTAAGGACTAGTTTACAAATAAGTGAGGATATCTTGCACGCATCTCATCCTCCCTTTCCCATGTTGATTCTCCTGGTGTGTCCTTTCTCCACACCACTCGAACCAAGTTGACTTCCTTATTCCGAGTGACTTCACCTTTCTATCCAGGATCTTAACAGGTTGCTGCTCACAAGATAAGTCTGGCTGTATAGTAAGTTCGGAGTGATCAAGTACATGACTGGGGTCACTCACATACCTTCTGAGTTGGGATATGTGGAACACATTGTGCACTCCTTCCAATGAAGGTGGAAGTGCTAAGTGATAAGCCACTTGACCGACTCATTCGAGTATGTTGAACAGTCCAATGTACCTTGGACTTTGCTTACCCCGTCTTCCAAAACGAATCACTCCGCGGTTTGGAGATATCTTCAGAAATACGTGATCTCCCGGCTGGAACTCCAAATGACGGCGCTTTGCATCAGCCCAGTGCTTCTGTCGATCTTGGGTTATACACATTCTTTCCTTGATAGTGCGGACCACATCTACAGTTGCCACTATCATCTCAGGTCCAAAGAGTTCTCTATCTCCGATGTCATCTCAACTTAATGGCGATTGACACTTCCTTCCATATAGTGCTGCAAAAGGCGCCATTCCTATATTTTCTTGGTAGCTGTTGTTGTATGAAAACTCCACAAGATGTAGGCGATCTTCCCACGATCCTCTGAAGTCTAGCATACACGCTCTGAGCATATCTTCCAAGATCTGAATAGTTCATTCAGACTGACCATCTGTTTGTGGATGATAAGCTGTGCTGAAGTTCAGACTTGTTCCAAAACTCGCTTGCAGACTTTGCCAAAACTGCGATCGAAATCTAGTGTCACGATCAGAGACAATGCAGACCAGTACTCCATGAAGTCTCACAATCTCCTGTATGAGTTCATGGGTATCAGAGATAGTACATTTTTGAAGAGTTTAAAAATCTTACTCAGATTCTTACCTCCATATACTTTCTTGCTAATGTCTCGTTAGATTGGCCAACTCGAAATGAGATGAAGTGAGCCGACTTCGTGAGTCAACCCACAATAACCCATACATGATCATTACCCTTTGTGCTGCGAGGGAGTGCAGCCACAAAATCCATCGTGATGTGTTGCCACTTCCATTCTGGGATAGATAACGGTTGAAGTAATCCAGCTGTCCTGTGATGTTCAGCTTTTACTTGCTGACACACCAAGTATTTAGCGACGCTCCTGGCTACTTCACTCTTCATTCCATTCCACCAGTAATTTTGACGCAGATCTTTGTACATTTTTGTACCTCCAGGGTATACTGAATAAGGAGAGTTGTAAGCTTCTTTCATCAACTCTTCTCGCACAGGATCTTTTGGTACATATAATCTGCTGCCATATCTCAAAGATCCATCTTCATGGATGATGAAGTCTGTTCTGAGTCCACTTTCCACTTGTTCTCTGATCTTTTGCAACTGAGCATCACTTGCTTGAGCTGCTTTGATCTGATTGACAATGGTAGATTGAACTTGTAAGTTCATCAAACTTGAAGCGTTACCTGGCATGACCACTTCAATCTCCATCTGATGCAAGTCTTGTTGAAGCTTCCACTGAGCGGTGAGATCCATTGCTAATGGTTGGTGACTAAGGGCATCAGGTACCACATTCACCTTCTCTAGGTGATATTGCAGGTTGATGTCGAAGTCCGCCATGAGTTCTAACTATCTTCTCTGCCGCATATTAAACTCTTTCTGAGTAAACACATATTTCAGACTCTTGTGATCTGTGTATATGTTCACTCGTTCACCAAGAAGATAATGGCGCCAAATTTTAAGAGCAAAGATTACGGCCACCAACCCTAAATCATGCGTCGGGTAATTGCGCTCATGAATTTTTAGCTGTCTTGGAGCATAAGCTACATCCTTACCGTGCTGATGTAGAACACATCCTAATCCCTTACCGGATGCATCGCAATGCACTTCGAAACTTCCAGATTTGTCCGGTATAACGAGAATAGGCGCTGATGTCAATCTTGACTTGAGTTCTACGAAAGCTTGATCGCATGCTTCTGACCACACGAATTCTTCATCTTTACGTGTGAGCTTGGTCAGGGGTGTTGCTATCTTAGAAATCCTTCAATGAACCTTCTGTAATATCCATCTAGACCCAAGAAAATTCGAATGTCCTTCACTGACTTCGGTGTCGGCCATTCACTTACCGCTGAAACTTTCGCTGGATCCATAGAGATTCCTTCGCCCGATACAATATATCCGAGGAAACCGACTTGATCTATCCAAAACTTGCATTTGCTGTACTTGGCATATAGTTGATGTTGTCATAGAGTTTCCAGGACAATTCGTAGATGCTCGGCATGTTCTTTCCAACTCTTAGAATATACCAGGATGTCGTCGATGAAGATGACAACAAACCTGTCTAGGTACTCCCGGAAAACTTGATTCATCAGGTTCATGAATATTGTTGGTGCGTTGGTCACCCCAAATGGCATCACTAGAAATTCGCAATGTCCATAGCGAGTTCTGAATGCCGTTTTATGGATATCAGATTCCTTAACCTTCACCTGATGATAACCCGAACGGAGATCTAACTTGGAGAAAACACAAGATCCACTTAGCTGATCGAATAAATCGTCGATGCGCGGGAGTGGATACTTGTTCTTTATTGTTACTTCGTTCAAGGATCTATAATCAATGCACATTCTGTATGAACCTTCCTTCTTCTTCACGAGCAGAACCGGAGATCCCCAACTTGAAGTGCTAGGACGAATCCATCCTTTCGCCAATAATTCGTCCAACTGAGTTCGGACCTCCTTCAAACCTTCCAGACTTAATCGATACGGTGCTTTGATCATCGGTTGTGCTCTTGGTACTAAATCAATGCTGAATTCAAGAGCTCGATCGAGAGGCAAACCTGATATATCGTCAGGAAACACATCGTCGAACTCTCGAACTACTCCTGGCTTTGATCCTTCCTCCGCTTGAATTGCCGCAATCACTGCCTTCTTTGGTTTCGTCTTGTAAGTGCTTGGCTCCAGGGTGCTTGGCTCCAGGGTACGGTCTCCACTTTTGAAATAGAAGACCGGATACTCTGGAATCTCGAATACTACCCTCCTTTGACGACAATCGATGGTAGTATAGAATGTTCCGATCCAATCCATACCCAAGACGACGTCGAAGTTCGGTATGTCCAGTACCTTGAAGTCAGCGTAGAATTCTCTACTTCAGACGACCACTGGACACAGGTTGTATCCAATTGTTGCCTTTAGAACGCCATTTCCTGAACTGACATTCCAGCTGGATACAAGCGGTGTGACTGGAATCGCACGAGTTCGGATGAACCGTTGCGACATAAAGTAATGAGATGCTCCAGTATCGAATAGTGCGAGTGCAGGAAGTGAGGATACTAAGATTGTACCTAAGTTCTGTGGGATATGTTTTAGGTATAAGGGAAAAGATATATAGGTATGTCTATGAACTAAAAGAGAATTTGAAAGGGAAGTGTTACCAATGATGACTTGGCCGGTGGCTTCAGCCTCTTCCACAGTCATCGTGAAAGCCTGTCGCCTCGGCATATTCCACCTTGCTAGAGGAGCATTCCTCTGTCCGTTCCTTGGTCCTTGAGGTGGGTTCTTTTGAGCTTGATGGAACTGATGGGGAGGAGGTGCAGTCGGTCCATGAGGAGGTGGAGCAGGTAGTGCAAGTCTTAGAGTAGGTGCCTGGATTGCTGGGCGCTGCGGGTAAGTGATTGATGGCCTGGGTGTAGCATATGAGTTGCGTCAATGAGGACAAGACCCAATATCATGAGTAGCTGAGCCGCAGACTAAGCAAAGGCGATTTGCTCGCCGGTAATCCTTCATCATATGTCCATCCCTCCTGCAATAGGTGCAAAAGGCTGGGATAGGCCGGTTGTTTGGTACTCCCGGTCTCCTTGGCACAAAAGGTGGCCTTGAAAAGGCTCCTCCTGCCATCTGGTTGGAAGGGAGCTTCATCCCGGTAGATTGAGGTCTGCCCCTCATCTTCACCACTGCCTCATAACGGCGGGAAGCTTTCAGAGCCGATTCATGGGTCGGAAAATCTCCTGTGGCTAATGTAGCGTGGATCTCCGGATCTAACCCCTGTTGAAATCGTCGGGCTCTGATCACGTCCTTCGGTATCAGGTGTGCCGCAAATCTGTTAAGGCATTGTGTTAGCTGTGTAGTATGTGATATTTTAAAAATCGAAATATTGAGACGTATCTTACCGACTGAGCATGGTAAACTTATCATCATACCCATCCACTGATTTGGTCCACATTGAACCCTGTTGTAGGTGGATGAACTGTTGTTCCATATCGAATCTGACAGTCTCGGGGAAGTACTTTGCGTCGAACATCTCGCGGAAAGTCCTCCATTCGATCGGCTGGGTGTGACGGCTTTCTTCCGCCTTCCACCAGACATGTACATTGTCCGTGAGCTGCAACTTCGCAACACGAACCCAAGCTATCTCTGGCACTTGTGCCGCTGCCAGGTCATCTTCAATACTTCGAGCCCATTCCTCAGCTTCTAGAGGGCTCTCCTTTCCTGAGAACTGCTTGGGGTGCAAGGCCCTGAATTGTTTCACCCCAGGTGCTTCTGCCTCGGGATGGTTTATCAAGATGGCAGTTTACTGCTGCTGTCCTTCTAGGAGGCCACAGATCGCCTCAAGCAGGACCTTCTGCTCATTGATCGGGGCAGCTACGGCTGGTGTAATTGGTAGGGGTGGTGGAGTATTGTTGAAGTTGGTACTGGTGTTGTTTGGGGAATCCATAACCTTGAAAGAAAATTTTGGGTTAGGACAGATTCAAAATATATGAAATTGGAAGATTCAAGGTATTTGAATTGCAAAGAATGTTTTCAGTTGCTGGTTCTTGTGTTATATTGCTTAGGTTGTCCACACAAAGCTGACCTGCATGTCCATACATAGCTGACATGTATGTCCACACAGAGCGGACCTGCATGGGCCACCAACAAAACCTGTCACGCCCCGCTTCCCAGTGTACGGGCAGAGGACGTGACGAGGCCGCTACGCATTTACTCCGATGTAAACACGCTAAGCGTATCTAAGCATTATAAAATAAAATGTAGACAAGAGACAAGATGTAAATAAACAGTAACTTTATTTATTAAACATTCTTTTTACAATACAACTGAAATGAAAATACATGGAATGAAAGCAATGCCTAAACAATGGCATAACAGAAATGAAAATGAAATTTAATGTACAAGTGAATCTAAAATTCCGGGTCTTCAGTAAACTGATCCAAGTCTTCGCTGTTGGGTTCGATCTCCAGTGAGTCCGAAACACCTGACGACATTCTAAAGAAGAAGAAAGAATGTCGTCACTGAACAAGTCACTCGGTAAGTCCAGTAGATAGATAAGAATAGAATAGACATAATAGAGTATAGCTGTTTAATGTTGTTATTTAGTGTTAACGTTGTTGTTTGTAGCTTGGTACAGAAGAGGCCAGTGTATACGAGACGAGTCTCACTATCCGGAGACTAAGGAATACAGAGTATAAGGAACCATTCGGCCACTGTACAACGACAATGGAGATTCAGATTAGGTGTCTTATGGTTGCAGTCTCGTGTCACTTTTAACACCTTCCGTACCAATCTACCCCTTATAAACCCCGCGATGTTTTGATTGTATTGATTGTATTGTATTGTCTTGTAAATTGTATAAATGGATGACTTTCCGAAACCATGATATCAGTAATGGAATGGATATAATGGAAGAACATGTAAATGGAATATATCAATGGTTTGGTTCAGTTAATACAGACTGATATAGATTGAATAGATCGATTCATATTGAATTATTTTGTATTGTAGTTTGTACTTGAATAACATTCAAGTTCAAATTGATTAGATTGAGACTCGGTCTGAGTCAGACACTTTTAAAAGAACTTGAAATCCTGATTGTTTTGGTGTTATCGGTAACTGCTGCACATGGACGACAGGATTTGTGTCTTTTTCCAAAATAATTACCGTGTTGATAACACCGTATGTTAAGTTGTCTATCTTAAATAGGCAAGCACCCATATCTCCGGCTCCCTGAGGCCCAAGAGACTGGTCCCGCTTTAACCTTTGTTTACTAGAGTCCTTATTGTAATTTAGTATAACTTGAGGGGGTTTTATGTAAAAATAGTTTTGGTATAATTTTAAAATACACCTCAAGCATTTAATTATCATCTTTAAGGTTTTCATTGATGTATATTCTATAAATGTGACATTTCTAGTGAATAAAACCTAATTTCATAATATATGGTATTTATTTGTAATATGAATATTGTTTTGAATTATCATAGTAGTTTCATGTAATATTTGAATTTTTTTCTTGAGTTTTGGAAACATGGAATAATATATATATATTTAAAATAAGTATTCTGGTAATATTTATATATACATATTTAACAAAAATAAATAAATTTATTTTCTTGTAAAAATCTCATTTTCTAAAGAAAAATGTATAAAATTTCCTTCGAGATTGAATGCTCCTTGCGGAGGTCTGCATCTCGCTCTACTAAGCCCGAGGATGTGCGATAATCTACACCATCTCGAACGGGATCCCCAAAATTGGGTTGTAGAGACGCAATTGCATGGAAATTGTAAATATATCTTTTTAAAGAAAACGATTTTATAAGTTAAAGGCATTTATTTGTAATGTCGTATTTCCCATATTCTATTGTCCCAAAATCAATCGTGCTATGATAGAGATGTGTGTAGTGATGAGATAGGTCATTACCTCATGAACTATCTAAAGGTATAGCAAGATATAAAGGTTTAATGTCGAAATGAATAGTATGTGGTATTTTTATGTAAAATTTTAATAATTGTCACAAAAATGATTATTTTGATGTGAAACTTGTTTTGTTGAGTTTGTTAATGTTTGTTAAGTGTTCATATCAGATTTTTGCATTTTTATACCGCCCAATTTTTATCACATTGCTTATCGGTAGGTACTCTTGAGCCGTGTTTGCTAGTCAGTTGCAGGATACAGGTTCTCAGCTCTAAACAGTGAAATTCATGGAAAAGCACGACAAATTCTGGATTACTGCCAACCACAGATAAAACACGGGTCTCCGCTCTCTATCCGTATGTTGCCGCACACCAGTTTAAGGGACAAAATGGCAAATCAATGTCATTTTCATGCACAAAGCTTAATGGCAACACAAGATCCAACATATCTACGCGGAGCTCAAGAAAAATCATGACAAAAGATCCACATTACATCACCTTTTGTTCTGCTGAAATTCTGGAAATATTGTGAAGAGATTCTGAGAAGAAACATATACCACACTGAAGAGTACTAAAAAGAAGGGAAAACCACCAAATTTCATGGCCTAACACCACTAAAGGGCCGCGGTTCCGCGGCATAAGCATGCTTAGGCCGCGGAACCGCGGCCGTACGGGCTCCGCAGTGAATAAGGTTTCAGGGGTATTTTGGTCATTCTATATGGAGTCAGTTTGTTGCCCTAGGTTTCCAGTTCCCTGCCTATAAATAGTCCAGAACTTGCCAAAGCCAAGGGTGCTTATTCTTGTATTTAGATTTTAGGATATATGTTGTTGTTCTTCTTCCTCTTCTCATCTCTTCTCCATTAAAACCTTGTAGTGAGCTTTTGTGAGTGAAGCGATGAATAAAAGAGTTCTTTTTGTTACCATACTTGCCAAAGCTTTTGTTATGATTATTAATTATAATTGCTTGTATTTTTCATTTGCTAATCTAGTTGTTGTTATTTGTTGTTTGTTTCTTTCTTGTTCTCTTTTTCTTTATCCTTAAACAACAATGATGCTTAAGCTTGATACTTGCCAAAGTGAGGTCTCAAATAGCTAGTTGTAATCTTCTAATCTCTTTCTTTCTATCTTTCTCCTTTGTTTTATTTTCTTTTTCTTGTGATGGGTGAGTAGTTTTCTTACTTGTTAGGGTAGGATAAGGAAAGTTTGAGAGAAGAAAATCTCTCTCACTCTTTTCTTGCCCAACATCTTAATTCGGACTCCCGTTAATTGAACCAAAATCCGCTCCCTACGGCACCCTATCCTACATGATAGCGGTGATTCCTTAGTGAGACCGGTTGCGGTTGAATTAACCGGAGGTTAAGGCTAAGAGCCAAGAACGGACGGACAAGCACCAAAAGGAAGAACTTAAGCGTTGGAAAGCCTATCTTATACTCGCAAGTTCTTTCCTAGTCGTGCTAATCCCCGTTGTTGCCGATTACCATAACACAGAAATTAAGAGTGGCAACGAAAGAAGTGAGCGACTCCTAACTCAAACTAACCTAATCCTAACCCTAACAAGCTCTCTTTATATACATTTTTAGCACATAGTTAATCTCAAACAAACCTGGACCTTTGCACTTAACTCGTTAAAGCACATAGAAAAAGATTCCCATCTCCCTGCGGACGACCCGTACTCAACCGGCTAGCTACAAGCGAAACTTTCTTGATTGCGGTAATTAACTAAGCACGCAAAAACTCTACCTTATCATTTGCTCATCCCGAGCAAAGCCAATTTATTCACAAAAAATTTCTAACCTCACTTTCGCAGGGAACGCGATTGCACTGAGCATGTGCAACAAGCCGTTGAACCTCTAGGTGTCCCTAGGAGGAGGAGTGTTGTCTCCTGAGGGTTTTCAGCGGATACTACCCACAAAATGCGGTCAAGCTAGTTTTGCAAAATAACTATGATTCAAACCCTAAAAGTTTAGTTTCAGAAAATAACAATTCTATTATCCTAAGTCTAAACTATCGAACCTTTATTTTTCACACCTCGCTTCATATTTAACTTAAGATTTTATATGTCTTTACGTGCAGTGCAAATAGTGTCGTTAAGTTCCAGAAGGATCGATTAAAGTCATCATGTCACACAATAAAGCCTAGATAAAATTTTTAAAAGGATCACACAAGTTTTATAAAGAGTTAAGCATTTTCATGTTTCGTTTTCCAGTAAGGTTTCAACTTCAGAATTTCTATCTTCCTTAACAGGAAACTATGTCTTATTTTTCACTTTACCTTTTTCTTGTTTTCATTTCATACACACCTCTGTGAACGTGCAATAGTCTTTATCATAGAATAAAACCTTCATATCTCCGCCAGAAATATTTTTCATAAAAACATGTCTTTTGTCAAGATTATTCCCACATAAAGAACCGTTAGGAATTTTAACTCGGAGAGAACACTTGCTTGACTTTGTTTTAATATGGACTTTCTAGGCTTCTTAACGAACTTTGGGCCAATGCACCCAAACCAGTTGGCTTTAGGGCATTAGGTGTAGAGACACCCCAGCGGACTTAATTACTCAAGTTACCTAGGCCCAAAAACAAAAGACACTTTAGCGTGAAAATCATGATGATTCAATGCGAACGGAGATATAACCGGCAGTTCAGTTATTTTTTGGATAAAAGACGTGTTTAGTGGGTTAGGTGTGTAATCATTCCAATCAAGTTTCAGATGGGTTATTTTTCAGAATTAGTTCCAATTAAGGCATCAATAACATTCCTTCATATTCGCTTTACTTCATAAACTATTCTTGATATTACTTATTTCAGAACAAACCCATTTGATCCTCAGAAAATCATTTATCCATTTAAAAGTTTTTTTGACATAATAGACTTGTCATCTAATTTCCAAAACTCACGACACGTGTAGTGTGATGTAAAGACGTATATCAGCTATAGTTAACTTCAAAGGAGAGTTATCTTTTAGGTTTTCAAAATCTAAAAATAAGATTTAGTTATTCTTATCTTTTCAAACAAAACCGTCAAAATGTTGAATCTGAGTTCTCCTACTAGCTAACTTGACAAAAAGTTTTTATGTTTTTTAGAATTTTCTGATTTTTATGGATTTTAGTATGCAGATGCAAAGTATACATATGAATGCGAAGGTTAGAAATGCGTACCGAGCGTACCCCCAAACTTAAACTGGACAGTGTCCTCACTGTCATTGCATGAAGAGATTATTTGAAGGGTCAAAATTGTCGGTTAGATAAACACAATTTTTTTTTATGTTTTTGTTTTTAAAGAAAAGAAGAATAGTAAAAATGGAAAAGAATATCCACAAATATATACAAAATGGTATATACATACCCCCCAAACTTATTTTGAACAGTGTCTACTATTTTTGGCTGGATAACTGAAGTTTGGTGGTAGGCAGAGGAAGATTATACAGGGTAAACCGGCTCCTGTAAGACCAGGAGCTCCTCTGTTGGTTCGGCGCTAAGGTACAGTTTAAGTCTGTGTCCGTTGACTTTGAAAAATGAACCGTCCTTTGGATTCTCCAAATACACAACGCCATGCGGATACACATTCCGCACAAAATACGGCCCCTTCCAGCGAGATCTGAGCTTTCCTGGATGGAAATGTAGCCGGGTGTTGTAAAGCAGCACCTGTTGATCAGGTGTGAAAGTTTTGCGCAAATGGTGTTTATCGTGAAACACCTTCGTTCGGTTCTTAACGACAACCGCGTTTTCGTAAGCCTCATCCCTAAGCTCGCTCAATTCGTTCAACTGCAGCTTCCGATGGCTGCCCGAATCTTCGAGAGACAGATTCAGCTCCTTTATCGCCCAAAATGCGCGATGCTCTATTTCGACCGGGAGGTGGCAAGCCTTTCCATACACAAGCCGATAGGGAGACATGCCAAGATCGGTCTTATAAGACGTTCGAAATGCCCAAAGGGCATCAGTGAGTTTCAACGACCAATCCTTTCGGTTCTTGGAAACCGTCTTCTCCAGTATCTGCTTGATTTGCCGATTTGAAACTTCAGCTTGCCCACAGGTTTGGGGATGGTAGGGCGTAGATAGATTATGATTAATGTAATATTTCCGCATCAAGGCCTCGAAAGTCTTATTGCAGAAATGAGTTCCATTGTCGCTAATGATCGCTCGGGGGTGCCCAAACCGGAAGTAAATGTTTTCTTTAAGAAACCTAACGACAACCTTGTTGTCGTTAGTCCGGCTGGGCACAGCCTCGACCCATTTAGAGACGTAATCAATAGCGAGAAGGATGTACAAATTCCCAAAAGAGCTGGGAAACGGCCCCATGAAGTCTATCCCCCAAACGTCGAAAATCTCCACAACCAAGATTGGTTGGAGCGGCATCTCGTTTCTCCGGGATATCCGGCCCCAGTGTTGGCACCGGGAGCAAGTCTTGCAATAGTCATGAGCGTCTTTGAAGAGTTGTGGCCAGTAGAAACCACATTGCAAGATCTTCTCAGCTGTCTTTCTGGGGCCAAAATGCCCGCCACATGCTTGATCGTAGCAAAATAACAGCACACTCTTGAATTCATCGTCAAGGACACACCGACGAATAATCTGGTCGGGACAGTACTTGAACAGATAGGGTTCGTCCCAGTAAAAGTGTTTTATTTGGGATAAGAATTGAAGTCTGTCCTGACTTGACCATTCAGTCGGCAGTAACCCTGTGGCCAAATAGTTCACAATATCTGCGAACCAGGGTTCGCGAGATACTGTCAAGAGTTGTTCATCCGGAAAAACGTCGTTGATCGGAAGTTGAGGCGGCGGCGAAGAAGGAAGTCGTGAGAGATGGTCGGCGACTACATTTTCACATCCTCTTTTGTCCTTAATGACAAGGTCAAACTTTTGAAGCAAGAGGATCCAACGTATTAGCCGAGATTTTGCATCTTTCTTCGCAAAAAGATGGCGCAGAGCAGAATGGTCTGTGTAGACAATGACTGGAGAGCCGATGAGGTAGGGCCTGAACTTTTCTAAAGAAAATACAACAGCCAAGAATTCCTTCTCAGTTGTTGTATAATTAAGTTGGGCATCGTTCAGGGTTCGGCTAGCATAATAGATTACGTGCGGCATCTTGTTGATGTGTTGTCCAAGGACAACACCAATGGCAAAGTCGGATGCATTGCACATAATCCCAAATGGGTGCGTCCAGTCAGGTGAAGAAAGAACGTAAGCAGAAGTGAGTGAGCTTTTTAATGACTCGAACGCAGTCACACAGCTCGAGTTGAAGTCGAATGGCGTGTCCTTGGCCAGTAGAAGAGTCAAGGGCCTAGCAATCTTGCTAAAGTCCTTGATGAACCGTCTACAGAAACCGGCATGGCCAAGGAAGGCTCGGATGTCTCGGACGCATCTGGGAGGAGGGAGATTGAAAATGACCTCAATCTTCGCTTTGTCAACCTCAATGCCATTTTGCGAAATGATATGTCCTAAGACAATACCTTCGCGCACCATGAAGTGGCACTTCTCCCAATTCAAAGTGAGGTTCTTGTCCTTACATCGGGTAAGGACAGCGTCGAGATGCAGCAAACACTCATTGAAGGAATCGCCGAAGATGGAGAAATCGTCCATGAAGATCTCCAGGAATTTCTCCACCATGTCTGAGAAGATTCCCATCATACACCGCTGGAAGGTAGCGGGCGCATTGCATAACCCAAAGGGCATGCGACGATATGCAAACGTGCCGAAAGGACAAGTGAATGTGGTCTTGTCCTGGTCTTTTTCGGCGATGGGAATCTGATTATAGCCGGAGTAGCCATCAAGAAAGCAGTAGTACTCGTGTCCGGCCAATCGTTCAAGCATTTGGTCAATGAAAGGTAGCGGAAAGTTGTCCTTCCGCGTTGCGGCGTTGAGTTTTCTGTAATCGATGCATACTCGCCACTCAGTTTGGGTGCGTGTAGGGATTAACTCGTTCGCCTCGTTAGTGATGACCATTATGCCTGATTTCTTAGGGACAACATGAATGGGGCTAACCCACTGGCTATCAGAGATAGGGTAAATGATACCACTATCCAGACACTTTACGATTTCCTTTTTCACAGCCTCCTTCATGACTGGGTTGAGTCGCCTTTGTGGATCCCTGGCTGGTTTGGCATCATCCATCAGATGAATGTGATGTTCAATGATCAGGGGACTAATCCCCTTGATGTCCGCCATAGACCAGCCAAAAGCTTGCCTATTACTGTGCAAGACCGCAAGAAGGGATTTCTCTTGCTCTGGAGCTAGAGAAGCCGAGATGATAACAGGGAGGGTCTCGTTCTCACCCAAGTAAGCGTACTTAAGGTGAGACGGCAAAGGCTTGAGTTCGAGCGTTGGAGGTGAAACGATTGAAGGCAAGATTAGTGAAAAGGTCTTGAACTCAAAGGATTCCAGCAAAGGTTCAAAACGAGTGTAAGCGACCGAGTTGGATGGTTCAGGTAACTCATCCGGAAATTCGAAGGATTCAAACTCGGGTGGTGAGTGGCTAAGATCGTTCGAGAAAGTGAAACACTCGTAGTCATTGTCGGGCGCAGAAACAGCAGCAGGTTCGAAGAGGAACGCACTAGTGGCGTTAAGGTTATCGTGATCGAACAAAAACTCCTCGAATTCACACTCTTCTGGGGTGATCTCCTGGATTGAGCAAACATCTAGTATATGAGCATTATGTTCGGTGGGCTGATTCCCCAACCTAAAAATGTTGAGTTCAATTGTCATGTTTCCAAAAGATAGGTTCATCGAACCATTGCGACAATTGATCACAGCATTTGAGGTTGCAAGGAATGGGCGACCGAGTATCACCGGAATTTGATTCCGGGGGTTAGCTACAGGCTGTATGTCTAATACAATGAAATCAATGGGGAATATGAAGTCCCCAACCTTGATTAACACATCCTCTAGCTCACCCCTAGGATGGGTGATTGATCGGTCGGCCATTTGGAGAGTACAGTGTGTGGGTTTCAGCTCTCCTACACCGAATTGCTCATATACTGAGTACGGAAGCAGGTTAACACTGGCACCAAGATCTAATAGTGCGCGGTTGATGTTCTTATCCCCAATGGTAATAGAAATCGTAGGACAGCCAGGGTCCTTCCGTTTTTGCGGTAATGACTGGGTAAGATCATCACTCACAGCACTAGCCAAGAAAACTTTCTTGGGTACCTGAGACTTCCTATTTTTCGTGCATAAGTCCTTTAAGATTTTCGCGTAGGACGGGACTTGTTGGACAACATCTAAAAGAGGAATGTTGATGTTAACCTGCTTAAACAACTCCAGAATCTCCTCTATTTGTGGATTTTGTTTATTGGACCTCAACCGGTTTGGAAATGGAACGTTTTTAAAATTGGTTAAGTCCAATGCTTGTGGAGGAGATTGTGGAGCTGGAACAGATCCCAGAGCTGGTGTTTTCGTGGAGTGAGAAGTGGGTCCGTTCAGAGCAGAAGAAGAAGAAGGAGAGCCTTTTGAAGAATGAAGAATAGGCTCAGAATATGAGGAAGGAGAAGGAGAAGCGGCCGGGGTGTCATCGTCGATCCGTGTGCCAATATTGTTTTGCAGCATCCTTCCCGATCTCAATGTAGTCACGGCACTCACATTATGGTTCTGTTGTTCAAGAGCAACATGTACATTATGTGGGTGACCGGGATTTGGGAGTGGTTGAGATGGAAGCTTCCCTTTTTCTCGCTCTCTTAACGCCGCATTCAGCTGTGCAATCTGGGCTTCGATGGTCTTGATGCTTTGCCCGTGTGCAACAGTGTGTTGCACCAAAGACTAAATAGACGACTGGATGTTGGCGGTGGATTGTGTCGATTGTTTAACGAACGCCTTCAGACTTCGTTCTAGCGAGTAAACCTTATCGTTGTTTGACGGAACAAAGTTGTTTTGGGGAAAAGAATTGTTGGGTGAAAAGTTGTTCGTCTGATTTTGAAAAAGTTGGGGTTGGAAGGGCTGCTGAAACTGATGTTGAGTTTGTTGTTGCGCTTGTTGTTGCGGAGGAGGGGGCCTCTGGAAATTGTTGCCTTGGAATTGATGCCGATTCTGATTCCAGGCGAAATTGGGGTGGTTCCTCCAACCGGGATTGTAGGTGGAAGAGTATGGATCATTTTTCGGTCTTTACTGAAATGCAGCATTAACCTGATCCAGTCCTTGAGATGGTGGATTGTAAGGACACTCTTCGGTTAAGTGAGAAGGATCAGAACAACAAGCACAAATGGTACGAAGGGGAAGAACAGGGGCAGGAGCAGGAGATGAAAATTTGCTCTCTATCGCTTCAAGTTTTCTCGTTATTGCAGCCATTTCAGCTTTCATCGCAATAGAGACATCAAGTTGGTGAATTCCTACCCTAGACTGACCAGTAGAGGTGGAGGAAGAAGAAGAAGAAGTTGGTCTGGTGCTCTCCCATTGAAGCGTTTGTTCCGCAAGGTCGTCGAAGAATTGCCACGCTTCCTCGTCAGATTTTGATAGGAAGTGACCCTGATAAATGGTTTCCAACAACTGCTTGGTGGCTGGGTTCAGGCCCTCGTATAAGGTTTGGCAAAGTTGCCATTTCTCGATACCATGGTGAGGACACTGAACAAGAAGGTCTTTATACCGGTCAAAGCACTTCCAGAATGGTTCAGTAGGAAGCTGAGAGAATTGGTTGATTTCGTTACGGATCCTTGCGGTTTTATGATTCGGATAGAATTTCTTGAGAAACACTTTCACAAACCCGTCCCAACTGGTTATGGAGTGGGAAGCGGTGCTATACAGCCATTTTTCAGCAAGATCGCATAAAGTGAATGGAATGACCCGTAGCCGTATAGCATCGTCCGACAGCTGGGTAGTTTTCATCATGGCACAAACATTTTGGAACTTGTTGATGAAGATATAGGCATCTTCAGATTCAAGCCCATGAAATTTCGGAAGCATGTTAATGAAGTGGGGATTAATTTCAAAATTATCCCCATTGGCCGGTGGAAGGAAAAGACAGGTGGGAAGTACAGAACGGGTGGGATAGAAACGATCCTGGAGCGCTATTCGCTGCGGCGCTACAACAGGCGGTGGTGGTGGGTTATTCGCATCCATAGGAGGTGGAGTCAATCCCGGGGGAGTCAAAGAGATGTTTGGATTAAATCCTGACATCGCGTAAGAAGAGGTTGGTGATGGTGAAGGTGAGGATGTATGAACAGAATTCCGGTCAACGTCGGAGTTGGCCGGCAAAGGTAAGGGTGAAAGAGGCGTGGACGGAGTTTCGATGTCTGAGTTGATCGCGTAGTCGGTAGCGACTAACATAACGCGGACTAGACGGACGCTAGTGTCCCGAGTCCAAGACGACATACACTAAACGAGTTTAGTATAGTCAAAGCGGAGAAGGTGAGGGTAAGAAAACGTCAATGGAGAAATACGATAGGAGGTGGGTAAAAAAATGGATTCTGGCGACAAAGGGCAAGTTTTTATAAAAGATTTTGGTTTTTGTGTTTTTTTTTCTTTTTAGAAAGAGCTTTACAGAAATATGTATGGACTTACGGTTTCAAACAATCACAAACAAGATATGCACAATCACACCTAGATCTAGGGTCACCTAGGTCAGCTAGACAGCTCCTAACTGTTCCAAAGGGCTAGAAATAGGACCTCAAACCGCCTCTTCTCCGCCAATTGCGGACAGGTAAGTGCCAGGTAAGTGGGAGGCTCCCCACTACGTAAGTAGTGGTCCTAATTAAGTAACCACTTGCCTTGGACACACTTGCCTAGACACCGCAAATTCAGGATAGGATAAACGGCCGATGCCTGTAACTAGTCCTTTGTCCTATTGAGCGCGAAATCCTTAGGGCTGAGTCTAGTATTTTTTAATTTAAGCAATGGTCAATGCATATGCTTTTTGTGATTTCTGGGGTCCTGGGAAGGGTGATGAAATCCCCACCCAATCTGGATTGGTTTCAAGCCCCTTAAAGTCCGAATTAATATATGCAAAGCAGTAACAATCCACTGCAATCAATTTTTATTTTTTAGCGCGACGCAAAGAATCCTGCACAAAAACAATTTATTGGAAGGGGGAAGAGAATTTGCGCAAAGAATGCTGCAGAAAACATAGTTCAGTAGAGTTCAGAGGAGTGGGGAAGAGATTAGAGACACTTACAGGGATTTTGGGATGCTGACAGCACCAAGTGGCCGCGGTTCCGCGGCCTAAGCCTGTTTATGCCGCGGTTCCGCGGCAGTAAGGTGGAAGTGGGTCTTCAAAAATCTTGTAGGTCCTTCGTTGGTTGTCCACTTCTTGTATGGATTTCCTGAATCTTGATTTGCTCACTGTATCTGCTCCAGATTTTTACTGTAGACCGTTGGCTCCATCTTGATCCGTCGCGGTGTAGCCGCGAGTTATGGGTCTAACTTCCCACATCTTTGGCACTGAACTTGAACTTCCTTTTCTCCTGCACACTTGCACAAAAACTAATCAAAAATAACAAGATGGTTTTTTTTACAATGTATATATTTTTTTTGTTTTTCGGTTATATTTATATTCACAAATTAACCCGAAATTATACAAGGAAATAAACTACCGTCTCCCCGGCAACGGCGCCATTTGATTGGTAGAGTTTTTGCGTGCTTAGTTAATTACCGCAATCAAGACGGTTTCGCTTGTAGCTAGCCGGTTGAGTACGGGTCGTCCGCAGGGAGATGGGAATCTTTTTCTATGTGCTTTAACGACTTAAGTCCAAAGGTCTAGGTTTGTTTGAGATTAACTATGTGCTAAAAATGTATATAAAGAGAGCTTGTTAGGGTTAGGATTAGGTTAGTTTGAGAGAAGGAAATCTCTCTCACTCTTTCCTTGCCTAACATCTTAATTCGGACTCCCGTTAATTGAACCACAATCCGCTCCCTACGGCACCCTATCCTACATGATAGCGGTGATTCCTTAGTGAAACCGGTTGTGGTTGAGTTAACCGGAGGTTAAGGCTAAGAGCCAAGAACGGACGGACAAGCACCAAAAGGAATAACTTAAGCGTTGTAAAGCCTAGCTTATACTCGCAAGTTCCTTCCTAGTCGTGATAATCCCCGTTGTTGCTGATTACCGTAACACCGATATTAAGAGTGGCAATGAAAGAAGTGAGCGACTCCTAACTCAAACTAACCTAATCCTAACCCTAACAAGCTCTCTTTATATACATTTTTAGCACATAGTTAATCTCAAACAAATCAGGACCTTTGGACTTAACTCGTTAAAGCACATAGAAAAAGATTCCCATCTCCCTGCGGACGACCCGTACTCAACCGGCTAGCTACAAGCGAAACCGTCTTGATTGCTGTAATTAACTAAGCACGCAAAAACTCTACCAATCATTAAGCAATATGTGAGAATGGAGTTATCTTGATTAAGAAAAATATAGTTTTTAAAGAAAACTGAATCGGAAGTCGGACTAACTCCGCTTCCGTCGGCTTTTAGAAATGAAACATTTTAAAGATGAAGATGAGAGGGAGAAATGAGACTTACTGGCTTATAAGGTAGAGGGGAGAAATATGAAGAGTGGGGAAGCGTCGGTGCGTCGTTTCATCGCCGGAAACTCCATTGGTCGTTGCCGGAACTTCGTGGAGTTTCGCCCTTCGTTAACTCCACTTGCACACTATAGGGACTTGGAAATTTCTTGAGAGTTTTGGCAGGGATTTGTGAGTGGGTAGGGGTGATATGAGGGGTGGTATTTATAGGAAAAGCTAGGCTTTAGTGTAGTGAATGGGTGTAATAAAATAGGTTTAAATGTGAATTTTATTGTGCTCTATAAATGTGCAGAGTAAACAAATAATACTGGAGTTATAGGGGGAGTCCAAGGGTCTAGGGAAAAAGAAAAAATTAGGGTTTGGGCTAAGGAAAACCGGCGGCGCCAGCCGAACAGTATTTCTTGTCGGTCCATTCATGGGGTTAGGGGCTCGGATTGGGGCCACGTGTCCCTGACGCTTCAACTAGCCTATTTAACATGTTTGATTATTCTGTAACTTACCCTATTACGTGTGTTGCACGTGTAGACTCTTGGGCTTCTAAAAAGTTAAAAGAAAATTAATTAAAAAGATAATGTAGCTAGGGGGATTCGATAACAGGGGCTACGTCACAGCAGTGCAAAGCTTTACCAATGTGCTACAAGTGTTTTCTTGCTGTCCTAAATCAAAACAAATGCTTATTGCATTCACAAGAATTTTAAATACCCCAATTGTAAATTAACTTTAAATGAATCTTATGTACACAGAATTTGGAGTTGTTATAAGAGAAGAAGAAGACCTCTACCAAGCCGATAGGTAGTGTCAGTAAAATAGAGGGAAAGGGCAGGGCAAAAGTTTTGGGGCTAACAGAAAAGAAGGAGGAATGTTTCTATTGTCATGGGAAAATGCATTGGCAGAAGGAATGCTGGGCTTGGAAAGACAGAAACCAGAATTCGAATCACGTTGAGGTTTCTGCTTCAGGTGTGTTTATGATTGAAAACTGTATGTCAATTAACTCTACTTCCTGGGTATTAGATACTGGATCAGGATCTCATATCTGTAATTCATTGCAGGTTCTGAGAAACCGTAGAGTTATCAAGGCAGGTGATATGACTCTCAGGATTGCTAACAGAATGAGCGTAGATGCTGTATCCGTAGGGGAATATCACCTAGGATTGACAAGTGGGCAGATTTTGATTTTGCGTAACTGTTTGTGTATACCTAGTCTGACTTGTAATATCATTTCTGTATCTTTACTTTCTAAAGAAAATTATGATTTTACATTTGTAAGTAATGTGGTCCACATGCACCTTAATCAAAATTTGATAGGGTCAGGTACACTAGATAATGGTATATACGTATTAAATCAAGCTCAGGTTTTCAATGTCCAGAACACACTTAAAAGAAAATCTCCAAAATTAAATCAGGCTTCCTTATGGCATTGTAGACTGGGTCACATCAATTAAACACGGTTGACGAAGTTACATAAAGAGGGATATTTGGATCCGTTCGAATATCAGTCATGTGCAACTTGTCAATCATGTCTCAAAGGAAAGATGAAAAAGACTCCGTTCACTGGACATGGAGAAAGAGCCACTGAGCTATTGGGACTCATTGTCACGCCCCGCTTCCCGGTGTACGGTAAGGAGACGCGACGGGTCACGCGACATATTTACTCAGAAGTAAACACGCTAAGCGTATCTAAGCAATATAAAGTAAAGTACACAAGAGACAAGAATGTAAATGAACAACAGTTTTATTTATTAAACATTCTTTTACAGGTACAACTGAAATGTAAATACATGAATATAAAGCGATGCCTAAACAATGGCATAACTGAAATAAAAATATGTACAAGTGCCTACAGTTCTGGGTCAAACGCTAACTGCTCCAAATCTTCAGGGCTGGGCTCGATCTCTAATAAGTCCAAAACACCTAACAACATTCCAAAGAAAGAAGAAAAGGAATGTCGTCGGCGAACAATCGCTCGGTAAGTCCCAAAGATGAGTAGAGATAGAATAGACAGAAAAAGAATATATTTAGTAATGTTTGATTATAATGTTAACGCGGTTGTTTGTAGCTTGGTACAGAAAATGTCAGTGTATACGAGAGATTTCCCACTATTCTGGAGACTAAGATATACGGAGCACAAGGAACCGTTCAGCCACGGTACAACGACAATGGATATTCAGGTTAGGTGTATTATGGTTACAGTCTCGTGCCACTTCTAACACCTTCCATACCAATCTACCCCTTTAAAAACCCCACGATGTCTTTTATATTGATTGTATTGTTTTGTTATATAGATGGATGACTTGCCGAGACCATGATATCGGTAAACAGAATGTATATAAATAGAGAGTCATGTAGACGGAGTATATCCATGGTTCGGTTCAGCCAATATAGATTGATATAGACGGATTCATGGATTTATGTTGAATTGTAGTTTATACTTGAATCATATTCAAGTCAAATTGATTAGATTGAGACTCATTCTGAGTCGGACACTTTGAAAAGAAATTGAAATCCTGAATTAGTTTTGATGTTATCGGTAACTGGTGCACATGGACGACAAATTTTGTGTCTTTTTCCAGGACAATTACCGTGTTGATAACACCGTTTGTTAGATTGTCTACCTTAAATAGGCAAGCACCCAAATTCTCCGGCTCCCTGAGACTCAAGAGAACCGGTCCCTCTTAAACCTATGTTTAGTAGGGTCCTTATTGTAATTTAGTATAACTTGAGGGGGTTTTATGTAAAAATGGTTTTGGTATAATTTCAAAGTACATCTCAATTATTTAATTATTGTCTTTAGTGTTTTCATAGATGTATATTTTATAAATGTGAAATTTCTTTTGATTAGAATCTATTTTTCATAGTATATGGTATTTTATTGAAATATCGGTATTGTTTTGTATTTGGATGGTATTTTCATGTAATAATGATTCCTTTGATTTGGAAAACATGGAATATTTATATAATATAATTAAAATAGATATTTTTATAATAGATATATATTTAATAAAAATAATTTTATTTATTCTTGTAGAAATCTCATTTTCTAAAGAAAAATGCATTAAAAATTCCATAGAGAGTCTAATGCTCCTTTCGGAGGTCTGCATCTCGCTCTACTAGGCCCGAGGATGTGCGATTACCCGCGCCATCCTGAGCGGGGTCCCCAAAATGGGTTGTAGAGGCACAATTGTAAGGAATTGATTAATACACTTTTTAAAGAAATGGTTTTACAAGTTTGATGGTATTTATTTGTAATGTTGTATTATCCCATAACTATATTCCCAAAACTTCATCGTGCTATGTCAAAGATGTGTGTTGTGATGTGATAGGTCATTATCTCATGAGTTATCTAAAGGTAATACATGTTTTATGTTGTTTTATGTCGGGAATAAAGTATGTGGTATTTTACTGTAAAAATACGATAAAAATTGCATAAAAGCTTATTTTGAGATGAAACTTGTTTTAAAGTGTTTGTTAAAAATTATATGAGAGTATGGTATTGATTGTTTAAGAAAAATAACATTTTAGAAGAAATACCGAATCAGAATTCGGATTAATTTCGCTTCCGTCGGGTTTTAGAATTTTAAGTTTTTAAGTTAGTAGATGAGAGGGGGAGAGGGGAATTACTGGCTAGGGAACAAAAGAAGAGAGCGAGGGAGGTTAGGGAAGTGTCGGGGCGTCGTTTCATCGCCGGAATCTCCTTGGAATGTCGCCGGAATTTCACCCTTTGCTAACTCCACTTGCACACTATAAGGACTAGAGAATTTTTTATAGTTTTGGCAGGGAATTTCTGAGTGAGGATGTGTGAATTAGAGTGTGGTATTTATAGGGAAAATTAGGGTTTAGAAGGTTAAAGAATGTATTGAAAATTTGCATTAAAAATTGGATTAAAGGTGATTTATTGTTCTCTGGAAATGTGCAGAGAAAATAAACAATATTAGAGAAGTGGGGTTGCTGAAGAGGTGCTCGGGTGTAAAGATGGGAAGCATCCCCTATGGAGGGCCTGGTGGTACCGTTCTAATGCTCCATCTCGCCGGCCAAAGTCCGATGGAATTGGCTTAGATCGTCGCCACGTGTTCCTGTCGCTTTGTATACCCCAGTGCACGTGTTTTTTTAATTTGTAACTTATCATATTACGTGTAGTGCACATGTAAACTCTCGGGCTTCTAAAAGATTTAAAAGAAAAATCAATAAAAATAATATATAGCTGATGGGATTTGAACCCAGGTGCTATGTTTCAACAGTGCAAGGTCTTTACCAGTAAGCTACAAGCTCTTTCTTGCTGTTCAAAAGCAAATTTAATTTATAACTTGTGCTTAGTCTTAGGTACTCCTTTCTGTATTTTAAAAAAATTTATACAGAAAGTTTAGGGTTGTTACATTGTACCATCTTTATAAAAATTTCGTTCTCGAAATTTGTAGAAGGAAAGTGTAACAGATTCAAAGCAATTTAGTGATAGTACTATTGATAGTGCATGAAAAATATTTGGAATAACGAAAGAATGCGAAAGTTTTGGTAAGATTGAAAAAGAGGTGAGGGAATTACCAGGGTTACTTTTGTCTACAATCTCGGCTTCAACGGCTGCTAATGTGAAAGCCTGACGCCGGGGTACATTCCTCCTAGCTGGAAGCACATTCCTCTGTCCTTGGGGAATGTTTCTCTACCTTCGAGGCATGTTCCTCAGTGCCAGGTGGAATTGGAAATTAGGCTGTGCAGGAGGTCCTCATGGAGGTGGAGCTGGGAGAGCAAGTCGAGGTGCAGGAGCCTGGATAGCTGGCCGATGCGGGTAAGTGTTGTGGGTTGAAATTAGGTTGCGTCTATAAGGACATGTTCCAGTTCCATGATTGGATGCGCCGCAAACTAAGCATATGCCTTTTGCATGCCTAAAGTCCTTCCACAAGTGTCCATCACTCTTGCAATAGAAGCAAAAATCTGGACTTGGCTGATTATCTGTTACTTCCGGTCTTTTGGGTACAAACGATGGCTTTGAAGAGGCTTCTCTTGCCATCTGAGTGGCAGGGCGCTTCACACCGGCAGATTGAGGTCTGCCCTTCTTCTTCACTACTGCCTCGTATCTTCGGGCAGCTTTCAAAACCAAATCATGGGTTGGGAAATCCCCTGTAGCTAAGGCAGCTTAGATTTCCTTGTCCAACCCTTGCTGAAATCTTCTAGCCCTGATCTCAGCAGTCGGTATTAGATGGGCAGCAAAGCTGTTACGGTCTTATTTTAGCTGTGTAGTATGTGATATAAAATCGAACATTGAGACATATCTTACCTGCTGAGCATGGTAAACTCAGCATCATACTCATCCACAGATTTGGTCCATATCGAATCATGTTGTAGATAGATGAATTGTTGTTCCATGTCAAATCGGGCAGTCTTAGGGAAGTATTTCGTGTTGAACATATCGCGAAAAGTCCTCCATTCGATAGGCTGGTTAAGATGACTTTATTCCGCCTTCCACCAAACTCGTGCATTTTCAATGAGTTGCATCTTTGCAACTCGAATCCGAGCTATCTATGGCACTTGTGCTGCTGCCAGATCATCCTCAATACTTTGAGCCCATTCTTCAGCTTCCAGGGGGCTTTTTTTTCCCGAAAATTGTTTTGAGTGCAATGCCCGGAATTGCTTCATTCCGGGCGCTTCCGCTTCTGGACGGTTCATCAGAATAGCAGTCTGCTGGTACTGTCCTTCCAGGAGGCTGCGGATTGGCTCAAGCAGTATCGTCTGCTCATTAATCGGAGTAGCAACGGTAGGTGTAAGCGGTAGAGGTGGTGGTGTGTTGTTGAAGTTGGTGCTGGTGTTGTTTGGAGAATCCATAACCTTGAAAGAAAAATTTGGGTTAGGATAGATTCAAAATATATGAAATTGTAAGATTCAAGGAATATGAAATGTAAAAAATATTTTTAGTTGCTGATTCTTGTGTTATATTACTTAGGACTTCATACAGAATTGACCAGCATGTCCATGCAGAATTGACCTGCATGTCCATACAGAGCTGATCTGCATGGGCCGCCAACAAAACCTGTCACGTCCAGCTTCCCGGTGTACGGTAAGGAGACGCGACGGGTCAAGCGACGTATTTACTCAGAAGTAAACACGCTAAGCGTATCTAAGAAATATAAAGTAAAGTACACAAGAGACATGAATGTAAATGAACAACAACATTATTTATTAAACATTCTTTTACAGATACAACTGAAATGTAAGTACATTAATAGAAAGCAATGCCTAAACAATGGCATAACTGGAAAAAAATATGTACAAGTGCCTACAGCTCTGGGTCAAACGCTAACTGCTCCAAATCTTCAGGGCTGGGCTCGATCTCCAATGAGTCTGAAACACATGACAACATTCCAAAGAAAGGAGAAAAGGAATGTCGTCAGCGAACAATGGCTCGGTAAGTCCCAAAGATGAGTAGAGATAGAATAGACAGAAAGAGAATATATCTAGTAATGTTTGATTATAATGTTAACGCAGTTGTTTATAGCTTGGTATAGAAAATGCCAGTGTATACGAGAGGAGTCCCACTATTCAGGAGACTAAGGTATACGGAGCATAAGGAACCATTCAGCCACGGTACAACGGCAATGGATATTCAGGTTAGGTGTATTATGGTTACAGTTTCGTACCACTTCTAACACCTTCCGTATCAATCTTCCCCTTTAAAAACCCCGCGATGTCTTTTGTATTGATTGTATTGTTTTGTTATATAGATGGATGACTTACCGAGACCATGATATCGGTAAACAGAATGTATATAAATGGAGAGTCATGTAGACGGAGTATATCCATGGTTCAGTTCAGTCAATATAGATTGATATAGACGGATTCATGGATTCATGTTGAATTTTAGTTTATACTTGAATAATATTCAAGTAAGATTGATTAGATTGAGACCCAGTCTGAGTCGGACACTTTGAAAAGAAATTGAAATCCTGAATTAGTTTTAATGTTATCGGTAACTGGTGCACATGGACGACAGGATTTGTGTCTTTTTCCAGGACAATTACCGTGTTGATAACAACGTTTGTTAGATTGTATACCTTAAATAGGCAAGCACCCATATTCTCCGTCTCCCTGAGGCTCAAAAGAACTGGTCCCTCTTAAACCTATGTTTACTAGGGTCTTTATTGTAATTTAGTATAACTTGATGGGGTTTTATGTAAAAATAGTTTTGGTATAATTTCAAAATACACCTCAAGCATTTAATTATCGTCTTTAGGGTTTTCATAGATGTATATTTTATAAAAGTGAAATTTCTAGTGAGTAGAACCTAGTTTTCATAGTATATGGTATTTTATTGAAATATCGGTATTGTTTTGTATTTGGATGGTATTTTATGTAATGATGATTCCTTTGACTTGAAAAACTTGGAATATTTATATAATATAATTAAAATAGATATTTTTATAATAGATATATATTTAATAAAAATAATTTTATTTATTCTTGTAGAAATCTCAATTTCTAAAAAAATGCATTAAAAATTCCATCGAGATCGAATGATCCTTTCGGAGGTCTGCATCTCGCTCTACTAGGCCCGAGGATGTGCGATAACTCACACCATCCCGAACGGGGTCCCCAAAATGGGTTGTAGAGGCACAATTGCAAGGAATTGATTGATACACTTTTTAAAGAAATGGTTTTGCAAGTTTGATGGTATTTATTTGTAATGTCTATCCCATAACTATATTCCCAAAACTTTATCGTGCTATGTCAAAGATGTGTGTTGTGATGAGATAGGTCATTATTTCATGAGTGATCTAAAGGTAATACAAGTTTTATGTTGTTTTATGTCGGAAATAAAGTATGTGGTATTTTACTGTAAAAATACGATAAAAATTTCATAAAAGCTTCTTTTGAGATGAAACTTGTTTTAAAGTGTTTATTAAAAATTATATGAGAGTATGGCATTGACTGTTTAAGAAAAATAACCCTTTTAAAGAAAAACCAAATCGGAAGTCGGATTAACACCGCTTCCATCGGGTTTTAGAATTTTAAGTTTTTTAAATAGTAGAAGAGAGGGAGAGAAGGGATTTACTGGCTAAGGAACAAAATAAGAGAGCGACGGAGGTTAGGGAAGTGTCGGGGCGTCGTTTCGTCACCGGAATCTCCTTGGAACGTCGCCGGAATTTCACCCTTTCCTAACTCCACTTGCACACTATAAGGACTTGAGAATTTTTGAGAGTTTTGGCAGGGAATTTCTGAGTGATGATGTATGAATTGGAGTGTAATATTTATAGGGAAAATTAGGATTAAGAAGGTTAAAGAATGAATTGAAAATTTGCATTAAAAATTTGATTAAAGATGATTTATTGTTCTCTGGAAATGTGCAGAGAAAATAAATAATATTAGAGAAGTGGGGTAGCTGAAGAGGTGCTCGGATGAAAAGATGGGAAGCATCCCCTATGGGGGCCCGGTGGTACCGGTCTAATGCTCCATCTCGCCGGTCAAATTCCGGTGGAATTGGCTTAGATCGTAGCCACGTGTCCCTGTCGCTTTGTATACCCCAGTGCACGTGTTTGTTTAATCTGTAACTTATCATATTACTTGTAGTGCACATGCAAACTCTTAGGCTTCTAAAAGATTTAAAAGAAAAATCAATAAAAATAATATGTGGCTGATGGGATTTGAACTCAGGTTCTATGTCTCAGCAGTGCAATGTCTTTACCAGTGAGCTACAAGCTCTTTCTTGCTGTTCAAAAGTAAATTTAATTTATAACCTGTGCTTAGGCTTAGTTAATCCTTTCTATATTTTGAAAAACTTCGTACAGAAAGTTTATGGTTGTTACACTCATACACAGCAACGTGTGTGGTCCAATGTCTATACATGCAAAAAGTGGTTATTCCTATTTCATTATTTTTATAGATGATTTCTTAAGGTATGGACATGTATTCTTGATGAAACATAAATCCGAGGCCTTTGAGAAATTTCGGGAATACAAGAATGAATTGGAAAAACAAACCGACAAAAATATCAAGATACTTAGATCTGATCGAGATGGTGAATACTTAAGTGCCGAGTTCCTAGATTACTTAAAAGAGAATGGAATTCTCTCTCAGCTTACTCCTCCATACACACCTCAACACAATGGTGTGTCGAAAAGGCGAAACAGAATCTTATTGGATATGGTATGTTCCATGATGAGTAACGCTGAGTTACCGTGATTCTTCCGGGGTTATGCACTAGAATCAGGTGCATATCTTTTGAAAAAGGTTCTTACTAATTCAGTGCCTACCACACCATATCAGATCTGGAATGGGAAGAAACCTTATCTTCAGTATCGGAAGATATGGGGATGTCCAGCTTTTGTAAAAAAGCAGCATGCGGACAAACTCGAGGCACACTCAGTACTGTGTAAGTTTGTGAGATACCCAAAAAACACCAGGGGGTATCTTTTCTATTACGCGGAGGAACAAAAGGTCTTTGTTTCTCGACATGCCCACCTTTTGGAAACTCAATTTCTTGAAAAAGAAATAAGTGGGAGCGCAATAAAACTAGAAGAAGTTCCAGAACCACAAGCTATTACTGAAAGCGTGGTGGAACCAAAAATTTCGAAAGAACCGAATATCCCCGCGCCACTCCGCAGGACTAGTAGGCAGTCTCATCCGCCCGAGAGATACTACGGTTTCTCATAGACGAGGATATAGAGGATTGCATCATCGACGATGATGCGCCAACTAGCTTCCAGCAAGCCATTCAGAGTAGAGACTCGGTAAAATGGCTGGATGCAATGCGGACATAAATAGATTCCATGTACACCAACAAAGTATGGACTTTGGACATTACTCTAGAAGGGGTAAAACCCATAGGCTGTGAATGGATCTTCAGAAAGAAGATTGGTGTAGATAGACAGGTTGAAACCTATAAAGCTAGACTCATTGCAAATGGTTATCGTCAAAGACCTGGTTTGGACTATGATGAAATATTTTCTCTAATGGCTATGCTTAAATCCATTCGGATCCTTCTTGCCATTGCTGCCTTCTACGATTATGAAATTTGGCAGATGGACGTAAAGACCGCTTTTCTGAATGGAAATTTGGAAGAGTGTGTCTATATGAATCAGCCGGAGGGTTTCATAGAGAGTGGGAGCAGCGGAAGAGTGTGCAAGTTGCTTAAATCCATTTATGGATTAAAGCAGGTATCGCGGTGTCGGAACATCTGTTTTGATGAGACAGTCAAGCAATTCGACTTTATCAAAAATCCAGATGAACCATGCATCTATAGTAAAATTGTTGCGAGAACTGGGGATTTCTCGTCTTGTACATGGATGACATTCTCCTAATAGGAAATGACATTCCTATACTACAATCAGTCAAAGGATTCTTGTCACAAAGGTTCTCCATAAAGGACCCGGGTGATGCCTCCTACATTCTGGGGATACATATCTATCGTGATAGATCTAAACGGATATTGGGACTTTGACAATCAAAGTACATCGACACCATTCTGAAAAGATTTAGTATGGAAGATTCAAAGCGCGGTAATCTACCGGCTTGTCACGGAATCACCCTTTCCAAAGAGATGTCTCCCAAGATTGATTTGGAAAGGGATCGCTTGACTATTATACCCTACGCTTCTGCGGTAGGCTCTATAATGTATGCGATGTTGTGTACCAGACCAAATGTAGCTTACACACTGAGCGTTGTAAGCAGGTATCAGTCAAACCCGGGGGAGAAGACTGGACATCGGTGAATAACATTCTCAAGTACCTGAGAAGGACTAAGGAAATGTTCTTAGTGTACGGCAGAGAAGACCTCCAGGTTGAGGCCTTCGCCGACTCCAGCTTCCATAGTGACAAGAATAACTCCATGTCCATGTCGGGTTATGTCTTTACCCTCAATGGAGAGGCGGTATATTGGAAGAGCTCCAAGCACGACACCGTTGCTGACTCGACGATGGAAGCAGAGTATATCGCTTCATGTGACGCCGTGAAAGAAGCAGTCCGGATCAGGAAGTTCGTGACAAAGCTTCAGGTGGTTCCGTCCATTGTTGATCCAATACCGTTGTATTGTGACAACAATGGCGCTATAGATTTAGCGAAAAAACCAAGGTCCCATCAGAAGTCCAGACACATCTTGAGGCGGTTCCACCTGATCAGGGAGATCGTTGATCGCCGGAAGAACACTGCAGATCCATTCGAAAAGGCCATCCCTCAGATACAGTTCGAGAGGCTAATCGAGATGATAGGTCTGCGATATGCCAATACATGTCCTTAGTGCAAGTGGGAGATTGTTAATGATATATGCCCTAGAGGCCATTATTGTATCATACTGGATTGTATATTACATATTAGAAGCTTGGGATACTCACAGTTATAATAACATTCTTACTCAAAATGGTAGTATGCTACTTGGTTTGATTCTTCCTCAATATGTGCATATGTTTCTTTTAGCATATATGGATTGGGAGATGGGTAGTCTATAAGCACATCCTTATACAGATCCCTAGTCGTAGGATTATCGAGACGGGGCATCGATACTCCAGAGTAGACTAGTGTATAAGCTTTTTATCCCAGCAGGGGAGATGGTCTGTCCCACAGCCATTGGTACGTCATACCGGAGATAGTATATAGGTGCTCATTGGGTTATGAGTTACACTGGATGGACTCGTTGGGAACCGTTGGTTGGTATTATACCTATCGTCAGGTAGCAGTTCCCGGGTGGCATGAGTATAGGTTAGTCCGTTGACTTGATATCACTATTTGTCTCAAGTGTGTTCCCACTGCACTTAGATTACTACCCTACCATGGCTTAAATGAGGCATGCAAACAGGTAGTGGTTGGGTGCATTCCCGAATCACTTGCAGGAAGTAGCGGTTAGATAGGATTTGTCTCTCTCGGTATTGGGGGTTGATATCACACTGTGTTCGGAAAGCCATTACACAAAGTCCCTTGCCAAGGCAAGCGAGATTTACTGGTAGGCACTCTAGTTGTTTCTTAGGATGTATTGGGCTCTACTCCGGCACGACTTATTGCTCTATTAGGGGTTTGACGGTTGCCATCCCCCTAGGCCCGATATGCGAGTATCTTAGACGAACAGACCGGACTGTATGGAGATTGTCACAGATAGGCTCAGTAGGAGTTCGGATGAGTTTGCTCATCGGCCTTCTTATCGACAGATACCTGGGTAGCCATTACGTGCAGCTAGTACCGCTGACAGACTTGTGGTTAAACCCACTGCCAGCATACTGTTCAGTCATTGGAGTCCCACACAGAGGGTTTCCCTACTTCGGGCGAAACGATGTAGAGGCCGTATGGTTTTACGGCAGGGTTCCGATCACATACGTGTACTGGCTACACGGATGATGTTCGGATGGATAATACTAGTGGTATTTGGTTTAAGTCAAATCCTAGTATTTGTGTGACATTTTAGGCCTATCAAAGACAATAGAAGGGTTTAAAAGAATAGATATCAACGCTAACAACATTTTGTTGATATCGTTTTAGCAATTGTTTTGAGATGAAAGGAAAGAGGGAGAAAATAGACTTACTGTTTTAAAGCGTTAACAAGAAAGGAAAAGTCAGAGGGGAAGACTTCGGGGATCGTGGTATCGTCGGGAAAACTCCGGTCGTCGAGATTAGATCGCTACCCCTCTTGGCTTGCTTAACTCCACTTTTTACTTAAGAGAATTTTGAAAGAATTTTGATGGAGATTTTCAGAATAGAGAGAGTTAGGGGATGGGATGGTATTTATGGTGAAATTTGAGAATATGGGAATTAAAAAAAGTGAATTAAAATGATATTAATGGGGGATTGAAGAGTCTCTGATCAATTGCAGAGAAATCAAACACTACAAGGGAGTAGTGGGGAGCTGAAGGTGTGTACGGGTGAAGCATGGAGTCGTTTGGGTAAGATCGAACAGCCGGTAGCGGTTTTTGAGGCAATTACGGCGGTTGGATTTGTGCCACATGGTTCGAGGATTTGGGAATGGGTATTATTCTGTGTTAATTCCTCATTTATCCCGTTTGATTTTTATGAAACTTTTCGATTCTCCATATATTACACGTGCAACTCTTGGGCTTCCGAAAAATTAAAAAGAAAAATATTAAAAATAATTAGGACTGATGGGAATCATACACACAGGCTATGTTACAGTAGTGTAGAGACTTTATCAGTGAGCTACAAGTTGTTTCTTGTTTTTATTAAACAAATTTAACTTATAACTCCTAATCTGGCAGAAATACACGTTCTATATATTAATCAAGTTAATTTTGTACAAGGGTTTTAAGAGTCGTTACAGGGCACACGGAGGCTGCGGCAGTGACGACAATCAGAAGCAAAAGATGAGGAGGAGCACGAATCCAACATCAGAGGCGACAATCTCTTGAGCTCTGGTAACGGCGATGCAGTGCTCGACATCTACAACGACTCGTGGTCTTACTTCAAAGGCAACGACATCTTGAATCAAGATCCCACAGCCGAGGAAGCCACCGTCGAGATTCCTTACGTTGGCGACAAGACAAGCGATCGATCCTCTCTTTGATTTCAAATTTAGATTCTTTTTGTGATGGTGTTACTTTAAATGGACATCGTGACATGTTTTTTTTTATTAATTTAGGAGTTGGGTTACTAATGTAAAATGAAAGAAATTATATTAAGCTCCGAGAATATAATGCATTCGGATACTCGATACAATTTAGCTTAATCAATCTTCAATTTACACAGTAAACAACTCAAAAGAATTATCTCTCTCTCTCTCAAGTATTTATGCAAATACATATTAAGCATCATTATCTCAAAAATTTAAACAAACACATTCCAAGTATCATTATCTCCAAAATTTATACAAATATATTCTAAACAATAAAAAAACTCAAAAAAAATCTCTCACTCACTCTCAATCTCCCTCCCCCTCATTTACAAAAACACATTCAAAATACCATTATCTCCAACCATTCCACACTTCTTCAACTCACCACCTCTAGTGAACAATTCCATGCAACTGTTCAGATCATCGACTTTGACTTTAGAACTCAACAAGAAATCAAAAGGTGATGCATTGATCGAGTTCGAATTAAAATCAAGGTTCATTTTTTTCTCGATCATTTCGTCGAAAAGCTTGAGGACGTCCACGTTGCGGCAAGACTGAAGCAGTAATACGATGACGTTGCGGTAGGCGGCGGATGAGAGTGGCACGTGAAGCTCACTAGAGAGTATTTTCAAGAGATCAATCATGGTGCTAGGGTTAAGGGGGAGGCGGATCAAGAAGAGCTCGACGGAGGGGGTTTGGCCTACTTTAATCATTGCAAAAAACAAACTCATTCTTTGATGAACCTCTCATAACCCAAAAAATCTCAAAAAATAGAGGTAAAAGAATTTTCACTAAGAAATAACTTGAATTTGGTTACATTTTTTTAAATGAAGTTCTGAACTTTTAATTTAGTGAATATGAAGAGTAATTTGGTAATTTAACAAGAGATTTAACGGCAGGGGGTCACGGGTGGGGAGGGAGGGGGTCGGATTTAACAAATGGTTATATTAGGGGGTTTCTGTACACGATAAACGTGCCAGGATGATTTTGAGAACATATGCTACAGTACATTGTGGTTTTGATGAAATTTACCTTCATAATAATATCAGAATTCTATTGATCCTATAGAAGTAAATTATAAGATACTATCATAGTAATCACAAGAACACGCAAACGTATAAAATCAACCCTACATCTTTATGCTTGTTACACTGCCTAAATCGCTCTAGTTAAAACATTTTCAATAATTGTTCAGCATTTAGAAAGAATTCCACGTCAGACTCTATTCTTCCAACAAGTACTATGACAATATGTACTTTGTATATTCCTGGATGACCATATTACTCCCATTTTCACACCAGCTATGTTGATATTTAGCCTATAGCCTTTTTTTTTATTTTTTATTATAGATTAGTAAGAACCCCATGCACAATGCAGGAGTACAAATTCTGAAAAAAAATTCATATTAACTTTAAATTTTCCATGCACAATGCAGGAGTACAAATTCCGAAAAAAAATTCATATTAACTTTAAATTTTATGGTTATATGATTTGTAATTTATAATATTTATGAACACCATATGTAAAATATATGAAGAATTAACTTGTAAATACTTCAGTATTTTTATTCTGCTTTTCAATATTTTCTTTACTTACTTCATACGAAAATCATAAAATTTTTAAAAAATCTCGATTTTTTCTTCTGTTTTACAGTACTTTTCTTGTGATATAGCACATGAGAATAGCTAAATGTACAAAAATCTCAAAAATTTTATTTTCAATATTTTAAATGCTATTGCTCAAAAATATGTCGAAATTTTAAAAATCTTAAAATTTCTGTGTTTTTGGGTTTTCCAAAATTTTGCTTGCTAATACAAGAAAATCATAATATTTTCAAAAATAAAATATTTTTGTTTTCTCCAAGTTTTTCAAAATTTTTCATGATACTATACACGAAAATTGCATAATTTTAAAAATTAATAAAATTTTATGTTTTCTTCTTTTCAATATTATGTATGCTATAAATCACGAAAATCATGAAATTTTCAACAATATTAAAATTTCCTTTTTGGTATTTTAATATTTTGCATGTTGACGATCCCAAAATTATATGTTATTTCTTTAAATTTACAATATTTTGCATGTTATCAACAAAAACTACGTAATTTTATGTTTTTCCATATTTTGGTTGTTTTTTGGGCACTAAATTTTGCTTGTTAACACATGGAATACATCGCGAAAATTTCAAAAAAAATCTCAAATTTTTAGTTGATTTTTCAATATTTGGCAATCTATAATATAACACATGAAAATTTTCAATAATTTTAAAATTTTTTATGCTTTTCAGTTTTTCAGTAGTTTGTTTTCTATGTCACAAGAAAATCGAGCCATCTTCAAAATTCCAAAATTTTCAATATTTTGCAAACCGGCACACAAAAATCATGAATTTTTTTCGTTTTCTTCAAATCTTCAATATTTTGCATGTTGTGCACACGAAAATTAAGAAATTTTCAAAATTATCAAAATTTTCGATTTTTAATATTTTGTTTCTAATACTACACGAAGTTTTTAAAAAACATGGACCGGTTTGCAATGGATCACTCTCCTATGTATACATATATACCGGATACAGGTTCTTTAAACATAGATGTTAATTAGTCCTGCTATTTGGCTCTTAAAATTGTACTTCTATTTTTTTGTAGGGATATGATTATACTTCAGGGGTGTGGAAATTTGAAGGCCAGGCATATGTCCCGAGCGGGACATCAGGGGTGAGCATTATGCAAATCTTCGGTGCTTCGGGAGACTACGCATCAACTCTTCTGCAGAGGGTCTATGATGGCATGCTAAAGTATTATCGACAAAATATCATTGAAGAAAATATCTTTAATCGATGGTTTCTACTGAATGTGATCCATGACACGGGAGCAAATTAGGTTAAGATATTCATTGACGGAGATTTAAAGTTGACGGTGAGTGGCAGAAAGGCAAAAACACGTTACTTCAAGTTTGGTGTTTATATGCAAGCAGGGAGCTCACAATATATGGAATCTTGCTGGAGGGGAATTAAGGTCCTGAAATTGTCGAACTAATCATGGACTACCCTATTTTGAAGCTTGTGTATGGTGTTGCTTTTGTTTCCTCATTGTGTTTTAAAGGAAATGGCGGGAATAAAAAGAGAGAGTTCGCTGAATACAACCGATACGAAACTCGAACTGATACGAAACTACCACGTATCGGTGGTTTCGGCCGAAACGATTTTTCGGTTTTCTACCTGCACCTGTTTGGTAATGTTTGATGAGAAATCTTCGGAGACTTTCAATTCTTTCAACACCCGCAAGAACTGTCGTTTCTCCAAATTGTCCAGCTTGTAGATTGCCGGTGGGATATCTAATAACCCGGTTTATCGATGATTGGAAGAATTTAAAGTTGTTAACCGCAATCAAGACGGTGTCGCTTTGCAGCTAGCCGGTTGAGCACGAGTAGATCCACAGGGAGACGGAGCGTTTTAAGTTCTTGTTCTCACGAGTTAATGCGCGAGGGCGAAAAGTTCAAATCTAACCTATGTGTTATATGCACAAGTAAAGCTTGTTAGGAATCGATAGGATATTGTAAGTTAATGGATTCTGTATTCAAGTACTTTGAGCCGAACTCAACCAATGAAGCTAGAGCAATCGGCAACAACGTGGATTAGGGGATTTAAGCATGGTATTCGTGGAATCCGGCTTATTGACCCTTGTCCTTCCGTTCTTGTATCTTGCTTTCGCCTCCGGCCAAACCGAGCGCAACCGGTTGCGGTTAGGAATCACCGATACCTTGGTAGGGTAGGATGCCTAACGGAGCGCTTGCGTAAGGTTTGGGAGAAGTTTCAAATGGAAAAGATGGGAAAAAGGAAATGAGAAACGAAAGCTTAACTTACAATATCTTTCTCTTTTCCTAACAAAAATATTCACAACATCATATTAACAACACCATATTAACAACAACAAAAAGAGCAAAAGAAAAGAGAATAAAGAAAAGAAAAGAAAAACATTACAAGTAAGTAAAGGGCATGGAATTTAAGTGCATGAAAGTAAAGCAAGGTAATAAATTGCATGAATGTAAAAGAGCAAGAAAGAAAAGTGCAAGAAAGAAACTACTATGAACCATGGAACAAAACAAAAGATATGGATTCAATAACCTACACTTAAACTTGCAAGCTCAATGAAGAGGTTGCAAGATCAAGTGATGGCAAAGAACTCATGATGAATGAAGCACAAAAGAGAGAAGCTTTATTGATTCCATATGAAGATACAACCCTTGAGATCAATTGCCAAAACTTAAATCTTCAAGCTCAATGAAGAGGTTGAAAGATCAAGAGAAGGCAAGGATCTCAAGGGGAAGCTATGTACAAGAACTAAAGAAACAAAAAAAGTTACAAATGCTTGAACAAAATTTGGACAAAGTGAGACAAAAAATGAGACCATGAACCCTTGCCCACTGCCTTCTATATATAGGCACAAAAGAAAAGAAAATAAACAATAAAAATAGGGCTACGTGGCAGCAAGGAGGGGCCGACTGAAAGATGGAAGCCAGAGGAGCACATGGGGCCGGCGACCTCGGTTTTGGAAGGAAAGTGCTCGGGTTAATTCCGAGGGATGGGGCTCGTACTTGTAGTGTGGTCTTGTGTTATCCCCAGCATGACTCTGGTGTTGTTTGCTTACTCTGTTTTGAACTTGTAGTGCACCAGAAATTGGAGGGAAACTAGTAGCTTTGCATCACATCAACACTTTATAGCATTTAATGCATGTCACACCCATATCACCTCATGCCCACTTGTGCCTTGCATTGGACAGCCCTCTAAGGTTCATGGTCCAAGCCCCAAGAGTTAGTGTGTACACATGTTATGTGTTGGACCAAAATATTGTGCACACACATGTTTGCAAAATAACTCTTGGGATATCGGTCGGTTTGCGGTTCTGGTTGCAGTGTCAGCTCACAAATGATATATCCGTGATATTAAGTGTATTTCCAGTATTTTATCACGGATACGTGTAATCTATATTACTGAGCAAACACCTGTTAATAGTACCGATATATACAAAAAATAGATAATGAATGAGCGGTATTAAAATGCAATATTCTGGTCCGAACAAATACCCCCAAACTTATCTTTTGCTCGTCCTGAGCAAAACAAAACAAAATCCTAGCCTCACTTTCGCAGGGAACGCGATTGCACTGAGCGCGTGCAACAAGTCGTTAAACCTCTAGGTGTCCCTAGTAGGAGGAGTGTTTTCTCCTGAGGGTTTTCAGCGGATACTACCCACAAAATCCCGTCAAACTAGTTTCATAAGTTAATATCGATTCTACTCCTACAGTTTAGTATCTACGTTAGAAACTCTATCATCCTAAATTAGAAATATCCAACCCTTATGTTTCACGCCTCTAATCTATTTAACCTCAGATCCTATACGTTCCAAAAAAGTTTAGAAAGATATTGGTTCTCCTGAGTTTTCCTTCTAAAAGTGCGGTCTTAAATCAGGGATTTTTATTAACTTTACAGAAAACATAAGTTTTATTCTTCATTTTTATCTTTCCTCCAAACATCGATTGTATACCCCCTACGTGTGTGTATATTTGCACCCTTACACTCAAGAATTCAATTCAAGCTATAGTACCCTTACCCTAATACCTAATACTACTTCTTTTCATTAAGTGATGGACGGTGTTGCTCACATACCTTTCATGCGACTATTATTGCTTCTTGAGGCACTAACGGCCGATTACTGAATGTGTGAGCTTAAAGCAAAATAGCAGTTTGCAGGTCTTGACTTTATTTCTTTTTCTTCTTCTTTTTTTCTTTTACAAGACCGGATATATTTTTCAATATGCTCTTTTGGTGTTTAGCTTTAAATACCGTTTTTTTCTTTCATACTAGGCTTTCAGGCAAGAGTATTTCTAGGTATCCTCTAGTATCCCAAGTTTCAAGGTGCGTGTAAGTGCAGTTGTAGGGTATATACTTTCTAAATTTGGAATCAAGAATAGAAACAATTTTTCAGATTTATCCTTCAGTAAAGCTTCAATAATTTCCCTTCATCTCGACTTAACTCAAGAACTGAACTCAAGATTACCTATTTCTCAAAAAAAAACTGTAAGGATGTATATTTACCAAGGTTAAACAGAAGGAGGGTTATTTTTAGGGTTTGCAATTTCTAAGCCTAGGATTTAGTTATTTCTAACATATCAACTAAACTTTCGGAATAAAAATCTCAATTACCCTATTAGCTAACTTGACGACAAAGTTTTTATATTTTTTTGGAAAATTTTTCGATTTTTGTGGGTTTTTAAATAAGTATGCAAATGCAAAATATACATATGAATGTAAAGGAAGAAATCTTACCGAGCACACCCCCAAACTTAAACTTGACAGTGCCCTCACTGTCAGGCTAGACCAAGAGGGTCAAAATTGTTCGCGCTCCCCAAAGAAAAATTTATACAAAATAAAAGGCAAAACAAAAATATATATAAAAAGGTTCCCCCCAAACTTAAGTGAAACAGTGTTTCCACTGTTTAAGCGTTGAAGTTCAGAGTTGGAGGGGAAGAGAACAGTATCAGTCTATACAAGGCCTTACACAGGTAAAAAATGAACACCAACCATTCAAAAATCTTATCGCTATAATGTGCAGGTTGGTGAAAGAAGGTGAAGAGGAAAGAAATTGTGAATACGAGAGATCATATGGAGATAGAAGCGGGATACGGTCTCGGTATATGAGAAGAAGAATGGCGTAAGGGAAAAAGAAATGGAGTACGAACTTGAGGGTGAAAATGTAGTGAATAGATTAGCACAATTTGTAATGATCGATGTGTAAAAAGCGTTTGTGCTAATCTATCAACCCGTCGAGAAATTGGGTCAAATCCCTCAAGATTTGTGGGAAAACATGGGTACGCCGAACTTGGTAAACCAGACACTGGAAATGAAAGTAATACAGTTTCTTGCAAAGTCGGAATGACGGAAAGGATGGACGGAAGTGGTTGAGGAAGGTTATCGGTTAAAGGTTCCGGAGGGTGTACACAGTCAATGAAGGTGATATGATGAATTGGAAAATACGACTCATCAAGCAAAATTGGTTCATCCTCAAAAATTTCCTCAATGTTCTACTCAAAAATTAGCTCATCCCTGCATTTATCATCAAATTCTAGACGCATATGGGGTTCGGGAAAAACATTTAATGACTCAGGATGATGTCCACATGGAAGTGAAAGTAAATGATGAATTTGAGAGGCAAACTCATCCAAAGCTGCGGGTTCATCATCCAAAATATTCCCAGCGTCAATATCCTCGATCAAGTGAAAATCAAATTTCTCATACACCTCATCAAAAGCATGGATTTCAGTCGATTCTGGTTCTAAGATGGAGGTGTAGAGGTCAAAAGGATTGGGTGTGGTTTCATTCAAAAGGGACCCTTCACAATCGGACAAATCAAACACTACAAAGTCGCACAACTCAATATCTGTTCTATTTTCAATTGATGAATTATTTGGAACAATAGATAGACATTCAAAACCGGAGTTGTGGGATTCAAGTTGAAACGGGTAGGTTTGATTTGGAAGGGTATATAGCTCACTCTCTCCACTCAAATTCTCAACTTGTCCAACCGCCTCATCATACGCTGGAAAATGTGGAGCTAGTTGAAAACTAGATACCGGGTCAGTAGATTGTATGAGTGCGGCCATACACGCATTCAAATCCATCATCTGTTGGCATGACGCTACCCTAAAGTCTTCCAACGACTGTTCAAGACTAGACATGGGTTGTGAAGGGGTTTCAGTAAAAGATTCAAAGTTGTTTAGATACTGAAAATTCCTAAATGGCGGTTCAGAAGCAATGTCTATGGAAGGTGTAAAAGTCGGGTAGGACTGGTAGGAATTGAATGGCTGGACAGGGGTAGGATCAACATACGAATAAGAAGTTGAATGGAATTGTTGATCCAAAGAATTTGAGGTGGTGAAAGAAGTGAAAGATCGGCTGCGGGATTGTTCAATATATTCAGCAATAGACATTGGTTTCGGAGTTACAACCGGACTTTCAAAAGGGGTATTAACGTAAGAAGGGGTGCATGTTTGAAATGGTTGATACGAAGTGGATTACGGAGTCCACTTGTTTATTCTAGACAAGTCTATCCGTTCTTTCAAAGAAATTTTGGGCATGGAGGGATTGTTCGAAGTTCGGCCAAAGCAAGAACCGTAGGAAGTTATATCTGGTTGTAGGTACCAAAATTCGGCAAGAGTTTTTCGAGGTGGGGTACCCATGATATGAAGAGAGAAAGAAAGAAAGGAAGAGAAAAGGAAGGAAAAAGAATGTGATTTTTTATTTTTTTTAGTTGGTTATGAACAAAAGAATGAAATATACATACAAAAAGAATCTGGACAAAAACAATCACGACAAAAAAAAAATACCACACACCTAATCGTTCTAGGGTTCACCTAGGTCAACTAGACCTGCTCAAGAACTTGATTGGCGAAGTAAAACTGTGTCGAGAAACGGGCTCAAGATATACTGATCACGAGGCCAGGTAAGTGCAGAAATAAGGGAAGGTTTTCCGATGCTTTCGCGAAGGTCCTTAATTAAATAACCCTTTCTCTTTTGGCGGTTTCGCCGTTAACATTTTCCTAAACACCCCGGGAACGATATACCGTTAAGTGGTGTTCTAAACACAGTTAACCGTTAAGCGATGTTCTAAACACAGTTAACCTCTCCTAGTGAGCGCGAAGTCCTTAAGGTTTAAAGTCTAGTTTCTTTTAAAAATTTGTGTGGGTAAACGTTTATGCACGGTTTCTTGATTTGTGGGCCACGGAAAAGGTGATGTTCATACCAGAATATTGCATTTTATACCGCCCATTCTTACGCTCGTTTGTTTATAGGCAGGTGCTTTTGATCAGTGTTTGCTACATATTTGCAGAATACTGGTTCTCAGCTCTAAACAGTGAAATTCATGGAAAAGTACGACAAATTCCGGATTACTGCCAACCACAGATAAAACACGGGTCTCCGCTCTCTATCCGTATGTTGCCACACACCAGTTTAAGGGACAAAATGGCAAATCGATGTCATTTTCATGCACAAAGCTCAATGTCAACACATGATCCAACATATCTACGTGAAGCTCGAGGAAATCATGGCAAAAGATCCACATCACATCACCTTTTGATCTACTGAAATTCTGGAAGAATTGTGAAGAGCTTCTGAGAAAAGTACTATACCACACTGAAGAGGACCACAAACCGGGGAAACCGACAAAAGATGAACATCCAATTCCTCTATAGGGCCGCGGTTCCACGGCATAAGCACGCTTAGGCCGCGGATCCGCGGCCGTATGGTCTCCTCAGTAGGAGATCTTTTAGGGGCTGTTTGGTAATTTTATAAGGAGGCAGATTGTTGCCCTAGGTTTCCAGTTCCCTGCCTATAAATTGCCCAGAACTTGCCAAGCCATGGATGTTCATTCTTATGCCCACTTTTTGTTAGTTTTTAGTGTAAACTTCTTCTTCTTCTTCATTCTTTCCTCCATGAAATTGTTGTGAGAGATTTTGAGTGGATGTTAAATGAAGATGAGGGTTATTTTGTATCATTCTTTTGCTTAGCTTCCCCCCTGAGCTCTCTACCTTAACTTGATCTTACAACTTCTTAAGTGAGCTTGCAAGTTTAAACTTTGGTCATTGATCTCAAGGGGTTGTATCATTTTGTTCTCTCTTTTGTGCTTCATTCTCCATGAGTTCTTTGCCTTTTATTGATCTTGCAATCTCTTAATTGAGCTTGCAAGTTTAAGATTTGGTTATTGAACCCATGTTTTGTTTTGGGTTCTATGGTTCCTAGTTTCATTTCTTTCTCATTTACTTTCATGCACTTAAATTCCATGCACTTTTAATTACTTGCTTGTAATCTTTTTTTTCTTCTTTGTTTATCTTTTATTTTGCTCTTTTTGGTTCGTTTTGTGAATGGTTGTAATTGTTGTTGTTAAGAATAAATACAATATTGTAAGTTAATGTTTCTTTGCTCATTTCCTTTTCCCGTTATTTTCCTTTGAACTCCGCCCAAACGTTACGCAAGCGCTCCGTTAGGCACCCTACCCTACCAAGGTAACGGTGATTCCTAACCGCGACCGGTTGCGTTCGGTTTGGCCGGAGGCGAAAGCAAGAGACAAGAACGGAAGGACAAGGGTCAATAAGCCGGATTCCACGAATACCGTGCTTAAGTACCCTAATCACGTTGTTGTCGATTGCTCTAGCTTCAATTGGTCAAGACTGGGCTCAAAGGTTTTGAGTGCGGATTTCCTTAGCTTACACTTTCGTATCTTTTTCTTAACAACTTTATACTTGCATATAACACTTAGGATAGAATTGAACAAACATATACATATTCTTTATTGACTCGTCTAAAACTCGAACCGAAATACAACCATCTCCCTATGGATCGACCCTTGCTCAACCGGCTAGCTGCAAAGCGACACCGTCCTGATCGCGGTTATAACTTTAGAACTTTGAACATCCGACACGCCAAAAGCGTGCGATCAAATGGCGCCGTTGCCGGGGAGACGGTAACGTATTTTCTTTCTTGTTATTCGGGTTAATATTCTTTTTGTATATATATATATATATATCTAAAATAAAATCTTTTTGTTATTTTTGATAATTTTTGTGTGCAAGTGTGCAGGCTAATCTGGAGCAAGTACAGTAATCAAATCAAGAAACAAAGGTTTTTATTAGGGTGTACAGAGAAGGGCACGTGTATTGACCTAAGGTTCAGGCGCCAGCTCATCAATTTGACCGCGGAACCGCGGTCAAATAGGGGATTAGGCGGCGGTTCCGCGGTCCTTTTGAGGCTTCTGACCCCAAATTTTTTCTGCCCTTTCTCTTTCCTCTAGTTCCCTCTCTGAATTCCCCTATACTGTATTTTCTGCAGGTTTATTTGCACAGAATTGCGCCGCCGCAAAATAATTTTTTGTTGTTTTAGATTTTGTTTGTTAATCGCTTTGCATATACTAATACGGACATTAAGGGGCTTGAACACCAAGTCAGATTGGGTGGGGATTTCATCACCCTTCCTAAGACCCCACAAATCACTAATTGCATACGCATTACCTTGAGCTAATAAAAAATACTAGACTCAGCCCTAAGGACGTCGCACTCAATAGGACAGAGGACTGGTTGTAGGTATCGGCCGTTTATCCTATCCTGACTTTGTGGTGTCTAAGCAAGTGGTTACTTAATTAGGACCACTACTTACGTAGTGGGGAGCCTCCCACTTACCTGGCACTTACCTGGCCGTAATTGGCGGAGAAGAGGCGGTTTGAGGTCCTATTTCTAGTCCTTTGGAACAGTTAGGAGCAGTCTAGTTGGACTTTAAAGACCCTAGCTCTAGGTGTGTTTGTGCATATTGTGATTGTGATTGTGCTTGTAAATTTTAGTCCCATAATTTCGTATTCTTTCAAACAAACAATTTTTAAAACACCAAAAACAAACATTTTTTTTCTTTTAATAAAAATAAAAAAAATCCACATTCTTTTCCCTCTCCTTTTCTCTTCCTTTCTTTCTTTCTCTCTTCATATCATGGGTACTCCACCTAGAAAAACTCTTGCCGAACTTTGGTACCCACAACCAGACATTACTTCTTACGGTTCTTGTTTTGGTCAAACGTCGAACGATCCCTCCATGCCCAAAATTTCTTTGAAAGATCGGATTGACGCGTCTAGGACAAACAACTGGACCCTACAATCTACTTCGTATCAACCACAAACATTCACCCCTTCTTGCATTGATACCCCTTTTGAAAGTCCAGTTGTAACCACAAGACCTATGTCTCTTGCTGAACGTATTGAACAATCCCGTAGTCGATCTTTCACTCCTTTCACCACTACAGATTCTTGGGATCAACAATTCCATTCACCTTCTTATCCAAATATTGATCCTACCCCTGTCCAGCCATTCAATTCTTACCAGTCCTACCCGACTTTTGCACCTTCCCTAGACATTGCTTCTGAACCTCCATTTGGGAGTTTTCAGTATCCAAACAACTTTGAATCTTTTACTGAAACCCCTTCACAACCCATGTCTAGTCTGGAACAGTCTTTGGAAGACTTTAGGGTAGCGTCGTACCAACAGATGATGGATTTGAATGCGTCCATAGCCGCCCTCATACAACCTAGTGACCCGGTAGCTAGTTTTCAACTAGCTCCAAATTTTCCAATGTATGAAGAGGCGGTAGGACAGTTTGAGAATTTGAGTGGAGAGAGTGAGATGTACCCCTTTCCGAATCAAGCCTACCCGTTTCAACTTGAATCCCACAACTCCGGTTTTGAATTTCTATCTAGTGTTCCAAACGATTCATTGATTAAAGATAGAACAGATAATGAGTTGTGTGACTTTGTAGTGTTTGATTTGCCCGATTATGAAGGGTCCTTTTCGAGTGAAACCACACCCAATCCTTTTGACCTCTACACCTCCACTCTAGAACCTGAATTGATTAATATCCATGCTTTCGTTGAGGTGTCGGAGAATATAGATTTTCACTTGATTGAGGATATTGACGCTGGGAATATTTTGGATGATGAACCCGTAGATTTGGCTGAGCTTTTCTCTCCAATTCATCATCCCGAGTCATTAACTGTTTTTCCCGAACCCCATATGCGTCTTGATTTTGATGAAATTTGCATGGATAAGCTGAATTTTGAGGAAACTTTTGAGGATATTTTTGAGGATGAACCAGTTTTAATTGATGAGTCGGATTTTCCAATTCATCCTGTTCCTTTCATTGACTGTGTACACCCTCCTGAACCTTTAACCGATAACCTTCCTCAATCACCTACCTCCATCCTTTCCATCGTTCCGACCTTGCAAGAAACCGTCTCACTTTCATTTCATATATCTGGTTTACCGAGTTCGGCATACCCATGGTTTCTCACGAATCTTGAGGGATTTGACCCCATTTCTCGCCATATTGATAGATTAGTACAATCCATCTTTTCACATCGATCATTACAGATTGTACTAATTTATTCAATCCATTTCCACCCTCAAGTTCGTATTCCACTTCTTTCTCCCTTCCGCCATTCTTCCTCTCATATACCGAGACCGTATCCCGCTTCTATCTTCATACGGTCTCGCGTATTCTCCCTCTCTTTTCTCTACGACTTTTTCCACCAACCTGTACATTATAGCGATAAAATCTTTGAATGGTTGGTGCTCACTTTTGGCCTGTGAAAGACCTTGTATAGTTTGAAACTGTTTTCTTTCCCCCTAATCCTGAACTTCGAACTCTTAACAGTGGAAACACTGTTTTACTTAAGTTTGGGGGGGAACCTTTTTGTATATATTTTTTGTTTTCCTTTTTTATTATGTATATAATTTTTTTTTAGGGAGCGCCGACAATTTTGACCCTCTTGGTATAGCCTGACAGTGAGGGCACTGTCGAGTTTACGTTTGGGGGTGTGCTCGGTAAGCTTTCTTCCTTCGCATTCATTTGTATATTTTGCATTTGCATACCTTATTAAAAACCCACAAAAATCGAAAATTTTCCAAAAAAATATAAAAACTTTGTCGTCAAGTAGCTAATAGGGTAACTTAGATTTTTATTCTTAAAGTTTAGTTGATATGTTGGAAATAACTAAATTCTAGGCTTAGGAATTGAAAATCCTAAAAATAACCCTCATTCTGTCTAACTTTGGTAAGTATACGTCCTTACAGTTTTTTTTGAGAAATAGGTAATCTTGAGTTCAGTTCTTGAGTTAAGTCAAGATGAAGGGAATGTATTGAAGTTTTACTGAAGAATAAGTATGAAAAATAGTTTCTTTTCTTGAGTTCAAATTTAGAAAGTATATACCCTACAAACTACACTTACACGCACCATGAAACTGGGATAGTAGAGAATACCTAGAAATACTCTTTCCTGAAAACCTAGTATGAAAGAAAAAACGGTAATTAAAGCTAAACACCAAAAGAGCATCATTGAAAAATATATCCGGTCTTGAAAAAGAAAAATAAAAGAAAAGAAAAATAAATAAATAAAGTCAAGACCCGGAAACTGTTATTTACGCTTTAATCTCACACATTCAGTAATTGGCTGTTAGTGCCTCAAGAAGCATTAATAGTCGCATGAAAGGTATGCGAGCAAATCCGTGCATCCTTAATGAAAAGAAGTAGTATTAGGTATTAGGGAAAGGGTATTATAGCTTGAATTGAATTCTTGAGTGTAGGGGTGCAAATATACACACACGTAGGGGTATACAATCGATGTTTGGATAAAAGATAAGACTTGTGTTTTCTGTAAAGTTGATAAAAATCCCTGATTTGAGGCCGCACTTTAGAAGGAAAACTCAGGAGTGCCAACATCTTTCTAAACTTTTTTGGAACGTATAGGATCCAAGGTTAAATGGAAAGGAGGTGTAAAGCATTAGGGTTGGATGTTTCTAACTTAGGATGATAGAATTTCTAGCGTAGATTCTGAACTGTAGGAGTAAAATCGATGTTAACTTATGACACTCGTTTGACGGGATTTTGTGGGTGTAATCCGCTGAAAACCCTCAGGAGACAACACTCCTCCTACTAGGGACACCTAGAGGTTTAACGGCTTGTTGCACATGCTCGGTGCAATCGCGTTTCCTGCGAAAGTGCGGTTAGGACTTTTTTGTGAATAATTGGTTTTGCTCGGGACGAGCAAAAGTTAAGTTTTGGGGTATTTGTTCATACCAAAATATTGCATTTTATACCGCCCATTCTTACGCTCGTTTGTTTATAGGCAGGTGCTTTTGATCAGTGTTTGCTACATATTTGTAGAATACTGGTTCTCATCTATAAACAGTGAAATTCATGGAAAAGTACGACAAATTCCGGATTACTGCCAATCACAGATAAAACCCGGGTCTCCGCTCTCTATCTGTATGTTGCCACACACCAGTTTAAGGGACAAAATGGCAAATCGATGTCATTTTCATGCACAAAGCTCAATGTCAACACAAGATCCAACATATCTACGCGGAGCTCGAGAAAATCATGGCAAAAGATCCACATCACATCACCTTTTGATCTACTGAAATTCTGAAAGAATTGTGAAGAGCTTCTGAGAAAAGTACTATACCACACTGAATAGGACCACAAACCGGGGAAACCGACAAAAGATGAAGATCCAATTCCTCTATAGGGCCGCGGTTCCGCGGCATAAGCACGCTTAGGCCGTGGATCAGCGGCCGTATGGTCTCCTCAATAGGAGATCTTTTAGGGGCTGTTTGGTAATTTTATAAGGAGGCAGATTGTTGCCCTAGGTTTCCAGTTCCCTGCCTATAAATTGCCCAGAACTTGCCAAGCCATGGATGTTCATTCTTATGCCCACTTTTTGTTAGTTTTTAGTGTAAACTTCTTCTTCTTCTTCATTCTTTCCTCCATGAAATTATTGTGAGAGATTTTGAGTGGATGTTAAATGAAGATGGTGGTTATTTTGTATCATTCTTTTGCTTAGCTTCCCCCTTGAGCTCTCTACCTTAACTTGATCTTGCAACTTCTTAACTGAGCTTGCAAGTTTAAGCTTTGGTCATTGATCTCAAGGGGTTGTATCATTTTGTTCTCTCTTTTGTGCTTCATTCTCCATGAGTTCTTTGCCTTTTCTTGATCTTGCAACCTCTTAATTGAGCTTGCAAGTTTAAGATTTGGTTATTGAACCCATGTCTTGTTTTGGGTTCTATGGTTCCTAGTTTCATTTCTTGCTCATTTACTTTCATGCACTTAATTAAATTCCATGCACTTTTAATAATTTGCTTGTAATCTTTTCTTTTCTTTGTTTATCTTTTCTTTTGCTCTTTTTGGTTCGTTTTGTGAATGGTTGTAATTGTTGTTGTTAAGAATAAATACAATATTGTAAGTTAATATTTCTTTGCTCATTTCCTTTTCCCGTTATTTTCCTTTGAACTCCGCCCAAACGTTACGCAAGCGCTCCGTTAGGCACCCTACCCTACCAAGGTAACGGTGATTCCTAACCATGACCGGTTGCGTTCGGTTTGGCCGGAGGCGAAAGCAAGAGACAAGAATGGAAGGACAAGGGTCAATAAGCCGGATTCCACGAATACCGTGCTTAAGTACCCTAATCCACGTTGTTGCTGATTGCTCTAGTTTCAATTGGTCAAGACTCGGTTCAAAGGTTTTGAGTGCGGATTTCCTTAGCTTACACTTTCGTATCTTTTTCTTAACAACTTTATACTTGCATATAACACTTAGGATAGAATTGAACAAACATATACACATTCTTTATTGACTCGTCTAAAACTCGAACGGAAATACAACCATCTCCCTGCGGATCGACCTGTGCTCAACCGGCTAGCTGCAAAGCGACACCGTCCTGATCGCGGTTATAACTTTAGAACTTTGAACATCCGAAATGCCAAAAGCGTGCGATCAGGTGATGAAATCCTTTACCGTATGTTGTGGGGTTCGCTTGCCCTTAAGTTCGTTGTTCCCCTCCGAAAGACGGCGCGACGCAGGGACGTCTTGCCTGAAATTCGGGACAGATGCTAATTGGTGCTATTCGTCTACCTCTCCGAAGATGCCAAGTTGATTTATGGCACCATGTATCGAAGGTTTAAACGGATGCGTCCGATGTAGCAGACTTCATCAGATTCCCCCTCGCTTGAGGGGTTTTTGATTGTGGGGACGCTCTTCCCTGCAGGCGCAAGCCCCTGCAGTTAATTACGCTACCGTGTTACGGTAACAACTTTCTCCTTCTCCAGATGGTCACTTCGTATCGTGTGTGTTTGATTTGTGTTTGGTTGCTCGTGGATTGTATACGGAGACTGAGTTATGTCGTCGTCCGTAGGGCGTGGACTAGACCAAATCCGTATTATTTTAGATTTGGGTTTGGGGGTTGTGTTTAAGGATACGTTAGCCTCGTTTGAGACTAAGATCAACTTAAACGTTTGTTAAGGATACGTTAGTCTAGTTTTAGACTAAGATCAACTTAATGGGATCATTTAGATCCAACAAGAAAGCAATTAAGGGAACCATGTTGTTTAGTTTAGTGACATTACGGTCAATAGGTAGTTTAAGGACATTGCGGTCCAGTGTTAGTTTTAAGACATTGCGTTCAAGGTTAAGGACGTCGTAGTCCGTGGATTTAAGGACTCCACAGTCCGATGTTAGTTTTAAGACATTACGGTCAAGGTTAAGGACGTCATAGTTCGTTGTTAGTTTTAAGACATTCCGGTCAAGGTTAAGGACCTCATAGTCCATGGGTTTAAGGACCCCACAGTCCGGTGTTAGTTTTAAGACATCCCGGTCAAGGTTAAGGACCTCATAGTCCATGGATTTTAAGGACTCCACAGTCCGTATCACTATGTGGTCATCGGGACCCGTCTCCTCTTTGAAGACGTTGAGGAATTACAATGCCAAGTATCAATGGAGTGAAGAGATGTACCCTTAAACCAAGGTAGATTAAGTGATCTGTAGTCCAATTTGGAAACTAAGATCAATTATTGTATTATGAGCCCATTGGCCCAGTTAAGCTTGAATTGAGGACTTATGGCCAGCTTGGGCTAAGTCCAATCATGTTTGGGATATTGGCCCTCTGTTGGTTCATTGAAGGAGAGGCTTTGCCTCTGGAAACTTAGCCAGTTGGGCTAAAGCTAGTGTTAAACACTAGAGACCAACAGTGTTGAATACTGGGAACAAAGTTTTTAAATTAGTGTTAAACACTAAGGCAAATCAGTGTTAAACACTGGAAATAGAGATTCCAAATTAGTGTCAAACACTAAATCAAATCTGTGTTAAACAATGGGAACAGAGTTTTCAAACTGGTGTTAAACACTAAGAAAATCAGTGTTAAACACTGCAGATAGAGTTTTCAAAATTAGTGTTAAGCACTAAGGAAATCAATGTTAAACACTTCAAATAGAGTTTTCCAAATTAGTGTTAAACACTAAGAAAATCAGTGTTAAACACTGGCTACAGAGGTTTCAATTTAGTGTTAAACACTAAGGTAAGAGGGGTCACGTGTGAACACGTGAGAGCGCCCTGATTCCCTTTATTTTGTTCTGTCAAAAGTATTGAATACTTTGAAGTATCACATGCTGTCACGTGATGAGAATTTGGGCGTTTATCTGTTAGAGCTTCAGCCAAGGGGTCACGTGGTAGCACGTGAGAGCGCCCTGCTTCCCTTTATTTTGTTCTACAGATAAGTGTTTAACACTTTTAATTCTGAAAGCCATCACGTGTGGGCACGTGATGGGGGCTCACGCTTTGATTTGTTAGGGGTCACGTGTTGACACATGAGGGCGCCCTAGAGCTCTTTTATGTTTCTTTTGCCTTTTTCTCTGTGTGCTTTAGAGATCACGTGGGGCACGTGAGGCATTGCCTCAAAGTTCTTTTTTATGGATCTTTGCAGGAGTCACGTGGTAACACGTGAGGTGTTGCTTTAAAGTTCTTTTCTGTGGATCTTTGCAGGGGTCACGTGGTAGCACATGATTATGGTACTTTGCATGTTTTAAAGATCTGTTCATCTTTTAAGAATTAAATTCTTCATAGGGTTAAACCCTAACAATAAACTTTAGAGGAATTAAATTCCTGTGATTTTGAGAGAATTAGGTTCTCGATTAGGGTTAAACCCTAGTTCTGTCCATTCTGAAGGAATTAAATTCTTAGGGTTAAACCCTAATTTTATCTCAAAGGAATTAAATTTATGTATTTCTGTGAGAATTAAATTCTCAAAACTCAGTTCCTCCTCTGTGTTTTGGATCTGCATGGCAGCATCTCAACCCAATGAGAATTAAATTCTCAATTCATGGGGAGATGTGCACTTTGCAGATCCTCAACCAGAGAAAGAACTAAGTTCTTTTCTTTCAATAAGAGTTAAACTCTTTTGAGAATTAAATTCTCCTTTGAAGCCTCCCTTTTCTTTTCTTACCTAAGGTTTTCCTTTTGCAGAGAATCAAAGACTCTATATCTCTCTCTCTGTGTGTATCAAAAGAAAAGGTCCAAAGGTTTTTCCTCTTCTTTTCTTGGCTCCTATTTATAGGAGAAGGAAAAGAATCAATCTGTTTAGTAAATCTCTCATTGAGAGATTTGATTTGTTCATTGAGAGATTCGATTTATATTTATCATTAATCTGGGCCTTTAGATTGTTAGGTGAATTTTATTCACCATTGGATTTTAAATCCAAAGATATCTCTTTGTTATTTCAGTTAGATTTATGGGGAAATCTTTCCAAGTCCAAGATTTTTCCATAAATTGGTGATATTTAATCACCTTTAGATTTTTAATCCAACGGTTTTAGATAATCCTTCTTCATTTTGGAAAGATTTATCCTCAGAATTTAATTTTGTTAAAGAATAAGGCTCTTAAAGCTGGTCACGTGTGGCCACGTGACCCCTAGTCACGTGTAGGCACGTGACCCCTGGAATGGGCTTCTCTTCTTCTGCGCTCTGTTCTCTGGACGCTGCTTAACCATCACGTGCCAACACGTGACCACTGGTTATATGTGAGCACGTGATGCCTATTCTGAAGCTTCCTCTTGACTTTTAATTAGAGAACATATATGCTTTGTGCCGCTGCTTGACCATCACGTGCCAACACGTGACCACTGGTCACGTGTGAGCACGTGATGCCTCTTCTGAATCTTCTTCTTGACTTTTAATTAGAGAACAAATATGCTCTGTGCCGCTGCTTGACTATCACTTGCCAACACATGACCACTGGTCACGTGTGAGCACGTGATGCCTCTTCTGAATCTTTTCCTGATTTTTAATCAGGGAACAAATGCCCCCACAGCGTTGTTCTCACGTGTCTGCACGTGAGTACAACGCTGTCACTTTTGTGACCGTCGGATCTGCTTTGGGAGTAGGGTAGATGAAACGTTTTCCATCCCATCCTATAAATGCCCATGTCTTTTCAGAAGAGCCTCCACTTTGCTCATCTTCCTCCTTTGAGAACTTCCTTCTTTTAAGAATTTAATTCTCTTTTTCCAGAGCTTAGTTCTCTTCCTTGAAAAATTTTCAGAGTTTAACTCTGTTAAGAAAGACTTTTCCTTTCAGGTAATGATGTTGAACGATCGAAGAACCTTCATTTAAAAAAATACTCTCTCGATTTTAAATCCACATTAATGGTTTCACCCCTTTTAACATGAACCAATTTTTTCTTCAAGTTCATCAACAAGAATAGAGACCCATCTAATTTTCAAACTGTAGATCTCTTACGATTTTTCTAATCTTTAAGGAAGATGTTAATGTCGGTTGTTTTCCATGGAATTTAATTCCATCCCAAGGAGCTCTGGCTCTGAAACAAAATTTCTGGGAATTTAATTCCCTTTTTCAAAAAGGAATTTAATTCCTCTGAAGAACTAAGTTCTTCCTAGAGAACTTCATGGGTTTTCTTGCCTTGAGTCATCCTCTTCACAATCCAAAAACAGTTTGCACTGTTGGTCTTTGGGAATTTAATTCCCTTGATTCTGTTTGATTCATCACAGAGCCCAAGATGGATTTGTCTTTTAGGGGAGTGTGCAGGGTTACTTGAATTCCCCAGTTTATTTAATGAGAATATTCCCTTTGTCTCATTATAATTGCTTGGCCTCATTATTAACGAGCCGTCAACCTGATTTTGTGGGGCCCATGTGTTTTGTAGCCAATGGCCCCATAAAAAGAGTCTGATGTCGCTTTCTTCAACTGTCTTCATATATATAGTTATGCTCATATATATATATATATATATATATATATATATATATATATATATATATAGCTGGCTTTGCTTTTGACAGTTTCCTTTATTTGATTTCAGGTGCGATGGCTTCTGTTCCGTGCTTTCCCTTCACTCGTTCGGAGGCCGCTTTTCCTCAATCACTATCCGACGAGGAAGCGATGGCGATGATCCGGGCTCATGACCCGAACTGCACCAGCTTACTTCTATGGGGAACTTGGTATAGTCATATCATCCGAGGTCACCGGAGTTTCCTCTGTGAAGTGCAGACGGAGCCTACTTTCCCGTTCTTGCCGATGGACCCTCCGAGGATGGTTTTCGCTGTGGAGATGCCAAATTGGACTCCAACGGGACGGCTCGAGCCTTCAACAACCGGTATCCCGAACCATCCGGTCCCCGCTATAGATATCCTGGGACGACGCATTTGTCAGGGTGAGGCCCACCCATGGGGACAGATTTATAAGATAGGGCTCACTCCTCGACACCCCACGGGCTACCTCCTCTGGGCTCGCTACATCCTTGCTACCTATCGTGCGCGGCTGCAGAAGGTTGGGCTTTACCAGGCAATATATGCGTCGCTCTTCCATTATCAATCCCCGCATGTCTGGTGGGTTAAGGCGTTCTTAAATCAATGGAATCTCCCCACCAACACTTTTCTTCTGGGGGACAGAGAGGTTTCGATCTCTTTGGGGGAGTTTTATGAGATCTCGGGGCTGCCAATTCGAGGGACACTTTATGAGGAGTTGCTGCCCTCTAATGAATACGTTTTTGAACCCGAGCCTGCATCGCTTGACGGCTTGTCTGCCGAGAACGCCGTCCGCCACAAGCGTCCTAGCTTGATCAATGTGCTAGGTATCTTTGATCGATTGTTCACCGAATCTGAGGAGCAGGGCGTTACTTTTAAGAGCTTCATTGCCTGTTTCCTTTGCGAGGGCGTCTTGTCGAAGGCTGCTCCGAAGTTCCCAAATATTAAAGACCCCTTTGGGTTTGGTCCAAAGAAGTTTCCGACCAATGAATCGGATCTACCGCAGTACTACATCCCCATAATGTCGCCGATGTCCTTTGAGTCCATCGCAGCTCCCGGCATGAATGAGGAGACGTTCTTCGTTGGGTTTATCAGTGTCTGGCTCAGCTGGTTTGTCATCCCTATGCATCGCCGCTTTATGAGAGCTACGGTCATCTATCTGGCTCACCGCATAGCTGAGGGAACGCGGCTGGCCATTGGCATCCCGGCATTGGCGCATCTCTATCACGGGTTGGGCGCTGCAGCTAATACTTCCAGCCCTGGCGTAAATGTGGTAAATTTTTTGCTTCACTACTTTACGTCTTGGATCGAAATGCACATCTTGGGTGCTTTTTCTATGCATCAAAGGCCCGCATTCTACGACGCTTATACCTTCCCGAGGCTTATGCGATTGGTGGATGCTTCTGCCGCTGACCCGACTCAATTCGGGGCTATTCGGGCGTTGATTTCTCCTTATGCTACTGCAGGTGGGTTGGTTTTAATGATCGGGTCTTATCTTCTTTTGCGGGTTCAGCCCAGCCGCATTGGGACCGGTCAATAAATAACACGCCCTCTTTGAAGCCCCGGGAGGTCGCGCGCTTATACGCAATCAGACCGGGTTACCTGGTATTCCGTCAGGATAGCGCGGCCCTCTTCATGCTGTACAATCTGCACCGCTTTGCCCGGCAGTTTGGTTATGATCAGGGTGTCCTTTTTGAGGCTTTCATAGTCGCGCCGGTTCCTTCGCTCGAGGCCGTTCAAGATGCCGCCCATCATTTTGTTAGGCTGAACACGGGTTCTCAGTTCATGATCCCCGATGGTGAGTACATGCCCCGATGCGTAGGATCGTTCACGAGTTGGTATCTCCATCGAGTCAACCCAATTATTCTTGAGGAAAGAAGGGTGCTTCTTGGTCATGGTGCCCCTACTCAGGTTCCGGCCACGGGAGCTACGCTGCGACCGCGCGCCCCGGTCTGCTTTCCTCTGAGGGATACCGGCACCGCGCTTATTCCGGGGGAGTTGGGGGTGGATCTTACTCCAACAGCTGGTATGCCCCTGGGTACTCGGTCACGGGGTAATCGGGCTCCGGTAACAGCGCCACCACCCGAGGCAGCCTCGCCCCCCTTGGCATCGACAATGGTGGTGTCATCCTTGGTTGTGGCACCAAGCGAGGGTAATAGGGATGAGGGTGTTGAAGGCGACGTGGGCCGCCGCCTCACCAAGGCTCCACGGGGAAAGAAACGGTCGTCTTCGGCGGCCGGTTCTGGATCTAAGAGGCGGAGGAGGGTGGCCACCAACTTACTTGATTCTTTAACGGAGTCTGAGCCATACTTCCAGATGAGCCGTTGGTCGTGCAAGAGTCGGACGCTGGCCTTCTCTTCCCGGGCTCGGCTGCCGAGGAAGCTGCACAATTGGCTGAGGCCATAAGACGTTCTAAAGATGAGTCTCAGAATGCAAAGGTTCTGAAGAAACCCTATCCTGCCGTGATCTTCTATGAAGACCCCTCATGGATCCGGCGGCGGTTCATTGGCCCTTTGGAGGAGTGGGGAGAAAGGGCCCTTAAGCAGGCTACTTCGGAGGATGTCGCGGATGCGCTTTCCTTGTGGACGGGCGGCCATGAGTCCACCCTTGAACCCCGACGAGCACACCTCCTTAAGAAGGAGCATCAGCTAGAAGAAGCCATATTGAAGGCTTCCCTGCGCATTGGTATGTTTTTTTTTTCTCTTTGCGGTTTTTCCAGATTGTTTATACTCGTATATATGTATTCTGATTCTTGTGTGGATTGTGCAGAGTCCTCGGCGATGGGGGAGGTCCCTACGGGCTTGTTGAAGCTAAAGCCCGTTGACATTCCCGATGCAGCCTTGCTCGATAGGGAGGAGGTTGACGAGGCTGTTCCTCTTGCCTTAGAGCCTCCAGTGGCAGGTCCTGAGCACGGAGCGCTTGCTCTTTTGGTAGAGGCTCCTTTGGGGGTTGCCGCCCCAATGACTCTTCCTGCGGGCGGCCCAAAGGCCGGAGGAGAGGTAGTCGGGACTACCCTCCCTTTGCTGGAGCCGGAGATCGTGGCGGAGGCCGTTGAAGCCGCCATCCCCCCGACTCAGAATGGGAGGAGTGTTGAAGGTAACCTTCTACATTTTAAATTAGCAATCTTTCTGTTGTCTGAACTCTTTTGTTTTCTCAGAATTGCACGGGCTGGCGGCCTCTATCGCTGATTTGTCTCCCCGGCAATCGTTTCATCGTCTGCTGGAGATGGCAGCTCCGCAGGCGATCTTTCCTCAGCGAATCGTCCTTTCCTCTGGGCAAGCTTAGCATCGTTCGCCATTTTTTATTATAGCATTTTTGCTATTCTGCGAAATAACATTGATGTCTCTTACAGTTTTGGAGGCCGATGACGAGGTGGAGGTCGTTGAAGGGCCAGGGGAACCTTCAGCTCCTACTTGCATGACCGTAGGTAAGTGACATTTCAATATAGTCCCATTTGTTCTTTTGCTTAAGAGTTTTACTGACATTTTTCAAATCCGAACAGCCCTGCCAGCCTCCATAGCGCTGGAATCGCGTATCGCTACGCCGCCCGGCCCCTATGCTTTGCGAGCCTCAGAGCGCTTGGCCCAGTTAAGCCTTGTCTCCTTGTCGTTTTTGATCGAGGAGCTTCATGCTGGCAGCGCAACCACAGCTGAAGCATTTGCCGCTGAAGCTAACGGTTCTCTTCCTTTTCTTGCCACCTACCATAGCGAAGAGGTGGTGCGAGTCTGGGTGGAGTTCTGTCGGCAGGTGGAGGCTTGCTTGCACGCCCTTGACTGTTCCCGCCTTTCCTCGGAGGCCGTGGCTGCAAAGGAGGAGTTGCGGGGGCTGATAGCACGGTGCGCGGCAAACATGGCATCATGCGAGAAGAGGCTCGGCCGCAAATTCTCGGAGAGGGAGCTGGCTTCTAAGGCGCTGAGCGAGCTTCAAGATAATCTTACCGCCAAGGCCAACAAAGCGTATGAACTCTGGCGAGTGCTTCAAGAGGCCATCAAGGAGGTAGTGGCCATCGACAAGGCCGCCGAGTTTACTCGCGAAAGAGTCGAGGCCCACAAAGCTACCGAGAAGGAGCTCGAAGGTCGGCTTGCCTCATATCAGGCCCAGCAGGCTCAGGCAGAGGCTCGTCTTCTGGCGATCCTGAATCATGAAGCTATGGCCCAACAAAAGCAGGATGAGCTAGCAAAATTGCTAAATCGCCCGCCGGCTTGAAAAACTTGTATCTTTTCCTTTCCTTTTGTACATACTCCTGAACGAGAGTATTTTCTTTTTGTTCTTTCATGAATTGTACTTTATATCCATTTTGTTTCATGAATAAAGACATATATTTTTTTAATAGTGTGTCCCTCTCAATTGAACTTGTTCTGTGGACAATTTATCTTGGCCTACTTGTAGGGTAGCGATGGCTTAGGATTCAGGGTTAAGATCTGCCTCCTAAGACTTTTGAGCTTTATGAGCCGTGAGGGTCTCATAAAGATTTTTTCTCCCTACAGGTCGAGAGGATCCCGTAGGTGTAAGTTCTTCTTAAGAATCGTGAGGATTCTTAAACGGGTTTTCCCTTGGGAGTCGTAAGGATCTCACAAGAGAGTTTTCTTCCTTGCAGGTCGTGAGGACCCGCAAGTGTTGGGTGCGGTCACCCTTATCCGTATTCCACGGGGTTAGGGGTTGCTTTGGGCTGTTCTCCAGGATACCGTAGTTTAAAGACATCGCGGTCATGGTTAAGGACCTCATAGTCCGTGGGTTTAAGAACTCCACAATCCAATGTTAGTTTTAAGACGTCACGGTCAAGGTTAAGGACCTCATAGTCCGTGGATTTAAGGACTCCACAGTCCAATGTTAGTTTTAAGACATCACGGTCAAGGTTAAGGACCTCATAGTCCGTGGATTTAAGGACTCCACAGTCCGATGTTAGTTTTAAGACGTCACGGTCAAGGTTAAGGACCTCATAGTCCATGGATTTAAGGACTCCACAGTCCAATGTTAGTTTTAAGACGTCACGGTCAAGGTTAAGGACCTCATAGTCCGTGGATTTAAGGACGTCACGGTCCGATGTTAGTTTTAAGACATCACGGTCAAGGTTAAGGACCTCATAGTCCGTGGATTTAAGGACTCCACAGTCCACGAAATGTGTGGTTACTGGGACCCGTCACCTCTTTGAAGACGTTGAGAAATTACAACGCCAAATATCAAAGGAGTGAAGAGATGTACCATTTAACCAAGGTAAAATCAGTCTAGAATCATCATGGTTGATCGTCAGTTTTAAGACATTACGGTCGAGGTTAAGGACATCATAGTACGTGGATTTTAAGGACTCCACAGTCCGGTGTTTGCTCTGGATGCTTCACACGGGTTCACCGCCGTGCTTGGCGAGGACCAGGCTCCGCTCTGGGCATTTTCCGCGAGGTCAAAGAGTGACGTTATCCGCGTTCCACGTGACCAGGAATTTTGCACTAGATACTTCACACGGGTTCACTGCCGTGTTCAGCGAGGACTAGGCTCCGCTCTGGATGCTTCACACGGGTTCACTGCCGTGCTCTGGGAGGACCAGGATCCGCTCTGGACGTTTTCCATGGGGTCAAAGAGTGACGTTATCCGCATTACACGTAACCAGGAATTTTTCTCTGGATGCTTCCCATGGGTTCACTGCCGTGTTCTGCGACGACCAGGCTCCGCTCTGGACGTTTTCCACGGGGTCAAAGAGTGACGTTATCCACGTTCCACGTGACAAGGAATTTTGCTCTGGATGCTTCCCACGGGTTCACTGCCGTGTTGTACGAGGACCAGGATCCGCTCTGGACGTTTTCCATGGGATCAAAGAGTGACGTTATCCGCGTTCCACGTAACCAGGAATTTTGCTCTGGATGCTTCCCATGGGTTCACTGCCGTGTTCTGCGAGGACCAGGGTCCGCTCTGGACGTTTTCCATGGGGTCAAAGAGTGACGTTATCCGCGTTCCAGGTGACCAGGAATTTTGCTCTGGATGCTTCCCGCGGGTTCACTGCCGTGTTCTGCGAGGACCAGGCTCCGCTCTGGACGTTTTCCATGGGGTCAAAAAGTCACGTTATCCGCGTTCCACGTGACCAGGAATTTTTCCATGGATGCTTCCCACGGGTTCACTGCCGTGTTCTGCGAGGACCAGGCTCCGCTCTAGACGCGTTCCACGGGGTCAAAGAGTGAGGTTATCCGCGTTCCACGTGACCAGGAATTTTTCTCTGGATGCTTCCCACGGGTTCACTGCCGTGTTCTGCAAGGACCAGGCTCCACTCTGGATGCTTCACACGGGTTCACTGCCGTGCTCTGGGAGGACCAGGATCCGCTCTGGACGTTTTCCACGGGGTCAAAGAGTGACGTTATCCGCGTTCCACGTAACCAGGAATTTTGCTCTGGATGCTTCCCACGGGTTCACTGCCGTGTTCTGCGAAGACCAGGCTCCGCTCTGAACGTTTTCCACGGGGTTGTAGGGTGTTTTTCGTCACCCCATTGAGATAGGAATACGCGCGCTTGTCAGGCATACTACAAATTCCCCCTGCCTAGGGTAGGCCGGGTTTTAATGATTGTGGGGATCCGAATCTCCGGCAGCCGCGGACTAAGCTGTCGTTAATTACCCCTCGCCTTTGGGGCGAGGGAACCTCCGATTAACGGGTTAAACTGGTCATGCAAACTCAATATGCAGTGTACGTGTATTTTGTTTTGGAGGGGGGGTTTAAATATATGGATGATATATCCGGCCGTCTTTCTATCATTGGCGGCTGATTTCACGGATCGCTGTCTTGACCCCCTTGCTTCGGTAGCTGGTAGTCGATTGAAGGCGGCTGGCCTAACCAGGTTCTTGAATGGTGCTGGCGCTTCTTTTCTGGATTTTCCCCGCTGCTTTTGTGCGGCACAGAGCGCCTGATAGACCCTTGAAGAGACAGTGTCATACTTTTTCTGTTGGGGCTGGGACACGTCCCTTTGTAGCACTGTTCGGACCGCTGTCTTCTTGATTCTGGCGGTCATGGCATTTTTCTGAACCCACTTCAGAGGCTCAAAGGAATTGCTGATTCTTACGTCCGACTCAGCCGTTGTCGCAGGGCAACCCTGCACTTGGAACTTCACACGATTCCATTTGGCTGAAGCCCTGGCCCTCTTGTTGGCTCGATACCTGAGCCGCTTCTGCCTTAACTTTTCTGTTCTAAGCGCCTGGCAGACTTCGGCTCTTTGGGAAGACGCCGCAGACCGGGCGATGGAGGGCCTTAGAGACACGCTCGATTGTGCATTTGTTGGAGTCATCGCCTGAGCTCATCCGCAACATTTGATGTTTCCCTTTGTACCGAAGTTCTTACCCCCCGCTGGAGCACCAGGGATTCGTTCAGACACCATCTTAAGTTTCGGTTGTGGTGCCTTGGCGATCACGACATTCGGCCTCTTACCGCTTGAGACCGGCTTGGCCACCTGTTCCGCCGGGATCTCCGCCAGATGAGCGCTTCCGGCAGGGTAGATGATGACAGAGCCGAACTGGCGGGGCGGTTCCTCCCACTGTCGACTGAGGCTTGCGGAGAGAACCACAAGAGCGTTGATCTTGACCACGTACGGAATCGGGGTCGCATTGGAAGCTGAATTCGTCTGGGGAGACATTGTCGTCGAAGGTTGATTGCTGCACGGAAAAAAGAACATCATTTCAGTATAGGCAATCGATATGTATATTGATTGAGTTTTCATGAACGTTTAACCCGAAATATGGGAGGAGAGATTGGTCCCACCGGGCGTGCCAGAATCTGTAGGGTGTTTTTCGTCACCCCATTGAAATGGGAATACGCGCGCTTGTCAGGTGTACTACAGATTCCCCCTGCCTAGGGTAGGCCGGGTTTTAATTATTGCGGGGATCCGAATCTCCGGCAGCCGCGGACTAAGCTGTCGTTAATTACCCCTTGCCTTTGGGGCGAGGGAACCTCCGATTAACGGGTTAAACTGGTCATGCGAACTCAATATGCAGCGTACGTGTGTTTTGTTTTGGAGGGGGGGTTTAAATATATCGGGAGCCACGCAGAGTTTTTACGGGGGTCCCGCTACCCAGATAGCAGGCTGGGGGTCAAGGGGGCTAGCAGCCCCCTTACGGGGTGCGGGGCAGCGCCCCGTTAGAAATTTTTTTCTAACAGGGACAGTGTCGTGGAGTATGTGTATGTGTACATATGTATACATATGTATATATATACATGTATATACAAATAAAAGGGAAAAGACATCCAAAGGATGCATGGGGCCAGCGCCTAGGCGCTTGAGCGCAAGCGCGCCACGTGTCGGCACGTGGGCGCTTTGCGCTCGAGCGCAGAGTGCTGGAGCGCAACGCGCCACGTGTCGGCACGTGGGCGCTTTGCGCTCGGACGCTCGGTGCTCGGACGCTGGGCGCTTGAGCGCAAGCGTGCCACGTGTCGGCACGTGGGCGCTTTACGCTCGAGCGCAAAGTGCTGGAGCGCAACGTGCTACGTGTCAGCACGTGGGCGACTTGTGCTCGAGCGCAAGAGCGCCACATGTCGGCACGGGGGCGACTTGCGCTCGAGCGCAAGAGCACCACGTGTCGGCACCGGGGTGACTTGCGCTCGAGCGCAAGCGCGCCACGTGTCGGCACGCGGGCGCTCTGTGCTTGAGCGCCGGCTAGAAAAAGAGGCTTTTAGCCTAAAAAAATTTCTCGGAGGAGAAATCAGAGAGGAGTTGGACTCCTGAGTGTGTTTTTTTTGGGGGGGGGGCGGTTTAGTGAAAGATGTTCTTCTTCTTTCTCCTCTGTTAGCTGGATCTTGAAGATCAAGAGATATGGGATTTTTTTAAAATCTCTTCTTTTTGAGATCTAATGGAAGATCTGAGTTCCCCTTTATGGGTTTTGTGGTGAAAAACTATTTTGTTTTATAAAAAGAAGAGTAAAACTCTTGATTTAATTCAAGAGAAAGAAGAAAGTTTTGGAACCTTGAAGAAGGAGAAAAGATCTCAGATCTGGAAAATTTTTAGAGAGAGAAAAAGTTGTTGAGATATTTCATTATCCTTTGCCTTTATAGGCTATACACTTTACACATAGCCCCTTGAGCTTCACAAAATGGCATTTTGCCTATCCCATGGCTCATGTGCCATTTCTTTTTGCACATAAGCCATGGGCTTTACAAAAATTTGGCTTTATGCCTATTTTTCTTACATTTATCCATAAAATAAAATAAAATAAATGCAACAAAATTATTTATTACAAAATTTTTATCTTGGCATGGGGGGAGGCCGGCCGCTTCATGTTCTGGCTCGACCCGGGCATGGGCCCACTGGATCTGGGCTTGGGCCCACTTGGCTTGGGGTTGACTTTGATTTTGACTTGGTCAACCGGGTTGTAAATTTTTACCCCAACAGGGGTCAAAAAGTGACGTTATCCGCATTCCACGTAACCAGGAATTTGTTGATTGTATCCGCATTTCACGGGGTGGGGATTTGACTCTTGGTGATCCGTATATCGCCGAGCCATGGAACTGGGAGTTGCCGCTGTTCCGCTTTGCTTGATGTTGCGTCCACTACAACGGGACGAACGTCGAGATGATCTTTAGGCCATCTGCGACTTATCGAGATTTGGCTTCTTCTTCTGATGAAACCTGGGAGAGGAGGAGTGCGATTCCTTCTTTGTTTGCGCCCCTGGATTGTATACAGGGATGGATGTAATATCACCTGTAGGTCATAAATTTCGTTTTTATTTTATTTCTTTTTCCGCGATGCTCTATCATTTCAGCTTTTATATCGCGAAGGTCGCGATTGCCCCATCATTTCGGCTATTTTTTGCGGTGCCCAATCATTTCGGCTATTTGTTTTATCTTTACTCGCTGCTTTTTATTGCGAGTTGCCCAATCATTTCGGCTATTTTTCATGCATACATTTTTACTTGCTGCTTTTGTCGCAAGTTGCCCCATCATTTCGGCTATTTCGCATGCATGTGTGGCTTACTGGCTTTTCGCCGCAAGCTTTGGATTAGACACCGATTTCGGCGTCAGCACCGCTACAACTGGGATATCACCAGGAGCGAATCATCATTTGCCTCTGTCGATGTTTAACAAAGGTGGCTTAGTAAACAGGGTTAAGGGTCCTGTCGACTAAAGCTTTTGACTTCATGAGCCGTAAGGGTCTCACAAAGGTATTTCTCTCTACAAGTCGTGAGGATCTTGCAGGTGTGTTTTCTCCTTGGGAATCGTGAGGATTCCTAAGTGCATGTCCTCTTGCAAGTCGTAAGGATCTTACAAATGGGTCTTCTCCTTATAAGTCGAGAGGGCTTACAAGGGTTGTTCGCCATATGAACATATCCCTAGTCACGGATGGGACTTGGTTAGCGAAATGTTTATTCGCGCTCGTGGATTGTATACAAGGGTCAGTATTGAGCAACTTGTAGGGCAATATCGAAGGTTGTGGGGGGTTTTCTTAAGAACAGGTTCAGGTTTCTGTAACTTAAGACTTTCAAATCTTATGAGCCATGAGGGCCCCATTAGAGAGTTCTCCTTACGAGTCGTGAGGATCTCGCAAGTGTAATTTCTCCTTAGGAATCTTGGAGACTCCTAAGTGTGTTGCTCCCTTGTGAGTCGTAAGGATCTCACGCGGGTGGTTTCTCCTTACAAGGTCGTGAGGACCCTGTAAGTGTCCTTTAACGAGGTTGCGCCCTTTTGGGTTTTCACAAACAGTCGCCGGTAGCCCTGCTGTTTTTACTCACGGAGCCCTTTCGGGTTTTCATCCATACCCATTTTGCTTATGGACATACCGTTTTTATTTTTTATTTTTTTATTTTTTTTATATCGGCTTTGAGATACTGTAATCCACCGTAGTTTATCAACATCTCGGTCAACAGCCAGTTTTAGGACATAGTGGCCCATTGTTAGTTTAAGGACGTTTCGGTCCGTCGTTAGTTTAAGGACGTTTCGTTCCGTCGTTAGTTTAAGGACATTTCGGTCCGTCGTTAGTTTAAGGACATTTCTGTCCGGCGTTGAAGAAGGCCGGTTACTACTAAGAGTTCGGGTTTAGGAAGATAGCGAGCGGACATAGTCGTCGTCATCTATCATTGACCTAGGCCTTGACCCGTTAAGCGTAGTATTTCTTCAGGAAGCGACCATTTTTTGGCCTGAAAGGTCTCTCACCGTGCATATCCATGAGCAGATACGCTCCACCCTGGTAGACCTTGTCTATAATGTACGGGCCTTCATAGTTCGGCTCGAATTTTCCCCGCTTGGCGCGATTGGGGATCATATGTATTTTGACCACTAGCACCAGTTCGCCTTGGCGGAATGTCCTCGGCCTGGTCAATCTTTTATATGAGCGTGTCATCTTTTCTTTGTAAGCCTCCAGATTTTGTTGCGCTATGAGCCGGGTCTCATCAAGGGCATCAAGCTCCTCAAGCCGAAGGTGAGCATTTTCTTCGTCCGTCAGCTCGTAGTGGACTGCCATCCATAGAGAAGGTAGCTCTATTTCGAGGGGGAGTACCGCTTCTGTACCAAATACCAACACGTACGGTGTTTTTTCGTGGCCGTCTTGAACGTAGTTCGATACGCCCAGAGAGCTTCTCTGCAGTCTCTCGTGCCAGTCCTTTTTGTTTCGGGACACCGTCTTCTTCACGATCTTTGTCAAGGTTTTGTTGAAAGCCTCAGCTAGACCGTTAGCTCGCGGATTATAAACTGAGGAATATCTCCAGTCTATGTTGTGTTGCTGCGCAAAGCGACTAATCTTGTGGCTTCTGTAGGCTGGCCCGTTATCGGAAATGTACCGTCGCGGAGTTCCAAACCGATAAATGACGTGCGTCTTGAAGAAATGGAGAATATTTTCTGTCTTCACTTCTCTTAACGGTACTGCTTCTGCCCATTTGGAGAAGTAATCAGTCGTCGCCAGGATGAAACGATGTCCCCTGGATGATGTTGGTTCGATGGGGCCGATTATGTCAGTCCCCCACATTTCGAACGGCCAGCTAGCCACCGTTGGATGTAGAGGATTTGGATGTTGATGGATAAAGTCCCCATGGATCTGGCACGAGTGGCATTGCTTCGCATACTCGAGGCAGTACTGGATCATTGTGGGCCGATAATAACCCATCCGTTTAATTTTCAATTTCATCTTCGGGCCTGCTTGTGAGAACCGCAGATCCGTCGTGAACTTCCTGAATGACTCTTTTCTCTTCGTCGGGTCCCAGGCATCTCAACCACAGAGAGTCAAATGACCTCTTGTACAGAGTATTATTGACGAGGGTGAAGGACAGAGCTCGTTTCACAAGCTGATGTCTTGAGGACGCATCTTCAGGCGTTCGACGGGATTTGAAGTAGTCTATGAAGACTTCTCTCCAATCTTCAACCTTCTCTTGGTCATTTATTTGCAGGGCCGTCTGCTCAGTTGCTCCCCTTTCTTCGGGTGACTCCGGAGATATTTCTGCAGGGGCAAGTACTCGACGACTTTGTACCACGATTCTTACATCATCGAGGTTCTCGTCGGCCAGTTCTTTACCAAGCTTGGCTAATGCATCCGCTTTGCTATTTTCGGCACGCGGTATGCTTTCCAAGGTGTAGGAGGGGATTTGAGTCAGCAGTCGCCGTACTCTCTCGCCATACTTTATCAGCTCTGGCTTGCATGTTTGGTAATCGTCGTTTACTTGACTGATGACCAGTTGGGAATCTCCGTATATAAGGAGGTTTTCAATTCCCATGTCGATGGCGATCTCGAGGCCTGCTATCAAAGCTTCGTACTCGGCTTCATTGTTCGTCCTCGGCTCTGTTAAGGAGAAAGCAAAGCGCATTATCCCTCCCTGTGGAGTTACGAAGATGAGACCCACCCGTGATTTGATTATAGGGGTGCTTTGTTTGCGCTTCTTCACGGAAGATACTCCATTGAAATAAAGCTCCCATCGGATATTACCACCGTCGATCGCATCAAACGCGTGTTCGTCTGGCAGTTCGCAATTCAGAGGGGAATCGGCCGATATCGGATGCTCAGCGAGGAAGTCGGCGATGGCCTGGCCTTTCACTGCCTTGAGAGGCTGATATGTTATCGAGAACTCCATCAAGAGCAGGGCCCATTTAGCGAGTCGACCAGTCAGTATGGCCTTCGACATTAAATACTTAAGGGGGTCCACCTTCGATATGAGACGGACTTCATGCGCCAACGCATAGTGCCTGAGCTTGGTTATCGTAAAGATCAACGCCAGGCAGTGTTTTTCAATGGGGGAGTAGTTTCTTTCTGCCCCCAGTAGAACTCGACTTAAGTAGTAGAGTGCTCTTTCTTTCCCTTGATCGTTCTCTTGCGTCCATAATGCGCCTAAGGAAACTTCGAGGGCGGTTGTATAAAAAATGAGGGGCTTTCCCTTGACCGGAGCAGCCAACACTGGCGGGTTCTGCAGGTATTGCTTGATCTCATCTAGCGCGCTTTGGCATTTTTGGTCCCAGACGAACGGGGTTCCCTTCTTCATCAGGTGACTGTAGGGGTGACATTTGCCTGAAAGGTTGGCTATAAATCGCCGGATGTACGCGAGCTTCCCCTGGAGAGACCGCAATTATTTGAGAGTCCTTGGCGGTGGCATTTCCATGATTGCCTTGATCTTCGACGGATCTATCTCAATGCCTTAGTGTCGGACAATGAATCCTAGGAATTTGCCTGAGGACAGCCCGAACGCGCATTTGAGAGGGTTCATCTTCAAGTTGTATTGCCGAAGGCGTTGAAATACGGTCTTCAGATGCTCGAGATGTTCCTCGTATGATTTGCTTTTCACGACGAGGTCGTCGATATAGCATTCGATGATTTCATGTATGAGGTCATCGAAGATCTTCGTCATGGCCCTTTGATAGGTGGCACCGGCGTTCTTTAGACCGAAGGGCATCACCTTGTAGCAGAATATTCCCAGAGGGGTCCGAAATGCGATATGCTTCTGGTCTTCGGGATACATCTTTATCTGATTATACCCTGATGAGCCCTCCATGAAAGAGAAAACCTTGTGAGTGGACGTATTATCTATCATCAGCTCAGTTACCGGAACTGGAAAATCGTCCTTCGGGCAAGCTTTATTGAGATCCCGGAAGTCGCATATGCGCACTGTCCCATTTTTCTTCATTACCGGGACGATGTTGGCGATCCAGTCATGATATTGAACTTCTTGGATAAACCCAGAATCGATCAGCTTCTTGACTTCGGCGTTGATGCTCATCTCAAGCTCAAGCCGCATTCTTCTCGGCGCCTGTTTGACTGGCTTAACATCCGGGGATATCGCCAATTATGAACAGCTATTTCTGGATCTAGTCCTGGCATTTCGGAATAGTTCCACGCGAAGCAATCTCTATGCTGTATAAGCACGTCTTTTAACACAGCCACCCTTTCTTCAGATAGCAGCTCGCTGATGAATGTCGGTCGTGGGTCGTTCGTCGTTCCCAACTCAATCTTCCTGAGGTTATCTGCAGTAGTATGTATGCCATCTTCCAGTTCTTTCGGCGCTGGCGGAAATTCCGAGATTACCTCGTCATCGCTGTTTTCGAAGCACCAGGGAAAGTCATCTATATTCTCGGACTCTTCTTTTGATACCGTTATCATACGACAGGTACGAGCTCGCTTCCAAGACCGATGTGGATCCGGTTCTGCTCTTGTGGCTTTGGGTTCATGCTTTTGTGGCGGCGTTACCCTCTAGCTGTCAGATAGAGCGAACTTGCCGAGCTGATACTGGTCTTCGACCCAATTCTTGAAGGTGAAGCAGTCTTCGATGGGGTGTCTTATGGCTCGATGATAAGAGCAATAGCCCGGATGAGAGACCTCATTAGCTTGCTCAGGGTGTTTAGACTTCGGAAGTGTAATCATTCGATGTTTTAAAGCGAGGTCAAGTATCTTCCGTGTCTTGTCTTGAGGGAAAGAATATGCTCGACTCATCTTCTTCATGAGGGACAAATCCGGACCGCGCAATACCCGATCACATGACTCTTTGATCCTTTGTTGTCGTTGTCGACCTCCTTTTCTGCTTTTTGACTTACTTCTGCCTCTGGGTTGGGCTTTTTGCGCAACGGGTTGATAGGGAGGAGCATCTTTGTCTTTTGCAGCCTGTTGAAACAGACGTTGCGTCCTGGCTCTCTCGTAGATGGCCATCTTGTGATTATGGTCGTCCCGAGCTTTTTGACCCGCTTTCCTGATAAGCCTGTCCATTCGCTCTTCAAATGACGGACTCGGCGCTTTGATTGCGGGATCTAGTTTTGGTACAGGGTCGGTGTTTCCCGACAGGGCGTCCTCCTCTTCATCGAAGTTATATACGGCGTAGCTACCGTGGACTCGTTCTCGTTTCCAGGATCTCACATATCCGAGCCCAAGCGTTTCCATTTTCCCGTTGGGCAATTTGCACTGAGCCCCAGGGACATACCAAATCCTGTTATAGAATCGAGCTTGTCGAATAGTCTGTTTTAAGGGTACCCCTTGGTGCTTCAATAGCCTTTTTAGTCCATTTTTGTAATATCTGGGCAAACAGATGGGTTGAAGCTTGTCAAGTGTAGAATCCGCACCATGCCAGATCTTTTTCTCCACTCTTGTTTCCGAGGATCGATAGAATAGGATCACCTTTTCTCCTTTTCGCTTGGGAGGGACGTAAAACGTCTGCAGGTATTGCACGTTGTGAGCTTCAAGCGCGTCAAGATCTTTGTAGTGCTCCCGCGGAATCATGGTGATTTGCAAACTCTGATCATCACCAGGGAATTCTTGTTGTGGCTGCCGACAGGAGAACACAGCATTAATTTCATCCTCTGAATCGCTTCTGAAGATCAGTATGGGAACGGACGGTCCCGGGTCGTTGCGTCGAGACGGCCCATAGTAAACTATCTCTTCTTCTTCTTCGGTATCACTCCCGAAAACAGGAATGGTGGCAGCGGCTTTGTTCTCCGGTTTGCGACATCTCTCTGTATCCTCGAAATCTGGCAAAAAGTACTTTGCATCTTCGTATTTGAGTACTTCGTTCACGGAGAATGGGTTTAGCTCACATGTTACGGTATACTCGAGACCATCCTTGAAATACTTCATACACTGATGTTGTGTAGATGGGATGATGTTGTACTCATGTAACCAAGGACGACCGAGCAGAGCATTGTAGCAAGTCTTGGCATCTATGACGTGGAACTTAATGTTCGTGACGAGCAGCCCAAAGCATAGCGTCAGTATCACAGACCCAAGAGTTCTTGATAATTGGGAGTCGAACCCGAAGATGGTGATTTTGTCCCGAGCAAGGTGTTGGACGCTCATGCAGATTTCCTTTAACACCCGTACGTTGAGGAGATTAACTGAAGACCCATTGTCAACCAAGATTTTGCCTATCTTTATATCGTGGCAATATCCAGAGACGTATAGGGGACGGTTGTGGTCGCACGTCCCAAGGAGCAGGTCTTCGTCACCGAAAGTGATATCGGTCGTGTGCACTTCTTCCTGTTCATCCTTCATCCTTTCTTCGGCGAGGAAAGCTTGGAATTGCTCGAGCTCTTGTAGCGCCTTGATTAACGAATCTCTCACTTCCTTTGATAATAGGAGGGCGTCGAGAATGCTGAGCTGCGAGGGTAGCTTCCTCAGGTGCGCTAGGATGTTGTATTCCACCTTACTCTTCTTAGGCGGGTCCTTGGCAGTCAACTCTTTCATAACTTGGTCATCTAAGGCGATATCCTCTGCGACCTTTTCCTTTCCCTTATCTTTTCTAGTTGCGGGTCCAAGGTTCTTTTCAGGAAGCGTGCGATTGCGCAGCTGAATGTTTTCACAGGCCTCTGGTTCTTCCACTTTTCCCGAGGTGGACTCTTTAAAGAGGGGGCTAAGAGCAGCTCCTCATCAGAATCGCTCCCGAATGTGAGCACTTGCGATCCCCCGTCGTTGACCGTGTAACAGTTACCGGTAGTTCTTTTGTGTCCTTCGGTCGTACTTCTCTGCTCCCGACGAGTTCTGTGTTTCATTCGCTTAAAATGTTACCGATGAGCAACATATCCCTGCCACCATGTCTTAAAAGCGTCGCACTCCTCAGTGGGGTGTGAAATCTTCTGATGATATGAGCAGTAATTAGGGTGCCTCTCCGCCCCATCCCGCGTGTTTTCTTCCGAGGGCGGTAGTTTCATTCCCATTGACATGGCTTTGGCAAACCTTTTCCTCGTCTTGAATATGTTTTTATCCACGTCGGGTGTCTTTCGACCTGGCGGGAGTGCTTCGACTCTTTCGTTTAGTCACCTGTGTTTGGCTCCTTCTGATGCGGCTATCTCACGCTCCTGGTCGGCTTTACTTTACAAACGAATTTCGTCTAGAAAGGCGTCGATCATTTCGTCTGTCGGCCACACAAGCTCCGGTTCAGGCTCTGCCCCTAGTTTCTTAGTGCCAGGAGTTTTTTCATCGTCGGTAAACAAGTGGGAGATCACATTACAACGCGCCACGTATCCTTCGGATTCATCCGACGAGCTCTCTCCGTCATCTTCCTCCTGAAAGAAGTGGTTGAGGAACTCTTGGAGTGTGATGGGAGTTCGCGCCCTTTGATTGTATTCCACCAGCGCGTCAATCTGTTTCTGCAAGTCTGTATGCTTGTTTCCAGGCTTCACGGGCTTCTTGGATTTCTTTTTCTTTTTCTTTGAAGATTTTGACGGCTGGTTGTGAGTGCTCGGGCCGTCACTACTGATCTTCGGAGTTGGGCGCGGCTTCAGCATCCCATCAATGATCTGGGGTTCCAGCGGGTTATTCCACCTGACTGCCGGGAATGTTTGGAGCTCATTCAGCATTCTTTTAGTTTTTGCTGAAATCACGATTTCCCATGGAGCTTCTTCAATGAAAGAACAAGTTGCCCCCGGTGTGTCCGTCTTCTTAGGAGTGTGAGGTTGTGGCGGGTTCATCTTCCACTTCTCGGACAGTGCAAACTTGCCCTGTAGGTATTCATCTTCAATCCATCCTTTGAAGACGAAGCAATCCTCAATCGGATGGCTTACTGTTTGATGGTAGGGGCAGTAGTTGGGGTTATTCACCACACTGGGTTGCGGCGGTCGCCTTGGATTTGGCAAGTTGATAAGCCTATTGCGTACCGCTAGATTGAATAGCCTCTTCGTCTTATCCCGCGGGAATGAGTAGGGGCGCTTCATTTTCTCATTATAATACCTCCGTCTTTCTTCCAGTTGATCCGTCAGCTTTGGGGCACTGGGTTGCTGCTGAGCGTTCACAACGAAGGTTGCCTTCCCTTTACCCTTGTCATTCCGAGGTTCTGGCTTTGGGGGAGACGGTCTGTGACCTATCTGGTCCATCTGGGCCAACTTGTCGATCAAATCCTGGAACGTGGTTTGCTTAAAGAACATCATGAACTGTGAGATAGTTGCATGAGGATCTAGGGTACCCATGAACATGCCCACCGCGGGCTCTTCCTCAATGCGTTGTTCGCATTTCGACCACAAGTTTCGCCAGCGTATAGCGTACTGGACCCACGTCTCGCTTGGTTTCACCCTGGCATTAATCAATGCCGTTATTGGAGTGCGTTCGCTGGCGCTCGCGAATCGCTGTGTAAATAGCAGCTCCATCTCCGCAAATGTTTTGACGGAGTCGTTCGGGAGCTCAGAGAACCACTCGAACGCCGTTTCTGACAAGCTACCGATGAACTGGCGAAGCAAGAGCTTATCATCGCCGCCAGTGTTGCCGCAAAGGGCCCTGAATTGGGCAACATGCTGGTGGGGATTGCCCGTCCCCTTATAGACCTGAAATTTCGGTATCGTATAGCCCGGCGGGTACTTGATCTGATCATACCAGCTCGGATATGGTCACCCTGTTCTGACAACTTGACCAGCTGCCTCAGTCGCCTGGTGAACCCGTATCTGCTGAGCTATATATTCGTCCAAGTCAGCTTTGGAGATTGTCTCCTCCTTGGCTGTTAACAGAGCCGGTGGGGGATTTGACGTTTCTCCCCTGTCGTCATCAAGGACGATTGGAGGATCTTCAGCAGGAGAATCTTGTTGGATCATCATTCCCACCATGTCTTGGAACAGTAGGGCCATTCGCTGTATATTGGCTGCTTGTTCGGCGGCCTCTTTATCCTTCTTCTCCAATATCCTACGAAGGAATTCAGCATCAGTTTCTTGCTCCTGGCGTTGATCAGATGACGCTTCGGGGCTTTCTTTTGACCCAGTGAGTGCGGCCATCGCGTTCATCATTTCCTGGAGCTTCTGCTGTTGCTCCTGAGCTTTGGTCACTGACCGTGTAAGCGGTCTATGACCCGTGGATGCACGTCTGTCCTCTTTTCCCAGCGCCATGTATACCGTATGCACCATCATGCCCCCAGACTTAGGGCGTTTTGGCTTATTGTCCTTGACATTTGCTGCAGGAGTGGGGTCTTTCTCCGGCCTTCTTCTCTTTTGAGTAGTCGACGTGGAGGGAGCCGTTGCAGCGGGAACCCAAGCGGTTGTCTTCCTTTGTTGTTTGACGTGACGGTTCTTTTCTTCCTGCACTTTCGCCTTTTTCTGTTGACGATAGTGATCTTGGTCAATTACCGAGTCTTGAACCTTCCGCTAGACTTTATAAATTTTGGAGGACAGCCGTTGAGGAGGCTGCTCCGGCTTTGTTTCTATAACATTCTCCTCAGGCGGAGGGGATCTTTTGAGAACCGCAGTTGGCGAATTTCTGCGTACCCTGTTTAGTAGCTCGAAGGTGTTCCCGGTTGGAACAATAGCCTCAATTTCCACCGTTGGAGCTGGTGGAGTTAGTCCGGAGGGGGAGTTGCCCCCAGTCTTCCTTATCCGGTGCCAGTGGCGACGTCGGGCATGACGGGTTGTTGGGATTGATTCAGCGACGGCTTCGTCTTGCTCCCTGTTCTGGGGAGGGGCTGTTGCCGGTGTCAACCTCTTGAAGACTGACGTTCGTTAAGAAGCTACGTCCATCCGGTCAAAAAAAGATTTCTGAGCGGGAGCGGGAACGGGGGTAGTCAGTCTCGCGAAGACCGACCCTCTGGGAGGAGAAGCCGCCTTGACGACTTCGGGAGCAGCTGTCTTCTTCGGGATGGCCTTCTTAGGTACCATGGGCTTTTTGGCGGGCCCTTTGGACTTCAGGCTCAGTCTGGTGAAGACTGAAGAGTTGGACGACCCGTTGAGAGGGGCCGTGGGAGTAGCAAGTCGATTAAAGACCAACCTCTTTGAAGCTTCCGGTACGGGCCTTAGGATGTTAACGTTCACCGGCGGGAGCATGGTCCCAAAAAACAGACCGGTGGGAGCCTTAGTTACCTATTCCACAGGCATAGTAAACAGGGAAGCAGCTTGCGGTCCATAGGTTACACCTCCAGGTGAGGTGGAGCGTCGGTTGCATTTGCAGTTGGAGCAGCTTGAGCAGTTGCCAGCCATTGATCCTTTTGCTTTCTGCAGCAAACGAAACACCAAATCTTAGAACTTCGAAACCCAAGGGTAACCATTAGCGAACCGCGATTGGTTCACGAATCACGACACATGAAGTGTGGAGTGGAAAGAGGAAAAGGTCCGACCGGGCGTGCCAGAATCTGTTCCCCTCGGAAAGACGGCGCGACACAGGGACGTCTTGCCTGAAATTTGGGGCAGATGCTAATTGGTGCTATCCGTCTACCTCTCCGAAGATTCCAAGTTGATTTATGGCACCATGTATCGAAGGTTTAAACGGATGCGTCCGATGTAGCAGACTTCGTCAGATTCCCCCTCACTTGAGGAGTTTTTGATTGTGGGGACGCTCTTCCCTGCAGGCGCAAGCCCCTGCAGTTAATTACGCTACCGTGTTACGGTAACAACTTTCTCGTTCTCCAGATGGTCACTTCATGTTGTGTGTGTTTGATTTGTGTTTGGTTGCCCATGGATTGTATACGGAGACTGAGTTATGTCGTCGCCCATAGGGCGTGGACTAGTCCAAATCCGTATTATCTTAGATTTGGGTTTGGGGGTTGTGTTTAAGGATACGTTAGCCTCGTTTGAGACTAAGATTGACTTAAACGTTTGTTAAGGATACGTTAGTCTAGTTTTAGACTAAGACCAACTTAACGAGATCGTTTAGATCCAACAAGAGAGCAATTAAGGGAGCCCTGTTGTTTAGTTTAGTGTCATTACGGTCAATAGGTAGTTTAAGGACATTGCGGTCCAGTGTTAGTTTTAAGACATTGCGGTCAAGGTTAAGGACGTCGTAGTCCGTGGATTTAAGGACTCCACAGTCCGATGTTAGTTTTAAGACATCACGGTCAAGGTTAAGGACGTCATTGTCCGTTGTTAGTTTTAAAACATTCCGGTCAAGGTTAAGGACCTCATAGTCCATGGGTTTAAGGACCCCACAGTCCGGCGTTAGTTTGAAGACATCCCGGTCAAGGTTAATGACCTCATAGTCCATGGATTTTAAGGACTCCACAGTCCGTATCAATGTGTGGTCATCGGGACCCGTCACCTCTTTGAAGACGTTGAGGAATTACAACGCTAAGTATCAAAGGAGTGAAGAGATGTACCCTTAAACCAAGGTAGATTAAGTGATCTGTAGTCCAATTTGGAAACTAAGATCAATTATTGTATTATGAGCCCATTGGCCCAGTTAAGTTTGAATTGAGGACTTATGGCCAGTTTGGGCTAAGTCCAATCATGTTTGGGATATTGGCCCTCTGTTGGTTCATTGAAGGAGAGGCTTTGCCTCTGGAAACTTAGCCAATTGGGCAAAAGCTAGTGTTAAACACTAGAGACCAACAGTGTTGAACACTGGGAACAAAGTTTTCAAATTAGTGTTAAACACTAAGGCAAATCAGTGTTAAATACTGGAAATAGAGATTCCAAATTAGTGTCAAACACTAAAGCAAATCTGTGTTAAACACTGGGAACAGAGTTTTCAAACTGGTGTTAAACACTAAGAAAATCAGTGTTAAACGCTGCAGATAGAGTTTTCAAAATTAGTGTTAAACACTAAGGAAATCAGTGTTAAACACTTCAAATAGAGTTTTCCAAATTAGTGTTAAACACTAAGAAAATCAGTGTTAAACACTGGCTACAGAGGTTTCAATTTAGTGTTAAACACCAAGGTAAGAGGGGTCACGTGTGAACACGTGAGAGCTCCCTGATTCCGTTTATTTTGTTCTGTCAAAAGTATTGAATACTTTGAAGTATCTCATGCTGTCACGTGATGAGAATTTGGGCGTTTATCTGTTAGAGCTTCAGCCAAGGGGTCACGTGGTAGTACGTAAGAGCGCCCTGCTTCCCTTTATTTTGTTCTACAGATAAGTGTTTAACACTTTTAATTCTGAAAGACATCACGTGTGGGCACGTGATGGGGGCTCACGCTTTGATCTGTTAGGGGTGACGTGTTGACACGTGAGGGCGCCCTAGAGCTCTTTTCTGTTTCTTTTGCCTTTTTCTCTGTGTGCTTTAGAGATCACGTGGGGTACGTGAGGCATTGCCTCAAAGTTCTTTTTATGGATCTTTGCAGGAGTCACGTGGTAACACGTGAGGTGTTGCTTCAAAGTTCTTTTCTGTAGATCTTTGCAGGGGTCACGTGGTAGCATGTGACTCTGGTTCTTTACATGTTTTAAAGATCTGTTCATCTTTTAAGAATTAAATTCTTCATAGGGTTAAACCCTAACAATAAACTTTAGAGGAATTAAATTCCTGTGATTTTGAAAGAATTAGGTTCTCGATTAGGGTTAAACCCTAGTTCTGTCCATTCTGAAGGAATTAAATTCCTAGGGTTAAACCCTAATTTTATCTCAAGGAAATTAAATTCCTGTATTTCAGTGAGAATTAAATCCTCAAAACTCAGTTCCTCCTCTGTGTTTTGGATCTGCATGGCCGGATCTTAACCCAATGAGAATTAAATTCTCAGTTCATGGGGAGATGTGCACTTTGCAGATCCTCAACCAGAGAAAGAATTAAGTTCTTTTCTTTCTATAAGAGTTAAACTCTTTTGAGAATTAAATTCTCCTTTGATGCCTCCCTTTTCTTTTCTTACCTAAGGTTTTCCTTTTGCAGAGAATCAAAGGCTCTATATCTCTCTCTTGTGTGTGTATCAAAAGAAAAGGTCCAAAGGTTTTTCCTCTTCTTTTCTTGGCTCCTATTTATAGGAGAAGGAAAAGAATCAATCTGTTTAGTAAATCTCTCATTGAGAGATTTTATTTGTTCATTGAGAGATTTGATTTATATTTATCATTAATCTGGGCCTTTAAATTGTTAGGTGAATTTTATTCACCATTGGATTTTAAATCCAAAGATATCTCTTTATTATTTCGGTTAGATTTAGGGGGAAAATCTTTCCGAGTCCAAGATTTTTCCCTAAATTGGTGATATTTAATCACCTTTAGATTTTTAATCCAACGGTTTTGGATAATCCTTCTTCATTTTGGAAAGATTTGAAAGATTTATCCTCAGAATTTAATTCTGTTAAAAAATAAGGCTCTTAAAGCTGGTCACGTGTGGCCACGTGACCCCTGGTCACGTATAGGCACGCGACCCCTGAAATGGGCTTCTCTTCTTCTGCGCTCTGTTCTCTGGCCGCTGCTTAACCATCACGTGCCAACACGTGACCACTGGTCAAGTGTGAGCACGTGATGCCTGTTCTGAAGCTTCCTCTTGACTTTTAATTAGAGAACAAATATGCTTTGTGCCGCTGCTTGACCATCACGTGCCAACACGTGACCACTGGTCACGTGTGAGCACGTGATGCCTCTTCTGAATCTTATTCTTGACTTTTAATTAGAGAACAAATATGCTCTGTGCCGCTGCTTGACTATCACGTGCCAACACGTGACCACTGGTCACGTGTGCGCACGTGATGCCTCTTATGAATCTTTTCCTGATTTTTAATCAGGGAACATCCGTATTAATGTATGCAATGCGCAATCAAATAAAAATTCTATAAAGAATCAAACAATCGTTTTTTATATTAAGCACGACACTGCAACAAATACGGGTTAGTCACTTTTTTTGTGTTTGCTAGCGAACTTGCAAAGAATCCTGCAAAGAATAGTATATTGGATGTGTCGGATTTGAGAAGAAGATGTTAGTAAAATACGTACCTGAAGATTTTTGGGTTAAGAAACCCCCGTTGAAGTTAAATCCGAATAGCTTGAAATGTTCGCTTGCATGTGTCAAACTACCCGGATCTTTGGCATTGTACTTCGTAATCACCTTAACTTGAAATGTACACTTTGCTCCACACGCTCGCTATTCGCAATTCCGTAAAATCTAAAAATGTCGGAAAAAATAGATATTAGTGCGGAAAAGCGATATGAATGCCTAAATACCTGCACACTAAAAATTATAAAACACAAACAATAAAAATGGGACAAAAACAGAACAATAGATCACAAAGAAAAATTTGGAGGCAAATGGAGATGAAGAGGCCGGCGACGCCGGAAATGGGGGTGATGTCGCCGGTTCTTCCTTGGAGTTGGGGCTCCAAACTTCTTCTATGTTCACAGTGCTTCAGTAGTGTCTCACTGATATTGTTTGGTTTTTTAGTTTAGATCCAGAGTGTTAGCAGGTATGAAATCCAGAGAGCAAAATCAAGTTAGTAAAGTTGGTGTTTTTTTTTGGTTTTTGAAATTTTTATGTTGTTTTAGAAAATAGGGTTAGATGTATAAGTGAGATGTACAATGATTAACCCAAAATAACAAAAACTAAAACATTACCGTCTCCCCGGCAACGGCGCCATTTGATTGGAAGAATTTAAAGTTGTTAACCGCAATCAAGACGGTGTCGTTTTACAGCTAGCCAGTTGAGCACGGGTCGATCCACAGGGAGACGAAGCGTTTTAAGTTCTTGTTCTCACGAGTTAATGCGCGAGGGTGGAAAGTTCAAATCTAACCTATGTGTTATATGCACAAGTAAAGCTTGTTAGGAATCGATAGGATATTGTAAGTTAATAGATTCCGTATTCAAGTACTTTGAGCCGAACTCAACCAATGAAGCTAGAGCAATCAACAATAACGTGGATTAGGGGATTTAAGCACGATATTCGTGGAATCCGTCTTATTGACCCTTATCCTTCCGTTCTTGTCTCTTGCTTTCGCCTCTAGCCAAACCGAGCGCAACCGGTCGCGGTTAGGAATCACCGATACCTTGGTAGGGAAGGGTGCCTAACGGAGCGCTTGCGTAAGGTTTGGGAGGAGTTTCAAATGGAAAAAACGGGAAAAAGGAAATGAGAAACGAAACCTTAACTTACAATATCTTTCTCTTTTCCAAACAACAATATTCACAACATCATATTAACAACACCATATTAACAACAACAAAAAGAGCAAAAGAAAAGAGAACAAAGAAAAGAAAAGAAAAACATTACAAGTAAGTAAAGGGCATGGAATTTAAGTGCATGAAAGTAAAGTAATGTAATAAATTGCAGAATTTAAAAGAGCAAGAAAGAAAAGTGCAAGAAAGAAACTACTAAGAACCATGGAACAAAACACAAGACATGGATTCAATAACCTACACTTAAACTTGCAAGCTCAATGAAGAGGTTGCAATATCAAGTGATGGCAAAGAACTCATGATGAATGAAGCACAAAAGAGAGAAGCTTTATTGATTCCATATGAAGATACAACCCTTGAGATCAATTGCCAAAACTTAAACCTTCAAGCTCAATGAAGAGGTTGAAAGATCAAGAGAAAGCAAGGATCTCAAGGGGAAGCTACGTACAAGAACTAAAGAAACAAAAAGAGTTACAAAAGCTTGAACAAAATTTGGACAAAGTGAGACAAAAAATGAGACAATGAACCCTTGCCCACTGCTTGCTATATATAGGCACAAAAGAAAAGAAAATAAACAATAAAAATAGGGCTCCGTGGCAGCAAGGAGGGGCCCACAGAAAGATGGAGGCCAGAGGAGCACATGGGGCCGGCGACCTCGGTTTTGGGAGGAAAGTGCCCAGGTCAATTCCGAGGGATGGGACTCGTACTTGTAGTGTTGTCTTGTGTTATCCCCAGCATGACTCTGGTGTTGTTTGCTTACTCTGTTTTGAACTTGTGATGCACCAGGAATTGGAGGGAAACTAGTAGCTTTGCATCACATCAACACTTTATAGCATTTAATACATGTCACACCCATATCACCTCATGCCCACTTGTGCCTTGCATTGGGCAGCCCCTAGGTCCATGGTCCAACCCCAAGAGTTAGTGTGTACCCAAGTTATGTGTTGGACCAAAATATTGTGCACACACATGTTTGCAAAATAACTCTTGGGATATCGGTCGGTTTACGGTTCTGGTTGTAGTGTCAGCTCATAAATGATATATCCGTGATATTAAGTGTATTTCCAGTATTTTGTCACGGATACCTGTAATCTGTATTACTGAGAAAACACCGGTTAATAGTACCGATATATACAAAAAATAGATATTGAATGAGCGGTATTAAAATGCAATATTATGGTCTGAACAATCGACTATAGGTCGAGACTGTAATTCTTTTCTAATGAATAAACCATCCAAATCCACCAAATTACGACGGATGTTGATATTGTCCTTCGTTTTTCCATCCTTACACAACATAAAATTGATGTTGTGCTCGGAGACGCCCTTCTCGATATGCATGATATCTAAATTGTAGCGCATCGGTAGATCAGACCAGTACGGAAGCTGAAATAAACCATTAAGTTTCTTCCAATCGATTAGGCATGGCATTGCATCTTTGTTCTGTCTTTCCAAACGTGATATTTTTATAACCTCTCCATTGTTGCAGTATGTCGTTATCAGATAATGGTTTAGGAGGTCTATCGGTCTCCGTCTTGCCGTTAAAATTTTCTTTATTCTTTCTTAATCTGTGAGTTATAGGTAAGAAACGTCGATTACCCATATACGACTCTTTGCCACTAAATTTCAAGCGTACATTACTCGTATGAATATGACAACAAGAGCACGCAAGCTTACCTTGAGTTGTCCACCCCGACAGCATACCGTAGGCAGGAAAATCATTAATTGTCCACAACAAAGCGGCCCGCATCTAAAAAAATTGTTTACCTTGTGCATCATAGGTTCTCATGCCAGGTTCCAACAACGACTTTAACTCATCGATCAAGGGTTGAAGGTACACGTCGATATTTTTCCTAAAAGACGAGGAACTATCGATTACAAATGCCAATGTAAGATAAAACTGTGTTATAGCCTTCCATAGCGGCAGGTTGTATATAGTCACCATAACGGGCCAAGTACTGTGAGTATGCATGCCATGAACCATCCCAAATCGATTGAAACCATCACTTGCAATTCCCAGCCTTACGTTTCGAGGGTCTACATGTAGGATGTTTTTCATTTAAAAGTTTCCATGACATAGAATCTCTAGGATGACTCATTTTCCCTCTTCCCGAGGCACTTTATGTTGCCACTGCATTTCGAACGCCGTCTTCTCACACATAAATAATCGTTGTGGCCTCGGTATTAGTGGGAAATGACGGAGAATCTTCACGGGCACATTGCTCGACTGAGGGTCTTTGTTAGGCTTGAATCAGCTGGTCCCGCACATGGGGCAGTTTATAGGTGTGGCATGTTCATTCCGGAATAAAACGCAGTTATTCTCATATGCATAGATCTTGTCATACTTTAGGCCGATATTTATGATTATCTTTTCCGCCTCGTACCAGTTCGGTGACACTTCATTTCTGTCGGGAAAATTTTCCTTCAGCAATGCTAGAAGATCGGTGAAAGATCGGTTATTCCATCTGTTCTTGTACTTGATTTGGAAGAGATGTATGTAAAAGGAAAGTTTTAAAAAACATTTGCAATTCGGATATAACGGGATTCTTGAGTCGGCCTTGTACTTCTCCAATAACGAAGGTCCAGTGCTTTCCGTTCATAAGGAAGTCCAGCGGTATTTATAAGCCCATCCATGTCATCGGTCGGCGCGAATACAGCATTATCGTCTTCGACGGCTTTGTCTTCTTCAAACTGTCATTCACCTTCCTCCTCTTCTTCTACTATCACTTGCCACTCTTCAGTTTCCATTTTGATGAATTCTTTTTCCGTCTCTTACACTGGTAATGCCTTATCTTCTGTTATAATGAATTCTTTTTATTCGTGAAGTTCCTACATAGTGTAATCTCTAATGAAACCGAATTTCACAATGTGTAACTCAAAATCTGACTTCTTGAGCAATCGCTTGTTCATACACTTAAAACAAGGATAACAGATTTCGTACTCTTTCGGTAACTCAAGACGTACGTATGTAAAATCGGTGAAAAAGTAAACACCATTAAGGAAAAAATCGTTGGCTCTCAAGGGACGTACATCCAACTCTTGTCGTAGAGCCGCGAAAGTGCCATATTAGAACAGTTCGAACGTAGCAAGGTTCCTATAGACAAGCGCCATAGAATTAAGATCTCTTGACAAATACGCAATATACGGATACTAAGAAGCATTAGTACTAGATTTATTTGACGACTTGGTTAAGTTTAGTTTCAATTGACGATTTAGCTATAAAGATTATCAGGGATCGAGAGCAAATGCTCATAACTCGGTTGTTGGATTGTTCTTCTAAGAAAGATGATGATGGTATTAAATATTCTATATTGGATGTCGAAGGTAACGGCTGTCGGGGGTAAGGTTTCTATCCCATTAAGAATGTATAGAGCATACACCTATTAACTTGTGTTTTCATCAATTTCGAGAAAATTTCGGCAGCACCTCCCCATTATTCTCCGAGTATACTGTAATAGAAAGATGATCTTTTCAATGCTATCAAAAAACATTAAAATGAACATCTAATCTATCATTGTACACGGAGAACCAGTGGAAAAGTACCGAAGAAATATCTCGAAACAAATGAAAAACACAAGTGAATGCAGGTGTTTACTTTATACATTCCTAACTTTTCCTCACTAGACAAATATATTGGTTATCATACGATTGAACCTTCCCATTATATAGACCACGCGACGGTTGTTAGAACTGAACGATTTTGTCTGATGTTTAACAACCTTCGTATAGTTTTATGTCATGACGAATATCGAACGTATGTTATTCGATAGACGGGGACTAAGTCACATTTTGATTTTTCACATATGATTATCGATGAGAATATGAAAATTTCATATTATCATCGAGTATCGTACGCTTAGTTTAAGATTTAATTTGAATTAGCTTTACGTTTACCTTTCAATTTTAAGATTTTGAAGTTTTTAGTTTGGGGAATTTTTTTTAAATTAAGAGTTTTCTTTATCAAGTTTAAGATTTTGGATTTAGGGTTGGGGTTAGGGTGGGATTTGATAAGAGTTTAATGTACAGGAGAATGATGATTAATTAAGGTTTAGCCTAGTTTGTGTGTGTGTGTGTGTGCGCGCGCGCTTGTGTGTGTGTGCGAGCGCGCGCACACATACATACACACTTACTAAATTACTATAGAATACGCTAAATTTTTTCACTAAACTGCCCGTAGCTATTGGTTTTATTCACTAAAATATCTTAAAGTTTTTCCTAAGCTACATATTTCTTCAATTTTACTAAAATACCCTTAACCATTGTTGGTTTTTCAATAGAATACCTTAAATTAACTAAATTATTATAAATTTCACTAAAATACACTTAACTAAATTACACTAAAATACCCTTAACTGTTATTGTTGCATTTCACTAAACTACCCATTCCTAACCCTAACCATAACCCTATCCCTATCCCTATCCCTAAACATAAACCCTAACTCCCAACCCTAACCCTAACCTGGCCCTAACCCCCAATCCAAACCCTAATCCTAATCCTAATCCATATCCTCTACAACAACAATAGCATCAACAATAATAGCAACAAAAACAGCAGCAGCAGCAGCAAAAACAATAAATGTTTTTGGGTATTCTTCAAAAAATAAAAATTAAACCAAAAAAAAATGAAATTTACCACTTGACGACGACGACGAGATTCAACGACGATCTAGGGCACAAATTTAAATTTAAATTAAACCAAAAAAATTAAAATTACCCTAATCCTAACCAATTATACTTACCTCTTGACGACACCGGGGAGCATCGATGACGACCTAAGGCATCGATCGGCTTCAATCGACGGCGACGATGACCAGGGCTTCGACGACGAGCTCAATCGACAGGGCCGAGGCTTTGCTGGGACTAGGGAGGAGAGGGCTTCGATGGGGCCGGGGCTTTGAGCGGCGAGACGGAGGCGACGGAGAGGAGCTAGGGCAGGAGAACTGGGAAGACGAGGGGGGAAATTTTTTTGGAAGAAAGAAAGGCTCTGGGGAATAGAAATTTGGTTTTTAGTCACGAGTGGATTATGGGGCCCACGACATATTGGAATTGGTAGCGGTTTGAACCACTACCAAATCTATTTAAACCGTTACTAGAAATTAATAATGGTGAAAGCCGCTACCAATTCCTGGTTATCGTTACCCACATTTGTAGTCGTGCATCCGTGTGCATCCGAGATGTAAATGGATGAGGTTCACATTTAGATATCAGTGTCGTAAATAGGATTCATGATGTTTATTTCTCGGGTAGCACGAGGGTAAAAATAAAAGTGGGTAGTAAATTATTTTTCGGCTAATATATAATACACATTTTTACCCTGCTGTGACCTTCCAAGAACTAGTAAATAAAACAAAACAGTGGGCCCCACATCCAAAATTCATGCCATCTGTATATTCAACGAACCTAAAAGTGGGTAGTAAATTATTTTTCCAGCTAATATATAATACACATTATTACCATTCTGTGACCTTCCAAAAACTAGTAAATAAAACAAAACAATGGGCCCCACATGCAAAATTCATACCATCTGTATATTCAACGAACCTAACCAAAGCGGTATCGTTACCGCATTCACCCACCAAAATCCCCCCTTATAAATAAATACCTCACCCCAACCTCAAGGGTAAAACAAATTAACACTCACTCAATTCTCAAGTGCCATCTACAATCAAATCATAACCCTTCAATTTTTAGATCCATGGCTGAGGAGAAGCACCACCACTTCTTCCACCACAAAAAGGAGGAGGAGGAGATGAGCCCAGCTGATGAGGAGAAGCATCACAAGCACAAGGAGCACCTTGGAGCGATGGGCACTGTTGCTGCTGGAGCTTTTGCTTTGGTTTGTATTCTTTTTTGCCCTAAATTTTATATCCATGTCATATTGCAGATACGCCAAAAAAATGACGGTTATGTAATCTTTGTTCTTGTTATCAGATGGTGGCAAACCCAACGGTTTTCCATCGATCCTGAATATATGGCACATGATACGAAAATCATATTAAGAATTTAAGATCAAAATGGATGGTGTCAAACTTCCAGATGAAAGCTAAACGTGATGCCTAATTCTTTCTCTTCAAAAATTATGTTGTTATCTTTCGTGTATATCATTTGTAGGTCGATAGATAAATTCAAAGTTATGACGAAAACAAGAACGATAATAAGCATAGATTTAAGAAAGAAACATATAAAACTAGCATGATTTATACTACAAGAAAAAAGAAATTTATAGTTTTAGAATCTAAAAGGACAACACTGCAAGCTATTGTTACCTAGCCATGTACCCACTATGTCTCTGATCCATGCATGTTTCCATGCTATATTATATCTAAAATATACAATTATATACCATGTCATCTTTGGATCACAATTGTGTTAGTTTAATCTATAAAATATTATGATTAAAATAGCCGTAGAATATAGACTCAAGGTCGATTAATTAAATTTTGTTTAGAAAATATAATAAATACATGTAAATGCACAGAAAACTAATCATAGAAGATTTTCATGGAAAAGATGACAATATTTTCTCATACAAAACCTTTTAAATTTCTTTTTTCTTTTAGCCGATTTAGTGGATTAATGATATTTTATGATCGCAGTATGAGAAGCATCAGGCAAAGAAGGACCCGGAGCATGCCCACAAGCACAAGATCAAGGAGGAGATCGCGGTCGCAGTTGCAGCGGGCACCGCAGGCTACACTTTGCATGAGAAGCATGAGAGGAAAGAGGCCAAAAAGGAGGATGAGGAGGCTCATGGAAAGAATCATCACCACCTCTTCTAAGTACTATTTTCATGAAGTTTATTAATTACATGGGTTGCTTAATTACTTTGCTTATGTTAATAATAAGAGCCCAGCTAGCTATTTCCATGGCTTATGATGAATGCATCCTTTCTTCTTCTTTTTATTTTATTTTCCATGTGTTGTGTACTATCTTATTTATCTATGATCATGGTTTAGCGTGGAAATAGCTTTCTATTTTGTTTCCACTAAACTTTAAATTATTGTAATTTAGAGGGTTGCTTGATTATCATTGTGTTTAAAATTCTCAGCATCTTCAATTAAAATATTTGGAAGATAATTAGAATAATGATCTGACCAAGTCCAAACTGATAACCGTTCCCCACTGAATTTTTTTAAAAACGGTTCTATAAACAATAGCATTATAAGTGGTTGCATAAAATCCCAAGATATTTTGTATCTAATGCCTCCTTTTGAATAAAAAAATAAATAAGGATTTTTTATAAAAAATTTGGCCATCAACTACTTCATGATTTCAAAAATAACATTAACTTTTCTACCGATATCTAAAAAGGATATATCTGTTAGGTTTGCAGTTACTGGTATGAGTTAAAGGGTGGGTTAATGTAACTGTAGGGTTAGATCATGACAATTTTGATCCATTTACCCCTCATCACTCTCTCGTTCTTTTCTCTCATCTCTCTTCTCTCTCTCATCTCTTTCCCTCATCTCTCTCGTTCTCTCTCATCTCCCGTTCTCGCTCAATCCCTATAATCATTTTCGATCATCCCAAAATGAAAGAGAAAGGAGGCTCAGAGAGACATTTTGTGAGAGAAAGATAGAGGAAGAAGGCATTCTTAAACCCTTTTAATAATAAAATACAACCATTTGAGGGGTATTTCTATCTCTGTTAGCCCTCTAACGGCTATAATTGACAACAATTAATATGGGATGGACGGAGAGTTAATGAAATTTAATCATGATGTCCTTTTCAGATGAAATTGAAAAAATTGGTGTTTTTGAAATTATATATATGAAATAGTTGATGTGTTTTTGGAAAATATGAAAAAATTTGTGGCCAACATTAAAAAAAAACCAATAAATAAATAGCAACAATCTTCTTCAAAATTTTTGTAAAAGAAGGAAAATAAAATAAAATCCCCAACCTCCAACAACAACTCAGCATTTTATCCCAAGCATATGGGGTAGGCTACATGAAGTAACATGAGAATCATGCCGGCTCCAGCACATAAATCCTTGGCCTCCACTCACTCCTATCGAACAATATACTTTTATTGAGGCCTTTGGCAACCATATCTTTTCGTATCACCTCCATCCATGTTTTCTTCGTTCTCTCTTTCGCTCTTTTGACATTGCCTATATCGAGTGTATCCGTTCGTCAAACCGGTGCTTCCATAGGTCTGTGTCGCATATGACCAAACCTTCTTAGCTGGTTTTCCCGCATCTTCTCCTCCACAGGAGCTACACCAACTTTTGCACAAATATCCTCATTTCGCACCTTATCTTTTCTAGTGTTACCACACATCCAACAAAGCATGCGCATCTCCGCTATGTGCATTTTCTATGTATGATGTATCTTAGTAGCCCGGTATTATGTACCATATAATAAGGAAGTCGAATAGCGCTCCGATAAAACTTCACTTTCAACCATAACAGAAAGTTACGATCGCACAAAATCCATGATGCACTCCTCCATTTCAACCAACCAATTTGGATCCTTTTATTAATATCACTATCTATTTTATCAAGCCCCGGTCCTTGTTCAGGGCATAAAGTGCCACACAGAACAAAGTGCCATGCCAAAGGGCGGGAGCCACCTCTTGAATCCATGGGTTCGGGTCCCTGAAACACATTTCGAAAGAAGACTGAACGGCATTATAAGTGTAATGGTGTCACCCTCAATTACAGAGGCGTCTTTTAAGTGAACGGGTACTACAGGAGCTTGAGAACTTCATGGTTAAGCGTGATCGGGCTAGGGAAATTCTAGGATGGGTGGCCTCCTGGGAAGTGACCTCTGGTCTGGTCCGGTTCTTTCCGAAGAACAAAACCGTGGGGTTTCAGTCAGAACGGACAATACCATCTATACTGGGGCGTTACATTTATGGTGGCCCATGCACCTTCCTCAATAGTAGATCCGTGGTTCGAGAACGAACCATTGTTCTAGATGAGGAGGATGTCGGGCCCCGGTCTTTGCTCACGGTATAAATGCCACACGGAACAAAGTGCCACGCCAAAAGGCGGGGACCACCTCTTGAATCCGTAGGAAATACTCTAGAACAATGAGATCGGGTCCCTAAAACACATTCCGAAAGAGGACCGAACTGTATTATAAATGTAACGATACCACCCTCAATTACAGAGGCGCCTTTTAAGTGAACCGGTACTACAGGTGCTTGAGAACTTCGTAGTTAAGCGAGCTCAGGCCTGGGAAATTCCAGGATGGGTGACCTCCTGGGAAGTGATCCCTATTTAGGTTCGGTTCGCTCCGAAGGACAAAACCGTACAGTTTCGGTCATACCATCTGTCATGCCCCGCTTCCCAAAATAAGGAATACGAGGGGTGACAAGGCCATCCATGCTCCTACGGTCGAGGAAATATCCTGCTGATTGTTTGAAATTTTGTACGTGCGTTTTAAAATCAAAATTAAGAATATACCGCAATCAATAACGGTGTCGCTTGGTAGCTAGCCGGTTGAGTACGGGTCGGTCCACAGGGAAAATGTGTTTTTTCTTTAAGTTCTTACGAGTTAAGTCCTATTTTTGGTAGGTTTTGATTTAAAAAACTAAGATTGAATTTAATTTGATTTAAAACCTTACTAGGGTTAAGATTAGGTTAGTTTGGAAAAAAAACTCTACTCACTGCTTCCTTTTCCCTAATTAGGAACATAGGTGTTAGGGTAATAGTCAACAAAGGGGATTAGCACGACTAGGAAGAAATTTCCTTTCTTCCTTTTGGTCCTTGTCCGTCCTTTCTTAACTCTTAGCTCTAACCTCTATGTAAATCAACCACAACCGGTCTAACTAGGGAATCACCGCTATCTAGTAGGATAGGGTGCAGCAGTGAGCGGTGTGTGTTTGATTCAAATAGAGTCCTAATTAAAATATTATACAGGCAAGAAAGGAGTGAGAGATTTTCATCTCTCAAACCTACCGAATCCTAACCCTAACAAGTGAGGAATTACTCACTTATTAGGGAAGTTACGATGAAATTCATTTTTATAATTTTTTCCTTTTTAATTAACTAATTAACCTGTAGATAAATAAAGACAGGTAAAAAAATGCACGAATTAAATTCAAATAAAAATGCAAGATAAAAATTAAAAACACTTACATTTATTGATGACCTTTTGACGATTACAATGGAAAATAAAATTTAATCTAAGAAATTAAAAAGAGGCATGCCAAATTAGACTGTAGGCTTTTCTATTTATAGATAGGAGAAACCCTAGGTTTTACATCTGATCCACATTTGAATTTACAGAACTACCCTAAGAAAGCCGGGTCAAAGCACCGACACCCACCGACACGTGCACCGACACGTGCACTGCACGGCCACGGAACCGCGGCAGAATGCCATGTTTGGCCGTGGATCCGCGGCCGTATAGAGGAATCTTGAGTTCCCTTTCTCAGGGCTGCTTCATGTTGCTATTTGCTTCTGTTTTCTTCACTTGGTTCCTCAGAATCTTTTCTACTTTCTTCCAGATTTCCACAGTGCAGAATGTTGTGGACTTTTTGCCGTGAGCTTCGCGTTGAAGTCTTTAATCCTGTGCTGCCTTTGTACTTTGTGCATTGAACTGTTTGCTGATCTTCGTTTGTTCCTTAAACTTGTAGGCGACATCATACAGATTCGTCTATTGTTGGTCGTAGTCTCACATTTGTAGCGTTTTTTCATGAATTTCACGGTATTGATCTGAGAACCTGTAACTATTTAGCCGACATGGATCAAAAGCACCTATTTATTTGTAATATGATTAAGAATAGGGAATATAATAATGCAAAATTCTGATATGAACAAATACCCCCAAACTTATCTTTTGCTCGTCCCGAGCAAAACTATTTTTATTGTCGAAAAGAAAATCCTAGCCTTACTTTCGCAGGGAATCGCGATTGCACTGAGCTCGTGCAACAAGTCGTTAAACCTTTAGGTGACTCTAGTAGGAGGAGTGTTGTCTCCTGAGGGTTTTCAATGAATACTACCCACAAAATCCGATCAATTTGGTATGTTGACTTTCATTCTTCAATTCAGTATTCTAGCAAGAAATTCTATTATTTTCAACTTAGAAATCATCAACCCGTATTTTTCACACTCACTTATCATTTAACTTAAGATCGTATATATTCTGCAAATTTATTAAGCTTTCAGCATCTTTTGAATTTTCCTTCTAAAGTTCCATCTCAACTTAGGAATTTCTATCATCTCTACTGAAGGTATAAACCCTATCTTTCATTCCGATCTCTCATCCAAACCCCAATCATATACCCCTACATGTGTGTATGTATCACCCCTACATTTGGAAATTCAATTCAAGCTATCATACTCTTGTTCATTGTCTAAAGTATTTTTTTTGTTGGTGATAAAAATTGCTCACACATCCTTCATGCGATCGCTAATACTTCTTGAGGTACTAACGACCGATTACAAAATGTATTCGCGCATTAAGGCGTAATTCCTCGTCTTGTAATACCTAAGGCTTTAGCAGTGACTCCCAAACTAGTTGGTCTAAGGCACTAGGTGATGAAGCACCCTTGCTATATATTTTTCATTTTATGCAGCCTTAAGTAATTACAAAACCAGTGTTCATTTTTTTATTCACACTTGTACTTTTTATTTTCTTTTTTTTCATACTAAGGATTTTAGACAAGAGCATTTCAAGGTATCCTCTACTATCCCAAGTTTCAAGATGCGTGTTTGTGCGATTGTAGGGTATATATTTTCAGAATTTAGACTTAAGGTTCAGAATTATTTTTCAGACTTACACTTCAAATAAAAATTCAATACTCTTCCCTTGTTTTGACTTAGCCCAAAAACTGAACTCAAAATTTGCCTATTTCTAAATAAACTACAAGGACATATATTTTCTACAGTTAAACTTTAAGAAAGGTTATTTTTAGAGTTTTTAATATACTAAGTTTAAGATCTAGTTTTTCCCTACTATTCAACCGTCTTGTCAAAGTTAAGTCAAATATGTCCAAAATTGAATTTTTCAATTTTTATAATTTTTAAAATTTTTCAATTTTTCATTTGATTTTATTTTTATATATTATATATATATATATATATATATATATATATATATATATATAATTTTTTTTTCATTTTTTAATATTTTTTTTATAAAGATGCAATTCGGAATTAAATATGCAAAGAAAGAAGAAAAAAATATGTACAAAAATAAAAATATGCAAATGCAAAGATAACTATTTACAAACCACCTCCACCCCCAAACTTATCAAAAGCAGTGCCCTCACTGCTCATGGCCTCGCCGTCCCCACGAACGTGAACGGGAATGTTCCTCTCTCGTTAGCAGAGTGGTCATGCCATGCTCTATTTCTGTCACTCAGTGATCCAGGTTGGTCACCATCCCAATCAATCTGTCTATCCCCGTAGTGGCTCTCCTAAGTAAACGTGCATATGCTGCCGGGGTAAGCTCTTCCCCGCTCGCGGTCGAGATGGAGCTGGGTGTCCTGGCGGGTACATTCTCGGCCGGCTCAGTGCGTGACCATACATCATTTAAGCATGTGTAGGACGTGGACATGCCCTCAACAAGAGGTCTAATGGGGATGCCTCCATGCATATAAAACTCGAATTCCTCCACAGGGAGGAAATAGCGACACAGCTGTGTCACTAACATAGGGCATGGATAATTGGCAGCCCTTTTGCCCGCACCGATTGAATAAAGTAATACCGTGCACATATCATAGCTTGGGTTCCTAGTAATCAAGGTGTGCACGATATGAAGGGATGGTGTAAAAAATGTGGTATTGTGCGAACTACCAAAAATGTTATTATGTGCCTAACGGCACACAATCAATACGTTCGCAAAGAGGGTTCTAGCCTGGATGCCCTTACGTGGCTCCCTCGAACAGTCAGTATCCATCAAGGGTAGATAATCCTTGAATTGGAGGGGTTGGTCATGGGTAGGTAGTCTAGGTATTAAGTTGACTTCATGGATGAAGTCCCTATTGATTATGATTTCCCTATCACCCCAAATTAGCCTAGTATATTCGTGTTGTGAAAGGCATCCGTCTTCCATGCATTCATAAAATCGTGTGATGAGATTTGGAAGAGCGAAGGAGTTTGGATGATTAAAAAGTAAGAAATTACACCTTCGCCTCCGGATCTCTTCACCGAAATAGCTACCGTAGATTGTGTGTGCAAAGATTTGTGAAAAGTCCCTCTCAAATTGCAAGGTTGGTGCCATTACAGAGAATGAAAAATGCAGAATTTATAACTTAACAGAGAAGAGTTAGAGAATGCAAACCTCCTCTGAAGATTTCAGAGGGAGACGACACCAGGGAGTGGCGGATCAGCGGCCGAAGGTAGGCTCTGGCGACGGTTCCACGGCGGCGTGAGAAGATCTGGCTGCAAAAATCAAAGCGGCGGCTAGGGTTTTGAGAGAGGAAGATTTTAGAGTTTGGTAAAATACAAAGAGGGGTCGGGTTCTATTTATAGGGGGTGTTTTGGTTATTTGCAAAAAGGACCTCTTAAAAAGAGGAATTTATTTGTAAATAATTTTTTTAATTTTATTATTTTTTTATTAAAATTGAAAATTTACAAAAATACCCTAAAAAATTTTTATTTTTAAATTTTGTTATTTTTATTTTTATTTTGTTTTTATATAATTATAAGTGATACATACCCCCAAACTTATTTGAAACAGTGTTTTGGCTGGATAATCGAAATTTAGGGGTAGATGGAGGAAGATCAGTCAATGTAAATCGGCTCCTGCAAAAACATGAGCTCCTCTGAAGGGTCCACGGTGAGGAACGGTTTAAGTCTATGTCCGTTCACTTTAAATAGTGAACCTTCCTCCGGATTTTCTAAATCGACCGCACCGTGCGGATATACGGTGCGTACCAAAAATGGCCCTTTCCATCGAGATCTGAGCTTGCCGGGATGAAAATATAACCGGGTGTCGTAAAGTAAAACCTGTTGACCAGATTTGAAAGTTTTGCGCATAAGGTGTTTATCGTGGAACACCTTCGTTCGGTTTTTGACGACTACTGCCTTCTCGTAGGCTTCCTCCCGAAGCTCGTTGAACTGCAGCTTTCTATTGCTGCCCGCATCTCCAAGAGATAGATTCAACTCTTTTATTGCCCAAAATGCTCGATGCTCAATTTCAACTGGAAGGTGGCAAGCCTTTCCATAAACAAGCCTATATGGAGACATGCCAAGATCGGTCTTATAGGCAGTTCGAAATGCCCAAAGGGCATCAATAAGTTTTGACGACCAATCTTTACGGTTTTTGGAAACCGTTTTCTCCAATATTTGTTTAATTTTCCGATTTGAAATCTCGGCTTGCCCACAAGTTTGTGGATGATAGGGCGTTGAGTAATGGAATATTTCCGTATTAAGGACTCGAAAGTCCTATTACAAAAATGAGATCCATTATCGCTGATAATTGCGCGGGGGTGCCCAAACCGAGAGAAAATATTTTCTTTGAGAAATCTAACGACAACCTTGTTGTCATTAGTCCGGCTGGGTACAGCCTCGACCCACTTTGAAACATAGTCAACAGCGAGGAGAATATACACGTTACCAAAAGAGTTGGGAAACGGTCCCATAAAATCTATCCCCCAAACATCAAAAATTTCAACAACCAATATTGATTGGAGCGGCATTTCATTTCTCCTAGATATCCGGCCCAAGTGTTGGAACCGGGAGCATGTCTTGCAGTAATCATGTGCGTCTTTAAAAAGTTGTGGCCAATAGAAACTACACTGCAAGATCTTTTCTGCTATCTTTTTAGGGCCAAAATGCCCGCCACACGCTTGATCGTGGCAAAATGACAACACACTCTTAAACTCATTGTTGGGGACACACCGACGAATAATTTGGTTGGGACAGTATTTGAATAGATATGGTTCATCCCAGTAAATTTGTTTTACCTGGGATAGAAATCTGAGTCTGTCCTGGTTCGACCATTCGTTTGGTATAAATCTGGTGGCCAAATAATTTACAATATCTGCGAACCAAGGTTCGCATGACACAGTCAAGAGCTGCTCATCTGGAAAAACGTCTTTAATGGGAATTTGAAGTGTAGGCGAAGAAGGGAGGCGTGAAAGGTGGTCGGCGACTACGTTTTCGCATCCTCTCTTGTCTCTGATAACAAGGTCAAACTCTTGTAGTAAAAGGATCCAACGTATCAGCCGAGATTTAGCGTCCTTCTTCGCGAAAAGATGGCGAAGAGCTGAGTGGTCAGTGTAAATGATGACTGGAGAGCTGATTAAGTAGGGCCGAAACTTTTCTAATACAAACACAACAGCTAAGAATTCCTTCTCGGTTGTTGTGTAATTTAATTGGGCCTCGTTCAAGGTTCGACTAGCATAATAAATCACATGCGGCATCTTATTGATGTGCTACCCAAGGATAGCACCAATGGCAAAATCAGATGCATCACACATAATTTCAAATGGATGCGTCCAGTCAGGAGACGAAAGAATGGGAGCGGAAGTAAGTGAGTTTTTCAATGACTCGAATGCCTTCATACAGCTTGAGTCGAAATCAAAAGTGGTGTCCTTGGCCAACAAAAGAGTCAAGGGTCTAGCAATCTTGCTAAAATCCTTGATGAACCATCTATAGAAACCGGCATGGCCAAGGATGGCTCGAATATCTCAGACGCATTTGGGAGGAGGAAGATTGGAAATGACTTCAATCTTAGCTTTATCTACCTCAATGCCATTTTGCGAGATAATATGTCCTAAGACAATACCTTCTCGTACCATAAAGTGGCACTTCTCCCAATTTAAAGTAAGGTTCTTATCCTTACACCGGATAAGGACTGTGTCTAAATGTAGCAAACACTCATCAAAGGAGTCGCCGAAAATGGAGAAATCATCCATAAAGATCTCCAAGATTTTTTCCAACATGTCAAAAAACATACCCATCATACACCGCTGGAAAGTAGCGGGTGCATTGCATAACCCAAAGGGCATGCGACGATAAGCAAACGTACCGAAAGGACAAGTGAATGTGGTCTTGTCTTGGTCCTTTTCGACGATGGGAATTTGATTATAGCCGGAGTAGCCATCCAAAAAGCAATAAAATTCATGCCCAGCCAATCGTTCTAGCATTTGGTCAATAAAAGGTAATGGAAAGTGGTCTTTCCATGTCGCGGCATTGAGTTTTCTATAATCGATGCATATTCGCCACCCAGTTTGGGTGTGAGGAGATATTGACTCATTCGCATCATTAGTTATGACCGTTATGCCCGGCTTCTTTGGGACAACGTGAATGGGGCTAACCCACTGGCTATCAGAGATAGGGTAAATGATACCACTATCAAGACATTTTACAATCTCCTTTTTAACAACCTCCTTCAATACAGGGTTGAGTCGTCTCTGTGGATCCCTTGCTGGCTTGGCATCATCCATCATATGAATATGATGTTCAACTATTAGGGGACTAATCCCTTTGATGTCCGCAATAGTCTAGCCAAAAGCTTGCCGATTACTTTGTAAGACCGTTAAAAGGGCTTTCTTTTGCTCGGGGGCTAGAGAAGCCGAGATGATAACAGGAAGGGTCTCATTCTCACCTAAGTAAGCGTATTTAAGGTGAGACGGCAATAGCTTGAGTTCGAGTGTTGGAGGCGAAACAATTGAAGGTAAAATTGGTGAAATTGTCTCAAACTCGAAGGATTCCAATAGAGGTTCAAAGCGAGTGTAAGCAACCGAGTCGGATGGTTCAGTTAACTTATCCGAAAATTCAAAGGATTCAAACTTGGGTGGTGATTCTTCAAAATCGTTCGAGAAAGTGAAACACTCGTAATCATTATTGGGTGTGAAAGCAGTATCAGAATCAAGGAGGAACGCACAAGTGGCGTCAAAATTGCTATGATCGAACAGAAATTTTTAAGCTCACAATCCTCCTGGGTGATCTCTTGGATCGAGAAAACATCAGGTATATTAGCATTAGGTTCGGCGGGCTGATTCCCCAACTTAAAAATGTTGAGCTCAATTGTCATATTTCCAAAAGATAGGTTCATCGAACCATTTCGACAATTGATCACCGCATTAGAAGTTGCAAGGAATCCCCGGCAACGGCGCCATTTGATTGTTTGATATTTTGTATGTGCGTTTTAAAATCAAAATTAAGAATATACTACAATCAATAACGGTGTCGCTTGGTAGCTAGCCGGTTGAGTACGGGTCGGTCCACAAGGAAAACGTGTTCTTTCTTTAAGTTCTTACGAGTTAAGTCCTATTTTTCGTAGGTTTTGTTTTAAAAAACTAAGATTGAATTTAATTTGATTTAAAACCTTGATAGGGTTAGGATTAGGTTAGTTTGGAAAAAAAACTCTACTCACTGCTTCCTTTGCCCTAATTAAGAACATAGATGTTAGGGAAATAGTCAACAAAGGGGATTAGCACGACTAGGAAGAAAATTCGTTTCTTCCTTTTGGTCCTTGTCCATCCTTTCTTAACTCTTAGCCCAAACCTTTATCTAAATCAACCACAACCGGTCTAACTAGGGAATCACCGCTATCTCGTAGGATAGAGTGCCGTAGTGAGCGGTGAGTGTTTGATTCAAATAGAGTCCTAACTAAAATATTATACGGGCAAGAAAGGAGTGAGAGATTTCCATCTCTCAAACCTACCCAATCCTAACCCTAACAAGTGAGAAATTACTTACTCATTAGGGAAGTTACGATGAAATTCATTTTTATAATTTTTTCCTTTTTAATTAACTAATTAACCTGCAGATAAATAAAGACAGGTAAAAAAATGCACGAATTAAATTCAAATAAAAATGCAAAATAAAAATTAAAAACACTTACTTTTATTGATGACCTCTTGACGATTACGATGGAAAATAAAATTTAATCTAAGAAATTATAAAGAGGCATGCCAAATTAGGCTGTAGGCTTTCCTATTTATAGATAGGAGAAACCCTAGGTTTTACATCTGATCCACATTTGAATTTACAGAACTACCCTAAGAAAGCCGGGTCAAAGCAACGACACCTACCGACACGTGCACCGACACGGCTGTGGAACTGCGGCAGAATGCCATGTTTGGCCGCGGATCCGCGGCCGTATTGAAGGGTTTTGAGTTCCGTTTCTCAGGGCTGCTTCATGTTGCTATTTGCTTCTGTTTTCTTCACTTAGTTCCTCAGAATCTTTTCTACTTTCTTCCAGATTTCCACAGTGTAGAATGTTGTGGACTTTTTGCCGTGACCTTCGCGTTGAAGTCTTTAATCCTGTGCTGCTTTTGTACTTTGTGCATTGAACTGTTTGTTGATCTTCGTTTGTTCCTTAAACTGCTAGGCGACATCATACAGATTCATCTATTGTTGGTCGTAGTCTCACATTTGTAGCGTCTTTTCATGAATTTTACTGTATTGATTTGAGAACCTGTAACCTGCAACTATTTAGCAGACATGGATCAAAAGCATCTATTTATTTATAATATGATTAATAATGGGGAATATAATAATGAAAAATTCTGATATGAACACATGTCGTAGTCACACTTCGGCTTCTAACATTACGTGTTAATCAGTAATCAATGCACAGGTAATGAGAAATGCAGTCACTAAATACTACCAAAATAGATACAAAACTAACCAGATGGAAATCAAAGAAAAGACAGCGCTGGCGTGGCTGATCTAGATGTCCGCAATATCCTCGAGGTACAACAGATCCTAATCCAAGCTCAGTCAACTTCTCACTCTGAGCATGCATACTCAGGTCGTCAAAGTGACACAATAGCAATAACTAGTACAGGTAAACAATAAAGGAGGTATATCGAATCAGTAATTAATGCATGGCCACGTCACTAAACCTATCAGTTTCTAAGTCTCACTGTCCAGGTCTCTAAACCTATCGTCAGTCCAAGTGTAAGCGTCAACCACCGTAGGAGTATCCCCAACCCAAGGGTAGGCCCCAGGGGCAAGGGAACACGGGCCCGAATCACGCTCGCTAATAATCAGTAGTATCACCCTTATGACTCCCAGAATCGCTGTATATGCCGGCAGTGGGACTCCCGATATTTCGTTGATCGAACTCACACTAAAACTACCCCACATCCCGTGGTCTACATCAAATACCAACCATGAATCCAAATACTAGTCGGTCCATGACAAGTCTACGCGAGAACTGGAGACATGATCTCCATCAAGCATGTCTTGACTGGTATCCAAGATAAATAGACGGTGTTTGACGCTTTACCTATGACACTAATATAAGTGCTTCCATAACCGTCCCATTCCAGTTATAGTTACACTTATATATGTCCCATAGATGTCGACAATGCAATTAATTAATTGGGTCTGCTGATTGTGTACAAGTACGTGCCACTTCACTTATTCATTCACGCTTTAACACTAACGTACTTGCCACAATCCAAATACTAATAACTATCACTGGGTAATGTATCACGGTCATTATATTATCGATGCAAATGAACACTATTTACAAGAGTATGACAATCATGCACATGATGGGGATATAGTAAATGTACCGCTAACAACATATAAGAAACCGGTGTCGGTTGGACTAGGAAAATCATATAAAATCACACTGCATAATTAAGAAAAATGATATAAAAGGGGTAGGCAGTATATTTAATCATCTATACAGAAAAATTTGGTTTCGCATCAATCGGGTTTCAGGTTCGCTAGTTATGGTCATTTTATTTTAAGTGTTTACTGCTGAAAATCCAATTTCTGAACTAGTAGTCCGTTTCGTAACACGTTTTACTCCCAGTTAGGAGCACAATTAGGTGACGCTACTGTTCAACTAATTATAGGGTTATGAGTTAACTTTACATAACAAGAGATGTATCAACAATATTCAATGTGGTTTAGGAGTTATGATCAGATTACTGACGAATGGTGCAAACTGAAATAACAGAAAACTGCCGTACAAGTCATCCGTTTAAAATATGATTTAATTAACAAATGACACTGTACTTTAGTGAAACTGGTATCATTAGAAAGACAATTCAATTCTATACGCTTCTATATATGGTTCTGGACACTTGTACATTTAAAAGGTGAGGTATACGTGTTCTAAAACAAGCAAAGGCATAGATTCTTACCCCGGACTGCAGTTTAGGGCCACTTGTCGCCTTAGTATTCATTGTTATAACTTATCAAAATGCAAAGGTAAACTATCGGGTGCTGTAGGTTTTTCTGTTGGCTTCGATACGAGCTATAGAACTCTAGGATCCAATATATAAATAATTTATCATGATTTTAACCGTTCAGCTTGTCCGAGAAAACTAGCTTTCACAAGGGTTATTGGGTTGTCGTTTTAGGGGGGTAACCAACTTTATTTAACAACCAAATTTATATACGGTGTTCATTAACAATGCAGGGTTCCATCGATCATGAGTTCCGTAAGATAGGTTTTGATCTAGGTTTCACATTGATCGAACTCGATTGTGCCTATCGGTGTATATAGCCTAATTAAGCATTCATTTTGATTTGTAAAGTAGTAGCATGTAAGCAAGTGAGGAGTTCACTTGTCTGCGGTCGCTGATTTGGAAGCGACACGGATGCGGAGGTCACCGCGACACGCGAGACGGCTATGAACGTTACGGAATCAGCCACGGTACGACGTAAAGCTCGAGCGTTAAACGGCCACGACAGATGTGTATGGTGTTGCGATGGTGACTGCGTTGACGACCGTGACGGCTAAAGAGACCGAGGCCATGTCTTGGGCGGCAACGACGGCGACGGGAACAGTGGTGATTGCGACTGAAATAGGTGTTTGATGAAATGATGGGGTTTTCTTGGATTGAGTTTGAGGCTCGGCAGCGGTTAAGGATTGGATGGCGACGGCAACTGGAACTTGAATGATGGTTTGAGCCGCTGAGGTGTTGCGGGTGGTGGTGTGCTGTTGGGCCAGGTAACCGTGGTGTTTTCTGCGACGAAAATGAGGTCGGCGAAGATGGCTGCGGTTGATCAATGACGATGGAGTCGAGGGTTGGTGAAGATGAGGGAACTCGGGTGGAAGAGGATCGTCGTCGATAGAGAATGCTGACGAGGTAGTTCAGGGGATGGTGACTGTCGGGGAGGCGAGGGAACATTGAAGGGAGTGGTCAGTGCAGTAGAGGTGGCGAGGTTGGTGGCTCCAGTTGTTGCAGAGGTCGTCGGTGGTCCAGGGCAGTGGAGTGCAGTAGTGACGAGGGTCTTATCGTTGGGTTATGTGGGAAGGGAGGCTGTCAGTGGAGATGGCAGCTCTTCGGCATCGAGAGGAGGTGTCGGCGGCGGTCGGTCAGTGGAGCGAGGCGGTGTTTATGGCGACAGGTGGTAGCAGCCGGTGACGTGGATGCGGTGGGCTTGTCAGTGAGGTGGTGCATTATGGAAGAGGTTCCTGGGTTTCTTGGCTTATGCTCAGGTTAACGGGGTTGGACGAGCCGGTGAAGGAGCTATCGTCGGAGGTGGTGCTGGCGGCGACGTGGAGATCGACGGCGACGAGGAAGGAGGCGATAGGCTTGTGGATCCTTGTGTTGGTTGTTGCCGGGAGCTTGGGTGATGGGTCGCTCGGGTGTTGCTCGGGTTTTGGAGAAGAAGAGAGGAGAGAGGAGAGTGAAGGAATGAGAACGAGAGAGGGGGTCGGTGGGTTGAGGTGCGGCCGTGGGAAGTTCGTTGGCGAGGGAGGAGGGGTCATGGGGGAGTGGGCGCAGCCGTTGGGGAAGTAGGCGCGGGTCTCGTGGTGTGAGTGTGAGGAGCGGGGGAAGCAGGGGAAAATCGAGCGGGAAAAGAGGCGAAGGGGAGAAGAAGAAGGGGATGGGGAGTCGGGTCGGGTTTGGGTGTCGGTTCGGGTTCGGGTTTTATGGGCCGGCTCATGGGCAAAGGAAAGAAAATGAGAGTTAGGGTTTGGGCTGTGGCTGGGGCAGATAAGGTGATAATTAGGAAACTTTTTGATTAAGTAAAAGATTAGTAAATTAATACAAGGAAATGTATGAAATTATTTATAGGAAATATTCTAAAGATAAAAATTTTGGGAAACTTTTATTTATAAGTATGGAAAATATATTCAAGGGAAACTGGGTATTATATTATACCCCACTTATATAAAATTTTGTCCTCGAAATTAAAATGAACGATAAGCTATAAGATGTAATGCGAAAAGCAAAAAATCAAATACTATTATATAGCGATTTACATATGAGCCACTAGATGAAAACCAAGGTCTATATATATAAGAAATAGCGCGACTAAAAGAATAGGCATAAATAAGCATAAGGCATAACTATTTATAATGATAAACTATATATACAATATAAGGAAAAATAGAACAACAATTATAAACAATAGTGAAGGATTGGCTGATAAGCCTTAAGAATTGAAACTATTTTGGTGAAACTACAATTCAAACAAGTACAAAATAACTTTAGAATACGTATAAGGTAAAAGTGTCGAAAAATAAAACGAAGAATAAGCGAGCTAGTAATGAAAACAACAAAAGTGACATGTAAACTGAAAGCATTAGTATGGAAAATTCACTATAAAATAAAATATATACTGTAAATCAATAAAATTTAAAACTTGGAAATAGTAGAGAACTTCGGGACAGTAAGTAAAACTAAAATACTTATTAACACATAATGGAAGTCTAACTTATTATAAATAGGCAAAACTCTAAAATTTTAAAATAGTAAACGTACTGATTATAATTATATCAACTAAAAATAACACTGGTAATATACAGCAGACTAGCCGGAGAATGGATTGCGATATATATATATATATATATATATATATATATATATATATATATATATATATATATATATATATATATATATATATATATATATTGACGCCGTGAGTAAGCACCCGAATGGAAGAAATGTAAGGAGGAATTGGGTTGTCCAAAATGATATAAAGATAAAGGATGAAAATCAGATTCAAAATCGGGGAGAGATATAAGTTAACAAAGAGTATAATGTTTGACAATTTTAGAAAGGGGTATGCGGCAAGATACAACCTAATCAAAAAGAGAGTCAGGAGGTGCGGTGATGAACCATGACGTCGACTAACCTTAGGGTCTAAATATAGTGAATCAATAAAAGTAGTTAGTCACAATCGACAACTTTATTGCATTCAAACTAAAAACTTCAACAGATACAAGATTTAAACGGAAGGAAACAACTACTAAATAGAGTAACAATATCTTTATTGAAAGCAGGAAAGGTGATAACTCTGCATCGATATCTAAATCTCTGCAATCTCGTAAGGCAGGTCTGAATCTTGTGCTGGGTCCATGCCGTCCTCGAAATTAAAGTACGAAAACAACTAAGTCGCCTCAAGCAGATTTGGAGGGCGTTGACGAATATCCACCTTACAGCTCCTTCCTTATAGGGCAGTCATCGACAAGATGTTCGTCGGATCCACAAATCAAGCACTGCCCTTTGGCTTGGTGGCAGTCCCTCTGAAAGTGTCCTGGCCTCTTGCAATAACCACAACGCTGGGCTCCCTACTGCTTCTGTTGCTGAGTAAAAAATGAGCGCTTCATCTGCACACCACCTCTTTGTCTAACATGAATTCTCCTATGATTGGGGGTTTCTGTTGGTGCCTGAGCCATTTGCCTTCTTAGTCCTTCAGCTATGAGATCATTTGTTCTCTCCTGGGCTTCCATTAATCCTTGCAATACACCCAAAATCTCGGCGGTCTGACTCCGGAGAGTGGAGGCGGAAGAAGAGTCGTTGGAAGCCAGGTTTTAGTTTCCGCTGTGCCACTCGGATAGGAACTTAAAATATGCAACGCGATACGATAACTTTGAAGAAACGAAGACGTAAGAATGCAACGGGTCCGATAAGAAACGTAAGCAGGTGTATGATCAATAGGAAAAGTATAAGGATGAAATGTAAAATAGATCTGAAAACTCAGGAACAATATAAGGTATAAACGGAGATAGAGATTTGACGATCAAAACAAGATTATGCGATACAATAATATTCAATCGAGAAAGGAATCGAAGGTAGAACCCCAAGTTCCTCAAACAGAGTACAGTATTATAACTATACTGCAGTTCATAATTACAAACACATAACTCTACCAAGTTACCCAAAACTCTACCGGATAGAATCAAGATATGTAGCAGGACACACTATATGAATCAGGGTTAAAGATAGCAAGTTAACAATCTGGACCGAATGGGCGACTTAAACTGTCAAGCCCCAGTCAGAAATTGTAATCTCAATCTAAACCTAGCTCTGATACCAACAAAACCATATCACGCCACGCTTCCCAAAATACGGAATACGAGGGCTGACAAGGCCAGCCATGCTCCTACGGTCGAGGAAATATCCTGCCGTAGTCACACTTCGGCTTCTAGCATTACGTGGTAATCAGTAATCAATGCACAGGTAATGAGAAATGCAATCACTAAATACTACCAAAATAGATACAAAACTAACCAGATGGAAATCAAGCAAAAGACAGCGCTGGCGTGGCTGATCTAGATGTCCGCAATATCCTCGAGGTACGACAGATCCTGATCCAAGCTCAGTCAACTTTTCACTCCGAGCATGCATACTCAGGTCATTAGAGAGACACAATAGCAATATATAGAGATACAAATGTAAACACGTGCAATGATGACGAACATGAAACAGTAATTATGGAGTGATGACATGAGCATGAAGTAACCAGTACAGGTAAACAATAAAGTAGGTATATCGGATCAGTAATTAATACATGTCCACGTCACTAAACCTATCAGTCTCTAAGTCTCACTGTCCAGGTCACTAAACCTATCGTCAGTCCAAGTGTGAGCGTCAACCACCGTAGGAGTATCCCCAACCCAAGGGTAGGCCCCAGGGGCAAGGGAACACGGGCCCGAATCACGCTCGCTAATAATCAGTAATATCACACATATGACTCCCAGAATCGCTGTATATGCCGGCAGTGAGACTCCCGAGATTCCGTTGATCGAACCCACACTCAAACTACCCCACATCACGTAGTATACATCAAATAAAAATCATGAATCCAAATACTAGTCGGTACATAACAAGTCTACGCGAGAACTGGAGACAGGATCTCCATCAAGCATGTCTCGACTGGTATCCAAGATAAATGGACAGTGATTGACACCTTACCTATGACACAAATATAAGTGCTTCCATAACCGTCCCATTCAAGTTATAATTACACTTATATATGTCCCATAGACGTCGACAATGCAATAAATTAATTGGACCCACTGATTGTGTACAAGTACGTATCACTTCACTTATTCATTAACACTTTAACACTAACATACTTGCCACAATCCAAACACTAATACCTATCACCGGGTAATGTATCACGGTCACTAGATTATCGATACAAATGAACACTATTTACAAGAGTATGATAATCATGCACATGAATGGGATATAGTAAATGTACCGCTAACAACATATAAGCAACCGGTGTCGGTTGGACTAGGAAAATCATATAAAATCACACGTGCATAATTAAGCAAAACGTTATAAAAGGAGTAGGAAGTATATTTAATCATATATACAAAGAAATTAGTTTCGCATTAATCAGGTTTCAGGTTCGCTAGTTATGGTCATTTTATTTTAAGTGTTTACTTCTGGAAATCCAATTTCCGAACTAAAAGTCCGTTTCGTAACACGTTTTACTCCCAGTTGGGAGCACAATTAGGCGATTCTACTGTTCAACTAATTATAGGGTTATGAGTTAAATTTACAGAACGGGAGAGGGATCAACAATATTCATTGTGGTTTAGGAGTTACGATCATATGACCGATGAAGGGTGCAAACTGAAATGACAGAAAACTGCCGTACAAGTCATCCGTTTAAAATATGATTTAAATAACAAATTACACTGGAGTTTAGTGAAACTGGTATCATTGGAAAGCTAATTCAATTATCTACGCTTATATATATGTTTCCGCACACTTGTAAATTTAAAAGGTGAGGTATACACGTTCTAAAACAAGCAAAGGCATTGATTCTTGCCCCGGACTGCAGTTCAGGGCCACAAATCGTCTTATTATTCATTGTTATAACTTATCAAAATGCAAAGATAAACTATGGGGTAATGTAGGTTTATCTGTTGGCTTCGAAATGAGCCATAGAACTCTAGGATCCGATATATAAATAATTTATCATGATTTTAACCATTCATCTTGTCCGAGAAAACCACCTTTCACAATGGTTATTGGGTTGTCGTTTTCGCGGGGGGGGGGGTAACCAACTTTATTTTACAACCAGATTTATATACGGTGTTCATTAACAATGCAGGGTTCCATCTATCATGAGTTCCTCCATATTAAGATAGGTTTTGATCTAGGGTTTCACATTGATCGAACTCGATTGTGCCTATCGGTGTATATAGTCTAATTAAGCATTCATTTTGATTTGTAAAGTAGTAGCATGTAAGAAAGTGAGGAGTTCACTTGCCTGCGGTCGTTGATTTGGAAACGACATCGACGCGGACGTCACCGTGACACACGAGACGTCTACGAATGTTACAGAATCGTCCACGGTACGACGTGTAGCTCGAGCGCGAAACGGCTACGACAGATGTGTACGGTGTTGCGATGGTGACTGCGTTGACGACCGTGACGACTACAGAGACCGAGACCATGTCTTGAACGGCAATGACGGCGACGGGAACAATGGCGATTGCGATTGAAATAGGTGTTTGATGAAATGACGGGGTTTGCTTGGCTTGAGTTTGAGGCTCGGCAGCTGTTAAGGATCGCATGGCGAAGGCAACTGGAACTTGAACGATGGTTTGAGCAGCTGAAGTGTTGCTGGTGGTGGTGTGCTGTTGGGCCAGGTAACCGTGGTGTTTTCTGCGACGAAAATGAGGTCGGCGAAGATGGCTGGGGTTGATCAACGACGATGGAGTCGAGGGCTGGTGAAGTTGAGGGAACTCGGGTGGAGGGGGATCGTCGTCGATAGAGAATGCCGACGAGGTAGTTCAGGTGATAGTGATTGTCTGGGAGGCGAGGGAACGTTGAAGGGAGTGGTCAGTGCAGTAGAGGTGGCGAGGTTGGTGGCTCCAGTTGTTGCAGAGGTTGCCGGCGGTCCAGGGAAGTAGAGTGCAGTAATGACGACGGTCTTGTCGTTGGGTTGTGTGGGAGGCGAGGCTGTCAGTAGAGATGGAAGCCCTTCGGCGTCGAGAGGAGGTGTCGGCGGCGGTCGGTCAGTGGCGCGAGGCGGTGTTTATAGCGATAGGTGGTAGCAGCTAGTGACGTGGTTGTGGTAGGCTTGTCAGCGAGGTGGTGCAGTATGGAAGAGGTGCCTGCGTTTCTTGGCTCATGCTCGGGTTAATAGGGTTGGACGAGCTGGCGAAGAAGCTATCGTCGGAGGTGGTGCTGGCGGCGATGTGGAGATCGACGGCGATGAGGAAGGAGGCAATGGGCTCATGGGTCCTTGGGTTGGTTGTTGCCGGGAGCTTGGGTGATGGGTCGCTCGGGTGTTGCTCGGGTTTTGGAGAAGAAGAGAGGAGAGAGGAGAATGAGGGAATGAGAACGAGTAAGGGGGTCGGTGGGTTGAGGCACGGTCGTGGGATGTTCGTTGGCGAGGGAGGAGGGGTCATGGGGGAATGGGAGCGGCCTTTGGGGAAGTGGGCGCGGGTCTCATGGCGTTAGCGCGAGGAGCGGGGGAAGCAGGGGAAAATCGAGCGGGAAAAGTGGCGAAGGGGAGAAAAAGAAGGGGGATGGGGAGTCGGGTCGGGTTTGGGTGTCGGGTCGGGTTTGGTTTTTGTGGGCCGGCTCATGGGAAAAGGAAAGAAAAGAAGAGTTGGAGATTGGGATGTGGGCCGGAGCAGATAAGGTGATAATTAGGAAACTTTTCGATTAGGTAAAAGTTTAGAAAATTAATATAAGGAAATGTAGGAAATTATTTATAGGAAATACTCTAATGATAAAAATTTTGGGAAACTTTTATTTATAAGTACGGAAAATATATACAAGGGAAACTGGGTATTACACCATCTGTACTGGGATGTGGGGCATTACAGATCTTCCCATCCTTTTGGATGATGGAAACTAGATATCTAAACCGATCGCTTAGTGATATCTCTTGCCCTTCTCAACTTCTCTTTTTGCTAAATTTCCAATGTATATATGCTGTCTTTGACCTGCTCAATCTAAACCCCCGAAATTCTAATGTTTTCTTCCATAACTCCAATTTGGTATTAACATCTGCTTTCGTCTCATTTACTAGATTCCTGTTTGGGTCTGGTTCGCTCCGAAGGACAAAACTATACAGTTTCGGTCATTCCATCTATACTGGGACGTGGGGCGTTACAGATCGTCCCACCCATTTGGATGATGGAACCTAGATATCTAAACTGATCACTCGGTGATATCTCTTGCCCTTCTTGACTTCTCTTTTTGCTAAATTTGCAATGCATATATGCTGTCTTGGGCCTGCTCAATCTGAACCCCCGAAATTGTAACGTTTACCTCCATAACTCCAATTTGGTATTAATCTCTGCTTTCTCCTCATTTCCTAGAACAATATCATCAGCGAATAGTTTACACCAAGGTATTTCATTTTAGATAGTTCTAATAAGCTCATCCATCACGATGGTAAACAGGAATGGAGCTAATGCAGATCCTTGATGTAAACCAATTGTAATCGGAAAATTACTCGTTCGGCCACTGCATGTTTTGACATTTGCCACTACTCCATCGTACATGTCCTTGATTATGTCAATGTACTTGACGGGGACCCCTTTCTTCATCATTGTCTCGCATAATACCTCTCTAGGTATCTTGTCGTACGTTTTCTCTAAATCAATAAATATCATATGCAAATCTCTTCTCCTCTCTCGAAAACGCTTGACAAGTTGACAAAGCAAATGAGTAGCCTCTGTCTTCGATCGTCTAGGCATGCATCCAAACTGGTTCTCTACTATCTTAAATCCTTGTTTAGCCTGTGTTCAATCACTCTCTCCCAAAACTTCATGGCGTGACACATAAGTTTTATTTTACGGTAGTTTAAGTAATTTTGAATGTCACCCTTATTCTTGTAGATAGGTACAAGGGTACTTGATTTAGAGGAGTTTTTACGATCAAAAATAATTTACCGCAATCCAGAACGGCGTCGCTTTGCAGCTAGCCGGTGAGTACGGGTCGGTCCACAGGGATGGTGTTAATTTCCTAAATGTTCTTACGAGCTAATTCCAATGGGTGTTGGATCTTCTAATTAAATCTAAAAACTAAGTTGTACGAGAATTAAGAAACTTGCTAGGATTAGGTCTAGGTAAAGTTTGGTAAGATTAAATTTCACACCTCTTTCAATGCCCTAAATTAAATCTTTTTAGGAGTTATAGCAATTATTAGTAAAGGGGATTAGGATGATTGGGAAGAAACGATGTTTCTTCCTCTAGATCCTTGTCCGTCCTTTCCTAATAATTGCTCTAACCTTCATGGAGGACATGCATGTCTGGTCCTTTATACTACGGTTTTACCGTTACCTCGCGGGTAGGGTGCCGTAGGGAGCGGATCATGCATGCATGCATGAAGTTCTAATTATTGCAAATGATTGGGCACGAAAGAGATGAGAGATCTTCATCTCTCAAACTCTTCCCTATTCCTAACCCTAACAAGCGAGGAAATTACTCGCTCATTAAGGGATCTATTAAAAATATCATTTTTATTTTGTTTTTTTTAGATCTAATAGATTAATTACCTACTGCAGTTTAAGAAATTCTACACTAGATTAAACTAAGGCAAAAGAATAATTTATCTAGGGCAAGAATTTAATTATAGAACTATGGCAGAAATAAAAATGAACTTACAGAATGATGCTCTCCCAACTTCAAATGAATCTGAATTTTATTTATGAAAAAGAGGCATAGCTAATACAATATTTAGAATTTCTATTTATAGAGGATAGGAAAATTAGGGTTACAATGACTCGCACATGTGCTATTACAAAATTTCCCCTAGGAAGACTAGTCAACGCACGCCAGAGCTTCAGTTAAATTTTCCACCGACGCGTGCCATACCCGGCCGTGGAACCGCGGCCCGAGGCCTGGTTTGGCCGCGTTCCGCGGCCAAAAGGAAGTATTGGGTTATCATTTTTCTGGTGTTAGCCCTTCATGACTTGTACATCCTGTTTATGTAGGTCTTTTCTCATATTGGTTTCTCGTTCTCTTCCAGATCTTTCCAGTGATCATTGTAGTGGACTTTTACTGTTTGTTCATGTCGCTGCCTTTATACTCGGTGAACTGTTGTTCATTGTTCCTCAAAATGTAGGCGCGATCAAGATTTCACCATTTATCATTCGTAGTCTCACCTTTTCATTTTCTTTTCATTGTTTTCACTGTTTTAGATCCAAGAACCTGTAACCTGTAATATGTAGCAGACATGCGTCAAAAGCACCTATTTATTTATAAAACGAACAAGAATGGGGGATATAATAATGCAATATTATGGTGTGAACAAATACCCCCAAACTTATCTTTTGCTCGTCCTCAAGCAAACTTAGTTTTATTCTCGACAAAAAACCTAACCGCACTTTCGCAGGGAAACGCGATTGCACTGAGCTCGTGCAACGAGCCGTTAAACCTCTAGGTGTCCCTAGTAGGAGGAGTGTTGTCTCCTGAGGGTTTTCAGCGGATACTACCCACAAAATCCTATCAATTCGGCTTTTCGACTTTTGTTTTCCAATTAGGTTTTCTAACAAGGAATTCTATTATCGTCGACTCGTAAATTATCCACCCATATTCTTCACACTTCCTCATCATTTAACTTAAGACTATATATGTTCTGCAGACCTACTCAGCTTTCGGCATTTCTTAAGTTTTCCTTCTAGGGTTCCATCTCCACTTAGGAATTTTTATCAACTCCACTAAAGATACAAGTTCTATTCTTCATTCCTTTCTCTTATCTAAACTCTAATCACATATCCCCACGTATGTGTATAAATCACCCCTACACTTGGAAATTCAAATCAAGCAATCATACCCTTGTCCGTTGTCTAAAGTACTTATTAGTTGGTGAATTTTTTAATTTTATTTTTGCTTACACATCCTTCATGCGACCGTTAATACTTCTTGAGGTACCAACGACCGATTACAAGATGCGTTTGCACTTTAAAGCGTACTTCCTAGTATTGCAACACCCAAGGCTTTTTAGCAGTGACTCCCAAACCAGTTGGTCTAAGACACTAGGTGACGAAGCACCCTCGCTAAATATTTTTTCTATTTTTGCAGCCTTAAGTAATCACAAAAACCAGTGTTCATTTTTTATTCTTTATTCACACTTGAATTTTTTTTTCCATCATACTAAGGACTTTAGACAAGAGCATTTCAAGGTCTCCGATACTATTCCAAGTTTTAAGGTGCGTGATTGTGCAATTTGTAGGGTATACATTTTCAGAATCTATACTTAAGCTAGGAATTATTTTTCAAACTTATACTCTTATAAAAATCAATACTCTTCCTTTATTTCGACTTTGCCCATGAAGTGAACCCCAAAATTTGCCTATTTCTAAATAAACTACAAAGACATATACTTTCTACCGTTAAACTTTAAAAAAGGTTATTTTTAGGGTTTTTAATTTACTAAGTCTAAGATCTAGTTGTTCGTAGCCAGTTAACCTATTTGTCAAACTCAAGTTAAATATAGCCAAAATTGAATACAATACATTTTATAATTTTTGAATTTTTTAAATTTTTATGGGTTTTCAAATAAATATCCAAATGCGAAGGAAGAAAACTTACCGAGCATACCCCCAAACTTAAACTGGACAGTGTCCTAACTGTCATGCTGCACCAAGTGGGTCGATAGTATCGGCAATTTCCTGCTTATTATAAGATTTACAAATGATACACACCCCCAAACTTATTTGAAATAAAGTTTTGGAAAAATTGATTGGAAATTCGGGGGTGAAAGTGGAGGAAAATCAATCAGTGTAAATCGGCTCCTACAAAAACAGGAGCTCCTCCGAATGGTCCGCTGTGAGGAACGGTTTCAATCGATATCCATTTACTTTGAATAAAGTACCGTCCTATGAATTTTCAAGATCGACTGTACCGTGCGGATAAACGGTGCGGACTACAAATGGTCCTTTCCACCTAGAACGGAGCTTGCTGGGGTGATAATGTAGCCGAGTGTCATAGAGTAAAACATGTTGACCAGGTTTAAAAGTTTTTCGCAAAAGGTGTTTATCGTGGAACACCTTAGTTCGGTTCTTAACAATTACGGCATTATAATAAGCCTCATCCCGCAGCTCTTCTAGTTCATTTAACTGCAGCTTTCGATTGCTGCCCGCATCTCCTAATGATACATTCAACTCTTTAATAGCCCAAAATGCCTTATGCTCAATCTCTACTGGGAGGTGGCAAGCCTTCCCGTAAACAAGCCGGTAAGATCGGTCTTGTATGCAGTACGGAAAGCCCATAGTGCATCGATCAATTTGAGTGACCAATCTTTACGGTTTTTTGAAACCGTTTTCTCCAAGATTTGCTTGATTTTCCGATTTGAAACCTCGGCTTGCCCACATGTTTGGGGATGGTATGGCGTTGACAGCTTGTGGGTAATAGAATATTTGCGTATTAAGGACTCAAAAGTCCTATTGCAAAAGTGAGAACCATTATCACTTATTATCGCTCGCGGGTACCCAAATCGAGAAAAGATGTGTTCTTTGAGAAATTGAACGACAACCTTGTTGTCGTTCGTTCGGCTAAGCACAACCTCGACCCACTTTGACACGTAGTCAACAGCCAAAAGAATATACACATTCCCAAAAGAATTAGGAAATGGTCCCATGAAGTCTATTCCCCAAACATAAAAAACATCCACAACCAAAATTGGTTGGAGCGGCATTTCGTTTCTCCGCGATATCCGGCCCAAGTGTTGGCACCGGGAGCATGTCTTGCAGTATTCATATGCATCCTTAAATAGTCGTGGCCAATAGAAACCACAATGCAAGATTTTTTCGGCTGTCTTCTTTGGGCCAAAGTGCCTGCCACATGCTTGATCGTGGCAAAAAGACAGCACACTCTTAAACTCGTTTTCCGGTACACACCGACGAATGATTTGGTCGGAACAGTATTTAAAAAGATAAGGTTCATCCCAGTAAAAATGCTTTGCTTGGGACAAGAATCGAAGTTTATCCTGTTTCGACCAATCTTTAGGTATCAAGCCAGTGGCTAAGTAGTTGACGATATCAGCGAACCATGGTTCGCAAGAAACGGTTAAGAGTTGCTCATCGGGAAAGACATCTTTTATTGGAATTTCAAGTGTAGGCGAAGAAGGAAGTCGTGAAAGGTGATCGGCTACTACGTTTTCACATCCTCTTTTGTCCCTTATTGTAAGTCCACGTTGCCCACCCCGGTGCTTACGGGGAGGCGGAAAACATAATAAAAATCGGATTTTTATCAACTATAGGAAACATGGACTATGCTTTAAGGATCTTTACTAAACAAAAACTTGCTAAAGCTAACTTGAAAGTAGCTAAGTGGTAGAAAGGTTATACCTTTGGTCTTTTGTCCTTCTCTCCTTGCTCCTAGAAGTAGTGGAAGGAGGTCACCTTGTCGTCTTCTCCCGTCAAAGAAAGATCCACCCGAAAGCCTCAACCTTTGGCTTCAACTCCAAGCTAGAAGTCACTAGGGTGCAAGAAGTGCTAATACTTGAACCCTAGATGAGAGTAGAGAAGATCAAGAGAGGGTTTTTCTCAAGCTCAAGTGTTTCTCAACACATGAGAGGGAGAGAGCTTGAGGGAGAGGAAGAACAAGAGAGAGAAAGGATATGATAGAAAATGAAAAATAATTGAGCCATTCTCACTAATATGTGTGAATTATTTTAATTGAATAATTAGCTAGATAATTGTCATGGTAAATCATGACATGACCATTATCATTTCAATTTGCAAAGATAAAAAAGCATCTTCCAAAAGAAATGATGATGGTCAAAGTGTCAACCTAGGTCAACAAGTCAAAGAAGTCAAATGGTCAACAACCATAACTATGGACAATTATTAAACTAATTATTAATTAACAATAATACACACATAAACATTAGGGTTAATAAAATGACAATAGCGATTAACCCTAATCAAGGTTCTCTCCCTCAATCTCAAGCAACTGTGCATACGCACCCGCATTCATGATCCGAGGAACACGAATATACTGAGAAAAACCAATCTCAAATCATATACTAGGATCCGGTTTAAACCAAAGCCCGCTAGTATAAACTGTCCGGACAGCAAACGTGCACAAGTGCGCGAATGCGAACGAACCCTGTCGCAAAACCATGCGACCTCTACTCATTTTTCCTAAAGGAGAATAGCTCTCTGTGTGGGACTCTAAATACTCGACACCACGCTGGCAGTGGGTTTAACCACAGACCGCAAGCGGCACTAGCTGTACGTAACGGTCTCCAGGTAGAAGTCGATAAGAAGACTGACGAGGTGAACCCCATCTGAACTCCTACTGAGCCTGTATGTGACAATCTCCGTACAGTCCGGTCTGTTCGTCTGATACATCGCATGGCGGGCCTAGGGGGTGAACGTCAGTCCCCTAATAGCGGTACAAGTCGTGCCGGAGTGAAGCCCAGAACACCCTGAGATAACACTGGAAACCTACCAGTATATCTCGCTTGCCCTGGCCAGGGACTACTCGTGTAATGGCTCTCCTGGACACAGCGCGATGTCAACCCCCAATACCGGGAGAGACGAATCCTGTCTAACCGTTACTGCCTCCAAGTGCTTCGGGACTGCACCCAAAAACTACCTGTTTGCACGACTCCTTTGAGTCGTGGTAGGGTAGTAATCAAAGTGCAGTGGGAACACACTCGAGGCGAAGTGACAGTGTCAAGTCAACGGACTAAGCTGTACTCATGTCACCTAGGAACTGATAACTGACGATAGGTATAATACCAACCAACAGTTCCCGACGAGTCCTGTCCAGTGTACTCGTAACCCAACGAGCACCCGTATACTATCTCAAGTACGACGTACTGACGGCTGTGGGACAGACCGTCTCCCACACTGGGATGAGAAGCGCATACGCTAGTCTACTCCGGAGTATCGATGCCCTGTCTCGATAATCCAACGACTAGGGACCTGTATAAGGATGTGCTTATAGATCACTCAGCTCCCACGAGTGTGAGCGCCATCACCACGCTGGTAATCAAGCAAAGATCCTAAGGGCTCTACTAATATGTATATCAGCAATATGCTAAAAGAAACACATGCACATATTAAAGTAGAGACAAACCAAGTAGCATACTACCATTTCGAGCAAGATTGTATATACAACTGTGAATATCCCAAGCTTCCATCAAGTAATATACAAACTAGTATGATACATTAATGGCCTCTAGGGCATATACACTAACAATCTCCCACTTGCACTAAGGCCATGTACTGGCATATCAAAGACCTATCATCTCGATCAGCCGCTCGAACTGAGTCTGGGGCAAGTCCTTGGTGAATGGATCTGCTGTGTTATCCTCTGATGCAACTCTCCGGACCTCGATCTCCTTGCGATCCACGATCTCCCTGATCAGGTGATACCGCCTTAAGATGTGTCTGGATTTCTGATGGGATCTGGGTTCCTTCGCTAAAACTATAGCCTCGTTGTTGTCGCAATACAGAGGTATTGGGTCAACAATGGACGGAACCACCTGAAGTTCTCTCAAGAACTTCCTCATCCAGACAGCTTCTTTTGCGCCATCAGATGCAGCGATGTATTCCGCTTCCATCGTCGAGTCAGCAACGGTTTCCTGTTTGGAGCTCTTCCAACACACCGCCCCTCCATTGAGGGTGAAGAAAAAACCCGACATGGACTTGGAATCATCCTTGTCACTCTGGAAGCTGGAGTCAGCAAAGGCCTCAATCTGCAGGTCTTTTCCGCCATACACCTAGAACATCTCCTTAGTCCTTCTCAGGTACTTGAGAATGTTCTTTACTGCTATCCATTGTTTCTCCCCTGGGTTTGACTGATACCTGCTTACCACACTCAGTGCATAAGCCACATCCGGTCTGGTACACAACATCGCATACATTATAGAGCCTACCGCAGAAGCGTAGGGTATAATAGACATGCGATCCCTCTCCAAATCATTCTTGGGAGACATCTCTTTGGAGAGGGTGATCCCGTGACAAGCCGGTAAATTACCGTGCTTGGAATCTTCCATACTGAATCTCTTCAGTATGGCGTCGATGTACCTGGACTGCGAAAGTCCTAATATCCTCTTGGATCTGTCACGGTAGATCCGGATACCCAGAATGTATGAGGCATCACTCAGGTCTTTCATGGAGAACCTGTGTGACAAGAACCCCTTGACAGATTGTAGCATAGGAATGTCATTTCCTATTAAGAGAATGTCATCCACGTATAAAACGAGGAATACTACAGTTCTCGCTACAAATCTACAATAGATGCATGGTTCATCCAGATTTTTGATAAAGCCAAATTCCTTGACCGTCTCATCAAAACAGATGTTCCAACTCCGCGATGCCTGCTTTAGTCCATAAATGGACTTAAGCAATTTGCACACCTTTCCGCTGCTCCCACTCTGAATGAAACCCTCTGGCTGATCCATATAGACACACTTCTCTAAATGACCATTTAGAAAAGCTGTCTTTACGTCCATCTGCCAAATCTCATAATCGTGGAAGGCAGTAATGACAAGAAGGATCCGAATGGATTTCAGCATAGCTACTGGAGAAAAGGTTTCGTCATAGTCCAAACCAGGTCGCTGACGAAAACCCTTTGCTACCAGTCTAGCTTTATAGGTCTCAACCTGTCCATCTACACCAATCTTCCTTTTGAAGATCCACTTGCATCCTACGGTTTTTACCCCGTCTGGAGCAATGTCCAACGTCCATAGTTTGTTGGTGTACATGGACTCCATCTCGGTCCGCATTGCATCCAGCCATTTTACCGAGTCGACGCTCTGAATGGCTTGCTGGAAGCTAGTAGGCTCATCACAATCTATGATGCAATCCTCTCTATCCCCGTCAATGAGAAAACCGTAGTATCTCTCGGGTGGATGAGACTGCCTACTACTCCTGCGGAGTGGCGTGGGAATGTCCTGATCTTTCGAACCCTCTAGTTCAACCAAGCTTTCAGTAATAGCTCGTGGTTCTGGAATTTCTTCCAGTTCTATTGTGCTCCCACTTAATTCTTTTTCTATGAACTGGTGTTCTAGAAAGTGGGCATGGTGAGAAACAAGGACTTTTTGTTCCTTTTCGCAATAGAAGTAATATCCCTTGGAGTTCTTTGGATATCCCACAAACTTGCACTGTACTGAGCGTGCCTCGAGCTTGTCCGCATGCTGCTTTTTTACAAAAGCTGGACATCCCCATGTCTTAATGTGATTAAGATAGGGTCTCTTCCCACACCACATCTGATATGGTGTAGTAGGCACAGTCTTAGTTGGAACCCGGTTCAAAAGGTATGCAGCTGATTCTAGTGCATATCCCCAAAACGATCGCGGCAACTCAGCGTTACTCATCATGGACCGTACCATATTCAATAGGGTTCGGTTCCGTCTCTCCGATACACCATTATGTTGTGGAGTGTATGGAGGAGTAAGCTGAGAGAGAATTCCATTCTCTTTTAAGTAACCCAGGAACTCGGCACTCAAGTATTCACCACCTCGATTAGATCTCAGTGTCTTTATACTTTTGCCTGTTTGTTTTTCTACTTCATTTTTATACTCTTGGAATTTTTCAAAAGCCTCGGATTTATGTTTCATTAAGAAGACATAACCGTACCTTGAAAAGTCATCCGTAAAAGTAATGAAGTAAGAATAACCGCTTCGCGCATGTGTAGACATTGGACCGCACACGTCGCTGTGTACGAGTCCCAAGAGCTCGCTCGCTCTTTCTCCGTGTCCAGTGAACGGAGTCTTTGTCATCTTTCCCTTGAGACAGGATTGACAAGTTGCAAACGATTGATATTCGAATGAATCCAAATATCCTTCTGTGTGTAACTTAGTCAACCTTCTCTCATTGATGTGACCCAGTCTACAATGCCATAAGAAAGTTTTATTGATTTCTGGAGACTTTCTTTTGTGTGTATTCTGGACATTGAAAATCTGTGGTTGGTTTAATACGTATATACCGTTGTTTAATGTACGTGACCCAATCAAAGCTTGATTAAGGTGAATGTTCACTACATTACTTACAAATGCAAATTCATAACCTTCTTTAGATAATAAAGATACAGAAATGATATTACAGGTTGCATTTGGTACATAATAACAACTACGCAAAACCAAAAAATGTCCATCCGACAATCTCAGGTGATAGTCCCCCACGGCCTCAGCATCCATGCTAGCACCGTTCGCAACTCTGAGGGTCATGTCACCTGCCTTCAAAACTCTACGCTTTCTCAACGCCTGCAAAGAATTACAGATATGAGATCCTGATCCGGTATCCAATACCCAGGAAGTAGAGTTTATTGATAGACAGTTTTCAATAACATACACACCTGAAACTGAAGCTGCAACTCGCTTCAAATCCTGTGTTCTGGCTCTCCAAGCCTTGCAATCCTGTTTCCAGTGACCACTTTTGTGACAATAGAAGCATTCTTCCTTCCCCACTAGCTTCCCCGCTATCTTTGTTGCTTTACCTTTTCCCTTCGTATCCACTTTACCGACACCGCCTCTTGGTCTGGCGGGGGCTTTCTTCTTCTTACCCTTGGCTTTCGCCTAGGATCTAGAAGAGGAAGATCCTCCTACAAACAAAGTGGATGTCTCCCTACCTTTCTGTACGGTGCCCTCAGCACTCCTCAACATGTTCAGAAGTTCGGAAAGTTCTACCTTCTTTCCTTGCATGTTGAAGTTAAGAATAAACTGGGCGTAAGTGGAAGGAAGGGACTGGAGAATCAAATCAGTATAGAGTTCATTCTCCAACGTGGTCCCAAGGTCCGCGAGCTCCTCAATGTAGCCAATCATCTTAAGCACGTGTTCCGCTACCGATGATCCGATGGCCAACCTTGCCGAAAATAGCTTCTTCGACACTTCGTATCTTGCGATACGAGACTGCTCCCCATACAGTTCTTTTGTATGAAGAAATATGGACTCTAGGTCTATATTCTCGTGCCTCCTCTGATGTTCATTGTCCATCGAGGCTAATACGAGGCATTTGGCCTTCGCGCAATCTATCTCCCATGTCTTACGGATTTCCTTATCCGCGACGCTGGAGGTGGGACCTGGGACAAGGGGAGCTTTAGGGGTAAGGACATACCCCAACTTGTCGTAAGTGATTGCCATCTTGACATTCCTGAGCCAATCTTTGTAATTTGGCCCTGTCAATATGTTTTTATCTAGTAATAACTTAAGTTCGGTCATGTTGAATGGTCGCTGCAATTAGGAGAGAGAAAAGAAACACTTTAGCATGATGCTCTTGCAAGTTTAGAGTGGTTTTTAATTTGTCTAAACTGGATGGCTCCCACTGTCTCTCGAATCCATTCTCAAACCGTAAAGAAAGGATTAGTCAGGATCACTCTCACCGTACAATACTTGCTTAACCGTTCAGCCAGGCCAGTGTCGGTACTTCGAGGGAGGTTTTCCAACGCTTTCGCGAAGTTCCTTAATTAAGTAACCTCTTTTCCCTGTGGGCGTAGCCCCGCTAACACCTTTCTAGACACCTACTAGGTTTATAGCATTGATCGTTAAGTGAGAGTTTTCCCGAGGAGTAGCATATACTCACAGTAGGATCGGGATCCAAATATCATCGCGTGATAAAACCGAAAGAATCCTACCAGAATCATCACACTCCAAATGGTATGCAAAGCTAGCAAGTTTCAGTACTTATGAAACTCTCGATGTGGATTTTTGCCCCATGCTCTTATGACCTTGACTTTGGCCAAAATATCATAAGTTACATGTCAAGTTCTACCCGTCATTCTCCTGGTTAATTTGGACCCACCCGTACCTACCCTTGACTTTGGCTAAAATGGCAGCACGACTGTCCCAAACCAACGCATCTATCTATGCTGCACATGAATACCCAATAGCTACCAATCACTATGTCTTGACTTTGGCCAAAATACATAGCTTGAATACTTTTTGACCATTCATGTGGAATGACGGAGGGCTACGGATGGTTTTGGCGAAACCGTGAACGTAGTGAACATGATCTAATCGATGGAACGAGATAGCTTTTAAAAGGAGTGGTTCAAGCTCCGCGTTTAAAAGTTTACTTTCGAAAAGAACCGAGTGGTTTTCAAAGTGTTCCAATCGACTTTTACTTGGTTTATTTTCTTACATTAGTTCTTTTAATGCATCCCATCATTTAATCCTACCATTGCAGAAAACAACCAAAATATGACGTACGCTTATGCCATTCGCATTCGCCACGGGGCCCCGTCATCACCCGTTAGGTTACTTAATTAACGACAGAGCGGGGGCTGGGCTAGCACGGTTGTAAAACAAAAGCAACGCCTAAATAGTTATCATATATAAATATATAGCAATGATAGACATTACAGATCACAGATGAATACATTGGATATACTAGGAATCCGCAATCCGTTCGAGCCTGCAACGAAAAGCGGATTACACGGTCGCGGTGAATAGCCAAATACCCCACCCAAGACCCCTACGGGTGCGGCAAACTACCCGCCAAGTACCCGAAGCGAAGCAACCTCCCTCACCACCATGAGTAGGCCACTCGGCACTTCGAGATACCCGGTAGTTTGTGCACCCCCTCCATGGGTCTATCCTAGGAGCAAAAACAGTAAAAAGAATTATACAATGACGGCTATAACCCCGACCCGGTTGTGCGGCCAAACAAATAATAATATTACATCAATTTACATATTACAAATGAATGAAATAAAAGCAACACTCATCTCACATCCATCCTGGCTATTCACCCGCAACAATCCAACCCATTCATATACACATTCCAATATCAAACACAGATCACAGAGATGTATAACCCCGACTAATCGACATATAGCGATTAGCCAACGTTCAATACATGCAAACATCACAGATATAACCTTTATAGTCAAAGTGTATTGAAGTTCGAAAAAAATACGGAATTATAGGCCCCCAAAAATAAATTTCTATTCTGGAAAATCTGGGCACAAATAACATATCTCAAAAATCCTAAAACCAAGCCAGAGATACACAGCACCAAACTCGACCCAGTGAGGAGTCCAAACGGCGGCGGTTCCGCGGCAATAGCTTGCTATTGCCGCGGAAACGCGGCGGTTTGGTCGACTCAATGGACCGGGTTTTGTGGTTGTCTTTAAAAAACCCTGAGATGATTTTAGGTGTATGACAAATTTTGTTTTGACCAGAATTTTTTTTTACAGAAACTAGGGTTTTTAAAACTTGGTTTTTTCGATTTTTACGTTTCGAACTTCGACACACTTCACTACTTAGCTAGTTTATGTGTAGTTAGTCTCTGATACCACTGTAAGTCCACGTTGCCCACCCCGGTGCTTACGGGGAGGCGGAAAACATAATAAAAATCGGATTTTTATCAACTATAGGCAACATAGACTATGCTTTAAGGATCTTTACTAAACAAATACTTGCTAAAGCTAACTTGAAAGTAGCTAAGTGGTAGAAAGGTTATACCTTTGGTCTTTTGTCCTTCTCTCCTTGCTCCTAGAAGTAGTGGAAGGAGGTCACCTTGTCGTCTTCTCCCATCAAAGAAAGATCCACCCGAAAGCCTCAACCTTTGGCTTCAACTCCAAGCTAGAAGTCACTAGGGTGCAAGAAGTGCTAATACTTGAACCCTAAATGAGAGTAGAGAAGATCAAGAGAGGGTTTTTCTCAAGCTCAAGTGTTTCTCAACACATGAGAGGGAGAGAGCTTGAGGGAGGGGAAGAATAAGAGAGAGAAAGGATATGATAGAAAATGAGAAATAATTGAGCCATTCTCACTAATATGTGTGAATTATTTTAATTGAATAATTAGCTAGATAATTGTCATGGTAAATCATGACATGACCATTATCATTTCAATTTGCAAAGATCAAAAAGCATCTTCCAAAAGAAATGATGATGGTCAAAGTGTCAACCTAGGTCAACAAGTCAAAAAAGTCAAATGGTCAACAACCATAACCATGGAAAATTATTAAACTAATTATTAATTAACAATAATACACACATAAACATTAGGGTTAATAAAATGACAATAGCCATTAACCTTAATCAAGGTCCTCTCCCTCAATCTCAAGCAACTGTGCATACGCACCTGCATTCGTGATCCGAGGAACACGAATATACTGAGAAAAACCAATCTCAAATCATATACTAGGATCCGGCTTAAACCAATGCCCGCTAGTATAAACTGTCCGGACAGCAAACGTGCACAAGTGCGCGAATGTGAACGAACCCTGTCGCAAAACCATGCGACCTCTACTCATTTTGCCTAAAGGCGAATAGCTCTCTGTGTGGGACTCTAAAGACTCGACACTACGCTGGCAGTGGGTTTAACCACAGACCGCAAGCGGCACTAGCTGTACGTAACGGTCCCCAGGTAGATGTCGATAAGAAGACTGACGAGGTGAACCCCATCTGAACTCCTACTGAGCCTGTATGTGACAATCTCCGTACAGTCCGGTCTGTTCGTCTGATACATCGCATGGCGGGCCTAGGGGGGCGGTGAACGTCAGTCCCCTAATAGCGGTATAAGTCGTGCCGGAGTGAAGCCCAGAACACCCTGAGATAACACTGGAAACCTACCAGTATATCTCACTTGCCCTGGCCAGGGACTACTCGTGTAATGGCTCTCCTGGACATAGCGCGATGTCAACCCCCAATACCGGGAGAGACGAATCCTGTCTAACCGTCACTGCCTCCAAGTGCTTCGGGACTGCACCCAAAAACTACCTGTTTGCACGACTCCTTTGAGTCGTGGTAGGGTAGTAATCAAAGTGCAATGGGAACACACTCGAGGCGAAGTGACAGTGTCAAGTCAACGGACTAAGCTGTACTCATGTCACCTGGGAACTGATAACTGACGATAGGTATAATACCAACCAACAGTTCCCGACGAGTCTTGTCCAGTGTACTCGTAACCCAACGAGCACCCGTATACTATCTCAAGTATGACGTACTGACGGCTGTGGGACAGACCGTCTCCCACACTGGGATGAGAAGCGCATACGCTAGTCTACTCCGGAGTATCGATGCCCTGTCTCGATAGTCCAACGACTAGGGACCTGTATAAGGATGTGCTTATAGATCACTCAACTCCCACGAGTGTGAGCGCCATCACCACGCTGGTAATCAAGCAAAGATCCTAAAGGCTCTACTAATATGTATATCAGCAATATGCTAAAAGAAACACATGCACATATTAAAGCAGAGAAAAACCAAGTAGCATACTACTATTTCGAGCAAGATTGTATATACAACTGTGAATATCCCAAGCTTCCATCAAGTAATATACAAACTAGTATGATACAGTAATGGCCTCTAGGGCATATACACTAACACTTATGATAAGGCCAAATTCTTGTAACAAGAGGATCTAACGTATTAGCCTCGATTTAGCATCCTTCTTCGCAAAAAGGTGGCGAAGAGCTGAATGATTCGTATATACAATAACTGGAGAACCGATTATGCCGGAATTTTTCAAGTGCAAACACAACTACTAAAAACTCTTTTTCCGTTGTTATGTAGTTTAGTTGGGCCTCATTTAGTGTTCGGCTAGCATAATAAATCACGTGCGGTATCTTATTAATGTGCTGTCCAAGAACAGCACCAATGGCAAAATCTGATGCGTCGCACATAATTTCGAAAGGATGCGTCCAGTTTGGAGATGAAAGAATGGGCGCAGAAATGAGAGAGTGTTTCAAAGACTCGAACGCTTCCATGCAAGTTGAGTCAAAATCAAATGTTGTGTTCTTAGCCAATAAGAGAGTCAAGGGTCTAGCAATCTTGCTAAAATCCTTGATGAACCGTCTATAAAAACCGGCATGGCCAAGGAAAGCTCAGATGTCTTTGACGCATTTAGGAGGAGGAAGATTAGAAATTACTTCAATTTTGGCTCTATCAACCTCTATGCCGTTTTGCGAGATGACATGTCCTAAGACAATGCCTTCTCGTACCATAAAGTTGCACTTCTCCCAATTTAAAGTTAGGTTCTTATCCCTACAGCGGGTAAGAACCGCGTCAAGATGTAGTAAACACTCGTCGAAGGAGTCACCAAAAATGGAGAAATCATCCATATAGATCTCCAAAAACTTTTCAACCATGTCTGAAAAGATCTCCATCATACACAGCTGAAATGTAGCGGGGGCATTGCATAACCCAAAGGGCATGCGGCGATAAGAAAAAGTGCCAAAAGGACAAGTAAATGTGGTCTTGTCTTGATCCTCTTTGGCGATGTGAACTTGGTTATAGACGGAATAGCCATCTAAAAAGCAGTAGAACTCGTGCCCAGCAAATCGTTCTAGCATCTGGTCAATGAAAGGTAAAGGAAAGTGGTCTTTCCTTATCGCGGCATTGAGTTTTCTATAGTCGATGCAAACTCGCCACCCAGTTTGGGTGCGAGTAGGAATTAACTCATTTGCCTCATTGGTAATGACCGTGATGTCCGATTTCTTTGGCACAACATGAATGGGGCTAACCTATTGGCTATCCGAGATAGGGTAAATGATACCACTATCAAGACATTTAACAATCTCCTTCTTGACAACTTCTTTCATTATGGGATTGAGGCGTCTTTGTGGATACCTTACCGGCTTGGCATCATCTATCAAGTGTATATGATGTTCGACTATGAGGGGACTAATCCCCTTGATGTCCGCCATAGACCATCCAAAAGCTTGTCGATTATTTTGCAAGACCATTAAAAGGGACTTCTCTTGCTTAAGAGCTAGAGAGGCCGATATGATAACGGGTAAGGTCTCATTCTCACCTAGATAAGCAAATTTTAGGTGCGGCGGCAAAAGCTTTAGTTCGAGTTTAGGAGGTGAAACAATAGATGGTAACAATGGAGTACTGTTTCAAACTCGAAGGATTCCATCAAAGGTTCAAATCGAGTGTACGCAACCGAGTCAGATGGTTCAACTAACTCATCCGAAAAAGCAAAAGACTCAAGCTCGGGTGGTGATTCTTCAAAATCGTCTACAAAGGTGAAACACTCATAATCGTTCTCCGCCGTGAAAGCTGTGTCGGATTCTAGGAGGAACGCACTAGTGGCGTCAACACTGCTGTGATCAAACATAAAATTTTCGAACTCACAGTCCTCCTCCGCGATCTTATTGATCGAGCAAACATCAAGTACGCTAGAATTAGGCTCGGCAGGCTGATTTTCCAATTTAAAAATGTTGAGTTCAATTGTCATATTGCCAAAAGATAGATTCATTGAACCGTTACGATAATTGATCACCGCGTTAGAAGTCGCAAGGAATGGTCGACCAAGTATAACCGGAATTTGACTCCGAGGGTCAGCGACAGGTTGTGTATCCATAACAATAAAGTCTACGGGGAAAATGAAATCTCCTACTCTAATTAACACATCCTCCAACTCTCCCCTAGGATGGGTGATTGATCGGTCGGCCATTTGGAGAGTACAATGAGTGGGCTTAAGCTCTCCAACGCCTAATTGCTCGTACACAAAATAAGGTAGCAAATTGACACTAGCACCAAGATCTAATAGTGCACTATTGATGTTCTTGTCCCCAATTGTTATCGAAATAGTAGGACAGCCGGGGTCCTTGTGCTTTTGGGGCAAAGATTGGACAAGAGCATCGATAACAGCACTAGCCACGAAAACTTTCTTTGGTACTTGTGACATCCTTTTTTTGGTGCATAAGTCCTTTAAGAATTTTGCATATGAAGGAACTTGTTGGATTACATCCAAAAGAAGGATATTTATGCTAACCTGTTTGAATAACTCGACAATCTTCTCCATTTGTGGAGTTGGTTTATTGGATCTCAACCGGTTTGGAAAAGGTACATTTTGAAAAGTTGTTGAGTCCAATTTTTGCGGATCAGATTGTGGAGTTGGAACGGATCCCTGTGTAGATGTGTTCGTGTTGTGAGAAGTGGGTCCGTTCGAGCTAGAAGAGGTAGAGCAGTGTGAAGGATGAGGAATAGGCCCTAACGAAGAAGAAGAAGGAGAAGGTGAAGAAGATGAAGAAGGACCACCGGCAGGGGTCTCATTGTTAATACCCACATTATTTTGCAACACTTTTCCGGATCTCAACGTGGTCACAGCATTTACGTTATGATTTTGCTGTTGATATGCAACATGTGCATGACCGGGATTTGGCAGTGGTTGAGATTGGAGCTTTCCCTTTTCTCGCTCGCTCAATGCTGCATTGAGTTGTGCAATTTATGCCTCAATAGATTTGATGCTTTGATCGTGTGATGCACTGTTTTGCGCCAAATATTGAATAGAAGTCTCTAATCTTGCTGCAGATTATGTAGATTGCTTTAGGAACGCATCTAGACTTCTTTCGAGCGAAGTATCCTTGTAATTATTAGGTTGAACAAAATTGTTTGGCGAGTAAGAATTGTTAGGCACAAAATTGTTCACTTGATTAGGGTAAGGTTGCTGTTGGAAAGGTTGCTGAAATTGAGTTTGTGGAGGTGCTTGTTGTTGTGGAGGAGGAGGCCTTTGAAAATTGTTGTTTTCTTGGAATTGTTGATTTTAGTTCCAAGAGAAATTTGGGTGACTCCTCCAACCCGGATTGTATGTCGAAGAGTATGGATTGTTTCTTTGTCGTTGCTGAAAGGCAGCATTGACTTGATCATGTCCTTGAGTAGATGCATTGTAAGGACATTCTTCGGTAAGATGTGATGGATCCGAACAACAAGCACAAACAGTTCGTGGAGGCACAACATGGGCAGGAGAAGACGATGAGATTTTGGTCTCAATCGCTTCTAGCTTTTTCGTAAGAGCGGCTATCTCGATCTTCATAGCAATCGACATATCTAAGTGATGTATGCCTGCCCTAGATTGACCACTAGAAGAAGATGATGTGGTCTTGGTGCTCTCCCACTGAATTGTTTGTTCACTAAGATCCTCAAGAAACTGTTACGCTTCCTCACTAGATTTTGATAGAAAGTGATCTTGACAAATGGTTTCAAGCAACTGCTTCGTTGCCGGGTTCAATCTCTTGTATAATGTTTGGCAAAGTTGCCAACTTTCGATCCCATGATGAGGGCATTGAACGAGTAGGTCTTTAAATCTTTCAAAACACTTCCAAAATAGTTCGGAAGGAAGCTGGGAAAATTGTATAATCTCATTACGGATTCTAGCAATTTTGTGATGAGAATAGAAATTTTTAAGAAAAGCTTTCACAAACTTGTCCAAATTTCTAATTGAATGTGATGCTGTGCTGTATAGCCACTTCTCGGCTAAGTCATATAATGTGAAAGGAATGACCCTTAGCCTTATAGCGTCATCACTTAATTGGGTAGTTTTCATCATGGCGCAAACGTTTTGGAATTTATTAATAAAGATATAGGCATCTTCGGATTCCAATCCATGAAATTTTGGCAGCATATTGATGAAGTGGGGTTTTATTTCAAAATTGTCCCCATTTGCCGGTGGGGGTGAAAGACAGGTAGGTAAAGAGGTGCAGACAGGGTAGAAGAGATCCTGGAGCGCGACTCGTGTGGGCGCTTCAACAGGCGGGAGATTCGGGTTATTCGCACCTAACGGAGGTGGAATCATTCCCGTCGGTAAGGTGTTGTTAGGATTATATCCCGACATACCTTCGGAAGAAGAATTTGAAGGTGGTGGTAAGAAAGTGGACGGAATTTCGACTTCGGTGTCGAAAGGTTCGTCGGTCGGTACCAACGAAACACGGACTAATCGGACGCTAGTGTCCTTTGTCCAAAGTGACATACACTAAAGGGGTAGTGTAGTCAGAAAAATGAAAGACAGAATGTGGAGGTAAGAAAACGTCAATGAGAAAAAGTGGTGTAAGTGGAGTGCAAGGATTTCTTTAGCGACAAGTTGCAAGTTTTTGAAAAGATTTTTCCTTTTTTATGTGAAATTTTTGCAAAAAGATTTTTGAAAAGAGACTTTTGACAAAAATGCAATCAACCATAAATGCACAATCAGGCCTAGATCTAGGGTCATCTAGGTCAGCTAGACAGCTCCTAACTGTTCCAAAGGGCTAGAAATAGGACCTCAAACCGCCTCTTCATCGCCAATTGCGGCTAGGTAAGTGCCAGGTAAGTGGGAGGCTCCCCGTTACAAGTAGCGGTCCTAATTAAGTAACCACTTGCCTTGACACACTTGCCTGGACACCGCAAAGTCTGGTTAGGATAAACGGTCGATGCCTATAACTAGTCCTCTGTCCTATTGAGCTCGAAGTCCTTAGGGCTGAGTCTAGTATTTTTTAATTAAGAGTGGTCATAGCAAATGCTTTAAGTGATTTCTGGGGTCCTGGGAAGGGTGATGAAATCCCCACCCAATCTGAATTGGTCAAAAGCCCCTTAAAGTCCGATTAAAATATGCAAAGCAGTAAATCACTTGCAATTAATTATTTTTTAGCGCAGCGGAAAGAATCCTGCAGAAAATCAATTATTGGAAGGGGGAAGATTTTTTTTAGCGCGAAGAATCCTGCAGAAAATTTGGCAAAAAGATATATGGGGATTTGCAGAGAGGGGGAATAGAAAAAAAAAACTATGAAATTTTTGCACGCTGACGTGTCAGGAACGCCGCGGTTCCGTGGTTTTTGGCGCAGATCGGCCGCGGAAAGGAAGCGGTCATCTTCCAAAAGAGGATACTGGAGGCGGGGTTGGGGAACGTCGCACCAAAGCCCCTAAGGGAAGGAAGCGGTCATCTTCCAGCGCCAGATCTGGGTCGAAGCGGAGGAAGAAGACTGTCACTGGTCTACTTAACCTTTTAATGGAATCCGAGCCCATCATTCAAGATGAACCAATCTCTATGCTAGAGCCGGACGATGATCTTCTTTTTCCAGACTCGTCTGCCGAGGAAGCCGCACAACTGGCTGAGGCTATAAGGTGTTCCCAAGATGAGACCGAGAACGTGCGTGTCTTGAAGAGTTCCTACCCTGCAATAATATTCTATGAAGATCCTCCATTAGTACGGCAGGTGTTTATAGGCCCTCTGGAGCGGGGAGGTGAGATAGCCCTCAAACAACCTATCTCTGCCGCTTCTGAAGATGCATTGTCATTATGGACCGGCGGTCATGAATTTACATTAAAACCCCGGCGAGCATACCTTCTGAGGAAGGAACGTCGGCTTTAAAAATCCATACTCGAGGCATCTTAGCGAATCGGTATGCATTTCTTTTGTATTTTTTCTTCGGCGAGTAATTTGTTTTGCTTTCCTTGTCTTCTTATCTCCGTAAAACCTTATAGGGACTTCGGTGACGGCAGAGAATCTGAGCTCGAGTAGCATTTTTACTGTGGACTCTATAAATATCCCCGATGAGACACCAGTAGGTGTGGAGGGGGACGCTGCAGTTGCTATTACTATGGCAGAGCTTCTATTGGTGGCTTCTGTTCTCCCGGTGCTTGCTCTCCCGGAAGAGGCATCTTCATTGGCCGCAGATTCAATGGATCTTTCTGGGGACGGCCCGGAGACTATGGGACAGGTGGTCGAGGCCACTGTCCTTTCATTGGAGCCTGCAGCGGTGGCCGCTTCTCCTCAATTGGAAGCTATTATACCGGCCCATGTCCCCGATGATGTGCCTGGGGGCATGGAGGAGGCCGCCGAAGCTGCTATCCTCCAGTTCAGAGCGGGAGGAGTATCGACGCCTTCTATATTTTATTTTAATAATCTCTCCATCATCTGAACCTTTCTGTCTTTTCAGAATTACGCGGGTTGGCGGCGTCTATCGCTGATCTGTCTCCTAGAAAATCCTTTCAGTGTTTGCTAGAGATGGCCGCTATGCAGGAAATATCCCCTCAACGCATCATCCTCTCTTCCGGGTAAGGTTCGTGTTATTTGCTTTCTTCATGGAATTATTATTATTTCGTATAACAATGCTGATGTCTTCTGTAGTTCTGGAAGCTGATGACGAAGTTGAGATCCTTGACGGGCCTGGGGACCTTTTGAGCCCTTCTTGCATGACTGTGGGTAAGTAAAGTTTCGACGTTGTTCCATCTACTATTTTCTTGCAACTCTCGCTGATTTCTTTTTATGAATCTTAACAGCTTTTCCCGTTCTTACCACGCTGGAATCTCGCATCGTTATGCCACCCGGCCCTAATGCTCTACGTGCATTTGAACGAATGGCGAAGCTAAGCCTTCACTCTTTGTCGGCTCTGATCGAAGACCTTCGTGCTGGTAGCTCGCTCACAGCCAAAGAATTTGCTGCCGAAGCCAACATTTCTCTCCCCTTTCTTACTGCTTACAATTGTGAAACATTGGTGCATGTATGGGTTGAGTTTTGTCGTCGGGTGGAGGCTTGCTTACACAGTCTTGAGTGCTCGCGCCTTCCTTCAGTGGTTGTGGCTGCAAAGGCGAGATTGCAGGGGCTGATTGAACGGTGCGCCGCAAATATGCTGTTATGTGAGAAGAAGCTCAACCGAAAATTTTCGGAGAGGGAGCCGGCTTCAAATGCGCTGGGGGAACTTCAAGCTGAACTTACGGCCAAGACCACTCGTGTGTATGAACTCTGGCAGGTGCTTCAAGAAGCTATCAGGGAGGTGGTAGCTATTGATAAAGCCGTCCTTTTTACTCGCGAGATGGTTGAAGCCAACAAAGTTACTGAACAGGAGCTTGAAAGTCAGCTCGCCTCGTACCAGGCCCAACAGTCTCAAGCGGAGGCCCGTCTCATAGCGATAACAAATTATGAAGCCGAGGCCCAACGAAAAAAGGATGAACTAAAAAATCTATTAAATCATTCGCCGGCTTGAAAAATTGTATATGTTTCTTTTTACTCTTCTTTTGTACATACTCCTGAATGAGAGTATTTTATGATTCTTTCATAAATTGTACTTTGTATTCATTTTGATTCATGAATAAAAGACATACATTGTTTTCATGACGGTGTGTACATTTTCAGCAAATACGTTTTGTAGATAAACTATTTTGATATCTTCTTGCAGGACAGCGATGGCTTAGGAGTCAGGTTCAGGTCTACCTCCTAAGGCTTTCCAACTTTATGAGCCGTGAGGGTCTCATAAAGATTTTTCTCCCTACGAGTTGAGAGGATCTCGTATGCGTATTTTCTCCTTAGGAATAGTGAGGATTCCTAAGTGTGTTTTCTCTTGAGAGTCGTAAGGATCTCATAAGAGAATTTTCTTCCTTACAAGTCGAGAGGACTCATAAGTGTTTGATGAGTTGACCTACCCCTGAGTCAAAGCATTGCTTCGACCGGGAGCTCGAGGGTTGACTTTGGCCATAAGGGGTCAGAATTGACTTTAGCCATACGGGGTCAGGGGTTGACTTTAGCCATACGGGGTCAGGTTTGACTTTGGCCGTACGGGGTCAGGGGTTGACTTTAGCCATACGGGATCAGGGGTTGACTTTAGCCATATGGGGTCAGGGGTTGACTTTAGCCATATGGGTCAGGATTGACTTTGGCCGTACGGGGTCAGGATTGACTTTGGCCGTACGGGGTCAGGGTTTGACTTTAGCCACATGGGGTCAAGGGTTGACTTTAGCCATACGGGGTCCGGATTGACTTTGGCCGTACGGGGTCAGGGGTTGACTTTAGCCATATAGGGTCAGGATTGACTTTGGCCGTACGGGGTCAGGGGTTGACTCTGGGTTATCTGTTCACCGCCGAGTCCGCTGGTTGAGGTCGCGTCTGTATCCTGCTGGAATGAAGAGGAACGCTGTTGATGATCTCTAGGCTGTAGATTTCGCCGTTGAAATCTGAAACTAAGGACTTTTCCATGGCTCCGTTTGGTGGATGTCGCGTCCGTATCCTGCTGTAATGAGGAGGAACGTTGTTGATGATCTCTAGGCTGTAGATGTCGCCGTTGAAATCTGGAAGTAGGGACTTTACCATGGCTCCGTTTGGTGGATGTCGCATCCGTATCCTGCTGGAATGAGGAGAAACACTGTTGATGATCTTTAGGCTGTAGATATCGCCGTTGAGATTTGACTCTTCGTTTGAAAGAGCTTGGTGGGATGATATGCTCCCCCCTTTGTTTATGCCCCTGGATTGTATGCAGGGATCGATGTGATCTCATCTGTAGGGCAAAAGTTTCATTTTATTTGTATTTTTGTTTTCTTTCCACGATGCTCTATCATTTCAGCTATTTACATCGCGAAAGTCGCGATTGCCCAATCATTTCGGCTATTTTTCGCGGTGCCCAATCATTTCGGCCATTTTGTATGCATATCTTTTACTTGCTGATTTTGTTGCAAGTTGCCCCATCATTTCGGCTATTTCATATGCATTTCTTTTACTTGATGATTTTGTTGCAAGTATGGAACTTGGAACCCGATGCCAATATCAGCATCAGCATCGCTACGACTGGAATATTTCCAGGAGCGAATCATCATTTGCCTCCGTCGATGTCGAACAAAGGTGGCTTAGCAAACAGGGTTAGGATCCTGTTGACTAAGGCTTTTTGACATTACGAGCCGTAAGGGTCTCATAAAGGTATTTCTCCCTACGAGTCGTGAGGATCTCATAAGTGCATTTTCTCCTTAAAAATCATGAGGATTCTTAAGTGTATGTTCGCTTATAAGTCGTAAGGATCTTACAAGAGTGTTTCCTCCTTATAAGTTGAGAGGACTTACAAGGGTCGTTCACCGTGTGAGCATATCCCTAGTCGCTGATGGGACTTTGTTAGGGAAATGTTTATTCGTTCCTGTGGATTATATACAAGGGTCAATATTGAAACACTTGCTTGAGTAGGGTCAGGCAGAACCGTTGTTGCCTGATGGTGCAGGGCAGTCTGTGGGTTGTGATGGCTTAAGAACAAGTTCAGATCCCTGTAACTTAAGGCTTTTGAATCCTATGAGCCGTGAGGGTCTCAAAGGGGAATTCTCCTTACGGGTCGTTAGGATCCTGTAAGTGTCACTTCTCCTTAAGAATCATGGGGATCCCTAAGTGTGTTGCTCCCTTTTGAGTCGTAAGGATCTCACGCAGGTATTTTCTCCTTACAGGGTCGAGAGGACCTTGCAAGTGTCTTTTAACGAGATTGCGCCCTTTCGGGTTTTCACAAACTCGCCGGTAGCCCTGCTGTTTTTACTCACAAAGCCCTTTCGGGTTTTCATCCGTGCCCATCTTGCTTGTGGACGTACTGTTTTTTTGTCAGCCTTGGGATGCTGCGGTCTGTAGTAGTTTATAGACGTCTCGGTCAGTTGCAAGTTTAAGGGCATTGCGGTCCATCGTTAGTTTAGGGACGTTTCGGTCCGTTGTTAGTTTAGGGAAATTTCGGTCCGTTGTTAATTTAGGGACATTTCGGTACGTTGGTAGTTTTAGGACATCTCGATCCGTTGTTGCAATGGTTTCGTTGGCTAACACTTCTAGAGTTTGGACTTAGGAAGATAGCGAGCAGACATAGGCGTCGTCATCTATCATTACCCTAGGCCTTGACTCGTCAGGCATAGTATTTCTTTAGGAACCGACCGTTTATCGGCCTGAAGGGTCTTTCGCCATGCATATCCATGAGAAAGTAAGCCCCACCCTGGTAGACTTTGTCTATGATGTATGGGCCCTCGTAATTTGGCTCGAATTTCCCCCGTTTGGCACGATTGGGGATAATAGGTCTTTTGACTACTAGCATGAGTTCGCCTTGGCGGAATGTTCTCGGCCTAGTCAATCTCTCGTATGAGCGCGTCATTTTCGCTTTGTAAGCTTCCAAGTTTTGTTGCGCCATGAGCCGGGTTTCGTCGAGCGCGTCGAGCTCCTCAAGCCGAAGATGATCAATCTCTTTGTCTGTTAGCTCGTAATGGACCGCTACTCGTAGGGAGGGCAGCTCTATCTCCAAAGGGAGTACCGCTTCAGTGCCGAATACAAATGCATACGGCGTTGTGTTTGTGGCCGTTTTGAACGTCGTTCGATACGCCCAGAGAGCTTCATGCAGTCTCTCATGCCAGTCTTTCTTATTTTTAGACACCGTCTTTTTCACGATCTTCGTCAAGGTCTTGTTGAAAGCCTCATCCAGACCATTAGCTCGGGGATTATAGACCGAAGAGTATCTCCAGTCTATATTATGTTGCTGTGCGAAGCGGTTGATTTTATGGCTTCTATAGGCCGGCCCGTTATCAGAGATAATCCATCGCGGAGTGTCGAACCGATAAATGATGTGTGTCTTGAAGAAATGGAGGATATTCTCCGTCTTCACATCTCTTAGCAGTACTGCTTCTGTCCACTTGGAGAAGTAATCCGTTGTCGCCAATATGAATCGATGTCCTCTGGACGATGCTGGTTCAATGGGACCGATTATGTTAGTTCCCCATATTTCGAACTGTTGGGTCACGGCAGCTCCCCGACCATCGAAACGCGGCCAAAATACGGAACAAAAATTTCTAAACTGGCGCTACCATTACCCAAATCCCGGATCGACCTTAAACCCTAAACTAGCAAACTAAAATAAGAGTTAGAATCGTTATACCGAGTTGATCCGTGTCCATAGGTCTTCATTCCAAGCTCCTAGTGATCCTTTGATGATGTTTGGTTGCCAGTCTTCCTCCATCTCCGATGATCCATCCGAGAGAAACGGCGCAAGCTCCAGCTTCGTCGAACGAAGCAACCGACGCTCCAAAGTTTCTAGCGATGGAGAGTCGAGGTGTATGGAAGTGTCACTACATTTTTCTCTCAACATATTTTGCTCAATGAGAAAGCATAGAAGATTAATGATGAGGTAAGGAAAGAATGGCATGAGCAACAAAATTGGTTAAGTCTTTTTGTGTGAGCATGAGAGAGTGGGAGAGCAAAAAATGTGTAATGTAAAAATTGATCCAAATGAAATGAGCTCCCATCATTGAAGTGGCCGGCGCCCCTTCTCCCATTCCCACCAAAAAGAAAACTTATCCAATTGCAATAAACAAATCCAAACCATACTATACACCATGCTTTGACTCATGCCCATACCATGAACTATGTTCATGTAAGTGCACTACAGCGCCCCGGCCGTCTGAACGAGGCCAAAATGCAGAAACAAAAACTTTTCTTTAAACAGAAACCGGCGCTACCACGGACTATAAATCCGGATCGGACCATTAACCTAATTCTAGCTAACAAGAGAAAGGGTAGAGAGCTATACCGAGCGATCCGTGTCCTTCGGTCTTCGGCCTCCATCCCGATCTCTTCGCGGAATCTCCAGTCTTCATCTCCTCGTTGGAAAGGGCACCATATCGCCGAGTCCTTTTACGGGCTTCCACCTCTAGACCGAGGCAACTCGGGCACGAAGTTGGTGAGCCGACGTGTCCAAGAATGTTGTAGGCTAAGTGTAGAACTCTATGTCTCATGGGGTTATAAGAAGTTGCCATTTTGAAATGGAGAAGGAGATGTAAGATTTTTGGATGAGCAATGGAATTTTGTGTGTGCAAACAAGATCAAAACCCTCACACAAAATTTTGGACAGCCCCCTTTCCAAAAAATGTGGCCGGCCCCCTTGCTAGAATGATGGGAGAGAGTGTGCAAATAATGCAAGAGAGAGAAAAGAGATGATGAGAAGAAATGATCACCACAAAGTCAAAACCAAAACCCATCACTCAACCCATCATAGCAAGAAATGATGAAAAAAGAAGTCAAATGATGGTTGAACCATCATGAAGCTATCATCACAAAAACAACCCTCCAAATTGCTAATTTGAACATTTGCAAATAAGCCCCCTTCCACCAATTTTCAGCCAATGAAAGAAACAAAGGAAAATGACCGAAACGGAAAGCAAACTGGCAACTTCAAAAAACTGATCCCGTAATAAATTACAGGAAAACCCCGCGACTGTATATACATATCCGCATTTGTATTCCTACTGAATACAAATGCAATGAGACAAAATCTACACTGTACAATACTAGGATCCGGCTTAAACCAAAGCCCGCTAGTATTATCCGTCCGATCATGATCCGTGCAATACCGCACGTATATGATCGAACCCTGCCATATATCCATATGGCCTCTACAGCGTTTCGCCCGAAACTTGGGAAACTGTCTATGGGGGACTCTAAAGACTTGTCAATACTTTGGCTGTGGATTTAACCACTAGCACGTCAGAGGTATTAGCCATACGTAACGGGCTACCAGGTATTGACCAAAAGGGACGTCGATGAGCGAACTCATCCTGACACCCTACTGAGCCTGTCAGTGACAATATCCGTACAGTCCGGTCCGTTCGTCTATGAGCATCGCATGGCGGGCCTAGGGGGTTGGTAAAAGTCAGACCCCCAAAAGCGGTACAAGTCGTGTCGGAGTGTAGCCCAGAACACCCTGAGATACTACTGGAATACCTACCAGTAAATCTTCTGCCTTGGCCAAGGACTTCGTGTAATGGCTCTCCTAGACACAGCGCGACCTCACCCCCAATACCGGGAGAGACGAACCCCTGCAGATCCGCTCACTGCCTCCATGTGGATCGGGACTGTACCCAACTAAAACCTGTTTGCACGACTCCTTTGAGCCGTGGTAGGGTAGTAATCAAAGTACAGTGGGAAATCACACGAGACAAATGACGATCTCAGGTCGATGAACTAACCTGTACACATGTCACCAGGGAACTGCTATCTGACGTCAGGTATAATTGTCGCGTCCCGAAAGTACGGAACATGACCGACACTTAAAATATGAAACTTCTCGAGGCGTACGTAATCTAAGTAAGCTGAAAACCCAGAAATCCAAACCAAAAAATGTAATAGAGTGAAGGAAAACCAATTTAAATCAAGTAGTTTTAATAGCATAAGCCGAAATATGTGTTTTTAAAAAACATCACATATTTCCTGAAAATTTATGCAGAGTCTCCTTTGTAAATACTGGCCCCTAAACGGGAAACAACATGAATAGTATACGAAATCAATAAAAGGCATCACCAAGAGGGAGCTTGCTCTTCGTCAATCGACGGTCACAACCACACAAGCAATATAATATACAACGCCAAGGGCGAGGATCAAAACTCAAAAAGAAACTCAAAACAACAAGAAATCCACAGAAATATAACGCGCGACTCTAAGGTCGAAAGAATAACATCACTGGTCTCTATCTCAAAAATAAATACATGTTTGGTTGATGGAACTTCTAGATACAACTGAATAATAATATAAAAAATATAATGATGGGTACGATACAAATAAACCCACCTACTAGCAATTCACCCGGAAATGGAAGTAGTGCCAGCAAAGCCGTAATGAAACCTGTACGGCAAAACCTGCAAGAAACTGTGGCACAACGGGGGTGAGTTGCCAACTCGTGAGTAGAAAAACATCTACGAACAGAAACCTCATGAACAACGCATACCTAGGTCATAAGATCATAACATATCCTCAAATATATATAACATGCAGCCTATAACGATGGCTGGGGTAAATATCTAACCCGAGTGTAATCCCATGTGCCCGTGTCAGTGCCTCAGGTAGCAATATATCATATGGATGATGTATGAATGCATGAAACAGAATGCATGTACTGAAGAAAACTGCTTTCATAAATTAGTGAGATTTCTGTAGCTTTTTAAAAACGAGGTATCATAAATGAAATCAGCATAAACAGTGCCTAGCATCGACACAAAACAAATATCTCGATATCTCTGTGTCGCAATCTCTGTACCTCAATATCTCAAATATCTCTGTATGTCTCAATCTCACTATCTAGGACGCCGTCAGTCCAGACCGGCCCCTACCATCAATCTCAAGACCACGACGGTATCCTCCGGATATCCGACACGTCGGGTAAAATCACCGGTCGGTAGTTCTCCCCTGCCAGGCTCAACGCCATCATCTGTGATCCTCTTGCCCCAGGGTACCGCACCGGGTCCACCATATACCCGAAACGGTTCCTCCACTCCTCGAACTCGGGTCTCGAAATCCATCAGCAAACTCATGGTGGAAGACTCATACAACATGGGAAAACCGCGCTTTTCATTTAAAAAGAGAGAGAAAAGAAGTTTATAAAGTTTTTTGCGGTTTTCCCCCAAATCCAGGAAATCTCATGAAAATCCAAATCCAAATCCTCAATAGAATGTAAACAATAAATGTAGGCATGAAAATCCATGAATGCGGCATAACAGTGAATAATAACATGCATGAAGTAGCAAGTAATAACTACAATGTCTAATCTAGCATATAGGCAAGTACACTAATATCATATCTAAATTATTAGCTAACAACCTATGTCAATGAAATAGTAGTTTCTAAAGTGTTCGTGACATGGCAATTACCGATGAAGATGTGTGTGAGCCGGCAAGTAAGTGTACGTTGTACATACGCGTCATCGGTAATGGTGCTGGTGTTCTAACAGCATGATATCAACAATAGAATATGAAACATAATATAAGCATGCGATGCGGAGCGAACAACAATAATGAGCGGGAGCTAAATACTAGACACAAAGATAACAATCTATATTTAATATAAATCTTGTCTAACAACTACACTAAACTAAAGGGCTAAGCTAACTGGCTACTGAAGGTAAGGAAACCGCCTAACACCTGAGTCGATACATAAATACATACATATATATATATATATATTAGTCGGTGATCCTGCCTCGATAATATCACATCCGATACCATATCTATAATCAAATATTTCCAAGTCAAGAGCGCGGATCAAACATCAATATATAGCTCGTACGTAAATCCGTCATACGGCATCCCAAATCTGGGTACGGGTCAATATCACATTATTCATCTGGTATCCTCTTTATCAAAGATCCTAATTCGGGTAATGACCTACGTCTAGTACGATACTAATATCATCAATATAGTCATGATCTGACTGCTAATCTACAGCCTCATACAAACCTATATCATCATCATATATAGTCATAAAGAGGTATACATCGCCTAATGCGGCCTATTATGAATATCTTAATATATCATATCTCATATCACGATCACATGTCAACCATTCAATGTATAACACTATTCACATGTAACGTCGTCCCAAGATCCGCTATAATATCAGGACGTATCTCAAGTACGAATCCTGCCATATCACCATTCTCGCGGTCTCAATCAAATCTTATCGACTCATCTCAAATCCCAAATACTATCCTCAAATCCCGTATGTGAACACATAGTCCCATACCCATGCGAACACATAAACACATATCCCCATATGCGCACAGGTAAAACATAGATGTATGCATGTGTGTATGTGTGTGGGCGTAACAACTAATCTAGGGTTTCGCAACTATCACTAAACTAATCCATGAACACCTAGCATCTACCTTTATCCTCAAAGCCTCATATTAACATAATATATATATAAGTGTATACGTATTCGTATACATCACTGCGAACTACGGGGGTGCTATACGCCATCCACCCGACTTCTCCCCGTAGATATAAATCTACTCACCTGGTCCTCGCTCGTCGGTGCCGACGTCGCCATGCGCTTGCTTGTCGTCTCGAAGTCCACATAGGGTACCTACATATCATAACGCACCGTATCGCATTAAAACCAAATTCGAAATCGAAACGGCATACGAAAATCAAATCGGCACGCGTATCACACATATGTCAAAACCTATCGCCTACGCATGCAAGAATAGCCAAACCAACACTCGATGTCGATGTAAAAACGTCAACCCATCGAGAAAAATCCAAACACACTCATTTGCACATTCACGAACACTAATTATAATATAAAATAGGTTAAAATTCACAAAAACCCCAAACTCACTTTAAAAGTCATTTTCCCGAAAACCTTCGCAAGCAAAACTTACCGTTTTTAGTACAACCCTTGATGTTTTAACAATTATAATGGCCATAATACTTATTAAACATCTTAAATAAGTCATACAACCCATTTCAAAAATTAATCTCATCAATTCCTATAAAACTAAAAATTCTAGTTTTGCAATTTATCTAATTTTAACAATTTCGAGTGAAAATGCACAAAACAACAACTACGCTTGGTTTTGCATTATACAAAGACATTAAACCACTCATTATAATATTAATAATGATATGAAACCATAATTATATTTTAATCTAAAGTATTTAATAATTTTCCAAAAACCATAGTTAGCAAAATAGCTTAATTAGGACATTTTATAAGTAATGGTTTGTAATTAACAACTTGATTATCTTTCTACAAGACTTAAGATGTTAATCCACATCACAAAACCATGCAAAATTTATCACAACCCATTTCCACAACAAAACCCTAACTTGAAATCCTTAATCATGCAATTAAACTCATCAAAACCTAATTAATCACTTAGTTAACTTAGATTAAAGCAACTAGACAACAAATTTAACAAAAGTATGAAATTATACCTCCCATGTTTGAGATCAAGCTCAAGATCTAGCCTCCAAAATGCCATCTTGATCCCTAGATCCATACTAGAATAGTCAAGTAAAAATGGGTAGGATTTAGATTTTGATTTTGTGGGCTTTTTGAGTGATTTTTTTGGGCATTTTGTGGAAATTTTTTGATGCAAAAATGGAGGGGATTTGGGGAGGGCTGTTGCTATTGAGGGGGAAGGAATTCTCGGCCAAGTTAAGGGGAGTGAGGAGAGAGAGGGAGGTGAAGAAAGTGGGGAGAAAGTCAAAGTCCACATTGACTTTTTTCATTTTCTTTACTTTTCTTTTCTTTTCTTTTGAAAGTGAGGTGATTGAAGAGAGAGGGGGGGGGAGGGGGAGAGGCTGTCAAGATGGGGCCGGCCATATGGGGAGGTGGAGAGAAGGTGAGGTGTGGGTGTGTAGGTTAGGGAAAAAGATAAATATATTACCCCAATTCCCATTAACACAACACTCACTAATTAAGCCATTTTTCTTCGATATTTTCTAAACCGTTTTGGCAAACGATTTCGTTTCAGAAACAATATTTTACATGTCAGTTTAGTGTGTCATGAATTATAAAATTTGTATCAACCCAAACCAATTTGTAATTTTCCCTAATTAAATATATTAGTGACGACTTAAAATAATATTAAAATAATTAGTTTTGGAAAAAAGTTCAGAAAATTTGAAATTTCACCAGTGGCTCAATAAACACCAAATACTGGCAATTACATAGCTAGAATATGTATATTTAATTTTATAATAAAGATATTTTCATTTTGACTTTTTACAGAAAACCCACTTATTTTACCGATTTTTCCGAAATTTCACCGAAACGATTTTCAAAATGTTACAATCTTCCCCTCTTAAAGAAATTCGGTCCCCGAATTTAAATTAAAATTCCCCCCAAATACTAAACATCTAAGCAAAACCATCAAGTCGTCGGAGCTCCGAAATCATAAATATCTAAAACAAATCGTAGCGCGGCGTATACGCATGAAAAATGAGCATATAACTCAAAATCAAAACTCCGTCAAGCATCCCGCAATCATCGGAGTCGTGGTAAAGACATAAATGTCAAATCCAATACCAAAACCAATATGATATAATTCGAAACTATACATGTAAATATCAAATCTATATATGTAAATATCTGAAAGAAATGCATGCCAAATCTCTTAAAGTCGTTGTGCAATGCGCATAACACTGCACAGTGGCGGACGTCTATCATAAGAAAATAACCATATACATATATACCTTTTGTTTAAAATGTACGTTCCGTCATTTTGGGAAACAATTTAGAAGGGCTTCCTTGTTTTAAAAGTTTCGTGTCATATCAGACACGTAGGTAAATACTGAGACTATAGCTCGCCCTTTTTTATTTTGGAATTCCCTTCGATGGCTATCAATGCATGCAAAATACATTCAGGTACTGTCCTCTGACTGGTACTGTCCTCTGACTAGTACTGCTCAGTACGAAAACACATAGCAAATGTTCAGTACGAAAACACATAGCAAATGTCATAAAAACGTACCGCTCTATAAAAAATCAATCCCAAAATATGCATATGAATACTACGTGCGTCTGGTGCGCACAGAAATCAAAATCCATATATGTGCCATAAATGCACACAGAAACAACATCTAAGTGCATCGGGTGTGCACACAACATCTGTCATAGGCAACGTGTGTGCCTGACAGCAAGGACAGGTGCGTCTGACACGCATGAAGAAGCTCGATTTAGTGCATCTGGTGTGCACCAAAATCGTTTCTCAAAACATGCGCTCAACATGCGCGAAAATCCAAACCAGGTGCATCCATCATACACGAAATCATGAAATCCAATATCAAACGCCGAACATGCGCATAATCAAATCAGGTGCACAAGGTGCACAAAACAAACATAAAGTATCACAATCGAAATCGAAGTCCAGTGCATCTAAGTGCACAAAATGCGTATTACTGCTCTGCAAGCATATGTGAATCATACCGAGTGCAAAAACCAAATCATGTGCATATATACGCACAAAATCAACTCAACTGCATGAAACCCATAAAATCATAAACGTGAGAAACCAAGGCATGAAAACGAGATCAAGTGCAACAACTGTGCAAAAATCGCAAATACTTAGCAGGTGCAACCAGGGTCCATGAAAAGAAATATCATGAAACTCAATCATCAAAATCAATCATGCGAATAGATCGCCCAAAATACCGAAATCAAATATGGCGGAATAGTCCCCGCTCATGCACTTCCTCTAAGAACCTCTGGCCAACTGTCGTGGTCACTCATAGCATGTCTCGTCGACGATCCTGAACTCTGGCCTTCCGGTGTGCGTAACATGACATTCCTGGGTCCAAGTCTTCTCGTAATTCATTCCAGAAAGGTCCTGTCGAGATCTCTCCCAAATCTCGTCTCTGCCGAACTGTCCGGAAGTCATCGTCCCTTACTAGATCTGTTCTCGTTCCGGAACGGCTGCATACTCATCGCGACTCCTTCTGGAAGGTATATCCAAGTACAATGCCTCGGCATGCGTATCGCATCTCTGATGTCGGCGGAGTGGAACGTCTTCTCATCAAGATCTCGTACGAACCTCTTACTCCACTTTCTCTAATGTCGACTGCTTCGGACTCGTCTCGTCGTGGCTGCATGGACTGAGCTCCTACGACTATCCTCGTATCTGGAGTCTCCCAAGAAATGCATCTCACCACCTGGCATTCGAATGAAGTCGAACCATCTGATCGATTTGTCAAAACCTCATAATCCCCCGAGAGCTCAATATCTTGGGTACAGTTTAACAGTATCGAGTACGCACCACAGCATCGATGGTCCAGCCGTAGAAGGGCAAACCAAGCCTCACTAATGGCACCGCGGAACTGCCGCAAACCCTAAGGTACAAAGGCTTTCACACGGTCATTAAGTCGAGTTAGAGTTTCATTCTTCTAGAGGGTCCATAGAATTGCCTGCATGCTCCTCCGAATACTTTAAACTTGGAATAATAGGTTTCTGACATTCAATCGTCTCTGTCGACTCTCAACGTCTCCGCGTGAAGTCGTCTCTAGCTGGAATCAATCTATCTGATGACCTCGCATCGGGATAGGTGAACGAACCACCTGTCCTAGTCATTCATCCTCGGGTGACTAGCGACCTTCTATCATCTCTTAGTACAACTCGTACTGCAATAGCTCCAACAGCTGAGGCGATATCTCGTCGTTCGCAGCAATAACTGGCTCGCTCGTCTGCACGCTGAACAGTGCCTCAATCATCATGAATAAGTAATACGCCAACGGTCATCAAAATCTAGCTGGCCTCTATCATTGGCTCAATCCTCTGGTACCGATCGGCACATCCGAGTAATCTCATACAGCGATCCATCAAACGCTCGTGGCGCGAAAACACAATAAAAAGACACATCTCTGCAATCGTGTGTCGCCGGAATTACGCCCTGGTCAGTCCTCGTTCGTAACGAGCTCGTGCTGACCGCAACTCTAGCCGTAGCTCTCCCTGCCCGTAATCGTGGCAGCAAAACCATAACTGGTACCGATGAGGCAAGATCAGGAATGAATGTAATACTGAACAAGGAAATGTACATCCTAAGGCTTCTTAAGTGGAGTAGCGTATCGTAAATATGTCGCGGAACATACCCACGGTACGTCACTCTACTTTAGTCACCTATTCCATCAACCAAGGGTCATCCTACGCTTCGAAGGTAAAACCTAAAGCTCTGATACCAACTTTGTCACGTCCCGAAAGTACGGAACATGACCGGCACTTAAAATACGAAACGTCTCGAGGCGTATGAAATCTAAGTAAGCCGAAAACCCAGAAATCCAAACCAAGAAAAGTAGTAGAGTGAAGGAAAACCAATTTAAATCAAGTAGTTTTAATAGCATAAGCCGAAATATGTGTTTTTAAAAAACGTCAAATATTTCCTGAAAATTTCGGCAGAGTCTTCTTTGTAAATACTAGCCCCCAAACGGGATACAACATGAATAGTATACGAAATCAATAAAAGGCATCCCCAAGCGGAGCTAGCTCTTCGTCAATCAACGGTCACAACCACACAAGCAATATAATATACAACGCCAAGGGCGAGGATCAAAACTCAAAAAGAAACTCAAAACAATAAGAAATCCACAGAAATATAACGCGCGAATCTAAGGTCGAAAGAATAACATCACTGGTCTCTATCTCAAAAATAAATACATGTTTGGTTGATGGAACTTCTAGATACAACTGAATAATAATATACAAAATATAATGATGGGTACGATACAAATAAACCCACCTACTAGCAATTCACCCGGAAATGGAAGTAGTGCCAGCAAAGCCGTAATGAAACCTGTACGGCAAAACCTGCAAGAAACTTTGGCACAACGGGTGTGAGTTGCCAACTCGTGAGTAGAAAAACATCTACGAAGAGAAACCGCATGAACAACGCATACCTAGGTCATAAGATCATAACATATCCTCAAATATATATAACATGTAGCCTATAACGATGGCCGGGGTAAATATCTAACCCGAGTGTAATCCCATGTGCCCGTGTCAGTGCCTCAGGTAGCAATATATCATATGGATGATGTATGAATGCATGAAACAGAATGCATGTACTGAAGAAAACTGCTTTCATAAATTAGTGAGATTTCTGTATCTTTTTAAAAATGAGGTATCATAAATGAAATCAGCATAAACAGTGCCTAGCATCGACACAAAACAAATACCCAAATATCTCGATATCTCTGTGTCGCAATCTCTGTACCTCAATATCTCAAATATCTCTGTATGTCTCAATCTCACTATCTAGGGAGCCGTCAGTCCAGACTGGCCCTTACCATCAATCTCAAGACCACGACGATATCCTCCGGATATCCGACGCGTCGGGTAAAATCACCGGTCGGTAGTGCTCCCCTGCCAGGCTCAACGCCATCTTCTGCGATCCTCTTGCCCCGGGGTACCTCACCGGGTCCACCATGTACCCGAAACGGTTCCTCTACTCCTCGAACTCGGGCCTCGAATCCATCAGCAAACTCATGGTGGACGACTCATACATCATGGGAAAACCGCGCTTTTCATTTAAAAAGAGAGAGAAAAGAAGTTTATAAATGTTTTTTTGCAGTTTTCCCCAAAATCCAGGAAATCTCATGAAAATCCAAATCCAAATCCTCAATAGAATGTAAACAGAAAATGTAGGCATGAAAATCCATGAATGCGGCATAACAGTGAATAATAACATGCATGAAGTAGCATGTAATAACTACAATGTCTAATCTAGCATATAGGCAAGTACACTAATATCATGTCTAAATTATTAGCTAACAACCTATGTCAATGAAATAGTAGTTTCTAAAGTGTTCGTGATATGGCAATTACCGATGAAGATGTGTGTGAGCCGACAAGTAAGTGTATGTGGTACATACGCGTCATCGGTAATGGTGCTGGTGTCCTAACAGCATGATATCAACAATAGAATATGAAACATAATATAAGCATGCGATGCGGAGCGAACAACAATAATGAGCGGCAGCTAAATACTAGACACAAAGATAACAAACTATATTTAATATAAATCTAGTCTAACAACTACACTAAACTAAAGGGCTAAGCTAACTGGCTACTGAAGGTAAGGAAAACGCATAACACCTGAGTCGATACATACATACATACATACATATATATATATATTAGTCGGTGATCCCGCCTCGATAATATCACATCCGATACCATATCTATAATCAAATATTTCCAAGTCAAGAGCGCGGATCAAACATCAATATATAGCTCGTACGTAAATACGTCGTACGGTATCCCAAATCTGGGTACGGGTCAATATCACATTATTCATCTGATATCCTCTTTATCAAAGATCATAATCCGGGTACTGACCTACGTCTAGTACGATACTAATATCATCAATATAGTCATGATCTGACTGCTGATCTACAACCTCATACAAACCGATATCATCATCATATATCGTCATAAAGAGGTATACATCGCCTAATGCGACCAATTATGAATATCTTAATATATCCTATCTCATATCACGATCACATGTCAACCATTCAATGTATAACACTATTCACATGTAACGTCGTCCCAAGATCCGCTATAATATCAGGACGTATTTCAAGTACGAATCCTGCCATATCATAGTTCTCACGGTCTCAATCAAATATTATCGACTCATCTCAAATCCAAAATACTATCCTCAAATCCCGTATGTGAACACATAGTCCCATACCCATATGAACACATAAAAACATATCCCCATATGCGCACAGGTAAAACATAGATGTATGCATGTGTGTGTGCGTGTATGGGCGTAACAACTAATCTTGTGTTGTGCAACTATCACTAAACAAATCCATGAACACCTAGCATTTACCTTTATCCTCAAAGCCTCATATTAACAAAATATATATATAAGTGTATACGTATTCGTATACATCACTGCGAACTGCGGGGGTGCTATACGCCATCCACCCGACTTCTCCCCGTATATATAAATCTACTCACCTGGTCCTCGCTCGCCGGTGCCGACATCGCCACGCGCTTGCTTGTCGTCTCAAAGTCCACATAGGGTACCTACATATCATAACGCACCGTATCGCATTAAAACCAAATTCGAAATCGAAACGGCATACGAAAATCAAATCGGCACGCGTATCACGCATAGGTCAAAACCTATCGCCTACGCATGCAAGAATAGCCAAACCAACCCTCGATGTCGATGTACAAACGTCAACCCATCGAGAAAAACCCAAACACACTCATTTGCACATTCACGAACACTAATTATAATATAAAATAGGTTAAAATTCACAAAAACCCCAAACTCACTTTAAAAGTCATTTTCCCGAAAAAATTAGCAAGCAAAATTTACCGTTTTTAGTACAACCCTTGATGTTTTAACAATTATAATGGCCACAATACTTATTAAACATCTTAAATAAGTCATACAACCCATTTCAAAAATTAATCTCATTAATTCTTATAAAACTAAAAATTCTAGTTTTGCAATTTATCTAATTTTAACAATTTCGAGTGAAAATGCACAAAACAACAACTACGCTTGGTTTTGCATGATCCAAAGGCATTAAACCACTCATTATAATATTAATAATGATATGAAACCATAATTATATTTTAATCTAAAGTATTTAATAATTTTCCGAAAACCCTAGTTAGCAAAATAGCTTAATTAGGACATTTTATAAGTAATGGTTTGTAATTAACAACTAGATTAGCTTTCTACAAGACTTAAGATGTTAATCCACATCACAAAACCATGCATAATTTATCACAACCCATTTCCACAACCAAACCCTAACTTGAAATCCTTAATCATGCAATTAATCAAAACCTAATTAATCACTTAGTTAACTTAGATTAAATCAACTAGACAACAAATTTAACAAAAGCATGAGATTATACCTCCCATGTTTGAGATCAAGCTCAAGATCTAGCCTCCCAAAATTCCATCTTGATCCCTAGATCCATACTAGAATGGTCAAGTAAAAATGGGTAGGATTTAGATTTTGATTTTGTGGGCTTTTTGTGTGATTTTTTTGGGCATTTTGTGGAAATTTTTTGATGCAAAAATGGAGGGGATTTGGGGAGGGCTGTTGCTGTTGAGGGGGAAGGAATTCTCGGCCAAGTTGAGGGGAGTGAGGAGAGAGAGGGAGGTGAAGAAAGTGGGGAGAAAGTCAAAGTCCACATTGACTTTTTTCATTTTCTTTTATTTTCTTTTGAAAGTGAGGTGATTGGAGAGAGAGAGGGGGGGAGGGGCTGTCAAGGTAGGGCCGGCCATATGGGGAGAGGGAGAGAGGGTGAGGTGTGGGTGTGTAGGTTAGGGAAAAAGATAAATATATTACCCCAATTCCAATTAACACAACATTCCCTAATTAAGCCTTTTTTCTTCGATATTTTCTAAACCGTTTTGCCAAACTATTTCGTTTCAGAAATAATATTTTACATGTCAGTTTAGTGTGTCATGAATTATAAAATTTGTATCAACCCAAACCAATTTGTAATTTTCCCTAATTAAATATATTAGTGACGGCTTAAAATAATATTAAAATAATTAATTTCGGATAAATTTTCAGAAAATTTGAAATTTCACCAGCGGCTCAATAAACACCAAATACTAGCAATTACATAGCTAGAATATGTATATTTAATTTTATAATAAAAATATTTGCATTTTGACTTTTTACAGAAAACCCACTTATTTTACCGATTTTTACGAAATTTCACCGAAACGATTTTCAAGACGTTACAATAATACCAACTAGCATGTTCCCGGCGAGTCTTGTCCGGTGTACTCATAACCCAATGAGCACCTGTATTCATCTTAGGTGAACCAACTGACACCAGTGGCTTGTGAGACCGGCCACCGCCCCTCGTCGGGGTCTCGACTGTATACACTAGTCTACTCTGTAGTATCGATGCCCTGTCTCGAAAACTCCCACGACTAGGGACCTTTTAAGGATGTGCTTATAGACCCCAGCTCCCACTTATATGATCGCCATCATACTGCTGGCCGTCATGTAAGAATCCTAAGGGCTTTACCAACGTGCAATAGTGATTTGTAATGTCACCTAAAGCAGTACACGATGATAAAGATAAACCAGATAGCATACTATCATCTTGAGTAAGACTGTCCTACCGGCATAGGTCCTCCCTCAATCATTGCAATCACGTGCCTGTGATCCAATAATTGACTCTGAGGGCACTATCTCCAACAATCTCTCACTTGCACTCAAGGCTTATTATTACGATGTCGCATACTCACAGCCCGTGTGATACCGAACACCCAACTCCTCTACTAATCAGTCTCACAAAGCCTGTTTGCGAAACTATTGCGTTCGAGAAATAGCCTCAGTGAGTGGATCCGCCCTAAAGTTTCTTTTTATCCTCTACTAATCAGTCTCTCTTTATCTCAAGTTCGCGGAGAAAGCCATCTCTCGAAATGAGTAATACCTGTCTCAGAATATGTCTGGATATCTGATGGGACCTAGCTCATAAATGAACTCCAAATCCAAACTTATTAGACTGTATCGTCAACTGAACTTAATCAGTATCCTGCGCCATGCCTCCCTCAGTATCCCCTTGGACCACATGTCCAAACTACTGCCCCTCGTCGGAGGGAAAACTATAACTCTGACAGTCACTCTGTCATCCAGGTCACCTTAGAAGCCTGGAATGATAACTGTCTCCTGAATGAGGCTGCCGTTATCATATCCCTAGAACATTTACTTATGTTCTAAAACTGCTTCCGAATGTTTCTCCAGGATGGGATCAATATCTACTTACTTCATCTTATGCAAAAACAATATCTGTGTAAGGTTCCTAGGCACACTTAAGAGGTTCCACATGGCATCAACCATGCCAAATTCAAATTTTCCGGTGCCGAGAAACCCTAAACTAGATCGTTAACTAGAGATTAGGCGAAAAGCAAGCAAGTAAACAACTTTATTGCTAAGTGAAAGGGACTACAACCTTTGTAGATCCGCTCCCCCTTTTCTTTAGCTCCGTGTTGACGTCCCTCCGCTGCGATCATCGGAATTCCGGACTCTAGCGATGGTTTCGTCGGAGAAATAATCGGGCTAGGTCGTTGACTTCGATGCCTAAGATGATGTAACACCCGAGCCCAATAATACTATTTTTGGTACTAGTTGAGTGTTATACATTGCTCATTTCAATTATCCTGATTGTTTGGTGCTTTTTGCTAAATTTTAACCGGTTAAGTCATTTTGGCATATAACAAATTTTAACACCTAAAATGAAATTAAAAATATCCATGTTGGCCTACTCGTCGCCACTAGTCGCGTGGTAGCGTCCGCGCGTCGAGATTTTATCCCGTTCGGCGAAACGGGCAAGTTAGGACGACTACGCGCGTGTGCAAGTGTCCGACTTGGGGGCATGCATTTTAATCATTAAACACCCCTTTTCAAAATTTGGAACTCGATTAAAATCCTATAATTTGAATTTGAAACATTTGGGCGCAACCCGGGCACGATTTGGAAATGTTTCATTTAGCGCCGAAATACCCATTTTAATTTAATATATTTAAAACTATAAATATATACTCTGTTATATATATATATAACGTTAAAATCTTTTTAAAAATCTTTTGAAATTTATTTTTAACCTACCGTACCCTTTCCAGCCAATCACGAGGGATTTAAATCCCTCGTGGGCCCCCCAATCCACCCTCTCTCTCTCCGTCTGTCTCTATCTCTCTCTAATCCCTATCTCTCTCTCTCTCTATCTAATATTTTTTCCACTGTTCCGCCTTCCCTCCACGTGAAAACGCTCGCGAGAACCCATCGACGAACCCCGAACCCTAGCTTCGTCGTGCTGTCGCCGCCGCAGTCCCCGCACCGACGAGATCGCCACCATCTTCCTCGCCTCCACAGCCTCGACCGCACCCCTTCCTCTGCTTCTCCCTCCTTCAGCGCCTGCCCCCGACGCCACGCCACCTGCGCGCTGTGCTGCCGTCGCCGCCTCCCATCGCCGCCGACCGCTCCTCATCGCCATCGCCATCTTCCCCTCTCCTCTGCGAACCATTCAGCATTCAGGGCCCTGCAGTACAACCCCAGAAGATCCAGACCCGAGCCCAAACCCTAGGCAAACCCTAGCTCTTCGAAAACTCGTCACCGGCGTCCCTCACCGCCGTCAATCTCACTGTTACTGGTAGCACACCCCCCTGCACGCAATCCAGTAAGCTATCCCTCATTCTTCTTCCTCTTCTTCTCATTCTGTCCTTTCTATTCTCTTTTGTCTACTTTTCTAGAGTTGGTTCACTGTTGTGTTAGATCTCCGGATTCCGACCGTGCCGACGAGGTTTCCTGACGATTCAGCAGTGACCTCTGACCTGCGTGTTTCCACCGTGCGTTGTTTGGACTCGATCCGCGACTCGTGCATCCGTCGCGTGCTTTCCGCCGACGTTGCGTTCGTGTTTTCCGGTTTGCGAAACCGTCGAGGCAAGTATCCGAATACTTGCTTTAACATGCTACTATACAAGATCGAGTCTTGCTATACCTTTAATCATTATAATATTTAATATAACAGCACAGTGATGGTAATATCGATTATGGTATAACTTAGAATTGATGGTTACAATTATCATTAACATTGAATCATTATAGTAGATTCATGTAATTATCGGGTCTGCTATTAATCCATGCTTTTAACTAACTAAATCATTTAAATCGTCCTTGCTTTTAATTGTTAGATCATCCATGTGACAATTACTTATGCTTTAGTTTTAATTTCATATAGCTTCATTACTTGTTGTTATTAATATTGCGCTACCCTGTGATTATTGCACCCCAAGGCTGCTCGAACCTGCTAGTATAATACAACTGCATCATATTCATGTACCATTGTGATTAAGTGACTATTATTGCCGTTTACTTTAAACTCTTGCTGCTGTTCATTGTTCGATTGTATATCTGTTGTGAGCACATACTCGATTGCATTACATATTGACCCGACCTTGCTACACATGACATATACATACATACCGATGCACCGGACATGGTACCCTATACATACCGACTCATTCTGTTGTACCATGACATGACTTGTTACCTGATCTCATGCCTAATGCCAACAAACCTGACTTGGAGTCCTCATGGACCATTCCTGTTGTCTATCCAGAAAAACCTGACCTGTTACCTGATCCTGTGTTGGCATTAGTCCTTGATTACTGAATACCTGACCGGACATACATAACTTGGGGGTATGGGGAAATCAAAGCTGAAACCGACTTGTAACTCAACAGTTCGATACCTGTTCTGATCAGTCTTACGGGCTTGGCCAGCCCCGGAGTGATGATGCTGACATCACTCGCCCATCCTGCTACCTATTACTGCCTAGCAGCACGTCTCGGATTCAGCTCCGAGAACCTTGACAGTGGTCCCGGGCACGCACGGGATACTATTGAGTTACATCGGCGAGTCACCAATTGATTTCAAAGACATTAGAGTAGAAACCTGATAGGACAGTTAGTTACCACTGCACATTACACTGCACTGTTATTTCATAGTACTGCTTTATTCATGTTCATACCTGCATTGCTTATTGCCATGTTTACATTATATTATTTGGTTGACATGACGCGCTGACGTCTGGGTTTTGCATGGCCCAGATTCCTTACCACTGTCGACGACCGAGCAGGAGTACTTCAGCCAGCAGGCTGATCTGTGAGTTCCTTAGCGATTAGTTTATTTATTTCATTTCATTTCCAGATGTGAGCCTGCATTATGGGACGTACTGTTTATTTATTGTATTGGATCATTTGCTTCCGCACTTATTGTTTATTGACTCTTGTTATTATGGATTTGGACATGTGATAGTTTAGTTTATTTATATTGTTCTTGATATCTCTACAACCGTAATGCGACTGTGGATGGATACTTCCTACCCACAGGTAGCATGGTTGGCTATGTTATGTGCCCAATCTTGCGTACTCTGGGAAGCGGGGCGTGACATGGTTCTTTTGGTATCAGAGCCATAGGTTAGTTGGGTTGATTCTTTTTGTAGTCGGGTATTGTACCCGATACACGAATCAGAATACCCGTGCTTAGGAAACATGTCCTACCACCTTGACCGTTTTACCATTCTTGAATCACATTCTTCCGGATTATGTCGACGTGCAAACTTACTTTGCATTTTAACTCGAAAACCTGATTTCTTATTATCTCTAGGACTTAGGCGACTTGGGTGGAGTTAAGTAATTGTGGCTATGATACCGCGGCATAGTTACAATGCAGCACTCTATTTAAGTATCTTGGAGTTCTAGCCTTGATCTATATATCAAATCTATCATCATGCTAATGTTGGGTGTTTTGATTTCAGGAATATGACAGATTAGAATTTGAAGACATACCAGAGACGTGCGTACAAAGCCGCCATGCGTAGAGTGATAAGGGAATTGCTGGAGAATCTAAAGAGACAGACCGAGCTGAAACCGGCATCTGCACTGAACCAAACGTCTGTACGTAGAAGTATTCCGATGAACAGACGCAGCGTAGCACCAATGAAGAAAACAATTGTGGGTGATCGGAAAAGGAGCGTGATTTGTGACTACTGCCATGTACCCGGACATGTGCGAAAGGAGTGTCGTAAGAGGCTGGGACTCTGTTTTAGTTGTGGAGCGGCAGATCACGCCGTTAGTGCTTGTCCGTCGAAGCTTCGTACAAGGGATGATATTCAGAAGCCTCCGCAGAAACCGTTCCAAGGGCAGAAACAGCTGACTCAAGGACATAATCAGGCTCGAGCTTTCACGTTGACAGCTGAGGAAGCTAAGGCATCAGGAGAAGTGGTTTCAGGTACTTTACTCGTTCATGGTTTTCCCGCATTGGCATTATTTGATTCCGGAGCCTCCCACTGTTTTATGTCATCCAAATTTATAACTACACACTCGATTGCCTGCACGACCCTGTCTAGTTTTTGGGACATACACACTGGGAATGGGAAAATCATAGCTAGTAAGGAATGTAGAGATTGTACAGTTGTTGTTTGCGGACGGGAGCTCTTTGCAGATTTCTTGGTGATTGATACGGGCAGCTATGAAGTTGTCTGGGGAATGGATTTTCTTGGCACTTTCCACGCCCACATTGACTGTAGGGCAAGGAAGGTAATTTTCCAGATTCCCGGACACCCTGAGTTTACCTTTAATGGGGGAAGCAGTTCTGTCGGGCCAGTCGAGTTCAGGGCTAGGCCGACACGCAGTGTTCTTACAGCAATGGAAGTTGATAGTAATGAAGAGCCGGCAGTTGTTCGCGACTTTATGGATGTATTTGCAGATATTTCGGGCTTACCGCCGAAGCGAGATGTGGAGTTCGCGATTGACCTTATTCCTGGTGCAGCGCCAGTATCAAAATCTTATTATCCAATGGCACCAGTGGAATTGGAAGAAGTTAAGAAACAAGTTGGTGAATTACTTGAGAAGGGATGGATTCGAAGCAGCAACTCGCCTTGGGGAGCTCCAGTTCTTTTAGTAAAGAAGAAGGATGGCACGAGAAGGATGTGCATTGATTATCGAGAATTGAACCGGGTGACTATTAAGAACAAGTACCCGATCCCTCGCATTGGAGAACTTTTTGAGCAGCTTAGTGGCGCGAGGGTATTCTCGAAACTGGATTTGCGAACAGGGTATCATCAGGTCCGAGTGAGAGCAGAAGACATTTGCAAGACGGCGTTTCGAACTCGATATGGACATTTCGAGTATCTGGTGATGCCCTTCGGAGTAACGAATGCGCCGGCAATATTCATGGATTTGATGAACAGAATCTTTTCACCATTCTTGGACCAGTTTATTGTGGTATTCATTGACGATATTCTGGTGTACTCGAAGAGCCCGGAGGAGCATGCTGAGCATTTGAAGATCGCACTACAGACACTGAGACAGAAGAAATTGTATGCGAAAATGAGTAAGTGCGAATTTTGGCTGGAAGAAGTGAAGTTTCTGGGGTATGTTGTGTCGGGCGATGGAATCGCCGTCGATCCCGAAAAGATTGCAGCAGTTCGAGATTGGCCTATTCCAAGAAATGTGGCTGAGATAAGAAGTTTCCTTGGTTTGGCCGGATGCTACAGGAGGTTTGTGGAGAACTTCGCTCATTTGGCTGAGCCGTTAACCAAGCTCACGCGCAAGGTGATACCATTTGTTTGGACGGATGGATGTGCATTGGCCTTCGAGACGTTGAAGCAGAAGTTGATAATCGCCCCTATCCTGACCGTACTAGATAATTCAGGAGGACTGGTAATTCACAGCGACGCATCTGGAAAAGGATTGGGATGTGTTTTGATGCAGAATGGGAAGGTCGTAGCTTACGCATCAAGATAACTGAAGACCCATGAGAAGAATTATCCGACTCATGACTTGGAGCTTGCAGCCGTGATCTTCGCCCTGAAGATTTGGAGACACTACCTTTTGGGCGAGAGAGTTGAAGTCTTTACAGATCATAAGAGTTTGAAGTATGTGTCCACTCAAAAGGAGTTGAACAGGAGGCATCGCAGATGGTTGGAGCTGATGGCCGACTACGACCTTGATCTTAAGTACCATCCGGGAAAAGTTAACGTCGTGCCGGATGCGCTAAGTCGGTTACCAGCAATTCAGGTATTGACCGCACAAAGGGAGATCATTGCGGATTTCGGAGATTTGATTTGGAGGTTGTGCTACCACATGCTACGGGATAGTTGATGCAGTTGCAAGTGCAGTCGTCCTTAGTTGAGAAGATTTAAGCAGCTCAAACGCAGGATCCTAGACTGCAAAAGTTTCGAGAGCAGGTTGAAGCCGGACTGCGAACCGATTTACTGATCCATGAAGATGGTTCGTTGAGATATGGCAGCCGTGTATGTGTGCCTAAAGGGGATGTGCGTGAGGAGCTTATGAAGGAGGCACACAGTTCAGCTTACTCTGTACATCCAGGAGGGACAAAGATGTACCGAGATATTCGACAGCACTTCTGGTGGGTAGGTATGAAACGGGAGATTGCTCGCTTCGTGGCTAAGTGCTTGGTATGTCAGCAAGTCAAGGCTGAACACCAAAGGGTTGCTGGTTTGTTGCAACCACTTCCGATCCCTCAGTGGAAGTGGGAACATATAACCATGGATTTCGTGACGGCTTTACCGCGGAGTCCAAAGGGCAACAATGCCGTATGGGTGATTGTCGATCGGTTGACCAAGGCAGCTCACTTTATCCCTTTTCGGGTTGGTCAATCAACGGAGACTTTGGCAGAGCGGTACATACAGGAGATTGTAAGATTGCATGGAGTACCGGTAAGCATCGTGTCCGATCGGGACACTCGGTTCTTGTCGCACTTCTGGAGGAGTTTACAAGAAAGTTTGGGGACTCGATTGAAGTTTAGCACAGCTTATCATCCTCAGACTGATGGGCAATCGGAGAGAACGATCCAGACCCTTGAAGATATGTTGAGAGCTTGCATGTTGGACTTCAAAGGTTCTTGGGAGGATCATCTACACCTGGTCGAGTTTTCGTACAACAATAGCTTTCAAGCGACTATTCAGATGGCTCCGTTTGAAGCGTTGTATGGTCGTAAGTGCCGTTCACCTGTTTGTTGGGATGATGTTGGTGAACGAAGGTTGCTAGGACCAGATTTGGTGGTACAGACAGTCGAGAAGGTGAATACAATCAGGAAGCATATGAAGGCAGCTCAAGACAGACAGAAAAGTTGGGCTGACACGTCAAGAAGACCCCTAGGGTTCGCCGTGGGTGATTTGGTATTCCTGAAGATATCACCGACTAGAGGGGTGATTCGCTTTGGGAGTCGGGGAAAGCTTAGTTCTCGATTCGTTGGACCCTTCGAGATATTAGAGCGTGTTGGGGAGGTAGCGTACCGTTTGGCGTTACCACAGTCATTGGCAGGAGTGCACGATGTGTTTCATGTGTCTCAACTACGGAGGTATGTTCGCGATGAAACTCACGTTTTGGATCATTCGGAGTTGACTGTACGGGAGGACCTAACTTTTGAGGAGCAACCGGTTGAAATCAAAGATCGAAGAGAAAAGGTTCTTAAGAACAAGGTTATCCCTCTTGTGCTAGTTTCTTGGGGTAACCGATCGCATGGAGAATCCACTTGGGAGCGAGAAGACGAGATCCGGCAGAAGTTTCCTCACCTTTTTCGGTAGTTAGCTATCTTGTATTCTTGGAATTTCGAGGACGAAATTCTTTTGTAGTTGGGTATGATGTAACACCCGAGCCCAATAATACTATTTCTGGTACTAGTTGAGTGTTATACATTGCTCATTTCAATTATCCTGATTGTTTGGTGCTTTTTGCTAAATTTTAACCGGTTAAGTCATTTTGGCATATAACAAATTTTAACACTTAAAATGAAATTAAAAATATCCATGTTGGCCTACTCGTCGCCACTAGTCGCGTGGTAGCGTCCGCGCGTCGAGATTTTATCCCGTTCGGCGAAACGGGCAAGTTAGGACGACTACGCGCGCGTGCAAGTTTCCGACTTGGGGGCATGCATTTTAATCATTAAACACCCCTTTTCAAAATTTGGAACTCGCTTAAAATCCTATAATTTGAATTTGAAACATTTGGGCGCAACCCGGGCGCGATTTGGAAATGTTTCATTTAGCGCCGAAATACCCATTTTAATTTAATATATTTAAAACTATAAATATATACTCTGTTATATATATATAACGTTAAAATCTTTCTAAAAATCTTTTAAAATTTATTTTTAACCTACCGTACCCTTTCCAGCCAATCACGAGGGATTTAAATCCCTCGTGGGCCCCCCAATCCACCCCCTCTCTCTCCGTCTCTCTCTATCTCTCTCTAATCCCTATCTCTTTCTCTCTCTATCTTATATTTTTTCCACTGTTCCTCCTTCTCTCCATGTGAAAACGCTCGCGAGAACCCATCGACGAACCCCGAACCCTAGCTTCGTCGTGCTGTCGCCGCCGCAGTCCCCGTGCCGACGAGATCGCCAACATCTTCCTCGCCTCCACAGCCTCGACCGCACCCCTTCCTCCGCTTCTCCCTCCTTCAGCGCCTGCCCCCGACGCCACGCCACCTGCGCGCTGTGCTGCCGTCGCCGCCTCCCATCGCCGCCGACCGCTCCTCATCGCCATCGCCATCTTCCCCTCTCCTCTGCGATCCATTCAGCACTCAGGGCCCTGCAGTACAACCCCAGAAGAACCAGACCCGAGCCCAAACCCTAAGCAAACCCTAGCTCTTCGAAAACTCGTCACCGGCGTCCCTCACCGCCGTCAATCTCACTGTTACTGGTAGCACACCCCCTGCACGCAATCCAGTAAGCTATCCCTCATTCTTCTTCCTCTTCTTCTCATCCTGTCCTTTCTATTCTCTTTTGTCTACTTTTCTAGAGTTGGTTCACTGTTGTGTTAGATCTCCGGATTCCGACCGTGCCAGCGAGGTTTCCCGACGATTCAGCAGTGACCCCTGACCTGCGTGTTTCCACCATGCGTTGTTTGGACTCGATCCGCGACTCGTGCATCCGTCGCGTGCTTTCCGCCGACGTTGCGTTCGTGTTTTCCGGTTTGCGAAACCGTCGAGGCAAGTATCCGAATACTTGCTTTAACATGCTACTATACAAGATCGAGTCTTGCTATACCTTTAATCATTATATTATTTAATATAACAACACAGTGATGGTAATATCGATTATGGTATAACTTAGAATTGATGGTTACAATTATCATTAATATTGAATCATTATAGTAGATTCATGTAATTATCGGGTCTGCTATTAATCCATGCTTTTAACTAACTAAATCATTTAAATCGTCCTTGCTTTTAATTGTTAGATCATCCATGTGACAATTACTTATGCTTTAGTTTTAATTTCATATAGCTTCATTACTTGTTGTTATTAATATTGCGCTACCCTGTGATTATTGCACCCCAAGGGTGCTCGAACCTGCTAGTATAATACAACTGCATCATATTCATGTACCATTGTGATTAAGTGACTATTATTGCCGTTTACTTTAAACTCTTGCTGCTGTTCATTGTTCGATTGTATACTTGTTGTGAGCACATACTCGATTGCATTACATATTGACCCGACCCTGCTACACATGACATATACATACATACCGATGCACCGGACATGGTACCCTATACATACCGACTCATTCTGTTGTACCATGACATGACTTGTTACCTGATCTCATGCCTAATGCCAACAAACCTGACTTGGGTTCCTCATGGACCGTTCCTGTTGTCTATCTAGACAAACCTGACCTGTTACCTGATCCTGTGTTGGCATTAGTCCTTGATTACTGAATACCTGACCGGACATACATAACTTGGGGGTATAGGGAAATCAAAGGTGAAACCGACTTGTAACTCAACAGTTTGATACCTGTTCTGATCAGTCTTACGGGCTTGGCCAGCCCCGGAGTGATGATGCTGACATCACTCGCCCATCCTGCTACCTATTACTGCCTAGCGGCACGTCTCGGATTCAGCCCCGAGAACCTTGACCGTGGTCTCGGGCACGCACTGGATACTATTGAGTTACATCGACGAGTCACCAATTGATTTCAAAGACTTTAGAGTAGAAACCTGATAGGACAGTTAGTTACCACTGCACATTACACTGCACTGTTATTTCATAGTACTGCTTTATTCATGTTCATACCTGCATTGCTTATTGCCATGTTTACATTATATTATTTGGTTGACATGACGCGCTGACGTCTGGGTTTTGCATGGCCCAGATTCCTTACCACTGTCGACGACCGAGCAGGAGTACTTCAGCCAGCAGGCTGATCTGTGAGTTCCTTAGTGATTAGTTTATTTATTTCATTTCATTTCCAGATGTGAGCCCGCATTATGGGACGTACTGTTTATTTATTGTATTGGATCATTTGCTTCCGCACTTATTGTTTATTGACTCTTGTTATTATGGATTTGGACATGTGATAGTTTAGTTTATTTATATTGTTCTTGATATCTCTACAACTGTAATGCGACTGTGGATGGATACTTCCTACCCACAGGTAGCATGATTGGCTATGTTATGTGCCCAATCTTGCGTACTCTGGGAAGCGGGGCGTGACAGATGATCTACGTCGAGGCGACTCAAACTCAAGCTCCATCTTCACTAGGTAAAGAAACTTATGAAGAAAACACCCTCTACTACTTGGCAAGTGATAGAGGATGAAGAAATAGGAAGTGGGTTCACTTTGGATTTGGATTTCTCACTTGGAATCATCACTTAGAATTTTCTAGCAAGCTTTTCCTTTCTTCATGAAGAAGATGAAGAAGAAGGAAAAGAATTAATTAATTAGAAAATTCAAGTGATTCTTATCATATAGCAACCATGGGTTAGTTTAACTCATGTAGAGAATAAACTAGGGTTTAGATAATGGTTAGGTTTAAGAATAAAAACAAAATGGTGAAGCTTCATGAAACTCCAAGAATAAAACAAAGAAAGCCACCATATTTGTTTTTGCCCAAAAAAATAAATGAGTAAATAAATGAGTAAATCAAACCCTAACCATTAACCTAATCATAGTTTAAAGCATACACACACCCAAGTTTGCATGTATCATCAAACATGATACAAACAAGTGCACAAAAATATATCATATATACAATGTGCACAATCTAGTGAGAAAATAATCTTAAGTGAACCAATACTAGTTAATGTAAAGTAATATATCAAATAAATAATTATACATTAAATCACTAAATCAACACTTGATTTAATGATTCGGTCATACTGCATATAACCGACTAATATCAAGTGTATCAATGTATCGAATCAACACTTGATTCGGTAACCCGGCTATATCTCATATAACCGTCCAATGACACAAATCGCGAGAATAGAATACAATATCATATACTGGTATTATTCTCGGTCCCGCACATATCTCATATGCGATCCTATTTCGTTTCGCTTGAGCCAGGAAACCCCTGTGTAGGACTCTAAAGACTCTTCAATACGCCGGCAGTAGGTGATGATCATATCAAACACCCACAAGCCGCAAGCGGTCTGCTAAACGTAACGGCCACCCGGGTATTGAGCGATCAGAAGATCAACGAGCAAGCCCGCTCACACTCCTGTGAATCCAACCAGTAACACTACCGTACAGTCCGGTCTGTTCGTCTGATATGTCGCATATCTTGTCTAGGGGTGGTAAACGTCAGACCCAATAACTCGATAAGTCGTGTGGATATGAGGCTCATAACGGGTCGAGAAACTACTGGAAACACTTACCAGTAAATCTTTAAAGCAGCCTTGGCCAAGGACTTCCTGTTATAGCCAATCGAACACAGCGCAACATCAACTCCCTATACCGGGAGAGACGAAACCCCTCCTATCGCTCATTGCCTCCATGTGATTCGCGACTGTACCCAAAAACACCATTTTGCACGCTCTTTTGGACGTGGTAAGGTGGAAATCAAAGCACAGTGGGAATCACACAAGACTCTATGACGATCTCGGGTATACAGACTAAGCTGTACCAGTGTCACCTGAGAACTGCCATCTGACGTAAGGTATAATACCATCTGAGAGTTCTCGGCGAGTCCGTCCAGTGTACCTAGTCTCCACTGAGCACCAGTATATCATCTCTGATGTCAAACACCAATGAATATGGGATCATCCATCGCCCATCTGTATGGGTCGAGAAGCTATACGCTAGTCTACTCTGGTATATCGATGCCCCATCTTGATACACCCACGACTAGGGACTTTGAAGGATGTACTTATGGACAACCATGTCCCCACTAGTATGATCCACATCATAGTCAAGGTAGTCAAGTACACATCCTAAGGGCTTTACCAACATGTAACAGAGAGACAATCAGTGTATACGTTAAAGTAAAGAGTAACCAGATAGCATACTATCATATCGAGCAAGAAAGTCATCCCTATATATGTCCAAGCATCCACTACAATATACATCCTATGTATAGTAATAGCCTCTAGGGCATACATATAACTAACAATCTCCCACTTGCACTAGGGCCATCTGACAGCAGTGGTTATAGTATCTCATACTCAACCATCCCATAAAAGTCTCTCTCTGGGAAAAGGCCTTTGTGAGTGGATCCGTCGTGTTGTCCTCTGAGTCTACTCTCCTAATCTCGATCCCCTGGAGATCATCCATCTCCACGATCAGGTGATACTGCCTAAGAATATGTCTGGATCACTGATGGGACGGGCATTCCTAGGCATAAGCCATAACTCCATTGTCACACAATGGGAGGAACGAAGTTCATCTCATGAACTAATATACACCCAGACTGCCTCTTTGGTAGCATTTTTGGTAGCGATGTATCCAGCCTTAATCGTCTAGTATGCCACGGTATCTAGCTTGGAACTCTTCCAATATACCGTCCCTTTACTGAGGGTAAAGACAATGCCTGTGACTGACATTCAGTCGTCCTTATAACCCTGGAACCTTTCCAGTGATTCTCCCCAGGATCAATTGATACCATCTCACTACAACTAGTGAGTATCCTAACATCCAATTAGATCTATCTCAAAGATCCAAAACCCAGGATTTAGTAGGTATCACTTTGATCCTATATGGAGAATCCTTGTGATAAGCAGAGATTGACCGAGCGTAGCATAGGAAACTTCTTCCCTATCAAGAGTATGTCATCCACGTACTCTACGAGGATCACCACCGTACTCCCTGCTACCTTTTTGTATATACAAGGTTCATCTACCATTTTGATGATGTCAAACTCTTTGACTAACTCATCAAAACAGATGTTCCAACTCCGCGATGCCTGCTTTATCACATAAAACATCTTGCACACGTTTCCGCTGCTCCCACTGTCTACGAAGCCCTCTGACTGTGTACTTACAGACTCTCTCTTCTAAAACATCATTTAGAAAAGCAGTCATGACACCCAACCGCCAGATATCGTAGTCATGGTATGTAGCCATGGCAAGTAGGATCTGGATGGACTTAAGCATAGTTACTTAGAAAAGGTTTCATTATAATCCATACCTGGTCAATGATGCAAACCTTTAACAAGTCTAGCTTTGAAAGTCTTAACTTCTCCATGTACACCAAGTAATCGTCTCAAGATATACTTTCTCCTGATGGGGATTTAACCCTTCAGATAAAGCAACCAAAGTCCATACTTTGTTGGTGTATAAGGATTCCATCTCAGATCGCTAAGCATCCAGCCATTCTTACAGAGTCCCACTCCTGATGGCCAGCTCGAAACTAGTTGGGTCATCATCTCATGATGCAATCCTCGCTCCCACTGTCATAGAGAAACCAAAGTATCTCTCAGGTGGGTGAGGAACCCTGCTAGATCGGCGGAGAGGCTGAGATTCGTTGGTTGCTATTGAATCCTTTGATTCTACCAAATCATCAGCTGCAGTTTGTATAGCTGCAACTGTTTTCAGTTCCACCTCACGACCAATAATTTCCTCACAAGAAATTCCCTTTCACAAAGGTGGCATGCTGAGAAACAAAACATTTTTGTTCCTCGGTTAGGTAGAAGATATTCCCTTGCGTATGGTTGGGATATCCAACAAAATTCCACAGATCTGACTTTGCCTCGAGCTTGTCCGGATTTTGCTTTTAGACATAGGCCGGACAACCCCAAATCTTAACTGACTTAAGAGATGGGTTCTTCCCTTTCCATATCTCATATGAAATGGTAGGCATCTGATTTGATCGGAACTCTATTCAATAGGTATGCAACTTCATAAGTGCATAACTCCTTAAAAGGAAATAGGAAACTCAGTAGTACTCATCATAAAGTGCACCATATCATATAGGGTGTGATTGCTCCGCCCCGATACACCGATGTGCTGTGGTGGTGTATACGGAGGATTAATGCTGAGAGAGAATCTCATTCTTAGAATAGTCCAGGAATCCCGTGCTTAAGTATTCTCCTCCTCGATCATATCAAAGAAAATAATACTTTTACCCGTTTTTGGTTCTCTGCTTCTAACTTATATTCTGTGAATATCTCAAAAGGTTCGGACTTGTGTTTCAACAGGAACATATGTCTGAATCTTGAGAGATCATCAGAGAATGTAATGAAATACAAAGAACCGGTCTTGGCATGTGTAGACATGGGACCTTCATACATCAGCATATATCAATCCCAAGAGTTCACTAACTCTTTCTCTGTTTCCAATAAACAGAGCTATGGTCATCTTATCTCTGTGACATGACTGGCAAGTTTCACAAGATGTAAATTCAAACTAATTTAAATATGCATATTAATGTAACTTCAGCTAGTCAGGTCGCATTGATATGACCTAGTCTACAATGCCTTAAGAAGGATTCGTTCATTTCTGAACTCTTCCTCTTGTGTGTGTTCTATATACTAAGAACTGTGGTTTGATTTAGAACGTCAATGCTTTTAGATAACGTGCCTGAACCGATCAACTCTTGATATAGGAAATGTTAAAAACATTATCCAATCCATACAAAATTATATCCTTCTTTACTGATAAAGAGACTGATATGATTTTGTATATCAGGTTCGGTATCTAATGACATTTGTTCAGAATCAATGTATTCAGGTAATACAGGGTGACAGTGACCAACAGACCTGGCTGCAACACTTGCACCGTTTTCTGCCTCATGAAACTTATCACCCGTCCTCAGTTCTCTACCTTTCTGTAGCCTATGTAATATATTACATATGTGGGATCCTGATCCGGTATCATATACCTAGGACGTAAAGGACATTGAGAAACAGTTCTCTGTAATGAACACACCCGAAGATGATGCATCGGTATGCACTTTCTTCGTTTGGGCGGCACGGGAAATCTGGTATTCCCCAATTTCCTGCTCTGTCTTATAACAATTATAAGTTGAAGCGGGACCAACGTTCCCCAGCTCAGTATAACAAGCGGGTTCGGTCAATTCATCTGTTTTATTATCTTGATTAAGGCGTGACATGGTCGCTACCAGGAGAGAGAGAGAAGAAAACACTCTGCGTGCGCTCTTGCAAGATCAGATTAGTTATTATTTTATCTAATCAGGATGGCTCCCACTGTTTTTATCAAATCTTCCTTCAAACCCTAAAAGGAAAGACTAGCCGGGATTAATTACACGCTACAAGTTCGCCAATCTTTCAGCCAGGCCAGTGTCGGTACTTTGAGGGAGGTTTCCCGTGCTTTCGCACGGACCTAATTACAGTAAACCTCGTTTTCCCAGAGACGTAACCCCGTTGACACCTTTCTAGACACCTACTTGATCGGCTAATTGTAATGTGTAAAACTCTCCCAAGAGTAACAATTACTCGCAGCGGGTATTGGGATCCAACTATCTCATAGAAGGTATGCAATCTCATTGCAAATTTCAACACTTGAAATTCCCGATAATATTTTGCCCCTAGCAACTATATGACCTTAACATAGTCAACAAATCATAAGTGCTAGTCAAGTTCAACCCGTCATTCCCCGATTGAATTAAACCCACCCGCACGACCCTTAACATAGTCAACAAAGTCACACGACTACCCTAATCCAATCGCATCATATACTTATACAGATAAGCACTAATTAGCTACCGCACACTACGCCTTAACATAGTCAACAAACGTAGCACGAATACTAACTAGTACTTATCTGAAATGATGGAGGGCTACGACAGGTTTTTAAGAAAACCTTTTGCGTAATGAACTTGATATCGTTGTAGAATCGAATGATTTTAAAATGGAGTGTTTTTGAGGCTTTTCTAGTTTTGCTAAAGGGGTCACTCCCGGTGAAGAGATCGTCGGCCCTTTCCTCATCGAATAAGGTGCTGGATATATCATATATACCGCTGTACAAAGAAAGAACTATAGGAGCAATCAAAAGACAAACCGAGGGTTGTAGCATCTGCCAGTTATTGCTAAAGGGGTCACTCCCGGTGAAAGGATCTCGGCCCTTTCCTTATCGAATAAGGTGCAGGATGTTCTCCAAGGAACACCGCGATGCAAAGCAAGAACTGTAGCTTCCTGTTTTTGAGATCCGATTCCACAACATCTTTAAGGTTTATTTTCTTTCATTAATCACATTAATGAAGTCCCATCAATTAAATCACCTAAATATCACAGATAAATACGACGTACACTTATGCCATCCGCATTCGCCTCGATGTTCCCTCGTGCACCGTTAGGTTAGGTAACTAACGGCAGAGCGGGGCAGGGCTAGCACGGGTGTAAAACATAAGTAACGTCTACATAATATATCATATATACTATATACAGTATTTATCACAGAACATCAAATGATCACATCACAGATATCGCAGCAGAAGAAACATATGAAACATTGGATATACAAGGACGTCCGTGTTTTTGATACGAGCCAGTATAAAACACGGATTCCACGGTCGCGATGAATAGCCAAACCCACACCCCTAGACCCCTACGAGAGCGGAAAACAACCCTACAAATTCTAGAGTTAGGAGACCCGGACTCGACTCCTCGAGTTGGTCTCCCACTGGACTCCAAAACCCGGTTACTTGTGCTCTCCTCCTTGGGTCTATCCTAGTGCGGAAAAGTAAATAATATACAAAAGGTGACATCTTCCGCAACCTGGAAGTGCCCCAATAAAAGAATATTACATACAACAAATTTTACATGAATGAAAATGAAAAACTCTCATCTCACATAAAACCCCCGGCTATTCAAAACGCGACGATCCAATATAACATATCCAGCAACACATAACATCACATGTCATCAACGTAAGTAAATGTGCGCATCCCAATTGTCGTTGACATATAGCAACGAAACCGGCGATATCACATATTACACTTACGGTCACAGAAAAGAAAGTGTAAAACTACAACAGTTGGAATCCGCAACCTCCTTAGACATCGCATGCCTAACCATCTGCATTCCTTAGATATCACATGCCTAACAATTATAAACCCCGCATTTTAGTCTCTATATCGAAAACACTTTTCAATATCAAGTTGGGCAATTCAACAAGATTCCCGATAAACTGATCGAATGCTCGTCGCAAACTTTAGTAGACGGTCGCACCCCCGGATGCCGTCGACGAAGTGCGCTAAGGCGGAACTCCGCTACCGCGAGCACCCAAACGGATGCTTTTGGCTACGAGGTTCTCCTACAGTCACTTGGTCGGGGTTATGGGGCATGGCTGTCTATTAAGTTTACCCGGCGAGTATCCGCGTACGCTACGTGATTGCGACGGACTTTTGATCGCATCAAAATTCCGTGGCAACCGATCAATTGAGACTAAACTGCTATGTTTATAACATCCAAATTAGTTATCTCATAACTATTTGTGGATTCCAAATATTGTATCACATTCCAGATAAATAGAAAATGTTAAACTTTCCGATCGAACAATCAAACACCCAAGTTTTCCCGAAACAGCTCAACACTTGAAATAAGTTTAAAAAACATTCACTTCATGCCACAGTACCAACGGTCCAGCCGTAGAAGGGTCAAGCCAACGCCTCACATGTGGCACGCCGTACTGCCCCAAACCCTAAGGTTCAAAGGGCAGTTCAAGACGGTCACATAATCGAGTTAAGGTTTGTTGTCTTCTAGAGGGTCCATCGCGTTACTTGCACTACTTAGAACGTCTTTAAACTACGGAAAGATCCAACACTTGAAAATTTTCCGGCAGGGGAAAAATTGGGTATTTATATCCGGTCGAACTTTTTAACATATTCAAAAATTATCCGGAAAAACACAGACAAAGTTAAAGATTCCAATCGAATCGTCAAACTACTAATACAACCCAGAAAACTGAACACTTGATTATAAGTTAAAATTACCCAGAAAACACAGGAATCAGTATAGGACATTACTGTGCAAAGCACGTGCTAAGAATCACTTTTATGGCCGCGGAACCGCCGCACATGCTAGGGTGGGGCCGCGGTTCCGCGGCGCTTTGGTTGACTTGGGCTCACGTGCTTCACAGTAACTCTTATAATACCCTGCTGTATTTTTTGGATATTTTTAATTTGGAAAAATCCACATTTTCAGAAAATGTACAGAGAAGGGTTTGAGTTAGGGTTTCGGGGTTCGATCGGATTTCTAACATCGTTTACACTTCGCCTAAAGCTCTAGCTAGGCTCTGATACCACTGTAGGGTTCCTAGGCACACTCAAGAGGTTCCACATGGCATCAACCATGCCAAATTCAAATTTTCCGGTGCCGAGAAACCCTAAACTAGATCGTTAACTAGAGATTATGCGAAAAGCAAGCAAGTAAACAACTTTATTGCTAAGTGAAAGGGACTGCAAGGTTTGTAGATCCGCTCCACCATTTCTTTAGCTCCGTGTTGACGTCCCTCCACTGCGATCATCGGAATCCAGGACTCTAGCGATGGTTTCGTCGGAGAAATAATCGGGCTAGGTCATTGACTTCGATGCCGAAGATGATCTACGTCGAGGCGACTCAAACTCAAGCTCCATCTTCACTAGGTCAAGAAACTTGTGAAGAAAACACCCTCTACTACTTGGCAAGTGATAGAGGATGAAGAAATAGGATGTGGGTTCACTTTGGATTTGGATTTCTCACTTGGAATAATCACTTAGAATTTTCTAGCAAGCTTTTCCTTTCTTCATGAAGAAGATGAAGAAGAAGGAAAAGAATTAATTAATTAGAAAATTCAAGTGATTCTTATCATATAGCAACCATGGGTTAGTTTAACTCATGTAGAGAATAAACTAGGGTTTAGATAATGGTTAGGTTTAAGAATAAAAACAAAATGGTGAAGCTTCATGAAACTCCAAGAATAAAACAAAGAAAGCCACCATATTTGTTTTTGCCCAAAAAAATAAATAAATGAGTAAATCAAACCCTAACCATTAACATAATCATAGTTTAAAGTATACACACACCCAAGTTTGCATGTATCATCAAACATGATACAAACAAGTGCACAAAAATATATCATATATACAATGTGCACAATCTAGTGAGAAAATAATCTTAAGCGAACCAATACTAGTTAATGTAAAGTAATATATCAAATATATAATTATACATTAAATCACTAAATCAACACTTGATTTAATGATCCGGTCATACTGCATATAACCGAGTAATATCAAGTGTATCAATGTATTGAATCAACACTTGATTCGGTAACCTGGCTATGTCTCATATAACCGTCTAATGATACAAATCGCGAGAATAGAATACAGTATCACATACTGGTATTATTCTCGGTCCCGCACATATCCCATATGCGCTCCTATTTCGTTTCGCTTGAGCCAGGAAACCCCTGTGTAGGACTCTAAAGACTCGTCAATACGCCGGCAGTAGGTGATGATCATATCAAACACCCACAAGCCGCAAGCGGTCTGCTAAACGTAACGGCCACCCGGGTATTGAGCGATCAAAAGATCAACGAGCAAGCCCGCTCACACTCCTGTGAATCCAACCAGTAACACTACCGTACAGTCCGGTCTGTTCGTCTGATATGTCGCATATCTTGTCTAGGGGTGGTAAACGTCAGACCCCAATAACTCGATAAGTCGTGTGGATATGAGGCTCATAACGGGTCGAGAAACTACTGGTAACACTTACCAGTAAATCCCTAAAGCAGCCTTGGCCAAGGACTTCCTGTTATAGCCAATCGAACACAGCGCAACATCAACTCCCTATACCGGGAGAGACGAAACCCCTCCTATCGCTCATTGCCTCCATGTGATTCGGGACTGTACCCAAAAACCACCTTTTTGCACGCCCTTTTGGACGTGGTAAGGTGGAAATCAAAGCACAGTGGGAATCACACAAGACTCTATGACGATCTCGGGTATACAGACTAAGCTGTACCAGTGTCACCTGAGAACTGCCATCTGACGTAAGGTATAATACCATCTGGGAGTTCTCGGCGAGTCCGTCCAGTGTACCCAGTCTCCACTGAGCACCCGTATATCATCTCTGATGTCAAACACCAATGGATATGGGATCATCCATCGCCCATCTGTATGGGTCGAGAAGCTACACGCTAGTCTACTCTGGTATATCGATGCCCCGTCTCGATACACCCACGACTAGGTACTTTGAAGGATGTACTTATGGACTACCATGTCCCCACTAGTTTGATCCACATCATAGTCCAGGTAGTCAAGTACACATCCTAAGGGCTTTACTAACATGTAACAGAGAGACAATCAGTGTACACGTTAAAGTAAAGAGTAACCAGATAGCATACTATCATATCGAGCAAGAAAGTCATCCTTACATATGTCCAAGCATCCACTACAATATACATCCTATGTATAGTAATGGCCTCTAGGGCATACATATAACTAACAATCTGGTGTGGTACTTGACATATCATGATTGACTCAATTGCCTGAGCAAGTGATCCGCCAATCATGCACATCCTTCTCCCCTTTAGTCTATAAGACACCTTTAGCGAGGGTGACTCCATCACCTGCAGGTACACTACCGTGCCAGGAGTCGTCCATTCTAAAACACCTTTGGAATGCTGTCTAAGTACCCAGATTGGGAAACTACCCAAATCTAGATCAAATACCATAGATCTAGTAACCAGAATATCTGATATAATATCCAAGTCCCTTGTGGAAAAACCACTGTGTGGCAGCCAAAGTATAATCGATTGTAGTATAGGAATTTCACTTCCTACTCTCTGTATGTCATCAAATACCAGGACATCACACCGTACTATCTTCTTAACAGATCCATCCCCTATTCTGATGAAGTCAAACCTATGACTGTCACATCAGAAACAGATGATCTATCTCCGCTATATCTGCTTTAGTCCATAAATAGACATAAGCTACATGTCCACTATGCTTCCGCTGCTCCTACTGACTACGAAAACCCTCTAGCAGAGTCATATACTCGTACGCTTCTAAAGCCAGTTCAGAACGACGCTATCCTCATCCTCCTGCCGGGTCTCATAGTCTGGAACAACAGCAATGGCAAGTCTGGGTAAACAAGAACCTCCCTACCACCGTCCTTGAGGCTACCGGAGTACCACTCGGGTGCCTGAGGTTACCCACCTTATCTGTGGAGTGTCCAATGGAGTGTCAAACCAGATTGAATCTTTAGGTTCTTATCAAATTTTCAGTAATCGTGTGCGGTTCTGGAATCACTTCCAGTTCTACCATACTCCCACTTCTGTTTTCTGAAAAAATCTATTTTACTTAAAACTGTGGTGAGTTTAGAACAATATCACTATTGATCTTCCAGATGGTAGAAAATCAACCCTCGTCATAGCTCGGGTCAACCCACAAACTGCCATTACGGAAACGTGCCTTGAGTTATCCAGAGTCTGGTTTTAAGCATATGCCGGACAACTCCCCGTACCTTAACATCGTTAAGATATGAACCGTTCTATATCCAATATAGAAACAGAGGCACTGATTTAATTGAACCAGATTCAAATCATGCAACTGTCTCCAGTGCATGTCAACTAAATGGAAGGAGGCCTATCAGCGTTACTCAACTTAAGAATCCTATCCAGATATGAGTAACCTGAAAGAGAAGCAAGTTCTCATAATCATTACTATCAATTGAATACCATACACAAGTATCTACATCTTCGATCACCTTGAAGAATCCCGATACTTGAAATACCTGGTTCTCTACTTTATTCATATACATATAATTTCTCAAAACTTGGACCTTGTGCTTCTACGAAACACATGTCTAAGAACTAGAGAAGTCACAAGTAAACAGAATATAGTATGAGTACCAACCCCTCTGTCCTAATGGACACTGGACAACATACAATACTCTGTATAAGTCCCCTGAGTCTAATAAGTCAATCGCTGTGTGTCGTAGGTTGAAAACTGTACTTATGATTAAGAAGAATTACACCGCTGTTTAATGCTCCTTACCTAACCATTAACTGATATAGGTAAATGTCATGGACATAATTTCAAAAAGTTATATCTCATTCTATAAAAATAGACGTACAGATATATCAATTTGAAGTTGGTGCATTACAACGGATATTCAAAACCAAATATTTGCCGTCCGGCAAACAACCCAGGTGATTTCCTCAAATATCACCAATTACAACGAATCCCGATATAATGAGGATGATCACCCAATTCCCAATGACTTACTCCCACTCATCATCTGTAAAACCATACAGATGTGAGAATCATACCTGGTAATTACATACCCTGGAGCAAGGGCTAATTGGGAAATCAGTTTTCTTTTAGCAATACATAGTGAAACTGAAATATTGAAATGTTTCGTAGGGGTATCCGGGTATTCCTAGTAATGCCTCTTCTATTATCAGATTCACAACTATAACTGTATATTTCTTTGCCATCTCTCCAAATCCCTTTATATGTCTTTAGTCATTACCTTCTGTACACCCCTTTAGGCTAAATGGTATTCTTCCTTCCCTACCTTTCGGCACCAGCCTATGGTTTGGAAGAAGACTATCCAATAAGCATAATGGGTGTACTGTCCTAATCCTAGGAGCACTCGCAATGCGAGAGAAGGTGAAGATAAAGACAACCGAATAAACCATATTCCTATTTCTCCTGAACCAGAATCCATCCCCGAACTGGAACAAGTTCCTTCGAGTTCGTATATAACCATACGATGGAGTATCTAATAAACTGTGGATCTTCGTAGTGATACGGAGTGTTCTGGAGAAATACAAAGGTGATATAGGAGTGGTGATGAATTACTCGGTTTGGTCGTGAATAGCAGTCGCAGTTTACTTTGCCCTCTTACTAATCCCTTTATTTATCTTTATTTAATACCTTCTCTACACCTTTTAGGCTAAATGGTTTTCTTCATTCCCTACCATTCGGCACCTGCCTATGGTTTGGATGAAGACTATCCAATTAGTGTAATAGGTGTACCTTCCTAAACCAAGGAGCACTCGCAACCTGAGAGAAGGTAAAAGGAAAAGACAACTGAATAGTCCTATTCGTTTTCTCCAGAACCGGAAACCATCCTCGAATCTGGAACATGTTCCTTCGAGTTCGTATATAACCATACGATGGTTTTATCCAATGGAAGTGGACGTTCGTAGTTATACGGGGTGTCCTGGAGAAAAGGGTAAAAGTAGGAGTGGCAATGAGGTATGCAACTCTGACAATCCAAAAGCCAGTGTTTAAGAAGGTTCGGTCAACTTGGTCACTGAGTCATAGTCTAGGGTCGGTCCATGGTCGCTGCCAGAGAGAGAGAGAGAGAAAAGAAACACTCAGCGTGCACTCTAACCTAGATCAGAATGGTTTTCACTTTATCTAATCAGGAAACCTCCCACTGTATCCTCAAATTCTCCTCCAAACCTGAAAGAAGAATTAGTCGGGATCACCCGAGGAGTAAACCGACTCATCAATGGGAATCGGAATCCAACTATCATCGCATGATAACGTGAAGGAATCCACTCACGTTATCATACTCCAGAAGGTATGCGCATTCCTGGCAAGTTTCAGTTTCTTTAGAAACTCCCGATGTGATTTTTACCCCATGCTCTTATCACCTTGACGTAGGCCAACATATCATAAGTCACATGTCAAGTTCTACCCGTCATTATCCATGTTAATTTGAACCCACCCGTACATACCCTTGACGTAGGACAAAATAGCAGTAAGACTGTCCCAAACTAACGCATCTATTTATGCAACAGAAAAGTAACAAATAGCTACCATACACTATGCCTTGACGTAGACCAACATACATATCATGAATACTAAGTGCTACCTTCCTGAAATGACGGAGGGCTACGAATGGTTTTTGGCGAAAAACCTTTAACGTAATGAACTTGATATCATTGAAGGAACCAGATAGCTTTTTTATAAAAATATAGTGGCGAGAACCTTTGCTAAAGAGGTCACTCTCGGTGAAGGGATCTCGGCTCTTTCCCCGTAGAATGAGGTGCAGGATATTCCAACTGAATACCACGATGCAAAGAAAAAGGCAATCGGATATAGGGAAGTTATTACCCTGACGCAAACTTCTGTCCAAGGGGTCACTCCCGGTGGAGGGATCTCGGCCCTTGCCTCGTCGACTGAGGTGCTGAATATTCATAACCGAATACCACTGTGCAAAACAAAAGAGAACGTCCTTGCAATAACAGCTTTTTGAAAAATGTTCCAACAACATCAGAATAGGTTTGTTTAGCTTGCATTGATACGAATCAATGCAATCCCATCAATTGATCACACCAATAAAGAACGAAAATACGATGTACGTATATGCCATCCGCATTCGCCACTGGGTCCCGTCATCACCCGTTAGGTTACTTAACTAACGACAGAGCGGGGACTGGACTAGCGCGGATGCAAAACATATACAACATCTACTAGTATATATATCAATATATAATAATCGCTCAAGGCGTGATAAAATGCAACATCACAGAAAATGTAATAAGCATCGCAGAACAATACAGATATCTGGGATCCCCGGGTTTCATAGAGCCGCTACTGAAACCCGACGTTCCCCTGGTCGTGTGGATAGCCTGTGCAATAAAATCCTGGACCCCTACGGGCGTGGCAAGTTACCCGCCAAAACCTGAAGCGAGGCAGCCCCCTTCAACAACGTGAATGGACCACCCAACACTTCACGGAATCCGGTAACTTGTGCACCCCTCCTTCGGTCAACCTGTACCCCCTATGAGTGCGGCGAATAGCCCGCCAATTCTAGACTGAAGCACCCTCCGTCTCAAAGCCATGAGATGCGGGCTCGTTGCCCTCTAGAACCCGGCTATCCGTGCACCCCACCGCGGGGTAATCCTAGTACAAAAAGTAAAATATACAATGGGTACATCGACCTCAGCCCTGTCGTGCCCCAAAAGAATAATATACAAACAGGCAGTGACGGCAGTCCACATGTCGGACGCTCGCCCCGCAATATCAAATGTACATATACAACCAAAATGTACTAACATTGCATCCAGGCTATCCACCACGAAAAATCCGCAACATCACAGCACAGCACAGAACATCAACGTGAATGCCACGTTCGCAAATCCGTCTAAAAAGGCTATAGCAGTTAGACAGGATTTACCGATCAAGTGACATTCACGGTCGCAGATATAACGTAAATACTGTGAACTAACATGTTTAAAATTTTCGATCGACTAAATATTCCTGAAGTGGGCCCCAAGCAAAACTGTAGCACTCAAAGTAATCTGGGCCCAAACAGAATATACCAAAAACCCTATTTCCATGTCAGATAGCTACTGTAGAAATTTGGTGAAGCAAAGAGTTAAAATGGCGGTGGAACCGCGGCCAATGCATGGGTTCGGTAGCGGTTCCGCGGTGGAACAGTGCCATCGAGCTACCAAATTTTCACAGAATGCTTAAAAAACCCTGCACGATTTTTTGACATGCCCAGAAAAATTTTTGGAGCACAAAATAAAATCGACAGAAACTGGACTTGAAAACGCGGTTTTTAGAAAATCCGTTCGATCGAACTTGTAAACACGTTAGAGCAAGCTAGACTAGGTTAATGGCATGGCTCTGATACCAGTGTAAGTGCACGGCAGCGCCCCGGCCGTCTGAACGAGGCCAAAATGCGAAAACAAAAACTTTTCTTTAAACAGAAACCGGCGCTACCTCAGACTATAAACCCGGATCGGACCATTAACCTAATGCTAGCTACCAAGAGAAAGGGTAGAGAGCTATACCGAGCGATCCGTGCCCTTCGGTCTTCGTCCTCCATCCCGATCTCCTCGCGGAATCTCCAGTCTTTATCTCCTCATCGGAAAGGGCACCACATCGCCGAGTCCTTTTACGGGCTCCCATCTCTGGACCGAGGCAACTCGGGCACGAAGTTGGCGAGCCGACGTGTCCAAGAATGCTGTAGGCTAAGTGTAGAACTCTATGTCTCATGGGGTTATAAGAAGTTGCCATTTTGAAGTGGAGAAGGAGATGTAATCTTTTTGGATGAGCAATGGAATTTTGTGTGTGCAAACAAGATCAAAACCCTCACACAAAATTTTGGACAACCCCCTTGCCAAAAAATGTGGCCGGCCCCCTTGCTAGAATGATGGGAGAGAGTGGGCAAATAATGCAAGAGAGAGAGAGAGAAAAGAGTGATGATGAGAAGAAATGATCACAACAAAGTCAAAACCAAAACCCATCACTCAACCCATCATAGCTAGCAATGATGAACAAAGAAGTCAAATGATGGTTGAACCATCATGAAGCTATCATCACAAAAACAACCTTCTAAATTGCTAATTTGCACATTTGCAAATATGCCCCCTTCCACCAATTTTCAGCCAATGAAAGAAACAAAGGAAAATGTCCGAAATGGAAAGCAAACTGGCAACTTCAAAAAACTGATCCCGTAATAAATTACAGGAAAACCCCGCGACTGTATATACATACCCGCATTTGTATTCCGACTGAATACAAATGCAATGAGACAAAATCTACACTGTACAATACTAGGATCCGGCTTAAACCAAAGCCCGCTAGTATTATCCGTACGATCATGATCCGTGCAATACCGCACATATATGATCGAACCCTGCCATATATCCATACGGCCTCTACAACGTTTCGCCCGAAACTTGAGAAACTGTCTGTGGGGGACTCTAAAGACTCGTCAATACTTTGGCTATGGATTTAACCACTAGCACGTCAGAGGTATTAGCCATACGTAACGGGCTACCAGGTATTGACCAAAAGGGACGTCGATGAGCGAACTCATCCTGACACCCTACTGAACCTGTCAGTGACAATATCCGTACAGTCCGGTCCGTTCGTCTATGAGCATCGCATGGCGGGCTTAGGGGGTTGGTAAAAGTCAGACCCCCAAAAGCGGTACAAGTCGTGTCGGAGTGTAGCCCAGAACAACCTGAGATACTATTGGAATACCTACCAGTAAATCTCCTGCCTTGGCCAAGGACTTCATGTAATGGCTCTCCTAGACACAGCGTGACCTCGCCCCCAATACCGGGAGAGACGAACCCCTGCAGATCCGCTCACTGCCTCCATGTGGCTCGGGACTGTACCCAACTAAAAGCTGTTTGCACGACTCCTTTGAGCCGTTGTAGGGTAGTAATCAAAGTACAGTGGGAACTCACACGAGACAAATGACGATCTCAGCTCGATGAACTAACCTGTACATATGTCACTAGGGAACTGCTATCCGACGTCAGGTATAATACCAACTAGCATGTTCCCGGCGAGTCCTGTCCGGTGTACTTATAACCCAATAAGCACCTGTATACATCTTAGGTGAACCAACTGACACCAGTGGCTTGTGAGACCGGCCACCGCCCCTCGTTAGGGTCTCGACTGTATACACTAGTCTACTCTGGAGTATCGATGCCCTGTCTCGAAAACTCCCACGACTAGGGACCTTTTAAGGATGTGCTTATAGACCCCAGCTCCCACGTATATGATCGCTATCATACTGTTGGCCGTCAAGCAAGAATCCTAAGTGCTTTACCAACGTGCAATAGTGATCTGTAATGTCACCTAAAGCAGTACACGATGATAAAGATAAACCAGATAGCATACTATCATCTTGAGTAAGACTGTCCTACCGGCATAAGTCCTCCATCAATCATTGCAATCACGTGCCTGTGATCCAATAATTGACTCTAAGGGCACTATCTCCAACAGTTCATGCCACCTCACACATTCCACCTCATTTATAAAACAAATGAATTTCCATAAATGAAAATCATATAAATGAGGTGGCATCTTCTAGAAGCTATTCTGTATAAAATACGGAATACTTCTCGGTACATGTATCGAAATACATATACGCGTATTCGTACCAAAATACGAATAGCCAAGAGAGAAATGAATAGTGAACAATAATATTAGAATACGTATATACAAATACATATATAAATTATTAAATCAAAAACTAATCCGGCTTAATCCTAAGCCGCTAGTATTATCAACCGTCCGATTAAAGTCTGCACAGCGAGTGCGCATATTTAATCGGACACATGTATGTACCAACATACGTCATGTACACCATATCGCCTGAATCGTGAAAACTCTCTCTGTGAGACTCTAAAGACTCGTCAATACGCTGGCAGTGGGTTTAACCACAAGCACGTCAGCGGCACTAGCTGTACGTAACGGCTACCCAGGTATTGAGCGAAAAGGAAGCCGACGAGCAAACTCATCCTGAACCCCAACTGAGCCTGTCAGTGACAATATCCGTACAGTCCGGTCTGTTCGTCTAAGAGTATCGCATATCGAGTCTAGAGGGTGGATAAAGTCAGACCCCTAATAACGCGATATTTAGTGTCGGCATGTAACCCATCACCACCTAAGAAACTATCGATCCTAGATCGGTAATTCTCGTTCACCATGGCCATGGATTTCTGGTGATGGCCACCCGTGCACAACGCGACATCAACCCCCAATACCGGGGGAGACGAATCCCCGACGATCCGATCACTGCGTCCATGTTGCTCGGGACTGTATCCAACTAAAACCTGTTTGTACGACTCCTTTGAGCCGTGGTAGGGTAGTAATCAAAGCACAGTGGGAACTCACACGAGACAAATGACGATCTCAGGTCGACAGACTAACCTGTACACATGTCACCTGGGAACTGCTATCTGATAATAGGAATAATACCAATTAGCAGATTCCCGGCGAGTCTTTCCAGTGTACTCATAACCTAATGAGCACCTGTATACTATCTTAGGTGAACAAACTAACACCAATGGCTTGTGAGACCTGGCCACCGCCCCTCGTCGGGGTCTCGATCAGTATACACTAGTCTACACTGGAGTATCGATGCCCGGTCTCGATACTCCCACGACTAGGGACATTTAAAGATGTGCTTATAGACCCCCAGCTCCTACCTATATGATCGCCATCATAATGCTCGTAGTCAAGCAAGAATCCTATGGGCTCTATCAACATGTATATGATAATAAAGACAAACTAGATAGCATACTATCATCTTGAGTAAGACTATTTTATCGGTATAGGTCCTCACTCAATCATTATAATCACAAGTCCGCGACTGTGATAATTGCCTTAAGGACACTATGGCCAACAATCTCCCACTTGCACTTAAGGCCAATTATTGCGATGTCGCATACTCACAGCCCGTGTGATACCGAACACCCAACTTCTCTACTAATCAGTTTCGCAAAACCTGTTTGCGAAAATGATTGCGTTCGAGAAATAGCCTCAGTGAGTGGATCCGCTCTAATGTTTCTTTCTATATCTCTCTATATCTCAACTTCGCGGAGGAAACTATCACCCGAAATGAGCAATACCTGTCTTAGAATTTGTCTGGATATCTGATGGGACCCAGTTAACAAAAGAACTCCAATTCCAGCAAACTTCCTCGACTGTATCGTCCACTGAATTTAATCAGTATTCTGCGCCATGCCTTTTCTCAGTATCCTCTTGGACCACCTGTCCAACAAACTGTCCCTCAAAAGAGGGAAAACTATAAATCTGACAGTCACTCTGTCATCCAGGTCACCTTGGAAGATTGAAATGATAACCGTCTCCTGAAGGAGGCTGTCGTTACTATATCCGTAGAACATCCAATTATGTTCATAAACTGCTTCCCAATGTTTCTCTAGGATTGGATTAATATATGTTTATTGCAGCTAGTACAAAAAAAACATCTGGCGTGGTACTTGACATTTCATGACTAACTTAATTGCCTAAGCAAATGATATGTTAATCATGTAAATCCCTCTCCCCTTTAGTCTGTAAGACACCTTTAGAGAGGTTGACTCCATCACTTCCAGGTACACCATCATGCCAGGAGTCATCCATCCAAAGATCCCCTTAGAATAATGTCAAAATACCCAGATTGGGATACTTCCCAAATCTAGATCTAAAACTATAGATCTAGTAATCAGAAAACCTGATATTATATCCATATCCTATGTGGAGAAACAACTTTATGACAACCACAGTATAACCGATCGTAGTACAGGAATATCTTTTCCTACCAAGAGCATGTCATCCCAATACCTGGACATCACTCTCTACTACCTTCTTACCAGATCCATCTCCTATTCTGATGAGGTCAAGGCCTATGACTGTCACATCAAAAATAGATGATCTATTTCCGCTATACTTGGCTTTAGTCTATAAATAGACATAAGCTACTTGTCCTCTATGCTTCCGCTGCTCCCACTGATTACAACAACCCTCTGGCAGAGTCATATACACGTGCACTTCCAAAACTAGTATAGAACGACGCTATACTCATCCTCCTGCCGGGTCTTATAGTCTAGAACAGCAGCAATGGAAAGTCTGGGTAAACAAGAACCTCCCTGTCACCGTTACCGAGAAGACCGAAGTACCTTTCGGGTGCCTGAGGTTACCCACCAAATCTGCGGAGTGGCTAATGGAATGTCGAAACTAATTGAATCCTTAGGTTCTATTAAATCTTCAGTGATCGTTTGTTATTCTGGAATTACTTCCAGTTCTATCATACTCCCATTTCTGTTTTTCTGGAAAAAAATCCATTTTACTAAAACTGTGGCGAGTCAAGAAAAATATAAATATTGATCTTCATGATGGTAGAAAGTTAACCCTCGTCAAAGCCCGGGATAACCCACAAACTGCCATTACTGAAACGTGCCTTGAGTTTATCCGGATTCTGGTATTAAGCATCAGCCGGACAACTCTCTATAACTTAACATCGTTAAGAAATAAATTGATTCTATATATATATAATATAGAAACAAAAGCACTAATTTAATTGGAACCAGATTCAAATCATGCAGCTGTCTCCAGTGCATATCAACCAAATGGATAAATGCCATTCAACATTACTCGTCTAGGAGTGCATCCATATATGAGTAACCCAAAAGAGAAGCAAGTTCTCAACACCATTACTATCAATGGAATACCAAACACAAGTATCTACATCTTCGACTTCCTCGAAGAATCCTGATACTTCCAACAAATGGTTCTCTACTTTATTCTTATACCAATAACTTCTCAAAATCTGAACCGTGCACTTCAACGAAATACATGTCTAGAATCAGAGAAGTTATGAGTAAACAGAATGCAGTGCGAGTACCAACCCCAGTGTCCTAATGGACACTGGACAACATACAATACTTTCTATAAGTCCCCTGAGTTCAATAACTCAAACCCTGTGCGTCGTAGGTTGAAAAATTGTAGTATGGTTAAGAAGGATTACACCGCTGTTGAATGCACCTTACCTAATCACTAACCGATATAGGTAAATGTCATAGACATAATATCAAAAAGTTACATCTCACATTATAAAATAAATGTACAGATATATCAGTTTGAAATTGGTGCATAACAACGGATATTCAAAACCAAATATTTGTCATTCGGCAAAATCCAGATGATTTCCTCAAATATCACCAATTACAACGAATTATGATATAAAGAGGATCTAATCACCCAATTCCCAATATCTTACTCCCACTCACCATCTGTAATAACATACAGATGTGAGAAACTGATCTGGTAAATACATACCCTGGAGTTAGATTCTTATTAGGAAAACAGTTTTCAATTAACATCGCACAGTAAAACTGAAACATGGAAATGTTTCGAAAGGATTAACTGGTATTCCTAGTAATGCCTCTTCCACTATCCTGATTCATGACAGTAACCATATACTTACCTGCCCTTACTGCAATGCCTTTATTATGTCTTTACTTATTACCTTCTGTACACCCCCTTTACGCTAATTGGTTTTCTTCATTCCCTACCCTTCGGCACCAGCCTAAGGTTTTGAAGAAGACTATCCAATAAGCGCAATAGGTGTACTCTCCTAATCCTAGGAGCCCTCGCAACCTGAGAGAAGGTAAAGGGAAAAGACATCTGAATAATCCTATCCAATTTCTCTTGAACTGGAAAAACATCCTCGAATCTGGAACGAATTCCTTTGAGTTCGTATATAACTATACGATGGCATATCCAATGGAAGTGGATATCCGTAGTGATACGGAGTGTTCTAGAGAAAATCAAAGAGGATGTAGGAGTGGCAGGGGTATACACGGTTTTTGTCGTGAATGATGGTGATCGCAATTTCCTTTGCTATTATTCTAATCTCTTTATTTGTCTTTACTTATTACCTTCTGTACACTACACTTAAGCTTAACTGGTTTTCTTCCTTCTCTACCGTTCGACACCTGCCTATGGTTTGGAAGAAGACTATCCAATAAGCTCAATAGGTGTACCCTCTCCTAATCTTAGGAGCCCTCACAACCTGAGAGATGGTAAAGAAAAAAGACAACCGAATAATCCTATTCAATCTCTCCAGAACCAGAATCCATCCTCGAAAAAGTTCCTTCATGTTCGTATGTAACTATACGATGGATTTATCCAATGAAAGTGGATGTTCGTAGTGATACGAGGTGTTCTGGAGAAAAGCAAAGGTGATATAGAAGTCGCAATGATGTATGCGACACCGTGATATTCCAAAAGCCAAAGTGTTTAAGAAGGTTCGGTTAACTTGGTTTCATGAGTTTTAGTCAAGGGTAGGTCATAGTCGCAGCCAGAGAGAGAGAGAAAAGAAACACTCAGCGTGCACTCTGACCTAGATCAGAATGGTTAATTACTTTATCTAATCTGGATGGCTCCCATTGTTTCCTCGAATTCTCCTCCAAACCCAAAAGGAGAATTAGTCGGAATCACCCGAGGAGTAATCCTACTCATTAGTGGGAATCGGGATCCTACTATCATCGCATGATGAATTGATGGAAGCCACTCAAGTCAACACACTCCAGAAGGTATGCGCAAGCTTGACAAGTTTCTTATATGTTTGAAACTCCCGAAATGATTTTTACCCCTAGGACCTAAGTGACCTTGATGAATAATCAACAAATCAAAATGTCCTAGTCAAGTTCAACCCGTCATTATCTTGATTGCATTAAACCCACCAGTACGACCCTTGACGAATAATCAACAAAGTCGTAGGACTGTCCTAACCAATCCACATATCCATGTGACAGAAAAGCATAACAGAGCTACCGCACACTACGTCTCGGCGAATAGCAACGACAAACGTAGCACGAATACTAAGCAATACTAATCTGAAATGACGGAGGGCTACGACTGGATTTAGGCGAAAAACCTTTAACGTAATGAACTTGATATCGTTGAAGGAATCCAAGTGGTTTACAAATATATAGTGGCGAAAACTTTTGCTAAAGAGGTCACTCCTGGTGAAAGGATCTCGGCTCTTTCCTCGTAGAATGAGGTGCAAGATATTCCAAACTGAATACCTCGATGTAAAGAAAAAAATAATCGACTATAGTGAAGTTATTACGTTGACGCAAACTTTTACCCAAGGGGTCACTCCCGATGAAGGGATCTCGGCCCTCGCCTCGTCGAATGAGGTGCAGGATATTCCAAACTGAATACCACTGTGCAAAGCAAAAGAGAACGTCTGTAATGTCAGTTTTAAAAACTTGGTTCCAACAACATCATATATAGGTTTGTTTTATCCTTGCATTTACAAGAATCAATGCAGCCCCATCAATAAATCACACCAGAAAAAGAACGAAAATAAAATGTACGTATATGCCATCCGCATTCGCCACTGGGTCCCGTCATCACCCGTTAGGTTACTTAACTAATGACAGAGTGGGGACTGGGCTAGCTGTTCATACCAGAATATTACATTTTATACCGCCCATTCTTACGCTCGTGTGTTTATAGGTAGGTGCTTTTGATCCGTGTTTGTTACATATTTGCAGGATACAGGTTCTCGGTTCTAAAACGGTGAAATTCATGGAAAACACGACAAAATCCGGGTTCCTGCCAACCACAGATAAAACACGGTCTCCGCTCTTCATCCGTATGCTGCCAGACACCAGTTTAGGAAGACAAAATGTCAAATCAATGTCGTTTTCAGGCACAAGGCTCAATGGTAGCACAAGATCCTAGAGATCTACGCGGAGCTCGAGGCAATCATTCCAAATCTTGACAAAATGTCCACCTTTCCCTCAACAGAAATTCTGGAAAATTCGTGAAGAAATTATGAAAAAATACAGATACCAGAATAATGTACACAGCAAACTAGGGACTCGGACCAAAACTCACTGCCCAACTCCCCTATACTGCCGTGTTTCCGCGGCCAATAGGGGGTATTGGCCGCGGAAACGCGGCCGTACGGTGGCTTCAGAAAGTCGTTTTTCTGGGGCATTTTGGGTACTTCCCATGTGCTCTGGTGGTTGCCATAGATTTCCATTCTCCAGCCTATAAATACAGCAGAACTGAGCTCAACCAAGGGTGATATTTTTGTTCCTCTTTTGTAATCTTTTGTATAGTTTTTCTTCTTCTTCTTCATTCTTTTTCCATGAAAATTGTAGTGAGAGCTTTTTGAGTGGGAGATCAATGAAGATGAGGGTTTTGTATCATTCTCTTTTGTTTCTTCTTCCCCTTGAGATTCTTGCTTTCTCTTGATCATTCAACCTCTTCATTGAGCTTGAATGGTTAAGGGTTAGTTATTGATCTCAAGGGTCGTATTTTCTTATGGAATTAGCGCTTCAATTCACATGCGTTCTCTACCCTTCTCTTGATCTTGCAACCTCTTGATTGAGCTTGCAAATTTAAGGGTTGGCTATTGATCCCATGCTTGTCTTGAGTTCTACTTTCTTGTTCTTTTTATCGCTTTTTATTACTTGCTTATTATTATCTTGCTTTTCTTTCTTTCAATTTATTTCATGCACTTAAATTCATGCACTTAATACATGTAATCTTTTCTTTTCTTTGTTCTTTTCTTTTGCTCTCTTTTGTTCATTTTGTGAATGTTGTAATTATTATTGTTAAGAAGAAATACGATATTATAAGTTAAAGATTTTCTTTTCTCTTTTCCTTTTCCCGTTATTTTCCATTGAACTCCGCCCAAACCATACGCAAGCGCTCCGTTAGGCACCCTACCCTGACAAGGTAACGGTGATTCCTAACCGCGACCGGTTGCATTCGGTTTGGCCGGAGGCGAAAGCAAGAGACAAGAACGGAAGGACAAGGGTAAATAAGCCGGATTCCACGAATACCGCGCTTAAATCCCCTAATCCACGTTGTTGCCGATTGCTCTAGCTTCAATTGGTCAAGACTCGGCTCAAAGGTTTTGAGTACGGATTTCTTAGCTTACAATCTCGTATCTTTTTCTTAACAACTTTATACTTGCAAATAATACACTTAGGATAGAATCGAACAACTCATACACAAATTCTTTATTGACTCGTCTAAGATAAGAAGGTAAAATACCACCATCTCCCTGTGGACCGACCCGTGCTCAACCGGCTAGCTGCATAGCGACACCGTCCTGATCGCGGTAAACTTTAGAACTTTGAACTTCCGACACGCCAAAAGCGTGCGATCAAATGGCGCCGTTGCCGGGGAGACGGTAGCGTATTTTCTTTCTTGTTATTCGGGTTAATATTCTTTTTGTATATATATATATATAAAAAAAATCTTTTTGTTTTTTTTGATAATTTTTGTGGGCAAGAGTGCAGATTTTTGCAGATTTGCAAACTGCGATTGTGGGATGCAAAGTGTACATTCAAGGTTAAGGTGATTACGAAGTACAGTGCCAAAGATCCGGGTAGTTTGACCCGCGCAAGCGAACCTTTCAAGCTTACCGGATTTGATTCAACGGGGGTTTCCTAACCCAAAAACTTAACGGTACGTACTTTACTAACACCTTCTTCTCAAATCCGACGCTTCCAATATACTATTTTTTGCAGGATTCTTTGCAAGTTCGCAAGCAAACGCTTAAAATTGACTAACCCGTATTTGTTGCAGCGCCGCGCTTAAACTAAAAAACGATTGTTTGGTTCTTTATAGAATTTTTGAATTGCGCATTGCATACATTAATACGGACTTAAGGGCAAGCGAACCCCACAACATACGGTAAAGGATTTCATCACCTTTTCCGTGGCCCACAAATCACGAACTTGAGCATAACGTTTACCCGCACAAACTTTAAAAGAAACTAGACTTTAAGCCTTAAGGACTTCGCGCTCACTAGGAGAAGTTAACTGTGTTTAGAACCTCATTTAACGGTATATTGTTTACGGGATGTCTAGGAAAGTGTTAACGGCGAAACCGCCAAAAGAGAAAGGGTTATTTAATTAAGGAACTTCGCGAAAGCGTTGGAAAACCTCCCCTTATCTCTGTACTTACCTGGCCTCGTGATCAGTGTATCTTGAGCCCATTTCTCGACACAGTTTTACTTCGACAATCAAGTTCTGGAGCAGGTCTAGTTGACCTAGGTAAACCCTAGAACGATTAGGTGTGTGGTATTTTTTTTTTTGTGTCGTGATTATTTTTGTCCATATTCTTTTTTGTGTATACTTCATTCTTTTAATATAAAAAAAATAAAATATATCACATTCTTTTTCCCCTCCTTTTCTCTGCCTTTCTTTCTTTCTCTCTTCATATCATGGGTACTCCACCTCGCAAAACTCTTGCCAAACTTTGGTACCCACAACCAGACATTACTTCTTACGGTTCTTGTTTTGGCCGAACATCGAACGATCCCTCCATGCCCAAAGTTTCACTGAAAGATCGCATAGCAGCGTCTAGGACAAACACTTGCACTCCTCATTCCACTTTGTATCAACCTTTTCAACCTCCCGCACCCACTTATGTTGATACCCCTTTCGCAAGTCGTCCTTTGTCCATCGCTGAACGTATTGAGCAATCCCGTAGCCGATCTTTCACTCCTTTCACCACTTCAAATTCTTGGGATCAACAATTCCATTCACCTTCTTATCCAAATGTTGATCCCGCTCCTGTCCAGCCATTCACTTCCTACCAGTCCTACCCGACTTTTACACCTTCCCTAGACATTACTTCTACACAGCCATTTGGGAGTTTTCAGTATCCTTACAACTTTGAATCTTTTACTGAAACCCCTTCCCAACCCATGTCTAGTCTTGAGCGAACTTTGGAAGAATTTCGGGTAGCTTCACAACAAACGATGGATTTGAATGCGTCCATGGCCGCTCTCATACAACCTACTGACCCGGTAGCTAGTTTTCAACTAGCTCCAAATTTTTCAATGTATGAAGAGGCGGTAGGACAGGCTGAGAATTTGAGTGGAGAGAGTGAGATGTACCCCCTTCCAAATCAAACCTACCCGTCTCAAATTGAATCCCACAACTCCTGTGTTGAAAGTCTATCAAGTGTCCCAAATGAATTATCAGTTGAAGATAGAATGTTTAATGAGTTGTGCGACTTTGTAGTGTTTGATTTGCCAGATTGTGAAGGGACCTTGCCAAGTGAAACCACACCCAATCCTTTTGACCTCTACACCTCCATCTTAGAACCAGAATCGATTAATATCCATGCTTTTGATGAGGTGTCTGAGAAAATTGACTTTCACTTGATTGAGGATATTGACGCTGGGAACATTTTGGATGATGAACCCGTAGATTTGGCTGAGTTTGTCTCTTCAAATCATCATCCCGAGTCTTTAACTGTTTTTCCCGAACTTCATATGCGTCTTGATTTTGAAGAAAAATGCATGGATGAGCTAAATTTTGAGGAGAATATTGAGGATAGTTTTGAGGATGAACTAGTTTTAATTGATGAGTCGGATTTTCCAATTCATCCTATTCCTTCCACTGACTGTGTACACCCTCCTGAACCCTTAACTGATACCCTTCCTCAACCACTTCCCTCCATCCTTTCCATCGTTCCGACCTTGCAAGAACCCGTCTCACTTTCATTTCATATGTCTGGTTTACCAAGTTCGGCGTACCCATGGTTTCTCACGAATCTTGAGGGATTTGACCCCATTTCTCGACGGGTAAATATATTAGCACAATCGCTTTTCACACATCGGTCATCACAAATTGTGCTAATCTATTTACTCCATTTGCACCCTCAAGTTCGTATTCCACTTCTTTTTCCCTTCCGCCATTCTTCTTCCTCTCATATATCGAGACCATATCCCGCTTCTCTCCGCATATGGTCTCGCGTATTCTCCATCTCTTTTCTCTACGCCTTCTTTCACCAGCCACTGCTTCATCATGATAAGATTTTTGAATGGTTGGTGTTAACTTTTGGCCTGTGTAAGGCCTTGTATAGTTTGATACTGTTCTCCTTCCCCCCTAATCCTGAACTTCAACGCTTAACAGTGGAAATACTGTTTTACTTAAATTTGGGGGGGACACTTTTTTTGTACATATTTTTGTTTTCCTTTTTTGTATATAATTTGTTGTAGGGAGCGCCGGCAATTTTGACCCTCTTGGTATAGCCTGACAGTGAGGGCACTGTCGAGTTTAAGTTTGGGGGTGTGCTCGGTAAGCTTTCTTCCTTCGCATTCATATGTATATTTTGCATCTGCATATTAAATCCATAAAATCCATAAAAATCTGAAAATTTTCTAAAAATATAAAAACTTTTTGTCAAGTTAGCTTGTGGAAGAACTCTGATTCAACATTCGACGGTTTTTGTTTGAAAAAATAGGAATAACTAAATCTTATGTTTAGATTTTGAAAACCTGAAAGATAACTCTCCTTTGAAGTTAACTATAGCTGATATACGTCTTTACATCACACTACACGTGTCGTGAATTTTGGGAATTAGATGACAAGTCTTTCATGTTTAAACTTTTAAACAGATAAATGATTTTCTGAGGATCAAATAGGTTTGTTCTGAAATAAGTAATGTCAAGAATAGTTTATGAAGTAAAGCGAATATGAAGGAATGTTATTGATGCCGTAATTGGAGCTAAGTCTGAAAAATAACCCATCAGAAACTTGATTGGAATGATTACACACCAAACCCACTAAACAAGTCTTTTATCCAAAAAAAATAATTGAACTACCGGTTATATCTCCGTTCGTATTGAATCATCTGATTTTCACGTCAAACTGTCTTTTGTTTTTGGACCTAGGTAACTTGAGTAATTAAGTCCGCTGGGGTGTTTCTACACCTAATGCCCTAAAACCAACTGGTTTGGGTGCATTGGCCCAAAGCTCGCTAAGAAGCCTAGAAAGTCCAATTTAAAACAAAGTCAAGCAAGTGTTCTCTCCGAGTTAAAATTCCTAACGGTTCTTTGTGTGAGAATAATCTTGATAAAAGACAGGCTTTTATAAAAAAAATTTAATGGAGATATGAAGGTTTTATTCTATGATAAAGACTATTGCACGATCACAGAGGTGTGTATGAAATGAAAACAAGAAAAAGGTGGAGTGAAAAATACGACTTAGTTTCCTGTTAAGGAAGATAGAAATTCTGAAGTTGAAACCTTACTGGAAAACGAAACTTGAAAAATGCTTAACTCTTTATAAAACTTATGTGATCCTTTTAAAATTGTTATCTGGGCTTTATTGTGCGACATGATCGATCCTTCTGGAACTTAACGACACTAATTGCACTGCACGTAAAGACATATAAAATCTGTAGTTAAATAAGAAGCGAGGTGTGAAAAATAAAGGTTCGATAGTCTAGACTTAGGATTATAGAATTGTTATTTTCTGAAACAAAAACTTTAGGGTTTGAATCTTAGTTATTGTACAAAACCAACTTGACCGGATTTTGTGGGTAGTATCCGCTGAAAACCTTCAGGAGACAACACTCCTCCTACTAGGGACACCTAGAGGTTTAACGGCTTGTTGCACATGCTCAGTGCAATCGCGTTCCCTGCGAAAGTGCGGTTAGGATTTTATTTTTGTGAATAATTCGTTTTTGCTCGGGACGAGCAAAAGTTAAGTTTGGGGGTATTTGTTCATACCAGAATATTACATTTTATACCGCCCATTCTTACGCTCGTGTGTTTATAGGTAGGTGCTTTTGATCCGTGTTTGTTACATATTTGCAGGATACAGGTTCTCGGTTCTAAAACGGTGAAATTCATGGAAAACACGACAAAATCCGGGTTCCTGCCAACCACAGATAAAACACGGTCTCCGCTCTTCATCCGTATGCTGCCAGACACCAGTTTAGGAAGACAAAATGTCAAATCAATGTCGTTTTCAGGCACAAGGCTCAATGGTAGCACAAGATCCAAGAGATCTACGCGGAGCTCGAGGCAATCATTCCAAATCTTGACAAAATGTCCACCTTTCCCTCAACAGAAATTCTGGAAAATTCGTGAAGAAATTATGAAAAAATACAGATACCAGAATAATGTACACAGCAAACTAGGGACTCGGACCAAAACTCACTGCCCAACTCCCCTATACTGCCGTGTTTCCGCGGCCAATAGTGGGTATTGGCCGTGGAAACGCGTCCGTACGGTGGCTTCAGAAAGTCGTTTTTCTGGGGCATTTTGGGTACTTCCCATGTGCTCTGGTGGTTGCCATAGATTTCCATTCTCCAGCCTATAAATACAGCAGAACTGAGCTCAACCAAGGGTGATATTTTTGTTCCTCTTTTGTAATCTTTTGTATAGTTTTTCTTCTTCTTCTTCATTCTTTTTCCATGAAAATTGTAGTGAGAGCTTTTTGAGTGGGAGATCAATGAAGATGAGGGTTTTGTATCATTCTCTTTTGTTTCTTCTTCCCCTTGAGATTCTTGCTTTCTCTTGATCATTCAACCTCTTCATTGAGCTTGAATGGTTAAGGGTTAGTTATTGATCTCAAGGGTCGTATTTTCTTATGGAATTAGCGCTTCACTAGCGTGGGTGCAAAACATATACAATATCTACTAGTATATATATAAATATATAACAATCGTCCCAGGCATGATATAAAGCAACATCACAGAAACATCACAGAAGTAATATAGAATGGTGGATAATCTGGAGCCCCGGGTTTCACTTAAGCCGCAAATGAGTCCCGACGTTCCCTGTCGTGTGGATAGCCTGTGCAATGAAACCTAGACCCCTACGAGCGCGGCAAGTTACCAACCAAAACCAGAAGCGAGGCAAATCCCTTCAACAACGTGAATGGTCCACCCAGCACTTCACGGAATCCGGAAACTTAAGCACCGCTCCTGGGTCAACCTATACCCCCTACGAGTGGGGCGAATAGCCCGCCAATCTAGAGTAAGGTCCCCTCTGTCCCAACGCCATGATATGCGGACCAGTTGCCCTCTAGAACCCGGCTATTCGTGCACTCCACCATAGGGTAATCCTAGTGCATAAAAGAAAATAATATACAAGGGTGACATCGATCTCAACCCGGTCGTGCCCCAAAAGAATAATATACAAACTGGCAGTGACGGCAGTCCACATGTCGGACGCTCGTCCCGCAATATCAAATGTATAAATGAAATAAAACTGTACTAACATTGCACCATAGCTTTCACCACGACGATCCAACCAACATCACAGCACAACACAGAACATCAACGTGAATGTCATGTTCGCAAACCCATCTAAAGGAACATATAGCAGTTAGACGGGTTTACCGATCAAATGACATTCACGGTCGCAGATTATAATGTATGTACTGTCAAACGCACGCTTAAAATATCGATCGACTAAATTTCCCAAATTGGCCCCAAATGCAGAAACAACACTTCACTGAAACCTGGGCCAAGACAATATATTTCAAAAATCACAATTCCAAGTCAAGGGGCTACAGGAAAAATTTTGAAGCCCGTCGCCACTAAATGGCCGCGGATCCGCCGCCAATAGGGGGTAAGTGCGGCGGTTCCGCTGCGCTTTGGAGGAATTAGAAGCCCAAATTTTTTCTGTACCCACAAAATCGCCTGCACGGATTTTTAAGCCACTGGAAAATATTTTTTGAACACTTTTGAAAATCGTCAGAGAATAGAAAAATGGAATCATGATTTTGGAAATTTCCGTCGATCGATCTTTCAAGCACGTTTAAACAAGCTAGTGAGGGGTTTAAAGGGTGGCTCTGATACCATGTTGGGTCACGGCAGCGCCCCGGCCATTGAAACGCGACCAAAATGCGGAACAAAAATTTATAAACTGGCGCTACCGTTACCCGAATCCCGGATCGACCTTAAACACTAAACTAGCAAACTAAAATAGGAGTTAGAATCGTTATACCGAGTTGATCCATGTCCTTCGGTCTTCATTCCAAGCTCCTAGTGATCCTTTGATGATGTTTGGTTGCCAGTCTTCCTCCATCTCCGATGATCCACCCGAGGGAAACGGCGTAAGCTCCAGCTTCGTCGAACGAAGCAACCGACGGTCCAAAGTTGCTAGCGATGGAGAGTCGATGTGTATGAAAGTGTCACTACATTTTTCTCTCAACATATTTTTCTCAATGAGCAAGCATAGAAGATGAATGAGGAGGTAAGGAAAGAATGGCATGAGCAACAAAATTGGTTATGTCTTTTTGTGTGAGCATGAGAGAGTGGGAGAGCAAAAATGTGTAATGTAAAAATTGAACCAAATGAAATGAGCTCCCATCATTGAAGTGCCCCCTTCTCCCATTCCCACCAAAAAGAAAACTTATCCAATTGCAATAAACAAATCCAAACCATACTATACACCATGCTTTGACTCATGCCCATACCATGAACTATGTTCATGCCACCTCACACATTCCACCTCATTTATAAAACAAATGAATTTCCATAAATGAAAATCATATAAATGAGGTGGCATCTTCTAGAAGCTATTCCGTATAAAATACGGAATACTTCTCGGTACATGTATACATATACGCGTATTCGTACCAAAATACGAATATCCAAGAGAGAAAATGAATAGTGAACAATAATACTAGAATACGTATATACAAATACATATATAAATTATTAAATCAAAAACCCAATTTAATAATCCGGCTTAATCCTGAGCCGCCAGTATTATCAACCGTCCGATTAAAGTCTGCGCAGAGAGTGCGCATATTTAATCGGACACCTGTATGTACCAACATACGTCATGTACACTATATCGCCTGAACCGTGAAAACCCTCTGTGTGGGACTCTAAAGACTCGTCAATACGGTGGCAGTGAGTTTAACCACAAGCACATCAGCGGCACTAGCTGTACGTAACAGCTACCCAGGTGTTGAGCGAAAAGGAGGCCAACGAGAAAACTCATCCTGAACCACTACTGAGCCTGTCAGTGACAATATCCGTACAGTCCGGTCTGTTCGTCTAAGAGTATCGCATATCGAGTCTAGGGGGTGGATAAAGTCATACCCCTAACAACGCGATATTTAGTGTCGGCATGTAACCCATCACTACCTGAGAAACTATCGATCCTGGATCGGTAATTCTCGTTCACCATGGCCATGGATTTCTGGTGATGGCCACCCGTGCACAACGCGACATCAACCCCCAATACCGGGGGAGAAGAATCCCCGACGATCCGATCACTGCCTCCATGTGACTCGGGACTGTACCCAACTAAAACCTGTTTGCACGACTCCTTTGAGCCATGGTAGGGTAGTAATCAAAGCACAGTGGGAACTCACAAGAGACAAATGATGATCTCAGGTCGACAGACTAACCTGTACATATGTCACCTGGGAACTACTATCTGACAATAGATATAATACCAACTAGCAGGTTCCTGGCGAGTCCGTCCAATGTACTCATAACCTAATGAGCACCTGTATACTATCTTAGGTGAACAAACTAACACCAATGGCTTGTGAGACCTGGCCACCGCCCCTCGTTGGGGTCTCGATCAGTATACACTAGTCTACACTGGAGTATCGATGCCCGGTCTCGATACTCCCACGATTAGGGACATTTAAGGATGTGCTTATAGACCCTCAGCTCCCACCTATATGATCTCCATCACAATGCTGGTAGTCAAGCAAGAATCCTATGGTCTCTATCAACACGTATATGATGATAAAGACAAACCAGATACCGTACTATTAGCTTGAGTAAGACTGTTTTATCGGTATAGGTCCTTACTCAATCATCATAATCACAAGTCCGCGACTATGATAATTGCCTTGAGGGCACTATGGCCAACACGAACGGCTAGCTTGCCACTGTCGGGTGTAGCGGATTTGGATGCTAGTGAATGAAGTCTCCATGAATCTGGCATGAATGGCATTGCTTCGTGTATTCAAGGCAGTCTTGAATCATCATGGGCCAATAGTAGCTCATCCTTTTGATCTTCAGCTTCATCTTTGGCCCGGCATGATGAGATCCGCAGAGTCCATCATGAGTTTCTTGGACGACTCTCCTTGCTTCTTCTAGTCCTAGGCATTTAGCCATAGAGTGTCAAATGATCTCTTATACAGAGTATCATTGATGAAGGCGAAAGACAGAGCTCTTTTCATGAGTTGATGTCTTGAGGACGCATCTTCAGGTGTCCGACGGGATTTGAAGTAGTCTATAAAGACTTCTCTCCAATCCTTAGCCTTTTCCTGGTCTTTTATTTGAAGGGTCATTTGCTCGGTCGCTCCCTTTTCTTCGGACGACTCCGGAGATATTTCTGCCGGTGCAAGAACCCGACGGCTCTGCACAATGATCCTTACGTCATCGAGGTTATCATTGGCCAGTTCTTTAGCGAGCTTGGCTAATGCATCCGCCTTGTTATTTTCCGCGCGCGGTATGCTTTCCAGGGCGTAGGAAGGGATTCGAGTCAGCAATTGTTGCACTCTCTCACCGTACTTTACCAACTCCGGTTTGCACGTCTGATAGTCTCCTTTCACATGGCTAACGACCAGTTGGGAGTCTCCGTATAAGAGGAGGTTTTCAATTCCCATGTAGACAGCGATTTCAAGACCTGCTATCAAAGCTTCATATTCGGCTTCATTGTTTGTGCTCGGCTCTGTCAAGGAAAAGGCAAAGCGCATTATCCCTTCTTATGGAGTCACGAAGATGAGGCCTACCCATATTTGATTATGGGGGTGCTGTGCTCTCACTTCTTCATGGAAGATGCCCCGTCGAAGTAGAGTTCCTATCGGGTGTCACTCTCTCCTTCCTCCCTATCGATCGTGTCAAACGTGTGCTCGTCTGGCAATTCGCAATTTAGGGGTGAATCGGCAGGTTTAGGATGCTCAACGAGGAAGTCGGCGATGGCCTGGCCTTTCACTGCCTTGAGAGGTCGGTATGTTATCGAGAAATCCATCAAGAGTAGGGCCCATTTAGCAAGCCGTCCCGTTAGAATGGCTTTTGACATCAGATACTTGAGAGGATCCACCTTTGATATGAGATGGACCTCATGCACCAAAGCATAATGTCTGAGCTTCGTTATCGCGAAGATTAACGCCAGGCAGTGTTTTTCAATGGGAGGGTAATTGTTTTCTGCCCCCAGAAGAACTCGACTCGAATAGTAAAGGGCTCTCTCCTTCCCTTGGTCGTTTTCTTGTGCCCATAATGCGCCTAGAGAACCCTCAAGGGCGGTTGTATACAGAATGAGAGGTTTTCTATTGACCAGAGCGGTCAGCACCGGAGGATTCTGCAGGTATTGCTCGATTTCGTCCAGTGCGCTTTGGTATTTGCGATCCCAAACGAACGGGGTTCCCTTCTTCATCAAGTGACTGTAGGGACAGCATTTGCCGGAAAGATTGTCTATGAACCGCCGAATATACGCGAGCTTCCCTTGGAGAGACCGCAGTTGCTTAAGAGTTCTTGGCGGAGACATTTCCATGATCGCCTTGATCTTCGATGGGTCTATTTCGATGCCCCGGTGTCATACGATGAATCCTATGAATTTGCCCGAGGAAACTCCGAACGTGCATTTTAGCGGGTTCATCTTGAGGTTGTATTTCCGAAGACGTTGGAACACTATCTTCAGATGCTCTAAATGTTCCTCGTGCGATTTGCTTTTCACCACAAGGTCGTCGATATAGCATTCGACGACTTCATATATGAGGTCGTCAAAAATTTTCGTCATTACCCTCTGATAGGTGGCACCAGCATTCTTCAGGACGAAAGGCATTACTTTGTAGCAAAATATCCCCAACGGAGTCCGGAAAGCGGTATGCTTCTGGTCTTCGGGATGCATCTCTATTTGATTGTACCCTGACGAGCCGTCCATGAAGGAGAAGATTTCGTGAGTGGACGTGTTGTCTATCATTAGCTCGGTAACCGGTATGGGAAAATCATCCTTCGGGCAAGCTTTGTTAAGGCCCCGAAAGTCCACACAGATACGCACTGTCCCATTTTTCTTCATCACTGGGACAATGTTGGCAATCCAGTCAGGGTATTGAACCTCTTGGATGAAGCCGGAGTCGATTAGTTTCTTGAGTTCTGTGTTAATGCTCATTTCCAGTTCGAGCCGCATTCTTCTTGGTGCTTGCTTGACTGGCTTGACGTCCGGAGATATCGCCAATTTATGCACGGCTATTTCTAGATCTAATCTCGGCATCTCGGAATAGTTCCATGCGAAGCAATATTTATACTGCATGAGCACATCCTTGAGCGTAGCCACCTTTTCTTCAGACAACAACTCACTGACGAACGTCGGTCATGGGTCATTTTTCGTCCCCAAGTCGATTTTCTTCAGGTTGTCTGCAGTGGTATGTATCACATCTTCCAGCTCTTTTGGTGCCGGTAGAAACTCTTAGATCACTTCGTCGTCCTCGTTTTCAAAGCACCGGGAGAGGTCATCCATACCCTCATACACTCCTTCCGACATCCTTATCATGTGACAGGTACGAGATCGCTTCCAAGACCGATGTTGATCCGTCTCTACTCTCACTATATGTGTGGCTTTCGGTTCATGCTTCTGTGGTGGTGTTACTTTCCAGCTGCTGGATAGAGTGAACCTGCCGAGTTGATACTGGTCCTCGACCCAGTTTTTGAAGGTGAAGCAGTCTTCAAGAGGGTGTCCTATCACTTGATGGTAGGAGCAATAATCCGGGTGACAAACCTCATCTGCTTTTTCGGGGTGTTTGGACTCCGGGAGCGTAATAATTTGATGTTTTATAACAAGATCGAATATCTTCCTTGTCTTTTCCTGGAAAAAAGAATATGCTCGACCTATCTTATTTATAAGAGACGGATCCCGGCTGCTCGATTCTCGATCGCGTGGTTTCTTGGATCCACTTTGCCGCTGTCGAACGTTTTTTTCCATTCTTTAGTTTGTTTTTGCCTCTGCATCGGGTCTTTTGTATGATGGGCTGGCAACGAAGGGCATCGTCATTCTCCATAGCCTGCTGAAGGAGGCGCTGCGTTCTGTCTTTCTCGTAAATGACCATTTCGCGGCTATGGTCATTGTTCATATCAGATTTTTGCATTTTTATACCGCCCAATTTTTATCACATTGCTTATCGGTAGGTACTCTTGAGCCGTGTTTGCTAGTCAATTGCAGGATACATGTTCTCGGCTCTAAACGGTGAAATTCATCGAAAAGCACGACAAAATCCGGATTACTGCCAACCACAGATAAAACACGGGTCTCCGCTCTCTATCCGTATGTTGCCGCACACCAGTTTAAGAGACAAAATGGAAAATCAATGTCATTTTCATGCACAAGGCTCAATGGCAATACAAGATCCAACATATCTACGCGGAGCTCGAGGAAATCATGACAAAAAGATCCATATCAAATCACCTTTTGGTCTGCTGGAATTCTGGAAAAATTGTGAAGAGTTTCAGAGAAAAAACATATACCAAACAGCAGACAACAGCAGACCAGGGGACCCCACCAAATATGAGGAGCCAACTCCTCTACATGGCCGCGGAACCGCGGCAAAAGCATGCTTAGGCCGCGGAACCGCGGCCGTACGGCCTCCGCAGAAGATCATACTTTGGGGGCATGTTGGTAATTTCATATATGGGCAGATTGTTGCCCTAGGTTTCCAGTCCCCTGCCTATAAATAGTCCAGAACTTACCAAAGCCAAGGGTCCATAATCTTATATTTAGAATTTAGAATACATGTGTTGTTCTTCTTCCTCCTCTCATCTCTTCTCCATTAAAAACTTGTAGTGAGCTTTTGTGAGTGAAGAATGAATAAAGGAGTTCTTTGTTATCATGCTTGTCTTGTTCTTTTTATAATTGCTTGTAATTTTCTTTTGCTAATCTAGTTGTTGTTATTTATTTTTTGTTTCTTTCTTGTTCTCTTTTCCTTTATCCTTAAACAACTATGATGCTTACGCTTGATCCTTGCCGAGGTGAGGTCGCAAATAGCTGGTTATAATTTTCTAACCTCTTTCTTTCTATCTTCCTCTTTTGTTTTATTTTCATTTTTCTTGTAATGGGTGAGTAGTTTCCATACTTGTTAGGGTAGGATAAGGAAAGTTTGAGAGAAGGAAATCTCTCTCACTCTTTCCTTGCCCAACATCTTAAATCGAACTCCCGTTAATTGAACTACAATCCGCTCCCTACGGCACCCTATCCTACATGATAGCGGTGATTCCGTAGTGAGACCGGTTGTGGTTGAATTAACCGTAGGTTAAGGCTAAGAGCCAAGAACGGACGGACAAGCACCAAAAGGAAGAACTTATGCATTGGAAAGCCTAGCTTATACTCGCAAGTTCCTTCCTAGTCGTGCTAATCCCCGTTGTTGCCGATTACCGTAACACCGATATTAAGAGTGGCAACGAAAGAAGTGAGCGACTCCTAACTCAAACTAACCTAATCCTAACCCTAACAAGCTCTCTATCTATATCATTTTAGCACATAGTTAATCTAAAAACAAACGTGGAAAATTGGACTTAACTCGTTAAAGCACATAGAAAAAGATTCCCATCTCCCTGCGGACGACCCGTACTCAACCGGCTAGATACAAGCGAAACCGTCTTGATTGCGGTAATAAACTTAGCACGCAAAAACTCTACCAATCAAATGGCGCCGTTGCCGGGGAGACGGTAGTTTATTTCTTTGTGTAATTTCGGGTTAATTTGTGAATATAACCGAAAAATAAAAAAAAAATACATTGTAAAAAAATCATCATGTTATTTTTGATTAGTTTTTGTGCAAGTGTGTAGGATAAAACAAAGTTCGAGTTCAGTGCCAAAGGCGTGGGAAGTTAGACCCATATCTCGCGGCTACACCGCGACGGATCAAGACGGAGCCAACGGTCTACTGTAAAAATCTGGAGCAGATACAGTGAGCAAATCAAGATTCAGGAAATCCAGACAAGCAGAGGACACCCAAAGAAGCACAAACCAGCAAATTGGAGCTCCAATTCCCCAACATAGCCGTGGAACCGCGGCATTAGAGCTCTATTGCCGCGGAACCGCGGCCATCTGTGGCCGTCGATTCCTAAAACTCCCTGTAAGTGTCCTTATCTCTTTACCACTCCTCTGAACTCCACTAAACTGTGTTTTCTGCAGCATTCTTTGCGCAAATTCTCTTCTCCCTTCCAATAAATTATTTTTGTGCAGGATTCTTTGCGCCGCGCTAAAATAAAAATTGTTTGCAGTTGATTGTTACTGCTTTGCATATATTAATACGGACTTTAAGGGGCTTGAAACCAATTCAGATTGGGTGAGGATTTCATCACCCTTCCCAGAAATCACAAAAAGCATATGCATTGACCATTGCTAAAATTAAAAAATACTAGACTCGGCCCTAAAGACTTCGCGCTCAATAGGACAGAGGACTAGTTACAGGCATCAGCCGTTTATCCTATCCTGACTTTTGCGGTGTCTAGGCAAGTGTGTCCAAGGCAAGTGGTTACTTAATTAGGACCACTACTTACGTAGTGGGGAGCCTCGCACTTACCTGGCACTTACCTGGCCGCAATTGTTGGAGAAGAGGCGGTTTGAGGTCCTATTTCTAGCCTTTTGGAACAGTTAGGAGCTGTCTAGCTGACCTAGGTGACTCTAGATCTAGGTGTGATTGTGCATATCTTGTTTGTGATTGCTTGAAGCCGTAAGCCAGTACATATTTCTGTAAAGCTCTTTCTAAAAAAAAAGAAAAAAAATGGCTATACTAAACTCGTTTAGTGTATGTCCGCTTGGACTTGGGACACTAGCGCCCTCCTAGTCCGCGTTACGTTAGTCGCTACCGACTATGCGATCGACTCAGACGTCGAAACTCCGTCCACGCCTCTTTCACCCTTACCTTTGCCGGCCAACTCCGACGTTGACCGGAATTCTGTTCATACATCTTCACCTTCACCTTCACCAACCTCTTCTTCCGCGATGTTAGGATTTAATCCAAACAACTCATTGACTCCAACTCCTGTGGAGGCAAATAATCCACCACCACCTGTTGTAGCGCCGCAGCGAATCGCGCTCCAGGATCGTTTCTATCCCACCCGTTCTGCACTTCCCACCTGTCTTTCTCTTCCACCGGCCAATAGGGATAATTTTGAAATTAAGCCCCATTTCATTAACATGCTTCCGAAATTTCATGGACTTGAATCTGAAGATGCCTATATCTTCATCAACAAGTTCCAAAATGTTTATGCCATGATGAAAACTACCCAGCTGTCGGACGATGCTATACGACTACGGGTCATTCCGTTCACTTTATGCGATCTTGCTGAAAAATGGCTGTATAGCACCGCTTCCCACTCCATAACCAGTTGGGACGAGTTTGTGAAAGCGTTTCTCAAGAAATTTTATCCGAATCATAAAACCACAAGGATCCGTAACGAAATCAACCAATTCTTTCAGCTTCCTTCTGAACCCTTCTGGAAGTGCTTTGACCGGTATAAAGACCTTCTTGTTCAGTTTCCTCACCATGGTATCGAGAAATGACAACTTTGCCAAACCTTATATGAGGGCCTGAACCCAGCAACCAAGCAGTTGTTGGAAACCATTTGTCAGGGCCACTTCCTATCGAAATCTGACGAGGAAGCGTGGAAATTCTTCGACGACCATGCGGAAAAAACGCTTCAATGGGAGAGCACTCGACCTACTAATTCTTCTTCTTCCTCCACTTCTACTGGTCAGTCTAGGGTAGGAATTCACCAACTCGATGTCTCTATTGCGATGAAAGCTGAAATGGATGCAATAACGAGAAAACTTGAAGCGATAGAGAGCAAATTTTCATCTCCTGCTCCTGCCCCTGTTCTTCCCCTTCGTACCATTTGTGCTTGTTGTTCCGATCCTTCTCACTTAACCGAAGAGTGTCCTTACAATCCACCATCTCAAGGACAGAATCAGGTTAATGCTGCATTTCAGCAAAGACCGAGGAATGATCCATACTCTTCCACCTACAATCCCGGTTGGAGGAACCACCCCAATTTCGCCTGGAATCAGAATCAGCATCAATTCCAAGCCAACAATTTCCAGAGGCCTCCTCCTCCGCAACAACAAGCGCAACAACAAACTCAACAATAGTTTCAGCAGCCCTTCCAACCCCAACCTTTTCAAAATCAGATGAACAACTTTGCACCCAACAATTCTTTTCCATAAAACAACTTTGTTCCGTCAAACAACAATAAGGTTTCCTCGCTAGAACGAAGTCTGGAGGCGTTCGTTAAACAATCGACACAATCCACCGCCAACATCCAATCGTCTATTCAGTCTTTGGTGCAACACACTGCTGCACACGGGCAAAGCATCAAGACCATCGAAGCCCAGATTGCACAGCTGAATGCGGCGTTAAGTGAGCGAGAAAAGGGGAAGGTTCCATCTCAACCACTCCCAAATCCCGGTCACCCACATAATGTACATGTTGCTCTTGAACAACAGAACCATAATGTGAGTGTCGTGACTACATTGAGATCGGGAAGGATGCTGCACAACAACATCGGCACAACAATAGAGGATAATGACACCCCGGCCGCTTCTTCTTCTTCTTCTTCGTCGTCTGAGCCTATTCTCCATTCGTCAAAAGGCTCTTCTTCTTCTTCTTTTTCTTCTGCTCTGAACGGACCCACTTCTCACTCCACGAAAACACCAGCTCTGGGATCCGTTCCAGCTCCACAATCTCCTCCACAAGCATTGGACTCAACCAATTTTAAAAACGTTCCATTTCCAAACCGGTTGAGGTCCAATAAACAAAATCCATAAATGGAGAAGATTCTGGAGTTGTTTAAGCAGGTTAACATTAACATTCCCCTTTTAGATGTTGTCCAACAAGTCCCGTCCTACGCGAAAATCTTAAAGGACTTGTGCACGAAAAAGAGGAAGTCCCTGGTACCCAAGAAAGTTTTCTTGGCTAGTGCTGTGAGTGATGCTCTTACCCAATCTTTACCACAAAAACGGAAGGGCCCTGGCTGTCCTACGATTTCTATTACCATTGGGGATAAGAACATCAACCGCGCACTATTAGATCTTGGTGCCGGTGTTAACCTGCTTCCGTACTCAGTATACGAGTAATTAGGCGTAGGAGAGCTGAAACCCACACACTGTACTCTCCAAATGGTCGACCGATCAATCACCCATCCTAGGGGTGAGCTAGAGGATGTGTTAATCAAGGTTGGGTACTTCATATTCCCCGTTGACTTCATTGTATTAGACACACAGCCTGTAGCTAACCCCCAGAATCAAATTCCGGTGATACTCGGTCGCCCATTCCTTGCAACCTCAAATGCTGTGATCAATTGTTGCAATGGTTCGATGAACCTATCTTTTGGAAAAATGAAAATTGAACTCAACATTTTTAGGTTAGGGAATCAGCCCTCCGAACCTAATGCTCATATACTAGACGTTTGCTCAATCCAGGAGATCACCCCTGAAGAGTGTGAATTCGAGGAGTTTTTGTTCGATCATGATAACCTTAACGCCACTAGTGCTTTCCTCTTCGAACCTGCTGCTGTTTCTGCGCCCGACAATGACTACGAGTGTTTCACGTTCTCGAACGATCTTAGCCGCTCACCACCCGAGTTTGAATCCTTCGAATTTCCGGATGAGTCACCTGAACCATCCAACTCGGTCGCTTACACTCATTTTGAACCTTTGCTGGAATCCTTTGAGTTCGAGACCTTTTCACCAATCTTGCCTTCAATCGTTTCACCTCCAACGCTCGAACTCAAGCCTTTGCCGTCTCACCTTAAGTACGCTTACTTCGATGAGAGCGAGACCCTCCCTATTATCATATCGGCTTCTCTCGCTCCAGAGCAAGAGAAAGCCCTTCTTGCGGTCTTGCACAGCAATAGGCAAGCTTTTGGCTGGTCCATGGCGGACATCAAGGGGATTAGTCCCCTGATCGTTGAACATCACATTCATCTGATGGATGATGCCAAACCAGCCAGGGATCCACAAAGACGACTCAATCCAGTCATGAAAGAGGCTGTGAAAAAGGAAATCGTGAAGTGTCTGGATAGTGGTATCATTTACCCTATCTCTGATAGCCAGTGGGTTAGCCCCATTCACATTGTCCCCAAGAAATCAGGCATAACGGTCATTACTAACGAGGTAAATGAGTTAATCCCTACTCGCACCCAAACTGGGTGGCGAGTCTGCATCGATTACAGAAAACTCAATGCCGCAACGCGGAAAGACCACTTTCCGCTACCTTTCATTGACCAAATGCTTGAACGATTGGCCGGACACGAGTACTACTGCTTTCTTGATGGCTACTCCGGCTATAATCAAATTCCCATCGCCGAAAAAGACCAGGACAAGACCACATTCACTTGTCCTTTCGGCACGTTCGCATATCGTCGCATGCCCTTTGGGTTATGCAATGCGCCCGCTACCTTCCAGCGGTGTATGATTGGAATTTTCTCAGACATGGTGGAGAAATTCCTGGAGATCTTCATGGACGATTTATCCATCTTCGGCGATTACTTTAACGAGTGTTTGCTGCATTTTGACGCTGTCCTTATCCGATGTAAGGACAAGAACCTCACTTTGAATTGGGAGAAGTGCCACTTCATGATGCGCGAAGGTATTGTCTTATGACATATCATTTCGCAAAATGGCATAGAGGTTGACAAAGCGAAGATTGAGGTCATTTCCAATCTCCCTCCACCCAGACGCGTCCGAGACATCCGAGCCTTCCTTGGCCATGCCGGTTTATATAGACGGTTCATCAAGGACTTTAGCAAGATTGCTAGGCCCTTGACTCTTCTACTGGCCAAGGATACGCCATTCGACTTCAACTCGAGCGTGTGACTGCGTTCGAGTCATTAAAAAGCTCACTCACTTCTGCTCCCGTACTTTCTTCACCTGACTGGACGCACCCATTTGAGATTATGTGCGATGCATCCGACTTTGCCATTGGTGCTTTCCTTGGACAACACATCAACAAGATGCCACACGTAATCTATTATGCTAGCCGAACCCTGAATGACGTCCAACTTAATTATACAACAACTTAGAAGGAATTCTTAGCTGTTGTATTTGCTTTAGAAAAGTTCAGGCCCTACCTCATCGGCTTTCCAGTCATTGTCTACACAGACCATTCTGCTCTGCGCCATCTTTTTGCGAAGAAAGATGCAAAATCTCGGCTAATACGTTGGATCCTCTTGCTTCAAGAGTTTGACCTTGTCATTAAGGACAAAAGAGGATGTGAAAACGTGGTCGCCGACCATCTCTCACGACTTCTTTCTTCGCCGTCGCCTCAACTTCCGATCAACGACGTTTTTCCGGATGAACAACTCTTGACAGTATCTCGCGTACCCTGGTTCGCAGATATTGTGAACTATTTGGCCACAGGGTTACTGCCGACTGAATGGTCAAGTCAGGACAGACTTCGATTCTTATCCCAAGTAAAACATTTTTACTGGGACGAACCCTATCTGTTCAAGTACTGTCCCGACCAGATTATTCGTCGGTGTGTCCCTGACGATGAATTCAAGAGTGTGCTGTCATTTTGCCACGATCAAGCATGTGGCGGGCATTTTGGCCCCAGAAAGACAGCTGAGAAGATCTTGCAATGTGGTTTCTACTGGCCACAACTCTTCAAAGACGCTCATGACTATTGCAAGACTTGCTCCCGGTGCCAACACTTTGGCCGGATATCCCGGAGGAACGAGATGCCGCTCTAACTAATCTTGGTTGTGGAGATTTTCGACGTTTGGGGGATAGATTTTATGGGGCCGTTTCCCTGCTCTTTCGGGAACTTGTACATCCTTCTCGCTGTTGATTACGTCTCTAAGTGGGTCGAGGCTGTGCCCAGCCGGACTAATGACAACAAGGTTGTCGTTAGGTTTCTTAAAGAAAATATTTTCTCCCGTTTTGGGCACCCCCGAGCGATCATTAGCGATAATTGAACTCATTTCTGCAATAAGACTTTCGAGGCCTTGATGCGGAAATATTTCATTAATCATAAGCTATCTACACCCTACCACCCCCAAACCTGTGGGCAAGCCGAAGTTTCAAATCGGCAAATCAAGCAGATACTAGAGAAGATGGTTTCCAAGAACCGTAAGTATTGGTCGCTGAAACTCACTGATGCCCTTTGGGCATTTCGAACCGCTTATAAGACCGATCTTGGCATGTCTCCCTATCGACTTGTGTACGGAAAGGCTTGCCACCTCCCTGTCGAAATAGAGCATCGCGCATTTTGGGCGATCAAGAAGCTGAATCTGTCTCTCAAAGATGCGGGCAGCCAACGGAAGCTGCAGTTGAACGAATTGAGCGAGCTTAGGGATAAGGCTTATGATAACGCGGTTGTCGTTAAAAACCGAATGAAGGTGTTTCACGATAAACATCTTTTGCGCAAAACTTTCGTACCTGGTCAGCAGGTACTGCTTTACGACACCCGACTCCACTTCCATCCTGGAAAGCTCAGATCTCGCTGGAAAGGGCCGTATTTTGTGCGGAATGTGTATCCGCATGGCGCTGTGGATTTGGAGAATCCAAAGGACGGTTCATTTTTCAAAGTAAACGAACACCGAATTAAACCGTACCTTAGCGCCGAACCAACAGAGGAGCTCCTGGTCTTACAGGAGCCGGTTTACCCTGCATAATCTTCCTCTGCTTACCACCAAACTTCGGTTATCCAGCCAAGAACAGTGGACACTGTTCCAAATAAGTTTGGGGGTATGTATATACCATTTTATATTTATTTGTGGATATTCTTTTCCGTTTTTACTCTTTGAAAACATATAAACAATTTTTGTGTATATCTAACCGACAATTTTGACCCTTCAAATGATCTCTTCATGCAATGACAGTGAGGACACTGTCCAGTTTAAGTTTAGGGGTACGCTCGGTACGCATTTCTAACCTTCGCATTCATATGTATATTTTGCATCTGCATATTAAAATCCATTAAATCCATAAAAATCAGAAAATTTTCTAAAAAAATAAAAACTTTTTTGTCAAGATAGCTAGTGGGAGAACTCTGATTCAACATTTCGACGGTTTTGTTTGATAAAATAAGAATAACTAAATCTTATGTTTAGATTTTGAAAACCTGAAAGATAACTCTCCTTTGAATTTAACTATAACTGATATACGTCTTTACATCACACTACACGTGTCGTGAGTTTTGGAAATTAGATGGCAAGTCTTTTATGTCTAAAAACTTTTAATGGATAAATGATTTTCTGAGGATCAAATAGGTTTGTTCTGAAATAAGTAATATCAAGAATAATTTATGAAGTAAAGTGAATATGAAGGAATGTTATTGATTCCTTAATTGGAACTAAGTCTGAAAAATAACCCATCTGGAACTTGATTGGAATGATTACACACCTAACCCACTAAACACGTCTTTTATCAAAAAAAAATATAACCGAACTGCCGGTTATATCTCCGTTCGTATTGAATCATTATGATTTTCACGCTAAATTGTCTTTTGTTTTTTGACCTAGGTAACTTGAGTAATTAAGTCCGCTGGGGTGTTTCTACACCTAATGCCCTAAAGCCAACTGGTTTGGGTGCATTGGCCCAAAGCTCGCTAAGAAGCCTAGAAAGTCCAGATTAAAACAAAGTCAAGCAAGTATTCTCTCCGAGTTAAAATTCCTAACGGTTCTTTGTGTGAGAATAATCTTGACAAAAGACAGGTTTTTATAAAAAATATTTCTAGCGGAGATATGAAGGTTTTATTCTATGATAAAGACTATTGCACGTTCACAGAGATGTGTATGAAATGAAAACAAGAAAAAGGTGGAGTGAAAAATAAGACCTAGTTTCCTGTTAAGGAAGACAGAAATTCTGAAGTTGAAACTTTACTGGAAAACGAAACTTGAAAAATGCTTAACTCTTTATAAAACTTATGTGATCCTTTCAAAATTCTTATCTGGGCTTTATTGTATGACATGATGACTTTATTCGAACCTTCTGGAACTTAACGACACTATTTGCACTACACGTAAAGACATATAAAATCTTAAATTAAATAAAATGCGAGATGTGAAAAATAAAGGTTCGATAGTTGTTCATTTGATAAAACTGCATATTTTTATTACATTTTTCCTACCATTTTCATATTAAAAAAAGGACTTTAATATAATATATTATACATATGAGGGTTTATGTGTTAAAACACCATTTTCCATGTGTTAATATATTTTAATTAGCATTTGGTAGGAAAATGTATGCAAATAAATCCATTGACCAAATCCTAGTAGAAATAAGTCTACTAAATATTATTTGAGATTATTGTGCAGAATTTTCCAAGTTGTTATGTAGAATTTATCAAAGAAATCAAGTTGTTGAAGAAGACTTGCCAAATTAAGAATCAAAACTTGGAGACCAAGTCTGGAAGCAACCGAGAAAAGATTTTCAGATTCTGAAGGTGCCTAGGATTGCCAAATGTCATAGTGAGAAAGCCCTAAAAAATTGATCAATTGATCTCCTCCATTGGCCGCGGAACCGCGACCAAACCCCCCTGTTAGCCGCGGATCCGCGGCCTTCTAGAAGGATCATTTGCTGAAATTTTGGGAGATCAATCTTTGCTGAATTTTACCAAGTTTCCAATCTAAAGATTCTTGCTTTGCACTATAAAAGGGCACCGAGAGCCTCTTGGAAAAGTTATCAAGCCGACGCGATCACGAAGCCCCAGACGCTCACGCATCCAGGCTGATCATCAACTGTTCGTCTACCTCCTTGGAAAAGATCGAGAAGCAAACTAGTCTTTGTAATCATTTTCTAAGGAATCAAAGTGTAGATTGTTCAAGTTGATTAATAAAGGTAGTTGTTTTATTTAATTCTTTTACATTTTACATTATATTTTTCCTCTCTATCTTTTCATCTTCTTTTCTCAACATGCGCGAGTAATTCTCCGCTTGTTAGGGTTCGTAGGATTAGGGTAGGCTAATGGACGATGAAAATAATTAAACCCTTTTTAGGTCCTATAAAATTTAGGAACTTTATCAAAAGAATCATTAAAATCCTAATCGGGAGCGCTAGCAATTCTTTGCTAGTTTCGACCGCGATTAGAGATTAGATTAATGATTGTTTTGGTAAAGGCTAGATATGAACGGAGTTCCGTGTCGAGATAAGGGTTAAGAGTGGGATTCCTTTTCCCTCCAGAAACCCTAATCTACACGCATCACCGTCATTCTAGTTCTAAATCTATTAATGGATAAAAGGGTAACTTTTAATTAATCGTCCATAACTACTAAATCCTAACGAACCCTACAAGCCCTTTTATTATATTATCTAAGTCTCTAAAATAATCTAGATCTATATTTTACATTCTTGTTAACGTAGATCTAGAAACCATTCTATAAAATTCTTTATCCCTTCTCTCTTTCTCAACACATCTAAAGTAAAAGTAAAAGGTTCCACGTTTCCCAGAGGACGACCCGTACTCATCTCGGTCTAGCTACACGCGACACCGTATTGATTGCGGTTAACTACAAACAAAAACTTTTTCGTAACAATCAAATGATAGTCTAGACTTAGGATAATAGAATTGTTATTTTCTGAAACAAAACTTCAGGATTTGAATCATAAGTTATTTTGCAAAACTAGCTTGACCGGATTTTATGGGTAGTATCCGCTGAAAACCCTCAGGAGACAACACTCCTCCTACTAGGGACACCTAGAGGTTTAACGGCTTGTTGCACATGCTCAGTGCAATCGCGTTCCCTGCGAAAGTGAGGTTAGGAAATTTTTTATGAATAAATTGGCTTTGCTCGGGACGAGCAAATGATAAGTTTGGGGGTATTTGTTCATATCAGATTTTTGCATTATTATACCGCCCAATTTTTATCACATTGCTTATCGGTAGGTACTCTTGAGCCGTGTTTGCTAGTCAATTGTAGGATACATGTTCTCGGCTCTAAACGGTGAAATTCATGGAAAAGCATGACAAAATCCGGATTACTGCCAACCACAGATAAAACACGGGTCTCCGCTCTCTATCCGTATGTTGCCGCACACCAGTTTAAGAGACAAAATGGCAAATCAGTGTCATTTTCATGCACAAGGCTCAATGGCAACACAAGATCCAACATATCTACGCGGAGCTCGAGGAAATCATGACAAAAAGATCCACATCAAATCACCTTTTGGTCTGCTGGAATTCTGGAAAAATTGTGAAGAGTTTCAGAGAAAAAACATATACTAAACAGCAGACAACAGCAGACCAGGGGACCCCACCAAATACGAGGATCCAACTCCTTTACATGGCCGCGGAACCGCGGCATAAGCATGCTTAGGCTGCGGAACCCCGGCCGTACGGCCTCCGCAGAAGATCATACTTTGGGGGCATGTTGGTAATTTCATATATGGGCAGATTGTTGCCCTAGGTTTCCAGTCTCCTGCCTATAAAGAGTCGAGAACTTGTCAAAGCCAAGGATCCATAATCTTGTATTTAGAATTTAGAATACATGTGTTCTTCTTCCTCCTCCTCTCATCTCTTCTCAATTAAAAACTTGTAGTGAGCTTTTGTGAGTGAAGAATGAATAAAGGAGTTCTTTGTTATCATGCTTGTCTTGTTCTTTTTATAATTGCTTGTAATTTTCTTTTGCTAATCTAGTTGTTGTTATTTATTGTTTGTTTTTTCTTGTTCTCTTTTCCTTTATCCTTAAACAACCATGATGCTTACGCTTGATCCTTGCCGAGGTGAGGTCGCAAATAGCTAGTTGTAATCTTCTAACCTCTTTCTTTCTATCTTCCTCCTTTGTTTTATTTTCATTTTTCTTGTAATGGGTGAGTAGTATCCATACTTGTTAGGGTAGGATAAGGAAAGTTTGAGAGAAGGAAATCTCTCTCACTCTTTCCTTGCCCAACATCTTAAACCGAACTCCCGTTAATTGAACCACAATCCGCTCCCTACGGCACCCTATCCTACATGATAGCGGTGATTCCCTAGTGAGACCGGTTGTGGTTGAATTAACCGGAGGTTAAGGCTAAGAGCCAAGAACGGACGGACAAGCACCAAAAGGAAGAACTTATGCGTTGGAAAGCCTAGCTTATACTCGCAAGTTCCTTTCTAGTCGTGCTAATCCCTGTTGTTGCCGATTACCGTAACACCGATATTAAGAGTGGCAACGAAAGAAGTGAGCGACTCCTAACTCAAACTATCCTAATCCTAACCCTAACAAGCTCTTTATATACCATTTTAGCACAAAGTTAATCTAAACACAAACTTGGACATATTCGTGTCGTGTTTGTTTGTTTGTTTGTTTGTTTTATTTTGGTTGCCTGTGGATTGTATACGGAGACTAATTTATGTTGTTGCCCGTAGGGCGTGTATTAGTCCAAATCCGTATTTTCTTAGATTTGGATTTGGGTAGGGTTTAAGGATCGTTAATCTCATTTGAGACTAAGATCAACTTAAACGTTTGTTGAGGATACGTTCGTCTAATTTTTAGACTAAGATCTACTCAACATGATCATTTATATCCAACAAAAGAGCAGTTGGGCTCTATTATTTTCAAAGGGTTTATTGATTGTCAGGACCCGCCACCTCTTTGAAGACGCTGAGGAATTACAACGACATGTATCAGAGATATGAAGAGATGTACTCTTAAACCAATGTCAGTTGAGGGATTTGTAATTGGATTGATTTAAAAATCGTTAATCTCGATTGAGATTAAGATCAACTTAAGTGGTTGTTAAGGATACATTAGTCTCATTTAGACTAAGATCTACTTAAGAGGATCATTTAGATCCAACAAAAGAGAATTTGGGCTCTATTGTTTTAGTTTAGGGACATTGCGGTCCATAATTAGTTTAAGGACATTATGATTGGTAGGGGTTTTGCGTGCTATGTTTGTTACCGCAATCAAGACGGTTTCGCTTGTAGCTAGGCGGTTGAGTACGGGTCGTCCGTAGGGAGATGGGAGTCTTTTTCTATGTGTTTTAACGAGTTAAGTCCAAATGTCCAAGTTTGTGTTTAGATTAACTTTGTGCTAAAATGGTATATAAAGAGCTTGTTAGGGTTAGGATTAGGTTAGTTTGAGTTAGGAGTCGCTCACTTCTTTCGTTGCCACTCTTAATGTCGGTGTTACGGTAATCGGCAACAACGGGGATTAGCACGACTAGGAAGGAACTTGCGAGTATAAGCTAGGCTTTCCAACGCATAAGTTCTTCCTTTTGGTGCCTGTCCGTCCGTTCTTGGCTCTTAGCCTTAACCTCCGGTTAATTCAACCACAACCGGTCTCACTAAGGAATCACCACTATCATGTAGGATAGGGTGCCGTAGGGAGCGGATTGTGGTTCAATTAACGGGAGTCCGAATTAAGATGTTGGGCAAGAAAAAAGTGAGAGAGATTTCTTTCTCTCAAACTTTCCTTATCCTACCCTAACAAGTATGAAAACTACTCACCCATTATAAGGAAAAGAAAATAAAACAAAGGAGGAAGATAGAAAGAAAGAGGTTAGAAGATTACAACTAGCTATTTGTGACCTCGCCTTGGCAAGGATCAAGCTTAAGCATCATAGTGGTTTAAGGATAAAGAAAAAGAGAACAAGAAACAAACAATCAACAAATAACAACAACTAGATTAGCAAATGAAAATTACAAGCAATTATAAAAAGAACAAGACAAGCATGATAACAAAGAGAACTCTTTTATTCATTCTTCACTCACAAAAGCTCACTACAAGTTTTTAATGGAGAAGAGATGATAAGAGGAAGAAGAACAACACATGTATTCTAAAATCTAAATACAAGAATATGGACCCTTGGCTTTGGCAAGTTCTGGACTATTTATAGGCAGGTAACCGGAAACCTAGGGCAACAATCTGCCCATATATGAAATTACCAATATGCCCCCAAAGTATGAACTTCTGCAGAGGCCGTACGGCCGCGGTTCCGCAGCCTAAGCATGCTTATGCCGCGGTTCCGCGGCCATGTAGAGGAGTTGGCTCCTCGGATTTTGTGGGGTCCCTTGGTCTGATGTTGTCTGCTGTTTGGTATATGTTTTTTCTCTGAAACTCTTCATAATTTTTCCAGAATTCCAGCAGACCATAAAGTGATTTGATGTGGATCTTTTTGTCATGATTTTCTCGAGCTCCGTGTAGATATGTTGGATCTTGTGTTGCCATTGAGCCTTGTGCATGAGAATGACATTGATTTGCCATTTTGTCTCTTAAACTGGTGTGCGGCAACATACGGATAGAGAGCGGAGACCCGTGTTTTATCTGTGGTTGGCAGTAATCTGGATTTTGTCGTGCTTTTCCATGAATTTCACCGTTTAGTGCCGAGAACCTGTATCCTGCAATTGACTAGCAAACATGGCTCTAGAGTACCTACTGATAAGCAATGTGATAAAAATTGCGTGGTATAAAAATGCGAAAATCTGATATGAACAAATACCCCCAAACTTATCATTTGCTCGTCCCGAGCAAAGCCAATTTATTCACAAAAAATTTCCTAACCTCACTTTCGCAGGGAACGCGATTGCACTGAGCATGTGCAACAAGCCGTTAAACCTCTAGGTGTCCCTAGTAAGAGGAGTGTTGTCTCCTGAGGGTTTTCAGCGGATACTACCCACAAAATCCGGTCAAGCTAGTTTTGCAAAATAACTTCGATTCAAAAACACCTAAAGTTTTGTTTCAGAAAATAACAATTCTATTATCCTGAGTCTAGACTTTCGAACCTTTATTTTTCACACCTCGCTTCTTTTTTAACTTAAGATTTTATATGTCTTTACGTGCAGTGCAAATAGTGTCGTTAAGTTTCCAGAAGGATCGATTAAAGTCATCCTGTCACACAATAAAGCCCAGATAAAATTTTTAAAGGGATCACATAAGTTTTATAAAGAGTTAAGCATTTTTCAAGTTTCGTTTTCCAGTAAGGTTTCAACTTCAGAATTTATATCTTCCTTAACAGGAACTAGGTCTTATTTTTCACTCCACCTTTTTCTTGTTTTCATTTCATACACACCTCTATGAACGTGCAATAGTCTTTATCATAGAATAAAACTTTCATATCTCCGCTAAAAATATTTTTTATAAAAACCTGTCTTTTGTCAAGATTATTCTCATACAAAGAACCGTTAGGAATTTTAACTCGGAGAGAACACTTGCTTGACTTTGTTTTAATCTGGACTTTCTAGGCTTCTTAACGAGCTTTGGGCCAATGCACCCAAACCAGTTGGCTTTAGGGTATTAGGTGTAGAGACATCCCAGCGGACTTAATTACTCAAGTTACCTAGGTCCAAAAACAAAAGACAATTTAGCGTGAAAATCATGATAATTCAATGCGAACGGAGATATAACCGTCAGTTCAATTATTTTTTTGGATAAAAGACGTTTTTAGTGGGTTAGGTGTGTAATCATTCCAAACAAGTTTCAGATGGGTTATTTTTCAGAATTAGTTCCAATTAAGGCGTCAATAACATTCCTTCATATTCACTTCACTTCATAAACTATTCTTGATATTACTTATTTCAGAACAAACCTATTTAATCCTCAGAAAATCATTTATCCATTTAAAAGTTTTTAGACATAAAAGACATGTCATCTAATTTCCAAAACTCACGACACGTGTAGTGTGATGTAAAGACGTATATCAGCTATAGTTAACTTCAAAGGAGAGTTATCTTTCAGGTTTTCAAAATCTAAAAATAAGATTTAGTTATTCTTATCTTATCAAACAAAAACCGTCGAAATGTTGAATCAGAGTTCTCCCACTAACTAACTTGAAAGATTTTTTTTATATTTTTAGAAAATTTTCTGATTTTTATGGATTTTATTATGCAGATGCAAAATATACATATGAATGCGAAGGTTAGAAATGCGTACCGAGCGTACCCCCAAACTTAAACTGGACAGTGTCCTCACTGTCATTGCATGAAGATATCATTTGAAGGGTCAAAATTGTCGGTTAGATATACACAATTTTTTTTTTGTTTATGTTTTTAAAGAGTAAAAATGGAAAAGAATATCCACAAATAAATAAAAAATGGTATATACATACCCCCAAACTTATTTGGAACAGTGTCCACTGTTCTTGGCTGGATAACCGAAGTTTGGTGGTAGGCAGAGGAAGATTATGCAGGGTAAACCGGCTCCTGTAAGACCAGGAGCTCTTCTGTTGGTTCGGCGCTAAGGTACGGTTTTAGTCGGTGTCCGTTCACTTTGAAAAATGAACCGTCCTTTGGATTATCCAAATCCACAGCGCTCTGCGAATACACATTCCGCACAAAATACGGCCCTTTCCGGCGAGATCTGAGCTTTCCTGGATGGAAGTGTAGCCGGGTGTCGTAAAGCAGTACCTGTTGACCAGGTACGAAAGTTTTGCGCAAAAGGTGTTTATCGTGAAACACCTTCGTTCGGTTCTTAACGACAACCGTGTTATCGTAAGCCTCATCCCTAAGCTCGCTCAATTCGTTCAACTGCAGCTTCCGATGGCTGCCCGCATCTTCGAGAGACAGATTCAGCTCCTTTATCGCCCAAAATACGCGATGCTCTATTTCGACAGGGAGGTGGCAAGCCTTTCCGTACACAAGCCGGTAGGGAGACAAGCCAAGATCGGTCTTATAAGCCGTTCGAAATGCCCAAAGGGCATCAGTGAGTTTCAACGACCAATCTTTTCGGTTCTTGGAAACCATCTTTTCCAGTATCTGCTTGATTTGCCGATTTGAAACTTCGGCTTGCCCATAGGTTTGGGGGTGGTAGGGCCTAGATAGCTTATGATTAATGGAATATTTCTGCATCAAGGCCTCGAAAGTCTTATTGCAGAAATGAGTTCCATTGTCGCTAATGATCGCTCGGGGGTGCCCAAACCGGGAGAAAATGTTTTCTTTAAGAAACCTAACGACAACCTTGTTGTCGTTAGTCCGGCTGGGCATAGCCTCGACCCATTTAGAGACGTAATCAACAGCAAGAAGGATGTACAAGTTCCCGAAAGAGCTGGGAAACGGCCCCATGAAATCTATCCCCCAAACGTCAAAGATCTCCACAACCAAGATTGGTTGGAGCGGCATCTCGTTCCTCCGGGATATCCGGCCCAAGTGACGGCATCGGGTGCAAGTCTTGCAATAGTCATGAGCGTCTTTGAAGAGTTGTGGCTAGTAGAAACCACATTGCAAGATCTTCTCAGCTGTCATTCTCGGGCCAAAATGCCCGCCACATGCTTGATCGTGGCAAAATGACAGCACACTCTTGAATTCATCGTCAGGGACACACCGACGAATAATCTGGTCAGGACAGTACTTGAACAGATAGGGTTCGTCCCAGTAAAAGTGTTTTACTTAGGATAAGAATCGAAGTCTGTCCTGACTTGACTATTCAGTCGGTAATAACCCTGTGGCCAAATAATTCACAATATCTGCGAAGCAGGGTTCGCGAGATACTGTCAAGAGTTGTTCATCCGGAAAAACGTCGTTGATCGGAAGTTGAGGTGATAGCGAAGAAGGAAGTCGTGAGAGATGGTCGGCGACTACGTTTTCACATCCTCTTTTTTCCTTGATGACAAGGTCAAACTCTTGAAGCAAGAGGATCCAACGTATTAGTCGAGATTTTGCATCTTTCTTCGCAAAAAGTTGGCGCAGAGCAGAATGGTCTGTGTAGACAATGACCGGAGAGCCGATGAGGTAGGGCCTGAACTTTTCTAAAGCAAATACAACAGCTAAGAATTCCTTCTCAATTGTTATATAATTAAGTTGGGCGACGTTTAGGGTTCGGCTAGCATAATAGATTACGTGCGGCATCTTGTTGATGTGTTGTCTAAGGACAGCACTAATGGCAAAGTCGGATGCGTCGCACATAATCTCAAATGGGTGCGTCCAGTCAGGTGAAGAAAGAACGGGAGCATAAGTGAGTGAGCTTTTTAATGACTCGAACGCAGTCACACAGCTCGAGTTGAAGTCGAATGGCATGTCCATGTCCAGTAGAAGAGTCAAGGGCCTAGCAATCTTGCTAAAGTCCTTGATAAACCGTCTATAGAAACCGGCATGGCCAAGGAAGGCTCGGATGTCTCTGACGCATCTGGGAGGAGGGAGATTGGAAATGACCTCAATCTTTACTTTGTCAACCTCTATGCCATTTTGCGAAATGATATGTCCTAAGATGATACCTTCGCGCACCATGAAGTGGCACTTCTCCCAATTCAAAGTGAGGTTCTTGTCCTTACATCGGGTAAGGACAGCGTCAAGATGCAGCAAACACTCGTTAAAGGAATCGCCGAAGATGGAGAAATCGTCCACGAAGATCTTCAGGAATTTCTCCACCATGTCTGAGAAGATTCCCATCATACACGGCTGGAAGGTAGCGGGCGCATTGCATAACCCAAAGGGCATGCGACGATATGCGAACGTGCCGAAAGGACAAGTGAATGTGGTCTTTTCCTGGTCTTTTTCGGCGATGGGAATCTGATTATAGCCGGAGTAGCCATCAAGAAAGCAGTAGTACTCGTGTCCGGCCAATCGTTCAAGCATTTGGTCAATGAAAGGTAGCGGAAAGTGGTCTTTCCGCGTTGCGGCGTTGAGTTTTCTGTAATCGATGCATACTCGCCACCCAGTTTGGGTGCGAGTAGGGATTAACTCATTCACCTCGTTAGTAATGACAGTTATGCCTGACTTCTTGGGGACAACGTGAATGGGGCTAACCCACTGGCTATCAGAGATAGGGTAAATGATACCACTATCCAGACACTTCACGATTTCCTTTTTCACAGCCTCCTTCATGACTGGGTTGAGTCGTCTTTGTGGATCCCTGGCTGGTTTGGCATCATCCATCAGATGAATGTGATGTTCAACGATCAGGGGACTAATCCCCTTGATGTCCGCCATGGACCAGCCAAAAGCTTGCCTATTGCTGTGCAAGACCGCAAGAAGGGCTTTCTCTTGCTCTGGAGCTAGAGAAGCCGAGATGATAACAGGGAGGGTCTCGTTCTCACCCAAGTAAGCGTACTTAAGATGAGACGGAAAAGGCTTGAGTTCGAGTGTTGGAGGTGAAACTATTGAAGGCAAGATTGGTGAAAAGGTCTCGAACTCGAAGGATTCCAGCAAAGGTTCAAAACGAGTTTAAGCGACCGAGTTGGATGGTTCAGGTAACTCATCCGGAAATTCAAAGTATTCAAACTCAGGTGGAGAGTGGCAAAGATCGTTCGAGAAAGTGAAACACTCATAGTCATTGTCGGGCGCAGAAACAGCAGCAGGTTCGAAGAGGAATGCACTAGTGGCGTTAAGGTTATCGTGATCGAACAAAAACTCCTCGAATTCACACTCTTCTGGGGTGATCTCCTGGATTGAGCAAACGTCTAGTATATGAGCATTAGGTTCGGAGGGATGATTCCCCAACCTAAAAATGTTGAGTTCAATTGTCATGTTTCCAAAAGATAGGTTCATCGAACCATTGCGACAATTGATCACAGCATTTGAGGTTGCAAGGAATGGGCGACCGAGTATCACCGGAATTTGATTCCGTGGGTTAGCTACAGGCTGTGTGTCTAATACAATGAAGTCAACGGGGAATATGAAGTCCCCAACCTTGATTAACACATCCTCTAGCTCACCCCTAGGATGGGTGATCGATCGGTCGGCCATTTGGAGAGTGCAGTGTGTGGGTTTCAGCTCTCCTACGCCTAGTTGCTCATATACTGAGTATGGAAGCAGGTTAACACTGGCACCAAGATCTAATAGTGCGCGGTTGATGTTCTTATCCCCAATTGTAATAGAAATCGTAGGACAGCCAGGGTCCTTCCGTTTTTGCGGTAAAGATTGGGTAAGAGCATCACTCACAGCACTAGCCAAGAAAACTTTCTTGGGTACCTGAGACTTCCTCTTTTTCGTGCACAAGTCCTTTAAGATTTTCGCGTAGGACAGGACTTGTTGGACAACATCTAAAAGGGGAATGTTAATGTTAACCTGCTTAAACAACTCCAGAATCTTCTCCATTTGTGGATTTTGTTTATTGGACCTCAACCGGTTTGGAAATGGAATGTTTTTAAAATTGGTTGAGTCCAATGCTTGTGGAGGAGATTGTGGAGCTGGAACGGATCCCAGAGCTGGTGTTTTCGTGGAGTGAGAAGTGGGTCCAATTCAGAGCAGAAGAAGAAGAAGAACCTTTAGATGAATGGAGAATAGGCTCAGAAGACGAAGAAGAAGAAGAAGAAGCTGTCGGGGTGTCATTATCCTCAATTGTTGTGCCGATGTTGTTGTGCAGCATCCTTCCTGATCTCAATGTAGTCATGGCACTCACATTATGGTTCTGTTGTTCAAGAGCAACATGTACATTATGTAGATGACCGGGATTTGGGAGTGGTTGAGATAGAAGCTTCCCCTTTTCTCGCTCGCTTAACGCCGCATTCAGCTGTGCAATCTGGGTTTCGATAGTCTTGATGCTTTCCCCGTGTGCAGCAGTGTGTTGCACTAAAGACTGAATAGACGACTGGATGTTGGCGGTGGATTGTGTCGATTGTTTAACGAACGCCTCCAGACTTCGTTCTAGCGAGGAAACCTTATCGTTGTTTGACGGAACAAAGTTGTTTTGCGGAAAAGAATTGTTGGGTGCAAAGTTGTTCGCCTGATTTTGAAAAGGTTGGGGTTGAAAGGGCTGCTGAAACTGATGTTGAGTTTGTTGTTGCGCTTGTTGTTGCGGATGAGGGGGCCTCTGGAAATTGTTGCCTTGGAATTGTTGCTGATTCTGATTCCAGGCGAAATTGGGGTGGTTCCTCCAACCGGGATTGTAGGTGGAAGAGTATGGATCATTCCTCGGTCTTTGCTGAAATGCAGCATTAACCTGATCCTGTCCTTAGGATGGTGGATTGTAAGGACACTCTTCGGTTAAGTGAGAAGGATCAGAACAACAAGCACAAATGGTACGAAGGGGAAGAACAGGGGTAGGAGCAGGAGATGAAAATTTGCTCTCTATCGCTTCAAGTTTTCTCGTTATTGCAGCCATTTCAGCTTTCATCGCAATAGAGACATCGAGTTGGTGAATTCCTACCCTAGATTGACCAGTAGAAGTGGAGAAAGAAGAAGAAGTAGTTGGTCTAGTGCTCTCCCATTGAAGCGTTTGTTCCGCAAGGTCGTCGAAGAATTGCCACGCTTCCTCGTCAGATTTTGATAGGAAGTGGCCCTGACAAATGGTTTCCAACAACTGCTTGGTTGCTGGGTTCAGGCCCTCGTATAAGGTTTGGCAAAGTTGCAATTTCTCAATACCGTGGTGAGGGCACTGAACAAGAAGGTCTTTATACCGGTCAAAGCACTTCCAGAATGGTTTAGAAGGAAGCTGAGAGAATTGGTTGATTTCGTTACGGATCCTTGCGGTTTTATAATTCGGATAGAATTTCTTGAGAAACGCTTTCACAAACTCGTCCCAACTGGTTATGGAGTGGGAAGCGGTGCTATACAGCCATTTTTCAGCAAGATCGCATAAAGTGAATGGAATGACCCGTAGCCGTATAGCATCGTCCGACAGCTGGGTAGTTTTCATCATGGCACAAACATTTTGGAACTTGTTGATGAAGATATAGGCATCTTCAGATTCAAGCCCATGAAATTTTGGAAGCATATTAATGAAGTGGGGCTTAATTTCAAAATTATCCCCATTGGCCGGTGGAAGGGAAAGACAGGTGGGAAGTGCAGAACGGGTGGGATAGAAACGATCCTGGAGCGCGATTCGCTGCGGCGCTACAACAGGTGGTGGTGGTGGGTTATTTACCTCCATAGGAGGTGGAGTCAATCCCGGGGGAGTCAAAGAGATGTTTGGATTAAATACTGACATCGCGGAAGAGGAGGTTGGTGATGGTGAAGGTGAAGATGTATGAACAGAATTCCGGTCAACGTCGGAGTTGGCCGGCAAAGGTAAGGGTGAAAGAGGCGTGGATGGAGTTTCGACGTCTGAGTCGATCGTGTATTCGGTAGCGACTAACGTAACACGGACTAGGCGGGCGCTAGTGTCCCAAGTCCAAACGGACATACACTAAACGAGTTTAGTATAGTCAAAGCGGAGAAGGTGAAGGTAAGAAAACGTCAATGGAGAAATACGATGCTTGGTGGGTGAAAAAATGGATTCTGGGGACAAAGGGCAAGTTTTTATAAAAGTTTTTGGTTTTTTGTTTTTTTTAGAAAGAGCTTTACAGAAATATTTACGGGCTTACGGCTTCAAGCAATCACAAATAAGATATGCACAATCACACCTAGATCTAGGGTCACCTAGGTCAGCTAGACAGCTCCTAACTGTTCCAAAGGGCTATAAATAGGAACTCAAACCACCTCTTCTCCAACAATTGCGGCTAGGTAAGTGCAAGGTAAGTGGGAGGCTCCCCACTATATAAATAGTGGTCCTAATTAAGTAACCACTTACCTTGGACACACTTGCCTAGACACAGCAAAAGTCAGGATAGGATAAACGGCCGATGCATGTAACTAGTCATCTGTCCTATTGAGCGCGAAGTCCTTAGGGCTGAGTCTAGTATTTTTTAATTTAAGCAATGGTCAATGCTTATGCTTTTTGTGATTTCTGGGGTCCTGGGAAGGGTGATGAAATCCCCACCCAATCTGAATTGGTTTCAAGCCCCTTAAAGTCCGTATTAATATATACAAAGCAGTAACAATCAACTGCAAATAATTTTTTATTTTAGCGCGGCGCAAAGAATCCTGCACAAAAACAATTTATTGGAATGGGGAAGAGAGTTTACGCAAAGAATGCTGCAGAAAACACAGTTCAGTGGAGTCCAGAGGAGTGGGGGAGAGACAAGAGACACTTACAGGGAATTTGGCATCCTGATGGCACCAAACGGCCGCAGTTCCGCGGCCTAAGCTTGCTTATGCCGCGGTTCCGCGGCAGTAAGGTAGGATTGGGCCTTCAAAAATTTTGTAGATCCTTCTTTGGCTATCCTCTTCTTGTCTGGATTTCCTGAATCTTGATTTGCTCACTGTATCTGCTCCAGATTTTTACAGTAGACCGTTGGCTCCGTCTTGATCCGTCGCGGTATAGCCGCGAAATATGGGTCTAACTTCCTACGTCTTTGGCACTGAACTCGAACTTCGTTTTATCCTGCACACTTGCACAAAAACTAATAAAAAAATAACAAGATGATTTTTTTACAATGTATATTTTTTTGTTTTTCGGTTAGATTTATATTCACAAATTAACCCGAAATTACACAAAGAAATAAACTACCGTCTCCCCCGCGATGACGCCATTTGATTGTTAGGGGTTTTGCGTGCTAAGTTTGTTACTGCAATCAAGACGGTTTCGCTTGTGGCTAGCCAGTTGAGTACGGGTCGTCCGCAGGGAGATAGGAGACTTTTTCTATGTGTTTTAACGAGTTAAGTCCAAATGTCCAGGATTGTTTTTAGATTAACTTTGTGCTAAAATGGTATATAAAGAGCTTGTTAGGGTTAGGATTAGGTTAGTTTGAGTTAGGAGTCGCTCACTTCTTTCGTTGTCACTCTTAATGTCGGTGTTACGGTAATCGGCAACAACGGGGATTAGCACGACTAGGAAGGAACTTGCGAGTATAAGCTAGGCTTTCCAACGCATAAGTTCTTCCTTTTGGTGCTTGTCCGTCCGTTCTTGGCTCTTAGCCTTAACCTCCGGTTAATTCAACCACAACCGGTCTCACTAAGGAATCACCGCTATCATGTAGGATAGGGTGCCGTAAGGAGCGGATTGTGGTTCAATTAACAGGAGTCCGAATTAAGATGTTGGGTAAGAAAAGAGTGAGAGGGATTTCCTTCTCTCAAACTTTCCTTATCCTACCCTAACAAGTATGAAAACTACTCACCCATTATAAGGAAAAGAAAATAAAACAAAGGAGGAAGATAGAAAGAAAGAGGTTAGAAGATTACAACTAGCTATTTGAGACCTCACCTTGGCAAGGATCAAGCTTAAGCATCATAGTTGTTTAAGGATAAAGAAAAAGAGAACAAGAAACAAACAAACAACAAATAACAACAACTAGATTAGCAAATGAAAATTACAAGAAATTATAAAAAGAACAAGACAAGCATGATAACAAAGAGAACTCTTTTATTCATTCTTCACTCACAAAAGCTCACTACATGTTTTTAATGGAGAAGAGATGATAAGAGGAAGAAGAACAACACATGTATTCTAAAATCTAAATACAAGAATATAGACCCTTGGCTTTGGCAAGTTCTGGACTATTTATAGGCAGGTAACTGGAAACCTAGGGAAACAATCTGCCCATATATGAAATTACCAAAATGCCCCCAAAGTATGAACTTCTGCGGAGGCCGTACGGCCGCGGTTCCGCGGCCTAAGCATGCTTATGCCGCGGTTCCGCGGCCATGTAGAGGAGTTGGCTCCTCGGATTTTGTGGGGTCCCCTGGTCTGATGTTGTCTGCTGTTTGGTATATGTTTTTTCTCTGAAACTCTTCACAATTTTTCCAGAATTCCAGCAGACCAAAAGGTGATTTGATGTGGATCTTTTTGTCATGATTTCCTTGAGCTCCGCGTAGATATGTTGGATCTTGTGTTTCTATTGAGCCTTGTGCATGAGAATGACCTTGATTTGCCATTTTGTCTCTTAAACTGGTGTGCGGCAACATACGGATAGAGAGCGGAGACCCGTGTTTTATCTGTGGTTGGCAGTAATCCGGATTTTGTCGTGCTTTTCCATGAATTTCACCGTTTAGAGCCGAGAACCTGTATCCTGCAATTGACTAGCAAACACGGCTCAAGAGTACCTACCGATAAGCAATGTGATAAAAATTGGGCGGTATAAAAATGCAAAAATCTGATATGAACACATTACGGTCCAGTTTAAAGATGTCATAGTCTATAAAATTTAAAGACATCATAGTCTATGAGTTTAGGGACCTCACGGTCCATAAAGGTTAAGGACATCATAGTCCGTGAGTTTAAAGACCTCACAGTCCATAGAGGTTAAGGACATCATAGTCCATGAGTTTAAGGACTTCATAGTCCATAGAGTTTAGTTTAGGGATATTACGGTCCAGTTTAAAGATGTCATAGTCTGTTTGGTTTTGATTCAACTGTTTGGGGATGCACCAAAAGTTATCGGTCATTGGGACCCTCCATTTCTCTGAAGACGCTGAGAAATTACAACGACATGTATCAGATGCATGAAGAGATGTACCCTTGAACCAATTTTGGTTGAAAGGCTCTGGGTTTTGCTTTGAATGTCATATGAGATGATCAATTTTGGAAGACAAGAGTGTATTTGAAGTTCAGTCGAAATGGGATCCTGCCGCTGGAAGACTTAGCTAATTTGGGGTAAGATTGACTCGAATATAGTGTTAAACACTAGAGTATAATCGGCTATCACGTGCTCCCACGTGATGTGCTTTGATGAAGCGCACAAAATAGTGTTAAACACTAAAAAAGAAACGCTCACATGGGGTCACGTGAGGCCCTTGAGTATTGGGCCAGACTTCCCTTATTTTATTCTCAGAATATGCGTATAAGTGTTAAACACTTGATTTCCACAATTATCACGTATGGACACGTGATGGTGCCCCTACATTGGGTATCAATTCCTCAGATTTCCCCCCAAAAGGGTTTTTCAAGGGGTCATGTGGAGACACGTGAGGCGCCCGCAGTTTGTTCTGCTCTTCTTATTTTGAGGAGTCTATTCAAGGGTCACATGGGAGCACGTGACATGATCTTATTCGTTCTCTTTTGATCATTAAGGGGGAGGGTCACGTGTTGCCACATGATCATGTTAGGTACTTGATCTTTTTACGTGCATGGAGAGATAAATCTCTTGCTGAAGAATTAAATTCTTTTGTAGGGTTAAACCGTAATTTTTTATAGAGAAATTAAATTCCTATATGTTCGAAAGAATTATATTATTTAAACTCAATTCTCCCTCTAAGATTTGGATCTGCATGGCAGAATCTCTCCGATGAGAATTAAATTCTTAACCTATGGGGAAATTTGCTTCTGCAGATCTGTTACCATGAAGAATAACTAAGTTCTTATATTATGGGTTAAACCCTATCTTTGTTTGAGGAATTAAATTCCTATGTGCTTTGTGGGAGAATAAAATTCTCTGAACTTAGGTCCTCGCTTAGGTTTTAGATCTGCATGGCAGAATCCCCGATAAGAATTAAATTCTCAACTTATGGGGAGATCTGCTTCTGCAGATCTTCAACCAAAGGAAGAACTAAGTTTTTATTCAGAAGAGTTAAACTCTTAGTTTGAGAATTAAATTCTCTTTTTGTTTTGTAGGAGCTTATAGAATGATCTCTTTCCCTCTCTTACCTAGGGTTTCTTTCTTTTCTTAAGAGATCTTCTTTTCTCTCTAGAGAATTAAATTCTCTCTTTTTTCCTCTGTTGTTGTCTCTTTCCTTTTTTTCCCCTTCTCTTCTTGGCTCCTATTTATAGGATAAAGAAAAGAATCAGTTTGTTTAGTCAATCTTTCATTGAAAGATTTTGATTGATTTTGTAACCAACATGATTTTTTAGATAACTCGGTGAATTTTATTCACCATTGGATTTTTAATCCAAAAGATATTTTATTTGTTGTTCCCGGCAGATTTTAGGAAAATATTTCCTTATATAGAATCTTTCTATAAACTGCTGATTTTTAATCACCATTGGATTTTTAATCCAACGATGCTTCACTTTACAGAGCACAATTTTTTTTGTTTGGAAAGATTTAGGGAAATATTTTTCCATTAGGGTTTTTGATTCCTTTTAATTGGAATTTAATTTTATTGTTTCATAGGGTCTAGGAACCCATCACGTGTTGGCACGTGATCCATCTAATTAGAATTTAATTCTATTATTTCAGAGGGCTCAGGAACCCATCACGTGTTGGCATGTGACCCCATCGATTAAGCAATTAATTAGAATTTAATTCTATTCGCTCAGAGGACTTAAGAGTCCATCACGTGTTGGCACGTGACCCCACCAGTTAAGAATTTCATTAGAATTTAATTCAATTATTTCAAAGGGCTCAGGGGCCCATCATGTATTGGCACGTGTCCCCATCTCCAATTGTGTATTTCGGCGCCCATAACTTTGCTCATAGAAGGTCATGTGTCCCCACGTGATGTCCGATCACGTGTGGACACGTGATGCTCCTTTTAGGTATTTCCTTGTTGCTTTATTCAGTTCCCATGAGGGAACGCCAATGAAGATGATAAATCATCAAATTACCAGAATAAAATTATGTTGAGAGAATACTCCTCAAATCTTTCCAAACAGGAAAGATTGTGCTCTGTAATTCAGAGTACCGTTGGATCATAGATCCAATGGTGATTAAAAATCACCAAGATACAGAACAATCTCTGTATGGGAAAATAATTTCCCAATCTTTTTAAGTAACAAGAAAGATGTCTTCTATAAAACAGAAGCCCTAGCATCAAAGATCCAACGGTGGGAAACATCCCCAAATAATTCAGAGAAAAGATCTCCTTAACAGATTCTGGCACGCTCGGTGAGACCTTTTCTTCTTTCCACTCAACACTTCGTGTGTCGTGTTCGCGAACGAATCGCGGTTTAATATGGTTGCCCCCGGATTCGAGGTACTAAGATTTGGTGTCTTGCTCCCGTGCAGAGAAAATGGCTTCCAACTGCAACAATTGCAACAACTCCCGCCCCGTCCTCACAGGAGGAGTGACCTATGGGCCTCAAGCGGCCTTCATTTTTGCGATGCCAGTGGAACAGGTGACGCAGGCCACCACTGGGATGTTCTTTGGGACCATGCTCCCACCAATGAGCTTCAACGCCCCACTGCCGTCGCAAGAAACTCTGAAGAAGTCAGTCTTTGATCGGCTTGCAACTACCGCGTTCCCTCTCAACGAGTCGCCTAAATCCAACGCCTCGGTCTTTAATAGACTAGGCCAAAGCTCCAACGGACCCATGAAGAACCCCGCAATACCTGAAGGGGTTATCGCAAAACGGATAGCCATCCCTGCTCCAGTAAATGAAGTCATCAGTGAAACTTCTCCTGCTAAGGGGTCGGTCTTCATAAGACTGGCCGTTCCAACTCCCGCTCCAGGAGAAATCGCCAAGGCTGCTTCCCCTGTCCAAAAATCGGCCTTCGCAAGATTGACTATCCCCTCTCAATGGACGTCTGTCTTCGATAGGCTATCACCGGCAGCAACCCTTCGCTAGAACAGAGGGCATGATGAAGTTGTCCCGACAACGGAGATGATCCCATCTACAAGACGCACTCGACGTCGCCACTGGCGCCGAGTGAGGGAAGCCGGGGGCAGTTCCCCTTCTGGATTGACTCCACCGGCTCTGATGGTGGAAATTGATGATGCTGTTCCAACTGGGAACAACTTTGAACCACTTAGGAGGGTGCGCAAAAACTTTCTGACTGCTGTGTTGAAAAGATATCCTCCACCTATGGAGAACGCTATAAAGGCAAAGCCGGAGCAACCCCCTCGGCGGCTATCCTACAAAATTTATAGGGTCTGGCGAAGGGTCCGAGACTCTGTGATTAACCAAGAATACTCCCGCCAACCGAAAAAAATGAAGATTCGGCAAGAGAAGGACCACCCTGTCGTGTCACAGTAGGTGTCGTCTACTTGGGTGCCCGCTGCAACGGCTCCCTCAACTTCGACCGCTCACAAAAGGAGAAAGCCGAAGAAGATCTCCTCGTCTGCGACGAATTGCAAGTTCATTGAATTCAAACGCCCCAAGTCTGGTGGCATGATAGTGCATACTGTTTATATAACTTTCGGAAAAGAGGAAAGCCGTGCTTCTACGGGTCATCGATCGCTCTCACGGTCTATGACGAAAACTCAAGAGCAACAACAAAAGCTCTAGGAGATACTGACACAGATGGCCGCACTCACTGGGCCAAAAGAAAGCCCGAAAATATCGTCGGAGCAGCGTCAAGAACAGGAAACTGATGCTGAATTCCTCCGAAGAATGCTCGAGAGGAAAGACAAAGAGGCCGCGGAACAAGAGGCCAACACAAAACAAATGGGTCTTTTATTCCAAGATATGCTCGGGATGATGATACAGCCGGATCCTCCAGCTGAAGACCCTCCGATTATCCTTGAAGTCGACAAAGGGGAGACATCAAACCCTCTTCCTGCTTTTTCAGCAGCCAAGGAAGAGACCATCTCCAAAGCTGCCCTTGACGACTATATAGCTCAACAGATACGTGCTCATCAGGAGAGCGAAGCGGCAGGCCAAATCGTCAAGACTGGACGAACTTATCCGGGTTGGTACGACCAAATAAAGTACCCTCCGGGATACATGATCCCTAAGTTCCATGTATATAAAGGGACGTGTAATCGAGACTAGCACGTCGCTCAATTCAGAGCCCTGTGCGGCAATACTGGGGGTGACGACAAACTGCTGCTTCGTCAGTTTGTTGGCAGCTTGTCGGAGACAGCGTTTGAATGGTACTCTGAGCTCCCCAATGACTCCATTAAGACATTTGAAGAAATGGAGCTACTGTTTACGCAAAGGTTCGCAAGCACCAGTGAGTGCATCCCGATCACCGCACTAATCGACACCAGGGTGAAGCCGGGAGAAACAAGGGTTCAGTATGCAATCCGGTGGCGGAACCTATGGTCGAAATGCGAGCAACGCATCGATGAAGCTCCTACAGTAGGCATGTTCATGGGTACCCTCGATCCGCAGGCAACCATATCCCAGTTCATAATGTTTTTCAAGCCGACTACCTTCCAGGCTTTGATTGACAATCTGGCCCAAATGGATCAGATGGGCCATAAACCGTCTTCCTCGAAAATGGAACCTCGAAACGAAAAGGGGAAAGGGAAAGCGACCTTCGTCGCCAATGCTCAGCAGCGGCCCAGTGGTCCAAAACCAGCGGATTGCCAAAACGATAGACAACGATTCTTCAACGAGAAGCTAAAATGCCCTTGTTCGTTTACCCGGGATAAAACGAGGAGACTATTCGAACAGGCGATGCGTAACAGGCTCATCAATTTTCCATATCCAAGACGTCTATTGCAGCCGGGCGACGCCAACAATCCTAATTACTGCCCCTACCACCGAGCAGTAGGCCATCCAATCGAAGATTGCTTCTTCTTCAAGGGCTGGATTGAGGACCATTACCAACAGGGCAAATTCGCGCTGTCCTAAAATTGGAAGGTAAGCCCGCCCCAGCCACATGCTCCTAAAAAGGTTGACACGCCGGCGACATCGTGCTCTTTTATAGAAGAAGCTCCATGGGAGGTCGCTCTTTCAGCCAAAATGAAAAGAATGGTGAAAGATCTCCAAGCATGTCCGGCGATTAGGTGGAAGAACCCGCTGGATCCCGAGATTATTGAGGGGATGCTGAAGCCACGCCCAATGCTAAAATTTGGTGAAGGTGGACAAAACGTTCAGACCAAGCCTCCAAAGTCTTTAAAGAAAAAGAAGAAGGCCAAGAATCCCGTCAAACCCGAAGACAGCCGTACAGGTCTGCAGAAATACATCGATGCACTGGAAGAATATAACCAGAAAGCACGGACCCTAATCACGTTGGATGAATTCTTTAAGCATGTTCTTGAAAATGAAGCCGATGACGCTGATGAAGGAGGCGATTCTTCAGAAGAGCTCGAGGATTATATGGCAAGCTGCCACATGATCTCTCACTCATCAATAAATGGTAAAGAAGCTCCTGATGCAGAGAAACTGGGGGCGGATCCAGAACTGGAATCAAAATCCCTGGAGCCATTGGACGAATTGATTGACAGACTGCTGAGCGAAGCTCTTCAGAAAATCAAATCTGATGGAGAGCGTGACACGACCTTATATGAAAGGGTCAAGCGTCGGCGTCACGTTGAAGAAGCTCCGCTATTGAGAAGCCATAGAGTACCCCAACCGGATAGAAACTCTTCTGCCACCAGGAAAAGCAGGTTTAAGACAAGGAAGCAGTTCGCTAAAGCCCTGTCGATGGGAATGAAGTTGCCACCTTTTAAAGAAGACACATCAGAAAATACGTTCTCGACGAACTAGATGCACATCCAAACTACTGCTTATACCATCGAAGGATCACACACCCTACCGAGGAATGGATGGCCTTTAAAAATTGGTGGCAGGGATACATTGCTCATTATCAACAGCATTCCAAGCGGATGAAGCGCAAAACTCGTCGAGAGCAGAGAAGCAAGACAGATGAGCGCAAAAGAACTGCCGGCGACTGTCACATTGTTAATTCCGGGGGATCGCATGTTCTCACCTTCGGGAGCGATTCTGATGAAGAAATAGCCCTCGGCTCTCTCTTCAAGGAATCCGTCTCCGAAACAGAAAAGATTAAGACCTACGAGAACATTCAGCTGCGTAATCGCACGTTACTCAAAAAGAATCTCGGACCCACAAAAAAGGGATCGGAAAAAAAAGATTAGGGGAAAGAAAAAATCCCTGAAGATATCGCCCTCGATGATCGAGTCTTCGAAGAGCTGGCGGCTAAGGACCCGCCAAAGAAAAACAAGGTGGATTACAACGTTCTGGCACACCTGAGGAAGATACCCTCGCAGCTAAGCATTCTCGATGTCCTTCTGCTATCTAAAGAGGCAATAGATTCTTTGATCAAGGCACTACAAGAGCCCGGGCAGTTCCAAGCTTTCCTTACGGAAGAAAAGATGAAGGACGAGCTGGAAGAAGTGCACACGGCTGACATCACTTTCGGCAATGAAGATCTCCTCCTCGGAACGTGCGAGCACAACCGTCCCTTGTATGTCACCGGATACTATCATGATATCAAGATAGGCAAGATCCTAGTCAACAATGGGTCCTCCGTCAACCTTCTCAATGTAAGAGTGTTGAAGGAGATTTGCATGAGCATTCAGCACCTCGCTCGAGATAAAATCACCATCTCCGGGTTCGACTCCCAGTCATCACGGACGCTCAGGTCTGTGATAATGTCATTACGCTTTGGGCTGCTCGACACAGACATCAAGTTTCACGTCATTGAAGCCAAGAATTGCTACAACGCTTTACTCGGCAGGCCTTGGTTACACGAGTATAACATTATCCCTTCTACACAGCATCAGTGTATGAAGTACATTAAAGATGGTCTCGAGTATACCGTGATAGGGGAGCTGAACCCATTCTCCGTGAATGAAGTCCGAAAGTACGAAGATGCAAAGTATTTCTTACCAGACTTTGAAGACACAGAAAGATGCCATAAGACGGAGAATAAGCAAAAAGCTATCACCACTATTCCGGTCTTTGGGAGCGATACCGAGGAGGAGGAAGAGATAGTCTATTCAGGACCGCCCCAATGCAACAAACCGGGACCGTCTACCCCTATTCTGGTCTTCGGCAGCGACTATGAAGACGAGGTCAACGCAGTATTCTCGGTCCGTCCATTAATGCAATCCTTCACTCAAGATCATCAGAATTTGCAAATCGCCATGGTTCCGTGACAGAACTACAGAGAGCTTGATGCGCTGGAGACATATAGTGTGCAAGAACTGCAGATGTTCTACATCCCTACCAGGCGAAAAGATGAAAAGGAGTTCCTCTTTTATTGATCCGCGGAAACCAAAGTAGAGAAAGAAATCTGGCATGGTGTTGATTCTGCACTTGAAAGGCTCCAGCCCATCCGTCTTCCCAGATACTACACAAAAGGATTAAAAAGGCTGTTAAGGCGCCAAGGCGTACCCTTTAAGCAAACCGCGTGACAGGCCCAATTCTACAACAGGATCTAGAACGTCCCCGGTACTCAGCGAAGATTGCCCAACAGAAAAATGGAAGCGATCGGGCTTGGATATATCCAGTCCAAGAAACGGGAGCAGTTCCATGGCTGCCATGTCATAAAGGACCTTGATGAAGAAGAGGATGCTCTTTTAAAAGATGCTGATGCTGAGCCAGAACGCGGCCCTACCATAAAAATGCCGAGTCCGCTGTTTGAAGAACAGATGGACAAGCTAGTACGGGAAGCGAGTCAAAAGGTCCGGGACGACCACAGCCGCGAAATGGCCATTTACGAGAAAGCCAGGATGCAGCGCCTCCTTTAGCAGGCTACGGAGAATGACGATGCCCTTCGTCGCCATCCCATCATAAAGAAGAACCGACGTGGAGGCAAAAATAAACTAAAGAACGGAAAAAATGTTCGACGGCGGAAAAGCGGGTCCAAGAAGCCACACGATCGAGAACTGGGCAGCCGGGATCCGTCTCTTATAAAGAAGATGGGTCGAGCATATTCTTTTCCCCTAGACAAGACAAGGAAGATATTCGATCTTGTCATAAAACATCAAATGATTACGCTCCTGGAGTCCAAACACCCCGAACAAGCAGACGAGGTCTCTCACCCGAATTATTGCTCCAATCATCGAGCGATAGGACATCTTCTTGAAGACTGCTTCACATTCAAAAACTGGGTAGAAGACCGGTATCAACAAGGCAGGTTCGCTCTATCCAGCAGTTGGAGGGTAACCCCACCATAAAAGCATGTACCGAAAGCCATGTATACAGTGAGAGTAAAACCAGATCAACACCGGTCTTGGAAACGATCCCGTACCTGTCACGCGATAACGCTGTTAGAAGAAGGAGTACACGAGGATGTGGATGACCTCTCCTGGTGCTTCGAAAATAGGGATGAAGATGAGTTGATCTCAGAACATCCACCGGCGCCAAAAGAGCTGGAAGATGGAATACTTACTACTGTAGACAACCTAAGGAAAATCGACTTGGGGATAGCAAACGACCCAAGGCTACGTTTGTCAATGAGCTGTTGTCCGAAGAACAGGTAGCTACGCTAAAGGACGTGCTCATGCAGTATAAAGACTGCTTCGCATGGAACTACTCCAAGATGCTGGGACTAGATCCAGAAATAGCCGTCCACAAATTGGCGATATCTCCAGATGTCAAGCCAGTCAAACAAGCGCCGAGAAGAATGCGGCTTGAACTTGAAATGAGCATCAACACCGAGGTCAAGAAGCTAATCGACTCCGGCTTCATCTAAGAGGTTCAGTACCCTGACTGGATCGCCAACACCGTCCTGGTGATGAAGAAAAATAAGACGGTGCGCATCTGCGTGGACTTTCGGGATCTCAACAAAGCTTGCCCGAAGGATGATTTTCCCGTACCGGTTGCCGAGCTGATGATAGACAACACGTCCACTCACGAAATATTCTCCTTCATAAACGGCTCATCAGGATACAATCAGATAAAGATGCATCCTGAAGACCAGAAGCATACCGCTTTCCGGACTCCTCTGGGCATATTCTGCTACAAAGTGATGCCTTTCAGTCTGAAGAACGCCGACGCCACCTATCAGAGGGCCATGACGAAGATTTCCGATGACCTCATACATGAAATCGTCGAATTCTATATCGACGACCTCGTAGTGAAAAGAAAATCGTAGGAGGAACATTGGGAGCATCTGAAAATCATGTTTCAGCGCCTTCGGATATACAACTTGAAGATGAACCCTCTCAAATGCGCGTTCAGAGTCTCCTCAGGTAAATTCCTAAGATTCATCGTCCGACATCGGGGCACTGAGATAGACCCGTCGAAGATCAAGGTGATCATGGAAATGCCCCCGCCAAGAAATCTTAAGCAACTGCGGTCCCTCCAAGGAAAGCTCTTATATATCCGACGGTTCATAGCTAATCACTCCGGAAAATGCCATCCCTGCAGTAATCTAATGAAGAAGGGGACCCCGTTCATCTGGGATCGTAAATGCCAAAGCGCACTGGACGAAATCAAGCAATACCTGCAGAATCCGCCGGTACTGACCGCTCCGGTCAAGGGAAAGACCCTCATCCTATACACAACCGTCCTTGAAGGTTCTTTAGGCATGTTATGGGCACAGGAGAATGACCAAGGGAAGGAGAGAGCCCTCTACTATTTTATTCGAGTTCTCCTGGGGGCAGAAAACAACTACCCCCCATCGAAAAACACTGCCTGGCGTTAATCTTCACGATAACGAAGCTTCGGCACTATGCGTTGGCGCATGAGGTCCACCTCATATCAAAAGTGGATCCTCTCAAATATTTGATGTCAAAAGCCATGCTAGCGGGAAGGCTCGCTAAATGGGCCCTCCTCTTGATGGAGTTCTCGATAACATACCAACCTCTCAAGGCAGTGAAAGGCCACGCCATTGCCGACTTCCTCGCTAAGCATCCTATACATGCCGATTCACCCCTAAATTGCGAATTGCCAGACGAGCACACGTTTGACACGATCGACGGGGAGAAAGGAGAGAGTGGCACCCGATGTGAACTCTACTTCGATCGAGCATCTTCCATGAAGAAGCGAAAGCACAGCTCCCCCATAATCAAATCTGGGGTAGGCCTCATCTTTGTGACTCCACAAGGAGGGATTATGCGCTTTGCCTTTTCCTTGACAGAGCCGAGCACAAACAATGAAGCCGGATATGAAGCTTTGATAGCAGGTCTTGAGATCGCCGTCGACATGGGAATCGAAAACCTCTTCATATACGGAGACTCCCAGCTGGTCGTTAGTGAAGTAAACGGCGACTATCAAACGTGCAAACCAGAGTTGGTGAAGTATGGCAAGAGAGTACAACAACTGCTAACTCAAATCCCTTCATACGCCATGGAAAGCATACCACGTGTGGAGAATAGTAAAGTGGATGTATTAGCCAAACTCGCTAAAGAACTGGCTGACGAAAACCTCGATGACGTGAGGATCGTTGTGCAAAACCGTCGGGTTCATTCACAGGCAGAAATATCTCCGGAGTCATCCGAAGAAAAGGGAGCGACCAAGCAAATGACCCTATAAATAAAAGACCAGGAAAGGGCGAAGGATTGGAGAGAAGTCTTTATAGACTACTTCAAATTCCATCGAACACCTGAAGATGCATCCTCAAGACATCAGCTCATGAAATGAGCTTTGTCTTTTGCCTTCGTCAATGATACTCTATATAAAAGGTCCTTCGAATCTCTGTGGCTAAGATGCCTGGGACCGGAAGAAGAAAGGAGAGTCATCCAAGAAACTCATTACGGACTTTGCGGTTCTCACCAAGCTGGGCCAAAGATGAATTTGAAGATCAAAAGAATCGGCTACTATTGGTCCACGATAATTCTGGACTGCCTCGAATACGCGAAACAGTGTCACTCGTGCCAGATTCACGGGGACTTCATTCACCAGGATCCAAATCCGCTACACCCAACGGTAGCTAGCTGGCCGTTCGAAATGTGGGGAACTGACATAATCGGGCCCATCGAACCAGCGTCATCCAGAGGACATCGGTTCATATTGGCGACAACTGATTACGTCTCTAAGTGAGCAGAAGCAGTATAGCTAAGATAAGTGAAGACAGAGAATATCCTACATTTCTTCAAGACACGCGTCATTTATCGGTTCGGCACTCCGCGACGGATTATCTCCGATAACGGGCCAGCCTACAAAAGTCACAAAATCAGCCGCTTCGCACAACAGCATATTATAGACTGGAGATACTCTTCGGTCTACAATCCCCGAGCTAATGGTCTAGCTGAGGCTTTCAACAAGACCTTGACGAAGATCATAAAGAAGACGATGTCCAAAAATAAAAAGGAATGGCACGAGAAACCGCATGAAGCTCTCTGGGTGTATCGGACCATGTTCAAAATGGCCACCAATACAACGCCATATGCGTTGGTATTCGGCACAGAAACATACTCCCCTTGGAGATAGAGCTACCCTCCCTACGAGTGGTGGTTCATTACGAGCTAACAGACGAAGAGAATGCTCATCTTCTACTTGAAGAGCTCGACTCCCTTGACGAAACCGGGCTCATGGCGCAGCAAAACTTGGAGACTTAAAAAGCAAAGATGGCGCGCTCATACGAGAGATTGACTAGGCCGAGAACATTCCGCCAAGGAGAACTCGTGCTAGTGGTCAAGGGACCTATGATCCTTAATCGTGCCAAACGGGGGAAATTCGAGCCGAACCATGAAGGCCCGTACATTATAGACAAAGTCTAACAAGGTGGGGCTTACTTGCTCATGGATATGCATGGCGAAAGACCTTTCCGACCAATAAACGGCTGATTCCTTAAGAAGTACTACGCTTAACGATTTACGAACCAGGTTAATGATAGATGACGACGTCTATGTCCACTCGCTATCTTCTTGAGGCCAGACTCTAAAAATAGTATCCAACGATACCCCATTCCAAACACGGAAAACTATGGACCGAAACGTCCCTAAACTAATAGCGGACCGAGATGTCTTAAAACTAACAATAGGCCGAAATGTCCTAAAACTAACTACGGACCGTATCATCCTTAAACTACTATAAACCGCAGCATCCGAAGGCTGACGCAAAAAAATAAAAAAAAAAAAAATGGTACGTCCATAAGCGAAATGGGCACGGATGAAAACCCGAAAGGGCTCCGTGAGTAAAAACAGCAGGGCTACAGGCGAGTTTGTGAATACCCGAAAGGGTGCAATCTCGTTAAAAGACACTTGCGAGGTCATCTCGACCTTGTAAGGAGAAAATACCTGCGTGAGATCCTTACGACTCACAAGGGAGCAACATACTTAGGGATCCCCACGATGCCTAAGGAGAAGTTACACTTACGAGATCCTTGCAACTCGTAAGGAGAATTCCCCTATGAGACCCTCACGGCTCATAGGATTCAAAAGCCTTAAGCTACAGGGATCTGAACCTGTTCTTAAGCCTTCATACACCCTAAGATTGCCCTACAAGTGTTTCAATATTGACCTTTGTATACAATCCACGGGCACGAATAAACATTTCCCCAACAGAGTCCCACCAGCATTGAGTGATATCATCACATGGTGAACGACCCTTGTAAGTCCTCTCGACTTATAAGTAGAGAATACTCTTGCAAGATCCTTACGACTTACAAGAGAACATACACTTAAGAATCCTCACGATTCCTAAGGAGAAATCTCACCTACGAGATCCTCACGACTCGTAAGGAGAAACATCTTTATGAGATCCTTACGGCTCATAAAGTCAAAAGCCTTAGTCGACAGGATCTTAACTCGGTTTGCTAAGCCACCTTTGTTCGAACCGACAAAGGCAAATGATGATTTGCACCTGGCCATATCCCAATTGTAGCGATGTTGATGCCTAAATCGGTATCAAATTCCAAGTTTAAACTCGCGATAAAAATCAGCGAGCCAAAAATGCATATGAAATAGCCGAAATGATGGAGCAACTTGCAACAAAATCAACAAGCAGAATATATGCATACAAAATAGCCGAAATGATTGGGCGACTCGCAATAAAAAGAGGCTAGTAAAAAGAAAAAATAGCCGAAATGATTGGGCACCGCGGAAAATAGCCAAAATGATTGGGCAATCGCGGCTTTCGCGATACAAAAAGCTGAAATGATAGAGCATCGTGCAAAGAAAACAAAAAAATACATATAAAATGAAACTTTTGCCCTACAGACTAGTCCATACTGACTCTTGTATACAATCCATGGGCATAAGCGAAAAGGGAACTACATATCCCTACCTGGCTGCGTCAAAGGGAAGTCAGATCTTGACGACCACATCTATAGCCTAAAGATCAACAACGGCGTTTCTTCTCACTCCAACCGGATGCAGACATGACGTCAACAACTGACCTCAAGGTCGCAACGAAGCGAAGCCATGGCAAAGTCCCTAGTTCCAAATCTCGACGGCCACCTATACAGCCTAAAGACCAACAACGGCGTTCCTCTTCATGCCTGTAGCATGGACGCGACACCACCAATCGGAGCCACGGAAAAGTCCCCAGTTCAAAGACTCTACGGTTCACAAACAACCTAGAGTCAACCCTTGACCTCCTTGTCATCAAGCAACGCTTTGACTCGGATACATGTCAACCCCTGACCTCCCTGTCGTCAAGCAACGCTTCGACTCGGATACATGTCAACCCTTGACCTTCCTGTCGTCAAGCAACGCTTTGACTCAGATACATGTCAACCCCTGACCTCCTTGTCGTCAAGCAACGCTTCGACACAGATACTGTAAGTGCACGGCGGCACCCCGGCCGTCAATCCGACGCCGGAATGCGGAAGCGGTGATTTACTTTAACTTTTCAAACCGGCACCACCGCGCACTATAAACCTGGATCGTGCCATTAATCTAGTCCTAGCTATCAAGAGAAGGGGTAGAGAGATATACCGAGCGATCCGTTTCCTTCGGTCTTCTCTTCGTCGTCCCGATCTCCCCGCGGAATCTCCGGTCTCCACCAAGTCGCCGGAAGGACACCACGTCGCCTACTTCTTTTACGGGCTCCCACCTCTGGACCGAGGCAACTCGGGCACGAAGTTGGCGAGCCGACGTGCCCAAGGTTTGCTGTAGAATGTGTGTAGAAAGCTATGTCTCATTTGGGGTTTGAGAAAGTTGCCTTTGGTGGAGGAAAGGAACTAAAACTTTTTGGAGATGAAACTTTAGGATTTTTGTAGCATGAAAAGAGAAAAATTCCCACACCTAAAAAAATGGGCAGCCCCTCCAAGAGCTTGGCCGGCCATGTCAAGGGAATGAATTGGAATGGAAAAAGAAAAGAGCCTCTAACATAATGCAAGAGAGAGAAAGGGTGATGATGATAAGCAATGATCATCTACCAAAACCAATACTCCATCAACTAATCATAACAACAAAGGTCAAGCCATCATGAAAGAAGAAGTCAAATGGTCAAGGGATGGTGAAACCATCATGACACTACAATGTGCAAAGACAACCCTCCAAAATGCTTATTTGCACAAATGCAAATAAGCCCTCCTCCACCAATCTTCAGCCAATGAAGGATACAAAGAAATATGGCTGAAACGGAAAGCAAACTGGCAACTTCATAAAACTGGTCCCGTAATAAATTACAGGAAAACCCCGCTACTGTATATACATACCCGCATTTGTATTCCGACCGAAATACAAATGCAATGAGACAAAATCTACACTGTACTATACTAGGATCCGGCTTAAACCAAAGCCCGCTAGTATTATCCGTCCGATCCTGATCCGTGCAATACCGCACGTATCTGATCGAACCCTGCCATATATCCATACGGCCTCTAGTACTAACCGTCCGATCCTGATCCGTGCAATACCATACGTATCTGATCGAACCCTGCCATATCTCCATACGGCCTCTACAGCGTTTCGCCCGAAACTTGAGTAACTGAATGTGGGGGACTCTAAAGACTCGTCAATACTATGGCTGTGGATTTAACCACTAGCACGTCAGAGGTATTAGCCATACGTGACGGACTACCAGCTATTGACCAAAAGGGACGTCGATGAGCGAACTCATCCTGACACCCTACTGAGCCTGTCAGTGACAATATCCGTACAGTCCGGTCCGTTCATCTATGAGCATCGCTTGGCGGGCCTAGGGAGTTGGTAAAAGTCAGACCCCTAAAAGCGGTACAAGTCGTGTCGGAGTGTAGCCCAGAACACCCTGAGATACTATTGGAATACCTACCAGTAAATTTCCTGCCTTGGCCAAGGACTTCGTGTAATGGCTCTCCTAGACACAGCGTGACCTCACCCCCAATACCGGGAGAGACGAACCCCTGAAGATCCGCTCACTGCCTCCATGTGGCTCGGGACTGTACCCAACTAAAACCTGTTTGCATGTCTCCTTTGAGCGTGGTAGGGTAGTAATCAAAGCACAGTGGGAACTCACACGAGACAAATGACGATCCTTAGGTCGATGAACTAACATGTACACATGTCACCAGGAAACTGCTATCTGACGTCAGGTATAAGACCAACTAGCATGTTCCCGGCGAGTCCTGTCCGGTGTACTCATAACCCAATGAGCACCTGTATACATCTTAGGTGAACCAACTGACACCAGTGGCTTGTGAGACCGGCCACCGCCCATCTTCGGGGTCTCGACTGTATACACTAGTCTACTCTGGAGTAATGATGCCCTATCTCGAAACTCCCACGACTAGGGACCTTTTAAGGATGTGCTTATAGACTACCAGCTCCCACGTATATGATCGCCCTCATACTGCTGGCAGTCAAGCATGAATCCTAGGGGCTTTATCAATGTGCTATAGTGACCTGTAAGGTCACCTAAAGCAGTACACGGTGATAAAGGTAAACCCGAAAGCATACTATTATCTTGAGTAAGACTGTCCTCCTGAGATAGGTCCTCCCTCAATCATTGCAATCACGTGCCTGTGATCCAATAATTGACTCTGAGAGCACTATCTCCAACAATCTCCCACTTGCACTCAAGGCTAATTATTACGATGTCGCATACTCGCAGCCCGTATGATACCGAACACCCAACTCCTCTACTAGTCAGTCTCATAAAGCTCGTTTGCGAAACTATTGCGTTCGAGGAATAGCCTCGGTGAGTGGATCCGCTTAGATGTTTCTTTCTATGTCTCTCTATATCTCATGTTCGCGGAGAAAGCCATCTCCCGAAATGAGCAATACCTGTCTTAGAATGTGTATGGATGTCTGATGAGACCTAGCTCATAAATGAACTCCAAATCCAAACTTCTTTGACTGTATCGTCAACTGAACTTAATTAGTATCCTGCGCCATGCCTCCCTCAGTATTGCCTTAGACCACCTGTCCAAAATACTGCCCCTCGTTAGAAGGAAAACTATAACTCTGACAACCTCCTTGTCGTACAGGTCACCTTGGAAGCCTGGAATGATAACTGTCTCCCGAATGAGGCTGTCGTTATCATATCCCTAGAACATCCACTTATGTTCTAAAAGTGCTTCCGACTGTTTCTCCAGGATTGGATCAATGTCAACTTATTGCATCTAGTGCAAAAGCAACATCTGGTGTGGTACTTGACATCTCATGATTGACTCAATTGCCTAAGCAAGTGATCTGTCAATCATGCACATCCCTCTCCCCTTTAGTCTGTAGGACACCTTTAGAGAGGGTGACTCCATCACCTGCAGGTACACTACCGTGCCAGGAGTCGTCCATTCTAAATACTCTTAGAATGCTGTCTGAGTACCCTGATTGGGAAACCACCCAAATCTAGATCTAAAACCATAGATCCAGTAACCAGAATGTCTGATATAATATCCAAGTCCCATGTGGAGAAACCACTGTGTGACGACCAAAGTATAACCGATCGTAGTATAGGAATATCACTTCCTACTCTGTGTATGTCACCCAAATACCATGACATCACACCCTACTACCTTCTCAACAGATCCATCCCCTATTCTGATGAAGTCAAATCTATGACTGTCACGTCATAAATAGATGATCTATCTCCGCTATATCTGCTTTAGTCTATAAACAGACATAAGCCACCTGTCCACCAATGCTTCCGCTCCTCCCACTGACTAAGACAACCCTCTGGCAGAGTCATATACACGTACACTTCTAAAGCTTGTTTAGAACGACGCTATACTCATCCTTCTGCCGGGTCTCACAGTCTGGAACAACAGCAATGGCAAGTCTGGGTAAACAAGAACTTCCCTGTCACCGTCCTTGAGGCTACCGGAGTACCTCTCGGGTGCCTGAAGTTACCCACCAAATCTGCGGAGTGGCCAATGGAATGTCAAACCAGATTGAATCTTTAGGTTCCTATCAAATCTTCAGTAATCGTTTGTGGTTCTGGAATCACTTCCAGTTCTACCATACTCCCAATACTGTTTTTTGAAAAAATCCATTTTTATTAAAACTGTGGCGAGTCTAGAGCAATATTACTATTGATCTCCCAGATGGTAGAAAGTCAACCCTCGTCACAGCCTGGGTCAACCCACAAACAGCCATTACAGAAACGTGCCTTGAGTTATCCAGAGTCTGGTTTTAAGCATAGGCCGGACAACTCCCCGTACCTTAACATCGTTAAGATATGAACTGTTCTATATCCAATATAGAACCAGAGGCACTGATTTAATTGAAACAGATTCAAATCATGCAGCTGTCTCCAGTGCATGTCAACTAAATGGAAGAAGACCGATCAGCGTTACTCAACTTAGGAATGCTTCCAATTATGAGTAACCTGAAAGAGAAGCAAGTTCTCTTAATCATTACTATCAACTGAATACCATACAAAAGTATCTACATCTTCGATCACTTTGAAGAATCCCGATACTTGCAATACCTGGTTCTCTACTTTATTCAAATACCTATAACTTCTCAAAATTCGGACCCTGTGTTTCCACGAAACACCTGTCTAAAAACTAGAGAAGTCATAAGTAAACCGAATATAGTACGAGGACCAACCCCTCTGTCCTGATGGACCCTGGACAACATACAATACTCTGTATAAGTCCCTTGAGTCTGATAACTCATTCACTGTGATTCGTAGGTTGAAAACTGTACTTATGGTTATGAAGAATTACACCGCTGATCAATGCTCATTACCTAATCATCCACTGATATAGGTAAATGTCATGGACATAGTTTCAAAAAGGTAAATCTCACTCTATAAAAATAGACGTACAGATATATCAATTTGAAATTGGTGCACAACAGCGAATATTCAAAACCAAATATTTGTCGACCGGCAAAGAACCCAGGCGATTTCCTCAAATATCACCAATCACAACGAATTCCGATATAATGACGAAGATCACCTAATTCCCAATAACTTACTCCCACTCATCATCTGTAAAACCATACAGATGTGAGAATCATACCTGGTAAATACATACCCTGGAGTAAGTATCTAATCGGGAAATCAGTTTTCCTTTAACAGTACACAGTGAAACTGAAACATTGAAATGTTTCGATGGGGTATCCCGGTATTCCTAGTAATGCCTCTTCCATTATCCAGATTCACAACTATAACCGTGTAATTCTTTGCCATCTTTCCAAATCCCTTTCTATGTCTTTAGTCATTACCTTCTGTACACCCCTTTAGGCCAAATGGTTTTCTTCCTCCCCTACCGTTCGGCACCAGCCTATGGTTTGGAAGAAGACTATCCAATAAGCATAATGGGTGTACTGTCCTAATCCTAGGAACACTCGCAATGCAAGAGAAGGTGAAGATAAAAGACAACCGAATAAACCTTATTCCTATTTCTCCTGAACCAGAATCCATCCCCGAACTGGAACAAGTTCCTTTCGAGTTCGTATATAACTATACGATGGAGTATCCAATAAACTGTGAATCTTCGTAGTGATACGGAGTGTTCTGGAGAAATACAAAGGTGATTTAGGATTGGCGAAGAAATACTTGGTTTGGTCGTGAATAGCAGTCGCAATTTACTTTGCCCTCTTATTAATCCCTTGATATTTCTTTACTTAATACCTTCTGTACACCATCGTTAGGCTAATTGGTTTTCTTCATTCCCTACCGGTCGGCACCGGCCTAAGGTTTGGAAGAAGACTATCCAATTTGCGTAATAGGTGTACTATCTCCTAAACTAAGGAGTACTCGCAACCTGAGAGAAGGTAAAAGGAAAAGACAACTGAATGGTCCTATCCGTTTTCTCCAGAACCGGAAACCATCCTCGAATAAATTACTTCGAGTTCTTATATAACCATACGATGGTTTTGTCCAATGAAAGTGGACGTTCGTAGTAATACGGGGTGTCCTGGAGAAAAGGGTAAAAGTAGGAGTGGCAATGAGGTTCGCAACTCGGACAATCCAAAAGCCAGTGTTAAAAATGGTTCGGTCAACTTGGTTACTGAGTCATAGTCTTTGGGTCGAGTCAATGGTCGCTGCCAAAGAGAGAGAGAAAAGAAACACTCAGCATGCACTCTAACCTAGATCAAAATGGTTACCAATTTATCTAATCTGGAAACCTCCCACTGTAACCTCAAATTCTCCTCCAAACCTGAAAGAAGAATTAGTCGGAGTCACCCGAGGAGTAAACTAACCCATCAGTGGGAATCGGGATCCAACTATCATCGCATGATAACGTGACGGAATCCGCTCACGTCATCACACTCCAGAAGGTATGCGCATATCTGGCAAGTTTCAGTTTCTTTAGAAACTCCCGATGTGATTTCTTCCCCATGCTCTTATGACCTTGACTTTGGCCAACAAATCATAAGTCACATGTCAAGTTCTACCCGTTATTCTCCAGGTTAATTTGAGCCCACCCGTACAAGCCCTTGACTTTGGCCAACAAGGCTATACGACTGCCCCAAACCAACGCATCTATCTATGCTGCATATGAATACCCAACAGCTACCAAACACTATGCCTTGACTTTGGCTAACAAACACAGCTTGAATACTATTGACCACCCATATGAAACGACGGAGGGCTACGAATGGTTTCTGGCGAAAACCTTTAACGTAATGAACTTGATATCGTTGAAGGAACTGGATAGCTTTTATGAAAATATAGTGACGAAAACCTTTGCTAAAGAGGTCACTCCCGGTGAAGGGATCTCGGCTCTTTCCCCGTAGAATGAGGTGCAGGATATTCCAATTGAATACCACGGTGCAAAGCAAAAGTAATCGGCTATAGTGATGTTATTGCCCTGACGCAAACTTTTTGTCCAAGGGGTCACTCCCGGTGAAGGGATCTCAGCCCTTGCCTCGTCGACTGAGGAGCAGGATATTCCAACTGAATACCACGATACAAAACAAAAGTGAACATCCTTGCAATAACAGCCTTTTGAAAAGTGTTCCAACAACATCAGAATATGTTTGTTTTTAACTTGCATTAATCCGAATCAACGCAGTCCCATCAATTGATCACACCAATAAAGAACAAAAATAATGATGTACGTATATGCCATCCGCATTCCCCACTGGGTCCCGTCATTACCCGTTAGGTTACTTAACTAACGACAGAGCGGGGACTGGACTAGCGCGGATGCAAAACATATACAACATCTACTAGTATATATATCAATATATAATATTTTCGCTCAAGGCGTGAAAAAAATGCAACATCACAGAAATGTACAGCATCACAGAACAATACAGATATCTAGGATCCCCGGGTTTCACAGAGCCGCTACTGAAACCCGACGTTCCCCTGGTCGTGTGGATAGCCTGTGCAATGAAATCCTAGACCCCTACGGGCGCGACAAGTTACCCGCCAAAACCTGAAGCGAGGCAGCCCCCTTCAGCAACGTGAATGGACCACCCAGCACTTCACGGAATCCGGTAACTTGGGCACCCCTCCTGGGTCAACCTGTATGCCTTACGAGTGCGGCGAATAGCCCGCCAATTCTAGTGTAAATCCCCCTCCGTCTCAATGCCATGAGATGCGGGCTTGTTGCCCTCTAGAACCCGGATATCCGTGCACCCCATCTTGGGGTAATCCTAGTACAGAAAGTAAAATATACATACAACGGGTACATCGACCTCGACCTGGTCGTGCCCCAAAAGAATAATATACAGACAGGCAGTGACGGCAGTCCACATGTCGGATGCTCGCCCCGCAATATCAAATGTACATAATACAACAAAAACTGTACTAGCATTGCATCCAGGCTATCCCCCACGACCAATCTGCAACATCACAGCAATACACAGAACATCAACGTGAATGTCACGTTCGCAAATCCGTCTAACCGGGCTATAGCAGTTAGACAGGATTTACCGATCAAGTGACATTCACGGTCACAGATATAATGTAAATACTGTGAACTAATGTGTTTAAAATATTCGATCGATCAAATTTACCCAAGTGGGCCCCAAGCACTACTGTAGCACTCACAGAAAGTCTGGACCCAAAAAGAATGTTCCAAAACCCTTATTTTCAACTCAGGGGCTCTCTGTAAAATTTTGGTGCCATGAATAGTGAAAAGAGCGGCGGAACCGCGGCCAAAGCATGGGTTTGGCCGCGGTTCCGCGGTGGAAAAATGGGATCATGCAACCAAAATTTCACAGAATGCTTACAATGTCCTGCACATCATTCTGAAACAACCTGAAAAATTTTTGGAGTCCAAAAAATTTCGACAGAGAACTGATGCTTGGAAAAACGCGGTTTTGGAATATTGTTCGATCGGAAATATAAACACATTAGACAAAGCTAGACTAGGTTAATGGCGAGGCTCTGATACCACTGTAAGTGCAAGGCGGCGCCCCGGCCGTCAATCCGACACCGGAATGCGGAAGCGGTGATTTACTTTAACTTTTCAAACTGGTACCACCGCGCACTATAAACCCAAATCGTGCCATTAATCTAGTTCTAGCTATCAAGAGAAGGGGTAGAGAGATATACCGAGCGATCCGTGTCCTTCGGTCTTCTCGTCGTCGTCCCGATCTCCCCGCGGAATCTCCGGTCTCCACCAAGTCGCCGGAAGGGCACCACGTCGCCTGCTTCTTTTACGGGCTCCCACCTATGGACCGAGGCAACTCGGGCACGAAGTTGGCGAGCCGACGTCCCCAAGGTTTGCTGTAGAATGTGTGTAGAAAGCTATGTCTCATTTGGGGTTTGAGAAAGTTGCCTTTAGTGGAGGAAAGGAACTAAAACTTTTTGGATGAAACTTTGGGATTTTTGTAGCATGAAAAGAGCAAAATTCCCACACCCAAAAAAATGGGCAGCCCCTCCAAGATCTTGGCCGGCCATGTCAAGGGAATGATCATATGGAGTGAATTGGACTGGAAAAAGAAAAGAGCCTCTGACATAATGCAAGAGAGAGAAAGGGTGATGATGATAAGCAATGATCATAAACCAAAACCAATACTCCATCAACTAATCATAACAACAAAGGTCAAGCCATCATGAAAGAAGAAGTCAAATGGTCAAGGGATGGTGAAACCATCATGACACTACAATGTGCAAAGACAACCCTCCAAAATGCTTATTTGCACAAATGCAAATAAGCCCTCCTCCACCAATCTTCAGCCAATGAAGGATACAAAGAAATATGGCTGAAACGGAAAGCAAACTGGCAACTTCATAAAACTGGTCCCGTAATAAATTACAGGAAAACCCCGCTACTGTATATACATACCCGCATTTGTATTCCGACCGAAATACAAATGCAATGAGACAAAATCTACACTGTACTATACTAGGATCCGGCTTAAACCAAAGCCCGCTAGTATTATCCGTCCGATCCTGATCCGTGCAATAACGCACGTATCTGATCGAACCCTGCCATATATCCATACGGCCTCTAGTACTAACCGTCCGATCCTGATCCATGCAATACCGCACGTATCTGATCGAACCCTGCCATATCTCCATACGTTCTCTACAGCGTTTCGCCCGAAACTTGAGTAACTGAATGTGGGGGACTCTAAAGACTCGTCAATACTATGGCTGTGGATTTAACCACTAGCACGTCAGAGGTATTAGCCATACGTGACGGGCTACCAGCTATTGACCAAAAGGGACGTCGATGAGCGAACTCATCCTGACACCCTACTGAGCCTGTCAGTGACAATATCCGTACAGTCCAGTCCGTTCGTCTATGAGCATCGCATGGCGGGCTTAGGGGGTTGGTAAAAGTCAGACCCCCAAAAATGGTACAAGTCGTGTCGGAGTGTAGCCCAGAACACCCTGAGATACTACTGGAATACCTACCAGTAAATCTCCTGCCTTGGCCAAGGACTTCGTGTAATGGCTCTCCTAGACACAGCGCGACCTCACCCCCAATACCGGGAGAGACGAACCCCTGAAGATCCGCTCACTGCCTCCATGTGGCTCGGGACTGTACCCAACTAAAACTTGTTTGCACTTCTCCTTTGAGCATGGTAGGGTAGTAATCAAAGTACAGTGGGAACTCACACGAGACAAATGATGATCCTCAGGTCGATGAACTAACCTGTACACATGTCACCAGGGAACTGCTATCTGACGTCAGGTATAAGACCAACTAGCATGTTCCCGGCGAGTCCTGTCCGGTGTACTCATAACCCAATGAGCACCTGTATACATATTAGGTGAACCAACTGACACCAGTGGCTTCTGAGACCGGCCACCGCCCCTCGTCGGGGTCATGACTGTATACACCAGTCTACTCTGGAGTATCGATGCCCTGTCTCGAAACTCCCACGACTAGGGACCTTTTAAGGATGTGCTTATAGACTACCAGCTCCCACGTATATGATCGCCCTCATACTGCTGGCAGTCAAGCATGAATCCTAGGGGCTTTATCAATGTGCAATAGTGACCTGTAAGATCACCTAAAGCAGTACACGATGATAAAGGTAAACCAGATAGCATACTATCATCTTGAGTAAGACTGTCCTCCTGGGATAGGTCATCCCTCAATCATTGCAATCACGTGCCTGTGATCCAATAATTGACTCTGAGGGCATTATCTCCAACAGATACATGTCAACCCTTGACCTCCTTGTCGTCAAGCAACGCTTCGATTCGGATACATGTCAACCCTGACCTCCCTATTGTCAAGCAACGCTTCGACACGGATACATGTCAACCCCTGACCTCCCTGTCGTCAAGAAACGCTTCGACTCGGATACAAGTCAACCCCTGACCTTCATGTCGTCAAGCAATGCTTTGACTCGGATACATGTCAACCCCTGACCTCCCTGTCCTCAAGCAACGCTTCGACACGGATACATGTCAACCCTGACCTCTCTGTCATAAAGCAACGCTTCGACTCAGATACATGTCAACCCCTGACCTCACTGTTGTCAAGCAATGCTTCGACACGGATACATGTCAATCCCTGGCCTCCCTGTCGTCAAGCAACGCTTCGACACGGATACATGTCAACCCCTGCCCTCCCTGTCGTCAAGCAACGTTTCGAATCGGATACATGTCAACCCCTGACCTCCCTGTCGTCAAGCAACGCTTCGACTCGGATACATGTCAACCCCTGACATCCCTGTCGTTAAGCAACGCTTCGACATGGATACATGTCAACCCTGACTTCTCTGTCGTAAAGCAACGCTTTGACTCAGATACATGTCAACCCCTGACCTCCCTGTCATCAAGCAACACTTCAACACAGATACATGTCAACCCCTGACCTCCCTGTCGTCAAGAAACGCTTCGACACGGATACATGTCAACCCCTAACCCACCGCCGGAGCAATGCTCCCTCTTGGAAATACATCAGCCCGGGATCTCCCTGTCGTAAAGCAATGCTTCAACTCGGAAATAAGTCAACACGCAAACCTATCAACCCATAAAAAGAAAGTTCCCTTGCGAGATCCTTACGACTCTCAAGAGAAAGCACACTTAGGAATCCTCATGACTCCTAAGGAAAAAATGCACCTATGAGATCCTCACGACTCATAGGGAGAAAATTCTTTATGAGACCCTCACGGCTTAGAAAGTTGGAAAGTGTTAGGTGGAAAATCCTAAACTTGTCTCCTAAGCCATCACTACCCTACAAAGAGTTCAAGACGAACTGTTACTTATTATCTACAAGCCACAATTGCCAAAATTACATGCCATCGAAATCGAGATGCTGCTCAAGAGTACGTTAACTGCTTTGCGCCAAGTCAAAACAAAATGGCATAACCCACGGACGTCAATCACATATTATGCAAGGCAATAAGGAAAACATTTGATTTACACCCAATTGAGCGTCCGAAGCGTACCCACTCATGTATGTGCGAAAAGGATAAAATAAACGCATGGAAAGGAAAAATTTGTTTTTCATACCTCAGAAAGTTCTTACATTGATGAAAATAGTAAACAAAAGCATTATTAAAATGTTTACAATGGCAAAACATTGAATCCGGGACACGGATTAAAAAATTCGAAAGTGAGGCCGCCTAAAATGTTTCTGGCCTCTCTTACCATTCTTGTGTGCATCCTCTCACGATCGCAAGCGTCAGGATCTTCGCTGATGTCCTCCACCCTCTGATAAGCAGCGATTATCGTCGTCGGTTGGAAAGTTTGATGCAAAATATCAATGAGGTTATCTCGCCGCTTCTCCAAGATCAGGCCCGTCAGATACACCGAGTGCACCTTATCTTCAGCGTCATCCAGTGTATTAAGCGGTATGGCTTCATAAAATCAAGGAAGTGCTCCCTAAATTGCTCTCATTATAATCTTCAAGAGAGCGGAGCGACGAGGAAGTAGTCGACCGTTGTGTGCATTAAAACGATTCATAATTTCAACGCGTTGGGAATTTGTAAACTCCTGGTATTAACAACGGCCTTGTGCGCGAATGTCCTCATAAGAAATGATTTCGTCAAGACAATACAGATGAGTGGCCATAGCGCCTGAAAATGAAAATCAGTGAGAGTTTAGTGGACAGACTAATCAAGAAAATGTTTATTGAAACAGACATAGGGATTTAAACAACTCTTGATATCCGCATGAAGAAAACGAGTGCTGATTAAGACACCCAACAAATTCAAATTTGTCATTAAATAGAAAATCCTAAAAGGATTCTCATTTAATGAGGGGCCCCTCGGGTCAAGGAGTTAATCTCCCTTGAGAGCAACGCTCTGCAGACAGGAGTGACATCTGTCAACTCTAATGATGAAGGGAATAAAAATCCCCCAAGAATCCTAAAGAGCCATGCTCTGCGAAGAATATGGAATAATCCATCAAAAAGCCTAAAAGCAAAGCTTTATACAGAAGTTAAAAACTTCAAGATCTTTAAGTTCTGTAAAGCGAACTCTAAGAGTTCTTCGTTAATGGGTTAAAGGAACCCTAAAAAGGATTTCTTTTTCTGATCCATGATCTAGAAAGAGCAAAGCTCTGGTTTTTAATTATCGGGTTGAGAAACCCTAAAAATCTGTAATATCTATGATCTATATAGAGCAATGCTTTGTTAATGGGTTCAAATCTTACAAAAAAATTTGAAAGAGTCTTAATTCTAAAGGAGTTTTCTGAGGCGGAGAGCTTGGCTCTGAAAGAGAATTAAATTCTCAATAAAAACAAAACAAGAAGATGAACAAGCAGTCATCTCAAAGGGCCAAAGGTCCTATTTATAGGCAGGGGAAGTCGATCCGACTTCCAAGAACAATCCAACGGTGGAAAGGCTTCCACCGCTGCACTCACGTGTAAATCACGTGAGCGCAACGGTGGGGGGCATTTGTTTTCCCCAATCAGAGAAAAGCTCTGTTCAAAATTTGAAATTTGAAATGAAGCAGCGCTTCATAAAAGCGCTCGCGCCAAGAGTGCCAGCGCTAAGAGTCAAAAGACTCAGAAGCAACGCCTCACATGCAAAGCACGAGAGCGCCAAGAACTAGAACTAAATGTTCTCCACCATTGGATCAAAGATCCAAATGAAGATGATAAATCATCAAATTACAGAATTTAATTCTGCTGAGGAAATATTCCTCAAATCTTTCCAAACAAGAAAGATTGTGCTCTATAAATTAGAGCACCGTTGGATCAAAGTCTGGCGCTCAGCGCCAAGCGCACCACGTTCTCCTCATGTGTGCGCTATTTTATAATAAGCACCGGAGCGCTCCAAGTCTGGCGCTCAGCGCCAAGCGCACCACGTTCTCCTCATATGTGCGCTATTTCATAAGAAGCGCATTAGTGCTCAAAGTCTGGCGCTCAGCGCCAAACGCACCACGTGCTCCTCACGTGGGCGCTGAGGGAACAGAAAGTGTTCTTTAAATAAAGCCCCATAGCCATAAGGAGTGCTCAACACTTAAATTAATGCTTAGTATTATTGAACAAAACAGGCTAAGCACAAACAAACGTTCAACACCCAAATAAATGTTCAACATTTTATTTAAACTGAGTGGGCTGAGCCTAAGTTGGACACAAGTCCCAAGCTCAAACCAACCGAACCCATGTGCTCATAATTTCCCTAATTGATCTTGGTCCCAAACCTGACTACAGATCTCCCAACCAACATTGGTTCAAGGGTACATCTCTTCATTCCTCTGATATGTGTCGTTGTAATTCTTCAACGTCTTCAGAAAGGTGGCAGGCCCCGACAACCAGACATTCCATGGACTATGATGTCTTTAACTTTATGGACCGCAACTTCCCCAAACTAAACTCTATAGACTATGACGTCTTTAAACTATGGACTATGATGTCCTTAAACTCCATGGACTATGATGTCCTTAAACTTATGGACCGCAATGTCCCTAAACTAAAACAATAGAGCCCAAATACTCTTTTGTTGGATCTAAATGATCATGTTAAGTAGATCTTAGTCTAAAATTAGACTAACTTATCCTTAACAATTGTTTAAGTTGATCTTAGTCTTAAATGAGATTAACAATCCTTAAACCAACCCAAACCCAAATCTAAGAAAATATGTATTTGGACTAATCCACGCCCTACGGGCAACAACATAAATTAGTCTCCGTATACAATCCACGGGCACCCAAAAATAAAACAAACACACACGATACGAAGTGACCTTCTGGAGCAGGAGAAAGTGGTTATCGCGTTGCGGTAACGTAATTAACTTCAGGGGCTTGCGCCTGCAGGGAAGAGCGTCCCCACAATAAAAAACCCCTCACAATGAGGGGGAATCTGACGAAGTCTGCTACAACGGCCGCATCCGTCTAAACCTCCGATACACGGTGTCATAAATCAACCTGGCATCTTTGGAGAGGTGGACGGATAAAACCAAATAGCATCTGCCCCCAAATTCAGGCAAGACGTTTTGTCTTCCCCGTTTTCGGCTGTGAACAAGGTGTATTTTGAAATTATAGCAAAATTATTTTTACATAAAACCCCCTCAAGTTATACTAAATTACAATAAGGACCCTAGTAAACATAGGTTTAAGTGGGACCAGTCTCTTGAGCCTCAGGGAGCCGGAGATATGGGTTCTTGCCTATTTAAGGTAGACAAATTAACAAAAGGTGTTATCAATACGGTAATTGTCTTGGAAAATGACACGAATCCTGTCGTCCTTGTACAACAGTTACCGATAACACCAAAACAATCAGGATTTCATGTTCTTTTAAAAGTGCCGGACTCAGACCGAGTCTCAATCTAATGACTTGAATGTGATTCAAGTACAAACTACAATACAGCATGATTCAATATGAATCCATCTATTCAATTTATATCAATCTGTATTGACTGAACCGAACCATGGATATATTTCATCTAAATGTTCATCCATTATATCCATTCCATTACTGATATCATGGTTTCGGCAAGTCATCCATCTATACATAACATGACAATACAATACAATACAAACAATACAATCAAGACATTGCAGGGTTTATAATGGGTAGATTGGTACGGAAGGTGTTAAAAGTGGCACGAGACTACAACCATAAGACACCTAATCTGAATCTCCATTGCCGTTGTACCGTGGCTGAACGGTTCCTTGTACTCCGTATACCTTAGTCTCTGGGATAGTGAGACTCTTCTCGTATACACTGGCATCTTCTGTACCAAGCTACAAACAACAGGATTAATAATATAATACAACTTTAAAAGTTACATTCTCCTTCTGTCTATTCTGTCTCTTATTATTTTTGGGACTTACCGAGCGATTGTTCGCTGACGATATTCATTTTTCTTCTTTCTTTGGAATGTTGTCAGGTGGATCGAACATTTTAGAGATAGAGCCCACCGGCGAGAATTTGGATCAACTAGCCTTTGACCCGAAGCTCTAGTTACTTGTACATTTCATTTTCATTTCTGTTATGCCATTGTTTAGGTATTGCTTTCGGTACATATATTTTCATTTCAGTTGTATTATAAAAAGAATGTTAATAAATAAAATTGTTATTCATTTACATCTTGTCTCTTGTGTATATTTTATTTTATATTTCTTAGATATGCTTAGCGTATTTACTTCTGAGTAAATACGTAGAGGCCTCGTCGCATCCTCTGCCCATACACAGGGAAGCGGGGAGTGACAATAATATTCTCAGAGCTTAATACAATTTCTTTCATTTTACATTAGTAACCCAACTCCTAAATTAATAAGAAAAAACATGTCACAATGTCCATTTAAAGTAACACCATCACAAAAAGAATCTAAATTTGAAATCAAAGAGAGGATCGACCGCTTGTCTTGTCGCCAAAGTAAGGAATCTCGACGGTGGCATCCTCGGTTCTAATGGTGGGATCTTGATCCAAGATGTCTCCGCTTTTGAAGTTAGACCATAAGTCGTTGTAGATGTCGAGCACCGCATCGCCGTTGCCGGAGCTCAAAAGATTGTCGCTTCTGATGTTGGATTCTTGCTCCTCCTCATCTTTTGCTTCTAATTGTCGTCACTGCCGCAGCCTCCGTGTGCCCTGTAACGACTCTTAAAACCCTTGTACAAAATTAACTTGTTTAATATATAGAACGTGTATTTCAGTCAGATTAGGAGTTATAAGTTAAATTTGTTTAATAAAAATAAGAAACAGCTTGTAGCTCACCGATAAAGTCTCTACACAACTGTGACATAACATGTGTGTTTGATTCCCATCTGTCCCAATTATTTTTAATATTTTTCTTTTTAACTTTTCGGAAGCCCAAGAGTTGCACGTGTAATACACGGAGAATCGAAAAGTTTCAGAAATATCAACGGGATAAATAAGTAATTAACACAGAATAATACCCATGCCCAAAGTCTCAAGCCATGTGGCACAAATCCAACTGTCGGAATTGCCTCAAAAACCGCTACCCGGCGGTCCGATATTACCCAAACGACTCTGTGCTTCGCCCGTACACTCCTTCAGCTCCCCACTACTCTCTTGTAGTGTTTGATTTCTCTGCAATTGATCAGACTCTTCAAATCCCCTATTAATATCATTTTAATTCTTAATAATTCACTTTTTTAATTCCCATATTATCAAATTTCACTATAAATACCAACACATCCCCTAACTCTCTCTATTTTGAAAATCTCCATCAAAATTCTCTCAAAATTCTCTAAGTAAAAAGTGGAGTTAAGCAAGCCAAGAGGAGTAGCGATCCAATCTCGACAAAGGTGCTTTCCCGACGATTTCACGATCCCCGAAGGCTTCCCCTCTCTCTTTTCCTTTCTTGTTAACGCTCTAAAACAGTAAGCTCCTTTTCTCTCTCTTTCCTTTCATCTCAAAACAATTGCTAAAACGATATCGACAAAATGGAGTTAGCGTTGATATCTATACTTTAAAACCCTTCTATAGTCTTTGATAGGCCTAAAATGTCACACAAATACTATAACTTCACTTTACAATTTTTTCACATCATTTACCTTTTAATGAAATCAAAATTTAATGCGAATTAAACACATATCGAACACTCTTCATATAAATACCATGAACTTTAAAAGTACGTTTCCCCCTAATAATTAGCATATATGCCTCTAGGAAAACTCATGGGGTAATAACCTACCCCATCAAATACACTATGGTTTCATAGCACGAAGTTTTGGATGTATGGTTAATTTAAAAAATACGTTTTCAATAAAATACCACTGCCTTTAAAATAATGTGTTTTTAATCGATATTTGAACGCCTTTTGCAATTACGTCTCTACAACCCTCTTTAGGGGACCCGCTTGTGTATGGTGCGGGTTATCGCACGTCCTTGGGATAGTAGAGCGAGATTTCATGGAGAATTTGGGAAATGAATGAAAATACAGTCATGCCCTGCTTCCCGGTGTACGGGGAGGGGACGCGGCGAGGCCCGGTACGTATTTACTCAGAAGTAAACAAGCTAAGCGTATCTAAGCAACATAAAGTAAAATATACACAAGAGACATGAATATAATGAAAAACAACTTTATTTATTAAATATTCTTTTACACGTACAACTGGAAATGCAAATACAAGTCTGAAATGCAATGCCTAAACAATGACATAACTGAAATGAAAAGTATGTACAAGTGACTATGGCTCGGGATCTTCAGTGTACTGCTCCAAGTGCTCCTGGCTGGTCTCGATCTCTAGTGCGTTCGATCCACCTGATAACATTCCAAAGAAGAAGAGAAATAGGAATGTTGTCAGTGAACAATCGCTCGTTAAGTCCCAAAGATGGGTAGAGATAGAATAGACTGAAGGAGAGTATAACTAGTAAAGTTTGATTGTTATGTCAACACAGTTGTTTGTAGTTTGGTACAGAATATGCCAGTGTATACGAGAGGAGTCCAACTTACACCGTTGACTTTGGTAACCCGTAGTACAAGGCTCCGTTGAAAATACCACAGAACAACGGTATGGATGTAATTATGTCTTTTAGTGACCACCCCGTGCCACCTTCATGTTCCGTACCTGTCTACTCCTTTATAAACCCTGTAATGTTTATTGTATGGATTTTATTGATTGTACAGATTGTATTGTATTTTCTTATAGTAAATGGAAGACTTGCCGAAACCATGATATCAGTAAATGGAATGGATATAATTGGATAGTCATGTAAACGGAGTATATCCATGGTTCGGTTCGGTCATGTTGATATGGATTGTATTCTGGCATTCATGGATTCATGTTGTATTGCAGTTATACTTGAATTGAATTCAAGTCAGATTGATTCAGATTTGACCATGAATCGAACTGAGTCAGACTTTCAAACAGAATTGAAGTCCTGATTGTTTTGGAGTTATCGGTAACTGCTGCACATGGACGGCAGGATTTGTGTCTTTTTCCAAGACAATTACCGTGTTAATAACACCGTTATTACATTATCTACCTTAAATAGTCAAGCACCCACTTTCTCCGGCTTCCCGAGGCTCAAGAGAATTGGTCCCGCTTAAATCTATATTTATTAGGGTCCTTTTTGTAATTTAGTATAACTTGAGAGGGTTTTATGTAAAAATAGTTTAGATATATTTTCAAAATACACCTCAAGTATTTAATTATCGTCTTTAGGGTTTTCATAGATGTATCTTTTATAAAAGTGAAATTGCTAGTGAGTAGAAGCTAGTTTTCATTGTTCATGGTATTTTAATGAAATACCGGAATTGTATTGTATTGAAATGGTACTTTCATGTAATTGTGATTCCTTTGATTTAGAAAATATAGAATATTTGTATAATATATTTAAAATAGATCCTTTGATAATATTCATATATATATATATATATATACATATATAGATATATATATAGATATATATATATATATTTATATATTTAATAAAAATAAACTTTATTTATTTTGTAGAAATCTCATTTTCTTAAAAATAGCATTAAAAATTCCATCGAGATCGAATGCTCCTTGCGGAGGTCTGCATCTCGCTCTACTAGGCCCGAGGACGTGCGATAATCCGCACCATCCCTGTCGGGGTTTCCCAAAATGGGTTGTAGAGGCGCATTTGCAAGGAATTAATGAACACTCTTTTTAAAGAAAACGGTTTTGTAATAGTTTATGGTATTTTATTGTAACTGGTAATATTCCCACAAATATTGTCCAAAAGTAAATCGTTCTATATCCAATATGTGTGTTGTGATGAGGTAGGTCCTTACCTCGTGAGTTTTCTAAAGTTAATAGGGTTAAAAGAAATAAGCAATGTCGAATTTAAACATGAGGGTATTTTAATGTAAAAGTGAAATAGAACTTGCTATGTTTATTATTTTGATGTAGAACTTATTTTAATGTGTTTGTTAATGGTTATAAAACAATACATTGAAATTTATAGGTTTGTTATTAAGAAAAGAATTAGAATTTTAAAGAAAAGCGAATCGGAAGTCCGATTAACTCCGCTTCCGACGAGTTTTGAGAATGAAGAGTTTGAGAATAGTAAAAGGGAGGAGAAGAGGGGACTTACAAGTTAGAGAATAAGAGAAGAGAGAGGGGAAGCTATTGGAACCGTCAGGGTATCTTTTCGTCGCCGGAATTTCCTCGAAACGTCCTCGGATCTTCGCCCTTTGCGAACTCCGCTTGCACAACTTGGGACTTGGAAATTTTATAGAGTTTTTGTGAGGAAATTCTGAATGAGGAGGGGTGAAATGGAGTGTGGTATTTATATGGAAAAAAATTAAGGTTTTGGGATGATGAAGAATGAATTAAAAATGCATTAAAATTTTGGTTTAATGCCCCTTTTTAATTCTCTGTTGATTTTTAATAAAAACAAACAGTACAGGGGTTAAGGGGGAGGCAAAGGGGTGTGGAGTAAGGTTTTGGGGAACATCCCCTATGGAGGGGCCGTCGTCGCCGGGGAAAGGGATGATCTCGCCGGTTGGATTGGTGGGGTCGGGGCTCGGATTCACGCCACGTGTTGGGGTCTGTGTAAATGCCATTTCCCATGTGTTTTTTTATTCTGTAACTCGTTATCTTACGTGTAGTGCACGTGTAAACCCTTGGGCTTCTAAAAATTTAAAAGAAAAATCAATAAAAATAATATGTGGCTGATGGGATTTGAACTCAGGTGCTATGTCTCAGCAGTGCAAGGTCTTACCAATGAGCTACAAGCTCTTTCATGCTGTTCAAAATCAAATTAAACTTAGAACTTATGCTCAGGCTAAGGTATTCCTTCTGTATTTTTTTGAAAAATTTCGTACAGAAAATTTAGGGTTGTAACAAATACGATTTAAAAGAAATACGAATTTTTAAAATAAATTAACTTTGGAAAATTATATATAATTATGAATCCGTATTTTCAATAAAAATAAATTTTGAAAATTATCTTTTAAAATGAAATATTAAAATTTTAATAAAATACCATCAAATTCCCGAAAGTAGTAGTTTTCATAAAAATACCATATACTTTTAAAAGTTAGGTTTTATCGCTAAAAAACAACGAAAACTAAAATATAACTTCATAAAAACTCTTAATATTGTAAATCACCCTCGAGATTTATATTTAAACAATATTAAAGTATTTTTTATAAAACTCTCTCGAGAAATGCAAACAATATAAATACAATGTAAGCAACAATAATAAATATTTAAGAACTCTAGATTAATATAGGTTTAAGCGGTATCAATTATATTGAGCCCCAGGGAGACGGAGAAAATGTGCTTATCTATTCAGGTTAGACAAATTAACAGAGTTATTAATGACAATTTTCTTGAAAAAAGACACAAATCCTGTCGTCCATATGCAGCAGTTGTCCGTTTTTTCCCGAACTTAAGATCTTTAAAAGTTAAATCCATTCATAGGAAATGTCTATAACTCGAATCCAAATTTGAATTTAAACTTGAATTCGAACCCAAACTTGAACTCTAATCCAACCCGAATCTAAACTTGAACATGAACTCGAAATCAATCTACTCGACTAACTTGACTCGATCCATAATTGCAATTGACATGACTCGCATTCTGCTTGACTTACTTGACTTCATTCTATAACAAGACATGTTATAATCAACCAATAAAATCAACCGAGTCAATACAACAGTTATAATCTATTATACTCAGAGTATTTGGGATAGTTTCTTGTGTGAATCCAACGGAGCTTCAGAACTCCCGTATTAACCTATATTTTCATTTATTTGAATCTCAGTCGGGTCGACTCCTCCACAGCTTGGAGTCCCGATGTTAACACATGAAATGGGTCCGTGTTTCCTTACTCCTGGGCCGTACTCTTAAGCTCGTGAATAATTCTACGGTTGCGTTGACATTCACAATTGGAACTATAAGTCAATGCCGCGCACCCCGTGATTTCGCAGGGAGGTGGAATTTCCAAAAAACGATTTTTACAAAGCTCGCAACACCGACTAAACTCCAGGATCTTAACAAAAACCTTAACTAGCTAAACTATTCGGAGGTTTAACTACTATGAAGAGTGTTATACCTCCTACAACCTTGTCCTTCAGGTCTTCTTCTCCTCCTCTCCTCGAAGATCTGGATCGAGCTTACAACATCGGCTTCCCCGCGTCAAAGAAGATCCACCCGAGAGTATGCGCTTCAAGCTCCAACCTCTAAACCGAGGTAACTAGGGTACCTAGTTTGCTAAGCTAAGTAGCCTAGATGATGTAGAGTATATAATAGAGTGTTTTATCTCATGAGACTATATGTTTCACAACTTATGTGAGGGTTAGAGTCTTTGAGAAAGAAGGAGGAGAAAATGAAGAGAGAATACAAAAATCCAAATGTGCTAGTGTTGGCAAGTGAAGAATAGATCCTCTCTCTTCACTCATTCAAGTATGCAATATTTTCCAATAGAAAATATCAACCCTGGTAGAATAATGAGTCCAAACAAATAAAAAAATCCAAAGAGCCATGCTTCACCTATGTCAAGTATGTCTCCAAATTTCCACCTCATTAATCTATTTCCCAAAATAGATAATCCAAATAATGAGGTGTCTCCTTCTAGAAGCATGTCATGTAAAATTACAAGAATGCCCTCACCGTATATACATACCCGTATTCATATTCTGAAAAATACGAATACAATGAGATGATAACAATCCAATAATATAATTATAGGATCCAGTTTAAACCAAAGCCCACTACTATTACCCATCCGAACATCATCCGTGTAGACAGTATACGTATGTGATCGGAACCCTGCCGTAAAACCATACGGCCTCTACATCGTTTCTCCCAAAGCAAGGAAACCCTCTGTGTGGGACTCTAAAGACTCGACAACACGCTGGCAGTGGGTTTAACCACAAGTCCGTCAACGGTACTAGCTGCATGTAACGGCTATCCAGGTATCTGTCGAGAAGAAGACCGACGAGCAAACTCATCCGAACTCCTACCGAGCCTATCTGTGATAATCTCCATACAGTCCGGTCTGTTCGTCTAAGATACTCGCATATCGGGCTTAGGAGGATGGTAACCGTCAGACCCCTTATACCACAATAATTCATGCCGGAGTAGAGCCCAATACACCCTGAGAAACTACTTTAGTTCCTACCGGTAAATCTCGCTTGCCCTGGCCAGGGACTTTGTGTAATGGCTTTCCGAACACAGCGCGATATCAACCCCCAATACCAGGTGAGACGAATCCTATCTAACCGCTACTACCTCCAAGTGCTTCTGGACTTCACCCAACCACTACCTGTTTGCACTACTCATTTGAGCCGTGGTAGGGTAGTAATCTAAGTGCAGTGGGAACACACTTGAAATGAATAGTGATATCAAGTCAACGGACTAACTTGTACTCATGCCACCCGGGAACTGCTATCTGACGATAGGTATAATAGCAACCAGCAGTTCCCAACAAGTCCGTCCAATGTAACTCATAACCCAATGAGCACATGTATACTATCTCCGGTAAGACGTACTAATGGCTGTGGGACAGACCATCTCCCCTGCTGGGATGAGAAGAGTATATACTAGTCTACTATGGAGTATCGATGCCCCGTCTCGATAATCCTACGACTAGGGACCTGTATAAAAATGTGCTTATAGACTACCCAGCCCCTACTAGTGTGACTGCCATCACAACGCTGGTAGTCAAGCAAAAATCCTAAGGTCTCTACCAATATGTATAAGCGATATGCTAAAAGAAACATATGCACATATTGAGGTAGAATCAAACCAAGTAACATACTAATATTTTGAACAAGACTGTTATTATAACTGTGAATATCCCAAGCTTCCAATATATAATATACAATCCAGTATGATACAATAATGGCCTCTAGGGCATATATCACTAACAATCTCACACTTGCACTAAGGCCATGTATTGGCATATCGCAGACCTATCATCTCGATTAGCCTCTCGGATTGTTTCTGATGAGAGATGGCCTTTGTGAATGGATCTGCAGTGTTGTTCTCTGTCTCTACTCTCCGCATCTCGATCTCCCGGCGATCAACGATCTCCCTGATCAGGTGGAACCGCCTCAAGATGTGTCTGGACTTCTGATGGGACCTTGGTTCCTTCGCTAAAGCTATAGAGCCATTGTTGTCATAATGCAACGGTATTGGATCAACAATGAATATAACCACCTGATGCTCTGTCACGAACTTCCTAATCCAGACTGCTTCTTTCGTAGCATCACATGCAGCAATATACTCCGCTTCCATCGTCGAGTCAGCAACGGTGTCATGCTTGGAGCTTTTCCAACAGACCTCCCCTCTATTGATGGTAAAGACATTACCCAACATGGACCTGGAGTCATCCTTGTCACTCTGGAAGCTGGAGTCGGTGAAGGCCTCGACCTGGAGGTCTTCTCTGCCGTACACTAAGAACATCTCGTTAGTCCTTCTCAGGTACTTAAGAATATTCTTCACCGCTGTCCAGTGCTTCTCCCCTGGGTTTGACTGATACCTGCTTACAACGCTCAGTGTGTAAGCTATATCTGGTCTGTTATACAATATCACATACATTATAAAGCATGCCGCTGAAGCGTAGGGTATAATAGTCATGCGATCTCTTTCCAAATCAGTCTTAGGAGATATCTCTTTGGAGAGGGTGATTCCGTGACAAGCCGGTAGATTACCGCGCTTTGAATTTTCCATACTAAATCTTTTAGTATAGTGTCGATATACCTTGATCGTGAAAGTACCAACATCCGTTTATATCTATCACGATAGATCTGTATTCCCAGATTGTAGGAGGCATCACCCAGGTCCTTCATGGAGAACCTTTGCGACAAGAATCTTTTGACTGATTGTAGCATAGGAATGTCATTTCCTATCAGGAGAATATCATCCATGTACAAGACGAGGAATACCACAATTCTCGCTATAATTTTACTATAGATGCATGGTTCATCTGGATTTTTGATAAAATCGAATTCCTTAATCGTCTCATCAAAACAGATGTTTCAACTCCGCGATACCTGCTTTAATCCATAAATGGATTTAAGTAAGTTGCACACTCTTCCGATGCTCCCACTCTCTATAAAACCCTCCGGCTGATCCATATAGATACACTCTTCTAAATTTTCATTCAGAAAAGCGGTCTTTACGTCCATCTGCCAAATTTCATAATTGGGGAAAGCATCAATAGCAAGAAGGATCCGAATGGATTTGAGCATAGCCACTGGAGAAAAGGTTTCATCATAGTCCAAAGCAGGTCTTTGATGATAACCTTTTGCAACAAGTCTAACCTTATAGGTTTCAACATGTCCATCTACACCAATCTTCTTTTTGAAGATCCATTTGCAGCCTACGGGTTTTACCCCTTAGGGAGCAATGTACAAAGTACAAACTTTGTTGGTATACATGGACTCAATTTCGTTCCACATTACATCCAGCCATTTTACCGACTCTCTTCTCTGAATGGCTTGTTTTGATCTAATTGGCTCATCATCGTTGATGATGCAATCCTCTCTATGCCTTTCTATCCCTGTCTAAGAGCCAAGAACGGACGGACAAGCACCAAAAGGAAGAACTTAAGCGTTGGAAAGCCTAGCTTATACTCGCAAGTTCCTTCCTAGTCGTGCTAATCCCCGTTGTTGCCGATTACCGTAACACCGACATTAAGAGTGGCAACGAAAGAAGTGAGCGACTCCTAACTCAAACTAACCTAATCCTAACCCTAACAAGCTCTCTTTATATAACATTTTAACACATAGTTAATCTCAAAACAAACCTGGACATTTGGACTTAACTAGTTAAAGCACATAGAAAAAGATTCTCATCTCCCTGCGGATGACCCGTACTCAACCGGCTAGCTACAAGTGAAACCGTCTTGATTGCGGTAATTAACTAAGCATGCAAAAACTCTACCAATCAAATGGCGTCGTTGCCGGGGAGACGGTAGTTTATTTCTTTGTGTAATTTCGGGTTAATTTGTGAATATAAACATAACCGAAAAACAAAAAAAATACATTGTAAAAAACCATCTTGTTATTTTTGATTAGTTTTTGTGCAAGTGTGCAGGAGAAAAGGAAAGGTCGAGTTCAGTGCCAAAGACGTGGGATGTTAGACCTATATCTCACGGCAACACCGCGTTTGATCAAAACGAGGCCAACGGTCTACTGTAAATTCTGGAGCAGATCCAGTGAGCAAATCAAGATTCAGGAGCTCCAGACAAAAAGAGAACACCCAACCCAGCATACTCCAGAAATTTTAGGGTCCAACTCATCTATACTTCCGCGGATCCACGGCATTAGGGCTAGTTTGGCCGTGGAACCGCGGCTATATGCTGCCCTCCTTGACTGAATTTTTCTGTGAGTCCTTATAACCTCTTCCCAACTCCTCTGAACTCCACTGAACTGTGTTTTCTGCAGCATTCTTTGTGCAAATTCTCTTCCCCTTCCAATAAATTGTTCTTGTGCAGGATTCTTTGCGCCGCGCTAAAAAATAAAAAAATTTGATTGCGGTTGATTGTGACTGCTTTGCATATTCTAATCGGACTTTAAGGGGCTTGAAACCAATCCAGATTGGGTGGGGATTTCATCACCCTTCCCAGGACCCCAGAAATCATAAAAAGCATATGCATTGACCATTATTTAATTAAAAAATACTAGACTCGGCCCTAAGGACGTCGCGCTCAATAGGACAGAGGACTGGTTGTAAGCATCGGTCGTTTATCCTATCTTGACTTTGCGGTGTCTAGGCAAGTGTGTCCAAGGCAAGTAGTTACTTAATTAGGACCACTACTTACGTAGTGGGGAGCCTCCCACTTACCTGGCACTTACCTGGCCGCAATTGGCGGAGAAGAGGCGGTTTAAGGTCCTATTTCTAGCCCTTTGGAACAGTTAGGAGCTGTCTAGCTGACCTAGGTGACCTAGATCTAGGTGTGATTGCGCATATTTTGTCTGTGATTGTTTGAAGCCATAAGTCCATACATATTTCTGTAAATCTCTTTCTAAAAATAAAAATAAAAACACAAAACAAAAACTTTTATAAAAACTTGCCCTTTGTCGCCAAAATCCATTTTTTCACCCACCTCCCATCATATTTCTCCATTGGCGTTTTCTTACCCTCACCTTCTCCGCTTTGACTACACTAAACTCGTTTAGTGTATGTCCGCTTGGACTCGGGACACTAGCGCCCGCCTAGTCCGCGTTACGTTAGTCGCTACCGACTACGCGATCGACTCAGACGTCGAAACTCCTTCCACGCCTCTTTCACCCTTATCTTTGCCAGCCAACTCCGACGTTGACCGAAATTCTGTTCGTACATCTATACCTTCACCATCACCAACATCTTCTTCTGCGATGTCAGGATTTAATCCAATCATTTCTTTGACTCCCCTGGGATTGATTCTACCTCCTATGGGTGCGAATAACCCACAACCACCGCCTGTTGTAGCGCCACAGCGAATCGCGCTTCAGGATCGTTTCTATCCCACCCGCTCTGCACTTCCCACTTGACTTTCCCTTCCACCGGCTAATGGGGATAATTTTGAAATTAAGCCCCACTTCATTAACATGCTTCCGAAATTTCATGGGCTTGAATCTGAAGATGCCTATATCTTCATCAACAAGTTCCAAAATGTTTGGGCCATGATGAAAACGACCCAGCTGTCGGACGATGCTATACGGCTACGGGTCATTCCGTTCATTTTGTGCGATCTTGCTGAAAAATGGCTGTATAGCACCGCTTCCCACTCCATAACCAGTTGGGACGAGTTTGTGAAAGCGTTTCTCAAGAAATTCTATCCGAATCAAAAAACCGCGAGGATCCGTAACGAAATCAACTAATTCTCTCAGCTTCCTACTGAACCCTTTTGGAAGTGCTTTGACCGGTATAAAGACCTTCTTGTTTAGTGCCCTCACCACGGTATTGAGAAATGGCAACTTTGACAAACCTTATACGAGGGCCTGAACCCAGCAACCAAGCAGTTGTTGGAAACCATTTGTCAGGGCCACTTCCTATCGAAATCTGATGAGGAAGCGTGGCAATTCTTCGACGACCTTGCGGAACAAACGCTTCAATGGGAGAGCACTAGACCAACTTCTTCTTCTTCCTCCACTTCTACTGGTCAGTCAAGGGTAGGCATTCACCAACTCGATGTCTGTATTGCGATGAAAGCTGAAATGGCTGTAATAACGAGAAAACTTAAAGCGATAGAGAGCAAATTTTCATCCCCTGCTCCTGCCCCTGTTCTTCCCCTTCGTACCATTTGTGCTTGTTGTTCCGATCCTTCTCACTTAACCGAAGAGTGTCCCTACAATCCACCATCTCAAAGACAGGATCAGGTTAATGCTGCATTTCAGCAAAGACCGAGAAATGATCCATACTCTTCCACCTATAATCCCGGTTGGAGGAACCATCCCAACATTGCCTGGAATCATAACCAGCATCAATTCCAAGGCAACAATTTCCAAAGGCCCCCTCCGCCGCAACAACAAACTCAACATCAATTTCAGCAGCCCTTCCAACCCCAACCTTTTCAAAATCAGACGAACAACTTTGCACCCAACAATTCTTTTCCGCAAAACAAATTTGTTCCGTCAAACAACGATAAGGTTTCCTCGCTATAACGAGGTCTGGAGGCGTTCGTTAAACAATCGACACAATCCACCGCAAACATCCAGTCGTCTATTCAGTCTTTGGTGCAACATACTGCTGCACACGGGCAAAGCATCAAGACCATCGAAGCCCAGATTGCACAGGTGAATGCGGCGTTAAGCGAGCGAGAAAAGGGGAAGCTTCCATCTCAACCACTCCCAAATCCCGGTCACCCACATATTGTACATGTTGCTCTTGAACAACAGAACCATAATATGAGTGTCGTGACTACATTGAGATCGGGAAGGATGCTACAAAACAATATTAGCACACGGATCGACGATGACACCCCGGCCACTTCTTCTTCTTCTTCTTCTTCTTCTTCGTCTTCTGAGCCTAATCTCCATTCTTCAAAAGGCTCTTCTTCTGCTCTAAACGGACCTATTTCTCACTCCACGAAAACACCAGCTCTGGGATCCGTTCCAACTCCACAATCTCCTCCACAAGAATTGGATTCAACCAATTTTAAAAACGTTCCATTTCCAAACCGGTTGAAGTCTAATAAACAAAATCCACAAATGGAGAAGATTCTGGAGTTGTTTAAGCAGGTTAACATCAACATTCCCCTTTTAGATGTTGTCCAACAAGTCCCGTCCTACGCGAAAATCTTAAAGGACTTGTGCACGAAAAAGTGGAAATCTCAGGTACCCAAGAAAGTTTTCTTGGCTAGTGCTGTGAGTGATGCTCTTACCCAATCTTTACCTCAAAAACGGAAGGACCCCGGCTGTCCTACGATTTCTATTACCATTGGGGATAAGAACATCAACCGCGCACTATTAGATCTTGGTGCCAGTGTTAACCTGCTTCCGTACTCAGTATATGAGCAACTAGGTGTAGGAGAGCTGAAACCCACACACTGCACTCTCCAAATGGCCGACCGATCAATCTCCCATCCTAGGGGTGAGCTAGAGGATGTGTTAATCAAGGTTGGGGAGTTCATATTCCCCGTTGACTTTATTGTTTTAGACACACAGCCTGTAGCTAACCCCCGGAATCAAATTCCGGTGATACTCGGTCGCCCATTCCTTGCAACCTCAAATGCTGTGATCAATTGTCGAAATGGTTCGATGAACCTATCTTTTGGAAACATGACAATTGAACTCAACATTTTTAGGTTGGGGAATCAGCCCTCTGAACCTAATGCTCATATACTAGACGTTTGCTCAATCCAGGAGATCACCCCGGAGGAGTGTGAATTCGAGGAGTTTTTGTTCGATCACGATAGCCTTAACGCCACTAGTGCGTTCCACTTCGAACCTGCTGCTGTTTCTGCGCCCGACAATGACTACGAGTGTTTCACTTTCTCGAACGATCTTAGCCACTCACCATCCGAGTTTGAATCCTTCGAATTTTCGGATGAGTTACCTGAACCATCCAACTCGGTCGCTTACACTCGTTTTGAACCTTTGCTGGAATCCTTTGAGTTCAAGACCTTTTCACCAATCTTGCCTTCAATCGTTTCACCTCCAACGCTCGAACTCAAGCATTTTCCGTCTCACCTTAAGTACGCTTACTTGGGTGAGAACGAGACCCTCCCTGTTATCATCTTGGCTTCTCTAGCTCCCGAGCAAGAGAGAGCCCTTCTTGCGGTCTTGCACAGCAATAGGCAAGCTTTTGGCTGGTCCATGGCGGACATCAAGGGGATTAGTCCCCTGATTGTTGAACATCACATTCATCTGATGGATGATGCCAAACCATCCAGGGATCCACAAAGGCGACTCAACACAGTCATGAAGGAGGCTGTAAAAAAGGAAACCGTAAAATGTCTGGATAGTGGTATCATTTACCCTATCTCTGATAGCCAGTGGGTGAGCCCCATTCACGTTGTCCCCAAGAAATCAGGCATAACGGTCATAACCAACGAGGCGAATGAGTTAATCCCTACTCGCACCCAGACTGGGTGGCGAGTATGCATCGATTACAGAAAACTCAACGCCGCAACGCGGAAGGACCACTTTCCGCTACCTTTCATTGACCAGATGCTTGAACGATTGGCCGGACACGAGTACTACTTCTTTCTTGATGGCTACTCCGGCTATAATCAGATTCCCATCGCCGAAAAAGACCAGGACAAGACCACATTCACTTGTCCTTTCGGCACGTTTGCACATCGCCGCATGCCCTTTGGGTTATGCAATGCACCCGCTACCTTCCAGCGGTGTATGATGGGAATCTTCTCAGACATGGTGGAAAAATTCTTGGAGATCTTCATGGACAATTTCTCCATCTTCGGCGATTCCTTTGATGAGTGTTTATTGCATCTCGACGCCGTGTTTACCAGATGTAAGGACAAGAATCTCACTTTGAACTGGGAGAAGTGCCACTTCATGGTGCGCGAAGGTATTGTCTTAGGACATATCATCTCGCAAAATGGCATTGAGGTAGATAAAGCAAAGATTGAAGTCATTTCCAATCTCCCTCCTCCCCGATGCGTCAGAGACATCCGAGCCTTCCTTGGCCATGCCGGTTTCTATAGACGGTTCATCAAGGACTATAGCAAGATTGCTAGGCCCTTGACTCTTTTGCTGGCCAAGGACACGACATTCGACTTCAACTCGAGCTGTGTGACTGTGTTCGAGTCATTAAAAAGATCACTCACTTCTGCTCCCGTTCTTTCATCTCCTGACTGGACGAACCCATTTGAGATCATGTGCGATGCATCCGACTTTGCCATCGGTGCTGTCCTTGGACAACACATCAACAAGATGCCGCACGTGATCTATTATGCCAGCCGAACCCTGAACGACGCCCAACTGAATTATACAACAACCGAGAAGGAATTCTTAGCTGTTGTATTTGCTTTAGAAAAGTTCAGGTCCTACCTCATCGGCTCTCCAGTCATCGTCTATACGGACCATTCTGCTCTGCGCCATCTTTTTGCGAAGAAAGATGCAAAATCTCGACTAATACGTTGGATCCTCTTGCTTCAAGAGTTTGACCTTGTCATCCAGGACAAAAGAGGATGTGAAAATGTAGTCGCCGACCATTTCTCACGTTTTCCTTTTTCGCCGTCGCTTCAAATTCTGATCAACGACGTTTTTCCGGATGAACAGCTCTTGACAGTATCTTGCGAACCCTGGTACGCAGATATTGTGAACTATTTGGCCACAGGATTACTACCGACTGAATGGTCAAGTCAGGACAGACTTCGATTCTTATCCCAAGTAAAACACTTTTACTGGGACGAACCCTATCTGTTCAAGTACTGTCCCGACCAGATTATTCGTCGGTGTGTCCCTGACAATGAATTCAAGAGTGTACTGTCGTTTTGCCACGATCAAGCATGTGGCGGGCATTTTGTCCCCAGAAAGACAGCCGAGAAGATCTTGCAGTGTGGTTTCTACTGGCCACAACTCTTCAAAGACGCTCATGACTACTGCAAGACTTGCTCCCGGTGCCAACACTTGGGCCGGATATCCAGGACAAACGAGATGCCACTCCAACCAATCTTGGTTGTGGAGATTTTCGATGTTTGGGGGATAGATTTCATGGGGCCGTTTCCTAGCTCTTTTGGGAACTTGTACATCCTTCTCGCTGTTGATTACGTCTCTAAGTGGGTCGAGGCTATGCCCAGCCGGACTAACGATAACAAGGTTGTCGTTAGATTTCTTAAAGAAAACATTTTCTCCCGGTTTGGGCACCCCGAGCAATCATTAGCGACAATGGAACTAATTTCTACAATAAGACTTTCGAGGCCTTGATGCGCAAATATTCCATTAATCATATGCTATCTACGCCCTACCACCCCCAAACATGTGGGCAAGCCGAAGTTTCAAATCGGTAAATCAAGCAGATACTGGAGAAGACGGTTTCCAAGAACCGTAGAGATTGGTCGTTAAAACTCACTGATGCCCTTTGGGCATTTCGAACTGCTTATAAGACCGATCTTGGCATGTCTCCCTATCGGCTTGTGTACGGAAAGGCTTGCCACCTCCCTGTGGAAATAGAGCATCACGCATTTTGGGCGATAAAGGACCTGAATCTGTCTCTCGAAGATGCGGGCAGCCATCGGAAGCTGCAGTTGAACGAATTAAGCGAGCTTCGGGATGAGGCTTACGAAAACGCGGTTGTCGTTAAGAACCGAACGAAGGTGTTTCACGATAAACACCTTTTGCGCAAAACATTCGTACCTGGTCAACAGGTACTGCTTTACGACACCCGGCTATATTTCCATCCAGGAAAGCTCAGATCTCCCTGGAAAGGGCCATATTTTGTGTGGAATGTGTATCCGCATGGCGCTGTGGATTTGGAGAATCCAAAGGACGGTTCATTTTTCAAAGTAAACGGACATAGACTAAAACCGTACCTTAGCGCCGAACCAACAGAGGAGCTTCTGGTCTTACAGGAGCCGGTTTACCCTGCTTAATCTTCTTCTGCCTACCGCCAAACTTTGGTTATCCAGCCAAAACAGTGGACACTGTTCCAAATAAGTTTGGGGGTATGTATATACCATTTTTTATATATTTATGGATATTCTTTTCCAGTCTTACTATTTTTCTTTTCTTTAAAAACAAAAAAAAATTGTATATCTAACTGACAAATTTGACCCTTCAATGATCTCTTCATGCAATGACAGTGAGGACACTGTCCAGTTTAAGTTTGGGGGTACGCTCGGTACGCATTTCTAACCTTCGCATTCATATATATATTTTGCATCTGCATACTAAAATCCATAAAATCCATAAAAATCAGAAAATTTTCTAAAAACATAAAAAGTTTTCGTCAAGTTAGCTAGTAGGAGAACTCAGATTCAACATTTCGACGGTTTTGTTTGATACGATAAGAATAACTAAATCTTATTTTTAGATTTTGAAAACCTGAAAGATAACTCTCCTTTGAAGTTAACTATAGCTGATATACGACTTTACATCACACTACACGTGTCGTGAGTTTTTGAAAATTAGATGGCAAGTCTATCATGTCTAAAAACTTTTAAATGGATAAATGATTTTCTGAGGATCAAATAGGCTTGTTCTGAAATAAGTAATATCAAGAATAGTTTATGAAGTTAAGCGAATATGAAGGGATGTTATTGATGCCTTAATTGGAACTAATTCTGAAAAATAACCCATCTGGAACTTGATTGGAATGATTACACACCGAACCCACTAAACACGTCTTTTATCAAAAAAATAATTGAACCGCCGGTTATATCTCCGTTCGCAATGAATCATCATGATTTTCACGCTAAATTGTCTTTTGTTTTTGGACCTAGGTAACTTGAGTAATTAAGTCCGCTGGGGTGTCTCTACACCTAATGCCCTAAAGCCAACTGGTTTGGGTGCATTGGCCCAAAGCTCGTTAAGAAGCCTAGTAATTCCAGATTAAAACAAAGTCAAGCAAGTGTTCTCTCCGAGTTAAAATTCCTAACGGTTCTTTGTGTAAGAATAATCTTGACAAAAGACAGGTTTTTATAAAAAAAATATTTCTAGCGGAGATATGAAGGTTTTATTCTATGATAAAGACTATTGCACGTTCACAGAGGTGTATATGAAATGAAAACAAGAAAAAGGTGGAGTGAAAAATAAGACATAGTTTCCTGTTATGGAAGATAGAAATTCTGAAATTGAAACCTTGCTGGAAAACGAAACTTGAAAAATACTTAACTCCTTATAAAACTTATGTGATCCTTTTAAAATTTTTATCTGGGCTTTATTTTGTGACATGATGACTTTAATCGATCCTTCTGGAACTTAACGACACTATTTGCACTGCACGTAAAGACATATAAAATCTTAAGTTAAATAAGAAGCGAGGTATGAAAAATGAAGGTTCGATAGTCTAGACTTAGGATAATAGAATTGTTCTTTTCTGAAACAAAACCTTAGGGTTTGAATCATAGTTATTTTGCAAAACTAGCTTGACCAGATTGTGTGGGTAGTATTCGCTGAAAACCCTCAGGAGATAACACTCATCCTACTAGGACACCTAGACGTTTAACGGCTTGTTTCACATGCTCAGTGCAATCGCGTTCCCTGCGAAAGTGAGGTTAGGAATTTTTGTGAATAAATTGGCTTTGCTCGGGACGAGCAAATGATAAGTTTGGGGGTATTTGTTTATATCAGATTTTTGCATTTTTATACCGCCCAATTTTTATCACATTGCTTATCGGTAGGTACTCTTGAGCCGTGTTTGCTAGTTAATTGCAGGATACAGGTTCTCAGCTCTAAACAGTGAAATTCATGGAATAGCACGACAAATTCCGGATTACTGCCAACCACAGATAAAACAAGGGTCTCCGATCTCTATCCGTATGTTGCCGCACACCAGTTTAAGGGACAAAATGGCAAATCGATGTCATTTTCATGCACAAAGCTCAATGTCAACACAAGATCCAACATATCTATGCGGAGCTCAAGAAAAATCATGACAAAAGATCCACTTCAAATCACCTTTTGATCTGCTAAAATTCTGGAACAATTGTGAAGAGATTCTGAGAAACAACATATACCACACTGAAGAATACAGAAAACCAGGGAATCCGACAAAAAATGATGTGCCAAGCCTTCTAATTGGCCGCGGAACCGCGGCATATGCGCGCTTAGGCCGTGGATCCGCGGCCTAATAGACTCTGCAGCACCTAATCTTTTGAGGGTATTTTGGTCATTTTATATGGAGGCAGATTGTTGCCCTAGGTTTCCAGTTCCCTGCCTATAAATAGCCCAGAACATTGCCAACCCTAGGGTGCTTATTCTTGCGTAAAATTTTAGGATATATTTTGAAGTTCTTCTTCCTCTTTTCATCTTTTCTCCATTAAAACTTTGTAGTGAGCTATTTATGAGTGCAGGATGAATAAAAGAGTTCTTTTTGTTACCACGCTTGTCTTATTATGTTGTTAATGATAATTGCTTGTATTTTTCATTTGCTAATCTAATTGTTGTTATTTGTTGTTTGTTTCTCTCTTGTTCTCTTTTTCTTTATCCTTAACAACAATGATGCTTAAGCTTGATCCTTGCCAAAGTGAGGTCTCAAATAGATAGTTGTAATCTTCTAACCTTTTTCTTTCTATCTTCCTCCTTTTGTTTTACTTTCCTTTTTCTTATAATGGGTGAGTAGTTTTCTTACTTGTTAGAGTGGGATAAGGAAAGTTTGAGAGAAGGAAATCTCTATCACTCTTTCCTTACCCAACATCTTAATTCGGACTCTCGTTAATTGAACCACAATCCGCTCCCTACGGCACCCTATCCTACATGATAGTGGTGATTCCTTAGTGAGACCGGTTGTGGTTGAATTAACCGGAGGTTAAGGCTAAGAGCCAAGAACGGACGGACAAGCACCAAAAGGAAGAACTTAAGCGTTGGAAAGCCTAGCTTATACTCGCAAGTTCCTTCCTAGTCGTGCTAATCCCCGTTGTTGCCGATTACCGTAACACCGACATTAAGAGTGGCAACGAAAGAAGTGAGCGACTCTTAACTCAAACTAACCTAATCCTAACCCTAACAAGCTCTTTTTATATAACATTTTAACACATAGTTAATCTCAAAACAAACCTGGACATTTGGACTTAACTCGTTAAAGCACATAGAAAAAGATTCCCATCTCCCTGCTGACGACTCGTACTCAACCGGCTAGCTACAAGCGAAACCGTCTTGATTGCGGTAATTAACTAAGTACGCAAAAACTCTACCAATCAGTCCGCATTGCATCCAGCCATCTTACCGAGTCGCCGCTATAAATGGCTTACTGGAAGCTAGTAGGGTCATCATTGTCAATGATGCAATCCTCTCGATCCCTATTTATGAGAAAACAGTAGTATCTCTCGGGCGGATGAGGCTGCCTACTACTTCTGCGGATAGGCGCTGAGATGTCCCTTTCTTCTGAAACTACTGGTTCTACCATACTTTCAGTAACAGCTTGTGGTTCTGGAATTTCTTCCAGTTCTATTGCGCTCCAACTCTTCTGATTTTCTAAAAATTCGGCTTCCAAGAAGTGGGCATAATGAGAAACAAAAACCTTTTGTTCCTCTGTGTAATAGAAATAATACCTCTTGGAGTTCTTTGGATATCCCACAAACTTACACTGTACCGAGCATGCCTCGAGCTTGTCCGCATGCTGCTTTTTAACAAAATCTCAACATCCCTATGTCTTCAAGTACTGAAGATAGGGTTTCTTCCCACTCCACATCTGATATGGTGTGGTAGGCACAATCTTGGTTGGAACCTTGTTCAAAAGATATGCAACTGATTCTAGTGCATAACCCCAGAAAGATCGCGGTAACTCAGCCTTACTCAACATGGAACGAACCATATCCAATAGGGTTCGATTCCTCCTTTCCGATACACCATTGTGTTGTGGTGTGTATGGAGGAGTAAGCTGAGAGAGAATTCTATTCTCTTTTAACTATCCCAAGAACTCGGCACTTAAGTATTCACCACCTCGATCAAATCTCAGTGTCTTGATACTTTTTCCTGTTTGGTTTTCCACTTCATTCTTATATTCCCGGAATTTCTCAAAGGCCTCGGATTTATGCTTCATCAAGAAGATATGTCCATACCTAGAGAAATCATCCGTAAAAGTAATGAAGTATGAATGACCACCTCTTGCATGTGTAGACATTGGACCGCACACGTCACTGTGTACGAGTCCCAAGAGCTCGCTCGCTCTTACTCCGTGTCCAGTAAACGGAATCTTTGTCATCTTTCCCATGAGACAAGATTCACAAGTAGCATAAGATTGATATTCGAACGGATTCAAATATCCTTCTCTATGTAACTTAGTCAACCGTGTTTCATTGATGTGACCTAGTCTACAATGCCATAAGAAAGCTTGATTTACTTCCGGAGACTTTCTTTTAAGTGTGTTCTGGACATTGAAAACCCGAGCTTGATTTAATACGTATATACCGTTATCTAATGTACCGGACCCAATCAGAACATGATTTAGGTGGATGTTTACCACATCGCTTACGAATGTAAAATCATATCCCTCTCTAGAAAGTGAGGATACTGATATGATATTACAAGTCAAACTAAGTACATACAAACAGTTACGTAGAATCAATATCTGCCCACTTGTCAGATTTAGGTGATATTCCCTCACGGATTCAGCGTCCATACTCATTCTGTTCGCCACTCTGAGAGACATATCACCTATCCTGATAACTCTACGGTTTCTCAAAGCATGTAACGAATTACAGATATGAGATCCTGATCCGGTATCTAGTACCCAGGAAGTAGAGTTAATTGACAAACAGTTCTCAATTACAAACACACCCGAGGACGAAGCCACAACATGCTTCGAATCCTGGCTACTGGCTTCCAAAGCCCTGCAATCTTTCTGCCAATGCCCCTTCCCATAACAATAGGAACATCCCTCCTTCCCTACACCAAGTCCCGAAACTTTTGCTTTTCCCTTTCTTTCTACTTCACTGACACCGTATATCGGCTTTGTGGAGGTTTTCTTCTTTTCACCCTTTGCTTTCGCCCTGGCAGCAGAAGAAGAAGGTCCCCCATTAAGCAGAGCGGGTGTCTCCCTGGTTTCTTTCAGGGTGTAAGTAGAGGGTAGGGACTGTAGAAATAAATCAACATATGACCTGTTTCCCAACGTGGTCTCCAGGTCCGTGAGCTTATCAATATAGCTAGTCATCGTAAGGACGTCGTCCCTTACAGATGACCCGAAAGCCAACCTCGTTTGAAGCAATTCGTTCGAGGTTCATATCTTGCGATACGAGATTGCTCTCCATATAAATCTTTGTTATGGAGGAAGATGGAAACTAAGTCCATCTTCTCGTGATGCTTCTGGTATACACCATCAACTGAAGCCAACACGAGGCACTTGGCATTCGCATTGTCCTTTTCCCTTGTCTGACGGATATCCATATTTGTGACGGTGGAAACTGGATCTGGGACGGCGGGGGATTGAGTAGTAATAGGGTGGTCCAGTTTGTCATAGGCAATGGACATCTGGACAGACCTTTGCCAGTCATAAAAGTCAGATTCTGTCAACTTGTTATCTAAATGTAACCTAGTCATGGTCACAGGGTCGCTGCAGTTGAGAGAAAGAAGAAAACACTTTAGCATGATACTCTTGCAAGTTTAGATTGGTTTTTAGTTTATCTAAACAGGATGGCTCCCACTGTTTCTCGAATCCTTCTTCAAATCATAAAAGAAGAATTAGTCAGGACTGATCTCACCGTACAATACTTGCTTAACCGTTCAGCCAGACTATTGTCGGTACTTCGAGGGAGGTTTTACGACGCTTTCGCGAAGTTCCATAATTAAATAACCTCTTTCCCCTGGAGGCATAGCCCCGCTGACACCGTTCTAGACACCTACTTGGTTTATAGCATTGATCGTTAAGTGACGAATCTCCTAATGAGTAGCATATACTCACAGTAGGATCGGGATCCAGATATCATCGTGTGATAATGCTTAAGGAATCCTACCAAAATTATCAAACTCCAAATGGTATGCAACACTAGCAAGTTTCAATTTCTTTAAAAACTCCCGATGTGGATTTTTTCCCCATGCTCTTATGACCTTGACGTTGGCCAAAATATCATAAGTCACATGTCAAGTTCTATCCATCATTATCTTATTAATTTGAACCCACCCGTACATACCCCTGATGTTGGCCAAATAGCAGTACGACTGTCTCAAACCAACTCATCTATCTATGCAACATATGAATACCCAGCAGCTACCAAACACTATGCCTTGGTGTTGGTCAAAATACATAGCTTGAATACCACTGAATACCCAAATGAAATAACGGAGGGCTACGAATGGTTTTGGAGAAACCGTGAACGTAGTGAACTTGATATAATCGAAGGAACCTGATATCTTTTTAAAAGGAGTGGTTAAAGCTCCGCAATTAAAAATTCTACTCTTTTAAAATAACCGAGTGGTTCTTTTAAATTTGTTCCAACGATTCAGCTTTGGTTTGTTTTCTTTGCATTAAAATAATGCGTCCCATCATTTATCCTATCATTGCAGAAAACAACGAAAATACAACGTCCGTTTATGCCATCCGCATTCGCCACTGGGCCCCATCATTCACCTGTTAGGTTACTTAACTAATGACAGAGTGGGGGCTGGGCTAGCGCGGATGCAAAACATAAGCAACGCCTACTAGATATCATATATAGATATTGTACATTCGTCAGACGCAATAATAGGCATTCCAGATCACAGATGAACATATTGGATATACTAGGAATCCGCGTTTCGTTTGATCCTGCAACAAAAGACGGATTACACGGTCGTGATGAATAGCCAAACCCCACCCTAGAACCTCACGGGTGCGGCAAACTACCCGCCTAGTACCAGAAGTGAAACAGTCTCCCTCAACGACGTGAGTAGGCCATTAAACACTTCAAAGTATCCGGTAGTTTGTGCACCCAATCTTGGGTCCATCCTAGGAGCATAAAACAGTAAATGAAATAATACAACGGTGGCTACAACCTCAACCCGGATGTGCCCCGCAAAAGAATATTACAACATATTACAATTTATATTGAATGAAAGATAAAAACCCTCATCTCACATCCCCGGCTATTCATCCACGACGATCCAATAGAGTTCATATACACAAACTAATATCCATCACAGAAATGTGCAACCCCCAACTAACCGACATACGAGCAATTAGCGGAGGTTTACGAACAAATTAAACATCACAGATAAAACCTGATTAGCAAATAGCTTAGAATTTCGATCCGTGTCTACCCTAAATGCAAGCCAGCACTGAAAAGACCTGGGCAGAAACAAAATATATAGGAAAACAGAACACCCAAAAATATGACAAACTATGTAAATACGAGTCAACTCGGAGTCGACTCGGCCACGGATCCGCGGCTAATTGCACCAACTCATCGAGATTCCGCGGTCGTCTAACCAAGTTAGGGTCTCGTATTTCTCCAGTATTCTTATAATTCCCTGCTGTGAATTTTCATGCCTCTTAAATAATTTTTTCGACAGGTTTAAAATCGACAGAAACTTGAGGGGTCCGGGGTTAAGTTTTCGTGTTTTTCCGACGATCGAAGTTCTAATAAGTTGCTAACAAGCTAGTAAAGGTTTAGTAGGCTCCGATACCACTGTAAGTCCGTATCACGCAACCCACGTGTTCGCGGGGAGGCGGAATATATGAAAAACAATTATTAAAGCTTCGTAACACGGACTTGAGCACACGGATCGTGTCTAAACCATTACTAGAAAACTACGAGATGTTTAACTACTCTGATTCGAAGTTATACCTTACATTACTTTGTCCTTCGGGACTTCATCGCTGTCCTCCACACCTCGTCGGCTCTATGGAACATGGGTACCTCAACGGCCTCCTCGAGTCAAAGACAATCCATCCGAGAGTCTATAGTCCGAGCTCCTATCTCGAATCTGAGATAACTACGGCTTCTAGTTTGCTAATTTAGAAGTCCTAGAGGGTTTAGAGTATTTAGATAGATTAATTAGTCAATTTAAACCCTAGGGTTCTCAACTCATGAGAGCTTTTAGGGTTTGAGGAAGAAGATGAAGACTTAAGGAGAGAGAAATGTTTTGTGATAATCAATGAACTATTCTTATTTGTAAATATCATGAAGCATAATAATATCATCGAAATAAATATCTAGCTAATATTCATCATGCTTCATTTAATTCACAAGGTGAATCATCTAATAAGTCACCTAATGAGTCATGGATCATTTAATGAAACTACATCTCATCTCCTCCATCTCATTTAGTTTAAATCTAAAAAGAAATAAAAAAAAATGAGTCACCTCCTTCTAGAAGCTTCCCGACAAATTACGAGACTGCCCCTCCCATCTGTATTTCCGAAAAACACGAATAAACTGAGACTGAATAAATCCATCTGTATAATACTAGGATCCGGCATAAACCAAAGCCCACTAGTATTATCTGTCCGATCATAGTACGTGCACAAGTATACATAAGTGATCGTGGCCCTGCCGTAAAACCATATGGCCTCTACACCTTTCGCCCGGTGTAAGGAAACTCTCTGTGTGGGACTCTAAAGACTCGACACTACGCTGGCAGTGGGTTGAACCACAGGCTGCAAGCGGTACTAGCTGTACGTAACGGTCCCTAGGTAGATGTCGATAAGAAGGACGATGAGGAAACCCATCCGAACTCCTACTGAGCCTATATGTGACAATCTTCGTACAGTCTGGTCTGTTCATCTAGGAATATCGCATATCGGGCCTAGGGGGCGGTAAACGTCAGACCACTAATAGCGGTATAATTCGTGTCGAAGTGAAGCCCATTACACTTGAGAAACTACTGGAGCACCTACCAGTAAATCTCGCTTGCCCTGGCCAGGGACCTTGCGTAATGGCTCTCCATACAAAGCGCGATATCAACCCCCAATACTAGGAGAGACAAATCCTGTCTAACCGCCACTGCCTCCAAGTGCTTCAGGACAGCACCCAACTACTACCTGTTTGCACGACTCCTTTGAGCCGTGGTAGGGTAGTAATCTAAGTACAGTGGGAACACACTCGAGGAGAAGTAGCAATGTCAAGTCGACGGACTAAGCTGTACTCATGTCATCTGGGAACTGCAATCTGACGATAGGTATAGTACCAATGATTGGTTCGAAAGAGTGTGTTTGTAGTTATTAACCGGAATCAGAACGATGTCGCGTGTAGCTAGACCGAGGTGAGTACGGGTCGTCCTCTTGGAAACGTTGAATCTTTTATTCTTACTTTAGATGTGTTGATAGAGGGGGGGAATAAAGAATATTGAAGAATAGTTGTAGGATCTAGATCTACGTTAAATACGGATGCAAAATATAGATCTAGATTAGCTACGGAAGTAGGTTTATATAAGAAGAGGGCTTGTAGGGTTCATTAGGATTTAGTAGTTATGGGTGATTAATTAAAGATTACCCTTTTTATCCATTAATAGATTTAAAACTAGAACGACAGTGATGCGTGCAGATTAGGGTTTCTGGAGGAAAAAGGAATCCCACTCTTAACCCCTATCTCGACACGGAACTCCGTTCATATCTAGCCTTTACCAAAATAATCATCAATCTAATCTCTAATCGCGGTCGAGACTAACAATGAATTGGTAGCGCGCCCGATTAGGATGTTAATGATTCTTTTGATAAAGTTTATAAACTTTATAGGACTTAAAAAGGGTTTAAGGATCTTCATCATCCATTAGCCTACCCTAATCCTACGAACCCTAACAAGCGGAGAATTACTCGTGCATGTTAGGAGAAAGAGAGATGGAGAGAAAATGCTTAATTAAACTACGAAGAAATAGAATAAGAAAAAGAACTACCTTTATTAATCAACAATATTCATTACACTTTGATCCCTTTGAAAATGATTACAAATACTAGTTTGCTTCTCGATCTCTTCTAAGGAGGTAGACGAACAATTAACGATCAGCCTGGATGCATGAGCCGTCTTGGACTTCGTGATCTCGTCGGCTTGATAATTTTTCCAAGAGGCTCTCGGTCCTTATTTATACCCCAAAAGCCAGAACCTTAGATGCCTAAATTGGGGAATAGCAGTTATGATCCAACCAAAAAAATGCCAGCCTCTATCTCCTCTTCCACACGGCGGATCCCTGGCATTAAGGGGCTCGGGCTGCGGATCCGTGGCCTAATGATCTGGACCAATGATTTGGTTTCCTTGGTTATTCTTCTCTTGACACGTGTGAATCTCTGGAACCTTCAGAATTTGGAAATATTTTCTTTTCTTCTGCCAGAATTGATTTCTTAATTTTGATTTCTTAATTAGGCAGGTTAGCTTTAACAACTTGATTTCCTTGATTTAAGACCTGAAAATTCTGCACAACAACATAAATAATATTTAGAAGACTTAGTTCTACTAGGATTAGACCAATAATATTATATACATTTTCCTACTAAATGCTAATTATAATATATCAACACATGGAAAATATTATTTTTACACATAAACCCTCATATGTATGATATATTATAATAAAGACCTGTTTTAATATGAAAATGGTAGGAAGAATGTAATGACAAATGTGCAGTTTTATCAACTGAACAAATACCCCCAAACTTATCTTTGATTGTCCCGAGCAAACTAGTTTATTCAAGAGAAGGAGAAAAAAGAAAGGAGAAAACTAAGCACACTTTCGTAGGCAAACACGATTGCACTGAGCACGTGCAACAAGCCGTTAAACCTCTTGGTGTCCCTAGTAGGAGGAGTGTTGTCTCCTGAGGGTTTTCAGCGGATTACACCTACAAAATCCAATAACAAAAGAGAGATGGTGAAATTTACATATAAAAATAAGAACCATAAAAGAAAGACTTTGAAAACAAGAGTTTCCAACTACACTAGCTTTTCAGTTGTCATGAGCCCTATCTTAATAGTCATGAAAAGATGTTAGAAATCACATTATCCCTCAATATCCTACCTTTCGTCCAAACATTGATCATATACCCCTACGTGTGTGAAATGGATATCCCTATACTCGGAGAATTCAATTCAAGCTATCATACTTTTGTCCATCTACCTCAGTACTTTTTAACTTGATGAATATTTAGATTTGCTCACACATTTTCATGCGACCGTTAATACTTCTTGAGGTACTAACCGACCGATTACTCATGTGCTTACTGATTAGGTGATAATATTTTCCTCGTCTTGCACCACCTAAGGCTTAGCAGTGACTCCCAGACCAGTTGGCCTTAGGGCACTAGGTGATGAAGCACCCTCGTTATATTTTTTTTGTTGCTGCCTTAGCGATACAAAAACAGTGTTCATTTTTTCTTTTCACCATTTTTATATTTTCTTCATTCATTTTTTTTTCATTTTCTTCATACTTTGGCTTTTAGACAAGAGTATTTCAAGGTATCCTCTACTATCCCGAGTTTCAAGACGTGTGTAAGTGCAAATAGTAGGGTATCAACATTCAAATGTTTGGCTTCCAGAATAGAAACTATTTTTCAGACTTATTTTTATCCTCAGATTAGTGATTTCCTTCATCTTAATAACCCTTGGGACAACAGCTCATAACTACTTATTACTAATTCGTTTAAGAAAACTTCTAATTTTCTTGGGTTCCTTCATCCTATCTTTTGGATGTAATTTTTCACTTTCTACTCTTTTGTTATAAAAAAAATTTTAAAATTTTTGAAAATGTTTTGCTTATGCAAAATATGATGCAAATTAACGTGTAAATAAGCACAAAACTCCCCCAAACCTGTTTACAGCAGTGTTCTCACTGATGTCATTCGTTAAGTTCAAAAACGTGTAGACTTGGGAGGAAATTATTAATGGGGGCAAGAATATATGAAAGTGAAAATCCACCCCCAAACTTATTTTTGGCTCACAAATTTGAGGACAAAAGTTATGTTCAAGAGCCAAAAATATACCCCCCCCTCAAACATGAGTTAGACAATACGAAGCATTTTAAGAGGGGGTGAGTCATTTGGTCAAAGTAAGACTTTATAAAGACCAAAAGTTAATACCAACCATTCAAAGATTTTATCAGTATAGCGTATAGGTTGGTGGAAGAATGTGTTGTATCGAGTCAAGAAAAAATGGGGAAGGGATAAGAGGTGGTCTGGAAAGGGTTTGGAATTAGAGAAAAGAAAGAATGAGGATGAATGTGAATGATTAGGAAGAAGGAATGGTGACAGTTCAACCTCTATAAGTGGAGATTGACCAATCACAAATCCGTATTGTTTAAAAATTCAAGTTCGTCAGCAAAAAGTTCTTCAAAACTTTTATCAATGGTGTGATTGAACATTTTGCTGTCAAAGAGTTTTGTGCCAGAATTTATCCTACTTGATTCATCAAAAATCATTGAGGTAGAGGACTCAAAAAACTCATCCACCTCATTTTCAAAAATATCCAAATCAAGTTGAATTTCTTGTATAATTGAACTTGAATTAACGGATTGTGATTCATCAGAACTCACTGAAACTATAGGAACAGAAGAAGAACCGGAGAAAGTAGAAGGTGAAATGGGTAAACAAATTGGTGTGTCGAGTGTTGCTGAACCAGATGTGGAAGATGGAGGCTGTATTTCTTCGGGTATACCTTTATCATCAACTTCAAGACATATTTGGGGTTCGGGAAGAATTAAAGGCTCAAGATGATGACCACAAGGAAGTGAAAGGATTTGATGAATTGGTGGGACAAAATCATCCAAAATTTCGGGTTCATCAATCAATATATCCCCAATGTTAATCACCTCATTCAAGTGAAGGTTAAAATTCTCAAACACCTCATCAAAAGTATGGTTTTCAATCAGTTTTGGTTCAAGAGTGGAGGTGTAGAGATCATAAGGGTTGGGTATGGTTTCACTTGAAATGGACCCTTCACAGTTGGGTAAATCAAACACTACAAAGTCACACAACTTATCAGACATTCTATTTGGTGTACTTGATGAATCTATGAAACTGGAGTTGTGGATTTCAGTTTGGAATGGGGAGGTTTGATTAGGAAGGGTGTACAGTTCTGTCTCACTACCCAAATTCTCATTTTGTCCTATGCCCGAATCATATACTGAAAAAATTTAGGCAGGTTTGAAATTCTTTGCTTGCATCCACTCTGTTGTTTCCTTCCTAATTTGGTTCGACAATTGCAGAAATTTTTCTAATGTCTGCTCCAGACTAGTCTTGGGTTGATAAGGGGTTTCAGTATAAGATTGAAATTCCTGTGGATAATTAAAACTCCTAAATGACTGATTAGAAGAACTGTCTAGAGAAGGTGGAAAAGTCGGAATGGATTGATAGGAATAGAATGGTTGCGAAACTTGGGTAGGAGTAGGATCAATATTATGATAAAAAGAATATTATATGGGTTGGTTAGTTGGCTATTTTCAATAGACATCTTATATGACACAAACCGCCTATCAAACTCTTCTCTGGACAGTGGTAGTGATGGTTGATATTGGTCCGGGTTGAAACTTTGGCCTCTAGCCTTAGCTATGTGCTCAGCAATGGATATACGTCTAGGGGCATCCTCACTCTGGGTATCAACTGAAACAGGTGTAGGATTAGGATATGGTTGATAAGACCTAGACTGAGGTGGCCAACTGTTTCTTCCCTCTTGTTCTATATGATCTCTTAAGGACATGGAAGAGCCGGACGGTATACCAAAGGGATTACGAAAACAAGAGATATCTGGTTGTGGACAGCAAAGCTCGGCAAGTGTTCTTCTGTTAAAGTCACCCATTATAAGAATAGAAGAAGGGGGAAGGGTAAAAAGGGGAAAAAATAATTGGTTTGTTTTGAAAAATGACGTATTTAGACAAATCACACAAAAATGCACAAACAACCCTAGAACTATGGTTACCTAGGTCCAGTCTCTAGACCGCTCCTAGACTTCCAAAGGACAAGCCGTAGGATCAATCCTCTACCGCCTCTTTACTACCCTTGTAGCCAGGTAAGTGCCAGGTGAGTGGGAGGCTCCCCACTATGAAAGTAGTGGTCCTAATTAAGTAACCACTCGCCTTAGACACACTTGCCTAGACACTACAAAAGTAATGCGGATAAGCGATTGATTACCCACGACCTTCCTCTGTCCTTATTGAGCGCGACAGTCCTTAGAGTCTTGTCTAGATATTTTTTTAATTAATATAGGGTTGATGCAGATGCTCGGTTTGTGATTTGTGGGGCTTAGGAAGGGTGATGAAATCCCCACCTAATCTGGATTTTGGTCTTGCCCCTTAAAAATCCGTATTAAAATATGCAAAAACAAACCGCAAAACAAAACTTTGCAAAAAGATTTTTGAGCGGCGATATTTTGCAAAGAATCCTGCAGAAAAGATATTTTATTGGATTTCAGAGGAGAGAGAAGGAGGTTAGAATCTTACCAGAGAAGACTGAGGCCCTAGATCTCCTAACTGGCCGTGCTTCCGCCGCCGATGTGCACTTCCGGCCGCGGTTTCGCCGCAAGAGGGAGAGATCAATTGATGAATATTTTTCTGTGGACTTCACTACTTCTCTGGATCTCAATTAATGTATCTGTCTCCTGTTTCCTCAAGTCTGTGACTCCAGATTCCCTCGCAAAATTCATACAATAATCGTTAAATATACAATTTGCAGTTTTGTTTTATTTTTGATACAGATCGTATAAGAATTCAACACAAATAGTAAGAATAAAAAAATTATGCACGTATCCCCGGCACGGTGCCATTTGATTTGTTCGAAAAAGTGTTTGTAGTTAACCGCAATCAGAACGGTGTCGCGCGTAGCTAGACCGAGGTGAGTACGGGTCGTCCTCTGGGAAACGTTGAATCTTTTATTCTTACTTTAGATGTGTTGAGAGAGGGGGGGAATAAAGAATATTGAAGAATGGTTGTAGGATCTAGATCTACGTTAAACACGGATGCAAAATATAGATCTAGATTAGCTACGGAAGTAGGTTTATATAAGAAGAGTGCTTGTAGGGTTCATTAGGATTTAGTAGTTATGGGTGATTAATTAAAGATTACCATTTTTATCCATTAATAGATTTAAAACTAGAACGACAGTGATGCGTGCAGATTAGGGTTTCTGGAGGAAAATGGAATCCCACTCTTAACCCCTATCTCGACACGGAACTCCGTTCATATCTAGCCTTTACCAAAACAATCATCAATCTAATCTTTAATCGCAGTCGAGACTAACAATGAATTGGTAGCGCGCCTGATTAGGATGTTAATGATTCTTTTGATAAAGTTTATAAACTTTATAGGACTTAAAAAGGGTTTAAGAATCTTCATCATCCATTAGCCTTCCCTAATCCTACAAACCCTAACAAGCGGAGAATTACTCGCGCATGTTGGGAGAAAGAGAGATGGAGAGAAAATGCTTAATTAAACTACGAAGAAATAGAATAAGAAAAAGAACTACCTTTATTAATCAATAATATTCATTACATTTTGATCCCTTAGAAAATGATTACAAATACTAGTTTGCTTCTCGATCTCTTTCAAGGAGGTAGACGAACAGTTGACGATCAGCCTGGATGCATGAGCCGTCTTGGACTTCGTGATCTCGTCGGCTTGATAATTTTTCCAAGAGGCTCTCGGTCCTTATTTATACCCCAAAAGCCAGAACCTTAGATGCCTAAATTGGGGAATAGCAGTTATGATCCAACCAAAAAAATGCCAGCCTTTATCTCCTCTTCCACGCGGCGGATCCGCGGCATCAAGGGGCTCGGGCCGTGGATCCGCGGCCTGATGATCTGGACCGTCGATTTAGTTTCCTTGGTTATTCTTCTCTTGACACGTGTGAATCTCTGGAACCTTCAGAATTTGGAAATCTTTTCTTTTCTTCTGCCAGAATTGATTTCTTAATTTTGATTTCTTAATTAGGCAGGTTAGCTTTAACAACTTGATTTCCTTGATTTAAGACCTGAAAATTCTGCACAACAACTTAAATAATATTTAGTAGACTTAGTTCTACTAGGATTAGGCCAATAATATTATATACATTTTCCAACCAAATGCTAATTATAATAAATCAACACATGGAAAATATTATTTTTACACATAAACCCTCATATGTATGATATATTATAATAAAGACCTTTTTTAATATGAAAATGGTAGGAAGAATGTAATAACAAATGTGCAGTTTTATCAACTGAACAACCAATCTGCAGTTCTCGGCGAGTCCCGTCCGGTGTACTCGTAACCTAACGAGCACCTGCATACTATCTCCAGTACGACGTACTGATGGTTGTAGGACAGACCATCTCCCCATGCTGGGATGAGAAGCGTATACACCAGTCTACTCCGGAGTATCGATGCCCTGTCTCGATAATCATACGACTAGGGACCTGTATAGGATGTTGTTTATAGACTACCCAGCCCCCGCTAGTGTGACTGTCATCACAACGCTGGTAATCAAGCAAAGATCCTAAGGGCTCTACTAATATGTATAAACGATATGTTAAAAGAAACATATGCACATATTAAAGTAGAAACAAACCAAGTAGCATACTACCATTTTTAGCAAAACTGTCAATACAACTGTGAATATCCCAAGCTTCCATTAAGTAATATACAATCTAGTATGATACAATAATGGCCTCTAGGGCATAAACACTAACAGACCTAGGGCATCGATTGGCCTCAATCGACGGCCATGATGACCAGGGCTTCGACGACGAGCTCAATCGTAAAGGCCGAGGCTTTGCTGGGACTAGGGAGGAGAGGGCTTCGACGGGGCCGGGGGTTTGAGGGGGCTAGACGGAGGCGACCGAGAGGAGCTAGGGCAGGAAAACTGGGAAGACGAGGGAGGAAAATTTTTTTGAAAGGAAAGAAAGGCTCTGTAGAAGGGAAATTTGGTTTTTAATCACGAGTGGATTGTGGGGCCCGCGACATATTGGAATTGGTAGCGGTTTGAACCACTACCAAATCTATTTAAACCATTACTAGAAATTGGTAATGGTGAAAGCCGCTACCAATTCCTGGTTACCATTATCCACATTTGTAGTCGTGCATCCGTATGAATCCAAGATATAGATGGGTGAGGTTCACAATTAGATATCAGTGTCGTAAATAGGATTCATGATATTTATTTCTCGGATAGCACGAGGGTCGAAATAAAAGTGGGTAGTAAATTATTTTTTCAGCTGATATATAATACACATTATTACCCTTCCGTGACCTTCCAAGAACTAGTAAATAAAATAAAACAATGGGCCCCACATGCAAAATTCATGCCGTCTGTATATTCAACGAACCTAAAAGTGGGTAGTAAATTATTTTTCCAGCTAATATTTAATACACATTATTACCATTATGTGACTTTCCAAAAACTAGTAAATAAAACAAAACAATGGGCCCCACATGCAAAATTCATGCCATCTGTATATTCAACGAACCTAACCAACGCGGTATCATTACGGCGTTCACCCCCCAAAATCCCCCCTTATAAATAAATACCTCACCCCAACCTCAAGGGTAAAACAAATTAACACTCACTCAATTCTCAAGTGCCATCTACAATCAAATCACAACCCTTCAATTTTTAGATCCAATGGATGAGGAGAAGCACCACCACTTCTTCCACCACAAAAAGGAGGAGGAGGAGATGAGCCCAGCTGAGGAGGAGAATCATCACAAGCACAAGGAGCACCTTGGAGCGATGGGCACTGTTGCTGCTGGAGCTTTTGCTTTGGTTTGTATTCTTTTTTGCCCTAAATTTTATATCCATGTCATATTGCAGATACGCCAAAAAAATGACGGTTATAGAATCTGTGTTCTTGTTATCAGATGGTTGCAAACCCAACGGTTTTCCACCGATCCTGAATATATAGCACATGCTTGATATGAAAATCATATTAAGAAATTAAGATCAAAATGGATGGTGTCAAACATCCAGATGAAAGCTAAACGTGATGCCTAATTCTTTCTCTTCAAAAATTATGCTGTTGTCATCTTTCGTGTAAATCATTTGTAGGTCGATAGATAAATTCAAAGTTATGATGAAAACAAGAATGATAATAAGAATTGCTTTAAGAAAGAAACATATAAAACTAGCATGGTTTATGCTACAAGAAAAAAGAAATTTATATTTTTAGAATCTAAAAGGACAACACTGCAACCTATTGTTACATAGCCATGTACCCACTGTGTCTCTGATCCATGCATGTTTCCATGCTTCATTATAACTAAAATATACAATTATATACCATGTCATCTTTGGATCACAATTTTGTTAGTTCAATTTATAAAAATATTATGATTAAAATATCCATAGAATATAGTCTCAAGGTCGATTAATTAAATTTTGTTTAGAAAATATAATAAATACATATAAATGCACAGAAAACTAATCATAGACGATTTTCATGCAAAAGATGACAATATTTTTCGCATACAAAACCTTTTCAATTTCTTTTTCCTTTTAGCCGATTTAATGGCTTAATGATAATTTATGATCGCAGTATGAGAAGCATCAGGCAAAGAAGGACCCGGAGCATGCCCAGAAGCACAAGATCGAGGAGGAGATCGCGGTCGCAGTTGCAGCGGGCGCCGCAGGCTACACTTTGCATGAGAAGCATGAGAGGAAAGAGGCGAAAAAGGAGGATGAGGAGGCTCATGGCAAGAAGCATCACCACCTCTTCTAAGTACTATTTTCATGAAGTTTATTAATTACATGGGTTGCTTAATTACTTTGCTTATGTTAATAATAAGAGCCCAGCTAGCTATTTCCATGGCTTATGATGAATGCATCCTTTCTTCTCCTTTTTCTTTAATTTTCCATGTGCTTTGTATAATCTTATTTATCTATGATCTTGGTTTAGTGTGGAAATAGCTTTCTATTTTGTTTCCACTAAACTTTAAATTAAGGGGTTTCTTGATTATCATTGTGTTTAAAATTCTCAGTATCTTCAATTAAAATAAATGGAAGATAATTAGAATAATGATATCACCAAGTCCAAACTGATAAACGTTCCCAACTGAAATTTTTTTTTAAACAGCTCTATAAACCATAGCATTATAAGTGGTTGCATAAAATCCCATGATATTTTGTATCCCTCCTTTTGAATAACAAAATAAATAAGGTTTTTTATAAAAATAAATTGGCCACCAACCACTTCATGATTTAAAAAATAACATTAACTTTTCTACTGATATCTAAAAAGGATATATCTGTTTGGTTTGCAATTACTGGCATGAGTTAGAGGGTGGGTTAATGTAACTGTAGGGTTAGATCGAGACAATTTTGACCCATTTACCCTCATCACTCTCTCGTTCTCTCTCATCTCTCTCGTTCTCTCTTCTCTCTCTCATCTCTTTCCTTCATCTCTCTCATTCTCTCTCATCTCTCGTTCTCGCTTAATCCTTATAATCATTTTCGATCACCCTAAAATGAAAGAGTGAGGAGGCTCAGAGAGACATTTTTTGTGAGATAGAGGAAGAAGACATTCTTAAACCCTTTTAATAATAAAATACTACCATTTGTGGGGTATTTCTGTCTTTTTTAGCCCCTAACGGCTATAATCGACAGCAATTAATATGTGATGGACGGAGTGTTAATGAAATTAAAACATGGTGTCCTTTTCAGATGAAATTGAAAAAATTGGTGTTTTTGAAATTATATATATAAAATAGTTGGTGTGTTTTTGGAAAATATGAAAAAAGTTGTGGCCAAAATAAAAAAAAAACCCAATAAATAAATAGCAACATTCTTCTTCATTTTTTCGTAAAAAAACGAAAATGAAATAAAATCCCCAACCTCCAACAACAACTGAGCTTTATATCCCAAGCATATGGGGTAGGCTATATGAAGCAACATGAGAATCACGCCGGGTCCAGCACATGAATCCTCCGCCCCCACTCACTTCTATCAAACAATATACTCTCATTGAGGCCTCTGGAAACCATATCTTTTCGTATCACTTCCATCCATGTATTCTTCGTTCTTTCTTTCGCCCTTTTGACATTGCCTATATCGAGAGTGTCCGTTCGTCGAACCGGTGCTTCCAAAGGTCTGTGACGCCCTCAATTATAGAGGTGTCTTTTAAGTGAACCGGCACTACAGGAGCTTGAGAACTTCATGGTTAAGCGTGCTCGAGCCAGGGAAATTCTGGGATGGTTGGCCTCCTGGGAAGTGACCTCTGGTCTGGTTCTTTCCGAAGAACAAAACCGTGCAGTTTCAGTCAGAACGGACAATACCATCTATACTGGGGCGTTACATTTATGGTGATCCATGCACCTTCCTCAATAGTAGGTCTGTGGTTCGAGAACGAACCATTGTTCTAGATGAGTAGGATGCCGGGCCTCAATCCATGCCCACGGAACAAAGTGCCATGCCAAAAGGCGGGGACCACCTCTTGAATCCGTAGGAACTATTCTAGAACAATGAGATCGGGCCCCTAAAGCACATTCCGAAAGAGGACCGAATTGCATTATAAATATAATGATACCACCCTCAATTACAGAGGCGCCTTTTAAGTGAACCGACACTACAAGAGCTTGAGAACTTTGTAGTTAAGTGAGCAAGGGGGAATTCTGGGATGGGTATCCCCCTGGGAAGTGATCCCTATTCGGTTCTGGTTCGTTCCGAAGGACAAAATCGTACAGTTTCGATCTTACCATCTGTACTGGAACGTGGGGCATTACAAATCTCCCCATCCTTTTGGATGATGGCACCTATATATCTAAACTAATCGCTCAGTGATATCTCTTGCCTTTCTCGACTTCTCTTTTTGCTGAATTTGCAATGTATATATGCTGTCTTGGACCTGCTAATCAAAACCCCTGAAATTCTAACGTTTGCCTCCATAACTCCAATTTGGTATTAACCTCTGCTTTCGTCTCATTTACTACATCCCTGTTCGGGTCTGGTTCGCTCCGAAGGACAAAACCATACAGTTTCGGTCATACCATCTATACTGGGACGTGGGGCATTACAGATCCTCCCATCCTTTTGGATGATGGAACCTAGATATCTAAACTGGTCGCTCGGTGATATCTCTTGCTCTTCTCGACTTCTCTTTTTTCTAAATTTGCAATGTACATATGCTGTCTTGGACCCGCTCAATCTGAACCCCTAAAATTCTAACGTTTTCCTCCATAACTCCAATTTGGTATTAATCCATGCTTTCGTCTCATTTACTAGAACAATATCATCAGCGAATAGCTTACACCAAGGTATCTCATTTTAGATAGTTCTAGTAAACTCATCCATCATGATGGTAAACAGGAATGGAGTTAATGCAGATCCTTGATGTAAGCTGTAAGGTGTTTTTCGTCACCTCATTAAGATAGGAATACACGCGTGCTTGTCAGGCGCATTACAGATTCTCCTGCCTAGGGTAGGCTGGGGTTTATTAATTGCGGGGATACGAATCTCCGGCAGCCGCGTACTAAGGTGCCGTTAATTACCCCTCGCCTTTGGAGCGAGAGAACCTCCGATTAACGGGTTAAACTGGTCATGCGAACTCAATGTGCAGTGTTGTGTTTTGAAGGGGTTTTGGATATATCGGGGGCCCCTCAGAGTTTTTACGGGGGTCCCGCTATCCGGATAGCGGGCTGGGGGTCAAGAGGGCGAGTAGCTCCCTTGCTGGGTACGGGGCAGCGCCCTGTTAGAAATTTTTTCTAACATGGACAGTGTCGTTAGTGTGGAGTGTGTGTAAAAAAAAGGTGAAAATGGCGTCCAAAGTATGCGTGAGCGCCACCTCTTGGGCGCTGGCGCCTCACGTGCCCGGCACGTGGGCGCTCAGGCGCTGACGCTTTGGGAGCTAGCGCCTCACGTGCTCTGCACGTGGGCGCTCGGATACTGGTGCTCGGGCGCTAGCACTTCGGGCGCTAGTGCCTCACGTTCCCGGCACGTGGGTGCTCGGGCGCTAGCGCCTCACGTGCCCGGCACGTGGGCGCTAGCGCTCTGGGCGCTCGGGCGCTCGGGCGCTCTGGGCGCTCGGGAGCTAGCGCAAGGAGGGGATTTTACCCCAGAAATAGGAGTTAAACTCCAAAACGAGAATTTTGAGTGGAGTTAAACTCCAAAATATCTGGATTAGGAGTTAAACTCCTTAAAAATCATCAGAGGTTCTTCTCTCTTGAGCCTCGGATCTTCTCTTGACTGGGATTTTGTCCAAAGTTGGATTTTTGAAGATGGGTCTCCTTCTTCCTCCTCTTGATCGGCTAGATCTTAGAGAAAAGGGGGTGAGACTTTAAAGTTTCCCCTTTTTGAGATCTAATGGATAATCTGAGCTCCCCTTTATGGGTTTTGTGGTGAAAAACTATTTAGTTTTGAATAAGGAAGAGTAAAACTCTTGATTTAATTGAAAAGGGGAAGAAGGTTTAGAACCTTGAGGAAGGAGAAAGAGGCACAAAGAACACTCGATTTTTGAGAGAATGAATAATCTATTAGATATTTTCATCATGTTGCCTTATATAGTCTTACATATTTACATATAGCCCCTTAGGTTTTACAAAATGGCATTTTGCCCATCCCATGGCTCATGTGCCATTTCTTTTTGCACATAAACCATGGGCTTTACAAAAATTTGGCTTTATGCCCATTCATGCATAAAAAAATTACATTAAAATTATTTATTACATGATTTTTATGTTGGCATGGGGAGGCTGGCCGCGGGCTCGACTTGGGCATGGGCCCGCTTGACCTGGGCTTGGGCCCACCTGGCTTGGGGTTGACCTTGACTTTGACTTGTTCAACCGGGTGCAAATTTTGACCCCAACAAAATGCCCTACGTCAATAAATGCATACCACGCATATGAGTTGTGTGCATGAAATTGATGGATCTTGAAGCTGGACTTCGAGGTGGAACATCATTCCGGGGGCGGAGAATCCCTCGGGGAGCATGATTCCCGGGGATCGGAGCATTATTCCGATTTGCGGAACATAATTCCAGGGTCGGAGCATCATTCTAAAGAGTTGGAGCATAATTCCGATTTGCGGAGCATAATTCCAGGGTCGGAGCATCATTCCGTAGAGTCGGAGCATAATTCCGATTTGCGGAGCATAATTCCAGGGTCGGAGCATCATTCCGAAAAGTCAGAGCATAATTCCGAGGATCAGAGCATCATTCCGAAAAGCGGAGCATGATTCCAGGGATCGGAGCATGATTCCGATGAGCATAACTTCGGGGATCGGAGCATGATTCCGAGGATCGGAGCATCATTCCGAAAAGCGGAGCATCATTCCAGGGATTGGAGTATGATTCCGATGAGCATAACTTCGGGGATCGGAGCATAATTCCGAGGATCGAAGCATCATTCTGAAGAGCGGAGCATGATTCCAGGGATCGGAGCATCATTCCGAGGAGCGGAGCATGATTCCATGGATCGGAGCATCATTCCGAAGAGTGGCAGACATTCTGACTGAAGCATAATTTCGATGCAGAGGTTGATTCCCAGGCGAAGCATAAGTCCGACATGGAAGGCAAATACTCCGAGGCGAAGCATGATTTCGACACGGGGTACATTCTGAGATGGAAAATGATTCCGGCGTAGACCTTGTTGGCTGACTTAATTCCGAAACGAAGCATAATTTCGACAGGGAAGGAAGGTACACCGAGGCGAAGCATGATTTCTACACGGGGTGCACATTCTGAGACGAAGCATGATTCCGACGCAGAGCTTGCTGGTTGACTTGATTCCGAGGCGGAGCATAATTGCGACGAGAAGGTCATTGGTTGATTCCGAACCGAAGCATAGTTCCAACAGGGAAGGCAAATACACCGAGGCAAAGCTTGATTTCGACGCGGGGTACACTCTGAGACGAAGTATTACTCCGACGCAGAGCTGGTTGGTTGATTTGATTACGAGACGGAGCATAATTCCGGTAGGAAAGGTAGATATCCCAAGGCGAAGCATGATTTCGACACGGGGTAAATTGAGGGACGGAGCATGATTCCGCCGCAGAGGTTGTTGGTTTGATTTGATTTGGGTAGACATCAGCATCGTTATACTGGAATATGGTACCAGTAGAGAATCATCATTTGCCATGAGAGGATTTAGGGATTTTGGTTTTGGTTTTGGTCGGAATCTGCATTGCTGCACTGGAATAATGCCAGGAGCAACTCATCATCTGCCCCATAGGATTTGGGAATTGGCTTTTTGCATCGGTATCTGCATTGCTGCACTGGAATAATGCCAGGAGCAACTTATCATTTGCCCCGGGAGGACTTGAGAAACGATGGCTTAGGAGACAGGTTTAGATCCCTATCACCTAAGGCTTTTCTATTTTATGAGACGTAAGGATCTCACAAAGCATTTTCTCCCTACAGGTCGTAAGGATCCTGTAGGTGTATTTTCTCCTTAGGAGTCATGGGGACTCCTAAGTGTGTTGCTCCTTTGTGAGTCGTAAGGATCTCACGCGGGAATTTTCTCCTCACAAAGTCGAGAGGACTTTGCGAGTGCATTTCATCTCTTTTTCACGAGTTTGTGCCCTTTTGGGTTTTCAAAAACTCGCCGGCAGTCCTGCTGTTTTTACTCACGGAGCCCTTCCGGGTTTTCATCCGTGCCCATTTTGCTTGTGGACATACCCCTCCTTTTTTTTGAATCTTCATCGTCGGTCGTCTCGCCGGTAGGACTTGGGAGAGATTAAGATCCTTTTACGCCCGTGGATTGTATACGGTTTTGCAGGATCTATGATCCAGACCGTAGGGCCGGAAAAATTTCGGGACTTTGTTGGCGTCTGCATCGCTGCACTGGAATATGACACCAGAAGTGACTCATCATTCGCCGTTGGGGTATGTGATTTGGAATTTTGTTGCCGTCTGCATCGTTGCACTGGAATATGGTACCAGGAACGACTCATCATTCGCCGTTTTGGGATTTGGAATTTGGTTGGCGTCTGCATCGCTACACTGGAATATGGTACCAGGAGCGACTCATCATTCGCCATTTGGTATTTGAGTTTAGAATTTGGTTGGCGTCTGCATCGCTGCACTGGAATATGGTACCAGGAGCGACTCATCATTCGCTATTGGGATTTTGAATTTGGTTGGCGTCTGCATCGCTGCACTGGAATATGGTACCAGGAGCGACTCATCATTCGCCATTGGGATTTTGAATTTGGTTGGCATTTGCATCGCTGCACTGGAATATGGTACCAGGAGCGACTCATCATTCGCCGTTGGATATTTTTATTTTTATTTTTATTTTTTTTACCACGATTGCTCTATCATTTCAGTTTTTCTTATCGTGAAGGTCGCGATTGCCCTATCATTTCGGCTATTTATTCGCGGTTGCCTTATTATTTCGGCTTTATTTTTCATCTTTATTTTACTCGCTGATTTTGCGAGTTGCCCCATCACTTCGGCTTTTCTTTTTATTTTTTTTATTTACACATCCCTTTTTTTATTTACACATTTTTTTAAATTCCCAGTTTAATGACTTAGAGGTCGATTGTTCCCAGTTTAATAACGTGGTGGTCGATTTTTTTCAGAGAAAGGCAGATGTCTGAGAGAATCAATTTCACGAAGAACTTCGGTCACCATTTGTATGAAATTGGCGGTCGCAGCTGGACTGTTTGTTAACACGCCTTTAGACAGTTCTATCTCTCCTGCCTTGTATTGCTTTTCGACCCAATCTTTGAAGAAGAAGCAGTCCTCAATGGCATGACCTATCACTCTGTGATAGGGGCAGTATTTGGGGTCATCGGTCATATTCGCTTCCTGCGGTCTTTTTGACTCTGGCGGTTATAGACCGTTTCTTAAAGCGTCTTTGAATATTTTACGGATTTTGTCCCTTCTTAAGGAATAGACCTTATCCAGCTTCTTTTTCAGTGGAGATTCTCCTCCCTCTCCGAACACTGGCTTCCGAGGCTGGTTGGCAGTAGGCCCGCTCAACCCTTGCTTATTTCGGTTAGCCGAGGCATTGAAAGATTCAGAATCGTCGGAATTTCCGCCTTTGAGATTTTTGTCTTTTCGGTTTCTCCAGGACCTATTGTTATTTTGGGAATCCGATGAGGACTCCTGCTTTGAGCGCTCTAGCATCTGAACTTTCCTGGTCAGCTCTTGGAATGTTTTGAGACCCGCGGTGCATAGAAACGGGGCCATCCAATTGTTGAGATTTCCGACGAGGAGGCTGACACATTGGGCCTGCTCTATCGGCGGTTCACATTTGACAGAGAGATTGCGCCATCGGGTTATAAAATCCGTGCCACTTTCGTTGTTCTTTGTCTTGTTCCTTACGAGGTCGGCGATGGTGATCTTATCGCTGACACTCATGAACCTTTGTCGAAACAAAGATTCCATTTGGACGAATGTAGTGACGGAGCCATCCGGTATGCTCGCGTACAAGACGAAAGCAACATCGGTCAAGCTATTAATGAACTGGCAGAGGAGAAGCGCATCATTGCCCCCAGTATTCCCGCATGAGGCTTTAAAGTGGGCGATGTGTTGATTCGCATTTCCCGTCCCATCGAATCTTCCGAATTCAGGGATGACATAGCCGCTAGGAAATTCTACCAGATCATACTGAGCAGGATATGGTCTCCCATTGCTGCTGATATCTTTTTGCGCTTCGGCTTCGGCTACGAATGTTTTGACTTTGTTGGCAACCAAATCCATGATTTGATCTTGAGTTAGCGGGCTACTGTCATCGGTAGCCAAGACATTTCCTGAGATAGGACGCAACTGGCTTTCGTGCGGTCCGCCCACCTTTGGATTTGAGGGAATAGGCATCGGCTGTCTCGGGACACAGTTTCCCGGTTCATGAGCAGGGCCCTGCGCTTGATTGGGCGGTTGAGAAGCAAGTCAGGCCGTGAGCTGCATCACGACATTCGTCAAGTCTTCAATTTTGGAGTAGAGTTTGGTCATCTCCTTGTATTTGTTTCTGAGTTGCTTTCGGAGCTCTTGAAGCAGCTCTTGTTGCGCGGTCCTAGGACGGAAAGTCGGCTCTTCTTCACTGTCCGAGCTTGACTCTATATGGACTGAGGGGTCTTTCTGCCTATCATCCTCATCGAGAGGGTTTTCATCATCCAGAGGAGGCGGCTGCTCTTGGGAAGAGGCAACCACATTCAATCCAGATTGGATTTGAGATGTGGTGGCCCCATCCTTGCTCTTGCTGCGCATGCCCACCATATAGACAGTGTGGACCACATATCCAGCCATTTCCTCATTTTTGGCGGGGTAGTCCTGTTCTTCGAACCTTGTGAGGTTCAGCCTAGCAGGAACCCTAGCAATTTTGTTGGCTCTATATCTGAGCCTTTTCTGCCTTAGCTTCTAAATTTTAAGGTCTTGGCGAGCATCTGTTTCCTAGGAAGCCACCGTGAGTCGATTAGCGGGGAGTTTAGAGAAGACACCCGATCGAGCAGTTGTCAGGGGCATCACCGGAGCTTGCTCGAGACGCCCTGTTTCTTTGTTGGTGTTGATGGCCTTGCCCCCAGCTGGGGCCAAGGAAAGCCGTTTGGAAACGGATTTGTGCTTGGGCAGAGGTGCCCTCGCAACCATGACATTCGGCCGTTTCCCTTGAGACCGGTTTGTCTATTACCGGAGCTTGAGGAGCTGGGACGACGTTAGCTGACACGAACATAATAAAGCCAAATGGTAGCGGCGGATCCTCCCATTGTCGCCCGAGACTGGCCGGGAGGACCGTCCTGGCGTCCATCTTCATCGTGTAGGAGATGGGAGTTGTGTCGAGAGCTGAGCTGATCTTTGGAGACATCTTTGCTACGTCCGAAGATTGCAATTGGAGAACGTTAACCTGCACAAAAAAAACATGCTTTCAGTACAGGCAATTGATATGCATATTATTGAGTTCACATGAATGCTTAACCCGAAATATGGGAGGAAAGATAGGTCCCACCGGGCGTGACAGAATCTGTAGGGTGTTTTTCATCCCCCCGTTGAGATAGGAATACGCGCGCGCTTGTCAGGCGCATTACGGATTCCCCCTGCCTATGGTAGGCTAAGGTTTATTAATTGTGGGGATCCTAATCTCCGGCAGCCGCGAACTAAGCTGCCGTTAACTGCCCCTCGCCTTTGGAGCGAGAGAACCTCTGATTAACGGGTTAAACTGGTCATGCGGACTCAATGTGAAGTGTTGTGTTTTGAAGAGGTTTTGGATATATCAGGGGCCCCACAGAGTTTTTACGGGGGTCCTGCTACCCGGATAGTGGGCGGGGGTCAAGAGGGCTAGCAGCCCCCTAGCGAGGTGCGGGGCAGTGCCCCTTAAGAAATTTTTTCTAACAGGGACAGTGTCGTTAGTGTGGAGTGTGTGTAAAAAAGAGGGAAAATGGCGTCCAAAGGATGTGTGAGCAGCAGTGCTTGGGCGCTTGGGTTAGCACTAGGCTCTTGGGCGCTCGCGCTAGCGCCTCACGTGCCCGGCACATGGACGCTCCGGGCTCTCGGGCGCTAGTGCCTCATGTGCCCGGCACGTGAACACTCGGGCGCTCGAGCGCTACCGCCTCACGTGCCCGGCACGTATGTGTTTGGGCGCCAGCGCTTTGGGCGCTCGGGCGCTAGCGCTTTGATGGCTAGCGCCTCACGCGCCCGGCACGTGGGCGCTCGGGCGCTAGCGCTCTAGGCGCTCGGGAGCTAGCGTATGGAGTTGATTTTACCCCAGAAATAGGAGTTAAACTCTAAAACGAGAATTTTGAGTGGAGTTAAACTCCAATAGATCTGGATTAGGAGTTAAACTCCTTAAAAATCTTCAGAGGTTCTTCTCTCTTGAGCCTTAGATCTTCTCTTGACTGGGATTTTGTCCAAAATTGGATTTTTGGATATGGGTCTTCTTTTTCCTCCTCTTGATCGGCTGGATCTTAGAGAAAAGGGGGTGAGACTTAAAAGTCTTCCCTTTTTGAGATCTAATGGAAGATCTGATCTCCCCTTTGTGGGTTTTGTGGTGAAAAACTATTTAGTTTTGGAAAAGGAAGAGTAAAACTCTTGATTTAATTGAAAAAGGGGAAGAAGGTTTAGAACCTTGAGGAAGGAGAAGGAGGCACAAAGAACCCTAGATTTTTGAGAGAATGAATAATCTATTAGATAATTTCATCATGTTGCCTTATATAGGCTTACATATTTAAATATAGCCCCTTGGTATTTACAAAAGGGTATTTTGCCCATCTCATGGCTCATGTGTCATTTCATTTTGCACATAAGCCACGGGCTTACAAAAATTTGGCTTTATGCCCATTCATGCATAAAAAATTACATTAAAATTATTTATTACATGATTTTTATGTTGGCATGGGGAGGCTGGCCGCGGGCTCGACTTGGGCATGGGCCCGCTTGACCTGGGCTTGGGCCCACCTGACTTGGGGTTGACCTTGACTTTGACCTAGTCAACTGGGTGCAAATTTTGACCCCAACATAAGCCAATTGTAATCGGAAAATCACTCGTTCAGCCGCCGCAAGTTTTAATATTTGCCACTACTCCATCGTACATGTCCTTGATTATATCAATGTACTTGACGGGGACCCCCTTTTTCATCATTGTCCCATATAATACCTCTCTAGGTATCTTATCGTACGTTTTCACTAAATCAATAAATATCATATGCAAATCTCTTCTGCTCTCTCAAGAACGCTTGACAAGTTGACAAAACAAATGAATAGCCTCTGTCATCGATCGTCTAGGCATGCACCCAAACTGGTTCTCTGCTATCTTAACATCCTTGTTTAGCCTGTGTTCAATCACTCTCTCCCAATACTTCATGGCGTGACATATAAGTTTTATTTTACGGTAATTTCAGCAATTTTGAATATCACCCTTGTTCTTGTAGATAGATACAAAGGTAATTTTACTCCACTCATTTAACATTATTTTGTCTACCAAATCTTATTAAACAGATATGTCATCCATTTAACGCATATTTCTCCTAAGTATCTCTAAATCTTGATAAGAATCTCGTATGGACAAACCACTTTTCTTGATCTCATTCTCTTCAAAACCTCAATGACCTCAAGTATTCTTATTTTACACATAAAATCATGGTTTATATATTGAGATTGAATGATAAGTCCATCCAAATTCTTAGTAAAGCTCTCATTGAACAATTTGTCAAAGTAATCTCTCCACTTTTCCTTGATATTCTCATCTAGAACTAAAACCTTCTGATCTTCATCTTTAAAATACTTCACCGCACATAAGTTTCTATTTTTCCTTTCCCGTATCTGAGTAATCCAGTATATATCATTTTCAGCCTCCTTAGTGTCCAACTTCTCATACACCTCCTTATAGATCTTAGTTTTAGCTTCCCGAACAGCTTTCTTAACTTCTTTTTAGTCATTTTATACTTCTCAAATCTCTCCGCATCTCTGCTTTTCTTCAAATCTTTATAAGAATCTCTCTTGATTTTAATAGCAGTCTTTACATTTTTGTTCCATCATGATGTGTTCTTAGATGGTGGAACACTAGCTCTCGACTCACCAAATAGATCTCTAGCTACCCTCTTGATACAACTAGCCATCTTATTTCATGTTCTGTTTGAATCATTTTCAGACCGACAATCCGCCTCTTGAATTAAACGATCTATAAAAGTCTTTTGATTACTTTTCTTCAGTCGGCACCACTTAATTCTAGGCTCTATCTTACATCTAATTTTCTCAGGTTCTCTTCTAAATTGAAAATTTAGATCTAAAATTATAAGTTGAGTGGTTACTCTCATCTGAAACTACTTTATAGTCGATACAACAACCATTATCTATCATTCTCGTCAGAAAAAAGTCTATTTGATCTGCACTTGATCCGCTTCTAAAGATGATAAGATAAGATTCTCTTTTTCTAAACCATGTGTTTGTTAAGATCAAGTCATAAGACAAGGAAAAATCTCGAGCTGCCCGCTTCATTCATTTGTCCAAAACCAAAACCTCTATGGATAGTATCAAACCCACTACGACTACTGCCTACATGTCCATTGAGATCACCACCAATAAATAATTTCTCTCCACTGGATATCTTTTGTACCAACTTGTCTAAATCCTCCAAGAATAGATGTTTACTAGCATCATCAAGACCTATCCGTAGTGCAAAAGCACTAATAATATTAAGAATCTCCCCAGCCAGAATAAGCTTAACCAGTAAAATTCTATCACCTTTTCTCCTAATCTCAACTACATTATAAAGCAACTGTCTATTTATAGTTACGCCTACCAATTAAGAATTTTATCTCTACTCATATACCAAAACTTATAACTCCAAGGCTCTATGACTCTAACATTTTTACCTACCCACTTAGTTTCTTGCAAACATATAATACCAACTCTTCTCCTAATCATCACCTCCACTAATTCTGTTAGCCTACCCGTAAGGGAACCTATGTTCCAAGAAAGTATACAGATCCTATGAAACATTTACTTATTTGTCACTACATTCGGGGTTCGATACAGTACGCCGCTTCTGGACGACGACTAAGAAGCCTTTGCATACTTAACACTATACCTTAATCCGATGTTGCGCATAGCTGAGTAAGGGACATCCTAACGATATTCTTATTATGGTTCATGTTATAGAATATGACAAAATTTTATATTGGCCGTCACAAACCTACCATAACTCTCATCCTTTTTCATCCGGATTTAGGACCGGCATCGGTGGATTTAAAATTCCCAACCTCCAACCTCCCATTTTGACATCTCTCGTGACTAAGATTAGTTCTCAAATTTCAAAGTGAATAAAATGTAATTAACTTTGATTCTTGTATGCATTAATTCCAACAACCACCTATTTTTTTTAAAGAGCTTGGGCCATATTTAAACACTACTTTTTATAATTATTTGGTACTCCAAAAAACTTTCATATTTTAATATTTCACCCTAAATTTATTTTTCGTTAATCAAAATGCGCAAGCTATCTTCTTCCATCAAAACTTAACTAGGGTTTGGGTTTTCTCTTAAATATATATTTTTTAAATAAGGTCTTTAGTAAACCAATAAATCTTTGTTCCTCAATCTCTCAAATAACACCTCCCTCAAAATAGTTTCTCCATGCTCCGTCGTCTCCTCTTTAAAGGTCTTTGGCAAACCTTATGACTTAGCAATCTCCCAACTTATTTCTTTTAAGGATAAAGACATCAAGCTCCGTTACTATGTGTAGATGAAGACAAATTTAGTAGAAAACCCTAATTTTGATTATCAAGAGACTTGCAAGACTTGAGATCAACAACTAAGTTCAAACCTAATAGAAAAGCCGTATCGGTTGCTAAACTTCAATATGACACTACTAAAATAAGAGGTTGCCCCTACGGATAAAGCCGTATGGGCAAAAAACTACCCCTACGGATATACTCGTAGGGGCACAAAAATACACCGCAGGTGCAAAGGCTGCAGGGGCAAGTCTTTGCCGTGAACATACCCCTACGGAGTAATAATTACCCATACAGTTTCCTCCGTAGAGGTACATGTCCCTACCGTATACTCCTTATGGACAAAATATTTATTTAATTTAGTGGTTTATAAAATAAAATACTTGCCCCTTGATCAGTCGAAAATACTGCATTTTTAACACGGCAATTTCCCTATCTTTTGCACTCATTTAGAAGTGTTCGGTATTCATATTGCACATATTAGCAAAACAGTCCTGAAATACCAGATTGCATGTGTTAGACTTTAAAACCGGAACTTTAAGGGAAATTGACTGTTTATCATGGCATCGAATTATTCTTGTGTAGCGCAACACTTGTTTCGAAGTCTGTGCAGGAAATTGCAGAAACCGAGCCAAAATTATGAAAGTGCTGATAAAAAACTACGCCAACTCAAAGGCTTGAGATCTGGTAGCAATCTAGAAGGAATTGTGAGAATAAACATATCATAAAAATACCATGAGGACATCAGGAAGCAGCAAAAGAAATATGAAGCCCTAAGTCTCCAATTGGGCCGCGTATCCACGGCCTAAGCAGGTTCATGCCGCGGATCCGCGGCAGTATGGCCACGTCAGCTCCTTATCTTTGCTGCAATATTCTTTTCTCAGTATGTACACCTCATCAAGACATGTCAAATTCCAGATTACTCTCGAAGCTTCTTCCAGATCAGCAAAGATCATTAAGCAAGCTAATCTTGATTAAGCTCCTGACAAACAAGTTCTAGAAGCTCCCTCTAACTAACTACTTCTAGAAGCCTCTCTAGCTAACAAACTTTTGGAGGGAAATTCAAATTTTGAATTCTAGATCTAGGGTTTTAGAAGTCTATAAAAAGGAGCCTAGATCTAGGGTTAATGGCTAATCTTTAGTTGTTCTTCATCTCCCCCAAATCCTCCTACAAGTTGAGTGACACATCTTGCAGCCCTAATCCAAAATCCAAGCCAAATTCAAGATCCCGAGTACCATTCAAGCGAGAAGCCTTCAACCTTTTAGTAGCGGAGCCGATCTTCAATCGAGCAAGTGATCCAAGACGATCCGTGACTTAAGGAGACGAGCGAAGCCAAATCGACGATCGAGTTCTTCCTCTTGAAGTTCTTGAGCGATTTTTAACGGAATTGTTGATAAATAAAAGGTGAAATTCTTTAATCTTTCTTTCTTTAAATTCTTGCATCATGATTAGATCTCAATTTGTGATTGTGGTTCTTGTTGTGATGTTTGAGTAAAACTCCGCTCGTAAAGGAGTCGAGACGATCAATAGAATGATGATGTAACAAATCTTAAAACGATTCTTAAGTCCTACGAGTTTTGTAAACCCTAGCAAATTGAAGAATCGACGACCTAGTTTCGTTGCGATGCTTTCTTGATTGTGATCGCTCGAAATTAGGGATCCACGATCGATTCTTGAATTTACTAGAGGCTAGAATGTGAATGATATCAACTAAGGAACAAGGGATAAATGATGAAACCCTACTTTCACAAGAAATCCCTAATTCTCGTCGATCATCATCGATCTAGTATCAATTCATCGAAGGATAAGAATACGTAATCGCTAGATTTCATCACATATATAGATCCGATCGATTCCTATGAGCCTCACTTCGATTCTTGATATTTGGATTGGAAATCATCAATTGACACTTCTTGATTTTAATGTTGTCTTGTTATTAGATCTAGATTTTTCTAATTCTTGAACTTTATTTTATAAATCATGAATTGTTGTTTGTTTTCTTTCCTTTAAATTTTCGACTCATCTAAATCGAAACACGAACGATTACACTTTCCCTGTGGACGATCCGCACTTACTAACGCGCTACATCTGACACCGTTATTGATTGCGGTCAAAATAATTTTTGGTTGTGATTTCTATATACATTTTCATACTACACAATCCGAAATCGTATTCAATCAAATGGCGCCGTTGCCGAGGAGCATTTGATTTACACACACAATCGGAAATCAATTCAATCAAATGGCGCCGTTGCCGGGGATCACGCGCTAATTCGTTCTTTATTTGAAATTTGAATTGAAAGATTTATTCCATTACAATTTTGTGATCAAAATTCACGCAAAATCTAAATGTGTTGTTGTGATTTGATTGCGAGGAATTCTGGAAGCTGTGGAGAAAGTGAAATTTTTTTCAGACAAATCCAGAGAGCTCAGGGACTGAACAGTAGCAGCCTCAAGAAATTTAGTGCAGTGATCTTGCTAAAGTACTGCGGTTCCGCGGCATTAGGGGGCATCTGCGGCGGTTCCGCCACAGGATAACTTCCTCACTGTTCCAAAATTTCAGGTATACTTCTGCACTTTCTTATCTCCATCTACATCTGCTCCAATAACAATTTTGTGCAGGTTTCTTTGCAAATAAATCGCAGCGCCGCAAAAGCAATAAAAAAATTTTGTGCGTGTTTTTGATTTGTGGTTGTTTGCATAATTAATACAGACATTAAGGGGCACGGCCAAATCCAGATTAGGTGGGGAGTTCATTACCCTTCCTAAGCCCTAAAAATCGCAAAATTTGCATCCGCATTTACCCTCATTAACTAAAAGAAATCTAGAGATGACTCTAAGGACCGTCACGCTCACTTAGGACAAGAGAAGGCCGTGGGTAATTTATTGCTTATCAGCATTTCTTTTGTGGTGTCTAAGGAAAGTGTGTCGAAGGCTAGTGGTTACTTAATTAGGCCCACTACTTACGTAGTGGAGAACCTCCCACTTACCTGGCACTTACCTGGCCACATGAGAGACAAAGAGGCAGTAGAGGATTTATCCTGCAACTTGACTTTTGGCAGTTAGGAGCGGTCTAGAGCTTTGACCTAGGTGACCATTAGACTTTAGGGTTGCTTGTTGCATTTGTTATGATCGCATCATTTTTTCAAAAAATCCGTATATTTTTCAAAACAAACACCAATCACATTCATTCTTTCCCCTAATTATAAGTCACGCTGCCACTTGTACTAACCCTTTTTAGTGCAAGATAGGCTGGACACGGGATTCTAGTGCCCGTTTAGTCCGCGTTTCCCCCATCGACCCTAAAGTCGGTATTTCTACATTTACCTTTTCTTTACCCACCACCACACCCACTTTGATGGACGATTCTCCATCGAACTTCTTTACCACTACTCTGCCGCCGTCCGTTGGTGCGCAGAATCCACCCCGCATCTCTCTCCAAGAGCGTTGCTATCCTGCACGAGGTCCTCTTTCGACCTATCTCTCCATTCCACCAGCCAATGGGGACAATTTTCAAATAAAACCCCAATACATCAACCATCTACCAAAATATCACGGTCTCGAGACTGAAGACGCATATGCCTTTATCACCAAATTTGAAAATGTCTGCGCAATGATGGGTACCTCACAGCTTTCTATGGATGCTATGCGTTTACGTCTTCTCCTATTCACCTTGTGCGATATAGCCGAAAAGTGGCTGTATAACACTACCAAACATTCCATTTCAAACTGGGAAGAATTCGTAAAAGCATTCCTAAAGAAATTCTACCCACATCTTAAGACAGCTCGAGTCCGTAGCGAAATAAATCAATTCACACAGCTTCCAAATGAAACATTTTCACAATTTCTTAAACGCTTCAAGAATCTGTCAGTCCAATGTCCACATCACGGAATCCCTAGATGGGAACTGTGCAGAATCATATATGAGGGCATTAATCCTAACACAAGACAGACCCTTGAATCCATGTGTCAAGGCAACTTCATGACCAAAGATGATGGGGAAGCCTGGAAATTCCTAGAAGATTTCGCTAAAAAATCTTTACAGTGGGAGGGTGTGAGTCAATCGTCTAGGGATGGCAATGATATTTCCATAGGAGTTAGAGCTGAAATTTTAGCTTTACACAAGAAATTCGATGCTATGGAAAACAAATTTTTAGCTGCCGCCCTAAATCAAATGTCACTCTCCAAAACTGTATGTGGATGCTGTTCTAATCCTTCTCATTTGACGGAAGAATGTCCACTAAATTCTCCGTTTCAATGTCACGAGCATACCAATGCCGCATTTCAAAGACCTAGAAACGATCCATATTCTTCCACATATAATCAGGGTTGGAGGAATCACCCTAACTTTGCTTGGAACCTATCACAATCTCAAAACACGGTTCCAACCCAAAACAATTTCCAAAGGGTCCCTCCACCACAACAACAACCACTTCAATTGAGTCAGCACCCCTTCCAATCACAAAACTTCCAAAATCCGGCCAACACTTTTGCACCACATGAAAACTCTTTGCAATTGACCGGTACTGATAATACCTCTGCACTAGCACAAACCTTGGATACTTTCATGAAACAATCCATCCAAGGGACGGCAAGTTTGCAATCTTCCGTCGAGAATGTGATGAAGATCATTGTCTCTCAAAATGAGAATATCAAATCGATGGAAGAAAAAATTGCACAACTAAAAGCCGAAATGAGTGCAAGAAAGAAAGGGAAACTTCCAGCTCAACATTTGCCCAATCCTGGCTATTCACATCATGTGAATGCAATCACGTTGAGATCTGGAAGAGTGCATGACAATCACGTTGGGGAAGAGTTTGATGATACAGAAAAATCTATCAATGATACCCCAGCTGAGACCTTTCCTTCCACTTCTACTTCTAATTCTGACCCAGTTCTTCTACCCCACCACCTTCTTGCGAGCCTATTCTTCGTTTCCCACAAGGCTCGCCACCTCAACCTATCTCTTCTAGTTCTCCATAGATGATCCCCACTTCTATTCTGGGATCGGGTCCTCACACACTTCCTTCTCCTATGATGGACCCAGCGCTTATTGCTAAAGCACCTTATCCTAATCGGTTAAGGGCTAACAAATTGAGTCCACATATGGAGAAGATTATGGACATGTTTAAGCAAGTTAACATCAACATCCCTCTCCTAGATACCATCCAACAAGTTCCGTCCTATGCGAAAACTCTTAAGAACTTGTGCACTAGGAAGAGGAAGACTCAAGTGCCCAAGAAGATATTCATGGCAAAGACAGTAGACGCAGCTTTCCCCCAATAAGTACCGAGGAAACGTAAGGACCCTGACTGTCCTACTATTTCTATTTCTATTGGGGAAAAACACATCAACCGTGCTCTACTAGACCTTGGCGCTAGTGTTAACTTGCTTCCATACTCGGTTTATGAGCAACTAGGTATCGGAGTGTTAAAGCCCTCGAGCATAACTCTCCAGATGGCTGACCGATCAATCACCAAACCTAGGGGTGAACTGGAGGATGTGTTAATAAAAATCGGGGAATTCGTATTCCCTGTGGACTTTATTGTAATTGATACACAGCCTGTAACTAACCCACAGAATCAAATTCCGGTGAATTTAGGTCGCCCATTTTGGCCACTTCCAATGCTATCATTAACTGTCGTAACGGTTCTATGACCCTATCCTTCGGGAATAGGTCAATTGAGCTGAACATTTACAAGTTGGGAAGTGTACCCTCCGAACCTACTGCTTAGGTATATTCTGTCGACATAATGGATGTCGACAGCAGCGAATTTGATGATCCTCATGATACTGATCTTGACTCTTTTCATACATTGTTGTTTGAGCCAACTATATATCATACACATACGGACTCTTCCACCGAGATGTCCGGGTCAGCAACTAACACCGATTATGAACCGTTTCTGGAGTCTGAAGATCACCCCGCGCTTTGTGATGACATTATTCATCGGGGTATTGATGGAACTTTTGACGAGATCTTTGCTGATGAACTCGCATTTTTGAATGACACGGGTGTTGAGATGAATCATGTCCCAATTAATGAAATTGAGCCTCCACCCCTTCTTCTGAACTATAAAAAGAATGCGAGCAATCCATCACATTCACTGCATTGTCTCTCCAAAATGAGACGCACACATATTCTTTTCCACCCCTTACCCTTTCCCCACTTCTTCTTCCACCAATCAGAGCACTGCATTGATAAAATTTTTGAATGGTTGGTGTTAACCTTCGGTCTTTGCAAAGCTTGGAATCGACCAATGATTTTTGACCCCCTCATATGATTTTCAAAGATTAATATTGCATAACTCAAGTTTGGGGGGGCATTTTTTTCTAGCTCTTGAAAAGAAAATTTTTACACAAAATGTGGAGCCAAAAATAAGTTTGGGGGAGGATCTTCACTTAAATGTTTTTCCCCCACTAATAAATTCCTCCCAAGCTTACAGGTTTTTCGAGATTTAGCAGATGGCAACAGTGAGGACACTGTTGAAAACAAGTTTGGGGGAGGTTTGTGCTTATTTTCGCATCATTTGCATATCACTTTGCATAAGCACAAAACATTTTTGAAAAAAAAAACTAATAAAAATTTATAAAAAAAAATCAAAATATAAAAATATTTAATATTTAAACATATTTGTACATAAATAAGATAATAAAAGATTAGATAGTGAAAAATTACATCCAAAAGATTGGAAAAATTTAAGAAAACCAAGAAAATTAGAAGTTTTCTTATACGAACTAGTAATAAGAAGTTATGAGCCGTTGTCCCAAGGGTTAGTAAGATGAAAGAAGTCGCTAATCTGAGGATAAAAATATGTCTGAAAAATAGTTTTATTCTGGAAGCCAAACATTTTGAACGTTGATACCCTACTATTCGCACTTACACACGTCTTGAAACTCGGGATAGTAGAGGATACCTTGAAATGCTCTTGTCTAAAAGCCGATGTATGAAGGAAATAAAAAAAATGAATAAAATATAAAATGGTGAGAAAAATGAACACTGGTTTTGTTATCGCCAAGGCAGCAATAAAAAAATATAGCGAGGGTGCCTCTTCACCTAGTGCCCTAAGGCCAACTGGTCTGGGAGTCACTGCTAAGCCTTTAGGTGGTGCAAGACGAGGAAAATACACCAAATAAGCAAGCACATGAGTAATCGGTCGGTTAGTACCTCAAGAAGTATTAACGGTCGCATGAAAGTGTGTGAGCAATCTCAACTAAATATTCATTAATTAAAAAGTACTGAGGCTGATGGGAAAGAGTAGGATAGATTGAATTGAATTCTCCGGGTGTAGGGATGTTCTTTACACACACGCAGGGTTATATGATCGATGTTTGGACGAAAGATATGAATGAAGAATAAGACGATGTTTTATTGAGGGAGGACGGGATTTCAGACAACTTTTCATGACTATTAAGATAGGGCTCATGATAACCGAAAAGCTAGCTTAGTTGGAAACCCTAATTTTCAAGGCTTTTCTTTTACAATTCTTTTCTTTAAATGTAATGTTCACGGTCTTCCTTTTATTATTGGATTTTGTGGGTGCAATCCGCTGAAAACCCTCAGGAGACAACACTCCTACTACTAGGGACACCTAGAGGTTTAAAGGCTTGTTGCACGTGCTCAGTGCAATCGTGTTGCCTACGAAAGTGTGCTAGTTAGTTTTTCTCTTTCTTTATTTTCTCCTTCTCTTTTTAATAAAACAGTTCACTCGAGACGACCGAAAATAAGTTTGGGGGAATTTGATCAGTCGAAAATACTGCATTTTTAACACGGCAATTTCCCTATCTTTTTCACTCATTTAGAAGTGTTCGGTATTCATATTGTACATATTAGCAAAACAGTCCTGAAATACCAGATTGCATGTGCTAGACTTTAAAACCGGCACTTTAAGAGAAATTGATTGTTTATCATGGCATTACATCATTCTTATGTAGCGCAACAGTTGTTTCGAAGTCTGTGCAGGAAATTGCAGAAACCGAGCCAAAATTATGAAAGTGCTGATCAAAAACTACGCCAACTCAAAGGCTTGAGATCTGGTATCAATCTAGAAGGAATTGTGAGAATAAACATATCATAAAAATACCATGAGGACATCAGGAAGCAGCTAAAGAAATATGAAGCCCTAAGCCTCCAATTGGGCGGCGGATCCGCGGCCTAAGCAGGCTCATGCCGTGGATCCACGGCAGTATGGCCACGTCAGCTCCTCATCTTTGCTGCAATATTCTTCTCTCAGTGTGTACACCTCATCAAGACATGTCAAATTCCAGATCACTCTCGAAGCTTCTGCCAGATCAGCAAAGATCATTAAGCATGCAAATCTTGATTAAGCTCCTGACAAACTAGTTCTAGAAGCTCCTTCTAACTAACTACTTCTAGAAGCCTCTCTAGCTAACAAACTTTTGGAGGGAAATTCAAATTTTGAATTCTCGATCTAGGGTTTTGGAAGTCTATAAAAAGGAGCCTAGATCTAGGGTTTTGGAAGTCTATAAAAAGGAGCCTAGATCTAGGGTTAATGGCTAATCTTTAGTTGTTCTTCATCTCCCCCAAATCCTCCTACAAGTTGAGTGACACATCTTGTAGCCCTAATCCAAAATCCAAGCCAAATTCAAGATCCCGAGTACCATTCGAGCGAGAAGCCTTCAACCTTTTAGGAGAGGAGCCGATCTTCAATCGAGCAAATGATCCAAGACGATCCGCGACTCAAGGAGATGAGCGAAGCCAAATCGACGATCGAGTTCTTCCTCTTGTAGTTCTTGAGCGATTTGTAACGGAATTGTTGATAAATAAAAGGTGAAATTCTTTAATCTTGCTTTCTTTAAATTCTTGCATCATGATTATATCTCAATTTGTGATTGTGGTTCTTGTTGTGATGTTTGAGTAAAACTCCGCTCGTAAAGCAGTCGAGACGATCAATAGAAAGATGATGTAACAAATCTTAAAACGATTCTTAAGTCCTACGAGTTTTGTAAACCCTAACAAATTGAAAAATCGACGACCTAGTTTCGTTGCGATGCTTTCTTGATTGTGATCGCTCGAAATTAGGGATCCACGATCGATTCTTGAATTTACTAGAGGCTAGAATATGAATGATATCGACGAAGGAACATGGGATAAATGATGAAACCCTAGTTTCACAAGAAATCCCTAATTCTCGTCGATCATCATCGATCTAGTATCAATTCATCGAAGGATAAGAATACGTAATCGCTAGATTTCATCACATATATAGATCCGATCGATTCCTACGAGCCTCACTTCGATTCTTGATATTTGGATTGGAAATCATCTATTGACACTTCTTGATTTTAATGTTTTCTTGTTATTAGATCTAGATTTTTCTAATTCTTGAACTTCATTTTATAAATCATGAATTGTTGTTTGTTTTCTTTCCTTTAAATTTTCAACTCATCTAAATCGAAACACGAACGATTACACTTTCCCTGTGGACGATCCGCACTTACTAACGCGCTACATCCGACACCGTTATTGATTGCGGTCAAAATAATTTTTGGTTGTGATTTCTATATACATTTTCATACTACACAATCCGAAATCATATTCAATCAAATGGCGCCGTTGCCGAGGAGCATTTGATTTACACACACAATTGGAAATCAATTCAATCACCCCTCCGGAGATATCCGTAGGGGCAATGTCTTGCCCCTACGGAGTTATCCGTAGGTCTAAACATAAGCCCCTACGGATTTCTTCGTAGGTCTATCTTCAGGCCTCTATGGAGTAATCCGTAGGGACAGACAAAAGCCCCTACGGATAAAGTCGTAGGGGCAAGTGTAACGCCTGTTATTGAGTCCATAAGGGTGAAATATCAGGTTTCCTGATATTTTGTCCCTACGGCTAAATTTGTAGGGGAAAATTATGGACTTACGGATTAATCCGTATGTGCAACAGATGGCCCTACGGAATACAATATCAGGGTTTTAAAAAAAAAGAGATTCCTTTTTTTTCTTCGCCTTGTGCACAATAATATATACATCATATAACCAAATACCGCAATATTCATAATCAACATCTCAGGCATAATATATAAAAGAAATCAATAAAAAGAATACAATATCTATCTAAATCATCGTGAACACGCAAACACCACCAATATCGTCCAAAATATATACAATATGTATCATATAAGTACAAGCATGCTTAAAATATAAAAAAAAAGCTACCCTAGCTCGGTCCAGCTCCTCCACCTCTGATAATCGTCGTAATCTGGCGCATCTGCTCCTCGGTGCAGCCCTGAGACGTCAAAAACTCGACCAATGAAGGAGCGGGCTGTGCGGGAGTCTAAGCGGGCTGTGGAGCTGCAGGAGTGGTCTGCGTAACCGCAGCCGAGGTAGTGGCTTGCGGAGCCGTAGCTGAAGGAGATGCATGTGGAGCCGCAACCGAAGTACCCTGTCACATCTGTTCAATTTTGTGTGTAATAAATAAGTAAGAACTGTGTATTAGTCTAATTCGTATCATTATCAGGTTATTGCGAAACCCCAATCTAAGAATACTTAGGGACTTAGGCCTCGTTTGGATATCTAGTTTGGAAAACTGTAGTTTATTTTAATTAGACAGTTCTATGTAAGTATGATTAATCAAAGCTAAGTCTACAACCAAATAAGCTCAGGCTACTAATATTGGATATGTTACTATCTATAATATAATATAATATTTTACTATTAAGTAGTATACATATCATCATCTCCTTCAACTCCTTGACGGTGGTCTTCAAGGTGGCAACATCTTGCTCCGGACGTTGCTCACGAGGGGTAGGGGAAGTAACCGCCGGAGTAGAGTCCAACCTCATATAGGACATGCTAGGACCCAGTCCCCGGCCTCTCTCCCAACCTCCGTGGTGCCCTCCGTGTGCTGTGTCTAGGACTGGGGTCAGCAGCATCGGATCGTTCTGTCCAGTAAAATCGATCACCGATGCCTCCGCCTGCTCCACCACCCGCTCCTACACCTACATTAACTAGAAAAATATAAGTATATGGTTTAAATTTGAACTTTTCAAAACAAAAATTTCAATCCTGTTAGAATAAATATTAACACTTACGCAATACTCCTGGGTAGTGGTGTCGGGAAATCGAACCTCGCCCGTGGCGGGATCTGTCGAGGTGCCGTGGACGGCAAGATACACGGTCAGCACGCTCGGTGTACCACCCTGCGCCAGGGTCTGAGTTCTCTGCAATTCGCAAAAAATTTACATATATTATAAAATAAATCTTAATATTACGTTATATCACAGTAAATCTATTATAATTTACCGATTCCTCCATGAAACGAGTAATATTCATCGAGCCACCTGTATAAGTGGGGCGACCCCTCTTCGCCGACTTCCTTTTCTCTTTATTTTGATCGGCCTGTTTCTGCACAACACATTCAGATTTAGTTTTCTAATTCAGTAACAAAAAAAAATAAATTATATGCTAAATAATGAATTACATTTAAAATACAAACCTGTTTGCGCTGAGAGTCAAAATATTGGCACAAGAGAGGCCATGTATCTACGTCGACTCTCGCAAAGGTCGGAGTATGTAGGAGAGCCACTCTTTCTATCTCGGGAGTCGCCATCCACAGGGAATAGCAGTCGATCTTCAGCTTGTTCCTATTGTATCTGACCATTGATTGCATGCTCTTCATCAGGCCATGATATAGAGCGTGAAAATCGAGCACTCTCTCACGGTGATCAGGATCGAGTACAGGCTGAAAGTCGTAATCCAACTGCAAATACAAAAAAACAATGTTATTAAATTGTAAGTGTTAAATAATAATAAATACATTGGATGAGTCAAATGAAAATATATATTAATACCCGAGCCTGATCGCAGAAGATGGCAAATGAGCACCGGTGCTGGTCGCCCCACTCAACGTGAAGTGGATACTTCTTCACGAGGCGGCTCTCATCCACCATATACCGGCCGAACCTCTCGGCATAATCGCCGGTATAGTGATAATCAGGGGTAAAGAAGAGGGGGAATGTTGCCTCTCCCTAGCTCTGTCAGGCCTCAGCCTGTGGGACTGATTCGGGCCTTGAGTCTTCCTCTCGAGATTGGGATGCCCTGCATCTACAAGAAATATCAAGACAATCAATATTAAGACAAAGTGGTATTAAGAAGTCAAGTTTTAACGAAAATTGAAGTGTGATATATACCTCCGGCGACAGAAGCATGAGCCTGGGCCCGAGCAGCAGCACAAGCGGGACGATAGTTCCTCCGGTGAGGAACAGCCGGTGACCCGGACGTGGACGCATCCCCTCCAACTAGAAAATAAACATCGATAAAATTACATGAAGTTTATGTTTATTCTTAAAGGATAAGTAAAATGAATAAATATTTTATATTTATTCATACTAACCTGCAGACTAAGTGGAGGGTATGGAAGTGACGGGAGTGGCCCCTGCACCAGACGTGGACGCACCACCTATAATTAGAAAATCAAACATTGACTATATAAGTAATTGCAAAAAGAATGTTCATATCAATAATATAACATTCTAAATCAACATGTATACACTATAGGATATCTAAACATACCCGCAGGTGCGGTGGTGGCCTCTGCCCGAGATGTGGAGGCACCACCTACAACTAGACAATTAAAAAATGATTATCTAAGTACGTAAGAGCAAAAAGAATGTATGTATATTAATGATATAGCATTCTAAATCAATATGCATGAACTATAGGATATATAAACATACCTGACGGTGTGGGAGTGGCCTCTGTCCCTGATATGGACGCACCACCAACAGCTAGACAATCAAACATTGACTATATAAGTAATTTTGACATAAATATGCACTTTTATCTATAATATTACATTCAAAATAAATATTCGTGCAATATACCTGGAGGTGTAGCAAAGTCCATACGGAAGGAGGCATCCGAAGGGGTCTCTGATCGGGATGCAAGACCAGCCCTCTAAAGCTCCCTATGCAGCTCTTCGGGCGGACGAACCGCTCTGCCTCTGCCTCTGCCGGTGCTGCGGCTGGAGCTCCTTCCGCCCCTTCGCTGCTGCCGTCATCATCATCAAATCTAGATAAAACGGTTCATGGACGCATTAGACAATCATTACATATGCATGTTATATATGTATAGATCGTAAAATGTGAAGTAATAATATAACATTACCGATAACCTTTTTCGTTTCGTGGACGCATTATACATACCTACTTGGATTTCATCATCGATATCATTTCTAACCCACGTAACTTCATGATCAGCCGAAGACAACCCGTCTTTTGAAATAGACGGTTGGAGCACTCTAAGTCTTCTCTCTTCTTCATCCTCATCGTTGTCCTCGAATTCTGCGACATCGTAAACATCCCTAGGTTTCTAACGGCATACGACACTCCATCCCGGATGCTTCAAACACTATGAGTAGTATACTTGGAACGCTTGGTTTGGAAAGATAAACGGATCGTCCTGACCGTAAAATCGAAGTGTGTTCACACTAGTCAATTCATATTCATCTTTCCAAGTCCCGAGATTGTTTCTCTACTTATCCGTATAGTTTCGTGTATCGTACCAAGTACACTGAAATATATAAAACGGTTCTGATCTTCCGGGATATTGGATGCCAAGTGTACAATTTAAGTATCCATAATAAATCACACCATCTGATCCTACCGTCGCAATCCCACTATTCTGAGTGGTTCTAGATGTTTCTATGTCCTTAACTTCGAATTTTTATCCAAGGACACCGAATCCTTTATAATATGCAACCTCCATACAAGGAAACTGAGCTAAATATCTTGAATCACTCTCTAATGATGCAGACAAGTTCGGATTATGGATCTAACAAAACAAATTTTACGACAAATACATAACGATATAAGTTTAGATTAAAACTGGTAGCAATAACATGTTATTCGAATAATTTACATGATCTGCATCCCAATCGCAAAAATTATTCTGATGATATTTTTCCAATCGTTCATCGTTCCAATCAGGATGCCCCTCACGTATCTCGTTAAAATGAATTTTGTTCTCAACAAAAAATTATGAAATTAATATTATATCATTTTATACACACACAAACACAAATATAACAATTAATCCAAAAAATCTTACTCTCTAATTTTTTTAAGATATGCGCTATTGAGGAGGATAAACCGATATATCTTGTTGATAAACACAGTGTCTACCATCTTATAATCAGCTTTACCATATGCTGTAAGTGCACGGCAGCGCCCCAGCCGTCTGAACGAGGCCAAAATGCGGAAACAAAAACTATTCTTTAAACAGAAACCGGCGCTACCGCGGACTATAAACCCGGATCGGACCATTAACCTACTACTAGCTAATTGAAGAAAGGGTAGAGAGCTATACCGAGCGATCCGTGTCCTTCGGTCTTCGGCCTCCATCCCGATCTCCTCGCAGAATCTCCGGTCTTCATCTCCTCGTCGGAAAGGGCACCACATCGCCGAATCTTTTTACAGGCTCCCACCTCTGGACCGAGGAAACTCGGGCACGAAGTTGGCGAGCCGACGTGTCCAAGAATATTGTAGGCTAAGTGTAGAAACCATTGTCTCAAGGGGTTAGTGAAGTTGCCATTTGGATGTGGAGGAAAAATCTTTGGAGATGAACTAAAGAGTTTTTGGTGCAAAATGATGTGCTAATTTTTCCACCCCCATGAGGGCTCTCCCAATGAAGTGGCCGGCCAAATATGAGAGAGGGAGGTAGTGAAGGGAGGTGAGTGTAGGAAAAAGCAAGGGGTGATCATAAGCAAAAGGTGTGATGATGAGGAACAATGATCACCACAAAGTCTCATCAAAAACCCATCACCAATCCTATCTCCATCAATCAAGCAATGATGAATAAAAAGAAGTCAAAGGATGCTAGAACCATCATGAAGAAACTACTTACAAAAACCACCCTCCGCTTTGCTAATTTGCACATTTGCATATAAGCCTACCTCCATCAATTTTTCAGCCAAAGAAAGATAGAAAGGAAAATGCCCGAAACGAAAGCAAACTGGCAACTTCAAAAATACGATCCCGTAATAAATTACAGGAAAACCCCGTGACTTTATATACATACCCGCATTTGTATTCCGACCGAATACAAATGCAATGAGACAAAATCTACACTGTACAATACTAGGATCCGGCTTAAACCAAAACCCGCTAGTATTATCCGTCCGATCATGATCCGTGCAATACCGCACGTATATGATCGAACCCTGCCATATATCCATACGGCCTTTACAGCGTTTCGCCCGAAACTTGAGAAACTGTCTGTGGGGGACTCTAAAGACTCGTCAATACTTTGGCTGTGGATTTAACCACTAGCACGTCAGAGGTATTAGCCGTACGTAACGGGCTACCAGGTATTGACCAAAAGGTACGTCGATGAGCGAGCTCATCCTGACACCCTACTGAGTCTGTCAGTGAAAATATCCGTACAGTCCGGTCCGTTCATCTATGAGCATCGCATGGCGGGCCTAGGGGGTTGGTAAAAGTCAGACCCCCAAAAGCGGTACAAGTCGTGTCGGAGTGTACCCCAGAACACCCTGAGATACTACTGGAATACCTACCAGTAAATCTCCTACCTTGGCCAAGGACTTCGTGTAATGGCTCTCCTAGACACGGCGCGACCTCACCCCCAATACCGGGAGAGACGAACCCTTGCAGATCCGCTCACTGCCTCCATGTGGCTCGGGACTGTACCCAATTAAAACCTGTTTGCACGACTCCTTTGAGCCGTGGTAGGGTAGTAATCAAAGTACAGTGGGAACTCACACGAGGCAAATGACGATCTCAGGTCGATGAACTAACTTGTACACATGTCACCATGGAACTGCTATCTGACGTCAGGTATAAAACCAACTAGCATGTTCCCGGCGAGTCTTGTCCGGTGTACTCATAACCCAATGAGCACCTGTATACATCTTAGGTGAACCAACTGACACCATTATCTTGTGAGACCAGCCACCGCCCCTTGTCGGGGTCTCGACTGTATACACTAGTCTACTCTGGAGTATCGATGCCCTATCTCGAAAACTCCCACGACTAGGGACCTTTTAAGGATGTGCTTATAGACCCCAGCTCCCACGTATATGATCGCCATCATACTGCTGGCCGTCAAGCAAGAATCCTAAAGGCTCTATCAACGCACAATAGTGACCTGTAAGGTCACCTAAAGCAGTACACGATGATAAAGATAAACCAGATAACATACTATCATCTTGAGTAAGACTGTCCTACCGGCATAGGTCCTCCCTCAATCATTGCAATCACGTGCCTGTAATCCAATAATTGACTCTGAGGGCATTATCTCCAACAATCTCCCACTTGCACTCAAGGCTAATTATTGCGATGTCGCATACTCATAGCTCGTGTGATACCGAACACCCAACTCCTCTACTAATCAGTCTCACAAAACCCGTTTGCGAAACTAATGCGTTCGAGGAATAGCCTGAGTGAGTGGAACCGCTCTGATGTTTCTTTCTATGTCTCTCTTAATCTCAAGTTCGCGGAGAAACCCATCTCCCGAAATGAGCAATACCTTTCTTAGAATATGTCTGGATGTCTGATGGGACCTAGTTCATAAATGAACTCCAAATCCAAACTTCTTAGACTGTATTGTCAACTGAACTTAATCAATATCCTGCGTAATGCCTCCCTCAGTGTCCGCTTGGATCACCTGTCCAAAACACTGCCCCTCGTCAGAGGGAAAAACTATAACTCTGACAGTCACTCTGTCATCCAGGTCACCTTGGAAGCCTGGAATGATAACCGTCTCCCGAATGAGGCAATCGTTATCATATCCCTAGAACATCCACTTATGTTCTAAAACTGCTTCCGATCGTTTCTCCAGGACTGGATTAATATCAACATATTGCATCTAGTGCAAAAACAATATCTGGTGTGGTACTTGACATCTCATGATTGACTCAATTGCCTAAGCAAGTGATCTGCCAATCATGTACATCCCTCTCCCCTTTAGTCTGTTAGACACCTTCAGAGAGGGTGCCTCCATCACCTGCAGGTACACTACCGTGCCAGAGTCTTCCATTCTAAAACACCTTTAGAATGCTGTCTAAGTACCATGATTGGGAAACTACCCAAATCTAGATCTAAAACCATAGATCCAGTAACCAGAATATCTGATATAATATCCAAGTCCCATGTGGAGAAAACACTGTGTGACAACCAAAGTATAACCGATCGTAGTATAGGAACTTTACTTCCTACTCTGTGTATGTCATCCAAATACCAGGACATCACACCCTACTGCCTTCTTAACAGATCCATCCCCTATTCTAATGAAGTCAGACCTATGACTGTCACATCAGAAATAGATGATCTATCTCCACTATATCTTCTTTAGCCTATAAATAGACATAAGCCACTTGTCCACTAATGCTTCCGCTGCTCCCACTGACTACGACGACCCTATGGCAGAGTCATATAAACGTGCACTTCTAAAGCCATTTCAGAACGGCGCTATACTCATCCTCCTGCCGGGTCTCATAGCCTGGAACAACAGTAGTGTCAAGTCTGGGTAAACAAGACCCTCCATGTCACCGTCTTTGAGCATACCGAAGTACCTTTCGAGTGCCTGAGGTTACCCACTATATCTGCGGAGTGGCCAATGGAATGTCAAATCAGATTGAATTTTTAGGTTCTTATCAAATTTTCAGTAATCGTTTGCGGTTCTGGAATCATTTCCAGTTCTACCATACTCCCACTACTGTTTTCTGAAAAAATCCATTTTTGTTAAAACTGTGGAGAGTCAAGAACGGTATCAGTATTGATCTTCCAGATGGTAGAAAATCAACCCTCGTCATAGCCCGGGTCAACCAACAAACATCCATTACAGAAACTTGCCTTGAGTTATCCAGAGTCTGGTTTTAAGCATAAGCCGGACAACTCCCCGTACCTTAACATCGTTAAGATATGAACCGTTCTATATCCAATATAGAAACAGAGGCACTGATTTAATTTGAACCAGATTCAAATCATGCAACTGTCTCCAGTGCATGTCAACTAAATGGAAGCAGGCCGATCAGCGTTACTCGATTTAGGAATGCATCCAGATATGAGTAACCTGAAAGAGAAGCAAGTTCTCATAATCATTACTGTCAACTGAATACCATACACAAGTATCTACATCTTCGATCACCTTGAAGAATCTCGATACTTGCAACATCTGGTTCTCTACTTTATTCATATACCTATAACTTCTCAAAACTTGGACCTTGTGTTTCTACGTAACACATGTCTAAGAACTAGAGAAGTCAGAAGTAAACAAAATATAGTACGAGTACCAATCCCTGGACAACATACAATACTCTGTATAAGTCCCTTGAGTCTAATAACTCAATCCCTGTGTGTCGTAGGTTGAAAACTGTACTTATGGTTAAGAAGAATTACACCGCTGTTTAATGCTCATTACCTAACAATCCACTGATATAGGTAAATGTCATGGACATAATTTCGAAAAGTTATATCTCACTCTATAAAAATAGACGTACAGATATATCAATTTGAAATTGGTGCATAGCAACGGATATTCAAAACCAAATATTTGCAGTCCGGCAGACAACCCAGGTGATTTCCTCAAATATCACCAATTACAACGAATTCCGATATAATGAGGATAATCACCTAATTCCCAACAACTTGCTCTCACTCATCATCTGTAAAACCACATAGATGTGAGAATCATACCTGGTAAATACATACTCTGGAGCAAGGGCTAATTGGGAAATCAGTTTTCTATTAACAACACACAGTGAAACTGAAACATTGAAATTTTTCGTAGGGGTATCCGGGTATTCCTAGTAATGCCTCTTCCATTATCCAGATTCATAACTGTAACCGTATGTTTCTTTGCCATCTCTCCAAATCCCTTTATATGTCTTTAGTTGTTACCTTCTGTACACCCTCTTAGGCTAAATGGTTTTCTTCCTTCCCTACTGTTCGGCACCAGCCTATGTTTTGAAAGAATACTATCCAATAAGCGTAATAGGTGTACTTCCCTAATCGTAGGAGCACTCGCAATGCGAGAGAAGTTGAAGAAAAAAGTCAACCGAATAAACCTTATTCTTATTTCTCCTGAACCAGAATCTATCCCCGAACTGGAACAAGTTCCTTTCGAGTTCGTATATAACCATACGATGGAATATCCAAAATAACTGTGGATCTTCGTAGTGATACGGAGTGTTCTGGAGAAATACAAAGATGATGTAGGATTGGCGATGAAATACTTGGTTTGGTTATGAATAGCAGTCGCAGTTTACTTTGCCCTCTTACTAATCCCTTTATTTGTGTTTACTTAATACCTTCTGTACACTGTTTAGGCTAATTGGTTTTCTTCATTCCCTACCGTTCGGCACCTGCCTATGGTTTGGAAGAAGACTATCTAATAAGCGTAACAGGTGTACTGTCCTAATCCAAGGAGCACTCGCAACCTGAGAGAAGGTAAAATGAAAAGACAACTGAATAGTCCTATTCGTTTTCACCAGAATAGGAAACCATCCTCGAATAAATTCTTTCGAGTTCGTATATAACCATACGATGGTTTTATCCAATGGAAGTGGACGTTCGTAGTAATACGGAGTGTCCTGGAGAAAAGGGTAAAAGTTGGAGTGGCAATGAGGTATGCAACTCTGACAATCCAAAAGTCAGTGTTTTAAGAAGCTTCGGTTAATCTTGGTCACTGAGTCATAATCAAGGGTCGGGTCATGGTCGCTGCCAGAGAGAAAGAGAGAAAAGAAACACTGAGCATGCACTCTAAACTAGATCAGAATGGTTATCACTTTATCTAATCAGGAAAACCTCCCACCGTAACCTCAAATTCTCCTCCAAACCTGAAAGAAGAATTAGTCGGGATCACCCGAGGAGTAAACCAACTCATCAGTGGGAATAGGGTCCAACTATCATCGCATGACAACGTGACGGAATCCACTCACGTTATCACACTACAGAAGGTATGCGCATATCTGGCAAGTTTCAGTTTCTTTATAAACTCCCGATGTGATTTTTACCACTAGGACCCAAGTGACCTTGACACAGTCAACAAATCAAAGAGTCCTAGTCAAGTTCAACCCGTCATTATCCTGGATTGCATTAAACCCACCCATACAAGCCCTTGACACAGTCAACAAGGCCGCACGACTGTCCTAACCAATCCCATTAATATGCCACAAACGAACACTACTTAGCTACCGTACACTACGCCTTGACACAGTCAACAAACGCAGCACGAATACTAAGTAATGCTTGTAAGAAATGACAGAGGGCTACGTATAGTTTTTGGCGAAAAACTTTTAACGTAATGAACTTGATATCGTTGAAGGAACTGCATAGCTTTTTATAAAAATATAGTGGCGAAAACCTTTGCTAAAGAGGTCACTCCCGGTGAAGGGATCTCGGCTCTTTCCCCGTAAAATGAGGTGCAGGATATTCCAACTGAATTCCACGATGCAAAGCAAAAGTAATCGACTATAGTGAAGTTATTGCCCTGATGGAAACTTCTGTCCAAAGGGTCACTCCCGGTGAAGGGATCTCGGCCCTTGCCTCGTCGACTGAGGTGCTGGATATTCATAACCGAATACCACTGTGCAAAACAAAAGAGAACGTTCTTGCAATAACATCTTTTTGAAAAATGTTCCAACAACATCACAATAAGTTTGTTTTAGCTTGCATTGATCCGAATCAACGCAGTCCCATCAATTGATCACACCAATAAAGAACGAAAATACAATGTACGTATATGCCATCCGCATTCGCCACTGGGTCCCGTCATCACCCGTTAGGTTACTTAACTAACGACAGAGCGGGGAATAGACTAGCGCGGATGCAAAATATATACAACATCTACTAGTATATATATCAATATATAATATTCGCTCAAGGCGTGATAAAATGCAACATCACAGAAATGTAATAAGCATCACAGAATAATACAGATATCTGGGATTCCCGGGTTTCATAGAGCCGCTACTGAAACCCGACGTTCCCCTGGTCGTGTGTATAGCCTGTGCAATAAAAACCTAGACCCCTACGAGCGCGGCAAGTTACCCGCCAAAACCTGAAGCGAGGCAGTCCCCTTCAACAACGTGAATGGACCACCCAGCGCTTCACGGAATCCGGTAACTTATGTCCTTGGGTCAACCTGTACCCCCTACGAGTGCGGCGAATAGCCCGCCAATTCTAGAGTGAAGCCTCCTCCGTCTCAAAGCCATAAGATGCGGGCCCCGTTGCCCTCTAGAACCCGGCTATCCGTGCACCCCACCGTGGGATAATCCTAGTACAGAAAGTAAAATATACAACGGGTACATCGACCTCAACCCGGTCGTGCCCCAAAAGAATAATATACAAACAGGCAGTAACGGCAGTCCACATGTCGGACGCTCGCCCCGCAATATCAAATGTACATATACAACCAAACTGTACTACCATTGCATCCAGGCTATCCACCACGACAAATCCGCAACATCACAGCACAACACAGAACATCAACGTGAATGTCACGTTCGCAAATCCGTCTAAAAGGGCTATAGCAGTTAGACAGGATTTACCGATCAAGTGACATTCACGGTCGTAGATATAATGTAAATACTGTGAACTAACATGTTTAAAATTTTCGATCGGCTAAATTTCCCGAAGTGGGCCCCAAGCACAACTGTAGCACTCAAAATAAATCTGGGCCCAAAAAGAATATTCCAGAAACCCCTTTTCCAAGTCAGAGACCCACTGTAGAAATTTGGTGCATTGATGACACTGTTCAGCGGCGGAACCGCGACCAAAATGGGGTTATGGCCGCGGTTCCGCAGCGCTACAGTAGTATCATGGCACCAGTTTTCTTCAGTGTTCTCATAGAACCCTGCACGTATTTCTGCAACACTTCAAATAATTTTTCGAGCCAAAAAAATTCGACAGAAACTGATGCAATTGGAAACGCGGTTTTTAAAAATTCGTTCGATCGAACTTCTAAACACGTTAGAGCAAGCTAGAAAAGGTTAATGGCGTGGCTCTGATATCATGTAAGTGCACGGCAGCGCCCCGGCCGTCTGAACGAGGCCAAAATGCGGAAACAAAAACTTTTCTTTAAACAGAAACCGGCGCTACCGCGGACTATAAACCCGGATCTGACCATTAACCTACTACTAGCTAATTGAAGAAAGGGTAGAGAGCTATACCGAGCGATCCGTGTCCTTCGGTCTTCGGCCTCCATCTCGATCTCCTCGCGGAATCTCCGGTCTTCATCTCCTTGTCGGAAAGGGCACCACATCGCCGAGTCTTTTTACGGGCTCCCACCTCTAAACCGAGGCAACTCGGGCATGAAGTTGGCGAGCCGACGTGTCCAAGAATGCTGTAGGCTAAGTGTAGAAACCATTGTCTCAAGGGGTTAGTGAAGTTGCCATTTGGATGTGGAGGAAAAATGTTTGGAGATGAACTAAAGAGTTTTTGGTGAAAAATGATGTGATAATTTTTCCACCCCCATGAGGGCTCTCCCAATGAAGTGGCCAGCCAAATATGAGAGAGGGAGGTAGTGAAGGGAGGTGAGTGTAGGAAAAAGCAAGGGGTGATCATAAGCAAAAGGTGTGATGATGAGGAACAATGATCACCACAAAGTCTCATCAAAAACCCATCACCAATCCCATCTCCATCAATCAAGCAATGATGAACAAAAAGAAGTCAAAGGATGCTCGAACCATCATGAAGCAACTACTTACAAAAACCACCCTCCACTTTGCTAATTTGCACATTTGCAAATAAGCCCTCCTCCATCAATTTTTCAGCCAAAGAAAGATAGAAAGGAAAATGGTCGAAACGAAAGCAAACTGGCAACTTCAACAAGACGATCCCGTAATAAATTACAGGAAAACCCCGCGATTGTATATACATACCCGCATTTGTATTCCGACCGAATACAAATGCAATGAGACAAAATCTACACTGTACAATACTAGGATCCGGCTTAAACCAAAGCCCGCTAGTATTATCCGTCCGATCATGATCCGTGCAATACCGCACGTATATGATCGAACCCTGCCATATATCCATACGCCCTCTACAGCGTTTCGCCTGAAACTTGAGAAACTGTCTGTGGGGGACTCTAAAGACTCGTCAATACTTTGGCTGTGGATTTAACCATTAGCACGTCAGAGATATTAGCCGTACGTAACGGGCTACCAGGTATTGACCAAAAGGGACTTCGATGAGCGAGCTCATCCCGACACCCTACTGATCCTGTCTGTGACAATATCCGTACAGTCCGGTCCGTTCGTCTATGAGCATCGCTTGGCGGGCCTAGGGGGTTGGTAAAAGTCAGACCCCCAAAAGCGGTACAAGTCTTGTCGGAGTGTACCCCAGAACAACCTGAGATACTACTGGAATACTTACCAGTAAATCTCCTGCCTTGGCCAAGGACTTCGTGTAATGGCTTTTCTAGACACAGCGCGACCTCACCCCCAATACCGGGAGAGACGAACCCCTGCAGATCCGCTCACTGCCTCCATGTGGCTCGGGACTGTACCCAACTAAAACCTGTTTGCACGACTCCTTTGAGCCGTGGTAGGGTAGTAATCAAAGTACAATGGGAACTCACACGAGACAATTGACGATCTCAGGTCGATGAACTAACCTGTACACATGTCACCAGGGAACTTCTATCTGACGTCAGGTATAAAACCAACTAGCATGTTCCCGGCGAGTCCTGTCCGGTGTACTCATACCCAATAAGCACTTGTATACATCTTAGGTGAACCAACTGACACCAGTGGCTTGTGAGACTGGCCACCGCCCCTTGTCGGGGTCTCGACTGTATACACTAGTCTACTCTGGAGTATCGATGCCTTGTCTCGAAAACTCCCACGACTAGGGACCTTTTAAGGATGTACTTATAGACTCCAGCTCCCACGTATATGATCGCCATCATACTGCTGGCCGTCAAGCAAGAATCCTAAGGGTTCTATCAACGCGCAATAGTGACCTGTAAGGTCACCTAAAGCCGTACACGATGATAAAGATAAACCAGATAGCATACTATCATCTTGAGTAAGACTGTCCAACCGGCATAAGTCCTCCCTCAATCATTGCAATCACGTGCTTGTAATCCAATAATTGACTCTGAGGGCATTATCTCCAACATATGCCCAGTCCTGAATTCTTCGAGGATGGTTAAGTTTCGTCTCAATGTTCTTGTCCAGATAGCGGGAACAAAATATGGTTGCTTCATCTAGAATATTACCTTGCATGATAGAACCCTCTGGACGATTTCTATTGCGTATATACTTTTTTAGAGTGTATAGGTACCTAAAGAAATATATGTTAAATAAATAAATCCGGGCATACGGGACAACAATAATTTTACAAATTGCGCGAAACGAAAAATTCCACGTACCTTTTGACGGGATACATCCATCAATATTGTACCGGTCCGGCTAACTAAGCCTCAGTTGCAAGATGAACCGCCAGATGTATTTTGATATCGAAGAATGACGGTGGGAAAATATGCTCAAACTTGCAAAGTATCAACGAAATATAATTTTCTAGTTTCTCCAGTGTCACAACATCCAGTATTTTAGCGCATAATTCTCTAAAAAAAACAACATAGGTCATTGATTACTAGACCAACTAATTCGGAAAGGGAAGTCCTGAGAGCTAATGGGCGAAAGTGTTCCATAATAATATGGTGATCATGACTTTTCAGCCCATCAATCTTGCCTTTCACAATTTTTATCTTCTTGCTAAATGATTGATCAGTCGAAAATATTGCATATTTTAACCGGCAATTTCCCTATCATCTGCATACATATAGAAATGTTCGGCATCAGTATTCTACATATTAGCAAATCGGTCGCAGATTATCAGATTACATGTACTAGACCTTAAAACCGGCATTTCTAGGGAAATTGACTGCATTGCATGGCATCGCAGTATTTCTATATCTTGCAACCCGTGTTTCGAAGTCTGTGCAGGAAAAGAGAAGCTTGCTCGAACATTACACCGCTCGAAAGATACGTAAACTCACTTCAGATTTGGTACCAATACAAAGGAGTAATCACAATTCAGCATATTAAATGAAGACCCACACTACAGTACAAGCCCACAACAGAAGAATGAAAGCCCAAAGCTCCAACTTGGCCGCGCATCCGCGGCAATAGCCTTCTTATGCCGCGGAAGTGCGGCTCAGTGGTGACGTCATCTCCTCATTTTCAGTGCAAAGTTCTCCCAGCGGGACCCACACCTCATTTTGATACTTCAAATTACAGAATTAGCTCGAAGCTACTGCCAGATCAGCAAAGAAGATTAAGAAGGCTAATTCTAATTAAGCTCCTAACTAATCCTTTTCTAGAAGCTCCCTCCTAACTAATCACATCTAGAAGCTTCTCCCCTAACTAACTTTTGGAGGGAAATTTGAATTTCTTCAACAAACTTTAGGAGGGAAACTTAGAATTTGAAATCTTAGATCTAGGGTTAGTTATCTATAAATAGAAGCCTAGATCTAAGGGTGGGAGTTGTTCATTAATCATTAGCTAGTTCATTAGTTAAATAATCTTTCCCTCTTTCATCATCTTCTTCCACAAGTCTCGTGACAAGGCTTGTGCGAAACCCTAACCCTAATTCCACTCTAAATCCAAGATCTTGAGTACCAAATCAAGCGAGAAGTCTTCAACCTTTTAGGAGCCGAGCCGATCTTCAATCGGGCAAGTGATCCAAGCCGATCCGCGATCCACGGAGACGAGCGAAGCCAAGTCGACGATCAAGTTCTTCCTCTTGTAGTTCTTGAGCGAATGTAACTAAATTGTTGATATAAATAAAAGGTGAAATTCTTTAATCTTGCTTTCTTTTAATTCTTGCATCATGATTAGATCTCAATTTGTAATTGTTGCTCTTGTTGTGATGTTTGAGTAAAACTCCGCTCGTTAAGGAGTCGAGACGATTGTAGAATGATGATGTAACAAATTCTAATACGATTTTTAAGTCCTACGAGTTTTGTAAACCCTAGCAAGTTCAAGAATCGATGACCTATTTTCGCAGCGATGCTTTCTTGATTGTGATCGCTCGAAATTAGGGATCTACGATCGTTTCTTGAATTTACTAGAGGCTAGAATGTGAATGACATCGACGAAAGAACAAGGGATAAGATGAAACCCTAGTTTCACAAGAAATCCCTAATTCTTGTCGATCATCATCGATCTAGTATCAATTCATCGAAGGATAGAAATACGTAATTGTAAGATTACATCACATCTATAGATCCGATCGATTCCTACGAGCCTCATTTCGATTCTTGAGATTTGGTTTGGAAAAATCAACAAACTATCAATTCTTGATTCTATCTTTTTAATGCTTTCTTAGATCTAGTTTTTTCTAATTCTTGAACTTCAATTTTAAATCATGAATTGTTTTGTTTTCTTTCTTTATTGTTTCGATTCATCTAATTCAAAAGACGAACGATTACACTTTCCCTGAGGACGATCCGCACTCACTTACAAACTACATCCGACACCGTAGTTGATTGCGGTCAAATAATTTTTGGTTGTGATTTCTTTACAATTTTATACTCACATCAAGAATTCTATTCAATCAAATGGCGCCGTTGCCGGGGATAGTGCACTAATAGTTCGTATTTTGAAATTTGAGTTGAAAATTTTATTCCATCTAAATTTTGTGATCAAAATTCGTGCAAACACTAATACGTGTTTTTTGATTTGATTGCGAGGAAATCTGGGATCATTGGAGCTGGAGAAATTTTTTTCTGAAAATTCCAGAGGACTCAGCAGCTGAACAGAAGCTCTCTGTAAAAATCTTGTACAGTGATCTCACCACTAAAGCGCGTTTCTGCAGGCAAAACACCCTCTCATGCGGCGGATCAGCGGCATTCCTAGCTCTTCACTGCACCAATTTTCCTCTGTGAGTCCCTAACTTTCTTATCTTCTCCTCTGTCTGCTCCAATAACAATTTTGTGCAGGTTTCTTTGCAAATAAATCGCAGCGCGCAAAAGCAAAATAAAATTTGTGCGTGTTTTTGATTCTTGTGGTTGTTGCATATTAATACGGAATTTAAGGGGCACGACCAAATTCAAATTAGGTGGGGATTTCATTACCCTTCCTAGGCCCCGAAAATCGCAAAACTTGCATCCGCATTTACCCTCATTAATTAAAAGAAATCTAGAGATGACTCTAAGGACCGTCGCGCTCAATTAGGATAAGAGAAGGCCGTGGGTAATTCATTGCTTATCCGAGTTTTCTTGTGGTGCCTAAGGCGAGTGTGTCTAAGGCTAGTGGTTTTTAATTAGGCCCGCTACTTACGTAGTGGAGTACCTTCCCACTTATCTGGCACTTATCCGGCCAAAGGGGGACAAAGAGGCAGTGGAGGATTCTATCCCGCGACTTGTCTTTTGGCAGTTAGGAGCGGTCTAGAGCTTTGACCTAGGTGACCCCTAGATTTTAGGGTTTTGTGTGTTGCATTTGTTTTGTTGCATCATTTTTTCAAAAATCCGTCCATTTTTTCAAAAACAAACACCACATTCATATCATTTTCCCTAATTATAAATTCACGCTGCCACTTGTACTAACCCTTTTTAGTGCAAGATAGGCTGGACACAGGTTTCTAGTGCCCGTTAGTCCGCGTTTCCCTCATCGACCCCAAAGTCGGTATTTCTACATTTACCTTTCTTTTACCCACCATCACACCCACATCGATGGATCTACCTCCATCGAACTTCTTTTCCACTACTCTGCCGCCGTCCGTTGGTGCGCAGAATCCACCTCGCATCTCTCTCCAAGAGAGATGCTATCCTACACGAGGCCCACTTTCCACCTGTCTTTCCACACCACCAGCCAACGGGGAAAATTTTCAAATAAAACCCCAATATATCAACCTTCTACCAAAATTTCACGGTCTCGAGTCAGAGGACGCATACGTGTTTATCACGAAATTTGAAAATGTATGCGCAATGATGGGTACTTCACAGCTTTCTGTGGATGCTTTCCGTCTTCGTCTTCTCCCATTCACTTTGTGCGATTTAGCCGAGAAGTGGCTATATAACACTACCGCACATTCCATTTCAAATTGGGACGAATTCATCAAAGCATTCCTTAAGAAATTTTACCCACATCACAAAACAGCTCGAGTCCGTAGCAAAATCTATCAATTCACCCAGCTTCCAAATGAAACATTTTCAAAATGTCTTGACCGCTTCAAGGATCTGTTAGTCCAATGTCCACATCACGGCATCCCGAGATGGGAATTGTGCCGAATCATTTATGAGGGCATTACTCCTTACACAAGACAGTCTCTTGAATCCATGTGTCAAGGCAACTTTATGACCAAAGATGATTGGGAAGCCTGGAAATTTCTAGAAGATTTCGCTGAAAAATCTTTACAGTGGGAGGGTGTGAGTCAATCGTCTAGGGATGGCAATGATATTTCCATAGAAATTAGAGCTGAAATTTCAGCTTTACACAAGAAATTTGACGCTATGGAAAATAAATTTTTAGCCGCCGCCCTAAGTCAAATATCACTCTCCAAAACTGTATGTGGTTGTTGTTCTGATCCGTCTCACTTGACGGAAGAATGTCCGTTTCAAGGTCATGAGCATACCAATGCATCATTTCAAAGACCTAGAAACGATCCATCTTCCTCCACATATGATCAGGGTTGGAGAAATAACCCTAACTTTGCTTGGAACCAATCACAATTTCAAAACACGGTTCCAACCCAAAACAATTTCCAACGGGTCTCTCCACCACAACAGCAGCCACCACTTCAATTGAGTCAGCACCCCTTCCAATCAAAAAACTTCCAAAATCCGGCCAACACTTTTGCACCACATGAAATTTTTTTGCAATTGACCGGTACAGATAATACCTCTGCACTAGCACAAACCTTGGATACTTTCATGAAATAATCCATCCAAGGGACGGCAAGTTTGCAATCTTCCGTCGAGAATGTAATGAAGATCATTATCTCTCAAAATGAGAACATCAAATCGATGGAAGAACAAATTGCACAACTAAAAGCCGAAATGAGTGCACGAGAGAAAGGGAAACTTCCAGCTCAACCTTTACCCAATTCTAGCTATTCACATCCTGTGGATGCAATCACGTTGAGATCTGGAAGAGTGCTTGACAATCACCTTGGGGAAGAGTTTGATGATACCGATAAATCAATCAATAACACCCCGGCTGAGACCATTCCCCCCACACACACTTCTGACCCCAGTTCTTTTACCCCACCACCTTCTTCCGAGCCTATTCTTCATTTCCCAAAAGGCTCGCCACTACAGCCCACCTCTTTTACCCCTCCACGGACGATCCCCACTTCTATTCTGGGATCGGTTCCACACACACTTTCTTCTCCTATGATGGACCCAGCGCTTATTGCTAAAGCACCTTATCCTAATCGGTTAAGGGCTAACACACCGAGTCCACATATGGAGAAGATTATGAACATTTTTAAGCAAGTAAACACCAATATCCCTCTCCTAGATGCTATCCAACAAGTTCCGTCTTATGCAAAAACTCTTAAGAACTTGTGCACTAGGAAGAGGAAGAATTCAGTGCCCAAGAAGATTTTCATGGAAAAAACAATAGACACGGCTTTCCCCCAACAATTACCGAGGAAACGTAAGGATCCAGGATATCCTACTATTTCCGTTTCTATTGGGGAAAAACACATCAACCGTGCTCTATTAGACCTTGGCGCTAGTGTTAACTTGCTTCCTTACTCAGTCTATGAGCAATTAGGAATCGGAGAGTTGAAGCCAACTAATTGCACTCTCCAAATGGCTGACCGATCTATCACCAAACCTAGGGGTGAACTGGAGGATGTGTTAATAAAAATCGAAGAATTTATATTCCCGGTAGATTTTATTGTAATTGATACAAAACCTGTAGCGAACCCACGGAATCAAATTCCGGTGATTTTAGGTCGCCCCTTTTTGGCCACTTCCAATGCAATAATCAACTGTCGTAATGGTTCTATGACCCTATCTTTCGGAAATAGGTCAATAGAGCTGAACATTTACAAGTTGGGAAGTGTACCCTCCGAACCTACTACTCAGGTCTGTTCTGTCGACTTAATGGATGTCGACAGCAGCGAATTTGATGATCCTCCTCATATCGATCTTGACTCTTTTCATACGTTATTGTTTGACCCAACTATGTATCATACACATACGGACTCTTCCACCAAGATGTCCGGGTCAACAATTAACACCGATTATGAACTGCTTTTAGAGTCTGAAGATCACCCCGCACTTTGTGATGACATTATTCACCGGGGTATGAATGGAACTTTTGAGGAGATCTTCGCTGATGAACTCGCATTTTTGAATGACACGGGTGTTGAAATGAATCATCTCCCAATCAATGGAATTGAACCTCCACCCCTTCTTCTGAACTGTAAAAAGAATGTGAGTTATCCATCACATACACTGCATCGTCTCTCCAAAATGAGACGCACACACATTCTCTCCCACCACTTACCTTTTCCCCACTTCTTTTTCCACCAACCCGAGCACTGCATTGATAAAATTTTTGAATGGTTGGTGTTAACTTTCGGTCTTTGCAAAGCTTGGCATCGACCAATGATTTTTGACCCCCACTTGTGATTTTAAAAGATTAACATTGCATAACTCAAGTTTGGGGGGGTACATTTTCTCTGGCTCCTGAAAAGAAAATTTTTACAAAATTGTGAGCCAAAAATAAGTTTGGGGGAGGATCTTCACTTAAATATTTTGCCCCCACTAATAAATTCCTCCCAAGCTTACAGGTTTTTCGAGATTTAGCAGAAGGCAACAGTGAGGACACTGTTGAAAACAAGTTTGGGGGAGGTTTGTGCTTATTTTCGCATCATTTGCATATCATTTGCATAAGCACAAAACATTTTTTCGAAAACCTATAAAAATTTAAAAATTTTCAAAAATATAAAAATATTTTTGTACATAAATAAGATAATAAAAGTTTAGATAGTGAAAAATTACATTCATGAGATTAGAAAAATTTAAGAAAACTAAGAAAATTAGAAGTTTTCTTATACGAACTAGTAATAAGTAGTTATGAGCCGTTGTCTCAAGGGTTAGTAAGATGAAGGATGTCACTAATCTGAGGATAAAAATAAGTCTGAAAAATAGTTTCTATTCTGGAAGCCAAACATTTTGAACGTTGATACCCTGCTATTCGCACTTACACACATCTTGAAGCCTGGGATAGTAGAGGATACCTTGAAATGCTCTTGTCTTAAAGCCAAAAGTAGAAAAAAAAAATATTTTGAAAGTGGTGAGAAAAATGGACACTGGTTTTGTTATCACCAAGGGTAATAAAAAATATATAGCAAGGGTGCTTTTTCACCTAGTGCCCTAAGGTCAACTGGTCTGGGAGTCACTGCTATGCCTGTGGTGGTGCAAGACTAGGAAAATACACCAAGTTAGCAAGCACATCAGTAATCGGTCGGTTAGTACCTCAAGAAGTATTAACGGTCGCATGAAAGTGTGTGAGCAATCTCGTTTATCAAAAAATACTGAGGCTGATGGGCAAGAGTATGATAGCTTGAATTAAATTCTCCGGGTGTAGGGATGTCTTTACACACACGCAGGGTTTTATGATCGATGTTTGGAATAAAGATAGGAATGAAGAATAAGACGATGTTTTATTGAGGGAGGACGTGATTTCTGACATCTTTTCATGACCATTAAGATAAGGCTCATGACAACCGAAAAGCTAGCTTAGTTGGAAACCCTAATTTTCAAAGTCTTTCTTTTACAATTCTTGTCTTTAAATGTAATATTCATGATCTTTCTTTTATTATTGGATTTTGTGGGTGCAATCCGCTGAAAACACTCAGGAGACAACACTCCTCCTACTAGGGACACCTAGAGGTTTAAAGGCTTGTTGCACGTGCTCAGTGCAATCGTGTTGCCTACGAAAGTGTGCTAGTTAGTTTTTCTCTTTCTTTATTTTCTCCTTCTCTTTTTAATAAAACATTCGCTCGAGACGATCGAAATTAAGTTTGGGGGTATTTGATCAGTCGAAAATATTGCATATTTTAACCGGCAATTTCCCTGTCATCTGCATACATATAGAAGTGTTCGGCATCAGTATTCTACATATTAGCAAATCGGTCGCAGATTATCAGATTACATGTACTAGACCTTAAAACCGGCATTTCTAGGGAAATTGACTGCATTGCATGGCATCGCAGTATTTCTATATCTTGCAACCCGTGTTTCGAAGTCTGTGCAGGAAAAGAGAAGCTTGCTCGAACATTACACCGCTCGAAAGATACGTAAACTCACTTCAGATCTGGTACCAATACAAAGGAGTAATCACAATTCAGCATATTAAATGAAGACCCACACTACAGTACAAGCCCACAACAGAAGAATGAAAGCCCAAAGCTCCAACTTGGCCGCGCATCCGCGGCAATAGCCTTCTTATGCCGCGGAAGCGCGGCTCAGTGGTGACGTCATCTCCTCATTTTCAGTGCAAAGTTCTCCCAGCGGGACCCACACCTCATTTTGATACTTCAAATTACAGAATTACCTCGAAGCTACTGCCAGATCAGCAAAGAAGATTAAGAAGGCTAATCCTAATTAAGCTCCTAACTAATCCTCTTCTAGAAGCTCCCTCCTAACTAATCACATCAAGAAGCTTCTCCCCTAACTAACTTTTGGAGGGAAATTTGAATTTCTTCAACAAACTTTAGGAGGGAAACTTAGAATTTGAAATCCTAGATCTAGGGTTAGTTATCTATAAATAGAAGCCTAGATCTAAGGGTGGGGGTTGTTCATCATTAGCTAGTTCATTAGTTAAATAATCTTTCCCTCTTTCATCATCTTCTTCCACAAGTCTCGTGACAAGGCTTGTGCGAAACCCTAACCCTAATTCCACTCCAAATCCAAGATCTTGAGTACCAAATCAAGCGAGAAGTCTTCAACCTTTTAGGAGCCGAGCCGATCTTCAATCGGGCAAGTGATCCAAGCCGATCCGCGATCCACGGAGACGAGCGAAGCCAAGTCGACGATCAAGTTCTTCCTCTTGTAGTTCTTGAGCGAATGTAACTAAATTGTTGATATAAATAAAAGGTGAAATTCTTTAAACTTGCTTTCTTTTAATTCTTGCATTATGATTAGATCTCAATTAGTAATTGTTGCTCTTGTTGTGATGTTTGAGTAAAACTCCGCTCGTTAAGGAGTCGCGACGATTGTAGAATGATGATGTAACAAATTCTAATATGATTTTTAAGTCCTACGAGTTTTGTAAACCCTAGCAAGTTCAAGAATCGATGACCTAGTTTCGTAGCGATGCTTTCTTGATTGTGATCGCTCGAAATTAGGGATCTACGATCGTTTCTTGAATTTACTAGAGGCTAGAATGTGAATGACATCGACGAAAGAACAAGGGATAAGATGAAACCCTGGTTTCACAAGAAATCCCTAATTCTTGTCGATCATCATCGATCTAGTATCAATTCATCGAAGGATAGAAATACGTAATTGTAAGATTACATCACATCTATAGATCCGATCGATTCCTACGAGCCTCATTTCGATTCTTGAGATTTGGTTTGGAAAAATCAACAAACTATCAATTCTTGATTCTATCTTTTTAATGCTTTCTTAGATCTAGTTTTTTCTAATTCTTGAACTTCAATTTTAAATCATGAATTGTTTTGTTTTCTTTCTTTAATGTTTCGATTCATCTAATTCAAAAGACGAACGATTACACTTTCCCTGAGGACGATCCGCACTCACTTACAAACTACATCCGACACCGTAGTTGATTGCGGTCAAATAATTTTTGGTTGTGATTTCTTTACAATTTTATACTACACATCAAGAATTCTATTCAATCAATGATCCTAAGAAACCTATGGGAACTTTCAAATCATGCAACACCTGAAGGAATCTTTTCTTCTTCGGTTGTGACATATGATACGCGGCATTGGAATGTACAAACTTTCCTGTTTTATCCGCTATCGATTTAGGATGCAATTCACATCTAATTTTCCAGTCCTATAGATCCATCCGAGCATGGAGGTTGCCTTTCGATTTCCCGTCTTTACAAAGAAGCAAGTTGAGTATGTGCTCGGATACTCCCTTCTCTATGTGCATGGCATCCAGACAATGACGTACTAAATTTGTTGACCAGTACGGAAGCTCGAAGAAAATGCTTAACTTGTTCCAGAATGGTGGTTTGACCTGTTTTGTCGGATCTATCCTGAAGGTCACATTATTGTAACCATCCCACTGAGCAGTCACGTCCTCTCCGGAAAATGGGGTTGGAGGTCCAAGAAGCTCCTGATGACCATCAAAGTGAACATCGTCTAACCTATAGGGATGGTCTAGAGGCAGAAAACGTCGATGGCCGCAAAAACAAATCTTCCTGCTAAAATTCAAGAATTTCGATGTTTTATGTTGATAGCAATAAGGACATGCTTTGTGACCATGTACGGACCAACCTGATAGCATTCCATACGCAGAAAAGTCATTAATTTTCCATATTAAAGCCGCGTGCAGTATGAAGGTTGTATTTGTGTTTGCATCGTAAGTCTCTACACCATCAATGAATAAAGATTTTAACTCATCGATCAAAGGTCGGAGATAGACGTCGATATTGTTTCCTGGTGAGTTTGGTCCATCGATAAGAAGAGGCATCATAAAGTATGATTGATCCATAGCTAACCAAGACGACATGTTATAAAATATCATTACAACGGGCCATGTGTTGTGGCTTCCAGCCATATAGTTGAATGGGTAAAAGCTATCACTAGAGAGTCCGATCCTGACATTGCGAGGATCGCTACAGAATATTTCGTGCCTCCTATCGAAATCCTTCCATGCCGGTAAATCTCTTGGATGACTCATTTTTCCATCTTCACTTGGAGGAGCACGGTGATGCCAAATCATTTCCTCGGGTGTTTTCTTGCACCTGAATAGCCTCTGCAGCCTCTGTGTTATGGGAAAGTATCGTGCTATCTTGACGGTATATCGGGCTTCTTATCATAATCTTTCGGCTTATACCTGGCCTCTCTGTATGTTGGATACTTTTTCAAATCTAAATTCTCTTTCCGGTACAACACGAAATTTTTAGGACATGCTTGAATCTTCTCACACTTCAGACCCAAATCAAACATCATTTTCTGGGCTCCATACCAGCTGTCGGGCACGTTATTTTCCAGGGGCATAGAATCTTTCAAGAACGAAAGAAGCATTGTGAATGACTTGTTACTCTATCCATTTAGGCACTTAATATGGAAAAGTTGGACGAATCATGAGAGGGTGGAATACTTTGCATTCTCATAAATTGGTTTTCTAGAATCATTCATGAACTTTTCATACTTATCCGCACGCGGTCCTTGACCGGAAGGAATGTCAACTTCGGTACGAATAGATTCACCTAGGGCAGCCTCTACCATATCCTCCATTTCTTCTCCTGGAAAGAAATTACTGTCTTCTTCTTCTGCCGCATTACCGTCTTCTCCTTCTCCTTCTGTCGCATTACTATCTTTTTCTCCTTCCCCGTGATATAGACAAGTTGTATAAAATCTAGTAAAAACAAGTTTAACGATATGAAGCTCTGCGAATTCTAACTTCTGCCAGTACTTATTCCCACATCTATCGCACGGGCAGAGAATCTTCTCTAACACGATCTTATTATGTGCGCGTGCAAATTCAATGAAAGCAGCAACTCCTGCGACAAACTTAGATTGCACACTTTGTTGCCAATCCACATACATCCAGTCCTTAACTCTGATGTACTCATGGGCCATGTTAGACTGTATAACATATAAATTGTAGGTTATGATGACTATATTGAGAAATCTAAGAATGGGATGGTTACTGACAAAGGAGAAAATCCGTGTATGTGCTTTGTGTGTGCGTTTGTCATTGAAAATAATAAATTATCGATAAACAAAGTTAAATTTGATGATACCCAAGTATGAGTTGTATTCTATATATGTGTGTTTCAATTTATGATTTCGCTTAAGTGTAGAGTTGTTAGTGTGTATGTACTGTGTGTGCGTTTGTTGTGTATTCATGTTGTATGTATGTGTTTCGGCTGTCGGGGGTAAGGCTTCTATCCCATTAAGAATGTATAGAGTAGACACCTATTCGCTTGCGCTTTTAACCGTTTCGAGTAAATTTCGGCAGCACCTCCCCTCTGTTCTCCGAGTACACTGTAATAGAATAGATAATCATTTCAAAACTGTGAAACAACGTTGAAATGAATATCTAATCTATCTTTGTACATGGAGAACCAGCAGAAAAGTACCAACGAAATAACTCGAAAAGAATGAAAACATAAGTGAATGCACGTGTTTGCTTTATACATTCCTAACTTGTCCACACTGGACAAATCTATCGATTATCATATGATTGAATCTTCTCGTTACATAGACTACACGACGGTTATTAGTACCGAACTATACCGTCCGATATTTAACAACCCTAGTATAGTTCTATGTCACGACGAACATCGAACGTATGTTAACCGATAGACGAGGACTAAGTTGCGCTTTGATTTTCATATATGAGTATCGATGAGAATATGAAAGTTTCATATTATCATCAAGTATCATATATTGGTTTTAACTTGAACATTTAATTTGAATAGGTTTTACGTTTACGTTTAGTTATTAAGGGTTCGAAGTTTTTAGTTTAGGTTAAATTTTTCTTGCGTTTACGGTAAAATTATACGTTTACGTTATCATCGAGTATCCTACTGAATGAACTAGTGCACCCTAAACCCTAAGCCTAAGTAATCCAAATTAACTTAATTAACCCCCAATTAACCATAATCATTAGCCTAACACAAATTATCCTTAATTAACACAAGCTTAACCCAATTTACCGAAATTAACTTAATTAACCCTAATCAACATCCTAACCCTTTCAAATTATCACTAATTAACCCAATTAACCCTACCTATTTTACGTAATTAACCCAAATTAACCCTAGTCTCTAACCTTAACCCTGAACCAAACCCTAACCCTAAACCCTAACCGTACACTGAACCCTAACCCTAACCCTAACCCTAACCCTAACCATACACTGAACCCTAGCCCTAACCCTAACCCTAGCCCAAGTCTTACCGTAACCCTAACCCCAACTAATTAACCCTGAACCAAACCCTAACCCTAAACCTTAACCCTGAACCAATCCCTAATCCTAACCCTAACCGTACACTAAACCCTAACCCTAACCCTAACCATACACTGAACCCTAGCCCTAACCCTAACCCTAGCCCAAGTCTTACCGTAACCCTAACCCCAACTAATTAACCCTAAACCTAACCCTAACCCTAACCGAACCCTAACCCTAAACTGAACCCTAACCCTAACCGAACCCTGAACCCTAGCCTAAGTAGCAACCCAATAATCAACAAAAACAGAAATAAATGCATAATTAGAAGTAAAAATATGAAATTTACTAACCTGTAGGTCGGCTATGGAGGAGATTGGAGATGGTCGACGACGCAATCGGTGACGAGAGAGTTCCTAACGTCGACGAGGAAGTCGACGGTGATGTCGGGGACGACGAGGCGCACGCGGGAGTGCGGTGACGATGAGGCACGGGCGGTGGCGACGACGCGCGGGCGGTGGGGATGAGGCGCGCGCGGTAGAGTGAGAGCGAGGAAGTCGTGGGAAAGAGGAAATTTCTGGGCCTTTTTTTATAAAATAACCTATATAATGCCCCTACGGATGAATCCGTAGGTCTTTCGTTTGCGGCTCCGTAAGGCCAAATAACAAATTATGTTTTAATATTTTTAAATTAAAACGTAGGGTATCATAGGGGCAACCATGGGGACCTACGGATTAATCCGTAGGGGCAATAAAAGGTTGCCCCTACGGATACCTTTATCCGTAGGGGCAACCCCTTATTGTAGTAGTGTGAAATCAACCATAATGTTCTAATGTCGAAAAGACAAAAATAAGATCACTAAAGGAACCATCTAAATGCAATTATTTCGGATTTATATGTCTGCCTTATTATATGGTAAGAATACTGGGCTCCTAAGAAACATCATACACAGAAATGCACGTAGCAGAGATGCGCATACTTTGTTGGATGTGTGGTGATTGAGTGAATTTCTTGGATTTCGTGTGTAAGAAAATGTATAGAAATCACAACCAAAGAAATTTTTTAAACCGCAATCATTAACGGTGTCGATATAAGTTCGTTAGCGTGTGCGGATCGTCCACAGGAAAAGTGTGATTCGATCGTAATTGATTTAGATGAATTGAAAATTAAAAAATAAAAGGAAAGAGAATTCGATTCAAGATTTAAAAGTGAATGTCAAGAATTATAAAAATCTAGATCTAATATCAAGAATACTCAAAATCAAGAATCAAGAATTGATGATATCCAAATCAAATGAGTAATCAAGATTTGTAGTGAGCCTCGTAGGAATCGATCGAATTGATAGTGAGGATGAAAACTTGTGATTACGTATTCTTATCCTTTGATAATTTGTTGCTAGATCGATGATGATCAACGAGAATTAGGGATCTCTTGTGGAAACTAGGGTTTCATCATCTATCCCTTGTCCTTTCGTTGATTTTCATTCAAATTCTAGCCTCTAGGAAATTCAAGCATCGATCGTTGATCACTAATTAAGAGCGAAAACATTCAAGAAAGCATTTCGCTCGAAACTAGGTTGTCAATGATTCAATTTACTAGAGTTTACAAAACTCATAGGACTTAAGAATCGTACAAGAATTTAATCATCGTCAACTATCAATTTTCTCGATTCCTCCACGAGCGGAGCTTTTACTCAAGCATCATAACAAAGAAAATAATCAAGAATTAAGATTTCATCATAACGCTCAAATATAAAGAAAAGAAAGAATAAGAAATTTCACCTTTTATTATTCAACAATTCCGTTATAATTCGCTCAAGAACTACAAGAATTTGAGGAAAGAACTCGGTCGTCGAATTAGCTTCGCATCGTCTCCGTGAGTCGCGGATCGTCTTGGATCACTTGCTCGGTTGAAGATCGGCGTCGCTTCTAAAAGGTTGAAGGCTTCTTTCTTGATTTGTACTCGGAGATCTTGAATTTGGCTTTTGGTGATTGGATTAGGGTTTGGGTGCACAAGTTGTGTCACTCAACTTGTGTTTGGAAATTGTTGAACAACGAACAACCCTTGAGAGTGAAGCCTTTGGGTCCTTTTTATATCCTTGATTAGGATTAGCTTCCTTTAGAAGCTAGGTTAGGATTAACTTCTCTTGAAAGCTTGGTAGTTGAGTAGAAGATTATAGAGTTAATTAGTTAGCTAGCTTCCTTTAGAAGCTTGGAGGTTAGGAAGAAGCTTATAGGTTGAGTTAGTTATGTGGCTTGCTTGGGAAGCTTGAAGGTGTTTAGCTTCTACAAAAAGCTTTGGCTGTTCAGACAGAAGCTTCTGGAGATCTCTGGAATTTACATTGGCTTGAAGAGGTTTGGCATTTGAAAGGAGAAACCTAAGATAGAAATTTTCTGCTGACGTGTCATTATGGCCGCGGATCCGCCCTTTCGGCCGCGGATCCGCGGCCCTTTTGAGGGTTTACTGCATGGAATCTCAATGTTAATTCTTGTAATGCCTTTGGTGCTATTTTCTGATATCTGGAATCTCATAAATCTTCCTTGTTCACTGCCAGAACATAAGTCTTGTACTTTGCGTATTTTATCGGCACTTTTATCAGTTTCGTCTCTTTTCCTGAAATTTCCTGCATAGATTCTCGAGACAAGAGTTGCGATATACAAAAGATCATGCGTCTAATGATAAACACTCAATTTCCCTCAAAATGCCGGTTATAATATATAACACAAGTTATTTGGTATTTTTTAGTCAATTTGATAATATGAGCTATATTCATACCAAACATGTTTAGATGATTGCAAATAGTAGCTAAATTGGTTTTAAAAATGCAATATTTTCGACTGATCAAATTCTCGCAAACTTATTTTTGGTCGTCTCGAGCAAAGTTATTTTATTAAAAAGAGAAGGATAAAATAAAGATAGAGAAAAACTAACTAGCACACTTTCGTAGGCAACACGATTGCACTGAGCACGTGCAACAAGCCTTTAAACCTCTTGGTGTCCCTAGTAGGAGGAGTATTGTCTCCTGAGGGTTTTCAGTGGATTGCACCCACAAAATCCAATAATAAAAGGAAGACCATGAAAGTTACATATAAAGATAAGAATTGTAAAAGAAAGACTTTGAAAATTAGAGTTTCCAACTATACTAGCTTTTCGGTTGTCATGAGCCCTATCTTAATAGTCATGAAAAGATGTTAGAAATCACATCATCCTTCAATAAAACATCGTCTTTATTCTTCATTCCTATCTTTCTTCCAAACATCGATCATATACCCCTACGTGTGTGTAAAAGACATCCCTACACCCGGAGAGTTCAATTCAAGCTATCATACTCTTGTCCATCACCTCAGTACTTTTTAATTTGATGAATATTTAAATGAGATTGTTCACATATTTTTCATGCGACCGTTAATACTTCTTGAGGTACTAACCGACCGATTACTCATGTGCTTGCTTATTAGGTATATTTTCCTCGTCTTGCACCCCCTAAGGCTTAGCAGTGACTCCCAGACCAGTTGGTCTAAGGCACTAGGTGATGAAGCACCCTTGCTATATTTTTTTATTGCTGCCTTGGCGATAACAAAACAAGTGTTCATTTTTTTTTCTTAACACCATTTATATTTTATTCATTTTTTATTTCCTTCATACTTTGGCTTTTAGACAAGAGCATTTCAAGGTATCCTCTACTATCCTGAGCTTCAAGACGTGTGTAAGGGCGTATAGTAGGGTATCAATATTCAAATGTTTGGCTTCCAGAATAGAAACTATTTTTCTGACTTATTTTTATCCTCAGATTAGTGACTTCTTTCATCTTACTAACTCTTGGGACAACGGCTCATAACTACTTATTACTAGTTCGTTTAAGAAAACTTCTAATTTTCTAGGTTTTCTTAAATTTTTCTAATCTTTTGGATGTAATTTTTCACCATCTAATCTTTTATTATCTTATTTATGTACAAAATTTTATTTAAATATTTTTATCTTTTGAATTTTTTAAATTTTTTTATAGGTTTTAAATGTTTTGTGCTTATGCAAAGTATGATGTAAATGATGCGTAAATAAGCATAAATCTCCTTCAAACTTGTTTTCAACAGTGTCCTCACCGTTACCATCCGCTAAATCTCGAAAACCTGTAAGCTTGGGAGGACATTTATTAATGGGGAAACAAATGTGATCGTGAAAATCCTCCCCCAAACTTATTCTTTTGGCTCACCATTTTGTGTGAAAATTTTCTTTTCAAGAGCGAGATTATACCCCCCCCCAAACTTGAGTTAAACAATGTTAATCTTTTGAAAATCATAAGAGGGGGTCAAGATTATTGGTCGATGCCAAGCTTTGCAAAGACCGAAGGTCAACACCAACCATTCGAAGATTTTATCAGTGTAGTGCACAGGTTGGTGGAAGAACATGTTATAAGGAGCCAGGAAGAGGTGGGGAAAAGATAAATGGTGTGAAAAAATGAGTTTGCGTCACGTTTTGGAGAGACGACATGATTGAAACAATTTCGGATTGTGTAGTTGGAAAAGTGTATAGAAATCACAACCAAAAATATTTGACCGCAATCAATAACGGTGTCGAATGTAGCACGTTAGTAAGTGCGGATCGTCCACAGGGAAAGTGTAATCGTTCATGTTTCGAATTAGATGAATTGAAACTTTAAAGAAAAGAAAATAAACAATTCATGATTTGTAATTGAAGTTCAAGAATTAGAAAATCTAGATCTAATAACAAGAAAACGATAGAATCAAGAATTGAGAATTTGTTGATTTTCCAAACCAAATATCAAGAATCGAAATGAGGCTCATAGGAATCGATCGGATCTATAGATGTGATGAAATCTAGCGATTACGTATTCTTATCCTTCGATGAATAGATACTAGATCGATGATGATCGACGAGAATTAGGGATTTCTTGTGAAACTAGGGTTTTATCATTTATCCCTTGTTCCTTCATTGATATCATTCACATTTTAGCCTCTAGTAAATTCAAGAATCGATCGTGGATCCCTAATTTCGAGAGATCACAATCAAGAAAGCATCGCAACGAAACTAGGTCGTCGATTCTTCAATTTGCTAGGGTTTACAAAACTCGTAGGACTTAAGAATCGTTTTAAGATTTGTTACATCATCATTCTATTGATCGTCTCGACTTCTTTACGAGCGGAGTTTTACTCAAACATCACAACAAGAACCGTAATCACAAATTGAGATCGAATCATGATGCAAGAATTTAAAGAAAGCAAGATTAAAGAATTTCACCTTTTATTTATATCAACAATTTCATTACAATCGCTCAAGAACTACAAGAGGAAGAACTCTATCGTCGATTTGGCTTCGCTCGGCTCCTTGAGTCGCGGATCGGCTTGGATCACTTGCTCGGTTGAAGATCGGCTCCGCTCCTAAAAGGTTGAAGGCTTCTCGCTTTAATGGTACTCGGGATCTTGAATTTGGCTCGGAATTAGAATTATGGCTACAAGATGTGTCACTCAACTTGTAGATGAAAATTGGAGAAGATGAAGATTGAAGAAGAAGACTTAACCCTAGATCTAGGCACTTTTTTATAGACCATCCAAAACCCTAGATCTAGGATTCAAATTTGAATTTCCCTCCAAAAGTTTGTTATAGGGAGAGGCTTCTAGAAGTAGTTAGTTAGGAAGGAGCTTCTAGAAATAGTTTGTTAGGAGCTTAATCAAGATTAGCTTGCTTAATGATCTTTGCTGATCTGGCAGAAGCTTTGAGAGTAATCTCGAATTTGACGTGTCTTGATGAGGTGTACCCACTGGGAGAAGAATATTGCAGCAAAAATGGAGTGATGACGTGTCACCACTGCGGCGGATCCGCGGCGCAAGAAGGCTCCCGCCGCGGATCCGCGACGCTATTGATGCCTTAGGGCTTGGGCTCTCTGGCACTCTTTTGGGCTGATACTTGGGTCTTTTCCTGATATGTTGAATGTTATGTTTCCCTCTAGATTGCTACCAGATCTCAAAAGTGGAGTTGGTGTATTTTTTATCTGCTCTTTTCCCAATTTTGGCTTTGTTCCTGCAATTTCCTGCACAATTTCTCGAGACAAGATTTGCACTATATAAGAATGATGCGATGCCATGATAAATACACAATTTCCCTCGAAATGCCGGTTTAAGAGTATAACACATGCATTCTGGTATTTCAGAGATGTTTTGCTAATATGTGCAATATGAATACCGAACACTTCTAGATGAGTGCAAATGATAGGGAAATTGCCGTGTTAAAAATGCAGTATTTTCATCTGATCAAATTCCCCCAAACTTATTTTCGGTCGTCTCGAGCGAACTGTTTTATTAAAAAGAGAAGGAGAAAATAAAGAAAGAGAAAAACTAACTAGCACACTTTCGTAGGCAACACGATTGCACTGAGCACGTGCAACAAGCCTTTAAACCTCTAGGTGTCCCTAGTAGGAGGAGTGTTGTCTCCTAAGGGTTTTCAGTGGATTGCACCCACAAAATGCAATAATAAAAGGAAGATCATGAAATTTACTTTTAAAGAAAAGAATTATAAAAGAAAAAGCTTGAAAATTAGCGTTTCCAACTAAGCTAGCTTTTCGGTTGTCATGAGCCCTATCTTAATAGTCTTGAAAAGATGTCAGAAATCACGTCCTCCCTCAATAAAACATCGTCTTATTCTTCATTCTTATCTTTCTTCCAAACATCGATCATATAACCCTGCGTGTGTGTAAAGACATCCCTACACCCGGAGAATTCAATTCAAGCTATCATACTCTTGCCCATCAGCCTCAGTACTTTTTAATTAATGAATATTTAGATGAATTTGCTCAGACACTTTCATGCGACCGTTAATACTTCTTGAGGTACTAACCGACCGATTACTCATGTGCTTGCTTATACGGTGTTTTTCCTCGTCTTGCACCACCTAAGGCTTAGCAGTGACTCCCAGACCAGTTGGCCTTAGGGCACTAGGTGAAGAGGCATCCTCGCTATATTTTTTTATTGCTGCCTTGGCGATAATAAAATCAGTGTTCATTTTTCTCACCATTTTATATTTTCTTCATTTTTTATTTCCTTCATACTTTGGCTTTTAGACAAGAGTATTTCAAGGTATCATCTACTATCCCGAGCTTCAAGATGTGTGTAAGTGCAAATAGCAGGGTATCAACGTTCAAAATGTTTGGCTTCCAGAATAGGAACTATTTTTCAGACTTATTTTTATCCCCAGATTAGTGACTTCTTTCATCTTACTAACCCTTGGGACAACGGCTCATAACTACTTATTACTAGTTCGTTTAAGAAAACTTCTAATTTTCTTGGTTTTCTTAAATTTTTCTAATCTTATGGATGTAATTTTTCACTATCTAATCTTTCATTATCTTATTTATGTACAAAAATGTTTTTATTTTTTGAAAATTTTTAAATTTTTATAGGTATTGAAATGTTTTGTGCTTATGCAAAGTATGATGCAAATGATGCGAAAATAAGCACAAACCTCCCCCAATCTTGTTTTCAACAGTGTCCTCACTGTTGCCATCTGCTAAATCTCGAAAAACCTGAGCCTGGGAGGAATTTATTAGTGGGGGCAAAATATTTAAGTGAAGATCCTCCCCCGAACTTATTTTTGGCTCATCATTTTGAGTAAAAAATTTCTTTTCAATAGCCAGATTACACCCCCCCAAATTGAGTTATGCAATGTTAATCTTTTGAAAATCACATGAGGGGGTCAAAAATCATTGGTCGATGCCAAGCTTTGCAAAGACAGAAAGTTAACACCAACCATTCAAAAATTTTATCAATGCAGTGCTCTGGTTGGTGGAAGAAGAAGTGGGGAAAGGGTAAGTGGTGGAATAGAATGTGTGTGCGTCTCGTTTTGGAGAGACGATGCAGTGAATATGATGGATTACTCGCATTCTTTTTACAGTTCAGAAAAAGGGGTGGAGGTTCAATTTCAATGATTGGGAGATGATTCATCTCAACACCCGTGTCATTAAAAAATGCGAGTTCATCAGCGAAGATTTCCTCAAAAATTCCATAAATACCCCGATGAATAATGTCATCACAAAGTGCGGGGTGATCTTCAGACTCTAGAAACGGTTCATAATCGGTGTTAGTTGTTGACCTGGACATCTCGGTGGAAGAGTCCGTATGTGTATGATACATAGTTGGGTCAAACAACAACGTATGAAAAGAGTCAAGATCAGTATCATGAGGATCATCAAATTCGCAGCCGTCGACATCCATTAAGTCGACAGAACAGACCTGAGCAGTAGGTTCGGAGGGTACACTTCCCAACTTGTAAATGTTCAGCTAAATTGACCTATTCCCGAAGGATAGGGTCATAGAACCATTACGACAGTTGATGATAGCATTGGAAGTGGCCAAAAAGGGGCGACCTAAAATCACTGGAATTTGATTCCGTAGGTTCGTTACAGGCTGTGTATCAATTACAATAAAGTCCACAGGGAATACGAATTCCCCGATTTTTATTAACACATCCTCCAGTTCACCCCTAGGTTTGGTGATTGATCGGTCAGCCATCTGGAGAGTTATGCTCGAGGGCTTTAACACTCCGATACCTAGTTGCTCATAAACCGAATATGGAAGCAAGTTAACACTAGCGCCAAGGTCCAGTAGAGCACGGTTGATGTGTTTTCCCCCAATAGAAATGGAAATATTAGGACAGCCAGGGTCCTTAAGTTTCCTCGGTACTTGTTGGGGGAAAGTTGTGTCTACTGTCTTTGCCATGAATATCTTCTTGGGCACTTGAGTCTTCCTCTTCCTAGTGCACAAGTTCTTAAGAGTTTTTGCGTAGGACGGAACTTGTTGGATGGCATCTAGGAGAGGGATGTTGATGTTAACTTGCTTAAACATGTCCATAATCTTCTCCATATGTGGACTCGATTTGTTAGCCCTTAACCGATTAGGATAAGTTGCTTTAGCAGTAAGCGCTGGGTCCATCATAGGAGAAGGAAGTGTGTGTGGACCTGATCCCAGAATAGAAGTGGGGATCGTCCGTGGAGAACTAGAAGAGATGGGCTGAGGTGGCGAGCCTTGTGGGAAACGAAGAATAGGCTCGCAAGAAGGTGGTGGGGTAGAAGAACTGGGGTCAGAATTAGAAGTAGAAGTGGAAGGAAAGGTCTCAGCCGGGGTATCATTGATGGATTTTTCTGTGCCATCAATCTCTTCCCTAACGTGATTGTCAAGCACTCTTCCAGATCTCAACATGATTGCATTCATATGATGTGAATAGCCAGGATTGGGTAAAGATTGAGCTAGAAGTTTCCCTTTCTCTCTTGCACTCATTTCGGCTTTTAGTTGTGCAATTTGTGCTTCCATCGATTTGATATTCTCATTTTGAGAGACAATGATCTTCATCACATTCTCGACAGAAGATTGCAAACTTGCCGTCCCTTGGATGGATTGTTTCATGAAAGTATCCAAGGTTTGTGCTAGTGCAGAGGTATTATCTGTACCGGTCAATTGCAAAGAGTTTTCATGTGGTGCAAAAGTGTTGGCCGGATTTTGGAAGTTTTGTGATTGGTATGGGTACTGACTCAATTGAAGTGGTTGTTGTTGTGGTGGAGGGACCCTTTAGAAATTGTGTTGGTTTAGAACCGTATTTTGATTTTGTGATTGGTTCCAAGCAAAATTTGGGTGATTCCTCCAATCCTGATTATATGTGGAAGAAAATGGATCGGTTCTAGGTCATTGTTGGAAAGCAGAATTGATATGCTCATGACCTTGAAACAGAGAATTTCGTGGACATTCTTCCGTCAAATGAGAAGGATCAGAACAACATCCACATACAGTTTTGGAGAGTGACATTTGATTTAGGGCGGCGGCTAAAAATTTGTTTTCCATAGTCTCGAGTTTCTTATGTTTAGCTGAAATGTCAGCTCTAACTCCTATGGAAATGTCATTGCCATCCCTAGACGATTGACTTACACCCTCCCACTGTAAAGATTTTTCAGCGAAATCTTCTAGGAATTTCCAGGCTTCCCCATCATCTTTGGTCATGAAGTTGCCTTGACACATGGATTCAAGGGTCTGTCTTGTGTTAGGATTAATGCCCTCATAATTTATTCTTTACAGTTCCCATCTAGGGATTCCATGATGTGGACATTGGACTAACAGATCCTTGAAGCGTTCAAGACATTTTGAAAATGGTTCATTTGGAAGCTGGGTGAATTGATTTATTTCACTACGGACTCGAGCTGTCTTATGATGTGGGTAGAATTTCTTAAGGAATGCTTTGACGAATTCTTCCCAATTTGAAATGGAATGTGCGGTAGTGTTGTACAGCCACTTCTCGGCTATATCGCACAAGGTGAATGGGAGAAGACGTAGTTGCATAACATCCATAGAAAGCTGTGAGGTACCCATCATTGCGCATACATTTTCAAATTTGGTGATAAAGGTATATGCGTCTTCAGTCTCGAGACCGTGAAATTTTGTTAGAAAGTTGATGTATTGGGGTTTAATTTCAAAATTTTCCCCGTTGGCTGGTGGAATGTAGAGACAGGTGGAAAGGGGACCTCGTGTAGGATAGCACCTCTCTTGGAGAGAGATGCGGGGTGGATTCTGCGCACCAACGGACGGCGGCAGAATAGTGGTAAAGAAGTTCGATGGAGAATCGTCCATCGAAATAGGTGTGGTGGTGGGTAAAGAAGAGGTAAATGTAGAAATACCGACTTTTGGGTCGATCGGGGAAACGCAAACTAAACGGGCACTGGAATCCCGTGTCCAGCCTATCTTGCACTAAAAAGGGTTAGTACAAGTGGCAGCGTGACTTATAATTAGGGGAATGAATGAAAGTGGGTTTGTTTTGAAAAATGATAAGGATTTTTGAAAATATGATGCAAGCACAACAAATGCAACATACAAAACCCTAATTCTAGGGGTCACCTAGGTCAAATCTCTAGACCGCTCCTAACTGCCAAAAGACAAGTCGCAGGATAAATCCTCCACTGCCTCTTTGTCTCTCCTGTGGCCAGGTAAGTGCCAAGTAAGTGGGAGGTTCTCCACTACGTAAGTAGTGGGCCTAATTAAGTAACCACTAGCCTTCGACACACTTGCCTTAGACACCACAAAAGAAACGCGGATAAGCAATGAATTACCCACGGCCTTCTTCTGTCCTAAGTGAGCGCGACGGTCCTTAGAGTCATCTCTAGATTTCTTTTAGTTAATGAGAGTAAATGCGGATGCAAGTTTATGATTTTTGGGGCTTAGGAAGGGTAATGAACTCCCCACCTAATCTGAATTTGGCTGTGCCCCTTAAATTCCGTATTAATATGCAAACAACCAAAAATCAAAAACACGCACAATTTATTTTTTCTTTTGAGGCGCTGCGATTTATTTGCAAAGAAACCTGCACAAAATGTTAATTGGAGCAGATTTGGAGAGAGATAAGAAAGTTAGGAAGTTACAGAGGTGTTTTGGCGCAGTGATGACGTCAGCACGCGGCGGTTCCGCCGCGGAAGCTCGCTATTGCCGCGGAAGCGCGGTCCTCTGGTGGGATCACTGCACGAAATTTTTACAACAGGCTCATGTTCACTTACATAGCTCTCTGGAATTATCTGAAATTTTTTTACACAGCTCCAATGATTCCAGATATCCTCGCAACAAATCACAACAACTCGTATTAGTGTTTGCGCGAATTTTGATCTAAAAATTATAATGGAATAAATCTTTCAACTCAAATTTCAAAATACGAACAATTAGTGCACTATCCCCAGCAACGGCGCCACTTGATTGAAACGATTTCGGATTGTGTAGTTGGAAAAGTGTATAGAAATCACAAACAAAAAAATTTGACCACAATCAATAACGGTGTCGAATGTAGAGCGTTAGTAAGTGCGGATCGTCCACAGGGAAAGTGTAATCGTTCGTGTTTCGAATTAGATGAATTGAAACTTTAAAGAAAAGAAAACAAACAATACATGATTTGTAACTGAAGTTCAAGAATTAGAAAATCTAGATCTAATAACAAGAAAACGATAGAATCAAGAATTGAGAATTTGTTGATTTTCCAAACCAAATATCAAGAATCGAAATGCGGCTCGTAGGAATCGATCGGATCTATAGATGTGATGAAATCTAGCGATTACGTATTCTTATCCTTCGATGAATTGATACTAGATCGATGATGATCGACGAGAATTAGGGATTTCTTGTGAAACTAAAGTTTCATCATTTATCCCTTATTCCTTCATGGATATCATTCACATTCTAGCCTCTAGTAAATTCAAGAATCGATCGTGGATCCCTAATTTCGAGCGATCACAATCAAGAAAGCATCGCAACGAAACTAGGTCGTCAATTCTTCAATTTGCTAGGGTTTACAAAACTCGTAGGACTTAAGAATCGTTTTAAGATTTGTTACATCATCATTCTATTGATCGTCTCGACTCGTTTACGAGCACTCAAATATCACAACAAGAACCGCAATCACAAATTGAGATCGAATCATGATGCAAGAATTTAAAGAAAGCAAGATTAAAGAATTTCACCTTTTATTTATATCAACAATTTCGTTACAATCGCTCAAGAACTACAAGAGGAAGAACTCGATCGTCGATTTGGCTTCGCTCGGCTCCTTGGGTCGCGGATCGGCTTGGATCACTTGCTCGGTTAAAGATCGGCTCCGCTCCTAAAAGGTTGAAGGCTTCTCGCTTTAATGGTACTCGGGATCTTGAATTTGGCTTAAATTTAGAATTAGGGCTACAAGATGTGTCACTCAACTTGTAGATGAAAATTGGGGAAGATGAAGATTGAAGAAGAAGACTTAACCCTAGATCTAGGCTCTCTTTTATAGACCATCCAAAACCCTAGATCTAGGATTCAAATTTGAATTTCCCTCCAAAAGTTTGTTATAGGGAGAGGCTTCTAGAAGTAGTTAGTTAGGAGGGAGCTTCTAGAAATAGTTTGTTAGGAGCTTAATCAAGATTAGCTTGCTTAATGATCTTTGCTGATCTGGCAGAAGCTTCGAGAGTAATCTGGAATTTGACGTGTCTTGATGAGGTGTACCTACTGGGAGAAGAATATTGCAGCAAAAATGGAGTGATGACGTGTCACCACTGCGGCGGATCCGCGGCGCAAGCAGGCTCCCGCCGCGGATCCGCGGCGCTATTGAAGCCTTAGGGATTGGGCTCTCCGGTACTCTTTTGGGCTGATACTTGGGTCTTTTCCTGATATGTTGAAAGTTATGTTTCCCTCTAGATTGCTACCAGATCTCAAAACTTATAGTTGGTGTATTTTTTATCAGCTCTTTTCCCAATTTTGGCTTTGTTCCTGCAATTTCCTGCACAATTTCTCGAGACAAGATTTGCGCTATACAAGAATGATGCGTTGGCATGATAAACACACAATTTCCCTCGAAATGCCGGTTTAAGAGTATAACACATGCATTCTCGTATTTCAGAGATGTTTTGCTAATATGTGCAATATGAATACCGAACACTTCTAGATGAGTGCAAATGATAGGGAAATTGCCGTGTTAAAAATGCAGTATTTTCGACTGATCACGACACAGTGATTGTGATGGATTACTCGCATTCTTTTTATAGTCCATACGAAGGGGTGGAGGTTTAATTTCTTTGTATTGAAGATGATTCTTCTCAACACCCGTGTCATTCAAAAATGCGAGTTCTTCAGTGAAAATTTCCTCAAAACTCTCATCGATAACCCGAAGAATAATATCATCACAAAGCGTGGGGTGATCTTTAGACTCCAAAAACGGTTCATAATCAGTGTTAGTTGTTGACCCGGACAACTCGGTGGAAGAGTCCGTATGTGTATGATACATAGTTGGGTCAAACAACAACATATGAAAAGACTCTAGATCAATATCATGAGGCTGATCAAATTCGCTGCCGTCGACATCCATTAATTCGACAGAACATGCATGAGCAGTAGGTTCGGAGGGTACACATCCCAACTTGTATATGTTAAGCTCAATTGACCTATTCCCAAAAGATAGGTTCATAGAGCCGTTTCTACAGTTGATTACAGCGTTGGAAGTAGCCAAAAAGGGACGACCTAGAATCACCGGAATTTGGTTTTGTGGGTTCGCTACAGACTGTGTATCAAGAATAATAAAGTCCACAGGAAATACAAATTCCCTGATTTTTATTTACACATCCTCCAGCTCACCCCTAGGTTTGGTGATTGATCGGTCGGCCATCTGGAGAGTGCAGTGAGTTGGTTTCAACTCTCCGATCCCTAACTGCTCGTAAACCGAGAAAGAAAGAAGGTTAACACTTGCACCAAGATCAAGTAGAGCACGGTTAATGTGTTTATCCCTAATAGAAATAGAAATGGTAGGATAGCCAGGATCCTTACGTTTCCTTGGTAATTGTTAGGGAAAAGCCGTGTCTACGGTCTTTGACATGAATACCTTCTTAGGCACTTGAGTCTTCCTCTTCCTAGTGCACAAGTATTTGAGAATTTTCGCATAAGCGGGGACTTGTTGGATTGCATCTAGAAGAGGGATGTTGATGTTAACCTGTTTAAAGATTTCCGTGATCTTCTCCATTTGCGGACTAGGCCTGTTTCCCCTTAACCGATTTGGATAAGGAGCTTGAGCAATAAGGTCGGGGTCCAATATTGGAGAAGATCGTGTGGGTAAGAACGATCTAAGAATAGGAGTGGGGATCGTTTTCGGTAAACTAGAAGAGGTTTGCTGAGGTGTCGAGCCTTGGGGAAAACAGAGAATAGGCTCGGAAGAAAATGGTGGGGTAGATGAACTAGGGTCAGAAACAGAAGTAGAAGTGGAAGGAAAAGTCTCAACCGGGGTATCATCGATTGATTCTTCATTTTTATCAATCTCCTCACCAAAATGATTGTCAAGCACTCTTCCAGATCTCAACGTGGTGATAGCATTCACATAATGTGAATAGCCAGGATTGGGTAAAGGTTGAGCTGGAAGTTTCCCTTTCTCTCTAGCACTCGGTTCGGCATTTATTCGTGCAATTTATACTTCTATCGATTTAATATTTTCATTTTGAGTGACAATGATCTTCATCATATTATCGAAGGAAGATTGAATATTTGCCGTCCCTTGGATGGATTGTTTCATGAAAGTATCCAAGGTTCGTTCGAGTGCAGAGGAATTATCAGTACCGGCCATTTGCAAAGAATTTTCATATGGTGCAGAAATGTTGGCCGGATTTTGGAAGTTTTTTGATTGGTAGAGGTGCTGACTCAATTGAAGTGGTTGCTGTTGTGGTGGAAGAGCCCTTTGGGAAATTGTTTTGGGTTGGAACCGTGTTTTAATTTTGTGATTGGTTCCAAGCAAAGTTAGGGTGATTCCTCCAACCCTGATTATAAGTGGAAGAAAATGGATCATTTCTAGGTCTTTGTTGGAAAGCAGAATTGATATGTTCATGACCTTGAAACGGAGAATTCAATGGGCATTCTTCCGTGAGATGTGATGGATCAGAACAACATCCACATACAGTTTTGGAAAGTGACATTTGATTTAGAGCGGCGGCTAAAAATTTATTTTCCATAGTTTCGAGTTTCTTTTGCATCGCTGATATTTCAGCTCTAATTCCTATGGAAACATTAGATTGGTTATTTCCCCCCTAGACGATTGACTTACACTCTCCCACTATAAGGATCTTTCCGCGAAATCTTCTAAGAATTTCCAAGCTTCCCCATCATCTTTAGTTATGAAGGTGCCTTGACACATGGATTCAAGGGTCTGTTTTGTGGTAGGATTAATGCCCTCATATATGATTCTGCACAAATCCCATCTAGGAATTCCGTGATGTGGACATTGAACTAACAGATCCTTGAAGCGTTCAAAACGCTTCGAGAATGTTTCATTTGGAAGCTGGGTGAATTGATTTATTTCGCTACGGACTCGAGCTGTTTTATGATTGGGGTAGAATTTCTTAAGGAATGTTGCGACGAATTCTTCCCAATTTGAAATGGAATGTGCGGTTGTGTTATAAAGCCACTTCTCGGCTATATCGCACAGAGTGAATGGGAGAAGACGTAGACGCATAGCATCCACAGAAAGCTGTGAGGTACCCATCATTGCGCATACATTTTCAAATTTGGTAACAAAGACATATGCGTCTTCAGACTCGAGACCGTGATATTTGGGTAGAAGATTGATGTATTGGAGTTTTATTTCAAAATTGTCCCCGTTGGCTGGTGGAATGGTGAGACAGGTCGAAAGAGGACCTCACATAGGATAGCATCTCTCCTGGAGAGAGATGCGAGGTGGATTCTGCGCACCTGCGGATGGTGGCAGAGTAGTGGTAAAGAAGTTCGATGGAGAACTGTCCATCGAAGTGGGTGTGGTGGTGGGTAACGAAGAAGTAGACGTAGAATTACCGATTTCGGAGTCGATAGGGGGAACACGGAAAAGACGGGCACTAGAATCCCGTGTCCAGCCGAGCATGCACTAAAGGGTTTAGCACAAGTGGCAGCGTTAAGATAATTAAGGAAAATGTGGATTGGTATTTTTTTTGAAAAAGATACGGATTTTTGAAAAAAATGTAAACCACAAAAAATGCACAAGCAACCCTAAGTCTAATGGTCACCTAGGTTCAGTCTCTAGACCGCTCCTAACTGCCAGAAGACAAATCGCAGGATCAATCCTTTACTATCTCTTTGTCCCTCCAATGGCCAGGTAATTGCCAGGTAAGCGGGAGGTTCTCCACTACGTAAGTAGTGGGCCTAATTAAGTAACCACTTGCCTTAGACACACTTGCCTTAGACACCACAAAACAAACGTGCATAAGTAATAGATTACCCACGACCTTCTCCTATCCTAAGTGAGTGCGACGTTCCTTAGAGTCATGTCTAGATATTTTTTAGTTAATGAGGGTAATGCGGATGCAATTTTATGATTTTTAGGGCTTAGGAAGGGTAATGAACTCCCCACCTAATCTGAATTTGGTCTTTGCCCCTTAATTTCCGTATTAAAAATGCAAACAACCAAGATCAAACACGCACAATTTTTATTTTTGCGGCGCTGCGAATTTTTGCAAAGAATCCTGCAGAAATTGGTTATGGAGAAGAGCAGGGAAGAGATAAGAAAGTCAGAAGTTCACCAGAGAAGACTGAAGCACTGAAGCCCAGGAAGGCCGCGGAACTGCCGCGGTATGCTTCGATTGACCGCGGAAACACGGTGCTGTGATCTGATCTCTGAACAAAAATTGCTGCACATGCTTCTGTTCACTCACTGAACTCTCTGGAATGTTCAGAAAATTTTTCCTCTTGCTCCACAGATTCCAGATTCCCTTGCAAAAATCGTAACAAATCGTTTAGTGTTTGTGCGAATTTTGATCTAAAAATTCTGATGGAATAAATTTTTCAACTCAAATTTCAAAAACGAACAAATTAGCACACGATCCCCGGCAACGGCGCCATTTGATTCAGTGAATTCTCGGATGTCGTGTGTAAGAAAATGTATAGAAATCACAACCAAAGAATTTTTTTAAACCGCAATCAATAACGGTGTCGATATAGGTTCGTTAGCGAGTGCGGATAGTCCACAGGGAAAGTGTGATTTGATCGTAATTGATTTAGATGAATTGAAAATTAAAAGATAAAAGGAAAGAGAATTCGATTCGAGATTTAAAAGTGAATTTCAAGAATTATAAAAATCTAGATCTAATATCAAGAATACTAAAAATCAAGAATCAAGAATTGATGATATCCAAATCAAATGAGTAATCAAGATTTGTAGTGAGGCTCGTAGGAATCGATCAAATCGATAGTGAGAATGAAGACTTGTGATTACGTATTCTTATCCTTTGATGATTTGTTGCTAGATCGATGATGATCAACGAGAATTAGGGATCTCTTACGGAAACTAGGGTTTCATCATCTATCCCTTGTCCTTTCGTTGATTTTCATTCAAATTCTAGCTTCTAGAAAATTCAAGCATCGATCGTTGATCACTAATTAAGAGCGAAAACATTCAAGAAAGCATTTCGCTCGAAACTAGGTTGTCGATGATTCAATTTACTAGAGTTTACAAAACACCTAGGACTTAAGAATCGTACAAGAATTTAATCATCGTCAACTATCAATTGTCTCGATTCCTCCACGAGCGGAGCTTTTACTCAAGCATCATAACAAAGAAAACAATCAAGAATTGAGATCTCATCATAACGCTCAAATATACAGAAAAGCAAGATTAAGAAATTTCACCTTTTATTATTCAACAATTCCGTTACAATTCGCTCAAGAACTACAAGAATTTGAGGAAAGAACTCGGTCGTCGAATTAGCTTCGCATCGTCTCCGTGAGTCGCGGATCGTCTTGGATCACTTGCTCGGTTGAAGATCGGCGTCGCTTCTAAAAGGTTGAAGGCTTCTTGCTTGATTTGTACTCGATGATCTTGAATTTGGGTTTTGGTGATTGGATTAAGGTTTGGGTGCACAAGTTGTGTCACTCAACTTGTGTTTGGAAATTGTTGAACAACGAACAACCCTTGAGAGTGAAGCTTTTGGGTCTTTTTTATATCCTTGATTAGGATTAGCTTCCTATAGAAGCTAGGTTAGGATTAACTTCTCTTGCAAGCTTGGTAGTTGAGTAGAAGCTTCTAGAGTTAGTTAGTTAGCTAGCTTCCTTTAGAAGCTTGGAGGTTCGGAAGAAGCTTCTAGGTTGAGTTAGTTATGTGGTTTGCTTGAGAAGCTTAAAGGTGTTTAGCTTGTATAAAAAGCTTTGGCTGTTCGGACAGAAGATTCTGGAGATCTCTGGAATTTACATTGGCTTGAAGAGGTTTGGCATTTGAAAGGAGAAACCTGAGATAGAAATTTTCTGCTGACGTGTCATCATGGCCGCGGATCCGCGGCGGATCCGCCCTTTCGGCCGCGGATCCGCGACCCTTTTGAGGGTTTACTGCATGGAATTTCAATGTTAATTCTTGTGTTGGCTTTGTTGCTGTTTTCTGATATCTGGAATCTCATAAATCTTCCTTGTTCACTGCCAGAACATAAGTCTTGTACTTGGCGTATTTTATCGGCACTTTTATCAGTTTCGGCTCTTCTCCTGAAATTTCCTGCATAGATTCTCGAGACAAGTGTTGCGATATATAAAAGATCATGCGTGTAATGATAAACACTCAATTTCCCTCAAAATGCCGGGTTATAATATATAACACAAGTTATTTGTTATTTTGCAGTCAATTTGCTAATATGTGCTATATTCATACCGAACACCTTTAGATGATTGCAAATTGTAGGAAAATTGATGTATTAAAAATGCAATATTTTCGACTGATCATGTGGTAACACTAGAAAAGATAAGGTATGAAATGAGAATATTTGTGCAAAAGTTGGTGTAGCACCTATGGAGGAGAAGATACGGGAAAACAAGCTAAGATGGTTTGGTCATATGCCACACAGACCTTTGGTAGCACCGGTTCGACGAACAGAAACTCTCATTATAGGCAATAAATGGTGAATGATAGAACGAAGAAAACATGGATGGAGGTGATACGAAAATATATGGTTGCCAAAGGCCTCAATAAAAGTATATTGTTTGATAGGTGTAAGTGGAGGCGGAGGATTCATGTGCAAGACCCGGCGTGATTCTCATGTTGCTTCATGTAGCCTACCCCATATGCTTGGGATAAAAAGCTCAGTTGTTGTTGGAGGTTGGGGATTTTATTTTATTTTCCTTTTTTTACAAAGAAAAAATGAAGAAGATTGTTGCTATTTATTTATTGGTTTTTTTTATATTTTGGCCACAACATTTTTCATATTTTCCAAAAACACACCAACTATTTCATATGTATAATTTCAAAAACACCAATTTTTTCAATTTCATCTGAAAATGACACCATGGTTAAATTTCATTAACTCTCCGTCCATCCCATATTAATTGATGTCAATTATAGCCGTTGGGGGGCCAAAAAAGACAGAAATACCCCTCAAATGGTTGTATTTTATTATTAAAAGGATTTAAGAATGTCTTCTTCCTCTATCTCTCTCTCATAAAATGTCACTCTGAGCGTCCTCTCTCTTCCATTTTGGGATGATCGAAAATGATTATAAGGATTTAGCGAGAACGAGAGATGAGAGAGAAGAGAGAGATGAGGGAAAGAGATGAGAGAGAGAAGAGAGAACAAGAGAGTGATGAAGGGTAAATGGGTCAAAATTGTCCCGATCTAACACTACAGTTACATTAACCCACCCTCTAACTCATGCCAGTAACTCCAAACCTGATAGATATATCCTTTTTAGATATCAGTAGTGATGATACTCATAAGTGTGAATTCCCCAGATCATGACACGTGGTAGATGACGTGTCCCGTGGCTCACGGGACAGGAGCAAACATGATACATTGAAGGCATTCCCCGGGCCTTTGACCCGAGGATTGACCCAACCTTCGATAGCCTCCCAGAACACTTCCATGCCCGCCTTACGAATAACCATCGGCTCGCCTCCGAGCCCTCATACATGCTGAGCTTCCTCAGCCCTCCCTGCTCGCCTCCGAGCTATCACAGAACCGAGCTTCCTCGGCCTCCCGCTCGCCTCCGAGCCACCCCCCGAGCTAAGCCTCCCCGGTTCTACCGGGCAACCAAGAACGCGGAGCTCGAGCGCCTCCGCCACGGTTCTGCATATCTCGCCAAAGGCGAGATATCTACTACCCAATATCCCACGTTCCACGCCGTCGTATCTCCCCATTAACGAACGTATCTCATCATTTATGGGGGGTCCCGTCATTCACACAGTCGTAATGTCAGGGGCGTAACCGACGGCGAAGATCTCGCGCCAGCTCGCTCTGAGCGACCACTATAAAAAAAACCTCTCAGACGACTCAGGTAAGGCAATCCAACAAGTCGCTACTCTGCTCAAATACCTCGCCTAACTTGATCGTTGGAGGGTCCACGGTGTTACAACCACCCCGGAACTTCTTTGCAGGTAGCTCGGCTTCATCCCAAAATCAACCCATTGAGATCCACGTGTCCAAGAAGACAACCTTCAATACCAATCTCAACCCTTCATTAACGCTCGCAACAGATCGATGGTGGACAACATCTGAAGGAGATCCAGGCCTCCATCAGTTGGCTCCTTCTGTAGGAAGCAAAATTTTTTCCACCCATCGAAAGTTGATCTTCCGCTCTCGTCTACATAGCGAGCGAAAACCGTGATGATCCCAGCACAAGCCGCCACCCTCCCCACAATAGAGGCACGGACGGATCTACTCCCCCTCCAAACGCCATCCACGCCATCTCGGCATGGATCGACAGGCTCGTGTCCATAGTCGACGCCCTTGTCCGTGTCCAAACGGCGGGCCCCGCCCCAGAGGTCGCAGTTCCCCTCCCAGGGATCATGATCTCCACAGAGGGGCAGATGACACCGCCCACGCTGATGCCACCGAACAACGCCATGCTCACTCCGGCAACCGCGGCTCCCCCGCGACAACCGATTCTATGGCCCGCTGGGCGCTACACAGCCCCACGCCGACGTCTCACGAAAGAACCCATCGCCCCGAGGCCCGTCGCGTTCCCATCCCTCCCGAGGAGGTATCGGTCAACTCGCCTGCTCCCAAGCATGACCGACACCCTCTCCCACGACGGGATCGCATGAAAGTCACTCGCCACGAAGACTCAAGAAGTACCTCGCCAGGGGACCTATGGAATTTGATAGAATGGAATCGGAGTCGCAGCCTGGCGCAGACCACAAGCGGGAAGGGCCGCCACTCTGACTTCGCCGAATCCTCAAGGTATCACGACCGCCTCGACGCCCTCAAAAAGAAAATCGAGGGTATACATCGGGAGGCTCATCCATCCGGTGAAGGGTCCAGGTACGCCGTCGACTCACTTACGAAGCCCTTCACCGAAGAGTTGCTCACCGTACATGTCTTTTCCAGGAACAAGCCCCCCAAGGTGGCCCTCTTCGATGGGAAATCTGACCCAAAGGACCATTTGGACGCATTTACGGCGGGCATAAGCTTTCATGATAGCTCCAACGCTGCTTAATGCCGAGTATTTCCCGCCACCCTCATCCACGCTGGACGGGACTGGTTCCGAGGACTCACACCACGCTCCATCTCTACCTTTGATGAGCTGGCCGCCCAGTTCCTCGGCCACTTCGTCGGAAACAGACGACAGAAGCGAACTGTTGATTACCTCTTCACCATAAAGAGTGGGGACAATGACTTCTACAACGCTCTTCTCGAGGTTCCTGAGGACAGGGATGAAACTGTCATCACCACTCTAAGGTCGGGTCTTAGGCACAAAGAGTGGCTCCGCTCTTTTGCATTAGCGAAACCTAAGACCATGGCCAAGGTAAAAGCGTGGACCGAGTGAGAGATCCAACTCGAGTCTAAGGTGAACGCCAACCTGCCCCGGAGCAACCAAGCCGACCAAAAGAAGAGAGGCAGAGAAGAGAAGAAGAAGGTTGACCGGCCAAAACCATACTCCTCAAAGTTTCAGGAGTTTACTCCTCTCAACATCTCCCAGATTGAGCTGTTAGAGGAGGTGAAGGGTGAGCGATTCTTCAAGCTCCCGCCGGTCACCCATAGAGCGGCTAAATGTATCCGTGGCCCGTACTGTGCCTTCAATAGGTCGGAGGGCCACCCGACCGAGAACTGCAAACAACTCCACGATTACATCAAGGAGTTGATCCGCTCTGGCCACCTGGCGAAGTACCTGCAGGATAAGCGACAGGAAGATAGGGAGAACGAGAACCAGCCCCCTCCCGGCGAATTAACAATCGGCTAAATCATGGTCGTTTCCTCATGGTCTGCCCGTGGAGCCGGCGAGACTCATCGCCTCCTACCCGTCGAGATAACAAGCGACCCGCCCCAGAAGAAGTGCAGGACCGCCAAGCCTATCATCTTCACTAGTGAGGACCTCCATGGTATATCCGTTCCTCACAATGACCCTCTCGTGATTATTGCACGGGTCCATCGTTACGAGGTATAGAGGATACTGGTAAAGAGCTCGGCAGATATCCTCTTCTATGACTACTTCCAGCATATGGGGCTGGGGCAGTCCGACCTACGGTCAACCTCCCATATCCTATCGGGGTTTACGAACCACTCCATTCCGGCTGAGGGTGTAGTCACCCTCCTCTTCAACATTGGGGAAGCGGGCCATACAAGGACCGTGCCGGTAGAATTCATCGTCACTAGAATCCCCTCGTCCTATAACATTCTCCTGGGACGCCCGACATTAAACGCCCTCCGGGCTCAGACCTCGACCTACCACCCGTGATCAAATTTCCATTTGATCAAGAAGGGATAGGCCGGGCCTACGGGAACCAGCGAATCGCCAAGATTTTCTTCACCACGACATCAACCACCGGGGAACATAGCGATGACCTCAAAGACTCTGATGTTTTCCAGGGGTCCTTGGACACCCGCGACGAACAGAAAGAAATTCGAGGAGCCCCGATGGAGGCGCTAACAGAAATTCCCCTCACCGAGGGGAATGCGGGACGAACCGTCCAGATCGGATCCCTTTTGACAGGAACCCGGCGCTAAGACATGATCTACTTTCTCCGAGGGAACTCGGACGTGTTCGCCTAGGCGCCTACTGACATGCCCGGGATCGACCCCAAAGTAATCTCGCACAAGCTCGGGACCCTAAGGCCCGACCCGTCAGACAAAAGAAGCGTAGTTTTGCGCCGATCAAGAAAAAGGCGATCAAGGACAAGGTCGATAGATTGCTCGCAGCTAACTTCATTCGAAACATTGACTACTCGGACTGGCTGGCGAATGTAGTCATGGTTAAAAAGGCAAGCAGGAAGTGGCGCATGTGCGTCGATTTCACAGACCTGAACAAGGTCTGCTCGAAAGACAATTATCCCCTCCTTCGGATAAACCAGCCGGTGGACAGCTCGGCAGGCCACGAAGTGCTCAGCTTCTTGGACGCTTTCTCCGGCTATAACCAAATCCGTATGAGTCCGACAGATGAAGAACTTACCGTGTTCACTACGGACCGAAGGGTATACTGCTACAAAGTGATGCCCTTCGGCCTTAAAAATGCTGGGGCTACATACCAACACCTAGTTAACAAAATGTTCAAACCGCAGATCGGAAAGAACATGGAGGTTTACGTCGACGACATGCTCATGAAATCAACCTCATCGGACGAGCACACCAAAGATCTCGGCAAGACATTCGACATCCTCCGCAAATATAAAATGAAGCTGAATCCGGCCAAGGGCGTGTTCGGAGTCACTAGTGGGAAATTCCTCGGGTTCATGGTTACCCACCGAGGAATAGAAGCCAACCCGGAAAAGATCAGCGCCATTCTCAACATGGACACCCCAAGAGAAACGTTGAGATCATGCGACTTATGGGGAGAGTAGTCACTCTGAGTCGCTTCATGTCGAGTTCCGGAGAAAAGTGCCTCCTATTCTTCAAAGCCCTGAGAAAGATCCCTAAGTTCAAATGGTCAGAAGAATTTCAAAAAGCTTTCGAGCAACTCAAAGCGCACCTGGCAACTCCCCCGATGCTCACCCGAACAATCGAAGGAGACGAGCTATCATTGTATCTTGCAGTCTCCGGTCATGCTGCTGTCTCGGTGCTCGTCCAAGAAGTCGAAGGAGTAGATAAGCCGGTCTACTACGTGAGACATGTCTTCAAAGATGCGGAAACAAAGTACCCGACCATAGAAAAGATAGTCTTGGCTCTTGTCGTCACCTCAAGAAAACTCCGGCAATACTTCCAGGCGCACACCATTTTCGTCCTCACCGAGCGTCCTAAAGGGACAATTCTCGCCTCCCCCGAGTCATCAGGTCGTCTAGAAAAATAGAGGTTGAAATTATCCCAATTCGACATCAAATACTGCCCCCGTCAAGCCATCAAAGCTCAGGTACTAGCTTACTTCGTGGTCGAAGGTACTATTCCCACTAAAGAAAAAGCGGCAATACGGGACGGCGGACCCCAATCCTCGGTCGAGGAAGTACCTGACTCCGTCCCAGATTGGGTTCTCAACGTAGATGGGTCCTCTACCGAAGAAGGGAGCGGAGCCGGCCTTATTATTCGAGGCCCGAACGAGGCAGAGATAGAGTAATCTTTGAAGCTCGTGTTCAGAGCGTCGAACAACGCGGCGGAATACGAGGCCTTGCTGGCCAGGTTACGAATCGCTTCCAGGGTGGGGCTTGATCGCCGCCGAAAGACGCGACCGGGACGTTGGGACGTTTGGCCTGAATTTTGGGGGCAAATGCTATTTGGTTTTATCCGTCCACCTCTCCGAAGATACCAAGTTGATTTATTGCATCATGCATCGGAGGTCTGGATGAATGCAGCCGTTGTAGTGGACTTCGTCAGACTCCCCCTCATTGTGAGGGGTTTTTGATTTGGGGGACGCTCTTCCCTGCAAGCGCAAGCCCCTGCAGTTAATTACGTTACCGCATAGCGATAACCATTTTCTCCTGCTCCAAAAGGTCACTTCGTGTCGTGTGGGTTTTTTTATTTTGGTTGCCCGTGGATTGTATATGTAGACCAATTTATGTTGTCGCCCGTAGGGCGGGGAATAGTCCAAATCCGTATTTTCTGAGATTTGGAGTTCGGTTTAATTTAAGGCTCGTTAATTGCTTTTGAGATTAAGATCAACTTAAATATTTGTTGAGAATACGTTAGTCTAATTTTTAGACTAAGATCTACTCAACGGAGGGTCAGGATCATTTAGATCCAACGAAAGAGTATTGGGCTCCATCGTCGTAGTTTAGGGACGTTGCAGTCCATTGGGTTTAAGGACATCATTGTCCATGTGAGTTTAAGGACATCATAGTCCAGTTTAAAAACCTCATGGCCTGTAAAGTTTAAGGACATCATAGTCCATGAGTTTAAGGACCTCATAGTCCATAAAGTTTAAGGACATCATGGTCCATGAGTTTAAGGACCTTATAGTCCAGTTTAAAGATATCATAGTCTAGTTTAAAGACCTCATAGTCTGTAAAGTTTAAGGACATCATAGTCCATGAGTTTAAGGACCTCATAGTCCAGTTTAATGACATCATAGTCTAGTTTAAAGACCTCATAGTCTGTAAAATTTAAGGACATCATAGTCCATGAGTTTAAGGACCTCATAGTCCATAAAGTTTAAGTACATCATAGTCCATGAGTTTAAGGACCTCATAGTCCATGAGTTTAAGGACATTATAGTCCAGTTTAAAGACATCATAGTCTAGTTTAAAGACCTCATAGTCTCTAAAGTTTAAGGACATCATAGCCTATGTGTTTAAGGACCTCATAGTCCATAAAGTTTAAGGACATCATAGTCCATGAGTTTAAGGACCTCATAGTCCATGGAGTTCTGGTTTAACCAGTTTGGGGGTGTGCCAAAAGTTATTGGTTATTGGGACCCTCCACCTCCCTAAAAACGTTGAGTAATTACAATGACATGTATCAGAGGTGTGGAGAGATGTACCTTTGAACCAAATGCCAGATTGAGAAGGAATAGGATGAACATTGCTTTGAATGCCATCTGAGATCAATTTTGAAGGACTTGGGTATAATTGGAGCTCGGGTGTTGACTTTGGGAGACTTGGCTGATTTGGGCTAAGGTTAGCCTCTCGTAGTGTTAAACACTAGTGTATGCTCAGCGCTCACGTGCTCCGACGTGAGGCCTTAAAGTAGTGTTGAACACTAAGAATTCGAGGCGCTTACGTGGGGTCACGTGAGACGCTTGAAATAGTGCTAGACACTAAGAATTCGAGGCGCTCACGTGTGGTCACGTGAGGCGCTTGAAATAGTGCTGGACACTAAGAATTTGAGGCCCTCATGGGGGTCACGTGAGGCGCTGGAGACGCTCAGCGTTGGGCGCTGCCTCTTTGATTCTCTTATTCTTTGATAAGTGCTAAACACTATTAGAGGTTCACGTGGGATCATGTGATGTGTCCCAAAAATAGGTTTTATTCTCTTTTCTCTTTTGAAAGTGCTAAGCAGTATTAAAGGGTCACGTGGGATCACGTGAGGCACCCCAGAATGGGAACTGTCTTTGATCTATTCCCCTTTTCCTTTTGAAAGTGTTGAGCACTATTAGGGGGTCACGTAGGATCACGTGACTCAATGTTAGTTGTTTCTTTTTGTTCCTTAAAGGTGCTCACGTGGGATCACGTGGTCTGTTACGTAGCGTTTGAACGCTAATAAATTATCAGGCTGTTCTTCTTTGGTTCTAAGGAAACAATTTCTCCTTTTGTTCTTTACAGGGATTAAATTCTTTTTAAAGGGTTAAATCCTAGTTTCAGAGTAATTAAATTCCCATATGTTTTGTAAGAGTTAAACTATTTTGGATTCAGTTATTTCCCCTAGGTTTTTAATCTGCATGACAGAATCTCCCCGATGAGAATTAAATTCTCAACTTGTGGGGTGATCTGCTTCTGCAGATCTTAACCAGGGGAAGAACTAATTTCTTTGAGAAGAGATAAACTCTTGGTTTGAGAATTAAATTCTCTTTTTGTTGGAGCTTTTGGAAGGGGTTCCTCTTCTTTAGAAAATTAAATTATCTCTCTATTTTTCTTCCCCTCTTCCTCCGTGTATTTTTCCTCCTCTCCTTGCTCCTATTTATATGAGAAGAAAAAGAATCAATTTGTTAAGAAAATCCCTCATTGAGAGATCATGATTGATTTCCGGATCTTTTAGATCAATCGGTGAATTTTATTCACCATTGGATTTTTAATCCAAAGGCTCTCTATTTAACAGAGAAGATTTCTTATTTGTTTAACAAGATTATGAATATTTTGTTAGTTTTAATAAGATTAGAATTTTATTCTATCAAATCATTTTAGTTTAACAAGATCAAAAATATATTTTCTTAATATGGATATCTTGTTAACATAGAATTTTATTCTTGTTATAAGATTAGGAAAATATTTTCCTATAATAGATTTTTATTCTATCACATGATCACCGCTGGATCTTTGATCCAAGGGTCCTATGATTGACAGAGAAGACCTTTCTAGTTTAAGGTAGATCAATAAAATATTTCCCAAATAGAATTTAATTCTAGAATTTGATAGGAACATTTTAAATTGGGGTGCTCACATGTTTTGCATGTGAGAGGCAAGAGAACTCATGTGTTTAACACGTGACCCCTGCTGTGGGTTTTAGCCTGTTTATCTTACGTGAGGCCTGTTTGGCCATTGGTGATTTATGTTCAGTGCTTATATGCTTTGCATATGAGCGCTCACGTGTTTTACACTTGAGGCCTGTTTGGCCCTTTAAGTTTATTTTATTCAGCGCTCATATTCTTTGCAAATGAGCGCTCACGTGTTTTACACGTGAGGTCTGTTTGGCCATTAATTATTTTTATTTTCAGCGCCCATATGCTTATCCTATGAGCGCCCACGTGTTTAACACGTGAGGCCAAATTTTGAGGACTCTCCCCCCTTTTGTATAAGGGAACAAGTAGCTCTTAGCCGAAAATTTTGGCGGGAACAAATGCCCCCACTACTTTGCCCTCGTAAGCATGTACGTGGGTGAACTAGTGCAAAGTAATGTGTGACCATAGAATTGATTGCTTGGGAGACAAGTTTAGGGTCCTTGTAGCCTAAGACTTTTTCCATCTTCATGAGTTGTAAGGGTCTCAAGAAGGTTTTTCTCCCTACAAGTCGAGAGGATCTCGTAGATAGAATATCTCCCTAGAAATCATGAGGATTTCTCAGTGTTCATCACCTCCATGAGTCGTAAGGATCTCACTCGGGTATTTTCCTTACGAATCGTGAGGAACCGTAAGTAGTGATTGATTCTTTTTCCGGTGTGTATGTTAGAAAGTGTGTAGAAATCACAACCAAAAATATTTGACCGCAATCTATAACGGTGTCGATTTGTAGCTCGTTAGTAAGTGCGGATTGTCCACAGGGAAAGTGTAATCCGTTCGTATTTTGAATTAGATGAATCAAAAATTTAGAGAAAAGAAAAGAAAGAACAATTCAATTCAAGATTTGTAAAATGAATTCAAGAATCATCTAGATCTAATCTAAAATCAAGAAAACATTAAAATCAAGAATCAAGAATTCAGAGAATTCCAATCGATTTAAGTTTCAAGAATTGAAGTGAAGCTCGTAGGAGTAGATTAAATCTATAGACGTAACGAAGACTAGCGATTACGTTTTCTTATCCATTAATGAATTGATGCTAGATCGATAACGATTTATCGAGATTTAAGGATCTTGCGAAGAAACTAGGGTTTTCTCATCTCATCCTTTGTCCTTTCGATGAATCTCATTCACAAGCTAGCATCTAGTAAATCAAATAATCGATCGTTGATCACTAGTTCCGAGCAAAAATAATCAAGAAAGCATTTCGCATTGAAACTAGATCGTCGATCATTCGATTTTCAAGAATTTACAAACATTGTAGGTCTTAAGAATCGTTTCAAGATTTTTCAACATCATCATCTATTGATTTTCTCGACTCCTCCACGAGCGGAGTTTTACTCAAGCATTATCACAAAGAACACATTCAAGAATCTAGATTGAATCATAATGCTTGAATTAAAAAAATAAGCAAGATAAAAGAATTGTCAGCTTTATTTATCAACAATTTCATTACAAATCTCTCTAAATCTACAAGAGTAAGGAACTTGATCGTCGATTTTGGCTTCGCTCGGCTCCTTGAGTCGCGGATCTCCTTGGATCAGTTGCTCCGATGAAGTCCGGCGTTGCTTTCTAGAGGATCGAAGGCTCCTTGCTTTGATTGAACTCGAAGATCTTGAACTTTGGCTTTTAGATTGGATTAGGGTTACGGTTTTGAGGCACAAGTTGTGTCACTCAACTTGTGGGTGGAAGAGGTGATAGAATGAACAACTCTCAACAACCTTTAGAAGTGAAGCCTAGGGTCCCTTTTATAGCCTTAAGAATGATTAGCTTCCTTTGTAAGCTTGGTTTAGGTTAGCTTCCCTTGTAAGCTAGGTAGTTAGGTAGAAGCCTCTAGAAATTGTTAGTTACGCTTTAGCTTCCTTCTTAAGCTTGGAGGTTAGGGAGAAGCTTCTAGGCTTCAAGGTAGTTAATGGGGAAGCTTGGAAGATTAGTTTGAACAAGGAGCTTGCTGATCTAGCAGAAGACTCTGGAGAATTCTGGAAATTTTCATAGCTTGCTGAGGTGTCGGTACTGAGAGAAGTATTCTGCAGCTCAGAAGAAGTGATGACGTGGCAGTTCCACCGCGGATCCGCGGCGCCAAGGGCCTTTTGGCCGCGGATCCGCGGCACTATGGAGACCTCAGTGCATGGGAATTTTGGTGTTGCTTAGTACTGACTTATGGGCCTTTATCTCATATATATAATCTTATAATTCCCTTTAGTTTACTGCCAGATCTTAAATCTTAGACTTGGCGCATCTTTTATCAGCACTTTGACAATTTTTGGCTCGGTTCTTGGAATTTCCTGCACAGATCTTTGAAACAAGTGTTGCGATATACAAGGATGATGCGATGCCATGATAAACACTCAATTTCCTTCGAAATGTCAGTTTTAAGTTATAACACAAGTAATTCGGTATTTTACGGGTGTTTTGATAATATGTGCTATACTTAACCTGAATATCTTTAGATGAATGCAAATGATAGGGAAATTGACGTGTTAAAAATACATTATTTTCGACTGATCAAATTCCCCCAAACTTATTTTCGGTCGTCTTGAGCGAATTGTTTTATTAAAAAGAGAAGAAGAAAATAAAGAAAGAGAAAAACTAACTAGCACACTTTCGTAGGCAACACAATTGCACTGAGCACGTGCAACAAGCTTTTAAACCTCTAGGTGTCCCTAGTAGGAGGAGTGTTGTCTCCTGAGGGTTTTCAGTGGATTGCACCCATAAAATCCAATAATAAAAGGAAGACCGTGAATATTACATTTAAAGAAAAGAATTATAAAAGAAAAGCTTTGAAAATTAGGGTTTCTAACTATGCTAGCTTTTCTGTTGTCACGAGCCCTATCTTAATAGTCATGAAAAAAATGTTAGAAATCACATCATCCCTCAATAAAATATCTTCTTTATTCTTCATTCCTATCTTTCTTCCAAATATCGATCATATAACCCTACGTGTGTGTAATATACATCCCTACACCCGGAGAATTCAATTCAAGCTATCATACTCTTGCCCATCTGCCTCGATACTTTTTAATTAATGAATATTTAGATGAATTTGCTCACACACTTTCATGCGACCGTTAATACTTCTTGAGGTACTAACCGACCGATTACTCATGTGCTTGCTTATTTGGTGTTTTTCCTCGTCTTGCACCACCTAAGGCTTAGCAGTGACTCCCAGACCAGTTGGTCTAAGGCACTAGGTGAAGAGGCACCCTCGCTATATTTTTTTTTTGCTGCCTTGGCGATAACAAAACCAGTGTTCATTTCTCTCACCAATTTATATTTTATTCATATTTTTTTTATTTCCTTCATACATCGGCTTTTAGACAAGAGCATTTCAAGGTATCCTCTACTATCCCGAGTTTCAAGACGTATGTAAGTGCGTATAGTAGGGTATCAACGTTCAAAATGTTTGGCTTCCAGAATAGAAACTATTTTTCAAACTTATTTTTATCCTCAGATTAGTGACTTTCTTCATCTTACTAACCCTTGGGACAATGGCTCATAACTACTTATTACTAGTTCGTATAAGAAAACTTCTAATTTTCTTGGTTTTCTTTAATTTTTCTAATCTTTTGGATGTAATTTTTCACTATCTAATCTTTTATTATCTTATTTATGTACACAATTAAATATTAAATATTTTTATCTTTTGAAATATTTTTTTTATTTTAAATTTTTATAGGTTTTCCAAAAGTGTTTTGTGCTTATGCAAAATGATATACAAATGATGCAAAAATAAGCACAAACCTCCCCCAAACTTGTTTTCAACAGTGTCCTCACGGTTACCATCCGCTAAATCTACAAAAACCTGTAAGTCTGGGAGGAAATTTATTATCGGGGGCAAAATATTTAAGTGAAGATCCTCCCCCAAACTTATTCTTTTAACTCACCTCCATTCAAAGGATAATACAGTAATTTACAGGACATGGAGGTGAGACGGAGGAATTTTAATCAAGATAAAATGGCTCCTGTAAGAACAGGAGCTCCTCCGTGGGGTCAGTGGAAACATACGACTTTAGTCTATGTCCATTCACTTTGAAAAATGTACCGTTTTGAACATTTTCTACTTCAACTGCCCCGTGCGGGTATACAGACCGCACAATAAAAGGTCCTTTCCACCGAGATCGTAGCTTACCAGCGTGAAGGTGTAGTCGTGAATCATAAAGAAGGACTTGTTGAACAGGTGAAAATATTTTCCTCAAAATGTTTTTATCGTGAAAAACCTTAGTCCGATTCTTTACGATTACAGCGTTATCATAAGCTTCATCGCGGAGTTCGCTTAGCTCATTTAATTGCAGCTTCCGAAAATTGCAGGCTTGATTTAAGTCAAAGTTGATTTCTTTAATAGCCCACATTGCTTTGTGCTCAATCTCGACTGGCAAGTGACAAGCCTTCCCAAACACTAATCTATATGGAGACATCCCTAGATCGGTTTTATATGCAGTTCGGAATGCCCAAAGAGCATCCGTCAATTTGGTAGACCAGTCTTTTCTATTCTTAGCAACAATCTTCTCCAGGATTTGTTTGATCTGTCTATTCGAAATCTCAGCCTGCCCGCTCGTTTGGGGATGATAGGGTGTAGAAAGTTTGTGGTTGATCGCATATTTCCGCATCAAAGTCTCGAAAGACCTGTTGCAGAAATGTGTCCCGTTATCGCTAATGATAGCGCGTGGGTGTCCAAATCGCAAAAAGATATTTTCTTTTAAGAACTTAATGACAACCTTCTTGTCATTAGTGCGACAAGGAATAGCTTCAACCCACTTTGAGACGTAATCAACCGCAAGAAGTATGTATAGATTCCCAAAGGAGTTGGGAAAGGGACCCATAAAGTCAATGCCCCAAACATCGAAAATTTCAACCACTAAGATGGGTTGTTGTGGCATCTCATTTCTCCGGGAAATCCTACCCGTGTGTTGACACTGTGTACAGGTTTTGCAATGATCAAATGCGTCTTTGAATAAGGTCGGCCAATAAAAACCGCATTGCAAAACCTTCTCCGCCGTCTTTTTAGGACCGAAATGACCCTCACATGCCTGATCATGACTAAAAGATAAAACACTCTTGAATTCCTCATTCGGGACACACCGGCAAATGATCTGGTCAGGACAATGCTTAAACAGATATGGTTCATCCCAGTAAAAATGTTTTACTTGGGATAGAAAACGATGTTTGTCCTGTTTTGACCAATCACTGGGTATAAGTCCAGTGACAAGATAGTTCACAATATCCCTGAACCAATGTTCATTGGATACGTTCAAGAGTTGTTCGACCGGAAAAGAATCATTGATCGGCCGGGTCACAGGTGAAGAAGAGATGCGTGAAAGATGGTTGGCTTCAATGTTTTCACATCCTTTCTTATCTTTGATAACAAGATCAAATTCTTGTAATAGAAGGATCCAACGTATTAGCCTACCTTTAGCATCCTTCTTCGCCAAAAGATGTTTCAAGGCGGAGTGGTCAGTGTACACAACTATTGGTGAGCCAATCAAGTAAGGCCTGAATTTTTCAAATGCAAATACAACCGCCAAAAGTACTTTTTCGGTAGTTATATAGTTCACTTGAGCATCATTCAGGGTCTTACTTGCATAATAGATCACGTGTGGCATCTTTTCAATGTGTTGTTCTAAGACTGCACCAACTGCAAAATCTGATGCATCACACATAAGCTCAAAAGGGTGGTCCCAATCTGGAGACGATAGAACGGGGGCTGTAGTGAGGGAGTGTTTGAGTGAGTCGAATGCTGCCTCACAATCCGAGTCAAAGTGGAAGGTCGTATCCTTGGCGAAGAGAAGAGTTAAGGGTCTAGCAAATTTGCTAAAATCCTTAATGAATCTCCTGTAAAAGCCTGCATGGCCAAGAAATGATCGGATATCCTTAACGCTTTTGGGATGAGGAAGGTTTTGAATGACATCTATCTTAGCTCTGTAAACCTCAATGCCTTTTCGTTAAATAACATGTCCAAGCACAATTCCCTCTTGGACCATGAAATGGCATTTTCCCCAATTCAAGGTTAAGTTCTTCTCTTTGCAACGAGTAAGAACTGCGTCAAGATTCGATAAGCAGTCAGAAAAAGAGTCTCCAAAAATCGAGAAATCGTTCATGAAAATCTCCAAAAAATTCTCGACCATGTCCGAGAATATCCCCATCATACACCGCTGAAATGTAGCGGGAGCATTGCATAACCCAAAGGGCATGCGACTATAAGAAAAGATACCAAAAGGACAAGTAAATGTGGTTTTATCTTGATCCTTTTTGGCAATGTGGACCTGATTATAGCCAGAGTATCCGTCCATAAAGCAATAATAATCACGTCCAGCTAAGCGTTCCAGCATCTGATCAATGAAAGGTAGAGGAAAGTGGTCTTTCCTCGTAGCGGCATTGAGCTTTCTATAATCAATACATACACGCCACCCAGTTTAGGCGCGTGTCTGAATTAACTCATTTGCCTCATTGGTAATAACAGTGATGCCAGATTTCTTAGGGACGACATGAATTGGACTCACCCATTAGTTATCGGAGATTGGGTAAATAATACCATTATCAAGGCATTTGACGATCTCTTTCTTCACCGCATCCTTTATGACGGGGTTCAACTGTCTCTGTGGTTCTCTGGTTGGTTCGGCATCATCCATCAAGTGTATATGATGTTCTACAATCAAGGGATTAATCACTTTGATGTCCGCCATAGTCCAACCAAACGCCTGCCTATTAGATCTCAATACCGTCAAAAGTGCATACTCTTGCTCTGATGCTAGAGAAGCGGATATGATAACCGGTAAAGACTCATTCTCACCTAAATATGCATATTTAAGATGAGAAGGTAAAACTTTGAGATCTAATGCTGGGGGAGAAATAATAGAAGGTGGGATCATCGAATGATTTTCGGAGTAACAAAGAAGCTCATAGCCTGTGAAAGATACAGACTCGGATGGTGATGAGTCAGGAGTGTCGGACTCAAGCGTGGAAAATGTGTCCTCACTAAGATGTGAAAGATCAAACATTGATGTGGTAGTGTCGTCGAGATCTTCAAAGCAGAGTTCATCAACTCCGCAACTTCGGGAGAAATCTCGTGGACAGAGCACACATCAAGTATACGAGCAGAGGGTTTAGATGGCTGACTTCCAATTTTGTAGATGTTCAGTTCAATTGTCATATTTCCAAATGATAAGTTCATTGAACCATTTCTACAGTTAATGACAGCATTGGAAGTGGCAAGGAATGGTCGACCCAAAATCACCGGAATTTGACTCCGTGGGTTTGCTACAGGTTGTGTATCGAGAACAATGAAATCCACAGGGAATACAAATTCCCCGACTTTTATCAACACATTCTCTAGTTCACCCCTAGGTTTGGTGATTGAACGGTCTGCCATTTGGTGAGTGCAGTGAGCTGGTTTCAACTCTCCAATCCCTAGCTGCTCATAAACAGAGTATGGAAGCAGGTTAACACTTGCGCCTAGGTCTAAAATAGCACGGTTGATGTTTTTACCCCAAATAGAAATCGATATCGTAGGACATCCTGGGTCCTTACGTTTCTTTGGTAGCTGTGGGATAAAAGCAGTGCTAACATTATTAGACATGAAGACTTTCTTTGGCACTTGAGTCTTCCTCTTCCTAGTGCATAAGTCTTTAAGAATTTTCGCATAAGCGGGGACTTGTTGAATAGCATCTAGGAGAGGGATGTTGATGTTAACCTGTTTGAACATTTCCATAAATTTCTCCATATGTGGACTCGATTTGTTACCCCTTAACCGATCAGGATAAGGAGCTTTAGCAATAAGCGCTGGGTCCATCATAGGAGAAGGTGGTGTGTGTAGACGTGATCCCAGAATAGGAGTGGGGATCGTCTGTGGACTAGAAGAGGTGGGCTGAGGTGTCGAGCCTAGAGGGAAGCGGAGAATAGGCTCGTGAGAAGGCTGTGGGGTAGAAGAACAAGGATCAGAAGTAGAAGTGTGTGTGTGAGGAAAGGTCTCAGCTGGGGTGTTATTGATAGATTTTTCAGTATCATCAATCTCTTCCCCAACATGATTATTCAGCACTCTTCCTGATCTCAACGTTGTGATGGCATTTACATTGTAATGCCCAGGATTTGGTAGGGGTTGAGACTGAAGTTTCCCTTTTTCTCTTGCACTCATTTCGGCTTTTAGTCATGCAATTTCTGCTTCCATCGATCTGATACTCTCAACTTGGGATGCTGAGTTTTTCTTTATCTCACCGACGGAAGATCTAACCTCAGCCGACACTTCCATGAAATTTGACAAGAGTGACTTTATGGTTTGTGTGAATGCGGAGAACTCGTCAGAACAGGTCAACTGCAAAGGATTAGAGGGTGTAGGAGTGTTCACCTGGTTTTGAAAATTTTGTGACTGGTAAGGGTGCTGAGTGAGTGGAAGTGGTTGCTGTTGTAGTGGAAGATCCCTTTGGAAATTGTTTTGGTTTGGAACCGTGTTTTGAGTTTGTGATTGGTTCCAAGCAAAGTTAGGGTGATTCCTCCACCCCGGATTGTATGTGGAAGAATATGGATCGTTTCTTGGTCTTTGAAATGCGGGATTGGTATGCTCTTGATCTTGAAACGGAGAATTCAATGGACATACTTCCGTCAAATGAGAAGGATCAGAATAGCATCCACATACAGTTTTGGAGAGTGACATTTGATTTAGGGCAGCAGCTAAATTTTTTTTTTCCATAGTATAAAGTTTCTTGTGTATAGCTGAAATTTCAGCTCTAACTCCTATGGAAACATCCGATTGGTTATTGCCACCCCTAAACGATGGACTCTCCCACTGTAAAGATTTTTCAACGAAATCTTCTAAGTATTTCCAAGCTTCCCCATCGACTTTGGTCATAAAATTGCCTTGACACATGTTTTCAAGGCTCTGTTTAGTGGTAGGGTTACTGCCCTCATATATGATTCGGCACAATTCCCATCTAGGGATTCCGTGATGTGGAAATTGAACCAACAGATCCTTGAAGCGGTCAAGACATTTTGAAAATGGTTCATTTGGAAGCTGGGTGAATTGATTTATTTCACTACGGATTCGAGCTGTCTTGTGATTAGGGTAGAATTTCTTAAGGAATGCTGCAACGAATTCTTCCCAATTCGTAATGGAATGTGCGGTAATGTTATACAGCCACTTCTCGGCTATATCACACAAGGTAAATGGAAGAAGACGTAGACGCATAGCATCCACAGAAAGTTGTGACGTACCCATCATTACGCATACATTTTCAAATTTGGTAATAAAGACATATGCGTCTTCAGACTCGAGACCGTGATATTTTGGTAGAAGGTTGATGTATTGGGGTTTAATCTCAAAATTATCCCCGTTGGCTGGTGGAATAGATAAGCAGGTCGAAAGAGGACCTCACATAGGATAGCACCTCTCTTGGAGAGAGATGCGGGGTGGATTCTGCGCACCAACGGACGGCAGAAGATTAGTGGTAAAGAAGTTCGATGGAGAAGGATCCATCGATGTGGGTGTGGTGGTGGGTAAAGAAGAAGTAAATGTACAAATACCGACTTCAGAGTCGATCGGAGGAACGCGGAATAAACGGGCACTAGAATCCCATGTCCAGCCTATCTTGCACTAAAGGGTTTAGTACAAGTGGCAGCGTCAATATAATTAGAGAAAATGATGTGATTGGTGTTTGTTTTGAAAAATGTACGGATTTTTGAAAAAATTATGCAAATCACAACAAATGCAACAAGCAAAACCCTAAGTCTAATGGTCACCTAGGTCAAGGCTCTAGACCGCTCCTAACTGCCAAAAGACAAGTCCCAGGATCAATCCTCCACTGCCTCTTTGTCTCTCCTGTGGCTAGGTAAGTTACAGGCAAGTGGGAGGTTCTCCACTACGTAAGTAGTGGGCCTAATTAAGTAACCACTTGCCTTAGACACACTTGCCTTAGACACCACAAAAGAAACGCGGATAAGCAATGAATTACCCACGGCCTTCTCTTGTCCTAACTGAGCGCGACGGTCCTTAGAGTCATGTCTAGATTTCTTTTAGTTAATGAGGGTAATGCGGATGCAAGTTTGTGATTTTCGGGGCTTAGGAAGGGTAATGAACTCCCCACCTAATCTGAATTTGGCCGTGCCCCTTAATTTCCATATTAATATGCAAACAACGAAAAATCAAAATAGGCACAATTTTTATTGCTTTTTGCGGCGCTGCGAATTTTGCAAAGAAACCTGCAGCAAATTGTTAATTGGAGCAGATTGAGAAGGAGATAAGAAAGTAAGAAAGGACCTGAGAGAAAATAGTACAGAGATGCTACTGTTCAACCGCGATTCCGCCGCAATAGCTTCCTTAAACCGCGGATCCACGGCAAGTTGAACTGTTCACTGCACAACAATTTTACAGAGAGCTTTTGTTCAGCCCCTAAGTCCTCTGCAATATTCTGAAAAAAAATTCACTTGCTCCACAGCTTCCAGATTTCCTCGCAACAAATCACAACAAATCATTTAGTGTTTTGCGCGAATTTTGATCTAAAAATTATGATGGAATAAACTTTTCAATTCAAATTTCAAAAAACGAATGAATTAGCGCACTATCCCTGGCAGCGGCGCCATTTGATTGATTCTTTTTCCGGTGTGTGTGTTAGAAAGTGTGTAGAAATCACAACCAAAAATATTTGACCGCAATAAATAACGGTGTCGATTTGTAGCGCGTTAGTAAGCGTGGATAGTCCACAGGGAAAGTGTAATTCGTTCGTATTTTGAATTAGATGAATCGAAAATTTAAAGAAAAGAAAAGAAAGAACAATTCAATTCAAGATTTGTAAAATGAATTCAAGAATCATCTAGATCTAATCTAAAATCAAGAAAACATTAAAATCAAGAATCAAGAATTGAGAGAATTCCAATCGATTTAAGTTTCAAGAATTGAAGTGAAGCTCGTAGGAGTCGATTAAATCTATAGACGTGACGAAGACTAGCGATTACGTTTTCTTATCCATTAATGAATTGATGCTAGATCGATGACGATTTATCGAGGTTTAAGGATCTTGCGAAGAAACTAGGGTTTCCTCATCTCATCCTTTGTCCTTTCGATGAATCTCATTCACAAGCTAGCTTCTAGTAAATCAACTAATCGATCGTTAATCTCTAGTTCCGAGCGAAAATAATCAAGAAAGCATTTCGCATTGAAACTAGATCGTCGATCATTCGATTTTCAAGAATTTACAAACATTGTAGGACTTAAGAATCGTTTCAAGATTTGTCAACATCATCATCTATTGATTCTCTCGACTCCTCCACGAGCGGAGTTTTACTTAAGCATTATCACAAAGAACACATTCAAGAATCTAGATTGAATCATAATACTTGAATTAAAAAGATAAGCAAGATAAAAGAATTGTCACCTTTATTTATTAACAATTTCGTTACAAATCTGTCGAAATCTACAAGAGTAAGGAACTTGATCGTCGATTTTGGCTTCACTCGGCTCCTTGAGTCGTGGATCTCCTTGGATCACTTGCTCCGATGAAGTCCGGCGTTGCTTTCTAAAGGATCGAAGGCTTCTTGCTTTGATTGAACTCGAAGATCTTGAACTTTGGCTTTTTGATTGGATTAGGGTTAGGGTTTTGAGGCACAAGTTGTGTCACTCAACTTGTGGGTGGAAGAGGTGATAGAATGAACAACTCTCAACAACCTTTAGAAGTGAAGCCTAGGGTCCCTTTTATAGCCTTAAGAATGATTAGCTTCCTTTGTAAGCTTGGTTTAGGTTAGCTTCCCTTGTAAGTTAGGTAGTTAGGTAGAAGCCTCTAGAAGTAGTTAGTTAGGTTTTAGCTTCCTTCTTAAGCTTGGAGGTTAGGGAGAAGCTTCTAGGCTTTAAGGTAGTTAAGGGGGAAGCTTGGAAGTTTAGTTTGAACAAGGAGCTTGCTGATCTGGCAGAAGACTCTGGAGAATTCTTGAAATTGTCAAAGCTTGCTGAGGTGTCGGTACTGAGAGAAATATTCTGCAGCTCAGAAGAAGTGATGACGTGGCAGTTCCACCGTGGATCCGCAGCGCCCAGGGCCTTTTGGCCGCGGATCCACGGCACTATGGAGGCCTCAGTACATGGGAATTCTGGTGTTGCTTTGTACTGTCTTATAGGCCTTTATCTGATATATGTAATCTTATAATTCCCTTTAGTTTACTTCCAGATCTTAAATCTTAGACTTGGCGCATCTTTTATCAGCACTTTGACAATTTTTGGCTCGGTTCCTGGAATTTCCTGCACAGATCTTTGAAACAAGTGTTGCGCTATACAAGGATGATGCGATGCCATGATAAACACTCAATTTCCCTCGAAATGTCAGTTTTAAGGTATAACACAAGTAATTCGGTATTTTACGGGTGTTTTGCTAATATGTGCTATACTTAACCTGAATACCTTTAGATGAATGCAAATGATAGGAAAATTGACGTGTTAAAAATACATTATTTTCGACTGATCAAGTAGCTTCTTTATTTCATTGGAGAATGTGGCCCATAGATAGTCCACCTTGACCTCCTTGTAAGGCAGCGATGGCTTAGGAAACAGGTTCAGGTCTGCCGCCTAAGACTTTTCAACTTTATGAGCCATGGGGGTCTCATAGAGACTTTTCTCCTTACGAGTCGAGAGGATCTCGTAGGTGTAATTTCTACTTAGGAGTCGTGAGGACTCCTAAGTATATTTTCTTGTGAGAGTCGTAAGGATCTCACAAGAGAACTTTCTTTTTATGGGTTGATAGGTTCGTGTGTTGACTTATTTCCGAGTCGAAGCATTGCTTTACGACAGGAAGATCACGGGTTGATGTATTTCTGAGACGGAGCATTGCACCGGCAGGGGGGTTAGGGGTTGATATGTTTCCGAGTCGAAGCGTTGCTTGATGACAAGGAGGTCAGGGGTTGACATGTATCCGAGTCGAAACGTTGCTTGACGATAGGGAGGTCAGGGGTTGACATGTATCCGAGTCGAAGCGTTGCTTTATGATAGGGAGGTCACGGGTTGACATGTATCCGGGTTGAAGCGTTGCTTGACTACAGGAAGGTCAGGGGTTGACATGTATCTGAGTTAAAGCGTTGCTTGACGACAGGGAAGTCAGGGGTTGACATGTATCCGAGTCGAACAGGGAGGTCATGGATTGACATGTATCCGAGTCGAAGCGTTTCTTGACGACACGGAGGTCAGGGGTTGACATGTATCCGAGTCGAAGCGTTGCTTGACGACAGGGAGGTCAGGGGTTGACATGTATCCAAGTCGAATCGAAGCGTTACTTTACGATAGGGAGGTCAGGGGTTGACATGTATCGGAGTCGAAGCGTTGCTTGACGACAAGGAGGTCAGGGTTGAAATGTATCCAAGTCGAAGCATTGCTTGACGACAAGGAGGTCAGCGTTGACATGTATCCGAGTCGAAGCTTTGCTTTACGACAGGGAGGTCAGAGGTTGACATGTATCTGAGTCGAAGCATTGCTTTACGACGAGGATGTCAAGGTTGACATGTATCCGAGTCGAAGCGTGACGACAAGGTGGTCAGGGTTTGACATGTATCCGAGTCGAAGCGTTGCTTTACGACAAGGAGGTCAAGGGTTAACATGTATCCGAGTCGAAGCATTGCTTTACGACAGGGAGGTCAGGGTTAACATGTATCCGAGGGCCCGTCGCGTTCCCATCCCTCCCGAGGAGGTATCGGTCAGCTCGCCAGCTCCCAGGCATGACCGACACCCTCTCCCTCGACGGGATCGCACGAAAGACACTCGCCATGAAGACTTAAGAAGGACCTCGCCAGGGGACCTATGGAATTTGATAGAACGGAATCGGAGTCGCAGCCTGGCGCAGACCACAAGCGGGAAGGGCCGCCACTCTGACTTCGCCGAATCCTCAAGGTATCACGACCGCCTCGACGCCCTCAAAAAGAAAATCGAGGGTATACATCGGGAGGGTCATCCATCCGGTGAAGGGTCCTGGTACACCGTCGACTCACTTACGAAGCCCTTCACCGAAGAGTTGCTCACCGTACATGTCTTTTCCTGGAACAAGCCCCCCAAGGTGGCCCTCTTCGATGGGAAATCTGACCCAAAGGACCATTTGGACGCATTTACGGCGGGCATGAGCTTTCATGATAGCTCCGACGCTGCTTAATGCCGAGTATTTCCCGCCACCCTCATCCACACTGGGCGAGACTGGTTCCGAGGACTCACACCACGCTCCATCTCTACCTTTGATGAGCTGGACACCCAGTTCCTCGGCCACTTCGTCGGAAACAGACGACATAAGAGAACTGTTGATTACCTCTTCACCATAAAGAGTGGGGACAATGAATCCTTTAAAGGATATGTCACTCGCTTCTACAACGCTCTTCTCGAGGTTCCTGAGGACTGGGACGAAACTGTCATCACCGCTCTAAGGTCGGGTCTTAGGCACAAAGAGTGGCTCCGCTCTTTTGCATTAGCGTAACCTAAGACCATGGCCAAGGTAAAATCGTGGACCGAGTGAGAGATCCAACTCGAGTCTGAGGTGAACGCCAACCTGCCACGGGGCGACCAAGCCGACCAAAAGAAGAGAGGCAAAGAAGAGAAGAAGAAGGTCGACCGGCCAAAACCATACTCCTCAAAGCTTCAGGAGTATACTCCTCTCAACATCTCCCAGATTAAGCTGTTAGAGGAGGTGAAGGGCGAGCGATTCTTCAAGCTCCCGCCGGTCACCCATAGAGCGGCTAAATGTATCCGTGGCCCGTACTGCGCCTTCAATAGGTCGCAGGGCCACCTGACCGAGAACTGTAAACAACTCCACGATTACATCAAGGAGTTGATCCGCTCTAGCCACCTGGAGAAGTACCTGCAGGATAAGCGACAGGAAGATAGGGAGCACGAGAACCAGCCCCCTCCCGGCGAATTAACAATCGGCTAAATCATGGTCGTTTCCTCGTGGTATGCCAGTGGAGCCGGCGAGATTCATCGCCTCCTACCCGTCGAGATAACAAGCGACCCACCCCAGAAGAAGTGCAGGAAAGCCAAGCCCATCATCTTCACTGGTGAGGACCTCCATGGTATATCCGTTCCTCACAATGACCCTCTCGTGATTATTGCACGAGTCGATTGTTACGAGGTCTAGAGGATACTGGTAGAGAGCTCGGAAGATATCCTCTTCTATGACTACTTCCAGCGTATGGGGCTGGGGCCGTCCGATCTACGGCCAACCTCCCATATCCTATCGGGGTTTACCAACCACTCTATTCCGGCTGAGGGAGTGGCCACCCTCCTCATCAACATTGGGGAAGCGGGCCATACAAGGACCGTACCGGTAGAATTCATCGTCGCTAGAATCCCCTCGTCCTACAACATTCTCCTGGGATGCCCGACATTAAACGCCCTCCAGGCTCAGATCTCGACCTACCACCCGTGATCAAATTTCCATTTGATCAAGAAGGGATAGGCCGGGCCTACGGAAACTAGCGAATCGCCAAGATTTTCTTCACCACGACATCAACCACCGGGGAACATAGCGATGACCTCAAAGACTCTGATGTTTTCCAGTGGTCCTTGGACACCCGCGACGAACAGAAAAAAATTTGAGGAGCCCCAGTGGAGTCGCTAACAGAAATTCCCCTCACCGAGGGGAATGAGGGACGAACCGTCCAGATCGGATCCCTTTTGACAGGAACCCGGCGCTAAGACATGATCTACTTTCTCCGAGGGAACTCGGACGTGTTCGCCTAGGCGCCTACTGAAATGCCCGGGATCGACCCCAAAGTAATCTCGCAAAAGCTCGGGACCCTAAGGCCCGACCCGTCAGACAAAAGAAGAGTAGTTTTGCACCGATCAAGAAAAAGGCGATCGAGGACAAGGTCGATAGATTGCTCGCAGCTAACTTCATTCGAAACATTGACTACTCGGACTGGCTGGCGAATGTAGTCATGGTTAAAAAGGCAAGCGGGAAGTGGCGCATGTGTGTCGATTTCACAGACCTGAACAAGGTCTGCTCGAAAGACAACTATCCCCTCCTTCGGATAAACCAGCTGGTGGACAGCTCGGAAGGCCACGAAGTGCGTAGCTTCTTGGACGCTTTCTGCGGCTATAACCAGATCCGTATGAGCCCGACAAATGAAGAACTTACCGCGTTCACTACGGACCGAGGGGTATACTGCTACAAAGTGATGCCCTTCGGCCTAAAAAATGCAGGGGCTACATACCAACACCTAGTTAACAAAATGTTCAAACCGCAGATCGGAAAGAACATGGAGGTTTACGTCAACGACATGCTCATGAAATCAACCTCATCGGACGAGCACACCAAAGATCTCGGCAAGACATTCGACATCCTCCGCAAATACAAAATGAAGCCGAAGCCGGCCAAGGGCGTGTTCGGAGTCACTAGCGGGAAATTCCTCGGGTTCATGGTTACCCACCGAGGAATAGAAGCCAACCCGGAAAAGATTGATTGATCTCAAAAACTATCTATTACCGCAATCAAGAACGGCGTCGCAAGAAGCTAGCCGGTGAGTACGGGTCGGTATACAGGGATTTTGTGAATCTCCTAGTCGCGCTAACGAGTTAATTCCGAAGGGTGTTCGGAGTGATTATTAAATCTAAAAACCTAAATTATTCTATACTATGATTATCTAGATCTAGTCTTGCTAGGGTTAGGTTTAGGGATGGTTTGGAAATGCAGGTAAATCTCAACGCTTTCTATACCCGAATGAAGATCTATGAGGAGTTATGGTAATTATCAATAAAGGGGATTAGATCCATTCGGGAAAGTGTTCTTTCCTCTAGGTTCTTGTCCTTCCGTTAGAGATCCTTACCCTAACCTCCATGGAAAACGCGCGCAACCGGGCTTTTACACTACGGTATCACCGCTACCTCGATGGGTAGGGTGCCGTAGGGCGTGGTATGTGCGTGTATGCATGGAGTCCTATTGAAAATATATTATGGGTAAGAAAGGGATGAGAGATCTCATCTCTCAAAATCCTTCCCCAAAGCTAACTCTAAGCAATTTATCTACGACAAGAATTTAAATCTACCTAGGGCAAAGAATTGAAAGCTAAAATAGAGCAAGGAATTAAATCTACTTACAGATGCTCTCTCCAATCATCAACGTAGGGTTGTCAGATCAGAATTCATGAATTGAAAAGAAACACCGATGCTCTCCATAAAGAATTCTGAATTTATTATTAAAAGGAGGCATAAAAAGAATACAAGCTTTAGAGTTCCTATTTATAGAGAATAGGAAACCCTAGGTTACAAATTGACCAGCATGTCTACATTTACGAAAATAGCCCTAAGTTGACTAGTCAAAGCCGCAAACGAATTATATTAAAATTTTCTTCCATAGATCTCTTATGAGGCTTGGGGCCGCGGTTCCGCGGCCCATTGGTGAGAACACAGTGTGGAATTTTCTGGGCCTTTTCTATGATGTTTGGGCTTCTTATTTATTGTGTTCTTTTATCAATTGGGCTTCTACATTGGTTCCAGATCTTCAGTGAACAATTTGTAGTGGACTTCTACCCGTTCGCTTTGAGTCGATGTCTTGAATCTTGCTTTGTGAATTATTCCTTATGTGGGCTTGATCAAGAGTCTTCTGTTTGTTGATCAAAGTCCACTTTTTTATCGTCTTTACATCGTTTTCACTGTTTTCTGTCCAAGAACCTGTAACCTGTAACATGTAGCAGACATGCGTCAAAATCACCTGTTTATTTATAAAACTAATAAGAATGGGGAATATAATAATGCAATAATATGGTGTGAACAAATACCCCCAAACTTATCTTTTGCTCATCCTCGAGCAAACTTATTTTTATTCACTAAAATCCTAACCGCACTTTCGCAGGGAAACGCGATTGCACTGAGCTCGTGCAATAAGCCGTTAAACCTCTAGGTGTCCCTAGTAGGAGGAGTGTTGTCTCCTGAGGGTTTTCAGCGGATTACACCCACAAAATCCTATCAATTTGGCTTTTCGACTTTTATTCTCTAATTAGGTTTTCTAACAAGGAATTCTATTATCGTCTACTCATAAATCATCCACCCATATTCTTCACACTTCCTCATCATTTAACTTAAGATCATATATGTTCTGCAGACCTACTTAGCTTTCGGCATGTCTTAAGTTTTCATTCTAGGGTTCCATCTCCACTTAGGAATTTTTATCAACTCTACTAAAGATACAAGTTCTATTCTTCATTCCTTTCTCTCATCTAAACTCCAATCACTTATCCCTACGTGTGTGTATAAGTCACCCCTACACTTGGAAATTCAAATCAAGCAATCATACCCTTGTCCGTTGTCCAAAGCACTTATTAATTGGTGGATTTTTAATTGAATTTTGCATACACATCCTTCATGCGACCGTTAATACTTCTTGAGGTACCAACAACTGATTACAAGATATGTTTGCACTTTAAAGCGTAATTCCTAGTCTTGCAACACCCAAGGCTTTTAGCAGTGACTCCCAAACCAGTTGGTCTAAGGCACTAGGTGATGAAGCACCTTCGCTAAAAAAATTTCTATTTTTACAGCCTTAAGTAATCACAAAAACCAGTGTTCATTTTTTTCTTTTCTTTATTCACTCTTTTTTCTTTTATTTTCTTCGTACTAAGGCTTTAGACAAGAGCATTTCAAGGTCTCCTCTACTATTCCAAGTTTCAAGGTGCGTGATTGTGCAAATTGTAGGGTATAAATTTTCAGAATCATGACTTAAGCTAGGAACTATTTTTCAAACTTATACTCTAATAAAAATATCAATACTTTTCCTTCATTTCGACTTAGCCCAAGAAGTGAACTCAAAATTTGCCTATTTCTAAATAAACTACAAAAACATATATTTTCTACCGTTAAACTTTAAGGAAAGTTATCTTTAGGGTTTTTAATTTACTACGTCAAAGATCTAGTTGTTCCTAGCTTGTTAACCTATTTGTCAAACTCAAGTCAATTAAGCCAAAATTGAATACATTAATTTTTATAAAATTTGAAAATTTTCAATTTTTATGGGTTTTCAAATAAGTATGCAAATGCAAAAATATGTACAAATAAATGCGAAGGAAGAAGACGTACCGAGCATACCCCCAAACTTAAACTTGACAGTGCCATTACTGTCATGCTACACCACGAGGTTCAAAATGCCGGCACTCCCCAGTTTATTTATTTATAATAATTTTTTTTATTTTATTGTTTTGAAATTTTTTTGTTATTTTTTTATAGAAAAAGAAAACAAAAAATATATATACATATATACAAAGGTTCCCCCCAAACTTAAGCTTGGCCTTACATAAGCCAAAGGTTAACACCAACGATTCAAAAATCTTATCGTGGTAATGGTCGAGTTGGTGAAAGAATTGAGTAGAAAGAAAAAAAAATGAGAAACACACGAGACCGTGTGGGAAGAAGGGTGGAATATGGTCTCGGTGGAGGAGAAGAATGGTGGAAAAGAGAAAGAAGGGTAGCACGATCTTGAGGGTGTAAATCGAGTGAATAAATTAGCGCAATTTGTGATGACCGATGTGTTAAAAGTGATTGCGCTAACCTATCAACTCGTCGAGAAATGGGATCAAATCCCTCAAGATTCGTAAGGAAACATGGGTACACCGAACTTGGTATAGGAGATGAAAGCGTAACGTCACTTGTACGGTCGGAACAATAGGGAGGACGAAAGGAAGTGAATTAGGGATAGTATCATTCTCACCGTAGTACTCTGTCTCGAACTTGAAAGATTCCATTAATGGTTCGAAACTACTGTAAGCAACCGAGTTTGATAGTTCAATTAACTCATCTGAAAATGTAAAGGACTCGAACTCAGGCGGTGAGTCATCAATATTGTCCGAAAAAGTGAAACACTCGAATGTGTTATTGGCTGTGAGAACTGTGTCAGATTCAAAAGAAAATTTTTCAAGCTCAAAGTCTTCAAGCGTGGTCAGAACGATGGAAAGGAGGGAGGGTGATATAACAGTCAAAGGTTCAGGAGGCTGAATTGGAAAATCAGACACATCAAACAGAAATGATTCAACCTCAATATGATCCTCAAAACTCTCCTCAATACTATCCTTATAATTCTCCTCAAGATTCAACTCATCCATACCATTATCATCAAAATCAAGACGCATATGAGGTTCGGGAGAAACATTTAATGACTCGGGATGATGAATTGAACATAAAATTTCAATCAAATCGACAGGTTCATCATCCAAAATATTCCCGACGTCTATATCCTCAATTAAGTGAAAATCAATTTTTTCTGACACCTCATCAAAAGCATGGATATTTATCGATTTAGGTTCTAGAGTGGAGGTGTAAAGATCGAAAGGATTAAGTGTGGTTTCACTCTAAAGGGGTTCTTCACAATCTGGCAAATCAAGACTACAAATTCACACAACTCGTTTTTATTTTCAACTGGTGAACTATTTTGGACAATCGATGGAAAACCGGAGTTGTTGGCTGGAATTGGGTATGGGTAGGTTTGATTTGGAAATTCTCTCACATTCTCATTCTGTCCAACCGCCTCCTTATGCATTGAAAAATTTGGATCTAGCAGGAAACTAGCTACCGGTTCAGCAGGTTGCATAAGGGCGGCCACGGACGCTTCCACATTCCTGACCATTTTGTTTGTTGCTGCGATATAAGCCTCCAACGACTCTTCCAAACTAGACTTGGGTGGTGAGGGGGTTTCGGTAAAAGATTCGAAATCGTGTGGATATGCAAAACTCCCTAATGGCTGTGTAGAATCAATGTCTGGTGAGGGTGGGAAGGTCGGGTAGGACAGGTAGGAAGTGGGTGATTGGACAGGGGTAGGGTCAACATATGGATAAAAAGGTGAATAGTCGTGTGGATCCCTAGAACTAGATGAGTGGAGAGGGTTGAAAGATCGGCTGCGAGATTGAGCAATATGCTCAGCAATGGACATCGGCTTAGGAGTGACAGAAGGACTTGAGAAAGTGGTATCAACATATGGAGGTGGTAAAGATTAACTTGGTTGACACAAAGTGGGTTGAAAAGTCAAACTGTTTCTCCTAGACGCATCTATTTGATCTTTCAAAGATATTTTGGGCAAGGAGGGATCGTCTTTAAATTGACCGAACAAATTGACGTACGACGCAAAATTAGATTCTGGATACCAAAGTTCAGCAAGTGATTTATTATGTGGAGTACCCATGTTAGAAGAAAGGGTGAAAGAAAGAAAGTTGGGTGGTGGTGCAAGAATTTATTTGCGGCCAAAAATTTGCAAGTTTTCTATAAAAAAAAAATCCTTTTTTTTTCTTTTTCTCTTTATTTGGAAATTGTTGCAAAAAGATTTTGATAAAAGATATGCAACAGAAAAATATTACTTCCAATCAGTTATTATTTTAAGCATATCACAAAGAATCTTTATTTGGAAAAAATTGTTGCAAAAAGATATTTGAGAAAAGATATGCAACAAAAAAGATTACATGCAATCAATTTCTATTTTAAACTAGGCGCAAAAATCATGCACAAGATTTGTTATATGGAAGGGAATATATTTTATAGCTCACGGAATCCTGCAGGAATTTCCAGAAAAGATATTTCAAAATGTACAGAGAAGAAACAGAGGGGCTTACAGAAAAATTTTCCTCAGATGAAGCCGCGAGATAGCCGCGTTTCCGCGGTATAAAGTGGTATACCACCGCGTTTCCGCGGTCTTCTTGACGGCTCGGATCCCCAGAAAAATTCTCACGTTCTTAATCGAAAAGGAGGCCGCGGTTCCACAGCCTAAGGCAGGTTTTGGCCGCGGAAGGGCGGTGAGGTGGGCGGTTCAGATCTCCAGAAAAATTCCACTGTTCTGTTGTTTAAAATCTCTTCTGTTCCGATATCCCGTTTTCTGTTTCACTTTCTGGAAATTTTCAGAACCGTCTCGATTGTTCCTGCAAGATTCAAACAACAAAGTACCCTTTCCAAAAAATAACAATTGATATATTTTTATATTTTTTGTGATTTTTATGATTTTTTAAAATTTTGATTAACCCAAAATTGCGAAAAGGAAATAACACGCCATCCCCGGCAACAGCGCCATTTGATTGATCTCAAAAACTATCTATTACCGCAATCAAGAACAGCGTCGCAAGAAGCTAGCCGGTGAGTACGGGTCGGTCCACAGGGATTTTGTGAATCTCCTAGTCGCGCTAACGAGTTAATTCCGAAGGGTGTTCGGAGTGATTATTAAATCTAAAAACCTAAATTATTCTATACTACGATTATCTAGATCTAGTCTTGCTAGGGTTAGGTTTAGGGATGGTTTGGAAATGCAGGTAAATCTCAACGCTTTCTATACCCGAATGAAGATCTATGAGGAGTTATGGTAATTATCAATAAAGGGGATTAGATCCATTCGGGAAGGTGTTTCTTCCTCTAGGTTCTTGTCCTTCCTTTAGAGATCCTTACCCTAACCTCCATGGAAAACGCGCGCAACCGGGCTTTTACACTACGGTATCACCGCTACCTCGATGGGTAGGGTGCCGTAGGGCGCGGTATGTGCGTGTATGCATGGAGTCCTATTGAAAATATATTATGGGTAAGAAAGGGATGAGAGATCTCATCTCTCAAAATCCTTCCCCAAAGCTAACTCTAAGCAATTTATCTACGGCAAGAATTTAAATCTACCTAGGGCAAATAATTGAAAGCTAAACTAGAGCAAGGAATTAAATCTACTTACAGATGCTCTCTCCAATCATCAACGCAGGGTTGTCAGATCTGAATTCAGGAATTGAAAAGAAACACCGATGCTCTCCATAAAGAATTCTGAATTTATTATTAAAAGGAGTCATAAAAAGAATACAAGCTTTAGAGTTCCTATTTATAGAGAATTGGAAACCCTAGGTTACAAATTGACCCGCATGTCTACATTTACGAAAATAGCCCTAGTTTGACTAGTCAAAGCCGCAAACGAATTATAGTAAAATTTTCTTCCACAGATCTCTTATGACGGCCGCGGAACCGCGGCGTGGGTAGGCTTGGGGCCGCGGTTCCGCGGCCCATTGGTGAGAACACTGTGTGGAATTTTCTGGGCCTCTTCTATGATGTTTGGGCTTCTTATTTATTGTGTTCTTTTATCAATTGGGCTTCTACATTGGTTCCAGATCTTCAGTGAACAATTTATAGTGGACTTCTACCCGTTCGCTTTGAGTCGATGTCTTGAATCTTACTTTGTGAATTGTTCCTTATGTAGGCTTGATCAAGAGTCTTCTGTTTGTTGGTCAAAGTCCACTTTTTCGTCGTCTTTACATCGTTTTCACTGTTTTCTGTCCAAGAACCTGTAACCTGTAACATGTAGCAGACATGCGTCAAAAGCACCTGTTTATTTATAATAAGAATAAGAATGGGGAATATAATAATACAATATTATGGTGTGAACAAAGATCAGCGCCATTCTCAACATGGACGCCCTAAGAGCAACGTTGAGATCATGCGACTTATAGGGAGAGTAGTCACTCTGAGTCGCTTCATGTCAAGGTCCGGAGAAAAGTGCCTCCTATTCTTCAAAGCCCTGAGAAAGATCCCTAAGTTCAAATGGTCAGAAGAATTTCAAAAAGCTTTCGAGAAACTCAAAGCGCACCTGGCAACTCCCCCGATGCTCACCCGAACAATCGAAGGAGACGAGCTATCATTGTATCTTGCAGTCTCCGGTCATGCTGCTGTCTCGGTGCTCGTCCAAGAAGTCGAAAAAGTACATAAGCCGGTCTACTACGTGAGACATGTCTTCAAAGATGCGGAAACAAGGTACCCGGCCATAGAAAATATAGTCTTGGCTCTTGTCGTCATCTCAAGAAAACTCCGGCACAACTTCCAGGCGCACACCATTTTCGTCCTCACCAAGCGTCCTATAGGGACAATTCTCGCCTCCCCCGAGTCATCAGGTCGTCTAGAAAAATGGAGGTGGAAATTATCCTAATTCGACATCAAATACTGCCCCCGTCAAGCCATCAAAGCTCAGGTACTAGTTGACTTCCTGGTCGAAGGTACTATTCCCACTAAAGAAAAAGCGGCAATACGGGATGGCGGACCCCAATCCTCGGTCGAGGAAGTACCCGACTCCGTCCCCGATTGGGTTCTCAACGTAGATGGGTCCTCTACCAAAGAAAGGAGCGGGGCTGGCCTTATTATTCGAGGCCCGAATGAGGCAGAGATAGAGTACTCTTTGAAGCTCGGATTCAGAGCGTCGAACAACGCGGCGGAATACGAGGCCTTGCTGGACAGGTTACGAATCGCTTCCGGGGTGGGGCTTGATCGCCGCCGAAAGACGCGACCGGGACGTTGGGACGTTTGGCCTGAATTTTAGGGGCATATGCTATTTGGTTTTATCCGTCTACCTCTCCGAAGATACCAAGTTGATTTATGGCATCGTGCATCGGAGGTATGGACGAATATGGCCGTTGTAGTGGACTTCGTCAGACTCCCTCTCATTGTGAGGGGTTTTTGATTGTGGGGACGCTCTTCCCTGCAGGTGCAAGCCCCTGCAGTTCATTACGTTACTGCATAGCGATAACCACTTTCTCCTGCTCCAGAAGGTCACTTCGTGTCGTGTGTGTTTTTTTTATTTTGGTTGCCCGTGGATTGCATATGGAGACTAATTTATGTTGTCGCCCGTAGGGCGGGGAATAGTCCAAATCCGTATTTTCTTAGATTTGGGGTTCGGTTTAATTTAAGGCTCATTAATTTCTTTTGAGATTAAGATCAACTTAAATATTTGTTGAGGATACGTTAGTCTAATTTTTAGACTAAGATCTACTCAACGGGGGGTCAGGATCATTTAGATCCAACGAAAGAGTATTGGGCTCCATCGTCTTAGTTTAGGGACGTTGCGGTCTACTGGGTTTAAGGACATCATAGTCCATGTGAGTTTAAGGACATCATAATCCAGTTTAAAAACCTCATGGTCTATAAAGTTTAAGGACATCATAGTCCATAAAGTTTAAGGACATCATGGTCCATGAGTTTAAAGACCTCATAGTCCAGTTTAAAGACATCATAGTCTAGTTTAAAGACCTCATAGTCTGTAAAGTTTAGGGAATTCATAGTCCATGAGTTTAAGGACCTCATAGTCCAGTTTAAAGACATCATAGTTTAGTTTAAAGACCTCATAGTCTGTAAAGTTTAAGGACATCATAGTCCATGAGTTTAAGGACCTCATAGTCCATAAAGTTTAAGTACATCATAGTCCATGAGTTTAAGGGCCTCATAGTCCATGAGTTTAAGGACTTCATAGTCCAGTTTAAAGACATCATAGTCCAGTTTAAAGACATCATAGTCTGTAAGGTTTAAGGACATCATAGCCTATGAGTTTAAGGACCTCATAGTCCATAAAGTTTAAGGACATCATTGTCCATGAGTTTAAGGACCTCATAGTCCATGGAGTTCTGGTTTAACCATTTTAGGGGTATGCCAAAAGTTATTGGTTATTGGGACCCTCCAACTCCCTAAAAACGTTGAGTAATTACAATGACATGTATCAGAGGTGTGGAGAGATGTACCCTTGAACCAAATGCCAGATTGAGAAGGAATGGGATGAACATTGCTTTGAATGCCATCTGAGATCAATTTTGAAGGACCAGGGTATAATTGGAGCTCGAGTGTTGACTTTGGGAGACTTGGCTGATTTGGGCCAAGGTTAGCCTCTCGTAGTGTTAAACACTAGTGTATGCTCAGCGCTCACGTGCTCCGACATGAGGCCTTAAAGTAGTGCTGAACACTAAGAATTCGAGGCGCTCACGTGAGGCGCTTGAAATAGTGCTGGACAATAAGAATTCGAGGCCCTCACGTGGGGTCACGTGAGGCGCTTGAAATAGTGCTGGACACTAAGAATTTGAGGCCCTCATGTGGGGTCACGTGAGGCGCTGGAGACGCTCAGCGTTGGGCACTGCCTCTTTGATTCTCTTATTCTTTTACAAGTGCTAAACACTATTAGAGGTTCACGTGGGATCATGTGTGGTGTCCCAATAATAGGGTTTATTCCCTTTTCTCTTTTGAAAGTGCTAAGCAGTATTAAAGGGTCACGTGGGATCACGTGAGGCACCACAGAATGGGAACTGTCTTTGATCTATTCCCCTTTTCCTTTTGAAAGTGTTAAGCACTATTAGGGGGTCACATAGGATCACGTGACTCAATGTCAGTTGTTTCTTTTTGTTCCTCAAAGGTGCTCACGTGGGAACACGTGGTCTGTTACGTAGCGTTTGAACGCTAATAAATTATCAGGCTGTTCTTCTTTGGTTCTGAGGAATCAAGTTCTCCTTTTGTTCTTTACAGGGATTAAATTCTTTTTAAAGGGTTAAACCCTAGTTTCAGAGTAATTAAATTCCCATATGTTTTGTAAGAGTTAAACTATTTTGGATTCAGTTCTTTCCCCTAGGTTTTTAATCTGCATGACAGAATCTCCCTGATGAGATCTAAATTCTCATCTTGTGGGATGATCTGCTTATGCAGATCTTAACCAGGGGAAGAACTAATTTCTTTGAGAAGAGATAAACTCTTGGTTTGAGAATTAAATTCTCTTTTTGTGAGAGCTTTTGGGAGGGGTTCCTCTTCTTTAGAGAATTAAATTCTCTCTTTATTTTTCTTCCCCTCTTCCTCCGTGTATTTTTCCTCCTCTCCTTGCTCCTATTTATATGAGAAGAAAAAGAATCAATTTGTTAAGAAAATCCATCATTGAGAGATCATGATTGATTTCCGGATCTTTTAGATCAATATGTGAATTTTATTCACCATTGGATTTTTAATCCAAAGGCTCTCTGTTTAACAGAGAAGATTTCTTGTTTTTTTAACAAGATTATGAATATTTTGTTAGTTTTAATAAGATTATAATTTTATTATATCAAATCTTTTTAGTTTAACAAGATCAGAAATATATTTTCTTAATATGGATATCTTGTTAACATAGAATTTTATTCTTGTTATAAGATTAGGAAAATATTTTCCTATAATAGATTTTTATTCTATCATATGATCACGGCTGGATCTTTGATCCAAGGGTCCTCTGTTTGACAGAGAATACCTTTCTAGTTTAAGGTAGATCAATAAAATATTTCCTAAATAAAATTTAATTCTAGAATTTGATAGGAACATTTTAAATTGGGGTGCTCACATGCTTTGCATGTGAGAGGTAAGAGAACTCATGTGTTTAATACGTGACCCCTGCTATGGGTTTTAGCCTGTTTATCTTACGTGAGGCATGTTTGGCCATTGGTGATTTATGTTCAGTGCTTATATGCTTTGCATATGAGCGCTCACGTGTTTTACACTTGAGGCCTGTTTGGCCCTTTAAGTTTATTTTATTCAGTGCTCATATGCTTTGCAAATGAGCGCTCACGTGTTTTACACGTGAGGTCTGTTTTGGCCATTAATTATTTTTATTTTCAGCGCCCATATGCTTATCCTATGAGTGCCCACGCGTTTAACACGTGAGGCCAAATTTTGAGGAGTCTCCCCCCCTTTTTTTATAAGGGAACAAATAGCTCTTAGCCGAAAATTTTCGCGGGAACAAATGCCCCCACTACTTTGCCCTCGTAAGTATGTACGTGGGTGAAGTAGTGCAAAGTAATGTGTGACCATAGAATTGATAGCTTGGGAGGCAAGTTTAGGGTCCTTGTAGCCTAAGACTTTTTCCATCTTCATGAGTTGTAAGGGTCTTAAGAAGGTTTTTCTCCCTACAAATCGAGAGGATCTCGTAGGTGCAAATTCTCCCTAGAAATCGTGAGGATTTCTAAGTGTTCATCACCTCCGTGAGTCGTAAGGATCTCACTCGGGTATTTTCCTTACGAATCGTGAGGACCCGTAAGTAGTGATTGATTCTTTTTCCGGTGTGTATGTTAGAAAGTGTGTAGAAAACACAACCAAAAATATTTGACCGCAATCAATAACGGTGTCGATTTGTAGCGCGTTAGTAAGTGCGGATCGCCCACAGGAAAAGTGTAATCCGTTCGTATTTTGAATTAGATGAATCGAAAATTGAAAGAAAAGAAAGAACAATTAAATTCAAGATTTGTAAAATTAATTCAAGAATCATCTAGATCTAATCTAAGATCAAGAAAACATTAAAATCAAGAATCAAGAATTGAGAGAATTCCAATCGATTTAAGTTTCAAGAATTGATGTGAAGCTCGTAGGAGTCGATTAAATCTATAGACGTAACGAAGACTAGCGATTACGTTTTCTTATCCATTAATGAATTGATGCTAGATCGATGACGATTTATCGAGGTTTAAGGATCTTGCGAAGAAACTAGGGTTTCCTCATCTCATCCTTTGTCCTTTCGATGAATCTCATTCACAAGCTAGCTTCTAGTAAATCAAATAATCGATCGTTGATCTCTAGTTCCGAGCGAAAATAATCAAGAAAGAATTTCGCGTTGAAACTAGATCGTCGATCATTCGATTTTCAAGAATTTACAAACATTGTAGGACTTAAGAATCGTTTCAAGATTTGTCAACATCATCATCTATTGATTCTCTCGACTCCTCCACGAGCGGAGTTTTACTCAAGCATTATCACAAAGAACACATTCAAGAATCTAGATTGAATCATAATGCTTGAATTAAAAATATAAGCAAGATAAAAGAATTGTCACCTTTATTTATCAACAATTTCGTTAAAAATCTCTCGAAATCTACAAGAGTAAGGAACTTGATCATCGATTTTGGCTTCGCTCGGCTCCTTGAGTCGCGGATCTTCTTGGATCACTTGATCCGATGAAGTCCGGCGTTGCTTTCTAAAGGATCGAAGGCTTCTTTCTTTGATTGAACTCGAAGATCTTGAACTTTGGCTTTTTGATTGGATTAGGGTTAGGGTTTTGAGGCACAAGTTGTGTCACTCAACTTGTGGGTGGAAGAGGTGATAGAATGAACAATTCTCAACAACCTTTAGAAGTGAAGCCTAGGGTCCCTTTTATAGCCTTAAGAATGATTATCTTCCGTTGTAAGCTTGGTTTAGGTTAGCTTCCCTTATAAGCTAGGTAGTTAGGTAGAAGCCTCTAGAAGTAGTTAGTTAGGCTTTAGCTTCCTTCTTAAGCTTGGAGGTTAGGGAGAAGCTTCTAGGCTTTAAGGTAGTTAAGGGGGAAGCTTGCTTTGGAAGCTTGGAAGTTTAGTTTGAACAAGTAGCTTGATGATCTGGCAGAAGACTCTGGAGAATTCTAGAAATTGTCATAGCTTGCTGAGGTGTCGGTACTGAGAGAAGTATTCTGCAGCTCAGAAGAAGTGATGACGTGGCAGTTCCACCGCGGATCCGCGGCGCCAAGGGCCTTTTGGCCGCGGATCCGCGGCACTATGGAGGCCTCAGTGCATGGGAATTCTGGTGTTTCTTTGTACTGACTTATGGGCCTTTATCTGATATATGTAATCTTATAATTCCCTTTAGTTTACTGCCAGAAATCTTAGACTTGGCGCATCTTTTATCAGCACTTTGACAATTTTTGGCTCGGTTCCTGGAATTTCCTGCACAGATCTTTGAAACAAGTGTTGCGTTATACAAGGATGATGCAAGGCCATGATAAACACTCAATTTCCCTCAAAATGTCAGTTTTAAGGTATAACACAAGTAATTCGGTATTTTACGGGTGTTTTGCTAATATGTGCTATACTTAACCTGAATACCTTTAGATGAATGCAAATGATAGGGAAATTGATGTGTTAAAAATACATTATTTTTGACTGATCAAGTAGCTTCTTTATTTCATTGGCGAATGCGGCTTTGGCAAATGTGGCCCGTAGATAGTGCACCTTGACCTCCTTGTAAGGCAGCGATGGCTTAGGAAACAGGTTCAGGTCTGCCGCCTAAGAATTTTCAACTTTATGATCCATGGGGGTCTCATACAGACTTTTATCCTTACGAGTCGAGAGGATCTCGTAGGTGGAATTTCTACTTAGGAGTTGTGAGGACTCCTAAGTATATTTTCTTGTGAGAGTCGTAAGGATCTCACAAGAGAACTTTCTTTTTATGGGTTGATAGGTTCGTGTTTTGACTTATTTCCGAGTTGAAGCATTGCTTTACGACAGGAAGATCACGGGTTGATGTATTTTCGAGACGGAGAATTGCACCGGCAGGGGGGTTAGGGTTGATATGTTTCCGAGTCGAAGCGTTGCTTTACGAATGGGAGGTCAGGGTTTGACATGTATCCGAGTCGAAGCGTTGCTTGACGACAAGGAGGTCAGGGGTTGACATGTATCCGAGTCGAAATGTTGCTTGACGATAGGGAGGTCAGGGGTTGACATGTATCCGAGTCGAAGCGTTGCTTTACGACAGGGAGGTCAGGGGTTGACATGTATCCGGGTCGAAGCGTTGCTTGACTACAGGGAGGTCAGGGGTTGACATGTATCTGAGTTAAAGCGTTGCTTAACGACAGGGAGGTCAGAGGTTGACATGTATCCGATTCGAACATAGAGGTCATGGGTTGACATGCATCCGAGTCGAAGTGTTTCTTGACGACAGGGAGGTCAGGGGTTGACATGTATCCGAGTCGAAGCGTTGCTTGACGACAGGGAGGTCAGGGGTTGACATGTATCTGAGTTGAAGCGTTGCTTTACGATAGGGAGGTCAGGGGTTGACATGTATCTGAGTCGAAGCATTGCTTGACGACAAGGAGGTCAGGGTTGACATGTTCCCAAGTCGAAGCATTGCTTGATGACAAGGAGGTCAGGGTTGACATGTATCCGAGTCGAAGAGTTGCTTTACGAAAGGGAGGTCAGTGGTTGACATGTATCTGAGTCAAAGGTTTCTTTACGACAAGGAGGTCAAGGTTGACATGTATCCGAGTTGAAGCGTGACGACTCCGAATCGAAGCGTTGCTTGACGACAAGGAGGTCAAGGGTTAACATGTATCCGAGTCGAAGCATTTCTTTACGACAGGGAGGTCAGGGTTAACTTGTATCTTAGTCGAAGCATTGCTTTACGACAGGGAGGTCAGGGTTTGACATGTATCCGAGTCGAAGCGTTGCTTGACGACAAGGAGGTCAGGGGTTGACATGTATCCCAGTCGAAGCGTTGCTTGATGACAAGGAGGTCAGGGTTGACATGTATCCGAGTCGAAGCGTTGCTTAACGACAGGGAGGTCATGAGTTGACATGTATCCGAGTCGAAGCGTTGGTAGACAACAAGGAGGTCAGGGTTTGACATCGGGTTGAGTCTAGGTTGTCTGTGAACCGTAGAGTCTTGGAACTGGGGACTTTGCCTTGGCTCCGCATAGTGGTGTCACGTCCTTGCCCTGCTAGCATGAGGAGGAACGCCGTGTTGGTCCATAGGCTGTAGAGGTGGCCTTCGAGATTTGGAACTAGGGACTTTGCCATGACTCCGCTTCGTTGCGACCTTGAGGTCGGTTGTTGACGTTACATTTGCATCCTGCCGTAGTTAAGAAGGAACGCTGGGTTGCTTTTCTGGTATGCAGATGTTGCCGTCGAGATCTGACCCTCCCTTTGACATGGTCTGGTGGAGAAATATGGTCCTCTTTTTTTGTTTATGCCCATGGATTGTATATAGGGGTCAGTATGGACTCGCCTGTAAGGCCAAAAGTTTTATTCTTTCATTTTCTTTATTTCTTTCCGCGATGCTCTATCATATCAGCTTTTATATCACGAAGTTCGTGTTTGCCCAATCATTTCGGCTATTTTTTGCGGTGCCCGTTCATTTCGGCTGTTATTTTTACTCGCTGCTTTTCATTACGAGTTGCCCAATCATTTCGGCTGTTTTTGAATGCATATATTTTACTTGCTGATTTTGTTGCAAGTTGCCCTATCATTTCGGCTATTTCATATGCATTTATGGCTCACCGGCTTTACGCCGCGAGTAAGGGACTTGGGATCTGATACCGATTTTAGGCATCAGCATCGCTACAACTGGGATATTGCCAGGAGCGAATCATCATTTGCCTTTATCGGTTCGAACAAAGGTGGCTTAGCAAACAGGGTTAAGATCCTGTCAACTAAGGCTTTTGAATTTATGAGCCGTAAGGGTCTCATAAAGGTATTTCTCCCTACGAGTCGTGAGGATCTCGCCGGCGCGTTTTCTCCTTAGGAATCGTGAGGATTCTTAAGTGTGTGTTCTCTTATAAGTCGTAAGAATCTTATATGAGTATTTTCTCCTTATAAGTCGAGGGGACTTACAAGTATTGTTCACCATATGAGGATATCCCTTGTTGCTGGTGGGACTCTATTGGGGAAATGTTTATTCCTGTCCATGGATTGTATACAAGGGTCAATATTGAACCCCTTGTAGGGCAATTTGGGAGATGTGATGGATTAAGAACAGGTTCAGATCCCTGTAGATTAAGTCTTTTGAATCCTATGGGCCGTGAGGGTTTCATAGGGGGAATTCTCCTAACGAGTCGTGAGGGTTTCATAGGGGGAATTCTCCTTACGAGTCGTGAGGATCTCATAAGTGTATTTTCTCCTTAAGAATCGTGAGGATCCCTAAGTGTGTTGCTTCCCTTTGTGAGTCGTAAGGATCTCACGCAGGTATTTTTCTCCTTACAAGGTCGAGAGGACCTTGCAAGTGTGCATGAATTTCTTTTATGAGTCTGCGCCCTTTCGTGTTTTCACAGACTCGCCGGTAGCCCTGCTGTTTTTACTCATGGGGCCCTTTCGGGTTTTCATCCGTGCCCATTTCACTTATGGACTTACCGCTTTTTTTTTGCCACGTTAGCCTAAGGATGCTGCGGTTCGTAATAGTTTAGGGACGTTTCGGTCCGTAGTTAGTTTTAGGACATCTCGGTCCGCTATTAGTTTAGGGACGTTTCAGTCCATAGTTAGTTTTAGGACATTTCGGTCCGTTGTTAGTTTTAGGACATCTCGGTCCGCTATTAGTTTAGGGACGTTTCGGCCCATAGTTAGTTTTAGGACATTTCGGTTCGTTGTTAGTTTTAGAACATCTCGGTCCGCTATTAGTTTAGGGACGTTTCGATCCATAGTTAGTTTTAGGACGTTTCGGTCCGTTGTTAGTTTTAGGACATCTCGGTCCGCTATTAGTTTAGGGACGTTTTGGTCCATCGCACATTTTCGAGGCGAGGTTTCGCCGGATAATACTTATAGAGTTTAGGCTTGGGAAGATAGCGAGCGGACATAGGCGTCGTCATCTATCGTTGACCTAGGCCGTAACTCGTCAGGCGTAGTATTTTTTCAGAAACCGGCCATTTATTGGCCTGAAAGGACTTTCTCCATGGATATCCATGAGTAGATAGGCCCTACCTTGGTAGACCTTGTCTATGACATACGAGCCTTCATTGTTCGGCTCGAATTTCCCCCGTTTGGCACGATTGGGAATTATAGGTCTTTTGACCACTAGCACGAGTTCGCCTCGGCGGAATGTTCTCGGCCTAGTCAACTTTTCGTACGAGCGCGTCATCCTTGCTTTGTAAGCATTTAGGTTTTACCGCGCCATGAGACGAGTTTCATCGAGGGCGTCGAGCTCCTCGAGCCGAAGATGAGCATTCTCTTCGTCCGTTAGCTCATAATGAACTGCCACTCGTAGAGAGGGTAGCTCTATCTCCAAGGGGAGTATTGCTTCTGTGCCGAATACTAACGCATATGGCATTGTATTCGTAGCTGTTTTGAACGTGGTTCGATACGCCTAGAGAGATTCATGCAGCCTCTTGTGCCAGTCCTTTTTATTTCTGGACACCGTCTTCTTCATGATTTTCTTCAAGGTTTTGTTGAAAGCTTCAGCCAGACCGTTAGCTCGGGGATTATAGACTGAAGAGTATCTCCAGTCCATGTTATGCTGTTGTGCGAAGCGGCTGATTTTGTGACATCTGTAGGCTGGCCCGTTATCGGAGATAATCCGTCTCGGAGTGCTGAACCGATCGATGACGTGTGTCTTGAAGAAATGGAGAATATTCTCCGTCTTCACTCCCCTTAGCGGTATTGCATCTGCCCACTTGGAGAAGTAATCGGTTGTCGCCAATATGAACCGATGTCCTCTGGATGATGCTGGTTCGTGGGGTCCGATTATGTCAGTTCCCCACATTTCGAACGGCCAGCTAGCCACCGTTAGGTGTAGCGGATTTGGATGCTGGTGGATGAAATCCCTGTGAATCTGGCACGAGTGGCACTGTTTCGCATATTCGAGGCAGTACTGAATCATCGTGGGCCAATAGTAGCCCATCTTTTTTATCTTTAGCTTCATCTTTGGCCCGTCTTGGTGAGAACCGCATAGTCCGTCGGGAGTATCTTGGATGACTCCCCTTGCTTCTTCCGGTCCCAGGCATCTTAGCCACAGAGAGTCGAATGATCTCTTATATAGAGTATCATTGACGAAGGCAAAAGACAGAGCTCGTTTCATGAGCTGATGTCTCGAGAATGCATCTTCAGGTGTTCAACGGGATTTAAAGTAGTCTATAAAGACTTCTCTCCAATCCTTAACCTTCTCCTGAACCTCCATTTGTAGGGCTGTCTCCTTGGCCGCTTCCTTTTCTTCAGACAACTCCGGAGATATTTTGGCTGGTGCAAGAACTTGACAGCTTTGTACAATGATCCTTACGTCGTCGAGATTTTCGTCAGCCAGTTCTTCAGCGAGCTTGTCTAACGCATCCGCTTTGCTATTCTCCGTACGAGGAATGCTTTTCAGAGTGTAGGAGGGAATTTTAGTCAGCAGTTGCTGCACTCTCTCGCCGTACTTTACCAACTCTGGTTTGCACGTTTGATAGTCGCCGTTTACTTAGCTAACGACCAGTTGGGAGTCTGCATATATGAGGAGCTTTTCGATTCCCATGTCGACAGCGATCTCAAGCCCTGTTATCAAAGCCTCATATTCGGCTTCATTGTTCTTCCTTGGCTCTGTTAAGGAGAAGGCAAAGCGCATTATCCCTTTTGCGGAGTCACAAATATAAAGCCTACCCCCGATTTGATTATAGGGGTGTTGTGTTGTTGCTTCTTCATGGAAGATACTCCGTCGAAATAGAGTTCCCATCGGGTATCACTTTCTCTTCTCTCCCCGTCAATCGTGTCAAACGCGTGTTCGTCCGGCAACTCGCAATTTAGGGGTGAATCTGCAGGTAATGGATGCTCAGCGAGAAAGTCGGCGATGGCCTAGCCTTTCACTGCCTTGAGAGGTCGGTATGTTATCGAAAATTCCATTAAGAGTAGGGCCCATTTAGCGAGCCGTCCCGTTAGTATGGCTCTTGACATCAAGTACTTGAGAGGATCCACTTTTGATATGAGGTGGACCTCATGCGCCAAAGTATAATGTCGAAGCTTCGTTATCGCGATGATTAACGCCAGGCAGTGTTTTTCGATAGGGGAGTAGTTGTTTTCTGCCCCTGGGAGAACTCGACTCAAATAGTAGAGGGCTCTCTCGTTTCCTTGGTCATTCTCCTGTGCCCATAGCACGCCTAAAGAACCTTCAAGAGTGGTTGTGTACAGGATGAGGGGCTTTCCCTTGACCGGAGCGGTCAGTACCGGTGGATTCTGCAGGTATTGCTTGATTTCGTCCAGTGCGCTTTGGCATTTGCGATCCCAGACGAACGGGGTACCCTTCTTCATCAGGTAACTGTAGGGATGGCATTTGCTGGAGAGGTCAGCTTGGAGTTTGATACCTGTTCAGGAATCTGTATCGCTACAACTGGGATATTGCCAGGAGCGACTCATCATTTGCCTTTGCTGATTTGAACAAAGGTGTCTTAGTAGACAGGGTTAGGATTCTGTCGACTAAGACTTTTGACTTTATGGGCCGTAAGGGTCTCATAAAGAATTTTCTCCCTACGAGTCGTGAGGATCTCGTAGGCGTATTTTCTCCTTAAGAATCGTGGGGATTCCTAAGTGATGTCTTCTCTTGTAAGTCATAAGGATCATCCAAGAGTGTTTTCTCCTTATAAGTCGAGAGGACCTACAAGTGTTATTCACCATATGGGGACATTTCTTGCCATTTGTAGAACTTGGAAAAGAAATATTTATTTGTGCCCATAGATTGTATACAAGGGTCAATATGGACCGCCTGTAGGGCAATTTGAGAGATATGAAGGCTTAAGAACAGGTCTAGATCCCTGTAACTTAAGGCTTTCGAATCCTATGAGCCGTGAGGGTCTCACAGAGGGATTCTCCTTATGAGTCGTGAGGATCTCGTAAGTTTATTTAAGGAGGTTGCGCCCTTCCGGGTTTTCACAAACTCGCCGGTAGCCCTGTTGTTTTTACTCACTGCGCCCTTTCGAGTTTTCATCCGTGCCCATTTGTCTTGTGGACATACCGTTTTTTTAACTAGATCATGTCCTTCCGGGTTTTCACAAACTCGTTGGCAATCCTGCTATTTTTACTCACGGCGTCCTTTCGGGTTTTCATCCGTGTCCATTTCGCTTGTGGATATACCTTTTTTTTAGCAGGGTATTCCACTAGGTTGTAGGACTTGTTTGTAGGCCCCTTAATATCCTTCCTACCTTTTGACAAGAAAGGACCATTCTTCATAGAGATTCTTCCGCCAGTAAGGAATATGCCCCCTGTGTATATCTCGGGAGGGACGAGTACCCACGCCGTCGCTATTTTGGCGACAGGTTGCTTCAGAGCCGCTTATTTTGTTGAGTGTAGGCGAAAAACGCCATCTTGCCTCCGATTTTCACTCGTCATCATCGGATGAGAAAGATTCTTGACCCATTTGATCCAATCGAACCATTTTATCCATGAGTTCTTGGAAGGTTGTCGGCTTGAAAAAGGCCGTAAATGGGAACATCTTTTGAATTTAGGTCAAGGGTGGCTATGAACATTCCTACAGCTGTCGCTTCGTCGATACGTTGCTCGTATTTGACCAGAGATTTCGCCATCGGGTAACATATTGAACCCAAGTCTCATTCGGTCTAACCCTTTCGTTGACCTGCGCCGTCATGGTAGTATGTTCGTTCTCATTAGCGAATCCCTGACAGAAGAGCATATCCATTTCATTGAAGCTCTTCACGAAATCATTTGGGAGTTCCGCATACCATTCGAAGGAAATGCCCGCCAGACAGCTGACGAACTGTCATAGGAGGAGTATATCATTTCCTCCAATATTTCCACACATGGATTTAAATCACGCAATGTGCTGGAGAGGATTCCTAGTTCCTTTGTGCATGTAGAACGTTGGAAGTGTGTACTCTGGAGGGTACTGTATTTGATCGTACTATGTCGGATACGGTCGACCGATCTTGATTGATCTATTTGCGGCTTCACTGGCGTAGTGAGTTTTGATTTGCTGAGCGGCATATTCGTTCTGCTTTTCTTTTGGAATCATTTCCTCTTCGGCTGTTGATGAGACTCGTAGAGGATTTGAAATATCACCCTTGTCTTTAAGAGCGACTACCGGCAGTTCATTCGCTTGTGGTTCCGATTGAACCATCATTCCAGCCATATTCTAAATCAGAAAGGCAATCTGGTTCATTTTAGTGGAAATTTCTGCCGCTTCTTCATCTATCTTTTTTAGAGCGCGCTTTAGGAAATCAATATATGACTCCTTCTCTATTCTTCTTTCGGGTGTGTCCCCGGGACTTTCCTTAGGCGATGGATTAGCGTTTGCTGCCGCCTGAGCGAGCATATCCTGCAGGTTTTCACGTTTGCAGTTGAACTTTTGTCAAGAACCGAGTTTGAGATCGGTGACTAGTAGAAGCTCGAACTTCGTCTTTGGAATTCACCACATAGACTATGTGAACTACAATGCCCCCAGACTTGGGGTGTTTGGAGTTTTGTCCTTTGGAGTTTGCTTTGGGAACTTGAGCTTTATTGGGTCTCTCTTTTTTTGTGAAAAGCCACTTTGGTTTTGGAAGGAACCGCTGTATCAGGATCCGTCTTAGGGTGAGCCCCCTTCACCTGCTTCCATACCTTATATATAGATGAGGAAAGTTGTCTCAGGGAGCGGACCGGTTTCTGCTCTTGTGGGATCTTCATGGGCTGCAGAGACTTCTTCAATATTGCGGTAGAAGAATTTTGTCTGACCCTTCGCAACAATTTGAAGTTGTTCCTAGTTGGAACAACAACATTAACTATTGGGGTTGAAACGTGACCATACGGAGGACTGCCCCCAGCTCATTTTTGTATGATGTCGATATCGACGTTGGTCGTTTCTTACGGCCGGGATTTGATTAGCTTCAGGATTTTTCTAATCCTGCCCCCTATTTCCTTTGAGAGCTTGAATATTCTGCCCCTGCGTCGACCTTGGTCCTTGGCATATGCTAGTTGTTTGAGGACTGATTCTGTCGGCAAAGCTGCTGCTTGGGGAACTAGCCTGTGGAAGACAGACTTCCTCTAGGATTCCTCAATCGGCGTTGAGGCACCGAGGGTGGGAGGTAGGAGTATCGACCCAAAAATAAGCCCGTTGATTTTTTGAAGAGCCAGATTGCAGAGATTTGAGGCTGCAAGTGTCCCATACTTGACTCCACCGGATATGACAGTGCTTGAGTTGCTAGGGTAGGAGAAAACGCCATTCTTCATAGAGACGAAACGCCAGCTTCAGTATCCCCTCCCCTAAGGGCAACCAAAAACATATAGACCGCGATTATTTGATCGCAGAAAAAAACACGACACACGAAGTGTGGAGTGGAAAGAGGAAAAGGTCCTACCGGGCGTGCCAGAATTTGTTCGGCGCCGAAAGACGCGACCGGGACGTTGGGATGTCTGGCCTGAATTTTTGGGGCAGATGCTATTTGGTTTTATCTGTCCACCTCTCCGAAGATACCAAGTTGATTTAAGGCACCGTGCATCGGAGGTTTGGACGGATGCAGCCATTGTAGCGGACTTCGTCAGATTCCCCCTCATTGTGAGGGGTTTTTGATTGTGGGGACGCTCTTCCCTGTAGGCGCAAGCCCCTGCAGTTAATTACGTTACCGCGTAGCGATAATCATTTTCTCCTGCTTCAGAAGGTCACTTCGTGTCATGTGTGTTTAATTTTATTTTGGTTGCCCGTGGATTGTATACGGCGACTAATTTATGTTATCGCCCGTTGGACGGGGATTAGTCCAAATTCGTATTTTCTTAGATTTGGGGTTTGGTTTGATTTAAGGCTCGTTGATCTCTTTTGAGATTAAGATCAACTTAAATGTTCGTTGAGGATATGTTAGTCTAATTTTTAGACTAAGATTTACTCAACGGGGGGTCAGGATCATTTAGATCCAACGAAAGAGTATTGGGCTCCATCATCTTAGTTTAGGGACGTTGCGGTCCATTGGGTTTAAGGACATCATAGTCCATGTGAGTTTAAGGACATCATAGTCCAGTTTAAAGACCTCATAGTTTGTAAAATTTAAGGACATCATAGTCCATGAGTTTAAGGACCTCATAGTCTATATAGCTTAAGGACATCATGGTCCATGAGTTTAAGGACCTCATAGTCCAGTTTAAAGACATCATAGTCTATTTTAAAGATCTCATAGTCTGTAAAGTTTAAGGACATCGTAGTCCATGAGTTTAAGGACCTCATAGTCCAGTTTAAAGACATCATAGTCTAGATTAAAGACCTCATAGTCTGTAAAGTTTAAGGACATCATTGTCCATGAGTTTAAGGACCTCATAGTCTATAAAGTTTGAGGACATCATAGTCCATGAGTTTAAGGACCTCATAGTCCATGAGTTTAAAGACCCCATAGTCCAGTTTAAAGACATCATAATCTAGTTTAAAGACCTCATAGTCTGTAAAGTTTAAGGACATCATAGTCTATGAGTTTAAGGACCTCATAGTCCATAAAGTTTAAGGACATAATAATCCATGAGTTTAAGGACCTTATAGTCTATGGAGTTCTGGTTTAACCAGTTTGGGAGTGTGCCAAAAGTTATTGGTTATTGGGACCCTCCACCTCCCTGAAGACGTTGAGTAATTACAACGACATATATCAGAGGTGTGGAGAGATGTACCCTTGAAACAAATGCCAGATTGAGAAGGAATGGGAAGAACATTACTTTGAATGCCATCTGAGATCGATTTTGAAGGACCTGGGTATAATTAGAACTCGGGTGTTGACTTTGGGAGACTTGGCTGATTTGGGCTAAGGTTAGCCTCTCGTAGTGTTAAAAACTAGTGTATTCTCAGCGCTCACGTGCTCCCACGTGAGGCCTTAAAGTAGTGCTGAACACTAAGAATTTAAGGCGCTCACGTGGGGTCACATGAGGCGCTTGAAATAGTATTAAACACTAAGAATTTGAGGCGCTCACGTGGGGTCACGTGAGGCGCTGGAGGCGCTTAGCGCTGGGTGCTGCCTCTTTGATTCTCTTATTCTTTTACAAGTGCTAAACACTGTTAAAGGGTCACGTGGGATCATGTGAGGCGCCCCAAAAATAGGGTGTATTCTCTTTTCTATTTTGAAAGTGCTAAGCACTATTAAAGGGTCGCGTGGGATCACGTGGGACGCCCCAGAATGGGAACTGTCTTTGATCAATTCCCCTTTTCCTTTTGAAAGTGCCAAGCACTATTAGGGGGTCATGTGGGATCACGTGACTCGATGTAAGTTGTTCCTTTTTGTTCCTCAAAGGTGCTCACGTGGGAACACGCGATCTGTTACGTAGCGTTTGAACGCTAATGAATTATCAGGCTGTTCTTCTATGGTTCTGAGGAATCATGTTCTCCTTTTGTTCTTTGCAGGGATTAAATTCTTTTCAATGCGTTAAACCCTAGTTTCATAGGAATTAAATTACCATATGTTTTGTAAGAGTTAAACTATTTTGGTTTCAGTTCTTTCCCCTAGGTTTGGAATCTCCATGAAAGAATTTCCCCGATGAGAATTAAATTCTCAACTTATGGGGAGATCTACTTCTGCAGATCTTAACCAGAGGAAGAACTAAGTTCTTTGAGAAGAGTTAAACTCTTGGTTTGAGAATTAAATTCTCTTTTTGTAGGAGCTTTTGGTAGGGGTTCCTCTTCTTTAGAGAATTAAATTCTCTCTCTATTTTTCTTCCCCTCTCCCTCCGTGTATTTTTCCTCCTCTCCTTGCTCCTATTTATATGAGAAGAAAAAGAATCAATTTGTTAAGAAAATCCCTCATTGAGAGATCATGATTGATTTCAGGATCTTTTATATCAATCAGTGAATTTTATTCACCGTTGGATTTTTAATCCAAAGGCTCTCTGTTTAACAGAGAAGATTTCTTGTTTGTTTAACAAGATTATGAATATTTTGTTAGTTTTAATAAGATTAGAATTTTATTCTATCAAATCATTTTAGTTTAACAAGATCAGAAATATATTTTCTTAATATGGATATCTTGTTAATATAGAATTTTATTCTTGTTATAAGATTAGGAAAATATTTTCCTATAATAAATTTTCATTCTACCATATGATCATCGCTGGATCTTTGATCCAAGGGTCCTCTGTTTGACAGAGAAGATCTTTCTAGTTTAAGGTAGATCAAGAAAATATTTCCCAAATAGAATTTAATTCTAGAATTCGATAGGAATATTTTAAATTGGGGTGCTCACATGATTTGCATGTGAGAGACAAGAGAACTCATGTGTTTAACACGTGACCCCTGCTGTGGGTTTTAGCCTGTTTATGTTCAGCGCTCATATTCTTTGCATACATACCTCACGTGTTTTACACTTGAGGCATGTTTGGCCATTGGTGATTTATGTTCAGCGCTTATATGCTTTGCATATGAGCGCTCACGTGTTTTACACATGAGGCCTGTTTGGCCCTTTAAGTTTATTTTATTCAACGCTCATATGCTTTGCGTATGAGCGCTCACATGTTTTACACGTCAGGCCTGTTTGGCCATTAATTGTTTTATTTTCAGTGCCCATATGTTTTGCATATGAGCACCCACGTGTTTAACACGTGAGGCCAAATTTTGAGGACTCTCCCCCCTTTTTATAAGGGAACAAGTAGCTCTTAGCCGAAAATTTAGCCCTCACCAAGAGGCCACCGAGCAGCTTCCCTACTCGGTCAATCTTAGCGGGTAACTTCGTACCCACCTGCGCTAAGGATCGAAGCCCTCACCAAGAGGCCACCGAGCAACTTCCTTGATCGGTCAATATCTGGCGGGTAGATTCCTACCCATCTTCGACAAGGATCTAAAGCCCTCCTCACGAGGCCAGCGAGCAGCTTCCCTGCTCGGTCAATCCTTAGCGGGTAACTTCCTACCCATCTGCGCCAAGAATCGAAGCCCTCCTCACGAGGCCACCGAGCAGCTTCCCTGCACTGTCAATCCTTAGCGGGTAACTTCCTACCCATCTACGCTAAGGATCGAAGCCCTCACCAAGAGGACACCGAGCAGCTTCCCTTCTCGGTCAATCCCTGGCAGGTAGATTCCTACCCAGCTTCGCCAAGGATCTGAAACCCTCCTCACGAGGCCACCGAGCAGCTTCTCTGTACGGTCAATCATTAGAGGGTAACTTCCTATCCACCTGCGCTAAGGATCGAAGCCCTCACCAAGAGGCCACCGAGCGGCTTCCCTGCTCGGTCAATCCTTGGTCGCCAAGGATCTAAAGCCCTCCTCACGAGACCACCGAACAACTTCCCTGCTCGGTAAATCCCTGGCGGGTAAATTCCTACCCATCTGCGCCAATGATCGAATCCCTTCTTACGAGGCCACCTAGCAGCTTCCCTGCGCGGTCAATCCTTAGCGGGTAACTTCCTACCCACCTGCGCTAAAGATCGAAGCCCTCACCAAGAGGCCACCAAGCGGCTTCCATGCTCGATCAATCCCTGGCTGGTAGATTCCTACCCATCTTCGCCAAGGATCTAAAGCCCTCCTCACGAGGCCACCGAGCAGCTTCCCTGCTCGGTCATTCCTTAGCTGGTAACTTCCTACCCATCTTCGCCAAGGATCTAAAGCCCTCCTCATGAGGCCACCGAGCAGCTTCCCTACTCGGTCAATCCTTAGTGGGTAACTTCCTACCCACCTGTGCTAAGGATCGAAGCCCTCACCAAGAGACCACCGAGCAGCTTCCCTTCTCGGTAAATCCCTGGTGGGTAGATTCCTACCCAGCTTCGCCAAGGATCTAAAACCCTCCTCACAAGGCCACCGAGAAACTTCCCTTCTCGGTCAATCCTTAGCGGGTAACTTTCTACCCACCTGCGCTAAGGATCGAAGCCATCCCTAAGAGACCAGCGAGCGGCTTCCCTGCCCGATCAATTCACTGCAGGTAGTTCCCTACCCACTGACGCCAAGGCTCTAAAGCCCTCATCAAGAGGCCACCGAGCAGCTTCCTTCCTGGTCAATCCATGGCGTGTAGTCCCCTACCCACCGACGCCAAGGATCTAAAGCCCTCATCAAGAGGTCACCGAGTAGCTTCCCTGCTCGGTCAATCTGAGTTATAAATTCCTACCGTCTCAAGACGAAGGTCTAAGAGCTACATCGCAGGGGATCCAGTCAATGCCGACCAATTTTGACTTGGCTTTTGGTCAACTTACGCTAGGAGACGTGGTCGTCGGTTCGACTCTAAAGAATGGTCAGATACCGACCTCCCTACACGGGGAGGTCTTCCAATGTTTCCTAAGTGAATGATCGCCACCTCGATTCCGGGGGAGGAAGGGCTCTTACCTTCCTGCACTTGGCGATTAACTGACTTACACTCGACCCGCGATCGCCATCTAAAAGGCATTGACCTACGGCCTAACAGTTTGATTAAGGAAAAGACCGACAAGCTCAAGTACTCATGTAAGAAACACATTGCCATGCAGAGGAAAATAAACCCAGCTCTATTTATGTTCTGAAAGTCTTTACAAGGTATTCTGGGCTCCTCAGCCTTACAAAAGGTGCCCAGAGGCTTACAAAATTTGAAAAGGGGGAAACAGGCAGGAAAGCTCAGGCCTCGGGACCGAGGAGGATCTCGCCCTGCTCGACACGAGCGCCGAGGACCGAAATAGCGGTCTCTGGATCGGTGCTTCCATCAACAGCCTCTTCCTCGACGGCACTACCAGCAGTCTCCCCTTACGGCGCATCCTCGGAGAGAGGGTACTGGAGCCGAAGCTCGCCGTCAGCAAACCCCGGCATCAACGCCTTGACAGCGTCGAGGGCCTGGTGCCAAACAATGGCCGAGGCGTCGGTGAGGTCGGCGTAGAACTGGTCTGACACCTTATACCTCTCCACGAACTTCAAAGCCTGGAGATCGGCAAGTTTCACCGCTTCAAGCGCCTCCTGGGTGTCCCTCTTGCAGGCATCTCGTGACTTCTTCATCATGATGTTAAGCACCTTAGCCTCCTCCAACTTAGCCTAGATGGCCTTGTTGCATTCACTCAGAAGTTGGACGGACTCCTTACACTTGGAGTTCGTCAACTCCTCAGCGGTCACCCGGGTTTCGAGGATGGCTATCCGCTCCCTTGCCTACTGCAGCTCCGTGCGCAGGTCTTCCTCCCGCGAGGACGATTCGCTCTCCTTCCTCATGGCCGGGGCAATCTCCTCAGACTCCATGTTGACGATGAGGGCGCATTGTTGGAGGACATGAGGAAAGTATAAAAAGGGGGTTAAAAGTGTTCGATCCGAGGGAAAATACTTGACAAAACCCTTAAAGGAAAACAGATACCGACCTGGACCGCCTCCTGAGCGATGGCGGCCACTTTGGCCTTTAGGGTTCCCCGAGGTATTTTGCTCCCGGCCGATCATTTCATGTCCGAAAGCAGGCTATCGGCAACGAAAAGCCCCGAAGGCACCTCAAAACAGACGTCCCCTCTAGCACGGGGATCCCGGAGGATGGAGAGCGAGAGACCGTCCTTTTATGCCTCTTGAGGGGGACCTTGGTGAGTACGGATTCATCCTCCACCGTCCTCTCCCGAGGCTCCGGTTCCCGTGCGAGCTTCTGTCTCTCCCCGTGGCTGACTTCCGGGGTTCGGGGTGCAGCGGAAGGCTTCTCCGGTGCAGTCGGCTTCAGGGCCGAGCTCGAACCAGGTCGGGACGAGCTAGCTCCACCGGTCTTCCTTCTTTCCTTCGCGGCTATGGCGGATAAAAATTTGGATCGGTCCATTTGCTCTGCAGAAAGGAGAATACACAAAGGGAGTTAGTAGCGTTGAAAAGGGCAAAAAAAACCATCAAAGTCTAAATAGATCGTCTACGACGGCCCAAACTTACCCAGAAAGCATGCAGGGCTGAGCCCAGCCAAGCTCAGGGCCTGCTCAGAAAGGAGAAAGTCGGCCCGCTGGATCGGCTCCCACATGGATACCGCCATCGCCTTGGGTGAGGATGACTGCCTCGCCCTCGGGAAGTTGGCCCTGTGCTACTGTGTAGGCACAAGCTAATCCTCACCCTCGGGTGGCCCGATGAATATAAAATTCTCCTTCTAGTCATGAATGGAGGAAGGGACGACTACTACCCCGACCCGGCCACCCTACCCTTGCGTTTTTTGAAGGAAAAATACATCCAGCTCGGCTCATCCTTGCTGGTCCCGGGATGATTCTTATAATAAAGAAAGGAGACTAGGAGGGTCAAACTAAAAGGGATATTTTCAAGTTTCAACCGGACCAGGGACCCGAGGAGGAGTCTCCACGAGTTCGGCGCTAGCTGGCCCGGGGCAAGTTGGAAACAACGAAGCACCCCACTTACTTCGGTAGAGAAGGGCAGAAGAATTCCTGCCCGGAAAGCTTCCAAATACAGAGAAATCTCCTTGCCCTACACCTGATCCGCATGTTCTCCCTCCCTAGCTAAACGGAGTGAATAGTTAGAGGGGATATGGAAACGAGCCCGAATCTTGGCATGCTCTCCCATATCCCTTAAGACGAAGGGCGCATCGCGGGTGTTCCCGATGCGCACCTTAGGGGCCCTTGCCGTCGCCTAGCGACGAGCGACGCGGGTGGCCCTGACTCTCGGATGCGACCCCGACACTAAGGCCGAAGAAGAAGACGAACCCTCTTGGCAATCTGAAGCTGAAGAGGAGGAAGATCCTCCAGACTCAGCTCCAACAACTGGAACTTCATCGTCCAACTCTACCCTAACTATCTCTACAGACTCTTCAAATCGAGACATCTAACTTGATTCAAAAGAAGGGCCTAGCCGAGGAAAAAGCACGGGCGATCCGATCTAAAAGGTAGGAGCGCCAGGCAATCTTCGGCAACGAAGGGAAATTATGAAGGAAGTGCTGGCCTTATGGGGGGTCCCCTCCTATTTATATCCTCCAGGAAAGGCATCCAACGGTCCATATTAATTCCCATAAAAACGAAGCTTCGCGTCCGCCGGTCGTCAAGTCTCCACGTGTCGAACGACCATTGGGGACGACCCTTCGATCGCAGGCGACAGTGACAGCCTGTCGTGCCCGCCAACAGCTGCCGACGCGTGACCTGCATCTCAACAGACGTATAAGCGAATCGGCGCCCCCTCTTTAATGCACGATCCTTTCTCCTGATCCGCTGATGTCATCAAATATGCGCACGAAGATCCAAGCGTCCGGAATACGCCATGCGAGCTCGTAAATCCGAACAAAGCAACTGCCCTTGTAAATCCCCAGCTTCCGTATATTTATTTCCGTATTTTTCAGATTTTTCCTACAATTTTTACACATTTTAAAAATATTTTTATTATTTTATTTATTAAATTATTACCTAAACTCTAACATAAATCCTAAATTCCAAACCCAAACCTTACCTACCCGACCTGACCCGACCCGACCCGCTCACACCCCACCTCTTCTTCTCCCTTGTCTCGCTCCTTTTCCCGACCTCTTTTTCCTAACGCGCCCACGCCCGCTCCTCGCGCCCATCTCCGCGACGACCACGCCCTGCCAACAACCTACGCCTGACTCGCACACGGGATGATCGAGCCACCCACGTTCCCTCACCTCCCCCAACGACTCTCTCCCTTCTCTCTCGCGCCGACTCCCTATGGTGCCCGCTTCCCAAACGGCCACGACGACCTTGATCCCTCACTCATCTCCCTCTACTTCACTTTCTCACTCATCTCTCTCTCTCTCTTTCCTCTCGAAAAAATTCCCACTCTCCCTCTCCCTCTCTCCCCAAATGCAAACCTCACGGCCCAAGAACCCATGCACCCACCTCCTCTGTCGCCGTCACCCCACACCGCTGGCCACCTCGTCGTTCCCCCCATTGTCACCGTCCCCTTCCCCGTCTCCTCACCTCACTCTCCCGTCCCTTCAACACCCGACACCAGACCCCGACACCACTGCAAATTCCGACCCTGCACACCCTTTGTGCCCGATCTCCCCACACCATAGACAGCACCTCCGACCGCCTCCGCGTCGCCACCTTGAACACCACCTCACGCCGTCGTCACCTCAACCTCGACTTCACCCGAGAACCCGCTGCAACCCATCCCGTGTTCCCTGCACATCCCATCGCGTGAGCCTCGTTGCCGCCGGAGCTCGCCTCGCCGTCAACCTCATTGACACCATCTCCATCGTTCACCGTAGCATCGCCGGACCATTAGTCTCTACCGTATCGTCATTAATACGTCGTCAGGCAAGTTCAAATACTTGCTACATGCTATAGTATATTCATTCCGGTTGCGAATCAAATGTTAATATAATTACTCGATGCAAACCATGATCTAAAAGCCCTCGTAAAATCATGGAATTTAAGCATAACAGATTACCCTAGTGATAAAGATTACCGTGTTAAGAGTTGGCTTGAAAATACGGACTTTAACACCGTGAAATGTCATCCCCATTTAGATCCGTCGAATCTGGAAATTTCCGTATCTGAATTTTGTGAAAATCATAAAATTGGTTACACACCGGAATGTTATTTTCGAGGACTAATATCGAATCCGACTCGATCAAATAGAACCCCATATAAGTTATAATCTGTTTCTATTTTATAACGGTTACGGAAACTGGTCGGGAGTGCGTCTAGAGCAGCACTGCTTGCCAACACTTGATTAGAAATGCTTTTATGTCTCTGTGTTAAAATGGTATTATGTGGAACCCTATACAGCAGTGAAGATAAATTTGTTAGCTAACTATTGGAAGTGGTTTCGTTCATTTTTGATATCTTTTGCTATTTTAATCACATTTTAAACCATCAGTGTGTATTGCAGTCCCAAGCAGGGATAAAACATATATCCAGATATTAAACTATACATAACTCCCATTACACAGCAGATATTATCGATCCGTCTAGAGAGTTGGGAACCTAACTGATAAACCTAAATATTATCCAACTTTAGCGTCACCTAATTTTGATCCCAACAGGGTGAAAACTGTGTTACGAAATGGACTTTCAGTTCAAGAACTGAACTTCCAGCAGGGGACACTTAAAAGGAAACGACTGTAATTTGTGAACCCGAAACCCGATTGACTTGAAACTAATTTCGTTGAACTGCTGACTAAGTTTACTTATTACTTCTTTTGTATCATTTTACTTAATTCTGAACGTATAATTTAATACAATTTTTATAAGTTCATGAGACGCATAATGACTTGTGTTGCACATGATTTGTTTAGCGGCATAAATGCACATATTTTACCCAACTGCAATACCTTTAGCTATAGTGAGCGCTCTTATTAATTTCAGTGTATAATGAATTATCGAACGTGAATAGTATCGGTTTAGATGTGTCGAGTACGCCAGAAAAAGTGAATGATTCGTGATAGTGAACAATATAGTGAATAGTGAATAAAGTAGTGTTATTGATGCGTACTTGTACACTACTAGCCCATGCTCATAGATAGTGAAACCTGAGAAAAAGGGGGGAAATCGAAGAGGAAAGGAACTTGTATTTAGCGAAGTCAGTGTTTTAGAGGATGGTCATTCGAACAGCGACTCTTATATATATTAGGTTTGGACCTAGCGCTCCGGCTGACAGGGTTATGTCCCGGGAAACAGTGGGCCGTAATCTCGGGTACGTACGAGACCCTCGTTAAAAATGATCATTCCTTTCCGTAACTCGATTTCAAAAGTGACATATAGACCGATAGAGACACAGATCATACATTGCATTGTTTATTGACATACCGATTGCTTGCATTTATTATCTCCACCGTTATTACTTTTATTTTTTTTTCCTATTAATACTACTATAATATTGCTATTGCGTCTCCCTGACGACCTGAGTATGCATGCTCAGAGTTTGAAGATGACCGGATTCAGAAGTCAGACCTACCTTTTGAGCTTGCAGAGATCTAGACGGTCGTGCCTTCAGTACTTTTACCACGTTCTATAAATCAACCTTGTATTCACGCTTGGTTAGTAGTTTCTTTTCTTTCATTCTATTGTAAACTGTGAACAATAAAAGTTGGTGTAATAAACTAGTGATATGTTTCCTTTACTTCTGTGCTATGCTTATTGATTTCCATGTAATGCTAGAAGCCGAAGTGTGACTACGACACGATTATTCCTTGACTGTAGAAGCATGGCTGGCCTAGTCGCCTCCTGTATTCCGTATTTTGCGAAGCAGGGCGTGACAGGCCTTCACCGAGTCGTCCCTGAAATCTGTGTCGATATATTTTTGGCAACAGTCTGCACCCAGAAGACTGATCAGACCCTTCTCGACCCGACCCATAAATAGGTCGGGACGAGAGTGGGGGGTTAATGATGATGCTCATAAGTGTGAATTCCCCGTATCATGACACATGGTCGATGAAGTGTCTCAGGGCTCACGGTACAGAAGCAAACACGATACATTGAAGGCATTCCCCGGGCCTTCGACCCGAGGATTGACCCGACCTTCGATGGCTTCCCAGAACACTTCCATGCCCGCCTTACAAATAACCATCGACTCGCCTCCGAGCCCTCATACATGCTAAGCTTCCTCAGCCCTCCCTTCTCGCCTCCGAGCTATCACAGAACCGAGCTTTCTCGGCCTCCCGCTCATCTCCGAGCCACCCGCCGAGCTAAGCCTCCTCGGTTCAACCGGGCAACCAAGAACGCGGAGCCCAAGCGCCTCCGCCACGGCTCTGCATATCTCGCTAGAGGTGAGATATCTGCCACCCAATATCCCGCGTTCCAGGCCGTCATATCCCCACATTAATGAACGTATCTCATCATTAATGGGGGATCCTGTCATTTACGCAGGCGTAACGTCAAGGGCGTAACCGACGGAGAAGATCTCGCGCCAGCTCGCTCCAAGAGACCACTATAAAAAAAACCTCTCAGACGACTCAGGTAAGACAATTCCAATCCAACAAGCCGCTACTCTGCTCAAATATCTCGGCTAACTTGATCGTCGAAGGGTCCACGGTGGTACAACCACCCCGGGACTTCTTTGCAGGTTGCTCGGCTTCACCCCAAAATCAACCCATTGAGATCCACACGTCCAAGGAGACAACCTTCAATACCAACCTCAACCCTTCATCAACACTCACGACAGATCGACGGAGGAAAATATCTGAAGGAGATCTAGGCCTCCATCAAGTAGAAAAGTTAATTTATTTCTGAAATCATGAAGTGGTTGATTGAAAAAAAAATTAAAAAAAACTTATTTATTTTGTTATTCAAAAAGAGGCATTAGATACAAAATTTGTTGGGATTTTATGCAGCCACTTATAATACTACGGTTTATAGAACCGTTTTTAAAAAATTTCAGTGGGGAACGGTTATCAGTTTGGACTTGGACATATCATTATTCTAATTATCTTCCAAATATTTTAATTGAAGATGCTGAGAATTTTAAACACAATTATAATCAAGCAACCCCCTAAATTACAATAATTTAAAGTTTAGTGGAGACAAATTAGAAAGCTATTTCCACACTAAACCAAGATCATAGATAAATAAGATAATACACAACACATGGAAAATCAAAGAAAAAGAAGAAGAAAGGATGCACTCATCATAAGCCATGGAAATAACTAGCTGGGCTCTTATTATTAACATAAACAAAGTAATTAAGCAACCGATGTAATTAATAAACTTCATGAAAATATTAATTAGAAGAGGTGGTGATGCTTCTTGCCATGAACCTCCTCATCCTCCTTTTTCGCCTCTTTCCTCTCATGCTTCTCATGCAAAGTGTAGCCTGCGACGCCCGCTACAACTGCGACCGCGATCTCCTCCTTAATCTTGTGCTTGTGGGCATGCTCCGGGTCCTTCTTTACCTGATGCTTCTCATACTGCATTCATAAAATATCATTAAGCCATTAAATCGGATAAAAGGAAAAAGAAATTGAAAAGGTTTTGTATGCGAAAAATATTGTCATCTTTTCCATGAAAATCGTCTATGATTAGTTTTCTTTCCATTTACATGTATTTATTATATTTTCTAAACAAAATTTAATTAATCGACCTTGAGTCTATATTCTATGGCTATTTTAATCATAATATTTTTATAGATTGAACTAACACAATTGTGATCCAAAGATGCCATGGTATATAATTGTATATTTTAGTTATAATGATGCATGGAAACATGCATGGATCAGAGACACAGTGGGTACATGGCTAGGTAACAATAGCTTGCAGTGTTGTCCTTTTAGATTCTAAAAATATAAATTTCTTTTTTCTTGTAGTATAAATCATGCTAGTTTTATATGTTTCTTTCTTAAAGCAATTCTTATTACCGTTCTTATTTTCATCGTAACTATGAATTTATTTGACGACCTACAAATGATATACACGAAATATGACAACATAATTTTTGAAGAGAAAGAATTAGGCATCACGTTTAGCTTTCATCTGAAAGTTTGACACCATCCATTTTGATCTTAAATTCTTAATATGATTTTCGTATCAAGCATGTGCTATATATTCAGGATCGATGGAAAACCGTTGGGTTTGCAACCATCTGATAACAAGAAAAATGATTACATAACCGTTATTTTTTTGGCGTATCTGACATATATATATATATATATATATATATATATATATATATATATATAAAGTAAAATTTAGGGCAAAAAAGAATACAAACCAAAGTAAAAGCTCCAGCAGCAACAGTGCCCATCGCTCCAAGGTGCTCCTTGTGCTTGTGTTGCTTTTCCTCCTCAGCTGTGCTCATCAACTCCTCCTTTTTGTGGTGGAAGAAGTGGTGGTGCTTCTCTTCAGCCATTGGATCTAAAAATTGAAGGGTTGTGATTTGATTGTAGATGGCACTTGAGAATTGAGTGAGTGTTAATTTGTTTTACTGTTGAGGTTGGGGTGAGGTATTTATTTATAAAGGGGGATTTTGGGGGGTGAACGCGGTAACGATACCGCATTGGTTAGGTTCGTTGAATTTACAGATGGCATGAATTTTGCATGTGGGGCCTATTGTTTTGTTTTATTTACTATTTCTTGGAAGGTCATATAAGGCTAATAATGTGTATTATATATTAGCTGGAAAAATAATTTACTACCCACTTTTATTTTGACCGTCATGCAATCCGAGAAATAAACATCATGAATCCTATGTACAACACCGATATCTGAATATGAGCCCCGCCCTTCTATCTCTTAGGTACATATGGTTGCACTAACACAAATGTGTGCAACGGTAACTAGGAATTGGTAGCGGCTTACACCATTACCAATTCCTAGTAATGCTTTAAATGGATTTGGTAGCAGTTCAAACCGCTACCAATTCCATTTTGTGGCGGGCCTCATAACCCACTCGTAATTAAAACCCAAATTTTCCCATCCCTCCAGCCTTTCTACCCTCCCAAAAAAAATTTCCTCCCTTGTCTTCCCAAGTCTCCCACCTTAGCTCCTCTCTGCTGACTCCGCCTCGCCGCCTAGAAGCCACGGCCCCGTTGAAGCCCTCTCCTCTCTGGTCTCAGCGAAGCCCCGGCCTTGTCGATTGAGCTCTTCGTCGAAGCCCTGGGTCCTTATCACCGTCGATTGAAACCGATCGAACCTCTAGATCGTTGTCGAAGCTCGCCAGTATCATCAAAAGGTAAGTATAATTGGTTCGGATTATGGTAATTTTAAATTTTTTTGGTTTAATTTTAATTTTAATTTTTCCCCTAGATCGTCGACTTCGTCTTCATCGAGAGGAAAATTTTATTTTTTTTTGTTTAATTTTTATTTTTTGAAGAATACACAAATTTTTTTGTTGTTGTTTTTGTTGTTGCAGTTGTGGTTGTTGTTCATGTTACTGCTACTGTTGTTGCTAATATTGTTGTTGGTGTTATTGTTGATGTTGTTGTTGTTGTTGTTGTTGTTGTAGAGGATATGGATTGGGTTTAGGGTTAGGGTTGGGGAATAGGGTTAAGATTAGGGGTTAGGGTGTATGGTTAAGGTTAGGGATAGATAGTTTAGTGAAACGCAACAATAATAGTTAAGTGTATTTTAGTGTAATTTAGTAAAGGTATTTTAGTGAAATTTATAATAATTTAGTTAATTTAAGGTAGTTTATTGAAAAACCAACAATAGTTAACGGTATTTTAGTGTAACATAGTAAAATTGAAGAAATTGGTAGCTTAGGAAAAATTTTAAGGTGTTTTAGTGAACGAAAACAATAGCTACGGAAGGTTTAGTGAAAAATTTTAAGATATTCTATAGTAATTTAGTGTGTGTGCACCCGCACGCGCGTGTATGTGTGTGCGCATGCGCGCACATACAAGCATACAGACACACAAAGACACATACACATACACATATAAATAAGGCCAAATCTTAATTCATCATCGTTATCTTGTACATTAAACTCTTGTCAAACCCCAACCCCAACCCTAAATCCAAAGTCTTAAAAAGAAAACCCTAAATTTTAAAAAACTTTACCCTGAACTAAAAACTTCAAAATCTTGAAATTAAAATATAAACGTAAAAATTATTCAAATTAAATCTTAAACTAAGTGTATGATACTCGATTATAATATGAAATTTTCATATTCTCATCGATAATCATATGTGAAAATCAAAACACGACTTAGTCCCTGTCTATCGGTTAACATACGTTTGATGTTCGTCATGACATAAAACTACATGAAGGTTGTTAAATATCGGACAGTATCATTCAGTTCTAACAACCGTCGCTTAGTCTATGTGACGAAAAGATTTAATCATATCATAACCCATAGATTTGTCCAGTGAGAACAAGTTAGAAATGTATAAATCAAACACCTATATTGACTTGTGTTTTTCATTCGTTTCGAGATATTTTGTCGGTACCTTTCCACTGGTTCTCCGTGTACAATGATAGATTAGATGTTCGTTTCAATATTATTTGACAGTATTGAAATGACTATCTTTTCTATTAAAGTGTACTCGGAGAACAGTAGGGTGGTGCTGCCGAAATTTTCTCGAAATGAATGAAAACACAAGTGAATGGGTATATTCTCTAAGCATTGTTAATGGGATAGAGCCTTACCCCCGACAGTCATTACCTTCAACATCCAATATAGAACATTTAATATCACCATTATCTTTCTTGGAAGAAGAATTCAATTCCCGAGCTATGAGCATTTGCTCTCGGTCCCTTATAATCTGTATAGCTAAATCGTCAATTGAAACTATACTTAACTAAGTCGTTAATTAAACCTAACACTAATGCTTCTTTGTACACGTCTATTGCGTATTTGCCAAGAAATCTTAATTCAATGGCTCTTGTCTATAGGAACTTTGCTACGTCCGAACTGTTCTAATATGGAACTTTCGTACAATCACGACAAGAGTTGGATGTACGTCGACGCTCCCGCTCTCTCGAGACCCAATGAATTTTTCCTTAACAGTGTTTAGTTTTTCACCGATTTTTCCTACGCACGTCTTAGGTTACCGAAAGAGTACGAAATCTATTGTTCTTGCTCTAAGTATATAAATAAGCGATTGCTCAAAAAGTCAGATGTTGAGTTACACATCGTGAAATACGGTTTCGTTGGAGATTACACTATATGGGGATTTCACGGAGAAAAAGAAGTCGTTGTAATGGAAGATGAGTCATGGCCAGTGCAAAAGATGGAAAACGAATTCATCGAAACGAAAACTGAAGAGTGGTAAGAAATAGTAGTAGAAGAGAAGGAAGACGAATGACAGATTGAAGAAGACGAAACCGTCGAAGATGGTAATGTTGTATTTACGCCGATGATGACATAAATGGGCTTATAAATGCCGCTGGACTTCCTTATGATACGGAAAGCACTAGACTCTCGTTATTGGAGAAGTACAAGGCTGAATCGAGAATCCCTCTATATCCGAATTGCAGATGGTTTTCAAAACTTTCCTTTTTTGTACGTCTCTTCCAGATCAAATGCAAGAACAGATGGAGTAACTAGTCTTTTATCGATCTCCTAATATTGCTAATGTAAACTTTTCCCGACCGAAATGAAGTGCTACCGAACTGGTACGAGGCGCAAAAGATAATCATAAATATCGGCCTAAAGTGTGACAAGATCCATGCATGCGAAAATGACTACGTTTTGTTCTGGAATGAACATGCCATACTCAAAAACTGTCCCGTGTGCGAACCAGCCGATTCAAGCCTATGAAAGACCCTCAGTCGATTGATGTGCCCGTAAAGATTCTCCTTCATTTCCCATTAATACTGAGGCTGCAACGGTTATTTACGTGTGAGGATACGACGTCCAAAATGCAGTAGCACCATAAAGCGCCTCGTGAAAAGAGAAAAATGAGTCATCCTAGAGATTTGATGTCATGGAAACTTTTATATGAAAAACATCCTGCGTTCAGCATAGAACCTCGTAATGTGAGGCTGGAAATTGCGAGTGACGGTTTTAGTCCATTTGGGATGATTCGCGGCAGGCTTACTCACGGTACTTGGCCCGTTGTGATGACTATATACAACCTGCCGCTATGGAGCGCTATGACGCAGTCTTATCTTACGGTGACGCTTTTAATCAACGGTCCCTCGTCTCCTCAAAAAAACATCGACGTATACCTTCAACCATTGATTGATGAGTTAAATTCGCAGTGGGAACCTGGCGTGAGAACTTATGATTCACAATGTAAACAATTTTTACTGACGGGGCCGCTTAGTTGTGAACAATTAATAATTTTCTTATCTACGGCTTGTTGTCGGGGTGGACACATCATGATAAGCTTGCGTGCCCTTGTTATCATATAAATATGAGCAACATACGCTTAAAATATAGAGGGAAAGAATCATATTTGGGTCACCGACGTTTCTTGCTTATAACTCACAGATTCGGAATGAATAAAGAAATGTTTAATGGTAAGACGGATACCGGTAGACCTCCTAAACCATTGTCTAGTAACGATATACGGCAACAGTGGAGAGGTTATCAAAATATCACGTTCGGAAAGATACAGAACAAAGATACAATGCCATGCCCAATCGATTGGAAGAAACTTAGTGGTTTATTTCAGCTTCCGTACAGGTCCGATTTACCGTCGCGCCACAATTTAGATGTCATGCATATCAAGAAGGGCGTCTCCGAGCATATCATCAATCTTCTGCACTATAAGGATGGAAAAATAAAGGACAATCTCAACCCCTGTCATGATTTGACGATTTTGGTTGGTTTGTCCATTATAAAAGAATTGCAGTCTCGACCTATGGCCGGTAAACTGGTTTATTATGAAATCCCACCGACAATTTAGAATCCGGACAAAGAGGAGAAGCGGTGGTTCTTGCGGGTGTTGAAAGAATTGAAAGTCCTCAACGGTTTATCATCAAACATTGCCAAATAGGTGCAGGTAGATGTAACGACCCTGTTATTACTATAATACTTTTTAATAAATAAAAATATATTTGTTTCGAAATGATTCGTTTTGTAAAAATAAAATGTTTTGAAAGATTTTTAAAAAAAGATTTATTTTGATATAAAGAATTTGTTTGATTTTGTTTGTAAGGAAAATTTTGAAAAAAATGAGAATTTGTTTTATTGAAAGAAAAAAATATTAGTTTAAAAAAATCTGTTTATCTTTTAAATTATTCTCTTTAAAACTCTGCTTATATTTATTCTATTTAACTATATGCAATAATAACCTTGTAACCCGTTGGTTAAATCTCTACACGGCTGTTCCATAGCCCGCGAGTTCGAATCCTTGCATCTCCAATTATTTTATTATTTTTCTTTTGACGTTTTGGAAGCTCAGAAATTTGCATGAGCTTTTCATGGGGTTATGAAACTTTTTAATAGAATATATATATATATATATATATATATATATATATATATATATATATATATATACTGACCTGGACCCATGACAAGAACCCCAAACCCAGGGGTCAACCTGGGGCCGACCTAGGGAAAGTTAGAGTGGCCAGAAAGTTGGTGCACAGGCCCAGCCCATGCACTTGCAATCCTTGGCTTCCCTACGGTGCCTTTTCATATGCCAAACTCTCAAATCAATCCAGCAACGCAATGGACCTTTCATCTACTCCATTTACATCAATTTTAATGCATTTTAACTCTATATACCCCTTCTCTTTTTCTCTATATAGACCTAGCCGTTCTAGCCTCCTCACATTTCTGAATTTACTCCAAAATTTTCTCTCAAAAGTTCTATCTCTTTAGACTCTAAGTTCCAAGCCAACTCCTTTTGATGTCAACAAGATTCAAGCTCGTTCCTCCGTACATCGTCGGTCTCGCGTCTTCCTCCTTTCTCTCCTTCAAAACTCTTTAGGATTCACAAACCCGTAAGTCCCTCTTGATCTCCCTCTTTGCTTCTCCTCTCATTATCATCACATTATGAATATTAAAGTTTAAATGATAAACAAGATATATACTCTTCGCAACTTGATGTGTTCATTATAAATGTTAACAAGAACAATATCCATTCTTAAGTTATCATTCATGTAATCCATGTCTCGTATATTTTCATATGTAATTCTAGATGGAAATTGCCATGTTAAATAATAGTTAGAACGCATCATAATAATTAAATATCATAGTTAATTACTTTGTTCAAAACTTGTTTATTTGTGACATGATAATATAGATATATACGGGATAATGACCTACCACACACACGCACACTTTTGAATCATAGCACGATCATATGGTTGTACATTTTTTATAAAGAATTGAATTTCATTAAAATACCCTCAAGTTCAAAATACGGAAATTTAATCGATATTCCTTCCCGTTGGCAATTACTCCCCTACAACTCTCTTTAGAGGAGCCATGTTAAAAGATAATGTGGATTATCGTAAATTTTGGGTCTAGTAGGTGAGATCAGAATTTTTTATGGAGCGCGTTCTCAAAGGAAAAGAAAGAAAAAAACGTTTTTCTAAAACTATTCAATATTTAATGAAATAGTTTAGTATGTAACTTAAAGAAAGTAAATTTACAAATTAAACTCTAAATAGAATACCCTAAAATGAACGATTTAATTTCAATTAAAATACTTTAATTTCTCAAAAGATAGATTTTTCATTAAAATACCATAAACTTTTAAAAACTAGGTTTTGTCACTAAAATATCATGAAATTTAAAATATAATTTAATCAAAACCCTCGACATTTTAATTAACATATTTTTACAAAAAAACACCCTCGAGGTTTTGAAATAAATACTTTACATAAAACCACCTCTAACTTTCATATGGATCATTTTAAATAAACACTTTAAAATTTCAAAATGTTATATTTTCACAAAAATACCTAGAATTATAAAAACCAGTAACTTGCAAATGTTCTAGGAGACGGGTGGGTTTAAATGGCCTATTTTCTATTAAGCCTCGGGGAGCTGAAGACGATATGTGCTACCACTTACCCATCTCCCGATATATAAATCATATCTTCACGGAAATTAACTTACACGAATATTGAATCAAACATAACCCAACACTTGATAATCTACAAGACTTGTGCTCAAGCCATTGCATGCTAGACTTGACTTAACTTGAACCATGAATATCACTTGACATGAATACTCTTGACTTGATCAAACTTATTACATGCTTGACTAGACTTGACCCGAATCATGAATACAGAACGACTTGACATGAATACCTGAACTTGACATGAATAAATGAACTCGACTTGAATCTTGAAATGGTACACCATTTTATGTATTCTTTGATTCGGGCAAGACTTATGACCATAATTATAAGATTAGATTATGCGGGGTGTTGGGATAGTTTGAGTATGAATCCAACGAAATCTTAGAAATCCCATTACATCGCTGTGGTATCGAGCTGAAACGATACAAATAATGTCGCTATGGTACCGGGTTGAAACGGTAAATCATGAACTCACTACTCGGGCCCATGTTTCCTTGCTCTTGGGGCCCTACCATTGATTTTGAGAATAATCTTGAGATCGGTTGACATTCACCCTTAAACTTACGTTAGTTAGCTTACTCATTTAGTGATCTCTTTAGGACCCATTGACAATACATTTCGGATTCATTATACATTCACTACACGGCCATGCTATACTTATTTACTATGTGCATGTTACATTGCCATACTTACATAGTTGCCATTATCATTGCCATGTTATACTTATTCATGTTTCATTTTCATTCATACTATATCATATTACACCTTACATTTCATTTATATATATCACCCATCTTTTTGGAGACTTACTAAGCGCAAGTTCGCGGACGGACATTCCACCCATCTTTATTTTCTTTGAATATTCATCAGATGATCTAGAGACTGTAGAGGAGGAAGCGACAGGAGAGGACTACGGCCAGCTTAACTCAAAAGTCGATCTTTAGTTTCTTTCAGTTTTCATTTCGGTAAGCCACATGTTTTGGCTTTTATGTTTTTGTTTCTCGTTTAGATATCTTGTATCAATGTAAACCCCGTTTAAAGGTTCAGTGGTTGTATTTTCATTATCATGTCTACTCTTGACATTTTTATACTGCTTACATACGCTTAGCATATTTGTTTTGAGAAATGACCTTCTCGGAATAAATACGTCATGGGCCTCGTCATGTGCCTACTCCCGTCTTTTAGAAAGCGGGGTATGATAAGTTTTATTGGTAGCCCATTCAGTTCAGTTCTGCATGAACATCGTAAGCAATATATTACAAGAATTAATGAAATCCAACTATTACATTTAACCATTCCTTTAAATCTCATTATATTCCTTGAATCCATCTTGAACTTCACTTTCGACTTCCATAAAAAACGCATCCCGAACTTCGAATTCTTAAAATTCAGTCCACTCTTTTCTACTTATATCTCTTAGATTTATCTTTCAGCTTGTGTTCTTGAGCCACTCTCATTAACTCCGAACCTTCTCCACTACCCTCAACTTTCGTCAAAGGAGGGCAGTGTCTGAGATTCTCAATCCTTTCCTTGCTCTATTACAACAACCTTCTTGAGTAATTTCGAGGAAAAAATTATTTTTAAGGAGAGTAGAATGTAATGACCATGTTTTTAATATAATACTTTTTAATAAATAAAAATATATTTGTTTCGAAAAGATCCGTTTTGTAAAATGTAAAGGTTTTGAAAGATTTAAAAAGGATTTATTTTGATATAAAGAATTTGTTCGATTTTTTTTGAAAGGAAATTTTGAAAAAAATAGAATTTGTTTTATTGAAAGAAAAAAAGATTAGTGTAAGAAAATCTGTTTATCTTTTAAATTATTCTCTTTTGAAATTCTGCATATATTTATTTTTATTTAATTATATGCAATAGTAACCTTGTAGCCTATTGGTTAAATCTCTAACTGTTGTCCCTTAACCCGCGAGTTCGAATCTTTGCATCCCCAATTATTTTATTATTTTTCTTTTGATGTTTTGGAAGCCCAGGAGTTTGCATCAGTTTTGCACGGGGTTACGAAATGTTTTAATAGAAAAGATATATATAAATAGGATATTTATACCGACCCGGACCCATGACAAGAACCCCTGACCCAGGGGCCGACCTAGGGAAGGTTGGGGTGGCCAGAAAGTCCGTGCACGGGCCCCGTCCGTGCACGGGCTACCCTTAGCTTCCCTACAGTGCCTTTTCATATACCAAACTCTCAAATCAATCTAGTAACTCTTCAGACCTTTCATCTATCCTATTTACATCCATTTCAATGCATTTTAACTCAATTTTAATTTACCATACCCCTTCTCTTTTCCTATATATAAACTTAGCCATCCCAGCCTTCTCCCATTTCTCAATTTACTCTAAAATTTCCTCTCAAAAGTTCCATCTCTCAAGATTCTTAAGTTCCAAGCCAAGTCCTTTTGAAGTCAAGAAGATTCAAGCTCGTTCCTCCGTACATCTTCGGACTCGTGGCATCCTCCTTCCTCTCCTTCAAAACTCTTTAGGATTCGCAAATCCATAAGTCCCCCTTGATCTCTCTCTTTGCTTCTCCTCTCACTATCATCACATTACGAATATTAAAGTTTAAACGAAAAAGAAGATATTTACTCTTCGCAACTTGATGTGTTCATTATAAATGTTAACAAGAAAAATATCAATTCTCAAGTTATCATTCTTGTAATCCATGTCTCATATATTTTCATATCTAATTCTAGATGGAAATTGCCATGTTAAATAATAGTCAGAACACAACATAATAATTAAATACCATAGTTAATTACTTTTTTCAAAACTTGTTTATTTGTGATATGATAATGTAGATATATACGGAGAAATGACTTATCCCACACACGCACACTTTTGAATCATAGCACGACCATATGGTTGTAACATTTTTTCTAAGGAATTGAATTTCATTAAAATACTCTCATGTTCAAAATACGAAAATTTAATCAATATTCTTTCCCCTTGGCAATTACGCCCATACAACCCTCTTTAGGGGATCCCTGTTAAAAGATAGTGCGGATTATCGCACATCTTGGGTCTAGTGGATGAGATCGGAACTCTTAACGGAGTGCGTTCTTGAAAGAAAAGAAATAAAAATACGGTTTTTTAAAGCTAAACAATATTTAATGCAATAATTTAATATGTAGCTTAAAGAAAGTAAATTTACAAATTAGACTCTAAATAGAATAGCCTAAAATGAAAAGATTTAATTTCAATTAAAATACCGTAATTTCTCAAAAGATTGATTTTGCATTAAAATAACATAAACTTTTAGAAACTAGATTTTGTCAATAAAATACCTTGTAATTTCAAATATATTTTAATCGAAAATCTCAATATTTTAATTAACATATTTTTACCAAAAACACCATCGAAGTTTTGAAATAAAGTACTTTATATAAAAAAAAACCTTGAGCTTTCATATAGATCGTTTTAGATAAACACTTTAAAATTTCAAAATGTTATATTTGCACATAAATACCTAAAATTATAAAAACCAGAAGCTTGCAAGTGTTTTAGGTAACGGGTGGATTTAAGTGGCATATTTTCTCTTGAGCCTCGGGTAGCCGGAAATGATAAGTGCTACCACGTGCCTATCTCCTGATATATAAATCATATCTTCACATAAATTAATTTAAATGAATATTGAATCAAATATAACGTAATACTTGATAGTCTACAAGACTTGTACTCAAACCATTGCATGCTAAACTTAACTTGACTTGAACTATGACTATCACTTGATATGAATACTCTTGACTCGATCAAACCTATTACATGGTGACGAGACTTGACCTGAATTATGAATACATAACGAATTGATATGAACACTTTACATGAATACTTGAACTTGACTTGAATCTTTAAATGGTACACCTCTTATGTATTCATTAATTCGGGTAAGACTTGTGAATAAAATTGTAAGAATAGATTATGCGTGGTGTTAGGGTAGTTTAAGTATACATCTAATAGAATCTCAGGAGTCCAATCACGTCGCTGTGGTACCGGGTTGAAATGGTATTAATAACGTCGCTGTGGTACTGGGCTGAAACGGTATATAATGAACTCACTACTCGGGCCCGTGTTTCCTTGCTCCTGAGGCCCTATCCTTGAGTTTAAGAATACTCTTGAGATTAGTTGACATTCATCCTTAAACTTATGTTAGTTAGTGTCAAGGCCCGCTTCCCAGTAAACGGAATCGGTGACGTGGCGGGCCGCAATGTATTTAAAATAAATATGTTAAGCGTAATTAAGTAATATATGTAAAATGCACAAGAATGACAAGAGATATAAAATAAACAGCAATTTTTATTTACATTCATCTTTACATACAATTGTTTTGAAAATGAAAGATACAATGAAATAAGCAGTGCCTAAACAGTGGCATACAAATTGAAAGTAAATATATGGAGAGTTAGAAGTCCGGCTGGGCAGTGAACTGGTCCAAGTCCTTCTGGCTAAGCTCGATCTCCTGAGGGTCCGGTCCTCCTGACGAACATTCCGAAGAAAGAAATAGACATGAATGCCGTCAGAGAACTAACGCTCGGTAAGTCCCAAAAGAAGGAACGGAATATAACAAGTAATGAGAATTGAACTGGTAAGTTGTACAGGTATATGATTGTTATTCTAACGTACTTGTCTGTAGTTTGGAGCAGAAGGTATTTGTGTATACGAGAGGAGTCCATCTTACCCTGTGGACTATGGTAACATGCAGTACAAGGCCCCGTCAAAACCCACGGAACAACGGCACGAGAGTTCATGTATGTGTCTTTTAAGTGACTGTCTCGTGCCACATTAATACATTCCGTACTAATCTACCCCGTTATCCTTGCGTAATGTATTGTATAGAGTATATTTACAAATCTTGCCGAAACCATGGATACAAGTTGTTCAAGTAGTCATGTTCAGGATATAATCATGTATTCAAGAAGTCATGTCAAGTTATAACCATGGTTCGGTCAAGTCAAGTCAAGTATTCACGTTTGATATTGGTGTTTGAATTCAAGTATTCATGTTCATGTTCAAGTATTCATGTTTGACTTTGGATTCAGGATTGAATTGGACTCAAGTTTAGATTCAGGTTTGAGTTAGACACTTATAACTGATTTAGATCTTAAATTAGATTCGAGAGTCATCGGTAACTGCTGCACATGGACGGAAGGATTTGTGTTTTTTTCCAAGACAATTACCATTGATAACTCCGTTATTTTGTCTACCTTAAATAGGTAAGCACTCACTTTCTATGGCTCTCTAAAGCTCAAGAGATTTAATCCCTCTTAAATATATATTTACTAAAGTCCTTAAATATTTTTTTATATAACTTGAGGGGGTTTTATGAAAAATATTTTTTAATAAAATTTCAAAATAAATCTCGGGAATTTATTTATATTATTTAGGGTTTTCATGAATATGAATTTTAAGGATTTGATGTATTTTAGTGATAATTGCTTAATTTGGAAATTTCATGGTATTTTATTGTAAAACTTGTCTTGTGTTGATATCTTGATGGTATTTTAGTGAAACTTGTAATTCTTTCATTTAAAAAAATGTAAGTTTATTATATTTTGAAAATATATAGATTTGTAATTTTTATATAATAATTTAAAATTAAATTTATTTAATTAGAAAAATGCGTTTTTTTTAAAAACCGTATTTAAAAACCTTTCGAGACCGAATGCTCCGTGAGGAGGTTTGCATCTCGCTCTACTAGCCCAAGGATGTGCGATAATCCGCACCATCCAATAGCGGGTCCTCTAAAGAAGGCTGTATAGGTATAATCGCAAAGAAATTTAAAATATTGTTTTAAAAGAAAACCATTTTTAAAGTGAGTGGCATTTTAATGTAATATTTTCTTTGTAACCAAAATTCACACAAAAAGTATCGTGCTATGAAACAAGAGTGTATATCTGGGGTAGGTCGTTATCCCGTGAAGTTTTCCTAAATGTATGTTTTAACAAAACAATAAAAGATGATATTTAAAGTTCATGGTATTTAAATAAAAAAATTAAATTAATGTTATTTTACATGATATTATTGGTTCAAATAAATTCTAAACATTCATAATTAAGATTACAAGTATTGTGTAAGAATTTGGATGAACAATATGTAAGAAAAAGGGGAGTTTTTAGGATTTAGAAAATAGATATCGGTATTAACTCCACTTACCGATATACAGTTTAAAATGAATTTTTAAAGAAGAGAAATGAAGATTGTAAGGGACTTACTAGTTAGGAGGCTTAAAGAAAGATCAAAGAATGGGGGATGAGTTTCTTAGCATCGCGGGAGCGCCAAAAAAGTTTCGATTCTTCGCCGGAAATTGACCGTTTGCTAACTCCTCTTACTCCACTTGTAATTTTTAAGAGTTTTGGCTAGGAATTTTAGAATGATACTGAACCAAAGTGTGTGGTGGTATTTAAAGTGGAGAGTTAGGGTTTTGGAATTAAAAATTGGATCAAAAAGCATTAAAATTTGGCTTAGTGGTGTAATGAAAGGTCTCTGTTTGATTGTAGAGAAATCAAAATGTGCAGTGGAGTTAGGGGTAAGTCAAGAGTCAAGTGTGCAAAGCCCGGTCCTTATTGGCCTCGGTTGAACCGTCGGTGCCGACCTATCTTCATTTCCGCCGGCCGATCTAGGGCTTCGAGCCTCTGGATTTGTGCCACATGTACAACTTAGTGTTTACACCATTTTCCACATGTTTGATTTTTCTGACTTTTTATTTTTCTGTGTATTACACGTGTAAACTTTTGGGCTTCCAAAAAGTTAAAAAGAAAAAATCAGAAAAATAATGTGTCTGATGGGGATCGAACACAGGGGCTACGTCACAGCAGTGCAAGGGCTTTACCAGTGAGCTACAAGTGGCTTCTTGCTATTATTTAACAAAATTTACTTATAACTCAACCTCAGGCTGTATAACTCATTTTCTGTAAATTAAACTTGACAATTCCGTACAGTAAATTCAGACTCGTTATAGTTAACTTACCCATTTGTGACTTCTTTAGGATAAATTGACAGTACACTTCGTGTTCACTATAACTTCACTACACGGACATACTATACATGTTTACTATACTCATGTTACATTACTAATTAGTATAAAATATTGCACATTTGAATGATTATTTTCCCCACTATTGTTAAGTTCTAAAAGGTGTTTATTGTAATTATAGAAACATGAGGGTTTATGTGTAAAAAATTTTATTATTATATGTTTCTACATTATAATTAACATATTGAGGGAAAATACATGCATATAATATTTATATAAAATATTAGTAATTAAAATATGCATATCATTTCAAATATTTCTAATCAATATTCTTAACATATAATATCATATAAAATGGTTAGGATAATATCTCAAAAATACCAAATACTACTAACACTTTGATTTGAGATATTGCGCAGATATTAGATCAGGACTGGAATCCAAGAGATCCGAGATGTCGGAATCAAATCTGCCAAAATATTGAAGAAAATCATGAGATCTAGCAAAGGCAGAGACTCGGAGTATTATTTTCAGAATCTAGACATCTAGAGAATCTCCAAAAATGATGCCAAAACACCAGAAAAAAAATCCCAAAACCTAATTCCACAATTCTGCGGTAGAAGGGCGGCAAAAGGTGACATTTGCGGCGGATCCGCGGCGGTTTGGTAGAGTTGGGATGTGATATTTTGTAGTATTGATCTTAACAGCATATATTCACTCAGGGCATCTAGGATTTCTGGTTTTGGGACTATATATAGGACCGAGAGCTTCACATCAAAAATCATCAACCAAAGAGATCAAGAGGTCCAAGACGATCCACACATCTGAGTTGATCATCAGTTGTTCATCTACTTCCAACAAGATAGAGATCGAGAGCAAAAACTAGGGTTCTTGTACTCTACTTTAAAAGGATTTGTACATGATATAGTTGATTAATAAAGGTAGAGTTTTTATTAGTCTTTTCACAATTAATTTCTGCACCTAATTTCTGCATCTTACATTATGATCTCATTCTTCATCTTTTCTTCTCCAACCATGCATGAGTAATTCCTTGCTTACTAGGGTTCGTAGGCTAGAATAGATCAATAGATGATAAAATATTTTTAACTTCTTTTATAAATTTTAATGTTTATAAACTTTAGCAAAATAAATGTTAGCATCCTTATCGGGCGTGCTACCAATTTATTGATAGTCTTGACCACGATTTCAGATTAGATTAACACTTTTTTTATTAGGGACTAGACATGAACAGAGTCAGTGCAAGGACAAGGGTTAGGAGTAGGAAACCCTAGTTTCTTCCAAAAGAACCCTAATCTACATTCATCACTATCGATATAGTTTTAAAGTATTAAAAGATAAAATGAGTCATTTTTAATTAATCATCTATTACTACTAAGTCCTATGAACCCTACAAGCCCCTTCTTCATAAATTATACATCCGTAGTATATCCGTAACGACAAACAATCACCTATCTTCTATCAACTCATCTAAAGCAAGAAAAAGGTTTGCGTTTCCCTCCGGACGACCCGTACTCATCGCGGCTAGCTACTAGCGACACCGTCTTGATTGCGGTTACTTTATTTACAACACTTCACTCTTTAAACAGATCAATCAAATGGCGCCGTTGCCGGGAAAACGGCTGTAATTTTTTTTCTTGCTATTCGGGTTGAATTCTTATTAAATCCGGCAACCATAAAAAAATCAAAACCGTATCTTGTGTATTTAATGATTATTGTGTGAGCTTTTCAAGGGAATCTGGAGCAACTGGAGGAAACCAACAGAGAGTTAGAAAATTTCGATGAAGCCCAGAGGAGTATAGGGATGCTCTGAAGAAAAATCAGCAGGAGAAGACTCCATTGTGCGGCGGAACCGCGGCAGAAGTGAGCTATTGACGGCAGAACCGCGGCTCTCTGGTGGAGTTGGGCCCCCAAAATCCTCAAGTAATTTCTTCATATCTTTCTATCTTCTATAAAACTCCAATAATCTGATTTTGACTGTAGGATTCTTTGCAAAAAAGCACCGTTCAAAAATCTTTTTGCGTGTTTTGATATTGGTTTGTTTGTGCATATCTTAACCGGACATTAAGGGGAAATAACCCAAATCCAGATTAGGTAGGCATTTCATCACCCTTTCTAGGCCCCACAAATCACAAAACAAGCATATTTTCACCCTACATTAATTAAAAAATATCTAGACCAAAACTCTAAGGACCGTCGCGCTAAATTAGGACAGAGGAGGGTCGTGGGTAATCTATCCCTTATCCGCATCTTTCTTGTGGTGTCTAGACAAGCGTGATTAAGGAAAGTGGTTACTTAATTAGGCCCGCTATTTTTGGTGATTCGTATAGCGAATACCTCCAACATACATGGCACTTATCTGGCCACAAGAGCGATAAAGAGGTGATAGAGGATTAATCCTGCGACTTATTCTTTAGAAGTCTAGGAGCGGTCTAGTGACTTGACCTAGGTGGCCCTAGTTCTATGGTTTGATTGTGCATGTTTGTGATTTGTTGAGTCAAGCCTTAAGTCCGATCTTTTTCAAAACAAACTTTTTAACAAAAAAAACTTCGTTCTCACACATGTTGCCACGTGCACTAAACCCGCTTAGTGCATGATCGGCTGGACACGGGATTCTAGTGCCCGTCTTGTTCGCATTTTTCTCTCGAGTCCAAAGTCGGTACTTCTTCATCTTCTATTTCCCCTCCACCCACCACATATCCCGAAATGGACGGATCTCCATCGAGATTTCACGATACCACCCTGCCAGCACCCGTAAGTGCGCAGAATCCACCGCGCATCTCTCTCCAAGAAAGATGCTACCCTGTACGTGGACCCTTTCCTACTTGTCTGTCTCTTCCACCGGCCAATGGGGATAATTTCGAAATTAAACCCCACTTTATCAACTTGTTGCCCAAATTTCACCGGCTTGAATCCGAAGACGCATAAATTTTTATAACCAAATTCGAAAACATATGTGCAATGATGGGCACAACCTAACTTTCTGGGGATGTTATGCGATTACATCTTCTCCCTTTTACTTTGTGCGATTTAACAGAAAAATGGCTTTATAGCACTGTCGCACATTCTATCGCCAAATAGGATGAATTCTTTATAACATTCCTAAAGAAATTTTATCCCAATCACAAAACCGCCCGTGTTCGAAGCGAGATTAACCAGTTTACCCAAATTCCTAACGAACCATTCTGGAAATGCTTTGAGTGGTTTAAGGATCTTCTTCTACAATGCCCCCATCATTGATAGATGGCAACTTTGTCGATTTATATATGAGGGTGTTAATCCTGCCATGAAACAAATGCTTGAAACCATTTGTCAATGTCATTTCATGTGTAAAGACGATAACGAAGCTTGGCAATTCCTGGAAGATCTTGCCGAACAAACCTTACAGTAGGAAAGCGTTAGACTTCATCTAGGGCAGGTATTCATCAGCTCGATGTTTCCATCGTAGTAAAAACCGAAATGGCCGCGATGAAAAAGAAACCAGACGCTATCGAAAACAAAATTCTCGCCTGCCTCCCTAAACCAAGTTACGCTCCCTAAAACCGTGTGTGGTTGTTGTTCTGACCCATCACATTTAACAGAAGAATGCCTTTTGAATTCTCCGTTTCAAGGTCATGAACATACTAATGCTGCTTTTCAGTAACGACCTAGAACGATCCCTATTCTTCCACATATAATTAGCGATGGAGGAATCACCCTAATTTCGTTTGGAACCAAAACCAAAATCAAAATCAAAACCAGTTCCCAAGCAACTATCAAAAGCTTTCCCCACAGTAACAACAACCACCACAACAAAGTCGGCACCCCTTTCAACCACAATCTTTTCAAACCCGGCCAACAACTTTGATCCTTATAATAATATTTCAACGGCCTGGTACCAATAAAACCTCTGCGCTCGAACGTAATTTAGAAACGTTCATTAAACAATCCATGCAAACGACGACTAATTTAATGTCTTCTATCCAAACATTAGTGCAACACACTGCTTCCCACAATGAATGCATAAAATCGATAGAAGCACAACTTGCACAGTTAAATGCCGCGATGAGCGAGAAAGAGAAAGGGAGACATCCATCTCAACCTCTACCAAATCCTGGCCACTCACAAAGCATGAATATCATCCTTCAAAATCATAATGTGGCTGCCGTAACCTATACCAAATAGGTTAAGGGCCAACAGACCAAGTCCCTAAATGGAGAAGATCGTGGACTTTTTCAAGCAAGTTAACATAAATATTCTTCTCCTAGATGCTATCAAACAAATTCCGTCCTATACGAAAATTTTAAAGGACTTGTGCACCAGGAAGAGGAAAACTCAAGTACCTAAAAAGGTTTTCTTAGCGAGTAATATGAGCAATTCTCTTATCCAATTGGTGTCTACGAAACGTAAGGACCACGGTAGTCCTACGATTTCTATAACTATTGGCGATAAAAATATCAATCGTGCTCTACTCGATTTAGGTGCTAGTGTTAACTTGCTTCCGTATTCGGTTTAGGAGCAATTACGGATAGGAGAGTTGAAACCTACGCATTTCACTCTCCAGATGGCCGATCGATCTATCACTCAACCTCGGGGTGAGCTAGAGGACGTATTAATCAAAGTCGAGGAATTTGTAATCCCTATGGACTTTATAGTTATAAATACACAGCCTGTAGCAAACCCACGGAACCAAATTCCGGTGATTTTAGGTCGATCTTTCCTAGCAACTTCAAACGCGATAATCAATTGTCGTAACGGTTCAATGAACCTGTCCTTTAGGAAGATGACAATTGAACTTAACATCAAAAATCTAGGAAGTCAACCATCCAAACCTAATGCTCATGTATGTTATGTCGAAAAGATAGCTACCGACAGTTGTGAATCTGAGGAGCTTCACGATTCTGATCTCGATGCCACTAGTGCGTTGTTGTTTAATCCTACTATTTATTATACAAGTGAAGATCCTTCTGTCGAAAAGTCCACACCTATGTCCGAACCATTTAACTTGTCAAATGATTTAGTCGAGCTATCCGAGTTTCATGACTCCTTTTTCGATGAGATTATCATTCGGGATCTTGATGAAAGTTTTGAAGATATTTTTGCCGAAGAACGCGCATTCCTAGAAGACATGGGAGTTGTGATGAATCAACCCCCACCCAAAGAAGTTGAACCGACACCCCTTCTTCTTATCAAAAACAAGAATGCGAGTATTGCACCACCACTGTTTCATCTCTACCAACCGAGACGTAAACCCGATCGATTACACCTCTTACCTCCCCACTTCTGCACATCTATAATTTTCCACCAACCATGGTGTTACATTGATAAAATATTTAAATGGTTGGTGTTGACTTTTGGTCTTTGTAAAGCTTTGCATAGACCGATAACTTTACTCCATCTTATATTGCTTAATACTGTTTTACTCATGTTTGGAGGGGGGAGAAAATATTTTTCTCTTGAAAGAAAATAAATTTTTACAAAATTGTGAGCCAAAAATAAGTTTGGGGGAGGATTTCACTGTCATTAATTCTTTTCCCCGTTACTAACTTCTTACTAAATCAATAGGTTTTAAGTTTAACAGATGACATCAGTGAGGACACTGCTGCAAATAGGTTTGGGGAAGGTTTATGCTTATTCACGCATCAGTTTGTATTATACTAAATAATAGCACAAATTTTTTTTGATAATAAAAGTTAGAAAGTAAAAAATACATTTGAAAGACAGGAAGAGATTTAAGAAAAGCAAGAAAATTAGATGTTTTATAATGAAGCTAGTAATAAATAGACATGAGCTGTTGTCCCAAGGGTTAGTAAGATGAAAGGAATCAATAATCTGAGGACAGAAATAAGTATGAAAAATAGTTTCTATTCTTGAGTCCAAACATCTTAACGTTGATATCCTACTATTTGCACTTGCATACATCTTGAAACTTGGGATAGTAGAGAATACCTTGAAATGCTCTTGTCTAAAAGCCTTAGTATGAAGGAAAATAAATATATAAATGAAAAAAATGGTGAAGAAAAATGAACACTGATTTTTTAATTACTTAAGGAGGCATACAAAAAATATAGCGAGGGTACTTTATCATCTAGTGCCTTAGACCAACTGGTTTGGGAGCCACTGCTAAGCCTTAGGTGTTGCAAGATGAGAATATTGCTAACTACGCCTAAAACAGTGAGCACATTTGATAATCGGTTGGTTAGTACCTCAAGAATTATTAACGGTCGTATGAAGAATGTGTGAGCAATTCCATCTAAAACATTCACCGACTAAAAAGTACTAAGAAAGATGGACAAGAGTATGATAGCTTGAATTGAATTCTCTAAGTGTAGGGATGTCTTTTACACACACGCAGGGGTATATGATCGATGTTTTGAAGAAAGGTAGAGAGGAAGACTAAAGGCGGCGTTTTATTGAGAGATGATGTGATTTCTGATATCTTTTCATGACTATTAAAATAGGGCTTGATTGGTTGTAAAATTCAAGACTGTGTCGTGTGTAACTCGAATGAATTTCTTTGTGTCGGTATTGAGAGAATGAATAAAATTCACAATCAAAGAATTATATTTGACCGCAATCAACTACGGTGTTGGATGTAGATTGTAAGTAAGTGCGGATCGTCCACAGGGATTGTGCGATTCGTTTCTATGTTTGATTTGTTTGAATTGAAAAGTTAATCGAAAAGAAAAGAAAACATGATTCAAGATTTTATCGATTGATTCAGGTGTCACTAGTCTAATCAAGAATCAAGAAAATGATAAACAATCGAGAATTGGGTTTCGATGATATTTCCAAACAAATGTCAAGAATCTAAATGAGGCTCGCAGGAATCGATCGGATCTATAAACGTGATATAATCTCAAAATATCGTATTCTTGTCCTTCGAAGAATTGATACTAAATCGATGATGATCGACGAGAGTTAGGGCTTTCTCGTGAAACTAGGGTTTCATCATCTAACCCTTGTTCTTTCGTCGATATCATTCACATTCTAGCCTCTAGAAATTTCAAGAAACGATCGTAACTCCCCAATTTCAAGCGATATCAATCAAGAAAGCATCGCAACGAAACTGGGTCGTCGGTTCTTGAACTTGCTAGGGTTTACAAAACTCATAGGAATCAAGAATCGTTTTAAGATATGTTACATCATCATTCTATTGATCGTCTCGACTCCTCGACGAGCGGAGTATTACTCAAACATCACAACAAGAACCACAACTAGAAATTGAGATCGAATCATGATGCAAGAATTTAAAGGAAACAAGATCAAAGAATATCACCTTTTATTTATATCAACAATTTGATTACAGTCGCTCAAGAACTACAAGAGGAAGAACTAAATTGTCGATCTGGCGTCGCTTTTCTCCGTGAGTCGTGGATCGGCTTGGACCACTTGCTCTGTTGAAGATCGGCTTCGCTCATAAAAGGTTGAAGGGCTTCTTGCTTGGTTTGGTACTCGGGAATCTTGAATTTGATTGGAATTAGGGTTAGGGTTTCACACAAGTCTTGTCACTAGACTTGTGGAAGAAGATGAAGAAAATGAGTGAATGGATCTAGATTGAATTAATAGAATTCTCCAAGAGATGATTCTTTTTACAAGTGAGCCTAGGTCCTTATTTATAGATCTCCAAACCCTAGGCTTTGAGTTTGAAATAGAAGTTCCCTCCAAAAGTTTGTTGAAAGACTTCTAGAAGTAGTTAGTTAGGCTTAGCTTAGGGTTTAAGCTAGGGTTTAAGGAGAAGTTTCTAGAATGATAGGCTAGTTTAGTGTAGCTCCAAGGGTATGCTGATCTGGCAGAAGCTTCTGGGGCTTTCTGGAAAATGTTGTGTCATTCTGAGCTGTAGGCATTGAGATAGAAGTTGTGGTGCAAATCTGAGGTTGTGAAGTCGACAAGCCGCCGCGGTTCCGCCGCATTAGCTGGCTTAGGCCGCGGAACCGCGGCCATTTTGGCTCCTTGGGGCTTCATCTTTCTGTTGTTGGCTTCTTCTGTATTTTGATATATTTTCTGATATGTTAAATCTCTGAATGTCTCTTAGAACAATACCAGATTCCAAATCCATGAGCAGTCTTGTCATGTAAATTTTGACCGATCTTCTGATTTTCCTGCACGGACTTCGAAACACGGGTTGCGATATATAGAAATGATGACATGCTATGAAATGCAGTCAATTTCCCTAGAACTGCCGGTTTTAAGGTCTAACACATGTAATCTGATATTTGACGACTGTTTTGCTAATATGTGCTATATGAATGCCGAACACTTCTATATGAATGCAAATGACAGGGAAATTGCCGGTTAAAAGATGCAATATTTTCGACTAATCAAATTCCCCTAAACTTAATTTCGATCGTCTCGAGCGAACTTTTTATTAAAAAGAGAAGGAGAAAATAAAGAAAGAGAAAAACTAACTAGCACACTTTCGTAGGCAACACGATTGCACTGAGCACGTGCAACAAGCCTTTAAACCTCTAGGTGTCCCTAGTAGGAGGAGTGTTGTCTCCTGAGGGTTTTCAGCGGATTGCACCCACAAAATCCAATAATAAAAGGAAGATCATGAATATTACATTTAAAGAAAAGAATTGTAAAAGAAAAGCCTTAAAAATTAGGGTTTCCAACTAAGCTAGCTTTTCGGTTATCATGAGCCCTATCTTAATGGTCATGAAAAGATGTCGGAAATCACGTCCTCCCTCAATAAAACATCGTCTTATTTTTCATTCCTATCTTTCTTCCAAACATCGATCATATAACCCTGCGTGTATGTAAATACATCCCTACACCCGGAGAATTCAATTCAAGCTATCATACTCTTGCCCATCAACCTCAGTACTTTTTAATTAATGAATATTTAGATGAGATTGCTCACACACTTTCATGCGACCGTTAATACTTCTTGAGGTACTAACCGACCGATTACTCCTGTGCTTACTTACTTGGTGTATTTTCCTCGTCTTGCACCACCTCAGGCATAGCAGTGACTCCCAGACCAGTTGGCCTTAGGGCACTAGGTGAAGAGGCACCATCGCTATACATTTTTTATTGCCCTTGGTGATAACAAAACCAGTGTCCATTTTTCTCACCACTTTATATCTTCTTTATTCTTTTTTTTTTCCTTCATACTTTTGGCTTTAAGACAAGAGCATTTCAAGGTATCCTCTACTATCCCAGGCTTTAAGACGTGTGTAAGTGAGAATAGCAGAGTATCAACGTTCAAAATGTTTGGCTTCCAGAATAGAAACTATTTTTCAGACTTATTTTTATCCTCAGATTAGTGACGTCTTTCATCTTACTAACCCTTGGGACAACGGTTCATAACTACTTATTACTAGTTCGTATAAGAAAACTTCTAATTTTCTTGGTTTTCTTAAATTTTTCTAATCTCATGGATGTAATTGTTCACTATCTAAACTTTTATTATCTTATTTATGTACAAAAATGTTTAAATGTTAAAATATTTTATTTTATTTTTTGAAAATTTTAAATTTTTATAGATTTTGAAATTTTTTAAAATTTTATAAGTTTTTAAAGAAATGTTTTGTGCTTATGCAAATGATATGCAAATGATGCAAAAAATAAGCACAAACCTCCCCCAAACTTGTTTTCAACAGTGTCCTCACTGTTGCCAACCGCTATACCTACAAAACCTGTAAGCCTGGGGGGAATTATTAGTGGGGGCAAAATATATAAGTGAAGAACTTCCCCCAAACTTACTCTTTTCATTCACCTCCATTCAAAAGATGATGCAATGATATACATGATATGAAGGTGAGACGGAGGAATTTTAATCCAAATAAATTGGCTCCTGTAAGAACAGGAGCTCCTCCGTGGGGTCAGTGGAAAAATACGGCTTTAGTCTATGTCCATTCACTTTGAAAAAGGTGCCGTTTTTAACATTTTCTACTTCTACTGTCCCGTGCGGGTATACAGACCACACAACAAAAGGTCCCTTCCATCGAGATCGGAGCTTACCAGCGTGAAGGTGTAGTCGTGAATCATAAAGAAGGACTTGTTGACCTTGTGTAAATATTTTCCTCAAAATGTTTTTATCGTGAAAAACCTTGGTCCTATTCTTTACAATTACAGCGTTATCATAAGCTTCATCGCGGAGTTCGCTTAGCTCATTTATTTGCAACTTCCGAAAGTTGCAAGCAAGGTTTAGATCAAAATTTATTTCCTTAATAGCCTACAATACTTTATGCTCTATCTCGACAGGTAAGTGACATGCTTTTCCAAACACTATCCTATATGGAGACATCCCTAGGTCGGTCTTATATGCAGTTCGGAATGCCCAAAGAGCATCCGTCAGTTTGGTCGACCAGTCTTTTCTATTTTTAGCAACAGTTTTCTCCAGGATAAGTTTGATTTTTCTGTTTGAGATTTCAGCCTGCCCGCTTGTTTGGGGATGATAGGGTGTAGAAAGTCGGTGGTTGATTGAGTATTTCCGCATCAGTGTCTCGAAAGACCTGTTGCAGAAATGTGTCCCATTATCGCTAATAATAGCGCGTGGGTGTCCAAATCGCGAAAAGATATTCTCTTTCAAGAATTTAATGACAACTTTCCTGTCATTAGTGCGACATGGAATGGCTTCCACCCACTTTGAGACATAATCAACCGCCAGCAGTATGTACAAATTCCCAAAGGAGTTGGGAAAGGGACCCATAAAATCAATGCCCCAAACATCGAATATTTCAACAACCAGAATGGGTTGCTGAGGCATTTCATTCCTCTGGGAGATTCTACCCGTGTACTGACATTGTGTACAGGTTTTGCAATAGTCAAATGCGTCCTTGAATAAGGTCAGCCAATAAAATCCATATTGCAAAACCTTTTCCGCCGTCTTTTTAGGACCGAAGTGACCCCCACAGGCCTGATCATGACAAAAATAAAGAACACTCTTGAACTCTTCTTTCGGGACACACCGGCGAATGATCTGATCAGGACAATACTTAAACAAGTATGGATCGTCCTAGTAAAAGTGTTTTACTTGGGATAGAAAGCGGTATTTGTCCTGTTTTGACCAATCACTGGGTATAAGTCCCGTGACAAGATAGTTCACAATATCCCTTAACCATGGTTCATTGGATACGCTCAAGAGTTGTTCGTCAGGAAACGAGTCATTGATCGGTAGGGTCACAGGGGAAGAAGAGATGCGTGAAAGATGGTCGGCTACTACATTTTCACATCCTTTCTTATCTTTGATAACAAGATCAAATTCTTGTAACAGAAGGATCCAACGTATTAGTCGACCTTTTGCATCTTTCTTCGCCAGAAGATGTTTTAAAGCGGAATGGTCAGTATACACAACTATAGATGAGCCAATTAAGTAAGGCCTGAATTTTTATAATGCAAATACAACCGCTAAAAGTTCCTTTTCGGTGGTTGTATAATTAATTTGTGCATCATTCAGGGTCTTACTTGCATAGTATATCACGTGTGGCATCTTTTCGATGTGCTGTCCTAAGACTGCACCTACTGCAAAATCAGATGCGTCACACATCAGCTAAAAGGAATAGTCCCAATTTGGAGACGATAGCACGGGGGCTGAAGTGAGTGAGTGTTTAAGTGAGTCGAAAGCTGTCTCACAGTCCGAGTCAAAATGGAAGGTCGTATCCTTGGCCAGGAGAAGAGTTAAAGGTCTAGCAATTTTGCTAAAGTCCTTAATGAATCTCCTATAAAAGCCCGCATGGTCAAGGAAAGATCGAATATCTTTGACGATTTTGGGATGAGGGAGGTTTTGAATGACATCTATCTTAGCTCTGTCAACCTCAATGCCTTTCTGTGAAATGACATGTCCAAGAACAATTCCTTCTTGGACCATGAAATGGCATTTTTTCCAGTTCAAAGTCAAGTTCTTCTCTTTGCAACGAGTAAGAACAGCGTCAAGATTCGCTAGGAAATCAGAAAAAGAGTCTCCAAAAATCGAGAAATCGTCCATAAAAATCTCCAGAAAATTCTCTACCATATCAGAGAATATCCCCATCATACACCGCTGAAAGGTAGCGGGAGCATTGCATACCCCAAAGGGCATGCGACTGTAAGCAAAGGTACCAAAAGGACAAGTAAAAGTGGTTTTATCTTGATCCTTTTTGGCGATGGGGACTTGATTATAGCCTGAGTATCCGTCCATAAAACAATAATACTCTCGTCCCGCTAAGCATTCCAGCATTTGATCAATGAATGGTAGAGGAAAGTGGTCTTTCCTCGTGGCAGCATTGAGTTTTCTATAATCGATACATACACGCCACCCAGTTTGGGCGCGTGTCTGAATCAACTCATTTGCCTCATTGGTTATAACAGTGATGCCGGATTTCTTAGGAACGACATGTATAGGACTCACCCATTGGCTATCGGAGATGGGGTATATAATACCATTATCTAAGCATTTGACGATCTCTTTCATTACAGCTTCCTTCATGACGGGATTCAACCGTCTCTGTGGTTCTCAGGTTGGTCTGGCATCATCCATTACATGTATATGATGTTCAACTATCAAGGGACTAATCCCTTTGATGTCCGCCATACTCCAACCAAACGCCTCTTTGTTAGATCTCAATACCGATAAAAGTGCATTCTCTTGCTCTAAGGCTAGAGAGGCGGATATTATAACCGGTAAAGACTCCTTCTCACCTAAATAAGCATATTTCAGATGAGAAGGTATTATTTTTAGATCTAATTCAGGCGGAGAAATGATAGAAGGAGGGATCATTGAGTGATTTTTGGATTTACAAAGAAGCTCAGAGCCTATGAAAGATACAGACTCGGGTGGAGAAAAGTCAGGAGTGCAGGACTCAAGTGTAGGTAAAGTGTCCTCACTAAGATCTTGTGTAAATTCAAACAGAGTTGTGGTAATGTCGTCGAGATCAGTAAAGCAAAGTTCCTCAGCTCCGCAACTATCGGGAGCGATCTCATGGACAGAGCACACATCTAAAATATGAGCAGAGGGTTCTGATGGATGACTTCCAACCTTGTAGATGTTTAGTTCAATGGTCATATTTCCAAATGATAAATTCATTGAACTGTTTCTACAGTTTATAACAGCGTTGGAAGTGGCAAGGAAATGACGACCCAGAATCACCGGAATTTGGCCCCGGGGGTTTGCTACAGGCTGTGTGTCGAGCACAATGAAGTCTACAGGGAAAATAAATTCCCCGACCTTTATCAACACATCCTCTAGTTCACCCCTTGGTTTGGTGATTGAACGGTTTGCCATCTGGAGAGTGCAGTGAGCAGGTTTCAGCTTTCCAATCCCTAATTACTCATATACAGAATATGGAAGTATGTTAACACTTGCGCCAAGGTCTAAAAAAGCACGATTTATGTTTTTACCCCCAATAGAAATCGATATTGTAGGACATCCTGGGTCCTTTCGTTTCTTTGGTAGCTGGGGAATAAAAGCAGTGCTAATATTATTAGACATAAAGACCTTCTTTGGCACTTGAGTCTTCCTCTTCCTAGTGCACAAGTCCTTAAGAATTTTCGCATAAGCGGGGACTTGTTGAATCGCATCTAGAAGAGGGATGTTGATGTTAACCTGTTTGAACATTTCTATAATTTTCTCCATATGAGGACTCGTTCTATTACCCCTTAACCGATTCGGTTAAGGAGCTTTCGCAATAAGCGCCGGGTCCATCATAGGAGAAGGAAGAGGGGGTAGACGAGATCCCAAAAGAGGTGTGGGGATCGTCTGTGGAGAACTATAAGGGTTGGGTTGAGGTGTTGAGCCTAGTGGGAAATGGAGAATAGGCTCTCGAGAAGGTGGTGGGGTAGAAGAAGAAGGATCAGAAGGAGACGTGTGTGTGTGAGGAAAGGTCTCAGCCGGGGTGTTATTGATAGGATTTTCAATATCATCAATTCCTTCCCTGACATGATTGTTCAGCACTCTTCCCGATCTCAACGTTGTGACGACATTAACATTGTAATGCCCAGGATTCTGTAGGGGTTGAGAGGGAAGTTTCCCTTTTTCTCTCGCACTCATTTCAGCTTTAAGTCGAGCTATTTCAGCTTCCATCGATCTGATACTCTCAGCTTGAGATGCTGAGTTTTTCTTTATCTCACTGACGGAAGTTCTAATCTCAGCCGAAACCTCTATGAAATTTGACAAGAGTGATTTCATGGTTTGAGTGAATTGAGAAAGTTCGTCAGAACCGGCCAACTGCATAGGATTAGACTGTGCAGGAGTGTTGACCTGGTTGTGGAAATTTTGTGACTGGTAGGGGTGCTAAGTGAGTTGAAGTGGTTGCTGTTGTGGTGAAAGAGCCCTTTGAAAATTATTTTGGCTAGGAACCGTGTTTTGAGATTGTTGTTGGTTCCAGGCAAAATTCGGGTGATTCCTCCAACCCTGATTATACGTGGAAGAATATGGATCGTTTTTAGGTCTTTGAAATGCGGCATTAGTATGCTCATGACCTTGAAACGGACATTCTTCCGTCAAGTGAGACGGATCAGAACAACAGCCACATACAGTTTTGGGGAGCGACATTGGGTTTAGGGAGGCTACAGAAAATTTGTGTTCCATAGCGTCGAGCTTCTTTTGTATTGCTTCCATCTCAGCTCGAACACCTATGGATACATCTATTTGGTGTACACCACCCCTATTCAATGGTTGGGTTCCACTCTCCCACTGTAGTGATTTTTCAGTGAACTCTTCTAAATACTTCAATGCTTCCCCATCATCCTTAGTCATAAAAGTACCTTGACACATGTTTTCAAGGCTCTGTTTAGTGTTTGGGTTAATGCCCTCATAAATGATTCGGCACAATTCCCATCCGTGATGAGGACACTGAACCAATAGATCCTTGAAACGTTCAAAGCATTTTGAAAATGGTTCAGTAGGGAGCTGGGCAAATTGATTCAGTTCTCTACGGATTCGAGCTGTCTTTTGTATTGGGTAAAATTTCTTAAGGAATGCCGCTACAAATTCTTCCCAATTTGTAATAGAGTGTGCGGAAGTGTTATATAACCACTTCTCGGCTATATCGCACAATGTAAATGGAAGAAGTCGTAGACACATCGCATCCACTGAAAGTTGTGACGTACCCATCATTGCGCATACGTTTTTAAATTTGGTAATGAAAACGTAAGCGTCCTCAGTCTCGAGTCCGTGGAATTTGGGTAAAAGGTTGATGTATTGGGGTTTAATCTCAAAGTTATCCCCGTTGGCTGGTGGTGTGGATAAGCAGGTTGAAAGAGGACCTCGCAGTGGATAGCACCTCTCTTGGAGAGAGATGCGGGGTGGATTCTGCGCACCAACGGACGGCGGCAGATTAGGGTTAAAGAAGTTCGATGGTGGTGGATCCATCGATGTGGGTGTGGTAGTGGGTAAAGGAAAGGTAAATGGAGAAATATCGACTTCGAAGTCGATAAAGGGTACGCAGACTAAACGGGCACTAGAATCCCGTGTCCAGCCTATCTTGTACTAAAAAGGGTTAGTACAAATGGCAGCGTTGGCTTTATAATTAGGGGTAATGAATGAATGCGGTGTTTGCTTTGAAAAAGGGGCGGATTTTAGAAAAAATGATGCGACACAACAAATGCAACAATACAAAACCCTAATTCTATTGGTCGCCTAGGTCAGATCTCTAGACCGCTCCTAACTGCCAGAAGACAAGACGCAGGATAAAATCCTCCACTGCCTCTTTGTCTCTCCTGTGGCCAGGTAAGTGGAAGGTTCTCCACTACGTAAGTAGTGGGCCTAATTAAGTAACCACTAGTCTTCGACACACTTGCCTAGACACCACAAGAGAAACGCGGATAAGCAATGAATTACCCACGGCCTTCTTCTGTCCTAAGTGAGCGCGACGTTCCTTAGAGTCATCTCTAGATATTTTTTAGTTAATTTGGGGTAAAATGCGGATGCAAGTTTTGTGCTTTTCGGGGCCTAGGAAGGGTAATGAACTCCCCACCTAATTTGGATTTGGCCGTGCCCCTTAATATCCGTATTTAGAATGCAAACAACCAAGAAACAAAATCACGCACAAATTTACTTTTGCAATTTGCGAGCTGGGATTATTTGCAAAGAAGCCTGCAGAAAATTATTAGTTGGAGCAGATAAAGAAGAAGAGAAGAAAGTGAGAAGCTTACAGTGAAATTTTTGTGCAGAGAGGGCTTCACCAAGCCGCGGATCCGCCGCTATTGCTGGCTCCCACCGCGCTTTCGCGGCCGTTGGTACTATTCACAGTACCAATTTTCAACAGCAGCTTATTGTTGATGTCTTCTGCTCTCTGGAAATTTCCAAAAAATTTCTTCAATTGCACAACAGCTCCAGATTTCCTTGCAATGAACCACAACAAATCGTTTAGATTTTGTGCGAATTTTGATCTCAAAATAACAATGGAATAAATTTTTCAATTCAAATTTCAATATAAAATGAATTAGCGCGTGGTCCCCGGCAATGGCGCCATTTGATTGGTTGTAAAATTCAAGACTGTGTCGTGTGTAACTCGAATGAATTTCTTTGTGTCGGTATTGAGAGAATGAATAAAATTCACAATCAAAGAATTATATTTGACCGCAATCAACTACGGTGTCGGATGTAGATTGTAAGTGAGTGCGGATCGTCCATATGGATTGTGCGATTCGTTTCTATGTTTGATTTGTTTGAATTGAAAAGTTAATCGAAAAGAAAACACGATTCAAGATTTTATCGATTGATTCAGGTGTCACTAGTCTAATCAAGAATCAAGAAAATGATAAACAATCGAGAATTGGGTTTCGATGATATTTCCAGACAAATGTCAAGAATCTAAATGAGGCTCGCAGGAATCGATCGGATCTATAAACGTGATGTAATCTCAAGATATCGTATTCTTGTCCTTCGAAGAATTGATACTAGATCGATGATGATCGATGAGAGTTAGGGCTTTCTCGTGAAACTAGGGTTTCATCATTTAACCCTTGTTCTTTCGTCGATATCATTCACATTCTAGCCTCTAGAAATTTCAAGAAACGATCGTAACTCCCCAATTTCGAGCGATATCAATCAAGAAAGCATCACAACGAAACTGGGCCGTCAGTTCTTGAACTTGCTAGGGTTTACAAAACTCGTAGGAATCAAGAATCGTTTTAAGATATGTTACATCATCATTCTATTGATCGTCTCGACTCCTCGACGAGCGGAGTATTACTCAAACATCACAACAAGAACCACAACTAGAAATTGAGATCGAATCATGATGCAAGAATTTAAAGGAAACAAGATCAAAGAATATCACCTTTTATTTATATCAACAATTTGATTACAGTCGCTCAAGAACTACAAGAGGAAGATCTAAATTGTCGATTTGGCGTCGCTTTTCTCCGTGAGTCGTGGATCGGCTTGGACCACTTGCTCTGTTGAAGATCGGTTTCGCTCATAAAAGGTTGAAGGGCTTCTTGCTTGGTTTGGTACTCGGGAATCTTGAATTTGATTGGAATTAGGGTTAGGGTTTCACACAAGTCTTGTCACTAGACTTGTGGAAGAAGATGAAGAAAATGAGTGAATGGATCTAGATTGAATTAATAGAATTCTCCAAGAGATGATTCTTTTTACAAGTGAGCCTAGGTCCTTATTTATAGATCTCCAAACCCTAGGCTTTGAGTTTGAAATAGAAGTTCCCTCCAAAAGTTTGTTGAAAGACTTCTAGAAGTAGTTAGTTAGGCTTAGCTTAGGGTTTAAGCTAGGGTTTAAGGAGAAGTTTCTAGAATGATAGGCTAGTTTAGTGTAGCTCCAAGGGTTTGCTGATCTGGCAGAAGCTTCTGGGGCTTTCTGGAAAATGTTGTGTCATTCTGAGCTGTAGGCATTGAGATAGAAGTTGTGGTGCAAATCTGAGGTTGTGAAGTCAACAAGCCGCCGCGGTTCCGCCGCATTAGCTGGCTTAGGCCGCGGAACCGCGGCCATTTTGGCTCCTTGGGGCTTCATCTTTCTGTTGTTGGCTTCTTCTGTATTTTGATGTATTTTCTGATATGTTAAATCTCTAAATGCCTCTTAGAACAATACCAGATTCCAAATCCATGAGCAGTCTTGTCCTGTAAATTTTGACCGATCTTCTGATTTTCCTGCACGGACTTCGAAACATGGGTTGCGATATATAGAAATGATGCCATGCTATGAAATGCAGTCAATTTCCTTAGAACTGCCGGTTTTAAAGTCTAACACATGTAATCTGATATTTGACGACTGTTTTGATAATATGTGCTATATGAATGCCGAACACTTCTATATGAAAGAAAATGACAGGGAAATTGCCGGTTAAAAGTTGCAATATTTTCGACTAATCAGGGCTCATGGCTAGTAAAAAGCTAGTGTTGTTTGAAACTCTTATTTTCAAGTTCTTTCTTTTATTTTTTATCTCTGTATGTGACTTTCATCATCTTACTTTATTATGGGATTTTGTGGGTGTAATCCGCTGAAAACCCTCAGGAGACAATACTCCTACTAGGGACATCTAGAGGTTTAAAGGCTTGTTGCATGTGCTCAGTGCAATCGTGTTGCCTACGAAAGTGTGCTAGGTTTCTCTTTTTCTTCTTTTTCTCTTTAATAATTAATTTCTCGGGACGATCAAATTTATGTTTGGGGGTATTTGATTAGTATAAATTATTGCACATTTGAATGATTATTTTCCCCACTATTGTTAAGTTCTAAAAGGTGTTTATTGTAATTATAGAATATATGAGGGTTTATGGGTAAAAAATTTATTATCGTATGTTTCTACATTATAATTAACATAATGAGGGAAAATACATGCATATACCATTTATATAAAATATTATTAATTAAAATATGCATATCATTTGAAATATTTCTAATCAATATTCTTAACATATAATATCATATAAAATGGTTAGGATAATATCACAAAAATACCAAATACTACTAACAATTTGATTTGAGATATTATGCAGATATTAGATCAGGATGGGAATCTAAGAGATCCGAGATGTCGAAATCGAATCTGCCAAAATATTGAAACAAATCATGAAATATTGCAAAGGAAAGACTTAGAGCATTATTTTTAGAATCTAGACATCTAGAGAATCTCCAAAAATGATGTCAAAACATCAGAAAAAATCCCAAAACCTAATTCCACAATTATGCAGAAGAAAGGCGGCAAAATGTGACATTTGCGGCCGCGATGGTTTAATAGAGTAGGGATGTGATATTTTGTAGTATGGATCTTAATAGCATATATTCACTCAGGGCATTTCGGGTTTCTGGTTTCGGGACTATATATAGGACCGAGAGCTTCACCTAAAAAATTATCAACCGAAGAGATCAAGAGGTCCAAGACGATCCACGCATCCGAGTTGATCATCAGTTGTTCATCTACTTCCAACAAGATAGAGATTGAGAGCAAAAAATAGGGTTCGTGTACTCTACTTTAAAAGGATTTGTACATGATATAGTTGATTAATAAAGATAGAGTTTTTATTAGTCTTTTCGCAATTAATTTCTGCACTTAATTTCTGCATCTTACATTATGATCGCATTCTTCATCCTTTCTTCTCCAAACATACGTGAGTAATTCCTAGCGTGTTAGCGTTCATAGGCTAGAGTAGATCAATGGATGATAAAATATTTTAACTTCTTTTATATATTTTAAAGTTTATAAACTTTACCAAAATAAATGTTAACATCCTTATCGGGCGCGCTACCAATTTATTGATAGTCTCGACCACGATTTGAGATTAGATTAACACTTGTTTTGTTAGAGGCTAGACATGAATAGAGATCAATGCAAGGATAACGGTTAGGAGTGGGGAAACCCTAGTTTCTTTCAAAAGAACCCTAATCTACATTCATCGCTATCGATCTAGTTTTAAATTATTAAAAGATAAAATGAGTAATTTTTAATTAATCATCCATTACTACTAAGTCCTATGAACCCTACAGGCCTCTTCTTCATAAACTCTACATCCGTAGTATATCCGTAACGACAAACAATCACCCATCTTCTATCAATCCGTCTAAAGCAAGAAAAAGGTTAACGTTTCCCTGCGGATGACCCGTACTCATCGCGGCTAGCTACTAGCGACACCGTCTTGATTGTGGTTACTTTATTTACAACACTTCACTCTTTAAACAGATCAATCAATTACCATGCTTACATAGTTACCATTATCATTGCCATCTTATACACTTGTTCATGTTTCATTTCCATTCATACTATATCATATCACACCTTGCATTTCTTTTATATACATCACCTATCCTTTTTTGGGACTTACCGAGCGCAAGTTCACCGACGGGCATTCCTCCCATCTTTATTTTCTTGGAATATTCGTCAGATGAACTAGAGACTGCAAAGGCGGAATCAACAGTAGAGGACTACGACCAGCTCAACTCAAAAGCCGATCTTTAGTTTCTTTCAGTTTTCATTTTAGTAAGCCACATGTTCAGGCTTTTATGATTTTGTTTCTCGTTCAGATATCTTCTATCAATGTAAATCTTGTAAAGTTGGGAATGTAAATATATATAGTGGTTGTATTTTCACTATCATGTTTACTCTTGTCATTTCTGTACTGCTTACATACACTTAGCGTATTTGTTTCGAAAAATGAGCTTCTCGGAATAAATATGTCGCGAGCCTCGTCACGTGCCTACTTCCGCCATTTGGGAAGCAGGGTGTGACAGTAGAAACGGAAAAAATCGTAGGAATCAAGAGCCACGATTACTATATACTGATGCAACATCTTCTTCCTTTATGCCTCAGAGTATCAGTAAAATCAGAATTTAGTCTTGTGCTTAACGACTTTTGCACCTATTTTCGGCAATTTTGTTCTAAAAATGCGGACGTCGGTGAGTTAGAACAACTCAAAAAATATATTCCTTTGATCCTCTGTGTCACGCCCCGCTTCCCAAAATACGGAATACGAGGAGTTGACAAGGCCAGCCATGCTCCTACGGTCAAGGAAATGTCCTGCCGTAGTCACACTTCGGCTTCTAGTTTTTCATGGTAAACAGTAAATGATGCACAGGTAATGAGAAATGCAGTAAATGGAACAAAACAGTAATATAAACTGACCTGATGGGAAACAAATGAATGTAACTCTGAATAACAAGTCAAGATATCTGTGATACACGTCTAGTTCTGGTCCAGGCTAAATTTTATCCTTACACTGAGCATGCATACTCAGGTCGTCAGAGCGACACAATAGCAATATAATATATAAAATCATATGACAATACTAACAGTGATAATCGGTATATATAACAGTAGATCAATGACAGCATAGGTATGAACATGCAGTAATTAATGCAGCGGAACAGTAAAAGCAGTAGAATGATATGCCACGCATGTCAACACAGTAGGTAAGGTATATCGATGCAAGTATCCCTATCAGTCTCTAAGTCTCACTGTACAGGTAACTAAGCCTATCGTCAGTCCAAGTGTGAGAGTGAACCATTCGCGAGTGTCCTCCACCCAAGGGTAGAACCCAAGGGCAAAGGACCACGGGCCCAACATGTATATCACGGTGATAATAACATACCCTGTAAATCTCTATATATCTCCCTAAATATATAAGCCGGCATGGGACTCCCGAGATTCTGTTGAATTCACACTCAAACTACCCCATACCCCGTGGTCTATATCAAACGCCAACCATAACCCTAAATACCAATCGGTCTGTGACAAGTCTGCGTGAGAACTGGAGGCATGATCTCCATCAAGCACATCCCGACTAATACCTAAGATAAATGGCAGTGTCTGGTGCCTTATCTGTGACACCCGTGCAAGAGCTTCCATAAGTGTCCCATACCACTTATAGTCACACGTATACATGTCCCACAGACGTCGACAATGCAATATAATAATAAGGTTCACTGATTGTGTACAAGTACGTATCACTTTCACTTATTCACTGATACACGAACACTAACGTACTTGCCACAATCACCACTAAAGCCTAACACTGGGTAATTGCACGTTATCACGATGTTATCAATGCAACGACATGTGTATGATATGATGCGTAAACAGTATATAAAGCATTTTTAGGATATCCTCGATCAATAATCTACCACTTGCACAATTTATCATAACTCGTACAGTCACAATTTAGTGAGACGATGAGCAGGTAATAATTAGTATGTTCGGTTATCTATCCATCGAATTTAGTTTCACGCCAATCGAGTTCCAGGATCATCAATTATAACCATTTCATTTTAAGCGTTCACGGCTGGAAATCCTATTTCAGAATCAGAAATCCGTTTCGCAACGCATTTTAATCCCAGTTGGGATCAGATTTTAGCGACACTACAGTTGGATGAAATCTAGAGTTTTCAGTAAGGTTTTCAACTCCACAGACGGATCTTCAATCGCGTCTGTACTTCAGGAGATATTCACTGTTTAGTACAAGTATGTCAATTCTGATTCTGCTGGGACTGTTATGCGTCCCGATCTTTTAAATTGCAGATTAAATAACAAATGATAACGAAATAGGATGGAACCACTTGTGTTGTCTAGATAAAAGATTCCCCTATAATAATCAGCTGAGTTCCGCAACCTACGAGTTTAGGAAACAGGGTGGTGTTCATTATGGCACAGCAAGCAACAACTGGAGTCGCTCTGGACTGCAGTCCAGAGTCGCACTCCGATCCAAATATTGTCACAGTTAAAGTACAGGAATATATGGAAACTAGTATAGGGTTAATGTTCGTCGAGTTGTCTTCGATTTGAGCCCTCGAACGCATCATTCCGGTGTGTATATAATTTATGGCGATTTTAACGGTTTTCAGGTACAATAAAATTCCAGTTTTTCTAGTAAACTTGGGGGTAGTCGTTTTAGTCGTTAACGGTCATATTATCCAACGAAATTCACACACTACATTCACAACCCTACGGGCCAGATTATAAAATTTAGTTCCGTCAAATTTGATGAGTACTTTCATTGAGAACACACGTCGAACAGGTATGGCACACTATTGTTCTAAAATTATAACTTTATAATCTACGTAATTAAATATTGTAACTTGAGTATATAGCATGTAAGCAAGTAAAATACTTGCCTGGGAACGTCTCTGGGTTGTACGGCAGCAGCGGCGACGACCGAGACAGCAGGGATCGACGACGTATGAAAAGTGCTCGATGAAATGTCAAAGCTTGAATGTTTTGCGGTGATCTCGACTCGGCTTGTGGGGGCGAGGGTGGTTGCTGGCGGGGTTCAGGTGAGGTGTTCGGGATGTGGGTTCAAGAGAGGGAAAGTGATATAGGGAGAGAAAGAGTGGGAAGTGTAGAGAGAGAGAGAAAAGCAGGGAGAGAGAAAGAGAGCATAGAGAGATTGAGTGAGAAGGAAAGAGGTAGAGAGTTAGAGGAAGAAAGAATTAGAGGGAGGGAGTGAGTGAGAAGGAGAGAGACACAGATAGGGGAAAGGCAAAGAGAGGGAGAACCAGGGGGGAGAGAGAGAGATATCATGAGAGAGAGAGAGAAACAGAGTGAGAGAGAGAGGTCGAGAACAGAGGAAGAGAGAGAGAACCAGGGAGATTGAGCGAGGGGGAGTGAGGAAGAGAGATCAAGAGAGAGAGTAGAGGATGGTGGCGATGGTGATGATGACGACGATGATGATGATGATGATGATGATGATGGGGTCGACGAGAAGCAGTGGGCCGCCGTCGAGAGGGTGCAGGGGGTGGAGCTCGGGTGCGATTAGTGAGTGAGTGGGGGGTGTTTGGATGACGACGAGGAGGGTGCGGCTGAGGTGGTCGCGGTGTTGGGAGGAGGCGGATGAAGAGATGAAGTGGTCAGTGATGGGTGCAGGAAGGAGGAAGGCGAGGGAGCTCGGGGTTTCAGGAGGGATAAGGGAGGAGCGAAGAGAGAGAGAAGGAGAGAGGACGAGGGTTAGAGAGGGAAGTGCGCGACGTGGGGTAACGGCACGCGAGCGCTGGCGTGGACGACGGCGTGGGTCACGGCGGAGGAAGCGGATCGCGAGCGGGAATCGTGGGAAGTAGCCGTTGGGAAGAAGGGGGTGTAGAAGTGGGTCGGGTCTTGGGTGAAGCGGGCGCGGGTTGAGGGTGAAGCGGGCTGCGCAGAATTGAAGTGGGCTGGGCCAGAGAATAAGATTAAAAGAATTATAAGAAAAGAAACGGGCCGGGGGCGAGTTGGGCCAGGAATTAAAAATGGGAAAATTAGAGGAGAAAGGAAGGATGGGCCGGGGTTTTTGATAAGGAATTAAGTTTAAAAAGAAAAGGAAATGGAACGGGCTGAAGTAATTTGGTTGGGCTGATTTGGAAAATCCCTTTTAATTAAACCTTGTGGGCTGAGGATTGAAACGGGTCGAGAATTTAAATAAAAGAAAATTAATTTCCATTATCACTTAACTTGGGCTGAGGATAAGGAAAATATAAGATATAATAAGGTTTGGGTTTTACTGATAGAAGAAAATGGGGTTTAGAAGAAATAAAATTATAAATAAAATTTTAAAGTAACACAATACGGATTTTGGTATAAAAGGGGCTGGGTATTACATCATACCACCCTTACAAAAATTTCGTCCTCGAAATTTAAAATAAACGGTAAGTTATACGAACATAGGCGAGAGCTATTATATTGCAAACTAACACATAAAGATTCACTAGAAGTATGTGGACAGAGAAATTTGAAGTTATAAATATGTAAGAACAAATATAAATACGAAAATATAAATAACAACAATAACGAACAATATTATTCGAGGCGTACTCGATAAAATCGAAACTCAAATATATGCACGTATAAGTATATTAAAGGTAGCACGGAAGAAAAATAAGTATAAGGCACAATCATTTATAATAGTAAACATAGGCACAAAACCCGAAAATAAAATAACAAGAATAAAGTAGTGAAAATTAGTCGGTAGGTTAAAACATTTTAGGATAATGTATCGATAAAATATGTTTAAAATAACTTAGAAAACTTGTAGAGTGAAATTAAGGAACATGTAACGAAAGCATGCGCGGTGTAAGGTTGCGCTACCGAAAAATAATGGGAAAAGCTAGTAGTGTACTTAAAATATATAAAACGGAGTAATCAATAACACGCACCAAAATAATGAAAACTGAATTTTCGAATAACGCTGTCCCTAAATATAGTTAGGGTAATAGGAAAACACATAAAATGTATAGGGCTAGCTAGGGTAAGGATTACAAGGAAGTGTGGGTCATTCAAAGGTTGGAGTATGGCGGCTTTAGGCTAAAGATCAAAGAGATTGGGATCGGGTCAGTACAGGAAGTAAGGGTGAGCAACAAAGGACTACAAGTGAAAGTATGGGGAGGACAACGGTCGGTACATCATATGAATCAAAAATTTGAAGAGTTAGTGTACTCGGAAGTTTCTCTAAAATTTTCTCCTCCCAGAAGGATCTCAAACGAGGCGCAGACAAAGGATGGAAGGTGAACCTCAAAAAATCGGGTGTGGTATTTGTTAATCTGAGTGAGGGTCGAATCAGCACGAGATGTAGGTGTGGACAGTAAGGGTCTCAGGAGGAAAAGCGGTAAGGGAAAATAGAAACATTGAGTGAACCAGTAAATAAAAGATTTGCGAACTCAGCAATTTATTTTATTCCAGAAGATTTTAAACAAAGCATTCTCACAGATGAAAAGTGGCCCTAAACTATACACAGTTTTCTTTGGCCAGAAAAGACAACATCTAGAAGAAATCCCGTCAGTCGCGGTTGTGGAGATTCAGCAGGTTGCGGTAGGCTCGCGCGCTTAGGTAGGGGCATCCATTTCCATAGCGCCTCGCAGGGATCGCCATTGGGAGTTCTTCCACAGCAGGGTCTCGATCTTCTGGTCCTTCTTCCTCGACTGGAGCTTCTTCATCGAGGTCTGATTCCATGTGATTCTCTTCTTCTGGATTCTCTTCCATGGGATTTTCCTCCACTGGGTTTTCTTCTATCGGTTCTTCCTCGGGGTCTTCCTCTATCGGGTCCTCTTCAAGGTCTCCTTCCTCTTCGTCGGAATCTCTTATCATGTCAAACTCTGGGGCGGCTACTCCTTCGTCCTCTGAATCGTTGTTTCCGAAATTGACCTGGGGATCGTTGATCTCATCTTCAGAACTCATCAGTGTGCGGTCTAAGGAAACGCATGACTGTGCATCCTCATCTAGATGCGGCACTGCTCCAGGGTGAGCCATGGCCTGAAAAGAAAGAGTCATGATTAGACAGTGGAATACATCAAGAAAATAGTTTAGTGTACGAAGTATAGAAAGATATGCGGTGGCAGGAATTGAAAAATATCAGGATAATAATGTTGTGATAATGAATAGCATGAATAATGGGAAAGATAAGAGAATGATACATATATTACGATTCAAGTTTTATTGCATTCAACTAAAAGTTCAACGGATACAATATTTCAAACGGAAAGAAATATTCATAAGGGGATGACAACATAATGCTGAAATTAGAAAACAGGAAAATTCTTCTTTGATTGCTAGGCCGCTGCATTCTCGTCATGCGAGTTGAATCTTGTCTTGAGTCCGCTTTATCCTCGATGTTCGAACTACGCAATAACCATCACTCGGAAGAAATGAGGAGTGTGGACGAATCTCCTCCCTGTAGCTCTTTCCTTTTTGGGCAACCGTTGATAAGATGTTCGCTGGATCCGCAAATCAGGCATTTCCCTTGGGCGCGGCGACAATCCCTCTGAAGATGTCCTGGCCTCTTACAATACCCACAACATGGGGTCTTCTGCTGCTTCTGTCGCGGGGAAACAAATTGGCGCTTCATCTTCTTCACTTTTCCTCGTCTAACAGGGATCCCTTTATGATTTGAGACTCCCGCCGGTGCCTGATTCACCTGCCTTCTCAGTCCTTCAGTTAGTAAGTCGTTCGTCCGCTCCTGGGCTTCCTTTAAACCTTGCAGTACACTCAGGATCTCAATGGTCTGATTCTGGGGAGCGGATAAAGATGAAGAGTCGTTGGAAGACATGATCCTGAAACAACAATTTTGAGGATGATATAAGTCACAAGCTATACGAATCAAAATATAATATGGATAGGACAAAGATTCAAGAATATCAGAGATGATGAATTTATTACAAGTGGAGAATCAACTGTATGACTTTAAGTCACTTAAACAGAGTATGATGGTGTAATCGTGATGTAGTTCACAATTACAACCACAAAACTTGCCAAGTCACCTAAAACCCTAGCGAATGGATAGCAGAACGCTCAATACGAATATGGGTCAAGAATATCAAGTTTACAATCTAGACAGAGGGATATCTTAGATTGTCAAGCTCTACACGGAAAACTGCAATCCCAATCGAAACATAACCTGTCTCTGATACCAACTAAACTATGTCATGCCCGGCTTCCAAAAATACGGAATACGAGGAGTTGACAAGGCCAGCCATGCTCCTACGGTCAAGGAAATGTCCTGCCGTAGTCACACTTTGGCTTCTAGTTTTTCATGGTAAACAGTAAATGATGCACAGGTAATGAGAAATGCAGTAACTGGAACAAAACAGTAATATAAACTGACCTGATGGGAAACAAACGAATGTAACTCTGAATAGCAAGTCAAGATGTCCGTGATACACGTCTAGTTCTGGTCCAGGCTAAATCTTCTCCTCACACTGAGCATGCATACTCAGGTCGTCAGAGCGACACAATAGCAATATAATATATAAAATCATATGACAATACTAACAGTGATAATAGGTATATATAACAGTAGATCAATGGCAGCATAGGTACGAACATGCAGTAATTAATGCAGCGGAACAGTAAAAGCAGTAGAATGATATGCCAGGCATGTCAACACAGTAGGTAAGGTATATCGATGTCAGTATCCCTATCAGTCTCTAAGTCTCACTGTACAGGTCACTAAGCCTATCGTCAGTCCAAGTGTGAGAGTCAACCACTCGCGAGTGTCCTCCACCCAAGGGCAAAGGACCACGGGCCCAACATGTATATCACGGTGATAATCACATACCCTGTAAATCTCCATATATCCCCCTAAATATATAAGCCGGCATGGGACTCCCGAGATTCTGTTGAACTCACACTCAAACTACCCCACACCCCGTGGTCTACATCAAACGCCAACCATAACCCTAAATACTAATCGATCTGTGACAAGTCTGCGCGAGAACTGGAGGCAGGACCTCCATCAAGAACATCCCGACTAATACCTAAGATAAATAGCAGTGTCTGGTGCCTTATCTGTGACACCCGTGCAAGAGCTTCCATAAGTGTCCCATACCACTTATAGTCACACGTACACCTGTCCCACAGACGTCGACAATGCAATATAATAATAAGGTTCACTGATTGTGTACAAGTACGTATCACTTTCACTTATTCACTGATACACGAACACTAACGTACTTGCCACAATCACCACTAAAGCGTAACACTGGGTAAATGCACGTTATCACGATGTTATTAATGCAACGACATGTGTATGATATGATGCGTAAACAGTATATAAAGCATTTTTAGGATGTCCTCGATCAATAATCTACCACTTGCACAATTTATCATAACTCGTACAGTCACAATTTAGTAAGACGATGAGCAGGTAATAATTAGTATGTTCGGTTATCTATCCATCGAATTTAGTTTCACGCCAATCGAGTTCCAGGATCATCAATTATAACCATTTCATTTTAAGCGTTCACGGCTGGAAATCCTGTTTTAGAATCAGAAATCCGTTTCGCAACGCATTTTAATCCCAGTTGGGATCAGATTTTATAGATGCTACAGTTGGATGAAATCTAGGGTTTTCAGTAAGGTTTTCAACACAATAGACGGATCTTCAATCGCGTCTGTACTTCAGGAGATATTCACTGTTTAGTACAAGTATGTCAATTCTGATTCTGCTGGGACTGTTATGCGTCCCGATCTTTTAAATTGCAGATTAAATAACAAATGATAACGAAATAGGATGGAACCACTTGTGTTGTCTAGATAACAGATTCCCCTATAATAATCAGTGGAGTTCCGCAACCTACGAGTTTAGGAAACAGGGTGGTGTTCATTATGGCATAGCAAGCAACAACTGGAGTCGCTCTGGACTGCAGTCCAGAGTCGCACTCCGATCCAAATATTGTCATAGTTTAAGTACAGGAAAATCTGGAAACTAGTATAGGGTTAATTTTCGTCGAGTTGGCTTCGATTTGAGCCCTCGAACGCATCATTCTGGTGTGTATATAATTTATGGCGATTTTAACGGTTTTCAGGTACAATAAAATTCCAGTTTTTCTAGTAAACTTGGAGGTTGTCGTTTTAGTCGTTAACGGTCATATTATCCAACGAAATTCACACACTACATTCACAATCCTACGGGCCAGATTATACAATTTAGTTCCGTCAAATTTGATGAGTACTTTCATTGAGAACACACGTCGAACAGGCGTGGCACACTATTGTTCTAAAATTGTAACTTTATAAGCTACGTAATTAAATATTGTAACTTGAGTATATAGCATGTAAACAAGTAAAATACTTGCCTGGGAACGTCTCGGGGTTGTACGGCAGCAGCGGCGACGACCGAGACAGCAGGGATCGACGACGTATGAAAAGTGCTCGATGAAATGCCAAAGCTTGAATGTTTTGCAGTGATCTCGACTCGGCTTGTGGGGGCGAGGGTGGTTGCTGGCGGGGTTCAGGTGAGGTGTTCGGGATGTGGGTTCAAGAGAGGAAAAGTGATATAGGGAGAGAGAGAGTGGGAAGTGTAGAGAGAGAGAGAAAAGCAGGAAGAGAGAAAGAGAGCACAGAGAGATTGAGTGAGAAGGAGAGAGGTAGAGAGTTAGAGGAAGAAAGAATTAGAAAGAGGGAGTGAGTGAGAAGGAGAGAGACACAGAGAGGGGAAAGGCAAAGAGAGGGAGAACCAGGGGGAGAGAGAGAGAGAGATATCATGAGAGAGAGAGAAACAGAGTGAGAGAGAGAGGTCGAGAACAGAGGAAGAGAGAGAGAACCAGGGAGATTGAGCGAGGGGGAGTGAGGAAGAGAGATCAAGAGAGAGAGTAGAGGATGGTGGCGACGGTGATGATGATGATGATGATGATGATGGGGTCGACGAGAAGCAGTGGGCCGCTGTCGAGAGGGTGCAGGGGGTGGAGCTCGGATGCGGTTAGTGAGTGAGTGGGGGGTGTTTGGATGACGACGAGGAGGGTGCGGCTGAGGTGGTCGCGGTGTTGGGAGGAGGCGGATGAAGGGATGAAGTGGTCGGTGATGGGTGCAGGGAGGAGGAAGGTGAGGGAGCTCGGGGTTTCAGGAGGGACGAGGGAGGAGCGAAGAGAGAGAGAAGGAGAGATGACGAGGGTTCGAGTGGGAAGTGCGCGACGTGGGGTAACGGCACGCGAGCGCTGGCGTGGGCGACGGCGTAGGTCACGGCGGAGGAAGCGGATCGCGAGCGGGAATCGTGGGAAGTAGCCGTTGGGAAGAAGGGGGTGTAGAAGCGGGTCGGGTCGAGGGTGAAGCGGGCGCGAGTTGAGGGTGAAGCGGGCTGCGCAGAATTGAAGTGGGGTGGGCCAGAGAATAAGATTAAAAGAATTATAAGAAAAGAAACGGGCCGGGGGCGAGTTGGGCCAGGAATTAAAAATGGGAAAATTAGAGGAGAAAGGAAGGATGGGCCGGGGTTTTTGATAAGGAAATTAAGTTTAAAAAGAAAAGGAAATGGAACGGGCTGAAGTAATTTGGTTGGGCTGATTTGGAAAAATCCCTTTTAATTAAACCTTGTGGGCTGAGGATTGAAACGTGTCGAGAATTTAAATAAAAGAAAATTAATTTCCATTATCACTTAACTTGGGCCGAGGATAAGGAAAATATAAGATATAATAAGGTTTGGGTTTTACTGATAGAAGAAAATGGGGTTTAGAAGAAATAAAATTATAAATAAAATTTTAAAGTAACACAATACGGATTTTGGTATAAAAGGGCCTGGGTATTACACTCTGCAAGCTCGAACCTATCTTTCTACCTTCCTTTTTCGACATTATTGTTCACCGGTCCGTCTATCTGGAAACCGAGGTTAAGATTGGCGGTCCGGTGCCTTACCGTTGGATATATCCCATCAAGAGCTTTATAAAAGTTTTTATTCATCATTTAAATTGCAAAACGTTATCATGAATTATTAATATCTATCTCCTTTCAACAGATATATATTCACTTTAAAAAACTATATCCGCAACAAGTACCGTCCTGAAGGTTCGATTGCGGAAGGTTGTCTCTTGGAAGAAGTCACATTTTCTGTTCTCATTTCCTTAACGACGATATCAGGACGAAGCTGAACAAACCGCCGCATGTACCTAACGGTCCAATTGGAGACGGAAAACTAAAAAACGTGTCTTACGATCTCATGGGCAGTGTACATGCATGCATCTTGCTAAACATCGAATGTTTTACTAAATATGCAGAGTAAGTTTTTCTAATTTCATCCATTTAAACGTTCGATATTAAATTTAGTCCAGCTGATATAACTATAAAGCAATGAATGGAACGAATAAAACCATACTCAAAAGATTGAATCCTAAGATGTGGTCGGATGATAGAATCGAAGAAAAACAGAAGCGCACTTTCACCGCATGGTGTAGACAAGAAGTCGATGGACAATTGAGTCATGGAGAGCAGATTGATAGAGAGGTCTATGCCATTTTAAGCTGTACAACGATTGCAGCTACGTTTTACAACGGGTACAAGATTTCCGGTTTCAAATTTGAGATAGAAAGGACAGAACGTATTAGAGCTACACAAAATAGTGACGTCGCAACCATCGACGACAGAGGAAATCTCGACTACGATGTTCTTGAGGAAGTTATAGTGGTCCCATATATGCATAAGGTTGTCTTATTTCATATATTCCAATACAGATGATATGGTACCAAGTCTGACCAGGGTAGGAAGATCGATGAATACGGTCTTATTTTGTTAAACACCAAACGGACAGCATACAAATATGATAGCTTTAACTTTCCCTCAATGGAGACACAAATTTATTATTCTTGCGATTTGAAGAAGGTTGACTGTTGTGTTGTTTGTCGTTGGAAACCGAAAGATTATTATAATGTGCCGACGTTGAATGACTCTGAAGATGAGAGTGATGATGAAGATCACGCGATAATACATCTCAGTCCAACTATTTAACGTACCAGGGAACCAAACTATTCTGCGTTGTCCATCAATACGTTTGTAAGACGTGATATCGGCCAATTGGTTATCATGGATCAAGATTTTGAGAATCCACCTAACGAATCTTCAACCAATGTACCGAAGAAATGTGTTAGGTAATGAAATTGAAATAAATGTTTTAAATTGTATAATTATTATAAATAATAAAATAATATTTGGATATGTGTGTGTGTGTGTAAGGTCTAATGGCAGCGCAGGCTTAGGCTCTAGAAGTTACAAGAAAAAAACATCTAGAAGATGTTCTCCAGAGCTCAGGCTGAGCAGCTGCCATGGCAGCAGCCCTACCTATCGCTTCCAGCTCCCCCACTGCTAGCACCACAGCAACTCCAACAGTCATGGCTTCTCCACCTATCCCTACCAGCGCCTCCCCTATTAGTGTCATGGCAGACCCAGCAGTCGCGCGCGGAAGCCCCGCCTATCCCTACCAGCACCCCCTACTACTGCCCGATGGCTCTAGTAGTCACGGCAGCCCTGCCTACCCCTTTTAGCACGGTAGCAGATCCTCCGACCTTAATCACTCATGCACATGGTATATAGTTTATTCATTTAAAATTTAATACATCATTATAATGTAGTTATCTTTGAATTTTTAGTTATCTATTAAATTATATTGAATCATCTAACAGTTTATTATTTGCAGATCTGCATTCTACTAGCGGAATGGCGTCTTGCGCCGGTTCTAGCATCATGCTAGGGACGACAGGTATAATCGTTAAACACACACACACAAATACACATCTACACACACATACAGACATACAGACAAAAGCACGCACACACATGCACACATATACACACACACACAAGCGCGCGCGCACAGAGACACACACACAAAAAAGGCCAAACCTTAAATCGTCCATCAATAATCTAAATATTATAATATTTATCTTTTTGCAGGTGCCAGCAGTATTAGGAGGAGGGGTCCTACTGGGCCCTCATGCTCCAAGCTAGTCGATGGTGCTGAACCATGGATACTGATGTGGAACGCGCAAGGTGTGTCTGTTGGTCCTAATGTTACCAAATAGGGGGGTTACATGGGATCAAGGATCCGTACTTTCTATAAGTGTCACGACCCGAAAGAGCACGTGACTGGCCCTTGAAACATATGAAGCCTATAGGACTCCATCTGATCCAAGTAAGCCAAAAGCCCAGAAATCTAAAACCATTTTGAGGAATAAGTAAGAAAACGGGTTTAGAGAAGTGAAGAAATACAGGTTTGAAATCAAGGTTTTTAAATAACTAAGCCGAATGTGCATTTGAAAATAGTACAGTCTTATTCTAAAAATTTCGGCAGAGTTTCTCTTGTAAAACTGGCCCCGAATGGGGTACAACATGAATAACAATATATAAAATGATAAAGGCATCCCCAAGCGGGAGCTAGCTCTTCGTCAATCGACGGTCACAACCACGCAATGATATGATAATATACAACGCCAAGTGGCGAGGATCAAAACCAAAAGAAAGCTCAAAAGTAGCAAGAAAACTGCAATACTACTAAGCGCGACTCTAAGGTCGAATAATACAACACTGTCTCTAAGTCTGAAAGAATATACAAGTTTTGGTTGATGGACAATTTCTAGATACAATGAAATAAATAAATACAATGGTGGTTCTTGATGCGAAAGAATCCACCTACTAAAGCAAATCACCCGCAAGAAGAAAGTGTGCCAGAAATGCCGCAAAAGAACCTGTACGGCAGAACCTGCAAGAACTGTGGCACAACGGGGGTGAGTTGCCAACTCGTGAATAGAAACATCTACAAGCAGAAACCGAATGCAAGACATAAACCTAAGTCAACGATCAGCAATATAATCCACAAGAGTATATCTGAGTGTAACAAGGTGGCAAGGTAACATCTAATCATGTATGTAGTGCCAGGTACTCAGGTAATTACATGTCATCAGTGTAAGGTATGTCTGCATGAAGTAAATATGGTGAAATATCAATGATATCAATACACATATATTAGCGTCCCATACCACTAATATTAGTGTAAGGGTATATATAACAGCGCCCTCATACCTTGTTATATATACTAATAAAGTATGATCAATGTGAAACCAGTCTGTCTATGATCCAAGTCTGTATGTATGTGGAACCCGTCCACCCGTCACCCAACGACAATAAGCATCATGTATGCAATGTGAGGATATAAACAAAATCATGGAAAAACATCATGAAACCCGTGCCTAGCATCGACACGTAAATCCTCCTGTATCGGGCATCCGTCATTCCGGATCATGCCCTATATCAAAGTACATATCGGGAATCCGTCAGTCCGGGTCATCCCTCTCTCAATGCATCGGGCATCCGTCATTCCGGATCATGCCCTATATCAATCCATCGGGCATCCGTCATTCCGGATCATGCCCTATCTCAAAGTATATATCGGGAATCCGTCAGTCCGGGTCATCCCTCTCTCAATACATCGGGCTTCCGTCAGTCCGGGTCAGCCCTCTATCAATCCATCGGGCATCCGTCATTCTGGATCATGCCCTATCTCAAAGTATATATCGGGAATCCGTCAGTCCGGGTCATCCCTCTCTCAATACATCGGGCTTCCGTCAGTCCGGGTCAGCCCTCTATCAGTACATCGGGCTTCCGTCAGTCCGGGTCAGCCCTCTCTCAGTACATCCTCTAGCACCGAGAAAACACGGGGCGACGCCCCAAATATCATATCAAGGGAACCGGGTTTTTAAATGATTGCTATTGAAAAAGACACGGTTCCCAAATCCAGAAATCCCATGAAAATCCAACATCAAGAAGTACATCCAATGCGATGTGCTATGCAGTCAATCCATGATGTATGCGACATATAAGGAAAGGTAATCATATCGGGAATCATGCAACATGGAATAGTAATGTGCATAAGTCGAAGGAAGAATCATCTCGTGAATGCAATAGTACTACAGTGTAGTGGCATGGCAATTATCGATGATGAAGTGTGTGAGCCGGCAAATAGTGTACGTGGAACATACGCATCATCGATAATGGTGCTGGTGTCCTAACAGCATGATAATAATATAGCAATGAACATATGCCAGCAATATGAATAGCATGAAGATGCAGAAATCTTGTAGTCAACATCACAGTGAAGTATCTACTATGCAAACTACACCTAAGTATCAGGTCAATCAGGAGGGGTAAGTGTGGAAACCACCTAAATCTGAGTCGGTATATATATAAAGATATATAGTCGGTGATCTCGCCTCAATGTCATATCATAAGATATCCTCGAGTTATGAGTGCGGATCGATCATCAATATCGGCACGTACGGTAAATCATCGTACGGCATCCCCATAGCTGGGTAGGGGTCAACATCTCACTGTCTCATCACATAACAGATATCACCATCATCAGATCATATAGTCTAGAGTACCACTCTATGTCTAGTACAAACGGTAACATCAGTAAGTATGCATGCGGGGGTAAACACATATCCCAAGCCCGCAAGAATCACAAGTCATATCCCACATATGAATCGTATCAAATCACCGATCTCAGGGCACCAAGCCCACATCATCGACTCATCTCCAAAGTCATCACATATCATCAATCACAGTGTAAGTACAAGTGATAGGCAAGGGTGTGTGTATAGGTGTAATTCTATCCTAGGGTTCGCGACTATGAACTACACTATTCACTTCTAACCCTATACTATCCATAATACACCTAATGTCACCATAACTACATAATAATCTATCTACGGACTGCGGGGGTGCTATACGCCATCCACCCGACTTCCCCCTGTAGATATAATATACTCACCTGTATCATCATTTGCGGACTTCATCACGCAATTGCTTGTCGTCCCGAAGTCTTCATGGGTACCTACACATCAAATATCGTATATGCGCATTAAAACCAAATCCAAACTAAAACGGCGCATGAAATCCAAAATGATACGATAAGGGGGCCTATAGGTGAGAACCTATGGCACGCCTTCAAAACCATCAATAAATCCTCTATATCGTCGTATAAACGACAAATAGTCGAGGCAAAACACATTTCACCATTTCAGAATCAAAAATACGGAATACGGAAATACGAATCCAAAACAGCAACTTAGGATATATGTCCCAGATTTTACCCCAGGTCACTTTATACAAATCTATATATATCAGGAGCCTAAACTAACAATGTAGGAGCTACAGAACCAAAACGAGCCAATAAGGTGGGACCCAGGCCGCAATTGGCGGCAAAAAGAGGGAATTTGGCGGCCGGAAAAGGGAATTGGGGGCTAGGGTTTTGGGTGTAGCCTCTCTGGTGCCTGCACAACTTACTGTCCACTCAATATTATTTTAGGGTTCTCGGGGTGTTAGCAGATTCTAATTAACAGTGACAGATTCCAGTTTTTCCCCGATATTGGTTTCTAAAATCCGTATTCTGGTTTTGCTTCAGGTTATTGGGTTCCAATTCCTACTCTAGGGTGTTGGTAAAACCTCTACTAAGCTCAATTTCATAATACAACACAAGTTCCTCTCAAACCCTAACTAGGTTTTCATCAAGTCCATAATATCACACAATATCGATTCTAAACTAAACATGGGGTAAAGGAAATGCTATAACTAAGCTAATGTTCCAGAAATTACCTTCATTATCAACTCAAGAAAATTCTTGAGTTGCCCCTAGTGGCCAAAATCCTTGCTTCTTTAGCTCCATGTATAGATCTAGGGATTTTGCACAATTTTAATGAAAGGAGATTGGGGTTTTGGATTGATTTTTGAGATGAAGTGGGGAGTTGAAGAGGGGAGGAAGATGAGGAAGGGCAGCAGCAGCAACTCCATGAATGGAGAGGGAAATGGTGAAGGAATTGGTGGAGGATGGCTAAGTATGATAAGTCAAAGTCCACCTCTCTCTCTCACCTACCCTCATCATTACACTTTCCTTTCTTTTCTTTTCTTTTAAATCCAAAACCTTCTCACATAAATAGAAAGCCCAAGTGAAAACCATGGCTAGAAAAAGTGCACAAGTGTAGAAAAAAAAGTGGTAGGTGCAAGTTTTGCACAAAATTGCTAAAAAACCCGATTAGCGATTTTAATCGCGATTAGCACTAAATTAGTGTCAAACTAATCACAAAAACTTAAAAATGTCATAATTCACTAATTTACCCTATTTTAGAATTTTCCAAAATTTTTCATAATTTTTCTAACATTTTTCCTATTTATTTGCATTTAATATTAAAATAATCAATAAAATAATATTAAATTATAAAAATTCCCAAAATTAATATTTTATATTTTTTGAAAATGTTACAATCTACCCCCCTTAAAGAAATTCGGTCCCCGAATTTAAATTTAAACCCCCAATACTAAAAACAATTTCAGTAATAATCCAATTTGTCGGGGCTCCGAAAACATCAACACATAAGAATATCATAAAAATATACCGATGTACTAGAAATCAATCCCCAAAATGCATATATAAGAATATCCTATGCGTCTGGTGCGCAAGGAATCAAAATCCATATATGTGTCAAACATGTGTACAAACAACATCTAGGTGCAACTGGTGTGCACGAAATATCTATCGTAGGCAACGTGTGTGCCTGACAGAAAAATAAATCAGGTGCATGAGACATGCACGAAGAATCCCGATTTAGTGCATCTGGCGTGCACCAAAATCGTATATCAAAACACTAAAGGTGCATGAAAACCACGCTGGAAGTGCAAATCAAATCACTGCATACTGTAGGCATGAAATCTCAATCAAAATCCCAAATGTAATAACTCAGCGCAAAATATATAAATATCCAGTGGGTGCATGAAACCAATATCATGAAACTCAGTCATCAAAACTAAATCATGCAACAGAACGCCCAAAATAACGAAATCCAAAATGACGGATACGTGATAATCGAATCACAAAATCACAAATCATAAATACCGTCTTCGGTAGTTCCTCCTTCGAGGTCGAGAAGGAGTCGATGCATCCACTGCTAGCAGCGCAGGATATCTACTGCCTCTTGCTCACGGTCTGGCGTCTTCTGACTCTCTGGGTCCTTATATTCTCTGCGGATTACCAATCTCACAGTCAATCGGCTCATCGGCCCTGTCAGGTGTGCTAACGGGGACGATTCCGTTCTGGCACTTCTCTGGTCACCTCTCGGTCAAACCTCACGACCACTCGTAAGGCAGCATATCACTGGCGTCGGCCTCTGGCTCTCTGAATGTACGTCACACATCTGATCCTGGGTGCAAACATCATTGCAGCAACGTCCTGGAAGGAATCCTGCTCAAGGTCTCTTCCAATCATGCCTATGCCGATCTGTACAGAGGCTGGCTTTCCTGCACAACCTCTTCTCGCTCAAAAGACACCTGTGTCCTCAGAACAACATTTCTCAGAAACTGGTCACATCCCAACGTCTCCGTAAGCAAATCAAGTCTTTAGTCTCGACGGGAAGCAATGACAGCTCGTCAGCGTCTCACACGAACCTCTGGTTCCACATGTCTCTATCATCGTCCACTATGAAGTCACGCCAAGCCACCTTGCACTGCACTGTTCTCGGCCACGGTCAATCTGAAGTCTCTCGCACGGACTCGAAATCGCGTACTCTGTAGCTTCATCATTCTGTAGAAGATGTCAGGCCGAACAGATCCTCGGGAACACGTCCCAACCATCGGAGGAATACTCATCACTCGACCGTCCTTGCCCAATTCGCAACGCATCTGGGTAAGCTCCTTTATCCGAACCTGGTCAACTACCTCGTCGACAATGCCGAACTCTGTCCTGCTAGGTGGTGCGCAATACGACCACTCCTAGGTCTAGGTCTTCTCGTATCGTTTCCCAAAAAGATCCTGTCGAGGTTCCTTTCTCAAATCTCAAACCTGCCGAATTGTCCGGAAGCCATCATCCAATGCTGAAGCTAAAGCTTATTCCGGAATGGCTGCATACTTATCGCGCTTCTTTCTGGAAGATATATCTATATACCACGCCTCGGGGTGCATAACACATCTCTGATGTCGGCGGAGTGGGACGTCATCTCGTCGAAATCTCGTACGAACCCTTTTCTTCACTCTGCGTCAATGTCGACTGATTCGGACTCGTCTCATCATGGCTGCATGTACGGTGCTCCAACGGCTACGCTCGCATCTGGAGTCTCCCAAGCAGTGTCCCATCACGATATCCGAAAGATGTCGAACCATCCGATCGACTCGTCAGATCCTCATAATCCCCCAAGAGCTCACATCTCGGGTACAGTTTAATAGTATCGAGTACATGCCACAGCGTCGGTGGTCCAGCCGTAGAAGGGCAAACCCAAGCCTCACTAATGGCGCCGCGGAACCGCCGTAAACCCTAAGGTTTCAAGGCTGTCACACGGTCATTAAGTCGAGTTAGGGTTTCATTCTTCTAGAGGGTCCATAGAATCACCTGCATGTCTTTCCGTATACTTTAAACTTGGAAAATAGGCTCCTGACATTCGATCGTCTCTATCGACTCTCACGAACCTGCGTGAAGTCATCTCTAGCTGGAATCAATCCGCCTGATGACCTCGCATCGGGATCAGCGAACTCACCACACGTCTTAGTCATTCATCCTCGGTGACTAGCAACTCGCTATCATCTCTCTAAGAACATGCTCATGCTGCAGTAGCTCCAATCATCTGGGCGATATCTCATCATTTGCAGCAGCAACTGGCTCATACGCCTATACGCCGAACAACGCCTCAATCCTCCAGGAAAGGCAACACATAAGCAGTCATCTCTGAGTCAGCCTGCTCTAGATCTGAGTAAGACTCTCCACACTGGAAATCTTCAACTCAACTGGGCCCGCTCTGACGCAACTCGGACGAATCACCTTCGTCTCTCAAATCGGGTAGACTAGCTACCAGCTGTCGCGTATCTGCCTGAAAGCTCCGGCAATCTCAGCTCGTAAGCTCCGAAAGCAACATCCTGTCAATCTCCGCAACCGCTGGTCCATCTGTCTGCACGGTAGCCGACATCACAATCCCTGAGGTATGCTGTACATCAACAGTCCTCTCTCAGCTGGCAGCTCTAACAAAGGCCCGATCATCCGGTGCAAGACCAAGCACTCGCCTCCACCAGAGGTCACAATCACCAATACTAACTCGAGACGTTCCCATGTCACCAGAAAACACAAAGGTCGGCCCTCGTACCAAACGAGCTCAAACCGGCCGTAACCCTAGCAGCAGCCCAAACTGCGCTCAAACACGGTGACAGGAATCTCAATCGAGTATCAAAGAGAGCACACCAGTGGCAAGAAGGGAAACAACAGATCCAGAGTGGATACATGATCATAGGAAGGGACAGCATCAATGGAGGTATGATCATGAAACTAATAGAATCGGGAATCTCAAATGGATGTATAATCCTGGATATGAAGAGAATCACTAATCTCGAAAAACATGCACATCCTAAGGTTCCTTAAGCGGAGTGGCGTGTCGTAAGTATGCCGCGGAACATACCAACGGTACGTCACTCTACTTTAGTCACCTACTCCATCAACCAAGGGTCATCCTAATACGACGAAAGTTCGGGTCTAATACCCCCTCGACCAAGTCTAAGTTCCGTAAGGTCAAGCCTAAGTTCCGTATATAAATAACTCCCTAGGCTCCACATAGTCAAACTTAGACTCGAACCAAGGTCAACCTAGCGCTCTGATACCAACTTTGTCACGACCTGAAAGAGCACGTGACTGGCCCTTGAAACATATGAAGCCTATAGGACTCCATCTGATCCAAGTAAGCCAAAAGCCCAGAAATCTAAAACCATTTTGAGGAATAAGTAAGAAAACGGGTTTAAAGAAGTGAAGAAATACAGGTTTGAAATCAAGGTTTTTAAATAACTAAGCCGAATGTGCATTTGAAAATAGTACAGTCTTATTCTAAAAATTTCGGCAGAGTTTCTCTTGTAAAACTGGCCCCGAATGGGGTACAACATGAATAACAATATATAAAATGATAAAGGCATCTCCAAGCGGGAGCTAGCTCTTCGTCAATCGACGGTCACAACCACGCAATGATATGATAATATACAACGCCAAGTGGTGAGGATCAAAACCAAAAGAAAGCTCAAAAGTAGCAAGAAAACCGCAATACTACTAAGCACGACTCTAAGGTCGAATAATACAACACTGTCTCTAAGTCTGAAAGAATATACAAGTTTTGGTTGATGGACAATTTCTAGATACAATGAAATAAATAAATACAATGGTGGTTCTTGATGCGAAAGAATCCACCTACCAAAGCAAATCACCCGCAAGAAGAAAGTGTGCCAGAAATGCCGCAAAAGAACCTGTACGGCAGAACCTGCAAGAACTGTGGCACAACGGGGGTGAGTTGCCAACTCGTGAATAGAAACATCTACAAGCAAAAACCGAATGCAAGACATAAACCTAAGTCAACGATCAGCAATATAATCCACAAGAGTACATCTGAGTGTAACAAGGTGGCAAGGTAACATCTAATCATGTATGTAGTGCCAGGTACTCAGGTAATCACATGTCATCAGTGTAAGGTATGTCTGCATGAAGTAAATATGGTGAAATATCAATGATATCAATACACATATATTAGCGTCCCATACCACTAATATTAGTGTAAGGGTATATATAACAGCGCCCTCATACCCTGTTATATATACAAATAAAGTATGATCAATGTGAAACCAGTCTGTCTATGATCCAAGTCTGTATGTATGTGGAACCCGTCCACCCGTCACCCAACGACAATAAGCATCATGTATGCAATGTGAGGATATAAACAAAATCATGGAAAAACATCATGAAACCCGTGCCTAGCATCGACACGTAAATCCTCCTGTATCGGGCATCCGTCATTCCGGATCATGCCCTATATCAAAGTACATATCGGGAATCCGTCAGTCCGGGTCATCCCTCTCTCAATGCATCGGGCATCCGTCATTCCGGATCATGCCCTATATCAATCCATCGGGCATCCGTCATTCCGGATCATGCCCTATCTCAAAGTATATATCGGGAATCCGTCAGTCCGGGTCATCCCTCTCTCAATACATCGGGCTTCCGTCAGTCCGGGTCAGCCCTCTATCAATCCATCGGGCATCCGTCATTCCGGATCATGCCCTATCTCAAAGTATATATCGGGAATCCGTCAGTCCGGGTCATCCCTCTCTCAATACATCGGGCTTCCGTCAGTCCGGGTCAGCCCTCTATCAGTACATCGGGCTTCCGTCAGTCCGGGTCAGCCCTCTCTCAGTACATCCTCTAGCACCGAGAAAACACGGGGCGACGCCCCAAATATCATATCAAGGGAACCGGGTTTTTAAATGATTGCTATTGAAAAGGACACGGTTCCCAAATCCAGAAATCCCATGAAAATCCAACATCAAGAAGTACATCCAATGCGATGTGCTATGCAGTCAATCCATGATGTATGCGACATATAAGGAAAGGTAATCATATCGGGAATCATGCAACATGGAATAGTAATGTGCATAAGTCGAAGGAAGAATCATCTCATGAATGCAATAGTACTACAGTGTAGTGGCATGGCAATTATCGATGATGAAGTGTGTGAGCCGGCAAATAGTGTACGTGGAACATACGCATCATCGATAATGGTGCTGGTGTCCTAACAGCATGATAATAATATAGCAATGAACATATGCCAGCAATATGAATAGCATGAAGATGCAGAAATCTTGTAGTCAACATCACAGTGAAGTATCTACTATGCAAACTACACCTAAGTATCAGGTCAATCAGGAGGGGTAAGTGTGGAAACCACCTAAATCTGAGTCGGTATATATATAAAGATATATAGTCGGTGATCTCACCTCAATGTCATATCATAAGATATCCTCGAGTTATGAGTGCGGATCGATCATCAATATCGGCACGTACGGTAAATCATCGTACGGCATCCCCATAGCTGGGTAGGGGTCAACATCTCACTGTCTCATCACATAACAGATATCACCATCATCAGATCATATAGTCTAGAGTACCACTCTATGTCTAGTACAAACGGTAACATCAGTAAGTATGCATGCGGGGGTAAACACATATCCCAAGCCCGTAAGAATCACAAGTCATATCCCACATATGAATCGTATCAAATCACCGATCTCAGGGCACCAAGCCCACATCATCGACTCATCTCCAAAGTCATCACATATCATCAATCACAGTGTAAGTACAAGTGATAGGCAAGGGTGTGTGTATAGGTGTAATTCTATCCTAGGGTTCGCGACTATGAACTACACTAGTCACTTCTAACCCTATACTATCCATAATACACCTAATGTCACCATAACTACATAATAATCTATCTACGGACTGCGGGGGTGCTATACGCCATCCACCCGACTTCCCCCTGTAGATATAATCTACTCACCTGTATCATCATTTGCGGACGTCATCACGCAATTGCTTGTCGTCCCGAAGTCTTCATGGGTACCTACACATCAAATATCGTATATGCGCATTAAAACCAAATCCAAACTAAAACGGCGCATGAAATCCAAAACGATATGATAAGGGGGCCTATAGGTGAGAACCTATGGCACGCCTTCAAAACCATCAATAAATCCTCTATATCGTCGTATAAACGACAAATAGTCGAGGCAAAACACATTTCACCATTTCAGAATCAAAAATACGGAATACGGAAATACGAATCCAAAACAGCAACTTAGGATATATGTCCCAGATTTTACCCCAGGTCACTTTATACAAATCTATATATATCAGGGGCCTAAACTAACAATGTAGGAGCTACAGAACCAAAACGAGCCAATAAGGTGGGACCCAGGCCGCAATTGGCGGCCAAAAGAGGGAATTTGGCGGCCGGAAAAGGGAATTGGGGGCTAGGGTTTTGGGTGTAGCCTCTCTGGTGCCTGCACAACTTACTGTCCACTCAATATTATTTTATGGTTCTCGGGGTGTTAGCAGATTCTAATTAACAGTGACAGATTCCAGTTTTTCCCCGATATTGGTTTCTAAAATCCGTATTCTGGTTTTGCTTCAGGTTATTGGGTTCCAATTCCTACTCTAGGGTGTTGGTAAAACCTCTACTAAGCTCAATTTCATAATACAACACAAGTTCCTCTCAAACCCTAACTAGGTTTTCATCAAGTCCATAATATCACACAATATCGATTCTAAACTAAACATGGGGTAAAGGAAATGCTATAACTAAGCTAATGTTCCAGAAATTACCTCCATTAGCAACTCAAGAAAATTCTTGAGTTGCCCCTAGTGGCCAAAATCCTTGCTTCTTTAGCTCCATGTATAGATCTAGGGATTTTGCACAATTTTAATGAAAGGAGATTGGGGTTTTGGATTGATTTTTGAGATGAAGTGGGGAGTTGAAGAGGGGAGGAAGATGAGGAAGGGCAGCAGCAGCAACTCCATGAATGGAGAGGGAAATGGTGAAGGAATTGGTGGAGGATGGCTAAGTATGATAAGTCAAAGTCCACCTCTCTCTCTCACCTACCCTCATCATTACACTTTCCTTTCTTTTCTTTTCTTTTAAATCCAAAACCTTCTCACATAAATAGAAAGCCCAAGTGAAAACCATGGCTAGAAAAAGTGCACAAGTGTAGAAAAAAAAGTGGTAGGTGCAAGTTTTGCACAAAATTGCCAAAAAACCCGATTAGCGATTTTAATCGCGATTAGCACTAAATTAGTGTCAAACTAATCACAAAAACTTAAAAATGTCATAATTCACTAATTTACCCTATTTTAGAATTTTCCAAAATTTTTCATAATTTTTCTAACATTTTTCCTATTTATTTGCATTTAATATTAAAATAATCAATAAAATAATATTAAATTATGAAAATTCCCAAAATTAATATTTTATATTTTTTGAAAATGTTACAATAAGTACCCGCTTCGTGCTAAGTAGGACGCACGTCGGACGACTAATGTTTAGCAGTTTTTTGCGTCAGAGAAAGTATAACTTATCCTTTTATACATTTAAATTTCAATCGTCATAATATATATATATATATATATATATATATATATATATATATAATTTTGTAATTTCAGACCAGAAAACATTACAACTTCATCGGTGTCACCAGCAAGGATAGCGTGAATGTGCCGTTCAATGCACATCACGCCCTTGCCTGGGTCATACCCGTGCGTCAGAATATCAAAAGAAGACACCGAAGTGATGTGAAGGATGATTATTAGCTTCCCTGGCTCACGGCGACTGAGGAGGAGCAGAGCGCGATGATGGATACCATAATACTGGAGGTCTCAAGACCCGATTAGCCGCTGCTGGTATAGTATTATGAGCGCAATTTTGTTAAGGTATGAATTTAAATTTTAGGATTATAATAATATAACATAAAATCATATTCTAAAATATAATATAATCTCCTTTATATTTGCAAGTTGGCATCAGCTCGCAACATGCAAAACCGGAGCAACGGTGTCAGAGACCACGCTGTCCAGATCCAAGAGAAACGTACGCAGGCCAGCGCCTAGTGGCACTTCATGAGTATTTCGACACTTAATTTTATATATTTTCATTGTCGCGACTTACTTATGGAAATAAATCTTAATTTTATCATAGAAATAGAAAGACCCCGCCCATTACACTGCTGCCAATAGATGGTTCGTGTTACATAAGGGCACGGGCTTGTACATAGTAAGTTTCATATAATCAAGTCGATTCTGTATTTTAAGTTAACGCACACGCACGCGTGTGTGTGTATATATATATTTATATTTTGTACAGATCAAGTTCAAGAAGAGGACGCCTTAGGACTTGGCCCCGACGGCCCGATTATCGCCATTATCCCTGTCCTGGATTCGCTATTCGGAGAGCATCACGGTGGGTATGAGCGTGAGGTTGATCCCGAGGCCTACCAATACTTTGATAGACGTTCGGCCGTCCACGAGTACTCCGTGGCCCAGACGCGGGAAGATGCGGCAGCTGCATCGCAGGAGGATATTTGTCACGCCCTGCTTCCCAGTGTACGGGTAGAGGACGCGACGAGGCCGTTACGTATTTACTCTGAAGCAAATACGCTAAGCGTATCTAAGCAATAAAAAAGAAATGCACAAGAGAAAAAAGATATAATTGAATAACAACTTTATTTATTAACATTCTTTTGTACAATGCATGGAAAAGTAAATACATTTGAATGAATGCAATGCCTAAACGGTGGCATAACAGAAATGGAAAGTACTAAAATGAAATGAAATAAGTACAAGTGGCTACAGCTCTGGGTCTTCGGTAAACTGGTCCAAGTCTTCAATGCTGGTGGGCTCGATCTCCTGAAGGTCCGATCCACCTGAAAACATTCCAAAGAAGAAAGAGAAGGAATGTCGTCAGCGAACAATTGCTCGGTATGTCCCAAAGATAAGGGAGAAATAGAATAGACAGAGAGAGAATGTAGCTTTTAAAGTTGTATTATATGGTTAACGCTGTTGTTTATAGGTTGGTAGAGAAGAGGCCAGTGTATACGAGAGGAGTCTCTATATGCCATAGACTAAAGGAAAATGGAGTACAAGGATCCGTTAGAATGCCCGGAACATCGGCGATTGAATTCAGGTTAGATGTCTTATGGTTGCAGTCTCGTGCCACTTCTAACACCTTCCGTACCAATCTACCCCTTAAACCCCGCGATGTCTTGATTGTATTGTTTGAATTGTAAATATGTTGTTTGTGTTGTTTTGTAAATGTAAATGGAAGACTTGTATTGTAAAAGGAGGACTTGCCGAAAGCATGATATCGTATAAATGGAAATGGATGTACTGGATAATCATGTAAATGGAATATATCCATGGTTCGGTTAAGTCAAGTTGTATAGATTGATAGATTGAACAGATTGAGTATATGGATTCATGTTGAATTATAGTTTGTACTTGAATCATATTCAACTCAGATTATTATAATGAGACTCAGTCTGAGTCAGACAATTAGAAAAGAAATTGAATCCTGAATTAGGTTTTGATGTTATCGGTAACCACTGCACATGGGCGGCAGGATTTGTGTCTTTTTCAAAGGCGATTACCGTATTGATAACACCGTTTGTTAAGTTATCTATCTTAAATAGGCAAGCACCCATATCTCCGGCTCCCTGAGGCTCAAGAGATTGGTCCCGCTTAAACCTATGTTTACTAGGGTCCTTAGGGTAATTTATAGAACTTGAGGGGGGTTTTATGTAAAAAATAATTTTGTATAATTTTCAAAATACACCGCAAGTATTTAATCATCGTCTTTAGAGTTTTCATAGATGTAGATTTTATATATGTGGCATTTCTAGTGAATAAACCTAATTTCATAATATGTGGTATTTAATTGTAAAGTATTGAACTTGTATAGAATTGCATGATATTTTCATGTAAAGTGATTCTTTTGATTTAGAAAAGTTGGAATATTTATATTATATAAAATGAGATATTTTAATGATACATATATATATATATATATATTTATATAAAATAATTTAAATTTATTATTTTTCTAGAAATCATATTTTCTTAAGAAATTTGTACTTTTAAGTCTTTCGAGACCGAATGCCCCTTGCGGATGTCTGCATTTCGCACTACTAAGCCTGAGGATGTGCGATAATCCGCACCATCCCGAACGGGTTCCCTAAATGGGATGTAGCGGCGTTTTGCAAAGATTTGTTTAAAATACATAATCTTGTAAAAAATGGTTTTAATAGTAAAAGGTATTTAAGTGTAAATTCGTATTCCCGTATTCTATATTCCTAATAGACATCGTGCTATATTGCATATGAGTGTTGTGAGGAGGTAGTTCATTAGCTCGTGATCTATTTAAAGGTGTAGCAAGAAATATGATGTTTAATGTCAAAATTGAACTATATGGTATTTTAAAAAGTACGATAAAAATTAAAATAAAAATTCTTTTGACATGGAACTTGTTCAATATGTCTTGTTAATGATTAATACTCATGATATGCAAGTATGGTATTGTTGTATTTTAGAAAATTGGACTTTCTAAAGAAAACCGAATCGGAAGTTGGATTAACTCCGCTTCCGTCGGGTTTTAGGATTATGAGTTTTAAGAATAGACAATAGAAGAGGGAGGAGGGACTTACTGGCTTTTGGTTTAGAGGAGAGGAAGAAAGAGTGGAAGTAGGTTCCGGTGCATCGTTTCGTCGCCGGAAGCTCCTAAGGCCGTCGTTGGAATTTTCGCCGGAGCTTTGCCCTTCGCTAACTCCACTTGTACACAAAAATTCTAGAGAGTTTTCTTGAGAGTTTGGACAGAGTTGTGAGTGAGGAGGGTGTGCATAGGGGTGGTATTTATAGGATAAGGTTAGGGTTAGGGTTTGATAGAAATTGAATTAAAATAAATTGCATTAAAATAGATTAAATTGGATTTTAAAGACTCTGTTAAATTGCAGGTGATTTAAAGTGTACATGAGTTATAGGAATGCAAAAAGCCACAACTTTCAAGAAGGGGGATCGGCGATCCGACCGAGTTGAACCGGCCTAGCTGGCCAATCTAGTCGCGCTGCCGGCTGAGTCACGGCGAGTCGGGCCGGGATCCTCGCTGTGGATCGCTCGTCGGTTGGTTTGCACAGTGGGGTAGTTTGTTTTATATGTGACTTTTGATTTTTACGAGTTAGCACGTCTAGACTATTGGGATTCTAAAAATTTAAAAGAAAACAATATTAAAAAATAATGTAGGTGGTAGGATTTGAACTCTTGTACTTTGGTTCAGCAGTGCAAAGTCTTACCAATGAGCTACAAGCTCTTTCTTGCTATTAAAAAGCAAAACAAACTTATATCTTGTGCTCAGGAAAAAGTACCCCTTTATGTATTTTTGAAAAAAATGTACAGGAAGTTTAGGTTGTTACATTCTACCATCCTTATAAAAATTTCTTCCTCGAAATTTGTAAAAGGAAAGTGTAACAGATTCAAAGAAAGTTTGGTGACTGAAGTACTGATAGTGTATGAAAAATAATAAAGTGATACAAGGGTTTTAAAAATATGAAAGAGACTTACTAGTGTTACCTGATTGGTAGAGATTTTGCGTGTTCAAGTTTAGTTAATTACCGCAATTAAGACGGTTTCGCTTGTAGCTAGCCGGTTGAGTACGGGTCGTCCGCAGGGGAGATGGGAATCTTTTTCTATGTGCTTTAACGAGTTAAGTCCGATTTTCCAGATTTGTTTGTGATTAACTAAGTGTTAAAATGATATGTAAAGAGAGCTTGTTAGGGTTAGGATTAAGTTAGTTTGAGTTAGGAATCGCTCACTTCTTTCGTTGCCACTCTTAATATCGGTGTTACGGTAATCGGCAACAACGGGGATTAGCACGACTAGGAAGGAACTTGCGAGTATAAGCTAGGCTTTCCAATGCTTAAGTTCTTCCTTTTGGTGCTTGTCCGTCCGTTCTTGGCTCTTAGCCATAACCTCCGGTTAATTCAACCACAACCGGTCTCACTACGGAATCACCGCTATCATGTAGGATAGGGTGCCGAAGGGAGCGGATTGTGGTTCAATTAACGGGAGTCGATTTAAGATGTTGGGAATGGAAAGAGTGAGAGAGATTTCCTTCTCTCAAACTTCCCTTATCTTACCCTAACAAGTATGGAAACTACTCACACATCATAACGAAAAGAAAAGAAAACAAAAGAGGAAGATAGAAAGAAAGAGATTAGAAGATAACAACTAGCTATTTGCGACCTCACCTTGGCAAGGATCAAGCGTAAGCATCATGGTTGTTTAAGGATAAAGGAAAAGAGAAAAGAAAGAAACAACAAGAAATAACAACAACTAAGTTAACAAATGAAAATTACAAGCAATTAACATAAGAGCAAGACAAGTATAATAATATAATGAACTTCTTTATTCATCATTCTTCACTCACAAAAGCTCACTACAAGTTTTTTAATGGAGAAGAGATGAGAAGAGGAAGAAGAACAAGTATTCTAAACCCTAGGAAAATACAAGATTAAGCACCCTTGGTTTTGGCAAGTTCTGGAGTATATATAGGCAGGCAACTGAAAACCTAGGGCAAAAATCTGTCCCTAAATGAAAAGACAAGACTACCCCTGAAATACCAACTTCTGCCGCCGCCATAAGGCCGCGGTTCCGCGGCCTAAGCATGCTTAGGCCGCGGAACCGCGGCCATATAGAGGACTTAGGTCTTCAGGTTTTGTGGTTTCTCCTGGTTTTGTGTGCCCTTTATTCTGGTATATGTATTTTCTCAGATTTTCTTCAAGATTTTTCAAGAATTTCTGTTGAGCAAAAGGTGATTTGATGTGGATCTTTTTGTCATGATTTTCTCGAGCTCCGTGTAGATTTCTTGGATCTTGTGCTGCCATTGAGCCTTGTGCATGAAAACGACATTGATTTGCCATTTTGTCTCTTAAACTGGTGTGTGGCAACAGATGGATAAAGAGCGGCGATCCGTGTTTTATCTGTGGTTGGCAGGAACCCGGGTTTTGTCGTGTGTTTCCATGAATTTCACCTTTTAGAGCCGAGAACCTGTATCCTGCAATTGACTAGCAAACACGGCTCAAGAGTACCTACCGATATGTAATATGATAAAAATTAGGCGGTATAAAAATGCAATAATATGATATGAACAAATACCCCCAAACTTATCATTTGCTCGTCCCGAGCAAAGCCAATTTATTCACAAAAAAATTTTCCTAACCTCACTTTCGCAGGGAACGCGATTGCACTGAGCATGTGCAACAAGCCGTTAAATCTCTAAGTGTCCCTAGTTGGAGGAGTGTTGTCTCCTGAGGGTTTTCAGCGGATACTACCCACAAAATCCGGTCAAGTTGGTTTTGTAAAATAACTAAGATTCAAACCCTAAAATTTAGTTTTTAGAAAATAACAATTCTATTATCCTAAGTCTAGACTATCGAACCTTTATTTTTCACACCTCGCTTCTTATTTAACTACAGCTTTTATATGTCTTTACGTGCAGTGCAAATAGTGTCGTTAAGTTCCAGAAAGGTCAAATAAAGTCCTCATGTCACACAATAAAGCCCATATAAAAATTTTGGAAGGATCACATAAGTTTTATAAAGAGTTAAGCATTTTTCAAGTTTCGTTTTCCAGTAAAGTTTCAACTTTAGAATTTCTATCTTCCTTAACAGGAAACTAGGTCTTATTCTTCACTCCATCTTTTTCTTGTTTTCATTTCATACACAGTTTTGTGAACGTGCAATAGTCTTTATCATAGAGTAAAACCTTCATATCTCCGCTAAATTTTTTATAAAAGCTTGTCTTTTATCAAGATTATTCTCACACAAAGAACCGTTAGGAATTTTAACTTGGAGAGAACACTTGCTTGACTTTGTTTTAATCTGGACTTTCTAGGCTTCTTAGCGAGCTTTGGGCCAATGCACCCAAACCAGTTGGCTTTAGGGCATTAGGTGTAGAAACAACCCAGCGGACTTAATTACTCAAGTTACCTAGGTCCAAAAACAAAAGACAGTTTTGCGTGAAAAATCATGATGATTCAATACGAACGGAGACATAACCAGCAGTTCAATTATTTTTTGGATAAAAGACGTGTTTAGTAGGTTTGGTGTGTAATCATTCCAATCAAGTTTCAGATGGGTTATTTTTCAGACTTAGTTCCAATTAAGGCATCAATAACATTCCTTCATATTCACTCACTTCATAAACTATTCTTGATATTACTTATTTCAGAACAAACCTATTTGATCCTCAGAAAATCATTGATCCATATAAAAATTTTTCGACATAAAAGACTTGTCATCTAATTTCCAAAAACTTACGACACGTGGAGTGTGATGTAAAGACTTATATCAGCTATAGTTAACTTCAAAGGAGAGTTATCTTTCAGGTTTTCAAAATCTAAACATAAGATTTAGTTATTCTTATTTTATCAAACAAAACCGTCGAAATGTTGAATCATAGTCCTCCCACTAGCTAACTTTACAGAAAAGTTTTTATGTTTTTAGAAAATTTTCAGATTTTTATGGATTTTAATATGCAGATGCAAAATATACATATGAATGCGAAGGTAAGAAATGCGTACCGAGCGTATCCCCAAACTTAAACTGGACAGTGTCCTCACTGTCATTGCATGAAGAGATCGTTTGAAGGGTCAAAATTGTCGGTTAGATATACACAATTTTTTTTTTGTGTTTTTGGTTTTAAGAAAAAGAAAAAGAAAAGAAAAAAAAATATCCACAAAAATGTACAAAATGGTATATACATACCCCCAAACTTATTTGGAACAGTGTCCACTTGTTCTTGGCTGGATAACCGAAGTTTGGAGGTAGGCAGAGGAAGATTATGCAGGGTAAACCGGCTCCTGTAAGACCAGGAGCTCCTCTGTTGGTTCGGCGCTAAGGTACGGTTTTAGTCAGTGTCCATTCACTTTGAAAAATGAACCGTCCTTCGGATTTTCCAAATCCACAGCGCCCTGCGGATACACATTCCGCACAAAATACGGCCCTTTCCAGCGAGATCTGAGCTTTCCTGGATGGAAGTGAAGTCTGGTGTCGTAAAGCAGTACCTGCTGACCAAGTACGAAGGTTTTTCGCAAAAGGTGTTTATCGTGAAACACCTTCGTTCGATTCTTAACGACAACCGTGTTATCGTAAGCCTCATCCCTAAGCTCGCTCAGTTCGTTCAGTTGCAGCTTCCGATGGCTGCCCGCATCTTCGAGAGATAGATTCAGCTCCTTTATCGCCCAAAATGCACGATGCTCTATTTCGACAGGTAGGTGGCAGGCTTTTCCGTACACAAGCCGATAAGGGGACATGCCAAGGTCGGTCTTATAAGCGGTTCGAAATGCCCAAATGGCATCAGTGAGTTTCAGCGACCAATCCTTACGGTTCTTGGAAACCGTCTTCTCCAATATCTGCTTGATTTGCCGATTTGAAACTTCGGCCTGCCCGCAGGTTTGGGGATGGTAGGGCATGGATAGCTTATGATTAATGGAATATTTCCGCATCAAGGCCTCGAAAGTCTTATTGCAGAAATGACTTCCATTGTCTCTAATGATCGCTTGGGGGTGCCCAAACCGGGAGAAAATGTTTTCTTTAAGGAACCTAACGACAACCTTGTTGTCGTTAGTCCGGCTGGGCACAGCCTCGACCCATTTAGAGACGTAATCAACAGCGAGAAGGATGTACAAGTTCCCAAAAGAGCTGGGAAACGGCCCCATGAAATCTATCCCCCAAACATCGAAAATCTCCACAACCTAGATTGGTTGGAGCGGCATCTCGTTCCTCCAGGATATCCGGCCCATGTGTTGGCACCGGGAGCAAGTCTTGCAATAGTCATGAGCGTCATTGAAGAGTTGTGGCCAGTAGAAACCACATTGCAAGATCTTCTCAGTTGTCTTTCTGGGGCCAAAATGCCCGCTACACGCTTGATCGTGGCAAAACAACAGCACACTCTTGAATTCCTCGTCAGGGACACACCGACGAATAATCTGGTCGGGACAGTACTTGAACAGATAGGGTTCGTCCCAGTAAAAGTGTTTTACTTGGGATAAGAAGAGAAGTCTGTCCTGACTTGACCATTCAGTCGGTAGTAATCCCGTGGCCAAATAGTTCACAATATCTGCGAATCAGGGTTCGCAAGAAACTGTCAAGAGCTGTTCATCCGGGAAAACATCGTTGATCGGAATCGGAAGCGAAGGAGAAGAAGGAAGTCGTGAGAGATGGTCGGCAACTACGTTTTCACATCCTCGTTTGTCCTTAATGACAAGGTCAAACTCTTGAAGCAAGAGGATCCAACGTATTAACCGAGATTTTGCATCTTTCTTCGCAAAAAGATAGCGCAGAGCAGAATGGTCAGTATAGACAATGACTGGAGAGCCGATGAGGTAGGGCCTGCACTTTTCTAAAGCAAATACAACAGCTAAGAATTCCTTCTCAGTTGTTGTATAATTAAGTTGGGCATCGTTCAGGGTTCGGCTCGCATAATAGATTACGTGCGGCATCTTGTTGATGTGTTGTCCAAGGACAGCACCAATGGCAAAGTCGGATGCATCGCACATAATCTCAAATGGGTGCGTCCAGTCAGGTGAAGAAAGAACGGGAGCAGAAGTGAGTGATCGTTTTAGTGACTCGAATGCAGTCACACAGCTCGAGTTGAAGTGGAATGGCGTTTCCTTGGCCAGCAAAAGAGTCAAGGGCCTAGCAATCTTGCTAAAGTCCTTGATGAACCGTCTATAAAATCCGGCATGGCCAAGGAAGGCTCGGATGTCTCTGACGCATCTGGGAGGAGGGAGATTGGAAATGACCTCAATCTTTGCTTTGTCAACCTCTATGCCATTTTGCGAGATGATATGTCCTAAGATAATACCTTCGCGCACCATGAAGTGGCACTTCTCCCAATTCAAAGTGAGGTTCTTGTCCTTACATCGGGTAAGGACAGCATCAAGATGCAGCAAACACTCGTTGAAGGAATCGCCGAAGATGGAGAAATCGTCCATGAAGATCTCCAGAAATTTTTCCACCATGTCTGAGAAGATTCCCATCATACACCGCTGGAAGGTAGCGGGCGCATTGCATAACCCAAAGGGCATGCGACGATATGCGAACGTGCCGAAAGGACAAGTGAACGTGGTCTTGTCCTGGTCTTTTTCGGCGATGGGAATCTGATTATAGCCGGAGTAGCCGTCAAGAAAGCAGTAGTACTCGTGTCCGGCCAATCGTTCAAGCATTTGGTCAATGAAAGGTAGCGGAAAGTGGTCTTTCCGCGTTGCGGCGTTGAGTTTTCTGTAATCAATGCATACTCGCCACCCAGTTTGGGTGCGAGTAGGGATTAACTTGTTCGCCTCGTTGGTTATGACCGTTATACCTGATTTCTTAGGGACAACGTGGATGGGGCTAACCCACTGGCTATCAGAGATAGGGTAAATGATACCACTATCTAGACATTTTACGATCTCCTTCTTCACAGCCTCTTTCATGACTGGATTGAGACGTCTTTGTGGATCCCGGGCTGGTTTGGCATCATCCATCAGATGAATGTGATGCTCAACGATCAGGGGACTAATCCCCTTGATGTCCGCCATGGACCAGCCAAAAGCTTGCCTGTTGCTGTGCAATACCGCGAGAAGGGCTTTCTCTTGCTCTGGAGCTAGAGAAGCCGAAATGATGACAGGGAGGGTCTCGTTTTCACCTAAGTAAGCATACTTAAGGTGAGACGGCAAAGGCTTGAGTTCGAGCGATGGAGGTGAAACGATTGAAGGCAAGATTGGTGCAGAGGTCTCGAACTCAAAGGACTCCAGCAAAGGTTCAAAACGAGTGTAAGCGACCGAGTTGGATGGTTCAGATAACTCATCCGGAAATTCGAAAGATTCAAACTCGGGTTGTGCGCGGCTAAGATCGTTTGAGAACGTGAAACACTCATAGTCGTTGTCGGGTGCAGAAACAGCAGCAGGTTCGAGGAGGAACACACTAGTGGCGTCAAGATTATCATGATCAAACAGAAACTCCTCGAATTCACATTCTTCTGGGGTGATCTCCTGGATCGAGCAGATGTCCAGTATATGAGCATTAGGTTCGGCGGGCTGATTCCCCAACCTAAAAATGTTGAGTTCAATCGTCATGTTTCCAAAAGAGAGGTTCATCGAACCATTGCGACAATTGATCACAGCATTTGAGGTTGCAAGGAATGGGCGACCGAGTATCACCGGAATTTGATTCCGGGGGTTAGCTACAGGCTGTGTGTCTAATACAATGAAGTCAACGGGGAATATGAAGTCCCCGACTTTTATTAACACATCCTCTAGCTCACCCCTAGGATGGGTGATCGATCGGTCGGCCATTTCGAGAGTGCAGTGCGTGGGTTTCAGCTCTCCGACGCCTAATTGCTCGTATACTGAGTATGGAAGCAGGTTAACACTGGCACCAAGATCTAATAGTGCGCGGTTGATGTTCTTATCCCCAATGGTAATAGAAATCATAGGACAGCTAGGGTCCTTCCGTTTTTGTGGTAAAGATTGGTTAAGAGCATCACTCACAGCACTAGCCAAGAAAACTTTCTTGGGTACCTGAGACTTCCTCTTTTTCGTGCACAAGTCCTTTAAGATTTTCGCGTAGGACGGGACTTGTTGGACAGCATCTAAAAGAGGAATGTTAATGTTAACCTGCTTAAATAACTCCAGAATCTTCTCCATTTGAGGATTTTGTTTATTAGACCTCAACCGGTTTGGAAATGGAACATTTTTAAAATTGGTTGAGTCTAATGCTGGAGGACGAGATTGTGGAGTTGGAACGGATCCCAGAACAGGTGTTTTCGTGGAGTGAGAAGTGGGTCCATTCAGAGCAGAAGAAGAGGAAGGAGAGCCTTGTGAAGAACGGAGAATAGGCTCAGAAGACGAAGAAGAAGAAGAAGAAGAAGAAGAAGAAGATGCAGCGACCGGGGTGTCTTCGTTGATACGTGTGCCGATGTTGTTTTGCAGCATCCTTCCCGATCTCAATGTGGTCACGGCACTCACATTATGATTTTGTTGTTCAACAGCAACATGTACATTATGTGGGTGACCGGGATTTGGGAGTGGTTGGGACGGGAGCTTCCCCTTCTCTCACTCGCTTAAGGCCGCATTCAGCTGTGCAATCTGGGCCTCGATGGTCTTGATGCTTTGCCCGTGTGCGGCAGTGTGTTGCACTAAGGACTGAATGGAAGACTGGATGTTGGCGGTGGATTGTGTCGATTGTTTCACGAACGCCTCCAGACTTCGTTCGAGCGAGGAAACCTTATCGTTGTTTGACGGAACAAAGTTGTTTGGTGGAAAAGAATTGTTGGGTGCAAAGTTGTTCCTCTCATTTTGGAAAGGTTGGGGTTGGAAGGGCTGCTGAAACTGAGTTTGTTGTTGCGCTTGTTATTGCGGCGGAGGGAGCCTTTGGAAATTGTTGCCTTGGAATTGATTCTGATTCTTATTCCAGGCGAAATTGGGGTGGTTCCTCCAACCGGGATTGTAGGTGGAAGAGTATGGATCATTCCTCGGTCTTTGCTGAAATGCAGCATTAACCTGATCATGTCCTTGCGAGGGTGGATTGTAAGGACACTCTTCGGTCAAGTGAGGAGGATCGGAACAACAAGCGCAAATGGTACGAAGGGGAAGAACAGGGGCAGGAGCAGGAGAAGAAAATTTGCTCTCTATCGCTTCAAGCTTTCTTGTTATTGCAGCCATTTCAGCTTTCATCGCAATAGAGACATCAAGTTGGTGAATTCCTACCCTAGACTGATCGGTAGAAGTGGAGGTAGAAGAAGAAGAAGTCGGTCTGGTGCTCTCCCATTGTAGCGTTTTCTCCGCAAGGTCGTCAAAGAATTGCCACGCTTCCTCATCAGATTTCGATAGGAAGTGGCCCTGACAGATGGTTTCTAACAACTGCTTCGTTGCTGGGTTCAGGCCCTCGTATAAGGTTTCGCAAAGTTGCCATTTCTCTATACCGTGGTGAGGACACTGAACAAGAAGGTCTTTGTACCGGTCAAAGCACTTCCAGAAGGGTTCAGAAGGAAGCTGAGAGAATTGGTTGATTTCATTTCGAATCCTTGCGGTTTTATGATTCGGATAGAATTTTTTTAGAAACGCTTTAACAAACTCGTCCCAGCTGGTTATTGAGTGGGAAGCGGTGCTATACAGCCATTTTTCAGCAAGATCGCATAAAGTGAACGGAATGACCCGTAGACGTATAGCATCGTCCGACAGCTGGGTGGTTTTCATCATGGCACATATGTTTTGAAATTTATTGATGAAGATATAGGCATCTTCATATTCAAGCCCATGAAATCGTGGAAGCATGTTGATGAAGTGGGGCTTAATTTCAAAATTATCCCCATTGGCCGGTGGAAGAGAAAGGCAGGTGGGAAGTGCAGAACGGGTGGGATAGAAACGATCCTGGAGCGCGATTCGCCGCGGCGCTACAACAGGCGGTGGTGGTGGGTTATTGGTCTCCGTAGGAGGTGGAGCCTATCCAGGGGTAGTCAAAGAGATGTTCGGATTAAATCCTGACATCGCGGAAGAAGAGGTTGGTGAAGGTGAAGGTGAAGATGTATGAACAGAATTCCGGTCAACGTCGGAGTTGGCCGGCAAAGGAAGGGGTGAAAGAGGAGTGGACGAAGCTTCGACGTCTGAGTCGATCGCGTAGTCGGTAGCGACTAACGTAACGCGGACCAGTCGGGCGCTAGTGTCCCGAGTCCAAGCGGACATACACTAAACGAGTTTAGTATAGTCAAAGCGGAGAAGGTGAGGGTAAGAAAACGTCAATGGAGAACACAATGGGTGGTGGGTGAAAAATGGATTTGGCGACAAAGGGAAAGTTTTTATAAAATTTTTTGATTTTTCTCTTTTTTTTAGAAAGAACTTTACAGAAATATGTACGGACTTACGGCTTTAAGCAATCACAAAAAAGATATGCACAATCTCACCTAGATTTAGGGTCATCTAGGTCTGCTAGACAGCTCCTAACTGTTCCAGAGGGCTAGAAATAGGACCTCAAACCGCCTCTTCTCCGTCTAATGCGGCCAGATAAGTGCTAGGTAAGTGGGAGGTTGTCCAACGCTTTCGCGAAGTTCCTTAATTAAATAACCACTTGCCTTCGTCACACTTGCCTAGGCACCGCAAAAGTCAGATAGGATAAACGACCGATGCCTGTAACTAGTCCTCTGTCCTATTGAGCGCGAAGTCCTTAGGGCTGAGTCTATTATTTTTTAATTTAACAATGCTCAATGCATATGCTTTTTGTGATTTCTGGGGTCCTGGGAAGGGTGATGAAATCCCCACCCAATCTGAATTGGTTTCAAGCCCCTTAAGTCTGTATTAATAAATGCAAAGCGGTAACAAATCAACTGCAAACAATTTTTATTTTAGCGTGGCGCAAAGAATCCTGCACAAGAACAGTTTATTGGAAGGGGGAAGAGAGTTTGCGCAAAGAATTCAGCAGAAAACACAGTTTATTGGAGTCCAGATGAGTGGGGGAGAGAAGAGGGACACTTACAGGGAATTTGGCACCCTGAAGACACCAAGTGGCCGCGGTTCCGCGGCAATAAGGCCCTAATGCCACGGTTCCGCGGCAGTAAGGAGGAGTTGGTTCTTCATTTTTTTGGTGTGGGCTGTTTTGGGTGTCCTCTGCTGTTTTTAAGACCCTGAATCTGGATTTGCTCACTGGAACTGCTCCAGATTTTTACAGTAGACAGTTTGCTTCGTTTTGATCCGTCGCGGTGTAGCCGCGAAATATGGGTCTATCTTCCCACGTCTTTGGCACTGAACTCGAACTTCGTATTATCCTGCACACTTGCACAAAAACTAATCAAAAATAACAAAATGATTTTTTTACAAAGTATATATTTTTTTGTTTTGTTTTTCGGTTATATTCACAAGTTAACCCGAAATTACACAAAGAAATAAACTACCGTCTCCCCGGCAACGGCGCCATTTGATTGGTAGAGATTCTGCGTGTTCAAGTTTAGTTAATTACCGCAATCAAGACGGTTTCGCTTGTAGCTAGCCGGTTGAGTACGGGTCGTCCGCAGGGAGATGGGAATCTTTTTCTATGTGCTTTAACGAGTTAAGTCCGATTTTCCAGATTTGTTTGTGATTAACTAAGTGTTAAAATGATATGTAAAGAAAGCTTGTTAGGGTTAGGATTAGGTTAGTTTGAGTTAGGAGTCGCTCACTTCTTTCGTTGCCACTCTTAATATCGGTGTTACGGTAATCGGCAACAACGGGGATTAGCACGACTAGGAAGGAAATTGCGAGTATAAGCTAGGCTTTCCAACGCTTAAGTTCTTCCTTTTGGTACTTGTCCGTCCGTTCTTGGCTCTTAGCCATAACCTCCGGTTAATTCAACCACAACCGGTCTCACTACGGAATCACCGCTATCATGTAGGATAGGGTGCCGAAGGGAGCGGATTGTGGTTCAATTAACGGGAGTCGATTTAAGATGTTGGGCAAGGAAAGAGTGAGAGAGATTTCTTTCTCTCAAACATCCCTTATCCTACCTTAACAAGTATGGAAACTACTCACACATCATAACGAAAAGAAAAGAAAACAAAAGAGGAAGATAGAAAGAAAGAGATTAGAAGATAACAACTAGCTATTTGCGACCTCACCTTGGCAAGGATCAAGCGTAAGCATCATGGTTGTTTAAGGATAAAGGAAAAGAGAAAAGAAAGAAACAACAAGAAATAACAACAACTAAGTTAACAAATGAAAATTACAAGCAATTAACATAAGAGCAAGACAAGTATAATAATAAAATGAACTTCTTTATTCATCATTCTTCACTCACAAAAGCTCACTACAAGTTTTTTAATGGAGAAGAGATGAGAAGAGGAAGAAGAACAAGTATTCTAAACCCTAGGAAAATACAAGATTAAGCACCCTTGGCTTTGGAAAGTTCTGGAGTATATATAGGCAGGCAACTGAAAACCTAGGGCAAAAATCTGTCCCTAAATGAAAAGACAAGACTACCCCTGAAATACCAACTTCTGCCGCCACCATAAGGCCGCGGTTCCGCGGCCTAAGCATGCTTAGGCCGCGGAACCGCGGCCATATAGAGGACTTAGGTCTTCAGGTTTTGTGGTTTCTCCTGGTTTTGTGTGCCCTTTATTCTTGTATATTTATTTTCTCAGATTTTCTTCACGATTTTTCCAGAATTTCTGTTGAGCAAAAGGTGATTTGATGTAGATCTTTTTTTCATGATTTTCTCGAGCTCCGTGTAGATTTCTTGGATCTTGTGCTGCTATTGAGCCTTGTGCATGAAAACGATATTGATTTGCCATTTTGTCTCTTAAACTGGTGTGTGGCAACAGACGGATAAAAAGCGGAGATCCGTGTTTTATCTGTGGTTGGCAGGAACCCGGATTTTGTCGTGTGTTTCCATGAATTTCACCGTTTAGAGCTGAGAACCTGTATCCTGCAATTGACTAGCAAACACGGCTCAAGAGTACCTACCGATATGTAATATAATAAAAATTGGGCGGTATAAAAATGCAATAATCTGATATGAACGTTACCTTGGTCAACTGTCTCGGCTTCTACGGCTGTTAAGGTGTAAGCATGTCGCCGTGGCACGCTCCTCCTAGCTGGAGGCACATTACTCTGTCCTCGAGGCATGTTCCTCAGTGCCTGATGGAATTGGTGATTTGGCTGTGCAGGAGATCCACGTGGAGGTGGTGCTGGGAGTGCAGGACGAGTTGCAGGGGCCTGGATAGCTGGTCACTGCGGGTAGTTGGTGGGTGTGTGAGCTGAGTTGTGTCTATAGGAACAGGTTCCAATTCTATGATTGGATGGGCCACAAACTAGGCACATGCCTTTTGCGCGCCTACAGTTCTTCCACAAGTGTCCCTTTTTCTTGCAGTAGTACCAGAAGTCTGGACTCGACTGGTTACTGATTTCTTCCGATCTCCTGAGTTCAACAGTTGGTCTTGAAGAGGCTCCTCCTGCCATCTGATTGGCAGGGCACTTAACTCTGGCAGATTGAGATCTGCCTTCTTATTCACCTCTGCCTCGTATCTTCGGGCAGCCTTCAAAGCCAAATCATGGGTTGGGAAATCCCCTGTAGCTAAGGCAGCTTGGATTTCTGGATCCAACCCTTACTGAAATCTTCTTGCCCTGATCTCAGCAGTCGATATGAGATGGGCCGCAAACCTGTTACGGTCTTGTGTTAGCTGTATAGTATGTGTTTTTAGGAAAACGAATACTGAGACGTATCTTACCTGCTGAGCATGGTAAACTTAGTATCATACTCATCTACAGATTTGGTCCACATTGAACCTTGTTGCAGATGGATGAACTGTTGTTCCATATCGAACCTGGCAGTCTCAGGGAAGTACTTTGCGTCGAACATGTCTCGGAAAGTCTTCCATTCGATGGGTTGATCAAGACGGCTTTCTTCCGCTTTCCACCAAACCCGTACATTGTATGTGAGCTGCAGTTTCACAACACGGACCTAAGCTACCTCTAGCACTTGTGCTGCTGCCAGATCATCTTCAATGCTTTGAGCCCATTCCTCAGCTTCTAGAGGGCTCTCTTTTCCTGAGAATTTCTTGGGGTGCAGTGCCCGGAATTGCTTCACTCCGGGTTCTTCCGCTTCGGGACGGTTCAAGAGAATAGCAGTCTGCTGTTGCTATCCTTCTAGGAGGCTGCGGATCGCCTCAAGCAGTACCGTCTGCTTATTGATCGGAGCAGGGACGGCAGGTGTAAGTGATAGCGGTGGGGGAGTGATGTTGAAGTTGGTGCTGGTGTTGTTTGGGGAATCCATAACCTTGGAAGAAAGATTTGGGTTAGGACAGACTCAAAGTATATGAAATGATAAGATTCAAGGAATAGGTATTATAAGGAATGTTTTTCAGTTGCTAGTTCTTATGTTATATTGCTTAGGTTGTTCACGCAGAACAGAACTGCATGGTTGTGTTCCATACAACTCTGACCAGCATGGGCCACCAACAAAACCTGTCACGCACCACTTCCCAGTGTACGGGTAGAGGACGCGACGAGGCCGCTACGTATTTACCGTGAAGCAAATACGCTAAGCGTATCTAAGCAATAAAAAAGAAATGCATAAGAGACAAAAGATATAATTGAACGGCAACTTTATTTATTAACATTCTTTTGTACAATGCATGGAAAAGTAAATACATCTAAATGAAAGCAATGCCTAAACAGTGGCATAACAGAAATGGAAAGTACTGAAATGAAATGAAATAAGTACAAGTGGCTACAGCTCTGGGTCTTCGGTAAACTGGTCCAAGTCTTCAGTGCTGGTGGGCTCGATCTCCTGAAGGTCCGATCCACCTTACAACATTCCAAAGAAGAAAGAGAAGGAATGTCGTCAACGAACAATTGCTCGGTAAGTCCCAAAGATAAGGGAGAAATAGAATAGACAGAGAGAGAATGTAGCTTTTAAAGTTGTATTATATGGTTAGCGATTTTGTTTGTAGCTTAGTACAGAAGAGGCCATTGTATACGAGAAGAGTCTCTATATGCCAGAGACTAAAGGCAAATGAAGTACAAGGATCCGTTAAAATGCCCGGAACAACGGCGATTGAATTCAGGTTAGGTGTCTTATGGTTGCAGTCTCGTGCCACTTCTAACACCTTCCGTACCAATCTATCCCTTAATCCCCGAGATGTCTTGATTGTATTGTTTGTATTGTTTGAATTGTAAATGTGTTGTTTGTACTGTTTTGTAAATGTAAATGGAAGACTTGTATTGTAAAAGGAGGACTTGCCGAAACCATGATATCTTATAAATGGAAATGGATGTGTAAGTGCACGGCGGCGCCCCGGCCTCCATCCCGAGGCCAAATGCGGAAGCGATGGTTAACTTTAAATTTTCATGAACTGGCACCACCGCGCACTAATACCCGGATCGAACCATTAACTAGTCCTAGCTAACTACAAGATGGGAAAGAGAGATATACCGAGTGATCCGTGTCCTCCGGTCTTCTCGTCGTCGTCCCGATCTCCCGCGGAAACTCCGGTCTCCACCTCGTCGCCGGAAGGGCACCACGTCACCTACATCTTTTACGGGCTCCCGCCTCAATATCGAGGCAACTCGGGCACGAAGCTGGCGAGTCGACGTGCCCAAGGTTTGCTGTAGAACGTGTAGTGGTCAAGTCTCATTTTTGGGGTTCATGGAGGTGCCATTTTGGTGGAGGGATGATACATGAACTATGTAGAGGAACTTGGGGATTTTTGGAGCATGAAATGAACAAAAACCCTACACCCAAAAATTGGGCAGCCCCATGAGGTATTGGCCGGCCATGGCTTAGTGGGAGTGGAGAGAATGGAGAGTGTATCAAAAATATGAGAGAGGCCACACCATAATGCATGAGAGAGAGAGAGGAATGGTTATCATGCAAAGAAATGATAGCTAGGAAAGTCCAACACTCAAACAACAATCATCACTTCCAAAAGTCATGCCATCATCAACAACCATATCATATAAAAGTCAAGCCATGATGGATGAAGAAGTCAAATGGTCAAGGGATGGTTCATCATCATGATACAAAGAAATGCAAAGACCCCCTTCCAAATTGCTTATTTGCACAAATGCAAATAAGCCCTCCTCCACCAAACTTCGGCCAATGAAAGATACAAATGAAAATGGCCGAAACGAAAAGCAAACTGGCAACTCCAGAAAACTGGCCATGTAATAAATTACAGGAAAACCCCGATACTGTGCATACACACCCGCATTTGTATTCCGACCGAAATACAAATGCAAAGAGACAAAATCTACACTGTACTATACTGGGATCCGGCTTAAACCAAAGCCGGCTAGTAATATCCGTTCGATCCTGATCCGTGCAATACCGCACGTATCTGATCGAACCCTGCCATATATCCATACGGCCTCTAGTACTAACCGTCCGATCCTGATCCGTGCAATACCGCACGAATCTGATCGAACCGTGCCATATCTCCATATAGCCTCTAGTACTAACCGTCCGATCCTGATCCGTGCAATACCACACGTATCTGATCGAACCGTGCCATATCTCCATACGGCCTCTACAGCGTTTCACCCGAAAGCTTGAGTAACTGAATGTGGGGGACTCTAAAGACTCGTCAACATCTTGGCTGTGGATTTAACCACTAGCACGTCAGAGGTATAAGCCAATACGTAACGGGCTACCAGGTATTGACCAAAAGGGACGTCGATGAGCGAACTCATCCTGAAACCCTACTGAGCCTGTCAATGACAATATCCGTACAGTCCGGTCCGTTCGTCTATGAGCATCGCATGGCGGGCCTAGAGGGGTGGTAAAAGTCAGACCCCCAAAAGCGGTACAAGTCGTGTCGGAGTGTAGCCCAGAACACCCTGAGATACTACTGGAATACCTACCAGTAAATCTCCTACCTTGGCCAAGGACTTCGTGTAATGGCTCTCCTAGACACAGCACGACCTCATCCCCAATACCGGGAGAGACGAACCCCTGAAGATCCGCTCACTGCCTCCATGTGGCTCGGGACTATACCCAACTAAAACCTGTTTGCACGTCTCCATTGAGCGTGGTAGGTTAGTAATCAAAGTACAGTGGGAACTCACACGAGACAAATGACGATCCCCAGGTCGATGAACTAACCTATACACATTTCACCAGGGAACTGCTATCTGACGTCAGGTATAGGACCAACCAGCAAGTTCCCGGCGAGTCCTGTCCGGTGTACTCATAACCCAATGAGCACCTGTATACATCTTAGGTGAACCAACTAACACCAGTGGCTTGTGAGACCGGCCACCGCCCCTCGTCGGGGTCTCGACTGTATACACTAGTCCACTCTGGAGTATCGATGCCCTGTCTCGAAACACTCACGACTAGGGACCTTTTAAGGATGTGCTTATAGACCCCAGCTCTCACTTATATGATCGCCCTCATACTGCTGGTGGTCAAGCAAGAATCCTAGGGGCTCTATCAACGTGTAATAGCGACCTGTCAGGTCACCTAAAGCAGTACACGATGATAAAGATAAACCAGATAGCATACTATCATCTCGAGTAAGACTGTCCTACCGGGATAGGTCCTCCCTCAATCATTGTAATCACGTGCCTGTGATCCAATAATTGACTATGAGGGCACTATCTCCAACAATCTCCCACTTGCACTCAAGGCTAATTATTACGATGTCGCATACTCACAGCCCGTGTGATACCAAACACCCAACTCCTCTACTGGTCAGTCTCACAAAGCTCGCTTGCGAAACTATTGCGTTCGAGGAATAGCCTTAGTGAGTGGATCCGCCTTGATGTCTCTTTCTATGTCTCTCTATATCTCAAGTTCGCGGAGAAACCCATCTCCCGAAATGAGCAATACCTGTCTTAGAATGTGTCTGGATGTCTGATGGGACCTAGCTCATAAATGAACTCCAAATCCAAACTTCTTAGACTGTATCGTCAACGGAACTTAATCAGTTTCCTGTACCATGCCTCCCTCAGTATTGCCTTGGACCACCTGTCCAAAATACTGCCCCTCATCAGAAGGAAAACTATAACTCTGACAACCTCCTTGTCGTCCGGGTCACCTTGGAAGCCTGGAATGATAACTCTCTCCCGAATGAGGCTGTCGTTATCATATCCCTAGAACATCTACTTATGTTCTAAAGCTGCTCCCGACTGTTTCTCCAGGATTGGATCAATGTCAACTTATTGCATGTAGTGCAAGAACAACATCTGGTGTGGTACTTGACATCTCATGATTGACTCAATTGCCTGAGCAAGTGATCTTCTAATCATGCACATCCCTATCCCCTTTAGTCTGTAAGACACCTTTAGAGAGGGTGACTCCATCACCTGCAGGTACACTGCCGTGCCAGGAGTCGTCCATTCTAAATACTCTTAGAATGCTGTCTAAGTACCCAGATTGGGAAACCACCCAAATCTAGATCTAAAACCATAGATCTAGTAACCAGTATGTTTGATATAATGTCCAAGTCCCATGTGGAGAAACCACTGTGTGACGACCAAAGTATAACCGATCGTAGTATAGGAGTTTCTTTTCCTATTCTGTGTATGTCATCCAAATACCATGACATCACACCCTACTACCTTCTCAACAGATCCATCCCCTATTCTGACGAAGTCAAACCTATGACTGTCACATCAGAAATTGATGATCTATCTCCGCTATACCTGCTTTAGTCTATAAATAGACATAAGTCAATTGTCCACCAATGCTTCCGCTGCTCCCACTGACTACGACAACCCTCTGCCAGAGTCATATACACGTACACTTCTAAAACTAGTTTAGAACGACGCTATAATCATCCTCCCGCCGGGTCTCATAGTCTGGAACAACAGCAATGGCAATTGTGGGTAAACAAGAACCTCCCTGTCACCGTCCTTGAGGTTACCGGAGTACCTCTCGGGTGCCTGAGGTTACCCACCTTATCTGCGGAGTGGCCAATGGAATGTCAAACCAGATTGAATCTTTAGGTTCCTATCAAATCTTCAGTAATCGTTTGTGGTTCTGGAATCACTTCCAGTTCTACCATACTCCCACTATTGTTTTCTGAAAAAAAAATCCATTTTTAATAAAACTGTGGTGAGTATAGAACAATATTACCATTGATCTTCCAGATGGTAGAAAGTCAACCCTCGTCATAGCCTGGGTCAACCCACAAACAGCCATTACAGAAACGTGCCTTGAGTTATCCAGCGTCTAGTTTTAAGCATAGGCCGAACAACTCCCCGTACCTTAACATCGTTAAGATACGAACTGTTCTATATCCAATATAGAACCAGAGGCACTGATTTAATTGAACCAGATTCAAATCATGCAGCTGTCTCCAGTGCATGTCAACTAAATAGAAAGAGGCCGATCAGCGTTACTCAACTTAGAAATGCTTCCAATTATGAATAACCTGAAAGAGAAGCAAGATCTCTTAATCATTACTATCATCTGAATACCATACTCAAGTATCTACATCTTCGATCACTTTGAAGAATGCCGATACTTGCGATACCTGGTTCTCTATTTTATTCAAATACCTATAACTTCTCAAAATTCGGACCCTGTGTTTCGACGAAAAACCTGTCTAAAAACTAGAGAAGTCATAAGTAAACCGAATATAGTACGAGGACCAACCCCTCTGTCCTGATGGACCCTGGACAACATACAATACTCTGTATAAGTCCTTGAGTCTGATAACTCATTTACTGTGTGTCGTAGGCTGAAAACTGTACTTATGGTTAAGAAGAATTACACCGCTGTTTAATACTCCTTACCTAACCATCCACTGATATAGGTAAATGTCATAGACATAATATCAAAAAGGTATATCTCACTCTATAAAAATAGACGTACATATATATCAATTTTGAAATTGGTGCATAACAACGGATATTCAAAACCAAATATTTGTCGACCGGCAAACAGCCCAGGTGATTTCCTCAAATGTCACCGATTACAACGAATCCCGATATAATGAGGATGATCACCCAATTCTCAATAACTTACTCCCACTCATCATCTGTAAAACCATACAGATGTGATAATCATACCTGGTAAATACATACCCTGGAGAAAATGTCTAATTGGGAAATCAGTTTTCCTTTAACAGTACACAGTGAAACTGAAACATTGAAATGTTTCGTTGGGGTATCCTGGTATTCCTAGTAATTCCTCTTCCATTATCCAGATCCACAACTGTAACCGTGTAATTATTTGCCACCTCTCCAAATCCCTTTATATGTCTTTAGTCATTACCTTCTGTACACCCCTTTAGGCCAATTGGTTTTCTTCCTTCCCTACCGTTCGGCACCAGCCTATGGTTTGGAAGAAGACTATCCAATAAGCATAATCGGTGTACTGTCCTAATCCTAGGAACACTCGCAATGCGAGAGAAGGTGAAGATAAAAGACAACCGAATAAACCTTACTCCTATTTCTCCTGAACCAGAATCCATCCCCGAACTGGAACAAGTTCCTTTCGGGTTCGTATATAACCATACGATGGAGTATCCAATAAACTGTGGATCTTCATAGTGATACGGAGTGTCCTGGAGAAATACAAAGGTGATTTAGGATTGGCGAAGAAATACTTGGTATGGTCGTGAATAGCAGTCGCAATTTACTTTGCCCTCCTTCTAATCCCTTTCTTTGACTATACCTTCTGTACACCATCGTTAGGCTAATTTGTTTTCTTCATTCCCTACCGGTCGGCACCAGCCTAAGGTTTGGAAGAAGACTATCCAATTTGCGTAATAGGTGTACTACTCCTAAACCAAGGAGTACTCGCAACCTGAGAGAAGGTAAAAGGAAAAGACAACTGAATAGTCCTATCCGTTTTCTCCAGAACCGGAAACCATCCTCGAATAAATTCCTTCGAGTTCGTATCTAACCATACGATGGTTTTGTCCAATGGAAGTGGACGTTCGTAGTAATACGGGGTGTCCTGGAGAAAGGGTAAAAGTAGGAGTGGCAATGAGGTTTGCAACTCTGACAATCCAAAAGCCAGTGTTAAGAAGGTTCGGTCAATTTTGGTCACTGAGTCATAGTCTTAGCGTCGGGTCAATGGTCGCTGCCAAAGAGAAAGAGAAAAGAAACACTCAGCGTACACTCTAACCTAGATCAGAATGGTTACCAATTTATCTAATCTGGAAACCTCCCACTGTACCGTCAAATTCTCCTCCAAACCTGAAAAAAGAATTAATCGGGATCACCCGAGGAGTATACCAACTCATCAGTGGGAATCGGGATCCAACTATCATCGCATGATAACATGACGGAATCCGCTCACGTCATCACACTCCAGAAGGTATGCGCATATCTGGCAAGTTTCAGTTCTTTTGAAACTCCCGATGTGGATTTTTACCTCATGCTCTTATGACCTTGGCGTGAGGTCAAAATATCATAAGTCACATGTCAAGTTCTACCCATCATTATCAAGGTTAATTTGAATCCACCCGAACATACCCTTGACGTAGGCCAAAATAGTAGTACGACTGTCCCAAACCAACGCATCTATCTATGCAACAGATAAATACCCGGCAGCTACCAATCACTATGCCTTGGTGTGAGGTCAAAATACATAGCTTGAATACTACCGAATATTTAACTGAAATGATAGAGGGCTACGAATGGTTTCTGGCGAAAACCTTTAACGTAATGAACTTGATATCGTTGAAGGAACTGATAGCTTTTCAAAATATAGTGACGAAAACCTTTGCTAAAGAGGTCACTCCCGGTGAAGGGATCTCGGCTCTTTCCCCGTAGAATGAGGTGCAGGATATTCCAACTGAATATCACGGTGCAAAGCAAAAGCAATCGGCTATAATGAAGTTATTGCCCTGACGCAAGCTTTTGTCCAAGGGGTCACTCCCGGTGAAGGGATCTCGGCCCTTGCCTCGTCGACTGAGGAGCAGGATATTCCAACTGAATACCACGGTGCAAAACAAAAGTGAACGTCCTTGCAATAACAGCTTTTTGAAAAGTTTTCCAACAACATCAGAATAGGTTTGTTTTTAACTTGCATTGATCCAAATCAACGCAGTCCCATCAATTGATCACACCACAAAGAACGAAAATAATATGATGTACGTATATGCCATCCGCATTCGCCACTGGGTCCCGTCATTACCCGTTAGGTTAGCTAACTAACGACAGAGCGGGGACTGGACTAGCGCGGATGCAAAACATATACAACATCTACTAATATATATACCAATATATTATATTTCGCTCAAGGCATGATAGAAAATGCAACATCACAGAAAATGTACAGCATCACAGAACAATACAGATATCTGGGATCTCCGGGTTTCACAGAGCCACTACTGAAACCCGACGTTCCCCTGGTCGTGTGGATAGCCTGTGCAATGAAAACCTAGACCCCTACGGGCGCGGCAAGTTACCCGCCAAAACCTGAAGCGAGGCAGCCCCCTTCAGCAACGTGAATGGACCACCGGGCACTTCACGGAATCCGGTAACTTGGGCACCCCTCCTGGGTCAACCTGTACCCCCTACGAGTGCGGCGAATAGCCCGCCAATCCTAGAGTGAGGCCCCCTCCGTCTCAATGCCATGAGATGCGGGCCCGTTGCCCTCTGGAACCCGGCTATCCGTGCACCCCACCTTGGGGTAATCCTAGTATAGAAAGTAAAATATACATACAACGGGTACATCGACCGCAACCTGGTCGTGCCCCAAAATAATAATACAATCAGGCAGTGACGGCAGTCCACATGTTGGACGCTCGCCCCGCAATATCAAATGTACATAATACAACAACAACTGTACTAGCATTGCATCCAGGCTATCCCCCACGAACGATCCGCAACATCACAGCATAACACAGAACATCAACGTGAAAGTCACGTTCGCAAATCCGTCTAACCGGGCTATAGCAGTTAGACAGGATTTACCGATCAAGTGACATTCACGGTCGCAGATATAATGTAAATACTGTGAACCAATGTGTTTAAAATATCCGATCGATCAAAAATTAACAAGTGGGCCTCAAGTACTACTGTAGCACATCAAGAAATTCTGGGCCCAAAATTAATATTCCAGAAACCCTAATTTCACCCCAGAAGCCCACTGGAAAAATTCGACACAGTGATCCTTCCATACTGCCGCGGAACCGCGGCGCCAAGTGGGGTTTGGCCGCGGTTCCGCGCTCTCCCTGAATGATCAATCTTTCGAATTTCCCCAGAATTCTTAGGACATCTAGTACATCAATTTTTTACAACCAGAAAAAATTTTCGAGCCAGAAAAAATTCGACAGAAAATTGATGTGAAGAAAACGCAGGGTTTGGAATTTTGGTCGATCGGAAATGTAAAACTCATTAGACAAAGCTAGACTTTGTTAATGGCGAGGCTCTGATACCACTGTAAGTGCACGGCGGCGCCCCGGCCTCCATCCCGAGGCCAAATGCGGAAGCGATGGTTAACTTTAAATTTTCATGAACTGCACCACCGCGCATTAATACCCGGATCGAACCATTAACTAGTCCTAGCTAACTACAAGATGGGAAAGAGAGATATACCGAGTGATCCGTTTCCTCCGGTCTTCTCGTCGTCGTCCCGATCTCCCGCGGAAACTCCGGTCTCCACCTCGTCGCCGGAAGGGCACCACGTCGCCTGCATCTTTTACGGGCTCCCGCCTCAATATCGAGGCAACTCGGGCACGAAGCTGGCGAGTCGACGTGCCCAAGGTTTGCTGTAGAACGTGTAGTCCTCAAGTCTCATTTTTGGGGTTCATGGAGGTGCCATTTTGGTGGAGGGATGATACATGAACTATGTAGAGGAACTTGGGGATTTTTGGAGCATGAAATGAACAAAAACCCTACACCCAAAAATTGGGCAGCCCCATGAGGTAATGGCCGGCCATGGCTTAGTGGGAGTGGAGAGAATGGAGAGTGTATCAAAAATATGAGAGAGGCCACACCATAATGCATGAGAGAGAGAGAGGAATGGTTATCATGCAAAGAAATGATAGCTAGGAAAGTCCAACACTCAAACAACAATCATCACTTCCAAAAGTCATGCCATCATCAACAACCATATCATATAAAAGTCAAGCCATGATGGATGAAGAAGTCAAATGGTCAAGGGATGGTTCATCATCATGATACAAAGAAATGCAAAGACCCCCTTCCAAATTGCTTATTTGCACAAATGCAAATAAGCCCTCCTCCACCAAACTTCGGCCAATGAAAGATACAAATGAAAATGGCCGAAACGGAAAGCAAACTGGCAACTCCAGAAAACTGGTCCTGTAATAAATTACAGGAAAACCCCGATACTGTGCATACACACCCGCATTTGTATTCCGACCGAAATACAAATGCAAAGAGACAAAATCTACACTGTACTATACTAGGATCCGGCTTAAACCAGAGCCGGCTAGTAATATCCGTTCGATCCTGATCCGTGCAATACCGCACGTATCTGATCGAACCCTGCCATATATCCATACGGCCTCTAGTACTAACCGTCCGATCCTGATCCGTGCAATACCGCACGTATCTGATCGAACCGTGCCATATCTCCATACGGCCTCTAGTACTAACCGTCCGATCCTGATCCGTGCAATACCGCACGTATCTGATCGAACCGTGCCATATCTCCATACGGCCTCTACAGCGTTTCGCCCGAAAGCTTGAGTAACTGAATGTGGGGGACTCTAAAGACTCGTCAACACCTTGGCTGTGGATTTAACCACTAGCTCGTCAGAGGTATAAGCCAATACGTAACGGGCTACCAGGTATTGACCAAAAGGGACGTCGATGAGCGAACTCATCCTGACACCCTACTGAGCTTGTCAGTGAAAATATCCGTACAGTCCGGTCCGTTCATCTATGAGCATCGCATGGCGGGCCTAGGGGGTTGGTAAAAGTCAGACCCCCAAAAGCGGTACAAGTCGTGTCTGAGTATAGCCCAGAACACCCTGAGATACTACTGGAATACCTACCAGTAAATCTCCTGCCTTGGCCAAGGACTTCGTGTAATGGCTCTCCTAGACACAGCACGACCTCACCCCCAATACCGGGAGAGACGAACCCCTGAAGATCCGCTCACTGCCTCCATGTGGCTCGGGACTGTACCCAACTAAAACCTGTTTGCACGTCTCCTTTGAGCGTGGTAGGGTAGTAATCAAAGTACAGTGGGAACTCACACGAGACAAATGACGATCCCCAGGTCGATGAACTAACCTGTACACATGTCACCAGGGAACTGCTATCTGGCATCAGGTATAGGACCAACTAGCATGTTCCCGGCGAGTCCTGTCCGGTGTACTCATAACCCAATGAGCACCTGTATACATCTTAGGTGAACCAACTGACACCAGTGGCTTGTGAGACAGGCCACCGCCCCTCGTCGGGGTCTCGACTGTATACACTAGTCTACTCTGGAGTATCGATGCCCTGTCTCGAAACTCCCACGACTAGGGACCTTTTAAGGATGTGCTTATAGACCCAGCTCCCACTTATATGATCGCCTTCATACTGCTGGTGGTCAAGCAAGAATCCTAGGGGCTCTATCAACGTGTAATAGCGACCTGTCAGGTCACCTAAAGCAGTACACGATGATAAAGATAAACCAGATAGCATACTATCATCTCGAGTAAGACTGTCCTACCGGGATAGGTCCTCCCTCAATCATTGTAATCACGTGCCTGTGATCCAATAATTGACTCTGAGGGCACTACCTCCAACAATCTCCCACTTGCACTCAAGGCTAATTATTGCGATGTCGCATACTCACAGCCCGTGTGATACCGAACACCCAACTCCTCTACTGGTCAGTCTCACAAAGCTCGCTTACGAAACTATTGCGTTCGAGGAATAGCCTTAGTGAGTGGATCCGCCTTGATGTCTCTTTCTTTGTCTCTCTATATCTCAAGTTCGCGGAGAAACCCATCTCCCGAAATGAGCAATACCTGTCTTAGAATGTGTCTGGATGTTTGATGGGACCTAGCTCATAAATGAACTCCAAATCCAAACTTCTTAGACTGTATCGTTAACTGAACTTAATCAGTATCCTGCACCATGCCTCCCTCAGTATTGGTCGGCGCCAAGCGCCAAGCGCTCCACGTGACCCTCACGTGGGCGCTCCTTGACATAGAGTGCTCTACACTCATTCCACAGAACCCAGGGCAATCAATAGTGTTCAACACTCATAAAAAACAAAAAGAGTGTGAGTGTCAGAACCCACATTAATGCTTAGCATTGTGTGCACAGAGATGGGACTGTACCCTAGCGAGTGTCTAACACTTTAATCAAAAGAAAAGAGAAATGACAAAGACTAAATGGGCTAGGCCCAAGCTGGACAAATTCACAATCAACTGAGCCCATGTGCTCTTTATTGGACTTGGCCCCAAACAAAATCAACAAATCTTTGATGGACATACATTGGTTCAAGGGTACATCTCTTCATATCTCTGATACATATCGTTGTAATTCTTCAACGTCTTAAGAGAGATGGAGGGTCCCAATAACCAATAACTTTTGGTGCATCCCCAAATGGTTAAACCAAAACCCTACAGACTACGATGTCTTTAAACCAGACTATGATGTCTTTAAACCTCACAGACTATGATGCCTTTAACCAGACTACGATGTCTTTAAACCTCACAGAATACGTTGTCTTTAAACCAGACTATGGTGTCTTTAAACCTTACAGACTACGATGTCTTTAAACCTTACAGACTACGATGTCTCTAAACCTTACGGACTATGAGGTCATTACACTCACGGACTACAATGTCCTTAAACCCAATGGACAGCAATGTCCCTAAACTAAAACGATTGAGTCTAAACACTCTTTCGTTGGATCTAAATGATCCCAAAATCCTGTTGAGTAGATCTTAGTCTAGAAATTAGACTAACGTATCCTCAACAAATGTTTGAGTTGACCTTAGTCTAAAACAAGACTAACGGTCCTTAAACCAACCCAAACCCAAATCTAAGAAAATATGGATTTGGACTAATCCACGCCCTACGGGCGACAATATAAATTAGTCTCCGTATACAATCTACGGGCAACCTAAAACAAAAAAACACACACGAAGTGACCTTCTGGAGCAGGAGAAAGTGGTTATCGCTACGCGGTAACATAATTAACTGCAGGGGCTTGCGCCTGCAGGGAAGAGCATCCCCATAATAAAAAACCCCTCGCAAGTGAGGGGGAATCTGACGAAGTCCGCTACAACGGCCACATCCGTCTAAACCTCCGATACGTGGTGCCATAAATCAAGTTGGCATCTTTGGAGAGATGGACGGATAAAACCAAATAGCATCTTCCCCCAAATTCTGGTAAGACGTTTGTCTTCCCGGTTTTCGGCGGTAAACAGATTCTGGCACGCCCGGTGGGACCTTTTCCTCTTTCCACTCCACACTTCGTGTGTCATGTTCGTGAACGAATCGCGGTTTAATATGGTTGCCCCTGGATTCGAGGTACTAATATTTGGTGTCTTGCTCCCGTGCAGAGAAAATGACTTCCAACTGCACCAGCTGCAACAACAACTCCCACTCCGTTCTCGCCGGAGGAGTGACCTATGGGCCCCAAGCGGCCCCTATCTTCACCATGCCAGTGGAACAGGTGACTCAGGCCACCACTGGACTGTTCTTTGGGACCATGATCCCACCGGCAAGCTTCAGCGTCCCAATGCCGTCATAGGAAGCTCCGAAAAAGTCGGTCTTTGATCGGCTCACCACTACCACGGCCCCTCTCAACGGGTCGTCCAATTCCAAGTCTACTGCATCAATCTTTGAAAGACTGAGCCTGAGCTTAAGTGGGCCCACGAAGAAGCCTGCAATATCTGAACGAGTCATCCCGAAGCAATAGCCATTCCAACTCCGATGGACGAAGTCGTCAAAGGGACTTCTTCTGCTAAGGGATCAGTCTTCACAAGACTGTCCGGTCTACTCCCACTTCAGACGAAGTCACCAAAGCTGCTTCCCCTGACCAAGAGTCAGTATTCGACAAGTTGGACGTTTCTTCTCGGCGGACGTCAATTTTCAATAGGGTGGCACGCAGCCCTTCACCAAAACAGGGGGCATAATAAATCTGCCCTCGCAACTGAGCCAATACCATCTGCAAGACATGCTCGATGTCGCCACTGGCGCCGAGTGAGGAAAACTGAGGGCAGCACTCCCTCTGGACTGACTCCACCAGCTCTAATGGTGGAAATTAATGATGTTGTTCCAACTGGGAACAGCTTTGAACCACTGAAGAGGGTGCGCAAGAACTCTCCAACCGCTACATTGAAGAAGACTCCTCCACTTGTGGAGAACGTTATAAAGCCGAAGTTAGAACAACCTCCTCAGCGGCTGTCCTCCAAAATCCATAGGGTCTGGCGAAGAGTCCAAGACTCTGTGATTGACAAAGATTATTCTCGTCGGCTGAAGAAGACGAAGGCTTGGCAAGAGGATGACCATTCTTCTACCATACCACGAAAGGTGTCGTCTGCATGGGTGCCTGTCGCAATGACCCCCTCAACTTCGAACTTCTATAAAAAGAGAAGGCCAAAGAATCAACCATCACCGCAGAGAAATTATGAGTGTGAGGGATCCAAACGCCCCAAGTCTAGGGGCATGGTTGTGTACACCGTCTACATGGCTTCCGAAAAATAGGAAAGGCATACTTCCACGGGTCATCGACCACTTACGCGATCAGTGACTAAGGCTCAGGAGCAACAACAGCAAAAGATCCAGGAGATGCTGACAAAGATGGCCGCACTCACTCGGCCAAAAGAAAGCCCGGAAACATCGTCGGAGCAGCGGCAGGAGCAGGAAACCGATGCCGAATTCCTCCGAAGAATGCTCGAGAAGAAAGAAAAAGAGGCCGCGGAACAAGCGGCTAATATAAAACAAATGGCGCTCTTGTTCCAAGATATGGTCGAGATGATGATACAGCCGGATCCTCCAGCTGAAGACCCTCTGATTATCCTTGAAGACGACAGAGGGGAGATATCAAACCCCCTTCCGACTTTATCAGTAGCCAGAGAGGAGACGATCTCGAAAGCCGCGCTTGATGACTGCATATCTCAACAGATACGAGCTCATCAGGCGAGTGAAGCGGATGGCCAAATCGTCAAAACTGGACGACCCTATCCGGGTTGGTACGATCAAATAAAGTACCCTCCGGGATACACAATCCCTAAATTCCACGTGTATAAGGGGACAGGTAATCCACACCAGCACGTTGCTCAATTCAGAGCCTTATGCGGTAATACTGGGGGTGACGATAAACTACTGCTTCGCCCGTTTGTTGGAAGCTTGTCGGAGACAGTATTCTGAGCTCCCGAATGACTCTGTCAAGAAATTTGCCGAAATGGAGCTACTGTTTACACAATGGTTTGCAAGTGCCAACGAACGTACCCCGATCACGGCATTGATCAATGCTAGAGTGAAGCCGGGAGAAACCTTGGTTCAATACGCCATTCGGTGGCGGAACCTATGGTCAAAGTGTGAACAGCGCATAGAGGAAGCTCCGGCTATGGGCAAGTTTGTAGGAAACCTCGATCCTCAGGCGACCATATCTCAATTTATGATGTTCTTCAAGCCGACCACCTTCCAGGCCTTGATTGAAAAGCTGGCCCAGATGGATCAGATGGGCCATAGACCATCCTCTTCGAAAATAGATTTTCGGAATGAAAAGAGGAAAGGAAAAGAGACCTTCGCCGCCAACGCTCAACAACAGCCGAGCAATCCGAAACCGGTCGCTCGCCAAGGCAACAAATCGCGATCCGTCGATGAGAAGTTATGACGTCCCTACTTGTTTCCCCGGGATAAAACAAGGAGACTGTTCGAACTGGCAGTGCGCAACGGGCTCATCACTCTACCGGAGCCGAGAAACCCACTGCAACCGAACGACGTCAAAAATCCCAATTACTGCCCCTACCACCGAGTATTGGGCTATTTGATCGAAGACTGCTACGTCTTCAAAAACTGGGTTGAAGACCAGTACCAACAAGGCAAGTTTGCGCTGTCCGAAAACTGGAAGGTAAATCCGCCACAACAGCACACTCCTAAAAGGGTAGACACGCCGGGGGCATTATGCTCATTCATACAGGAAGCTCTATGGGAAGTAGTTCTTTCGGCAAAAATGAAAAAAATGCTGAAGGATCTCAAGCATGCCCCGCAATCAGATGGAAAAGCCCGCTAGAGCCCGAGATCATTGAGGGAATGCTGAAACCGCGCCTAACACCGAAAGTCGGTAACGATAGGCAAATTACTCAGGTCCAGCCGTCAAAGTTTTCGAAGAAAAAGAAGAAGGCCAAGAGGCCCGCGCAGCCTGATGAGAAGTGCACGGACCAACAAAAGCATATTGACGCGTTGGAGGAATACAACCAGAAGACGCAGACTGCAGTCACACTCCATGAGTTTCTCAACTATATCCTTGAGAACAGAGGTAATGACAATGACGAGGGAGGCGATGCGTCAGAAGAACCCGAGGATTACGTGGCAAGTTGTCGCATGATCTCTCATTTGTCACCAAATGATGAAGAAGCTTACTCGGCGTTAGAAGATAACATAGAGGAGCTGGGGGCAGAATCGACACCAAAATCCTTGGAACCGTCTGATGAGTTGATTGACGGGCTGCTAAACGAAGCCCTTCAGAAGAGAAAGGTTGATCGAGAACGCAAAATGGCCATATTCGAAAAAGCCAGGCATCGACGTCAAGTGGAAGAAGTCGCGGTAGGGATGGATCACAAAACACCCTAACCAAACCAAATCACAACCTAAATGGGTGTATCCCACTTTATCGTTATGTATACCGTCACGTGACAAATACACGTGCATACAGGATGAACAACGAACCAAAATGTCTTTAAACTAACAGCGGACGAAAACGTCCTTAAACTAACAATGGACCGTAACGTCCTGAAACTAGCTACGGACCGAAATGTCCTAAAACTAACGATGGGCCGAAACGTCTTTAAACTACTACAAACCGCAGCATCCTAGGGCTGACGCAAAAAAAAAGGTACGTCCGTAAGCAAGATGGGCACGGATGAAAACCCGAAAGGGCTCCGTGAGTAAAAACAGCAGGGCTACCGTCGAGTTTTTGAAAACCCGAAAGGGCGCAGACTCGTAAAAAATTCATGCGCACTTGTAAGGTCCTCTCTACCTGGTAAGGAGAAAACTACCTGCGTGAGATCCTTACAACTCACAAAGGAGCGACACACTTAGGGATCCCCACGATTCCTAAGGAGAAATTACACTTATGAGATTCTCACGACTCGTAAGGAGAACCCTCTTATGAGACCCTCACGGTTCGTAAGATTCAAAAGCCTTAAGCCACAGGGATCTGAACCTGTTCTTAAGCCATCATATCTCCCAGACTGCCTTACAAGCAGTTCAATATTGACCCTTGTATACAATCCACGGGCATAAATAAACGTCTCCCCCACGAAGTTCCACCAATAATGCGAAATTTCCCCGCTTGGTGAACAACACTTGTAAGTCCTCTCAACTTATAAGGAGAAAACGCTCTTGTATGATCCTTACGACTTATAAGAGAACATACACTTAAGAATCCTCACGATTCCTAAGAAGAAATCGCACCTATGAGATCCTCACGACCCGTAGGGAGAAATATCTTTATGAGACCCTTACGGCTCATGAAGTCAAAAGCCTTAGTCAACAGGATCCTAACCCTGTTTGCTAAGCCACCTTTGTTCGAATCAACAGAAGCAAATGATGATTTGCTCCTGGCAACGTTCTAGTAGTAGCGATGCTGTTGCCTAAATTGGTATCAAATTCCAAGCCCTTTTACGGCAAATGATGATTCGCTCCTGGCAATATTCCAGTCGCAGCGATGCCCAAGCTCCATACTCCCAGCAAAAAGTCAGCGAGCTATAAATGCATACAAAAATAGCAGAAATGATAGGGCAACTTGCAGCAAAATCAGCGAGCTATAAATGCATACAAAAATAACCGAAATGATAGGGTAACTTGCAACAAAATCAGCAAGTAAAAGATATGCATACAAAAATAGCTGAAATGATTGGGCAACTCGCAATAAAAAGCAGCGAGTAAAAAGAAAAACAGCCGAAATGATTGGGCACCGCAAAAAAACAGCCGAAATGATTGGGCAATCGCGACTACCGCGATATAAAAAGATGAAATGATAGATCATCGCGGAAAGAAATAAAAAATGAAAGAATAAAACTTTTGCCCTACAGGTAAGTCCATAGTGACCCCTGTATACAATCCATGGGCAAAAACGAAAAGGGAACCACATGTCCCAACAATCTCTGTCAAAGGGAAAGTCAGATCTCGACAGCAACATCTGCATCCCAGAAGACCAACAACGGCGTTCCCTCTCATGCCAGCAGGGCACGGACGCGACACCACCAATCGGAGCCACGAAAAAGTCTCTCGTTCTAAGAATCTACGGTTCACAGACAACCTAGAGTCAGCCCCGACACCTGTTGTGATTTTAGCGTGCTTGCGTTTTCTAAAAGATAGATCAAAAATATTTGTAACCGCAATCAAGAACGACGTCGCATGAAGCTAGCCGGTGAGTACGGGTCGGTCCACAGGGATGTTGCGAATTTCCGATTCGTTCTTACGAGTTAATTCCGAAGGGTGTTCGGAGTATTTAAATCTAAAAACCTAATTATTCTAGTGCAATTAATTAAATCTATTCTTGCTAGGGCTAGGTTTAGGGATGATTTGGAAATGGTAGTAAATCTCAATGCTTTCTTTACCCGAATGAAGATCTGTGAGGAGTTATGGTAATTATCAATAAAGTGGATTAGATCCGTTCGGGAAGGTGTTCCTTCCTCTAGGTTCTTGTCCTTCCTTTAGAGATCCTTACCCTAACCTCCATGGAAAACATCACACCCGGGCCTTTATACTACGGTATCACCGCTACCTCGAGGGATAGAGTGCCGTAGGGAGCGGTATGTGCATGTATGCATGGAGTCCTATTGTAAATATTTGATGGGTAAGAAAGGGGTGAGAGATCTCATCTCTCAAAATCCTTCCCAAAAGCTAAACCCTAAACAAGTTCCTAGGGCATGAAATTAAATCTACCTAGGGCAAGGAATTAAATTACTTACAGATGGCTCTCTCCAAACATCAAAGCAGGGTTGTCAGATCTGAATTTCTGAATTAAAGAGAGGCACCGATGCTCTCCAAAAGATTTCTAAATTTTATTAATGAAGGGAGGCATAAAGTTTACAATGAATTAGAGTCCCTATTTATAGGAAATAGAAACCCTAGGTTACATCTTGAACCGCATGTCTACATTTACACAAATACCCCTAGGCAGACCCATTCAGAGCCACAAAAGACTTGGTAAAATTTTATGCTATCAAATCCCCAGACCCACCGCGGAACCGCGGCCCAAGGCCCTGTTTAGCCGCGGTTCCGCGGCCAAAAGGAAGAATTGGGCTTTGGGCTTTATGGGCTGGTTTCTTGTCATCTTGGGCTACTTAGTTCTGTCTATCTTTTTCCATTTGGGCTTCTGTTTCTCTTCCAGATTTCCAGTGAACATTGTTGTGGACTTTAACCCGTTCGCTTTGAGTCGATGTCTTGAATCTTGCTTTGTGAATTGTTCCTTATGTAGGCTTGATCAAGAATCTTCTGTTTGTTGGTCAAAGTCCACTTTTTCATCGTCTTTACATCATTTTCACTGTTTTCTGTCCAAGAACCTGTAACCTGTAACATGTAGCAGACATGGGTCAAAAGCACCTGTTTTCATTGTAAAATGCATAAGAATGGGGAATATAAAATACAATATTATGGTGTGAACAAATACCCCCAAACTTATCTTTTGCTCATCCTCGAGCAAACTTATTGTTTTATTCTCTACAAAAATCCTAACCGCACTTTCGCAGGGAAACGCGATTGCACTGAGCTCGTGCAACAAGCCGTTAAACCTCTAGGTGTCCCTAGTAGGAGGAGTGTTGTCTCCTGAGGGTTTTCAGCGGATTACACCCACAAAATCCTATCAATTTGGCTTTTCGACTTTTGTTCTCCAATTAGGTTATCTAACAAGGAAATCTATTATCGTCGACCCGCAAATTATCCACCCATATTCTTCACACTTCCTCATTATTTAACTTAGGATTGTATATATCCTATAGACTTGCTTAGCTTTCGGCATTTCCTAAGTTTTCCTTCTAGGGTTACATCTCCACTTAGGAATTTCTATCAACTCTACTAAAGATACAAGTTCTATTCTTCATTCCTTTCTCTTATCTAAACTCTAATCACATATCCCCACGTGTGTGTAAATATCACCCCTACACTTGGAAATTAAAATCAAGCAATCGTACTCCCGTCCATTGTCCAAAGCACTTTTGAAATTTTCGCTTTCACATCCTTCATGCGACTGTTAATACTTCTTGAGGTACCAACAACTGATTACAAGATGCGTTAGCGTTTTAAAGCGTACTTCCTAGTTTTGCAACACCCAAGGTTTTTAGCAGTGGCTTCCAAACCAGTTGGTCTAAGGCACTAGGTGATGAAGCACCCTCGCTAAATATTTTTCTATTTTTGCAGCCTTAAGTAATCACGAAAACCAGTGTCCATTTTTTTTTCTTTATTCACACTTTGTCATACTAAGGACTTTAGACAAGAGTATTTCAAGGTCTCTTCTACTAATCCAAGTTTCAAGGTGCGTGTTTGTACAATTTTGTAGGGTATACATTTTCAGAATCTAGATTTAAGTTAGGAACTATTTTTCAAACTTATACTCTAATAAGAACATCAATACTCTTCCCTTGTTTCGACTTAGCCCAAGAAGTGAACCCAAAATTTGCCTATTTCCAAATAAACTACAAGGCATATACTTTCTACCGTTAAACTTTAAGGAAGGTTATTTTTAGGGTTTTTAATTTACTAAGTCTAAGATCTAGTTGTTCCTAGCCAGTTGACCTATTTGTCAAACTCTAGTCAATTAGCCAAAATTGAATACAATAATTTTTATAATTTTGAAATTTTTCAAATTTTTATGGGTTTTCAAATAAGCATGCAAATGCAAAAATATGTACAAATGAATGCGAAGGAAGAAGACGTACCGAGCATACCCCCAAACTTGAACTTGACAGTGTCCTCACTGTCATGCTAAACCAAGAGGGTCAAAATACCGGCACTCCCCTGTTTATTTATGTACATTTTTTTTATATTTTTAATGTTTTGAATTTTTTTTTTTTTATAGAAAAAGAAAGCAAAAATATATATATACATATATACAAAGATTCCCCCCAAACTTAAGCTTGGCCTTACACAAGGCAAAGGTCAGCACCAATCATTCAAAAATTCTATCGTGGTAATGGTAGAGTTGGTGAAAGAATGGAGTGGAAAGAAAAGAAATGAGAAGCACACGAGACCGTGTGGAGAGAAAGGGATAATATGGTCTCGGTGGAGGAGAATGGCGGAGGGGAAGAAGAAATGGTAGGGGTTCTATTTCTTCGAGTGGAGGTTGATTAGTCACAAAATCCATATCATTTAAGAATGCGAGTTCGTCGGCGAAAATATCTTCGAAACTTTCCTCGAAGGTCCAATTGAAAATTATCGAACTCAAAATGTCGGATTGTGATTCATCAACACTCGATATCATTAAAGGAAGATTAGAAGAACCAAAGAAAGTGGGAATACGAATTTGAGGGTGTGGATGGAGCGTATAGATTAGCACAATTTGTAATGACCGATGTGTAAAAAGCGATTGTGCTAATCTATCAACCCGTGAAAAAATGAGATTAAATCCCTCAAGAGTCATGAGCAAACATGGGTACGTCGAACTAGGTATTGGAGATGAAAGCGTAACGGTCATTTGTTCGGTCGAAACGATAGGAAGGACGGAAGGAAGTGAGTGAGGAAGGGTATCAGTTAAGGATTTAGGAGGGTGTATTGGAAAATTCGACACATCAAACGAAAATGGTTCAACCTCAATATTATCCTCAGTACTATCCTCATAATTCTCCTCAATATTTTCCTTAAAAATTTGCTTATCCATGCCAATATCATCAAAATCAAGACGCATATGAAATTCGGGAGAAACATTTAATAACTCGGGATGATGATTTGAACATAAAATTTCAATTAAATCGACAGGTTCATCATCCGAAATATTCCCGGCGTCTATATCCTCAATCAAGTGAAAGTCAATTTCTTTAGACACCTCCTCAAAAGCATGGATGTTTATCAATGTAGGTTCTAGAGTGGAAGTGTAAAGGTCGAAAGGATTAGGTGCGGGTTCACTCGAAAGGGGTTCCTCACAATCTGGCAAATCAAACACTACAAAATCACACAACTCATTTTTATTTTGAACTTGTGAATCATTTAGGACAGTCGATGGAAAACTGGAGTTGTGGGCTTCAATTGGATAAGGGTAGGTTTGATTTGGAAATCCTCTCTCATTCTCACTCAGTCCAACTGCCGCCTCATACATTGAAAAATTTGGAGCTAGCGGGAAACTAGCTACCGGTTCAGCAGGTTGCATAAGGGTGGCCACGGACGCTTCCACATTCCTAACCATTTTATTTGTTACTGCGATATACGCCTCCAACGCCTCTTCCAAACTACACTTAGGTGGTGAGGGGGTTTCAGTAAAAGATTCAAAATTGGTTGGATATGTGAAACTCCCTACTGGCTGTGTAGAAGCAGTGTCTAGTGAAGGTGGAAAGGTCGGGTAGGACTGGTAGGAAGTGGGTGATTGGACTGGGGTAGGGTCAACATGTGGATAAAAAGGTGAATAGTCTTGTTGATCCCTAGAACTAGATGTGTGGAGAGGGGTGAAAGATCGGCTACGAGATTGAGCAATATGCTCAGCAATGGACATCGGCCTAGGAGTGACAGAAGGACTTAAAGAAGTGGTGTCAACATATGTAGGTGGTGAAGGTTGACTTGGTTGACACAAAGTGGGTTGAAAAGTCAAACTATTTCTCCTAGACTCCTCTATGTGATCTTTCAAAGATTTTCTAGAACTAGGTGTGTGGAGAGGGGTGAAAGATCGACTACGAGATTGAGCAATATGCTCAGCAATGGACATCGGCCTAGGAGTTACAGCAGGACTTGGAAAAGTGGTGTCAACATATGTAGGTGGTAAAGGTTGACTTGGTTGACACAAAGTGGGTTGAAAAGTCAAACTGTTTCTCCTAGACTCTTCTATGTGATCTTTCAAAGATTTTTTGGTATGGAAGGATCGTCTTTAAATTGACAGAACAACTTGCCGAACGACGCAAAATTAGGCTCGGGATACCAAAGTTCGGCTAATGATTTTTTATGTGGGGTACCCATGTTAAAAGAAGAAAGGTCACAAGAAAGAAAGTTGGGTGATGGTGCAAGGATTTATTTGGAACCCATAAAAAAATTTTGCAAGTTTTCTATAAAAGATTTATCCCTTTTCTTTTCAATTTTTTATTTGGAAAAAATTTTTGTTGCAAAAAGATTTTTATATCACAGATATGCAACAGCAAAATATTTTATAGAAAAGATATGCAACAGCAAAATATTACTTGCAATTGGTTATTATTTGAAGCATATAACAAGAATCTTTATTTGGAAAGAATTAACAGCAAAATATTTCTTGCAATCAATTTAGTTCAAGCGGGGCCCACAAATCCTGCACACGATTGTTATTTGGAACGGGAAATATTTTTATAGCGCACAAAATCCTGCAGGAATTTTCAGAAAATATATTTCAAAAATTACGGAGGATGAACCGGAGAAGCTTACAGAGCAAATTTCCTGCGCTGAAGACACTAGATAGCCGCGGAATCGCGGTCGCAGACGGCTTGGCGCGGCGGAAGCGCGGCGACTGAAGCGGCGCAGATCCCGAGATCTCCCCAGAGCGCGGCGGAAGGGCGGCAGAACCCGGTTTTTGCCGCGGATTAGCGGTCCAGTGGGCGGTTCACGTCTTGAAAATTTTTCTGTTGTTTCGTTTTGAAAATCCCCCTCTATTCTGATCTTCTGAATTCTGTTTTGCTTCCTGGAAATTTCTAGTTCCGATTTTGTACCTGCAAAAAATCAACCACAAAGTATCCCTTCCAAATGATATATATTTTTATATTTTTATATTTTTGAGATTTTTATGATTTTTTAATTTTATGATTAACCCGAAATTGCGAAAAGAAAATTCTACGCCATCCCCGGCAACGGCGCCATTTGATTGTTGTGATTTTAGCGTGCTTGCGTTTTCTAAAAGATAGATCAAAAATATTTGTAACCGCAATCAAGAACGGCGTCGCATGAAGCTAGCCGGTGAGTACGGGTCGGTCCACAGGGATGTTGCGAATTTCCGATTCGTTCTTACGAGTTAATTCCGAAGGGTGTTCGGAGTATTTAAATCTAAAAACCTAATTATTCTAGTGCAATTAATTAAATCTATTCTTGCTAGGGCTAGGTTTAGGGATGATTTGGAAATGGAAGTAAATCTCAACGCTTTCTTTACCCGAATGAAGATCTGTGAGGAGTTATGGTAATTATCAATAAAGTGGATTAGATCCGTTCGGGAAGGTGTTCCTTCCTCTAGGTTCTTGTCCTTCCTTTAGAGATCCTTACCCTAACCTCCATGGAAAACATCACACCCAGGCCTTTATACTACGGTATCACCGCTACCTCGAGGGATAGAGTGCCGTAGGGAGCGGTATGTGCATGTATGCATAGAGTCCTATTGTAAATATTTGATGGGTAAGAAAGGGGTGAGAGATCTCATCTCTCAAAATCCTTCCCCAAAGCTAAACCCTAAATAAGTTCCTAGGGCATGAAATTAAATCTACCTAGGGCAAGGAATTAAATTACTTACAGATGGCTCTCTCCAAACATCAAAGCAGGGTTGTCAGATCTGAATTTCTGAATTAAAGAGAGGCACCGATGCTCTCCAAAAGATTTCTAAATTTTATTAATGAAGGGAGGCATAAAGTTTACAATGAATTAGAGTCCCTATTTATAGGAAATAGAAACCCTAGGTTACATCTTGAACCGCATGTCTACATTTACACAAATACCCCTAGGCAGACCCATTCAGAGCCACAAAAGACTTGGTAAAATTTTATGCTATCAAATCCTCAGACCCACCGCGGAACCGCGGCCCAAGGCCCTGTTTAGCCGCGGTTCCGCGGCCAAAAGGAAGAATTGGGATTTAGGCTTTATGGGCTGGTTTCTTGTCATCTTGGGCTACTTAGTTCTGTCTATCTTTTTCCATTTGGGCTTCTGTTTCTCTTCCAGATTTCCAGTGAACATTGTTGTGGACTTTAACCCGTTCGCTTTGAGTCGATGTCTTGAATCTTGCTTTGTGAATTGTTCCTTATGTAGGCTTGATCAAGAATCTTCTGTTTGTTGGTCAAAGTCCACTTTTTCATCGTCTTTACATCATTTTCACTGTTTTCTGTCCAAGAACCTGTAACCTGTAACATGTAGCAGACATGGGTCAAAAGCACCTGTTTTCATTGTAAAATGCATAAGAATGGGGAATATAAAATACAATATTATGGTGTGAACAACACCGCAGAAAGCGAAGCACGTCATCCAATGACCCCGTCTCGGAAACGCGTCAGCAAATGACCCCGTAGCTGAAATACGTCATCCAATGACCCCTTCTCGAAAATACGTCAGCAAATGACCCCGTCGCGGAAATACGTCATCCAATGACCCCGTCTCGGAAATACGTCAGCAAATGACCCCGTCTCGGAAATACGTCCACAAATGACCCCGTATTGGAAATACGTCAGCAAATGACCCCGTCGCGGAAATACGTCATCCAATAACCCCGTCACGGAAATACGTCAGCAAATGACCCTGTCTCGGAAATACGTCAGCGAATGACCCCGTCGCGGAAATACGTCATCCAATGACCCCGTCTTGGAAACACGTCAGCAAATGACGCCGTCTCGGAAACACGTCGGCAAATGACCCCGTCTCGGAAATACGTCATCCAATGACTCCGTCTCAGAAACAAGTCAACCAACCTCCAGGGAAATCAATGTCCTTGGCAAGATATCTCGATTCAGGGAAATCAGCGTCCTTGACGAGAACCCCTCGATTCACGTTGACCCGCAAGGAAATCAGTGTCTTTACAGAAATCTCTTGATTCGTCTCAACCTCAGGGAAATCAGTGTCCTTAGCAAAATATCTCGATTCAGGGAAATCAACGTCCTTGACGAGAACCCCTCGATTTGCGTCGACCCGCAAGAAAATCAGTGTCTTTGCAGGAATCTCTCGATTCGTCTCAACCCCATGGAAATCAGTGTCCTTAGAAAAGTATCTCGATTCAGGGAAATCAGCATCCTTGGCGAGAACCCCTCGATTCGTTTCGACCCGCAAGAAAATCAGTGTCTTTGTGAGAATCTCTCGATTCGTCTCGACTTGCGGGGAAATTAGTGTCCCTGTGCACAAAGAAAATTCTCTTATGGGATCCTTACGATCCTCAAGAGAAAACGCACTTAGGAGTCCTCATGACTCCTAAGGAGAAAAGACACCTACGAGATCCGCTCGACTCGTAGGAAGAAAAGCCTTTATAAGACCCTCACGGCTCATAAAGTTGAAAAGTCTTAAGCGACAGATCCTAACCCTGTTTCCTAAGCCATTGCTGCCTCACAAGGAAGTCAAGTTGGACTATCCACGGGCTACACTCTCCAAAATCAAATCTCGACAAGGAGGGAAACAACCACTTACGAGTCCACTTGACTTGTAAGCAAAAGATTCTCTTGTGAGATCCTTACGACTCTCAAGAGAAAATGCACTTAGGAATCTTCACGATTCCTAAGGAGAAATTACACCTAAGAGATCCTCTCGACTCGTAGGGAGAAAAGTCTTTAGGAGACCCTCACGGCTCATAAAGTTGAAAAGTCTTAGGCAGCAGACCCGAACCTGCTTCCTAAGCCATCGCTACCCTATAAGGAGGTTAAGATGGACTGTTATCTACTATCTACAGGCCACATGTGCTAAAGTAATATGCCAATGACACAGCAAAGAAAAGAAGGCGATAGTACAAGATAAAAAAATGTGTCTTTTATTCATTAATTCAATTGAGTACAAGATACATCATATAAAAGAATAAAAAATGAATGAAAGCATGTTATTCATAGATTACAAATTTTCGGTTAATACAAAGATGGCTATTGAGAAGGAGGCGTTTTTAACAAATCAGCAAGCCGCTCGCGCACTCCTTTTAACTCCTTTTCATCATCAGCCGCCGCGGCCAACTCCGCTCCAATTAAAACCCGTTGCTGCAAACAAGATGAAACCTTCTCATCGATTTTCTGCTGAGCGGCTTCATGACTCTGCGTAACCCGCTCAGTGAAGTCAACCTTCTTCTTCAGCACCAGCCCATAGGAAATATATCGTTGGAGACCTTCAAAAATAGCGTTCAGTTGTGCAGCGTTCGCTCTGACCTAGGCCTGCAATTGGACAGACTCTGTGGAAGCCGCCTCACTTTCCTTTCGCCTAAGGGTCGCCTCTTGTTCAAAATGGCAAAGGAAAGGAACACTCTGCTCAACCCATGCAGCTCGCTGGGAGTTCAAAGCCGATACTTACGGAGCGAGACGCTTGAGCTCAATCTCATGCAGGCAAGCCTCGATCTTTCTACAGTGATTAACCCAAGACTCGACGATGCCTTAGCCATAGAAGATCATGAGCGTCGCTAGCATGGGATTAACCTTAGCAGCAAAGTCTGCAGCAGATGCGAAGGGCTCAGTGTTAAGATCCTCGACGAACTCGCTCAACATTTGCAGGCTGTTCACAGCACCCCTGAAAGATGGGCGTTTAGCAAAGGGCCCTGACGGCATTGGGATTCAAGATTCGAAGGGAGCTGGAGTCGGTGCAATTGATGCAAAACAAATTATGGTCAGATGTCGACTCGGGAGGTAAAAAAAATACACGAGCGATGGAGTCTACTATACCGGCGGCGACATGTGGCAAAGTTGGGAGTGCCGGAGGCGCGGCTATTCTCTCATCCCCTCCTCCAATCTATAATGCTGCAATCGATTCAAAGAAGAATTATCAACAACATGGTTGCCCGTAAAAGAAAGGAAAGGATGTCGGTTAAAAACTATACTCAACGACACCAGTAGGCAGGGCGATTTCTGACTGGAAGGAGAAATGTGGATTCAACACCTGATACAGATGGTCAAAAAGGACTCCTGCAGAATTGCGACAATATACTGTCAATACAAGGAAGATGGTATCCACAATTTAATTTAAATAAATCGCAAACCCATACCTTCCAGCATTTGAGACGACACGAGAGAAGGCGAAGGGACGGCAACCGTCAGAGCAGTAACTAGTGACACTTCTTCGGGTAGCACAACCTCAGCATTCACCACACCTACATTCAAGAAAAAAAATGTCATCAGAGGGGACGGAAAGGGACTGCGAAATAAAAAGTAGATAGTGACCCAAGACCTACCTGATAGGTCATCAGCTAAAAGCACAACGGAAGCATCACCAGGCGCAGCGGCTTCTTCGCTCTCCTTCAGTAGAATAGTTTCGGCGCCCGTGGCTTCATCCCCTGATTCGACAAGAGCCGTCGTGACACTCGTGATGCCCGCTGATAGCAGACAATCACAAAGGGAAACAGCGGCGGTTTAGGCAGTCCCAGACTCCCGAGAGAGAGTAGCCGTTTCGGGCTCTGTGGTCGCCGTCGTCTCACCTGCCATCTTATCGCCAAGACTTAGCCATGCAGGATATGGTATATAAGAATTTGAAGACCAAGTTCTAATAAAAGACTCAGCATTACGTTACCTGCGGGCAGCTTTTCGGTCTCTTCCCAAGCCGCGCGTGCAACCTGTCTATGGGAGGTAGACAGGGCTGCTGGGGCATCCTCTGGAGAAATAGCGACAGAAGGAGTGGTGCTTAAGCCTGCACCTACAGCCAAAGCGGCATCACGTTACTTCACTGCACGCTTCCTACGTTTCTTTTCGGTCTGAGCGGTGAGAAGTGACCTCCTCAAGACCTCCATCAAAGGGACGTCATCGTCCGTACCAAGATCTGCCTCTGGAGCCATTACGGCGTCCGTCATCGGCTGCTTGAGTGAAGCCTCTTGCGGTACTGTAAGGGGAGCTGGTGCCATAATAGCCGGCTCTGGAAGCATCGCTGCGTCACCACTCGTGATCGGTACCGCACTTGGAATAACCTGAGTCGAGGTAATCCCTGCAATAAAATAAAGGAGAGGGTTAGACCACGAATAAAGGAAAAGATAATGAAGGCACAATGAGCCGAAGTATACCAAGGCCCAAAGAAGCACGGAGCCTCTCTTCCTCTTCAAATGTTTTGAGGGAAGCGACGAGAGCCTCTTCGGTAGAGATACCTGTTGAAGAAGAAAGCGTCAGTAAAAACATAACAAAAAAATAACAGCGGAAAGATACGACTGAAGTCTGCCTGACTGTGCGATAGTGATCAGTGCTGCTTCATCGCGAGCCAGTCGCCCGGAAGCCACAAGGGCAGCTTGAAGATTAGTATCATCCACTGGCGTGTCAAACAAGCCCTCATTAGTGCCATACTCACACAGGCCCTCACTGTAGGAAGCATGGGGATCCTGGCCGAGTATGACGTCGATAGGAAAAAGTGACTTCTTCTTCTTTTGCGAGCGAGCGCCGGCAGCCGGCAACAAGAGCTTGCGCTTGGGGGGAAATTTTGGGCGACGAGTCCCGACCTTCGTACCCACGCAAGACTCAGGAGACGCTGCAGCCACCGCTTCCAAAGGCACACGCGTTAGAGGTTTATCACGAAAGGCGCGCGGGACCACAACCGCAGCAGCTTCTCTCTAGGAAGGATGAACGATGGCTCGTCGCTTCAAAGGAACGGCTGGATTACCAGCTGGGACAGCACCCTTGAGATCAAGCAATAATCACTTTTCTTCCCTGATACTAGCACCCATCGCGTGCTGGTACCATACCACATATACGTTCAAGGCTTTTGGAACGCAGCTTAGCTCACTAATCAAAAAGTTGAACCCGGTGTTTAGGCGCATGAAGTGGTGCAACGCGATCTGGATACCCTCTTCAGTAGCAACCGGTTCTTCCAAGAAGGCCTCGAGGGGAACACCCTGATTGTAACCCGACTGCTGGGCAAAATGGTACGGGTTGTACCTCATGAAAAGCGCCAAGTCATTTTTCCTGAACACCAAGTAGCCCGGCCTGATCGAATATAAATGAAGAATCTCCCGAGATTTCAAGGTAGAAACCCCATCTTTGAAGGTGTCACGTAGCGGCTGCACCGTTTTCATGGATTCCTTGCCGATGGTTAAGACCTTATCGACGAAGGTTATGCCATCCCCGACCGTACGTGGGCGAAGAACCAAACCCCGAGCCTCTCACTGAGTCAGTTCCAAAGCGGAAGCGTGAACTAGCAGCATAACCCGAGGAAAGTTATAACTGTCGTAGAAACGGGGCCGGTTGTAGACTCTGAAAGCGCCAAGCACATGAAGTTGGATCCATGACGTAAAATAATGCAGCGGGAAGTTTATAGGCTGTACCCCCGGCTGAGTCGTATCTGCCGCTAAACTTAGGCCATGATACAAATGGGCCAGCCCAGCAATCCCGACGGCAACCTGTGTCCCTTCAACCATTCGGTAAGCCAGGTAGAAAACGGACGGCCTCATGTGGCGAGGGTGCATGGGGAGCACGAACCAGCTTAACCATAGGCAAATGAACCCAAAAAAGAATGTCTCTTTGTCGACGTCGGAAGCTGCAAGCTCTGCGAAAGAGATGACCGGGGTGTCTGGGAGAAAGAAATTCCTCTAATCCGCCTCCGCTGCCGGCTGGTTGTCCGAACCAAAGCCAAAGGGATCGTCGAGTTTGGCGAACTTCGCACCTTGTTTCGACAGGACTTCCGGGCGATGAAATCTGTGAAGCTGACCCCGTGGCTTCCGGATTCGAGGAACGGGCTTTCATAAATGTTTAACTCTTTGATCAACCTTGGGAATCGGTGCTGAATGGCATTCTCTGGGGTCAGAACCATCACTACTGATGGAGTGGCAAAAATGTACTCGTCAGGGGGTAATATCCCCTCATAATGTTCCCCTCTAACAGGAAAGCCGGAGATCTCCGCGAACTCCTCCAAAGAGATTGAAACTTTCCGATCTGATAGGAGAAAGGTATGAATTGGGACATTCCATTGTTCCATAAAAGCTTTGACCCACCATATAGTGGGCATAGAATACTGGAAAAGAGAAGCATAAATCGTGGAGTACAACCCGTGCTTCAGCAGCAGTGATTTCTTGGCCGACAAGATGTACCGAGCCCACTGCAGATATCCGGCTGAATGGCGGGGAGTCAAGACGATCATGTACGCTTGTCCCTAAGGGCGTGACATGCCCTGACATATGCGCCGCCCTAAGATATCAAAATCCATTGGAGGTTGTACGGGTATTGTGGCCATAGAAGGTTGGAGATGACCCTCCGAGGTCCAGTTAACCTCCTCTACGGTGTAGTTCACTTGGGGGAGTCGGCGTAATGAATGGCGAATATCGCCTCTGAAGGCGTCGCACAAGAGAAGCTGCGTCGACCCTGAATGATTTGGTTATACCACAACCCACATAAATGAAGAGACTTCCGCTTCGGGTCGTGATCTTTAATGAGCGCGAAGACTTCCCTATCCACAGGCGCGTCAGGGAATGCACTTTCCGGACGAACAAATGGGAAAGAAGTGTCAAAAGACATAGTACCTGCGCGAAAAAGAACAAGAGTTAGCTGTTAAGGCTATAGTTCAAATTCTGACACTTGATACTTTAAATTTTGTACCGCACTGCAATGCAGTGGAAAGGGACCAGAGGGGACCCACAAAATCGAGATGACGGCTCATCATTGATGAGACAATCACTCATTAAATAGGAAATCCTAAAAGGATTCTCATTTAATGAGAGGCCCCTCGAGCCAAGGAGTTAAACTCTATTAAGAGCCGCGCTCTGGAACAGAAATGACATTTTTCAAAATTAATGATGAAGGGAATAAAAAAATTCCCCCAAAAAAAAATTCTAAAGAGCTATGCTCTATGAGAATGATGGAATAATCCATCAAAACCCTAAAAAGCAAAGCTTTTACTAAGATAAAAACTCCGAGATCTTTAAAATGAACTCTAAGAGTTCTTCGTTAATGGGTTGAGAAACCCTAAGAAAGATCTCTTTAGATTTATGATCTAAGAATAGCAAAGCTCTGTTGAGAAACCCTAAAAGTCTCTTTAGATCTATGATTTGAGAAGAGCAAGGCTCTGTTAATGAGTGAAACCCTAGATTATAAAATAATTCCTTCAAAAATTTGATCTTTACCTAAAATTTTCGACAGGGTTCTGACTCTAAGAGAGTTCTTAAGACAGAGAGCTTAGCTCTAAAGAGATAATAAGATTCTCAGAAAACAGGAAAGCAAGAAGATGAACAGCGGTCATCTCAAAGGGCCAAAGGCCCTATTTATAGGCAGGGAAGGCGATCCAACTTCCAAGTTGATCTAACAGTGGAAAGGCTGCCACCGCTGCACTCATGTGTAAACCACGTGAGCGCAACGGTGGAGGAGCATTTGTTTTCCCCAATCAGAGCAAAGCTCTGTTCAAAATTTGAATCTTGAACTGAGGCAGAGCCTCACGTGCAAAACACGAGAGTGCCAGCGCTAAGAGCGCCAGCGCTAAGAGTTAAAGACTCTGAGATAGTGCCTCACGTGCAAAGCACGAGAGCGCTTGCGCCAAGAGCGCCAGCGCTAAGAGTCAAAGACTCTAAGGCAGCGCCTCACGTGCAGAGCACGAGAGCGCTCGCGCCAAAAGCGCCAGCGCCAAGAGTGAAAGACTCTGAGGTAGCACCTCACGTGCGAGGCATGAGAGCGCCAGCGCTAGAACTAAATGTTCTCCACCTTGGATCAAAGATCCAACAGAGATGATAAATTATCAAAATTCCAGAATAAAATTCTGTTGAGGAAACACACCTCATATCTTTCCAAACAGGAAAGATTGTGCTCTGTAAATCAGAGCACCATTGGATTAAAGATCCAATGGTGATTAAAAATCACTAAGATACAGAATAAGTTCTGTATGGGAAAATACTTTCCCAATCTTGTTAATAAGAAGAAAACTATCTTCTGTAAAACAGAAGCCCTTGGATCAAAGATCCAACGGTGGGAAACATTCCCCAAATCAATCAGAAATCTCTCAATGAGAGATTTCCTTAACTGATTCAACAAATCAGCCTCCCCTATATAAAGAACCCAAGACTTCAAGTCTTGTATAGAAGAACCCCCCCATAAACTTCAAACAAAACAAAAGAGACTAACCTCCCTATAAGTTTCAAGTTCTCATAAAAGAAAAGAGAGAAGAGCAATCTCTAAGAAGAAGAATTTTCTTCAAGGTAAAAAAAAATATAGATCAGAGCATCTTAAGGGTTTAACCCTCATAAGAAAAACATAGTTCTTTCCTCGGATCTGAGATCCATGAGAAAAGTCTCCCACAAATAAGAATTTAATTCTTACGGGGGTGAATTTGTTTTTCTTTTAGGGATCAAAGATCTGAGAAAGAACAAAGAATTGAAATTTGCAGAATATAATACACAAAGGGAAACCCAGAGCCAAGCGCTAATAAATAAAGAGCGCTCTACACTCATTGGTTGGCGCCAAGCGCAACACGTGCTCCTCACGTGGGCGCTGTTTTTATAAAGAGCGCTCTGCACTCATTGGTTGGCGCCAAGCGCGCCACGTGCTTGTTCAGTTGATAAAACTGCACATTTAATATGACATTTTTCCTACTATTTCTATATAATAAAATGTGTTTATTATAATATATAACACATATAAGGGTTTATCTGTAAAAATAATATTTTCATGTGTTTATATATTATAACGAAAAAGTAAGCATATAATATCCATGTAACATTTGGCCCACTTAAATATGCTTACCATATTATACCTTTGACCAATACTTAATAGTTAAGTTATTATCTCAATAAAACAAACACTACTAAATATTATTTGTTGAGCTATTGTGCAGAATTTGCAGGGCTGAAATCAAGGAAATCAAAGTTGGTAAAACAAACCTGCCTAATTAAGAAATTAAACTAAAGAAATCAAGGCTGGCAGTGACGAAGAGAAGATTTTCAGTTTCCAGAGATTAAAAAGATCACCACGTGTCATGAAGACAAAGCTCCAGAAGACCAAATCAAATGATCCTCCTATAAGGCCGCTGATCCGCGGCTAAACCCACCTATTGGCCGCGGATCCGCCGTGGAGCAGATGTATTGGGAGTTAGGCTTTTGTTGTTGCGATCTTAACCACTGGTTTCCAAATTAGGAAGCTAGGGTTCTGGCTTTGGAACTATAAATAAGGACCGAGAGCCTCTTGGAAAAATTATCAAGCTGAAGAGATCACGAAGTCCGCGACAGGCTCACGCATCCAGGCTGATCATCAACTGTTCATCTACCTCCTTGGAAGGGATCGAGAAGCAAACTAGGTTTTTTTAATCATTTTCTGAGAAAACAAAGTGTACTTGATCTTGTTGATTAATAAAGGTAGTTTTATTCTATTACATTTTATTTTCTTCATGATTTCTATCTTTTCTTATCCCAACATGCATGAGTAATTCTTCGCTTGTTAGGGTTCATGGGATTAGGGTAGGTTAATGGATGATGAAGATTCTTAAACTCTTTTTAAGTCCTATAAAGTTTATAAATTTTATCAAAAGAATAGTTAACATCCTGATCGGGTGCGCTATCAATTCATTGATAGTCTCGACCGCGATTAGAGATTAGATTAACAATTGTTTTGGTAAAGGATAGATATGAACGGAGTTCCATGTCGAGATAGGGGTTAAGAGTGGAAACCTTTTTCCCTCCAGAAACCCTAATCTACATGCATCACTGTCGTTCTAGTTTTAAATCTATTAAAGGATAAAAAGAGTAATCTTTAATTAATCATCCATAATTACTAAATCCCAATGAACCCTACAAGCCCCCTTTTAATATTAAACTTACCTCCGTAGTTAATCTAGATCTATATTTTGCATCTGTGTTTAACGTAGATCTAGATCCTACAACCATTCTTCACTATTCTTTATCTTCCTCCTTTCTTTCTCAACACACCTAAAGTAAGAATAAAATATTCAATGTTTCCCAGAGGACGACCCGTACTCATCTCTGTCTAGCTACACGCGACACCGTTATTGATTGTAGTTAACTACTACTACACATAAAATACAGATCAATCAAATGGCGCCGTTGCCGGGGATATGTGCGTAATTTTTTATTCTTACTATTTGTGTTGAATTCTTATTCGATCTATATCATAATTAAAACAAAACTGTAAATCGTATATTTAACGAAGTGTGTGAATTTTTGCAAGAAGATCTGGAGTCATAGACTTGAGGAAACAGAAAGACAGAGACATAAATCGAGATCCAGAGGAGTACAAGAGGCCACGTAGCAAACTTCAACAATTGATCCTTCCTTCTCGCGGCGGATCCACGGCAAATAAGACATATTCATGGCGGACGTGCGGCGGGATTGAGGATCTAGGGTTCCAAACTTCTCTGGTAAGATTCTTAACTCTTTCTCTCTCCTCTGAAATCCAATAAAATATCTTTTCTATAGGATTCTTTCCAAAATATCGCCGCTCAAAAATCTTTTTGCAAAGTTTTGTGATTGGTTTGTTTTGCATATTTTATTACGGACTTTAAGGGGCAAAGACCAAATCCAGATTAGGTGGGGATTTTATCACCCTTCCTAATCCCCACAAATCACAAACCGAGCATCTGCATCAACCCTACATTAATTTAAAAAATATCTAAACAAGACTCTAAGGACTGTCGCGCTCAATAAGGACAGAGGAAGGTCGTAGGTAATCTATCGCTTATCCGCATTACTTTTGTGGTGTCTAGGCAAGTGTGTCTAAGGCAAGTGGTTACTTAATTAGGCCCACTACTTACGTAGTGGATACCTCCCACTTACCTGGCACTTACCTGGACACAAGTGTAGTAAAGAGGCGGTAGAGGATTGATCCAGCGGCTTGTCCTTTAGAAGTCTAGGAGCGGTCTAGAGACTTGACCTAGGTAACCTTAGTTCTAGGGTTGTTTGTGCATTTTTGTGTGATTTGTCTTAAGTCCTATTTTTTCAAAACAAACCAATTTTAAATCACACACACGCTGCCACTTGCGCTAAACCCGCTTAGTGCATGCTTAGCTGGACACGCGATTCTAGTGCCCATCTTGTCCGCGTTCCTGCTATCGACTCTGAAGTCGGTACTTCTTCATCTTCTTTTCCCCCACCACACACCACATCAACCGAGATGGATGGCGCTCCATCAGATAATAACACCACGCTGCCACCTCCCGCAGGTACGCAGAATACACCGCGCATCTCTCTCGAAGAGAGATGCTATCCTATCTGTGGTCCACTTCCCACTTGTCTATCTATTCCACCAGCTAACGGGGATAATTTTGAAATTAAACCCCACTACATCAATCTGTTGCCCAAATTTGACGGGCTTGAGTCTGAAGACGCGTATGTTTTCATCACTAAATTTGAAAACGTATGCGCAATGATGGGTACTTCACAACTGACTGTGGATGCTATGCGCTTGCGTCTTCTCCCATTCACTCTGTACGACTTGACAGAAAAATGGCTTTATAATACTGCCACACACTCTATCACTAACTGGGATGAATTCGTAATTGCATTTCTTAAGAAGTTTTACCCAAACCATAAGACCGCCCATATTAGGAGCGAGATCAACCAGTTCACCCAGCTTCCCAATGAACCATTTTGGAAGTGCTTTGAACGTTTCAAAGATCTGCTTGTCCAATGTCCTCATCATGGAATACAAAGTTGGGATTTGTGCCGAATTATATATGAGGGCATTAATCCAGCAATAAAGCAGATACTTGAAACAATGTTTCAATGCAATTTCATGTCTAAAGATGACGGTGAAGCTTGGAAATATCTGGAAGATCTCGCTGAAAACACTTTGCAGTGGGAAAGCGTAAGACCACCTTCATCTAGGGGAGGTATTCATCAGCTCGATGTTTTCATTGCAGTAAAAGCCGAAATGGCAGCGATGCAGAAGAAACTCGACGCTATTGAGAACAAATTTTCATCAGTCTCCCTAAATCAGGTAACGCTTCCCAAGACCGTGTGTGGTTGCTGTTCAGATCTTTCACAGTTGACGGAAGAATGTCCTATGAATGCACCATTTCAAGGTCACGAGCAAACTAATGCTGCATTTCAGCAGCGACCTAGAAACGATCCTTATTCTTCCACGTATAATCAAGTATGGAGGAATCATCCTAACTTTGCTTGGAACCAAAACCAACCCCAAAATCAAAACCAGTTCCAAAGAAATTATCAAAGACCTCCTCCACAGCAACCACAACCACAAAGTCAGCACCCCTTTCAGTCACAAAATTTTCAAATCCGGCCAACACTTCTCTATCGCAATTGGCCGGTACTGATAACTCTTCACTCGCACAAACTTTGGATTTGTTTATGAAACATTCTATTCAAATGTCGGCTGATATGAAGTCTTCTATTGATACCATAAAAAAGACTCCTCCTCCCACAATGAGAGTATTAAATTAATAGAAAACCAAATTGCACAATTGAATACCGCAATGAGTGTGAGAGAGAAAGGAAAACTTCCATCTCAACCCCTGCCGAATCATGGCCACTCACAAAATCAAAATGTGAATGCCGTTACAACGTTGAGATCGGGGAGAGTGCTGAATAACCGAGTAGGTGAGCAATTTGATGATGTTAGTGACATCAATGATACCCCAGCTTCTACTTCTTCCCCTAATTCGTCTAGTCTCCTACCTTCATCCGAGCCTATACTCCGTTTTCCGTAAGGCTCGAACACTTCGCCCAATCTATCTTAGATGATTCCCACTCCAATTTTGGGATCGAATCCGTCCCCACAATTTTCTCCACAAATGTTTGACCCAAAACTTATTAATCAAGCTCCATTTCCAAACAGATTAAGGGCCAACAGACCTAACCCACAAATGGAGAAGATTGTGGAAATGTTTAAGCAAGTTAACGTAAATATTCCTCTCCTAGATGCTATTCAACAAGTCCCATCTTATGCAAGAATTCTTAAAGACTTGTGCACTAGAAAGAGAAAAACTCAGGTGCCTAAAAAAGTTTTCAAGACGAGTAATGTTAGCACAGCTTTTACCCAGCAAATACCAAAGAAACGTAAGGACCCTGGCTGTCCTACCGTCTCTATTTCTATTGGGGGTAAAAATATTAATCGTGCTTTACTCGACCTTGGCGCTAGCGTTAACTTGCGTCCTTATTCGGTATACGAGCAGTTAGGAATTGGAGAGTTGAAACCCGCCCATTGTACTCTCCAGATAGCAGACCGATTAATCACCAAACCACGGGGTGAACTAGAAGATGTGTTAATTAAAGGCCGGGAATTCATATTTCCTGTGGACTTTATTGTTTTAAATACACAGCCTGTGGCAAACCCACGCAATCAAATTCCGGTGATACTCGGTCGACCCTTCCTAGCAACTTCTAACGCTGTAATTAATTGTCGTAACAGTTCTATGAACTTATCCTCTGGGAAGATGAAAATTGAGCTTAATGTTTACAAGCTAGGAAGTCGACCATCTGAACCTTCTGCTCATTTGCTTGATGTTTGTTCCATCCACGAGATAGCTCCCGAAAGCTGCATTGATGAGGAACTTTGCTTTGATGATCTCGACAACACTAGTGAGACATCGTTTGATCTTGCACAATTTCATAGTGAGGATATGTTCAATGAGTCCACCCTTGAGTATGAATCCATTGACTCGTCGCAAAAGTCAGTAGCACTTTCCGAGTCAATATCCTATGCAAGTTTTGAATCTTTTAGGGAGTCTGAATATCATTCCCTTACCCCACCTTCTATTGTTTCTCCGCCAATACTTGATCTCAAACCGCTACCTTCTCATCTTAAATATGCATATTTAGGCGAGAATGGGACTTTGCCAGTAATTATATCCGCTTCTCTAGTCTTTAGAGCAAGAGAACGCACTTTTGGCAGTGTTGAGATCGAATCGGCAAGCATTTGGTTGGACAATGGCTGACATCAAAGGGATTAGTCCCTTAATTGTTGAACATTATATACATCTGATGGATGAAGCCAAACCAACCCGAGACCCACAAAGACGGTTAAATCCCGTTATGAAGGAGGCGGTAAAGAAAGAAATCGTCAAGTGCCTTGATAGTGGAATAATTTACCATATATCTGATAGCCAATGGGTAAGTCCTATTCATGTGGTCCCTAAAAAGTCTGGCATCACGGTCATAACTAATGAGGCTAATGAGTTAATCCAAACACTCACCCAAACTGGGTGGCGCGTATGTATTGATTACAGAAAACTCAATGCCACGACAAGAAAAGATCACTTCCTTCTACCTTTCATTGACCAGATGTTAGAACGATTAGCTGGACACGAATACTATTGTTTCTTGGACGGATACTCTGGCTATAACCAGGTCCCCATCGCTGAAAAGGATCAAGATAAAACCACATTTACTTGTCCTTTCGGTACTTTTGCTTATAGACGCATGCCCTTTGGGTTATGCAATACTTCCGCTACATTTCAGCGGTGTATGATGGGGATATTCTCAGATATGGTGGAGAATTTTCTAGAAATTTTTATGGACAATTTCCCCATTTTTGGGGACTCCTTTAAGGACTGCCTTCGTAATCTTGACGCGGTTCTTACCCGCTGTAAGGATAAGAACTTAACTTTGAATTGGGAAAAATGCCATTTTATGGTCCAAAAAGGTATTGTCCTTGGACATATAATTTCACGAATGGGCATTGAGGTTGACAGAGCTAAAATTGATGTTATCCATAACCTCCCTCGTCCCAAATGCGTCAAAGATATACGATCCTTCCTTGGTCATGCAGGATTTTATAGGAGATTTATTATGGACTTTAGCAAAATTGCTAGACCCTTAACCCTTCTATTGGCCAAGGATACTACATTTCACTTCGATTCGGATTGTGAGGCTGCTTTTGAATCACTTAAAAGATCGCTCAATATAGCCCCCGTTCTATCATCTCCGGATTGGAACCACCCGTTCGAGCTTATGTGTGATGCATCATATTTTGCTATTGGTGCGGTCTTAGGACAGCATATTAATAAGATGCCACATGTAATTTACTATGCAAGTAGGACCTTGAATGATGCACAAATAAATTACACAACTACCGAGAAAGAACTCTTGGAAGTTGTATTTGCATTGGAAAAATTGAGGCCCTACTTGAAAGGCTCGCCAATTGTGGTTTACACTGATCACTCCGCCCTACGATACATTTTGTCGAAGAAGGATGCTAAGGCCAGGCTAATACGTTGGATCCTATTGTTACAAGAATGTGATCTTGTCATCCGAGAAAAGAGTGGATGTGAAAACGTTGTAGCTGACCATCTTTCACGCATCACTTCTTCACCAACATTGACCGTGCCGATAAATGACTTATTTCTTGACGAACAGCTCTTGACTGTATCCTATGAACCTTGGTTCGTGGATATTGTGAACTATCATGCGACGGGACTTATTCCTAGCGATTGGTCGAAACAAGACAAACTTCGATTTCAATCCCAAGTAAAATACTTTTACTGGGATGAACCTTATCTGTTTAAGTATTGTTCCGATAAAACCATTCGCAGGTGTGTCCCTATCGATGAATTCAAAAGTGTGTTATCATTTTGTCAGGATCAGGCATGCGGCGGTCATTTTAGTCCTCGAAAAACGGCGGAGAAAGTTTTGCAGTGTAGCTTTTATTGGCCAACATTATTTAAAGATGCATATGAACATTGCAAAACTTGTCCGCGGTGTCGGTACTTAGGTCGGATTTCACGAAGAAACGAGATGTCGCTCCAACCTATATTGGTTGTGGAAATATTCAATGATTGGGGTATTGATTTTATGGGCCCTTTTCCCAATTCTTTTGGGAATTTATATATCTTGTTAGCGGTTGATTACGTCTCGAAATGGGTGGAAGCAATACCGTGTTGCACTAATGACAACAAAGTTGTCATTAAGTTCCTTAAAGAAAATATCTTTTCACGATTCGAACACCCTCACGCTATAATTAGCGACAACGGGACACATTTCTGTAATCGGTCTTTTGAGGCAGTGATGCGGAAATATTCAACGACTCACAAACTTTCTACGCCCTATCATCCCCAAACAAGCGGGCAGGCTGAAATCTCAAATAAGAAGATCAAACAAATCTTGGAGAAGACGGTTTCTAAAAACCATAAAGATTGGTCAACCAAATTGACGGATGCTCTTTGGGCATTTCGCACCGCTTATAAGACCAATCTTGGTATGTCTCCATACCGCCTTGTATTTGGGAAGGCATGCCCCCTTCCTGTCGAGATCGAACATAAAGCAATGTGGGCTATTAAAGAGCTTAACTTCGATTTTGATCAAGCGAGCAGCTATCGGAAGCTGCAATTGAATGAGTGAAGCGAACTCCGCAATGAAGCTTACGATAATGCGGTGATGGTAAAGAACCAGACTAAAGTGTTCCATGATAAAAACCTTTTTAGAAAAACTTTCACATCGGGGCAACAAGTCCTTCTTTACGATTCCCGTCTCCATCTTCATCCGGGTAAGCTTAAATCTCGTTGGAAAGGACCTTTTGTGGTGCGGTATGTACACCCGCACGGGGCAGTAGAAGTTGAAAATTTGAAAAACGGTTCAATTTTTAAAGTAAATGGGCATAGATTAAAACCGTATTTCTCTGCTGACCCAGCAGAGGAGCTCCTGTTTTTACAGGAGCCGCTTTATCAGAACTGAATTTCCTCTGCCTCACCTCCATGTTTTGGTAACATTTTCTCATTTTAAGAATGGAGGTGAGTGAAAATGGACTTAACTGAATATCTGTGCGTGCCAAAGAACGATTTTGGGGGTAGTTTTCATTTAACTATTATTTTACCCATTTTGTCTCTCCCAAAGTATAGAGGTCAGTGCTCTCAAAAGACAACATCAGTGAGAACACTGCTGAAAACAGATTTGGCGGGGAGGTTCGTATTCACTGAATTATCTTTGACACTGGGCATTCAATTTTTTTTTTATATAACAAATGAGTAGAAAGTGAAAAATTATATTTAAAAGATAGGAATAGTTTAAGAAAACCAAGAAAATTAGAAGTTTTCTTAAACGAACTAGTACTAAGTAGTTATGAGCCGTTGTCCCAAGGGTTAGCAAGATGAAAGAAGTCACTAATCTGAGGATAAAAATAAGTCTGAAAAATAGTTCCTATTCTGGAAGCCAAACATTTGAACATGGATACCCTACTATACGCACTTACACATGTCTTGAAGCTCGGGATAGTAGAGGATACCTTGAAATGCTCTTGTCTAAAAGCCAAAGTATGAAGGAAGTAAAAAAAAATGAATAAAAAGATAAAATGGTGGAGAAAAATGAACACTGGTTTTGTTATCACCAAGGCAGCAATAAAAAAATATAGCGAGGGTGCTTCATCACCTAGTGCCTTAGACCAACTGGTCTGGGAGTCACTGCTAAGCCTTAGGTGGTGCAAGACGAGAAAAATATGAATACACCAAATCAGCAAGCACATGAGTAATCGGTCGTTTAGTACCTCAAGAAGTATTAACGGTCGCATGAAAAATGTACGAGCAAATCCATCCAAATATTCATCAACTTAAAAAGTACTGAGGTAGATGGACAAGAGTATGATAGCTTGAATTGAATTCTCCGAGTGTAGGGATGTTCTATACATACACGTAGGGGTATATGATCGATGTTTGGATGAAAGGTAGGAATGAAGAATAAAGACGATGTTTTATTGAGGGATGATGTGATTTCTAACATCTTTTCTTGACTATTAAGATATGCCTCATGACAACTGAAAAGCTAGTGTAGTTGGAAACTCTAAATTTTCAAAGTCTTTCTTTTATAGTTTTATCTTTATATGTAACTTTCACCATCTCTCTTTTATTATAGGATTTTGTGGGTGTAATCCGCTGAAAACCCTCAGGAGACAACACTCCTCTACTAGGGACACCTAGAGGTTTAACGGCTTGTTGCATGTGCTCAGTGCAATCGTGTTGCCTACGAAAGTATGCTTGGTTTTCTTCTTTCTTTTTCTCCTTCTCTTGAATAAATTAGTTTTCTCGGTACGATCAAAGATAAGTTTGGGGGTATTTGTTCAGTTGATAAAACTGCACATTTAATATGATATTTTTCTTACTATTTCTATATAATAAAAGGTGTTTATTATAATATATAACACATATAAGGGTTTATCTGTAAAAATAATATTTTCATGTGTTTATATATTATAATTAAATATTTGGTTGGAAAAAGTAAGCATATAATATCCACGTAACATTTGGCCCACTTAAATATGCTTACCATATTATACCTTTGACCAATACTTAATAGTTAAGTTAATATCTCAATAAAACAAACGCTACTAAATATTATTTGTTGAGCTATTGTGCAGAATTTGCAGGGTTGAAATCAAGGAAATCAAAGTTGGTAAAACAAACCTACCTAATTAAGAAATTAAACTAAAGAAATCAAGACTGGCAGTGACGAAGAGAAGATTTTCAGTTTCCAGAGATTAAAAAGATCACCATGTGTCATGAAGACAAAGCTCCAGAAGACCAAATCAAATGATCCTCCTATAAGGCCGCGGATCCGCGGCCAAACCCACCTATTGGCCGCGGATCTGCCGCAGTACAGATGTATTGGGAGTTGGGATTTTTTTGTTGCGATCTTAACCGCTGGTTTCCAAATTAGGAAGCTATGGTTCTGGCTCTGGAACTATAAATAAGGACTGAGAGCCTCTTAGAAAAATTATCAAGCTGAAGAGATCACGAAGTCCGCGACAGGCTCACGCATCCAGGCTGATCATCAACTATTCATCTACCTTCTTAGAAGAGATCGAGAAACAAACTAGGTTTTTGTAATCATTTTCTAAGGAAACAAAGTGTACTTGATCTTGTTGATTAATAAAGGTAGTTTTATTCTATTACATTTTATTTTCTTCATGATTTCTATCTTTTCTTATCCCAACATGCACGAGTAATTCTTCGCTTGTTAGGATTCATGGGATTAGGGTAGGTTAATGGATGATGAAGATCCTTAAACTCTTTTGATAAAATTTATAAACTTTATCAAAAAATAGTTAACATCCTGATCGGGCGCGCTATCAATTCATTGATAGTCTCGACCGCGATTAGAGATTAGATTAACAATTATTTTGGTAAAGGCTAGATATGAACGGAGTTCCATGTCGAGATAGGGGTTAAGAGTGGGAATCCTTTTCCCTCCAGAAACCCTAATCTACATCCATCACTGTCGTTCTAGCTTTAAATCTATTAAAGGATAAAAAGAGTAATCTTCAATTAATCAACCATAACTACTAAATCCCAATGAACTCTACAAGCCCCCTTTTAATATTAAACTTACCTCTGTAGTTAATCTAGATCTATATTTTGCATCCGTATTTAACGTAGATCTAGATCCTACAACCATTCTTCACCATTCTTTATCTTCCTCCTTTCTTTCTCAACACGCCTAAAGTAAGAATAAAATATTCAACGTTTCCCAGAGGATGACCCGTACTCATCTCGGTCTAGCTACACGTGACACCGTTATTGATTGCGGTTAAACTACTACTACACATAAAATACAGATCAATCAGTGCTCCTCACGTGGGCGCTATTTTTATAAAGAGCGCTCTGCACTCACTGGTTGGCGCCAAGTGCGCCACGTGCTCCTCACGTGGGAGCTATTTTTATAAAAAGCGCTATGCAATCATTGGTTGGTGCCAAGCGCGCCATGTGCTCTCACGTAGGCGCTATTTTTATAAAGAGGGCTCTGCACTCATTGGTCGGCGTCAAGCGCCAAGTGCTCCACGTGACCCTCACGTGAGCGCTCCTTGACATAGAGTGCTCTACACTCATTACACAGAACCCAGCGCAATAAAAAGTGTTCAACACTCATAAAAAACAAAAAGAGTGTTAGTGTCAGAACCCACATAAATGCTTAGCATTGTGTGCACAGAGAAGGGACTGTACCCTAGCGAGTGTCTAACACTTTATTCAAAAGAAAAGAGAAATGACAAAGACTAAATAGGCTAAGCCCAAGCTAGCCAAATTCATAATCAACCGAGCCCATGTGCTCTTTATTGGACTTGGCCCCAAAAAAATCATCAAATCTTTGATGAACATACATTGGTTCAAGAGTACATCTCTTCATACCTCTGATACATGTCGTTGTAATTCTTCAACGTCTTCAGAGAGATGGAGGGTCCCAATAACCAATAACTTTTGGTGCATCCCCAAATGGTTAAACCAAAACCCTACAGACTACGATGTCTTTAAACTAGACTATGATGTCTTTAAACCTCACAGACTACGATGTCTTTAAACCAGACTACAATGTCTTTAAACCTCACAGACTACGATGTCTTTAAACCATACTACGATGTCTTTAACCTTACAAACTACGATGTCTTTAAACCTTACATACTACGATGTCTTTAAACCATACAGACTATGAGGTCCTTAAACTCACGGACTACGATGTCTTTAAACCCAATGGACCGCAATGTCCCTAAACTAAAACGATAGAGTATAAACACTCTTTCGTTGGATTTAAATGATCCCAAAATTCTGTTGAGTAGATCTAGTCTACAAATTAGACTAACGGTCCTTAAACCAACCCAAACCCAAATCTAAGAAAATACGGATTTGGACTAATCCACGCCCTACGGGCGACAACATAAATTAGTCTCCGTATACAATCCACGGGCAACCTAAAACAAAAAAAAAATACACGAAGTGACCTTCTGGATCAGGAGAAAGTGGTTATCGCTACGCGGTAACGTAGTTAACTGCAGGGGATTGCGCCTGCAGGGAAGAGCGTCCCCACAATCAAAAACCCCTCGAAAGTGAGGGGAATTTGACGAAGTCCGCTACAACGTCCGCATCCGTCTAAACCTCCGATACATGGTGCCATAAATCAACTTGGCATCTTCGGATAAAATCAAATAGCATCTGCCCCCAAATTCAGGCAAGACGTTTGTCTTCCCGGTTTTCGACGGTAAACACACCCCAAGTATTTAATTATCGTCTTTAGAGTTTTCATAGATGTAAATTTTATATATGTGACATTTCTAGTGAATAAACCTAATTTCATAATATGTGGTATTTAATTGTAAAGTATTGAACTTGTATAGAATTGCATGGTATTTTCTTGTAAGGTGATTCTTTTGATTTAGAAAAGTTGGAATATTTATATTATATAAAAATTAGATATTTTAATGATACATACATATATATATATATATTTATATAAAATAATTTTAATTTATTATTTTTCTAGAAATCACATTTTCTTAAGATATTTGTATTTTAAAGTCTTTCGAGACCGAATGCCCCTTGCGGAGGTCTGCATCTCGCACTACTAAGTCTGAAGATGTGCGATAATCCGCACCATCCCGAACGGGTTCCCCAAATGGGTTATAGTGGCGCTTTGCAAAATTTGTTTAAAATACATAATCTTGTAAAAAATGGTTTTAATAGTAAAAGTTATTTAAGTGTAAATTTATATTCCCATATTCTATATTCCCAAAAGATATTGTGCTATATTGCATATGTGTGTTGTGAGGAGGTAAGTTATTACCTCTTGATCTATTTAAAGGTATAGCAAGAAATATGATGTTTAATGTCAAAACTGAATTATATGGTATTTTATTGAAAAAGTACGATAAAAATTAAAATAGTAATTCTTTTGATATAGAACTTGTTCAATATGTCTTGTTAATGATTAATAGTCATGATATGCAAGTATGGTATTGTTGTATTTAAGAAAATTATACTTTTTAAAGAAAACCGAATCGGAAGTCGGATTAACTCCGCTTCCGTCGGGTTTTAGGATTATGAGTTTTAAGAATAGAAAATAGAAGAGGGGGGAGGGACTTACTGGCTTTTAGATTAGAGGAGAGGAAGAGGGAGTAGAAGTAGGTTCCGGTGCGTCGTTTCGTCGGCGAGAGCTCCTAAGGTCGTCGTCGGAATTTTCGCCGGAGCTTCACCTTTCGCTAACTCCACTTGTACACAAAAATTCTAGAGAGTTTTCTTGAGAGTTTGGATAGAGTTGTGAGTGAGGAGGGTGTGTTTAGGGGTGGTATTTATAGGATAAGGTTAGGATTTGATAGAAATTGAATTAAAATAGATTAAATTAGATTTTAAAGACTCTGTTAAATTGCAGGTGATTTAAAGTGTACAGGAGTTATGGGAATGCAAAAAGCCACAACTTTCAAGAAGGGGGATCGGCGATCCGACCGAGTTGAACCGGCCTGGCCGGCCGATCCAGCCACGCCGCCGGCCGAGTCACGGCGAGTTGGGCTGGGGATCGTCGCCGTGGGTCGCTCGTCGGTTGGTTTGCACAGTGGGGTAGTTTGTTTTATATGTGATTTTTGGTTTTTACGAGTTAGCACGTGTAGACTCTTGGGATTCTGAAAATTTAAATGAAAACAATATTAAAAAATAATATGGGTAGTGGGATTTGAACTCTGGTGCTTTGGTTCAGCAGTGCAAGGTCTTACCAATGAGTTACAAGCTTTTTCTTGCTGTTGAAAAGCAATACAAACTTATATCTTGTGCTCAGGCAAAAGTACCCCTTTCTGTATTTTAAAAAAAATTGTACATGAAGTTTATGGTTGTTACAAGATTCATCAGTTCCGCGAGCAGATGGTGCAGCAGTAGCACGTTCATCAGCAGACGCAGCAACAGCTGCAGACGTTTGCGGCGGAGATCCAGGAGCTGAGGCAGACAAAAGCCGAGAACATCCGGCAGGCCATACGGGACGAGTTTGGGAGTATGTTCAAGCACGGTACAATGGAGGTGGATCGTCACAACGGCCATAGATCTATTAATTTATTGATACAAACATTTGTTTTGTTGATTTATATAGATCATGTTCATTGTATATATATTTTGTTTATAATTGTGTGTGATTCGAATCATATTGCTTCTTGCTGGTGTATAATTGCGTGAGATTTGATTATATTATTATTGTTATCTTTTGCTGTTTGTATATGAAATCAGCACGTGTGGGATGCAGAGATTTCGGATTTTTAAAAAAATACATGATAAATTTGGTAACGGTCACAACCGTTACCAAAACCTATCTGGTAATGGTTGCGACAGTTAACAAAACCTATCTGGAAACGATTTAAACCGTTACCAAATAGGTTTTGGTAACAATTAACAGATATCATATATCAGTTAGGAGTTAGTAACGGGAGAGCCTATGGTAACAGTATAAACCGTTACCATAGTTTATCAATAGTAACGGTTTCAACTGTTACCATATACATGGGGGAGTATATGATAACGGGTAATACCGTTACAATAGAGGTGGGCCCAACTCTGTTATGTTTCAGTTATCTGGACCTATAGTGGTAACAGAGAGTATATAATAACGATGTATACTGTTACCTTTTTTCTATCGTAACGTTTAGACCATTACCAGACTTCTGGTGACGGGGTTTTTCGTAACGGTTGTGTAACGATTATAACAGTTACCAAATTGGGTTTTGATAATGGTTTAACCCGTTTTCAAATGTGTATATGGTAGTATCGTCATCCAATAAATATACAAAGTACATATTGTCATGGTACTTGCTGGAAAAATAGAGTCTGACATGGCATTCTTTCTGATTGCTAGAAAATTATTGGAAATGTTTTAACTATAGCAATTTAATAAGTGTAACAAGTATAAAGATGTAGGTTTTATTTTATACATTGACTGTCCTTGTGATTACTATGCTAGTCTCTTATAATTTACTTCTTAATATAGGATCAATGGAATTCTGATATTATTATGAAGAGAAATTTCACCAAAACCACCATGTACTGTAGTATATGTTCCTAAAACTACCTTAGTGCGTTTTTCATGCACAGAAACCCCATGAAGTTACCTTCCGTTAAACCCGACCCCCTCCTTCGACCCCCTGCCATTAAATCTCTTGTGAAATGATCAAATTACCCTTCATATTCACTAAATTAAAAATTTAGAACCCTATTTTAAAAACTCAAGTTATTTCTTTGTGGGGGCTCTTTCACCTCCATTTTTTGATTTTTTTTTGGCTTATGTGTAACACCCTAGTACTTTTATACTATATTTTGGGTATTTCAAATCTTGCTATAAAATTCTTTCTTATTATGGCTATTGGGTTGTGAATAATGCAATTAGTAGCTGTGGTTATTATCCGACCCGACCCGCAATGTTTGAAACCCAACATGGTTCTAGATTACATCAAATATTTGCTCGTACAGTGTATCCATGCAAATATAGAATATATATACGCATATAATAAGTTTAGAATTCATATATCTTTTTATAATACAAAATAAAACGAAATAATATATTTCCCCATCTAGCCTTGTATGTCATAATATACCATATCAGGTGGTTGCGCCCATATATCATGTTCGTGTCCTAAGGGTTAGACAGACCGATTAATAGATTGCTACGTATATTTATGTAGATTTTATTTGGGGGTATATGTTTTTAATTACAAAATATTGCATCATGGTTTAAATTCTTATGTATATTCATCATATTTAAAAATCAGATTTTTTAGAAAGATACAGGTAATATTCGGAGCAATATGATATTATCTGTAAAATCTTACCTTATATATAATTTTATATAACTATATATAAACAATTATATATATAATATATTAATTGCTAATTTTAAATATAAAAAAATAACTCTCTCTTTCTCTCCGTTTCTCTCTCTCCCTGTCTTTTTCTCTCCCCCCTTTTCTCCCTCTCTCTCTCCACCCCTATATAATATATATTATATATAAAATATAAATAATTTAAAAAACCCTATCTCTCTTTCTTCCTTCGTTTTCATCCTCGTCTTCTTCATCCCTCACTTATGTCGAACCTTAAACCCACGCCGCTCTTCCCCCGTCGTCGTGCCCCTCTCATCGTCGTCGACCTTGCCCGAACCCGACACCCTATCGTCGACTGCAGCCATCCAATCTCGTCTCCACCAATGGCATCGCCGCCATTTCTTACTGCAGAAATACCTCGGCTGCAATCCAGGCCGAAGCACCATATTGAGATCCAAGTCGAGATTTCGCATCGCGGCGTTATTCAGCATCAAAACGTGATATCTATATCTCGACTTGAGATTCGATCAGGAAAGTTCTAAACTTGCAACATACTATTTTGATTATATCAATTTTTATATGCTTGACTATTGTCACGCCCCGCTCCCAGTGTACGGATACGAAGATGTGGCAGGCACGCGACATATTTACTCAGAAGTAAATACTTTAAGCGTAAATAAGCAATATATAAAATGCACAAGAATTGACAAGAGATATAAAATGAACATCAACTTTTATTAACATTCATCTTTATAATATATTGCTTTGAAAAAAAAAGTACAATGATATAAAGCAATACCTAAACAGTAGCATATGAAATGAAAAGTAAGTACAAGGAAAGCTAGAAGTCCTGCTACTCGGTGAACTGGTCCACGTCTTACTAGCTAGGCTCGATCTCGAGAGAGTCTGGTCCTCCTGACGAACATTCCAAAGAAAGAAAGACAGGAATTTCGTCAGCGAACTAGCGCTCGGTAAGTCCCAAAAGAGAGAAAGGAATAGTACAAGTAATGTGGAAGGAAACTGTTAAGTTATACATGTATCAGTTTATTATTCTAACGTAGTTGTTTTTAGCTTGGTACAGACATCAGTTTATACGAGAGGAGTCCAATTTGCTTCGTGGACTATGGTAACAGGTAGTATAAGGCCCCGTCAAAACCCATGGGACAACGGCACGATAGTTCATGTAGGTGACTTTTTGTGACCATCTCGTTCCACTTCAAATACATTTCGTACCAATCTACCCTGTTAACCCCGTGTAATGTATTGTTTTATATAGCTTATAATTATCAGACTTTCCGAGACCATGGATACAAGTTGTTCATTTAATCAGGTTCAGGATGTAAATAAGTAGTCATGTAATCAAGTCAAATTATAGCCATAGTTCGGTCAGGTCAAGTCATTTTTGCATCTTGATATGGTTCTGGTATTCAGGTTCAGGTTCAAATATATAAGTTAGAGTTTGGATTCATGTTTTAATTGGATTCTGGTTTGGATTGAATTCAAGTTTGATTTAGACTCAGACTTGAGTCAGACACTTAGAACTGATTTGGATCCTGAATTAGATTCGGGAGTTATCGGTAACTGCTGCACATGGACGGCGGGATTTGTGTATTTTTCCAAGACAATTATCATTGATAACACCGTTAAGTTTTCTACCTTAAATAGGTAAGCACTCACTTTCTCCGGCTTTCTGAGCCTCAAGAGAATTGATCCCGCTTAAACTTATATTTACTAAAATTCTTAACAGTGTTTTATATAGATCAAGAGGGTTTTATGAAAAATATTTTTAACATATTGTTTCAAAATAATCTTGAGAAATTAATTAGATTATTTATGGTTTCCATGATTGTGAATTTTAGAGATTTGAGGTATTTACTGATAATTACCTTAACTTGAATAGTTCATGGTATTTTACTGTAATCATGTCTTGTATTGATATCTTGATGGTATTTTTATAAAACTTGAAATTCTTTTATTTAAAAAAATATAAGTTATTATATTTTGAAAATATATGAATTTGTAATATTTATGTAATTATTAAAAATTAATTTTGATTATTAAGTAGAAAAATTCGTTTTTCTTAAAAATCGTATTAAAAACCTTTCGAGACCAAATGCTCCGTGAGAAAGTCTGCATCTCGCTCTACTAGCTCAAGGATGTGCGATAATCCGTATCATCCAATAGCGGTTCCCCTGAAGAGGGTTGTAGAGGCTCAATCGCAAAGGGATTTTAAATACAATCTAAAAGAAAACCGTTTTTATAGTACATGGTATTTTGATGTAATATGGTAACAAAAATATGTTCAATGGATATCATGCTATGTAAACATGTGTGTATGTAAGGGGTAGGTCATTACCCCGTAATGTTTTCTAAAGGTATGGTTTGACAAAAGAATATGAAAAGAGGTGTTATCTATAGTTCATGGTATTTAAACGAAAAACTCAATTTAAGGTTATTTTGCATGAGAAATTGGATGTAATTTGATTCTAAATAACTATGATTTAAAGTTACAAGTGATGTGTACAAATTAGATTTAACGAAGTATTAAAGATGAGTAGTTTTCTAGGTTTTAGTAAAAAAATGTCAGTAGTAATTTCACTTTCAACATATATTTTGAGAAGAGGTATTCAAAGAAGAAGGAGAGGAATTGAGAGGGACTTACTAGCAAGTTATCCTAAGGAAAGGTAGACGAGGGTGTGTTGATCTTCGTGGTGTCATGGGGTCGCCGGAACTTGCTTCGATCCTCGCCGGAACTTGATTTCTTACTAACTCCACTTGTACTCTTCTTGTACTTGAGAAAATTTGAGAGTTTTGGCTAGAATTTTCAAAATGAGAAAAGGATAAGGTATATGGTAGAATTTATAGTGTGGAATTAAGGTTTTGGGATTAAAAGAGTGAATTAAAATGCATTAAAATATGATAAATTGGGGAATTGAGGGGTCTCTATTTGATTGCAGACTAATCAAACAGTGCAGGAGTGAGGAGTGATGGGGGTAGAGGAAAAGACTTGTATGCAGAACACGGGCACCATCACCTATGGATGGACTGTCGACGCCGGCCCTAATGAGGATCTCGCTGGTCGTTTGGTGAGGGGGAGCCGGTGGATTTGTGCCATGTGTTCAATCCCCAGTTAACTTTAATGTGCACATGTTTGTTTTCTATGGATTTTCATTTTTATGTGAAGTGCACGTGTAAAATTTTGGGCTTCCAAAAAGTTTAAAAGAAAAATCTGAAAAAAAATATAATGTGTCTGATGGGGTTGGAACACAGGGGCTGCGTCACAGCAGTGCAATGGCTTTACCAATAAGCTACAAGTTGTTTCTTGTTGTTCTTAACAAAAATTAACGTTTAAAGTGTACTCAGGCTTGTAAACTCATTTCTGTACATTAACTTGAAATTTTTTTGTACAGTAAATTCAGAGTCGTTACATTCTACCCTCCTTATAAAAATTTCGTCATCGAAATTTAAAATTACATAAGGACTAATTTACATATAAGTAAGGGTATTTTGCATGCATGCCATCTCCTTGTTCCCACGTTGATTCTCCTGGTGAATCTTTTCTCCACATCACTCGGACCAAGTTTACTTCCTTGTTCCGCAGTGTCTTTCAGTTTTCTGTCCAGGATCTCAACGGGTTGTTGCTCACAAGTTAGGTCCATCTGGACTGTAAGCTCAGAGTGATCAAGGATATGGATGGGGTTGCTCACATAACTTCGAAACTGGATATATGGAATACGTTGTGCACTCCTTCCAATGAGGGTGGTAGTGCCAAACGGTATGCCACTTCTCTGACTCGTTTGAGTATGTCGAACGGTCCTATATATCTGGGAATGAGCTTACTCCTCTTGCCAAAGCGGATTACTCCTCGGTTTGGAGAGATCTTAAGAAAAACATGGTCTCCAGGTGTCGCCGCTTTGCATCAGCTCAATGTTTCTGTCGGTTTTGGGCTATGCGCATTCTTTCCCTAATCATGTGAACTACGTCCACAGTTGCCACGATCATTTCTAGTCTTAGGAGTTCATGACCTCCAACGTCGTCCCAACTTAGTGGTGAACGACACTTCCTTCCATAGAGTGCTGCGAACGGTGCCATTCCAATGCTCTCCTGATAGTTGTTGTTGTATGAAACTTCACCAGGTGTAGGTGATCATCCCACGAACCTCCGAAGTCTAACATACAAGCTCTTAGCATATCCTCTAGAATCTGAATTGTTCGCTCAGACCGCCTATCTGTTTGTGGATGGTAAGCCATGTTGAAGTTCAGACTCGTTCCTAGGCTAGCTTGCAGACTCTGCCAAAATTGTGATCGGAACCTTGTGTCACGATCGGAAACGATGCAAACTGGTACTCCATGTAATCTCACAATCTCCTGCACGAGTTCATGGGTATCAATATAGTACATATCGAGGTTAAATCCTACTTTAGATTCATGGTTAACTCCATGTATTTCTATGCTAATGTCTCGGTAGATTGGCCAACTCGAAAGGGAATAAAGTGAGCTGACTTGGTGAGTCGATCCACAATAACCCATACCGCGTCGTTACCCTTCATGCTGCGAGGAAGGGCAGTCACGAAGTCTATGGTAATGTGCTGCCATTTCCATTCTGGAATAGGTAACGGCTAAAGTAGACCAGCAGTTCTGTGATGTTCAGCCTTTACTTGCTGACACACCAAACACTTGGTTACGCTTGTGGCCACTTTACGCTTCATTCCATGCCACTAGTAGTATTGTCGTAGATCCTTATACATTTGGGTACCACCGGGGTGTACTGAGTACGGAGAGCTGTGAACTTCTTTCATCAACTCTTCTCGAACAGGATCTTGTGGTACACAAAATCTACTTCCATATCTTATGGATCCAATCTTCGTGGATGATGAAGTCGGTTCGAAGTCCACTTTCTACTTTTTCTTGGATCTTTTGTAGCTTGGCATCATTTTCTTGAGCTGCTTTGATCTGATTGACAATAGTAGACTGGACTTGTAAGTTCATCATATACGAAGCATTATCTGGCATAACTACTTCGATTGCCAATCCATGCAATTCCTGCTGAAGCTTCTACTGAGCGGTGAGATCCATTGCTTATGGTTGGCAGCTAAGTGCATCAGGAACTATATTCACCTTCCCAGGATGATATTGTAGGTTGATGTCAAAGTCCGCCATGAGTTATAACCATCTTCTCTACCGCATATTCAATTCCTTCTGAGTAAATACATACTTCAAACTTTTGTGGTCCATGTATATATCCACTCGTTCTCCAAGAAGATAGTGGCGCCAAATCTTAAGTGCAAAGATAACGGCTGCCAACTCTAGATCATATGTTGGATAGTTACGATCATGAACTTTCAGTTGTCTTAATGCAAAAACTACAACTTTTCCATGCTGGTATAGAACGCATCCTAATCTCTTACCGGACGCACCACAATGTATGACGAAATCTCCAGATTGATCTGGTATTACAAGGATAGGAGCAAATGTTAGTTTTGATTTGAGTTTTACAAAAATTTGTTCAAATGCTTCTGACTACACGAATGATTCATATTTACGTGTGAGCTTGGTCAGGGGTGCTGCAATCTTCGAGAAATCTTCAATGAATTTTTGATAGTATCCTGCTAAACCCAAGAAACTTCGAATATCCTTCACCGTCTTTGGTGTCGGCCATTCGTTGACAGCTGACATTTTAGCTGGATCTACTGAGATTCCTTCGCCCGAAATAATATGTCCGAGAAATCCGACTTGATCTAGCGAATTCACACTTGCTGTACTTTGGATAGAGCTGATGTTGTCGCAATGTCTCCAGGACAATCCGTAAATGCTTGGCGTCCTCTTTCCGATTCGTCGAATACACCAGGATGTCATCAATAAAAATAACAACGAACCTGTCTAAGTACTCTCGGAAAACTTGGTGTTTACCGCCGAAAACGGAGACGAACCGGGATGGTCGTCTTGCCTGAATTTGGGGGCAGATACTATTTGGATTTATTCGTCCACCTCTCCGAAAATGCAAAGTTGATTTATGGTACCGTATATCGGAGGTTTGGACGGATGCGGCCGTTGTAGCAGACTCCATTAGATTCCCCCTCGTTTGCGAGGTTTTTTTTATTGTAGGGACGCTCTTCCCTGCAGGCGCAAGCCCCAACAGTTAATTACGTTACCGCGTAGCGATAACCACTTTCTCCTGCTCCGGAAGTTTACTTCGTGTCGTGTGTGTTTGTTTTATTTTTGGTTGCCCGTGAATTGTATATGGAGACTAATTTATGTCGTTGCCCGTAGGGCGCGATTAGTCCAAATCCGTATATTTTAGATTTGTGTTTTTATTTAAGGATCGTTAATCTAGCTTGAGATTAAGATCAACTTAAATGTTTGTGAGCGGTTGGAGCTCGATTGTAGTTTATTTTCGTTAAGGATACGTGTTCAGTCGAAAATATCGCACTTTTGATATGATATTTTCCTTACTTTTCTTAAATATCTAAAGGTGTTTATTATAAATATGATACATATGAAGGTTTATCTGTAAAAATACTATTTACCGTATATTTATATTTTATAATTAACATTATGATGGAAAATATATGCATATAATATTTATATAATTTAAATATGCATATCATATCAAATATCCTTAATCAGTATTCTTAAAATATAATATCATATCAAATTGGTTAGGATAATATCTAAAAAATACCAAATAATACTAACATTATTCATTAAGATATTATGCAAAGTTTAGTTCAGGTCAGGAGATCGAGATGTTCAGATGTCGGGAATCAAAAATCTGCCGATAAAGAAATAAAATCAAAGAATCAATACTCACAGAGACTCAAGAAATATTATCAAATTCCAGACATCAAATAAATCTCCATATGTCACATTGAAGCAACCCTAGAAAACTGAACCCAAGATCTCACCAAACGGCCGTGGATCTGCGACCAAACCATGCAATATGCGGCAGATCCGCGGCTGATTCACCGAATCAGGTGTTAGGATTTTCAGGTTGGATTTGCTACAACTAACCCTAATTCTGGGGATCTATGGTTTCTGGCTTTTGGGCTATATAAAGGACCGAGGGCTAAACTTAGAAATAATCAATCTTTTACAAAATCTAATCACCGTCAAAGAACAAGTGATCCAAGACAGGTCGAAAATTCGACGTGATAAAACGACGTGAGATTCGACGGAACATCTACATCAGACAAGGCAGAGATCGAGAGCAACTTCTTCTTCCTCTTGTAATCTAAACTTGAAGTTTGTACTTGTGAAGTTGATTAATAAAGGTAGATCTTTAGTTTAATTAGTTTAATTATTTAGTTACATTATGAATTTCATCTCTATCCGTTCTTCTATCTCTATCATGCGCGAGTAATCCTCCGCTTGATAGGGTTCGCAGGATTATGGTAGAACAATGGATGAGAAAATATTTTAACTTCTTTTAAGTCTTATGAAGTTTACAAACTTTAGCAAAATAAATGTTAACATCCTTATCGGATGCGCTACCAATTTATTACTAGTCTCGACCGCGATTTGAGATCAAATTAACAATTGTTTTATTAAGGGCTAGACATGAATAGAGATCAATGAAAGGACAAGGGTCAATAGTATGGAAACCCTAGTTTCTTCCATGAACCCTAATTCTCATTCATCACTATCTATCTAGTATTAAATCTATCAATAAATAAAAGGAGTAATCTTTATTAGTCATCCATGACTACTAAATCCGAACGAACCCTACAAGCATTCTTCTTATAAAATCTATATCCGTATTCAAACTAGATCTGTATTCTATATCTGTATTTTGACGTAGATCTAGAAACCATTCTCCACTATTCTTTATTCCTCTATCTTTCCTCTTTTTCAACACGTCTAAAGTAAGATTGAAAGATTCCACATATCTCAGAGGACGACTCGTACTCATCTCGGTCTAACTACACGCGATACCGTTATTGATTGCGGTTACTTACTACACTTCTTTAAATACAGAATCAATCAAATGGCGCCGTTGCCGGGGATTCTTTGCAAAATATCGCCGCTCAAAAATCTTTTTGCATGTTTTTTTTTGCGGGTTGTTTTTGCATATTTTAATACGGACTTTAAGGGGCAAGACCACAATTCAGATTAGGTGGGGATTTCGTCACCCTTCCTAGGCCCCACAAATCACAAAACGAGCATCCGCATAACCTTATATTAATTAAAAAATATCCAGATCAAGACCCTAAGGACCGTCGCGCTCAAATAGGACAGAGGAAGGTCGTGGGTAATATTTCAATTATCCGCATTTCTTTTGTGGTGTCTAGGAAAGCGTGTCTAAGGCAAGTGGTTACTTAATTAGGCCCGCTATTTTCGATGATTCGTATAGCGGATACCTCCCACTTACCTGACACTTACCTGGCTACAAGAGTTATAAAGAGGTGGTAGAGGACTAATCCTGCGGCTTGTTCTTTGGAAGTCTAGGAGCGATCTATTGCTTGACCTAGGTAACCTTAGTTCTAGGGTTTGCATGTGCATTTTGTGATTTGTTGAGTCAACCCTTAAGTCCCACTTTCAAAGCAAAATAATCCAAATAAAGCTTAAATCTTTTCACCGTCCTCCCTCTTTTCACCTTCTTATAATGGGCAACCCAAATAAAAGAACTCTTGCCGAATTTTGCTATCCAGAACCAAATATTTCTTGTTATCGTAATCACTTCATTATACCATCCGACTCTACCATGTCTTTAAGAGATCGGATAGAGCAACCTGAAAGAAACAGTTGGCCACCTCACTCTAGGTCCTATCAACCACATCAAAATTCTATGTCTTCTTTTGTTGATACTCTATCTAAAGCGTGTGAGGGAACTCCGAAACTCATGTCCATCGCTGAGTATATAATAAGGACTAACGGCCAAAGTTTTAATCCGGTCAAACTATTAGGACAACAAACACCACCACCTTCTAAAGAAGATTTTACTACTCGGTTTGTGGCGTATATGACATCTGTTGACAGTCACCAACCACACAACCATTATCAAAATTCTTCTTATCACAATGTTGATCCTACTCCTGTCCAATTTTCATAACCTTTCGATTCCTATCAATCCTACTCGACTTTTACACCTTCTCGAGACATTCCTTCTAATCAGTCATTTGAGAGTTTTACTTATCCATAAGAATTTCAATCTTATACTGAAACCCCTTACCGACCCATGTCTAGTCTTGAACGGACTGTGGAAGAATATATGTTCGCATCATGCCGCGCCAGAGAGGAATTGAATAAGTGCATGGCCGTTCTCAATAAACAAAACGAACGAGCAACTAGTTTCAAAACAGCTCAAAATTTTCCAATGTATTATACGGCCATAGGAGAAATTGAGAATTTGGGTAGTGAGAGAGACCGGTACACCCTTCCAAATCTAACCTCCCCATCTCAAATTGAAATCTACACCTCCAGTTTCACAGATCTATCGAGTACACCAAATGATTCACCAATTGAAGATAGAATGTCTGATGAGTTGTGTGACTTTGTAGTATTTGATTTATCCGATTGTGAAGGGTCCATTTCAAGTGAAATCACACCTAACCTTTATGATCTCTACACCTCCACTCTAGAACCACAATTGATTGAAAACCCTGCTTTTGATGAAGTGTCTGAGAATTGTAACTTTCACTTTAATTGAGGATATTGACATTGGGGATATATTGGATGATGAACCCGAAATTTTGGATGAGTTTGTCCCACCAATTCACCAGGTCCTTTCACTCCCGTGTGGTCATCATCTTCAACCTTTAACTATTCTTCCCGAACCCCATATGCGTCTTGAAGTTGATGATAAATGTATAACCGAAAAGCAGAACGAAATTCAGCCTTCATTTCCCACATCTGGTTTAGCAATACTCGACACACCAATTTGTTTACCCATTTCATCTTCCACTTTCTCTGATTCTTCTTCTAATCTTCCTTTAATGATAGCGAGTGTTGATGAATCACAATCCGATATTTCGAGTTCGATAATTCTAGAAATTGATTTAGACTCCTTTGAGAATGAGGTAGATGAGCTTTACGAGTCTCCTACCTCCATAATTTTTGACAAATCAAGTGTGTTGAATTCTGGCGCGACACTTAATGACATTGAAACGTTTAATCGTACCATCGATGAAAGTTTCGAAGATATTTTCGCCAACGAACTCGCATTCCTAAACGAAACGGATTTTGTGATTAATTAACCTCCTAAAGAAGTTGAACCACCACCATTTCTTCTTATCCCTTATGAGAATGTGACCATTTTTCCTATTCCAAATCATTCACATTCTCGTTTTCGTTCACCATCACTGTTTCGTCTCTATCAATAGAGACGTAAACCATACCGCCTCCTATCTCCCCACTTCTTCAAATCTCTGATCTTCCACCAATCAGTGCGTTACATCGATAAAATATTTGAATGGTTAGTGTTGACTTTTGGTCTTTGTAAGGCTTTACTTTGACTAATAATTTTAGCCCCCCTCATAATTTTAAATGCTTAATACTATTTTACTCAAGTTTGGGGGGATCTTTTGGCTCTTGAACGAAAAGAAATAATTTATTGTGAGCTAAAAAAATAAGTTTGGGGGAGAATTTTACTTTCACTATTTCATGTCCCCGTTACCAACTTTTCCTCCCAAGTCTACAGTTTTTTTTAAGCTTAACAGATGACATCAATGAGGACACTGTTGTAAACAGGTTTGGGGGAGGTTTGTGCTTACTCACGCATTACTTTGCATTATACTATATATAAGCACAAAAGATTTTTTGATAATGAAAGTTTGAAAGTGAAAATTTACATATGAAAGATAGGAATAGTTTGAGAAAAGCAAGAAAATTAGATGTTTTCTTAAATGAAGCTAGCTATAAGTAGTTATGAGCCGTTGTCCCAAGAGTTAGTAAGATGAAGGAAATTACTAATCTGAGGATAAAAATAAGTTTGAAAAATAGTCCCTATTCTTAAGGTCAAACATTTGAATGTTGATACCTTACCATACGGACTTATACACATCTCGAAACTTGGGATAGTAGAGAATACCTTGAAATGCTCTTGTCTAAAACCTTAGTATGAAGGAAAAAATAAAATAAAATATAAATGGTGAAGAAAAAAATGAACACTGGTTTTGTAATTACTTCAGGCAGCATAAAAAAATATAGTGAGGGTGCTTTATCACCTAGTGCCTTAAACCAACTTGCTTGGAAGTCACTGCTATGCCTTAGGTGTTGCAAGACAAGGAATTACGCCTTAATACGCGAGCACATTTTGTAATCGGTTGGTTAATACCTCAAGAAGTATTAACGGTCGCATGAAGAATGTGCGAGCAATTCCATCTAAAATATTCACCAACTAAAAATTACTAAGGAAGATGGACAAGGGTATGATAGATTGAATTGAATTCTTTAAGTGTAGGGATGTCTTTTACACACATGTAGAGGTATATAATCAATGTTTGGAGAAAAGATATGGAGGAAAACTAAAGACGATGTTTTATTGAGGGATGATGTGATTTCTAACATCTTTTCACGACTATTAAGATAGGGCTCATGACAACCGAAAAACTAGTGTAGTTGGAAACTTTTAATTTCAAATTCTTCCTTTTATAGTTCTTATCTTTGTATGTAACTTTCATTATCTTTCTTTTATTATAAGATTTTGTGGGTGTAATCAGCTGAAAACCCCCAGGAGACAACACTCCTCCTACTAGGGACACCTAGAGGTTTAACGGCTTTTTCCACGTGCTCGGTGCAATCGTGTTGCCTACGAAAGTGTGCTACTTAGGTTTTTCTTTTTCTTTCTCCCTCTCTTGAATAAATAAGTTTTCTCGGGACGATCAAAGTTAAGTTAGGTGGTATTTGTTCAGTCAAAAATATCGCACTTTTGATATGATATTTTCCTTACTTCTCTTAAATATCTAAATGTGTTTATTATAAATATGACACATATGAGGGTTTATCTGTAAAAATATTATTTACCATATTTTTATATATTATAATTAATATTATGAAGGAAAATATATGCATATAATATTTATATAATATTTTGATAATTTAAATATGCATATCATATCAAATATCCTTAATCAATATTCTTAAAATATAATATCATATAAAATTGGTTAGGATAATATCTCAAAAATACCAAATAATACTAATATTATTCATTATGATATTGTGCAAGGTTTTAGTTCAGGTCAGGAGATCGAGATGTTGAGATGTCGGGAATCAAAAATCTGCCGATAAAGAAATAAAATCGAAGAATCAACACTCGCAGAGACTCAAGAAATATTATCAAATTCCAGACATCAAATAAATCTCCATGTGTCACATTGAAGCAACCCAAGAAAACTGAACCCAAGATCTCACCAAACGGCCGTGGATCCGTGGCCAAACCATGCAATATGCGGCAGATCCGCGGCCGATTCACCGAATCAGGAGTTAGGATTTTCAGGTTGGATTTGCTACAACTAACCCTAATTTTGGGGATCTATTGTTTCTGGTTTTGGGGCTATATAAAGGACCGAGGGCTAAACTTAGAAATAATCAATCTTTTACACAAGCTAATCACCTTCAAAGAACAAGTGATCCAAGACAGGTCCAAGATTCGACGTGATAAAGCGACGTGAGATTCGACGGAACATCTACATCCGACAAGGCAGAGATCGAGAGCAACTCTTCTTCCTCTTGTAATCTAAACTTGAAGTTTGTACTTGTGAAGTTGATTAATAAAGGTAGATATTTATTTTAATTAGTTTAATTATTTAGTTACATTATGAATTTAATCTCTATCCGTTCTTCTATCTCTATCATGCGCGAGTAATTCTCCGCTTGATAGGTTTCGTAGGATTATGGTAGAACAATCGATGAGAAAATGTTTTAACTTCTTTTAAGTCTTATGAAGTTTATATACTATAGCAAAATAAATGTTAACATCCTTATCGGACGCCCTACCAATTTATTGCTAGTCTCGACCGCGATTTGTGATCAGATTAACAATTGTTTTATTAAGGACAAGACAAGAATAGAGATCAATGAAAGGACAAAGGTCAATAGTGGGGAAACCCTAGTTTCTTCCAAGAACCCTAATTCTCATTCATCACTATCTATCTAGTATTAAATCTATCAATAGATAAAAGGAGTAATCTTTATTAGTCATCCATGACTACTAAATCCGAACGAACCCTACAAGCATACTTCTTATAAAATCTATATCCATATTCAAACTAGATCTGTATTCTACATCCATATTTTGACGTAGATCTAGAAACCATTCTCCACTATTCTTTATTCCTCTATCCTTTCTCTTTTTCAACACGTCCAAAGTAAGATTGAAAGATTCCACATATCCCTGAGGACGACCCGTACTCTTCTCGGTCTAGCTACACGCAACACCGTTTTTGATTTCCGTTACTTACTACACTTCTTTAAATATAGAATCAATCAAGATGTTAATCCAATTTGAGACTAAGATCCACTTAACAAGGTTTTAGGATCATTCAGATCCAACAAAAAAGCATTTGGGCTCTATTGTTTTAGTTTAAGGACGTTTCGGTCCGTTGTTAGTTTAAGGACGTTCCGGTCCGCAGATCACCATTTTTGAGATGAGGGTTTAGTTTAAGGATGTTTTGGTCCGTTGTAAGTTTAAGGACGTTTCGGTCCGCAAATCACCATTTTTTAGGTGAGGGTTTAGTTTAAGGACGTTTCGGTCCATTGTTAGTTTAGGGACGTTTTGGTCCGTAGATCAACTTGCGTGCACGTGTATTTGTTACGTGACGGGATGCATGGAGATGATGTGAGATACACTGATTTGGGGTGTGGTTTGGTTTAAGGTGTGCACATCAGTTTGGAAGTGCACCAAAGAGTTGTTGGTTTTTGGGACCCGCCACCTCTCTGAAGACGTTGAAGAATTACAACGACATGTATCAGAGTTGTGGAGAGATGTACCCTTGAATTAATTCTCGTATTTGAGGGTAAGGGGGGCTGTTGTGGACCTAAGATCATTAGTCATTTTTGAGACTAATATTATCTTAGGAGATATAGAATGAATATCGTTTTGGATATCATCAATGAGAGATCATCGGTCTATGATTGGGTTTCTGTAATACCTAGGAGTGTTAAGCACTTAGCTGTATATAGCGCTCACGTGTATATCACATAAGGCGCTACAATAGTGCTAAACACTAACTTTTGTGGCGCTCACGTGTGTTTCACGTGAGGTGCTCCAATAGTACTAAGCACTAACTTTTCCCGGCGCTCATGTGTGTTTCACGTGAGGCGCTATATAACTTGGATTTGAGTGCTCACGTGCTTTTCGCGTGAAGCGCTAAGTTCTTTTAGAGATTTAATCACTGCTGAAGTTTCTCTGTTAATGGTATTTTGATCACCAAGATCATTATTTTGAGGATCTTGAATCGGGTTCTTTAAAGAACTGAGTTCTAGATTTAAACTCCATCTTCTCCGAGAGGTTAAACCTCTTTCAATGGTGTTTTGACCATTAAGGATCACCAAGATCATTATTTTGAGCATCTTGAATCAGGTTCTTTAAACAACTAAGTTCTTAATTTGAAGAAACTACGTTCTTGATTTGAACTCCATCTTCTCCAAGAGGTTAAACCTCTTTTAATGGTGTTTTGACCATTAAGGATCACCAAGATTATTATTTTGAGGATCTTGAGTCGGGTTCTTTAAAGAACTAAGTTCTTGATTTGATGAAACTAAGTTCTTGATTTGAACTCCATCTTCTTTCTTTTCAAACTCGTTCTTCTATGAATCTTTGATTCTCAAGAACAAGATCTTCCCGATGAGAATTAAATTCTCAACTTGTGGAAGATTTGTTTTGCGGATCTTAGATCCATAGTAAGAACTAAGTTCTTTGAGAAGAGTTAAACTCTTTGTTTGAGAATTAAATTCTCTTTTATTTTGTGGAAGCTTCTGTATATTTTTTTAGAAGCTTATAGGGTGGTCTCCTCCTCTTTTTCTTTTTTGTAAAGAAGGATCATTGGTCATTGGGACCCACCACCTCTCCGACGACACTAAGAGATTACAATGCCATTATCAAAGGTGTGGAGGAATGTACCGTTTGAACCATGTCCCACTTGTTCTCCGCCGAAAGACGCAACCGGGACATTGGGACGTCCGGACTGAATTTTGGGGGTAGATGCTATTTGGTTTTATCCGTCCACCTCTCCGATGATGCCAAGTTGATTTATAGCACCGTGTATCAGAGGTTTAGACGGATGCGGCTGTTGTAGCAGACTTCGTCAGATTCCCCCTCATTGTGAGGGGTTTTTGATTGTGGGGACGCTCTTCCCTGCAGGCGCAAGCCTCTGCAGTTAATTACGTTACCGCATCGCGGTAACCACTTTCTCTTGCTCCAGAAGGTCATTTCGTGTCGTGTGTGTTTGTTTTATTTTTTGTTGCCAGTGGATTGTATACGGAGACTAATTTATGTTGTCGCCCGTAGGGCGGGGATTAGTCTAAATCCGTATTTTCTTAGATTTGGGTTTTTGGTTGGTTTTAAGGATCGTTAATCTCATTTGAGACTAAGATCAACTTAAACGTTTGTTAAGGATACGCTAGTCTAATTTTAGACTAAGATCAACTTAACCATTTGTTAAGGATACGTTAGTCTAATTTTAGACTAAGATCTACTTAACAGGATCATTTAGATCCAACAAAAGAGCATTTGGGTTCTATTGTTTTAGTTTAGGGACTTTGCGGTCCAGTTTAAAGACGTCATAGTCTGTAAAGTTTAAAGACACCATAGTCTATGAGTTTAAGGACCTCATAGTCCATAGTAGTTAAGAGACATCATAGTCTGTAAAGTTTAAGGACATTATAGTCCATGAGTTTACGGACCTCACTGTCCATAAGGTTTAAGGACATCATAGTACATGAGTTTAAGGACCATACAGTCCGTAAAATTTAAGGACATCATAGCCCAGTTTAAAGACATCATAGTCTGTCTGGTTTTGGTTCAACCGTTTGGGGACGCACCAAAAGTTATCGGTTATTGGGACCCTCCAGCTCTCTGAAGTCGTTGAAGAATTACAACAATATGTATCAGAGGTATGAAGAGATGTACCCTTGAACCAATGTTGGTTGGAAGGCTCTGGGAATCACTTTGAATGCCATATAAGATGATCAGTTTTGGAAGACAAGAGTATAATTGGGGTTTAGTTGAAAGGGGTCTTGCCTCTGGAAGACTTAGCTAATTTGGGCTAAGATTGGTTTGAATATAGTGTTAAGCACTAGAATATACTTGACGATCACATGTTCCCACGTGATGCGCTTAAAGTAGTGTTAAACACCAGGAATGAAGCGCTCACGTGGGTCACGTGAGGCGCCTGAAGATAGGGCCTTACTTCTTCTATTTTGCTCCCAGAATATGCATATAAGCATTAAAAACTTGATCTTTATGATCATCATGTGTGGACACGTGAGGGTACCCATGCGTTGGATATTAATCCTTCAGTTTTACCCCATTTTCTCTTTAAAAAGGTGTTTGTCAAGGGTCACATGGAGACACGTGAGGCATCTTTTAGGCGGGCATTGCCTTTGGGTAGATCCTCTTTTTTATGAGTGTTTGATAATTGCTAGGGGTCACGTGGGAACACGTAAGACGCCCAAAAAAAATGAAACTGCCCTGGCTTTACTCCCTTTTTATTTTGAGAAGCTTGTTCAAGGGTCACGTGGGAGCACGTGAGACACCAGAAAGTGAAATGCCTTGGCTTTACTCCCTTTTTATTTTGGGAAGCTTATTCAAGGGTCACGTGGGAGCACGTGACCTAAACTTATTCGTTCTCTTTTGATCATTGAGGGGGCTCACGTAGACACACGTGATCATGTTGGGTACTGATCTCTTTTACGTGCATTGAGAGTTAAATCTCTTGTTTAAGAATTAAATTCTTTTATAGGGTTAAACCCTAATTTTATTTAGAGGAATTAAATTCCTCTGTGTTTGAAAGAATTAAATTCTTTAAACTCAATTCTCCCTTTAAGTTTTGGATCTGCATGGCAGAATCTCCTCGATGAGAATTAAATTCTCAACTTATGGGGAGATCTGCTTCTGTAGATCTTCAATCAGAAGAAGAACCGATTTCTTATTTAGAAGAGTTAAACTCTTGGTTTGAGAATTAAATTCTCTTTTGTTTTGTGAGAGATTATAGAATGATCTCCTTCTTTCTCTTACCTAGAGTTTCTTTCTTCTCTGAAGAGATCTTCTTCTCTATTTCTCTCTGTTGTTCTACCCCTCATTTCTCTTCTCTTCTTGGCTCCTATTTATAGGAGAAAGAAAAGAATCAATTTATTCAGCCAATCTCTCATTGCGAGATTTTGATTGATTTTATAACCAGCATGATCTTTTAGATTATTCGGTGAATTTTATTCACCATTGGATTTTTTAGTCCATAAGATATTTTATTTGCTGTTATTGACAAATTTTAGGAAAATATTTCCTTGTATAGAATCTTTCTATAAATCGGTGATTTTTAATTACCATTGGATTTTTAATCCAATGGTGCTCCCTTTTACAGAGTGCAATCTTTTTTGTTTGGAAAGATCTAGGAAAATATTTTTCCAATTAGGGTTTTTGATTCCTTTTAATTAGAATTTAATTCTATTAGTTCAGAGGGTTTAAGAATCTATCACGTGTTGGCACATGACCTTACTAATTAAGCATTTAATTAGAATTTAATTCTATTGGTTCAGACTTCAGAGGGATCAGAAACCCATCACGTGTTGGCACGTGACCCCAATGATTAAGCATTTAATTAGAATTTAATTATATTAGTTCAGAGGGCCCAGGAACCCATCACGTGTTGGCACGTGACCCCACTAATAAAGCATTTCCAATTGTTTATTTCATTCAACGCCTATAGGCATTGCCTGTAAAAGGTCACGTGCCTGCACGTGAGACCCAGTCACGTGTGGGCACGTGATCCCCCTTTGAGGGTTTCCTTGCTGCTTTGTTTGTATTTTATTCATTTCCCATGAGGGAACAAATTCTTTTAATTCCTTTTAATTAGAATTTAATTCTATTAATTCAGTGGGTTCAAGAGCATATCACGTGTGGGCACGTGACTTTATCAATAGGGCATTCAGACGTAGATAGAATCTGCCCATAAAAGGTCATGTGTTTGCACGTGAGGCCCGGTCACATGTGAGCACGTGATGCCCCATTTAGGGGTTTTCCTTGCTGCTTTATTTGTATTTTATTCAGTTCCTATGAGGGAACACCACTCATCAGGGAGGAAGAACAGGTTGGAGCTTAAGCTTCTCGTTGCTGAAAAAGAATTCTTTGCATTCGCGCACTGCGTCGCACGTGTTGCGCGCGTGGCGGGCACACGTGTGTTGCATGTGGTGTTCACGTGGCGGGCACATGCTGTAAGTCCACGTTACCTCTCCCGGTTCTTTCGGGCTTGCGGAAACGGTAAAAAAATGATTTTTAGGGTTTAGGTAACATGGACTACAAAATACGGATCTTGGCTAAACTACACACTAGCAACAACAAGAGAGTTATTTACTCGGTTGGGGGGTTATACCTCAACTTGAACTCCTTCTTCTTGGACTCTTTGTAGTGGTCGGATGGTGCTTTCCTCGTTGCCTTCTCTTGTCGAAGATGGATCCACCTGAGGGTTTCTACCTTGAGCTCCTTTCTCGATCTTGAGAGAACTAAAGTGTCCGGCTTGCTAGACCTTCAACCTTAGGATGAGTAGAGAGTGGCTTTGGGTGTTTTATCTCCAAGGAAAGGTTTCGCAACTCATGAGAATGATTTTCCTTGAACTAGAGAAGGAGGAAGATGAAAGGAAGAGAGAGAATGGTTATGATAGAATGAGAATAGTTTTACAACCATATCAAATATATGTGAATTAATCTAATTAATAATATTAATCAAAATGAAAAAGGTGATGGTTGGTTTGATAAGACCAATACCATTTCACATTAAATGCTTTTGCAAAGATCAAAGAGCATCTTTGGCAAGAAATGATGATGGTCAATGTTTCAACTATGGTCAACAAGTCAACCAAGGTCAACAAGTCAACAACCCAAACCATGACACAATTTCATTTAATTAATATGATTAATTGATATTCCACATATTCATTAGGGTTTGGAAAAAGACAACTGTCAACTGTGCATACACACCTGTTCCGAAACCCAAATGAAAAACATCTTCCTCCGCCTCAAACAACTGTGCATACACACCCGCATTCGTGTTCCGAGGAACATGAATACAATGAGATAAAACTAAGCCCAAAACATATACTAGGATCCGGCTCAAACCAGAGCCCGCTAGTAATGACTGTCCGGACACCAAACGTGCACAAGTGCGCGGATGTGAACGAACCCTGTCGCAAAACTATGCGACCTCTACTCTGTTTTGCCCAAAGGAGAATAACCCTCTTTGTAGGACTCTAAAGACTCGACACTACGCTGGCAGTGGGTTTAACCACAGACCGCAAGCGGCACTAGCTGTACGTAACGGTCCCCAGGTAGATACCGATAAGAAGATTGACGAGGTAAACCCATCTGAACTCCTACTGAGCCTGAATGTGACAGTCTCCGTACAGTCCGGTCTGTTCGTCTAAGAACATCGCATGGCGGGCCTAGGGGGGCGGTAAACGTCAGTTCCCTACTAGCGGTACAAGTCGTGTCGGAGTGTAGCCCAGAACACCTGAAATAACAATGGAAACCTACCAGTCTATCTCGCTTGCCCTGGCCAGGGAATTTTTGTAATGGCTCTCCTAGACACAGCGCGATATCAACCCCCATACCGGGAGAGACGAATCCTGTCTAACCGTCACTGCCTCCAAGTGCTTCGGGACTGCACCAAAAAACTACCTGTTTGCACGACTCCTTTGAGCCGTAGTAGGGTAGTAATCAAAGTACAGTGGGAACACACTCAAGGCGAAGTGACAGTGTCAAGTCAACGGACTAAGCTGTACTCATGTCACCTGGGAACTGATAACTGACGATAGGTATAATACCAACCAACAGTTCCCGACGTGTCCTGTCCTGTGTACTCGTAACCTAACGAGCACCCGCATACTATCCCAAGTACGACGTACTGACGGCTATAGGACAGACCGTCTCCCAAACTGAGATGAGAAGCGCATACGCTAGTCTACTCCGGAGTATCGATGCCCTGTCTCGATAGTCCTACCACTAGGGACCTGCATAAGGATGTGCTTGTAGATTACCCAGCCCCCACGAGTGTGACTGCCATCACATCACTGGTAATCAAGCAAAGATCCTAAGGGCTCAACTAATGTATAAATGCGATATGCTAAAAGAAACACATGCACACATTAAAGCAGAAACAAACCAAGTAGCATACTACCATTTGAGCAAGAATGTCAATACAAGGTGAATATCCTAAGCTTCCATCAAGTAATATACATGCTAGTATGATACAGTAATGGCCTATAGGGCATATACACTAACAATCTCCCACTTGCACTAAGGCCATGTACTGGCGTATCGAAGACCTATCATCTCGATCAGCCGCTCGAACTAAGTCTGGGGTAAGGCCTTCGTGAATGGATCAGCAGTGTTATCTTCCGTAGCAACTCTCTGAACCTCGATTTCCTGGCGACCCACGATCTCTCTGATCAGGTGATACCGCCTCAAGATGTGCCTGGACTTCTGATGGGACCTGGGTTCCTTTGCTAAAGCTATAGCTCCGTTGTTGTCACAATACAACGGTATTAGATCAACAATGGTAGGAACCACCTGAAGCTCCGTGAGGAACTTCTTCATCCAGACAGCTTCCTTTGCGGCATCTGCAGCAGCGATATATTCCGCTTCCATCGTTGAGTCAGCAACGGTTTCCTGTTTGGAACTCTTCCAACACACCGCCCCTCTACAGAGGGTAAAGACATAACCCGACATGGACTTGGAATCATCCTTATCACTCTGGAAGCTGGAGTCAACAAAGGCCTCGATCTGGAGGTCTTTTCCGCCATACACCAAGAACATCTTCTTAGTCCTTCTCAGGTACTTGAGAATGTTCTTTACCGCTATCCAGTGTTTCTCCCCAGGGTTTGACTGATACCGGCTTACCACACTCGGTGCATAAGCTACATCTGGTCTGGTACACAACATCGCATACATTATAGAGCCTACCGCAGAAGCGTAGGGTATAATAGACATGCGATCCCTTTCCAAATCAGTCTTGGGAGACATCTCTTTGGAGAGGGTGATCGCGTGACATGCCGGTAGATTACCGTGCTTGGAATCTTCCATACTGAATCTTTTCAGTATGGTATCAATGTACCTGGACTGTGAGAGTCCTAATATCCTCTTGGATCTGTCACGGTAGATCCGGATCCCCAGAATGTATGAGGCATCACCCAGGTCTTTCATGGAGAACATGTGTGACAAGAACCCTTTGACAAATTGTAGCATAGGAATGTCATTTCCTATCAAGAGAATGTCATCCACGTATAAAACGAGTAATACTACAGTTCTCGCTATAAATCTACTATAGATGCATGGTTCATCTGGAATTTTGATAAAGCCAAATTCTTTGACCGTCTCATCAAAACAGATGTTCCAACTCCGTGATGCCTGCTTTAGTCCATAGATGGACTTAAGCAACTTGCACACCTTTCCGCTGCTCCCACTCTGAATGAAACCCTCTGGCTGGTCCATATAGACACACTCCTCTAAATTTCTTTTTAGAAAAGCGGTCTTTACGTCCATCTGCCAGATCTCATAATCGTGGAAGGCAGCAATGGCCAGAAGGATCCGAATGGATTTCAGCATAGCCACTGGAGAAAAGGTTTCGTCATAGTCCAAGCCAGGTCTTTGACGGAAACCCTTTGCAACAAGTCTAGCTTTATAGGTTTCAACCTGTCTATCTACACCAATCTTCCTTTTGAAGATCCACTTGCATCCTACGGGTTTTACCCCATCTGGAGCAATATCCAACGTCCATACTTTGTTGGTGTACATGGACTCCATTTCGGTCCGCATTTCATCCAGCCATTTTACCGAGTCAACGCTCTGAATGGCCTGCTGGAAGCTAGTAGGCTCATCATTATCAATGATGCAATCCTCTCTATCCCCGTCTATGAGAAAACTGTAATATCTCTCGGGCGGATGAGACTGCCTACTACTTCTGCAGAGCGGTGTAGGAATGTCCTGATCTTTCGAACCCTCTGGTTCTACTAAGCTTTCAGTAATAGCTCGTGGTTCTGGAATTTCTTCCAGTTCTATTGCGCTCCCACTTATCTGATTTTCCAAAAACTTAGTTTCCAAGAAGTGGGCATGACGAGAAACAAAAACCTTTTGTTCCTCTTCGCAATAGAAAAAATATCCCTTGGAGTTCTTTGGATATCCCACAAACTTGCACTGTACTGAGCGTGCCTCAAGCTTGTCCGCATGCTGTTTTTTGACAAAAGCTGGGCATCCCCATGTCTTAATGTGATTAAGATAGGGTCTCTTCCCACACCACATCTGATATGGTGTAGTAGGCACAGTCTTAGTTGGAACTCGGTTCAAAAGGTATGCAGCTTATTCTAGTGCATATCCCCAGAATGATCGCGGTAACTCAGTGTTACTCATCATGGACCGTACCATATCCAATAGGGTTCGGTTCCGTCTCTCCGATACACCGTTATGTTGCGGAGTGTATGGAGGAGTAAGCTGAGAGAGAATTCCATTCTCTTTTAAGTAATCCAGGAACTCGGCACTCAAGTATTCACCACCTCGATCAGATCTTAGTGTCTTGATACTTTTGCCTGTTTGTTTTTCTACTTCATTCTTATATTCCTGGAATTTTCCAAAGGCTTCGGATTTATGTTTCATTAAGAAGACATAACCGTACCTTGAAAAGTCATCCGTAAAAGTAATGAAGTAAGAATAACCACTTCGTGCATGCGTAGACATTGGACCGCACACGTCGCTGTGTACGAGTCCCAAGAGCTCGCTCGCTCTTACTCCGTGTCCAGTGAACGGAGTCTTTGTCATCTTTCCTTTGAGACAGGATTGACAAGTTGCATATGATTGATATTCGAACGGATCCAAATATCCTTCTGTATATAACTTCGACAACCTTCTCTCATTGATGTGACCCAGTCTACAATGCCATAAGAAAGTCTGATTTGTTTCCGGAGACTTTCTTTTGTGTGTATTCTGGACATTGAAAATCTGTGGTTGGTTTAATACGTATATACCATTGCTTAATGTACCTGACCCAATCAGAACTTGATTAAGGTGAATGTTTACAACATTACTTACAAACGCAAATTCATAACCTTCTTTAGAAATCAAAGATACAAAAATGATATTACAAGTTGCATTGGGTACAAAAAAGCAATTACGTAAAACCAAAACATGTCCGTCTGACATTCCCAGGTGATAGTCCCCCACGGCCTCAGCATCCATGCTAGCTCTGTTTGCAACTTTGAGGGTCATGTCACCTGCTTTTCAAAAACCTACGCTTTCTCAACGCCTGCAAAGAATTACAGATATAAGATCCTGATCCGGTATCCAATACCCAGGACGTAGAGTTTATTGATAGACAGTTTTCAATAACATACACACCTGAAGCTGAAGCCGCAACTTGCTTCAGATCCTGTGTTCTGGCTTTCCAAGCCCTGCAATATTTCTTCCAGTTTCCACTCTTGTGACAGTAAAAGCATTCTTCCTTATCCACAAGCTTCCCCGCTACCTTTGTTGCTTTTGCCTTTCCCTTCGTATCCACTTTACTAACACCGCCCCTTGGTTTGGCGGGGGTTTTCTTCTTCTTTCCCTTGGCTTTCGCCTTGGACCTAGAAGAGGAAGATCCTCCTACAAACAAAGTGGATGTTTTCCTACCTTTCTGTAGGGTGTCCTCTGCACTCCTCAGCATGTTGAGGAGTTCTGATAGTTCAACTTCCTTTTCCTGTAAGTTGAAGTTCAGAATGAACTGGGCTTAAGTGGAAGGAAGGGACTGGAGAATCAAATCAGTATAGAGCTCATTCTCCAACATGGTCCCAAGGTCCGCGAGCTCCTCTATGTAGCCAATCATCTTAAGCACGTGTTCCGCTACCGATGATCCGACGGCCAATCTTGCCGAAAACAACTTCTTCGACACTTCGTATCTGGCGATACGAGATTGCTCTCCATACAGTTCTTTTGTATGGAGAAATATAGATTCGAGGTCCATATTCTCGTGCCTCCTCTAATGTTCGTTGTCCATAGAGGCAAGCACGAGGCACTTGGCCTTCGCGCAGTCGATTTCCCAGGTCTTACGGATTTCCTTATCCGCGACGCTGGATTTGGGACCTGGGACAGGGGGAGCTTTGGTGGTAAGAAGATACCCCAACTTGTCATAAGTGATTGCCATTTTGACATTCCTGAGCCAATCTTTGTAGTTTGGCCCTGTCAGTATGTTTTTATCTAGAAGTAACTTAAGTCCAGTCATGATAAATGGTCGCTGAAATTAGGAGAGAGAGAAGAAACACTTTAGCATGATGATCTTGCAAGTTTAGAGTGGTTTTTAATTTGTCTAAACAGGATGGCTCCCACTGTCTCTCGAATCCCTCCTCAAACCATAAAGGAAGAACTAGTCGGGATCAATCTCACCGTACAATACTTGCTTAACCGTTCAGCCAGGCCAGTGTCGGTACTTCGAGGGAGGTTTTCCAACGCTTTCGTGAAGTTACTTAATTAAGTAACATCTTTTCCCTGTGGGCGTAGCCCCGCTAACACCTTTCTAGACACCTACTTGGTTTATAGCATTGATCGTTAAGTGAGAAAGTTCCGGAGGAGTAGCATATACTCATAGTAGGATCGGGATCCAAATATCATCGTGTGACAAAACTGAAGGAATCCTACCAGAATCATCACACTCCAAATGGTATGCAGCGCTAGCAAGTTTCAGTTCTTTTGAAACTCCCGATGTGGATTTTTTCCCCATGCTCTTATGACCTTGACTTTGGCCAACAAATCATAAGTCACATGTCAAGTTCTACCCGTCATTCTCCTGGTTAATTTGAGCCCACCCGCACATACCCTTGACTTTGGCCAACAAGGTAGAACGACTGCCCCAAACCAACACATCTATCTATGCTGCACATGAATACCCAATAGCTACCAATCACTATGCCTTGACTTTGGCCAACAAACATAGCTTGAATACTTATTGACCATTCATGTGAAATGACGGAGGGCTACGAATGGTTTTGGCGAAACCGTGAACGTAGTGAACTTGATATAATCGAAGGAACGAGATATCTTTCAAAAGGAGTGGTTCAAGCTCCGCATTTAAAAGTTTGGTTTTGAAAAGAACCGAGTGGTTTTCAAAGTGTTCCAACGACTTTTACTTGGTTTATTTTTTTCTTGCATTAATTCCAATGCGTCCCATCATTTAATCCTACCATTGCAGAAAACAACGAAAATATGACGTACGCTTATGCCATCCGCATTCGCCACGGGGTCCCGTCATCACCCGTTAGGTTACTTAACTAACGACAGAGCGGGGGCTGGACTAGCGCAGATGCAAAACATAAGCAACGCCTAAATAGATATCATATAGATATATATAAACATTCGTCACATGCAATGATAGCCATTCCAGATCACAGATGAATACATTGGATATACTAGGAATCCGCAATTCGTACGAGCCTGTAACGAAGAACGGATTATACGGTCGCGATGAATAGCCAAACCCCACCCTAGACCCCTAAGGGTGCGGCAAACTACCCGCCAAGTACCCGAAGCGAAGCAACCTCCCTCAACTCGTGAGTAGGCCACTCGGCACTTCGGGATACCCAGTAGTTTGTGCACCCCACCTTGGGTCTATCCTAGGAGCAAAAACAGTAAAAAGAAATTATACAATGACGGCTACAACCCCGACCCGGTTGTGCGGCCATACAAATAATATTACATCAATTTACATATTACAAGAATTGAAAGAATAAGAAAACTCTCATCTCACAACCCCCCGGCTATTCATCCGCGACAATCCAACGAATTCATATACATAAACCATCAACATTACAGATCACAGATATGTATAACCCCCACTAATCGACGTATAGCAATTAGCAGACGTTCAATACATATATCACATCACAGATATAACCCATTAGCCAAATTGTACGGAATATCGATCAAAATACGGATTTGTAACCACCCCAAAAGTCAATTTGTTCTCTGGAAAACCTGGGTAGAAACAACATGTATTAAAAATCCCAAAACAACCAACTGAGAACACTGCACCAAACTCGGTCCACGGCCGAGTCAACTCGGCCGCGGATCTGCGGCAAGAAGCATGTTCTTGCCGCGGAACCGCGGCGCTTTGACCGGTTCAGTGGATCGGTTTTGGATCCGTGGCAAGAAGCATGTTCTTGCCGCGGAACCGCGGCGCTTTGACCGGTTCAGTGGATCGGTTTTGGTGGGTGTCTTTAGAAAATCCTGAGCCGATTTTTCATGTATGTTAAATCACTTTTTGAGCAGTATAAAAAATCGGCAGAAAGTTAAATTTACCGGACTTGTTTTGCGAATTTTTTCTCGATCGATATTCTAAATACTTTGCTAACTTGCTAGTTTGTGTTTAGCTAGGCTCTGATACCACTTTAAGTCCACGTTACCTCTCCCGGTTCTTTCGGGCTTGCGGAAACGGTAAAAAAACGATTTTTAGGGTTTAGGTAACATGGACTACAAAATACGGATCTTGGCTAAACTACACACTAGCAACAACAAGAGAGTTATCTACTCGGTTGGGGGGTTATACCTCAACTTGAACTCCTTCTTCTTGGACTCTTTGTAGTGGTCGGATGGTGCTATCCTCATTGCCTTCTCTTGTCGAAGATGGATCCACCTGAGGGTTTCTACCTTGAGCTCCTTTCTCGATCTTGAGAGAACTAAAGTGTCCGGCTTGCTAGACCTTCAACCTTAGGATGAGTAGAGAGTGGCTTTGGGTGTTTTATCTCCAAGGAAAGGTTTCTCAACTCATGAGAATGATTTTCCTTGAACTAGAGGAGGAGGAAGATGAAAGGAAGAGAGAGAATGGTTATGATAGAATGAGAATAGTTTTACAACCATATCAAATATATGTGAATTAATCTAATTAATAATATTAATCAAAATGAAAAAGGTGATGGTTGGTTTGATAAGACCAATATCATTTCACATTAAATGTTTTTGCAAAGATCAAAGAGAATCTTTGGCAAGAAATGATGATGGTCAATGTTTCAACTATGGTCAACAAGTCAACCAAGGTCAACAAGTCAACAACCCTAACCATGACACAATTTCATTTAATTAATCTGATTAATTGATATTCCACATATTCATTAGGGTTTGGAAAAAGACAACTGTCAATTGTGCATACACACCTGTTCCGAAACCCTAATGAAAAACCTCTTCCTCCGCCTCAAACAAATGTGCATACACACCCGCATTCGTGTTCCGAGGAACATGAATACAATGAGATAAAACTAAGCCCAAAACATATACTAGGATCCGGCTCAAACCAGAGCCCGCTAGTAATGACTGTCCGGACACCAAACGTGCATAAGTGCGCGGATGTGAACGAACCCTGTCGCAAAAACATGCGACCTCTACTCTGTTTTGCCCAAAGGCGAATAACCCTCTGTGTGGGACTCTAAAGACTCGACACTACACTGGTAGTGGGTTTAACCACAGACCGCAAGCGGCACTAGCTGTACATAACGGTCCCCAGGTAGATGCCGATAAGAAGACTGACGAGGTAAACCCATCTGAACTCCTACTGAGCCTGAATGTGACAGTCTCCGTACAGTCCGGTATGTTCGTCTAAGAACATCGCATGGCGGGTCTAGGGGGGCGGTAAACGTCAGTCCCCTACTAGCGGTACAAGTCGTGCCGGAGTATAGCCCAGAACACCTGAGATAACACTGGAAACCTACCAGTCTATCTCGCTTGCCCTGGCTAGGGACTTTGTGTAATGGCTCTCCTAGACACAGCGCGATATCAACCCCCAATACCGGGAGAGACGAATCCTGTCTAACAGTCACTGCCTCCAAGTGCTTCGGGACTGCACCCAAAAACTACCTGTTTGCACGACTCCTTTAAGCCGTGGTAGGGTAGTAATCAAAGTACAGTGGGAACACACTCGAGGCGAAGTGACAGTGTCATATCAACGGACTAAGCTGTACTCATGTCACCTGGGAACTGATAACTGACGATAGGTATAATACCAACCAACAGTTCCCGACGAGTCCTGTCCAGTGTACTCGTAACCTAACGAGCACCCGCATACTATCCCAAGTACGACGTACTGACGGCTGTGGGACAAACCGTCTCCCAAACTGAGATGAGAAGCGCATACGCTAGTCTACTCCGGAGTATCGATGCCCTGTCTCGATAGTCCTACGACTAGGGACCTGCATAAGGATGTGCTTGTAGATTACGCAGCCCCCACGAGTGTGACTGCCATCACATCGCTGGTAATCAAGCAAAGATCCTAAGGGCTCCACTAATGTGTAAAGGCGATATGCTAAAAGAAACACATGCACACATTAAAGCAGAAACAAACCAAGTAGCATACTACCATTTTGAGCAATAATGTTAATACAAGGTGAATATCCCAAGCTTCCATCAAGTAATATATGCTAGTATGATACAGTAATGGCCTCTAAGGCATATACACTAACACACGTGCGTCGCACGTGGCGCTTGCACATCATGGGGGGCAGCTAAGGTCCTAACTTGAAGAACTAAGCTCCTATGATTGAATCCACCCACGTGGTGCGCACGTGGCGGGCGCATGTGCGTTGCACGTAGCGCACATGACGCTTGTGCATATGCGCATTATGGGGGGGCAGCTATGGCTCTAACTTGGAGAACTAAGCACCTATGGAGAACTAAGCTTATTTGAGAATTGAATTCTCATTTTTTTCTAAGAGGTATCCCCTCTTATTTATATGGGAGCGGTGGAGAAGAGATATCTCTTTTTCCCGATGTGGGACTAAAAATGTATCCCCCATATAGTAGAGCATTACTTAGATTACACGTACATTGCACATTTGCTCATAACTTTTGATACCGGATGAATTAAGAGACCCATAATATATCGAATCGAAGGATTTTTCGAAATGCTTTCAATACCATTAGAATTTAGCTCGTTATCGTTCAGGAGTTTGTCAAAATACAGCCTAGAAAATAATGGTTTGCATTTTCTTAAGCATATCGCTGCCATTTGATACCTTGTGCTCTTTTGCACAGAAAATTTTGGCGGGAACAAATTCCCCCCACTACTTTGCCCACGTAAGTATGTACATGGGTAAAGTAGTGCAGAGTTATGCATGGACATAGAATTGAGGGCTTAGGAGACAAGTTTAGGGTCCTTGTAGCCTAAGACTTTTTTCATCATCATGAGCCGTAAGGGTCTGAAGAAGGTTTTTTCTCACTATAAGTCGAAAGGATCTCATAGGTGCATATTCTCCCTAGAAATCATGAGGATTTATAAGTGTTCATCACCTCCGTGAGTCATATGGATCTCACTCGAGTATTTTTCCTTACGAATCATGAGGAAACGTAAGTAGCTTCTTTATTTCATTGGCGAATGTGTCCCGTGGATAGTGTACAAGAGTCAGTTTGGACCTTCTTGTAGGGCAGTGATGGCTTAGGAAACAGGTTTGGATCTGCCATCTAAGACTTTTCAACTTTATGAGCCGTAAGGGTATCATAAAGACTTTTCTCACTACGAGACGAGAGGATCCCGTAGGTGTATTTTCTCCTTAGAAGTCGTGAGGACTCCTAAGCGCGTTTTCTCTTGAGAGTCGTAAGGATCTCCCAAGACAATTTTCCCCTTTACAGGTCGAGAGGATTCGTAAGTGGTTTTTTTCCTCCTTGTCGATATTCAACTTTGGAGAATATGGCCCGTGGATAGTATACAAGAGTCAGTTTGGACCTGCTTGTAGGGCCACAGTGCTTAGGAAACAGGTTGATATCCCCGTTGCCTAAGGCTTTTCACCTTCATGAGCCGTAAGGGTTTCATGAAGATGTTTTTCCCTACGAGTCGAGAAGTTCTCACAGGAACATTGTTTTCCCTACGAGTCGAGATGAGTCGAGAATTTCTCGCAAGAATATCCTAACGTCATAACCCCTGCTCTTTACGACAGAAGTTCATTAGTTTTGTGGTACTAGGGTTTTGTCCGTAGTACCGTCGCGTTGGCTGATGCATTCCTCGATATGCAATCTTGCTGTTCGAGTAGCCTCGTGACTGTCGTGTCTCTGATCCATTTGGGGGCTGGACAAGACCTCTTCAAGTAATCTCCCGGGTCATATTACCGTCTAAAGAGCAAGCTTTAAGCATTTTCCATGCCGCTTTTTACTTGAGGTTAGGCTCAGTTTGGGGCCCCCGATGAGTCATAACCACTCCGCACTGGTGTGGGATGATCCCCGATTATTTTTCAGGTTTTATTTGAGTTGTCGTCAAGACGCTGAAGCTAAGGATTTTCCTTTGCTTCGTTTGTTGACATTGTGTCTGCTATAACGAGACGAATGTCGAGGTTCTCTCTAGGTTGTCTGTGAACTATCGAGGCTTGGAACTAGGGACTTTGCCAAGGCTCCGAGGTAGTCTCTAGGTTGTTGGTGAACCGTCGAGGGTTGAAACTAGAGAATTTGCCATGGCTCCGTAGTAGTCTCTAAGTTGTTGGTGAACCGCCGAGGCTTGGAACTAGGGACTTTTCCATGGCTCCATTGGTTTGATGCTGGGGTCGGTTGTTGACGTTGCATCTGCATCCTGCTGGAGTTGAGAAGGAAAGCCAGGGTGACATTGCATCTGCTGTATCGAGACGAACGTCGAGGTGGTCTCTAGGTTGTTTACGAACCGTCGGGACCTGGAACTAGGGACTTTGCCATGGCTCTGAAGTAGTCTCTAGGTTGTTGGTGAACCATCGAGACTTGGAGCTAGGGACTTTTCCATAGCACCGTTGTTTTGACCCTAGGGTCGGTTGTTGATGTTGCATCTGCATCCTACTGGAGTTGAGAAAGAACGCCGAGGTGACATTGTGTCTGCTGTATCGAGACGAATGTCGAGATGGTCTCTAGGTTTTTTGTGAACCGTCAGAACATGGAACTAAGGACTTTGCCATGGCTCCGAAGTAGTATCTAGGTTGTCGGTGAACCGTCGAGGCTTTCAACTAGGGACTTTGTCGTGGCTCCAAGGTAGTCTCTAGGTTGTTGGTGAACCGTCGAGGCTTGGAACTAGGGACTTTGCCATGGCTCCGTTGTTTTGACCCTGGGGTTGGTTGTTGACGTTGCATCTGCATCCTGTTGGAGTGAGAGGGAACACCGAGGTGATCTCTAGGCTGTATATGTTGCCTTCGAGACTGGAACTAGGGACTTTGCAATGGCTCCGCTTTGTTTCGACCCTGGGGTCGGTTGTTGACGTTACGTCTGCATCCTGCTAGAGTGAGAAGGAACGCCGGGGTGATCTCTAAGCTGTAGATGTTGCCGTCGAGACTGGGAAATAAGGACTTTGCCATGGCTCCGTTGTTTTGACCCTGGGGTCGGTTGTTGATATTACGTCTGCATCCTGCTGGAGTGAGAAGAAATGCCGTGGTGATCTCTAGGCTGTAGATGTTGCCATCGAGACTGGGAACTAGGGACTTTTCCATGACTCCATTGTTTTGACCCTAGGGTTGGTTATTGACGTTACGTTTGCATCCTGCTGGAGTGAGAAGAAACGCCGTAGTGATCTCTAGGCTGTAGATGTTGCCGTCGAGATTGGGAACTACGGACTTTGCAATGGCTCCACTTTGTTTCGACCCTTGGTTTGGTTGTTGACGTTACGTCTGCATCTTGCTGGAGTGAGAAGAAACGCCGTGGTGATCTCTAGGCTGTAGATGTTGCCATCGAGACTGGGAACTAGGGACTTTGCTATGGCTCCGTTGTTTTGACACTGGGGTCGGTTGTTGACGTTACGTCTGCATCTTACTGGAGTGAGAAAAAACACCGTGGTGATCTCTAGGCTGTAGATGTTTCCATCAAGACTGGGAACTAGAGACTTTACCATGGCTCCGATTTGTTTTGACCCTGGGGTCTCCTGTTGACGTTGGGTCTTCAACCTACTGGACTGAGAAGGAACGCCAGGTTGCAGCTAGGGTTTTGCCATCACTCCTTGGAGATTTGTTGACGTCACGTCTGATACTCTGTTGGAATGAGAAGGAACGCCGAGCTGATCTTTAGGCTGTAGATGTTGCCGTCGAGATCCGGTTCTCCTTCCGACGGAGCCTGGTGGGAACATATGGTTCCCTTTTCGTTTATGCCCATGGATTGTATACAGTGGTTGATGTGGACTCACCTGCAGGGCAAAAGCTTCATTTTGTTTTGTTTCTTTCCGCGATGCTCTATCATTTCAGCTTTTTATATCGCGAAAGTCGCGATTGCCCAATCATTTCGGCTATTCATTCCCTTTTTACTCGCTGTTTTTTATTGCGAGTTGCCCAAACATTTCGGCTGTTTTTATATGCATATATTTTTCTCGCTGATTTTTATTGCGAGTATGGAACTTGAGATCTGATACCAATCTTGGCATCAACACCGCTACGACTGGAATATTGCCAGGAGCGAATCATCATTTTCCGCGAAAAGACATAAAATTTAATACCGATTTAGGCATCAGCATCGCTACAACTGAGATATTGCCAAGAGCGAGTCATCATTTGCCTTTGTCGATTTGAACAAAGGTGGCTTAGTAAACAGGGTCAGGGTTCTGTCAACTATGGTTTTTGACTTTATGAGCCGTAAGGGTCTTATAATGGTTTTCTCCCTACGAGTCGAGAGGATCCCGTAGGTGTAGGTCCTCCCTAGAAGTCATGAGGACTCCTAAGTGATATATTCTCTTGCAAGTCATAAGGATCTTACAAGAGTGTTTTCTCCTTACAATTCGAAAGGACTTATAAGTGTCGTTCAACATATGAGGACATTTCTCATCATTGGTGGGACTTGGTGAGAGAACGTTTATTTGTGCCCGTGGATTGTATACAAGGGCCATCATTGTACCGCCTGTAGGGCAACTTAGGGAGTATGATGGCTTAAGAACAGGTTCAGGTCCCCATACCTTAAGGCTTTTGAATCCTATTAGCCGTGAGAGTCTCACATGGGGGAATTCTCCTTACGAGTCGTGAGGATCTCGTAAGTGTAATTTCTCGTTAGGAATCGTGGGGATCCCTAAGTGTGTTGCTCCCTTGTGAGTCATAAGGATCTCATGCAGGTGTTTTCTCCTCACAAGGTCGAGAGGACCTTGCAGGTCTCTTTATTTTAACGAGATTGCGCCATTTCGGGTTTTCACAAACTCGCCGGTAGCCCTGTTGTTTTTACTCACGGCGCCCTTTCGGGTTTTCATCTGTGCCCATTTCGCTTGTGGACGTACCGGTTTTTTAACAACAAGATTGCACCCTTTCAGGTTTTCATAAGCTCGCCGCTAGCCCTGCTGTTTTTACTCACGGCGCCCTTTCGGGTTTTCATCTGTGCCCATTTTGCTTGTGGACGTACCTTTTTTTATCGAGATTACGCCTTTCCAGGTTTTCACAAACGCGTCGGCAATCCCGCTGTTTTTACTCACATCGCCCTTTCGGGTTTTCATCCGTTCCCATTTCGCTTATGGATATACCTTTTTTTGCAAACAATGAAACTCTCGAAAATAGTTTTGCCGCAGGTGACCCATCTGTTTGCCGGTGAGACTTGGGGGTGGCTTCATTGCTGGAGTAGCTGTGTAGCCAGTAGGACTTGAGTTGCAACTTTTGTCGTTGGGACTTCGATTGCAATATAGATCTCAAGAGAGGATATCGCCGTATTTGGGACGATGCACCATGTTTGAGGCGACACACTAGTTTAGGGACTTCTCGGTTCATTATCGCCATATTTGAGGCAAATTTCTAGTTAAGGACTTTTCGGTCCGACAGTCTCATTCGGTTGCGAAGTTGCATAACTCACCCCTTCCAAGTTTTGTTTACTGAGACGCTGCTGCTTGTCCTTTGTTTGCATGGACACTTCATGCCTTAGACTATTTTTACCTTCTTGGACTTCTTCATCTATCATCGTGCCAATCGGGTCGTTTTGCAGGAAGTACTGGGGATTTTAAACAACACCTGCCCCCTGCATATCAATGTCTCTTTCCGATACGGATGGAGCGTCTTCAACATATATAAAGGAACGATATATCACGTCATTCCTTCTGCAGAGTCTCTCTCTTCCTTAGAAGAATGAATTTGACTTGGGTTTTTTTTTTCCATCGTCTGATTTGGAGTGGGACATGGGTTTCACATCCCTCCCATGGTTTTTTGGTTCATGTGGGATTTTCCACTTGATTGCAGGACCCACTTGTAAGTCCCTTGATATCCTTTCTGTTCTTTGAGAAGAAAGGACCATTCCACGCAGAGATTCTTCCGCCAGTGAGAAATATGCACCCTGTATATATCTCGGGGGGAGCGAGTACCCATGCCGTCGCTATTTTGGCGACAGGTTGCTTCAGAGCCGCTCATTTTTTGTTGAGCGTTGGCGACAAACGCCACCTTGCCTATGCTTTCATTCATCTTCATCGGATGATGAAGGGCATTGACCCATCTGATCCAATCGAGTCATTTTATCCATGAGCTCTCGAAAGGTTGCCGGCTTGAAGAGGGCCGTATATGGGAACACCTTTTGAATTTGGGTCAAGGGTGGCTATGAACATTCCCACGGCTGCATCTTTGTTGATGCGTTGCTCTCATTTTGACCAGAGATTTCGCCATCGGGTAATATATTGAACCCAAGTCTCATTCGGTCTAACCCTTTCGTTGAACAGCGCCGCCACGGTAGTGTGTTCAATCTCATTAGCAAATCTCTGACAAAAGAGCATATCCATCTCATCGAAGGTCTTCACGGAATCATTTGGGAGTTCCGCATACCATTCGAAGGCGATGCCTGCCAGACTGCTAACAAACTGTCGGAGTAGTATATCATTTCCCCCAGTATTGCCGCACATGGATTTAAATCGCGCAATGTGCCGGCAAGGATTCCCGGTTCCTTTGTACATGTGGAACGTCGGAAGTATGTATTCTGGCAGGTACTGTATTTGATCGTAGCATGCCGGATACGGTCGACCAGTCTTGATTGACCTATTTGATGCTTCATAGTGAGTTTTGACTTGCTGAGCGATATATGTGTCTAGATTTTCTTTATGAATCATTTCCTCCTCAGCCGTTGATGAGGTTTTCAGAGGTTTTGAAATGTCACCCTTGTCTTTAAGAGCGACTACTAGCGGTTCATCTGCCAGTGGTTCCGAATGGACCATCATATTCTGGATCAGAAGGGCCATCTAGTTCATTTTAGTGGACATTTCTTCCGCTTCTTCATCTCTCTTTTTCAGAGCGCGCTTTAGGAAATCAATATTCGACTCCTTCTCTACTCTTTCTTCGGGTGCGTCTTCGGGATTTTTCTTAGGCGATGGATTAGCGTTTGCTGCCGCCTGAGTGAGCATCTCCTGCAGCTTTCCACATTGCAGTTGAACCTTTGTCAGGGACCGAGTTTGAGGTCGGTGACTAGTAGAAGCTCGAACTTTGTCTTTGGATTTCACCATATGGATTATATAAATTACCATGCCCCCAGGCTTGGGGTGTTTGAAGTTTTGGCCTTCGGAGTTTACCTCGGACACTTGAGCTTTATTAGGCCTCTCTTTTTTTGTGAGAAGACGCTTTGGTTTTGGGAGGAACCGTTGTAGAAAGAACCGCCTAGGGATGAGTCCCCTTGTATTTGAAAGGGGATTTGTCAGAATTTGGCTGATGTTTAGAGGAGGAGGCGCAGAAGACGACTGAGTCCTTCACCTGCTTCCACACCTTATATATAGATGAGGAAAGTTGTTATAGGGAGCGAACTAGTTTTTGCTCTCGTGGGATCTCCATGGACTGCGGAGATTTCTTCAATATTGCGGTAGGAGAATTTTGTCTGACCCTTTGCAACAGTTTGAAGCTGTTCCCGGTTGGAACAACAACATTCACCACTTGGGTTGAAATAGGACCATACGGAGAATTTCCACTAGCTCATTTTGTATGATGCCGATATCGACGTCGACCGTTTCTTACGGCCGGGATTTGATTAGCCTCAGGATTTTGCTGAGCCTGCCCCTTGTTTCCTTTGAGAGCTTGAATATTCTTCCCCCTGCGTCGACCATGGTCCTTGGCAGGTGCCAGTTGTTTGAGGACTGATTCCGTCGGCAAAGCTGCAGCTTGGGGAACCAGCCTGTGGAAGACAGACATTCTATGGGCTTCCTCCATCGGCGTTGAGACACCGAGGGTAGGAGGTGGGAGTATCGACCCAAAGAGAAGCCCGTTAATTTCTTGAAGAGCTGGATTGCAGAGATTTGAGGCAGCAAGTGGCCCATACTTGACTCCACCAGATACGACAGAGACTGAGTTTCTAAGGTGGCAGCAAACACCATTCTTCATAGAGACGAAACGTCGACATCATTATTCCATCACCCAAGGGCAACCACAAACATAAATACCACGATTATTTGATCGCGGAAAAATACGACACACGAAGTGTGGAGTGGAAAGAGGAAAAGGTCCAACCGGGCATGCCAGAATCTGTTTACCGCTGAAAACGGAGACGAACCGGGATGGTTTTCTTGCATGAATTTGGGGACAGATACTATTTGGATTTATCTTTACACCTCTCCAAAGATGCCAAGTTGATTTATGACATCGTATATCGGATGTTTAGGCGGATGCGGCCGTTGAAGCAGACTTCGTCAGATTCTCCCTCGTTTGCGAGGGTTTTTTGATTGTGGGGATGCTCTTCCCTGCAGGCGCAAGCCCCTGCTTATAATTACGTTACCGCGTAGAGATAACCACTTTCTCCTGCTCCGGAAGTTCACTTCGTGTCGTGTGTGTTTGTTTTATTTTTGGTTGCCCGTGGATTGTATACGGAGACTAATTTTTGTCGTCGCCCGTAAGGTGCGATTAGCCTAAATCCGTATATTTTAGATTTGGGTTTTTATTTAAGGATCGTTAATCTAGTTTAAGATTAAGATCAACTTAAATGTTTGTGAGCAATTGAAGCTCGATTGTTGTTTTTTTCGTTAAGGATACGTTAGTCGAATTTGAGACGAAGATCCAATTAACAAGGTTTTAGGATCATTCAAATCCAACAAAAGAGCATTTGGGCTATATTGTTTTAGTTTAAGGACGTTTCGGTCCGTTGTTAGTTTAAGGACGTTTCGGTCCGCAGATCACCATTTTTGAGATGAGGGTTTAGTTTAAGAAAGTTTCAGTTCGTTGTTAGTTTAAGGACGTTTCTGTCCGCGGATCACCATTTTTGAAATGAGGATTTAGTTTAAGGACGTTTCGGTCCATTGTTAGTTTAAGGACGTTTTGGTCCATTGTTAGTTTAAGGACGTTTCGGTCTGTAGTTAGTTTAGGGACGTTTCGGTCTGTAGATCACTTTGCGTGCACGTGTATTTGTTACGTGACGGGATGCATGGCGATATTGTGAGATACACCCATTTGCGGTGTGGTTTGGTTTAAGGTGCACACATCATTTTAGAAGTGCACCAAAGAGTTGTTGGTTTTCGGGACCCGCCACCTCTCTGAAGACTTTGAAGAATTACAACGACATGTATCAGAGGTGTGGAGAGATATATCCTTGAACCAATTCCCGTATTTGAGGGTAAGGGGGGGCTGCTGTGGACCTAAGAATCAATAGTCATTTTTGAGACTAATATTATCTTAGGAGATATAGAATGAATATCGTTTTGGATATCATCAATTAGAGATCATCAGGCTATGATTGGGTTTCTGTAATACCCAAGAGTGCTAAGCACTTAACTGCATATAGCGCTCACGTGTATATCACATGAAGCGCTGCAATAGTGCTAAACACTAACTTTTGTGGCGCTCGCGTGTGTTTCGGCGAGGTGCTCCAATAGTGATAAGCACTAACTTTTCCCGTTACTCACGTGTGTTTCACGTGAGGCGCTATATAACTTGGCATTGAGTGCTCACATGTTTTTCGCGTGAAGCGCTGAGTTCTTTTGGAGATTTAATCTCTGCTGATATTTCTCTGTTAATGGTATTTTAATCACCAAGATCATTATTTTGAGGATCTTGAATCGGGTTCTTTAAAGAACTGAGTTCTTGATTTGAACTCCATCTTCTCCGAGAGGTTAAACCTCTTTCAATGGTGTATTGACCATTAAGGATCACCAAGATCATTATTTTGATGATCTTGAATCAGGTTCTTTAAAGAACTAAGTTCTTAATTTGAAGAAACTACGTTCTTGATTTGAACTCCATCTTCTCCAAGAGGTTAAACATCTTTTAATGGTGTTTTGATCATTAAAGATCACCAAGATCATTATTTTAAGGATCTTGAGTCGGGTTCTTTAAAGAACTAAGTTCTTGATTTGAACTCCATCTTCTTTCTTTTCAAATTCGTTCTTCCATGAATATTTGATTCTCAAGATCAAGATCTTCCCGATGAGAATTAAATTCTTAACTTGTGGGAGATTTGTTGATCATCACTGAAAACTACATTTTAATACCGCTCATTCGTTATCTCTTTTGTTATATATCGGTGCTATTAATCAGTGTCTGCTCTGTAATTACAGTTTACTTGTATTCGTGATAAAACACCGGAAACACATTCAAAATCACGGATATATCATCTGTGAGCCGACACTGCAAGCAGACCAGAAAACCGACCGATATCCCAAGAGCTTTTGTAAAATAAATGCGTGCACACACTTTTTGGTCCAACACAATGCATGTTGCACACAACTCTTGGGAAAAGACCATGTGGGGGCAGCCATGGCATGATAGGTTATGCAAGTGGGCATGTGTTGGTGTGATGTGCATTAATGGGCATTGAATGCGTAAAGATATGATGTGATTTAAAGCATCTCATTTCCCTCCAATTCTCTGCATACAAACCAGGTGAAATAAGACCAAGCAAACAACATCAGAGGCTTATTGGAGTGCACACAAACCCACACAACCAATACGAGCCCCACTCCTCGGATTTGACCCGGTGACCATCCCCTAAAAACCGGCGACGCCGGCCCTACTTCCTACTGTGGGCCCCATCTTTCTCCTATGCCTTCCCTTCTGCCACTTAGGATTATTTTTATTGTTTATTTATTCCTTTTTTGAGCCTATAAATACAGATCAGTGGGCAAAGGAAGGAGGCTACCATGTATATACCATTTCATAATTTTGTTTTGCTTTGTTTTTGTTTAGCTTGAGGGTGAGTGTGCTTCATCTTGGTTTCTTCTTCTTCTTCTCTTTTGGAGCTCTCTTTGGAGAGCTTCATTAAGGAGGTTGAACAAGTCACGAAAGTTTGTATCTTGTTCTCAAGTGATTAATACATTGCTGCTTCTTTTATTTACTTGCTTTCTTTTCTTGCTTTCTTTTCATTATGCTTAACTAATCTTTATTTTGGTTGTGGTGTGTGTAAGGAAGTGAGAAGAAAGGCTTTGCCTCCTCCACCTCTTGTTTATGTTTCATGCGCTTAAATTCCATTTTGTGTTAAGGTTGCTAAGCTAGGATATGGTATGTTGTGATAAAGAGCTTGACAAACTCATTGTTTCATATACTATATACCTTCACAAACTCAACACCAATATTTTTTGCTCTCACTAACCTCTTTGTGTTTTTATTGTTGCGGTATGCTTGCAAAACCTCGTGTTTAGTGTTGATACCCCAAGCGCGGACATACAAATGGTAAGTGACCAAAACGGACTCGTTTCGTGCTTTGCGGTGAATGTCGGACTTTGACGGTTTGTGCTCCGCAACCACGTTGACAAGTCGTGCTTCATGCCGGAATCAAGATAAGGCCAGACAACTCATAACCAAGGGAGCGTAGAGGTAAACGCCGGGATTCAATCTTCCGAACCAAGCCACAACCATTCTTTCCATACACTTGTTTTCTTGCTTTCCTTGTTTTCTTTCTTTCCTAATTATTTGTGACAACCAACCAATTCATTAATTTGTTAACCTTAAACAACGATACCTAATACTCAATTCCCTCCGGATCGACCAGTGCTTGCCGGCTCGCTACAACACGCCGTGCACTTGCGGTTATAAATAGTAAAATGAGAACGATCTCGTGCGCGCATTCCGTTTTCCATCAAAACGTATCCATTTCCAAACCAATACGCGTTTGCACGTGCGGGAGGATTCCCAACAAGTTTTTGGCGCCGTTGCCGGAGAGTTGTTGTTATTAGATATCGTTATTTATGGTTCTACTAACTATACTAACTTCTAATTCATATTTTTTTCAAAACTAACAAAATACGATTTTTCTAACCTTTGTTCTATGTTGTTTATACCTGCTATCACTCTGTGCTAATATAAAAAAATCTAGTAAGACTATTAGGAAAATAATATAGCCTAATGAATCCACAAAAAAATTCACCCCATCATCTCGGAATTTGGCCGGCGACGCACCCTCCTTTTCCGGCGACCTCGGCTAAGTTTTGGGATTTTTGATTTTTTGTTTTTGTGTGATCTTTAGATCTGTGTTTGTACTCTTTTGGTCTTGTTTGATTTTTCCAATTTTGAGTGTGCGGGGATTGGGGCATTCGTATCGCTTTTTACACTAAATATCGTATTTTCCGACAGTTTAGGCTTTCTCGCCGAATTACGACCAGCGATCATGAGGAGCGAGGTTCAATTGCAATTCCAAGACGTTGGGGAAGATTAGTGCCAAAAATCCGGGTAGTTTGACCCGCGCAAGCGAACATTCAACGACTCGGATCACTCTCAAAGGGTTTTCTTAAACCAAATCCATTTGGTACGTATTTCCTAACACCTCCTCTCGAATCTGACGCAATCCAATTCTCTAACTTTTGCAGGATTGTTTGCACAATTTTGCCGCTAATTGCAAAGAGAACTAACCGTATTTGTTGCAGCGCATAATACTTAACCGAAAAAGAAATATTTGAATTTCATGATTTCTTGAATTCTTTGATTTGATTGCGCATTGCATCTTAATACGGAAATAAGGGCAAAATGACCAAACAAGATACGGTAAAGGATTTCATCGCCTTTTCTCCGTAGCCCACAAATCATAAAACTGCATTCTTGCATACCCTCAGTAAATTAAAATCAATTAGACTTCGACTTTAAGGACTTCGCGCTCATTAGGAGAAGTTAACTGTGTTTAGAACTTAGCTTAATGGTATATTGTTCATGGGGTGTCTAGGCAAGTGTTCAAGAGAAAGGGTTATTTAATCAAGGAACTTCGCGAAAGCGTTGTAAAACCTCCCCTTCTCTCTTGCACTTACCTGGCTTCGTGATCTGTATATCTTGAGCCTATTTCTTGACACTGTTTTACTTCCTCAATCAGGTTCTTGAGCTGGTCTAGTTGACTTAGAAAACCGTAGACTGCTAGGGGTGTGATATTTTTGTGATTTTTGTGAATTCTTGTTAAAATGGGTGAAACACAATACAATTCAATTTTTCACGATTCCTATTCTTTTGTTTATACTCAATCGCAAATTATTTGTTCATATTGCCAAAATCTTCCCACATTCATGATGATTGTCCTTTTCTACGGGCTGACCAACCGTTCCAAATTCTTTATAACGGTCACCCCCCTAGCACTCCTGAACCCAGTCCCACTTCAAACATTGACCAATTGATTGCAAATTTAGAGAAAGAGGTCGACAGAATGACTGCTTTAGCATCACCACCATCACAACCCTTCCAACCCGAAACCATTGAACCATCTGAAGGGTATGATAGTGAGATGGATGCTAGGTTGACCGCTCTAGAAAAAGGTATTGAAGTAATGACTGCGGTCGAGAATCAAACAGCTTCTACGTTAGCCCTATTCATACAGCAGTCTGAGCAATTATTTCTTGCTTAGGCCCAATCTTTGGCTAATATAGAGGAACAAGTGAAACATTTAGCTGAGAGGATTCTAGGGAGTGTGCACAGTCAATCAGAACCCGATAATATTATTGTCTGTCATCTAGGGAGTCACCCAAGTGAGGTAAATGATCAATCAAATTTTGATGATTTCTCAGATGATGATATGATTGAATTGACCGAGTGCTACCAGGACACATAAGAAAACCATCTGTGTCAGTCCACCACTAGCCTTCAAGTATCCACTGAACCACTTGTCACTTTAGAGATTGATTTAACTGAAATAATACTTGATGAAGAAATTCTTGAACCGACTGATTTCCGCTTTCCAATTTTAGAGGAGGAACCTTGTAAATTTTTCAGGTATGGTTGGGATAGATTAAAAGAGATCAATGATCGGGAACCCACAATTTTTGTTTCACCTAGTGATATTGTTTCGGAAGAAACATTATGGCGGGAACCTACTTTTTTGAATGATATGAACCTGCCCAATTATGAATGTGATGAGAAAACTATCGTTTTGGGAGAGAGTGTGAATAATGTGAGTAAGATTGTGGAAAATAATAGGGAGGAAGACGGTATTGAAAACTATTCTTTTATACAGAGTTTTGAGGAAATTTTTGCTGATGAACTTGATATTCTTGGTGAGTTTGGGTCAAGATCATTTTGGGATCATCTTTTGGACCTTTCTTTTTCAGAACTTTTTGCGGATGAACTCCAGTTCTTACACGAACCTGACTTTAAAACTCAACACGTGCTTATTAAACATTCAATTCATTCAGAAAACAATTCTTTGACCTCCTCAAAATTCCATCTTCATCTTCAACGCCTTCTCATCCCTATTTTTTCACGCCCATGCCCTTCACTAACAACTAACACATACATATTCTTTTTCTTTTTCTTCTTTTTATACACATTCTTTTACCAGCCCCTACATTATATAGACAAAATATTTATGTGGCTGGTATTAATTTCTGCACTAACCCAGTCTTTTAACTTGTACCTGTTGTAATTAATCTTAAGTTTTTCCTTTTTCTTTTAATAAAATTCTCACCCTGATGTCTAAGTCTAGTTACCGGAGACGGGGGCAACGATGAGGACATCGTAAAACTCAGGTTTGGGGGTGAGCACTGCGTTTATCTGCATCATGTGTATATTGTATATTCTGCATTGCATACATATTAAAAAAAACCATAAAAATTGAAAAAATTTACAAAAATATAAAAACTGTTCAAATTAGCTAATAGGGTAACTTAGATTTTATTCCGAAAGTTTAGTTGATACGTTAGAAATAACTAAATCCTAGGCTTAGGAATTGAAAACTCTAAAAATAACCCTCATTCTGTTTAAACTTAGTAATTATACGTCCTTACAGTTTTTTTTTTGAGAAACAGGTAATCTTGAGTCCAGTTCATTAGTTAAGTCAAGATGAAGGGAGAGTATTGAAGCTTTACTGAAAGATAAGTCTGAAAAATAGTTTCTGTTCTTGAGTCCAAATTTAGAAAGTATATACCCTACAAATTGCATATACACGCACCTTGAAACTTGGGATAGTAGATGATACTTAGAAATACTCTTGCCTGAAAGCCTAGTATGAAAGAAAAAATCGGTATTTAAAGCTAAACACTAAAAAAGAGCATCATTGAAAAATATATCCGGTCTTGAAAAGAAAAATGAAAAATAAATAATAATAATAAATTCAAGACCTGGAGACTGCTATTTGCACTTTATGCTCATACATTCAGTAATCGGTTGTTGGTGCCTCGAGAAGCATTAATGGTCGCATGAAAGGTGTATGAGCAACACCGTCCATCTATTAATGAAAAGAAGTAGTATTAGGTATTAAGGTAAGGGTAATATAGCTTGAATTGAATTCTTAAGTGTAGGGGTGCAAAATTTGTTAGTGTTTATGCCCTAGAAGGCCATTACTGTATCATACTAGCTTGTATATTACTTAATGGAAGCTTGGGATATTCACATGTATATAACAGTCTTGCTAAACATGGTAGTATGCTACTTGGTTTTTCTATCTTAATATGTGAGTATACGTATTGATAGAGCTCTTAGGATCTTGCTTGGCTACCAGCGTTGTGATGGCAGTCACACTAGTGGGGGCTGGGTAGTCTACAAGCACATCCTTATTCAGGTCCCTGGTCATTGGATTATCGAGACAGAGCATCGATACTCCGGAGTAGACTAGTGTGTACGCTTCTCATCCCAGTTGGGGAGATGGTCTGTCCCACAGCCATCAGTACGTCGTACTGGAGATAGTATACAGGTGCTCGTTAGGTTACGGGTACACCGGACAGGACTCACAGGGAACTGTTGGTTGGTTTGATACCAGTCGTCAGTGAACAGTTCCCAGGTGACATGAGTACAGCGTAGTCCGCAGACTTGACACTGCTACTTCGCCTCGAGTGTGTCCCACTGTTCTTAGATTGCTACCCTACCACGGCTCTATGGAGTCGTGCAAACAGGTAGCAGTTGGGTGCAGTCCCGAGCACTTGGAGGCAGTGGCGGTTAGACAGGATTCGTCCCTCCCGGTATTGGGAGTAGATATCGTGCTGTGTCAGAGAGCCATTACGCAAAGTCCCTGGCCAGGGCAAGCGAGATTTGCTGGTAGGTTCCAGCAGTTTCTCAGGGTGTAATGGGCTTCACTCCGACACGACTTATACCGCTATTAGGGGACTGACGCTTGCCGCCCCCCTAGGCCCGATATGCGATAGTCATGGACGAACGGACCGGACTGTATGGAGATTGTCACATCAGACTCAGTAGGAGTTCGGATGGGTTTACTCATCGGCCTTCTTATCGACAACTACCTGGGGACCGTTACGTACAGCTAGTGCCGCTTGCGGTCTGTGGTTAAACCCACTGCCAGCGTAGTAGTCGAGTCTCTAGAGTCCCACACAGAGAGTTTCCTACTCCAGGCGAAACGATATAGAGGTTGCATGGTTTTGCGACAAAGGGTTCGGACGCATACGTGCGTTTACGCGCGTACGACTTTCGGACAGATTTTACCAGTCGGCTTTGGTTTAAGCCAGTTACTGGTATCCGGTTATTGGATTTATACAGTCTTAAGTTTTTCCGTATTTTTACGGATCGGAGGGGCGTTCTCGTAATTACTCGAGAAGCTTCTAGAAGATGTGACTAAGGAGGTTTGTTTTGGAAAGAGAGTGAGTCATAGTGATGATTCATTCACTTCATTAATGCTCATTTATTGCTTAATGACTCATGTTAATGAATCATCACAAGATATTTTGTGAAGCATGCTTATTCATTTTCCTTTATTGATTTATTGAAAATAAGAATGCTTCATAATATTATGATACACTCTCTCTCTTCTCTCATTATCATAACACACATTCTCTCTCCTCAAGCTCTCATCTTCAAGATACTAACCTTAATCCTCATGTGTTGAGATCAAAGGTTTAGTTAGACTAAACAATCCATAACCTTCACTCTTTATCATTCTATCATCTTTGATTAGCAATCAAAGTTGGTTAGTTACCTCAAGTTAGAGGTTTAGCTTGGAGTTTCGCTCTCGGGTGGATCGTCTACTACCTAGAGAAGGCCGAGGAGAACCAAGGAGGACATAAAGAAGAAGGACCGGTTCATTAGGTATAATCCCTAATCACTTATGTAAAGAAACTCATAAGAATACGGTTTTTAGGGTTTAGCTTCGATTCAAGCGGTTAGTCGATGTTTGTTGTTTAAACTTGTTAAGTTTTTGTAAATTCCGCCTCCCCATAAGTACTGGGGTGTACTACATCGACTTACAGTGGTATCAGAGCCTCGCTAAACACTAAATAACTTAATCGCAAATTTGTACGGATTTCGAACGAAAAAACGAACCCAGAAAACCCTAGTTCTGTTAAGTTTCTGTCGAAGTGAAAATGAAGTCCTAAAATTTTTCTGGTGTGTTCAGAGAGCTTGACATGAGTACAGGAGAACACCCAAGAAAATCGAGCCAATGATTCGACTAAAGCGCCGCGGAAGCGCGGCGGATCGCACCGATCCGCCGCGCTTCCGCGGCCGAGTTGCCGAGTCATGGGCTCAATTTTTTTGGGTGGGTCCCCTGTGTAATTTGGGGTTTTCTGGAATATTTAATTATTGCTCAGGTTACTGTTTAACAGAGCAGATTTTGGAGCAATTTTGAAGTTGTTTATTCGATCGAAAAATACAGTATTTGCGTATTGGATTATATCTGTGATTGTTTGATGTGTTCGTAAACCTCCCCCAACTGCTAGTATGTCGGTTGGCAGGGGGTTGCACATTTCTGAAATGGTTATATCTGTTTGTGCATATAAACTGTATTGGACTGTTGTGGTGTATAGCCGGGGTTAACAATGGTTTATTGATTTATTCATTTGTTGTAAATGTAATTTGTTGTAATATTATTTTCGCGGGGCACTTCCAGGTTGCGGTTGTAGCCACCGTTGTATTATTTCATTTTACTGTTTTTGCTCCTAGAACTGACCCAAGGTGGGGTACACAGACTGCCGGGTGGGTAGTTTGCCGTACCCGTAGGGGTCGAGGGTGGGGTAAACGGCTATTCATCACAACTGTGTAATCTGTCTTTTCTTGCAGGCTCAAAAGAAATACAGATTGCTTGCAAATCCAATATTGTTTATCTGTGTTCTGGAATGAATATCATTGCGTCAGACGAATGTAAAATATCTATATTTATTATAGCTATTTAGACGTCACTTATGTTTTACACCCGCGCTAGCCCAGCCCCCGCTCTGTCGTTAGTTAAGTAACCTAACGGGTGATGACGGGACCCCGTGGCAAATGCGGATGGCATAAGAGGACGTTATATTTTCGTTGTTTTCTGCAATGATAGGTTAATGATGGGACGCATTATCTGTAATGCAAAGTAAAACAAACCAAAGTTTTAATCGTTGGAACAATTTAAAAGAAATCACTCGGTTAATTTTAAAACAGATATTTTTAAATGCGGAGATTTAACCACTCCTTTTAAAAGCTATCAGGTTCCTTCGGTTATATCAAGTTCACTACGTTCACGGTTTCGCCAAAACCATTCGTAGCCCTCCGTCATTTCATCTGGGTATTCAGTAGTATTCAAGCTATGTATTTTGACCTAACGCCAAGGCATAGTGTTTGGTAGCTGCTGGATATTCATTTGTTGCATAGATAGATGAGTTAGTTTGGGACAGTCGTATTATCATTTTGGCCGAACGTCAAGGATATATACGGATGGGTTCAAACTGACAGGATAATGATGGGTAGAACTTGACATGTGACTTATGACATTTTGACCTAACGCCAAGGTCATAAGAGCATGGGGCAAAAACTTATATCGGGAATTTCTAAAGAAACTGAAATTTGCAAAGAGATGCATACCATTTGGAGTTTGATGAATGTTGGTAGGATTCCTTCAACATTATCATACGATGATATTTGGATCCCGATCCTACTGTGAGTATATGCTACTTATCAGGATATTCGTCGCTTAACGATCAATGCTATAAACCTAGTAGGTGTCCAGAAAAGTGTCAGCGGGGTTACGCCCCCAGAGAAAAGAGGTTATATAATTAAGGAACTTCGCGAAAGCGTTGGAAAACCTCCCTCGAAGTATCGACACCGGCCTGGCTGAACGGTTAAGCAAGTATTGTACGGTGAGAATAGTCTTGGCTAATTCTTCTTTTATGGTTTGAGGAAGGATTCGAGAAACAGTGGGAGCCATCCAGTTTAGATAAACTAAAAACCACTCTAAACTTGCAAGAGCATCATGCTAAAGAGTTTTCTTCTCTCTCTCCTAATTGCAGCGACCCTGAAAATGACTGGACTTAAGTTACTTTTAGAGAAAAATATACTGACGGGGCCAAACTATAAAGATTGGCTGCGGAATGTCAAGATGGCTTTGACCTATGACAAACTGGGGTACGTCCTCACCGCTACAGCACCTGCTGCCCTTGGTCCCAAATCCAGCAATGCGGATAAGGAAATCCGTAAAACCTGGGATTTAGATTGCGCGAGAGCCAAGTGCATCGTGCTTGCCTCGATGAATAATGAACATCAGAGGAGGCACGAGGATATGTCTCTAGATGGCATATTTCTCCATACAAAGGAACTTTATGGAGAGCAATCTCGTATAGCAAGATACGAGACCTCTAAGAAATTGTTTCGAGCGAGGTTGGCTGTCGGGTCATCTGTAGGTGAACATGTCCTACAGATGATCGGCTATATTGAAGAGCTCGCGGACCTTGGGACGACTTTGGATAATGAGCTCTATACAGACCTTGTTCTCCAGTCCCTTCCTCCCACCTACGCCCAGTTTATCCTCAACTTCAATCTTCAAGGAAAAGAAGTTGAACTTGCGGAACTCCTGAACATGTTAAGGAGTGCAGAGGGCACCTTGCAGAAGGCAAGGGAAACACCCGCTATGTTTGTTGGCGGTTCATCTTCTTCCGGGTCCAAGGCTAGGGCCAAAGGAAGGAAGAAGAAGGCCGCACCCAGACCTAGAGGAGGTGTTAGTAAGGTGGGAAAGAAGGGAAAGAAAAAGTTTACAGCACCGGTAGTTGGCCTGGATGAGTGCTTCCATTGTCACAGGAAAGGGCACTGGAAGAAGGATTGCAAGGCGTGGAACGCCAAGAACCAGGAACCGAAGCAAGCTGTGGCTTCGACTTCAGGTGTGTTTGTAATTGAGAATTGTCTGTCGATCAACTCTACTTCCTGGGTATTGGATACCGGGTCAGGATCTCATATTTGCAATTCATTGCAGGCACTGAGAAACCGTAGAGTGCTGAAGGAAGGTGATATGATCCTCAGGGTTGCTAACGGAGCTAGCGTGGGAGCTGCGTCCGTCGGGGATTATCACCTAGGATTGACGAGTGGACACATTTTGGTTTTACATAACTGTTATTTTGTACCCAGCTTAACGTGTAATATCATATCAGTTTCCTTGTTATCAAATAAAGGTTATGATTTCACGTTTGTAAGAGATGTTGTCAACATCCACCTTAATCATGGTTTGATTGGGTCCGGTACTTTAAATAACGGCATATATGTGTTAAACCAACTCCAAATTTTCAATGTCCAGAACACACTAAAAAGAAAGTCTCCAGATTTAAATAAAGCTTTCTTATGGCATTGTAGACTGGGTCACATCAATGAGAGAAGGTTGACTAAGTTGCATAGAGAAGGATATTTGGACACGTTCGAATATCAAACTTATGACACTTGTCAATCTTGTCTCAAAGGAAAGATGACAAAGACTCCATTCACTGGACAAGGAGTAAGAGCGAGCGAGCTCTTAGGACTCATACACAGCGATGTATGCGGTCCAATGTCTACACATGCGAGAGGTGGTTTTTCCTATTTCATTACTTTCACGGATGATTACTCAAGATACGGATTCATTTATCTGATGAAACATAAATCCGAGGCTTTTGAGAAATTCCAAGAGTATAAGAATGAAGTAGAAAACCAAACCGGCAAAAGTATAAAGACACTTAGATCTGATCGAGGTGGTGAATACTTGAGTGCCGAGTTCCTAGGTTACCTAAAAGAGAAAGGAATTCTCTCTCAGCTTACTCCTCCATACACTCCACAGCATAACGGTGTATCGGAGAGACGGAATCGAACCCTATTGGATATGGTACGATCCATGATGAGTAATACTGAGTTACCGCGATCTTTCTGGGGACATGCGCTAGAATCAGCGGCATATCTTTTGAACATGGTACCTACCAAGACTGTGCCTACCACTCCATATCAGATGTGGAGTGGGAAGAAACCCCATCTACAGTATATAAAGATTTGGGGATGTCCAGCTTTTGTTAAAAAGCAGCATGTGGACAAGCTCGAGGCACGATCAGTAAAGTGTCTGTTTGTGGGATATCCAAAGCACTCCAGGGGATATCTTTTCTATTACGCAGAGGAACAGAAGGTATTTGTTTCTCGTAATGCCCATTTTCTAGAACATCAGTTTTTAGAAAAGGAATCAAGTGGGAGCGAAATAGAACTGGAAGAAATTCCAGAACCACAAACTGCTACTGAAAGTTTGGTAGAACCAGAGGTTCAAGAAGAACAGAACATTCCCGCACCCCTCCGCAGAAGTAGTAGGCCGTCTCGTCCGCCTGAGAGATACTACGGTTTTCTCATAGATGGGGATAGAGAGGATTGCATCATAGATGATGATGAACCTACTGACTTCAGACAGGCCATCCAGAGCGGCGACTCGGTACGATGGCTAGATGCAATGCGGACCGAAATGGAGTCCATGTACACCAACAAAGTATGGACTTTGGACTTTGCTCCAGATGGGGTAAAACCCATAGGATGCAAATGGATCTTCAAGAAAAAGATTGGTGTAGATGGACAGGTGGAAACCTATAAGGCTAGACTTGTTGCAAAGGGTTTTCGTCAAAGACCTGGTTTGGACTATGACGAAACTTTTTCTCCAGTGGCTATGCTCAAATCCATTCGGGTCCTTCTTGCTATTGCTGCCTTCCATGATTATGAAATCTGGCAGATGGACGTAAAGACGGCTTTTCTGAATGGAAATTTAGAAGAGAGCGTCTATATGGATCAGCCAGAGGGTTTCAATCAGAGTGGGAGCAGCGGGAAAGTGTGCAAGCTGCTTAAGTCCATTTATGGACTAAAGCAGGCATCGCGGAGTTGGAACATCTGTTTTGATGAGACAGTCAAAGAATATGACTTTATCAAAAATCCAGATGAACCGTGCATATATAGTAAAGTTGTGGCCAGAAGTGTCGTATTCCTCGTCTTGTACGTGGATGACATTCTATTGATAGGAAATGACATTCCTATGCTACAATCTGTCAAAGGATTCTTGTCACACAGGTTCTCCATGAAAGACCTGGGTGATGCCTCTTACATTCTGGGGATCCGGATCTATCGTGATAGATCCAAGAGGATGTTGGGACTTTCGCAGTCCAGGTATATCGACACTGTACTGAAAAGATTCAGTATGGAAGATTCTAAGCGCGGTAATCTACCGGCTTGTCACGGAATCACCCTCTCCAAAGAGATGTCTCCCAAGACTGATTTGGAAAGGGAACGCATGTCTATTATACCCTACGCTTCTGCGGTAGGCTCTATAATGTATGCGATGTTGTGTACCAGACCAGATGTAGCTTACGCACTGAGCGTGGTAAGCCGGTATCAGTCAGACCCAGGGGAGAAGCACTGGATAGCAGTAAAGAACATTCTCAAGTACCTGAGGAGGACTAAGGAGATGTTCTTGGTTTACGGCGGAAAAGACCTCAGGTTGGAGGCCTTTGCTGATTCCGGCTTCCAGAGTGATAAGGACGATTCCAAGTCCATGTCGGGTTATGTCTTTACCCTCAATGGAGGGGCGGTGTGCTGGAAGAGCTCCAAGCAGGACACCGTTGCTGACTCGACAATGGAAGCGGAGTATATAGCTGCTTGCGATGCCGCAAAAGAAGCAGTCTGGATGAAGAAGTTCCTAACAGAACTTCAGGTGGTTCCTACCATAGTTGATCCAATACCTCTGTATTGCGACAACAACGGAGCTATAGCTTTAGCGAAGGAACCAAGGTCCCATCAGAAGTCCAGACACATCTTGAGGCGGTATCACCTGATCAGGGAGATCATTGATCGTCAGGAGATCGAGGTTCGGAGAGTTGCTTCAGAAGAGAACATTGCTGATCCATTCACGAAGGCCCTTCCTCAGATTCAGTTCGAGAGGCTACTCGAGATCATTGGTCTGCGATATGCCAGTACATGGCCCTAGTGCAAGTGGGAGATTGTTAGTGTTTATGCCCTAGAAGGCCATTACTGTATCATACTAGCTTGTATATTACTTAATGGAAGCTTGGGATATTCACATGTATATAACAGTCTTGCTAAACATGGTAGTATGCTACTTGGTTTTTCTATCTTAATATGTGAGTATACGTATTGATAGAGCTCTTAGGATCTTGCTTGGCTACCAGCGTTGTGATGGCAGTCACACTAGTGGGGGCTGGGTAGTCTACAAGCACATCCTTATTCAGGTCCCTGGTCGTTGGATTATCGAGACAGAGCATCGATACTCCGGAGTAGACTAGTGTGTACGCTTCTCATCCCAGTTGGGGAGATGGTCTGTCCCACAGCCATCAGTACGTCGTACTGGAGATAGTATACAGGTGCTCGTTAGGTTACGGGTACACCGGACAGGACTCACAGGGAACTGTTGGTTGGTTTGATACCAGTCGTCAGTGAACAGTTCCCAGGTGACATGAGTACAGCGTAGTCCGCAGACTTGACACTGCTACTTCGCCTCGAGTGTGTCCCACTGTTCTTAGATTGCTACCCTACCACGGCTCTATGGAGTCGTGCAAACAGGTAGCAGTTGGGTGCAGTCCCGAGCACTTGGAGGCAGTGGCGGTTAGACAGGATTCGTCCCTCCCGGTATTGGGAGTAGATATCGTGCTGTGTCAGAGAGCCATTACGCAAAGTCCCTGGCCAGGGCAAGCGAGATTTGCTGGTAGGTTCCAGCAGTTTCTCAGGGTGTAATGGGCTTCACTCCGACACGACTTATACCGCTATTAGGGGACTGACGCTTGCCGCCCCCCTAGGCCCGATATGCGATAGTCATGGACGAACGGACCGGACTGTATGGAGATTGTCACATCAGACTCAGTAGGAGTTCGGATGGGTTTACTCATCGGCCTTCTTATCGACAACTACCTGGGGACCGTTACGTACAGCTAGTGCCGCTTGCGGTCTGTGGTTAAACCCACTGCCAGCGTAGTAGTCGAGTCTCTAGAGTCCCACACAGAGAGTTTCCTACTCCAGGCGAAACGATATAGAGGTTGCATGGTTTTGCGACAAAGGGTTCGGACGCATACGTGCGTTTACGCGCGTACGACTTTCGGACAGATTTTACCAGTCGGCTTTGGTTTAAGCCAGTTACTGGTATCCGGTTATTGGATTTATACAGTCTTAAGTTTTTCCGTATTTTTACGGATCGGAGGGGCGTTCTCGTAATTACTCGAGAAGCTTCTAGAAGATGTGACTAAGGAGGTTTGTTTTGGAAAGAGAGTGAGTCATAGTGATGATTCATTCACTTCATTAATGCTCATTTATTGCTTAATGACTCATGTTAATGAATCATCACAAGATATTTTGTGAAGCATGCTTATTCATTTTCCTTTATTGATTTATTGAAAATAAGAATGCTTCATAATATTATGATACACTCTCTCTCTTCTCTCATTATCATAACACACATTCTCTCTCCTCAAGCTCTCATCTTCAAGATACTAACCTTAATCCTCATGTGTTGAGATCAAAGGTTTAGTTAGACTAAACAATCCATAACCTTCACTCTTTATCATTCTATCATCTTTGATTAGCAATCAAAGTTGGTTAGTTACCTCAAGTTAGAGGTTTAGCTTGGAGTTTCGCTCTCGGGTGGATCGTCTACTACCTAGAGAAGGCCGAGGAGAACCAAGGAGGACATAAAGAAGAAGGACCGGTTCATTAGGTATAATCCCTAATCACTTATGTAAAGAAACTCATAAGAATACGGTTTTTAGGGTTTAGCTTCGATTCAAGCGGTTAGTCGATGTTTGTTGTTTAAACTTGTTAAGTTTTTGTAAATTCCGCCTCCCCATAAGTACTGGGGTGTACTACATCGACTTACAAAATTTACACACACGTAGGAGTATACAATCGATATTTGGAGAAAAGATAAAACGAAGAATAAGACTTATGTTTCTGTAAAGTTGATAAAAATTCCTGACTTGAGACCGCACTTGTAGAAGGAAAACTTAGGAGTTACCGGCATCTTTCTAAACTGTAAATACGTATAGGATCTAGGGATAAATAGATAGGAGGCGTGAAACATAAGGGTTAAATATTTCTTACGTATGATGATAGAATTTCTGACTTAGATACTAAACTGTAGGAGTGGAATCGACGTTAACTTGTGAAACAAACTTGACTGGATTTTGTGGGTGCAATCCACTGAAAACCCTCAGGAGACAACACTCCTCCTACTAGGGACACCTAGAGATTTAACGGCTTGTTGCACGTGCTCAGTGCAATCGCGTTCCCTGCGAAAGTGAGGCTAGGATTTTTTGTATTGCTCGGGTCGAGCAATAGATAAGTTCGAGGGTATTTGATCATCACTGAAAACTGCATTTTCATACCGCTCATTCGTTATCTCTTTTATTATATATCGGTGCTATTAATCAGTGTCTACTCTGTATTTATAGTTTACTGGTATTCGTGATAAAACACCGGAAACACATTCAAAATCACGGATATATCGTCTGTGAGCCAACACAGCAAGCAGACCAGAAAACCGACCGATATCCCAAGAGCTTTTGTAAAATAAATGTGTGCACACACTTTTTGGTCCAACACAATGCATGTTGCACACAACTCTTGGGCAAAGACCATGTGGGGGCTGCCATGGCATAATAGGTTATGCAAGTGGGCATGTGTTGGTGTGATGTGCATTAATGGGCATTGAATGCATAAAGATATGATGTGATTTAAAGCATCTCATTTCCCTCTAATTCTTTGCATACAAACCAGGTGAAATAAGACCAAGCAAACAGCATCAGAGGCTTATTGGAGCGCACACAAACCCACAAACCCAATGCGAGCCCCACTCCTCGGATTTGACCCGGTGACCATCCCCTAAAAACCGGCGAAGCCGGCCCCACTTCCTCCTGTGGGCCCCATCTTTCTCCTGTGCCTTCCCTTCTGCCACTTAGGATTATTTTTATTGTTTATTTATTCCTCTTTTGAGCCTATAAATACAGATCGGTGGGCAAAGGAAGGAGGCTACCATGTATATACCATTTCATAATTTGGTTTTTCTTTGATTTTGTTTAGCTTGAGGGTGAGTGTGCTTCATCTTGGTTTCTTCTTCTTCTTCCCTCTTGAAGCTCTCTTTGGAGAGCTTCATTAAGGAGGTTGAACAAGTCACGAAAGTTTGTATCTTGTTCTCAAGTGATTAATGCATTGCTGCTTCTTTTATTTACTTGCTTTCTTTTCTTGCTTTCTTTTCATTATGCTTAACTAATCTTTATTTTGGTTGTGGAGTGTGTGAGGAAGTGAGAAGAAAGGATTTGCCTCCTCCACCTCTTGTTTATGTTTCATGCGCTTAAATTCCATTTTGTGTTAAGGTTGCTAAGCTAGGATATGGTATGTTGTGATAAAGAGCTTGACAAACACTTTGTTTCATATACTATATACCTTCACAAACCCTTAGCAAACTCAACACCAATATCTTTTGCTCTCACTAACCTCTTTGTGTTTTCATTGTTGCGGTATGCTTGCAAAACCTCATGTTTAGTGTTGATACCCCAAGCGCGGACATACAAACGGTAAGTGACCAAAACGGACTCGTTTCGTGCTTTGCGGCGAATGTCGGACTTTGACGGTTTGTGCTCCGCAACCGCGTTGACAAGTCGTGCTTCATGCCGGAATCAAGGTAAGGCCGGACAATTCATAACTAAGGGAGCGTAAAGGTAAACGCCGCGATTCAATCTTCCGAACGAAGCCACAACCATTCTTTCCTTATGTAGGGTGTTTTTCGTCACCCCATTGAGATGGGAATACGCGCGCGCTTGTCAGGCGTACTACAGATTCCCCCTGCCTAGGGTAGGCCGGGGTTTAATGATTGTGGGGATCCGAATCTCCGGCAGCCGCAGACTAAGCTGCCGTTAATTACCCCCCGCCTTTGAGGCGAGAGAACCTCCGATTAACGGGTTAAACTGGTCATGCGAACTCGATGTGCAGTGTACGTGTGTTTTGTTTTGTAGGGAGGTTTAAATATATCGGGAGCCACGCAGAGTTCTAACAGGGACAGTGTCGTGGAGTATGTGTATGTGTACATAAGTATACATATGTATATATATACATGTATATATAAATAAAGGGGAAAAAGACATCCAAAGGATGCGTGGGGCCAGCGCCTAGGCGCTTGAGCGCAAGCGCGCCACGTGTCGGCACGTGGGCGCTTTGCGCTCGAGCGCAGAGTGCTGGAGCGCAACGCGCCACGTGTCGGCACGTGGGCGCTTTGTGCTCGGACGCTGGGCGCTTGAGCGCAAGCGTGCCACGTGTCGGCAAGTGGGCGCTTTGTGCTCGAGCGCAGAGTGCTGGAGCGCAACACGCCACGTGTCGGCACGTGGGCGCTTTGCGCTCGGACGCTGAGCGCTTGGGCGCAAGCGTGCCACGTGTCGGCAAGTGGGCGCTTTGTGCTCGAGCGCAGAGTGCTGGAGCGCAACACGCCACGTGTCGGCGCGTGGGCGCTTTGCGCTCGGACGCTAAGCGCTTGGGCGCAAGAGCGCCACGTGTCGGCACGGGAGAAACTTACGCTCGAGCGCAAGCACGCCACGTGTCGGCATGGGGGCGACTTGCGCTCGAGCGCTTGCGGTTGAGCGCAAGAGCGCCACGTGTCGGTACGGGGGTGACTTGCGCTCGAGCGCAAGCGCGCCTCGTGTCGGCACGTGGGCGCTTTGCGCTTGGGCGCTGAGCGCTTGAGCGCAAGCGCGCCACGTGTCGGCATGCGGGCGCTCTGCGCTTGAGCGCCGGCGAGAAAAAGAGGCTTTTAGCCTAAAAAAATTTCTCGAAAGAGAAATCAGAGAGGAGTTGGACTCCTGAGTGTTTTTTTTTGGGTTTAGTGAAAGATGTTCTTCTTCTTCCTCCTCTGTTAGCTGGATCTTGAAGATCAAGAGATATGTGATTTTTAAAAATCTCTCCTTTTTGAGATCTAGTGACAGATCTGAGTTCCCCTTTATGGGTTTTGTGGTGAAAAACTATTTTGTTTTATAAAAAGAAGAGTAAAACTCTTGATTTAGTTCAAGAGAAAGAAGAAGGTTTTGGAACCTTGAAGAAGGAGAAAAGATCTCAGATCTGGAAAATTTTTAGAGAGAGAAAAAGTTGTTGAGATATTTCATTATCTTTATACACTTTACACATAGCCTCTTGGGCATCACAAAATGGCATTTTGCCTATCCCATGGCTCATGTGCCATTTCTTTTTGCACATAAGCCATGGGCTTTACAAAAATTTGGCTTTATGCCTATTTTTCTTACATTTATCCATAAAATAAAATAAAATAAATGCAACAAAATTATTTATTACAAAATTTTTATCTTGGCATGGGGGGAGGCCGGCCGCTTTATGTTCTGGCTCGACCCGGGAATGGGCCCACTGGATCTGGGCTTGGGCCCACTTGGCTTGGGGTTGACTTTGATTTTGACTTGGTCAACCGGGGTGTAAATTTTTACCCCAACACCTTACACTTGTTTTCTTGCTTTTCTTGTTTTCTTTCTTTCCTAATTATTTGTGACAACCAACCAATTCATTAATTTGTTAACCTTAAACAACGATACATAATACTCAATTCCCTGCGGATCGACCCGTGCTTGCCGGCTCGCTACAACACGCCGTGCACTTGCGGTTATAAATAGTAAAACGAGAACGATCTCGTGCGCGCATTCCGTTTTCCATCAAAACGTATCCATTTCCAAAACAATACGCGTTTGCGCGCGCGGGAGGATTCCCAACATTTGTCTTGCGGATCTTAGATCCATTGAAAGAACTAAGTTCTTTGAGAAGAGTTAAACTCTTTGTTTGAGAATTAAATTCTCTTTTGTTTTTTGGAAGCTTTTGGGAGGCTTCTGTATATTTTTTTAGAAGGTTATGGGGTGGTCTACTCCACTTTTTATTTTTTGGAAAAAAAGGATTATTGGTCGTTGGGACCCGCCACCTCTCCGACGACACTGAGAGATTACAGCGCCATATATCGAAGGTGTGGAGGGATGTACCCTTTGAACCATGTCCCACTCATCAAGGGGGAAGAACATGTTGGAGCTTAAGATTCTCGTTGCTGAAAAAGGCTTCTTTGCGTTCGCGCACGTTCGTCGCACGTGTTGTGTGCACATGCGTTGCACGTGTTGCGCACATGGCGGGCGCACGTGCGTTGCATGTGGTGTACACGTGGCGGGCGCACGTGTGTCGCACGTGTCACTTGCACATCATGGAGGGAAGCTAAGGCCCTGACTTGAAGAACTAGGCTCCTATGGAGTACTAAGCTCCTTTGAGGACTGAATCCTCGCACGTGCCGGGTGCACGTGCGTTTCACGTAGCGCTTGCGCATATGCACATTATAAGGGGCAGCTATGGTCCTAACTTGGAGAACTAAGCTCCTTTGAGAATTGAATTCTCATTATTTTCTAAGAAGAGTCCTATCTTATTTATATGGAAGTGGTAGAAAAGAGATCTCTCTTTTTCCCGATGTAAGACTAAATATGTATCCCCATGTAGTAGAGCATTACTTAGATTACACGTGCATAGCACATTTGCTCATAAGTTTTGATTCCTCATGAATTATGAGGCCTATAATATATCAAATCGAAGGATTTTTCGAGACACTTCGGATACCATTAGAATTTAGCCGGTTCTCATTCGGGAGCTTGTCAAAATACAGCCCGGAAAATACTGGTTAGCATTTTCTTAAGCGTATTGCTGCCATTTGATACCTTGGGCTCTTTTGCGTAGAAAATTTTGGCGGGAATACTTGGTTCGTCAGATTCATGAATATAGCAGGTGCATTGGTCACTCTAAATGGCATCACGAGATATTCATAATGACCATAGCGAGTCATGAACGCCGTTTTCAGAATATCAGACTCTTTAACCTTCACTTGGTGATAACTCGAACGAAAATCTAGCTTTGAGAATATGCAAAACCCACTTAGTTGATCGAACAGATCGTCGATACGCGGTAGTGGATACTTGTTCATTATCATCACTTCGTTCAGAGCTCAATAATATACACACATTCTGTATGAACCTTCTTTCTTCTTCACAAGCAAAACTGGAGATCCCCAACTTGAAGTACTGGGATGAATCCAATCTTTCTTCAGGAGTTCGTCCAACTGAATACGGATCTCCTTCAATCCTTCAGGACTTAACTGGTATGGAGCTTTGATTACCGGTTGCGCACCAGGTAGTAAATCAATGCTGAATTCAAGAGCTCGATCGGGAGGCAAACCTATTATATCTTCAGGGAACACATCCTCGAACTCTCGAACTACCACTGGCTTTTCTTCTTCCGCCGGTAGAGTAAACACTTCTGCATTCTTTGTCTTGGCACGAAAAACTCCTAGTTTCAACATTCTGTCTCCACACTTGAAGTAAAAGACTGGGTTCTCTGGTATCTCAAATACTACCCTCCTTTGACGGCAGCCAATTATAGCATAGAAAACTCCCAGTCAGTCCATTCCTAACACAACATCGAAGTTTGGAATGTCCAGTATTTTGAAATTCGCATAAAATTCCCGTCCGCAAACTACAACTGGACACTGATCCAATCCCATAATTGCCTTCAATACTCCATTCCCGGAACTGACATTCCAGCTTGAAATGAGTGGCTTTACGGGAATTGTGTGCGTTCTCACAAAACGTTGGGACATGAAGCAGTGTGACGCTCCTGTATCGAACAGTGCAAGTGCAGGAAGAGTGGCTACTAATATAGTACCTAAGTTGTGTGAATTTGGTTTAGATACAGGGAAAATATAGAAGTATACAAAAATTGGAAAGATGAAAGGATTAGGAATTACTAGTGATAACTTGGCCAGTGGCCTCGGCTTCCTCAACTGTCATGGTGAAAGCCTGACGTCGGGGTACATTCCTCCTTGCTGGAGGCGCATTTCTCTGTCCTTAGGGCATGTTTCTCTGCCCTTGAGGCATGTTCATCTGTTCCTGATGGAACTGACAAGGAGGCTGTACCAGAAGTCCACGTAGAGGTGGTGCAGGGAGAGCAAGACAAGGTGCATGAGCCTGAATAGCTGGCCGCTGCGGAACTGTGATTGCGGGTCTAGGTGCTAGAGCTGGGTTGAGACGATATGGACAAGGTCCGATGGCGTGAGTGGATGCGCTACAAACTAAGCACAAGGCATTTTCACGCCTGCAGTTTTTCGCCAGGTGTCCATTCCACTTGCAATAGAAGCAAAAGTCTGGACTGGGCCGGTTAAAGGTTACTCCCAGTCTCCTGGGAGAAAAAGTTGGCCTGAAAGAGGCTCCTCCTGCCATCTGAGTGGCAGGGCATTTCACACCGGCAGTCTGAGGTCTACCCTTATTCTTCACCATTGCCTCATAGCGTTGGGTAGCCTTCAGTGCAAGATCATGGGTTGGGAAATCCCCTATAGCTAGTGCAGCTTGGATTCCCGGGTCCAACCCTTGTTGAAATCTTCATGCCCAGATCTCAGCAGTCGGGATGAGTTGTGCCACGAACCTGTAACGGCCTTGTGTTAGCAGTGTAGTATGTGATATCAGGAAATTGAATATTGAGTCATATCTTACCTGCTAAGCATGGTAAACTCAATATCGTATTCATCCACGGATTTCTCCATATCAAGCTTTGCTATAAGAGGATGAACTGCTAGTCCATGTCGAAATGGGCAGTCTCAGGGAAGTATTTCGCGTCGAACATATCGCAAAATATCCTCCATTCAATCGGTTGGGCGAGTCGGGTTTCTTCGGCCTTCCATTAGACTCTGGCGTTATCCGTTACTTGCTGTTTCACAACTCTCACCCAAGCAATCTTTGGCACTTGTGCAGCTGCCATGTCGTCTTCTATTGACCGTGTCAACCCCTGCTTCCCAAAATACGGAATACGAGGGGTGATAAGGCCAGCCATGCTCATACGGTCAAGGAAATATCCTGCCGTAGTCACACTTCGGCTTCTAGCATTACGTGGTAATCAGTAATTGTAGCACAGGTAATGAGAAATGCAGTCACTAATTCTATCAAAACAGATAAAAAATATACCAGATAGAGATCAAGGGAAAGATAGCGCTGGCGTCGCTGATCAAGATGTCCGCACTATCCTCGATATATGGCAGGTCCTACTCCTGAGCTGGATCCACTTCGTCCTCTGAGCTTGCACACTCAGGTCGTCAGGGCGACACATATAGCAATAGATATATATGATGGGTATGCAATATTATTAAACATGAGAAAGGCAACAAAAATGCAGAGCATGAGTATAATAAACATCAACTGAATATGAATAGTGCAATATGGGTATCATGTTAATAAACTAGGCAATGTGCATGTCACTACTTATCGGTCACTAAGTCAATGAAATCAATTGGTGGAAAAGATGCTCGTGTTTAACAAGGGTCTTGTGCATGCCCGAGGCTACGGTCCACTGTGCCCGGGACATAACCATGTCAGCCGTGCCGCTAGGCCCACGACCTAATATGTATATATATATATATATATATATATATATATATATATATATATATATATATATGTCACTAATAGAGAATGATCATCCTCTAAATCACTGTACCTCGCTAAATACGAGTTCAATTCCACCTTAATTTCCCCATTCCCCAGGTTATAGTATGCATTCAGGTATCAGATAGGTTGTGAACAAATACGTATTGCTGTCACTTTCAATCACTTTTCCACTTGTCACTATCACTGTCGTATTTGCCACAACACAATCACTAACACTAATATATTTCGACAATGCAAAACAGTTGCTAGGTCTCAATGTGAACGATCACTATGCAGCAGGTATAAATCAAGTACGAAAATATGCAGAAATGCACTGAACAGGTATTCACTATTCCATGACGGCCAATGCCATACAACTTTCAAAATTTACGATAAATCATACGCATATAATCGACCAAAATAATATAAAATAAGTATTAACTACACTTGATCATATAAATAGTAAAATTAATTTCATGTCAATCGGGATTCAGGTTAGGGAATTATCATCATTTGAAGGTAGCGATCGATTGCTGAAATTCCAGTTTCAGAACTGGAATCCCAAATTTGCGCACGTTTTATCAGTGGCTATGTTCGGATTCAGGTGTTTCCCCAGTTAAATGAAATATAGTTCTATCAGTTAAGTTTACAACGCATCAAATGGATTATCGATAGCAGTTCTGTATTAAACGTTATGTCCTTTATAGTGTAGCTATGCAAAAGGAGTCACTGCAGAAACTGCAGAACACCTAGGTATGCTAAAATACAATTTAAATATCAAACAATGGTGAAACGGAAAGAGACCAGAATAATGTGTTAGCTAATTAAATTATCTATGCGACCATATGGGGCTCCGCTCATTTTCAGTTTAAATCATGGGTGTACAGGTGTTCTAAAGCCAGGTATCCAAGCGAAATGCTGCCCCAGACTGCAGTCCGGAGCCGTATTTCCCTTCATTTTTCAGTGTCATGAAATTGCAATATTCAATAACTAATTAAATATGGTTATAGTTTATCTATTTAGGTTCTATACGAGCCCTTGAACACCATGATTAGATTTATATTTAATTAACTATTAATTTTACAATGTGATATGTATGGAGATTTTCAGGTTTGGCGTAACCATTTGGGATGTCATTTTATATTCGATGCTTTAACTATTTGATCCCAATTTCTTATACGCCACTCGTTAACAGCAATCGAAACTTTTAATAATAAAATTGGGGGATTTTTAATAGGGTCTTCGATAGGGTAATCGCATCGAGCACTCGATGCGTGTATGTGAACGCTATCTACTTTTACATACACACATCATACATTTTACCAATTAAATTGTTAGACTATATTTATTAAACTATATATGTACATAGCATGATTTGAACAAGAGAAGGAGGTTCCTTGCTTTTGGTCGCTTGATATAGAAGCGACGAACGTGCAGAGTTTGCCTCGACCCATGAGACAGCACGATTCTGGGCACAGGCGCGGCACGAGCGCGATACGCGGTGGCTCGGTACTGGACACGGTGGCGACACGGGCGTGGTACGGTAGTGGACGTGGCGATAACGCGGGCGCGACACGATACTGGGCACGTTCTTGACTCGTTGCGTGGTCTGGGAGCGGCACGACGCGCGCACTGGATCGGGTATGGTGTGGCACGGGTCTAGCACGACATGGCTTAGGGACTGGGTACGACGTAGCATGGGGAATAGGCACGGGGCGCGACTCGAGCGTGATACACACTGCGAAGGACATGTGCGGTGTTGCGACGCCGAGTGTATTGACGACCATGATGGTCACAGGGACAGAGGCCACGGCTTGGACGGCAACTCCGGCGACCGGAACAGCGGCAACAGCGACTGCAACAGGTGCTCGATAAAAGGCCGGGGCTTGATGCTGACGTCATTTTGGGTTTAACAGTGGCGGATCTTGATGGTGGTGAGCAAAGGGGAGCTAGGTGACTATGAGGAGTCGGGCGATGACGCGGTCGGAGGCGGCGCAGGGGATCGGCTGTTTGGAGTGGAGGAGGAGCTCGCATGCAAAGTGGGTCTTGGCATGGGTTGCAGGTGATAGTTGCACGGGTTGGCCGGCAGTTGGTGGCGTTGACAACGAGGATGGAGGTGGTGGCCAGCGGCGTGACGAGGTTGCAAAAAGGGGTCGGTGATGGTGGTAGCTCTGGCTCGGGATTGTGGCTGAGTAAGGAAGGTTGGTGGCTGTTGGGTTTAGGCCCAAGCTTGCTCGTCGGAGGTGGTGCTGGCGGCGACGTGGAGGTCGACGGCGATGTGGACTGAGGCAATAGGCTCGTGGGTCCTTGGGTTGGTTGTCGCCGGGTTGGTGGAGGCGAGTCGAGGCGGGCGAAGGTAGGGAGCGGGGACGGTGACGAGAATGGGTGGTCGTCATAGAGCGGTAGGCTCCTGTGAGAAGGCTTGTTGCTCGCGGTTTTTAGGTGGCCGGAGCGGGCGGAGGCGATGGTTACTGAGGCTCGTAGAGGTTGGGGCTCGTGCAGTTTGTGGTCGACGAAGAGGTGGAGGCAGGTGAAGGTGATGGCGGGTTCTCATGGAGGCGAGTGTGGTCTTGAGGTGAGATGGAGGGGCGCTCGGGGCAGGCGAGTGTGAAGGGAGAGGCTCGAGCTCGGGGAAGAAGGAGAGGGAACACGTGCGGGGGAAAAGGAGAACAAGAAGAAGAAGAAAGGCTGGTGAGTTGGGGGAGCTCGTCTTGGGTGAGCGTGGGTCGTGCAGAGAGGAGAGGGGGTGGCCACATGGGTCGCGGGGCAGTTGCGGGGATCTCGAGGAAGCGCGAGGGAGGTGGAAGACGTGGGTTGTTACGGGAGCGGGCCTCACGGGAGTGGGGGGGGAAACGTCGCGGGAAAAGGAGAAGAGAAGGAGAACAAGAAGGAGAGGAAGTGCGGGTCGGGTCGGGTGTGGGTTTTGTGGGCCGGGCTCGGGAAATAAAGGAAAGAAAAAGGAGAGTTGAAGTTTGGGCTGAAGGGGTGGATTTAGAAAAAGAGTTTGGAAGATAAAAAAAGGGTTAGGATTTAGTTGAGGGAGTGGACCTGGGCTAAGAAAAGAATTAGAAAAAAAATAGTAAATAAATGTTAGAGTTTGGGTTTAGGAAAAGAATTAGGAAATATTAAATAAAGTTTAGTAAATTAATATTAGAAAGTGTAGGAAATTCTTTAATTAAATATTCTATTAGAAAAATTTCGGAAAACTTTTATTTATAAATATGGGAAATATGTTTAAAGAAAACCGGGTATTACAGACTGAGCCCATTCTTCCGCCTCCAGTGGACTCTCTTTTCCTGAGAAATGCTTCGGATGCAGTGCCCAGAATTGTTTGACTACGGGTGCCTCAACCTCTGGGCGGTGCATGAGATAGCATTCTGCTGCTGCTGACCCTCCAATAGGCTCTTGATTGCTCCAAGCAGAACCGTTTGCTCGTTAATAAGAGCTGCAACGGTAGATGGTGGTGGTAGTGTAGGTGGTGGGGTGTTTCCATTGACGTTGGTGCTGGTGTTGTTCGGTGAATCTATGACTTTGATAGAAAAAGAAAGGTTAGGATAGATTCAAGAAATTTGAAATGTAAAGAATGTATAGTTGTCGATTCTTATTATTATTGTAATAAATTTCTTAAGATTCCATGCAGAACTGATCTGTATGGGTCACCAAAAAAACCTGTCATGTCTTGCTTCCTAGTGTACGGAGAGGAATACGTGGCAGGCACGTGACCATTTACTCAGAAATAAATACGTTAAGCAAAAATAAGCAATATATAAAATGCACAAGAATTGACAAGAGATATAAAATGAACAACAACTTTTATTAACATTCATCTTTACAATACATTGCTTTGAAAAGGAAAGTACAATGATATAAAGCAATGTCTAAACAGTGGCATATGAAATGGAAAGTAAGTATAAGAAAAGCTAGAAGTCCTACCGCTCGGTGAACTGGTCCACGTCTTCCTGTCTAGGCTCAATCTCGAGAGAGTCTAGTCCTCCTAACGAACATTCCAAAGAAAGAAAAACAGGAATGTCGTCAGCAAACTAGCGCTCGGTAAGTCCCAAAAGAGAGAAAGGAATAGTACAAGTAATGTGGAAGGAAACTGTTAAGTTATACAGGTATCGGTATATTATTTAACGTAATTGTTAGTAACTTATGCAGAAGCCATCAGTTTATACGAAAGGAGTCCAACTTGCTCCGTGGACTATGGTAACAGGTAGTACAAGGCCCCGTCAAAACCCACGGGACAACGGCACGAGAGTTCATGTAGGTATCTTTTAGTGACCATCTCGTTCCACTTCTAATACATTCCGTACCAATCTATCTCGTTAACCCCGTGTAATGTATTGTTTTATATAGATTATAATTATCAGACTTGCCGAGACCATAGATACAAGTAGTTCATGTAATCAGGTTCAGGATGTAAACAAGTAGTCATGTAATCAAGTCAAGTTATAGCTATTGTTCGGTCAAGTCAAGTCATTTTTTCATGTTGATATGATTCTGGTATTCAGGTTCAGGTTCAAGTATATGTTCTCCGCCGAAATGAAGACGTACCGGGATAGGTCGTCTTGCCTGAATTTAGGGCCAGATGCTATTTGAATTTATCCATCCACCTCTCCGAAGATGCCAAGTTGATTTATGGCACCGTATATCCGAGGTTTGGATGGATGCGGCCGTAGTAGCAGACTTCATCAGATTCCTTCTCTTTTGCGAAGGGTTTTTGATTGTGGGGACGCTCTTCCCTACAGGCGCAAGCCTCTACAGTTAATTATGTTACCGCATTGCGATAACCACTTTCTCCTGATCCAGAAATTCACTTCGTGTCGTGTGTGTTTGTTTTATTTTTTGGTTGCCCGTGGATTATATACGGAGACAAATTTATGTTGTCACCCGTAGGGCGAGGATTAGTCCAAATCTGTATATCTTAGATTTGGGTTTGGGTTGATTTAAGGATCATTAATCTCATTTCAGATTAAGATCAACTAAAATTTTTGTTAAGGATACGTTAGTCCAATTTGAGACTAAGATCTGCTTAACGGGGTTTTAGGATCATTCAGACCTAACAAAAGAGCATTTGGGCTCCATTGTTTTAGTTTAGGGATGTTACGGTCCATTGTTAGTTTAAGGACGTTTAGGTCTGCAGATCACCATTTTTGAGGTGAGGGTTTAGTTTAAGGATATTTCGGCCCGTAGAGTTTAGTTTGAGGATGTTACGGTCCGTAGATCACCGTTTTATGCCCGTGAATTTGTTACGTGGCGGGATGCATGGCGATGATATGGGATACACCTATTTAGGGTGTGGTTTGGTCTGGGATGTGCACGTCAGTTTAGGAAGTGCACCAAAAATCAGTTAGTTGTCGGGACCCGCCACCTCTCTGAAGACGTTGAGGAATTACAACGACATGTGTCAGAGGTATAGAGAGATATACCCTTGAACCAATCCCCGTGTCCGAGGAAAGAGATCATGGTGGACCATCATTAGACATTTTTTTTTGTTTGGAGAACTAAGATTAACTTAGGAAATATGGGTACTATGATTAACTTGGGCTTGACCCACTCAATGTTCTTTTATTTGAAAGAAGTGCTAAACACTGGTTTTGGCTCAGTCCCCTTTTCATGCAAAAAGTGCTGAGCACTTATGTGAGTTCTGATGCTCACACTTTACTCTCTCTTTTCTTTTGTCTCTATATAGAGTGCAGAGCACTCTTTATGGCGCCCACGTGTTAAACACGTGAGGCGCTAGGCGCTACCTGGTTAGTGTCAAACACTTTATATTCTGTGGCGCCCACATGAGGGTCACATAGGACGCTGGGCGTCGCACCACTGAGTGTGAAGCATTCCTTATTCTGTAGCATCCACGTGAGGGGCACGTGAGGCGCTAGGCGCTGAGCGCCAGCCACTAAGTGCTAAGCACTCTTTATGTTGTAGAGCCTACTTGAGGGGCACGTGAGGCGCTGGGCACCAGCCACTGAGTGCTAAGCACTCTTTATTTCTCTCTCTTTCTTCCCTTTTGAATGATCCGCCGGATCTTTATCTACTTTTGTTTACCTAAAATTTCCAAGAAGCGAGTTCTTCTTCCTCGAGAATTTAATTCTCCGTTCTTTCAAAGCTTTCTCTCTTTTTCTTTCAAAGCTTACGAGGGGGTTCCTCTCTCTCAAACTTGAAGTCTTAGGTCTTTTATATAGTAGAGGCAAATCTGTTGATTAGTTGAAGAAATCTCTCATTGAGAGATCCTAATTGATTTGGGGATTTTTCCCACCGTTGGATCTTTGATCCAATGTCTTCTGTTTTACAGAGATATTTTTCTTGTTTTCAACAAGATTAGGAAAATATTTTCCCACACAGGATTTTTAATCCAAGATCGAAGATTTTTTAATCACCATTGGATTTTTAATCCAACGGTACTCTGTTTTACAGAGAGTAATATTTCTTGCTTAGAAATATTTGAGGAATATTTCCCCAACAGAATTTAATTCTTCATTATGATGATTTATCATCTCCGTTGGATGTTTGATCCAACGGCTCTGTTTAACGGAGAGTAGAATTTAATTCTACCAAGCGCCGGCGCTCACGTGCTATGCACGTGCAGCGCCAATAAGAGATTTTAACTCTGGCGCTGGCGCCCTCGTGGCAAACATGTGAGGCGGTGCCTCTTGAGTTTTGAGCAGAGCTTTTCTCTTTTAAGAGTTTTTTTAACTCTGACGCTAGCGCCTTCATAGAAAACACGTGAGGCGCTGCTTCTTCAGTTTTGAACAGTGCTTTGCTCTTTTATTGCAGAAACAAATGCCCCCACCTCCGCGCTCACGTGGCTCACACATGAGTACAGCGGTGTCATCTTTTCCACCGTTGGATCTTCTCGGAAGTGGAACCATCTCCTTGTGCCTATAAGTAGGGCTTTTGGCCCTTAAGATGACTGATGTTCATCTTCCCTAGACTTCTTCTTTCTGAGAATATAATTCTCTTTCCAGAGCTTAGATCTCTGCGCATGGAAACTCTTTTAGAGTTAGAATTTTACCAAAAACTTGGTAAGAATTACAATCGAACCCATTAACAGAGCTTTGCTCTTTTTAGATCGTAGATCTTAAAATGTATTTTAGGGTTTCTTGACCCGTTAAGCAGAGCTTTGCTCATCTTTCATGAAGAACTCTTAGAGTTTTTTAGGATTTTTCCTGCAAATCATAAAGATCTTAGGGTTTTACCCTGTTAAAAAACTTTTCTTTTGAGGGTTCTGGTAGATTACCCCATTGTTTTACAGAGCATGGCTCTAAGAAATTTTGTGAAATTTTATTCCCTCCTTAATTTTCTGACAGATGTGAAATATGTTTGCAGAGCACAGCTCTCGAGGGAGTTTAACTCCTTAGTCCAATGATATTTCTCATTAAATGAGAATCCTTTTATGATTCTATTCTTAATGAGTGACTGCCCCATCAATGATGAGGCGTCACCTCAATTTTGTGGGCCCCTCTCTATCCCATTGCAATGCAGTACAAAATTTTTTAAGTATCAAAGATCGTTAAAGTTCTGAATGACAACGCCAATAGCTGAACCTTCTCCTTTTGTGCAGGTGCAATGGCATTTGACTCTTCCTTCCCTTTCGTATTTTCAGAGAGTTCCTTTGCCGACGCGCCCGCGGATCAATAAGTTTTCGTACTTATTAAAGATCATGACCCAGAGCAGAAGTCTCTTCACTTGTGGGGGTCATGGTATAATCAGATCCTTCGGGGTCGGCGCATTTTTTCTTGTGCAGCGTCCTCAGAGCCAATTTCAGCGATTCATTATGCTGATTCGTCTCAAGTGATTTATGTCATAGAAGAGGTCAACTGGACTTCGAAGGTTCGCCTTCAGCCCTCTATGGAATCAATACTCGTACAACCGCCGATGGCTTTGGATATCTTGAGGCGGCGTATATGCCAAGGCGAGTCGCGCCCTTAGGGGCAAGTCTATATGATAGGGTTGACTCCTCGCCAATCAGCCGGCTACCTGCAGTGGGCTCGGTATATCTTGTCGGCCAAGAAGTCGCTACGGCTGAAGCTTGGGCTGTATCCTTCCATATATGCGCCCCTTTTCCAATATCCCGCGCCTCATGTATGGTGGGTTAAGGATTTTCTAGAACAGTGGAATATCCCCACCCACACATTTCTTCTATTGGACCGGGAGGTCTCAATTTCCTTGGAGGAGTTTGCGGAAATCTCCGGCTTACCCGTCCGAGGAGAACATTACGAGGAGATACTTCCCCCTGATGAGTACATCTTTTCCAACAAATCAGTCGTGATGGGCCTTACTCCAGAGAATGCTTTTCAACATCAGTTCCCAAGCCTAATCAAGGTGTTGAACATTTATGAGAGTTTGTTCCTAAAGTCCGGAGGGCACGAAGTTGGCTCTGCAGATTTCTTCGCCCGCTTTCTTCGCCCAGACGTCTTGTCAAAACAAGCCGCGAAATTCTCTAAGCTTGAAGACCCGTTCGGTTTTGGTTTGGATAACTTGCCGACGGCAAAGACGGATTTGAGGAATTTTTTCATTCCAGACGTTCTGGTCATCCCTTTCGCAGAGCTCGCCGTTCCAGACATTGACGAAGAGACGTTCTTTCTGGGGTTCACTGGCCTGTGGTTGAATTGGTTTGTGCTTCCGACGCATCCTCGCTATATGAGGCCGTCCGTCTTTTATCCGGCCCACCACATGATTGCAGGGATGCGTGTGGCTGTTGGGATCGCAGGGCTGGCTCATCTATATCACGGCTTGAGCTTAGCGGTAGACACTGCCCAGCCGGGGGTAAAGCCCGTACATCTTCCGTTGCACTACTTCACGTCGTGGATCGAGATGCACGTGCTAGGCTCTTTCAGTGTTCAAAAACGACCCCGCTTCTACGATAGCTACATCTTTCCTCGGGCCATGTATCTGGTTGACCCTTCTGCGTTAGACCCGTCACAGTGAGAGGCTCGGCGACTGGTCCCCCGCCTGCGCATGGTTGGGGACAGCATGACTTTTGTCGATAGAGTCTTGACTATCAGCAAGGAATCTACCAAGTTAGTGCAACCGCTGCATGACACTTTCAAAGACGGGGCTTCCACGTTGAAGGCTTGGGAAATCTTGCACTTATATTCTATTAGTCCGGGCTTTTTAGTATTCAGGAAGAACGCCTCGGCACTGTTCATGAGGTACAACTCGCACCGCTTCGCCAAACAGTCAGGTTATAATCAGGGTGTTCCCCTCGAGGCATTCTTAGCTGAGCCGGCTGCTATGGAGGAGGGTATTCGCGGCGTGGTGCACCACTTTATGCGATTAAATACGGGGTCCAATTTTCTCATTAGCGAGCCGAGTTATGTGCCGAAAGCTTCAAACGCTTACGTGGCATGGTACCGGTATGCGACGGGCCCTATTATTTGGGAAGAAAGGTGGTTATTGCTCGATCAAAAGGATGCAGTACCCGCTGGTAATTCGTCTGTCCCCTTGAAGCGACGGATTGTCGTTCGTCCCTCCTTAAGAGAAGATATTATGGCCGTGGTCCCACGAGCTTTCCCTGAGATGATTCAATCGGGTGTTCCCGCAACTGCGGTAGCTGTGGCGTCTCCGAAATCTGGCGCTAGTACGGATATTGGGACCCGTCTCCCGAAAATGCCTGTCAAGCGTAAGCTCTTGTCATCAGCCGCTGGTGTTCATTCTCAGAAGAAGAAGAAGTCTCTATTTTCTGCCGATGTCGTATTCGGCCAGGAGCCACATGCTCCCTACAGTGAGGGCTTGTGCGAATACGGTACCAACGAAGGTTTGTTCGACACGCCCGCAACCGATACTGACCTGCAGGCTGCCCTCGCAGCTTCCGAGTGACTGGCTCGTGAGGAAGCGACATTGATCTCTATCGCGAAGTCAGGTATACTTCAGTTATATTCTTATGTGCCTATCCCTTCTCTCTCTGTTATCCTTCTATTAACGCTTTCTTCTTCAATAGGTATTTCTGCCGAAGAGGCTTTCGAGGCTTCCCTCAGGACGTTCGAGGAGGAAGAGAGGCTCCACGCTTCTTTGGGCCTTGGTATAATTCGTTCCATTACGCCTTTACTCTTTTTATTCATGATCTGACCCTTCTCTTCGCCGTATTGCAGGAACTACCGCAACTCAAGTCATTCCAAGTGCAGTGCCAATCCCAAGTGGCGATACAGCAAAGCTTCTAGAGCCAGCTACTATGGCCATGGCCATCCCAAAGTCACCACAGGAAGCGTTGCTGAAGCAGCCGATGATGGACGCCGTAGCGGCTCCGGAGGCAGAGCTCAGTTCGGACGATGATGCCCCTCTGTCGAAGGTCTTAAGGAGGTCAGTTCTCACTGCTCAGACTGAAAGGAAGCGCAGGAAGCATGCAGCGAGGGAACGCGATGCTGTTTTGGCCGCAGGTGCAGGCTCAACCAGTATTCCTCCTGCTGACATTCCTTCGGCGGATGTTCCTTCCGCCCTGTCTACTGCCCGTAGACAGGTTGCACGTGCAGCTCGGGAAGAAACTGAAAAGATACTTCAAGGTAACGTAACACCTAGTCCTTTATTAGAACTTGGTCCTCGAATTCTGACATACATATTTTCTTTTAAGCAGGGCCGAGTCTTGACGATGGTATAGCAGGTGAAACACCAATGATTACAGAGCCCGAAGTAGCCACTCTTTCTCGGGAATCTGGGACTGTCCAGACTGCTGCTCTTTCTCCTTGTGGCTTTTTGGTATCGACGGGTGTCACAAGCATTACGACGGCCCTCGTCGAGTCAGGGGATGAAGCTATGGGTGCAAAATCTATTCCCTCGAGAGAGAGTGAGGAAGCCATTACACTTGGTGACGCTTCCGGCGCGGTTTTGGTCCCTGATCTATCAGGTAGTCCTTAGGTTGTTGTTTTTGAGTTTTTCAATCCTGTTAAGCCCTTCTGATGATATTTCGTTTGTCTTGAGCATAGGCGCAGTAAACCCTGAAGCCGTGCCGGCTGAAGAAGTGTCACCGGCCGCTGTTTTGACGGTCGTTGTCCCTTCGCTTTCTTCTGCGCCTCCTCAAATCTTGGAAGGTATGGGTTTCTCACTTATTTGTTTCACTGTGGATACATCCTCCTTGTATTGACTGTATATTGTCGCAACTCTGCAGGAGTACTTTTCGACCATTTGTACCAAGTGTTAAACCCGCATTTTTCATTTCATTCGGAAATCGTTCCACCTTATGGTATTGGTCAGTATATTCTTCACTTAATGTTTCTCCCCTTTTTTTATGAGTAGACTTATTGTTGCTGAGCTTTCCTTATATTGACCACAATATCACGGGTCGGAGGAGGAGACGAAAGAATAGTTGCGCCTCCGGTACTCCCTGTTCTTCCGCCTGCCACAGCCGGTACGATAGATTCCATCCCTCAGGTATTTTCTTTGTCTCCCGAGTTGAAATTTGACCGTAATTCATTTTGCAGCGATTAAACCCGCTCCAACTCCTTTTGAATCTCGCATTCCAATGCCCGCAGGGCCCTTCGCTAGACGTATATCCTCCAGGGGAGCCGCGAATAGTCAGCGAACGTTAAGAGAGTTTAATAAAGATCTTAATGCTGAGGCCCTCACTTCTGCTACGGATTTTGCCATCGAAGTCAATGCAATGCTGGCGACGCTCGTGAACTTCCATAATGAAGATCTTGTCGGTTCTTGGGTTGATTATTGTAGGAAGAACGAGGCTTGCCTGCACGAGATTGAGCTTAAGCGTCTAGCTCCTGAGGTGTTGGACTCAAACTCTCAGCGGGCTGCGTGGGTCGAGTAGAGTGTTCCTTTCAATCGCCATTTTGAACAAGAGGTGGCCATGAGATGAAAGGAACATGAGGCAGCTTCCAGCGAATCCGTCCAATTGTGCGCCCAGGTTGAAGCGAATGCTGCGCAGCTAAAACCTATTTTCGACAACCTCCATCGATGTATTTCGGATGGGTTGACGCTAAGGCGGAAACTTGACTTCACCGAGTGGGTCACGCAGGACTGCGAAGCTGCTAAGCAAGAAATCGATTAAAAGCTTTCACCCTATTTGCAGCAACGGACTCAAATCGAAGCGGAGTTGGCCGCTGTAGCTGACCACGAGAAAGAATTGAGAGGAGCGCGCGAGCGGCTTGTCAATTTTTTGAAGATGCCTTCACCTTAATAACTGTCATTATACCCCTTTTCTTGTATTGGTTGTAAACTCGTGATTCATGAATAACATGTATTCATTTTGATTTCTTTATGAAATGTATCTTGTATTCACTTGAATTCATTAATAAAAGACATATTTTATTTCATACTGGCATTTTTCTTTTCTTCGATGTCTCGATCTGGTGTGAAGTAGTATATATACTCTTTTCGGAGTTTGTAGTTTATTCACTCATCCCGGAGTCTCTATTTTATGAACTCATTTCGGAGTTTGTAGTTTACCTTCCTTGGGCCTATAGGCAAACATGTCCTAACGTTACAGTTAACCCCTGCTCTTTACGACAGAGGGCCGTTAGGGTCTATTGTACTAGGGTTTTATCCGTCGTACTGTCTTGTTGGCTGATGCATTCCTCGATATGCAGACTTTACGCTGCTGTTCGAGTAGTCCTGCGACTGTCGTGTTTCTGATCCCTTCAAGGGCCGGACAAGACGTCTTCAAGTAATCTCCTTAGGTCCTATTACCGTCGGAAAAGCGAATGTTAGGAATTTTCCATTACGCTTTTTACTTGAGGTTAGGCTCAATTTGGGAGCCCCGATGAGTCATAACCACTCCGCGCTGATGTGGGATGATCTCCGATAGTCTTTCAGGTTTTATTTGAGTTGCCATCAAGACCTTGAAGTTAGGAATTTGGCCTTTGCTTCCTTTGTTGACGCCGCGTCTGCTGTAATGAGACGAATGTCGAGGTGATCTCTAGGTTGTTTGTGAACCGTCGAGGCTTGGAACTATGGACTTTGTCGTGGCTCCGCTTTGTTGATGTTGTGTCTTCTGTAATGAGACGAATGTCAAGGTGGTCTCTAGGTTTTCTGTGAACCGTCTAGATTTAGAACTAGGGACTTTGCCATGGCTCCGTTTTGTTGACCCTGGGGTTGCTTGTTGACGTCGCGTCTGCATCCTATTGGAGTGAGAAGAAACGCCGTTGTTGATCTCTAGGCTGTCTGTGAATCGTCGAGATTTGGAACTAGGGAATTTTCCATAGCTCCGTTTTGTTGACATCGCATCTGCTGTAATGAGACGAATGTCGAGATGGTCTCTAGATTGTCTGTGAATCGTCGAGATTTGGAACTAGGGACTTTTCTATGGCTCCTTTTTGTTGACCCTGGGGTCGCTTGTTGACGTCGTGTCTGCATCCTATTGGAGTGAGAAGAAACGCCGTTGTTAATCTCTAGGCCGTACATGTTGCCGTCGAGACCTGGCTCTCCTTCTGATGGAGCCTGGTAGGAAAATGTGGTTCCCTTTTCGTTTGTGCCCATGGATTGTATACAGGGGTTGATGTGGACTCACCTGCAGGGCAAAAGTTTCATTTTTTTTCCATGACGCTCTATCATTTCAGCTTTTTATATAGCGAAAGTCGCGATTGCCCAATCATTTCGGCTTTTTATCGTTTTGCCGATTCATTTCGGCTATTTTTTCTTTTTACTCGCTGCTTTTTATTGCGAGTTGCCCAAACATTTCGGCTATTTTTTATGTGTATATTTTGCTCGCTGATTTTTATTGCGAGTCTGAAGCTTAAGGTTTGATACCAATTTTAGCATCAGCATCGCTGCGATTGGAATATTGGCAGGAGTAAATCATCATTTTCCATAAAAGGAATTTAAATTTGATACTGTTCAAGCATCAACATCGCTACAACTGGGATGTTACCAAGAGCGAATCATAATTTGCCTTTGTAGATTTAAACAAAGATGGCTTAGCAAACCACGGTTAAGGTCCTGTCGATAAGGCTTTTTGACTCTATGAGCTGTAAGGGTCTCATAGAGGGTTTTCTCCCTACGCGTCGTGAAGATCTTGTAGGTGTAAGTTCTCCCTAGAAGTCGTGAGGACTCCTAAGTGATATTTTCCCTTACAAGTCGTAAGGATCGTACAAGAGTGTTTTCTCCCTAGGAATCGTGGGGATTCTTAAGTATGTGTTCTCTTATAAGTCGTAAGAATCTTACAAGAGTGTTTTCTTCTTATAAGTCGAAAGGACTTACAAGTGTCATTCACCATATGACCATATGAGGACATTTCTCGTGATTGGTAGAACTTGGTGGGGGGAAACGTTTATTTATGCCCGTGGATTGTATACAAGGGACAATATCGGGACGCCTGTAGGGCAACTTGGAGAGTATGACAGCTTAAGGACAGGTTTGGATCCCTATAACTTAAGACTTTGAATCCTATGAGCCGTGAGGGTCTCATAGGGGTGTTCTCCTCACGAGTCGAGAGGATCTCGAAAATGAAAATTTTACGAGATTGCGCCCTTTCGGGTTTTCACAAGCTCGCCGGTAGCCCTGCTTTTTTTACTCACGGCGCCCTATCGGGTTTTCATCCGTGCCCATTTCGCTTGTGGACGTACCGGTTTTTTTTTTGAAACAAGATTGCACCCTTTCGGGTTTTCACAAGCTTGCCGGTAGCCCTGCTGTTTTTACTCACGGCGCCCTTTCCGGTTTTCATCTGTGCCCATTTCGCTTGTGGACGTATCGGTTTTTTTACTCGTTTTTTTGCCAATAGAACTTAGGGGGACATCGCCACCGGAGTAGCTGTGTAGCCAGCGGGACTTAAGTTGCGGTCCTTGCCGTTGGGAATTGTGGACTTGAATTCCATTATCTCCGTGCTTGAGGCGACGTATTAGTTTAAGGACATTACGGTCCATTGTTAGTTTAGGGACATCTCGGTCCAGGGCCAGCTTCGAGGCGAAGTTTTGCCGGATACTACTTACAAGTCTTGGCTCAGGAAGACAGAGAGCGGACACGAGCGTCGTCATCTATCATTAACTTGAGTCGTGACTTGTCAAGCGTAGTATTTCTTAAGGAACCGGCCGTTTATTGGCCAGAAGGGTCTTTCGCCATGCATATCCATGAGCAAGTAGGCCCCACCTTGGTAGACGTTGCCTTATGATGTACGAACCCTTATAGTTCGGCTCGAATTTCCCCCACTTTGCACGGCTGGGGATCATAGGTCTTTTTATGACTAGTACGAGTTCGCCTTGGCGAAATGTTCTTGGTCTGGTCAGTCTTTCATATGAGCGTGTCATCCTTGCTTTGTAAGCTTCCAGGTTTTGCTGCGCCATGAGACGAGTTTCATCGAGGGCATCGAGCTCTTCAAGCCGGAGATGGGCATTTTCTTCGTCCGTCAGCTCATATCGAACTGCCACTCGTAAAGAGGGTAGCTCTATCTCCAAGGGAAGTACCACTTCCATGCCGAATACCAATGCGAATGGCGTTGTATTCGTTGCCATTTTGAACGTGATTCGATACGCCCAGAGAGCTTCATGCAGTCTTTCGTGCCAGTCTTTTTTATTTCTGGACACCGTTTTCTTTAAGATCTTCTACAAGGTCTTGTTGAACACCTCAGCTAGATCGTTAGCTCAGGGATTATAGACCGAAGAGTATCTCCAATCTATATTATGCTGCTGTGCGAAGCGACTAATATTATGGCTTCTGTAGGCCGGCCCATTATCCGAGATGATTCATCGCGGAGTGCCGAACCGGTAGATGACGTGTGTCATGAAGAAATGGAGGATGTTCTCCGTCTTCACTTCCTTTACCGGTACTGCCTCTGCCCACTTAGAGAAGTAATCAGTTGTTGCTAATATGAACCAATGTCTCTTGGATGATGTTGGTTCGATGGGAACAATTATATCAGTTCCCAACATTTCGAACGGCCAACTAGCCAGTGTTGGGTGTAGCTGGTTTCGATGCTGGTGGATGAAGTCCTCATGAATTTCGCACGAGTGACACTGCTTTGCATTTTCGAGGCAGTCCTGAATCATCGTGGGACAATAGTAACCCATTCTCTTGATCTTCATCTTCATCTTTGGCCCGGCCTGATGGGAACCGCAGAGTCCGTCGTGAGTTTCTCGGACGACCCTTTTTGCTTCTTCTGGTCCCAGGCATCTCAGCCACAGACAGTCGAATGATCTCTTTTATAGAGTATCATTGACGAAGACAAAAGACAGAGCTCGCTTCATGAGCTGATGGCTTGATGATGCATTTTCGGGCGTTTGATGAGGATTTGAAGTAGTCTATGAAGACTTCCCTCCAATCCTTGCCCTTTTCTTTGTCTTCTATCTGGATGACCGCTTGTTTGGTTGCTTCTTCTCCTCCAGACGACTTCGGAGATATTTCTGTTGGCACGAGAATCCGGTGGCTTTGCACAATGATCCTTACGTCATCGAGGTTTTCGTCGGCAAGTTCTTTAGCGAGCTTGGCTAACGCATCCGCCTTGCTATTTTCCGCACGCGATATTCTTTCCAGGATGTAGGAAAAAATTTGAGTCAACAGTCGCTGCACTCTTTCGCCATATTTTACCAACTCCGGTTTACACGTCTGATAGTCGCCGTTTACTTTGCTAACGACTAGTTGGGAGTCTCCATATATGAGGAGGTTTTCGATTCCCATGTCGATAGCAATCTTAAGACCCGCTATCACAGCTTCGTATTCAGCCTTGTTGTTTATCCTTGGTTCTGTTAAGCAAATGGCGAAACGCGTTATCCCTCCTTGCGGAGTCACGAACATAAGGCCCATCCCAACTTTGATTATGGGGGTGCTTTGCTTTCCCTTCTTCAAGGAAGATGCTCCGTCGAAGTATAGTTCCCATCGGGCATTATTTCCTTCCTTCCCTACTTTGATTGTATCGAACGCGTGTTCATCCGACAATTTGCAATTTAAGGAAGAGTCGGCTGGTATTGGATGCTCAGTGAGAAAATCGGTGATGGCCTGGCCTTTCACTGCCTTGAAGGGTCGATACGTTATCGAGAACTCCATTAAGAGGAGGGCCCATTTGGCAAGCCTTCCTGTTAGTATGACTCTTGACATTAAATATTTGAGAGAATCCACTTTTGATATGAGATGGACCTCATGTGCCAAAGCATAATGTTGAAGCATCATGATCGCGAAGATCAGTGCTAGGCAATGCTTTTCGATGGGGGTAGTTGTTTTTTGCCCCTAGGAGAACTCGACTCAAATAGTAGAGAGCTCTCTCCTTTCCTTGATCGTTCTCCTGTGCCCATAGCGCGTCTAAAGAACCTTCAAGGGCCGTTCTATATAGGATGAGGGGCTTTCCCTTGACCGAAGCAGTCAGTACCAGCGGGTTCTGCAGATATTGCTTTATTTCGACTAGTGCATTTTGGCATCTACGATCCCAATCGAATGGGGTCCCCTTCTTCATTAGATGAATGTAGGGGTGGCATTTGCCGGAGAGGTTAGCTATGAACTGTCGGATATACGCGAACTTTCCTTAAAGAGACCGCAGTTGCTTGAGAGTTCTTGGCGGGGGCATTTCCTTAATCGCCTTGATCTTTGATGGGTCTATTTCGATGCCTCGGTGTCATACGATGAATCCTAGGAATTTTCCTGAGGAGACTCCAAACACGCATTTCAGAGGGTTCATCTTCAGATTATATTTCCGGAGACGCTGGAACACTATTTTCAAATGCTCCCAGTACTCCTCGTACGATTTGCTTTTCACCATGAGGTCGTCGATATAACATTTGACAATCTTGTGTATAAGGTCATCGAAGATCTTCGTCATGGCCCTCTAGCAGGTAGCGCCATCGCTCTTCAGACCGAAGGGCATCACTTTATAGCAAAATATGCCCAGCGGATTCCGGAAGGCGGTATGCTTTTGGTCTTTTGGTGAGGGGTCGCCGGAACTTGTTTCGATCCTCGCCAGAACTTGATTTCTTGCTAACTCCACTTGTACTCTTCTTGTACTTGAGAAAATTTGACAGTTTTGGCTAGAATTTTCAGAATGTGGAAGGGCTAGGGTATGTGGTAGTATTTATAGTATGGAATTAGGGTTTTAGGATTAAAAGAGTGATTTAAAATGTGATAAATTGGGGAATTGAGGGGTCTCTGTTTGATTGCAGAGTAATCAAACAGTGCAGGGATGATGGGGGTAGGGAAAAATACTCGTGTGCCAAACCCGGGCACCATCACCTACGGATGGACCATCGGCGCCGACCCTAATGAGGATCTCGCCGGTCGTTTGGTGAGGGGGAGCCGGTAGATTTATACCATGTGTTCAATCCTCAGTTAACTCTAATGTGCACATGTTTGTTTTCTATAGCTTTTCATTTTTATGTGCAGTGCACGTGTAAAATTTTGGGGTTCCAAAAAGTTAAAAAGAAAAATCTGAAAAAAATATATTGTGTGTGATGGGGTTCGAACACAGGGCTATGTCACAGCAGTGCAAGGGCTTTACCAGTGAGTTATAAATTGTTTCTTGCTGTTCTTAGCAAAAATTAACTTTTAAAGTGTACTCAGGCTTCTAAACTCCTTTTTGTACATTAACTTGAAAATTTTTTGTACAGTAAATTCAAAGTTGTTACAATTATAGTACATACATTATGATATTCAGCAAATAGTACCAGGTTACAGTTTTATAGTATCCGTACTGATAATGGGTTATCCAGTTGCATGCTGGAACATCACAATATTATTATAATACTATATTTCTTCAATATGTTATCTAGATTACAATATTCATGGTAATGGACGTGAAACGGTTATTACAGATAGATACATATACATTCTAGCATTAGTTATGTTTACCGTGTTTCGATGTTGGTTACAGTTTTACATTTGGTGTCTATTATGGTTAATATACATTGCATGACATGTTCACGACACACTACCAGAATTGTTACTTGGATCTTTTACTAATGTCGACAATCCTGATTTGTTGTCCTGACGGACATGACTTGTTGTCTACATAGACATGACATGTACCTGCTTGATCCTGTGTTGACATTAGATTTATATCATCAATACCCGACTTGAACACGAAACTTTGGGGGTAAGTGGAAATCAATAATGAAACCTGACTTGTAACTCAACAGTTCGATACTTCAGATACTGATCAGTCTTTATGGGCTCGGCCAGCCCCGAAATGATGCTGCTGATATCATTCATCCGTACATGTTACATGTTTACTGCTTAGCGTCACGTCTCAGATTCAGCCCGAGAATCTTGACCGGTGTCCCGGGCACGCACGGGATACTATTGAGTTATATCAATGATTCCATTAAATTGATTTCAAAGACTTATAGAATAGATAACATATAAGCACAGATTTTAGGATACACATCACATACATAGATCACTGTTTTATACCTGTGTATTATTTATATTCATGTTTAATCATAGCATCATATCCTAGTTATTACGATTATTTTGATATTATGACGCACCGACGTCTGATATTTGCATAGCCCAGTTTCTCTGACATTATCGTAGGAAGATCAGGAGTATTTTAGCAAGCAAGCTGAGAAATGAGTAGCTAGATATTTAGTTTAGAGATACTTAGTTTCTTTTATTTCCATAATTTTATTTTATCGATGTGATCCCATAAGGGACATAATTCAGAGATTGTTTTTATTGGATCTTGATTCGTTTCCGTTATATGTATTTCTTGACTTTTATTTCCTGTGGCAGATGGACATGTGTTAGTTAGATTTTATTTGTTGTTCTTGATATCAGATTGACAACTGTAATGTGACTATGGAGGTATTATTCATATCCATGGGTAGCATGGTTAGCTCTGTTACGTGTCGTGTTTACGTATTTAGGGAAGCAGGGTGTGACATTATGAGAGCTTCATCAAAGAACATGTTTGTTTTCTCGCAATGATTAGAGTAGGTCAAACCCCCTCTGTAGCGCTATTCTCGATCCGCCTCCCCTTAACCATAGCACTACGCTCGATCTCTTCAAAATACTCTCCGGCGAGCTTCACATGGCACTTTCACCCGTCGCCTACCGCCACGTCATCACATTACTACTTCAGTCCTACCGCAACATGGATGTCCTCAAGCTGTTCGAAGAAATGATCGAGAGAAGAATGAATCTTGACTCTAATTCGAACTCGATCGATACATCGTTTGTTATTTCTTGTTGAGTTCTAACGTCAAAGCCGGCGATGTAAGAAGTTGTATGGAATTGTTCACTAGAGCTAGTGAGTTGAAAAAGTGTGGAATGGATGGAGATAATGGTGCTTTGTATGTGTTTGTGTAAACGCTTGAGAGGGAGGGAGGGAGAGATTGAGAGTGGGTGAGAGAGATTTTTTTGAGTTCTTTATTGTTTATAATATATTTGTATAAATTTTGGAGATAATAGTGTTTGGAATGTGTTTATATAAATTTTGAAGATATTGGTGCTTGAAATAGATTTGTATAAATGCTTGAGAGAGCAAGAGAATTTTTTGAGTTGTTTAATGTTTAAATTGAAGATCGATTAAGCTAAATTGTATGAAGTATCCGAATGCATTCTATTCTCATATCTTAATATAATTTCCTTCATTTTGTATTAGTAACCCAACTCGTAAATCGATACAAAAAATATGCCACGATATCCATTTAAAGTATCACCATCTTAAAAGCATCTAAATTTGAAATCAAAAGGAGGGATTTGATTGCTTTCCTTGTCGCCAACGTAAGGATCGACGATGGCCTCCTCGGCTCTAATGGTAGGATCTTGATTCAAGATATCGCCGCCTTTTAAGTAAGGCCACGATTCATCGTAGATGTCAAGAACCACATCGCCGTTGCTGGAGCTCAAGGTATTGCCGCCTCTGATGTTGTATTCGTTCTCCATCTCATCTTTTGCTTCTGATTGTCTTCATCGTCGCCTCCGTGTGCCCCGCCGTCGTACCCATCAATTCACACTTACAAAACACGATTCATATTCCAAACACCATCTAAAATGACATTAATACAAACAATATCTTTATCATTCAAGTATTTATACAAACACATTCCAAGTATCATTCATTAACATAAAATTTATTACAACAAACAATATCTTTATCATTCAATCGTTTATACAAACACATTCCAAACATCATTCAACAAATCCTTGATTATTCTCTTGAATTGGAATGAAATCATATAATTAGAAGGAAAAGTAAGCAAGAATAGTTGATAACATAATCGGGCTGAAATCACATAATTGACAACCTACTTGAATTGGGATGTAATCACGTTGAGGCGGCGGCACATTAGGGAGATGGTGTCCACATCGGAGTGGGTAGTGAGGAGAGCTCGTCGAAGACTACGAGCATGTGGTGGAGGCGGCGGCACGTGAGGGAGAAGGTGTTCACGTCGAAGTGGGCAGCTGGGAGTGGGCAGCGAGGAGAGGATTATGATGATGGTGCTGCAGATCTTGACCTTCGAGAAACTTGGTGGCTGTGATGGAGGAATGGTCAGCGATGATTACGCCTTCTTCATCGATCTCGATCAATCAAACCCAAGAAATTATGGGGTTGAGAGAAGACGGTGTGTTAAAATGAGAAGGAAGGGTACTTTGGAGATTAAAAAAATAAAAAGTCACAAGAAGGTTGTAAAATAACTTTAGAAATGGAAACCTTACGGCAGAGGGGTCGCTGGGGGTCGGGTTTAACGGAGGAAAGCTCAGAGTGTTCCTGTGCTGGAAAATTTCACCATGATGGTTTTGGTAACATTTGCAACAGTATATAGTGGTTTTGGTGAAAGTTTCCTATTATGAACTAGGGTAACACCCATGTGTGATGCGAGAAGTTTAGGGTGATAATTGTTCATTAAGTCTTCAAGTAATGATGGAATATATTTCTCAATTCTTTTAATTATATAAGGAAGTTGCACCTATAATTATTTGGTAAAAAGGTCTCCTCAAATTGTATGCCTCATTTTTAAAACGGTTTAAATCATTATTCTGTACCTAGTAATAGCTGAAATTTCTTAGATGTTATGTAGAAATAAATAAAGCAATTGAAGATACGGAATTAATTGGATGTTCTCAGCAGAAAAAATTACCTATTGAGAGTTGTAACCTCTTGTAGGAAATTGTAATAACCCATATAAAAATTAACTCATTTTCTTTCTTTTATATATATAACTCATCCTTATTTACTTTTGCCACACATTTGTTAAACCTGTTGAAAGTTATCATCTTTTAGTATGCATGTAGTAGTTGATTCTGTGGTATCATTTGCAGGTTTAAAGACTTATATGAGCTTGGGGGAACCAGGTTACAAAGGAGTAGTGGACTATGTTGAGGCACCCTACAGCTTAATTAAGTGAGCAACTGAAAATCCTAAGATATGACTTGATTGCTGAAATTAAAAGCTTACCAATGAATAACTTTGGAAAGATTACTGGAGGAAGTTGAATGGACAAAATTTGAGAAGAAACGAAGATGGAAGTACTGAATATGACTTGCTACATCTGGGGAAATCAAAAGAGATGCTGCAGGAGAAAATGCACCAGTGACAATATTGTATCAAATTAATTGTGTTTTGTTAAGAATGAGTAGGTTCAGGTCTTGCTAATACTATTAGGGTTGTTAGGAGTTGAACTATTTAGTGTCGGCCGGCCTATGGCTTATTTTGTTTCAATTTGATATCTTGAGTAGTTTTAACATTATTACATACTGTGCATATTAGAGACCGTTAGTTACGGTCTTTAATACCAAGTTCACGATTTCTAATAAACAGACGCGGAAGGATTGGTCTCTTATTCGTCTATTAGCGACCGTTTAAGGACAGTCGCTATTAATTTATTAGCGACCGTATGTAACGGTATCCAATGTTGTGACACATGGAAAACCAACCAATTTTCAACGGTTTCATATATCAGCATACGGTCACTATTAAGTATATTAGTGACCGTTCATATAACTAGAACGGTCGCTAATACCTATTTAATTGGAAAAAATCACAGAAAACCCAATATTCCATACAATAATACACAAAATCACAATTAGTATATTACACAACAATCGCATGTCGCATACAAACCAACATATAAACACAATATAAACTCAAATGAACAAACCAATACATATAAACACGATACACGATATATCCAATAATATCAACTCAAACACATACAATAATAGTGTTTTTAATTCAAACAACACAATACGAACGCCATATGTCCAACAATACGAAAAACTATCCAAATCGCGTACAATCTCAGCTCACTCAACCGATTCAAAACCTACAAATCCGAATAAATAAATAAATATATGAACTCAAATCATAATCTTCGAAATTAAATAACGCGCTGGCTACACTAATTAACACATGTATATATATACCTCACTAACTCCCACCACTGCCATCGCCACCAGAACATCGCCTTAACCAGTATCTGTCCGATTCATCGATATCTTCCTGCAACAATGTTGTCGAAAAACGGTCCCCATTGCGAAGGCAGAAGGTGAGGGTAGTACCCTCTTGTTTGCGGAGGCGGAAACGGAGGGTAGTACCCCCGTTGCGGAGGCGGAGGGTAAGGGTAGTACCCCCATTGCGGAAGCAGAGGCGGAGGGTAATACAACGACGACGGTCTTTGTGTTACAGGAGGGTAATACGCACACTATGTCCAAGGAAGGTAATACGGAGACTGCGATGGCCATGAACCCTGTGCTGACCACGGTTGCGAAGGCCGACCGTGTTATTGCGGGAATTGATCCATAAACGCCTCCATACCATCTCTCCATGCCTTTTCCTCTTCCGCACTCTTCTTTTCTGCTTCACACATACTCCCGATCCCCTCCTGTTGCTCTTGGATCCGCTGTGTCTCGACCGTTTGTTGGTTGGAGAAAGCGGGCAATGTACTTGAAGTTCCTCTGACGGAACTCGACCTCACTAGACTAACGGGACCACCGTAAACAGAATAACGGTCGTGTTCTCTTGGGCGACGGAAAAACTGATCTAATATAGTTACCTTGGCCTCCTTAGAAAGAGGATCGTCAGCCGGAAAATCGCGATTTAATTCCCAATAGGTCCTCTCCGTCTCCTCGAACTCCGCCCTCGATAAATAAAATAGTAATTACATTTCTTTGCGAAATTAACAATTAAGTGAATTTATTTAAAAGAATTTATAAATGTAATCTCACCATATGTTGAGTGGTTATATCCATTCTTTCTTCTAGTATACCTTCTCTAGTGTGCAATGCCTTCCTAGTCTCACCAAGGCTCGACTTTTTCCCAACCTTCTCTTGTACCGGATATATGATTTATATATGTGTGAGGATATGTATCGATAAACATAAAAAATCGAACATATATCTAATTAAAAATAAACTCACCAAAATAGACCTATACTGATCAGTAGCAACTGATCCACTATAATAGTCATTCGTGGCTTTCACTCAGTTCTGCTTATTCCTTTTTAATTCTTCCTGCATATTTTGAAGATAACATATATCAATATAAATTAATCTAAATTCGGTGTCCAAATCAATTAGGTATCTTTTTCATTACCATTGTCTCGGGTGTATCCTGATACAATAGGAGAATGGCAAACTGGTCCTTAGAGTTGATAGACGGAAGAGTGGCAATGTAAGTAAGCGCTTGTGCTCGTGCCGCTAACTTGCGACCAAGACGGAATACAAAATAAAAAATTTCTAAACAAGAGCATGAACTCTACCACCTAGAACCGAATATAAACACTAAATTAGTAACCAGAAAGAGATTAACTACTCGGATAGATGATAGCTACCTTTGTAGTTGTGTCCTTCGTCTTCTATTGTAACATTCAGAAAATTTGGAAACGAATAAAATTAATTAATTAAATAATAAAGTGTTAAATTAAAAAGTTACTAAAACCAAATAAGACAATTTCATAAGATATATGTAAAACAAATTAAATATTATTTTTAGTATGCAACATAAATAAATTATAAGGGTTTAAATGTGAATTTTAGCTTCATTTTAATAAAAAGAGTGTTTTATTATAACATTAGTTGTGAAGGGTTTTTATATAAAATTTAGGAAAATTATGCAAATTTGGTTTTGTGAGGGTGTAAGGGGAAAATGGGTAGAAAATGTATTAGTTCAGAATTTAATTACAAATTGAGTCAATTTGGAAAAGATAATGTTTTGCCACCACCTCCTCTCATGCACAATACCATCCCCACACCTCCTGCTTGCATGAAACCACCACATCTTCTTGGTGACACCTCCTCCTACACCTCACCCTTCCCCTCACCATTTATATAAGGTGTTCAGATCAATTAATCAAGTTAAAACTTCTGAAAATTTGATAGAAAGAAAAGAAAAACAAAACAAAATAAAGAAGAACAAGAGAAGAGAAAAGAAGAGGAACTGGGTAAGGAGTTCATCATCAAGCTAGGGCTAGGAGCTTGTGCATCTTGGGGAGAATTATTCCAGCAATATTTTTGAGGGTAAAATCCTTAATCACAGTAGGGATTTAATTCTGTAACTAGTTCATAGTTTGAAACCAAAGTGTCCATAATATCGTATTTTTAGCAAAACTGAACTCTGTTATAATCTGCTATAGTTGAGATAAAAATTAAATTAACAAAACAGTGCCAGAATGATGTATGTGGGACCTCGAACAAACTATAGAAGCACGTGCCTGGGGGATCGGTTTTGGGCCGGCGACCATTAGACAAATTCCGGCGTCGCCGGATTTTTGTGGAAGTTTGGTGATTTGGCTTTTTGGGTAGGTCTCTGTGTAGATTTTTGGTTAATTTGGTATTGTTTAAGTAAGTTATTTTAACTGTATATAAAATATGAAAGCTAATATCGGAAAAAGGTATCTAAAATCTAAAATACGACACGGTTATAACGTAGCGCGTTCTGTTTTCAGTCGCGATGCAGCGTATGGTTAAAATCCAGTAAGGTTAGGTGTATGATAGCTTGAAATAGTCGTATTCAATATAATTAGTACGTAGGAACGTATGTTTGCATATTCTCCGTACCGGAATAACCGTTTCCTTATATAAGTTAATTTTCGATGTTAGATTCAAATACGGGAACTTCGGAGGCCGCGAGAAAAGGAAAAGGATTGGCGATTCCTGAGTGGATACGACGTATTTCCGGTGAGTAGATTTACATCTACGGGGGAAGTCGGGTGGATGGCGTATAGCACCCCAGCAACCTTATAATTATTATTATGATATCTACTTAGGTTTAGCTTTTCGTCAAAATATTGATATGATATTACATCTTGTATACCCTCCATTTGCATAAAGTTTTATATATAGTTTTTAAATGAGATATACGTGATATTTGATCCATACGATATGGGTATGATTTGATGAGTTTGTATGAGGAATCATGCCGTAATTAAGATGATATGGATATAGCGATATGATGAGCTATAATACAAGGATTTATACGTATCGTAAATAATGAACTTTGTATGCCGAATAACGGCCAATTTATTCTTTGACTCGTAGAGATAGATTATGTTCTGTTTTAGGTGGTAATACTTGTGTGAGCTATATTATTCTACAAACTACGGTTCGTTGTCTTTTAAATAAACTATCGGGATGCGTGCCAGTTTCTAAAACAAACATCTCTTTTAAGTCTAAGGCAGCTTCCTTATTTCAATCTTAATGTTCCGATCATTTTTAAAGATAATGGTATAGCTCATAACAAGTAATTACAGTAAGTACGTTTAGATTACTTATAGGTTTGCATTATGTATTCTATATTATATGTTTCCGCGTTACACAGACTCTGATAGAACACTGCACAAATACCAATGAGTACTATGCTGCACAAGCACATAAATATATGTTACACTACACCTCATTGGTACTGTCATGTCACTGTAGAATCGTTCTGATAGATATGTGTTGATATATAGATTGTTACACCGTAGAACACTTGCACAAATACTAATGATTTCCATGTTGCACTAGCACAGACGCGTATACTACACTACTTACGTAGTCGTTTCCTATTCATGTTGTAGCACTATAGATGATGTATTTGATTTTCCTGGGATTTCTGAGTATTTTACTCCTGATGATATATATATCGGTGGTATGGGACACTGTTATATATATATACATATATAGTATATCATCAATACAAACTATGCAATTATTCTTATTCCTTACTTGATATTTTGAGATGATGAGTAAAATGTCCACCATGAGTTTTGTGTTTTCTGGTTTTGTTCCGGACCGAGTGGGGGAGATATACGATCGCGGATTTTACGTTATCCAGACTGAGTGGGGGAGATATACAGTTGGATATATGGTGGACCCGATCGAGACCGAGGGGCAGGATAGCCGCATTGAGGCGGGGGAGCCTAGCGAGGATACTCGATACCGGAGATAGAATGGAGCACGGTAGATATCCTGGGGATACTGACTGGAGATTGAGATGAGCACGGCAGCTATCCAGGGGATACTGACCAGGGTTCGATTAGGTACGGCAGATATCCACGGGATACCGATCGTAGCCAGGATATCAGGTGGCGATCCTTTGTTGAGATGGTGTCCACGGTATCTGTTTTTATGTGTCGATGCTGGACACGAGACATTTCGGATTTCGATGTCGATGCTGGACATGTATATGTATATTGATGTGATCATTATCATGAGGTACATAGTTAGATATTTATTTATTGGATTTCACCAGGACTGATCCGGGGGACATTACCTGTACATATTTATACTGACATTCACAGACAAAAAGGGAATTCCAATACAGATAATAGATTCATGGTTTTGAATCATATGACATTGAGATAGTATACTCGGGATTGCATGATAGTTAGTATTGCACATATGCATATCATATAGTATATCGATACTGATTATGATAGGACTATACTTATGACTTAGGTATCGTCATGCATTTCGATTTCTACCTTTAGATGCACTTTTATTCACTGAGTTGGCAACTCATCCCCGTTGTGCCACAGTTTCTTGCAGGTTTTACCGCTTGGATTATCAGCAGGTCGAGCACACTTTCTTTTAAGGATTTATGGGTAAGTGAGTTGTTATTGTATCCTACTCACTCTTGATTCTACTCACTCTTGATTATTCATATATTCTTGTATCTAGCGGAAACTCCATCAACTTAGAAATGGCATATTATGGACTTAGAATCGAGGATTAGAGTTGTGTTTTGATTGTTGCACTCTTTAGAGTCGACTACTGCTTTAGATTTGTTTGGCTGTTCCGTCTTTTGGACGTGAAAGCTAGCTTCCGTTGGGATGCTATTTTATTATGTTGTATCGGGTTTTTATAAAAATGTAACGGAGGTGATGTCAAGTTTCAAAACGTCATAAAGGTTTTTCAACATACTTAGTTAAATTTAGATGTTATTTAAATTGATTTTATTGAATGATTATTGAAACCTCACCTCCAATACTTTCAAAAAGGGTTTGGATTCCGGGTTTCGGCTTACTTGGATTGCGTCGATGTCTTTTGATGTCATGTGATTTAAGTGCCGGTCACGTGCCATTTTTGGGTCGTGACATCTATCCACATTCTTAAGCTCCTAGGAACTCTGGTAACTAGCATGGGAGTCGGTCGTCCTTGTCGAAAATGATCCACCCGAGAGAACCCTAGCTAAATTTATAGCTTCACACTAAAACAACAAGTGAAGTAACTAGTGAACAAGACTTACTAATAACAGATCACAAGAATGTAGTAGTAGCTATCTCTTGGTTTTTCTCTCTTTTTCTTTTCCTTTCTCGACTCACTAAAACTCAAGAGGAGAGGAAGAAGAAGATAATGGTGATGGTGATGAAAATATCAAGCATGGCTAATGAAAAACCATTATTTCTCTTTTCTTTTTCTTCTTTTCTTTAAATGTGACGAATAGGCGGGCTTGTGACTCACCATAGTAAGTCGCAACCCTACACAATTCTTATATAATAAAGAAGAGATAAGAACAGAAGATAGCCACCTCACATGCACGCATGTGCGCACGCGCGTACACACATATATATATGAGAATAATGTATAAAAGAGGTCATAGGAGGAATTTTCATCGGATAACGTCAAAAAACTACAGCCTCCACCATTTTATTCGACGATCGGAACCCATCATCATCATCTTTATCACTTAAGATGTGGATACACCAAATTTCATGTGATTCCACCACCTTTTCACCGTTGAGATAACAATGTAAAAAGTTTCAGTACACCGTTAATTTTGCAACCACTAAATCAATGGTGAAAAAGTGATGGAATCACATGAAATTTGGCGTTTCTACATCTTACATGATAAAAATGATGATGATGGATTCCGATCGTCGAAAAAATCGTGGAGGGTGTGCTTTTTCGATGCCATAAGAGAAAATTCTCTTCTAAGGCACCTTTCCTCCATTATTCTACACACACACAAGTATATGCTGCAAATATATACACCTGTATTCATATCAACAGAAGATAGCCACCTCACATGCACGTGCGCGCGCGCGCACGCATATATATATGAGAATAATGTAAAACAGAGGTCCTAAGAGGAATTTTCGTCAGGTAGCGTCAAAAAACTACACCCTTCACCATTTTATTCGACGATCGGAACCTATCATCATCATCTTTATCATTTAAGATGTGGATACACCAAATTTCATGTGATTCCATCACTTTTTCATCGTTGAATTAGCAATGTAAAAAGTTCTATTGTTGGTAAACCATTAATTTTGCACCCATTAAATAAACGATGAAAAAGTGATGGAATCACATGAAATTTGGTGTTTCCACATCTTACAAGATAAAAATGAGGATGATGGATGCCGATCGTAGAAGAAATCGTGGATGGTGTGCTTTTTCGACACCATAGGTGGAAATTCCATCCTAAGCCACATTTCCTCCATTATTCTCTATATATACACACACACATACACTAATACAAATATATGTTACAAATACACACATCCGTATTCGAATCAAAATACATACACCCGTATTCGTATAAAATACGAATACACGTATTTGTATTAAAAAACAAATACCCGTATTTATATCAAGACACAAATACAAGTATTTATACAAATATCCGTATTCATATAGATACTGTATTCTATCAAAATACAAATACCGAAAAGAGAGAAACTAAAAGAGATATGTAATACTAGCTTACATTTTATCCAAATGTGATATAATCTAGCTATCTTTCAAACTGGCTAGTATTAAAAAAATGTCCGATTAAAAGCGCATGTACAAAAACACGTATTTAATCGAACCTAAATACGTATCAAAATACGTACACTATATCGTTTCTCCTAAGATAGGAAACTCTCTGTGTGGAAATCTAAAGTCACTCGAACTGTGCTTGAGGGGGGGCCTTGGTAAATGGATCTACCGTGTTGTCTTTCATATCTACTCTCCGGAACTCGATCTCCCTGATCAGATGATACCGTCTCAAGATGTGTCTGGATTTCTGATGGGACCATGGTTCTTTTGTTAAGGCTATAGCCCTATTGTTATTGCAATACAAAGGTATTGAATTAATAATGGACGGAGCCACCTCAAGTTCAGTAATGAATTTCTTCATCCAGACTGCTTCTTTTGCGGCATCGTTGACAGCAATGTATTCAACCTCTATCGTCGAGTCTGCGACGGTGTCCTATTTGGAGCTCTTCCAACACACCGCCTCTCCATTAAGGGTAAACACAAAATCCGAGACAGACTTGCTGTCATCCTTGTCACTCTGGAAGCTTGAGTCGGTAAAGGACTCGACCTGAAGGTCTTCATTACCGTACTCCAAGAATATCTTCTTAGTCCATCTCAGTACTTAAAAATGTTCTTCACAGCTATCCAATGATTCTCACCTGGGTTCGACTGATACCGGCTCACCATGCTAAGCGCGTATACTACATCTGGTTTGGTACATAGCATCACATACATTATAGATCCTACCGCAGAAGCGTAGAGTATAATGCTCATGCAAACCCTCTCCTCATCAGTCTTGGGAGACATCTGTTTGGAGAGGGTGATTCCGTGCAATGCGGGTATATTACCGCGCTTGGAATCTTCCATACTAAATCTCTTTCGTATGGTCTCTATGTAGCTGGACTATGAAAGTACCAACAGTTTCTTGGATCTATCTCTGTAGATCTAATCCCCGGAATGTAGGAGGAATCACTCAGGTCCTTCATGGAGAACTTTTGTGACAAGAACAGCTTGACCGATTGCGGCATAGGAATGTCATTTCCTATCAAGAGAATGTCATCCACGCACAGGACGAGAAATACAACAGTTCTCTTCACAATCTTCTTGTAGATACATGGCTCATCTTCGTTTTTGATGAAGTAAAATTCCTTGACGGTCTCATCAAAACAGATGTTCCAGCTCCGCGATACCTGCTTTAATCCACAAATGGATTTAAGCTACTTGCACACCTTCCCGTTACTCCCAATGTATACGAATCCCTCCGGCTGATCCATATAAACGCACTCTTCTAAACTTCCTTAAGAAAAGCCGATTTAACGTCCATATACTAGATATCATAGTCATGGTAGGTAGCAATGACAAGTAAGATCCGAATAGATTTCAGTATAGCCACAGGAGAAAAGGTTTCGTCATAGTCCACTCCTGGTCTTTGACGAAACCCTTTTGCAACAAGTCTAGCCTTAAAGGTTTCCACCTGTCTATCTGCACCAATCTTCTTTTTTAAGATCTATTTGCCTCCAACAAGTTTTACCCCAGGAGGAGCAACATCCAAAGTCTAAACTTTGTTGGTATACACGGACTCTATTTCAGATTGCATAGCATCAAACCATTTTATAGAGCCTCTACTGTTGATGGCCTGCTCAAAACTAGTAGGATCATCTTCATCCAAGATACAATCCTCTCGATCCTCATCTATCACAATACCGTAGTATCTTTCGGGCGGACGAGAAATCCTACTAAATCTGTGGAGTGGCTAAGCTTCGTCGGGTTCTATTGAATTCTCTGGTTCCACCAATTCTTTAGTTATAGTTTGTCCTTCTGGAATTTCTTCCAGTTCTACCGTACTCCCACTAATTTCTATTTCAAGAAATTCCTTCTCTAAAAAGACGGCGTAGCGAGCAACAAACACCTTCTGTTTCTAGGTGTGGTAGAAGAGATATCCTTGTGAATGTTTAGGATATCCTACAAACTTACACAAAACTGACTGTGCCTCGAGTTTGTCTAGATTCCGCTTCTTTACATAAGAGGGACATCCCCATATCCTAACAAAATTAAGGTATGGTCTCTTCCCCTCCCATATTTCATATGGGGTGGTAGGCACGGATATGTTCGGAACTCTATTGAATAAATATTCTACAGAGTCTAGCGCATATCCCCAGAATGATAGAAGTATCTCAGCATTACTCATCATGGAGCGAACCATGTCCAAAAGGGTACGGTTCTTCCGTTCTGATACACCATTGTGCTATGGTGTATACGGAGGAGTACGCTGAGAGAGAACACCATTCTCTTTTAGGTATTCTAGGAATTCCGTACTCAAGTACTCCCCTCCTCGATCAGATCGAAAGATCATGATATTTTTACCAGTCTGGTTCTCTACTTCGTTCTTATATTGTCACGCCCCGCTTCCCAGAGTACGCAAGATTGGACACGTGACACAGCCAACCATGCTACCTGTGGGTAGGAAGTATCCATCCACAGTCACATTACGGTTGTAAGGTTATCAAGAACAAGATAATAAGCTAAACTAATACATGTCCAAATCCATAATAATGAGAATCAATAAACAATAAGTGCGGAAGCAATGATCCAATATGATAATAGAAAGGTACGTCCCATAATGCGGGATCGCACCTGGAAATAAAATGCAATAAACAAACTAACCACTATAGAACTCAAATCAGCCTGCTGGCCGATTTACTCCTGCACGGTCGGCGACAGTACTAGAGAATCTGGGCCATGCAAAACCCAGACGTCAGCGCGTCAAGACATCAAGTATATAATGTAAACATGGTAATAAGCAGTGCAGGTATGAACATGAATAAAGCAGTACAATAACAGAGCAGGATAAAGTGCAAGGGTGACTGAACTGTCCTATCAGGTTTCTACTCTATAGTCCTTGAAACCAATTGATGAATCGTCGATGTAACCCAATAGTATCCCGTACATACCCGGGACCACGGCCACAATATTCTCGGCTGCAGCCGAGACATGCCGTTAGGCACAGAAAGGAAAGTGTACACTCGGTATTACCCCGTACATACCCGGGATCACGGCCACAATATTCTCGGCTGAAGCCGAGACATGCCGTTAGGTACAGAAAGGAATGTGTACACTCGAACGGTAGTGAACTGTCGAGTTACAAGTCAGGTTCATCTTTGATTTCCCCATACCCCCAAGCTATGTATGTCAGGTCAGGTATTCAGTAGTCAAGGACTAATGCTAACACAAAATCCGGTAAGAGTAGGTCTGTCTGGATAGACAGCAGGGATGGTCGGGTTTGTCGGCATTAGGCATGAAATCATGAAACCAGTAATGTCATGGTGCAACAGGATGAGTCGGTATGTATGTATATGTCAGGTGTAGCAGGGTCAGGCCAATATGTAGTGCAATCGGTTATGTGCTCACAACAGGTGTACAATTAAATAATGAACAGTAGCAGGAAACAGTAATTAACCATATTATTCCATGCAAACACAATGATGTTTTGTATTCTCTTATTAACAGGTTCAAGCACCTTTAGGGTGCAATAGCCACAAGGTGAAGCAATATCCACAATCATGAAGTAATGAAGCTACAGGAATTTACACTAAGTATGATAATTGTCTCGTGAATGATTTAACAGTTTAAACAGATATGATCCAGTCGTTTTATTTAGTTGAAATGTGGATTGATGTTGGATTGATTAATTACGAGAACTATTATAACGATTCCATGTTAAAGATAACCGCAACTGTCAATTCTAACTTATAACATTTTATCAATTACCATCATTAAGTTGTCTTATAGTATGAATTCAATTGCGTGGCAAGACTAGATCTTGCACGCTAGCATGTTAGAGCAAGTATTCAGATACTTGCCTCAGAACAAGGGTCGAGATGCAGGCGGCCTGATGCACAAGTCACGATACGGTACTGGGTCTAGACGCGATCTGCTGCGCGGTACGGACGCGATCTGCAGCGCGGTCTGGTGCGCGATACGGGCGCGATCTGCGGCGCGGTCTGGTGCGCGATACGGGCACGATCTGCGGCGCGGTCTGGTGCACGGTACGGGCGCGATACGGTCACGATCTGTAGCGCGATCTGGTGCACGGTACGGGCGCGATACGGTGTACACCCAAACGGCGAACAGCGGGACCACACGGACTGGAGTACTTCGCTGGAGAGTCGGGTCCAGTCATCGGCACAGCCGGATTCAGGTGAGCACAAAACAGTAAAACAAAGGTTTTCAAGCGGGTATAGACTTGGAATTAAGTAAAGGACCAGCGGAGGAGGTGGTGGGGAAAAACTCACTGTTCCAGAGGGTTTCTGTGACGATGGCGAGATCGACGGCGGCGAGTACGGCGTCTCCGGCGATCTATAAAATTTCAGCGGCTCGTTTAAACCTTGAAGAAAGTAAAAGGGAAGGGAAAGATGGAGGGCATACCTACAGGTGTCTGGAGGTGGTTGGGGTTCGTCGACGACGGCCAGGGGCGGCGCAGGAGTCGCCGGCGATGATCCAGGCGGTACAGGAAGTCGCGGGGTAGCCGGGGTCGCTGCTGGTCAGGGGTGCACCGGGAGGAGGAGAGTGGTGTCGAGGTCGGGAAGAGACTGCGGAGGCAAGGGCGATGGTGGTGGTGTCGTCGGCGTAGGAACCGCGGCGACGACTGGCACGACGAGGCTAGGGTTCGCTGCGGGTTGTGAGTTTCGTCGTGGGGCTTCTCGTGAAGACGATGGCGAGGGACATGGTCGAGACGAGGAGGCGCGGCGGCGACGGTGAGGTCGCGGGGAGGTCGACGGTGAGGTTGCGGCGAAGCTAGGGTTAGAGTTCAGGGGGTCTCGTGGGTTCTCGTGAGATGGGGAAGAAGGAGGGGCGGCTGCCTGTGGATAGAAATAGGAGGGGAGAGAGAGAGAGAGATTGGAGAGAGATTGAGGGAAGAGAGAGAGAGAGAGAGGGAAAAGGGAAGGGGCCCACGCGGGTACATTGCCCCGCTGTGATTGGCCACGAGAGATTTAAAAGAGATTTGAAATTAAAATTTGAAGGGGTTGGATAGATATAGCAGGTAAAGGAAATATATATTCGTATATAATTAGTTTAAGGTATTAAATTTAAACGGGCCTTTTTGGCGCGAAATGAAACATTTCCAAATCGCGCCCGGGTTGCGCCCAAATGTTCCAAATTCAAATTATAGGATTTTAAGCGGGTTCCAAATTTTGAAAAGAGGTGTTTAATGATTAAAATGCATGCCCCCAAGTCGGACACTTGCACGCGCGCGTAGTCGTCCAAACTTGCCCGTTTAGCCGAACGGGACAGAATCTCGACACGCGGACGCTACCACGCGACTAGTGGCGACGAGTAGGCCAACATGGACATTTTAAATTTCACTTTAGGAGTTAAAATTTGTTATGTGCCAAAATGCCTTAACCGGTTAAAAATTAGCAATAAACACCAGAAAATCAGAATAATTGGAAATGAGCAATATATAACCCTCAACTAGTAATATAAATAGTATTATTGGGCTCGGGTGTTACATATATTCTTTGAATTTCTCAAAAACTTCAGATTTGTGTTTCAAAAGATAAACATATCCGAACCTAGAGAGATCATCAATGAATGTAATGAAGTACGAGAACCCATCCCTCGCATGTATAGATATCGGATTACATACATCAATGTGTATGAGTCCTAAGAGCTTTGTAGCTTTTTCTCCGTGTCCGATGAACAGAATTTTAGTCATCTTTCTTTTGAGACAGGACTAACAGGTTTCATAAGATAAAAATTCGAACGAATTCAGAAATCCATCCTTATGCAACTTAGCTAGTCTTTTCTCATTAATATGACCAAGTCTATAATGCCACAAGTAGCATTCGTTCATTTCTGAACTCTTCCTCTTGCGTGTGTTTTGTATATTGAAAACTGTGTTTTGATTTAGAACGTAGATACCATTACACGGTGTACTTTCTGCAACCAATACTTGATTAAGGTAAATGTTCATGATATTTCTATCTAGAACAAAGTTTTATCCATATTTATCAAGTAAAGAAACTAATACTATATTGCAAAGCATAGAAGGTACATAGTAGCAATTGTTCAAAATCATAGTCTTGCCGCTTGGAAATATTAGGTGATATTCACCAACGGCAGCAACATCAACTTGTGCTCCGTTCCCTACTCCGAGGGTCATATCACCCGGTCCATCCATTTTACTTTTTCTCAGTCCTCTTAATAAATTACAGATATGAGATCCTCACCCGGTATCTAGTACCCAGGAGGTAGGGTTGACCAAAAAACCGTTTTCAATAACAAATACACCCGAAGAAGATATATTAGAATGCTTATCCTTCAATATGGTCATCTGGAATTCCTTACATTCCTTTTTCCCTTTCCCATACTCGTGGTGGTTGTCACAAGTTTGAGCCGAACCGACGTTCCCCAGCCTAGTGTAATAAACTGGTTCGATCAAGTCTAACATTTTATTATCTGGATTAGGGTGTAACATGGTTGCTACCTGGAGAGAGAGAAAAGAAACACTCAGCGTTCGCTCTTGCAAGATTAGATTGGTTATTAGTTTATCTAATCAGGATAACTCCCACTGTTTCCTTGAATTTTCCTTCAAACCTTAAAAGAAAAACTAGTCGGGATCATTCGCACTTTACAAGTTCGCAAACCGTTCAGCCAGTTGAGTGTTGGTACTCCGAGGGAGGTTCATCATTCTCTCGCATGGACCTAATTAAAATAAACCTCATTTCCGTAGAGGCGTAGCCCCGTTAACACTTTTCTAGACACCTAATAGGTTAGTAATCAGTCGAAAATATTGCATTTTTTAACACATCAATTTCCCTACCATTTGCACTCATCTAGAGGTGTTCGGCATTCATATTGCACATATTAGCAAAACAGTCGTAAAATAACAGATTGCATGTGTTATACTTTAAAACCCGCACTTTAAGGAAAATTGACTGTTTATCATGGCATTGCATCATTCTTGTGTAGCGCAACACTTGTTTTGAAGTCTGTGCAGGAAATTCCAGAAACCGAGCCAAATTGTCAAAAGTGCTGATCAAAATTACACCAAGTCTAAGTCTGGTGAACTGGCAGTAAACAATAAGGTGTAAAACTATTCCAGAAATTTATTCAAGGCCAATGGGCGCTTCCTGCTGCGGATCCGCGGTATGATGACGTCAGCAGAGAAGCAGATTTTCCCCATGTGCTTATTTCTAACGGCAAAGCTTTCAGACCTCTCCAGAAACTCCACGTGGCTTCATCTAGAAGGCTCGGCCTAACAACCTAGTTCTAGAAGTCTCCCTCTAACAACCTTCTTCTAGAACCCTCCTTGTAACAACCTCATTCTAGAATATTCCCTCCAACAAACTTCTTTTAGAAGATTCTTTCTAACAACCTCATTTTGGAGGGAAAATTCAAATGAGGTGGTTCATTTTGGAGGGAAAATTCAAATGAGGTGGTTCATTTTGGAGGGAAAAGTTATTCATTTTGGAGGGAAATTTGAAATTTGAATTCTAGATCTAGGGTTATGAAAGCTTATAAAAGGGAGCCTAGATCTAAGGTTAAGGGTTGTTCATTAGTTCATTAAATCAATAGGGTTCATTGTTCATTAGTAGTTCTTCATCTTCCCCAAAATCCTCCTACAAGTTGAGTGACACATCTTGTAGCCCTAAATCCAAAATCCAAAGCCAAATTCAAGACCCCGAGTACCATTCAAGAAAAAAGCCTTCAACCTTTTAGGAGCGGAGCCGATCTTCAATCGAGTAAGTGATCCAAGCCGATCCGCGACTTAAGGAGACGAGCAGAGCCAAATCGACGATCGAGTTCTTCCTCTTGTAGTTCTTGAGCGATTTGTAACGGAATTGTTGATAAATAAAAGGTGAAATTCTTTAATCTAGCTTTCTTTAAATTCGTGCATCATGATTCGATCTCAATTTGTGATTGTGGTTCTAGTTGTGATGTTTAAGTAAAACTCCGCTCGTAAAGGTGTCGAGACGATCAATAGAATGATGATGTAATAAATCTTAAAACGATTCTTAAGTCCTAAGAGTTTTGTAAACCCTAGCAAATTGAAGAATCGACGACCTAGTTTCGTTGCGATGCTTTCTTGATTGTGATCGCTTGAAATTAGGGATCCACGATCGATTCTTGAATATACTAGAGGCTAGAATGTGAATGATATCGACGAAGGAATAAGGGGTAGATGATGAAACCCTAGTTTCACAAGAAATCCCTAATTCTCGTCGATCATCATCGATCTAGTATCAATTCATCGAAGGATAAGAATACGTAATCGCTAGATTTCATCACATCTATAGATCCGATCGATTCCTACGAGCCTCACTTCGATTATTGATATTTGGATTGGAAATCATCAATTGACACTTCTTGATTTTAATGTTTTCTTGTTATTAGATGTAGATTTTTCTAATTCTTGAAATTCAATTTACAAATCATGAATTGTTTCTTTTCTTTTCTTTAAAGTTTCAACTCATCTAAATCAAGACCAGAACGATTACACTTTCCCTGTGGACGATCAGCACTTACTAACGCGCTACATTCGACACCGTTATTGATTGCGGTCAAAATATTTTTGGTTGTGACTTCTATACAATTTTCCATACTACACACACCGGAAATCATAACAATCAAATGGCGTCGTTGCTGGGGATCATTTGATTTACTTACACAATCGGAAAATATCGTTTCAATCAAATGGCGCCGTTGCCGGAGATAGTGCGCTAATTGTTCGTATTTTGAAATTTGAGTTGAAAAGTTTATTCCATCTATATTTTTAGATCAAAATTCGCTCAAACCCTAACCTATTCATTGTGATTTGTTGCGAGGAAATCTGGAATCATTGGAGCTGGAGAAAAAAATTTCAGAGCATTCCAGAGAGCTGTGTAAGTGAACAGGAGCCTATTGTCAAATTTTTGTGCAGTGAAGAGGATAAACCGCGGCGGAACTGCGGCATTAGGAGACTCCCGCGGCGGAACCGCGGTGCTACAGTAGAATCACTGTTCCAAAATTTTTGGTAGCTCTCTATCTTTCTTATATCCTTCCTAAATCTGCTCCAATTTACAATTTGCTGCAGGTTTCTTTGCAAATAAATTGCAGCGCCGCAAAAAGTAAAATAAATTGTAACGTTTTGAAAATTGTTTCGGTGATATTTCGAAAAAACGGTAAAATAAGGGGGTTTCTGTAAAAAGTCAAAATGCAAATATCTTTATTATAAAATTAAATATACATATTCTAACTATGTAATTGCTAGTATTTGGAGTTTATTGAGCCACAGGTGAAATTTCAAATTTTCTGAAAATTTTTCCGAAATTAATTATTTTAATATTATTTTAAGCCGTCACTAATATATTTAATTAGGGAAAATTACAAATTGGAATGAGTTGAAAAAAATTTTGTGCATCATAAAACATTAAATAAAATTTTATCATGTGGTTTTTGAAATGAAATCGTTTTCCAAAACGGTTTAAAAAATATCGAAGAAAAAGGCTTTTTTTCGGTGAAATTAGTGTTAATGGGAATTGGGGTAATACATTTATCTTTTTGCCTAACCCATACACCCATAACTCACCCTCTCTCCCTCTCCCCATGTGGCCGACCCCACCATGACAGCCCTCCCCCTCTCTCTCTCCAATCACAAAGAAAAGAGAAGAAAAGAAAAGAAAAGAAAATGTAGACTTTGACTTTCCCACTTTCTCCTCCTCACTCTCTCTCCTCCCTCACTCATTTCCCCTCCCCATTCCAGCCGAGCCCTCCAAATTCCTGCATCAACAACAGCCCCTCTTTCTCCCTCTCTCATTTTGCATCAAAAATTCATCAAAATACCTTAAAAATCAAGCTAAAATCCAAATCCGATTCCTACCCATTTTCCCTCATCTTCTTTAGCATGGATCTTGGTGCAAGGATTTCAAATTGGAGGTCTAGATTTCAAGTTTGATTCATGGTTGTGAGGTATAACTTTGACCCATTGTTCAATTGTTGGTTTAATTCCTTAATGAAGCTTGTTAGGTGCTTAATTTCGGTTTAATTGAAAGTTGTGGGTTTGCAAGAGAAGGTTTAGATTAGGGTTTGTGAAAAATCTAGTTAGGGTTTTGTGTTGTGAGACTATGGTTGTGGGAGTTATTTGCCATATTAATGTTTTGCTAAATCAAATTAAGTTGCTAATTTGCTTTTTGTTGATTTAAATTGTGATATTTATATAAATTGTAAACTAGGTTTTTAAAATAATTATATTCTTGTGAGATAAAATTCAAATTAAGGTTTCATGTCATTATAGATATTATATTGAGTGGTTTAATGCTTTTAGTTCATCAAAATCCAAGCTAAATTGTTGTTTGTGCATTTTTGCTATGAATTGTTAAAAATTGGGTAGTTTGTAAACTAGAATTTTGGGGTTAATGGAATTTAATGAGATTAAATTATGAGAATTGTTTTTATGACTTATTTAAGATATTTAATAAGTATTATGGCCGCTAGATTTGTTTAAACGTCGAGTTTTGTACTAAAACGGGTAATTTTGATTGCTAGATTTTCGGAAAAATGGCTTTTAAAGTGAATTTGGGGTTTTTGTGAATTCTAACATATTTTATATTACAATTAGTGTTCGTGAATGCGCAAATGAAAGTGTTTGGGTTTTTATCGATGGTTTGATGTTTGTACATCGACATCGAGGGTTGGTTTGGCTATTCTTGCATACGTAGGCAATAGGTTTTGACCTATGCGTGATACGCGTGCCGATTTGATTTTCGTATGCCGTTTCGATTTCGAATTTGGTTTTAATATGACACGGTGCATTATGATATGTAGGTACCCCATGTGGACTTCGAGACGACAAGCAAGCGCGTGGCGATGTCGGCACCGGCTAGCGAGGACCAGATGAGTAGATTTATATCTACGGGAAGAAGTCGGGTGGATGGCGTATAGCACCCCCGCAGTCCGTAGTATAGTTCATATAGATATGTTTATATAGGTGTTTTATGATACGAGAATGTTTATTCATGATATGATTATGTATTCATGGATTAGCTTTGGGTTAGTTGCGAAACCCTAGAGTAGTTGTTATACCCACATACGCACACACAGACTTGCATACATTACTTCTTGTGCGCCGATTGGGTTGTGTATATATGTATATATGCCTGGGTATGGGACTATGCATATGTACATTCATATGCACATGCATAGATAATGGGGTAGTACTTGGGATTTAAGATGAGTCAATGAGATTTGAATTGAGGCCGTGAGATCGGTGATATAGCAGGGTTCGTATTTGAGATACGGCATGACGTTGTAACGGGTCTTGACGTAGTGTTTCACACACGTGCATGCATACTTAGGTGGTATCTGTATTGTACTAGACGCAGATCAGTACCCCGATCATGATATGTGATAAAGAGGATACCAGGTGAATAGTATGATGAATGTGATATTGACCCGTACCCAGATTTGGGATGCCGTACGACGGATTTACGTACGAGCTATATTGATGATTGATCCGCACTCTTGATTTGGGATGCCTGATTATAGATAGGGTATCGAATATGATATTATTGAGGTGGTATCACCGACTATACGTATACAGGTATGTATATGGATCGACTCAGATGTAGGCGGTTTCTTTACTTGTAGCCCAGCTTGTTAGCTTAGCCTTTTAGTTTAGTTTAGTTGTTAGATTAGACTCGATTCTTACCTATTTCAAAAACTAACGAATCGTGGGTATTTTAAAAGGCAGCCCAAGGGATCCTACGGATATTTCAAAAGACGTATCTTTTCATAAAAACACCGTAGCCCCTATTTTCAAAATCCCATGATTCGTGTTATTTCAAAAGGCACCATTTGTAGGACTTATATTAGATTAATGCAGGTTAGTTACAGTTGCGTCTAGTATTCAGCTCCCGCTTATTATTGTGGTTCGCTTCGCATCGCGTACTTATGTTATAATTTCTTATTGCAATGTTGATATCATATTGTTAGGACACCAGCACCATTACCGATGATGCGTATGTACCACGTACACTTACTTGCCGGCTCACACACATCTTCATCGGTAATTGCCATGTCACGTACACCTTAGAAAATATTATTGCTTGACTTAGCTTGTTAGTTAGTAATTTGACATGATATTAGTGTATTAGCCTTATATGCCAGCTTAACATTGTAGTTATTACTTGTCACTTCATGCATACTGTTATTCATTGTTATGCCTATATTCATGGTTTTACATGCTATTGATGATTTGGATTCGGATTTCCATGAAATTTTCTGGATTTGGGGGGAAAACCGCAAAACTTATATAAACTGATTTCTCTCTTTTTAAATAAAAAGTGCGGTTTTTCCCATGATGTATGAGTCATCCACCATGAGTTTGCTGATGGATTTAGAGACCCGATTCGAGGAGATGGATGAACCGTTTCGGGTACATGGTGGATCCGGTAAGGTATCCCGGGGCAAGAAGCGCGTGATGATGACGATGTGAGCCTGGCAGGGGAGCACTACCTACCGGTGATTTTACCCGACGCGTCGGATATCCGGAGGATACCGTCGTGGTCTTGAGATGGATGGTAGGGGCCGGTCTGGATTGACGGCGCCCTAGATATTGTGATTGAGATATTGAGATTTTAAGATATTGAGGTACAGAGATTGTGATACAGAGATATCGAGATATTTGGACACTTGTTTTGTGTCGATGCTGGGCACTGTTTTATGTTGATTTCATTTATGATACCTCATTTTAAAAATACAAAGGAAATCTCACTAAATTATGAAAATAGTTCTTCATTTACATGTATTCTGTTTTCATGCATTCATATGCTATATTGCTACCTGAGGCACTGACACGGGCACATGAGATTACACTCGGGTTATATATTTACCCTAGCCTTGTTATAGGTTGCATGTTATATATATAATTGAGGATATATTATGATGATTGACCTAGGAGTGCGTTATTTATGCGATTTCTTTTCGTAGATGTTTTTCTATTCACGAGTTGGCAACTCACCCCCGTTGTGCCCCAGTTTCTTGCAGGTTTGCCGTACAGGTTTCTTTACGGCTTGCGGGCATAGTTTCCTTCGGGTGATTTGCTAGTAGGTGGGTTTACTTGTATCGTACCCTCCATTATATAACTTGTATATTATTACTCTGTTGTATCTAGAAGTTCCATCAACCAAACATGTAATTATTTTGAGATAGAGACCAGTGATGTTATTCCTTCGACTTTAGAGTCGCGCGTTATATTTCTGTGGTTTTCTTGTGGTTTTGAGTTTCCTTTTGAATTTTGATCCTCGCCGTTGGCGTTGTATAGTATATTACTTGTGTGGTTGTGACCGTCGATTGACGAAGAGCTAGCTCCCGCTTGGGGATGCCTTTTATTGATTTCGTATACTATTCATATTGTATCCCGTTTGGGGGCCACTATTTACAAAGGAGACTCTGCCGAAATTTTTGGGAAATATTGATGTTTTTTTTAAACCGCATAATTTGGCTTATGCTATTAAAACTACTTGTTTTAAATTGGTTTTCCTTCACTCTACTACTTTTCTTGGTTTGTATTTCTGGGTTTTTGGCTTACTTAGATTACGTACGCCTTGAGACGTTCGTAGTTTAAGTGCCGGTCATATTCCGTACTTTCGGGACATGACAAAGTTGGTATCAGAGCGTTAGGTTTTACCTTCGAAGCGTAGGATGACCCTTGGTTGATGGAATAGGTGACTAAAGTAGAGTGACGTACCGTAGGTATGTTCCGCGGCATATTTACGATACGCTACTCCACTTAAGAAGCCTTAGGATGTACATTTCTTTGCTCAGTATTATATTCATTCCGGTCTAGCCTCACCAGTACCAATCATGGTTTTGCTGCCACGATTACGGGCAAGGAGAGCTATGACTAGAGTTGCGGTCAGCACGAGCTCGTCACGAACGAGGACTGACCAGGGCGTAATTCCGGCGACACATGATTGCGGAGATGTGTCTTTTTACTGTGTTTTCGCGCCACGAGCGTTTGGCGGATCGCCTTTACGAGATTTCTCAGACGTGCCGATCAGTACTAGAGGATTGGGCCACCGACAGAGGCCAGCCAGATTTTTGATGACCGTTGGCGCATTTCTTATTCATGATAATTGAGGCACTATTCAGCGTGCAGACGAGTGAGCCAGTTATTGCTGCGAACAACGAGATATCGCCCCAGATGTTGGAGCTATTGCAGTACGAGTTGTACTAAGAGATGATAAAAGGTCGCTAATCATCCGGGGATGAATGACTAGGACATGTGGTTCATTCGCTACCCCGATGCGAGGTCATCAGATAGATTGATTCCAGCTAGAGACGACTTCATGCGGAGACGTTGAGAGTCGACAGAGACGATCGAATGTCAGAAACCTATTATTCCAAATTTAAAGTAGTCGGAAAGACATGCAGGCAATTCTATGGTCCCTTTGGAAGAATGAAACCCTAACTCGACTTAATGACCGTGTGAAAGACTTGGAACCTTCGGGTTTGCGGCAGTTCTGTGGCGCCATTAGTGAGACTTTGGTTTGCCCTTCTACGGCTGGACCACCGATGCTGTGGTATGTACTCGATACTATTAAACGGTGCCCAAGATGTTGAGCTCTTGGGAGATTATGAGGTTTTGACGACTCGATCGGATGGCTCGACTTAATTCGGATGCTAGGTGGTGAGATGCATTCTTGGGAGACTCCAGATACGAGGATAGTCGTTGGAGCTCAGTCCATGCAGCCACGACGAGACGAGTCCAAAGTAGATGACATTAGAGAAAAGTGAAGTAAGAGGTTCGTACCAGATCTAGATGAGATGACGTTCCACTCCGTCGACATCAGAGATGCGATGCGCATGCCGAGGCATGGTACTTGGATTTACCTTCCAGAAGGAGTCGCGATGAGTATGCAGTCGTTCCACAGCAAGATGCAGATATAGGAAAGGACGATGACTTCTGGACAGTTGGCAGAGACGAGACATGGAAGAGACCGTGAGCAGTATTCCTTCCAGGACCCTGCTGCAATGATACTTGCACCCAGGATCAGATGTGTCACGTACATTCAGAGAGCCAGAGGCCGACGCCAGTGGTATGCTGTCTTACGAGTGGTCACGATGATTGACCGAGAGATGACCAGAGAAGTGCCAGAACGGGATCATCCCCGTTAGCACACCTGACAGGGCCGATGAGCCGATGGACCGAGAGATTGGTAATTCACAGTGAAGACCTTGACCCAGGAGTGGTCATTGTTACGCACACCAGCAGGCCAGAGTTCATGATCATCGACTAGACGTCCCACTAGTGACCGCGACAGTTGGCCCGAGATTCATAGAGGATGCACTTGAGCGGTACTATTCCGCCATTATTGATTTCGATGTTTTGGGTGATTTATTCGCATGATTTGATTTTTATGATTGAGGATTTACGATCTTTGCACAGTGTTGCACTTGATATCGTTTTCGTGCTTTGGTGTCACATGTTTGTGATTTTACGGTTTTAGACATTTGAGTTGGTTTTGTGCGTATGCACGCACACGATTTGGTTCCTGCACTCTGTATAGTTTATATATGCTTGCAGTGCAGTGATACGCCTTTTGTGCACTTAGATGCACTGGACATCGATTTCGATTGTGATACTCGATAATTGTTTTGTGCACCTGATTTGATTTTGCGCATGTTCGGCGCTTGATATTGGATTTCATGATTTCGTGCACGATGGATGCACCTGAGTTGGATTTTCGCGCATGTTGGGCGCATGTTTTGAAGTGTGATTTTGGTGCACACCAGATGCACTAAATCGAGATTTTTCTTGCATGTCAGATGTACCTGATTTTGCTGTCAGGCACACATGTTGCCTACGACAGATGTTTCGTGCACACCCGATGCACTTAGATGTTGTTTCTGTGCATATGTATGGCACATATTTGGATTTTGATTTCCGTACGCACAAGACGCACGTAGTATTCATACGCGTATTTCGGGATTGATTTTTCTTATAGAGCAGTACGTTTTTATGATATTGCTATGTGTTTTCGTACTGAGCAGGACTAGTCAGAGGACAGTACCTGAATATATTTTACATGTATAGTTTCGAGTTATATCATATTGGTTTTGCTTTGGATTTGGTATTGATGTCTTCCCCATGACTCCGATGAATGCGGGATGCTTGACGGAGTTCTGATTTGAGTTATATGCTCATTTTTCATGCGCATGCGTTGCGCTACGATTTTTTTATGTATTTATGATTTCGGAGCCCCGGCGATTTGATGGTTTTGGCTGAAATATTTTATTATTTGGGGGAAGTTTTAATTTAAATTCGGGGACAGAATTTCTTTAAGGGGGGAAGATTGTAACGTTTTGAAAATCATTTCGGTGAAATTTCGAAAAAACGGTAAAATAAGGGGGTTTCTGTAAAAAGTCAAAATGCAAATATCTTTATTATAAAATTAAATATACATATTCTAGCTATGTAATTGCTAGTATTTGGTGTTTATTGATCCACTAGTGAAATTTCAAATTTTCTGAAATTTTTTCCGAAATTAATTATTTTAAAATTATTTTAAGCCGTCACTAATATATTTAATTAGGGAAAATTACAAATTTGAATGAGTTGAAACAAATTTTGTGCATCATAAAACATTAAATAAAATTTTATCATGTGGTTTTTGAAACGAAATCGTTTTCCAAAACGGTTTAGAAAATATCGAAGAAAAAGGCATTTTTCGGTGAAATTAGGGTTAATGGGAATTGGGGTAATACATTTATCTTTTTGCCTAACCCATACACCCATAACTCACCCTCTCTCCCTCTCCCCATGTGGCCGACCCCACCATGACAGCCCTCCCCATCTCTCTCTCCAATCACAAAGAAAAGAGAAGAAAAGAAAAGAAAATGATAAAAGAAAATGTGGACTTTGACTTTCCCACTTTCTCCACCTCACTCTCACTTCTCCCTCACTCATTTCCCCTCCCCATTCCAGCCGAGCCCTCCAAATTCCTGCATCAACAACAGCCCCTCTTTCTCCCTCTCTCATTTTGCATCAAAAATTCATCAAAATACCTCAAAAATCAAGCTAAAATCCAAATCCGATTCCTACCCATTTTCCCTCATCTTCTTTAGCATGGATCTTGGTGCAAGGATTTCAAATTGGAGGTCTAGATTTCAAGTTTGATTCATGGTTGTGAGGTATAACTTTGACCCATTGTTCAATTGTTGGTTTAATTCCTTAATGAAGCTTGTTAGGTGCTTAATTTCGGTTTAATTGAAAGTTGTGGGTTTGCAAGAGAAGGTTTAGATTAGGGTTTGTGAAAAATCTAGTTCGGGTTTTGTGTTGTGAGACTATGGTTGTGGGAGTTATTTGCCATATTAATGTTTTGCTAAATCAAATTAAGTTGCTAATTTGCATTTTGTTGATTTAAATTGTGATATTTATATAAATTGTAAACTAGGTTTTTAAAATAATTATATTCTTGTGAGATAAAATTCAAATTAAGGTTTCATGTCATTATAGATATTATATTGAGTGGTTTAATGCTTTTAGTTCATCAAAATCCAAGCTAAATTGTTGTTTGTGCATTTTTGCTATGAATTGTTAAAAATTGGGTAGTTTGTAAACTAGAATTTTGGGGTTAATGGAATTTAATGAGATTAAATTATGAGAATTGTTTTTATGACTTATTTAAGATATTTAATAAGTATTATGGCCGCTAGATTTGTTTAAACGTCGAGTTTTGTACTAAAACGAGTAATTTTTGCTTGCTAGATTTTCGGAAAAATGGCTTTTAAAGTGAATTTGGGGTTTTTGTGAATTCTAACATATTTTATATTACAATTAGTGTTCTTGAATGCGCAAATGAAAGTGTTTGTGTTTTTCTCGATGGTTTGACGTTTGTACATCGACATCGAGGGTTGGTTTGGCTATTCTTGCATACGTAGGCAATAGGTTTTGACCTATGCGTGATACGCGTGCCGATTTGATTTTCGTATGCCGTTTCGATTTCAAATTTGGTTTTAATACGACACGGAGCATTATGATATGTAGGTACCCCATGTGGACTTCGAGACGATAAGCAAGCGCGTGGCGACGTCGGCACCGGCTAGCGAGGACCAGATGAGTAGATTTATATCTACGGGAAGAAGTCGGGTGGATGGCGTATAGCACCCCCGCAGTCCATAGTATAGTTCATATAGATATGTTTATATAGGTGTTTTATTATACGAGAATGTTTATTCATGATATGATTATGTGTTCATGGATTAGCTTTGGGTTAGTTGCGAAACCCTAGAGTAGTTGTTATACCCACATACGCACATACAGACTTGCATACATTACTTCTTGTGCCCCGATTGGGTTGTGTATATATGTATATATGCGTGGGTATGGGACTATGTATATGTACATTCATATGCACATGCATGGATAATGGGGTAGTACTTGGGATTTAAGATGAGTCAATGAGATTTGAATTGAGGCCGTGAGATCGGTGATATAGCAGGGTTCGTATTTGAGATACGACATGACGTTGTAACGGGTCTTGACGTAGTGTTTCACACACGTGCATGCATACTTAGGCGGTATCAGTATTGTACTAGACATAGATCAGTAGCCCGATCATGATATGTGATAAAGAGGATACCAGGTGAATAGTATGATGAATGTGATATTGGCCCATACCCAGATTTGGGATGCCGTACGATGGATTTACGTACGAGCTATATTGATGATTGATCCGCACTCTTGATTTGGGATGCCTGATTATAGATAGGGTATCGAATATGATATTGTTGAGGGGGGATCACCGACTATACGTATACATGTATGTATATGGATCGACTCAGATGTAGGCGGTTTCTTTACCTGTAGCCCAGCTTGTTAGCTTAGCCTTTTAGTTTAGTTCAGTTGTTAGATAAGACTCGATTCTTACCTATTTCAAAAACTAACGAATCGTGGGTATTTTAAAAGACAGCCCAAGGGATCCTACGGATATTTCAAAAGACGTATCTTTTCATAAAAATACCGTAGCCCATATTTTCAAAACCCCATGATTCGTGTTATTTCAAAAAGCACCATTTGTAGGACTTATATTAGATTAGTGCAGATTAGTTACAGTTGCGTCTAGTATTCAGCTCCCGCTTATTATTGTGGTTCTCTTCGCATCGCGTACTTATGTTATAATTTCTTATTGCAATGTTGATATCATATTGTTAGGACACCAGCACCATTACCGATGATGCGTATGTACCACGTACACTTACTTGCCGGCTCACACACATCTTCATCGGTAATTGCTATGTCACGTACACCTTAGAAAATATTATTGCTTGACTTAGCTTGTTAGTTAGTAATTTGACATGATATTAGTGTATTAGCCTTATATGCCAGCTTAACATTGTAGTTATTACTTGTCACTTCATGCATACTGTTATTCATTGTTATTCCTATATTCATGGTTTTACATGCTATTGATGATTTGGATTCGGATTTCCATGAAATTTTCTGGATTTGGGGGGAAAACCGCAAAACTTATATAAACTTATTTCTCTCTTTTTAAATAAAAAGTGTGGTTTTTCCTATGATGTATGAGTCGTCCACCATCAGTTTGCTGATGGATTTCGAGACCCGATTCGAGGAGACGGATGAACCGTTTCGGGTACATGGTGGACCCGGTAAGGTACCCCGGGGCAAGAAGCGTGTGATGATGACGATGTGAGCCTGGCAGAGGAGCACTACCTACCGGTGATTTTACCTGACGCGTCGGATATCCGGATGATACCGTCGTGGTCTTGAGATGGATGGTAGGGGCCGGTCTGGATTGACGGCGCCCTAGATATTGTGATTGAGATATTGAGATTTTGAGATATTGAGGTACAGAGATTGTGATACAGAGATATCGAGATATTTAGACACTTGTTTTGTGTCGATGCTGGGCACTGTTTTATGTTGATTTCATTTATGATACCTCATTTTAAAAATACAAAGGAAATCTCACTAAATTATGAAAACAGTTCTTCATTTACATGTATTCTATTTTCATGCATTCATACCTCATTCATATGATATATTGCTACCTGAGGCACTGACACGGGCACATGAGATTACACTCGGGTTATATATTTACCCTAGCCTTGTTATAGGTTGCATGTTATATATATAATTAAGGATATATTATGATCATTGACCTAGGAGTGCGTTATTTATGCGATTTCTTTTCGTAGATGTTTTTCTATTCACGAGTTGGCAACTCACCCCCGTTGTGCCCCAGTTTCTTGCAGGTTTGCCGTACAGGTTTCTTTACGGCTTGCGGGCATAGTTTCCTTCGGGTGATTTGCTAGTAGGTGGGTTTACTTGTATCGTAACCCCCATTATATAACTTGTATATTATTACTCTGTTGTATCTAGAAGTTCCATCAACCAAACATCTAATTATTTTGAGATAGAGACCAGTGATGTTATTCCTTCGACCTTAGAGTCGCGCGTTATATTTCTGTGGTTTTCTTATGGTTTTGAGTTTCCTTTTGAATTTTGATCCTCGCCGTTGGCGTTGTATAGTATATTACTTGTGTGGTTGTGACCGTCGATTGACGAAGAGCTAGCTCCCGCTTGGGGATGCCTTTTATTGATTTCGTATACTATTCATGTTGTATCCCGTTTGGGGGCCAGTATTTACAAAGGAGACTCTGCCGAAATTTTTGGGAAATATTGATGTTTTTTTTAAAACCGCATAATTCGGCTTATGCTATTAAAACTACTTGTTTTAAATTGGTTTTCCTTCACTCTACTACTTTTCTTGGTTTGTATTTCTGGGTTTTCGGCTTACTTAGATTACGTACGCCTCGAGACGTTCGTAGTTTAAGTGCCGGTCATATTCCGTACTTTCGGGACGTGACATAAATTGTGCGTGTTTTTGATTTTTGGTTGTTTGCATATTAATACGGAAATTAAGGGGAAAAGACCAAATCCAGATTAGGTGGGGAGTTCATTACCCTTCCTAAGCCCCAAAAATCACAAACTTGCATCCGCATTTACCCTCATTAACTAAAAAATATCTAGAGATGACTCTAAGGACCGTCGCGCTCACTTAGGACAAGAGAAGGCCGTGGGTAATTCATTGCTTATCCGTGTTTCTTTTGTGGTGTCTAAGGCAAGTGTGTTGAAGGCTAGTGGTTACTTAATTAGGCCCACTACTTACGTAGTGGAGAACCTCCCACTTACCTGGCACTTACCTGGCCACAGGAGAGACAAAGAGGCAGTGGAGGATTTATCCTGCGACTTGTATTTTGGTAGTTAGGAGCGGTCTAGAGCTTTGACCTAGGTAACCATTAGATTTTAGGGTTGCTTGTTGCATTTATTGTGATCACATCATTTTTTCAAAAATCCGTATATTTTTCAAAACAAACACCAATCACATTCATTCTTTCCCCTAATTATAAGTCACGCTGCCACTTGTACTAACCCTTTTTAGTGCAAGATAGGCTGGACACGGGATTCTAGTGCCCGTCTTGTCCGCGTTTCCCCGATCAACCCAAAAGTCGGTATTTCTATGTTTTCCTCTTCTTTACCCACCACCACATCCACATCGATGGATCCATCTCCATCGAATTTCTTTACCACTACTCTGCCGCCGTCCGTTGGTGCGCAGAATCCACCCCGCATCTCTCTCCAAGAGAGGTGCTATCCTACACGAGGTCCTCTTTCGACCTGTCTCTCCATTCCACCAGCCAACGGGAAAAATTTTCAAATAAAACCCCAATACATCAACCTTCTACAAAAATTTCACGGTCTCGAGTCTGAAGACGCATATGCCTTTATCACCAAATTTGAAAATGTATGCGCAATGATGGGCACCTCACAGCTTTCTATGGATGCTATGCGTCTACGTCTTCTTCCATTTACCTTGTGCGATATAGCCAAGAAGTGGCTTTACAACACAACCGCACATTCCATTTCAAACTGTGAAGAATTCGTAAAAGCATTCCTAAAGAAATTCTACCCAAATCATAAGACAGCTCGAGTACGTAGCGAAATCAATCAATTCACCCAGCTTCTAAATGAAACATTTTCACAATGTCTTGAATGCTTTAAGGATCTGTTAGTCCAATGTCCACATCACGGAATCCCCAGATGGGAACTGTGCCGAATCATTTATGAGGGCATTAATCCTAACACAAAGCAGACCCTTGAATTAATGTGTCAAGGCAACTTCATGACCAAAGATGATGGGGAAGCTTGGAAATTCCTAGAAGATTTCGCTGAAAAATCTTTACAGTGGGAGGGTGTGAGTCAATTGTCTAGGGATGACAATGATATTTCCATAGGAGTTAGAGCTGACATTTCAGCTATACACAAGAAACTCGAGATTATGGAAAACAAATTTTTAGCTGCCGCCCTAAATTAAATGTCACTCTCCAAAACTGTATGTGGATGTTGTTCTGATCCTTCTCATTTGACGGAAGAATTTCCACGAAATTCCCCGTTTCAAGGTCATGAGCATACCAATGCCGCATTTCAAAGACCTAGAAACGATCATTTTTCTTCCACATATAATCAGGGTTGGAGGAATCACCCTAACTTTGCTTGGAACCAATCACAATCTCAAGACAAGGTTCCAACCCAAAACAATTTCCAAAGGGTCCCTCCACCACAACAACAACCACTTCAATTGAGTCAGCACCCCTTCCAATCACAAAACTTCCAAAATCCGGCCAACACTTTTGCACCATATGAAAACTCTTTGCAATTGACCGGTACTGATAATACCTCTGCACTAGCACAAACCTTGGATACTTTCATGAAACAATCCATCCAAGGGACGGCAAGTTTGCAATCTTCCGTCGAGAATGTGATGAAGATCATTGTCTCTCAAAATGAGAATATCAAATCGATGGAAGCAAAAATTGCACAACTAAAAGCCGAAACGAGTGCAAGAGAGAAAGGAAAACTTCTAGCTCAACCTTTACCCAATCCTGGCTATTCACATCTTGTGAATGCAATCACGTTGAGATCTGGAAGGATGCTTGACAATCATGTTGGGGAAGAGATTGATGACACTGAAAAATCTATCGATGATACCCCGGCTGAGACCTTTCCTTCCACTTCTACTTCTAATTCTGACCCCAGTTCTTCTACCCCACCACCTTCTTGCGAGCCTATTCTTCGTTTCGCACAAGGCTGGCCACCTCAGCCCATCTCTTCTAGTTCTCCACGGACGATCCCCATTTCTATTCTGGGATCGGGTCCGCACACACTTCCTTCTCCTATGATGGACCCAGCGCTTATTGCTAAAGCACCTTATCCTAATCGGTTAAGGGCTAACAAATCGAGTCCACATATGAAGAAGATTATTGACATGTTTAAGCAAGTTAACATCAACATCCCTCTCCTAGATTCCATCCAACAAGTTCCATCCTATGCGAAAACTCTTAAGAACTTGTGCACTTGGAAGAGGAAGACTCAAGTGCCCAAGAAGATATTCATGGCAAAGACTGTAGACATGGCTTTCCCCCAACAAGTACCATGGAAATGTAAGGACCCTGGCTGTCCTACTATTTCTATTTCTATTGGGGAAAAACACATCAACCGTGCTCTACTAGACCTTGGCGCTAGTGTTAACTTGCTTCCATACTCGGTTTATGAGCAACTAGGTATCGAAGTGTTAAAGCCCTCGAGCATAACTCTCCAGATGGCTGACCGATCAATCACCAAACCTAGGGGTGAACTGGATGATGTGTTAATAAAAATCGGGGAATTTGTATTCCCTGTGGACTTTATTGTACTTGATACACAGCCTGTAGCGAACCCATGGAATCAAATTCCGGTGATTTTAGGTCGCCCCTTTTTGGCCACTTCCAATGCTATCATTAACTGTCGTAATGGTTCTATGACCCTATCCTTCGGGAATAGGTCAATTGAGCTGAACATTTACAAGTTGGGAAGTGTACCCTCCGAACCTACTGCTCAGGTCTGTTCTGTCGACTTAATGGATGTCGACAGCAGCGAATTTGATGATCCTCATGATACTGATCTTGACTCTTTTCATAAGTTGTTGTTTGACCCAACTATGTATCATACACATACGGGCTCTTCCACTGAGATGTCCGGGTCAACAACTAACACTGATTATGAACTGTTCTTAGAGTCTGAAGATCACCCCGCACTTTGTGATGATATTATTCATCGGGGTATAGATGGAACTTTTGAGGAGATCTTCGCTGATGAACTCGCATTTTTGAATGACACGGGTGTTGAGATGAATCATCTCCCAATCAATGAAATTGAACCTCCACCCCTTCTTTTGAACTGTAAAAAGAATGCGAGCAATCCATCAGATTCACTGCTTCGTCTCTCTAAAATAAGACGCACCCACATTCTATTCCACCACTTACCCTTTCCCCACTTCTTCTTCCACCAACCAGAGCACTGCATTGATAAAAATTTTGAATGGTTGGTGTTAACCTTCGGTCTTTGCAAAGCTTGGCATCGACCAATGATTTTTGACCGCCTCATGTGATTTTCAAAAGATTAACATTGCATAACTCAAGTTTGGGGGGGGGGTATAATCTGGCTCTTGAAAAGAAAATTTTTACAAAATGATGAGCCAAAAATAAGTTTTGGGGAGGATCTTCACTTAAATATTTTACCCCCATTTAATAAATTTCCTCCCAAGCTTACAGGTTTTTCGAGATTTAGCGGATGGCAACAGTGAGGACACTGTTTAAAACAAGTTTGGGGGAGGTTTGTGCTTATTTTCACATCATTTGCTTCATACTTTGCATAAGCACAAAACATTTTTTGAAAAAACCATTAAAAATTTCAAAAATTTCAAAAAAATAAAAATATTTTTGTACATAAATAAGATAATAAAAGATTAGATAGTGAAAAATTACATCCAAAAGATTTGAAAAATTTAAGAAAACCAAGAAAATTAGAAGTTTTCTTAAACGAACTAGTAATAAGTAGTTATGAGTCGTTGTCCCAAGGGTTAGTAAGATGAAGGAAGTCACTAATCTGAGGATAAAAATAAGTCTGAAAAATAGTTTCTATTCTGGAAGCCAAATATTTTGAACATTGATACCCTACTATTTGCACTTACATACGTCTTGAAACTCGGGATAGTAGAGGATACCTTGAAATGCTCTTGTCTAAAAGCCGATGTATGAAGGAAATAAAAAAAAATGAATAAAATATAAATTGGTGAGAAAAATGAACACTGGTTTTGTTATCGCCAATGCAGCAATAAAAAAATATAGCGAGGGTGCCTCTTCACCTAGTGCCCTAAGGCCAACTGGTCTGGGAGTCACTGCTAAGCCTTAGGTGGTGCAAGACGAGGAAAAACACCAAATAAGCAAGCACAGAAGTAATCGGTCGGTTAGTACCTCAAGAAGTATTAACGGTCGTATGAAAGTGTGTGAGCAAATCCATCTAAATATAATTAATTAAAAAGTACAGAGGTGGATGGACAAGAGTATGATTGCTTGAATTGAATTCTCCGGGTGTAGGGATGTCCTTTACACACACGTAGGGTTATATGATCGATGTTTGGAAGAAAGATAGGAATGAAGAATAAAGACGATGTTTTATTGAGGGATGACGTGATTTCTGACATCTTTTCATGACTATTAAGATAGGGCTCATGGCAACCGAAAAGCTAGCTTAGTTGGAAACCCTAATTTTCAACGTCTTTCTTTTACAATTCTTATCTTTAAATGTAATATTCATGATCTTCCTTTTATTATTGGATTTTGTGGGTGCAATCCGCTGAAAACCCTCAGGAGACAACACTCCTCCTACTAGGGACACCTAGAGGTTTAAAGGCTTGTTGCACGTGCTCAGTGCAATCGTGTTGCCTACGAAAGTGTGCTAGTTAGTTTTTCTTTTTCTTTATTTTCTCCTTCTCTTTTTAATAAAACAGTTCGCTCGAGACGACCGAAAATAAGTTTGGGGGAATTTGATCAGTCGAAAATATTGCGTTTTTTAACACATCAATTTCCCTACCATTTGCACTCATCTAGAGGTGTTCGGCATTCATATTGCACATATTAGCAAAACAGTCGTAAAATAACAGATTGCATGTGTTATACTTTAAAACCAGCACTTTAACGAAAATTGACTGTTTATCATGGCATTGCATCATTCTTGTGTAGCGCAACACTTGTTTCGAAGTCTGTGCAGGAAATTCCAGAAACCGAGCCAAATTGTCAAAAGTGCTGATCAAAATTACACCAAGTCTAAGTCTGGTGAACTGGAAGTAAACAATAAGGTGTAAAACTATTCCAGAAATTTATTCAAGGCCAATGGGCGCTTCCCGCCGCGGATCCGCGGTATGATGACGTCAGCGGAGAAGCAGATTTTCCCCATGTGCTTATTTCTAACGGCAAAGCTTCCAGAACTCTCCAGAAACTCCACGTGGCTTCATCTAGAAGGCTCGGCCTAACAACCTAGTTCTAGAAGCCTCCCTCCAACAACCTTCTTCTAGAAGCCTCCTTGTAACAACCTCATTCTAGAATATTCCCTCCAACAAACTTCTTCTCGAAGATTCTTTCTAACAACCTCATTTTGGAGGGAAAATTCAAATGAGGTGGTTCATTTTGGAGGGAAAATTCAAATGAGGTGGTTCATTTTGGAGGGAAAAGTTGTTCATTTTGGAGGGAAATTTGAAATTTGAATTCTAGATCTAGGGTTATGAAAGCTTATAAAAGGGAGCCTAGATCTAAGGTTAAGGGTTGTTCATTAGTTCATTAAATCATTAGGGTTCATTGTTCATTAGTAGTTCTTCATCTTCCCCAAAATCCTCCTACAAGTTGAGTGACACATCTTGTAGCCCTAAATCCAAAATCCAAAGCCAAATTCAAGATCCCGAGTACCATTCAAGCAAGAAGCCTTCAATCTTTTATGAGCGGAGCCGATCTTCAATCGAGCAAGTGATCCAAGCCGATCCGCGACTCAAGGAGACGAGCGAAGCCAAATCGACGATCGAGTTCTTCCTCTTGTAGTTCTTGAGCGATTTGTAACGGAATTGTTGATAAATAAAAGGTGAAATTCTTTAATCTTGCTTTCTTTAAATTCTTGCATCATGATTCGATCTTAATTTGTGATTGTGGTTCTTGTTGTGATGTTTGAGTAAAACTCCGCTCGTAAAGGAGTCGAGACGATCAATAGAATGATGATGTAATAAATATTAAAACGATTCTTAAGTCCTACGAGTTTTGTAAACCCTAGCAAATTGAAGAATCGACGACCTAGTTTCGTTGCGATGCTTTCTTGATTGTGATCGCTCGAAATTAGGGATCCACGATCAATTCTTGAATATACTAGAGGCTAGAATGTGAATGATATCAACGAAGGAACAAGGGATAGATGATGAAACCCTAGTTTCATAAGAAATCCCTAATTCTCGTCGATCATCATCGATCTAGTATCAATTCATCGAAGGATAAGAATACGTAATTGCTAGATTTTATCACATCTATAGATCCGATCGATTCCTACGAGCCTCACTTCGATTATTGATATTTGGATTGGAAATCATCAATTGACACTTCTTGATTTTAATGTTTTCTTGTTATTAGATCTAGATTTTTCTAATTCTTGAAATTCAATTTACAAATCATGAATTGTTTCTTTTCTTTTCTTTAAAATTTCAACTCATCTAAATCAAGACCCGAACAATTACACTTTCCCTGTGGACGATCCGCACTTACTAACGCGCTACATTCGACACCGTTATTGATTGCGGTCAAAATATTTTTGGTTGTGACTTCTATATAATTTTCCATACTACACACACCGGAAATCGTAACAATCAAATGGCGTCGTTGCCGGGGATCATTTGATTTACTTACACAATCGGAAAATATCGTTTCAATCAGTTAGCTAATTGTGAAGTGAAAAATATCTCCCAAGAGTAATCCTACTCATCGGTGGGATCGAGATCCAACTATCATCGCGTGATTACCTAGATGGAAGCCACTCTAGTTACCAGACTCCAGAAAGTATGAAACACTAGCAAGTTTCTTTTATAATTGAAACTCTCGATGTGGTTTTTGCCCCAAGCGTCTTATGACCTTGACGGATGCCAACAAATCATAAAGCGCAAGTCAAGTTCTACCCGTTATTATCCTGATTAATTTAGACCCACCCGTACTCGCCCTTGACGGATGCCAACAAAGCTGTACGACTGTCCTAAATTAATCCATCTCTATGCTACAGATAAGCATTATTTAGCTACCGTACACTACGCCTTGATATATGCCAACAAACACAACACGAATACTAAATGATACTTATCTGAAATGACGGAGGGCTGCTGCTGTGTTTTTGGCGAAAAACCCTTTAACATAATGAATTTGATATCGTCGAAGGAACCGAGTAGTTTTGAAAAGGAGTTGTTTAGGCTCCGCTTTTGAAAGCTAGTGGGTTTGAAGAAAACAGAGTAAGTTACAGTAATATAAACATTTTCTCAAGTGGTCATTCCCGTGAAAGGATCTAGGCTCTTGCCTCTTCGAATAAGGTGCTGGATATTCCTAGCGGAATACCGCTATGCAAAACGAAAGAGTATGACTGTAGTTTTTCGAATTTGTTCCAACATCATTTATGTTTCTTTTTCCTTGCAATAATTAAAAATAACGTGGTCCCATCAATTAAATCCTATCACATCAGAAAAGAACAAAAATAAAATGTATGTATATGCCATCCGCATTCGCCACGGGGCCCCGTCATGCACCGTTAAGTTACTTGACTACATGCAGAGCGGGGACAGGACTAGCGCGGATGCAAAACATATACAATATCTACTGGTATATATAAATATATATATAACCATTCGACCCAGGTATGATATAAGCAACATCACAGAACATCAATAAGCAACATGGAATAGCGGATAATTTAGGAGCTCCGGGTTTCATTTGAGCCGCAAATGAAACCCGACGTTCCCCGGTCGTGTGGATAGCAAGTGCAATAAAGAACCTAGACCCCTACGAGTGCGGCAAAGTACCCGCCAATCCCGGAAGTGAGGCAACCCCTATCAACAATATGAATGGGCCACCCAGCACTTCACGGAATCCGGTAACTTGAGCACCCCTCCGTAGGTCATCCTATACCCCCTACGAGTGCAGTGAATAGCCCACCAATTCTAGAGTAAGGCCCCCTCCGTCTCAACGCCATAAGATGCGGGCCCGTTTTCCTCTAGACCCCGGCTATTCGAGCACTCCTCCGCGGGGTAATTCTAGTACAAAAAAGAATATATGTATATATATACAACGGTGAAATCGACCTCAACCCGGTTTTGCCCCAAAAAAAGAATATACAAACTGGCAGAGACGGCGGTCCACATGTTGGACACTCGTCCTGCAATAATGAATATACAAATGAATCAATATTGTACAACAACCATTGGACTATAGGCCATCTACCACGACAATCCATCCATAATATCAGTGCAACACAGAACATCAACGCGGATATCATGTTCGTAAACCCGTCTGATTGTATATATAGCAACCAGTCGGATTATACCGCGCTATGATATTCACGGTCGCAGAAACAAATACACTAAAAACAAAGAATTTCAAATTTCGATCGATTAAAACTTTCCATATTGGCCCCAAGTACAAACAAGTACACAAATGAATCTGGGCCAAAACCAAATATTCCAAAAATCAAAATCCCATGAATTAGAGCATCAGAAAAAATTTGAGGCACTGGGGCCAAAATTGGGCTACGGATCCACGGCCAAATGGCGCATTTGATGGCGGATTAGCGGTCTAATTTTAGGTTTAGGTGCCCAAATTTTTTTCTGGTTTCTAATTCTGCCTGCACGTAATTTTAAAGTAACTTGAAATTTTTTTGAACAACTTTAAAATTCGATCAGCAAGCAAGGATTTGGAAACGCTATTCGGAAAATTCTGTCGATCGAAACTCTAAATTAGTGCTAACTAGTCCAGTTAAGGTTTATGGAGTGGTTCTGATATCATGTTAGTGAGTTGCTCACTCTATATTGAAGTAGAGAGGTGGAATGCATAAAAATTAAATTTTTAAGCAAGCACAACCAAGTTAACCCAAGTGATCAAACCATAATCCTAAACTAGTAATCTACATGAGATCTATCTACCATGAGAGAAGGTTATAACGATAGACATGTGTCCTTCGGGTCTTTACTCCTCTTCTTAAGCTCCTTAGGGTCTCCTAGATCAACCTTAATTGCTAGCTTCCTTGGTCCTAGATGATCCACCTGAGAGTTTGTGGTCCAAGCTTAGCTTCACTAATGAAGCAACTCAACAACCTAGTTTGCTAATCTAGATTGCTAAGATGATGTAGTGAGTACTTAGTAGTAGTTTTCTATCTCAAATCCTTTGGTTCTCAACACATGAGAATGATAGGGATTTAACTTGAAGATGAAGTCAAGAAGAAGAAGAAGAAGAGAGGAGAGCAAGTGAAGAAGCATGTCATGAAGAATTGCTAGTCAAGAATGGCTAAAGCTTTTCTCTTCTTTTTGTTATGAGGAATTTTTTCATTTCTTTAAAAAAAAACACAACCATACTCCAATAGTATTTGTAATAAATACCATAACCATGCTTCATCCATACTTTATGCCATCTCACCCTTTTCCACCTTATTTTCTATTTTCAATAAAATAGAAAAGTTCATGATGAGGTGTCATCTTCTAGAATGTATTTTGTATAAATACAAAATACTTTCTACTGTATATACATACCCGTATTCATACCAAAATACGAATACCCAAGAGATAGAATAATACTACTAATATAATACTAGTATTAAATCAATATCTGATTTAACAAACCGGCTTAATCCTAAGCACACTAGTATTATCAACCGTCCGATCGAAAACCTGGATAACACTAGAATATTCATATCGAAATGTGTATATGTAAATTATTAAATCAATACCTGGTTTATTAATCCCGCTTAATCCTAAGCCGGCTAGTATTATCATTCGATTGAAACCCTGGACGTATAAACATATGGCCACCACATCATTTCGTCTAAACCATAGAAACCCTCTGTGTGTGACTCTAAAGACTCAATAGTACGCTGACAGTGGGTTTAACCACAAGCACGTCAGCGGCACTAGCTGTATGTAACGGCTACTCAGGTACCAGTCAAAAAAAAGGCCGACGAGTAAGCTCATCCGAACCCCTTCTAAGCCTATCTATAACAATCTCCGTACAGTCCGGTCTCTTCGTCTAAGAGTATTGCATTCCGGGTGTAGGGGTTGGTAAACGTCAGACCCTTTACCGACCTGATAAGTCGTGTCGATATGGCTCGGGGCCAATCCGAGAAACTACCGATCTAACCATCAGTAAATCTCAACTGCCTTGGCCAAGGTCTTATGGTTCTGGCCAACCGGACACAGTGCGATATCGATTCCTAATACTGGGAGAGACAAATCCTTGATAATCACTCACTGCCTCCACGTAGCTCGGGACTGTACTCAACCAAAACCTATTTGCACGACTCAGTAGAGCCATGATAGGGTAATGATCAAAGTACAGTGGGAACTCACACGAGACAAATGATGATCTCAGGTCTAAAAACTAACCTGTACTCATATCACCTGAGAACCGCTATCTGACGATAAATATAATACCATCTAGAGGTTCTCGGCGAGTCCGTCCAGTGTACTCATTCCCATTGAGCACCTGTATACAATCTTAGGTGATCACACCAATGGCTGTGGGACCAACCACCGCCCCTCGTCGAGGTCTAGAAACGTATACACAAGTCTGCTCTGGAATATCGATGCCCGGTCTCGATACTCCTGCATCTTAGGAGCTTTAAGGATGTGCTCATGGACTACCCAGCTCCCAAAAGTATGATCGCCATCATAACACTGGTAGTCAAGCAAAATTCTACGGGTTTTATCAACATGTATTCGCCATATGTGATATCGGGTATAACATATGCACATATTAAGATAAAGACAAACCAAAATAGTATACTACTGTATCAAGTCTTTATCAATATGTGTAAGCAATATAAAACAACAAGATAAAGAAATACACGTATTAAGACAAAGACAACTCAGATAATATACTATATACAACTGAGCAAGATTGTCATGTACATAAATATCCCTAGCATCTTATACAACACAGGCCTCTAGGGCATACATATCCAACAGTGGGAACACACTCGGGATGAATGATGATGTTAAGTCTGAAGACTAACATGCACCTATGTCACCAGAGAACTGCTTTCTGACGATAAGTATATTACCATCTATAAGTTCTTGGAGAGTTCGCCCAGTGTAACCCATAACCTAATGAGCACATGTATACTATCTTTGGTGTCGTATACCAATAGCTGTAGGACAGGCTACCTTCCCTCATGGGAATAAGAAACGTATACACTATTCTATTCCGGAGTATCGATGCCCTGTCTCGAAACTCCAATGACTAAGGACAATTTAAGGATATGCTTATAGACTACCTAGACCCTACGAGTATGATCACCAACACAACTTTAGTAGTCAAGCAAAGATCCTACGGGTTTTACCAACATGTATTTGAGATACGAAATATAAATAAAGCATATACACATGTTGAGGTAAACAAACAAACCGGATAGCATACAATCATATCATGTAAGACTGTTGTACATATATATCCCAAACATCCATATGTAATATACAATCCTTTACTATACAATAATGGCATCTAGGGCATATACATCCAACAAGCAAACCGTTCCGATTCCTCCAAAAATTTATCGGACTTTTTATTTTTTTTAAAATCTTTCACGCCAGCACTTAAATATTTGTGACATCTCATGTTGGACATAAATCCAATGTCCGTCTATATCGTCTTCTAAGACGAAATGTTTATGTAATACAAATTAATAAGTATATTAATTAATAAATTAGTACCATATAACAAGTATGTATGCACGTAAATTCTAAAATATGATTAATTAGGTTATGTATTACCAAAAGTGAGTGCCAAGTCCATACATAGGCTTTGAAGGGGTTATCTGCAAACGTGAATCTCACGTTTCTAGAAGTCCATATTGCAGCAGAGAATACAAATATAACAATTGAAATAGGTAACCCACATACCCAGGCATACGGGCTTCGCACCTGCCCATTGCAGAATTGCCCTTTTCCCCATCATATCGTATTTGCTAATCTAGGAGGCAACACCTCTTCCGTGCTTTTCAAACCGGGCCAAATTATCCCCCGCAGCCCGTGCCTCAGTGATACTCACTTCTGCTGCCTTTATCATCATATCCATCTTAAGACGAACAGCAGCCCACCTCGCCTGGACCTTCGCATTGTCCCTATTTCGATTATATTTTTCATTTTGTAAATAGTGAACAAGAGGCAATAAATGAACAAACTTATCTGCGTCGGGATCCGAGAACACCCCAGGTTCTCTAGTCCGGTCCATGCACTACTCGTCTAGGTTTGCGAACGGATCATCCTGCATTGATGTACCTGCATCCTCCTGATCAGATGTATCTAAACATTTTAATTTATTATATTCAATGCAATAATTATATGAACAAAATAATTTGAACACGATTATTTAAAATTCATAATATATATCTCTAATCTCATGCTCAGGCTGTGTCGAAGAGGTAGCATCTCGATCTTTTTTCTTCGAAGAAAATGCTTTAGCAAATTTTCCGAATATTCCTTTTCGCCCCATCTATTTCATGCAAGTTAAGACGATACAAAATATATAATATGTATAAATCATTAAACTAACATATGAATAGAGTACAAGTGATTAGAACAGCAAAATAATTCATATATCAATTGATTATTAGTGTTTGCAATTACAAATTAATTTTATAACATAAATATGTAAAAGATTACAACCGCAAAGTTTTTCATATGTCAATCGTATCTACGTTCTCTGTTTACCGCCAAAAATGGAGACGAACCGCGTAGGTTGTCTTGCCTGAATTTGGGGGCAGATGCTATTTGAATTTATCTTTCCACCTCTCCGAAGATGCCAAGTTGATTTATGGCACCGTATATTGGAGGTTTGGACAGATGCGGCCGTTGTAGCAGACTTCGTCAGATTCCCCTCGTTTGTGAGGGGTTTTTGATTGTGGGGACGCTCTTCCCTACAGGCGCAAACCCCTGCAGTTAATTACGTTACCGCATTGCGATAACCACTTTCTCCTGCTCCAGAAGGTCACTTCGTGTCGTGTGTGTTTATGTTTGTTTTGGTTTCCCGTGGATTATATATGGAGACTAATTTATGTTGTCGTCCGTAGGGTGTGGATTAGTCCAAATCCGTATATTCTTAGATTTGGGTTTGGGATTGATTTATGTATCGTTAATCTCGTTTGAGATTAAGATCAACTTAAATATTTGTTAAAGATACGTTAGTCCAATTTTAGACTAAGATCTACTCAACAGGATTTTGGGGTCATTCGGACCCAACAAAAGAGCATTTGGGCTCATTGTTTTAGTTTAAGGACATTTCAGTCCATACCTAGTTTAAGAACGTTGCAGTCCGTATTGGAATGTGCCCGTCAATTTGTGAGTGCACCAAAGAGTTGTTAGTTATCGGGACCCACCACCTCTCTGAAAACGCTGAAGAATTACAACGATTTGTATTAAAGGTATGAGGAGATGCACCCTTGAACCAATGTCCGTTGGAAGATCGGTAGTCGTATTTGGGACTAAGAACAATTTGGAAAATGTTGAGCACATGGGCTCAGTTGATCTGAATCAGGAATTTGGTCAACTTGGATTCAACCCACTCAGTCTTTGAATAAAGTGTTAAACACTTGCTTGGGCTCATTCCTTTTTCTGTGCAAACAATTTTGAGCATTCATATGGGTTCTGACACTCATACTTTGCTTTACTTTCTTTTTTTTTTTATGGAGTGTTAAACATTCTGTATGGAGCTCATGTGCGGAGCACGTAAGGCGCTGGGCACTGAGTGCCAAACATTGAGTGATAGGCACTCTTTATTAGGCAGCGCCCACATGAGAGACACATGAGGCGCTCGGCGCTGAGCGCCAACCATCGAGTGCTAAGCACTCTTTATTGAGCAGCACCCATGTGAGGGACACGTGAGGCGCTTGGCGCTGAGCGCCAACCATTGAATGCTAGGAACTCTTTATTGAGCAAGCGTCCAGATTAGGGGCACATGAGCCACTTGGCGCTAAGCGTCAACCATTGAGTGCTAAGCATTCTTTATTGAGCAGCGCCTACGTGACGAACACGTGAGGCGCTTGGACGCTAGGTTTTTCTTCATATATTCTGTTCTGAAGAGTTCAATTCTCTGTTCTTTTCTGGATCTTTGATCCCCGAGAACAAGTTCATCCTTATGAAAATTAAATTCTCATTTGTGGGAGACTTATCTCATGGATCTCAGATCCAGAGAAAGAACTAAGTTCTTTTATAAGGGTTAAACCCTTGGTTATGCAGATGAGATGCTCTGATCTCTATTATTTTTATTTACCTCAAAGAGAGGTAGTCATCTTTCTTTCTACTTAATGCTTTCTTCTTGCTTGCTCTTTTTTTTATGTTTGAAGCTTATGACGGGTTTCTCTATACAAGACTTGAAGTCTTGGGTCCTTTTCAGAGTAGAGGCTAGTCTGTTGATTTAGTTAAAGAAATCTCTCATTAAGAGATCTTTAATTGACTTGGGGATTTTATCCACCGTTGGATCTTTGATCCAAGGGCCTTCTGCTTTACAGAAGATATCTTTCTTGTTTTTAACAAGATTAGGGAAACATTTCCCCATAAAGAATTTATTCTGCAGATAGGTGATTTTTTAATCACCATTGGATTTTTAATCCAATGGTGCTCTATTTTACAGAGAGTAATTTTTCTTGTTTAGAAAGATTTGAGAAATATTTCCTCAGCAGAACTTAATTCTGCACTTTGGTGATTTATCACCTCCGTTGAATCTTTGATCCAACAGTTCTGTCTAATCAGAGAGCTTTTAGTTCTAGCGTTGGCGCCCTCGTACGAGGCATATGAGGCGCTGCCTCAGAGTTTTTAACTCTTAGCGCTGGCATCCTCGTGCAAGGCACGTGAGGCGCTGCCTCAGAGATTTTAACTCTTGGCGCGACCTTTCAAATTTTGAACAGAGTTTTACTCTTTTATTGGGAAAACAAATCCCCCCACCGTTGCGCTCACGTGGCTCACACGTGAGTGCAGCGGTGGCAGCTTTTCAACCGTTTGATTTTCCTGGAAGTTGAATCGACTTCCTGTGCCTATAAGTAGGGCCCTTGGCCCTTGAGATGATTGTTGTTCATCTTCTCTTGTTCTTCTTTTTTTTTCTGAGAATTTAATTCTCCTTTCAGTAATAAAAAAAAGCCTAAAGAAATCTGCCCAAAAATTTGGTAAGGATCATAATCGAACCCCTTAACAGAGCTTTGCTCTTCTTAGATCGTTGATCTTAAGACGTATTTTAGGGCTTCCTAACCCATTAATCAAAGCTTTGCTCATTTTCCATGAAGAACCCTTAGAGTTTGTTTTGCAGATCTTAAAGATCTTAGGGTTTTACCCTGTTAAAAAGCTTTGCTTTTGAGGGTTCTGATAGATTATCCAATTGTTTTTACAGAGCATAGCTCTTAGAAATTTTTTGGGGGAATTTTATTCCACTCTTAATTAAAGTTGACAGATGTGAAATCTGTTTGCAGAGCACAGCTCTCGAAGGAGTTTAACTCCTTAGCCCAATGAGGTTTCTCATTAAATGAGAATCCTCTTAGGATTTCATCCTTAATGAGTGACTACCCCATCAATGATGGAACGTCACCTTAATATTGTGGGTCCCCCTCTTGTCCCTTTATTCTGCATTGCAGTGCGGTACAAATTTTAAGTACCAAGTATCAGAGTTCATAACATAGCGTTGATAACTAACCCTCGTCTCTCTTTGTGTAGGGTACTATGGATTCCGAATCTTCTTTCCGTTTTGTACGTTTAGAGAGCACCTTCGCCGACACGCCCGTAGATCGGGAAGTCTTCGCGCTTATTAAGATCATGACCAGAGCAGAAATCTCTCCACCTATGGGGGTCGTGGTACAATCAGATTATCCAGGGTCAGCACAGTTTTTCTTGTGCGGCGCCCTTAGAGCCCATTTCAGCAATTCATTATGTCGATTCGCTTCAAGTGAATTATGATTTAGAAGAGGTCAACTGGACTTCGGAGGGTCGCCTTCAGCCTTCTATAGCATCAATACCCATACAGCCGCCAATGGCTTTGGATATTTTGGGGCGGCGCATATGTCAAGACGAGTCGCACCCTTGGGGACAAGTCTATATGATAGGGTTAACTCCTCGCCAATCAGCCGGCTACATGCATTGGGCCCGGTATATCTTGTCGGCCAAGAAGTCGCTGCTGATAAAGCTTGGGCTATATCCTGCCATATATGCTTCCCTTTTCCAATATCTCGTGCCTCATATGTGGTGGGTTAAGGCTTTTCTGGAACAGTGGAACATCCCAACCTACACATTTCTTCTTTCGGACCGGGAAGTCTCTATTTCCTTGGAGGAGTTTGCGGAAATTTCAGGCCTACCCGTCAGAGGGGAACATTACGAGGAGATACTTCCCCCTGATGAGTACATCTTTGCCACCAAATCAGTGGTAATGGGCCTCATTCCGGAGAATTCCATTAAACGCCAGTTTCCGAGCCTAATCAAAGTGTTGAACATTTATGAGAGTCTGTTTTTAGAGTCTGGAGGGCATGGAGTCGGCTTCGCAGATTTCATCGCCCGCTTTCTTCGCCCTGAAGTCTTGTCAAAACAAACCGCAAAATTCGCCAAGCTTGACGACCCATTTGGTTTCGGTTTGGATAACCAGCTAATGGCGGAAGAGGATCTAAAAAATTTCTTTATTCCAGACACCCCGGTCGTCCCTTTTGCAGAACTTGCTGCTTCAGACATCGATGAAGAGACGTTCTTTCTTGGGTTCATCGTCCTGTGGTTGAGATGGTTTGTGCTTCCGATGCACCCTCGCTACATGAGGCCATCCGTTTTTTATCCGGCCCACTGCATTGTCATAGGGATGCGCGTAGCCGTTGGGATTGCAGGGCTAGGTCATTTATATCATGGCCTGAGCTTAGCGGCAAATACTACTCAACCACGGGTAAAACCTGTACATCTTCCGTTGCACTACTTCACGTCCTGGGTCGAGATGCACGTGCTGGGTGCTTTTGGTGTTCATAAACGACCCCACTTCTATGATAGCTACAACTTTCCCCATGTCATGTTTCTAGTTGATGCTTATAAGTTAGATCCGTCGCAGCGAGAGGCTCGACGTTTGGTCCTTCGCCCGCGTATGGTCGGGGATAGTATGAATTTTGTCAATAGAGTCTTAACTATCGACAAGGAATCTACCAAGGCAGTGCAACCGCTGTGAGATACTTTCAAAGACGGGCTCCCACGTTGAAGGCTCGGGAGATCCTGCACTTGTATTCAATTAGGCCAGGCTTTTAGTGTTCAGGCAAAATGCCTCGGCACTGTTCATGAGGTATAACCCGCATCATTTCGCTCAATGGTCGGGTTGCAATCAGGGTGTTCCCCTCGAGGCATTCTTAGCCGAGCTGGTTTCTACGGAAGAGGGTATTCGCAGCGCGCTGCACCATTTTATGCGAATGATTTATGCGAATGAATACGGGGTCCAACTTTCTCATCAGCGAACTGAGCTACATGCCAAAATCTTCGAACGCTTACGTGGCGTGGTACCAGCATGCGACGGGTGCTGTTATCAGGGAAGAGAGGTGGCTATTACTTGATCATAAGGATGTTGTCCCAGCTGGTAATCCAGCAGTCCCTTTGAAGCGATAGACATCCGTTCTTCCCTCTGAAGAGAAGTCACTGCGGTTGTGGTTCCGCGCGCCTTCCCCGAGATGCCTCAAACCAGTGTTCCCGTAACTGCGGTAACCTTGGCGTCCCTGGAATCTGGCGCTGGTACGGAAAATAGGACCCGCCGCCCAAAAATGCCTGTCAAGCGCAAGCTCTTATCATCGGCCGCTGGCGTCCGTTCGCAGAAAAAGAAGAAGTATTTATTTTCTGCCAATGTCATATTTGGCTAGGAGCCACATGCTCCCTACAGCGAAGTTTTGTGCGAATATGGGACCAACGAGGGTTTGTTCGACACGCCTGCAACCGATACTGATCTTCAGGCTGCCCTCGTAGCTTCCGAGCGACTGGCTCGCGAGGATGCGGCGTTGATCACTATCGCGAAGTCAAGTATACTTCATTTATATTCTTCTGCGGCTCTCCCTTTTCTCTTTATTATGCTTTTACTAACGCTCTTTTCTTCAACAGGTATTTCTATCGAAGAGGCTCTCGCGGCTTCCCTCAGGACGTTCGAAGAGGGAGAGAGGCTCCGCGCTTCTTTGGGTCTTGGTATAAGTTGCTTCATTACACCTTTATTCTTTTTATTCGTTTTCTGACCCTCTCTTTCACTTTATTGCAGAGACTACCTCAACTCAGGTTATTCTAAGTGGAGTGCCGATCCCAAGTGGCGATGTAGCAAAACTTCTAGAGCCAGCTACTGTGGCCACGGCTCTCCCAAAGTCACTGCAGGAGGCTTTGCTGAAACAGCCGATGATAGACGTCGCAGCGGCTCCGGAGGCAGAGCTCAGTTCAGACGACGACGTCCCCTTGTCGGAAGTCTTGAGGAGGTCATCTTTCACTGCTCAGACCGAAAGGAAGCGCAGGAAGAATGCAGCGAAGGAACTCGATGCCGGTTTGGCCGTAGGTGCAGGCTCAAGCAGTATTTCGCTTGCTGATACTCCTTCGGCGGATGTTCCCTCTGCCCTGTCTACCGCCTATAGACAGGTTGCACGCGCAGCTTGGGAAGAAACTGAAAAGCTGCTCCAAGATAACGCAACACCCATGATTTTATTAGAACTTGGTCCTTGAATTCTGACATACTTATTTTCTTTCCAGCAGGGCCGAGTCCTGGTGACGGTATGGCAGGTGAAACGTTGACGATTACAGAGCCCAAAGTGGCTACTTTATCTCAGGGATCTGGGACTGTCCAGACCACTGCCCTTTCTCCCTGTGGCTCTTTGGTATCGGCGAGTGTCGCAACTGTTATGGCGTCCTTTGTCAAGTCAGGGGATGAAGCTATGGGCGCGGAATCTATTCCCTCGAGAGAGAGTGAAGAAGCCGTTACACCTGGTGACGCCTCCGTCGCGGTTTTGGTCGATGATCTATCAGGTAGTCATTGGGTTGTTGTTTTCAAGTTTTTCAATCCTGTTCAGCCCTTCTGATGATATTTCGTTTGTCTTGAGCATAGGCGCGGTGAACCTTGAGGTTATGCCATCTGAAGAAGTGTCACTGGTCGCTGCTCTGACGGTCGCTGTCCCCTCGCCTTCTTCTGTGCCCCCTCAAATCTTGGAAGGTATGGGTTTCTCACTTATTTTTTTCACTGTGGATACAATCCTCCTTGTATGGACAGTATGTCTTCGCAACTCTGCAGGAGTCCTTTTCGACCATTTATACCAAGTGTTGAACCCGCATTTTTCCTTTCAATCAGAAATCATCCCACCTTCTGGTATTGGTTAGTATATTCTTCAGTTAATGTATCCCCCTTTCTTTTATGGATAGACGTATTATTACTAAGTCTTCTTCATATTGATCATAGCATCATGGGTTGGAGGAGGAGACGAGAGAATGGCTGTGCCTCCGGTACTCCCCATCCTGCCGCCTGTCACAGCCGGTATAATAGACTCCATCCCTCATTTGTTTTCTTTATCTCCCGAGTCGACATTTAACCATAACTTATTTTGCAGCAATTGCACCGGCTCCAGCTCCTTTTGAGTCTCGCATTCCAATTCCCATAGGGCCCTTCGCTAAACGCATATTTTCCAGGGGCGCCGCAAATAGCCGGCGAATGTTGAGCGAATTTATAGAAGATCTCAATTCTGAGGCTCTCAGTTCTGCTACGGATTTTGCCGTTGAAGTCAATCCAATGCTGGAGACACTCATGAACTTCCATGATGAAGATCTCCTCGGCTCTTGGGTTGATTACTGCAGAATGATCGAGGCTTGCCTGCACAAGATTGAGCTCAAGCATCTCACTCCTGAGGTGTTGGCTTCGAACTCCCAGCCGGCTACGTGGGTCGAGCATAGTGTTCCATTCATTCGCCATTTTCAACAAGAGGCGAACCTGAGACGAAAGGAACATGAGGTGGCTTCCAGCGAATCTGTCCGATTGCACGCCCAGGTTGAACCGAATGCTGCGCAGTTAAAAGCTGTTTTCGACAACCTCCAGCGATGTATCTCGGATGGGTTGACGCTGAGGTGGACGCTTGAGTTCACTTAGCGGGTCATATAGGACTGTGAAGCTGTCATGATAGAAACCGGTGAAAAGTTTTCGTCCTGTTTGAGGCAACGGACTCAAGTTGAAGCAGAGTTGGCCGCGGTAACTAACCATGAGAAAGGATTGAGAGGAGCGCGCGAGCGGCTTGCTGATTTGCTGAAGACGCCTCCTCCTTAATAACCCTCTTTGTACCTTTTTTGTACCGACTGTAAACATGTGATTCATGAATAACATGAATTCATTTTGATTCCTTTATGAAATGTATCTTGTATTCACTTGAATTCATGAATAAAAGACATATTTTATTTCATATTGGCATGTAATTCTAGCAAATGTCACCCTTAGATAGTATACAATAGTCCATCTTGACCTCCTTGTAGCGATGGCTTAGGAAACAGGTTTGGATCTGCCGCCTAAGACTTTTCAACTTTATGAGCCGTAAGGGTCTCATAAAGACTTTTCTCCCTACGAGTCGAGAGGATCCTATAGGTGTATTTTCTCCATAGGAGTTGTGAGGACTCCTAAGTGCGTTTTCTCTTGAGAGTTGTAAGGATCTCACAAGAGAATTTTCCTCATTTACAAGTCGAGAGGACTCGTAAGTGTTTTTTTCCCTCCCTGTCGATATTCGGCTTTGGAGAGTGTGGCCCATGGATAGTATACAACCGTCCATCTTAGACCTACTTGCAGGGCCCCAGTGCTTAGGAAACAGGTCGATATCCCCGTTGCCTAAGGCTTTTTCCCTACGAGTCGAGATGAATCGAGAAGTTCTCGCAGGAACATTATTTTCCCTATGAGTCAAGACAAATCGTGAAGTTCTTGTAAGAATGTCCTAATGTCACAGTTAACCTCTGCTGATAGAAGTACATTAGGGTCTGTGGTACTAAGGTTTTTGTTCATCGTACCGTCGCATTGGCCGATGTATTCCCCGATACGCAATCTTGCTGTTCGAGTAGCCCCGTGATTGCCGTGTCTCTGATCCATTCGGGGGCTGGACAAGACGTCTTCAAGTAATCTCCCAGGTCATATTACCGTCGAAAGAGCAAGCGTTAGGGATTTTCCATGCCGCTTTTTACTTGAGGTTAGGCTCAATTTGGGTTCCCTGATGAGTCATGACCACTCCGCGCTGGTGTGGGACGATCTCCGATAGTCTATTTGGTTTTATTTGAGTTGTCGTCAAGACCCTGAAGCTAGGGATCTTCCTTTACTTCGTTTGTTGACGTTGTTTCTGCTATATTGTGACAAATGTCGATGTTGTCTCTAGGTTTTTTGTGAACCGTCGAGATTCGAAACTAGGGACTTTGCCATGGCTCCATTTGTTGACGTCGCGTCTGCATCCTGTTGGAGTGAGAAGAAACGCCGTGGTGATCTCTATGCTGTAGATGTTGCTGTCGAGACTCTGAAGCTAGGGATCTTCCTTTGCTTCGTTTGTTGACATTGTGTCTGCTATATGGCGACAAATGTTGAGGTTGTCTCTAGGTTGCCTGTGAACCGTTGAGGCTTGGAACTGAGGACTTTGCCATGGCTCCAAGGTAGTCTCTGGGTTGTTGGTGAACCGTCGAGGCTTGGAACTAGGGACTTTTCCATGGCTCCATTTGTTTTGACCCTGGGGTCATTTGTTGACGTTGCATCTGCATCCTGCTGGAGTGAGAAGAAAAGCCGTTGTTGATCTCTAGGCTGCAGATGTTGCCGTCGAGACCTGGCTCTCCTTCTGATGGAGCCTGGTGGGAGAATGTGGTTTCCTTTTTGTTTGTGCCCATGGATTGTATACAGGGGTCGATGTGGACTAACCTGCAGAGCAGAAATTTCATTTTTTCTTTTTTTTTTCCGCGATGCTCTATCATTTCATCTTTTTATATCGCGAAAGTCCTGATTGCCCAATCATTTCGGCTATTTTACCGCGGTGCCCAATCATTTTGGCTATTCTTTTCATTTTACTCGCTGTTTTTTATTGCGAGTTGCCCAAACATTTTGGCTGTTTTTATATGCATATATTTTACTTGCTGATTTTTATTGCGAGTTGCCCCATCATTTCGGCTATTTCATATGCATTTTGCTCGCTGATTTTTATTGCGAGTATGGAACTCGAGATCTGATACCAATCTTAGCATCAGCATCGCTGCGACTGGAATATTGCCAGTAGCGAATCATCATTTGCCTTGAAAGGACTTGGAATTTGACACCGATTTAGGCATCCACATCGCTACAACAAGTATATTGCCAGGAGCGAATCATCATTTGCCTTTGTCGATTTGAACAAAGGTGGCTTAGAAAACAGGGTTAGGATCCTGTTGACTAAGGCTTTTTGACTTTACGAGCCGTAAGGGTCTCATAAAGGTATTTTTCCCTACGAGTCGTGAGGATCTCGTAGGTGTATTCTCTCCTTAGGAATCGTGGGGATCCCCAAGTGTGTGTTTTCATATAAGTCGTAAGGATCTCATAAGAATATTTTCTCCTTATAAGTCAAGAGGACTTACAAGTGTCGTTCGCCATATAAGGGAATTCCTTGTCATTGGTGGGACTTGATGATGGAACGTTTATTTGTGCCCATGGATTGTATACAAGGGTCAATATGGACCTCCTGTAGGGCAAATTGGGGAGTGTGAAGGCTTAAGAACATATTCAGGTCCCCGTATCTTAAGGCTTTTGAATCCTATGAGTCATGAGGGTCTCATAGGGGGAATTCTCCTTACGAGTCGTGAGGAACTCGTAAGTGTAATTTCTCCTTAGGAATCGTGGAGATCCCTAAGTGTGTTGCTCCCTTATGAGTCGTAAGGATCTCACGCAGGTGTTTTCTCCTTACAAATGTTTTTATTTTAACGAGATTGCGCTCTTTCGGGTTTTCTCAAACTCGTCGGTAGCCCTGCTTTTTTAACTCACGGCGCCCTTTCGGGTTTTCATCCGTGCCCATTTCGCATGTGGACGTACCGTTTTTTTTAATAACGAGATTGCGCCCTTTTAGGTTTTCACAAGCTCGCCGGTAACCCTGATGTTTTTTCTCACGGCACCCTTTCGGGTTTTCATCCGTGCCCATTTCGCTTGTGGACGTACCATTTTTTTACCACTCTGTTTGCCAATGGCACTTAGGGGGGGCTTCTCCACCGGGGTAGCTGTGTGGCCAGCGGGATTTGAGTTTCAATCTTTGCCGCTGGGACCTGTGGACTTGAATTCCACTATCGCCGTGTTTGAGGCGACATATTTAGTTTAAGGACATTGCGGTCCATTGTTAGTTTAGAGGCAAAGTTTTGCCGGATACTACTTAAAGAGTTTGGACTCAGGAATACAGCGAGCGGACACAAGAGTCGTCATCTATTATTAACCTGAGCCATGACTTGTCAAGCGTAGTACTTCTTTGGGAAACGGCCGTTTATTGGCCGAAGGGTCTTTCGCCATATATATCCATGAGCAAGTAGGCCCCACCTTGGTAGACCTTGTCTATGATATACGGACCCTCGTAGCTTGGCTCGAATTTCCCCCGCTTTGCACGGTTAGGGATCATAGGTCTTTTGACGACTAGCATGAGTTCGCCTTGGCGGAATGTTCTCGGCATAGTTAGTCTTTCGTATGAGCGTGCCATCCTTACTTTGTAAGCATCCAGGTTTTGCTGCGCCATGAGACGAGTTTCATTGAGCTCTTCAAGCCAAAGATGAGCATTCTCTTCATCCGTCAGCTCATAACGAATCGCCACTCGTAGAGAGGGTAGCTCTATTTCTAAGGGGAGTACCGCTTCCGTGCCGAATGCCAATGCATATAGCATTGTATTCATGGCCGTTTTGAACGTGTTTCGATACGCCCAAAGAGCTTCATGCAGTTTCTCGTGCCAGTCCATTTTATTTCTGGACACTGTTTTCTTTATGATCTTCGTTAAGGTTTTGTTGAAAGCTTCTGCTAGACCGTTAGCTCGGGGATTATAGACCGAAGAATATCTCCAATCTATATTATGCTGTTGTGCGAAGCAGCTGATCTTATGGCTTCTGTAGGCCGGCCAATTATCCGAGATGATTCGTCGCGGAGTACCGAACCGATAAATGATGTGAGTTCTGAAGAAATGGAGGATGTTCTCCATCTTCACTTCCCTTAGCGGTACTGCTTTTGCCCACTTAGAAAAGTAATCGGTTGTTGCCAGTATGAACCGATGTCCCTTGGACGATGCTGGTTCGATGGGCCCGATTATATCGGTTCCCCACATTTCGAACGGCCAGCTAGCCAATGTTGGGTATAGCGGATTTGGATGCTGATGGATGATGTACCCATGAATTTGGCACGAGTGACACTGCTTCGCATATTCGAGGCAGTCTTGAATCATCGTGGGCCAATAGTAACCCATTCTTTTGATCTTCAGCTTCATCTTTGGCCCGTCTTGATAGGAACCGCAGAGTCCATCATGAGTTTCTTGGATGACCCTTTTTGCTTCTTCTGGTCCCAGGCACCTCAGCCACAAACTGTCGAATGATCTTTTATAAAGAGTATCATTGACGAAGGTGAAAGACAGGGCTCGCTTCATGAGCTGATGTCTTAACGACGCGTCTTCGGGTGTTCGATGGGATTTGAAGTAGTCTATGAAGAATTCTCTCCAATCCGTAGCCTTTCCTTCGTCTTCTATTCGGAAGGCTGCTTGCTTGGTCGCTTCCTTTCCTTCACACAGCTCCGGAGATATTTCAGCTGGCGCGAGAATCCAGCGGCTTTGCACAATGATCCTTACGTCATCGAGGTTTTTTTCCGGCCAGTTCCTTAGCAAGCTTGGCCAACGCATCCGCCTTGCTATTTTCCGCCCGCGGTATGCTTTCCAGGATGTAGGACGGGATTTGAGTCGGCAGTTGCCGCACTCTTTCATCATATTTTACCAACTCTGGTTTACACGTCTAATAGTCGCTTTTTACTTGGCAAACGACCAGCTGGAAGTCTCCATATATAAGGAGGTTTTTGATGCCCATGTCAACAGCAATCTTGAGACATGCTATCAAAGTTTCGTACTCAGCCTCATTGTTCGTTCTTGGCTCTGTTAATGAAGGGCGAAACGCATTATCCCTCTTTGCGGAGTTACGAAAATAAGGCCCACCCCGGCTTTAATCATGGTGGTGTTTTGCTTTCGCTTTTTCATGGATGATGCTCCGTTGAAGTAGAGTTCCCATTGGACATTATTTTCCTACGTCTTCCCTTCGATTGTGTCGAACGCATGCTCGTCTGGCAATTCGCAATTTAAGGGAGAATCAGCTGATATCGGATGCTCAGCGAGAATGTCAGTGATGGCCTGGCAGTTTACTGTATTGAGGGGTCGATATATTATCGAGAACTCCAACAAGAGGAGGGCCCATTTGGCAAGCCTTCCTGTTAGTAAGGCTCTTGACATCAAATATTTGAGAGGATCCATTTTTAATATGAGATGGGCCTTATGTGCCAAGGCATAATGTCAAAGCTTCGTTATCGCGAATATCAGTGCCAGGCAATGCTTTTCGATGGGGGAGCAGTTGTTGTTTCCCACAATAAAAGAGCAAAGCTCTGTTCAAAATTTGAAAAGAGGCAGCGCCTCACATGCCTTGCACGAGGGCGCCAGCGCCAAGTGTAAGTGCACGGCGGCGCCCCGGCCTCCATCCCGAGGCCAAAATGCGGAAGCGGTGATAAACTTTAATTTTGCGAACTTAGCAAACCGGCACCACCGCGCACTATACCCGGATCGAACCATTAATTAGTCCTAGCTAACTACAAGATGGGAAGAGAAATATACCGACTGATCCAAGTCCTCCGGTCTTCTCGTCGTCGTCCCGATCTCCTGCGGAAGCTCCGGTCTCCGCCTCGTCGCCGGAAGTGCACCACACCGCCTACTTCTTTTACGGGCTCCCACCTCAATGCCGAGGTAACTCGGGCACGAAGCTGGCTAGTTGACGTGCCCAAGATTTGCTGTAGAATATCTAGTGAGCAAGTCTCATTTGGGGTTCTAGGAATTGCCTTTTGGTGGAGGGATTGAACTTGGAGCTTTTTGGATTGATCTTGTGGGATTTTTGCAACATGAAATGAAGCAAAATCCCACACCAAGAATTTGGGACAGCCCACTATGGGAGTGGCCGGCCATGACAATGAGGGGAGAGTGAGAATGAGAGAGTCATCCAATCATACAATGGAGAGAGAGAGAGAAGGCTATCATCCAAAAAGAATCATCACAAAATCAAACCCACACTCAACCAACAACCAACTCTCATCATCAACAATCATGTCTACAAAAGTCATGCCATCATGACAAGAAGTCAAGTCAAAAGGTCAAGGTATGGAGCAACCATGATGAAGTCAAAAAGTCAAGTGATCATGACATGGAAATATGCAAAAGATCCCCTCCACAAAAGCCTATTTGCAACAATGCAAATAAGCCCTCCTCCACCAATCTTCGGCCAATGAACGATACAAAGGAAATCGGCTGAAAAGGAAAGCAAACTGGCAACTCCAGAAAAACAGGTCCCGTAATAAATTACAGGTAAACCCCGATACTGTGCATACACACCCGCATTTGTATTTCGACCGAAATACAAAATGCAATGAGACAAAATCTCCACTGTACTATACTAGGATTCGGCTTAAACCAAAGCCGGCTAGTAATATCCGTCCGATCCTGATCCGTGCAATACCGCACGTATCTGATCGAACCCTGCCATATAACCATACGGCCTATAGTACAAACTGTCCGATCCTGATCCATGCAATACCGCATGTATCTTATCGGACCTTGCCATATCTCCATACGGCCTCTACAACTTTTCGCCCGAAAGCTGAGTAACTGAATGTGGGGGACTCTAAAGACTCGTCAACGCCTTGGTTGTGGATTTAACCACTAGCATGTCAGAGGTATAAGCCAATACGTAACGGGCTACCAGGTATTGACTAAAAGGGACGTCTGTGAGCGAACTCAGCCTGACAACCCTACTGAGCCTGTCAGTGACAATATCCGTACAGTCCGGTCCGTTCGTCTATGAGTATCGCATGGCGGGCCTAGGGGGTTGGTAAAAGTCAGGCCCCCAAAAGCGATACAAGTCGTGTCGGAGTGTAGCCAAGAACACCCTGAGATACTACTGGAATACCTACCAGTAAATCTCCTTGCCTCGGCCGAGGGCTTCGTGTAATGGCTCTCCTAGACACAGCGCGACCTCACCCCCAATACCGGGAGAGACGAACCCCTGAAGATGCGCTCACTGCCTCCATGTGGCTCGGGACTGTACCCAACTAAAACCTGTTTGCACGACTCCTTTGAGCCGTGGTAGGGTAGTAATCAAAGTACAGTGGGAACTCACACGAGACAAATGACGATCCCCAGGTCGATGAACTAACCTGTACACATGTCACCAGGGAACTTCCATCTGACGTCTGGTATATGACCAACTAGCATGTTCCCGGCGAGTCCTGTCCGGTGTACTCATAACCCAATGAGCATCTGTATACATCTTAGGTGATCCAACTGACACCAGTGGCTTGTGAGACCGGCCACCGCCCCTCGTCGGGGTCTCGACTGTATACACTAGTCTACTCTGGAGTATCGATGCCCTGTCTCGAAACTCACACGACTAGAGACCATTTAAGGATATGCTTATAGACTGCCAGCTCCCACGTATATGATCGCCCTCATACTGCTGGTGGTCAAGCAAGAATCCTAGGGGCTCTATCAACGTGTAATAGCGACTTGTCAGGTCACCTGAAGCAGTACACGATGATAAAGGTAAACCAGATAGCATACTATCATCACGAGTAAGACTGTCCTATCGGGATAGGTCCTCCATCAATCATTGTAATCACGTGCCTGTGATCGAATAATTGAATCTGAGGGCACTACCTCCAACAATCTTCCACTTGCACTCAAGGCTAATTATTGCGATGTCGCATACTCACAGCATGTGTGATACCGAACACCCAACTCCTCTACTAGTCAGTCTCACAAAGCTCGCTTGCGAAACTATTGCATTCGAGGAATAGCCTTAGTGAGTGGATCCGCCTTGATGTCTCTTTCTATGTCTCTCTATATCTCAAGTTCGCGGAGAAAGCTATCTCCCGAAATGAGCAATACCTGTCTTAGAATGCGTCTGGATGTCTGATGGGTCCTAGCTCATAAATGAACTCCAAATCCAAACTTCTTAGACTGTATCGTCAACTGAACTTAATCAGTATCCTGCGCCATGCCTCCCTCAGTATTGCCTTGGATCACCTGTCCAAAATACTGCCACTCGTCAGAGGGAAAACTATAACTCTGACAACCTCCTTGTTGTCCAGGTCACCTTGGAAGCCTGGAATGATAACTGTCTCCCGAATGAGGCTGTCGTTATCATATCCCTAGAACATCCACTTATGTTCTAAAACTGCTTCCTACTGTTTCTCCAGGATTGGATCAATGTCAACTTATTGCATCTAGTGCAAGAACAACATCTGGTGTGGTACTTGACATCTCATGATTGACTCAATTGCCTGAGCAAGTGATCTGCCATTCATGCACATCCCTCTCCCCTTTAGTCTGTAAGACACCTTTAGAGAGGGTGACTCCATCACCTGCAGGTACACTACCATGCCAGGAGTCGTCCATTCTAAATACTCTTAGAATGCTGTCTAAGTACCCTTAATTGGGAAACCACCCAAATCTAGATCTAAAACCATAGATCTAGTAACCAGTATGTCAGATATAATGTCCAAGTCCCATGTGGAGAAACCACTGTGTGACGACTAAAGTATAACCGATTGTAGTGTAGGAATATCACTTCCTACTCTGTGTATGTCATCCAAATACCATGACATCACACCCTACTACCTTCTCAACATATTCATCCCCTATTCTGATGAAGTCAAACCTATGACTGTCACATCAAAAATTGATGATCTATCTCCGCTATATCTGCTTTAGTCTATAAATAGACATAAGATACCTGTCCACCAATGCTTCCGCTGCTCCCACTGACTACGACAACCCTCTGGCAGAGTCATATACACGTACACTTCTAAAGCAAGTTTAGAACGACGCTATACTCATCCTCCTGCCGGGTCTCACAGTCTGGAACAACAGCAATGGCAAGTGTGGGTAAACAAGAACCTCCCTGCCACCGTCCTTGAGGCTACCGGAGTACCTCTCGGGTGCCTGAGGTTACCCACCTTATCTGCGGAGTGGCCAATGGAATGTCAAGCCAGATTGAATCTTTAGGTTCCTATCAAATCTTCAGTAATCGTTTGTGGTTCTGGAATCACTTCCAGTTCTACCATACTCCCACTACTGTTTTCTGAAAAAATCTATTTTTAATAAAACTGTGGCGAGTCTAGAACAATATCGCTATTGATCTTCCAGATGGTAGAAAGTCAACCCTCGTCATAGCCTGGGTCAACCCACAAACAGCCATTACAGAAACGTGCCTTGAGTTATCCAGAGTCTGGTTTTAATCATAAGCCGGACAACTCCCCGTACCTTAACATCGTTAAGATATAAACTGTTCTATATCCAATATAGAACCAGAGTCACTGATTTATTTGAACCAGATTCAAATCATGCAGCTGTCTCCAGTGCATGTCAACTAAATGGAAAAAGGCCGATCAGCGTTACTCAACTTAGGAATGCTTCCAATTATGAATAACCTGAAAGAGAAGCAAGATCTCTTAATCATTACTATCAACTGAATACCATACACAAGTATCTACATCTTCTATCACTTTGAAGAATCCCGATACTTGCAATATCTGGTTTTCTACTTTATTCAAATACCTACAACTTCTCAAAATTCAGACCCTGTGTTTCCACGAAACACTTGTCTAAAACCTAGAGAAGTCATAAGTAAACCGAATATAGTACGAGGACCAACCCCTCTGTCCTGATGGACCCTGGACAACATACAATACTCTGTATAAGTCCCTTGAGTCTGATAACTCATTTACTGTGTGTCGTAGGTTGAAAACTGTACCTTTGGTTATAAAGAATTACACCGCTGTTTAATGCTCCTTACCAAACCATCCACTGATATAGGTAAATGTCACTGACATAATTTCAAAAGGTATATCTCACTCTATGAAAATAGACGTACAGATATATCGATTTGAAATTGGTGCATAACAGCGGATATTCAAAACCAAATATTTGCCGACCGGCAAACAGCCCAGGTGATTTCCTCAAATATCACCGATTAAAACGAATCCCGATATAATGAGGATGATCACCTAATTCCCAATAACTTACTCACACTCATCATCTGTAAAACTATACAGATGTGAGAATCATACTTGGTAAATACATACCGTGGAGCAAGTGTCTAACTGGGAAATCAGTTTTCGTTTAACAGTACACAGTGAAACTGAAACATTGAAATGTTTCGATGGGGTATCCCGGTATTCCTAGTAATGCCTCTTCCAGATTCACGACTGTAACCGTATAATTCTTTGCCACCTCTCCAAATCCCTTCATATGTCTTTAGTCATTACCTTCTGCACACCCTTTTAGGCCAAATGGTTTTCTTCCTTCCCTACCGTTCGGCACCAGCCTATGGTTTGGAAGAAGACTATCCAATAAGCATAATGGGTGTACTGTCCTAATCCTAGGAACACTCGCAATGCGAGAGAAGGTGAAGATAAAAGACACCTGAATAAATCTTATTCCTATTTCTCCTGAACCAGAATCCATCCCCGAACTGGAACAAGTTCCTTTCGAGTTCGTATATAACCATACGATGGAGTATCCAATAAACTGTGGATCTTCGTAGAGATACGGAGTGTCCTGGAGAAATACAAAGGTGATTTAGGATTGGCGAAGGAATACTTGGTTTGGTCGTGAATAGCAGTCGCAATTTACTTTGCCCTCTTACTAATCCCTTGCTTTGTCTTAACTCAATACCTTCTGTACACCATCATTAGGCTAATTGGTTTTCTTCATTCCCTACCGGTCGGCACCAGCCTAAGGTTTGGAAGAAGACTATCCAATTTGCGTAATAGGTGTACTACTCCTAAACCAAGGAGTACTCGCAACCTGAGAGAAGGTAAAAGGAAAAGACAACTGAATAGTCCTATCCGTTTTCTCCAGAACCGGAAACCATCCTCGAATAAATTCCTTCGAGTTCGTATCTAACCATACGATGGTTTTGTCCAATGGAAGTGGACGTTCGTAGTAATACGGGGTGTCCTGGAGAAAAGGGTAAAAGTAGGAGTGGCAATGAGGTTTGCAACTCTGACAATCCATAAGCCAGTGTTTAAGAAGGTTCGGTCAACTTGGTCACTGAGTCATAGTCTTAGGGTCGGGTCAATGGTCGCTGCCAAAGAGAGAGAGAAAAGAAACACTCAGCGTGCACTCTATCCTAGATCAGAATGGTTACCAATTTATCTAATCTGGAAACCTCCTACTGTACCGTCAAATTCTCCTCCAAACCTGAAAGAAGAACTAGTCGGGGTCACCCGAGGAGTAAACTAACTCATCAGTGGGAATCGGGATCCAACTATCATTACATGATAACGTGACGGAATCCGCTCACGTCATCACACTCCAGAAGGTATGCGCATATCTGGCAAGTTTCAGTTTCTTTAGAAACTCCCGATGTGATTTCTGCCCCATGCTCTTATGACCTTGACTTTGGCCAACAAATCATAAGTCACATGTCAAGTTCTACCCGTCATTCTCCAGGTTAATTTGAGTCCACCCGTACCTACCCTTGACTTTGGCCAACAAGGCAGTACGACTGTCCCAAACCAACGCATCTATCTATGCTGCATATGAATAACCAACAGCTACCAAACACTGTGCCTTGACTTTGGCCAACAAACACAGCTTGAATACTATTGACTACCCATATGAAACGACGGAGGGCTACGAATGGTTTCTGGCGAAAACCTTTAACGTAAAGAACTTGATATCGTTGAAGGAACAGATAGCTTTTAAAAATATAGTGACGAAAACCTTTGCTAAAGAGGTCACTCCCGGTGAAGGGATCTCGGCTCTTTCCCCGTAGAATGAGGTGCAGGATATTCCAACTGAATACCACAGTGCAAAGCAAAATTAATCGGCTATAGTGAAGTTAATGCCCTGACGCAAAATTCTGTCCAAGGGGTCACTCCCGGTAAAGGGATCTCGGCCCTTGTCTCGTCGACTGAGGAGCAGGATATTCCAACTGAATATCACGATGCAAAACAAAATTGAACGTCCTTGCAATAACAGCTTTTTGAAAAGTGTTCCAACAACATCAGATTAGGTTTGTTTTTAACTTGCATTGATCCGAATCAATGCAGTCCCATCAATAGATCACACCACAAAGAACGAAAATATACTGACGTACGTATATGCCATCCGCATTCGCCACTGGGTCCCGTCATTACCCGTTAGGTTAGCTAACAAACGACAGAGCGGGGACTGGACTAGCGCGGATGTAAAACATATACAACATCTACTAATATATATACCAATATATTATATTTCGCTCAAGCCGTGATAAGAAATGCAACATTACAGAAATGTACAGTATCACAGAACAATACAGATATCTGGGATCCCTGGGTTTCACAGAGCCACTACTGAAACCCGACGTTCCCCTGGTCGTGTGGATAGCCTGTGCAATGAAATCCTAGACCCCTACGGGTGCGGCAAGTCACCCGCCAAAACCTGAAGCGAGGCAGCCCCCTTCAGTACCGTGAATGGACCACCCAGCACTTCACGAAATCCGGTAACTTAGGCACCCCTCCTGGGTCAACCTGTACCCCCTACGAGTGCGGCGAACAGCCCGCCAATTCTAGAGTAAAGCCCCCTCCGTCTCAATGCCATGAGATGCGGGGTTGTTGCCCTCTGGAACCCGGCTATCCGTGCACCCCTCCGCGGGGTAATCCTAGTACAGAAAGTAAAATATATATACAACGGGTGCATCGAACGCAACCTGTCCGTGCCCCAAAATAATAATACAATCAGGCAGTGACGGCAGTCCACATGTCGGACGCTCGTCCCGCAAAATCAAATGTACATAATACAACCACAACTGTACTAGCATTGCATCCAGGCTATCCCCCACGACCAATCCGCAACATCACAGCATAACACAGAACATCAACGTGAAAGTCACGTTCGCAAATCCGTCTAACCGGGCTATAGCAGTTAGACTGGATTTACCGATCAAGTGACATTCACGGTCGCAGATATAATGTAAATACTGTGAAATAATGTGTTTAAAATATCTGATCGATCAAAAATTAACAAGTGGGCCCCCAAGCAATACTGTAGCACTCACAGAAATTCTGGGCCCAAGTTTAATATTCCAAAAACCCAATTTTCACCCCAGAAAGATACTATAGAAATTTGGTGCAGGGAACCCAAAATAGTGCGGCGGAACCGCGGCCCAAAGGGGTGTTTGGCCGCGGTTCCGCGCTCCTACAGTAGTGTTACTGCATCGAATTTTTACAGAACTCTTATATTTTTTGGTAGATCACTTTTCTGTAACCTGAAAAATTTTTGGACACCAAAATATTTTAACAGAAAACTGATGCAAGCAAAAAATGCGGATTTTGGAATTTTGGTCGATCGGAAAAGCAAAACACATTAGACAAAGCTAGACTAAGTTAATGAGGAGGCTGTGATACCACTGTAAGTGCACGGCGGCGCCCCGGCCTCCATCCCGAGGCCAAAATGCGGAAGCGGTGATAAACTTTAATTTTGCGAACTTAGCAAACCGGCACCACCGCACACTATACCCGGATCGAACCATTAATTAGTCCTAGCTAACTACAAGATGGGAAGAGAGATATACCGACTGATCCAAGTCCTCCGGTCTTCTCGTCGTCGTCCCGATCTCCTGCGGAAGCTCCGGTCTCCGCCTCGTCGCCGGAAGTGCACCACATCGCCTACTTCTTTTACGGGCTCCCACCTTAATGCCGAGGCAACACGGGCACGAAGCTGGCTAGTCGACGTGCCCAAGATTTGCTGTAGAATATCTAGTGAGCAAGTCTCATTTGGGGTTCTAGGAATTGCCTTTTGGTGGAGGGATTGAACTTGGAGCTTTTTGGATTGATCTTGTGGGATTTTTGCAACATGAAATGAAGCAAAATCCCACACCAAGAATTTGGGACAGCCCACTATGGGAGTGGCCGGCCATGACAATGAGGGGAGAGTGAGAATGAGAGAGTCATCCAATCATACAATGGAGAGAGAGAGAGAGAAGGCTATCATCCAAAATGAATCATCACAAAATCAAACCCACACTCAACCAACAACCAACTCTCATCATCAACAATCATGTCTACAAAAGTCATGCCATCATGACAAGAAGTCAAGTCAAAAGGTCAAGGTATGGAGCAACCATGATGAAGTCAAAAAGTCAAGTGATCATGACATGGCAATATGCAAAAGACCCCCTCCACAAATGCCTATTTGAAACAATGCAAATAAGCCCTCCTCCACCAATCTTCGGCCAATGAACGATACAAAGGAAATCGGCCAAAAAGGAAAGCAAACTGGCAACTCCAGAAAAATAGGTCCCGTAATAAATTACAGGTAAACCCCGATACTGTGCATACACACCCGCATTTGTATTTCGACCGAAATACAAATTGCAATGAGACAAAATCTCCACTGTACTATACTAGGATTCGGCTTAAACCAAAGCCGGCTAGTAATATCCGTTCGATCCTGATCCGTGCAATACCGCACATATCTGATCGAACCATGCCATATAACCATACGGCCTATAGTATAAACTGTTCGATCCTGATCCGTGCAATACCGCACGTATCTGATCGAACCTTGCCATATCTCCATACGGCCTCTACAACTTTTCGCCCGAAAGCTGAGTAACTGAATATGGGGAACTCTAAAGACTCGTCAACGCCTTGGTTGTGGATTTAACCACTAGCACGTCAGAGGTATAAGCCAATACGTAACGGGCTACCAGGTATTGACTAAAAGGGACGTCTGTGAGCGAACTCAGCCTGACAACCCTACTGAGCCTGTCAGTGATAATATCCGTACAGTCCGGTCCGTTTGTCTATGAGTATCGTATGGCAGGCCTAGGGGGTTGGTAAAAGTCAGACCCCCAAAAGCGGTACAAGTCGTGTCGGAGTGTAGCCAAGAACACCCTGAGATACTACTGGAATACCTACCAGTAAATCTCCTTGCCTCGGCCGAGGGCTTCGTGTAATGGCTCTCCTAGACACAGCGCGACCTCACCCCCAATACCGGGAGAGACGAACCCCTGAAGATGCGCTCACTGCCTCCATGTGGCTCGGGACTGTACCCAACTAAAACCTGTTTGCACACTCCTTTGAGCCGTGGTAGGGTAGTAATCAAAGTACAGTGGGAACTCACACGAGACAAATGACGATCCCCAGGTCGATGAACTAACCTGTACACATGTCACCAGGGAACTGCCATCTGACGTCTGGTATATGACCAACTAGCATGTTCCCGGCGAGTCCTGTCCGGTGTACTCATAACCCAATGAGCACCTGTATACATCTTAGGTGATCCAACTGACACTAGTGGCTTGTGAGACCGGCCACCGCCCCTCGTCGGGGTCTCGACTGTATACACTAGTCTACTCTGGAGTATCGATGCCCTGTCTCGAAACTCACACGACTAGGGACCATTTAAGAATATGCTTATAGACTGCCAGCTCCCACGTATATGATCGCCCTCATACTGCTGGTGGTCAAGCAAGAATCCTAGGGGCTCTATCAACGTGTAATAGAGACTTGTCAGGTCACCTGAATCAGTACACGATGATAAAGGTAAACCAGATAGCATACTATCATCACGAGTAAGACTGTCCTATCGGGATAGGTCCTCCATCAATCATTGTAATCACGTGCCTGTGATCGAATAATTGAATTTGAGGGCACTACCTCCAACACCAAGAGTTAAAAATTCTGAGGCAGCGCCTCACGTGCCTTGCACGAGGGCGCCAGTGCCAAGAGTTAAAAACTCTGATGCAGCGCCTCACGTGCCATGCACGAGGGTGCCAGGGCCAATAGTTAGAAACTCTGAGGCAGCGCCTCACGTGCCCCACACGAGGGCGCTGGCGCCAGAATTAAAAGTTCTCTGTCGTTGGATCAAAAATCCAATGGAGATGATAAACTATCAGAGCAAAGCCTCACGTACCTTGCACGAGGGTGCCAGCGCCAACAGTTAGAAACTCTGAGGCAGTGCCTCACGTGCCCCACATGAGGGCACCGGCACCAGAACTAAAAGTTCTCTGCCGTTGGATCAAAGATCCAACGGAGATGATAAATCACCAGACCACAGAATTAAATTCTGATTGAGGAAATACTTCTCAAATCTTTCTAAACAAGAAAGATTGTGCTATGTAAATCAAACCACCGTTTGATTAAAGATCCAATGGTGATTAAAAATCACCAAGATACAGAATAAGCTCTGTATGGGAAAGTATTTTCCCAATCTTTCTAAACAAGAAAGGTTGTGCCCTGTGAATCAGAGCATCGTTGGATCAAAGATCCAATGGTGATTAAAAATCACCAAGATACAGAATAAGCTCTGTATGGGAAAATATCTTCCCAAACTTTCTAAACAAGAAGAATTACTGTTGGATCAAAGATCCAAAGGTGATTAAAAATCACCAAGATACAGAATAAGCTCTGTATGGGAAAATATTTTCCCAATCTTGTTAAAAACAAGAAAAATGTCTTCTATAAAACAGAAGTTCTTGGATCAAAGATCCAACGGTGGATAAAATCCTTAAACCAATTAAGAAATCTCTCAATGAGAGATTTCCTTAACTGAATCAACAAATCTTCCTCCACTATATAAAGGACCCAAGACTTCAATTCTTAAAATAGAGGAACCCCCCATAAACATTAAGTTAAAAAAAAAGAGCAAGCAAAAAGAGCATGAGGAAAGAAGAACTTTCTTCAAGGTAAATAGAGATCATAGCATCTCATCTGCATACCTAAGAGTTCAACCCTTATAAAAGAACATAGTTCTTTCCCTCGATCGGAGATCCATGATACAAGTCTCTCACAAATGAGTATTTAATTCTCATGGGGATGAATCTGTTCTTGGGGATTGAAGATCCAGAAGAACAAAAAATTGAACTATTCAGAAAAATAAACAAAGAAGGAAACAGCGCCGAGCGCCTCACGTGCCCCTCACGTGGGCGCTGCTTAATAAAGAGTGCCTAGCACTCAGTGGTTGGCGCCCAGCGCCGAGCGCCTCACATGTCCCTCATGTGGGAGATGCTTAATAAAGAGTGCCTAGCACTCAGTGGTTGGCACCCAGCGCCCCACGTGCCCCTCACGTGGGCGCTAATAAAATAGAGAGCGCTTTGCATTCAGTGGTTGGTGTCTAGCGCCGAGCACCCCGCATGCCCCTCACATGGACGCTGTTTAACCTAAAGCGCTCTGCCCATAGAGCCAAGCGCTATAAAGAGGGTTTAATACTCCATAAAAAAACAAAGAAATAGGGTGAATGCCAGAGCCCATATCAATGCTCAGCATTGTTGCACATAAAAGGGACCGAGCCCAAAAAAGTGTTTAACACTTTATTCAGAACTGAGTGGACTGAGCCCAAGTTGACCACAAGTCCCTAATTCAGACCAACCGAGCCCATGTGCTTCCAATTTCTCTAAATTGGTCTTAGTCTCAAATCTTCCAACCGACATTGGTTCAAGGATACATCTTCCCACACCTCTGATACATGTCGTTGTAATTCTTCAACGTCTTCAGAGAGGTCACGGGTCCAGACAATCAACGAGCCCTTGAACCGTAATGTCCTTAAACTAGCCATGGACCGTAACGTCCTTAAACTAAAACGATAGAGCCCAAATGCTCTTTCGTTGGATCAAAAATAATTCCGAACCCCCGTTAAGTAGATCTTAGTCCAATATCGGATTAACGTATCCTAAACAAATATTTAAGTTGATCTTAATCTCAAACTAGGTTAATGATCCTTAAATTAAACCAAACCCAAATCTATGAAAATACGGATTTGGACTAATCCACTCCCTACGGGAGACAACGCAAATTAGTCTCCGTATACAATCCACGGGCAACCAAAAATAAAACAAATACACACGACACGAAGTGACCTTCTGGAGAAGGAGAAAGTGGTTATCGCTACGCGGTAACGTAATTAACTACAGAGGCTTGCGCCTGCAGGGAAAAGCGTACCCACAATCAAAAACCCCTCATAATGAGAGGGAATCTGACGAAGTCTGCTATAACGGCCGCATCTGTCTAAACCTCCGATACACGATGCCATAAATCAACTTGGTATCTCCGGGGAGATGGACAGATAAAACTAAATAGCATCTGCCCCCAAATTCAGGCAAGATGACCCTATGAGGTTTCATCTCTGTTTTTGGCGGTAAACAGATTCTGGCACGCCCGGTGGGACCTCTTCCTCTTTCCACTCCACACTTCGTGTGTCGTGTTCGTAAATGAATCGCGGTTTATATGGTTGCCCCTGGATTCCAGGTACTAAGATTTGGTGTCTTGGTCCTTGCTGAAGAGAAGATAACGTCGGTGAATTCCAACTGCACCAATTGCAACAACAACTACCACTCCGTCCCTGTTGGAGTAGTGGCTTATGGGCCCCAAGCGGCCTCCATCTTCGCAATGCCAGTGGAACAGGTGACTCAGGCCTCCACTGGACTGTTCTTCGGGACCATACTCCCGTCAATAAAGTTCAATGCCTCAATGCCATCACAGGAGGCTCCAAGTAAGTAGGTCTTCGATCGGCTTACAACTACCACGACCCCTCTCAACGGGTCGTCCAAGTCCAATGCCTCGGTCTTCAACAGACTGGGCCAAAGCTCAAGTGGGCCCATAAAGAGACCTGCAATACCTGAAGGAGTTATCCAGAAGCGGATAGTCATTCCAGCTCCAATAGACGAAGTCGTCAAAGGGGCTTCTCCTTCTAAGGGATCGGTCTTTGCAAGACTGGCCGTTCCAACTCCTGCTGCAGGCGGGGTCGTTAAAAATACTTCCCCTACCAAAATGTCGGCCTTTGCAAGGTTGACCGTTCCCTCTCAGCGGACGTCGTTCTTCGACAGGCTGACACCGACAACTTCTCATCAGATCAGGAGACATGACGAAGCTACCCTGACAACAGAGGTGATCCCATCCTCACGACATGCTCGACGTCGCCACTAGCGCCGAGTGAGGAAAGCCGGGGGCAGTTCCCGCTCTGGACATACCCCACCATCTCCAACGGTGGAAATTGACGCTGCTGTTCCAACTGGGAACAACTTTGAGCCGCTCAGGAGGGTGCGCAAGAACTTTCCAATTGCCGCACTAAAAAGGTCTCCCCCACCCACTGAAAACAGAACACAGGTGAAGCTGGAACAGCCTCCTCAGCGGTTATCCTCCAAGATCCACAGAGTTTGGCGGAAAGTTCAAGACTCTATAATTGACAAAGATTACTCTCGCTGGCTGAAGAAGACGAAGGCTCGGCAAGAAGAGGACCATCCAGCCGCCATAACGCGAAAGGTATCATCTGCATGGGTGCCTGCCGCAACGACCCCCTCGAACTCGACCTCCCACAAAAAGAGAAGGTCTGAGAATCTCCCACCACTGGCGGCAAATATCAGCGCCAGTGGGCCCAAACGCCCGAGGTATGAGGGCATGGTAGTGCATACCGTCTACGTGGCATCCGGAAAAAAGGATAGTCGTGCTTTCGTGAGTCATCGACCACTCACATGGTCTGTGACGAAAGCTCGGGAGCAACAACAGAAGCTCCATGAAATGCTGACAAAGATGGCCGCACTCACTGGGAAGAAAGAAAACCCGGAAGCATCGTCTGAGCAGCGCCAGGAACAAGAGACCGACACCGAGTTCCTGCAGAGGGTGTTAGAGAGAAAGGATAAAGAGTCCATGGAACAAGCGGCTAATATAAAACAAATGATGCTTCTGTTCTAAGATATAGTGGGGATGATGATCCAGCCGGACCCTCCAGCTGAAGATCCCCCAATAATCATTGAAGACGACAGAGGGGAGACATCAAACCCTCTTCTGGATTTATCAGCAGCCAGGGTGGAGACGATCTCGAAAGTTGCGCTTGATGACTACATAGCTCAATAAATACGATCTCATCAGGAAAGAGAAGCTGCCGACCAAGTCGTTAGAACTGGGCGACCCTATCCAGGCTGGTACGACCAAATTAAGTACCCGCCAGGAAAGAAAATCCCCTAATTCCATGTGTATAAGGGGATAGGAAATCCGCATCAGCACGTTGCTCAATTCAGAGCTTTGTGCGATAATACTGGAGGCGATGACAAACTATTGCTTCGCCAATTTGTCGGCAGCTTGGCAGAGATGGCATTTGAATGGTACTCACAGCTTCCGAATTATTCCATCAAGACATTTGCAGAAATGGAGCTACTGTTTACACAGCGGTTCATGAGCGCAAGCGAGCACACCCCAATCACAGCATTAATCAACGCCAGGGTGAAACCGGGAGAGACCTGGGTTCAATACGCAATTCGGTGGCATAACCTATGGTCAAAGTGTGAATGGCGCATAGAAGAAGATCCTGCTGTGGGCATGTTCATGGGGACCCTTGATCCTCAGGAAACTGTATCCCAGTTTATGATGATCTTCAAGCCGACCACCTTCCAGGACTTGATTGACAAACTGGCCCAAATGGACTAGATGGGCCATAGGCCGTCCTCTTTAAAGACAGATCTTCGGGATGAAAAAGGCAAAGGGAAAGCGACCTTCGTCGCCAATGCTCAACAACAACCGAGTGACCCGAAACTGGTTATTCGCCAAAATAGCAGACCGCGAGCTCTCAAAGAGAAGTTGAAACGTCCTTACTCGTTTCCCCGGGACAAAACAAGGAGACTATTCGAACTAGCGGTGCGCAACAAGCCTATCACTCTGCCGGATTCGAGATGCCCGCTGCAATCGGGCGACGTCAACAATCCCAATTATTGCCCCTACCACCGAATAGTGGGCCACCCAATCGAAGATTGCTACGTCTTTAAAAACTGGGTCGAAGACCAGTACCAGCAGGGCAAGTTCGCGTTGTCCGGAAACTGGAAGGTAAACCCGCCGCAGTAGCACGCTACTAAAAAGGTAGAAACGCCGGGGGCATCGTGCTCATTTATAGAAGAAACTCCGTGGGAAGTGGTCCTTTCAGCTAAAACTAAAAGAATGCTAAAGGATCTTCAAGCGTGCCCGGTGATTAGGTGGATAAGCCTCTGGAGCCTGAGATCAATGACGGAATGCTGAAGCCGTGTCCAACGTTGAAAGTTGGTGACGGTGGGCAAAACCTCCAGGCCAAGCCTCAGAAATTTTTAAAGAAAAAGAAGAAGGCCAAGATGCTCGTGCAGCTCGACGGCAATCGTACGAGTCTGCAAAAATACATCGATGCGCTTGAGGAATACAACCAAAAAGTGCGGACCCCAGTCACACTGGAAGAGTTCTTCAAACATGTTCTTGAGGACGGAAACAGTGACATTGATGAAGGAGACGATTCTTCGGAAGAACCCGAGGATTATGTAGCGAATTGCCATATGATCTCTCACTCATCGATAAATGGTGAAGAGGCTCCTGGCGTAGAGAAACTGGGGGCAGATCAAGAACCAAAACCTATGGAACCGTCGGATGACCTCATTGACAAGTTGCTGAATGAATCTCTTCAAAAGAGCAAAGTTGTTCGAGAACGTGAAGCGGCCATTTAAGAAAAGGCCAAGCGTCGGTGTCAGGCCGAAGAAGCTTCGGTAATGAGAAGCCATAAAGTACCTCAACTGGATCAAAGAGCCCTGCCACTAGCAAGAGCAGAATCAAGATAAGGAAGCAATTCGTCAAAGCTCTGTCGATGGGAATGAAGCTGCCACCTTTTAAAGAAAATACTTCCAGGAATACGTGCCCCGACGAACCGAATGTCCATCCGAAATACTGCTTGTACCGTCAGAAGGTCACACACCCTACCGAAGAGTGCAATGCCTTCAAGAAGTGGTGGCAGGGATATGTTGCCCATCAATAACACTTCAAGCGAGTAAAGCGCAAAGCCCGTCAGGAACAGAGAAGCGCGACAGACGAGCGTGAAGGAACAGCCAGTAATTGTCATATGGTTGATGCCATCCCGACCAGAGCAAAACCTCAAGTTCTTACCTTCGGGAGCGATTCTGATGAAGAAATAGCTCTCGGCCCTCTCTTCAAGGATTCTACTTCTGAAAAAGAAGAGGGGATGAAGAACCGTGAGAACATTCAGCTGCGTAACCGTACGTTGCCTGAATAGAATCTCGGACCTTCGAACAAAGGTTCGGGCAAAAGGGAAAAAGGAAAGGAAAAAGTCCCTGAGGAGATTGCCCTCGATGATAGAGTCGTTGAAGAGCTCACAGCCAAGGACCCGCCAAAGAAGAACAAGGTGGATTACAACGTCCTGGCACATCTGAGAAAGATACCCTCACAATTAAGCATTTTGGATGCTCTTTTCCTGTCTAAAGAAGCACGAGATTCCTTGATTAAGGCGTTACAAAAGCCCGACCGGTTTCAAGCCTTCCTGGCAGAAGAAAAGATGAAGGACGAGCTGGAAGAAGTTCACACGGCTGATATAGGCTTCAGAGATGAAGACCTCCTTCTCAGAACGTGCGAGCACAACCGTCTGCTGTATGTTACTAGGTATTGTTACGATATCAAGATAAGGAAGATCCTGGTCGACAATGGGTCCTCCGTCAACCTTCTCAACGTGAGAGTGTAGAAGAAGATCTGCATGAACGTTCAACACCTGGCACGGGACAAAATTACTATCTCCGGTTTCGACTCGCAGTCATCACAAATGCTCGGGTGCCTAATATTGACGCTACGCTTTAGGCTGCTCGTCACCGACATCAAGTTCCATGTTATTGAAGCCAAGACTTGCTACAACGCTTTGCTCGGTAGGCCTTGATTATATGGGTACAATATCATCCCTTCTATACAACATCAGTGTATGAAGTACTTTAAGGATGGCCTCGAGTACACAGTTACAGGGGAGCTGAACCCATTTTCCGTAAATGAAGTCCGCAAATATGAAGACGCCAAGTACTTCTTACCAGACATCGAAGATGTGGAAAGATGTCGTAAACCGGAGAATAAACAAAAAGTCATCGCCACTATCCCTGTATTCGGGAGCGATACCGAAGAGGATGAAGATATGATCACTTGGGACAACCCCAAGGCAATAGGGCAGAACCATCCATTCTTATCTTGGTCCTTGGCAGTGACTTTGAAGATGAGGCCAACGCAGTGTTCTCCGTCCGCCCGCCAATACAAACCTTTGCTGGAACTTACCAGAGTTTACAGATTACCCTGGTCCCGCAGTGGCATTACAGAGAACTTGATGCACTTGGTACGTATAGCATGCAAGAGCTGCAGACCCTCTATGTCCCTCCTAAGCAAAGAGGTGAGAAGGCGATCCTTTTCAACCAATCCATGGAGACTAAAGTGGAGAAAGAAGTATGGCACGATGTCGAACATGAGCTCAACAGGCTTCAACCAATCCGTCTGCCCAGATACTACGTAGAGGTACTGAAAAGGCTATTGAGACGCCAAAGCGTACCCTTCAAACAGACTACTCGACAGGCCCAGTTCTATAACAAGATTTGGGATGCTCCTGGGACTCAACGGAAGATGCCCAACGGGAGAGTGGAGACGACTGGCCTTGGATACGTTCGGTCCAATAAAAGGGAGCGATTACATGGCTGCCATATCAAAAATAATTCCGGTGGAGAAACGTGTGCATTTCCAGATGGCGTTGATGTCAAACCATAGCGAGATCTCTCCGTGAGAATACCAAGCCCGTCATTCAAAGAACAGTTTGACAAGCTAATAAGAGAAGCGGGTCAAAAGGTTCGGGATGACCATAGCCGCGAAATGGTCATTTACGAGAAGGCCAGGACGCAACGTATCATTCAGCAGGCTACGAAGGATGACGATCCCTTTCACCCCCAACCCGCTGTGTGCTCTCGTGGAAAAAAGAAAGCCCGACGTGGAAACAACAACAAGGTCATGAACGGGGGCGACATTCCAAAACAGCAAAACGGATCCAAGAAGCCACGCGAGCGAGGAAAAGTCAGCTGGAACCCGTCTTTCGTGAAGAAGATGGGCCTGGAATACTCTTTCCCTCAAGACAAGACAAGGAAAATCTTCGACCTTGTCATAAAACATCAAATGATAGTGCTCCCGAAGTCTTTATACCCCGAACAGATAAACGAGGTCCATTACCCCGATTATTGCTCCCACCACCGAGTAGCGGGACATCCTCTTGAAGACTGCTTCACCATCAAAAACTGGGTTGAAGATCAGTATCAGTAAGGCAAGTTCGCTCTATCCTACAGTTGGAGGGTAGCCCCGCCATGAAAGCATGAGCCAAAAACTACCTACATTGCGAGGGAAAGTCTAGATGAGCATCAAGCTTGGAAACGAGCTCGCACCTGCCAGATGATAACATTCTCAAAGGAGGGAGAGCACAAGAATACGAACGACCTCTCCCAATGCTTCACAAATGAATATGAGAATGATATGATCTCAGAATTTCCACCAGCGCTAAAAGAGCTGGAAGATGGGATACACACCACAGCAAACAACTTGAGAAAAATCGACTTAGGGACGTCAAATGACCCAAGGCAAACGTTCGTCAGTGAGCCGCTGTCTGAGAAGCAGGTGGCTACGTTAAAGGATGTGCATATGCAGTATGAAGACTGTTTCACATGGAACTATTCCGAGATGCCGGGATTAGATCCAGAGATAGTTGTGCATAAACTGAAGATATCGCCGGACGTAAAGCCAGTCAAACAGGCGCCAAGAAGAATGCGGCTCGAGCTTGAGATGAGTATCAACGCCGAAGTCAAGAAGCTAATCGACTCCGGTTTCATCCAAGAAGTTCAATACCCTGACTGGATCACCAATATTGTTCCGGTAATGAAAAAAATGGGACAGTACGCATCTCCGTAGATTTTCGGGATCTCAACAAAGCTTGTCCGAAAGATAACTTCCCGGTGCCTGTCACCGAGTTGATGATCGATAACACATCCACCCATGAAGTCTTCTCCTTCATGGATGGGTCCTCAGGGTACAACCAAATCAAGATGCATCCCGAAGACCAAAAGTACACTGCTTTCCGGACTCCGCTGGGCATATTCTGCTACAAAGTAATGTCATTCAGTCTAAAGAATGCTGGCGCCACTTACCAAAGGGCCATGACAAAGATCTTCGATGACCTCGTACATGAGATTGTTGAATGTTATATCAACGACCTCGTGGTGAATAGAAAATCATACAAGGAATACTGGGAGTATTTGAAAATAGTGTTCCAGCATCTTCGGAAATATAATCTGAAGATGAACCCTCTGAAATGCGCATTTGGAGTTTCCTCAGGCAAATTCCTAGGATTCATCATACGACACCGGGGCATCAAAATAGACCCGTTGAAGATCAAGGCGATTATGGAAATGCCTTCGCTAAGAACTCTCAAGCAGCTGCGGTCTCTCCAAGGAAAGCTCGCGTATATCCGGCGGTTCATAGCTAACATCTCCGGTAAATGCCTCCCCTACAGTCATCTAATGAAAAAAGGGATCCCGTTCGTTTGGGATCTTAAATTCCAAAGCGCACTGGTCGAAATCAAGCAGTATCTACAGAACCCGCCGGTACTGACCGCGCCGGTCAAGGGAAAGCCCCTCATCCTATACACAACAGCCCTCGAAGGTTCTTTAGGCGCATTATGGGCATAGGAAAATGACCAGGGGAAGGAGAGAGATCTCTACTATTTGAGTCGAATTCTCCTGGGGGCAGAAAACAACTACTCCTTGGCAAATGAGGTCCATCTCATATCAAAAGTGGATCCTCTCAAGTATTTAATGTCAAGAGCCATGCTAACAGGAAGGCTTGCCAAATAGGCCCTCTTCTTGATGGAGTTCTCGATAGTATATCGACCCATCAAGGCAATAAAATGCCAGGCCATCGCCGACTTCCTCGCTGAACATCCAATACCTTCCGACTCTCTCTTGAACTGTGAGTTTCCAGACGAACACGTGTTTGACGCAATTAACAGGGAGAAAGAAGTCGTCTTGAGCAAACTAGTTTTATTAGAAAGAGAAGGAGAAAATATAAGAAAAAGAAAAACTAATTAGCACACTTTCAGAGGCAACACGATTGCACTGAGCACGTGCAACAAGCCTTTAAACCTCTAGGTGTCCCTAGTAGGAGGAGTGTTGTCTCCTGAGGGTTTTCAGCGGATTGCACCCACAAAATCCCATAATAAAAGGAAGACCTTGAAAGTTACATATAAAGATAAGAATTGTAAAAGAAAGACTTTCAAAATTAGAGTTTCCAATTATACTAGTTTTTCGGTTGTCATGAGCCCTATCTTAATAGTCATGAAAAGATGTTAGAAATCACATCATCCCTCAATAAAACATCGTATTTATTCTTCATTCCTATCTTTCTTCCAAATATCGATCATATAACCCTACGTGTATGTAAAGAACATCCCTACACCCGGAGAATTCAATTCAAGCTATCATACTCTTGTCCATTTGCCTCAGTACTTTTTAATTGATGAATATTTAGATGAATTTGCCCACACATTTTTTATGCGACCGTTACTAACTGACCGATTACTCATGTGCTTGCTTATTAGGTGTATTTTACTCGTCTTGCACTACCTAAGGTTTAGCAGTGACTCCCAGACCAGTTGGTCTAAGGCACTAGGTGATGAAGCACCCTCGCTATATTTTTTTATTGCTGCCTTGGCGATAACAAAACCAGTGTTCATTTTTCTCACCATTTTATATTTTTTATTCATTTTTTTATTTCCTTCATACTTTGGCTTTTAGACAAGAGCAATTCAAGGTATCCTCTACTATCCCGAGTTTCAAGACGTGTGTAAGTGCGTATAGTAGGATATCAACATTCAAATGTTTGGCTTCCAGAATAGAAACTATTTTTCAGACTTATTTTTATCCTCAGATTAGTGACTTCCTTCATCTTACTAACCCTTGGGACAACGGCTCATAACTATTTATTACTAGTTCCGTTTAAGAAAACTTTTAATTTTCTTGGTTTTCTTAAGCTTTTCCAATCTTTTGGATGTAATTTTTCACTATCTAATCTTTTATTATCTTATTTATTTACAAAATTAAATATTTTTTTCTTTTGAATTTTTTTAAAAAAATTTATAGGTTTTAAAAATGTTTTGTGCTTATGCAAAGTATGATGCAAATGATGCGTAAATAAGCACAAAGCTCCCCCAAACTTGTTTTCAACAGTGTCCTCACTGTTGCCATCTGCTAAACCTCAAAAAACCTGTAAGCTTGGGAGGAAATTTATTAATGGGGGAAATATATATTAAAGTGAAAATCCTCCCCCAAACTTATTTTTGGCTCACAATTTTGAGTAAAAAATTTTCTTTTTAGGAGCCAGATTATACCCCCCCAAACTTGAGTTAAACAATGTTAAGCTTTGAAAATCACAAGAGGGGGTCAAGATTATTAGTCAATGCCAAGCTTTGCAAAGACCGAAGGTCAACACCAACCATTCAAAAATTTTATCAATGTAGTGCAACAGTTGGTGGAATAAGAAGTAGGGAAAAGATAAGTGGTGGAATAGAATGTGTTTGCGTCTCATTTTGGAGAGTCGATTCAGTAATTGTAACGGATTACTCACATTCTTTTTACAGTCCAGAAGAAAGGGTGGAGGTTCAATTTCATTGTTTGGGAGATGATTCATCTCAACACCCGTGTTTTTCAAAAATGCGAGTTCTTCAGCGAAGATTTCCGCAAAAGTCTCATCAATACCCCGAAGAATAATGTCATCACAAAGCGCGGGGTGATCTTCAGACTCCAAAAACGGTTCATAATCAGTGTTAGTTATTGACCCGGACAACTCGGTGGAAGAGTCCGTATGTGTATGATATGTAGTAGGGTCTAACAACAACATATGAAAAGAGTCAAGATCAGTATCATGAGGATCGTCAAATTCGTTGCTGTCGACATCCATTAATTCGACAGAATAGACCTGAGCAGTAGGTTCGGAGGGTACACTTCCCAACTTGTAAATGTTCAGCTCAATTGACCTATTCCCGAAAGATAGGTTCATAGAGCCATTTCTACAGTTGATTACAGCGTTGGAAGTATCCAAAAAGGGGCGACCAAGAATCACCGGAATTTGATTCCGTGGGTTTGCTACAGGCTGTGTATCAAGTACAATAAAATCCATAGGGAATACAAATTCCCTGATTTTTATTAACACATCCTCCAGTTCACCCCTAGGTTTGGTGATTGATCGGTCGGCCATCTGGAGAGTGAAAGGAGCTGGTTTCAACTCTCTGATTCCAAACTGCTCGTAATCGAGAAAGGAAGCAGGTTAACACTTGCGCCAAGGTCAGGTAGAGCACGGTTAATGTGTTTATCCCCAATAGAAATGGAAATAATAGGATAGCCAGGATCCTTACGTTTCCTGGAAAATTGTTGGGGAAAAGCCATGTCTGCAGTCTTTACCATGAATATCTTCTTGGGCACTTGAGTCTTCCTCTTTCTAGTGCACAAGTCTTTGAGAATTTTCGCATAAGCGGGGACTTGTTGTATTGCATCTAGAAGAGGGATGTTGATGTTAACCTGTTTGAACATTTCAGTGATCTTCTCCATTTGTGGACTTGGTCTGTTTTCCCTTAACCAATTCGGATAAGGAGCTTGAGCAATAAGGTCGGGGTCCAACATTGGAGAAGATCGTATGGGTGGGACGATCTAAGAATAGCAGTGGGGATCGTTTTTGGTGGACTAGAAGAGCTGTGCTGAGGTGTCGAGCCTTGGGGAAAACGGAGAATAGGCTCGGAAGAAAATGGTGGGGTAGACGAACTGGGGTCAGAATTAGAAGCAGAAGTGGAAGGAAAAGTCTCAGCCGGGGTATCATCAATTGATTCTTCATTTTTATCATCAATCTCCTCACCAACATGATTGTCAAGCACGCTTCCAGATCTCAACGTGGTGATAGCGTTCACATGATGCGAATAGCCAGGATTGGGTAAAGGTTGAGCTGGAAGTTTCCCTTTCTCTCTTGCACTCAATTCGGCTTTTAATTGTGCAATTTCTGCTTCCATCGATTTAATACTCTCAGCTTGAGAGGTGGAGTTTTTCTTTATATCATCGACGGAAGTCTTTATTTCAGCCGACACTTGCATGAGATTTGTCAGAAGCAAGTTCATGAATGAAGAGGATTCATCAGTACCGGTCAACTGCAAAGGATTATTTGGTATAGGTGTGTTGACCGGATTTTGAAAGTTTTGTGATTGGAAGGGGTGCTGACTCAATTGGAGTGGTTGTTGTTGTGGTGGAAGAGCCCTTTGGAAATTGTTTTGGGTTGGAACGGTGTTTTGAGTTTGTGATTGGTTCCAAGCAAAATTAGGGTGATTCCTCCAACCCAGATTATAAGTGGAAGAAAATGGATCATTTCTCGGTCTTTGTTGGAAAGAAGAATTGATATGCTCATAACCTCGAAATGGAGAATTCAATGGACATTCTTCCATCAAATGAGAAGGATCAGAACAGCATCCACATACAGTTTTGGAGAGTGACATTTGATTTAGGACAGCGGCTAAAAATTTATTTTCCATAGTCTCGAGTTTCTTTTGCATTGTTAACATTTCAGCTCTAACTCCAATGGAAACAACAGATTATTTATTGACACCCCTAGACGATTAACTCACACCCTCCCACTGTAAGGATCTTTCAGCGAAATCTTCTAAGAATTTCCAAGCTTCCCCATCATCTTTAGTCATGAAAGTGCCCTGACACATGGATTCAAGGGTCTGTTTTGTGGTAGGATTAATACCCTCATATATGATTCTGCACAGATCCCATCTAGGAATTCCGTGATGTGGACATTGAACTAACAGATCCTTGAAGCCTTCAAAACACTTCGAGAATGTTTCATTTGGAAGCTGGGTGAATTGATTTATTTCTCTACGGACTCGAGCTGTTTTATGATTACGGTAAAATTTCTTTAGGAATGCTTTTACGAATTCTTCCCAGTTTGAAATAGAATGTGCGGTTGTGTTATAAAGCCACTTCTCGGCTATATCGCACAAAGAAGGAAACAGCGCCGAGCGCCTCACGTGCCCCTCACGTGGACGCTGCTTAATAAAGAGTGCCTAACACTCAGTGGTTAGCGCCCAGCGCCGAGCGCCTCATGTGGGCGCTGCTCAGTAAAGAGTGCCTAGCACTCAATGGTTGGCGCCCAGCGCCAAGCGCCCCACGTGCCCCTCACGTGGGCGCTAATAAAATAGTGAGCGCTTTGCATTCAGTGGTTGGCGCCTAGCGCCGAGCGCCCCACGTGCCCCTCACGTGGGCACTGTTTAACCTAAAGCGCTCTGCCCAGAGAGCCCAGTGCCATATAGAGTGTTTAATACTCCATAAAAAACAAAGAAATAGGGTGAATTCCAGAGCCTATATCAATGCTCAGCATTGTTGCATATAAAAGGGCCGAGCCCAAACAAGTGTTTAACACTTTATTCAGAACTGAGTGGACTGAGCCCAAGTTGACCACAAGTCCCTAATTTAGACCAACCAAGCCCATGTGCTTACAATTTCTCTAAATTGGTCTTAGTCTCAAATCCGACTACAAATCTCCCAACCGACATCGGTTCAAGGTACATCTTCCTACACCTTTGATACATGTCGTTGTAATTCTTCAACGTTTTCAGAGAGGTGGCGGGTCCCAACAATCAACAAGACTTTGAACCGTAATGTCCTTAAACTAGCCATGGACTGTAACGTCCTTAAACTAAAACGATAGAGCCCAAATGCTCTTTCGTTGGATCAAAAATGATCCCGAACCCCCGTTAAGTAGATCTTAGTCTAATATCGGATTAACGTATCCTTAATAAATATTTAAGTTGATCTTAATCTTAAACGAGATTAATGATCCTTAAATTAAACCAAACCCAAATCTAAGAAAATACGGATTTGGACTAATCCATGCCCTACGGGCGACAACACAAATTAGTCTCCGTATACAATCTACGGGCAACCAAAAATAAAAAAATACAGACGACACGAAGTGACCTTCTGGATCAGGAGAAAGTGGTTATCGCTCCGCGGTAACGTAATTTAATGCAGGGGCTTGCGTCTGCAGGGAAGAGCGTCTCCATAATCAAAAACCTCTCACAACGAGGGGGAATCTGACGAAGTCTGCTACAACGGACGCATCTGTCGAAACCTTTGATACACGATGCCATAATTCAACTTGGCATCTTCGGAGAGATGGACAAATAAAACCAAATAGCATATGTCCCCAAATTCAGGCAAGACGACCCTACGCGGTTTCATCTCTGTTTTAGGCGGTAAACAGATTCTGGCATGCCCGGTGGGACCTCTTTCTCTTTCCACTCCACACTTCGTGTGTCGTGTTCGCGAACGAATCGCGGTTTATATGGTTGCCCCTTGATTCGAGGTACTAAGATTTGGTGTCGTGCTCCGTGCAGAAGAGAAGATGACGTCGATTAATTCCAACTGCACCAATTACAACAACAACTACCGCTCCGTTCCTGTTGGAGGAGTGGCTTATGCGCCCCAAGCGGCCTCCATCTTTGCAATGCCAGTGGAACAGGTGACTCAGGCCTCCACTGGACTGTTCTTCGGGACCATGCTCCCGTTAAAAAACTTCAATGCCTCAATGCCATCACAGAAGGCTCCAAGGAAGTAGGTCTTCGATCGGCTTACAACTACCAAGGCCTCTCTCAACGGGTCGTCCAAGTCCAACGCCTCGGTCTTTAACAGAATGGGCCAAAGCTCAAGTAGGCCCGTAAAGAGGCCTGCAATACCTGAAAGAGTTATCCCGAAGCGGATAGCCATTCCAGTTCCGATAGACGAAGTTGTCAAAGGGGCTTCTCCTGCTAAGGGATCGGTCTTCGCAAGACTGGCCGTTCTAACTCTTGCTGCAGGCGGGGTCATTAAAAATACTTCCCCTGCCAAAAAGTCGGCCTTTGCAAGGTTGACCGTTCCCTTTCAGCGGACAACGGTCTTCGATATGCTGACACCGACAACTTCTCATCAGATCAGGGGGCATGACGAAGCTACCCTGGCAACAGAGGTGATCCCGGCCGCATGACATGCTCGACATCGCCACTAGCGCCGAGTGAGGAAAGCCGGGGGCAGTTCCCCCTCTGGACATACCCCACCAGCTCCAACAGTGGAAATTGAAGATGCTGTTCCAAGTGGGAACAGCTTTGAGCCGCTCAAGAGGGTGCAGAAGAATTCTCCAATTGCCGAACTAAAAAGGTTTCCTCTACCCGCTGAAAACAAAACACAGGTGAAGCCGGAACAACCTCCTAAGCGGTTATCCTCCATGATCCACAGAGTTTGGCGGAATGTTCAAGACTCTGTAATTGACAAAGATTACTTTCGCCGGATGAAGAAGACGAAGGCTCGGCAAGAAGAGGACTATCTAGCCGCCATAACGCGAATAGTATCATCTGCATGGGTGCCTGCCGCAACGGCCCCCTCAACCTCGACCTCCCACAAAAAGAGAAGGCCTGAGAATCTCCCACCACCGGCGGTAAATATCAGCGCCATTAGACCCAAACGGCCCAAGTATGAGGGCATGGTAGTGCATACCATCTACGTGGAATCCGGAAAAGAGGATAGTCGTTCTTCCGTGAGTCATTAACCACTCACACGGTCTGTAACGAAAACTCAGGAGCAACAACAGATGCTCCAGGAAATGCTGACAAAGAGGGCTGCACTCACTAGGCAGAAAAAAAGACCGGAAGTATCGTCTGAGCAGCGCCTGGAACAAGAGACCGACACTGAGTTCCTACGGAGGGTGTTATAGAGAAAGGATAAAGAGGCCGCGGAACAAGTAGCTAATATAAAACAAATGGCGCTTCTCTTTCAAGATATGGTGGGGATGATGATCCAGCCGAACCCTCCAGCCGAAGATCCCCCAATAATCATTGAAGACAACAGAGGGGAGACATCAAACCCTCTTCCGGGTTTATCAGCAGCCAGGGAGGAGACGATCTCGAAAGCTACGCTTGATGACTACAAAGCTCAACAAATACGAGCTCATCAGAAAAGCGAAGCTGTCGGCCAAGTCGTCAGAACTAGAAGACCCTATCCAGGCTGGTACGACCAAATTAAGTACTCGCCAGGATATATGATCCCCAAATTCTATGTGCATAAGGGGACGGGCAATCCGCATCAGCACATTGCTTAATTCAGAGCTTTGTGCGGTAATACTGGAGGCAATGACAAATTATTGCTTCACCAACTTGTCGGTACCTTGGCGGAGACGGCATTTGAATGGTAATCGGAGCTTCCGAATGATTCCATCAAGACATTTGCAGAAATGGAGCTACTGTTTACACAGCGGTTCGCGAGCGCAAGCGAGCGCACCCCAATCACTGCATTAATCAATGCCATGGTGAAACCGGGAGAGACTTGGGTTCAAGATGCAATTCGGTGGTGTAACCTATGGTCAAAGTGTGAACAGCGCATAGAAGAAGCTCCTGCTGTGGGCATGTTCATGGGGCCCCTTGATCCTCAGGCAACTATATCCCAGTTTATGATGTTCTTCAAGCCGACCACCATCCAGGCCTTGATTCACAAACTGGCCCAAATGGACCAGATGGGCCATAGGCCATCCTCTTCAAAGACAGATCTTCGGAATGAAAACGGCAAAGGGAAAGCGACCTTCGTCGCCAATGCTCAACAACAACCGAGTGACCCGGAACTGGTTATTCGCCAAAATAGCAGAACGCGAGCTCTCGAAAAGAAGTTGAGACGTCCTTACTCATTTCCCCGGGACAAAACAAGGAGACTATTCGAACGAGCGGTGCACAACAGGCTCATTGATGAGTCGAAAATAATGTATTTTTAACACGTCAATTTCCCTATCATGTGCATTCATCTAAAGGTATTCAGGTTAAGTATTGCACATATTAGCAAAACAGTCGTAAAATTCCAGATTACATGTGTTATACTTTAAAACTGACATTTTGAGGGAAATTGAGTGTTTATCATGGCATAGCATCATCCTTATATAGCGCAACACTTGTTTCGAAGTCTGTGCAGGAAAATTCTAGGAACCGAGCCAAAATTGTCAAAGTGCTGATAAAAAAATACGCCAACTCAATGACTTGAGATCTGGAAATAAACTAAAGGGTATTACAAGATTCAGCACATCAGAGAATAACCCCAAAGACAGAACAAAGCACCGAAGAGAAGTTGATGCCCCAAGGACATCAAAGAGCCGCGGATCCGCGGCCAGAACCCCCTTGGAGCCGCGGATCCGCGGCCAGCTAGTGGTGAAGTCGGCTAATTTTGGTGTCAGATTTCTCCTCTCAGTACCTACACCTCAGCAAGCAATGGAAAATTCTAGAATTCTCCAGAGTCTTCTGCCAGATCAGCAAGCCCCTTGTTCAAGCTAAACTTCCAAGCTTCCAAAGCAAGCTTCTCACTTAACAAACTAAACCTAGAAGCTTCTCCCTAACCTCCAAGCTTATGAAGGAAGCTAAAGCCTAACTAACTACTTCTAGAGGCTTCTACCTAACTACCTGGCTTACAAGGGAAGCTAACCTAAACCAAGATTACAAAAGAAGCTAATCATTCTTAAGGCTATAAAAGGAACCCTAAAGCTTCTTCTAAGAGGTTGTTGAAAAATTGGTTGTTCTCCAAATTCAATACAAGTTGAGTGACACAACTTGTAAACCCTAAATCCCCAATTCAAATTCCAAAGCCAAAATCAAGAACTTCGAGTACCAAATCAAGCATGAAGCCTTCGATCCTTTAGAAAGCGACGCCAGACTTCATCGGAGCAAGCAATCCACGGAGATCCGCGACTCAAGGAGACGAGCGAAGCCGAAAACAACGATCAAGTTCCTTCCTCTTGTAGTTCTTGAGAGTTGTAACTAAATTGTTGATATAATAAAGGTGAAGATCTTTAATCTTGCTTTCTTTACATTCTTACATCATGATTGAATCTCAATTCTTGATTATGTTTCGTGTCATGATGTTTGAGTAAAACTCCGCTCGTGAAGGAGTCGAGACGATCAATAGACGATGATGATTTAGATTCTTATACAATTCTTAAGTCCTACGAGTTTGTTAACCCTAGCAAATTGAAGAATCGATGACCTAGTTTCGATGCGATGCTTTCTTGATTGTGTTCGCTCGAAATTACGGATCCACGATCGATTCTTGAATTTACTAGAGGCTAGAGTGTGAATGATATCGATGAAAGGACAAGGGATAGAAGATGAAACCCTAGTTTCACAAGAAATCCCTAATTCTCGTTGATCATCATCGATCTAGTATCAATTCATCGATGGATAAGAATAAGTAATCAATAGATTTCATCACATCTATAGATCCAATCGATTCCTACGAGCCTCACTTCGAATCTTGATATTTGGTTTGGAAATAATAAATTATCAATTCTTGATTTTAATATTTTCTAGTTATTAGATCTAAATTTTACTAGTTCTTGAACTTCAATTCTATAAATCATGAATTGTTTCTTTTCTTTAAATTTTCGACTCATCTAATTCAAAATACGAACGATTACACTTTCCCTGTGGACGATCCACACTTACTAATGCGCTACAAATCGACACCGTTATTGATTGCGGTCAAATATTTTTGGTTGTGATTTCTATACAATTTTCTACCGACACGAACCGGAAATTCATTCAATCAAATGGCGCCGTTGTCGGGGATAGTGCGCTAATTCGTTCGTTTTTTGAAATTTGAGTTGAAAAATTTATTCCATCAAAATTTTTTAGATCTAAATTCGCGCAAACACTAAACGATTCGTTGTGATTTGTTGCGAGGAAATCTGGAATCTGTGGAGCTTGTGGAAAAATTTTCTGAACATTTCACAGAGCTAAGGAGGTGAACAGGAACTGTTACTGAGAATTTTGTGCTAAGATCACCCATGATGACCGCGTTTTCGTGGCATTAAGGAGCATCCGCGGCGGAATCGCGGCGGTACTGTATCTACAGTGCACTAAAATTTCTCAGGTGACTTCTTACTTTCTTATCTTCTCCCTCATCTGCTCCAATAACAAATTTGCTGCAGATTTCTTTGCAAAATTCGCAACGCCGCTAAAAGCAATAAAATTGTGCGTGTTTTGATTTTTTTGGTTTTTTGCATATTAATACGGAATTTAAGGGGCACGGCCAAATTCAGATTAGGTGGGGAGTTCATTACCCTTCCTAAGCCCCAAAAATCACAAACTTGCATCCGCATTACCCTCATTAACTAAAAGAAATCTAGAGATGACTCTAAGGACCGTCGCGCTCACTTAGGACAGAAGAAGGCCGTGGGTAATTCATTGCTTATCCGCGTTTCTTTTGTGTTGTCTAAAGAAACTGTGTCGAAGGCTAGTGGTTACTTAATTAGGCCCACTACTTACGTAGTGGAGAACCTCCCACTTACCTGGCACTTACCTGGCCACAGGAGAGACAAAGAGGCAGTGGAGGATTGATCCTGCGACTTGTCTTTTGGCAGTTAGGAGCGGTCTAGTGCTTTGACCAAGGTGACCACTAGACTTAGGGTTGCTTGTTGCATTTGTTGTGATTTGCATCATTTTTACAAAAATCCGTATATTTTTCAAAGCAAACACCACATTCATTCATTTCCCCTAATTATATTCACGCTGCCACTTGTACTAAACCCTTTTTAGTGCAAGATAGGCTGGACACGGGATTCAAGTACCCGTTTAGTCCGCGTTCCCCCATCAACCCAAAAGTCGGTATTTCTACATTTACTTCTTCTTTACCCACCACCACACCCACTTCGATGGATGATTCTCCATCGAATTTCTTTACCACTACTCTGCCGCCGTCCGTTGGTGCACAGAATCCACCCCGCATCTCTCTCCAAGAGATGTGCTATCCTACACGAGGTCCTCTTTCGACCTGTCTCTCCATTCCACCAGCCAACGGGGACAATTTTCAGATTAAACCCCAGTACATCAACCTTCTACCCAAATACCACGGTCTCGAGTCTGAAGACGCATATGTCTTTATTACCAAATTTGAAAATGTATGCGCAATGATGGGTACTTCACAGCTTTCTGTGGATGCTATGCATCTTCGACTTCTCCCATTTACCTTGTGCGATATAGCCGAGAAGTGGCTGTATAACACAACCGCACATTCCATTTCAAATTGGGAAGAATTCGTCAAAGCATTCCTTAAGAAATTCTACCCAAATCATAAAACAGCTCGAGTCCGTAGCGAAATCAATCAATTCACCCAGCTTCCAAATGAAACATTCTCAAAATGTCTTGAACGCTTTAAGGATCTGTTAGTTCAATGTCCACATCACGGAATCCCCAGATGGGATCTGTGCCGAATCATTCATGAGGGCATTAATCCTAACACAAAACAGACCCTTGAATTAATGTGTCACGGCAACTTCATGACCAAAGATGATGGGGAAGCCTGGAAATTCCTAGAAGATTTCGCTGAAAAATCTTTACAATGGGAGGGGGTGAGTCAATCGTGTAGGGGTGGCAATAACCAATTGGAAGTTTCCATAGGAGTTAGAGCTGACATTTCAGCTATACAAAAGAAACTCGAGACTATGGAAAACAAATTTTTAGCTGCCGCCCTAAATCAAATGTCAGTCTCCAAAACTGTATGTGGATGCTGTTCTGATCCTTCTCATTTGATGGAAGAACGTCCACGAAATTCTCCGTTTCAAGGTCATGAGCATACCAATGCCGCTTTTCAAAGACCTAGGAACGATCCATTTTCTTCCACTTATAATCAGGGTTGGAGGAATCACCCTAATTTTGCTTGGAATCAATCACAAAATCAAAACACGGTTTCAAATCAAAACAATTTCCAAAGGGTCCCTCCACCACAACAACAACCACTTCAATTGAGTCAGCATCCCTACCAATCACAAAACTTCCAAAATCCAGCCAACATTTTTGCACCACATGAAAACTCTTTGCAATTGACCGGTACAGATAATACTTCTACACTAGCACAAACCTTGGATACTTTCATGAAACAATCTATCCAAGGGACGGAAAAAATGCAATCTTCCTTCTATAATGTGATGAAGATCATTGTCTCTCAAAATGAGAATATTAAATCGATGGAAGAACAAATTGCACAATTAAAAGCCGAAATGAGTGCAAGAGAGAAAGGGAAACTTCCAGCTCAACCTTTGCCCAATCCTGGCTATTCACATCATGTGAATGCAATCACGTTGAAATCTGGAAGAGTGCTTGACAATCACGTTGGGGAAGAGATTGATGACACAAAAAAATCTACCAATGATACCCCGGCTGAGACCTTTCCTTCCACTTCTACTTCTAATTCTAACCCTAGTTTGTCTACCCCACTATTTTCTTCCGAGCCTATTCTCCGTTTCCCACAAGGCTCGACACCTCAGCCCATCTCTTCTAGTTCACCGAAAACAATCCCCACTCCTATTCTGAGATCGTTTCCACCCACACGATCTTCTCCAATGTTGGACCCCGACCTTATTGCCCAAGCTCCTTACCCGAATCAGTTAAGGGGAAACAGACCAAGTCCACAAATGGAGAAGATCACTGAAATCTTGAAACAGGTTAACATCAGCATCCCTCTTCTAGATGCTATACAACAAGTCCCCGCTTATGCGAAAACTCTTAAGGACTTGTGCACTAGAAAGAGGAAGACTCAAGTGCCCAAGAAGATATTCAAGGCAAAAACAGTAGACACAGCTTTCCCCCAACAATTACCGAGGAAACGTAAGGATCTTGGCTATCCTACGATTTCCATTTCTATTGGGGAGAAACACATTAACCGTGCTCTACTAGACCTTGGCGCAAGTGTTAACCTGCTTCCCTATTCAGTCTATGAGCAGTTAGGGATCAGAGAGTTGAAACCAGCCCATTGCACTCTCCAGATGGATGACCGATCAAGCACCAAACCTAAGGGTGAACTAGAGGATGTGTTAATAAAAATCGGGGAATTTGTCTTCCCTGTTGACTTTATTGTAATTGATACACAGTCTGTAGAGAACCCACGGAATCAAATTCCGGTGATTTTAGGTCGCCCCTTTTTGGCTACTTCCAACGCTGTAATCAACTGTAGAAATGGCTCTATGAACCTATCTTTCGGGAATAGGTCAATTGAGCTGAACATTTACAAGTTGGGAAGTGTACCCTCCGAACCTACTGCTCAGGTCTGTTCTGTCGACTTAATGCATGTCGACAGCAGCGAATTTGATGATCCTCATGATACTGATCTTGACTCTTTTCATATGTTGTTGTTTGATCATACACATACGGACTCTTCCACCGAGTTGTCCGGGTCAACAACTAACACTGATTATGAACTGCTTTTAGAGTCTGAAGATTACCACGTGCCTTGTGATGACATTATTCTTCGGGGTATTGATGAAACTTTTGAGGAGATCTTCGCTGATGAACTCGCATTTTTGAAAAGCACGGGTGTTGAGATGAATCATCTCCCAAACAATGAAATTGAACCTTCACCCCTTCTTCTGAACTGTAAAAAGAATGCGAGTAATCCATCACATTCACTGTATCGTCTCTCCAAAATGAGACGCACACACATTCTATTCCACCACTTATCCCTTCCCCACTTATTCTTCCACCAACCAGAGCACTGCATTGATAAAATCTTCGAATGGTTGGTGTTGACCTTCGGTCTTTGCAAAGCTTGGCATCGACCAGTGATTTTTGACCCCTTCATGTGATTTTCAAAGATTAACATTGCTTAACTCAAGTTTGGGGGGGTATAATCTGGCTCTTGATAAGAAAAATTTTACACAAAATGATGAGCCAAAAATAAGTTTGGGGGAGGATTTTCACTTATATATTTTGCCCCCATTTAATACATTTCCTCCCAGGCTTACAGGTTTTTGAGATTTAGCAGAAGGCAACAGTGAGGACACTGTTGGATACAAGTTTGGGGGAGGTTTTTGCTTATTTTTGCATCATTTGCATATCACTTTGCATAAGCACAAAACATTTTTCAAAACCTATAAAAATTTCAAAAATTTCAAAAAAAATATAAAAATATTTTGTACATAAATAAGATATTAAAAGATTAGATAGTGAAAAATTACATCCAAAAGATTAGAAAAATTTAAGAAAAAACCAAGAAAATTAGAAGTTTTCTTAAACGAACTAGTAATAAGTAGTTATGAGCCGTTGTCCCAAGGGTTAGTAAGATGAAGGAAGTCACTAATCTGAGGATAAAAATAAGTCTGAAAAATAGTTCCTACCCTGGAAGCCAAACATTTTAAACGTTGATACCCTACTATTCGCACTTACATACGTCTTGAAGCCCGGGATAGTAGAGGATACCTTGAAATGCTTTTGTCTTAAATTCAATGTATGAAGGAAATAAAAAAATATGAATAAAATATAAAATGGTGAGAAAAATGAACACTGGTTTTGTTATCGCCAAGGCAGCAATAAAAAAATATAACGAGGGTGCCTCTTCACCTAGTGCCCTAAGGCCAACTGGTCTGGGAGTCACTGCTAAGCCTTAGGTGGTGCACGACGAGGAAAAACACCGTATAAGCAAGCACATGAGTAATCGGTCGGTTAGTACCTCAAGAAGTATTAACGGTCGCATGAAAATGTGTGAGCAATCTCATCTAAATATTCATTATTTAAAAAGTACTGAGGCGGATGGACAAGAGTATGATAGCTTGAATTGAATTCTCTGGGTGTAGGGATGTATATTACACACGTAGGGTTATATGATCGATGTTTGGAAGAAAGATAGGAATGAAGAATAAAGACGATGTTTTATTGAGGGATGACGTGATTTCTAACATCTTTTCTTGACTATTAAGATAGGGCTCATGACAACCGAAAAGCTAGCATAGTTGGAAACCCTAATTTTCAAAGTCTTTCTTGTACAATTCTTATCTTTAAATGTAATATTCACGGTCTTCCTTTTATTATTGGATTTTGTGGGTGCAATCCGCTGAAAACCCTCAGGAGAAAACACTCCTCCTACTAGGGACACGTAGAGGTTTAAAGGCTTGTTGCACGTGCTCAGTGCAATCGTGTTGCCTACGAAAGTGTGCTAGTTAGTTTTTCTCTTTCTTTATTTTCTCTTTCTTTATTTTTTCTTTCTCTTTTTAATAAAACAATTCGCTCGAGACGACCGAAAATAAGTTTGGGGGCATTTGATCAGTCGAAAATAATGTATTTTTAACACGTCAATTTCCCTATCATGTGCATTCATCTAAAGGTATTCAGGTTAAGTATTGCACATATTAGCAAAACAGTCATAAAATACCAGATTACAAGTGTTATACTTTAAAACTGACATTTCGAGGGAAATTGAGTGTTTATCATGGCATCGCATCATCTTTGTATAGCGCAACACTTGTTTCGAAGTCTGTGTAGGAAAATTCTAGGAACCGAGCCAAAATTGTCAAAGTGCTGATAAAAAAATACGCCAACTCAATGACTTAAGATCTGGAAATAAACTAAAGGTTATTACAAGATTCAGCACATCAGAGAATAACCCCAAAGACAGAACAAAGCACCAAAGAGAAGGTGATGCCCCAAGGACATCAAAGAGCCGCGGATCCGCGGCCAGAACCCCCTTGGAGCCGCGGATCCGCGGCCAGCTAGTGGTGAAGTCGGCTAATTTTGGTTTCAGATTTCTCCTCTCAGTACCTACACCTCAGCAAGCTATGGCAAATTCTAGAATTCTCCATAGTCTTCTGCCAGATCAGCAAGCCCCTTGTTCAAGCTAAACTTCCAAGCTTCCAAAGCAAGCTTCTCACTTAACAAACTAAACCTAGAAGCTTCTCCCTAACCTCCAAGCTTATGAAGGAAGCTAAAGCCTAACTAACTACTTCTAGAGGCTTCTACCTAACTACCTTGCTTACAAGGGAAGCTAACCTAAACCAAGATTACAAAGGAAGCTAATCATTCTTAAGGCTATAAAAGGAACCCTAAAGCTTCTTCTAAGAGGTTGTTGAAAAATTGGTTGTTCTCCAAATTCAATACAAGTTGAGTGACACAACTTGTAAACCCTAAATCCCCAATTCAAATTCCAAAGCCAAAATCAAGAACTTTGAGTACCAAATCAAGCATGAAGCCTTCGATCCTTTAGAAAGCGACGCCGGACTTCATCGGAGCAAGCAATCCACGGAGATCCGCGACTCAAGGAGACGAGCGAAGCCGAAATCGACGATCAAGTTCCTTCCTCTTGTAGTTCTTGAGAGTTGTAACTAAATTGTTGATATAATAAAGGTGAAGATCTTTAATCTTGCTTTCTTTACATTCTTACATCATGATTGAATCTCAATTCTTGATTATGTTTCGTGTCATGATGTTTGAGTAAAACTCCGCTCATGAAGGAGTCGAGACGATCAATAGACGATGATGATTTAGATTCTTATACAATTCTTAAGTCCTACGAGTTTGTAAACCCTAGCAAATTGAAGAACCGATGACCTAGTTTCAATGTGATGCTTTCTTGATTGTGTTCGCTCGAAATTAGGGATCCACGATCGATTCTTGAATTTACTAGAGGCTAGAGTGTGAATGATATCGAGAAAAGGACAAGGGATAGAAGATGAAACCCTAGTTTCATAAGAAATCCCTAATTCTCGTTGATCATCATCGATCTAGTATCAATTCATCGATGGATAAGAATAAGTAATCAGTAGATTTCATCACATCTATAGATCCAATCGATTCCTACGAGTCTCACTTCAAATCTTGATATTTGGTTTGGAAATCATAAATTCTCAATTCTTGATTTTAATGTTTTCTAGTTATTAGATCTAAATTTTACTAGTTCTTGAACTTCAATTCTATAAATCATGAAATGTTTCTTTTCTTTTCTTTAAATTTTCGACTCATCTAATTCAAAATATGAACGATTACACTTTCCCTGTGGAAGATCCGCACTTACTAACGCGCTACAAATCGACACCATTATTGATTGCGGTCAAATATTTTTGGTTGTTATTTCTATACAATTTTCTACCGACACGAACCGGAAATTCATTCAATCACTCATCACTCTGCCGGATTCGAGACGCCCGCTGCAATCGGACGACGTCAACAATCCCAATTACTTCCCCTACCACCGAATAGTGGGCCACCGAATCGAAGATTACTACGTCTTTAAAAACTGGGTTGAAGACCAGTACCAGCAGGGCAAGTTCGTGTTTTCCGAAAACTGGAAGGTAAACCCGCCGCAGCAGCATGCTCCTAAAAAGGTAGAAACGCCGGGGTATCGTGCTCATTTATAGAAGAAACTCTGTGGGAAGTGGTCCTTCCAGCTAAAACTAAAAGAATGCTAAAGGATCTTCAAGCGTGTCTGGCGATTAGGTGGATAATCCTGCTGGAGCCTGAGATCATTGACGGAATGTTGAAGCCGCGTCCAACGTTGAAAGTTTGTGACGGTGGACAAATCCTCCAGGACAAGCCTCAGAAATCTTTAAAGAAAAAGAAGATGGCCAAGAATCCAGTGCAGCTCGACGGAAATCGTACGAGTCTGCAAAAATACATCGATGTAAATGAGGAATACAACCAAAAAGCGCGGACCCCAGTCACACTGGAAGAGTTCTTCAAACAGGTTCTTGCGGACGGAAACAGTGACATTGATGAAGGAGACGATTCTTCGGAAGAACCCAAGGATTATGTAGCGAGCAGCCACATGATCTCTCACTCATCGATAAACGGCGAAGAGGCTCATGGCGTAGATAAACTGGGGGCAGATCAAGAACCAAAACCCATAGAACCGTCGGATGACCTCATTGACAAGCTGCTGAACGAAGCTCTTCAAAAGAGCAAAGCTGATCGAGAACGTGAAGCGGCTATTTGAGAAAAGGCCAAGCTTTGGTGTCAGGCCAAAGAAGCTTCGGTAATGAGAAGTCATAAAGTACCTCAACCGGATCAAAGAGCCCTTGCCACCAGCAAGAGCAGAATCAAGATAAGGAAGAAATTCGTCAAAGCTCTGTCGATGGGAATGAAGCTGCCACCTTTTAAAGAAAATACTTCCGGGAATACGTGCCCGACGAACCGAATGTCCATCTGAAGTACTGCTTGTACCATCAGAAGGTCACGCACCCTATCGAAGAGTGTAATACCTTCAAGAAGTGGTGGCAGGGATATTTTTCCCATCAACAACACTTCAAGCGAGTAAAACGCAAAGCCCGTCGGGAATAGAGAAGCGCTACAGACAAGTCTGAAGGAACAGCCGGTAACTGTCATATGGTTGATGCCATCCCAACCAGAGCAAAACCTCAAGTTCTTACCTTCAGGAGCGATTCTGACGAAGAAATAGCCCTCAGCCCTCTCTTCAAGGAATCTACCTCTGAAAAAGAAGAGGAGATGAAGAACTGTGAGAACATTCAGCTGCGTAACCGTACGTTGCCTGAAAAGAATCTCGGACCTTCGAACAAAGGTTCGGGAAAAAGGGAAAAAGGAAAGGAAAATGTCCCTTGTTTCCTGATTTAAAATCAGGAAAGCCTACGAAAGAGGCATCACATGCTAGCACGTGACCAGCAGTCACGTGTTGGCACGTGACAATTAAAAACAGCGGCAAAGGCAGATTCGGCTTCTTGATTAAATCAAAGAAAAGGCTCCAGAAAGGGTCACGTGACCAGGGGTCACGTGTTCGCACGTGACGGCTGAACAGTGGCTAGAAGACAAAGCACAGAAAGCAGAAGAAAGCCCGTTCTATGGGGTCACGTGCCTACATGTGACCAGGGGTCACGTGCCTACACGTGACCAAGCGTCACGTGACCACACGTGACCGGCTTTCAAAGCCTATCTATTTAACAGAATTAAATTCTGAACGGCATTCAAATCTTTCCAAAAGAGAATGATTATTTGGAACCGATTGGATTAGAAATTTTAAGGTGATTAAATATCACCTATCTATGGAAAAATCTTGAACTTGGAAAGATTTCCCCTTAAAATCTAACCGAAATAACAAAGGGATATCTTTGGATTTAAAATCCAATGGTGAATAAAATTCACCTAATAATCCAAAGGTCCAAATGAATGATGAATGCAAATCAAATCTCTAATGAATACAAATCAGATCCCTCAATGAATGATTCACCAAAACTAATTGATTCTGCTCCTTCTCCTATAAATAGGAGCCAGAAAAGAGAGGAAAAAAAGAGAGATAGAGACATATACAGAGATCTATATACAGAGACATAGAGAGAAAAGAGATAGAGCCTTGAGACTTTGGAAGATTTTGATCTTCTGCAAAAGAAAACCCTAGGTAAGAAAGGGAAGGCTTTTAAAAAAGAGAATTTAATTCTCAAAAGAGTTTAACTCTTATATTAAAAAGAAGAACTTAGTTCTCTCTTTAGTGGAGGATCTGCAAAGTGCACATCTCCCCATGAATTGAGAATTTAATTCTCATTGGGTTGAGATCCTGCCATGCAGATCCAAAGCATAGGGAGGGAATGGAAGTTTGAGAATTTAATTCTCGTAGGAATTTAATTCCTTTAAAATAAAATTAGGGTTTAACCCTATGTCATAGGAATTTAATTCCTTCAAATGAACAGAACCAGGGTTTAACCCTAGTTAAGAACTCAAATCTGTCAAAATAACAGGAATTTAATTCCCTTAGAAGAACCTAATTCCTCACATGTATGGGAATTCAATTCTTACAGAGGACAAGTTAGAGTTCAACTCTATCTAAGAATATAATCCTTCAGAAGAAAACAGGAATTTAATTCCTCTAAAGTTTATTGCTAGGGTTTAACCCCATGAAGAATTTAATTCTTAAAAAGATAAACACATCTTCAAACAGGCAAAGAAACAGGGTCACGTGCTGCCACGTGACCCCTGAAAAGATCCACAGAGAAGGGTTTTGAGGCAACTCCTCGCGTGCCCCACGTGACCCCTGGCAGAAGCTCTAACAGACGAACACTTAAATGCCCATCACGTGACGGCACGTGATGCTCCAAAGTACTCAATACTATCGGCAGAACAAATAAAGAGAGAGAGGGTGCTCTCACGTGACCCCTCTTGCCTAAGTATTTAACACTAAATTGAAACCTCTGTATCCAGTGTTTAACACTGATTTGTTTTAGCGTTTAACACTAATTGAAAAACTCTCTTTGCAGTGTTTAACACTAAATTTCTTAGTGTTTAATACTGATTAACATTGATTTGGAATCTCTCTTTCCAGTGTTTAACACTGATTTGCTTTAGTGTTTAAACACTGACTTGAAACCTCTCTGGCCAGTGCTTAACACTGACCTGCTTTAGTATTTAACACTAACTTGAAAGCCTTGTTGCTAGTATGTAACACTGATTATCTCTTGGCGTTTAACATCAGTTTGTCAATCTCATTCCTAGTGTTCAACACTGTTGGTCTCTAGTGTTTAACACTAGCTTCAGCCCAATTGGCTAAGTTTTAGAGGCAAAGCCTCTCCTTCAATAGACCAACAGAAAGCCAATATTCCAAACATGATTGGACTTAGCCCAAGATGGCCATAAGTCCTCAATCCAAACTTAACTGGGCCAATGGGCTCATAACATAATTGATTGGTCTTGGTCCCAAATTGGGCCAAAGACTCTTTAATCTACCTTGGTTCAAGGGTACATCTCTTCTCTCCTTTGATACTTGGCGTTGTAATTCCTCAACGTCTTCAAAGAGGTGACGGGTCCCGATGACCACACATTGATACGGACTGTGGGGTCCTTAAATCCATGGACTATGACGTCCTTAACCTTGACCGGGATGTCTTAAAACTAACATCGGACTGTGGGGTCCTTAAACCCATGGACTATGACGTCCTTAACCTTGACCGGAATATTTTAAAACTAACAACGAACTATGACGTCCTTAACCTTGACCGTGATGTCTTAAAACTAATATCGGACTGTGGAGTCCTTAAATCCACGGACTATGACGTCCTTAACCTTGACCGCAACGTCTTCAAACTAACATTGGACCGTAATATCCTTAAACTATCTATGGACCGTAATGTCCTTAAACTACCTATTGACCGTAATGTCACTAAACTAAACAACAGGGCCTCCCCTTAAGTTGCTCTCTTATTGGATCTAAACGATCCCGTTAAGTTGATCTTAGTCTAAATTTAGACTAATGTATCCTTAACAAACGTTTAAGTTGATCTTAGTCTCAAATTAGGCTAACGTATCCTAAAACCCAACCCCCAAACCCAAATCTAAGATAATACGGATTTGGACTAGTCCACGCCCTACGGGCGACGACATAACTCAGTCTCCGTATACAATCCACGGGCAACCAAACACAAAATAAACACACACGATACGAAGTGAAATTTCTGGAGAAGGAGAAAGTGGTTACTGCAATGCAGTAGCGTAATTAACTGCAGGGGCTTACGCCTGCAGGGAAGAGCGTCCCCACAATAAAAAAAACTCTCAAGCGAGGGGGAATCTGACGAAGTCTGCTACATCGGACGCATCCGTTTAAACCTTCGATACATGGTACCATAAATCAACTTGGCATCTTCGGAGAGGTAGACGGAAAGCACCATATAGCATTTGCCCCGAATCTCAGTCGAGACGTCCATGCCTCGGCCGCCATTCGGAGGGGAACAGATTCTGGCACGCCCGGTGGGACCTTTTCCTCTTTCCACTCCACACTTTGTGTGTCGTGTTTGCGAACCAAACACGGTTCGCTAATGGTTGCCCTTGGGTTTCAAGGTACTAAGATTTGGCGTCTTGCTTATTGCAGAAAGCAAAGAATCAATGGCTTCCACTTGTGCGAAATGCTCCAACTGCAATTGCAACCAGCGCTCTGCCTCGCCGGGAGGTGTAGCCTATGGACCCCAAGTTGCTTCGCTATTCACAATACCCGTGGAACAGGTCACTCGAGCCACCACAGGGTTGTTTTTTGGGACCATGCTCCCGCCAACGAGCTTCACCGCCCCTGTGCTGACAACGGAAGCTCCCAAGAAGTCGGTCTTTGATCGGCTTACACCTACCGTGGCCCCTCTCAACGGGTCGCCCAACACCAACGCCTCGGTCTTCTCCAGATTGGGCCAAAATTCCTGTGGGCCCACAATGAAGCTTGCAATCCCAGAGAAGATTATTCCGAAGAGGATTACCATCCCTGCTCCTGAAGTCGTCAAGGCGGCTTCTCCTACCAAAGAGTCGGTCTTTACAAGATTGGCTGATCCAGCTCCTGCTCCTGCTACCAAAAGGACATCGGCCTTTAACAGGCTGTCACCAGCAGCGACCCCCTACCTACACAAGGGGCAAGACGAGGCTATCACCCTCACCGAGCCGACTCCATCAGCACGACACGCTTGACGTCGCTACTGGCACCGAGTGAGGAAGGCCGGAGGCAACTCCCCTTCTGGGCTAACTCCTCCAGCCCCGACGACAGAAGTTAGTGCTGCTGTTCCAACTAAGAACAGTTTTGAGATGATGAATAAGGTGCGTAAAAATTCTTCTACCGCGGCGCTAAAGAGGTCTCCCCTACCGCTGAAAAAGGCCACGGAAATAAAGCCAGAACTTCCCCAATCTCCTCAACGGCTGTCTTCCAAAATCTATAAAGTCTGGCGGCAGACCCGAGACTCGGTAATCGATCCAAATTTCTCCCGCCAGCACAAGAAGCTGAAAATCCAACAGGAAGTCAGTCACCAGGCTAAGCCACGAAAAGCTGTCTGGGTGCCCACTTCAACGGCCCCCTCAACTTCCACTGCTCATAAAAAGAAGAGGCCAGAGAGGACCCCCGGGCCTGCAACGAAAGCTAAAAGCGCTGAGCCCAGACGCCCTAAGGCTGGGGGCAGGATGGTCCATATTGTATACATGGAGTCGGGAAAAGAAGATAGCCGTGCGTCCACAGGTCATAGACCGCTTACACGGTCGGTGACCAAGGCTCAGGAGCAACAACAAAAGCTCCATGAAATGATGATCGCAATGGCCGCGCTTACTGGACCGAAAGAAAGCCCCGAGGCATCCTCGGATCAACAACAAGAACAGGAAACCGACGCCGAGTTCTTCCGGAGGATATTGGAAAAGAAAGATAAGGAGGCTGCGGAACAAGCGGACAATATAAAGAAAATAGCCCACTTATTCCAGGACATGGTGTGAATGATGATTCAACAAGACCCACCTGCTGAGGATCCTCCGATCGTCCTTGAAGACGACAGGGGAGAAACATCAAATCCACCACCGGCTCTCTCAACGGCCAAGGAGGAGACAATCTCTAAGGCTGACTTGGATGACTATATAGCCCAGCAAATCCGGGTTCATCATACGACTGAGGCAGCTGGTCAAGTCGTAAAAACGGGGCGACCATATCCGAGTTGGTACGACCAAATTAAATATCCGCCGGGTTATACAATACCAAAATTCCACGTGTATAAGGGGACCGGCAATCCCCACCAACATGTTGCCCAGTTCAGGGCCCTTTGCGGTAACACCGGCGGTAACGATAAACTGTTGCTTTGCCAGTTCATGGGCAACTTATCAGAAACAGCGTTCGAATGGTATTCGGAACTCCTGAACGATTCCATCAAGACGTTCACTGAAATGGAATTGCTATTCACTCAGCGATTCGCAAGCGCCAGCGAACACACTCCGATAACGGCATTAATTAATGCCAGGGTGAAACCAGGCGAAACGTGGGTCAAGTACGCTATACGCTGGCGAAATTTGTGGTCGAAATGCGAACAACGCATTGAGGAAGAGCCCGCGGTGGGCATGTTCGTGGGAACCCTAGACCCTCATGCCACTATCTCCCAGTTTATGATGTTCTTTAAGCCAACCACGTTCCAGGCTTTAATCGAAAAGTTGGCCTAGATGGACCAGATGGGTCACAGGCCGTCTCCCCCGAAGCCGGAGCCTCGGAGTGACAAGGGTAAAGGGAAGGCAACCTTCGTCGCGAATGCTCAGCAGCAACCCAGTGCCTCAAAGCTGGCGGATCAGTTGGAAGAAAGACGGCGGTATTATAATGAGAAGATGAAGCGTCCCTACTCGTTTCCACGGGACAAGACGAAACGGTTATTCGAGCTGGCAGTACGCAACAGACTTATAAACTTGCCAAACCCAAGGCAACCGCCACAACCCACTGAGGTGAATAACCCCAACTATTTCCCTTACCATCAAACGGTAAGCCATCCGATTGAGGATTGCTTCGTTTTCAAAGGATGGATTGAAGATCAATACCTCCAGGGGAAGTTCGCACTATCCGAAAAGTAGAAAGTGAACCAGCCACAGCCACATACTCCTAAGAAAGCAGATACACCGGGGGCAACCTGTTCCTTTATTGAAGAAGCTCCATGGGAGGTCGTGCTGTCAACTAAAACCAAAAGAATGCTGAGGGACCTTCATGCGTGCCCGTCGGTCGAATGGAAGGACCCGCTTGAACCTCAAATCATCGAAGGGATGTTGAAGCCGCGCCCAACTACAAAGATTCGTGGTGATGGGCCGGATACTCACACCCAACCGTCAAAATCTTCGAAGAAAAAGAAGAAGAAATCCAAAAAGCCCGTGAAGCCCGAAGACAAGCGCACGGATTTACAGAAATAGATTGACGCGCTAGAGGAGTACAATCAAAAGGCACGGACTCCCGTCACACTGCAAGAGTTCCTCAACCACGTCTTTCAGGAGGAAGATGATGGAGAGAGCTCATCGGATGAATCCGAGGGATATGTGGCGAGTTGTCATATGATTTCCCACTCGGAAAATGAAACAACTCCTGGCACTGAGAAAATGTGGGCACAGCCTAAGACGGAGCTTGTACGGCCAACAGAAGCAAGGATTGACGCCTTTCTAGACGAGATTCGTTTGAAAAGTAAAGCCGATCATGAGCGTGAGATGGCTGCATCGGAAGGAGCCAAACGCAGGAGACTAAACGAAAGAGTCAAAGCACTCCCACCAGATCAAAAGACACCCGATGTGGATAAAAACATGTTGAAGACGAGGAAAAGGTTTGCCAAAGCCATGTCGATGGGAATGAAGCTGCCACCCTTGGAAGAAAACACGTTCGATAGGGCGGAGAAGCACCATAATTACTGCTCATATCATCAGAAAATTTCACACCCTACGGAGGAGTGCGACGCTTTTAGGATATGGTGGCAGGGATATGTTGCTCACCGGCAACATTTTAACCTCATGAAACGCAAAACTCGTCGGGAGCAAAGAAGTACAACCGACAGGCACAAAAGAACTACCGGCAGCTGTTACATGGTCGACGTCGGAGGATCATAAGTTCTCACCTTTGGGAGCGACTCTGATGAAGAAATGGCTCTGGGCGCTCTCTTTAAAGAATCCGTTTTAGAAAAAGAGGAAGAACCAGAGGCCTGCGAAAATATTCAGCTGCGCATTCGCACGCTCTCGGAAAAGAATCTCGGGCCCGCAAATAGAAAAGATATGGGAAAGGAAAAGGTCACTAAGGATATCGCTTTAGATGACCAAGTCGTGAAAGAGCTGACTGCCAAGGACCCTCCCAAGAAGGGTAAGGTGGACTACAACATCCTAGCGCACCTAAGGAAGCTACCTTCTCAGCTCAGCAATCTCGATGCCCTCCTATTATCAAAAGAAGCGCGAGATTCATTAATCAAGGCGTTACAAGAACCCGAGCAATTCCAAACCTTCCTCGCCGCAGAAAGGATGAAGGATGAACTGGAAGAAGTGCACATGGCCGACATCACTTTCGGTGACGAAGACCTTCTCCTCGGGACGTGCGACCACAACCGTCCCCTATATGTCTCTGGATACTGCCATGATATCAAGATAGGCAAGATCCTGGTGGATAATGGATCCTCCGTCAATCTCCTTAATGTTCGGGTGTTGATGGAAATCTGCATGAGCGTACAGCACCTCGCTCGTGACAAAATTACCATCTCCGGTTTCGACTCCCAGTCATAACGGACTCTCGGATCCGTGATATTAACATTACGCTTCGGACTACTCGTCACGGACATCAAGTTTCACGTCATTGACGCCAAGACCTTCTACAACACCTTGCTCGGTCGTCCTTGGTTACACGAGTACAACATCATCCCTTCTACACAGCCTCAGTGTATAAAGTACTTTAAGGAAGGTTTCGAGTATACCGTAACAAGTGAGCTGAACCCATTCTCCGTGAACGAAGTCCGCAAGTACGAAGATGCAAAGTACTTTTTGCCAGACTTCGAGTATACAGAAAAGTGTCGCAAGCCGGAGAACAAAGTCGCCGCCACCATCCCTGTTTTCGGAAGCGATACCGAAGAAGAAGAAGAGATAGTTTACGCTGGGCCGTCTCGACGCAACAACCCGAGAACGTCCGCCCCCATGTTGATCTTCGGAAGTGACTCGGAAGATGAGGTTAATGCCGTGTTCTCCAGTCGGCCGTCAATACAAGCATCCCCTAGCGATGATCAGAGTTTACAAATCACCATGGTGCCGCGGAAACACTACAAGGATCTCGACGCACTTCAAGCTTACAATGTGCAGGACCTACAGACGCTTTACGTCCCTCCCAGGCGAAAGGGTGAAAAGGCGATCCTGTTCTATCGATCCTCGGAAACAAGAGTGGAGAAAGACATCTGGCATGGCGGGGATTCTACACTTGACAAACTTCAACCCATCCGTTTGTCCAGATACTACACAAATGGACTAAAGAGGCTATTGAAGCGCCAAGGAGTACCCTTAAAATAGACTGTTCGACAAGCTCGGTTCTACAACAGGATTTGGAATGTCCCTAGGACTCAGCGCAAATTGCCCAACGGGAGAATGGAAACGCTTGGGCTTGGATATGTGAGATCCGGGAAATGGGAGCGAGTGCACGGCAGCTACGCCATATATAACTTCGATGAGGAGGAGGACACCCTGTCGGGGAATGCTAACCCCTCGTCAAAACTGGATCCCGCGAGCGAAGTGCCGAGTCCGTCATTTGAAGAACAAGTGGACAAGCCTATCAGGAAAGAAGGTCAAAAAGCTCGGGAAGACCACAACCGCGAGATGGTCATCTACGAGAAGGCCAGGACGCAACGTCTGTTTCAACAGGCTGCAAAAGACAAAGATGCTCCTCCCTGTCAACCCGTTGTACAAAAGGCCCGACGCAGAGGCAGAAGTAAGTCAAGAAGCGGAAAGAGGAGCCGACAACAACGACGCAGGATTAGAGAGTCATGTGATCGGGTATTGCGCGGCCCGGATTTGTCCCTCGTAAAGAAGATGAGTCTAGCGTATTCCTTCCCCCGAGACAAGACGAAGAAGTTACTCGAGCTCGCTATAAAACATCAAATGATCACACTTCCGAAGTCTAAGCACCCTGAGCAAGCTAACAAAGTTTCTCATTCGGGCTATTGCTCTTATCACCGAGCCATAGGATACCCTATCGAAGACTGCTTCACCTTCAAGAACTGGGTCGAAGACCAATACCAGCAAGGCAGGTTTGCTTTATCCAGCAGCTGGAGGGTAACGCCGCCATAAAAGCACGAACCCAAAGCCGCAAGAGCAGAACCAGATCCACATCGATCTTGGAAGCAGATTCGCACCTGTCACATGATTACAATATTAAAAGAAGAGCCCGAGGACATAGATGAGCTCCCTTGGTGCTTCGAAAACAATGACAATGAGGTAATCTCAGAATTTCCAACGGCTCCAAAAGTACTGGAAGATGGCATACATACTACTGCAGATAACCTCAAAAGGATTGAGTTGGGATCGGCAGACGATCCGCGACCGACATTCGTCAGCGAGCTGCTATCTGAAGAAAGGATGGCTGCGTTAAAGGGCGTGCTTATACAGCATAGAGATTGCTTCGCATGGAACTATTCCGAGATGCCGGGATTAGATCTAGAGATTGCTGTGCATAAATTAGCGATATCCCCGGATATCAAGCCAGTCAAGCAGGCACCGAGAAGGATGCGGCTCGAGCTTGAGATGAGCATCAACGCCGAAGTCAAGAAGATGATCGATTCTGGATTTATCCAAGAAGTCCAATATCATGACTGGATCGCCAACATCGTCCCGGTAATGAAGAAAAATGGGACGGTGCGCATATGCGTGGACTTCAGGGATCTCAATAAAGCCTGCCCGAAGGACGATTTCCCAGTACTGGTAACCGAGCTGATGATAGATAACACGTCCACTCACGAGGTTTTCTCTTTCATGTACGGTTCATCAGGGTACAATCAGATAAAGATGCATCCCGAAGACCAGAAGCACACCGCTTTCCGGACTCCTTTGGGCATATTCTGCTACAAAGTCATGCCCTTCGGATTAAAAAATGCCGGTGCCACCTATCAGAGGGCCATGATGTTCACACCATAATATTGTATTTTATATTCCCCATTCTTATGCATTTTACAATGAAAACAGGTGCTTTTGACGCATGTATGCTACATGTTACAGGTTACAGGTTCTTGGACAGAAAACAGTGAAAACGATGTAAAGACGATGAAAAAGTGGACTTTAACCAATAAACAGAAGATCTTAGTCAAGCCTACATCGAAAGACAGTTCACAATTAACAAGGCAACTCAAGGTCCAAAAATACAAAGCGGACGGTTAAAAATCCATTGCAAATTGTTCACTGAAGATCTGGAGCTATTGTAGAAGCCCAATTGATAAAAGAACCAAAGAAACAGAAATTACAAGTCATGCAGAGCCAGCAACAGAAAGCACTCAGCCCAAGTCCATCTTTTGGCCGCGGAACTGCGGCCAAACTCTGGCTGCGGCCACGGTTCCGCGGCGGGCATGAGGAATTAGGAGTTGCAAATTTTACCAAGTTTTTTTGGCTGCGTTGACTAGTCAACCTAAGGGCTATTTTTGTAAATTCAGACATGCGAGTCATTGTAACCCTAGGGTTTCCTATTATTTATAAATAGGGACTCTAATTCATTGTAAACTTTATGCCTCCCTTTAATGAATAAAATTTAGAAATCTTTTGGAGAGCATCGGTGTTTCTTCTCCATTCAGAAATTCAGATCTGACAACCCTGCATGGATGATTGGAGAGATGCATCTGTAAGTAATTTAATTTCTTGCCTTAGTGTAGATTTAATTTCATGCCCTAGGAACTTGTTTAGAGTTAGCTTTGGGGAAGAATTTTGAGAGATGAGATCTCTCATCCCTTTCGTACCCACCAAATATTTATAATAGGACTCCATGCATACATGCACATACCGCTCCCTACGGCACTCTATCCCTCGAGGTAGCAGTGATACCGTAGTATAAAGGCCCGGGTGTGATGTTTTCCATGGAGGTTAGGGTAAGGATCTCTAAAGGAAGGATAAGAACCTAGAGGAAGGAACACCTTCCCGAACGGATCTAATCCCCTTTATTGATAATTACCATAACTCCTCACAGATCTTCATTCGGGTATTGAAAGCGGTGAGATTTAATTACATTTCCAAACCATTCCTAAACCTAGCCCTAGCAAGAGTAGATCTAGATAATTGCCCTAAGTTAATTAGGTTTTTAGATTTAATAATTAATCCGAACATCCTTCGAAATTAACTCGTTAGAGCGAATCGGAAATTCACAACATCCCTGTGGACCGACCCGTACTCACCGGCTAGCTACCAAGCGACGCCGTTCTTGATTGCGGTTAATAATATTTTTGATCTATCTTTTAGAAAGCGCAAGCACGCTAAATCACTCCAATCAAATGGCGCCGTTGCCGGGTATGGCGTAGAATTTTCTTTTCGAAATTTCGGGTTAATCATAAAATTTAAAAAATCATAAAAATCTGAAAAAATCAAAAAAATATAAAAATATATATCATTTGTTATTTTTGGAAGGGATACTTTGTGGTTGAATTTTTGCAGGATATACAAAATCGGATCTGGAAATTTCCAGAAAGCGAAACAGAAATCAGAAGATCAGAATAGAGGGGGATTTTCAAAACGAAACAACTGAAAAATTCTCGAGACGTGAGCCGCCCACTAGACCGCGATTCCGCGGCAAAAACCGCCTTCTGCCGCTCTTCCGCGGCACTCTGGTGAAATCTCGGGATCTGCGCCCGCTCCGAAGCCGCGTTTCCGCCGCGCCAAGCCTCTCATACCGCCGATCCGCGGACCTCCTGTGTTGTCAGCTGGAGAAAATTGCACTGTAAGTTCCTCTTTTCTTGCTCTGAAAATCTAGATAAATATTTTCTGAAAATTCCTGCAGGATTTTGTGCGCTATAAAAATATTTCCCGTTCCAAATAACGATCTTGTGCAGGATTCTTGGGCCCCGCTTGAACTGAATTGATTGCAAGAAATATTTTGTTGTTGCATATCTTTTCTCGAATATCTTTTTGCAACAATTCTTTCCAAATAAAGATTCTTGTGATATGCTTCAAATAATAACCAATTGCAAGTAATATTTTGTTGTTGCATATCTTTTCTATAAAATATTTTGCCGTTGCATATCTTTTCTCTAAAATCTTTTTGCAACAAAATTTTTTTTCCAAATAAAAAAAAATGAAAATAACAAGGACAAATATTTTATAGAGCTTGCAAAATTTTTTGGCCCCAAATAAATCCTTGCACCATCCAACCTTCCTTTTTGTCACCTTTCTTCTTTTAACATGGGTACCCCACATAAAAAATCATTAGCCCAACTTTGGTATCCCGAACCTAATTTTGCGTCATATGTCAATGTGTTCGGTCAATTTAAAGACGATCCTTCCATGCCTAAAAAATCATTGAAAGATCACATAGAGGATTCTAGGAGAAACAGTTTGACTTTTCAACCCACTTTGTGTCAACCGAGTCAACCTTCACCACCTCCATATGTTGACACCACTTTTTCAAGTCCTTCTGTCACTCCTAGGCCGATGTCCATTGCTGAGCATATTGCTCAATCTCGCAGTCGATTTTTCACCCCTCTCTACTCATCTAGTTCTAGGGATCCACACGACTATTCACCTTCTTATCCATATGTTGACCCTACCCCTGCCCAACCACCCATTTCCTACCAGTCTTACCCGACCTTCCCACCTTCACTAGACACTGCTTCTACACAGCCTTTTGGGAGTTTCACATATCCAAACAATTTTGAATCTTTTACTGAAACCCCCTTACCACCAAAGTCTAGTTTGGAAGAGGCGTTGGAGGCGTATATCGCCGCAACAAATAAAATGGTTAGGAATGTGGAAGCGTCCGTGGCCTCCCTTATGCAACCTGCTGAACCGGTAGCTAGTTTTCTGCTAGCTCCAAATTTTTCAATGTATGAGACGGCAGTTGGACAGAATGAGAATGAGAGAGGATTTTCAAATCAAACCTACCCTTACCCAATTGAAACCCACAACTCCTGTTTGCCATCGATTGCCCTAAATAGTTCACCTGTTGAAAATAAAAATGAGTTGTGTGATTTTGTAGTGTTTGATTTGCCAGATTGTGAGGAACCCCTTTCGAGTGAAACCGCACCTAATCCTTTCGATCTTTACACCTCCACTCTAGAACCTACATTGATAAATATCCATGCTGTGGATGAAGTGTCTAAAGAAATTGATTTTCACTTGATTGAGGATATAGACGCCGGGAATATTTCGGATGATGAACCTGTCGATTTACTTGAGATTTTATGTTCAAATCATCATCCCGAGTTATTAAATGTTTCTCCCGAATCTCATATGCGTCTTGATTTTGATGATAATGGCATGGATGAGTTGAATATTGAGGAGAATTATGAAGATAATATTGAGGAGAGTGGTGAGGATCATATTGAGGTTGAACCATTTTTCTTTGATGTGTCTGATTTTCCAATTCATCCTCTTGAACCTTTACCTAAATCACCCTCCCTCTTTTCCATCGTTCCGACCATGCCTCATTTCACGCTTGACGTCTGTGAGCTTGAAAACTTTTCCTTTGAATCTGACACAGTTCCCACAGCCGATGACACTTACGAGTGTTTCACTTTTTCGGACGATGTTGAAGTCTTACCGCCCGAGTTTGAGTCCTTTGCATTTTCAGATGAGTTAGTTAATCTTTCAGACTCGGTTGCTTACAGTCTTTTCGAACCATTGATGGAATATTTCCAGTTCGACACAGTTTACTACGGTAAGAATGATACTATCCTTAATTCACTCCCTTCCGTCTTTCCCATTGTTCCGACCGAACAAATGACCGTTACGCTTTCATCTCCTATACCAAGTTCAGCGTACCCATGTTTTCTTGCGAATCTTGAGGGATTTGACCCCATTTCACGACGAGTAGATAGGTTAGCGCAATCGCTTATAACACATCGGTCATCACATATTGCGCTAATATATTCACTCGATTTACACCCTCAAGATCGCACTCCACTTCCTTCTTCTTTCCGTCTTTCTTCTCCTCCACCGAGACCATATTCTACCATTCTTCTTTCCACACGGTCTCGCGTGCTTCTCATTTTCTTGCACCAACTATACCATTTCCACGATAAGATTTTTGAATGGTTGGTGCTAACTTTTGGCTTGTGCAAGGCCAAGCTTAAGTTTGGGGGAATCTTTGTATATATGTATATATATTTTTGCTTTCTTTTTCTATAAAAAAATAAAAAAAAAATTTCAAAACATTAAAAATATAAAAAAATTATAAATAAATAAACAGGGGAGTATCGGTATTTTGACCCTCTTGGTTTAGCATGACAGTGAGGACACTGTCAAGTTCAAGTTTGGGGGTATGCTCGGTACGTCTTCTTCCTTCGCATTCATTTGTACATATTTTTGCATTTGCATGCTTATTTGAAAACCCATAAAAATTTAAAAAAAATTCAAAAATTATAAAAATTATTGTATTCAATTTTGGCCATATTTGACTTGAGTTTGACAAATAGGTTAACTGGCTAGGAACAACTAGATCTTAGACTTAGTAAATTAAAAACCCTAAAAATAACCTTCCTTAGAGTTTAACTGTGGAAAGCATATGTCTTTGTAGGTTATTTAGAAATAGGCAAATTTTGGGTTCAGTTCTTGTGCTAAGTCGAAACGGAGGAAAAGTATTAAAACTTTTATTAGTGTATAAGTTTGAAAAATAGTTCCTAGCTTAAGTCTAGATTCTGAAAACATGTACCCTACAAAATGCACAAACACGCACCTTGAAACTTGGATTAGTAGAAGAGACCTTGAAATACTCTTGTCTAAAGTCCTTAGCACAATGAAAAAGAAAAAAAAGGGGTGGATAGAGAAAAAAAATGGACACTGGTTTTTGTGATTATTTAAGGCTGTAAAAATAGAAAAATATTTAGCGAGGGTGCTTCATCACCTAGTGCCTTAGACCAACTGGTTTGGGAGCCACTGCTAAAAGCCTTGGGTGTTGCAAAACTAGGAAGTACGCTTTAAAACGCTAACGCATCTTGTAATCGGTTGTTGGTACCTCAAGAAGTATTAACAGTCGCATGAAGGATGTGAAAGAGAAAATTTCAAAAGTGCTTTGGACAATGGACGGGAGTACGATTGCTTGATTTGAATTTCCAAGTGTAGGGGTGATATTTACACACACGTGGAGATATGTGATTAGAGTTTAGATAAGAGAAAGGAATGAAGAATAGAACTTGTGTCTTTAATAGAGTTGATAAAAATTCCTAAGTGGAGATGTAACCCTAGAAGGAAAACTTAAGAAATGCCGAAAGCTAGGTAATTCTATAGGATATATATAATTTTAAGTTAAATGATGAGGAAATGTGAAGAATATGGATGGATAATTTGCGAGTCAAAAGATAATAGAATTCCTTGTTAGAAAACCTAATTGGAGAACAAAAATCAATGGGCCAAGTTGATAGGATTTTGTGGGTGTAATCCGCTGAAAACCCTCAGGAGACAACACTCCTCCTACTAGGGACACCTAGAGGTTTAACGGCTTGTTGCACGAGCTCAGTGCAATCGCGTTTCCCTGCGAAAGTGCGGTTAGGTTTTTTGTAGAGAATAAAAAATCAGTTTGCTCGAGGACGAGCAAAAGATAAGTTTGGGGGTATTTGTTCACACCATAATATTGTATTTTATATTCCCCATTCTTATGCATTTTACAATGAAAACATGTGCTTTTAACGCATGTCTGCTACATGTTACAGGTTACAGGTTCTTGGACAGAAAATAGTGAAAACGATGTAAAGACGATGAAAAAGTGGACTTTAACCAATAAACAGAAGATCTTAGTCAAGCCTACATCGAAAGACAGTTCACAATTAACAAGGCAACTCAAGGTCCAAAAATACAAAGCGGACGGTTAAAAATCCATTGCAAATTGTTCACTGAAGATCTGGAGCTATTGTAGAAGCCCAATTGATAAAAGAACCAAAGAAACAGAAATTACAAGTCATGCAGAGCCAGCAACAGAAAGCACTCAGCCCAAGTCCATCTTTTGGCCGCGGAACCGCGGCCAAACCCTGGTTGCGGCCGCGGTTCCGCGGCGGGCATGAGGAATTAGGAGTTGCAAATTTTACCAAGTTTTTTTGGCTGCGTTGACTAGTCAACCTAAGGGCTATTTTTGTAAATTCAGACATGCGAGTCATTGTAACCCTAGGGTTTCCTATTCTTTATAAATAGGGACTCTAATTCATTGTAAACTTTATGCCTCCCTTTAATGAATAAAATTTAGAAATCTTTTGGAGAGCATCGGTGTTTCTTCTCCATTCAGAAATTCAGATCTGACAACCCTGCATGGATGATTGGAGAGATGCATCTGTAAGTAATTTAATTTCTTGCCTTAGTGTAGATTTAAATTCCTTGCCCTAGGTAGATTTAATTTCATGCCCTAGGAACTTGTTTAGAGTTAGCTTTGGGGAAGGATTTTGAGAGATGAGATCTCTCATCCCTTTCGTACCCACCAAATATTTATAATAGGACTCCATGCATACATGCACATACCGCTCCCTACGGCACTCTATCCCTCGAGGTAGCGGTGATACCGTAGTATAAAGGCCCGGGTGTGATGTTTTCCATGGAGGTTAGGGTAAGGATCTCTAAAGGAAGGATAAGAACCTAGAGGAAGGAACACCTTCCCGAACGGATCTAATCCCCTTTATTGATAATTACCATAACTCCTCACAGATCTTCATTCGGGTATTGAAAGTGGTGAGATTTAATTACATTTCCAAACCATCCCTAAACCTAGCCCTAGCAAGAGTATATCTAGATAATTGCCCTAAGTTAATTAGGTTTTTAGATTTAATAATTAATCCGAACATCCTTCGGAATTAACTCGTTAGAGCGAATCGGAAATTCACAACATCCCTGTGGACCGACCCGTACTCACCGACTAGCTACCAAGCGACGCCGTTCTTGATCGCGGTTACAAATATTTTTGATCTATCTTTTAGAAAGCGCAAGCACGCTAAATCACTCCAATCACATGACAAAGATCTTTGATGATCTCATACATGAAACCGTCGAGTGCTATATCGACAACCTCGTAGTAAAGAGCATGTCATATGAAGAGCATTTAGAGCATCTGAAGACCGTATTTCAACGCCTTCGGCAATATAATTTGAAGATGAATCCCCTCAAATGCACGTTCGGAGTCTCCTCGGGTAAATTCCTGGTATTCATCATCCGACACCGAGGTATCGAAATAGATCCATCTAAGATGAAGGCGATCATGGAAATGCCACCACCAAGGACTCTCAAACAGCTGCGGTCTCTCCAAGGGAAGCTCGCGAACATCCGGCGATTTATCGCCAACCTGTCAGGCAAGTGCCGTCCTTACAGTCACCTGATGAAGAAGGGAACTCCGTTCGTCTGGGACCAAAAATGCCAGAGCGCGCTAGATGAAATCAAGCAATACGTGCAGAACCCGCCGGTGCTGGCTGCTCCGGTCAAGGGAAAGGCCCTTATCTTATATACAACAGCCCTCGAAGGTTCCTTAGGCGCATTATAGGCTCAAGAAAACGACCAAGGGAAGGAGAGAGCGCTCTACTATTTAAGCCGAGTTCTTTTGGGGGCAGAAAGCAATTACTCCCCTATCGAAAAACACTGCCTGGCGTTAATCTTTGCGATAACAAAACTCCGGCACTATGCATTGGCACATGAAGTCTATCTTATATCAAAGGTGGACCCCCTAAAATATCTAATGTCAAAGGCCATATTGACAGGGAGACTCGCTAAATGGGCCGTGCTCCTGATGGAGTTTTCAATAACCTATCAGCCTCTTAAGGCAGTGAAAGGCCAAGCCATCGCCGACTTCCTTGCTGAGCGTCCAGTACCTGCCGGTTCTCCTCTGAATTGCGATTTGCCATACGAACATACGTTTGATGCGATCGACGGTGGTAATACCCGATGGGAGCTTTATTTCGATGGAGTATCTTCCGTGAAGAAGCGCAAACAAAGTACCCCTATAATCAAATCGGGAGTAGGACTCATTTTGTAACTCCACAATGAGGGATGATGCACTTCGCTTTCTCCTTAAGAGAACCGAGGACGAACAATGAATCTGAATACGAAGCTTTGATAGTAGGCCTCGAGATCGCCATCGGCATGGGAATTGAAAACCTCATCATATACGGGGATTCTCAACTAGTCGTTAGTCAAGTAAACGGTGACTACCAAACGTGCAAACCGGAGTTGGTGAAATATGGTGAAAAGGTGCGACAACTATTGACCCAAATTCTCTCCTATACTCTGGAAAGCATACCATGCACGGAAAACAGCAAAGCAGATGCATTAGCCAAGCTAGCTAAAGAACTAGCTGATGAGAACCTTGATGACGTTAAAATCGTGGTGCAAAGCCGTCGGGTGCTTGCCTCAGCAGAAATATCTTCGGAATCGTCCGAAGAGAAGGGAGTGACTGAGCAGACGACCCTAAAAATAAAAGACCGTGAGAAGGCAGAGGACTGGAGGGAGGTCTTCATAGACTACTTTAAGTCCCACCGAATGCCCGAAGAAGCGTCTTCAAGACATCAGCTCATGAAACGAGCTCTGTCTTTCGCCTTCGTCAATGATACTCTGTATAAAAGGTCGTTCAATTCTTTATGGTTGAGATGCCTGGGACCTGTCGAAGCGAAAAGGGTCGTTCAGGAAGTTCACGACGGACTCTGCGGTTCTCACCAAGCAGGCCCGAAGATGAAATTGAAGATCAAACGAATGGGTTATTATTGGCCCACGATGATCCAGGACTGCCTCGAGTATGCGAAGCAATGCCACTCGTGCCAGATTCATGGGGACTTTATCCACCAACATCCAAATCCACTACATCCAACGGTGTATAGCTGGCCATTCGAAATGTGGGGAACGGACATAATCGGCCCCATCGAACCAGCGTCATCCAGGGGACATCGTTTTATCCTGGCAACGACTGATTACTTCTCTAAATGGGCGGAAGCAGTACCGTTAAGGGAAGTGAAGGCAGAAAATATTCTTCATTTCTTCAAGACGCACGTCATTTATCGGTTTGGAACTCCACGGCGGATTATTTCTGATAACGGACCAGCTTACAGAAGTCACAAGATCAGCCGCTTTGCTCAACAGCATAATATAGACTGGAGGTATTCCTCGGTTTATAATCCGCGAGCTAACGGTCTCGCCGAGGCCTTCAATAAGACCTTGACGAAAATCATAAAGAAAACGGTGTCCCGAAATAAGAAGCACTGGCACGAGAAACTACAGGAGGCTCTCTGGGCATACCGAACTACGTTCAAAACGGCCACGAACACAACGCCGTACGCATTGGTATTTGGTATAGAAGCAGTACTCCCCCTCGAGATAGAGTTACCCTCTCTACGAGTGGCGGTCCACTACGAGCTGACGGACGAAGAAAATGCTCACCTCCGGCTTGAGGAGCTTGATGCCCTTGATGAGACCCGGCTCATAGCACAACAAAATCTGGAGGCTTACAAAGCAAAGATGACGCGCTCATACGAAAGATGGACCAGGCCGAGGACGTTCCGCCAAGGAGAACTTGTGCTAATTGTCAGAAGACCTATGATCCCCAATCGCGCCAAGCGGAGAAAATTTGAGCCAAACTATGAAGGCCCGTACATCATAGACAAGGTCTACCAGGGTGGAGCTTATCTACTCATGGATATGCGCGGTGAAAGGCCTTTCAGGCCAGTGAACGGCCGCTTCCTGAAGAAATACTACGCTTAACGGGTCAAAGTTCAGGTCAATGATAGATGACGACGATTATGTATGCTCGCTATCTTCCTATGCCCGAACTCTAGGTAGTAACCAGCATCCTTAAACTAACGGCGGACTGAAACGTCCTTAAACTAACATCGGACCGAAACGTCCTTAAACTAACGGCGGACCGAAACATCCTTAAACTAAAAACGGACCACTATGTCCTAAAACTAGCCGTTGACCGAGACGTCAATAAACTACTGTGGATTGCAATACCTCAAAGCCGATATATAAAAATAAAAAAAATAAAAAATAAAATAAAATAAAAACGGTATGTCCATAAGCAAAAAAGGCACGGATGAAAACCCGAAAGGGCTCCGTGAGTAAAAACAGCAGGGCTACCGGCGAGTGTTCGTGAAAACCCGAAAGGGCGCGACCTCGTAAAAAATATAGATATAAAAATAAATAAAAAATAAAAAAATAAAAAAGGTATGTCCGTAAGCAAAAGGGGCACGGATGAAAACCCGAAAGGGCTCCGTGAGTAAAAACAGCAGGGCTACCGGCAAGTGTTTGTGAAAACCCGAAAGGGCGCAACCTCGTTAAAAGACACTTACAGGGCCCGCACGACCTTGTAAGGAGAAACCACCCGCGTGAGATCCTTACGACTCGCATGGGAGCAACACACTTAGGAGTCCTCACGATTCCTAAGGAGAAATTACACTTGCGAGATCCTCACGACTCGTAAGGAGAACTCTCTTATGGGACCCTCACAGCTCATAAGATTTGAAAGCCTTAAGTTACAGAGACCTGAACCTTTGCTTAAGCAACCCCCACAACCTTCGATATTGCCCTACAGGCGGCTTAATACTGACTCTTGTATACAATCCACGGGCGCGAATAAACATTTCCCCAACCAAGTCCCATCCGTGGCTAGGGATATGTTCATATGGCAAACAACCCCTGTAAGTCCTCTCGACTTATAAGGAGAAAACCTTTTTGTAAGATCCTTACGACTTGCAAGAGGACACGCACTTAGGAATCCTCACGATTCCTAAGGAGAAACACACCTACAAGATCCTCACGACTTGTAGGGAGAAATACCTTGTGAGACCCTTACGGCTCATGAAGTCAAAAGCCTTAGTCGACAGGATCCTTAACCCTGTTTGCTAAGCCACCTTTGTTCGACATCGACAGAGGCAAATGATGATTCGCTCCTGGCAACGTCCCAGTTGTAGCGATGCTGATGCCGAAATCGGTGTCCAAAATCCAAGCTTGCAGTGATAAGGCTAGCGAGCCACAATGCATACGAAATAGCCGAAATGATGGGGCAACTTGCAATAAAAAGCAGCAAGTAAAAATGTATGCATAAAAAAAAACAATAGCCGAAATGATGGGGCAACTCGCAATAAAAAGCAGCGAGTAGAAAATAAATAAATAGCCGAAATGATTGGGCACCGCGAAAAATAGCCGAAATGATAGGGCAATCGCGACCTTCGCGATATAAAAGCTGAAATGATAGAGTATCGCGGAAAAAGAAATAAAATAATAATGAAATTCATGCCCTACAGGAGATGTTCCATCACACCCTGTATACAATCCGAGGGCGTAAACAAAGAAGTGATCATACTTCCTCCCAGGTTTCATCAAAGAAAGAAGCTAAATCTCGACGGGCCGCAAGCGACCTAGAGATCATCCCATCACTCGTCTCGTAACGACGGACACAACTTCGAACAAAGCGGAGCAGGGGCAACCCCTAGTTCCATGGCTCGGCGATATACATATCACCAACAGTCAAACCTCCATTCCGTGAAATGCGGATACAATCAGCAAAATTCCTGGTTACGTGGAATGCAGATAACGCCACTCTTTGACCCCGCGGAAAACGACTAGAGCGGATCCTGGTCCTCGCAGAGCACGGCAGTGAACCCATGTGAAGCATCCAGAGCGGAGCCTAGTCCTCGCCGAGCACGGCAGTGAACCCGTGTGAAGAATCTAGTGCAAAATTCTTGGTTACGTGGAACGCGGATAACGTCACTCTTTGACCCTGCGGAAAACAACCAGAGCGGATCCTGGTCCTCGCAGAGCACGGCAGTGAACCCGTGTGAAGCATCCAGAGCAGAGCCTAGTCCTCGCCTTGCACGGCAGTGAACCCGTGTGAAGCATCTAGTGCAAAATTCCTGGTTACGTGGAACGAGGATAACGTCACTCTTTGACCCGGTGGAAAACGTCCAGAGCGGATCCTGGTCCTCGCAAAGCACGGCAGTGAACCCGTGTGAAGCATCCAGAGCGGAGCCTAGTCCTCGCCGAGCACGGCAGTGAAATCATCTAGTGCAAAATTCCTGGTTACGTGGAACGCGGATAACGTCACTCTTTGACCCCGCGGAAAACATCCAAAGCGGATCCTGGTCCTCGCAGAGCACGGCAGTGAACCCGTGTGAAGCATACAGAGTGGAGCCTAGTCCTCGCTGAGCACGGCAGTGAACCCGTGTGAAGCATCTAGTGCAAAATTCCTGGTTACGTTGAACGCGGATAACGTCACTCTTTGACCCGCGGAAAACATCGAGAGCGGATCCTGGTCCTCACAGAGCATGGCAGTGAACCCATGTGAAGCATCCAGAGCGGAGCCTCGTCCTCGCCGAGCACGGCAGTGAACCCGTGTGAAGCATCTAGTGCAAAATTCCTGGTTACGTGGAACGCGGATAACGTCACTTTTTGACCCCGTGGAAAACGTCCAGAGCGGATCCTGGTCCTCGCAGAGCACGGCAGTGAACCCGTGTGAAGAATCCAGAGCGGAGCCTAGTCCTCGCCGAGCACGGCAATGAACCCGTGTGAAGCATCTAGTGTAAAATTCCTGGTTACGTGGAACGCGGATAACGTCACTCTTTGACCCCGCGGAAAACATCCAGAACGGATCCTGGTCCTCGCAGAGCACGGCGGTGAACCCGTGTGAAGCATCCAGAGCGGAGCCTAGTCCTCGCTGAGCACGGCAGTGAACCCGTGTGAAGCATCTAGTGCAAAATTCCTAGTTACGTGGAACGCGGATAACGTCACTCTTTGACCCGCGGAAAACATCCAGAGCGGATCCTGGTCCTCGCAGAGCACGGCAGTGAACCCGTGTGAAGCATCCAGAGCGGATCCTGGCCCTCGCAGAGCACGGCAGTGAACCCGTGTGAAGCATCCAGAGCGGATCCTGGTCCTCGCAGAGCACGGCAGTGAACCCGTGTGAAGCATCCAGAACGGAACCTAGTCCTCGCCGAGCACGGCAGTGAACCCGTGTGAAGCATCTAGTGCAAAATTCCTGGTTACATGGAACGCGGATAACGTCACTCTTTGACCCCGCGGAAAATGCCCAGAGCGGATCCTGGTCCTCTCCGAGCACAGCAGTGAACCCGTGTGAAGCATCTAGTGCAAAATTCCTGGTTATGTAGAACGCGGATAACGTCACTCTTTGACCCCGCGGAAAACGCCCAGAGCGGAGCCTGGTCCTCGCCAAGCACTGCAGTGAACCCGTGTGAAGCATCCAGAGCAAACACCGGACTGTGGAGTCCTTAAAATCCACGGACTATGATGTCCTTAACCTCGACCGTAATGTCTTAAAACTAACGATCAACCACCCTGAGTCTATATTGATTCCACCTTGGCTTAGGGGTACATCTCTTCACTCCTTTGATACCTGGCGTTGTAATTCCTCAATGTCTTCAAAGAGGTGATGGGTCCCCGCAACCACACATCGGACTGTGGAGTTCTTAAATCCACGGACTATGAGGTCCTTAACCTTGACCGTGATGTCTTAAAACTAACATCGGACTGTGGAGTCCTTAACCTTGACCGTGATGTCTTAAAACTAACATCGGACTGTGGAGTTCTTAAATCCACGGACTATGAGGTCCTTAACCTTGACCGTGATGTCTTAAAACTAACATCGTACTGTGGAGTCCTTAAATCCACGGACTATGAGGTCCTTAACCTTGACCGTGATGTCTTAAAACTAACATCGGACTGTGGAGTCCTTAAATCCACGGACTATGAGGTCCTTAACCTTGACCGTGATGTCTTAAAACTAACATCGGACTCCACTATGAGGTCCTTAACCTTGACCGTGATGTCTTAAAACTAACATCCGACTGTGGAGTCCTTAAATCCACGGACTATGAGGTCCTTAACCTTGACCGTGATGTCTTAAAACTAACATCGGACTGTGGAGTCCTTAAATCCACGGACTATGAGGTCCTTAACCTTGACTGTGATGTCTTAAAACTAATATCGGACTGTGGAGTCCTTAAATCCACGGACTTTGAGGTCCTTAACCTTGACCATGATGTCTTAAAACTAACATCGGACTGTGGAGTCCTTAAATCCACGGACTATGAGGTCCTTAACCTTGACCGTGATGTCTTAAAACTACCATCGGACTGTGGAGTCCTTAAATCCACGGACTATGAGGTCCTTAACCTTGACCGTGATGTCTTTAAACTACGACACCCTGGAAACCATCCCAAACCAACCCCTAACCCCGCGAAATACGGATAAGGGTGATCGCATCCAGCGCTTGCCGGTCCTCATGACCTACAAGGAAGAAAACTCTCTCGTGAGATCCTTACGACTCCCAAGGGAGAACCTGCTTAAGAATTCTCACGACTCTTAAGAAGAACTTACACCTACGGGATCCTCTCGACCTGTAGGGAGAAAAACTCTTTATGAGACCCTCACGGCTCATAAAGCCCAAAAGTCTTAGGAGGCAGATCTTAACCCTGAATCCCAAGCCATCGCTGCCCTGCAAAGAGATCAAGGTAGACTATCCGCAGAATACATTCAATAAAAGAGACACACCATTGAGAAGAAAAATGTATCTTTTATTCATAAACCAAAATGGATACAAAGTACAATTCCTGAAAGAACAAAAAGAAAATACTCTCATCTATGAGTATATACAAAAAAGGAAGGAAAAGATACAAATGTTTCATGTCGGCGGGCGATTTAGCAGTTTCGCTAGCTCATCCTGCTTTTGCTGGGCCACGGCTTCATGATTTAGGATCGCCAGAAGACGGGCCTCCGCCTGAGCCTGCTGGGCCAGATACGAAGCGAGCCGGCCTTCAAGCTCTTTCTCGATGGCCTTATGAGCCTCGACCCTCTCACGAGTGAACGTGGCATCTTTATCAAGAGTCACCACCTCCCTGATAGACTCTTGAAGCACCCGCCAGAGTTCATACGCTTTGTTGGCCTTGGCAGTAAGACTCGCCTGAAGCTCGCTCAGCGCTTTAGAAGCCAGCTCCCTCTCCGAGAATTTACGGCCGAGCCTCTTCTTGCACGATGTCATGTTTGCCGCGCACCGCGCTATCAGCCCCAGCAAGTCCGCCTTTGCAGCCATGACCTCCGAGGAAAGACGAGAACATTCAAGTGCGTGCAAGCAAGCCTCCACCCGCCGACAGAACTCCACCCAGACTCGCACCACCTCTTCTCTATGGTAGGTGGCAAGAAAAGGAAGAGAACCGTTAGCCTCGGCAGCAAATGCTTTAGCTGTGGTTGCACTGCCAGCACGAAGCTCCTCGATCAAAGACGACTGGGAGACAAGGCTCAATTGGGCCAAGCGTTCTGAAGCTCGCAAAGCATAAGGGCCTGGCGGCATGACGACACGCGATTCCAACGCTATTGGAGCTGGCAAGGCTGTTCATAGTTGAAAAATATTAGTAAGACTCTTAAGCAAAGGAACAATTGAGGCTATACCGGAATGTCACTTACCTACGGTCATGCATGTAGGAGCAGCCCCTGGCCCTTCGAGAACCTCGACCTCATCATCGGCCTCTAAAGCTGTAGAGAACATCAATGTCAATACGCAAAATAACAACGATGCTATGAGAAGTGATGAACTACACTCACCTTGTCCAGATGAGAGGACGATGCGTTGAGGAGGTATCGCCTGCAGAGCGGCCAGTTCCAAAAGACGCTGGAAGGATTGCCGAGGAGAAAGATCGACAATGGAGGCCGCCTGTCCACGCAATTCTGAAAAGACAAAAGAGTTCAGGTAACAGAAAGATTACTAGCTCAAAACATGGAAGGTTACCTTCGACACTCCTCCCATTCTGAGCCGGGGGGATAGCAGCTTCAACGGCCTCTGCCGTGACCTCAGGCTCCAACAAAAGGAGGGTAGTCCCGACTACCCCCATCTCAACCTCTGGGCCGCCTTCGGGTAGAGTCGTTGGGACGGCGACCACCGAGGGAACCTCTCCCAAATGAGCGAGTACCTTGGAATCAAGAGCCGCCGCCGGAGGTTCTATTGCGAGAGGAATGGCATTGTCGGCCCCATCCGCATCGAGTAAGGCTGCATCGGGAATGTCAACGGGCTCTAGCTGCAGCAAGCCAGTGGGGATCTCTCCCATCGCCGAAGACTCTGCACAAGTCGCACAAAATAAGGATACATATATACAAGCATATGTAATCTGAAGAACTGCAAAGAAATATAAGAACATACCAATGCGCAGGGAAGCCTTCAGTATGGCTTCTTCAAGCTGATGCTCCTTTTCAAGGAGGCGTGCTCGCCGAGGTTCGAGGGTAGACTAATGGCCGCCGGTCCACAAGGAAAGCGCGTCCGCAACATCCTCCGAAACGGCCTGTTTCAGGGCCCTTTCTCCCCATTCCTCCAAAGGGCCAATGAACCGCCGCCGAATCTATGAAGGGTCTTCATAAAAGATTACGGCAGGATAGGGTTTCTTCGGAACCCTGACATTCTGGGACTCATCTTGGGAACGTCTTATAGTCTCAGCCAACTGTGCGGCCTCCTCGGCAGCCGAACCCGGGAAAAGAAGACCAGCGTCCGACTCTTGCACGGCCAGCGACTCATCTGGAAGTATGGGCTCCGACTCCGTTAAAGAATCAAGTAGGTTGGTGGCCACCCACTTCCGCCTCTTAGATCCAGAACCGGCCGCCGAAGACGACCGTTTCTTTCCTCGCGGAGCTTTGGTGCGGCGACGACCCACGTCGCCTTCAACACCATCGTCCCTATTACCCTCGCTTGGTGCCACAACCGAGGATGACACCGCCATTTTCGATGCCACGGGAGGCAATGCTGCCGCAGGCGGTGGTGCTGCTACTGGGGCCCGTCTACCTCGCGATCGGGTACCTAGAGGCATACCAGCAGTTGGAGTAAGGTCCACCCCTGACTCCCCTGGAATGAGCGTGGTGCCAATCTCCCTCAGGGGGAAGCGGACCGGAGCCCTCGGTCGCAGCTTAGCTCCCGGAACCTGAGGAGGGGCATCATGACCAAGAAGCACCCTTCTTTCCTCATGAATAATCGGGCTGACTCGATGGAGATACCAACCCGTGAACGATCCCACGCACCGAGGCGTATGCTTAGCTTCAGGGATCATAAAGTGGGAGCCGGTGTTCAACCTCACGAAATGATGTGCGGCATCGCGAACGGCATCAAGTGAAGGGACCAGCGCAACTATGAAAGACTCAAAGGGAACGCCCTGGTCGTATCCAAGCTGTCGGGCGAATCGATGCGGGTTGTACCGCATGAAAAGAGCTGCACTGTCCTGGCGAAACACCAAGTGGCCCGGCCTAATTGTATACAAGTGCGCGGCCTCCCGAGGCTTCAAAAAAGGTACGTTGTCTTTTGACTGGTCCCAGAGTTGTTGAACTGGACCTGAGGGAGTAGACAATACCCGATCATTAAAAACCAACCCGCCAGCGGCGGCGTGAGGAGAAATCAGCACCCGAATAGCCCCGAATTGAGTCGGGTCGGTGGCAGAAGAATCCACCAATCGCATAAGTCGCGGGAAGGGATAGGCGTCGTAAAACGCGGGCCGCTGATGCATAGCGAAAGCCCCCAGCACATGCATCTCGACCCAGGACGTGAAATAATGAAGCGAAAAGATTACTACATCCACGCCGAGAGTAGAGGTATTAGCTGTGGTGCCCAACCCATGATAAAGATGCGCCAAGGCCGGGATGCCGATGGCCAACCGTGTCCCCTCAGCGATACGAAAAGCTGGGTAGATAACCGAAGCTCTCATAAAGCGACGATGCATGGGGATGACAAACCAACTGAGCCAGACACTAACAAACCCCACGAAGAACGTCTCCTCATCCATGCCGGGAGCAACAATGGATTCAAAAGACGTCGGCGACATAATAGGGATGTAGTACTTTGGTAGATCCGATTCAGTGGTCGGCAGCTTCTTCGGACCAAACCCAAAGGGGTCTCTAATGTTGGCGAACTTCGGGGCTGTCTTCGACAAGACGTCCTCGTGAAGGAAACGAGCAATGAAGCTCTTGAAAGTAATACCATGCTTTTCGGATTCGGTGAACAATCGGTCGAAGATACCTAGCGCCTTGATCAAACTGGGACGCTTGTGGCGGACGGCATTCTCAGCAGCCAGGCCGTCAACCGGAGCGAGCTCGGGCTCAAAGATGTACTCGTCAGAGGGCAACAACTCCTCACACAGACTACCCCTAATTGGCAACCCCGAGATGTCATAGAATTCTGCCAGAGAGATCGAGACTTCGCGGTCCCCTAAAAGGAAAGTGTTGGTGGGAAGGTTCCACTGGTTCAAGAACGCCTTAACCCACCAAACATGCGGGGATTGGTAGTGAAAGAGCGACGCGTATATCGCCTGGTAAAGCCCAAACTTCTGCAGCCTCGCGCGATGGGCGGATAGGATGTAGCGAGCCTAAAGAAGGTACCCCGTAGAATGTCGAGGGGTGAGCCCTATCTTGTAGATTTGTCCCCATGGTTGGGCCTCACCCTGGCAAATGCGCCGCCCCAGAATATCTATAGCCGGGATCGGATGGTTCGGGATACCGGTCGTCGAAGGCTCGAGCCTCCCCGTTGGAGTCCAGTTTGTCATCTCCACAGCAAAGACCGTCCTCGGAGGGTCCATCGGCAAAAACGGGAAAGTAGGCTCTGTTGGTATTGCGCAGAGGAAACTCCGGCGACCCCGGATAATATGACTGTACCAAGTTCCCCATAGAAGCAAGTTGGTGCAGTTTGGGTCATGAGCCCGGATCATCGCCATCGCTTTCTCATCGGACGGTGATTGAGGAAAAGCGGCCTCCGAACGAGTAAAGGGAAAATACGGAGCAGAAGCCATCACACCTGAAATCGAATGAAAGAAGACCGTCAAAAGCAAAGTCAGCAATATATATCCATGCATGAAGACTAGTTGAAGAAAACAGCAGTAGTTTTTTATTTAGGACCATTGGCTACAAAACACACGGGCCCTACAGAATCAAGATGACGGCTCGTTAATAATGAGACCGAGCAGTTGTAATAAGACAAAGGGGATATCCTCATTAAATAAGGAGTGGGTTTCAAGTGACCCTGCACATCTCTTAGAAGATAAATCTGCCTCGGACTCCACAACAAATCAAACAGGATCAAGGGAATTAAATTCCCACAGAAGACATCATTGCAAGCTTCCGTTCCATTAATTACAGAAGGACAACCTAGGGCAAATAGACCCTAAGAAGCCTTCATGCGAAGAAACTGAGTTCTTCATAGGAATTAAATTTCTTATTGAGAGAAAGTGAATTAAATTCCCAGAAACATGTTTTCTGAGAACGGGGTTAAACTCCATGGATTATCACCATCATTCCCTAAAAGATCATCTAAACCCTAAGAGATCTATTGTTGAAGGTTAAGTGGTTTCATACGTTGGTTAAAAAGCTTGAAGAAAAATGGATTCTTTGTTAAAAAAGGGTAAAACCCCTTGTTTTGGATTTAAAATCAAGAGGAATGTGAAAGTTCATCGTTTGTTCAAGAACATTACCTGAGGAAAAGAATCTTTTTGAACAGAGTTAAACTCTGAAAAGGTTTCAAGGCAGAGAACTAAGCTCTGGAAGAAGAGAATTAAATTCTCAGAAAAGTTGCAAGGAAGGAGATGAGCAAAGTAGATGCTCTTCTGAAAGGACAAGGGTATTTATAGGATGTGATGGAGACGCTTCATCTCCCCAAATCGCTAGAGGAATCCAACGGTCACAAAAGTGACAGCGTTGCACTCACGTGCAGACACGTGAGAACAACGCTGTGGGGGCATTTGTTTCCTGATTTAAAATCAGGAAAGCCTACGGAAGAGGCATCACGTGCTAGCACGTGACCAGCAGTCACGTGTTGGCATGTGACAATTAAAAGCAGCGGCAAAGGCAGATTCGGCTCCTTGATTAAATCAAAGAAAAGGCTCCAGAAAGGGTCATGTGCGCATACGTGACCAGGGGTCATGTGCGCACACGTGACCAGGGGTCACGTGTTGGCACGTGACGGCTGAACAGCGGCTAGAAGACAAAGCGCAGAAAGCAGAAGAAAGCTCGTTCCAAGGGGTCACGTACCTACACGTGACCAGGGGTCACGTAGCCACACGTGACCGGCTTTCAAAGCCTATCTATTTAACAGAATTAAATTCTGAACGACATTCAAATCTTTCCAAAAGAGAATGATTATTTGGAACCGATTGGAATAAAAATTTAAAGGTGATTAAATATCACCTATCTATGGAAAAATCTTGAACTTGGAAAGATTTCCCCTTAAAATCTAATCGAAATAACAAAGGGATATCTTTGGATTTAAAATCCAATGGTGAATAAAATTCACCTAATAATCCAAAGGTCCAAATGAATGATGAATGCAAATCAAATCTCTAATGAATACAAATCAGATCCCTCAATGAATGATTCACCAAAACTAATTGATTCTGTTCCTTCTCCTATAAATAGGAGCCAGAAAAGAGAGGAAAAAAGAGAGAGACATATACAGAGATCTATAAACAGAGACATATAGAGAAAAAGAGATAGAGCCTTGAGACTTTGGAAGAATTTGATCTTCTGCAAAAGAAAACTCTAGGTAAGAAAGGGAAGGCTTTTAAAAAAGAGAATTTAATTCTCAAAAGAGTTTAACTCTTATATTAGAAAGAAGAACTTAGTTCTCTCTTTAGTGGAGGATCTGCAAAGTGCACATCTCCCCATGAATTGAGAATTTAATTCTCATTGGGTTGAGATCCTGCCATGCAGATCCAAAGCATAGGGAGGGAATGGAAGTTTGAGAATTTAATTCTCGTAGGAATTTAATTCCTTTAAAATAAAATTAGGGTTTAACCCTATGTCATAGGAATTTAATTCCTTCAAATGAACAGAACCAGGGTTTAACCCTAGTTAAGAACTCAAATCTGTCAAAATAACAAGAATTTAATTCCCTTAGAAGAACCTAATTCCTCACATGTATGGGAATTCAATTCTTACAGAGGACAAGTTAGAGTTCAACTCTATCTAAGAATATAATCCTTCAGAAGAAAACAGGAATTTAATTCCTCTAAAGTTTATTGCTAGGGTTTAACTCCATGAAGAATTTAATTCTTAAAAAGATAAACACATCTTCAAACAGGCAAAGAAACAGGGTCACGTGCTGCCACGTGACCCCTGAAAAGATCCACAGAGAAGGGTTTTGAGGCAACTCCTCGCGTTCCCCACGTGACCCTTGGCAGAAGCGCTAACAGACGAACACTTAAATGCCCATCACGTGACGGCACGTAATGCTCCAAAGTACTCAATACTCTCGGCAGAACAAATAAAGAGAGAGAGGGCGCTCTCACGTGACCCCTCTTGCCTAAGTATTTAACACTAAATTGAAACCTCTGTATCCAGTGTTTAACATTGATTTGTTTTAGTGTTTAACACTAATTGAAAAACTCACTTTGCAGTGTTTAACACTAAATTTCTTAGTGTTTAACACTAAATTAAATTTCGGTTACCAGTGTTTAATACTGATTAACATTAATTTGGAATCTCTCTTTCCAGTGTTTAACACTGATTTGCTTTAGTGTTTAAACACTAACTTGAAACCTCTCTGGCCAGTGCTTAACACTGACCTGCTTTAGTGTTTAACACTAATTTGAAAGCCTTGTTGCTAGTATGTAACACTGATTATCTCTTGGCGTTTAATATCAGTTTGTCAATCTCATTCCTAGTATTCAACACTGTTGGTCTCTAGTGTTTAACACTAGCTTCAGCCCAATTGGCTAAGTTCTAGAGGCAAAGCCTCCCCTTCAATGGACCAACAGAAAGCCAATATTCCAAACATGATTGGACTTAGCCCAAGATGGTCATAAGTCCTCAATCCAAACTTAACTGGGCCAATGGGCTCATAACATAATTGATTGGTCTTTGTCCCAAATTGGGCCAAAGACTCTTTAATCTACCTTGGTTCAAGGGTACATCTCTTCACTTCTTTGATACTTGGCGTTGTAATTCCTCAACGTCTTCAAAGAGGTGACGGGTCCCGATGACCACACATTGATACGGACTGTGGGGTCCTTAAACCCATGGACTATGACGTCCTTAACCTTGACCGGGATGTCTTAAAACTAACATCGGACTGTGGGGTCCTTAAACCCACGGACTATGACGTCCTTAACCTTGACCGGAATGTCTTAAAACTAACAACGGACTATGACGTCCTTAACCTTGACCGTGATGTCTTAAAACTAATATCGGACTGTGGAGTCCTTAAATCCACGGACTATAACGTCCTTAACCTTGACCGCAACGTCTTAAAACTAACGTTGGACCGTAATGTCCTTAAACTATCTATGGACCGTAATGTCCTTAAACTACCTATTGACCGTAATGTCACTAAACTAAACAACAGGGCCTCCCCTTAAATTGCTCTCTTGTTGGATCTAAACGATCCCGTTAAGTTGATCTTAGTCTAAATTTAGACTAACGTATCCTTAACAAACGTTTAAGTTGATCTTAGTCTCAAATGAGGCTAACGTATCCTTAAACCCAACCCCCAAACCCAAATCTAAGATAATACGGATTTGGACTAGTCCATGCCCTACGGGCGACGACATAACTCAGTCTCCGTATACAATCCACGGGCAACCAAACACAAAATAAACACACAAGACACGAAGTGAAATTTCTAGAGAAGGAGAAAGTGGTTACCGCAATGCGGTAGCGTAATTAACTGCAGGGGCTTGCGCCTGCAGGGAAGAGCGTCCCCACAATAAAAAAAACCCTCAAGCGAAGAGGAATCGGACGAAGTCTGCTACATCGGACGCATCCGTTTAAACCTTCGATACATGGTGCCATAAATCAACTTGGCATCTTCGGAGAGGTAGACGGATAGCACCATATAGGATCTGACCCGAATCACAGTCGAGAAGTCCATGCCTCGGCCGCCATTCGGAGGGGAACATCCCTGAGGAGATTGCCCTCGATGATAGAGTCATTGAAGAACTCACAGCCAAGGACCCGCCCAAGATGAACAAGGTGGATTACAACGTCCTGGCACATCTGAGAAAGATACTCTCACAATTAAGCATTTTGGATGACCTTCTCTTATTTAAAGAAGCAAGAGATTCCTTGATCAAGGCGATATAAGAGCCCGACCAGTTTCAAGCCTTCCCGGCAAAAGAAAAGATGAAGGACGAGCTGGAAGAAGTTCACACGGCTGATATCAACTTCAGCAATGAAGACCTCCTTCTCGGAACGTGCGAGCACAATCGTCCACTGTATGTAACTGGGTATTGTCACGATATCAAGATATGGAAGATCCTGGTCGACAACAGGTCGTCCATCAACCTTCTCAACGTGAGAGTGTTGAAGAAGATCTGCATGAACGTTCAACACCTGGCGTGGGAAAAAATTACTATCTCCGGTTTCGACTCACAGTCATCACAAACGCTCGGGTCCGTAATATTGACGCTACGCTTTGGGCTGCTCGTCACCGACATCAAGTTCCATGTTATTGATGCCAAGACTCGCTACAACGCTTTGCTCGGCAGGCCTTGGTTACATGAGTACAACATCATCCCTTTTCCACAACATCAGTGTATAAAGTACTTTAAGGATGGCCTCGAGTACACAGTTACAGGGGAGCTGAAACCATTCTCCGTAAATGAAGTCCGCAAATATGAAGACGCCAAGTACTTCTTACTAGACTTCAAAGACATGGAAAGATGTCACAAACCGGAGAATAAACAAAAAGTCATCGCCGCTATCCCGGTATTCGGGAGCGATACCGAAGAGGATGAAGACATGATCTACTTGGGACAACCCCAAAGCAACAGGCCAGAACCATCCACTCATATCTTGGTCTTTGGCAGTGACTCTGAAGATGAGGCCTACGCAGTGTTCTCCGTCCGCCCGGCAATACAAACCTTTGCTGCAACTTACCAGAGTTTACAGATTACCCTGGTCCCGCAGTGGAATTACAAAGAAATTGATGCACATGGTACGCATATCGTGCAAGAGCTGCAGACCTTCTATGTCCCTCCTAAGCAAAGAGGTGAGAAGGAAATCCTTTTCTACCAATCCACGGAGAATAAAGTGCAGAAAGAAGTATGGAACGATGTCGAACATGCGCTCGACAGGCTTCAACCAATCCGTCTGCCCAGATACTACGCAGAGGGACTGAAAATGCTATTGAGATGCCAAGACGTATCTTTCAAACAGACTACTCGACAAGCCCAGTTCTATAAGAAGATTTGGGACGCTCCCAGGACTCAACGGAAGATGCCCAACGGGAGAGTGGAGACGACTGGCCTTGGATACGTTCGGTCCAATAAAAGGGAGTGATTCCATGGCTGCCATGTCATAAATAATTCCGGTGGAGAAACGAATGCATTTCCAGATGGTGTTGATGTCAAACCAGAGCGAGATCCCGCCGTGAGAATACCAAGCCCGTCATTGAAAGAAAAGATTGACAAGCTAATAAGAGAAGCGGGTCAAAAGGTTCAGGATGACCATAACCGCGAAATGGCCATTTACGAGAAGGTCAGGACGCAACGTATCATTTAGCAGGCTACGAAGGATGACGATGCCATTCACCCCCAACCCTCTGTGCTCTCTCGTGGCAAAAAGAAAGCCCGACGTGGAAACAACGGCAAGGTCAAGAACAGGGGCGGCATTCCTAGGCAGCAAAACGGATCCAAGAAGCCACGCGAGTGAGGAAAAGTCAGGTGGAACCCGTCTTTCATGACGAAGATGGGTCGGGAATACTCTTTCCCAAAGACAAGACAAGGAAAATCTTGACCTTGTCATAAAACATCAAATAATAGTGCTCCCATAGTCTTTATACCCCGAACAGATAAACGAGGTCCATCACCCGGATTATTGCTCCTACCACCGAGTAGCAGGACATCCTCTTGAAGACTGCTTCACCTTCAAAAACTAGGTTGAAGATCAGTATCAGCAAGGAAAGTTCGCTCTATCCGACAGTTGGAGGGTAGCCCCGCCACGAAAGCATGAGCCGAAAACAACCTACATTGCGAGGGAAAGTCTAGATCAGCATCGATCTTGGAAACGAGCTCGCACCTGTTATATGATATAATTCTCAAAGTTGGGAGAGCACGAGAATACGAACGACCTCTCCCAATTCGTCGCAAATGAAGATGAGAATGATGTGATCTCAGAATTTCCACCGACGCCAAAAGAGCTGGAAGATGGGATACACACCTGATTGATCGATTTTTTTCGTTGTGTTGGTATTTAGAAAATTGTATAGAAATCACAACCAAAAATAGTTTGACCGCAATCAATAACGGTGTCGAAATGTAGCGCGTTAGTAAGTGCGGATCGTCTACAGGATTTGTGTGATTCGTTCGTATTTGTTTTGTTTTGAATTGAAAATTTAATAGAAAAGGAAAGAAAACGATTCAAGATTTATATCAATGAATTTCAAGAATCAACTAGATCTAATCAAGAATCAAGAATCGTTAAAAATCAAGAATCAAGAATTGATATAATTCCAATCGATTTAAGTTTCAAGAATTGAAGTGAAGCTCGTAGGAGTCGATTAGATCTTAGATGTGAAGAAGACTAGAAATTACTTTTTCTTATCCATTAACGAATTGATACTAAATCGATGTCGATTTATCGAGGATTAAGGATCTTGCGAAGAATTAGGGTTTCCTCATCCTATCCTTTGTCCTTTCGATGAATCACATTCACAAGATAGCTTCTAGGAAATCAAATGATCGATCGTTGATCTCAAGATCCATGCGAAAATAATCAAGAACGCATTTCGCATCGATCTAGGTCATCGATCATTCAATTTTCAAGAATTTACAATCGTTATAGGAATTAAGAAAATGTTTAAAGATTCATCAACATCATCATTCTACCGATCGTCTCGACTCCTCCACGAGCGGAGTTTTACTCAAGCATCATCACAAAGAATACATTCAAGAATTGAAGTTGAATCATAATGCTTGAATTGAAAGATGAGCAAGTTAAAAGAATCGTCACCTTTATTTATTCAACAATTTGTTACACATTGCTCAAGACTACAAGAATTTGAGAAGGAACAAGATTGTCGAATCTAGTGTTGCATCGGCTCCTTGAGTCGCGGATCGGCTTAGATCTCATGCTCCGATGAAGTCCGGCTTCGCTTCTAAAGGATGGTTGAAGGCTTTCTTTGCTAGAACTCAAAGAATCTTGAACTTTGGTTTCTTGATTGGATTAGGGTTAGGGTTTGGAGGTGGCAAGTGTTGAGTTGATAGAGTGATAGAATATCAACAACAATCAACAGCCTTTTCAAGTGAGGCCTAGGGTCCTTTTTATAGGTTTTGGAATGATTAGCTTCCTTAAGAAGCTTGGATTAGGTTAGCTTCCCTTGTAAGCTAGTTAGTTAGGTAGAAGCCTCTAGAACTAGTTAGTTAGGGTTTAGCTTCCACCTTAAGCTAGGAGGTTAGGGAGAAGGTTCTAGGTTCTTAAGGTAGTTTAGGTGAAGCTTGTTGAGGAAGCTTGGACATCATTAGTTTAGATCAAAGGGCTTGCTGATCTGGCAGAATGTTCTGGAGTGTTCTGGCAATTGCAGCAGCTTAAAGGAGTACTTGATTTGAGAGAAGAGGGCTGAGCTGAAGAAATGTTGCTGACATGTCATGCCCACCGCGGATCCACGGCGCAAGGCGGCTCCGGCCGCGGATCCGCGGCTATGTTGCTTCTTTGGAGCTTCATTCTTCAGCTGTGGATTTCTGATAACATGTTGGTATTTTTCTGATATATTGAATCTCTGAATGCCTTCTAGATTATCTCCAGATTTCAAATCCCTGAGTCGGCGTCTTTTTAACAGCACTTGTTTCATAAATTTGGCCATTCTCCTGGAATTTCCTGCACAGACTTCGAAACACAAGTTGCGCTACACAAGAATGATGCGATCCCATGAAATACAGTCAGTTTCCCTAAAAATGCCGATTTTAGAGTATAACACATGCAATCTGGTATTTTACGACTGTTTTGCTAATATGTGCAATATGAATGCCGAACAGCTCTAGATGAGTGCAAATGATAGGGAAATTGCCATGTTAAAAATGCAGTATTTTCGACTGATCAAATTCCCCCAAACTTATTTTCGATTGTCTCGAGCGAACTGTTTTATTAAAAAGAGAAGGAGAAAATAAAGAAAGAGAAAAACTAACTAGCACACTTTCGTAGGCAACACGATTGCACTGAGCACGTGCAACAAGCCTTTAAACCTCTAGGTGTCCCTAGTTGGAGGAGTGTTGTCTCCTGAGGGTTTTCAGCGGATTGCACCCACAAAATCAAATAATAAACGGAAGATCATGAAATTTACATTTAAAGATAAGAATTGTAAAAGAAAAGCCTTGAAAATTAGGGTTTCCAACTACACTAGCTTTTCGGTTGTCATGAGCCCTATCTTAATAGTCATGATAAATGTCAGAAATCACATCATCCCTCAATAAAACATCGTCTTTATTCTTCATTCCTATCTTTCTTCCAAACATCGATCATATCACCCTACGTGTGTGTAAAGAACATCCCTACACCCGGAGAATTCAACTCAAGCTATCATACTCTTGCCCATCAGCCTCAGTACTTTTTAATTAATGAATATTTAGATGAGATTGCTCACACACTTTCATGTAACCGTTAATACTTCTTGAGGTACTAACCGACCGATTACTCATGTGCTTGCTTATTTGGTGTATTTTTCTCGTCTTGCACCACCTAAGGCTTAGCAGTGACTCCCAGACCAGTTGGCTTAGGGCACTAGGTGAAGAGGCACCCTCGCTATATTTTTTTATTGCTGTCTTGGCGATAACAAAACCAGTGTCCATTTTTTTCACCATTTTTTATATTTTATTCATTTTTTATTTTTTTTATTTCCTTCATACATCGGCTTTAAGACAAGAGCATTTCAAGGTATCCTCTACTATCCCGAGCTTCAAGACGTGTGTAAGTGTGAATAGCAGGGTATCAACGTTCAAAATGTTTGGCTTCCAGAATAGAAACTATTTTTCAGACTTATTTTTATCCTCAGATTAGTGACTTCTTTCAACTTACTAACCCTTGGGACAACGGCTCATAACTACGTATTACTAGTTCGTTTAAGAAAACTTCTAATTTTCTTGGTTTTCTTAAATTTTTCCAATCTTTTGGATGTAATTTTTCACTATCTAATCTTTTATTATCTTATTTATGTACAAAAATGTTAAATATTAAATATTTTTATATTTTGAAATTTTTTTAAATTTTTATGGGTTTTGAAATTTTTTAAATTTTTATAAGTTTTTAAAGAAATGTTTTGTGCTTATGAAAATGATATGCAAATGATGCAAAAATAAGCACAAACCTCCCCCAAACTTATTTTCAACAGTGTCCTCACTGTTGCCAACCGCTATATCTACAAAACCTGTAAGCCTGGGAGGAATTTATTAGTGGTGGCAAAATATATAAGTGAAGATCCCCCCAAACTTATTCTTTTCACTCAACTCCATTCAAGAGATGATGCAGTGATATACATGACATGGGGGTGAGACGGAGGAATTTTAATCAAGATAAAATGGCTCCTGTAAGAACAGGAGCTCCTCCGTGGGGTCAGTGGAAAAATACGACTTTAGTCTATGTCCATTCACTTTGAAAAATGTGTCGTTTTTAACATTTTCTACCTATACTGTCCCGTACGGGTATACAGACCGCACAACAAAAGGTCCCTTCCACCGAGATCGAAGCTTACCCGCGTAAAGGTGTCTTCGTGAATCATAAAGAAGGACATGCTGACCAGGGTGAATGTTTTCCTCAAAATGTTTTTATCGTGAAAAACCTTGGTCCTATTCTTTATGATTACAGCGTTATCATAAGCTTCATCGCGGAGTTCGCTTAGCTCATTTAATTGCAGCTTCCGAAAATTGCAGGCTTGGTTTAAGTCAAAGTTGATTTCCTTAATAGCCCACAATGCTTTATGCTCAATCTCGACTGGTAAGTGACAAGCCTTCCTAAACACTAACCTATATGGAGACATACCTAGGTCGGTTTTAAATGCAGTTCGGAATGCCCAAAGAGCATCCGTCAGTAAGGTCGACCAATCTTTTCTATTCTTAGCAACAGTCTTCTCCAGGATTTGTTTGATCTGTCTATTCGAAATCTCAGCCTGCCCGCTCGTTTGGTGATGATAGGGTGTAGAAAGTCTGTGGTTGATTGCGTATTTCCGCATCAGAGTCTCGAAAGACCTGTTGCAGAAATGTGTCCCGTTATCACTAATGATAGCGCGCGGTGTCCAAATCGTGAAAAGATATTTTCTTTTAAGAACTTAATGACAACCTTCTTGTCATTAGTGCGACATGGAATGGCTTCAACCCACTTTGAGACGTAATCAACCCCAAGCAGTATGTACAAATTCCCAAAGGAGTTGGGAAAGGGACCCATAAAGTCAATGCCCCAAACATCGAAAATTTCAACCACTAAGATGGGTTGCTGAGGCATTTTATTTCTCCGGGAAATCCTACCCGTATGCTGACACTGTGTACAGGTTTTGCAATAATCAAATGCGTCCTTGAACAAGGTCGGCCAATAAAATCCGCATTGCAAAACCTTCTCCGCCGTCTTTTTAGGACCGAAGTGACCCCCACAGGCCTGATCATGACTAAAAGATAGAACACTCTTGAACTCCTCATTCGGGACACACCGGCGAATGATCTGGTCAGGACAATACTTAAACAGATATGGATCATCCCAGTAAAAGTGTTTTACTTGGGAAAGAAAACGGTATTTGTGCTGTTTTGACCAATCGCTGGGTATCAGTCCCGTGACAAGATAGTTCACAATATCCCTGAACCAAGGTTCATTGGATACGCTCAAAAGTTGTTCGTCTGGAAACGAATCATTGATCGGCAGGGCCACAGGGGAAGAAGAGATGCGTGAAAGATGGTCGGCTACAACGTTTTCACATCCTTTCTTATCTTTGATAACAAGATCAAATTCTTGTAATAGAAGGATCCAACGTATTAGCCTACCTTTTGCATCCTTCTTCGCCATAAGATGTTTCAAGGCGGAGTGGTCAGTGTACACAACTATTGGAGAGCCAATCAAGTAAGGCCTGAATTTTTCTAATGCAAATACAACTGCCAAAAATTCTTTTTCGGTAGTTGTATAGTTAATTTGAGCATCATTCAGGGTCTTACTTGCATAATAGATCACGTGTGGCATCTTTTCAATGTGTTGTCTTAAGACTGCACCAACTGCAAAATCTGATGCATCACACATAAGCTCAAAGGGGTAGTCCCAATTTGGAGACGATAGAACGGGGGCTGTAGTGATGGAGTGTTTGAGTGAGTCGAATGCTGCCTCACAATCCGAGTCAAAGTGGAAGGTCGTATCCTTGGCCAAGAGAAGAGTTAAGGGTCTAGCAATTTTTCTAAAATCCTTAATGAATCTCCTATAAAAGCCCGCATGGCCAAGAAATGATCGGATATCCTTGACGCTTTTGGGATGAGGAAGGTTTTGAATGACATCTATCTTAACTCTGTCAAGCTCAATGCCTTTCTGTGAAATAACATGTCCAAGCAGAATTCCCTCTTGGACCATGAAATGGCATTTTTCCCAATTCAAGGTTAAGTTCTTCTCTTTGCAACGAGTAAGAACCGCGTCAAGATTCGATAGGCAATCAGAAAAAGAGTCTCCAAAAATCGAGAAATCATCCATAAAAATCTCCAAAAAATTCTCGACCATGTCAGAGAATATCCCTATCATACATCGCTGAAAGGTAGCGGGAGCATTGCATAACCCAAAGGGCATGCGTCTGTAAGCAAAGGTACCAAAAGGACAAGTAAAAGTGATTTTATCTTGATCCTTTTTGGCAATGGGGACCTGATTATAGCCAGAGTATCCGTCCATAAAGCAATAATACTCACGTCCAGCTAAGCGTTCCAGCATCTGATCAATGAAAGGTAGAGGAAAGTGGTCTTTCCTTGTGGCGGCATTGAGTTTTCTGTAATCAATACATACACGCCATCCAGTTTGGGCGCGTGTCTGAATCAACTCATTTGTCTCATTGGTAATAACAGTGATGACGGATTTCTTAGGGACGACATGTATAGGACTCACCCATTGGCTATCGGAGATTGGGTATATAATACCATTATCAAGGCATTTGACGATCTCTTTCATCACCGCTTCCTTCATGACGGGATTCAACCGTCTCTGTGGTTCTCAGGTTGGTCTGGCATCATCCATCACATGTATATGATGTTCTACAATCAAGGGACTAATCCCTTTGATGTCCGCCATGGTCCAACCAAACGCTTCCCTATTAGATCTCAATACCGATAAAAGTGCATTCTCTTGCTCTGATGCTAGAGAAGCGGATATGATAACCGGTAAAGACTCATTCTCACCTAAATAAGCATATTTAAGATGAGAAGGTAAAATTTTGAGATCTAATGCTGGCGGAGAAATAATAGAAGGTGGGATCATTGAGTGATTTTCGGGGTCACAAACAAGCTCATAGCCTGTGAAAGATACAGACTCGGGTGGTGATAAGTCAGGAGTGTCGGACTCAAGTGTGGGAAAGGTGTCCTCACTAAGATCATGTGCAAGATCAAACAGTGATGTGGTAGTGTCGTCGAGATCTGTAAAGCAAAGTTCCTCAACTCCGCAACTTTCGGGAGCAATCTCGTGGACAGAGCACACATCAAGAATATGAGCAGAGGGGTCTGATGGCCGACTTCCAACTCTGTAGATGTTTAGTTCAATGGTCATATTTCCAAACGATAAGTTCATTGAACCATTTCTACAGTTAATGACAGCATTGGAAGTGGCAAGGAATGGTCGACCCAAAATCACCGGAATTTGGCTCCGGAAGTTCGCTACAGGTTGTGTATCGAGTACAATGAAGTCCACAGGGAATAAAAATTCCCCGACCTTTATCAACACATCCTCTAGTTCACCTCTAGGTTTGGTGACTGAACGGTCTGCCAGTTGGAGAGTGCAGTGAGCTGGTTTCAAGTCTCCAATCCCTAGCTGCTCATAGACAGAATATGGAAGTAGGTTAACACTTGCGCCAAGGTCTAAAAGAGCACGGTCGATGTTTTTACCCCCAATAGAAATCGATATCGTAGGACATCCTGGGTCCTTACGTTTCTTTGGTAGCTGTGGGATAAAAGCAGTGCTAATGTTATTAGACATGAAGACCTTCTTCGGCACTTGAGTCTTCCTCTTCCTAGTGCACAAGTCCTTAAGAATTTTCGCATAAGCAGGGACTTGTTGAATAGCATCTAGGAGAGGGATGTTGATGTTAACCTGATTGAACATTTCCATAATTTTCTCCATATGTGGACTCGATTTGTTACCCCTTAACCGATTCGGGTAAGGAGCTTTAGCAATAAGTGCTGGGTCCATCATAGGAGAAGGAAGTGGGGGTAGACGTGATCCCAAAAGAAGAGTGGGGATCTTCTGTGGAGAAATAGAAGAGGGTTGCTGAGGTGTCGAGCCTAGAGGGAAACGAAGAATAGGCTCGTGAGAAGGCGGTGGGGTAGAAGAACAAGGATCAGAAATAGAAGTGTGTGTGTGAGGAACGGTTTCAGCCGGGGTGTTATTGATAGGATTTTCAATATCATCAATTTCTTCCCCAACATGGTTATTCAGCACTCTTCCTGATCTCAATGTTGTGACGACATTTACATTGTAATGCCCAGGATTAGGTAGGGGTTGAGACGGAAGTTTCCCTTTTTCTCTCGCACTCATTTCGGCTTTAAGTCGTGCAATTTCAGCTTCCATCGATCTGATACTCTCAGCTTTGGACGTTGAGTTTTTCTTTATCTCACTGACGGAAGATCTAACCTCAGCCGACACCTCTATGAAATTTGACAAGAGTGATTTCATGGTTTGAGTGAATTGAGCGAATTCGTCAGAAAAGGTCATCTGGATAGGATTAGACGGTGCAGGAGTGTTGACCTGGTTTTGAAAATTTTGTGACTGGTAAGGGTGCTGAGTGAGTTGAAGTGGTTGCTGTTGTGGTGGAAGAGCCCTTTGGAAATTATTTTGGCTTGGAACCGTGTTTTGATGTTGTTGTTGTTGGTTCCAAGCAAAATTCGGGTGATTCCTCCAACCCTGATTGTACGTGGAAGAATATGGATCGTTTCTAGGTCTTTGAAATGCGGCATTGGTATGCTCGTGACCTTGAAACGGAGAGTTTAATGGACATTCTTCTGTTAAGTGAGAAGGATCAGAACAGCAACCGCATACAGTTTTGGGGAGCGATATCGTATTTAGGGATGCTGCTAAAAATTTATGTTCCATAGCCTCGAGCTTCTTTTGCATTGCTGCCATCTCAGCTTGAACACCTATGGACACATCTATTTGGTGTACGCCACCCTTAGATGATGACTGGGTTCCACTCTCCCACTGTAAGGATTTTTCAGCGAACTCTTCTAAAAATTTCCAAGCTTCCCCATCATCCTTGGTCATAAAGGTGCCTTGACACATGTTTTCAAGGTTTTGTTTAGTGGTAGGGTTAATGCCCTCATATATGATTCGGCAAAGATCCCATCTCGGGATGCCGTGATGTGGACATTGAACCAAAAGATCCTTGAAGCGTTCAAAGCATTTCGAGAATGGTTCAGTCGGAAGCTGGGTGAATTGATTTAGTTCGCTACGGATTCGAGCTGTCTTTTGCATAGGGTAAAATTTCTTAAGGAATGCCGCAACGAATTCTTCCCAATTCGTAATGGAATGTGCGGTAGTGTTATACAACCACTTCTCGGCTATATCGCACAAAGTAAATGGAAGAAGACGTAGACGCATAGCATCCACAGAAAGTTGTGACGTACCCATCATTGCGCATACGTTTTCAAATTTGCTGATAAAAACGTATGCATCTTCAGTCTCGAGACCGTAGAATTTGGGTAGAAGGTTGATGTATTGGGTTTTAATCTCAAAATTATCCCCGTTGGCTGGTGGAATGGATAAGCAGGTCGAAAGAGGACCTCGCAAAGGATAGCATCTCTCTTGGAGAGAGATGCGGGGTGGATTTTGCGCACTAACGGACGGCGGCAGATTAGTGGTAAAGAAATTCGATGGAGACGGATCCATCGGTGTGGGTATGGTGGTGGGTAAAGAAGAAGTAAATGGTGAAATACCGACTTCGGAGTCGATCAAGGGAACGCGGACTGAACGGGCACTAGAATCCCGTGTCCAGCCTATCTTGCACTAAAAAGGGTTAGTACAAGTTGCAGCGTGACTTATAATTAGTAGAAATGAATGAATGCGGTGTTTGTTTTGAAAAATGATACGGATTTTTTTTTTGAAAATATGATGCGATCACAACAAATGCAACAAGCAACCCTAAAATCTAGTGGTTACCTAGGTCAAAGCTCTAGACCGCTCCTAATTGCCAAAATACAAGTCACAGGATAAATCCTCCACTGCCTCTTTGTCTCTCCTGTAGCCAGGTAAGTGCCAGGTAAGTGGGAGGTTCTCCACTACGTAAGTAGTGGGCCTAATTAAGTAACCACTAGCCTTCGACACACTTTCCTTAGACACCACAAAAGAAACGCGGATAAGCAATGAATTACCCACGGCCTTCTCTTGTCCTAAGTGAGCGCGACGGTCCTTAGAGTCATCTCTAGATATTTTTTAGTTAATGAGGGTAAATGCGGATGCAAGTTTGTGATTTTTGGGGCTTAGGAAGGGTCATGAACTCCCCACCTAATCTGGATTTGTCTATGCCCCTTAATTTCCGTATTAATATGCAAACAACCACAAAATCAAAAACATGCACAATTTATTTTGCTTTTTGCGGCACTGCGATTTTTGCAAAGAAGCCTGCAGAAAATTGTTAATTGGAGCAGACAGAGAAGGAGATAAGAAAGTTTTAGAAGACCTGAGAGAAAATGGTACAGTGAACCCTTCACCAAGCCGCGGAACCGCCGCAAATGATGGCTAAATCCACGGAATCGCGGCTGTATGTACTGTTCACCTCAAGAAATTTTTCCAGAGAGCTTCTGTTCAGCCCCTGAGTCCTCTGCAATATTCTGAAAAAAATTTCAATTGCTCCACAGCTTCCAGAATTCCTCGCAATCAAATCAAAACAACACGTTTAGATTTTGCGCGAATTTTGATCTCAAAATTGTAATGGAATAAATCTTTCAATTCAAATTTCAAATAAAGAACGAATTAGCGCACGATCCCCGGCAATGGCGCCATTTGATTGATCGATTTTCTCGTTGTGTCGGTATTTAGAAAATTGTATAGAAATCACAACCAAAAATAATTTGACCGCAATCAATAACGGTGTCGAAATGTAGCGCGTTAGTAAGTGCGGATCGTCCACAGGGATTGTGCGATTCGTTCGTATTTGTTTTGTTTTGAATTGAAAATTTAATAGAAAAGAAAACGATTCAAGATTTATATCAATGAATTTCAAGAATCAACTAGATCTAATCAAGAATCAAGAATCGTTAAAAATCAAGAATCAAGAATTGATATAATTCCAATCGATTTTAGTTTCAAGAATTGAAGTGAAGTTCGTAGGAGTCGATTAGATCTTAGATGTGAAGAAGACTAGAAATTACTTTTTCTTATCCATTAACGAATTGATGCTAAATCGATGTCGATTTATCGAGGATTAAGGATCTTGCGAAGAATTAGGGTTTCCTCATCCTATCTTTGGTCCTTTCGATGAATCACATTCACAAGATAGCTTCTAGGAAATCAAATGATCGATCGTTGATCTCTAGATCCGTATGAAAATAATCAAGAACGCATTTCGCATCGATCTAGATCATCAATCATTCAATTTTCAAGAATTTACAATCGTTATAGGACTTAAGAAAACGTTTAAAGATTCGTCAACATCATCATTCTACCGATCGTCTCGACTCCTCCACGAGCGGAGTTTTACTCAAGCATCATCACAAAGAATACATTCAAGAATTGAAGTTGAACCATAATGCTTGAATTGAAAGATGAGCAAGTTAAAAGAATCGTCACCTTTATTTATTCAACAATTTGTTGCACATTGCTCAAGACTACAAGAATTTGAGAAGGAACAAGATTGTCGAATCTAGCGTTGCATCGGCTCCTTGAGTCGCAATCGGCTTGGATCTCATGCTCCGATGAAGTCTGGCTTCGCTTCTAAAGGATGGTTGAAGGCTTGCTTTGCTAGAACTCAAAGAATCTTGAACTTTGGTTTCTTGATTGGATTAGGGTTATGGTTTGGAGGTGGCAAGTGTTGGGTTGATAGAGTGATAGAATTTCAACAACAATCAACAACCTTTTCATGTGAGGCCTAGGGTCCTTTTTATAGGTTTTGGAATGATTAGCTTCCTTAAGAAGCTTGGATTAGGTTAGCTTCCCTTGTAAGCTAGTTAGTTAGGTAGAAGCCTCTAGAACTAGTTAGTTAGGGTTTAGCTTCCACCTTAATCTAGGAGGTTAGTGAGAAGGTTCTAGGTTCTTAAGGTAGTTTAGGTCAAGCTTGTTGAGGAAGCTTGGACATCATTAGTTTAGATCAAAGGGCTTGCTGATCTGGAAGAATGTTCTGGAGTGTTCTGGCAATTGCAGGAGCTTAAAGGAGTACTTAATTTGAGAGAAGAGGGCTGAGCTGAAGAAATGTTGCTGACGTGTCATGCCCACCGTGGATCCGCGGCGCATGGCGGCTCCGGCCGCGGATTTGCGGCCATGTGGCTTCTTTGGAGCTTCATTCTTCAGCTGTGGATTTCTGATAACATGTTGGTATTTTTCTGATATATTGAATCTCTGAATGCCTTCTAGATTATTTCCAGATTTCAAATCCCTGAGTTGGTGTCTTTTTAACAGCACTTGTTTCACAAATTTGGCCATTCTCCTGGAATTTCCTGCACAGACTTCGAAACACAAGTTGCGCTACACAAGAATGATGCGATGCCATGAAATACAGTCAATTTCCCTAAAAATGCCGGTTTTAGAGTATAACACATGCAATATGGTATTTTACGACTGTTTTGCTAATATGTGCTATATGAATGCCGAACAGCTCTAGATGAATGCAAATGATAGGGAAATTGCCATGTTAAAAATGCAGTATTTTCGACTGATCAACACCACAGCAGACAACTTGAGAAAAATCGACTTGGGATGGAAAACAACCCAAGGACAACGTTCGTCAGTGAGCTGCAGTCTGAGAAGCTGGTGGCCACGTTAAAGGATGTGCTTTTGCAGTATAAAAACTGTTATCGGCACAGGAAAATGAACAGGGGAAGGAGAGAGCTCTCTACTATTTGAGTCGAGTTCTCCTGGGGGCAGAAAACAACTACTCTCCCATCGAAGAGCATTGCCTGGCATTAATCTTCGCGATATTTAAGCTCCGACATTACGCCTTGGCAAATGAGGTCCATCTCATATCAAAAGTGGATCCTCTCAAGTATTTAATGTCAAGAGCCATGCTAACAGGAAGGCTTGCCAAATGTGCCCTCCTCTTGATGGAGTTCTCGATAGTATATCGACCCTTGAAGGCGATAAAAGGCCAGGCCATCGCCGACTTCCTTGTTGAACATCCGATACCTGTAGACTCTCCTTTGAACTGCGAGTTGCCAGACGAGCACGCGTTTGATGCAATTGACAGGGAGAAAGAAGGGAATGATACCCGATGGGAACTCTACTTTGATGGAGCATCCATTGAAGATGCGAAAGAAAAACTCCCCCATGATTAAAGCTGGGGTGGGCCTTATCTTTGTAACTCCAAATAGAGGGATAATGCGTTTTTCCCTTTCCTTAACGGAGCCAAGAACAAACAAAGAAGCCGAGTATGAGGCTTTGATAGCAGGTCTCGAGATTGCTGTCAACATGGGAATCGAAAACCTCCTCATATACGGAGACTCCTACCAGGTCGTTAGCCAAGTAAATGGCGGCTACCAGACATGCAAACCAGAACTGATCAGGTATGGTGAAAGAGTGTAGCAATTGGTGACGCAAATCCCATCCTACACCCTGGAAAGCATACCGCGTGCAGAAAATAGCAAGGCGGATGCGTTAGCCAAGCTCGCTAAAGAACTGGCCGACGAAAACCTCGATGACGCAAAGATCATTGTGCAAAGTCGCCGGATTCTCGCACCAGCAGAAATATCTCCGAAGACGTCTAAAGGGGAGGAAGCAACCGAACAAGAGGCCTTCCAATTAGAGGATGAAGAAAGGGCGAGAGATTGGAGAGAAGTCTTCATAGACTACTTCAAATCCCATCGAACGCCCGAAGACGTGTCGTCAAGACATCAGCTCATGAACAGAGCCCTATCTTTTGTCGTCGTCAATGGTACTCTTTATAAGAGATCATTCGATTGTCTGTGGCTGAAATGCCTAGGACCAGAAGAAGTAAAAATGGTCATTTAAGAAACTCATGATGGGCTCTGCGGTTCCCACCAAGCTAGGTCAAAGATGAAGCTGTAGATCAAAAGAATGGGCAACTATTGGCCCATAATGGTTCGGGACTGCCTCGAATATGCGAAGCAGTGTCACTCGTGCCAAATTCACGAGGACTTCATCCATCGGCATCCGAATCTGCTACACCCGACATTGGCAAGCTGGCCATTCGAAATGTGGGGAACCGATATAATCGGGCCCATCGAACCAGCATCATCCAAGGGACGTCGGTTCATACTAGCAACAACCGATTACTTCTCTAAATGGGCGGATGAAATACCACTAAGAGAGGTGAAGACGGAGAACATCCTCCATTTCTTCAAGAAACACGTCCTCTACCTGTTCGGCACTCCGCGGCGGATTATCTTTGATAACGAGCTCGCCTACAGAAGCCATAAGATCAGCCGCTTCGCATAGCAGCATAAAATATATCGGAGATATTCTTCAGTTTATAATCCCCAAGCTAACGGTCTAGCTGAGGCTTTCAACAAGACCTTGACAAAGATCATAAAGAAAACGGTGTCCCAAAATAAAAAGGACTGGCATGAGAGATTGCATGAAGCTCTCTGGGCCTATCGGACTACGTTCAAGACGGCCACGAATACAACGCAATTCGCGTTGGTATTTGGCATGGAAGCGGTACTTCGCTTAGAGATAGAGATACCCTCTTTACGAGTAGCAGTTCGATATGAGCTTACAAACGAAGAGAATGCCCATCTTCGGCTTGAGGAGATAGACGCCCTTGATGAAACTCGTTTCATGGCCCAGCAAAACCTAGAAGCTTACAAAGCAAGGATGACGCGCTCATACGAAAGATTGAATAGGCCGAGTACATTCTGCCAAGGCGAACTCGTGCTAGTCGTAAAAAGACCTATGATCCACAACCGTGCCAAACGGGGGAAATTCAATCCGAACTATGAGGATCCGTATATCATAAACAAGGTATACCAAGGTGGAGCCTACTTGCTCATGGATATGCATGGCGAACGACCCTTCCGGCCAATAAACGGCCGGTTTCTGAAAAAATACTACTCTTGAAGAGTCACGGCCCAGGTCAATGATAGATGACGACGCCTATGTCCGCTCGCTATCTTCTTGAGTTAAGACTCTAAGAGTAGTGCCCAACAGTACTTCGTCTCAAACATGGAGAGCAACGGACCGCAACGTTTTTAAACTAGCTATGGACCGAGATGTCCTTAAACTAACATCGGACCGAGATGTCCTTAAACTAACAAAGGACCGAGATGTCCTTAAACTAACAATGGACCGAGATGTCCTCTAAACTAACAACGTCGCCTCAAACACGGCGTTAGCGGAATGCAAGTCCACGAGTCCCGTCGGTGAAGACTGCAACTCAAATCCCACAGGCAAATGGACGGATCACATGCGGTTCTTGAGAGTTTCATCAGGCAAAAAAAAGGTACGTCCACAAGTGAAATGGGCACGGAAGAAAACCCGAAAGGGCGCCGTGAGTTAAAAATGCAGGACTACGGGCAAGTTTGTGAAACCCCGAAATGGCGCAATCTCGTTAAAATAAAGACACTTGCAAGGTCCTCAGAAGGAAGCTACACACTTAGGAATCCTCACGATTCTCAAGGAGAAAAACGCACTTACGAGATCAATAGTGGGGGGCATTTGTTTCCCCTCAATAAAAGAGCAAAGATCTGTTCAAAATTTGAAAAGAGGCAGCGCATCACGTGCCTTGCACGAGGGCGCCAGCGCTAAGAGTTAAAAACTCTGAGGCGGCGCCTTACGTGCCATGCACGAGGGCGCCAGCGCCAAGAGTTAGAAACTCTGAGGCAGCGCCTCACGTGCCCCACACGAGGGCGCTGGCGTCAGAATTAAAAGTTCTCTGCCGTTGGATCAAAAATCCAACGGAGATGATAAATCATGAGGGCACAGCCTTACGTGCCTCGCACGAGGGCACCGGTGCCAAGAGTTAGAAACTCTAAGGCAGCGCCTCACGTGCCCCACACAAGGGTACTGGCGCCAGAACTAAAAGTTCTATGCCGTTGGATCAAAGATCCAATGGAGATGATAAATCATCAGAGCACAGAATTAAATTCTGATTGAGGAAATACTCCTCAAATCTTTTTAAAGAAGAAAGATTATGCTCTGTAAATCAAAGCACCGTTGGATTAAAAATCCAATGGTGATTAAAAATCACCAAGATACAGAATAAGCTCTATATAAGAAAGTATTTTCCCAATCTTTCTAAATAAGAAAGGTTGTGCCCTGTGAATCAGAGCACCATTGGATCAAAGTTCCAATGGTGATTAAAAATCCCCAAGATACAGAATAAGCTCTTTATGGGAAAATATTTTTCCAATCTTTCTAAACAAGAAAGATAGTGCTCTGTAAATCAGGGCACTGTTGGATCAAAGATCCAAGGGTGATTAAAAATCACAAAGATACAGAATATGCTCTGTAGGGGAAAATATCTTCCCAATTTTTCTAAACAAGAAGGGTTACCGTTGGATCAAAAATCCAATGGTGATTAAAAATCACCAAGATACAGAATAAGCTCTGTGTGGGAAAATATTTCCCCAATCTTGTTAAAAACAAGAAAAATGTCTTCTGTAAAACAGAAGTCCTTGGATCAAAGATCCAACGGTGGATAAAATCCCCAAACCAATTAAGAAATCTTTCAATGAGAGATTTCCTTAACTGAATCAACAAATCCGCCTCCACTATATAAAGGCCCGAAGACTTCAGGTCTTTAAACAGAGGAACCCCTATAAACTTTAAGTTGAAAAAGAAGAGCATGCAAAAGGAGCTTAAGGAGAGAAAGAAGAAGAAGAACTTTTTCAAGGTAAATAGAGATCATGGCATCTCATCTGCATACCCAAGGTTTCAACCCTTATAAAAGAACATTGTTCTTTCCCTCGATCGGAGATCCATGAGACAAGTCTCCCATAAATGAGAATTTAATTCTCGTGAGGATGAATTTGTTCTTGGGGATTGAAGATCCAGAGGAGAACAAAGAATTGAACTCTTCAGAAAAATGCACAAAGAAGGAAACAACGCCGAACGTCTCACGTGCCCCTCATGTGGGCGCTGCTTAATAAAGAGTGCCTAGCACCCAGTGGTTGGCGCCCAGCGCCGAGCGCCTCACGTGTTCCTCATGTGGGCGCTGCTTAATAAAGAGTGCCTAGCACTCAGTGGTTGGCGCCAAGCGCCCCACGTGCCCCTCACGTGGGCGCTAATAATATAGGGAGCGCTTTGCATTCAGTAGTTGGCGCCCAGCACCGAGCGCCCCACGTGCCCCTCACGTGGGCGATGTTTAACCTAAAGCGCTCTGCCCATAGAGCCCAGCGCCATAAAGAGTGTTTAATACTCCATAAAAAAAAAGAAATAGGGTGAATGCCAAAGCCCATATCAATGCTCAACATTGTTGCACATAAAAGGGACCGAGCCCAAACAAGTGTTTAACACTTTATTTAGAACTTAGTGGACTGAGCCCAAGTTGACCATATGTCACTAAATCAGACCAACCGAGCCCATGTGCTTACAATTTCTCTAAATTGGTCTTAGTCTCAAATCCGACTACAAATCTCCCAACCGACATTGGTTCAAGGGTACATCTTCCCACACCTCTGATACATGTCATTGTAATTCTTCAACGTCTTCAGAGAGGTGGTGGGTCCCGACAATCAACAAGCCCTTGAACCGTAATGTCCTTAAATTAGCCATAGACCGTAACGTCCTTAAACTAAAATAATAGAGCCCAAATGCTCTTTTGTTGGATCAAAAATGATCCCGAACCCCCGTTAAGTAGATCTTAGTCCAATATCGGATTAACTTATCCTTAACAAATATTTAAGTTGATCTTAATCTCAAATGAGGTTAATGATCCTTAAATTAAACAAAACCCAAATCTAAGAAAATACGGATTTGGACTAATCCACGCCGTACGGGCGACAACACAAATTTGTCTCCGTTTACAATCCACGGGGAACCAAAAATAAAACAAAAACACACGACACGAACTGACCTTCTGGAGCAGGAGAAAGTGGTTATCGCTACGCGGTAACGTAATTAACTGCAGGGGCTTGCGCTTACAGAGAAGAGCGTCCCCACAATCAAAACCCTCTCACAACGAAAGGGAATCTGATGAAGTCTGCTACAATGGCCGCATCTGTCTAAACCTTCGATACACACGAGATGGACAGATAAAACCAAATAGAATCTGCCCCCAAATTCAGGCAAGACGACCCTACGCGGTTTCATCTCTGTTTTCGGCGGTAAACAGATTCTGGCACGTCCGGTGGGACCTCTTCCTTTTTCCACTCCACACTTCATGTGTCGTGTTCACGAACGAATCTCGGTTTATATGGTTTCCCCTGGATTCGAGGTACTAAGATTTGGTGTCTTGCTCCGTGTAGAAGAGAAGATGACGTCGATGAATTCCAACTGCACCAATTGCAACAACAACTACCACTCCGTCCATGTTGGAGGAGTGGCTTATGGGCCCCAAGCGGCCTCCATCTTCGCATTGCCAGTGGAACAGGTGACTCAGGCCTCCACTGGACTGTTCTTCGGGACCATGCTCCCGTCAATAAACTTCAATGCCTCAATGTCATCACAGGAGGCTCAAAGGAAGTAGGTCTTCGATCGGCTTACAACTACCACGACCCCTCTCAATGGGTCCTCTAAGTCCAACGCCTCGGCCTTTAACAGACTGGGCCAAAGCTCAAGTAGGCCCGTAAAGAGGCCTGCAATACCTGAAGGAGTTATCCCAAAGCGGATAGCCATTCCAGCTCCGATAGACGAAGTCGTCAAAGGGGATTCTCCTGCTAAGGGATCATTCTTCGCAAGACTGGCCGTTCTAACTCCTGCTGCAGGCAGGGTCGTTAAAAGTACTTCCCCTACCAAAAAGTCGGCCTTTGCAAGGTTGACCGTTCCCTTTCAGCAGACGTCGGTCTTCGACAGGCTGACACCGACAACTTCTCATCAGATCAGGGGGCATGACGAAGCTACCTTGACAACAGAGGTGATCCCGGCCGCACGACATGCTCGATGTCGCCACTAGCACCGAGTGAGGAAAGCCGGGGGCAGTTCCCCCTCTGGACTTAACCCACCGCTCCAACGGTGAAAATTGAAGCTGCTGTTCCAACTGGGAACAGCTTTGAGCCGCTCAGGAGGGTGCACAAGAACTCTCCAATTGCCGCACTAAAAAGGTCTCCTCCACCCCCTGAAAACACAACACAGGTGAAACCGGATCAGCCTCCTCCGCGGTTATCCTCCAAGATCCATAGAGTTTGGCGGAAAGTTTAAGACTCTATAATTGACAAAGATTACTCTTGCCCGCCCCCTCAGCCATGAAGGCTCGGCAAGAAGAGGACTATCCAGTCGCCATAACGCGAAAGGTATCATCTACATGGGTGCCTGCCGCAATGGCCCCTTCGACCTTGACTTCCCACAAAAAGAGAAGGCCTGAGAATATCCCACTACCGGCGGCAAATATCAGCGCCAGTGGACCCAAACGCCCCAAGTATGAGGGCATGGTAGTGCATACCGTCTACGTGGCATCCGGAAAAGAGGATAGTCGTGCTTCCGTGAGTCATCGATCACTAACACTGTCTGTGTCGAAAGCTCAGGAGAAACAACAGAAGCTCCGGAAAATGCTGACAAAGATGGCCGCACTCACTGGGCAGAAAGAAAGCCCGGAAGCATCGTCTGAGCAGCGCCAGGAACAAGAGACCAACACCGAGTTCCTGCGGAGGGTGTTAGAGAGAAAGGATAAAGAGGCCGCGGAACAAGCGGCTAATATAAAACAAATGGCGCTTCTGTTCCAAGATATGGTGGGGATGATGATCCAGCCGGAACCTCCAGCCGAAGATCCCCCAATAATCATTGAAGACGACAGAGGGGAGACATCAAACCCTCTTCCGGGTTAATCAGCAGCCAGGGAGGAGACGATCTCGAAAGCTGCGCTTGATGACTACATAGCTCAACAAATACGAACTCATCAGGCAAGGGAAGCTGCCTGCCAAGTCGTCAGAACTGGGCGACCCTATCCAGGCTGGTACGACCAAATTAAGTACCCGCCAGGATATACGATCCTCAAATTCCATGTGTATAAGGGGACGGGCAATCCGCATCAGCACGTTGCTCAATTCAGAGCTTTGTGCGGTAATACTGGAGGCGATGACAAACTATTGCTTCGCCAATTTGTCGGCAGCTTGGCGGAGACGACATTTGAATGGTTCTCGGAGCTTCCAAATGATTCCATCAAGACATTTGCATAAATGGAGCTACTGTTTACACAGCGGTTCACGAGTGCAAGCGAGCGCACCCCAATCACAACATTAATCAACGCCAGGGTGAAACCGGGAGAGACCTTGGTTCAATATGCAATTCGGTGGCGTAACCTATGGTCAAAGTGTGAACATCGCATAGAAGAAGCTCCTGTTGTGGGCATGTTCATGGGGACCCTTGATCCTCAGGCAACTATATGTAACGTTTTGAAAATCGTTTCGGTGAAATTTCGAAAAAATCGGTAAAATAAGGGGGTTTTCTGTAAAAAGTCAAAATACAAATATCTTATTATAAAAATTAAATATACATATTCTAGCTATGTAATTGCTATTATTTGGTGTTTATTGAGCCACTGGTGAAATTTCAAATTTTCTGAAAAAAATATTATTTTAATATTATTTTAAGCCGTCACTAATACATTTAATTAGGGAAAATTACAAATTGGAATGAGTTGAAACAAATTTTGTGCATCATAAAACATTAAATAAAATTTTATCATGTGGTTTTTGGAACGAAATTATTTGCCAAAACGGTTTAGAAATTATTGAAGAAAAAAGCCTTTTTTTTAGCGTAAATGGATGTTTGGGGTATTGTATTTATCATTTTTCATCACCCCACACCCGTACCCACACCCACACACCCCCATTTACTTCTTCCCTTGGCTGAATTCAGCAGCCACCATCTTTTTCCCCACTTGAATTTCAAAGGAAAAGAAATGAAAGAAAAGAAAAGAAAATGGAGAAATGAGGTGGACCTTTGACCTTGAATTGACTTTGACTTCTCCCCCCACTTTCTCTACCTCCCTCTCTCTCCTCTTCCACTCCCATTCCAGCAACCCCCCCTCCTACAGCAGCAACAGCCCCCCCCCCCATTTCCCTTCTCTTTTCTCTTCAAACTTCATCAAAAATTGCCTCAAATCCATCAAAAAAAATCCCAAAACCCAAATCCGACTCCTACCCATTTTAGCCTAGCCCGTATAGCATGGATCTTTATGAAAAGAGAGCATTTTGGGAGGCCATGGATGCTTGTGGATCTTCAAATGTTTTTGGGGTATAATTCTAAAACATTTTTGCTTAATTTGTTACAAATTTCTTAAAGCTAAACTACTTAAGTGTTAATTAGGCTTAAGTTGCAAGTTTTGGAATTCAAGTTAGGAATTTGAATGCAAGTTAGGGTTTTATAAAATTGGTGTATGGTTGTGTGTTATATTTAGACTTTTTGTCATGTTAATACAAGATTAGTAGCTTGTGCTAATGGTTAGTTTAAAAATTGTGTTAATTTGCTAATTTGCTTACTAGGTTTTTGAAATTGGTTAAATACTTGGGATTAAAAATGTGTTTAGGTTTTTCATGACTTCATCAACTTTATTAAGTTTGGTTTAATGCTTTAGATCATGCAAATCTAAGCTAGATTGTAGTTTGTGCATTTTTGCTTTGAAATTGTTAAATTTTAGGTATTTTGTAAACTAGAATATTAGGGTTTTTGGAATTTAATGAGATTAAATTCCGGGAACTGTTTATATGACTTATTTAAGATATTTAATAAGTATATTGGCCGCTACATTCATTTAAACATCATGTTTTGTACAAAAACGGCGAATTGTGCTTGCTAGATTTATGGAAAAATGACTTTGGAATTGGGGTTTTTATGAGTTTTAACCTAGTTTATATTAAAATTAGTGTTCGTGAATGTGCAAATGAGTGTGATTGGATTTTTCTCGATGGTTTGACGTTTGTACATCGACATCGAGGGTTGGTTTGTCTATTCTTGCATGCGTAGGCGATAGGTTTGGACCTATGCGTGATACGCGTGCCGATTTGATTTTTCGTATACCGTTTCGATTTCGAATTTAATTTTAATGCGATACGGTGCGTTATGATATGTAGGTACCTCATGTGGACTTCGAGACGACAAGCAAGCGCGTGGCGGCGACGGCACCGGCAAGCGAGGACCAGGTGAGTAGATTTATATCTACAGGGAGAAGTCGGGTGGATGGCATATAGCACCCCCGCAGTTCGTGGTGATGTATACGAATACGTATGCACACATATATATATTGTTTATATATTGTTTGAGATTATTGATGATAGAGATGGATCCTTCGTGTGATTGGATTGGTTTAGTGTTGCGAAACCCTAGAGTAGTGGTTGCACCACACATACACACACACCCATATTTGCATACATTCTTCTTTCATATGTGCGTACATGGGATTATATATTGATGTGTATATTTACACATGGGTATGGGACTATGTGTTTATATACTGGATTTGAGGATAGTAATTGGGATTTGAGATGAGTCGATGATATTGGGCTTGAGGCCAGAAGATCCGTGATGTGTTTTGGTTCGTATTGAGATACGACATGATGTTTTAGCGGGTCTTTTTGACGTAGTGATTCTTATACATGCATGCATACATAGATGGTATCAATATTGTACTAGACGTAGATCAGTACCCCGATCATGATATTTGATAAAGAGGATATCAGATGAATAGTATGATGAATGTGATATTGACCCGTACCCAGATTTGGGATGCCGTACGACGGATTTACGTACGAGCTATATTTTGATGATTGATCCGCACTCTTGACTTGGGATGTCTGATTTTAGATATGATATCGGATATGATATTATTGAGGCGGGATCACCGACTAATATATATACAGGTATGTATATGTATCGACTCAGATGTTAGGCGGTTTCCTTACCTGTAGCTTAGCTTGTTAGTTCAGCCGTATAGTTTAGTGTAGTTGTTAGATTAGATTAGACTCCCACCTATTTCAAACTAGCTGGTCGTGGGTATTTTAAAAGACAGGTCAAGGGATCCTACGGATATTTCAAAGGACGTATCTTTTCATAAAAACACCGTAGCCCCTATTTTCAAAACCCCATGATTCGTGTTATTTCAAAAGGCACCATTTGTAGGACTTATATTAGATTAATGCAGATTAGTTATAGTTGCGTCTAGTTTTCAGCTCCCGCTCCTTATTGTGGTTCGCTTCGCATCACATGCTTATATTCTGTTTCATACTCCTTTATTGATATCATGATGTTAGGACACCAGCACCATTACCGATGATGCGTATGTACCACGTACACTTACTTGCCGGCTCACACACATCTTCATTGGTAATTGCCATGACACGTACACCTTAGAAAATATTATTGCTTGACATAGCATGTTAACTAATAGTTTAGACATTGTAGTTATTACCTGCTACTTCATGCATACTGTTATTCATTGTTATGCCGTATTCATGGATTCTCATGCTTATATTCATGGTTTTACATGCTATTGATGATTCGGATTCCCATGATATTTTATGGATTTGGAGGAAAACCGCAAAACATATATAAACTGCCTTCTTTCTTTTTAAATAAAAAATGCGGTTTTCCTATGATGTATGAGTCGTCCACCATGAGTTTGCTGATGGATTTCGAGACCCGGTTCGAGGAGATGGATGAACCGTTTCGGGTACATGGTGGGCCCGGTGCGGTACCCCGGGGCAAGAGGAATGTGTTGTTGACGTTGAGCCTGGCAGGGGAGCACTACTGACCGGTGATATTACCGACGCGTCGGATATCCGGAGGATACCGTCGTGGTCTTGAGATGGATGGTAGGGGCCGGTCTGGATTGACGGCATCCTAGATATTGATTTTGAGATATTGAGGTACAGAGATTGTGATACAGAGATATCGAGATATTTGGACACTTGTTTTGTGTCGATGCTGGGCACTGTTTTATGCTGATTTCATTTATGGTACCTCACTTTAAAAAATACAGAAATCTCACTGATTTATGAAAGAAGTTTTCGTCAGTACATGCATTCTGTTCCGTGCATTCATACCTCATTCATATGATATATTGCTACCTGAGGCACTGACACAGGCACATGAGATTACACTCGGGTTAGATATTTACCCTTGCCTTGTTATAGGCTGCATGTTATTGGAGGATTATATATTATGATCGTATGACCTAGGATTGCGTCATACATGCGATTTTTATTCGTAGATGTTTTTCTATTCACGAGTTGGCAACTCACCCCCGTTGTGCCCCAGTTTCTTGCAGGTTTTGCCGTACATGTTTCTTTACGGCTTTGCGGGCTCAGTTTCATTCGGGTGACTTGCTAGTAGGTGGGTTTTTCTTGTATCGTACCCATCATATTACCTTGTATAATATTATTCCGTTGTATCTAGTAAATTCCATCAACCAAACATGTATTTATTGAGATAGAGACCAGTGTTGTTTATTCTTTCGACCTTAGAGTCGCTCGTTATATTTCTGGTGATTTTGAGTTTCCTTTTGAGTTTTGATCCTCGCCGTTGGCGTTGTATATTATATTGCTTGTGTGGTTGTGACCGTCGATTGACGAAGAGCTAGCTCCCGCTTGGGGATGCCTTTTTTCTTGATTTCGTATACTATTCATGTTGTATCCCGTTTGGGGGCCAGTATTTACAAAGGAGACCCTGCCGAAATTTTCAGTAAATTTTTGATGTCTTAAAAACCGCATAATTCGGCTTATGCTATTGAAACTACTTGCTTTAAGTTGGTTTTTCCTGCACTCTACTACTTTTCTTGGTTTGGATTTCTGGGTTTTCGGTTTACTTAGATTACGTACGTCTCGAGACGTTCGTAGTTTAAGTGCCGGTCATGTTCAGTACTTTCGGTCGTGACAAGTTGGTATCAGAGCGTTAGGTTTTAACCTTCGAAGCATAGGATGACCCTTGGTTGATGGAATAGGTGACTAAAGTAGAGTGACGTACCGTTGATATGTTCCGCGGCATATTTACGACACGCCACTCCACTTATGAAGCCTTAGGATGTACATTTCCTTGTTCAGTATTATATTCCTTCCTGATCTAGCCTCATCGGTACCAGTTTGGTTTTGCTGTTACGGTTACGGCAGGGAGAGCTACGGCTAGAGTTGCGGTCAGCACGAGCTCGTTACGAACGAGGACAGACCAGGGCGTAATTCCGGCGACACACGATTGCAGAGATGTGTCTTTTTATTGTGTTTTCACGCCACGAGCGTTTGGATAGATCGCTGTACAAGATTTCTCGGACGTGCCGATCAGTACCAGAGGATCGAGCCAATGATAGAGGCCAACCAGTTTTTGATGACCGTTGGTGTATTGCTTATTCATGATATTTGAGGCACTGTTCAGCGTGCAGACGAGTGAGCTAGTTATTGCTGCGAACGACGAGATATCGCCCCAGATGTTGGAGCTATTACAGTACGAGTTGTACTAAGAGATGATAGAAGGTCGCTAGTCACCCTATGATGAATGACTAGGACATGTGGATCGTTCGCTACCCCGATGCGAGGTCATCGGATAGATTGATTCCAGCTGGAGACGACTTCACGCGGAGACGTTGGGAGTCGACAGAGACGATCGAATGTCAGAAACCTATTATTCCAAGTTTAAAGTAGTCGGAAAGACATGCAGGCAATTCTATGGTCCCTCTAGAAGAATGAAAGCCTAACTCGACTTAATGACCGTGTGAAAGCCTTTGAACCTTCGGGTTTGCGGCAGTTCTACGGCGCCATTAGTGAGGCTTGGGTTTGCCCTTTTACGGCTGGACCACCGATGCTGTGGTATGTACTCGATACTATTAAACTGTGCCCAAGATGTTGAGCTCATGGGGGATTATGAGGTTTTGACGACTCGATCGGATGGCTCGACTTAATTCGGATGCTAGGTGGTGAGATGCATTCTTGGGAGACTCCAGATACGAGGATAGTCGTTGGAGCTCAATCCATGCAGCCGCGACGAGACGTGTCCAAAGCAGACGACATTAGAGAAAAGTGGAGTAAGAGGTTCGCACCAGATCTAGACGAGATGACGTTCCACTCCGCCGACATCAGAGATGCGATGCGCATGCCGAGGCATGGTACTTGGACTTACCTTCCAGAAGGAGTCGCGATGAGTATGCAGTCGTTCCAGAGCAAGATGCAGATATAGGAAAGGACAATGACTTCCGGACAGTTGGCAGAGACGAGACATGGAAGAGACCGTGAGCAGGATTCCTTCCAGGACACTGCTGCAATGATACTTGCACCCAGGATCAGATGGGTCACGTACATTCAGAGAGCCAGAGGCCGACGCCAGTGATATGCTGTCTTACGAGTGGTCGCGATGATTGACCGAGAGATGACCAGAGAAGTGCCAGAACGGGATCATCCCCGTTAGCACACCTGACAGGGCCGATGAGCCGATGGACCGAAAGATTGGTAATTCACAGTGAAGACCTTGACCCAGGAGTGGTCATGGTTACGCACACCAGCAGGACAGAGTTCATAATCATCGACGAGACGTCCCACCAGTGACCACGACAGTTGGCCGAGATTCTTAGAGGATGCGTTTGAGCGGTACTGTTCCGCCATTATTGATTACGATGTTTTGGGTGATTTATTCGTATGATTTGATTTTGGTGATTGAGGATTTACGATCTTTGCACAGTGTTGCACTTGATATCGTTTTCTTGCTTTAGTTTCACATGTTTGTGATTTTACGGTTTTAGACATTTGAGTTGATTTTGTGCGTATGCACGCACGCGATTTCGTTCCTGCACTCTATATAGTTTATATATGCTTGCAGTGCAGTGATACGCCTTTTGTGCACTTAGATGCACTGGACTTCGATTTCGATTGTGATGTTCGATATTTGTTTTGTGCACCGTGTGCACTTGATTGGATTTTGCGCATGTTCGGTGCTTGATATTGGATTTCGTGATTTCGTGCGTGATGGATGCACCTGATTTGGGGTTTTCGCGCATGTTGGGCGCATGTTATGAGATACGATTTTGGTGCACACCAGATGCACTAAATCGAGATTCTTCGTGCGTGTCAGACGCACCTGTCCTTGCTGTCAGGCACACACGTTGCCTACGACAGATGCTTGTGCACACCCGATGCACTTAGATGTTGTTTCTGTGCGCATGTATGGCATATTCATGGATTTTGATTTCCGTGCGCACCAGACGCACGTAGCATTCATGTGCATATTTTGGGATTGATTTCGTATAGAGCAGTACGTTTTTATGATATTGCTACGTGTTTTCGTACTGACCAGGACTAGTCAGAGGACAGTACCTGAATATATTTTTGCATGCATTGATAGTTATTGAAGGGATTTCCAAAAAGCGAGCTATAGCCTCATTATTTACCTACGTGTCTGATATGACACGAAATGTTTAAAATAAGGAGACCCTTCTAAATTGTTTCCAAAACGGCGGGACGAACATTTCAAACAAAGGTATATATGTATATAGTTATTTTCTTATGATAGACGTCCGCCACTGTGCAGTGTTATACGCGTTACACAGCGGCTTAAAGAGATTTGGCATGCATTTCCTTCAGATACTTACAGATATAGATTCGATGTTTACATATATAGTTTCGAGTTATATCATATTGGTTTGATTTGGATTTGGCATTGATGTCTTCTCCATGACTCCGATGATTGCGGGATGCTTGACGGAGTTTTGATTTGAGTTATATGCTCATTTTTCAAGCGCATGCGCTGCGCTACGATTTGTTTTATATATTTACAATTTTGGAGCCCCGACAACTTGATGGTTTTCTTAGATGTTTTAGTATTTGGGGGAGTTTGAATTTAAATTCGGGGACCGAATTTCTTTAAGGGGGGAAGATTGTAACGTTTTGAAAATCGTTTCGGTGAAATTTCGAAAAAATCGGTAAAATAAGTGGGTTTTCTGTAAAAAGTCAAAATATAAATATCTTATTATAAAAATTAAATATACATATTCTAGCTATGTAATTGCTATTATTTGGTGTTTATTGAGCCACTGGTGAAATTTCAAATTTTCTGAAAAAAATATTATTTTAAGTCGTCACTAATACATTTAATTAGGGAAAATTATAAATTGGAATGAGTTGAAACAAATTTTGTGCATCATAAAACATTAAATAAAATTTTATCATGTGGTTTTTGGAACGAAATTATTTGCCAAAACGGTTTAGAAATTATTGAAGAAAAAAGGCTTTTTTTTTAGCGTAAATGGATATTTGGGGTATTGTATTTATCATTTTTCATCACCCCACACCCGTACCCATACCCACACACCCCCATTTACTTCTTCCCTTAGCTGAATTCAGCAGCCACCATCTTTTTCCCCACTTGAATTTCAAAGGAAAAGAAATGAAAGAAAAGAAAAGAAAATGGAGAAATGAGGTGGACCTTTGACCTTGAATTGACTTTGACTTCTCCCCCCACTTTCTCTACCTCCCTCTCTCTCCTCTTCCACTCCCATTCCAGCAGCCCCCCCTCCTACAGCAGCAACAGCCCCCCCATTTCCTTTCTGTTTTCTCTTCAAACTTCATCAAAAATTGCCTCAAATCCATCAAAAAAAATCCCAAAACCCAAATCCGACTCCTACCCATTTTAGCCTAGCCCGTATAGCATGGATCTTTGTGAAAAGAGAGCATTTTGGGAGGCCATGGATGCTTGTGGATCTTCAAATGTTTTTGGGGTATAATTCTAAAACATTTTTGCTTAATTTGTTACAAATTTCTTAAAGCTAAACTACTTAAGTGTTAATTAGGCTTAAGTTGCAAGTTTTGGAATTCAAGTTAGGAATTTGAATGCAAGTTAGGGTTTTATAAAATTGGTGTATGGTTGTGTGTTATATTTAGGCTTTTTGTCATGTTAATACAAGATTAGTAGCTTGTGCTAATGGTTAGTTTAAAAATTGTGTTAATTTGCTAATTTGCTTACTAAGTTTTTGAAATTGGTTAAATACTTGGGATTAAAAATGTGTTTAGGTTTTTCATGACTTCATCAACTTTATTAAGTTTGGTTTAATGCTTTAGATCATACAAATCTAAGCTAGATTGTAGTTTGTGCATTTTTGCTTTGAAATTGTTAAATTTTAGGTATTTTGTAAACTAGAATATTAGGGTTTTTGGAATTTAATGAGATTAAATTCCGGGAATTGTTTATATGACTTATTTAAGATATTTAATAAGTATATTGGCCGCTACATTCATTTAAATATCATGTTTTGTACAAAAACGGCGAATTGTGCTTGCTAGATTTACGGAAAAATGATTTTTTAAGTGGAATAGGGGTTTTTGTGAGTTTTAACCTAGTTTATATTAAAATTATTGTTCGAGAATGTGCAAATGGGTGTGATTGGATTTTTCTCGATGGTTTGACGTTTGTACATCGACATCGAGGGTTGGTTTGACTATTCTTGCATGCGTAGGCGATAGGTTTGGACCTATGCGTGATACGCGTGCCGATTTGATTTTTCGTATGCCGTTTCGATTTCGAATTTAATTTTAATGCGATACGGTGCGTTATGATATGTAGGTACCCCATGTGGACTTCGAGACGACAAGCAAGCGCGTGGCGGCGTCGGCACCGGCAAGCGAGGACCAGGTGAGTAGATTTATATCTACGGGGAGAAGTCGGGAGGATGGCGTATAGCACCCCCGCAGTTCGTGGTGATGTATACGAATACGTATGCACACATATATATATTGTTTATATATTGTTTGAGATTATTGACGATAGAGATGGATCCTTCGTGTGATTGGATTGGTTTAGTGTTGCGAAACCCTAGAGTAGTGGTTGCACCACACATACACACACACCCATATTTGCATACATTCTTCTTTCATATGTGCGTACATGGGATTATATATTGATGTGTATATTTACACATGGGTATGGGACTATGTGTTTATATACTGGATTTGAGGATAGTAATCGGGATTTGAGATGAGTCGATGATATTGGGCTTGAGGCCAGAAGATCCGTGATGTGTTTTAGTTCGTATTGAGATACGACATGATGTTTTAGCAGGTCTTTTTGACGTAGTGATTCTTATACATGCATGGATACATAGATTGTATCAATATTGTACTAGACGTAGATCAGTACCCCGATCATGATATTTGATAAAGAGGATATCAGATGAATAGTATGATGAATGTGATATTGACCCGTACCCAGATTTGGGATGCCGTACGACGGATTTACGTACGAGCTATATTTTGATGATTGATCCGCACTCTTGAATTGGGATGTCTGATTTTAGATATGATATCGGATATGATATTATTGAGGCGGGATCACCGACTAATATATATACAGGTATGTATATGTATCGACTCAGATGTTAGGCGGTTTCCTTACCTGTAGCTTAGCTTGTTAGTTCAGCCGTATAGTTTAGTGTAGTTGTTAGATTAGATTAGACTCCCACCTATTTCAAACTAGCTGGTCGTGGGTATTTTAAAAGACAGGTCAAGGGATCCTACGGATATTTCAAAGGACGTATCTTTTCATAAAAACACCGTAGCCCCTATTTTCAAAACCCCATGATTCGTGTTATTTCAAAAGGCACCATTTGTAGGACTTATATTAGATTAATGCAGATTAGTTATAGTTGCGTCTAGTTTTCAGCTCCCGCTCCTTATTGTGGTTCGCTTCGCATCGCATGCTTATATTATGTTTCATACTCCATTATTGATATCATGCTGTTAGGACACCAGCACCATTACCGATGATGTGTATGTACCACGTACACTTACTTGCCGGCTCACACACATCTTCATCGGTAATTTCCATGACACGTACACCTTAGAAAATATTATTGCTTGACATAGCATGTTAACTAATAGTTTAGTCATTGTAGTTATTACCTGCTACTTCATGCATACTGTTATTCATTGTTATGCCGTATTCATGGATTCTCATGCTTATATTCATGGTTTTACATGCTATTGATGATTCGGATTCCCATGATATTTTATGGATTTGGAGGAAAACCGCAAAACATATATAAACTGCTTTCTTTCATTTTAAATAAAAAATGCGGTTTTCCTATGATGTATGAGTCGTCCACCATGAGTTTGCTGATGGATTTCGAGACCCGATTCGAGGAGATGGATGAACCGTTTCGGGTACATGGTGGGCCCGGTGCGGTACCCCGGGGCAAGAGGAATGTGTTGTTGACGTTGAGCCTGGCAGGGGAGCACTACCGACCGGTGATATTACCGATGCGTCGGATATCCGGAGGATACCGTCGTGGTCTTGAGATGGATGGTAGGGGCCGGTCTGGATTGACGGCACCCTATATATTGATTTTGAGATATTGAGGTACAGAGATTGTGATACAGAGATATCGAGATATTTGGACACTTGTTTTGTGTCGATGCTGGGCACTGTTTTATGCTGATTTCATTTATGGTACCTCACTTTAAAAAATACAGAAATCTCACTGATATATGAAAGAAGTTTTCGTCAGTACATGCATTCTGTTCCGTGCATTCATACCTCATTCATATGATATATTGCTACCTGAGCCACTGATACAGGCACATCAGATTACACTCGGGTTAGATATTTACCCTTGCCTTGTTATAGGCTGCATGTTATTGGAGGATTATATATTATGATCGTATGACCTAGGATTGCGTCATACATGCGATTTTTATTCGTAGATGTTTTTCTATTCACGAGTTGGCAACTCACCCCCGTTGTGCCCTAGTTTCTTGCAGGTTTTGCCGTACATGTTTCATTACGGCTTTGCGGGCTTAGTTTCATTCGGGTGACTTGCTAGTAGGTGGGTTTTTCTTGTATCGTACCCATCATATTACCTTGTTTAATATTATTCCGTTGTATCTAGTAAATTCCATCAACCAAACATGTATTTATTGAGATAGAGACCAGTGTTGTTTATTCTTTCGATCTTAGAGTCGCTCGTTATATTTCTGGTGGTTTTGAGTTTCCTTTTGAGTTTTGATCCTCGCCGTTGGCGTTGTATATTATATTGCTTGTGTGGTTTTGACCGTCGATTGACGAAGAGCTAGCTCCCGCTTGGGGATGCCTTTTTTCTTGATTTCATATACTATTCATGTTGTATCCCGTTTGGGGGCCAGTATTTACAAAGGAGACTCTGCCGAAATTTTCAGTAAATTTTTGATGTCTTAAAAACCGCATAATTCGGCTTATACTATTGAAACCACTTGCTTTAAGTTGGTTTTTCCTGCACTCTACTACTTTTCTTGGTTTGGATTTCTGGGTTTTCGGTTTACTTAGATTACGTACGTCTCGAGACGTTTATAGTTTAAGTGCCGGTCATGTTCCGTACTTTCGGTCGTGACACTATATCCCAGTTTATGATGTTCTTCAAGCCGACCATCTTCCGGGCCTTGATTGAAAAACTGGCCCAAATGGACCAGATGGGCCATAGGCCATCCTCTTCACTGATCTTCGGAATGAAAAAGGCAAAGAGAAAGCGACCTTCGTCACCAATGCTAAAAAACAACCGAGTGACCCGAAACCGGTTAGTCTCCAAAATAGATGACCGCGAGCTCTCGAAGAGAAGTTGAGACGTCCTTACTCGTTTCTCCGGGACAAAACAAGAAGACTATTCGAACTAGCGGTGCGCAACAGGATCATCACTCTGCCGGATTCGAGACGCCCGCTGCAATCGGGCGACGTCAACAATCCTAATTACTGCCCCTTCCACCGAATAGTGGGCCACCTAATCGAAGATTGCTACGTCTTTCAAAACTGTGTCGAAGACCAGTACCAGCAGGGTAAGTTCGCGTTGTCCGAAAACTGAAAGGTAAACCCGCCGCAGCAGCACGCTCCTGAAAAGGTAGAAACGCCGGAGGTATCGTGCTCATTTATAGAAGAAACTCCGTCGGAAGTGGTCCTTTCAGCTAAAACTAAAAGAATGCTAAAGGATCTTCAAGCGTGTCCGGAGAGTAGGTGGATAAGCCCGCTGGAGCTTGAGGTCATTGACGGAATGCTGAAGCCGCATCCAACGTTGCAAGTTGGTGACGGTGGGCAAAACCTCCAGGCCAAGCCTCAGAAATCTTTAAAGAAAAAGAAGAAGGCCAAGAAGCCCGTGCAGCTCGACGGTAATCGTACGAGTCTGCAAAAATACATCGATGCGCTTGAGGAATAAAACCAAAAAGCGTGGACCCCAGTCACACTGGAAGAGTTCTTCAAACATGTTCTTGTGGACGGAAACAGTGGCATTGATGAAGGAGAGGTGATCAGTCGAAAATACTGCATTTTTAACACGGCAATTTCCCTATCTTTTGCACTCATCTAGAAGTGTTCGGCATTAATACTACACATATTAGGAAATCAGTCGTTAAATATCAGATTGCATGTGTTAGACTCTAAAACCGGTACTATAAAGGAAATTGACTGCATTTCATGGCATCGCATCATCCCTATATTGCGCAACACTTGTTTCAAGATTTGTGCAGGAAATTGCAGGATCAAAAGAAGCTGATAAAATACACCAACTCCAAGTTTTGAGATCTGGTAGCAATACAAAAGGCCAAATAAAATTCAACATATCAGAAGCAGGCCCAAACATTATCCCAAAACAGCAGAAGAGAGCCCAACCCCTGAAGCCAACACTTGGCCGCGGAACCGCGTCCGGAGCCGGCTTGCGCCGCGGTTCCGCGGCGGTTTGGCCACATCATCAGATGATCTTTAGTGCAAAATTCTTCTCTCAGGGCCCACATTCAGTTCATGTACTTCAAGTTCCAGAAGCTTCTGCCAGTTCAGCAAACTAGGGTTTCTAAGCTTAAACAATCCTAGCTTAAAGCCTAAGCTAAGCTCCTAACAAACTATTTCTAGAAGTTCCTCAACAAACTTTTGGAGGGAATTGTAATTTCAAAACCTAGACCTAGGGTTTGGGAAGTCTATAAATAGAAGCCTAGACCTAGGGTTAAAGGAATCTAGATATCTCATAATAGATCTCTACTTCTTCAATCTCTAATCATTAGTTCAATTCTCCATCTTCTTCCACAAGTCTAGTGACAAGACTTGTGCGAAACCCTAATCCTAATTCCAATCAAAATTCAAGATCCTGAGTACCAAATCAAGAAAGAAGCCCTTCAACCTTTTATGAGCGGAGCCGATCTTCAACAGAGCAAGTGGTCCAAGCCGATCCATGACTCACGGAGACAAGCGAAGCCAAATCGACAATCGAGTTCTTCCTCTTGTAGTTCTTGAGCGACTGTAATGAAATTGTTGATATAAATAAAAGGTGAAATTCTTTAATCTTGTTTTCTTTAAATTCTTGCATCATGATTCGATCTCAATTTGTAATTGTAGTTATTGTTGTGATGTTTGAGTAAAACTCCGCTCGTCGAGGAGTCGAGACGGTCAATAAAATGATGATGTACAAATCTTAAAACGATTCTTGAGTCCTACGAGTTTTGTAAACCCTAGCAAGTTCAAGAATCGACGACCTAGTTTCGTTGCGATGCTTTCTTGATTGTTATCGCTCGAAATTAGGGATTTACGATCGTTTCTTGAATTTACTAGAGGCTAGAATGTGAATGATATCGACGAAAGAACAAGGGATAAAGGATGAAACCCTGGTTTCACTAGAAATCCCTAACTCTCGTCGATCATCATCGATCTAGTATCAACTCTTCGAAGAATAAGAATACGAAATCTTGAGATTACATCACATCTATAGATCCGATCGATTCCTACGAGCCTCATTTAGATTCTTGATATTTGGTTGGAAAAATCATCGAAACTCGATTCTCGATTGTTTATCATTTTCTTGATTCTTGATTAGACTAGTGACACTTGAATACATCGATAAAATCTTGAATCATGTTTTCTTTTCTTTTCGATTAACTTTTCAATTCAAACAAATCAAACATACAAACGAATCGCACAATCCCTGTGGACGACCCGCACTCGCTAACGATCTACATCCGACACCGTAGTTGATTGCGGTCAAATAATTCTTTGATTGTGATTCTATACATTTTCTTAAACACACAACGAGAATTCGTATCAATCAAGAGGATTCTTCGGAAGAACCCGAGGATTATGTAGCGAGCAGCCACATGATCTCTCACTCATCGATAAACGGCGAAGAGTCTCCTGGAATAGAGAAACTAGGGGAAGATTAAGAACCAAAACCCATGGAACCATAGGATGACCTCATTGACAAGCTGCTGAACGAAGCTCTTCAAAAGAGCAAAGCTGATCGAGAACGTGAAGCGGCCATTTACGAAAAGGCCAAGTGTCGGTGTCACGCCGAAGAAGCTCCGGTAATGAGAAGCCATAAAGTACCTCAACCGTATCAAAAATCCCTTGCCACCAGCAAGAGTAGAATCAAGATAAGGAAGCAATTTGCCAAAGCTTTGTCGATGGGAATGAAGCTGCCACCTTTTAAAGAAAATACTTCCGGGAATACGTGCCCGACAAACCGAATGTCCATCCGAAATACAGCTTATACCACCAGAAGGTCATGCACCCTACCGAAGAGTGCAATGCCTTCAAGAAGTGGTGACAGGGATATGTTGCCCATCAACAATACTTCAAGCGAGTAAAGCACAAAGCCCGTCGGGAACAGAGAAGCGCGACCGACGAGATTGAAGGAATAGCCGGTAACTGTCATATGGTTGATGCCATCCCGACCAAAGCAAAACCTTAAGTTCTTACCTTCGGGAGCGATTCTGACGAACAAATAGCCCTCGGTCCTCTCTTCAAGGAATCTACCTCTGAAAAAGAAGTGGAGATGAAGAACTGTGAGAACATTCAGCTACGTAACCGTATGTTGCCTAAAAAGAATCTCGGACCTTCAAACAAAGGTTCGGGCAAAAGAGACAAAGGAAAGGAAAAAGTCCGTGAGGAGATTGCCCTCGATGATAGAGTCGTTGAAGAGCTCACAGCCAAGGACCCGCCCAAGAAGAACAAGGTGGATTATAACGTCCTGGCACATCTGAGAAAGATACCCTCACAATTAAACATTTTGGATGCCCTTCTCCTGTCTAAAGAAGCACGAGATTCCTTGATCAAGGCGTTACAGGAGCCCGACCAGTTTCAAGCCTTCCTGGCAGGAGAAAAGATGAAGGACGAGCTGGAAAAAGTTCACACGGCTGATATCAGCTTCAGCGATGAAGACCTCCTTCTCGGAACGTGCGAGCACAACCGTCCGCTGTATGTAACTGGGTATTGTCACCATATCAAGATAGGGAAGATCCAGGTCGACAACGGGTCCTCCATCAACCTTCTCAACGTGAGAGTGTTGAAGAAGATCTGCATGAACGTTCAACACCTGGCGCGGGACAAAATTACTATCTCCGGTTTCGACTCGCAGTCATCACAAATGCTCGGGTCCGTAATATTGACGCTACGCTTTGGGCTGCTCGTCACCGACATCAAGTTCCATGTTATTGACGCCAAGACTCGCTACAACGCTTTGCTCGGCAGGCCTTGGTTACATGAGTACAACATCATCCCTTTTCCACAACATCAGTGTATAAAGTACTTTAAGGATGGCCTCGAGTACACAGTTACAGGGGAGCTGAAACCATTCTCCATAAATGAAGTCCGCAAATATGAAGACGCCAAGTACTTCTTACTAGACTTCGAAGACGTGGAAAGATGTCCCAAACCGGAGAATAAACAAAAAGTCATCGCCGCTATCCCGGTATTCGGGAGCGATACCGAAGAGGATGAAGACATGATCTACTTGGGACAACCCCAAGGCAACAGGCCAGAACCATCCACTCCTATCTTGGTCTTTGGTAGTTACTCTGAAGATGAGGCCAACACAGTGTTCTTCGTCCGCCCGCCAATACAAACCTTTGCTGGAACTTACCAGAGTTTACATATTACCTTGGTCCCGTAGTGGCATTACAAAAAACTTGATGCACTTGGTACCTATAGCGTGCAAGAGCTGCAGACCTTCTATGTCCCTCCTAAGCAAATAGGTGAGAAGGCGATCCTTTTCTACCAATCCACGGAGACTAAAGTAGAGAAAGAAGTATGGCACGATGTCGAACATGCGCTCGACAGGCTTCAACCAATCTGTCTGCCCAGATACTACGTAGAAGGACTGAAATGGCTATTGAGACGCCAAGGCCTACCCTTCAAACAGACTACTCGACAAGCCCAGCTCTATAACAAGATTTGGGACTCTCCCGGGACTCAATGGAAGATGCCCAACGGGAGAGTGGAAACGAATGGCCTTGGATACTTTCGGTCCAATAAAAGGGAGCAATTCCATGGATGCCATGTCAAAAATAATTCCGGTGGAGAAACGAATGCATTTCCAGATGGCGTTGATGTCAAACCAGAGCGAGATCCCGCCGTGAGAATACCAAGCCCGTCATTCAAAGAACAGATTGACAAGCTAATAAGAGAAGCGGGTCAAAAGGTTCGGGATGACCATAGCCGCAAAATGGCCATTTTCGAGAAGGCCAGGACGCAACGTATCATTCAGCAGGCTATGAAGTATGATGATCCCTTTCACCCCTAACCCGTTGTGCGCTCTCATGGCAAAAAGAAAGCCCGACGTGGAAACAACAGAAAGGTCAAGAATGGTGGCAGCACTCCAAGACAGCAAAACTGATCCAAGAAGCCACGCGAGCGAGGAAAGGTCAGCTGAAACCCGTCTTTCATAAAGAAAATGGGTCGGGAATACTCTTTCCCTCAAGACAAGACAAGGAAAATCTTCGACCTTGTCATAAAACATCAAATGGTAGTGCTCCCGGAGTCTTTATACCCCGAACAGATAAATGAGGTCCATCACCCGGATTATTGCTCCTGCCACCGAGTAGCGGGACATCCTCTTGAAGACTACTTCCCCTTCAAAAACTAGGTTGAACATCAGTATCAGCAAGGAAAGTTCGCTCTATCCTACAGTTGGAGGGTAGCCCCGCCACGAAATCATGAGCCAAAAATAACCTACATTGCGAGGGAAAGTCTAGATCAGCATCGAGCTTGGAAACGAACTCGCACCTGCCATATGATAACATTCTCAAAAGAGGGAGAGCACAAGACTACGAATGACCTCTTCCAATGCTTCGCAAATGAAGATGAGAATGATGTGATCTCAGAATTTCCACCAGCGCCAAAAGAGCTGGAAGATGGGATACACACCTCAGCAGACAACCTGAGAAAAATCAACGTGGGGATGACAAACGACCCAAGGCTAACGTTCGTCAGTGAGTTGTTGTCTGAGAAGTAGGTGGCCACGTTAAAGGATGTGCTTATGCAGTATAAAGACTGTTTCGCATGGAACTATTCTGAGATGCCGGGATTAGATCCAGAGATAGTTGTGCATAAACTGGCGATATCGCCGGACGTCAAGCCAGTCAAACAGGCGCAAAGAAGAATGCGGCTTGAGCTTGAGATGAGTATCAACGCCGAAGTCAAGAAGCTAATCGACTCCGGCATCATCCAAGAAGTTCAATACCCTGACTGGATCGCCAATATCGTTCCGGTAATGAAAAAAATGGGACAGTACGCATCTGCGTAGATTTTCGGGATCTCAACAAAGCTTGTCCGAAAGATGACTTCCCAGTGCCTGTCACTGAGTTGATGATCGATAACACATTCACCCATGAAGTCTTCTCCTTCATGGACGGGTCCTCAGGGTACAACCAAATCAAGATGCATCCCGAAGACCAAAAGCACACTGCTGGAAAAATTCTGCTACAAAGTGATGCCATTCGGTCTAAAGAATGCTGGCGCCACCTACCAGAGGGCCATGACAAAGATCTTCGATGACCTCGTACATGAGATTGTTGAATGTTATATCAACGACCTCGTGGTGAAAAGCAAATCATACAAGGAACACTGGGAGTGTTTGAAAATAGTGTTTCAATGTCTTCGGAAATACAATCTGAAGATGAACCCTCTGAAATGCGCATTTGGAGTTTCCTCAAGGAAATTCCTAGGATTCGTCATACAACACCGGGGCAACGAAATAGACCCGTCGAAGATCAAGGCGATTATGGAAATGCCTTCGCCAAGAACTCTCAAGCAGCTGCGGTCTCTCCAAGAAAAGCTCGCGTATATCCGGCGGTTCATAGCTAACCTCTTCAGTAAATTCCTTCCCTACTGTCATCTAATGAAAAAAGGGATCCCGTTCGTTTGGAATCGTAAATGCCAAAGCGCACTGGTCGAAATCAAGCAGTATCTACAGAACCCGCCGGTACTGACCATGCCGGTCAAGGGAAAGCCCCTCATCCTATACACTACAGCCCTCGAAGGTTTTTTAGGCGTTATGGGCACAGGATAACGACCAGGGGAAGGGGAGAGCTCTCTACTATTTGAGTCGAGTGCTCCTTAGGGCAGAAAACAACTACTCCCCCATCGAAAAGCATTGCCTGGCATTAATCTTCGCGATAATGAAGCTCCGACATTACACCTTGGCAATTGAGGTCCATCTCATATCAAAAGTGGATCCTATCATGTATTTAATGTCAAGAGCCATGCTAACAGGAAGGCTTGCCAAATGAGCCCTCCTCTTGATGGATTTCTTGATAGTATATCGACCCCTCAAGGCAATAAAAGGCCAGGCCATCGCCGAGTTCCTCACTGAACATCCGATACCTGCCGACTCTCCCTTGAACTGCGAGTTGCCAGACGACCACACGTTTGACACAATTGACAGGGAGAAAGAAGGGAATGATACCCGATGGGAACTCTACTTCGATAGAGCGTCTTCATTGAAGAAGCGAAAGAAAAAAAAACCCATGATTAAAGCCGGGGTGGGCCTTATCTTTGTGACTCCACAAGGAGGGATAATGCGTTTTTCCCGTTCCTTAACGGAGCCAAGAACAAACAATGAAGCCGAGTATGAGACTTTGACAGCAGGTCTCGAGATTGCTGTCAACATGGGAATCGAAAACCTCCTCATATACGAAGACTCCCAGCTGGTCGTTAGTCAAGTAAATGGCGGCTACCAGACATGCAAACTAGAACTGATCAGGTATGGTGAAAGAGTGCAGCAATTGCTCACGCAAATCCCCTCCTACACCCTAGAAAGCATACCGTATGCGGAAAATAGAAAGGCGGATGCGTTAGCCAAACTCGCTAAAGAACAGGCCGACGAAAACCTCGATGACGTAAAGATCATTGTGCAAAGTCGACGGATTCTCGCACTAGCAGAAATATCTCCGAATACGTCTAAAGGAGGGGAAGAAACCGAACAAGAGGCCTTCCAATTGGAGGATGATGAAAGGGCGGGAGATTGGAGAGAAGTCTTCATAGACTACTTCAAATCCAATCGAACGCCCAAAGACGCGTCGTCAAGACATCAGCTCATGAAGAGAGCATTATCTTTCGCCGTCGTGAATGGTACTCTTTATAAGAGATCATTCGATTGTCTATGGCTGAGATGCCTAGGACCAGAAGAAGCAAAAAGGGTCGTTCAAGAAAATCATGACGGACTCTGCGGTTCCCATCAAGCTGGGCCAAAGATGAAGCTTAAGATCAAAAGAATGGGCTACTATTGGCCCACAATTGTTTGGGACTGCCTCGAATATGCGAAGTAGTGTCACTCATGCCAAATTCATAGGGACTTCATCCATCAGCATCCAAATCCGCCACACCAGACATTGGCTAGCTGGCCATTCGAAATGTGGGGAACCGATATAATCGGGCCCATCGAACCAGTATCATCTAAGGGACATCGGTTCATACAAGCAACAACTGATTACTTCTCTAAATGAGCGGAAGAAATACTGCTAAGAGAGGTGAAGATGGAGAACATCCACCATTTCTTCAAGACATACGTCCTCTACCGGTTCGGCACTCCGCGGCGGATTATCTCTGATAACGGGCCAGCCTACAGAAGCCATAAGATCAGCCTTTTCGCACAGCAGCACAAAATAGATTGGAGATATTCTTCTGTTTATAATCCCCGAGCTAACGTTCTAGCTGAGGCTTTCAATAAGACCTTGACAAAGATAATAAAGAAAATGGTTTCCCAAAATAAAAAGGACTGGCACGAGAGATTGCATGAAGCTCTCAGGGCCTATCGGACTACGTTCAAGACGGCCATGAATACAACGCCATTCGCGTTGGTATTTGGCACGGAAGCGGTACTTGCCTTAGAGATAAAGCTACCCTCTTTACGAGTAGCAATTCGATACGAGCTGACGGACGAAGAGAATGCTTATCTTCGGCTTAAGGAGCCAGACGCCCTTGACGAAACTCGTCTCATGGCACAGCAAAACCTAGAAGCTTACAAAGAAAGGATGGCACGCTCATACGAAAGATTGACTAGGCCGAGAACATTCCGCCAAGGCGAACTCGTGCTAGTCGTAAAATGACCTATGATCCCCAACCGTGCCAAACGGGGGAAATTCAAGCCGAACTATGAGGGCTCGCACATCATAAACAAGGTCTACCAAGGTGGAGCCTACTTGCTCATGGATATGCATGGCGAAAGACCCTTCCGGCCAATAAACGGCCGGTTTCTAAAAAAAATACTACTCCTGAAGAGTCACGGCCCAGGTCAATGATAGATGACGACGCCAATGTCCGCTCTCTATCTTCTTAAGTTAAGACTCTAAGAGTAGTGCCCAACTGTACTCCATCTTAAACATGGAGAGCAACAGACCGCAACGTCCTTAAACTAGCTATGGACCGAGATGTCCTTAAACTAACATCGGACCGAGATGTCCTTAAACTAACAACGGACCGAGATGTCCTTAAACTAACAACGCCACCTCAAACATGGTGATAGTGGAATGCAAGTACATGAGTCCCAGCGATGAGGACTGCAACTCAAATCCCACCGGCAAACGGACAGATCACATGAGGTTCTCGAGAGTTCCATCGTGCAAAAAAAAAGGTACATCCACAAGAGAAATAGGCACGGATGAAAACCCGAAAGGGCGCCGTGAGTAAAAAAACAGGACTACCGGCGAGTTTGTGAAAACCCGAAATGGCGCAATCTCGTTAAAATAAAGACACTTGCAAGGTCCTCTCGACCCTGTGAGGAGAAAATACCCGCGTGAGATCCTTACGACCCACAAGGATGCGATACACTTAGGAATCCTCACGATTCTCAAGGAGAAAAACGCACTTACGAGATCCTCACGACTTGTAAGGAGAATCTCCCTTATGAGACCCTCATGGCTCATAGGATTTAAAAGCCTTATGCTACAGGGATTTAAACCTGTTCTTAAGCCATCACATCCACCAGTTTGCCCTACAAGCAGTTCAATATTGACCCTTGTATACAATCCATGGGCACAAATAAACGTTCCCATTACCAAGTCCCATCAATGACGAGGAATGTCTTCATGTGATGAACAACACTTGTAAGTCCTCTCGACTTATAAGGAGAAAATACTCTTATAAGATCCTTACGACTTATAAGAGAACATACGCTTAAGAATCCTCATGATTCCTAAGGAGAAAAACGCACCTACGAGATCCTCACGACTCGTAGGGAGAAACATCTTCATGAGACCCTTACGGATCATGAAGTCACAAGCCTTAGTTGACGGAATCCTAACCCTATTTGCTAAGCCACCTTTGTTCAAACCTACAAAGGCAAAATGATGATTCGCACCTGGCAATGTCCCAGTGGTAGCGATGCTGATGCTTAAATCGGCATCAAATGCCAAGTCTTTTCACGGCAAATGATGATTCGCTCCTGGCAATATCCCAGTCGCAGCAATGCTGATGCTAAGATTAGTATCAGGTCTTGAGTCCTATACTCACAGCAAAAATCAGCGAGCCAAAAATGCATACGAAATAGCCGAAATGATAGGGCAACTTGCAACAAAAATCAGCAAGTAAAATATATGCATACAAAAATAGCCGAAATGATTGGGCAACTTGCAATAAAAAAAACAGCAAGTAAAGAAAAAACAAAAATAGCCGAAATGATTCAGCACCGCGAGAAAATAGCCGATATGATCGGGCAATCCTAAGCACCGTGAGGAAATTAGTGTCCTCATGAGAACTTCTCAACTCGTCTCGACACGTGGGGGAAATCCTTAGGCAATAAGGATAAGGACCTGTTTCCTAAGCATTGGGGCCCTGCAAGTCGGTCCAAAATGGACTCTTGCATACTATTCACGGGCCACACTCTCCAAAGTCGAATCTCGACAAGGAGAGAAACAACCACTTACGAGTCATCTCGACTGGTAAGCGGGAAAAATTCTCTTGTGAGATCCTTACGACTCTCAAGAGAAATCGCACTTAGGAGTCCTCACGACTCCTAAGAAGAAAACACACCTACGGGATCCTCTCGACTCGTAAGGAGAAAAGTCTTTATGAGACCCTCATGGCTCATAAAGTTGAAAAGTCTTAGGCGGAAGATCCGTACCTGTCTTCTAAGCCATCGCTGCCCTGAAGGGAGATCAAGGTAAACTATTTATAAGACGCATTTTCTAAAGAGATACGACAGTACGACTGCATATACGATTAATGGAAATGGTGTCCAAAACATGCTGATTTATGTACGACACGACGATAGTGCTCGCAATTAAAAGAAAACTCCTAAGAGCAAAGTATAAAGCTCATGTACAGAGATGGGATACACGTACAAACGTATGATGAACAGAAAACATTCAACACTCAATAATAAGGGAATACATCGATAAATATACTACTCTACAGGGAAAAGATCACCAAATATAGGATCGGAGATACATGGGTTAACAAAATAGAATACAATGTTCTACAATTCCCTCTCCACCTTCTCCACCATGTCGAAGCGACGGTCTTCGCGAGGAGTTGCTCCCCACCGATCAGCACCGTGCTCATCAGCGAAAGCGGACATGATGGCCTACCGGACTCTTATCTGACTCAGTAAAGACATTGATCGGTCCCTCAAAGACTGGGTAATCAAGCGTGCCTCGTGAAAGCACTCGATCTTGTCCTCCGCTGTATCGAGAATCGCCGGAGTCATCTCTGTCGGATGAGGGGGGATGTCGGCAAGTACGGATTAAAAGATTATCCGGAGCCAAATGGAGCCCATAGGAAGAGGAGAGCCCCTACGAGTCGGGAGCTCATACATCACCACGTCACACTGAGCGTCGGTGTGGAGGGGACCTACTAGCCGTGCAGCAAAGCGAGGAATCATTTTCTCGATGGGTACCTCCCATGGTTGCCAACAAGCGTGAGGGCGATTACAGGCCATAGCTCCTGGTTTGTTTGAGTTCTGTTAATGAAAGATCAGTTTCTCTTTGATGAGAAGAAGGAAGATGCAGCCTCGGGTTATAAAGAGACGCATTCAAAGCTATGCACAAAAAACATCGTTCATGGTGGAGCTATTCCTAAGGCCCGAAAAAGGGGCGCATGGGGAACGAAATAGTTGGCCCATGGGAAATAGAGAAGGAAGGTAAAAACCCTTCTTGAGTAATGAGGCAGCGCCTCTAAGTCAAGGCTTCACGTGCCTTGCACGAGGATGCCACCGCCGAGAGTTAAAAACTCTAAGTCAACGCCTCAGGTGCCTTGCACGAAAGCGACAGCGCCGAGAGTTGAAAGCTCTAAGGCAGCGCCTCACGTGCCTTGCACGTATAACACGGGGGGCCCGACATTCTATATACGAGTAAATACTATTTAACATGAGGCACCCATGAGCAATGGTATAAAGCAAAGGGAAATTTTTCCATTCATACTTGAGGAAATTTATACATCAGTGGTGACAACAAAACAAAATATCATAAAAAAATGTTTACAATGGTAAAACACGAAATCCCGGACATGGATTGAGGAATTTCGAATCAAGACCGGATAAAATGTTTCTGGCTTCTCTGACCATTTTCTAATGCATTTTCTCACGAATGCAAGCGTCAGGTTTCTCGCTGATATCGTCCGTCCTATGGTAGGCGGAGATTATTGTTGTCTGTTGAAAAACTTGATGCAAGATATCGACAAGATTATCTCTCTGTCTCTTCGAGATCAGGCCCATCAGGTATGCTGAGTGCACCTTGTCTTCGGCATCATCGAGTGCTTCGAGCGGCATGTCTTCGTAAAAGCAAAGGAGTGCTTCCCAAATCGCTCCCACGATGATCTTCAAAAGAGCGGAGCGACGGGAGAGTAGTCAACCGTTATATTCATCGAAGCGGCGTATAATCTCAGCCCATTGGGCATTTGTAAACTCTTGGTTTTGACAGCAGCCTTGGACGCGGATGTCTTCATAATAGATAATTTCTTCAAGATCATACAGATAAACAACCATAGTGTCTGAAAAGAAAATTCAGTAAAAAAAATTATTATTAGCGATTAAATACCAAGTTTCTTAGTGTCTAAAATAAAAACAATGGTGACGGTCCATCGTTGATGGGGCGGTCACTCATTAAGGATGGAATTCTAAGAGGCTCCTCGTTTAATGAGAGACTCGTTGGGCCAAGGAGTTGAACTCCCTCGAGAGCAGTGCTCTGCAGACAGAATTACATCTGCCAATTAAGAAGGGAATAAAATTCCCCAAAAATTTCTAAAGAGCTATGCTCTGTAAAACCCCAAGATCTTCAAAGATCTAAAGTAGAAATCCTAAAAACTCTAAAAGTTCTTCATTAACGGGTTAAGAAACCCTAAAAAAGATGTCTTTAGATCTATGATTTAAGAAGAGCAAAGCTCTGTTTAAGGGGTTCGATTATGATCCTAACCAAAAAATTCGGGCAAAGCTATAACTCTAAAAGAGTTTCCTTGGACAGAGATCTAAGCTCTGGAAAGAGAATTGAATTCTCGGAAAGAAGAAAATGGAAGATGAATAGCAGTCATCTCAAGAGCCAAAGGCCCTACTTATAGGCATGGGAAGACGATCCAACTTCCAAGAATATCCAACGGTGGAAAAGCTCCCACTGCTGCACTCACGCATAAGCCACGTGAGCGCAACGGTGGGGGGCATTTGTTTCCCCCAATAAAAGAGCAAAGCTCTGTTCAAAATTTGAAAAGAGGCAGTGCCTCACGTGCCTTGCACGAGGGCGCCAGCGCTAAGAGTTAAAAACTCTGAGGCAGTGCCTCACAGGCCCCATAAGAGGACGTTGGCGCCAGAATTAAAAGTTCTCTACCGTTGGATCAAAGATCCAACGGAGATGATAAATCATCAGAGCATAGCCTCACGTGCCTTGTACGAAGGCGCCAGCGCCAAGAGTTAGAAACTCCGAAGCAGCGCCTCGCGTGCCCCACACGAGGGTGCTGGCGCCAGAACTAAAAGTTCTCTGCCGTTGAATCAAAGATCCAACGGAGATGATAAATCATCAGAGCACAAAATTAAATTCTAATTGAGGAAATACTCCTCAAATATTTCTAAACAAGAAAGATTGTGCTCTGTAAATCAAAGCACCGTTGGATTAAAGATCCAATGGTGATTAAAAATCACCAAGATACAGAATAAGCTCTGTATGGGAAAGTATTTTCCCAATCTTTCTAAACAAGAAAGGTTGTGCCCTGTGAATCAGAGCACTATTGGATCAAAGATCCAATGGTGATTAAAAATCACCAAGATACAGAATAAGCTCTGTATGGGAAAATATTTTCCCAATCTTTCTAAACAAGAAAGAATGTGCTCTGTAAATCAGAGCACCGTTTGATCAAAAATCGAATGGTGATTAAAAATCACCAAGCTGCAGAATAAGCTCTGTAGGGGAAAATATCTTCCCAATCTTTCTAAACAAGAAGGATTACCGTTGGATCAAAGATCCAATGGTGATTAAAAATCACCAAGATACAGAATAAGCTCTGTCTAGGAAAATATTTTCCCAATCTTGTTAAAAACGAGAAAAATGTCTTCTGTAAAATAGAAGTCCTTGGATCAAAGATCCAACGGTGGATAAAATCCCCAAACCAATTAAGAAATCTCTCAATAAGAGATTTCCTTAACTAAATCAACAAATCTTCCTCCACTATATAAAGGCCCCAAGACTTCAAGTCTTAAAACAGAGGAACCCCCCCTCCATAAACTTTATGTTCAAAAAGAAGAGCAAGCAAAATGAGCTTGAGGAGACAAAGAAGAATAAGAACTTTCTTCAAGGTAAATAGAGATCATAGAATCTCATCTGCATACCCAAGGGTTCAACCCCTATAAAAGAACATAGTTCTTTCCTTCGATCGGAGATCCATGAGACAAGTCTCCCACAAATGAGAATTTAATTCTCGTGGGGATGAATTTATTCTTGGGGATTGAAGATCCAGGGGAGAACAAAGAATTGAACTCTTCAGAAAAATGCACAAAGAAGGAAACAGCGTCGAGCGCCCCACGTGCCCTTTACGTGGGTGCTGCTTAATAAAGAGTGCCTAGCACTTAGTGGTTGGCACCATGCACTGAGCGCCTCATGTGCCCCTCATGTGGGCGCTGCTTAATAAAGAGTTCCTAGCACTTAGTGGTTGGCGCCCAGCGCCAAGCGCCCCACGTGCCCCTCACGTGGGCGCTAATAAAATAGAGAGCGCTTTGCATTCAGTTGTTGGCGCCTAGCGCTCCACGTGCCCCTCACGTAGGTGCTGTTTAACCTAAAGGGCTCTGCCCATAGAGCCCGGTGCCATAAAGAGTGTTTAATACTCCATAAAAAAATAAAGAAATAGGGTGAATGCCAGAGCCCATATCAATGCTCAGCATTGTTGCACATAAAAGGGACCGAGCCCAAACAATTGTTTAACACTTTATTCAGAACTTAGTGGACTGAGCCCAAGTTGGCCACAAGTCCCTAATTCATACCAACCGAGTCCATGTACTTAAAATTTCTCTAAATAGTTCTTATTCTCAAATCCGACTATAAATCTCCCAACCGACATTGGTTCAAAGGTACATCTTCCCACACCTCTGATACATGTCGTTGTATTCTTCAACGTCTTCAGAGAGGTGGTGGGTTCCGACAATCAACAAGCCCTTGAACCGTAATGTCCTTAAACTATCCATGGACCGTAACGTCCTAAAACTAAAACGATAGATCCCAAATGCTCTTTCGTTGGATCAAAAATGATCCCGAACCCCCGTTAAGTAGATCTTAGTCCAATATTGGATTAACCTATCCTTAACAAATATTTAAGTTGATATTAATCTCAAACGAGGTTAATGATCCTTAAATTAAACCAAACCCAAATCTAAGAAAATACGAATTTGGATTAATGCACGCCCTACGGGCGACAACACAAATTAGTCTCCGTATACAATCCACGGGAAACCAAAAATAAAAAAAATACACACGACACGATGTGACCTTCTGGAGTAAGAGAAAGTGGTTATCGCTATGCGGTAACATAATTAATTGCAGGGGCTTGCGCTTACAGAGAAGAGCGTCCCCACAATAAAAAAAACCCCTCACGACGAGGGAGAATCTGATGAAGTCTGCTACGACGGCAGCATCTGTCTAAACCTCCGATACACGATACCATAAATCAACTTGGCATCTTCGGAGAGATGGATAAATAAAACCAAATAGCATCTGCCCCTAAATTCAGGAAAGACGACCCTATGCGGTTTCGTCTGTGTTTTCGGCGGTAAACAATTGTTTTCTGCCCTAAGGAGAACTCGACTCAAATAGTAGAGAGCTCTTTCCTTCCCCTGGTTGTTCTTCTGTGGCCATAGTGCGCCTAAAGAACCTTCAAGGGCTGTTGTGTACAGGACAAGAGGCTTTCCCTTGACCGAAGCGGTCATTACCGGTGGGTTCTGCAGATATTGCTTGATTTCGTCCGGTGCACTTTGGCATTTATGATCCCAAACGAACGGGTCCCCTTCTTCATTAGATGGTTGTAAGAACGGCATTTGCCGGAGATGTTGGCTATGAACCGCCAGATATACGCGGGCTTCCCTTGGAGAGACCACAGTTGTTTGAGAGTTCTTGGCAAGGACATTTCCATAATCGCATTGATCTTTGATGGGTATACTTCGATCCTTCGGTGTCATACGATGAATCCTAGGAATTTTCCTGAGAAGACTCCAAACGCGAATTTCAGAGGGTTCATCTTCAGATTATATTTCCGAAAACGTTAGAACACTATTTTCAAATGCTCCCAGTGCTCCTAATACGATTTGCTTTTCACCACGAGGTCATCGATATAACATTCAACAATCTCGTGTATAAGGTCATCGATGATCTTCGTCATGGACCTCTGGTAAGTAGCGCCAGCGTTCTTCAGACCGGAGGGCATCACCTTATAACAGAATATGCCCAGCGGAGTCTAGAAGGCAGTATGCTTTCAGTCTTTGGGATGCATCTTTATTTGATTATACCCTGAAGATCCGTCCATGAAGAAGAAGACTTCATGAGTGGACGTGTTACCTATCATCAGCTCGGTAACCGGTACGGGTAAGTCATCCTTTGGGCACGCTTTATTGAGGTCTCGAAAGTCCATGCAGACGCACACCATCCCATTTTTCTTCATCACTGGGACAATGCTGGCGATCCAGTCAGGATATTGAACTTCTTGGATGAAGCCAGAGTCAATTAGTTTCTTGACTTCGGCATTGATGCTCATCTCAAGTTCGAGCCACATTCTTCTTGGCGCCTGTTTGACTGGTTTGACGTTCGGCGATATAGCCAGTCTATACACCGCTATTTCTGGATCTAGTCTCGGCATCTAGGAATAGTTCCATGCGAAGCAGTCTTTATACTGCATAAGAACATCTTTTAGTGTAGCCACCTTCTCTTTAGATAGCAGCTCACTGACGAACGTTGGCCTCAGATCGTTTTTCGTCCCCAAGTCGATTTTCTTCAGATTGTATGCTATGGTGTGTATCCCATCTTCCAGCTCTTTTGGCTCCAGTGGAAATTCTGAGATCACCTCATCCTTATCTTCATTTGCGAAGCACTGGGAGAGGTCGTCCACATTCTCATGCTCTCCCTCCTTTGAGAATGTTATCATGTGGCAGGTACGAGCTCGTTTCCAAGCTCGATGTTGATCTGTACTTACCCTCGCAGTGTAGGTTGCTTTTGGCTCATGCTTTCGTGGTGGGGCTACCCTCCAATTGTCGGACAGAGAAAACCTGCCTTACTAATACTGGAAATTGACCCAGTCTTTGAAGGCGAAGCAATCTTCAAGAGGATGTCCTATTGCTCGGTGGTAAGTGCAATAAGCTGGATGATGGATCTCGTTTATTTGCTTAGGGTGCCGAGACTCTGGGAGTGTCATCATTTGATGCTTCATGACAAGGTTCAATATTTTCCTTATCTTGCCTTGAGGGAAAGAGTATTCCCGACCCATCTTTTTCATAAAAGACGGCTCCCAGCTGTCTTTTTCTCGATCGCGTGGTTTCTTGGATCCGCTTAGCTGTTTTTGAACGTCATTCTCATCCTTCATCTTTTTGTTGCTTCTGCTTCAGGCTTTTTTCTTGCCACGAGAGCGTACAACGGGCTGAGGGTGAAGGGCGTCATCGTTTTCTCTTTCCGTAGCCTGCTGAATGAGACGTTGCATCCTGGCTTTCTCGTAAATGGCCATTTCGCGGCTGTGGTCATCCCGAACCTTTTGACCCACTTTCCTTATTAGCTTGTCAATCTTCTCTTCAAATGACGGACTTGTAATTCTCACGGCGAGATCTCGCTCTGGTTCGACATCAACACTATCTGGAAATGCATTCGCTTCTCCACCGGAGTTATTCATGACATGGTGATTTATATAGGATGGAAGTTGTGATCAAAATATTGTTTACCGCAATCAAGAATGGCGTCGCTTGGTAGCTAGCCGGTGAGTACGGGTCGGTCCGCAGGGATGTTGTGTATTTCCGAATTTGGTCTAACGAGTTAATTCCAAACGGTGTGGATGGATTATCACTAAAAACTAAACAGATTTAAACTAGGATTAGAATCTTGCTAGGGTTAGGTTTAGGTTAAGTTTGGAAATTAATGATTTCCTCACCGCTTTCAATGCCCTAATTTAGATCTCTTTAGGTGTTATGGTAATAATTAATAAAGGGAATTAGTACCATCGGGAAGAAATGATGTTTCTTCCTCTAGGTTCTTGTCCTTCCTTTCTTAATTCTTACCCTAACCTCTATGGAAATCATACGCAACCGGTCTTTTAAACTACGGTATCACCGCTACCTCGTAGGGTAAGGTGCCGTAGGGAACGGTGTGTGTATGTATGCATGGAGTCCTATGAATTAATATGTGATGGGCAAGAAAGGGGTGAGAGATTTTCATCTCTCAAACCTTCCCTATTCCTAACCCTAACAAGTGAGGAATTACTCACTCATTAGGGAATTGATAAACATTCTCTAACTATCTAACTAGGGCAGATAATAAAATTATACTAAGGCAGAATGAAAATTAACTAAGGCAATGAAATAAAATTCTTACTTTATTTGATGGCTCTCTCCAAACATTTACACCGAAATTAAATTCTGAATACATGAAATAAAAAGAGGCATGCCTCAAAAAGAGGTTTAAGATTTCTATTTATAAAGCATAGAAACCCTAGGGTTACAATCGAGTCACATCTGCATTTACAATTTTGCCCTAAGAAAAACCTAAGTAATGCACCGACGCACCGACACGAGCGACACACGCCAACACATGCGACGCACGGCCGTGGAACCGCGGCCAAAACCCATGTTTGGCCACGGATCTGCAGCCATCTAGTGGGGTCTCTGACTGTGTTTTTCTGGCTTTCTTTCTGTTGCATTTTCCTTGGCTTTTCTTCACTTGGTTTCTCAGATTGTCTTCTAGTTTTCTTCCAAATTCCTACAGTGAACAATGTCGTGGACTTTACCGTTTGCTTCGTGTCAAAGTCTTGAACTTTGCGCTGCCTTTGTACTTTATGAACTTGTTCATTGATCTTCGTTTATTCTCCAACTGTAGGCTTGATCAAGATTCTTCCATTTGTTAGTCGTAGTCTCACTTTTATATCATCTTTTTCACTGTTTTTGTTCCAAGAACCTGTAACCTGCAACTATGTAGCAGACATGGATCAAAAGAACATGTTTATTTGTAAAATGAATAAGAATAGGGATTATAATAATGCAAAATTATGATATGAACAAATACCCCCAAACTTATCTTTTGCCCGTCCTCGAGGAAACCTAGTTTTTATTCTCGAAAAAATACCTAGCCTCATTTTCGCAGGGAAATGCGATTGCACTGAGCTTGTGCAATAAGCCCTTAAATCTCTAGGTGTCCCTAGTAGGATGAGTGTTGTCTCCTGAGGGTTTTCAGCGGATACTACCCACAAAATCCTATCAATTCGGCCTATTAACTTTTATTCTCCAATTAGGTTTTCCAACAAGGAATTCTATTATTTTCGACTCATAAATTATCCACTCGTATTTTTCACGCTTTCTTATCATTTAACTTAAAATTAAATATATTCTTGTGAATTTACTTAGCTTTTGTCATCTTTCAAGTTTTCCTTCTAGGGTTCTATCTCAACTTAGAAATTTTATCATTTCTACTAAAGATATAAGTCCTATTTTTCATTCCTATCTCTTATATATACCCCTATCACATACCCCTACGTGTGTGTATATATCACCCCTACACTTGGAAATTCAAATCAAGTTATTATACTCTTGTCCATCGTCCAAAGTACTTTTCATTTGGTGAATTTTTAGATGAAATTGCTCACGCATTCTTCATGCGACTGTTAATACTTCTTGAGGTACCAACGACCGATTACAAAATGTGCTTGCACATTAATGCGTAATTCCTAGTCTTGTAATACCTAAGGCTTATAGCAGTGACTCCCAAACCAGTTGTTCTAAGGCACTAGGTGATGAAGCACCCTTGCTAAATATTTTTTCTATTAATACAGCCTTAAGTAATTACAAAAACCAGTGTTAATTTTTTTCTCTCTTTATTCACACTTGTATTTTTATTTTATTTTTCTTTGTACTAAGGACTTTAGACAAGAGCATTTCAAGGTCTCTTCTACTATTCCAAGTTTCAAGGTTCGTGTTTGTGCAATTTGTAGGGTATATATTTTCAGAGTTTAGACTTAAGCTTAAGAATTATTTTTCAAACTTATACTTTAATAAAAATATCAATAATTTTCCTTTGTTTTAACTTAGCCCAAAAAGTCAACTCGAAATTTGCCTATTTCTAAATAAACTACAAAGACATATACTTTCTACCATTAAATTTTAAGAAAGGTTATTTTTAGGGTTTTTAATTTACTAAGTCTAAGATCTAGTTGTTCCTATCTAGTTAACCTTTTTATCAAACTCAAGTCAATTATGGCCAAAATTGAATGTTTCAATTTATAATTTTTTTATTTTTTTTTAAATTTTTATGGGTTTTATAATAAGTATGCAAATGCAAAAATATACATATTAATGCTAAGGAAGAAAGCTTACCGAGCACACCCCCAAACTCGAACTTGACAGTGTCCTCACTGTCATGCTACACCAAGAGGGTCAAAATGGTCGGTATTCCCCTATTTATTTTTTTATATATTTTTTTTGTTGAAAGAAAAACAAAACAAAATATTTATACAAAAAGGTCCCCCCCAACTTAAGTTAAACGATGTTACAAGTCAATGCCAAACTTTGCAAAGACTAAAAGTCAACACCAACCAGTTGAAAAATTTATCTATGTAAAGTATTAGTCGGTGGAGGAACATATTGTACAGAGCCAAGAAGAAGTGGGGAAGAGATAAGTGGTGGTATGGAAAGTGTTTGCATGTACGTGGTGTAAGTGCACGGCGGCGCCCCGGCCGTCAACCCGACGGCCAAACGCGGAAACGGTGAATAACTTAAATTTTGCGGACTTTGCAAACCGGCACCACCGCGCACTTTAACCGGATCGTAACCATTAACTAGTCTAGCTAACTAACAAGATGGGTTAGAGATGTATACCGACGATCCAAGTCCTCCGGTCTTCATCTCCTCTCCGATCTCCTCGCGGGATCTCCGGTCGTCGCCTCCTCGCCGGAAGGGCACCACGTCGCCTGCATCTTTTACGGGCTCCCGCCTCAATGCCGAGGCAACTCGGGCACGAAGCCGGCTACTCGACGTGCCCAAGATATGCTGTAGGAAGTGTAGTGTAGAGTATGTCTCTTTGGGGTTGGTTGCCTTTGGATGGAGGAATGAGGTTAGGAAAAATGGTGCTTTCATTTTTCCAAAACAAGAAGAAGAAGGAGATGTAGAATTCCTCACAAACAAGATGAACTCTCTCTCATTCTTTTCTTTCTCTCAAGTGTTCTTTCTATTCTCTCATATCTTTTTTCAACCATTTTTCATCAAGAGAGAAGAAGGGTGGAGGAAAAGATATATAGCATGAAGGGAGGTGATGGTAGGAGATGAAAGAGGTGACCATATCCAAGGGACAAAGAAACATACAACCATGCTTCACCTTTTAAAACCATACCCTCATCAAATCACAAGTCAAAGCAAGTCATGGTGCAAAGAAAAGAAAGCTATCATAATCAATCTTTTACAAGAAACCCCCCTCCACAAAAGTTATTTGCACAATTGCAAATAACCCCCTCCATCGGAAAAGTCCGGCCGGGAAAGAACAAAGGAAAACCGGCCGGAACGGAATGCAAACTGGCAACTCCAGAAAACTGGTCCCGTAATAAATTACAGGAAAACCCCATACTGTGCATACACACTCGCATCTGTATTCCGTCCGGATACAAATGCAATGAGACAATATCTACTCTGTACTATACTAGGATCGGCTTAAACCAAAGCCGGCTAGTAAAATCCGTTCGATCCTGATCCGTGCAATACCGCACGTATCTGATCGAACCCTGCCATATATCTATACGGCTACTAGTACAAACCGTCCGATCCTGATCCGTGCAATACCGCACGTATCTGATCGGACCCTGCCATATCTCCATACGGCCTCTACAGCGTTTCGCCCGAAAGCTGAGTAACTGAAAGTGTGGTGGACTCTAAAGACTCGTCAATACTATGGCTGTGGATTTAACCACCAGCACGTCAGAGGTATAAGCCAATACGTGACGGGCCACCAACTATTGACTAAAAGGGACGTCGATGAGGAAGCTCACCCCGACACCCAACTGAGCCTGTCAGTGACAATATCCGTACAGTCCGGTCCGTTCGTCTATGAGCATCGCATGGCGGGCCTAGGGGGTTGGTAAAAGTCAGACCCCCAAAAGCGGTACAAGTCGTGTCGGAGTGTAGCCCAGAACACCCTGAGATACTACTGGAATACCTACCAGTAAATCTCCTGCCTTGGCCAAGGTCTTTGTGTAATGGCTCTCCTAGACACAGCGCGACCTCACCCCCAATACCGGGAGAGACGAAACCCCCGAAGATCCGCTCACTGCCTCCATGTGGCTCGGGACTGTACCCAACTAAAACCTGTTTGCACGACTCCTTTGAGCCGTGGTAGGGTAGTAATCAAAGTACAGTGGGAACTCACACGAGACAAATGACGATCCCCAGGTCGATGAACTAACCTGTACACATGTCACCTGGGAACTGCTATCTGACGTCAGGTATAGGACCAACTAGCATGTTCCCGGCGAGTCCTGTCCGGTGTACTCATAACCCAATGAGCACCTGTATACATCTTAGGTGAACCAACTGACACCAGTGGCTTGTGAGACCGGCCACCGCCCCTCGTCGGGGTCTCGACTGTATACACTAGTCTACTCTGGAGTATCGATGCCCTGTCTCGAAACTCCTACGACTAGGGACCTTTTAAGGATGTGCTTATAGACTACCAGCTCCCACGTATATGATCGCCCTCATACTGCCGGTAGTCAAGCAAGAATCCTAGGGGCTCTATCAACGTGCAATAGTGATCTGTCATGTCACCTAAAGCAGTACACGATGATAAAGGTAAACCAGATAGCATACTATCATCTTGAGTAAGACTGTCCTACCGGGATAGGTCCTCCCTCAATCATTGCAATCACGTGCCTGTGATCCAATAATTGACTCTGAGGGCACTATCTCCAACAATCTCCCACTTGCACTCAAGGCTAATTATTGCGATGTCGCATACTCACAGCCCGTGTGATACCGAACATCCAACTCCTCTACTTGTCAGTCTCACAAAATCCGTTTGCGAAACTATTGCGTTCGAGGAATAGCCTCAGTGAGTGGATCCGCCTAGAAGTTTCTTTCTATGTCTCTCTATATCTCAAGTTCGCGGAGAAAGCCATCTCCCGAAATGAGCAATACCTGTCTTAGAGTGTCTGGATGTCTGATGGGACGTAGCTCATAAATGAACTCCAAATCCAAACTTCTTAGACTGTATCTTCAACTGAACTTAATCAGTATCCTGCGCCATGCCACCCTCAGTATTGCCTTGGACCACCCGTCCAAAATACTGCCCCTCGTCAGAGGGAAAAACTATAACTCTGACAACCTCCTTGTCGTCCAGGTCACCTTGGAAGCCTGGAATGATAACCGTCTCCTAAAAGAGGCAGCCGTTATCATATCCCTAGAACAGCCACTTATGTTCTAAAACTGCTTCCTACTGTTTCTCCAGGATTGGATCAATATCAACTTATTGCATCTAGTGCAAGAACAACATCTGGTGTGGTACTTGACATCTCATGATTGACTCAATTGCCTAAGCAAGTGATCTGCCAATCATGCACATCCCTCTCTACTTTAGTCTAAAAGACACCTTTAGAGAGGGCAACTCCATTACTTGCAGGTACACTACCGTGCCAGGAGTCGTCCATTCTAAATACTCATAGAAAGCTGTCAAGGTACCCAGATTAGGAAACCACCCAAATCTAGATCTAAAACCATAGATCTAGTAACCAGTATGTCTGATATGATGTCCAAGTCCTTTGTGGAGAAACCACTGTGTGACGACCAAAGTATAACCGATCGTAGTAAAGGAATATCACTTCCTACTACCTTCTCAACAGATCCATCCCCTATTCTGATGACGTCAAACCTATGACTGTCACATCAGAAACAGATGATCTATCTCCGCTACATCTGCTTTAGTCTATAAATAGACATAAGCCTGATGTCCACCAATGCTTCCGCTGCTCCCACTGACTACGACAACCCTCTGGCAGAGTCATATACACGTACATTTCTGAAGCTAGTTCAGAACGACGCTATACTCATCCTCCTGCCGGGTCTCGCAGCCTGGAACAACAACAATGGCAAGTGTGGGTAAACAAGAACTTCCCTGTCACCGTCCTTGAGGCTACCGAAGTACCTCTCGGGTGCCTGAAGTTACCCACCTTATCTGCGGAGTGGCCAATGGAATGTCAAATCAGATTGAATCTTCAGGTTCCTTATCAAATCTTCAGTAATCGTTTGCGGTTCTGGAATCACTTCCAGTTCTACCATACTCCCACTGCTGTTTTTGAAAAAATCCATTTTTAATAAAACTGTGGCGAGTCTAGAACAATATTGCTATTGTTCATCCAGATGGTAGAAAGTCAACCCGCGTCATAGCCTGGGTCAACCCACAAACAGCCATTACAGAAACGTGCCTTGAGTTGTCCAGTGTCTGGTTTTAAGCATAAGCCGGACAACTCCCCGTACCTTAACAACGTTAAGATATGAACTGTTCTACATCCAATATAGAACCAGAGGCACTGATTTAATTGAACCAGATTCAAATCATGCAGCTTTCTCCAGTGCATGTCAACTAAATGGAAGGAGGTCGATCAGCGTTACTCAACTTAGGAATACTTCCAATTATGAGTAACCTGAAAGAGAAGTAATTTCTCTTTTTCATTACTATTAACTGAATACCATACACAAGTATCTACATCTTCGATCACTTTGAAGAATCCCGATACTTGCTATACCTGGTTCTCTACTCTATTCAAATACCTATAACTCCTCAAAACTTAGACCCTGTGTTTCTACGAAACACATGTCTAAGAACTAGAGAAGTCAAAAGTAAACAGAATACAGTACGAGGACCAACCCCTCTGTCCTGATGGACACTGGACAACATACAATACTCTGTATAAGTCCCTTGAGTCTAGTGACTCATTCACTGTGTGTCGTAGGTTGAAAACTGTACTTTTGGTTAAGAAGAATTACACCGCTGTTTAATGCTCCTTACCTAACCATCCACTGATATAGGTAAATGTCATCGACATAATATCAAAAGGTATATCTCACTCTATGAAAATAGACGTACAGATATATCAATTTGAAATTGGTGCATAACCGCGGATATTCAAAACCAAATAATTGCTAACTTGCAAACAACCCAGGTGACTTCCTCAAAAATGAGGATGATCACCCAATTCCCAATAACTCACTCCCACTCATCATCTGTAAAACCATACAGATGTGAGAATCATACCTGGTAAATACATACCCTGGAGTAAGTGTCTAATCGGGAAATCAGTTTTCCATCAACAGTACACAGTGAAACTGAAACATTGAAATGTTTCGTTGGGGTACTCTGGTATTCCTAGTAATGCCTCATCCATTATCCAGATTCACAACTATAACCGTATAATTCTTTGCCACCTCTCTAAATCCCTTCATATGTCTTTAGTCATTACCTTCTGCACACCCCTTTAGGCCAATTGGTTTTCTTCCTTCCCTACCGTTCGGCACCAGCCTATGGTTTGGAAGAAGACTATCCAAAAAGCATAAAGGGTGTACTGTCCTAATCCTAGGAGCACTCGCATCGCGAGAGAAGGTGAAGATAAAAGACACCTGAATGTACTTTATTCCTATTTCTCCTGAACCAGGATCCATCCCCGAACTGGAACGAGTTCCTTTCGAGTTCGTATATAACCATACGATGGATTATCCAATAAAATGGGATCTTCGTAATGATACGGAGTGTCCTGGAGAAATACAAAGGTGATTTAGGATTGGCGAAGGAATACATGGTTTGGTCGTGAATATCTGTTGCAATTTACTTTGCCCTCTTACTAATCCCTTACTTTGTCTTAACTTAATACCTTCTGCACACCATCGTTATGCTAATTGGTTTTCTTCATTCCCTACCGGTCGGCACCAGCCTAAGGTTTGGAAGAAGACAATCCAATTTGCGTAATAGGTGTACTACCCCTAAACCAAGGAGTACTCGTAACCTGAGAGAGGGTAAAAGGAAAAGACAACTGAATAATCCTATCCGTTTTCTCCAGAACCGGAAACCATCCTCGAATTCCTTCGAGTTCGTATCTAACCATACGATGGTTTTGTCCAATGGAAGTGGACGTTCGTAGTAAAACGGGGTGTCCTGGAGAAAAGGGTAATAGCAGGAGTGGCAATGAGGTTTGCAACTCTGACAATCCAAAAGTCAGTGTTAAGTAGGTTCGGTCAACTTGGTCACTGAGTCATAGTCTTAGGGTCGGGTCAATGGTCGCTACCAGAGAGAGAGAGAAAAGAAACACTCAGCGTGCACTCTAACCTAGATCAGAATGGTTACCAATTTATCTAATCTGCAATCCTCCCACTGTACCTCAAATTCTCCTCCAAACCTGAAAGAAGAATTAGTCGGGGTCACCCGAGGAGTAAACTAACTCATCAGTGGGAATCGGGATCCAACTCTCATCGCATGACAACGTGACGGAATCCGCTCACGTTATCACACTCCAGATGGTATGCGCATATCTGGCAAGTTTCAGTTCTTTTGAAACTCCCGATGTGATTTCTGCCCCATGCTCTTATGACCTTGGCGAAGGTCAACAAATCATAAGTCACATGTCAAGTTCTACCCGTCATTATCCAGGTTAATTTGAATCCACCCGTACAAGCCCTTGACGAAGGTCAACAAGGCTATACGACTGTCCCAAACCAACGCATCTATCTATGCAACAGAAAAGTAACAAGCAGCTACCATACACTATGCCTTGACGAAGGTCAACAAACATAGCATGAATACTACGTGCTACCCGTCTGAAATGACGGAGGGCTACGAATGGTTTCTGGCGAAAACCTTTAACGTAATGAACTTAATATCGTCGAAGGAACGGATAGCTTTTAAAAATATAGTGACGAAAACCATTGCTAAAGAGGTCACTCCCGGTGAAGGGATCTCGGCTCTTTCCCCGTAGAATGGGGTGCAGGATATTCCAAATGAATACCACGATGCAAAGCAAAAGTAATCGGCTATAGTGAAGTTAATGCCCTGATGCAAACTTCTGTCCAAGGGGTCACTCCCGGTGAAGGGATCTCGGCCCTTGCCTCGTCGACTGAGGAGCAGGATATTCCAAATGAATACCACGATGCAAAACAAAAGTGAACGTCCTTGCAATAACAGCTTTTTGAAAAAAGTTCCAACAACATCAGATTAGGTTTGTTTTTAAACTTGCATTGATCCGAATCAATGCAGTCCCATCATTTGATCACACCAAAAAGAACGAAAATATACTGATGTACGTATATGCCATCCGCATTCGCCACTGGGTCCCGTCATTACCCGTTAGGTTAGCTAACTAACGACAGAGCGGGGACTGGACTAGCGCGGATGTAAAACATTTACAACATCTACTAATATATATACCAATATATTATATTTCGCTCAAGGCGTGAAAAGAAATGCAACATCACAGAAATGTACAGCATCACAAAACAATACAGATATCTGGGATCCCCGGGTTTCACAGAGCCACTACTGAAACCCGACGTTCCCCTGGTCGTGTGGATAGCCTCTGCAATGAAAACCTAGACCCCTACGGGCGCGGCAAGTCACCCGCCAAAACCTGAAGCGAGGCAGCCCCCTTCATCGCCGTGAATGGACCACCCATCACTCCACGGAATCCGGCAACTTGGGCACCCCTCCTGGGTCAACCTGTACCCCCTACGAGTGCGGCGAATAGCCCGCCAATCCTAGAGTGAAGCCCCCTCCGTCTCAATGCCATGAGATGCGGGCTTGTTGCCCTCTAGAACCCGGCTATCCGTGCACCCCACCGCGGGGTAATCCTAGTACATAATGTAAAATATACATACACCGGGTACATCGACCGCAACCAGATCGTGCCCCAAAATAATAATACAAACAGGCAGTGACGGCAGTCCACATGTCGGACGCTCGCCCCGCAATATCAAATGTACATAATACACCAACACTGTACTAGCATTGCATCCAGGCTATCCCCCACGACCGATCCGCAACATCACAGCATAAACATAGAACATCAACGTGAAAGTCACGTTCGCAAATCCGTCTAACCGGGCTATAGCAGTTAGACCGGATTTACCGATCGAGTGACATCCACGGTCGCAGATATAATGTAAATACTGTGAAAAATGTGTTTAAAATTTTCCGATTGATCAAACAATTAACAATTGGGCCCCAAAGAAAACTGTAGCACACACAGAAATAATTGGCCCAACTTTAATATCCCAGAAACCACATTTTCAACTCAGGAACATACTGAAAAAATTTGGGGGGGTGAACAGTAAAATCCGCGGCGGAAGCGCCGCACGAGGTGGGTTTTCGCGGCGCTTCCGCGGCGGAATAGTGAGATCGGGGTACCAAATTTTTACAGTAACCTTAGAATTCCCTGCACATCACACTGAGACAACCAGAAAAATTTTTGGACTTAAAAAAAATTCGACAGAAACTGATGTGCACAAAATACGGGTTTTCGGGATTTTGTTCGATCGGAAACGTAAAACACATTACACAAAAGCTAGACGAAGTTAATGGCGAGGCTCTGATACCACTGTAAGTGCACGGCGGCGCCCCGGCCGTCAACCCGACGGCCAAACGCGGAAACGGTGAATAACTTAAATTTTGCGGACTTTGCAAACCGGCACCACCGCGCACTTTAACCGGATCGTAACCATTAACTAGTCTAGCTAACTAACAAGATGGGTTAGAGATGTATACCGACGATCCAAGTCCTCCGGTCTTCATCTCCTCTCCGATCTCCTCGCGGGATCTCCGGTCGTCGCCTCCTCGCCGGAAGGGCACCACGTCGCCTGCATCTTTTACGGGCTCCCGCCTCAATGCCGAGGCAACTCGGGCACGAAGCCGGCTACTCGACGTGCCCAAGATATGCTGTAGGAAGTGTAGTGTAGAGTATGTCTCTTTGGGGTTGGTTGCCTTTGGATGGAGGAATGAGGTTAGGAAAAATGGTGCTTTCATTTTTCCAAAACAAGAAGAAGAAGGAGATGTAGAATTCCTCACAAACAAGATGAACTCTCTCTCATTCTTTTCTTTCTCTCAAGTGTTCTTTCTATTCTCTCATATCTTTTTTCAACCATTTTTCATCAAGAGAGAAGAAGGGTGGAGGAAAAGATATATAGCATGAAGGGAGGTGATGGTAGGAGATGAAAGAGGTGACCATATCCAAGGGACAAAGAAACATACAACCATGCTTCACCTTTTAAAACCATACCCTCATCAAATCACAAGTCAAAGCAAGTCATGGTGCAAAGAAAAGAAAGCTATCATAATCAATCTTTTACAAGAAACCCCCCTCCACAAAAGTTATTTGCACAATTGCAAATAACCCCCTCCATCGGAAAAGTCCGGCCGGGAAAGAACAAAGGAAAACCGGCCGGAACGGAATGCAAACTGGCAACTCCAGAAAACTGGTCCCGTAATAAATTACAGGAAAACCCCATACTGTGCATACACACTCGCATCTGTATTCCGTCCGGATACAAATGCAATGAGACAATATCTACTCTGTACTATACTAGGATCGGCTTAAACCAAAGCCGGCTAGTAAAATCCGTTCGATCCTGATCCGTGCAATACCGCACGTATCTGATCGAACCCTGCCATATATCTATACGGCTACTAGTACAAACCGTCCGATCCTGATCCGTGCAATACCGCACGTATCTGATCGGACCCTGCCATATCTCCATACGGCCTCTACAGCGTTTCGCCCGAAAGCTGAGTAACTGAAAGTGTGGTGGACTCTAAAGACTCGTCAATACTATGGCTGTGGATTTAACCACCAGCACGTCAGAGGTATAAGCCAATACGTGACGGGCCACCAACTATTGACTAAAAGGGACGTCGATGAGGAAGCTCACCCCGACACCCAACTGAGCCTGTCAGTGACAATATCCGTACAGTCCGGTCCGTTCGTCTATGAGCATCGCATGGCGGGCCTAGGGGGTTGGTAAAAGTCAGACCCCCAAAAGCGGTACAAGTCGTGTCGGAGTGTAGCCCAGAACACCCTGAGATACTACTGGAATACCTACCAGTAAATCTCCTGCCTTGGCCAAGGTCTTTGTGTAATGGCTCTCCTAGACACAGCGCGACCTCACCCCCAATACCGGGAGAGACGAAACCCCCGAAGATCCGCTCACTGCCTCCATGTGGCTCGGGACTGTACCCAACTAAAACCTGTTTGCACGACTCCTTTGAGCCGTGGTAGGGTAGTAATCAAAGTACAGTGGGAACTCACACGAGACAAATGACGATCCCCAGGTCGATGAACTAACCTGTACACATGTCACCTGGGAACTGCTATCTGACGTCAGGTATAGGACCAACTAGCATGTTCCCGGCGAGTCCTGTCCGGTGTACTCATAACCCAATGAGCACCTGTATACATCTTAGGTGAACCAACTGACACCAGTGGCTTGTGAGACCGGCCACCGCCCCTCGTCGGGGTCTCGACTGTATACACTAGTCTACTCTGGAGTATCGATGCCCTGTCTCGAAACTCCTACGACTAGGGACCTTTTAAGGATGTGCTTATAGACTACCAGCTCCCACGTATATGATCGCCCTCATACTGCCGGTAGTCAAGCAAGAATCCTAGGGGCTCTATCAACGTGCAATAGTGATCTGTCATGTCACCTAAAGCAGTACACGATGATAAAGGTAAACCAGATAGCATACTATCATCTTGAGTAAGACTGTCCTACCGGGATAGGTCCTCCCTCAATCATTGCAATCACGTGCCTGTGATCCAATAATTGACTCTGAGGGCACTATCTCCAACACGTGGAAGTGAAGAGATGGAGGTGATGATGAATAAAAACGAGAATGTGAATGATCAGAAATCAGTGGAATATTGACATTCTCGTATTTTATTAGAAAAAAAGGTGGTGGTTCAACTTCTATAGGTGGTGATTGATTCACCACAAAATCCCCGATATGTTTCTGTTGATCCTTTTCTGGCTTGGCATCATCCATCATATGCATATGATATTTAATTATGAGGGAACTAATCTCCTCGATGTCCGTCATAGTCCAGCCGAAAGCTTGCCGATTATTTTGTAAGACCATTAAAAAGGCTTTCTCTTGCTCGAGAGCTAGAGATGCTCGTATGATAACGGGAAAGGTCTCATTCTCACCTAGGTAAGCGTATTTAAGGTGAGACGGCAAAGGCTTGAGTTCGTGTTTCTGAAGCGAAAAAATTGAAGGTAAAATTGGGGAAGCTATCTCGAACTCAAAGGATTCCAACAATGGTTCGAAATTACTGTAAGCAACCGAATCGGACTCATCCAAAAATTCAAAGGACTCATACTCAGGCGGTGAGTCGTCCAAATCGTCCGAAAAAGTGAAACATTCGTAATCGTTATCGGTTGTGCAAACTGTGCCAGATACAAGGAGGGACGCACTAGTGCGTCAAAACTTTTGTCATCAAACAGAAATTTTTCAAGCTCGCAGTCCTCCTGCATGATTTCGTGAATCGAGAAAACTTCTCGTGTACTAGTTTTAGGCACGGCTGGCAGACTTCCTATCTTGTAAATATTGAACCCACTAGACAACTTCCCGAAGGATAGAGTCATAGAGCCATTGCGACAATTGATTACGGCATTGGAAGTGGCCAAAAATGGTCGACCGAGGATCACCGAAATTTGGTTCCGTGGGTTAGCAACAGGTTGTGTGTCCATAACAATAAAATCAACGGGGAATATGAAGTCCCCTACTTTGATCAACACATCCTCTAACTCACCCCTAGGATGGATGATTGATCGGTCATCCATTTGGAGAGTACAATGAGTGGGTTTCAACTCTCCAACACCTAATTGCTCATACACGGAGTAGGGAAGCATGTTAACACTATACCCAAGATCTAAAAGTGCTCGATTGAAGTTCGTATCCCCAATTGTTATTGAAATTGTAGGATAGCCATGGTCCTTTCGTTTTTGGGGTAAGAGTTGAGGTTGGTTAATAACATTGCTCACGGCACTAGCTACTAGCACTTTCTTGGGTATCTGAGACTTTCTCTTCGAGGTGCATAAGCCCTTTAAGTTTTTCGCGTAAGAAGGGACTTGTTGGATTGCATCCAAGAGAGGTATATTTATGCTAACCTATTTAAACAACTCTACAATCTTCTCCATTTGTGGAGTTGGTTTATTGGATCTCAACCTGTTTGGAAAAGGCGCATTTTGAAAATTTGCTGAGTCCAATGTGTGTGGAGTAGATTGCGGGGTTGGAACGGATCCCAGTGTTGGTTTGTTCGTGAAGTGAGAAGTGGGTCCGTTCGAAATAGAAGAAGTAGAGCCTTGTGAAGAATGAAGAATAGGCTCTAACGATGAAGATGAAGAAGATGAAGAAGAAGAAGATGAAGAACCACCGACATGGGGTGTCATTACTAATACCCACGTTATTGTGCAACACTCTTCCAGATCTCAACGTGGTCACAGCATTTACATTATGATTTTGTTGTTCATATGCAACATGTGCATTGTGTGCGTGACCGGGATTTGGCAATGGTTGAGATGGAAGCTTTCCTTTCTCTCGCTCGCTCAACGCAGCAGTTAGTTGTGCAATTTGGGCCTCGATTGATTTGAGACTTTGATCATGTGAAGCATTGTTGTGCACCAAAGACTGAATAGAAGTCTCCAAGCTTGCTGCGGATTGTGTAGATTGTTTTAGAAACACATCTAGACTTCTTTCTAGCGAGGTAACCTTATCTTCATTTGGTTGAACAAAATTTTTTTGAGGATAAGAGTTATTGGGCACAAAATTGTTCATTTGGTTTCGGTAAGGTTGTGGTTGGAAAGGTTGCTGGTATTGAGTTTGTTGTGGTGCTTGTTGTTGTGGAGGAGGAGGCCTTTGGAAGTTGTTGTTTCCTTGGAATTGTTGATTTTGATTCCAAGCAAAATTTGGGTGGCTCCTCCATCCCGGATTATAAGTCGAAGAGTATGGATCATTTCTTTGTCTTTGCTGAAAGGCAGCATTGACTTGATCTTGTCCATGAACAGGTGGATTGTAAGGACACTCTTCGGTAAGATGTGATGGATCCGAACAAAAAGCACAAACAGTTCGTGGGGGTAAAGCAGGGGCAGGAGAAGGCGATGAGATTTTGGTCTCAATTGCTTCTAGCTTTTTCGTAAGTGTGGTCATCTCTGCTCTCATTGCAATCGACATATCTAATTGATGTATGTCTGCCCTAGACTGACCAACCGAAGAAGATGAGGTGGTCTTAGTGCTTTCCCACTGAAGTGTTTGTTCAGCAAGATCCTCAAGAAACTGCAAAGCTTCCGCACTAGATTTGGTTAGAAAGTGACCATGACAAATGGTTTCCAACAACTGCTTCGTTGCTGGGTTCAATCCTTCATATAAAGTTTGGCAAAGTTGCCAATTCTCGATACCATGGTGAGGGCATTGAACAAGTAGGTCTTTAAATCTTTCAAAATACTTCCAAAAGGGTTCGAAAGGAAGCTGGGAAAATTGAATAATCTCATTGCGAATTCTCGCGGTCTTGTGATGTGGATAAAACATTTTAAGAAAAGCTTTAACAAACTCATCCCAATTTTTAATTGAGTGTGATGCTGTGTTGTATAACCATTTCTCGGCTAAGTCACATAAGGTGAAAGGAATGACCTTTAGCCTTATAGCATCATCAGAAAGTTGGGTTGTTTTCATCATTGCACAAACATTCTGGAATTTGTTTATGAAGATATATGCATCTTCGGATTCCAGTCCGTGAAATTTTGGCAACTTGTTGATGAAATGCGGTTTGATCTCAAAATTGTCCCCATTTGCCGGTAGGAGTGAAAGACAAGTAGGTAAGGCGGTGCGAATAGGGTAGAAAAGATCCTGGAGCGCGATTCATTGGGGCGCTTCAACAGGCGGGTGTTGTGGGTTATTCGCACCTAACGGAGGTGGAATCAGTCCCGTGGGTAAGGTATTGTTAGGATTAAATCCCGACATCTCCTTAGAAGACGAAGAATGTGACGGTTAATGTAAGGAAGTGGAAGGAATTTCGACTTCGGAGTCGAAAGCGTCGTCGGTCGGTACCAACGTGACACGGACTAATCGGGCACTAGTGTCCCTAGTCCAACCGAACATACACTAAAGAGGTAGTGTAGTAAAAAAGGTGAAAAACAGAATGTGGGGGTAAGAAAACGTCAATGGAAAGAAAGTGGGTGTAAATGGGGTGCACGGATTTTTTTTAGTGACAAGTTGCAAGTTTTTGTAAAAAAAATTTCTTTTTTTCTTTTTTTGCTTTTTTTATGTGGAGCTTTTTGCAAAATAAGATTTTCGATAAAAGGCTTAGACACACGTTCAATCAACCACAAATGCACAATCAGGCCTAGATCTAGGGTCACCTAGGTCAGCTAGACAGATCCTAACTGTTCCAAAGGGCAAGAAGTAGGACCTCAAACCGTCTCTTCACCGCCAATTGTGGCCAGGTAAGCATAAGTAGAGAAAGGAGGGATCCGCTCACGAATCACCGTGAGAAGGGCCTTTTAAAGTTACCTTTCACTACCTGTCTAGCCTAGGCACCACAAAGTCAGGTTAGGATCAACGGTCGATGCCTACAACTATTCCTTTGTCCTATTAAGCGCGAAGTCCTTAGGGCTGAGTCTAATCTTTTTTAACTAATTGATGGTCAATGCAATATGCCATATGTGATTTTTGGGGTCCTGGGAAGGATGATGAAATCCCCACCCAATCTGGTTGGTGTTCAAGCCCCTTAAATTCAATTAAAATATGCAAAGCAGTAACACAATCACTTGCAAACAATTTTTTAGCGCGGCGCAAAGAATCCTGCACAAAAAATCAATTATTGGAAGGGGGAGAAATTTTTGGCGCAAAGAATCCTGCAGGAAATTTTTATAAAGGAGATATCAGGGGTTGCAGAGAAGGAGAAAAGAAGCTCACAGAGGGTTTTTCCTTTGCTGACGTCACCAGATAACCGCGGATGCGCGGTCGGAGCAGGGATCTCGCGGCGGAATCGCGGTCTGCTGGACTGTTCGGTTCCCGAGATTTTTTGTTCCTATGTTTTGATTTTCCTCTGTTGCTCATATCTAGGGTTTTCTGTTTTGCTCTTTGGATTCTTCCAGATCCGAACTTGTTCGTCGATCCTGGAAAAATTCCAACGAAAATACCCTTCACAAAATAACAAGATGATAATTTTTTTTTCTTATTTTTAAGTTTTTATGAGTTTTATGATTTTATATTAAACCAAAATTGCAAAAATAAAATACTACGCCATCCCCGGCAACGGCGTCATTTGATTTATATAGGATGGAAGTTGTGATCAAAATATTGTTTACCGCAATCAAGAACGGCGTTGCTTGGTAGCTATCCGGTGAGTACGGGTCGGTCCGCAGGGATGTTGTGTATTTCCTAATTTGGTCTAACGAGTTAATTCCAAACGGTGTGGATGGATTATCATTAAAAACTAAACTGATTTAAACTAGGATTAGAATATTGCTAGGGTTAAGTTTAGGTTAAGTTTGGAAATTAAAGATTTCCTCACAGCTTTCAATGCCCTAATTTAGATCTCTTTAGGTGTTATGGTAATAATTAATAAAGGGAATTAGTACCATCGGGAAGAAACGATTTTTCTTCCTCTAGGTTCTTGTCCTTCCTTTCTTAATTCTTACCCTAACCTCCATGGAAAACATACGCAACCGGTCTTTTAAACAATGGTATCACCGCTACCTCGTAGGGTAAGGTGCCGTAGGGAACGGTATATGTATGTATGCATGGAGTCGTATGAATTAATATATGATGGGAAAGAAAGGGGTGAGAGATTTTCATCTCTCAAACCTTTCCTATTCCTAACCCTAACAAGTGGGGAATTACTCACTCATTAGTGAATTGATAAACATTTCTAACTATCTAACTAGGGCAGATAATAAAATTATACTAAGGCAGAATGAAAATTAACTAGGGAAATGAAATAAAATTCTTACTTTATTTGATGGCTCTCTCCAAACATTTACACCGAAATTAAATTCTTAATAGATTAAATAAAAAGAGGCATGCCTCAAAAAGAGCTTTAGGATTTCTATTTATAGAGCATAGAAACCCTAGGGTTACAATCGAGTCACATCTGCATTTACAATTTTACCCTAAGAAAAACCTAAGTAATGCACCGACGCACCGACACGCGAGACACACGCCAACACGTGCGACGCACGTCCGCGGAACCGCGGCCAAAACCCATGTTTGGCCGCGGATCCGCTGCCATCTATTGGGGTCTCTAGCTGTGTTTTTCTGGCTTTCTTTCTGTTGCATTTTCCTTGGCTTTTCTTCACTTGGTTTCTCAGATTGTCTTCTAGTTTTCTTCCAGATTCCTACAGTAAACAATGTCGTGGACTTTACCGTTTGCTTCATGTCGAAGTCTTGAACCTTGCGCTGCCTTTGTACTTTGTGAACTTGTTCATTGATCTTCGTTTATTCTCCAACTGTAGGCTTGATCAAGATTCTTCCATTTGTTGGTCGTAGTCTCACTTTTGTATCATCTTTTCATCTTTTTCACTGTTTTTGTTCCGAGAACCTGTAACCTGCAACTATGTAGCAGACATGGATCAAAAACACCTGTTTATTTGTAAAATGAATAAGAATGGGGAATATAATATTGCAAAATTATGATATGAACACATGGCAACCATGCAATCGCTCCCGTTTGTTGGACCGAACGTATCCAAGTCCAGTTGTCTCTATCCTCCCGTTGGGCATTTTTCGCTGAGTCCCGGGTATGTCCCAAATCTTGTTATAGAACTGGGCTTGTCGAACGATTTGTTTGAAGGGTACGTCTTGGCATCTTAACAGCCTTTTCAATCCCTCTGCGTAATATCTGGACAGACAGATTGGTTGGATCCTATCGAGCGCAAAATATGAATCATGCCAGACTTCTTTTTCCACTTTAGTCTCCGTAGATTGGTAGAAGAGGATCGCCTTTTCACCTTTTTGCCTAAGAGGAACGTAGAAGGTCTGCAGCTCTTGCATGCCGTATGTATCGAGTGCATCAAGTCTCTATAATGCTGCTGCGGAACCATTGTGACTTGTAAACTCTGATCAGCTCCAGTGACGGTTTGTATTGATGGACGAACAGCTTGACCTCGTCTTCAGAGTCGCTTCCAAAGACTAAAATAGGGATAGATGGTCCAGGTCTGTTGCATTGGGGCTGTCCTGAATAAACCATCTCTTCATCCTCCTCGGTATCACTCCCAAAGACCGGGATACTAGAGACGGCTTTTTGCTTATTCTCCGGTTTATGACATCTTTCCGTGTCTTCGAAGTCTGGTAGGAAGTACTTTGCGTCTTCATATTTTCGGACTTCATTTACGTTGAATGGATTTAGTTCTCCCGTTACGGTGTACTCGAGACAGTCTTTGAAATACTTCATACACTGATGTTGTGTAGAAAGGATGGCGTTGTACTCGTGTAACCAAGGCCTGCCAAGCAAAGCGTTGTAGGAAGTCTTGGCGTCAATGACATGAAATTTGATGCCAGTGATGAGCGGCCCGAAGCGTAGCGTCAGTATTAAAGACCCAAGAGTTCATTATGACTGGGATTCAAAACCAGATATGGTAATTTTATCCCGAGCCAGGTGCTAAACGTTCATACAAATCTCCTTCAACACTCTCACATTGAGAAAGTTGACGGAGGACCTGTTGTCAACTTGGATCTTTCCTATCTTGATGTCGTGGCAGTACCCGTTTACATTCAACGGACGGTTGTGCTCGCACGTTCTGAGGAGGAGATCTTCATCGCCGAATGTAATATCAGCCGTGTGAACTTCTTCCAGCTCGTCCTTCATCTTTTCTTCTGCACGGAAGGCTTGAAACTGATCGGACTCTCGTAACGCCTTGATCAGAGAATCCCATGTCACTTTAGACAGGAGGAGGGCATCCAAAATGCTCAATTGTGAGGGTATCTTCCTCAGGTGTGCCAGGATATTGTAACCCACCTTGTTCTTCTTAGGCGGGTCCTTGGCTGTGAGCTCTTCGACGACTCTATCATCGAGGGCAATCTCCTCAGGGACTTTTTCTTTCCCTTGTCTCTTTTACCCGAACCTTTGTTTGAGGGTCTGAGATTCTTTTCAGGTAATGTACTGTTACGTAGCTGAATGTTCTCACAGTTCTTCACCTCTTCTTCTTTTCCAGAGGTGGATTCCTTGAAGAGAGGGCCAAGGGCTATTTTTTCATCAGAATAGCTCCCGAAGGTAAGAACTTGAGATTTACCTTTTGTTGAACTGGCATCAACCATATGACAGCTACCGGTTGTTCCTTACCACTCATCTGTCGTGCTTCTCTGTTCCCGACGGGCTTTGCGCTTCATTCGCTTGAAGTGTTGTCGATGGGAAACGTATCCCTGCCACCACTTCTTGAAGGCATTGCACTCTTCGGTAGGGTGTATGACCATCCGTTGGTATAAGCAGTACTTCGGATGTACATCCGCTTCATCAAGGCACGTACTTCCGGGAGTATTTCCCTCGAAAGGTGACAGCTTCATTCCCATTGACAGGGCTTTGGAGAACCGTTTTCCCGTCTTAAACTTGCTTTTGTCTGCCGCGGATGTGCTTCGATCCAGTTGGAGTGCTTTGACTCTTCCTTGTCGCAGCTTCTTCATCCTGGAGCCGACGCTTAGCCTTTTCGTATATGGTCGTTTCACATTCTCGGTCAGCTTTACTCTTTTGAAGGGCTTCCTTTAGCAACCTGTCAATCAAGTCGTCTGATGGTTCCAGGGATTTTGATTCCGGTCCTGCCCCCGGTTCCTCTGCATTGCTTTCCGACGCCGAGGGAGCTTCTTCATCTTTTAACGACAGGTAAGAGACCATGTGGCACTCGCTACATAATCCTCGGGTTCTTTTGACGAGCCGTTTTTTCATCAATGTCATTGTTTCCGTTCTCAAGAATATGCTTGAGGAACTGTTCAAGTGTGACTAGGGTTCACGCCTTTTGGATGTATTCCTCCAGTGCATCGATATATTTTTGCAGATCTGTATGATTATAGTCGAGCTGCAGGGGCTTCTTGGTCTTCTTCTTTTTCTTTGAAGACTTTGAAGGCCTGACCTGGGTGCCTTGCCCATCGATACCAACTTTCGGTGTTGGACGCGGTTTCAGCATCCCGTCAATGATCTCGGGCTCCAGCGGGCTTTTCCACCTGATTGCCGGGCATGCTTGAAGATCCTTCAGCATTCTTTTAGTTTTAGCCGAAAGGACAACTTCACACGGATCTTCTTCTATAAATGAGCATGATGCCCCCGGCGTGTCTACCTTTTTAGGAGCGTGCTGCTGTGGCGGGTTTACCTTCCAGTTTTCGGACAGCGCGAACTTGCCTAGTTGGTACTGGTCCTTAACCTAGTTTTTGAAGACGTAGAAATCTTCAATTGGGTGGCCCATTACTCTGTTGTAGGGGCAGTAGTTGGGACTTTTGACATCACCAGGCTGCAGTGGGCGTCTCGGATCCGGTAGAGTGATGAGCCTATTGCACGCTGCCAGTTCAAACAGTCTCTTCGTTTTATCCCGGGGAAATGAGTAAGGACGTCTCAACTTTTCTTCGAGGGATTGTGGTCTGTTGCTTTGGCGAGCAACCGGTTTCAGGTCACTCGGTTGTTGTTGAGCGTTGGCAACGAAGGTCGCTTTCCCTTTGCCCTTTGCATTCCGGGGATCTGTTTTTGAAGGGGATGGCCTATCGCCCATCTGGTTCATTTAGACCAGCTTGTTGATCAAGGCCTGGAAGGTGGTCGGCTTGAAGAACAACATGAATTGGGATATAGTTGCCTGAGGATCAACGGTCCCCACGAACATGCCTACGGCAGGTGCTTCTTCTATGTGTTGTTCGCATTTTGACCATAGGTTCCGCCATCGAATTGCGTATTGAACCCAGGTCTCTCCTTGCTTCACCACGGCATTGATTAATGTCATGATTGGGGTGCGTTTTCTTGCGCTTGCGAAACACTGCGTGCACAGTAGCTCCATTTCTGTAAATGTTTTGATGGAGTCATTCAGATGCTCTGAGTACCATTCAAATGTTGTCTCCGCCAAGCTGCCGAAAAACTGGCGAAGCAGCAGTTTGTCGTCGCCTCCAGTATTGTCGAATAGAGCTCTGAACTGAGCGACGTGCTGATGGGGATTGCATGTCCCCTTATACACATGGAATTTAGGGATTGTTTCCCCCAATCAGAGCAAAGCTCTGTTTGAAATTTAAAATTTGAAATGAAGCAACGCTTCAGATGCAGCGCCAAGTGTGCTGCGCTCTAAGCAGCGCACCACGTGCAAAGTACGCGTGCGCTAGCGCTAGGTGCGCTGCGCTCTAAGCAGCGCACCACGTGCAAAGCACGGGTGCGCTAGCGCTGGAACTAAAAGCTCCCCACCGTTAGATCAAAGATCTAATAATAATGATGAATTATTAATTAATCAGAATTAAATTCGGTTAAGGAAAAATTTCTCAAATCTTTCCAAATAACAAGATTGTGCTCTGTAAATCAGAGCATCGTTGGATCAATGATCCAATGGTGATTAAAAAATTACCAAAAGACAGAATAAATTCTGTATGGAAAGATTTATCAATCTTTGTTAAAAAACAAGAAGATTATCTTCTGTGAATCAGAAGCCCTTGGATCAAAGATCCAACGATGGTAAATTCCCCAAATCAATTAGAGGAAAGATCTCTTCAACTGATTGAACTGATCAGCTTGCCCTATATAAAGGCCCTTAGAATTCAAGTCTCAAAGATAGAGAAGCATAGAGAGAAACCTCCTGATAAATTTTGAGAAATTCAAAGAAAAAAAGCAAGCTCTGAAAAGAAGAAAACTTTCATAAAGGTAAAAAAAATGATGATGATGAACATAGAGATGAAATCATCTCATAATTTAAAAGGAAGTATTCACTTCTTTAAAAGATCATAGATCTACAAAGACAAAAAGTCTTTCATAGAGAGATCAAAAGATCTCATCATAAAATAAAAGAAGAATTTACTTCCTTCTCACAGATCATAGATCCATAAAGGCAAAGCCTTTCATCAACATAAGAGATTGAAGAACTTTTGTTCTTAGAACCTTGAGACTAAGTCTCTTTTAGATCACAAAATTGATCATATGCGCCTTTGCGCTCTGGAACTGCGCTTTGCGCTCTTGAACTACGCTTCTACGCTCTGAGACTGGCGCTCAGCGCCGAGCGCGACACGTGTCGCTTTGCGCTCTTGAAATAGCGCTCTGCGCTCATGGGCTGGCGCTCAGCGCC